>OX335797.1:0-2921666 GCA_946896805.1 Scutellaria galericulata | reverse complement strand
TCATGATCTTTACTGGTGACGTTGAGTTTGCAACTACTCAACAAAATAAAATTACAAAAAAACTCAATTCATCTGATCACAGTAGGTATGCAAAATTAGTCCAATCTCATCATGCAGGCAACATATCGAATCTAGCTAGAACACAGAGTCATCTCTGCTTGATGTCAATGCAAGCATTTCCCTCTTCAATGTTCAAAATTTTCCTGTTTCTATTACTCTTCCTCCCATCTGTTGAACTCGAGACCAGCTGAGTTTATTAACTTTTCAAGTTGTCAAGTCCTTTAGTCAAAGCTCATATTCTAAATTTTACTTGTGCTCATCTAAAGATGCATCAGTTTAGTTTTTCTTTATCCTTAATGGTTCCGTTTTGTTCTCATATGTTGCATTCTGATTAAACTCCAAGAAGTCATTTCAACATCTCATGAAAGGTATAAGTTCAATGTGAGTTACAATTTAGATAGAAAAGACAATCAAACATAGCCAATTCTATAACTAGAGTTGCATCAAGAAGCTAGAGTTACGGCCGTATGACAAGTGTGCCACAACCTCTATTCAAAAGTGATGGGAGACATATAGCAACTCCAAAAGTAATTATAGTAATAACAAGGAAACATAAAACAAGTTCTGTGCAACTAAAAACAGAGATACATATTACTTTGCATGTGGTTCACTGGAATAGCGCATCATTGCAGGAATGAGCTTTCTTGGGTTCAGGTCTTTTGTGGTCATCCATGATTCAACAGTTTCATATGCATCAAGCATGATAAGGTCTGGCGCAAACTTGTACTGCATAACAAGAAAAAAAATCCAATAACATGCACATTAGGGATATAAGACAGCATATAATTATCCATAGTTTGAGCAAAGACATGAAAGGCATGAAAGATTTTAGAACGTCTTTAGTCCACACTAACAAAAGAGAAGTCCAGATAAATTTATCCTCCGTAAGTATACCTGAAGTTCTGTAGGGACATTAGGTTTCTGAAGAACTCGCAGTGCTTTCTTTGCTTCTCCTAGCTAACATAAAAATCAAGGGTCAATTTTTTAACATTAACACTCTATGAAATTCTTAACTAGCTAATATCATAGGATCAACAAGATACAGTCTCACTCAGATTCTCTATGTTATGAGCAGAATAATATGCCTCCTTTTACTAAACCAGCAGTCACAAAATATCTGGAAAGCAGGCAGTGTATTGACAAGAAATACATCATAATATAGTGATGTACACAAAAATGTTACAAGTTCAAGTGCATCAGTAGAGCTTTATTAGTTAAGTATAACCAGACATCAGTGCATTAGCTAGCTATGAAGCTTCCACAACCATAAAGGATTGCCATTTTACTTTAATTATACAATTGTTACACAAAGAGCAAATCTCAAGAACATGATTTCATGATCAAACAAAATTATATTGAGCTTCAATCACTGATACAACCAGTAAATAAGATGCAGCAGCCTGCAGCTTGTATGATTCCTTTGAATGGTAATACATTTTCCCTTTTCCCTCAAAGCTCCCCACACCCAAAATAAATAAATAAACATGAAACAAAATAATTATTCACCGAAGCAAAACATACTAGAAAAACCCAATAAAAGGACGCCACAGGTAAGCTTCAAATCTTAATTTATCCTGCATATGATTAAAACAGCTTTGCATACTGAAGTGGTCAAATTCATAATGGAGCAGGGAAGTTTCAAGGAACTTGTATAAGTTTCAAAAAAGTAGATGTAATTACAGGTCAAAGGCATGGATCCAGACTGAAAAGTACTTACTTGGATGGAGCTAATTGCCTTAAATGAAGAAAAGAAATGTAAAATGAAAACAAGATGCAGTATAAAACTTGGATTAGCCATAGAAGACGCACCTGGATATAATGATGAACTACAATCTCATGTTGCTCTTTAAGACTAGCAAAGAATACCAATTCATCAACCCTACCATAGCTGCAAAATTACACAATAGGCATGTTTTGAAGTATAGATTTTAATAAATGAATTTAATAGGAAACAAAATCACCTTGCTAAAGAAGTCAAATATAACAATGCATCAACAACAGATTTCACTTCTTGTATAATCGCTCTTAACATAAGTATAAATCAAAATGAAAAAATACTAAAAAATTTCAAAGATGAATAGAATAACTATGAACTGCATTGGAAATTTTTGAAGCTTATAAGAATTCCATATGGCTAAAAAATAGGAAATCCAAACTTCTTCCCCCGCCCCCCTTCCGCCCAAAGATTCAGTAGAAATGGGTTAAGCTATAAGTGAGAGATAAAACATAAAAACTGAACTAAAAAGGGAAAGTACCTTTCTAGAAGTTTCATGGTAGTAGCCTCATCCAAAACATCCTTGCAGTCACTCAAAAAGGCGCGAAACTCTGTGATGATTGATTGATATTCTGGGCTCAAATTATCAGATTCAGCATCATCTTGCAAAAGTAGTCTATTTATCTGATACCAAGGAAATAATAGATTAGCACGAAATAGAAAACTAATATAAAATTATCATACACAAACACTAGTGAGCCAAAAATTTAAAAATTTGGTATGCTAATTATAGAAAACAGATCTCTCATCAACATTATCATGAGCCCAATACAGAATTAACAAGATTTAATGTCAAAATAAAGAATGCAACAATGTCAAATATAAAAACATCATATTTATATAGGGCACAGTAAAATTAGATAATAAACTAGTTTACGATTAGGACTTCTCTTTCTTGAAATTAGGCTAATATATATTAGAAAGAAAATGTCAAAGATTCAATAACTCTCTCGGGACCTACTCTGCCTACGACAACTACCATCGATTTCTGCTTATGGAGGATGTGTCTAAAAAGGAGTCCACAGAAAAACCATTTGTAAAGCAAAAGGGGATGTTTATTGAACAAAGCCATGGTATGCTGCATCAATATAAAACTTTGCTCTTGCAAATGAATTTGACAGGTAGAAGCTCAAAATCTCCAGAATAAAAGAAAGAAAATTGTATGTCCAGGAATCAGCAAGCAAGAGACAAACCTTATCCAAGTATAATTCTGTTACCCATGTAGAAATCATTGTTATTTGGCATTTATCATCCTTTGAAAAATTATCAAGCTTCCGCAACAAAAAGGTCCTTAAAGCATCCTGCAAACAGACAAACAAACTACTAAATCAGCAAGCAGGAAATCACTATGGTCGACATTTTCCATAGAAATGTAAAGAACTCCTTTTTACCTGTTCGCCTATGCTAATAAACTTCAATGTGATCTCTTCAAATGACAAGGCAAAATTAATCTGCGCAAAAAATGCAGTTTCCAGAGTTTGAGAATATCCACAGGTGCCAAAGTAACCAAGCAATAAATAAATAAGTGCATACACTTCTATATTTTAGTGGATCTTACCACTAAGCATATTATACCAAATTAATCATGTTGAGGGAGCAAGAAAAGAGTGGATGGATAAAATTTTGCATGTTGGGGATGCAGGGGATGACTTAAAAGTTAAAAGTACTCCTACCGAGCCTCAATTGGTTTCCCACTAGATATTGGACAAAACTAAATAGAAGTGTATATCACACAAATGATCAATCTTACGGTTCCCCCTGGTTAAAGAAAACATATAAATGTTCTAATTTTAATCCCCTAACACATGAAAGGTTGCTGCTCCAACTAATATCTGTTTCCACCCTACTTGCATAAAACACTACAGAAGACCATTTTCATATATACTCGCCAACATATTTTAAGGTTTTTTTTTTTGTCATTTACATCATGAATTTGAGTTTAAATTTGTATCAGTAAAACATAGTTCTAATATTATTACCCGACTCAAATGCTTTTCACATAATATATATAGGCCCTGCAGCCTGCATGATTATATCAGCATCTTGATAAACACTTCTACCTCCATGATGTAAAGAACATAAAACTTAGCCAATCTTTGTGGCAAATACATATAAATGTGTGGTCAGAGTAGTTAAATTTTTCAACAATTTCCTAGATGAAACAACTAACTCAATAACATGCACGGATAAAGCAACTTCTGAATTTAGTTTTCAAACAGTAATTCAGTAAAACAACCAGTCATAAAACAAAAATAATGCACTGGCAGTTTCTAGCAACCTACATCAACCTGGTTTTTTAAGCTGATATGTTTTTCTGTAAAGTGTCCATCTGCTTTTATGATAATATGTATGAATAATCAGAATGCACATTTTATTGATGGGAGTGCACAAGTTAAAGGGAAAAAATAGACTACCTTTGCATAAAAGGAAGCTGCTCTGAGATAATCCTTTGAAGTAAAAGCAGCTTCAGCCTGCATCACAATATCTTCAGTCATAAAGCTGCTAATATATGCAAGATTTAGCAGAATTCTTTTAAATTGAACTCATGATGGAGTTATAAATGAAAATTCTAAGTATCATGTATTTTAAAATAAACATCAGACCTGCACCAAATAAACTTGATCTCTTTGGAGTGCATCGCGACAATTTGCCAAAGCCGCAGCATATTCTGTTAAGTCTAAATACACTTTCCACATGTCTCGACCTTCGTCATTCACGGATACCTATACTAACAGTTTCAAATTGAAAAATCACAAGACTGATGTCTGATTGATGCCTAATAAATAATGTCAAAAATAATGTTACCAAGACAGCACCTGAAAAATGGAATTCTGGTCGTAGGCATAGAAAAGCCCAGCAGATGCGTCACTGCATAAACCTAGGATACCCCTTGAAACCGCATCTGATGATTGATCACAATAAAGCTCCTCAACAATCTGTTCGCTAATCCGGTTAACAACCTACACAATATTTAAAAATACTTGAACCTTTAATTCTTATAAATGAAAAGGAAAAACAAAACATATAAGAGGGATCATTTTAGGAGATAATCTATGAGCAAAAAATCAAAGAAAGAAGTTTTATCACTTAATAGTTTGAAGATGAACAGAGAACAACTTTCATTTATACCAAAAGCTCCATTCTGGCAATGCAACAAAATAGTTTGAAGATGTGAACATAATTTATTTTCAGCTCCCAAAGAGTTGAGAACATACCTAATGTCAAGTAATCTGTAATAGGTCGAAATAGTATATCAAGTTGTTGGTTGGAAATGAAGAGAATTTACCACCAGAGGTTTTCCCCTAATACCAAAAGTTCTAGATGGTGTCAGCAACTATTCACTAATCTCTATTTCTTTTGGATAGGAAACATAAGAATTTTATTAAAAATTTTAAGGTGATGTAAAGGGACAAGACTTCCCCTGCTTACATAAACAAATACACAACAAACTACAATATACTACATCTGTCTCTAGCTAAATCCGAAACAAAAAATGTCTTCAAGTTTTGCCGTTAGAGACCCACCAAGAAACCCTAGATTTTACCCTAATCGCACTGCTCCTCTAAAGGATCTCTCAATCTTATTTCTTTCTAACTAGACAAACTAACATAAGGCTCTAAAATTCAATCCCCAAAACACTTGACCCGGTTTGCTAATAAAATCCCCAAGATTGGTTAGAAACAATTCTATGATTGCTGATGGCCAAATCCACTGTAGGCTCAGCTCCCTCAACAATCTATGTGGCTATGTCACAGGTTGAACCAGTTTAGGGAGAAAATGAAGAAATACATGGTCTAGATCTTCGGAGTTACACCCCACACAATAGACTAATTTAGGGACAAAGAATACAATTTCTTGCAATACTGACTCTTTTAGGTTTCGCTAAAGAAGAAAATCCCAAGGGATATATGAGAAAGAGCAGGAAAATAATGATGAAAACATGAAATAAATAATAGGCAAATAATGCCAGGACGAAATGTGCTATAATGATGCGAACAAAACAGAGAGAGAGAATCCACACCCAAGGAAGTGTCTTCCCAGAAACTAAGCCCTATTTCTTGTTCCCATATATGGGAAAAATACAGACTTGTTTTATACATGCAAGGCTAAATTACAAAAAGTATCCATGAGATTTTACCTACTTACAAAAATCCCAACTAATTGTCATCCTCTTTAACATTTGTTCATGTTTTACAAATTACATCTATTGAGGAGGATATACAAACCTCAAGGGGTTATTTGTATTTCTTCAAGGGTTATTTGTAATTCCAAAACATAGTAGGATTTTCTGTAGCCTACACCTCAAGTTTAGTTTCTCTAACTATCGCTTAATGAATACCAGTAATTATGTCACTTTGAGATAATTGACTAAATTCTTAAATACCTATGCGAATCACTTTAATAAAAGCCTTAAGGTGCTTCTCAGACATCTAAAGATTCTCTAGAAAAATCAACAAATGCAGAATGGCATTGTAAGCATAAACAAGGATACAACCGGAGAGGCCATATACTTCTCTGGATATACAAAGAACAAGTTGCTGAATTGACCTTTACAATTTTATCATTCAATATGTAGAACATAATATTTATATGCTGAGTCCCAAAAAAAATAATAATAAAGAAAGAAAAGAAAAGAAAACAGAGCAACAGAGAAAAAGCTGCTTAGTGATATTTGGCCCTCAAGCTTAAGCATTGCATAATCCAGAAAGTAATGCTCTAAAACTCAGAAATTATTTTGTTTGATTCCAGAATTTGATCCCTCTGTTCTTTGAATCCTATAGATGATCTTCAGAAATGTTTGACGTGGCAGAACCTAGTGCAACATAGCCATATAGACGAACTTTGTTCTACAAAGGGAATTTGCTCTAACTCATCACATTAATAGGTAGCAATAGCTGCAGCAGCAACATGGATAGAGATGAATTACTGTGGACTCACCTTAACCTTGTTTCCAACCAGAAGGAGAAAATGGAATTCAGACACTGCCAGGGAACTAGGTTTAACCATCACACCTTCACCAAGTTTAGAGTAATCTAAGAGAGCCTTGTTCTCCACAAAGTTTTGATCCCCATTTGGTGAACTAAAATGAAGTTCCCAAAGTGTTAGTACTAGGATATATGAATTGACAAATTTTTCAGTAATTAAATCATTTGGAAAGAAAAAGAAGAGAGGATATAGGAGCACAAATTTTCAGTCATCAATCACTTGTAAGAAATAGAAGTCAGGATTCCACTAGTCTACCTATGATGTGCTCCAAAATTAAGGCCTCCATGATAGATTCCTGCTCCAGATAGCCATGCAAAATGTATTGCTCTTCTCTGCTTGATGAAAAAATGCAGCTCACTGCAAGAAACATTTAAGTTGCACATACATATTAATAAGAAGCTGATCAATGCACCCAAAATTTCTGATTAGGACATTGATGATGACAGAGACAAAACTTTTCATCAGTTTGTAACCAGCCCCCCCCCCCCCAAACCAAAAAGGTAGAATTCTTAAGAAATAAGTTATCACTTGTATCTTTAGAACAAACCAGAGCCGTATCAGAACTAATTCATCAAAGAAGGTCAAACACAGCCCCAGCTAATATATTCCTTGTATTCAAAAACTTGGAAGAATGGCACGTAAATTGATGTGTTTATCCATGATTCCATATCACCCCAAGCCTCAAATAGAATGATGAAGTGCCTCTCTAGTCTCTACTTGGGAATATTATGATTATTGAAGATGCAGGAGGTGCATAAAACTAATGTTCTTCACTATCCACAATTGTTGTTTCATATTAATTTGCAGATCCCCCAGAAGTTGACCTTTTCCCATAACCGGTGAAAGGGCCAACTCTTGCCCAAGATACCATGTTATGCATCTCTTACAATAGGTAACTGTCAGACCACCATATCCTCCATAGGTCTTTCCATAAGTTAGATGCAAATGTCAGGATCTTTATCGTCATGAAAAGTAAAGCATGAAAGGGCAAATAGTATGTAAGGCAATGCTGTCATGATTGTCCTCCATGCCTATAAAGTAATGTCTATGAAAGATGACAAATCATAAAATAAAAGGTTAGTTGTAGTGAGCTAAATTCTAACAGGATAGGAAAAGAGCTGTGGGTTCAAGTTGACACTAGAAATATCAGGAAGGATTAACAGAGAATGACATAGTACCAAATGTAACAATCTTTCCAAAGTCTTATCGCATAATTATATTCTTATTATAAGCAAACCTCAGAACTATCTTTATATAGGACTCAGGCAACAAATCAGGTCCAACAAATGACTTTTCAAGATACAGAAAGCCATTAGGCTTTGCATTAACAGACAAATAGGAACACAAGGAAATCTGTTTCGCTGATAAACAACAAACACCACAATGTCTCACATGAGCTCACTTCTGTAATATGGTAGTGGTTACTTTTTTGGGGGGCAGAGACCATCTACAGTCCCTGAAGACCTTCGTTTTAAGAGATGAATTGAAAGGCCTAACGCTAACTTCTAATATGAATTATCACAGAAAAGATCATTCAATCACCTGTCAGAGATTCAGCAATCATTTCGATGAAATGGTTAAGAAAAAATAGCTTGTAGCCTACGGCATTATTCAGCATATCAATAAAACAAGGCTCCATGCACTTGCCTGTTCGGGATTTCACCAGGAAGTTCCATGAAGTGAACAGCACGGTCTGCATAGCTAGCAAAAACAGTCTGCAGAAAGCATAATATTATTGTCAAACAGTTAGTGAAAGTTCTCCAGAAATCTTTACCTCATAAACAATAATGCAGAAAATATCAGATACCATGCTAGGTGGGGGGAGTAAAAAAAAGTCAACTAAGAGAACGCATGGCATAATATGCCAAAATTATTAGAAAAGTCAGAGGGAGTGGATAACTGCAGAAACTGATGATAACTATAATATGACCTAGTAAATGACTTATAGTCTCACTTCCAAAGTTATTTGATATTTGAACAAGGATAAGAAGCAGTTCTTAAATGGACAACTTAATAACAATTTACATAATACCAAGATTTTCAATGCAACTGAAGAGTTATTAGCAAAATACACATCTGAAGAGGATGCATATATCTCACTTGAAAATCCAGATCAGCTAATGAAACAAAAAACTGAACCTGAACTTAGTAAGAAAAAACAAGCTTTGATGAAGGAACCTATTGTCCATAACTAGCTAAAAAATAAAACAAAATGGCAATAAAAAAGATAAAAGTTGAACCTACCCTCCAACAAGAAATAAAAGAAAAAAATAACATAAGCAAGTACACATTTGTTCAGAGCAGCAGAAGACATATCTGATGGTAACAGACCAGTTCTCACATCCACAAAAATAATCATAAAAGAATTACAGATAGATTATCTACACGAGCCATGTTGTAATATACACTTACAAATGCTGGATGACGGCAAGATTAGAAACAGACAGAGAAAAGTAAATTAAAACTTACATCCAATGAGCCTATTCCTGTGAAAGAATAGAGTCGGGTGGGAGTGACTGCCATCACATAATATCTAGTTCCAGTAATTGTGCTTGTTGTTTCCATCTGGAAATAAGAATAAAAGATCCAACCCATCACAATAGAAGAACTATCAATCTATCACATATAGCAAAAGAAGCTTCAAAAGAAAGGCGAGCACATAAACATAAGTAATACGCCTATGCAGTATAGTGACAGGTGCGAGAACAAGTAGCACAAAGAAAATACACCAAGCCAGAAACAGACAATTGAAAATGATCTTTAAATTTTGCCACCTTCTGTCGGAAGCAAGAATATTAGTATGCTCACTGCTAACGAGTTTACCACGTTTACTCCTGTCTAAAACCAATCTATAATAATATATATTATCCTGGATTTCAAATTCACAACATCCATCAACAAACTCCAGCATTAATATAAGAAAGGTTAGATAATTAATCATTTATCGGTAACAATATACACCAATTATTGTACTATACGCTTCCAAAAACTCATGAACTCAAAAGTTTACACAGAAACCAAATTACCAGTTTATATGCTAATTGGCATGTATGTTTCTTGATTAAGCACAGTTTGAGTGTACTAGATCCTCATTAACAGATAAAAATAGAAAAATATCAAGTATATATATGGAAGAAGAATAACCATGACTGCATCAAACCTGCAATCCCGTGAAAGCTTCAGGAAGTTCGTTGAGTTCGAATAAGAATTTAATGTATTTATCTCTCTTGTCCTTCTCGTCTACAGCAACTTCATGAAGTTGGCCGTTGTCTGTACCAAGTATAATTTCTCTCGTGGAAGCTGTAGAAGGGTATCAAGTACACAAGATATTGGATCAAATATCCCATGAGATACATGCCGAATTAAAGAAGATTTTGAGCACCAATACTTTACCTTCTGTAATAAGCTGCCTATTCCAGGCAACAGCATTCACAATAAGGCCTTTCAATCTGCTCAAGATGCGAGGCTTAGTCCATTTTTTATGTGTGTAAAATGTATCCGATGTTCCACCACCAACTACAGTAGCTATACAATGACTTCCTCCAGGGTCAATAAAAACTCCTTCGATTGACTGCTCGCCAGGTCTCCCCACAGAAAGATCGGTATCTACTCAATAGATTCCCAAATTTCAATAAATTAAAATAATAATAATTTGTTACCAAATCAAAACTAAATTGCAGCAAACACTTAGGAAGAGGGGACTTAAAAAAAAAAAAAATATATATATATATATATATATATAAAACAAAATGATTAGATTCACAGTCCATCTAAAGATCATTTTATAGTATGCTAGAAGAGTTTGGTTAAACAAATTAACAAACCTCTTCTCAGTAGAATCAACAGGTTAGCATATTTATACCAGTAAACAAATAACATGTC
The DNA here is from genome assembly GCA_946896805.1 of Scutellaria galericulata. Lineage (NCBI taxonomy): Eukaryota > Viridiplantae > Streptophyta > Magnoliopsida > Lamiales > Lamiaceae > Scutellaria > Scutellaria galericulata. The sequence goes on along the minus strand of OX335797.1, from coordinate 2,910,964 downwards.
AAACAATAACAAATAAAGTGTGATGAGCAACTGCAACGGCAACAGCATTCTTGCATGAGCAATTGAATGGTGATTTACATCCAGACAACAAAAACAAAAACTCGCTGACCGAAAATCCACAGCATTTGTTAAAAAAATACATTGATAGAATAGTCCTTACGTCTGAAGACATCAAACTACAGATTACCCCAACAGATTCACGTTAATGTTCTAACACAGAATATAAACAAATAAATTACTTTCAAATAGACACGCCAAAAGTAAAGGTACAATCTTCAGCATCAGCAGAATAACTCAATTATGAATAAATTGGCCAGACCACCAGTGGTAATACCTCAAACTGTTCAAAGATTTGTGAAAACGAAGAGAGCTAAGTTATTAATTATCAATTAAATTGCAAACACACCAAATGAATCGCCGCCGCCGAAATCAAGGCGAATAACACATCCCTTGCTAGTTCCCAACACAATGACGTCATTGCCGGCGGCCATACAAGTAATCACTCCCCGTCCCTTGGCGGCATACCTTTCCAGCAAGTCCACCGAAAATACCTGCCGCCGCGGCTCCATTTTTCCTCCGGTGCGATTCAATTGAGAGAAATTAATCAAATCCAAAACTTTGAACAATCTAGCTACTGGTGCGATTCAATTAAGAGAAATTAATCAAATCCAACTGAAATTTGAACAATCTAGCTCACTGAATTGATCGATTGCGGCAAATAATTATGATCTGAATTCAATTAGTTTAAGCTTCAGCTCTGATCGGTCCCTATTCTCGTTTGCGTTGATGAAACCCGGTTCTCTCTTACGTGGGCACGGCTCCTTATTTAATATCTAATATTTTTTATTATTTAATATAACAATAATGATATATATAATTTAACATATATAATACTTTAATATTTTTATTAATGAAAATTTAAATCTTAAATAATTTCATTTGATAATATTAAATTTTGGAATATAAAAAATAAATACAAGTTTACAAATAGCTTAAACATCGAATTGAAAAATCGATCAATTTGAAAAATTAACATTAGCAACTTTGAAATACTTATTTATTACAATATATATTATTAATTGTTAAAACATATGCTACATATTTGTAACATAATATAATTTTCATTTAAATCATACTCCCTCCGTCCCGCTCACATTTGCACGTAGGGACGGGCACGAAGGTTAAGAAAAAACTGTTTTTGGGGCACGAAGGTTAAGAAAAAACTGTTTTTGGAGTGTTAATGTTGAATAGTAAAGGACAATTTTGTAGATTTTATTTGTCATTTTTGGAGTGTGCAAATCTGATTGGACGGACGAAAACGGAAAGTGTGCAAATTTGAGCGGGACGGAGGGAGTATATATTTAATTTTATTTTCATTTATTTGTATGTTAAAAAGAGCAAGTCAATGTTTTCCAAACATTTCATTAAAGTATTTTAAACATATGTTTTGCTTAACTTCATTCTATTTTTATTAAGTAAAATATGACTAATATGTTTCAATTAGTCCACCTTTATTATTTTTTTTTTTTAAAACCATTCACATGAGGATTAAGGAGGTCCGTCATTATATCTCATATCCAAAATAAAAGTTTTACAACTAAGTAACCCAAACAAATGAAGCAACAAACCGCTCTTATCTATATATTTCTCAACTATCGACAACTACACAACCTTTTAGATTATCACATAAAGTGCAGAACTTTGCGTTTATACAACAATATTAAAGATGAATTGGTTGATAAAAGTGGTGGATGACACCACTTTAACCAATAGTTGAGTGACTAAAAGTTAATTCTTTTAAGAATTGGATGTCAAAATATTAATCTACATTTGGAGTAGATAATCGAGACATGTTGAATTGTTCAAAACCATGAAGTCATCGATATTTCGTCGATATTTTCCTCATTTCTTTGTGGAAAAATGAAAATATTGATCGATATTTCACCGATATTTTGACAAAATTTCTCATTTCTTTGTGGAAAAATGAAAATATCGATCGATATTGAAATCAATATTTCGTCGATATTTTACTGATATTTTGACAAAATTTCTCGTTTCTTTGTGGAAAAATGAAAATATCGATCGATATTGAAATCAATATTTCGTCGATATTTTACTGATATTTTGACAAAATTTCTCGTTTCTTTGTGGAAAAATGAAAATATCGATCGATATTGAAATCAATATTTCGTCGATATTTTATCAATATTTTAACAAAATTTCTCGTTTCTTTACCGGTTATGTAGAAAAATGAAAATATCGGAGATATATCGATAGTATTGGGGAAATATCGCAAATATTTCCGGATATTTTCATCCATGGTTATAACCATCATCTTTCTTAGTTAAGAGTATAACAGTGAGTATAATAGTTGGTCTTTAGTCTTTTGGATTACAGCAAGTTTGTATCACCTGTTTGTATTTTTTTTTTTTTCTTGTTTATGAAGCTAAGTATAAAATTATTTTGCAACATAACTTGGGATCATATAAATTGAATAATTTCTTTGTGAAATTTCTTTAATGGTAACAAGCTACACAGAATTGGACTAAATCATAATTCATACACATATCCTTCACGTGAAGAATCGAATTTTTTTCAGAAAAAAAAATAAAAAATTGACCCTCCTTAAGATATGAAATGAAGATTTTTATGAAAGAACCACCTTAAAATTGTTATTTATCAAAATTTGAGATTGTTATGTGTTTATATATATATATATATATATATATATATATATAATATGTTGATATATAAAAATTGAGTTTAATCAATTTCATGATTTTACTACAAAATCTCTCATCACATGAGTTTCATAATATAAAATCAATTATGCAATCACAATAACAATCAGTTATGTTCTTACCATATAAAATGCACTAATTCCATATCTAATAAGCATATCATCCACTATAAATATGAGAGAATTTAGAATTGACTCACCTTTCCCATTCACACTTTCTCAAATTCATTCCAAACATTTTGTTTTCATGGATCTGTGGATTGCTTCTTCTTCTTATTTATTTATATTTATTTGTCTATGAATTAATTTTTTGGAGATATCTGGAGTTTGGATCGATAATTAATAATTGTTAAGACCTCAGCGTTCACTTTTGTATGATTTAAGTTTCTGATGTTATTCGTATAATTTTGAAGTAGAATTGTTTAGAATATGTATTATTTATTTGTACTGTATATTGAATTGTTCTTATTGCAGTGTAATATTATTGTTTTGTTAGTTCTAATTATTTTATACAGGAATTTTATCAAGAAACTTGATTAAGAATCAAGAGCTTTTGATTTTGGATAAGAGATCCCCAAGATTTAAGATTTGTACACTACAAGATGTATTTCATTTTTGATATAAAATTTTGAAAATGAATCCTAATATTTGTTGTTGTTGTTGTTTTTTTTTTTTTCTCTTTAAACTACCATATAGAGCAAAATTTATTAAATCTGCTATTCAAAAATGTAATGAGCATTAAATTTTGAAGATCTTTATACATTTAATTAGCATGAAACAAAATTACTTTACGTAGAAACATTTAACATAATATTATAATTTATAAAGAATGCACGCTGTTTTTTTTTTATATAATTCTTATTCCAATAAAAAAAATTCTAGAAACAAATAAAAAAAAAATCATAAACAAAGCAACAAAAAAATATTCTGACTAATAATTTAAAATATTAATTTGATTGTTCCGTTTAAGATTTTAGATTAATATAAGCCTTTGTAATTGAGTCTAAATCGATGCATATCCATCTACTTGAATGTATATTAAATTTATATCAAAATTAGAGCTAATTTATAAGTCATAGCTCTTTAATTAAATTTTGTTGTTTAATATATTAGACAACTCCACAATCAAAAGCGCAATCTCATCTACTTTATTATATATGTTTGAAAATGTAATATGATGACCTTAATGTATTATTTTATTTAATCACCTCAATCTAATTAACTTAACATTTTTTTAAATACAATGGATATGCTTAAATTTAGATAAATTGTTCTACATCAATCAAATATTAGACTCCTTAAGATATCATTTTAAAAGCAAAACAAAAATATATGTTAAACAATTTTAGTAATCTTCAGAGAAACATATTATGTTTAAAAGAAATTTGATGAAATTCAAGTATTTGTTTAGAGAAACAGATTATTTAAATTATAACTTAATGAAAAATATTGGTTTGAGACTTTTTCAACATTTTGCCGTGGATGCTTGTACATGCTTGAATCATTTAGATTATTGTATATAAGAACACATTAAAAAACAATTGCACTGTGAAATGTATAAAGGTTTCAACGAAGCATTGTTGTGTGGTGAGACAAATCCGTGTACAGTGTACTCAAGGTATACAAATTTTATTGCCAGCTACCTTTACCGGAGGACCCGTGATATGATCCAAAACTATCAAGTTGCAATGATTGTATGTAAATGGGTTGGATATCCAAATTTATTTATTACATTTACATGTAATCCCAAATGGCCAGAAATAGTTTGTTTTACTAAAGTTAATAAAAGCATGTTTCTGGCTTGGTTTGAAGCAAACAAAAAGTACTCTGAAACTCAAAATTTAACTTTTGTTGATTTTCTACAAAAGTTTGTTTGGAAGCAATCATAGAGAATGGGTTCCTCCACGAAAGGAATTTTCATTAGGACATATTATTTATGTTCCGCTTGGATCCGATGATTCAAATTATGTTAGATGTCTTCTCATTGTAGTCCATGAAGTAAATGTTACAATGATTTGAAGTTTATAAATTGACATCAATGTGACTCTTATCGTGATGCATATTATGCATTGGGTTTGTTGGGAGGTGATAAATAATATATTGATGGTATAATCGAGTCTAGTTTTTAAGCATCTGCAAAATCATTGAGAAGTTTATTTACAATTTTATTATCATCAGATACTTTAAGTCGTCCAAAAAAAGTATGGGAGACATGTTAGTCATATCTTTTAGATGATATATTATACAACCAAAGAACTATATTGCAAAATCAATGTATGGTTTAAATTTTTCTTTCTTACAATTTTTTTAATAATAATTGTTAAGTATAGATCATATCAAATATTATCAACATATATTTATGATTTTCTTAGATTTGGTTTGAGTGAAGCTGCGATAAGGAATTTGGCTTTGGTTGAGATGGAAAAGTTATTGCAAAGTTATGTAAAGAATTTATGTGATTATGAGTCAATGCCAATTCCGGATATTGATCAGGCCCTTTGTTTTCAAAACAAATTGATAAACATTGAACATCAATACGATATGTAAGCATTGTTAACAGAGCATGACATCCTTTTAGAGAAATTGATGACCGAACAACATCATGTTTATACTACAGTACTTGATGTAGTGAAGTCAGATAAGGGTGGAATATTGTTTTGTTTATGGTCCTGGTGGTACCGGTAAGACATATGTTTGGAAGACCCTTTTTGCAGCAATAAGGATGAAATGTGATATTGTAATTAATGTTGCATCAAGTGGTATAGCATCACTTCTTTTACTCGGTGGAAGAACATCTCATTATTGATTTGCAATACCAATAAATATCAATGAAGACTCAAGATGCAACATAAAACAAAATATTCTTCTAGCAGAATTGATAATCAGGTGCAAACTTATAATTTGGGATGAAGTTTAATGACACATAAACACTGCTTTGAAGCATTGGATAAAAGTTTGCGAGATATTTTAAAGTTTACGAACCATATGAGCTCAGAAATGCCTTTTGGAGGTAAAACAGTCGTATTGGGTGGATATTTTCATCAGATTTTACCTGTTATACCAACAGGAAGCGAGCAAGATATAATTCATGCAACTATAAGTTCTCCTATATTTAAAAATATTGCAAGGTATTGAGATTGCCAAAGAATATGAGGCTTTATAAAGGTCTTTCTGATGTTGAGATTGACAAACTTAGCGAAGTTTTTGAATGGGTGACAAGTATAGGTGACAGTTTAGTTGAAGTTTCTAATGATGGTGTTGCTGAATTTGAAATTCTAAATGATATTTTGATAGAGCTAAATGATAGTTCAAAGACATCAATCGTTCAGAGTACATATCCACAATTCGGAAGTTCAGACGAGGACTCAAGTTATTTACATGATAGAGCAATACTTGCTCCAACTTTGGATGTTGTTGAAACGATAGATGAGTATATGACATCATTGCATTACAATCAAGATATATCTTAGTTCCGACAGTATGTGCAGATCATAACTCGAATGTCGACTTAGAACAGGATGTTCACACTCCAGAATTTCTTAATGGACTTGGATGTTCCGGTATTCCTAATCATGACTTGGTCCTGAAAGTTGGATCTCATGTTATGCTGTTGAGGAATATCGATCAGACACTTGGATTATGCAATGGTATACGACTAGTGATTACAAGACTTGGTTGCCATGTTATCGAAGTAAAAATTCTATGTGGATCAAATGCTGGTGAGAAGGTTTTAATCCCTAGAATGTCCTTGACTCCTTTTGATAAGAGATTATCATTTAAATTCAAAAGAAGACAATTTCCATTGATCGTTTCATATGCAATGACGACTAACAAAAGTCAAGGACGATCTCTTTCTCATGTTGGTCTTTTTCTGAAGAAATCGGGTTTTAGTCACGATCAATTATATGTTGTTGTTTCTAGAGTACCCAATTGAATATATTAATATATGATAAAGAGGCTAAGAAAAGAGACACCATTACAAATGTTGTATATAAAGAAGTATTTCAAAATTTGTAGTTTATGAATTTCAATTTATTTTGTAAATTCATTCATACTTTTGTTTCTATATTATTCAGTTCAAATAACTCTTACATTATGTTTCATATTATTATATTTTCTGTTATTCACGTTAATCTTTTCTGTTTTTTCACTAAAAATTAAATATTGAATAAAAATATATTTCATATATATCAAATTACATAATTATATATTTTTAAAAATTTAATCTTGTGCAACGCACGGGTGAAAAACTAGTACATATATAATAACAATTACCCACTAAAAATACAAATGCTAAAATTTTCCCGTCCATTTACACCTCCCAACAGTAGAAATATATATTATTTTATAATTTATAAATTAATAATATTAATGTATTAAACACGATTTTTATATATGGTAACAGTATCATTTATAATATTGACAAAAGTTTGGAAATTATAATCTATATATGGTATATAAATGTTAAAATGATCTCATCTAATTAATTACTTTTCAATTATTGACATAATAAAAATTAATGATATGTTTCTTGAATAAATTAAAGTAATATAATGATCGGATTTCAAGAACTATAGATCATCAAAGTAATATTTTTTATCTCTAATGTTGTACTCCACACACAGAGATACCACCTCAATAAATATATAATATTGCACCGATCGGGGGCATTCATAGTGAACTGAGGGGATTGAAGACTAAAGTGAGTTGTTAATCAAGCTAATTAACATAAATAACACAATGTAAATTAACTATTTCTATTTCTATATTCGAAATATGTATTGCAAAACTATAATAAAAATCACACAATTTTATTTGACAAGTACGTCGTATACAATACTCCAGTTTACTATACTTAGCAATATTAATAATATAATACAAAGTTTACATAATTTAATTATATTAAGAATACATTTATCATATAATCTTACAAAAATAATATAATAATAAAATGGGACAAAATTCATTTTTCGTCCTTCCCTAGGGACGTTGTCCAATTTTAGTCCTCTTGTTTTCCGATCATCAATTTTAGTCACGTTAAATCTCTGGTAGTCCAATTTTAGTCCGATTGCCCAATTTTGGTCCTCCTAACTCGATTTTCTGGTTAGCTCCGGGCGAGTGCACAACACTCGCCCCTAATTTCATCCAATTGATGATTTTACGCTGATATGGCATATATTTTCTAACGTGTCATTTCATTCCATCTTTTTTTTCCATAAAAAATGTTATGTCATTGTTTTAGTGTTTAAATTAAATACTTAATAAAATAAAATTGCTCACATTTAAAAATAGAACACACACACACTCAAACAAAAAACACGTGAAATTGAAAAAGAACCCCCAAATTTTTGAAGACTAATTCCCCAACCACCATAATCAAACCAAAATGTCGGATGTTTCCCAAGTCTCAATGTCCATCAGTATTTGTGTAGAAGACGAACTGTCCTTCGAACTTTCAAGACTGAAACAAATCGAGGAAAAAGACAAGATGTCCTTCGATCCCTAATTCCTCCGAAGTCTTCCTCAGCAAAACCATTCTTCCTCACCCAACCTCGCGAGCAAATCACTGCAATCCTTGTGCACTCTAGGTTGAAGGATTTCGCATCAGGGTGTTTGGGGTTTCAATCGATTTATGTTAAATTTCTCTTTTGGCTCATGATTTGGAAGATTAGGGTTCTTACAATTTGGGGATTTTGGTTGTTGGAGATTTTGGTGGTTGGGGATTTTGTTTGTTTTGAGATTAGGGTTCTTGATTAATACTTCTCTGCAAAACCAAAACCATTTTATTTGTTTTGTTTGTCTTAAATTATTTTTTTTATTTTGCGAGTTTAATACTTCTCTCAATGTTTAGTTTTAATTTTTATTTTAGTTTAGTTTTGATTTTGGTGTTCAGTATTTAATTTTTATTGTTTTTGCTTAGTTTTCATTAACCAATTTTATTTCCTTAAGTATTTAATTTAAACCCTAAAATAATGACATGGCATTTTTTATGGAAAAAAAGATGGAATGAAATGACACGTCAGAAAATATATGCCATATCAGCGTAAAATCATCAACTGAATGAAATTAGGGGCGAATGTTGTGCACTCGCCCGGAGCTGACCGGAAAATCGAGTTAGGAGGACCAAAATTGGGCAATCGGACTAAAATTGGACTACCGGAGATTTAACGGGACTAAAATTGATGATCGGAAAACAAGAGGACTAAAATTGGACAACGTCCCTAGGGAAGGACGAAAAATGAATTTTGTCCTAATAAAATGATGATCATTTTGAAATATTTACGTTATCTATGCTATATTAATTCTTATTAAAAATCATAAAAATTTGTAATATATCTTGAATAGAATAAAACAATGTACATATGATATATTTTTGCATACAATAACACTTAGGAAGAATGAAATTTATGAATTCATATAATTTTTATTAAAATCTACAAATTAAGTATAAAAAAAAATCATTTATAAAAAATTAATTAAAAAATATTTTTTATTTCATAATGTTGAATTATATAAAAAAAAATCTTTCATTATCAATCTTGAAGAATAGATAGTCGATTCTAGTTATAAGAGTGATAATATTCAAAGTAAATGTCTTTTCGAAAGGTTTATATATATAAAAAACCGGGTTTTAGTCACAATTTATACTATTTCTCATGTTGGTCTTTTCTTGAAAAAACCGGTTTTTAGTCACAGTTAATTATATGTTGCTGTTTTTAGAGTAAAAAATCGTGTTGGATTGAAGATCTTAATATGTGTACAGAGGCTAAGGAAAGAAGCACCACTACATGTTGTATATAAAGAAGTATCTCATAATTTGTAGTTTATGAATTTTAATTTATTTTGTAAATTCATCCATGTATACTTTTGTTTCTATATTATATATTAAGTTCAAATAACTCTTACATTATGTTTCATATTATCATATTTTCTATTATTCACATTAATCTTTTCTATTTTTTCATTAGAACTTAAATATGGAATAAACATTTTTTTTCATATATATCAAATTACATAATTATATTTTTCAAATGTTTAGTTCTGTACAACGCACGGGTGAAAAACTAGTCTTTATATATAAAAAAACAAGAACATTGCCTAAAATAGTAAAATTTCATTTTCCCGTCCAAAACCACATTCTAAATCTAGAAATTAAATAATAATAATTAAATAATGTAATAAAAACTTAAGTGGAATTTATTCCTATAGAATTGAATGAATTGATTAATTTCTTCCTTCAATTGTGAAGTTTGTTAAATTATATATATGGATATGTTTTTGATAAAGTTAAGTAATCTAATATAATAGAAAAAAACGGTTTCATTGCTAAAACTTCATGATATACAAAAAAATAAATAAAACAATCAATAAAATGTTCCAATATACACTGTACACATCCTATCTACTTCATAATTAAATTATTAAAGAAATCAATATTGTTGACATAGTATATAGATTTGTAATATGATGATATATAAAAATTAAGATTAGTCAATTTCATGATTTTACTATTAAAATCTCTCGTCACATGAGTTTCATAATATAAAATCAATTATGCAATCACAACAACAATCAATTATGTTCGTACCATATAAAAAAGATTAACGGCATGATTGGTACGATGGAATGAAATTAGGTGGGAATTGAATGAACTCAAGAATGAAATGGTGTTGGGAAAGAAATGGTATAAAATACTGATTCATGTGATTGGTATCACAAAAGAATAGGAAATGAATGAAATAATCATTATAATTATATTTTATAATTGATAACTATAAATAAAATGTATAATATTAAATTAATCTTTATCTGACCAAATTACCTTCCACTATAATTTTATTTAATATTCATATTCAATATATCACTCAAATTTAAAATATTTGGCATTTAAATTTAAAAATAATTTTTTTTACAGAAAATTAATCATTGTACTAATATTAAGATATATTATATATTTTATTTTTTAATTTTATTATTAGTTTACTATTTTTGTATTATTTACATATTCTTAAAGTAGTTAAATAATAATAATAATATATTTTTCATATTTTTTAATAATTATTCTATATGATTTTATATTATTAAAATCTTAATATCTTATTTTATATTCTAAAAAAATATTTTAGTTACAATTTATTTATATTTTTTTTAAATAACCTATTATCTATACTAATATTCATTTATCTTATTCATATGTATTTATAAATATATATATATATATATATATATATAGTAAACAGAACTAAAATTATTTGTATTATTAAAATTATATTCATATTATGTTATTATGTTTTTAAGATTTTATATTTATTAATTATTTTTATACTATTTATGTATTTAATTTTTTTTACTATTTTTTATATTTTTATTTTATATTTATTATAAATTATTAGTTATTATTTTATATATAAATAATTTAATTTAACTTTAGGAAGTTAATTTTTGAAAATATAAAATAAATAATGATAATTGTCAAAATTAATAAAAAGCGTTCATTTTCTTCAAGACAGGAATACGTAATACCATGGGGATATGAAGGAATGGTCATTCCCCCATTCATGGTAATACCAATTCATGCGGGAATCACCATTCCCACTTATTAAACATATCAATCAAAAGAATAGGAATGAAGGTAAGAATGATGATTCCATTCCCACCCCATTCCATCATACCAATCACGCCGTAAAAATTATGCAATCACAATAAGAGCAGCTCTAGCAGTGCTCTACTCCAGCACCAGCCACTATTTTCCAGCCTCCAAGAGTGCGCCACTTCCTGCGCTATTGTGAAGGATAGGAATTTTCAGCGCTACTTGTGAAGCCAAGTTTTCTGCGCTACTTTTTATTTTTTTTTCTCTCTCTCAAGTTTTGGACACTTCCAACATCTTCCAAAATTTTATAAGTTTTGGGCCACTTCTTAATAATAATATAATGGAAAGTGGGCTTAATTTAATAACTATTGGCTAATTTATATATTTTGTAAATGGTTGTTAATTTTATAATAATTTGAGGTAATATAAGTGTTAATTTTTCAATATGGATGATAATATAAAAATATAAAATAACATGGGTCGTAATTTAAACGATGTTGATGATAATATAAAATTTTAAAATTAACACGACGTCATTTTTCAACATAGATATTAAAAATATAAGAGACGAGAATAATTACATAAAATTACTAAAAATACACGAAAATATCTTCATTATATCTTCACTATTTATAGAAGATCTTCACTTTTTTTGAAGGGTTGAGATGAAAAGATTGAATGAGTTATCAACGATTATAATTGAATGCACATAGATTGTGCTTTGTTAAAGTCTTTGTTTTTTCAACTTTTTTTTGAAGGGTTGAGATTCAAAAATTGAGTGAGTTATCAATGGCTACAATTGAAAGCACATGGATTGTTTTTGAAGGATTGAGATTTAAAGATTGAGTGAGTTATCAACGGCTACAATTGAAAGCACATGGATTATTTTTTAAGGGTTGAGATTTAAAGATTGAGTTAGTTATCAACGGTTACAATTGAAAGCACATGGATTGTGCTTTCTTTATTCAATTATTATTGGTTATATAATGGCATGTGCTAGAATTGATTTCTTCATTATCTTCTACCTCATTTTCCTATTGATTACACATTTCTTTTCAAATCCATTATTTTTCTATCCTACTAGTCTCACAATCGATAAATGGATTCTTCAAGTTCATCTGATGAAGAGTTTCAACGACGGATGACTAGTTACGATATGGAGCAAGAAGTAATCATCCGACAAATATACAACCACAATCGAAGGATGGAAGAATTTCTTAGGCTTCAAAATATCAATTCTACGAGTGGAGGCTCAGTTCCAGGCCGTAGAACAATTTATCGTGATCGAGAAGGAGCAGCACAAAACCTCTTCAACGACTACTTCTCTGAAAATCCAACATTCAATGAAGAACAATTTTATCGACGATTTCGAATGTCCCGAAATTTATTTCTTCGTATTGTTGGTAATGTTTCTAATCATGATCATTACATCAGCTGGAAAACTTGGTTTGTCTACACTCCAAAAAGTAACAGTTGGATTTCGACAACTAGCATATGCAGTTCCAGCAGATGCAACTGATGAATACATCAAAATTGGAGAGTCTACGACACTTGAATGCGTTAAGAGATTCTGTCGTGCTATTGTGGAGATATATAGAGAGCAATACTTGAGATCACCCACTCCTACTGATGTTGCTAGAATACTTTATATCGGTAAGCAACGTGGCTTTCCAGAAATGTTAGGTAGTCTTGATTGTATGCACTGGAAGTTAAAAAATTATCCAATAGCTTGGGCAGGACAATATGCTGGGCGAAGTGGAGATCCAACAATTATTCTTGAAGTTGTAGCTGATTATGATTTGTGGATATGACATGCATATTTTGGGATGCCAGTATCCAACAATGGCATTAATGTGTTGGAGACATCACATCTTTTCTCTAACCTTGCTACAGACATTGCTCCTCCAGCACATTATGTCATTCAAGGAAATGAATACAATATGAGATATTATTTAGCTGATAATATTTATCCTAAATAGGCGACTCTTGTGCAAACTATCCATTCACCAAGTGGTTCCAAAAAACAATATTTTGCAAAAAAACAAGAAGCATGTAGAAATGATGTGGAACGTGCATTTGGAGTTCTTCAAAGCAGATTTGCAATTGTGGCGAATCCAGCACGTTTGTGGTTGAAAAGTGATTTGCAAGATATCATGACTGCATGCATAATAATGCATAATATGATAATAGAGGATGAACGAGATCTTAATGCTCCAATTGAAGAAAGTTTGGAAGTGCCACCCCCGGACATCGAATTTGCTGAGAATGAACCTACTCGCTTTCAAAATTTTCTTGGTCAATTTAGACAAATTAGAGATTCAGATGCACATTTTGCACTTCGAAATACACTAATTGATCATTTGTGGGAAGAGTATTCTAATTTAGAAAATTAGAAATGATCACTATGTAACATATATTTACATTTCAATAAAAATAAGTTATTGTTTTTGTTTTCATTTTACATTGAGTTTCAATCAATTAATGATATTAATTTTTATTTATTAAATTTAAAATACAAAAAGTTAAAACTATATTAAATAATGTTTACATGTGTAAATATGTTATCCAATTATAACGAAATTTTAAAAATATGATGAAATAAATTATTAATTACAAATAATTTGGAATATTCTTTTTTTGTGTAAAATTTAATGCAGACTGCTGGAGATAAAACACTGTTTCTGCACTACTCTAGTGCAGATTAGTGCAGACTGCTGGAGATGCTCTAACAATCAATTATGTTCATACCATATAAAATGCACTAATTTCATAATTGACTCGAGCCTTTTCCACTCACAATTTCTCAAATTCTGCATTCAAAACATTTTGTTTTCATGGTTCGGTGGATTTCTTTTTCTTCTTCTTTTTTGTATATTTATTTGGCTATGAATTAAATTTTTGGAGATATTTGGAGTTTGGATCGATAATTAATACTCCCCCAGTTCCAAATTAATTGTCATTTTAGCATTTGAGATTTGTCCCAAAATATTTGTTATTATAGGAATCCAAGAAATATTTTCCTAAATTCTTCCAAAATTGACCCCATTTATTATTCTTTATTAAATGCTTTATTATCTCACTAGCAATCCAACCGCGCGATACGCGGTTTATTATTTATTATGTTAATATCTGTAATTTGTAATAATACAATGAAGTTGCATAAACTAACATGTTATTCATAACATCTTTTATTATTTTAATTTAAAACATATACCAAATACAAATGATTTTTCATATTACCCATGTGCGTTGCACTAATTGTCATATAACTTTAATGATTTTATCTGTTAATTTTATTTTTAAACATTTTTATTTTATTTGTTGATTTATATTTTTGTCAAATTAAAATTATTATATACAATAATATTTTCTTTAATATAATAATTAATCTTTCCTTTTATATTTTTTTATAATTTGTATATTCCACTCTCATACTTGAATCATCATTTATAGTTTTCTTACGTCATTTCTTCATTTTTCTCTCACAAAATTATTTGTTCAATTTGTGTTTAGTGTACATGCATCTCTCTTTTGTTGAGAAATCACCTATATTTTTCTCCATTTTTTAGTTTTACATAGATTTGAGAAATCAATGTATTTCTCTCTTCTCTTAACTTTATATAGATTATAGAATAACTTTTAGAGTATGATTGATCTTTTTTATTCTTATTAAAGAATAGCTTATCAAGTAAGATTTACTTTTTTTTATTGACATGACATTTTTAGGTGGGAAAGTGACATTCTTGTAATTTTTGTCAACTTTCTTACTTTAATCTATAGTATAGATAGTGAATATTGAAAATGTAAAAGGAAGAAAAAAGTTATGGGTAGATCGGTCATTTTGTAGATCTTCTTAATTTGTGTGAAAAATGCTAAAACGTCAAATAATTTGGGACGAAATGAGTAATTGTTAGACCTTAGCTTTCACTTTTGAATAATTTAAGCTTATGTTGTTATTTGTATAATTTTGAAGTAGAATTATTTAGAATATGTATTATTTATTGGTATTGTATATGCATTATTCTTATTGCAATGTAATATTATATTGTTTTATCTGTTCTAATTATTTTATGCAGGAATTTGGTGAAGAAACTTGATTAAGAATCGAGAGCTTCTGATTTTGGATAAGAGATTCCGAAGATTTAAGATTTGTACACTACAAGATGGATTTCATTTTTGATATATAATTTAAAAAATGAATCTCAATATTTGTTTTTGTTTTTTGGAGAACATTGCTAAAAATAGTTATTTCATATTTTCCCGTCTAAAATTCTCATATTATTCTTAGAAAAAAATTATAAGTTTGTGAAAAAAGATACTAATAAGGCCTTACATACATTGCATTGAATCCGATGTTTTAATCCACTAAAAATGCGTAGTATCTAAAATAGAACGTTTATATTGATTGCTTTTTGATGACTTGAATTGTGGAAGTTGGACCACGATTTATGGAAATTGGTTTCCATAATAAAATGACTTTGGCGATTACCAATATTTTTTATATTTATTTTTCATCATTATCTTATATTGTGATAGTTGCTTTATAATTTATGAAAAATGTGTCCCATAATAAAATTGCTTTTTATATTTCACAATTTTTTCAATAGTGGAATATTTGTAAAAATGATTTTGAAATTCAAATGTATAGATAGCAAAATTTATGGAATCTGTTATTCAAAAATGTAATGAGTGTTGTGTAAAATAACGATAACTATATAATAAACTAGAAGTAGAACGGACGAAAGCGAACAAAACAATGCATAAATGAAAGACGAGACGAGAAGGAAAAAGTATATGAGAGAAGAGTATATATATTTTTTCATTTCATAACATGTATTTATAGGAAAGAATTGCATGTTAATTCATGCATGGATTTGACACGTATGTGCCTTATCACTAAGTCTATACAAAGTGATTAGTGGAAGCTAGTTTGATGACTATAAAGCTATATTTATTATTATAATACTTCCCCTTGAATTTAGCTTTGTTAGTCCATGTGCATAGGCTGTCTCATTAAAAACCTCAAACCAGGAAAACCCATTGGGGTAAAAACTGGGATAAGGGAAAAAGAGTACAGCGTACACTACATTGTTTCCGCTTCCCCTAAAATGAGCAATATGAGTCTTGGAGTAAGATGTCAGTCTTGCTTCTCGTTGGATCTTCTCATACCAATGTCATATACCAATTTCTCAAATGTAGATGTAGGTAGTGATTTTGTGAATAAGTCAGCAAGGTTGTGACACGAACGAATTTGCTGAACATTTATTTCCCCATTTTTCTGAAGTTCGTGAGTATGAAAATTTTTTGGTGAAATATGCTTAGTTCTATCACCTTTTATATACCCGCCTTTAATTTGTGCTATGCAAGCAGCATTATCCTCATAAATGATAGTAGGCGTAGTGGCAGTCGGATTTAACTCACATGCATTTCTTATATGAGTTATAACTGACCTTTACCAAACACACTCTCTGCCAGCCTCATAAAGAGCAATAAGTTCAGAGTGGTTGGAAGATGTGGCAACCAATGTCTGTTTAGTAGACCGCCATGAAATGGCTGTGCCATTATAACAAAATAAATATCCAGTTTGTGATCGAGCTTTGTGCGGATCTGATCTATATCCAGATCAGCATAACCAACTAATTCTGAGTTAGTTGTATTATTGGAATATAACAATTCCAAATCTATGGTACCACGGAGATAACGAAAAATATGTTTAATTCCATTCCAGTGTCTCCGGGTTGGCTCGGAACTATATCGAGCAAGCACATTGACTGCAAATATGATATCTGGTCTTGTACATTGTGCTAGATACATCAATGCTCCAATAGCATTAAGATACGGCACCTCTGGGCCAAGTATCTCTTCATCAGACTCTTTAGGTCGAAATGGATCTTTATTAGGGTCTAAGCAACGTACAACCATAGGGGTGCTTAAAGAGTGAGCACTTCTCATATTAAACTTTTTGAGCAGTCGCTCAGTGTATGCAGATTGATGAATAAAAATGCCATCTGCTCTATGCTCTAACTGAAGACCGAGACAGAGTTTGGTTTTCCCAAGGTCTTTAACTTCAAACTCTTTCTTCAGATATGCAGTAGCATTGGCCAAATCCTCAGAAGTGCCAATGAGGTTCATGTCATCTACATAGACTGCAATTATAGCAAATCCGGTTTCTGATTTTCTAATAAAAACGCATGGGCAAATTGGATCATTTTTGTAACCTTCTTTGATAAGGTACTCACTTAATCTATGATACCACATGCGACCAGATTGCTTTAGTCCATATAATGATCTTTGTAATTTGATCGAGTATAGCTCACGGGGATTACCCGTTTTTGGTATTTTAAATCCATCAGGAATTTTCATGTAGATATCAGAATCAAGTGAACCGTATAGATAGGCCGTTACTACGTCCATAAGACGCATGTCCAAATTTTCATGGACAACCATACTAATGAGAAAACGAAAAGTGATCGTATCCATTACTGGTGAATACGTCTCATCATAATCGATCCCAGGTCTCTGAGAGAATCCTTGGGCAACAAGTCGGGCCTTATATCTTACAATTTCATTATTCTCATTTCTCTTACGAACAAATACCCATTTATACCCAACAGGCTTTATATTGTCCGGAGTTTGAGTGATAGACCCGAATACATTCCGTTTATTTAGTGAAGCTAATTCAGATTTGATTGCTTCCTCCCATTTAGGCCAGTCATCCCTTTGACGACATTCTATTATGGAACGTGGTTCACTGTCATAATCATCGCTCAAAATTTCTTGAGCAACCGAGAATACAAAAATATCATCAATAATGATCTCATTTCTATCCCATACATGATTGTAGTAGCTTATGGGATTCTCGGTATTTTCTTGATTTGATATCATCATGATTGTTTTACTAGGCTCTACAGATTCACCTGGAGCTTGCTTATTAGAACTCACTTGATTAGTGGGCTCATAAACCCCTTTCTTGGTTTTTCGAGGAACAGAGTCCTTTGAGCCAATAGGTCGACCTCGTTTTTGTCTTGGTCCATCAGAATTCATTTTCACATGTTCATTAGGAACATCGATCCTAGCTGGAGCATTCACAGCTGGAATGTGAGACTTTGTGACTTTACTAGCATCATTAAATGCGTCAGGAAGTCTATTAGCAATATTATGTAAATGTATGATTCTATTGACCTCATTTTCACATTCAAGTGTGCGTGAGTCTAGATGTGACAAATTTTTCTCATACCATGTGAAATTCTCAATATGCATAGGTTTATTATTATCAATGATTGTCTTACCGATTGATGGAAATGTGGTTTCATCAAAATGACAATCTGCAAACCTAGCGGAAAATAAATCACCTGTCATTGGTTCCAAAAACCTAATGATCGATGGTGAATCAAAACCAACATATATGCCGAGACGGCGTTGGAGACCCATTTTTGTCCTTTGTGGAGGTGGGATTGGCACATGTACAGCACATCCAAATGTGCGAAGGTGCGAAATGTCTGGCTCAAAACCCAAGGTTAATTACATTGGAGAATGCATATGATACGCACTTGGACGTAATCTAATTAAAGATGATGCATGCAATACGGCATGTCCCCATGCTGTACTAGTGAGCTTCGATCTCACTAATAAAGTTCGAGCAATAATTTGTATTCTCTTGACAAGAGATTCTGCCAATCCATTTTGAGTATGAACGTATGCTACTGGGTGCTCAACATTAATTCCCAGTGCTGCACAATATTCATCAAAATATTTTGATGTAAATTCTCCGGCATTATCCATCCTTATATTTTTAATAGGATGATCAGGAAAATGTGCTCGGAGTTTAATAATTTGTGCAAGCAAACGCGCGAATGCAACGTTGCGCGTAGATAACAAACATACGTGAGACCATCTAGAAGATGCGTCTATCAGAACCATAAAATATCGAAATGGTCCACTTGCTGGGTGTATTGGTCCACAAATATCACCATGTATCCGTTGTAAAAATGATGGTGATTCATAACCAACTTTTGTCACAGAAGGTTTTATAATGAGCTTTCCTTGTGAACATGATTCACAAAAATAATCATTTGACATCAACATCTTTGCATGTTTTAAAGGGTGTCCTTTAGTATGTTCGACAATCCTACGCATCATAGTAGTTCCGGGATGACCCAGACGATCATGCCATAATCCAAGTATATCGGGATTAACTAGTTTCCATGGCATGGTGGCGTAGGTTTCGAAAGCTCGAATCGGGACATAATATAGTCCAGAAGCTGTTGCTTCAAATTTCTCATGAACATTCCTTCTGTTCATATCATATGATGTGACGCATAGACATTCTTTGGTATTTTCAACCAATATCTCTATATGGTATCCATTGCGTCTAACATCTTTAAAACTTAGTAGACATCTTTTTGATTTACCAGATAAAAGTGCATTTTCAATATGCAAAGTGGTACCATTAGGCAACACAATTGTTGCATTCCCGGAGCCATCAATAATCTCAACGAGACCTGATATGGTTCTTACTTGTGCTTTGCACAATGTCACACTCGAGAAATATATTTTATCTGTGAATATTGAGTGCGTTGTTGCACTATCGAGTAGACAATGATTCTTTTTGTCAGTATGCTCCATGTACAGCCTTTTTGTCCGAGCAAAATCTCGTGCTGATAACGTGTTGTGTAAAATAACGATAACTATATAATAAACTAGAAGTAGAACGGACGAAAACGAACAAAACAATGCGTAAATGAAAGACGAGACGAGAAGGAAAAAGTATATGAGAGAAGAGTATATATATTTTTTCATTTCATAACATGTATTTATAGGAAAGAATTGCATGTTAATTCATGCATGGATTTGACACGTATGTGCCTTATCACTAAGTCTATACAAAGTGATTAGTGGAAGCTAGTTTGATGACTATAAAGCTATATTTATTATTATAATAATGAGCATTAAATTTTGAAGATCTTTATACATTTAATTACCATGAACAAAATTAGTTTACTTAGAAACATTTAACATAATATTATAATTCTTTATTCCAATAAAAAATACTAGAATCAGATAAAAAATTCATATACTTAAAATTCGATCTCGAGCCCCGAATTCCACTACTACCTCATCAAAAATGGTTTGAACCTCGCCTCCCTGTTGCCGAATAGAGTTCAGCCTCGCCTTACGAGCTCTATTCGAATATCCATCTGTTGGACCTCTCATGATTATATGAATGGTAGGCCTCTCCTCCCGTTCAGGTCTGTTTCGTGGTGGAAGAGGCGGGGGTGGAGGTAATTCGGGTCGTTCTTGCCTCTTTTCCCTTCTTGGTTATTCCCGAACATTCCTCTGTTCTCTATCATTCTATCGGGGCCGACGAACATACCGAGCTAGTCTGTTTTCCCTAATTAGTCACTCCAGCTCGTCTCTCAAATATAAGCATTCGTCAGTTCCATACCCATACTCATTATGAAATCGGCAAAGTTTACCATTACCAAAAGTGGGTGGCTTCTTAGGATTTGGACTCCAGGTCGCCGGCCACTTCAGTTGGGATAAGTCCCATATCTCCATTAACACTTGTCCAGGTGGTATGGTCAACGGTGTGTACTGGTCGTATCTCCGACCTGTTTTGTTTTCTCGCAATGATGGCGGCGCAAACCTTGTACGAGACTCCCTAGTTTCTTTCATCTTCGCTACCTCTTGCTCTCGTTGTCTGTTAGGTCGCACAGAACTTTCCCCTTTTTTAATTCGAACAGTTTCCTCCAAGTTGATGTATTTGGTGGCTCTTTGCAACAAATCATCAAAATTTCTAGGCGTTTTCTTAACCAAAGAGGTGTGAAGATCATCCTCTCTCAAGTCTTGTATAAAGACACTTACTATTAAATCATCTGAAGCCTCCGGAGCCTCTAAGGTTGCAGCTGTAAATCTCCGAACATACTCCCTCAACATCTCATCCACCTTCTGTTTTACTCCAAATAAGGTCTGAGTAGATCGCCGCTGTCTCCTAGCACTGGCAAACTGATGTAAGAATAATTCTAACAGTTGTTCAAAATTGTAGATCGTCCCATCACTCAATTGGCTAAACCATGTCTGAGCAGCCTTAGTGAGAGTGGTAGCGAACACTCTGCATTTAATACTGTCTGTATATCGATGCAGAAGAGCGGTGTTCTCAAATCGGCACAAATGATCCCACGGATCTGTGGTGCCATCATAATCAAGGTTCACTGGCCGGAAAGAGGCCGACAACTCATCCTCCATGACTTCCTCAGAAAAGGGATTCCCTCTTGAACTTCTTGGAGCCCGTCAAACATTCCTCTGAACCTCACACAGTTCTCTCCTCAAATCATCTACCTTCTCAGATAGCTCCTCATGTTCCCGTTTTTTGCCACGAGGATGACCAAACTGGCTCTCTCTTTCATCGGTCTGAGATTTATCATTCTTTGCCTTGCTTCCACACGAACCTCCACATTATCATGTCGTGATTCCACTCGTTGCTTACCCAGAGCCTTTTGAACAGCAGCCGTTATCAAATCCGACAACTCATCTGGTGTTAACGTAATGGTATGAGGTGGATCTACTGGAGTAGAACTCCGACTGTTTTCTCCATCTTCTTGTCTTTTTGATGTCCCTTCTACTTCCAGTGCTCTCTTAGATCCTCTGGTATTCACCATCTTAAATACTTCAACGTCTTAAAACTCAGACGTTTCCCACAGACGGCACCAATTGATCTTACTCCGATCCAACGTCCTTCTTTCCCAAATCGAAACTCGAAACCTCTGATGTAAATACCTGCAAAACAAACACCGAGAGGGGTTCCCGACGATGGGACTCCGATGCTCAAGTCAATAGGGTTGCTAAGCAATTTCTCAAGAATAGTATATTTGTTATATGATTGTGCATAAGAAAAACAAAAGAATGAACATAATAAGTATATATACTCCCTGGAATGTGGTAGTTAAGATTACCCAAAAAACATGGAAAGTGGGCAACTAATCCGCGAAAATAGCGGTCAGTTGAATTCAAATATGTTCGCTCCTTTCCCATCACTGATTAGTTCGCCAACATATCTTTAAACTAATTTGGATATGCTATTTTGGAGTCAATCTGAATTAGTTCGTCAACAAGACCGCGTAACAATTCACTTTCTTAAAGTTGTTCACACTTGTTGACTTTGACTTTAGTTTGGTTTAAAGGCGAGAACTCCGGTTTGCTATAGTTCGACCATATCACGAGTGATGTTAATAACTTAATATTGACTTCTAATAGCATTGGGCTCCAGCATAATATATGGATAAAAAATCTTAAGCTTTAAAATTAACAAATAAATTTTTTTAAATATATATAAAAATCTAAATTTGAAAATAACTTATATTTTTTAAAAATCAACAAAATGTGTAAAACTAAATAACAACAACAATAATAATATGCTCTTAAATATATATATGACCGCTAGTTCTATCAAATTCTTTATATAATTTTAATTTATAATATAAAAAAATGTAGAGAAAAAAAACTAAAATAAAGGTGGGGTAATTTAAAAGATTAATGAAACTTTCAAACCTATTAATTAATAAAATTGAATAATTTTCTCAATAAATTATGAAAATTTTGAGTTATGTATCATAAATTGAAATCAAATTTTAAGGATTTTTTTAAATTTAATTAAAATTTTATAAAAAGCAAAACATAATAAAACAACTAGAAAATTGGTGGGATTGTTGAATAATAATAATAGCAACATATATAATAAAATAAATAATCTTTATGTTCTTTCACGAATGAAACATATATGATCAAATAATATATTAATCAGATTTTATTATGGTTGATTCTAAATTTGATGATATGCAGACCACAAAATCGTAAATATTTATTTAATATAAATAATATTTAAAAATCTCTAATTTTATTATGTTTCTTTTTAATTTGTATATTACTTAGGGACCCTATGCGCTAGTAAGTTAATATTTTATATCACTTGTTCAACTACATATTTACTCTCATTACCAAAAAAATAAAAAAGTAGAAAAATTCTTTATATAAGTACAATTTAAAATTAAAAATGAAATGAAAATAAAAATAAAAATAATTAAATCCCATAATTATAGATGTACCTTTATTTGAAGAAATGAGAGAAAAAAAATTATGCAGTCACCAAAAAATATAAAAAAAATAATAAAATCATGATCGCCTAATAAAGGCGGTATTTGTCAAATTAAAGCAAAAAATGGAAAAAATATTGAAATCATATATCGTTGGTGATTTCGACTATTCTGATAAACACTCCAAAAACATCCCAAAACATTAATAATTTTTTTTAATCACAATATTCCATAAAAAAAAAAAAGCCTTAGTCCCCCCTTCTTTTATACAGTATCAATTTCAAACATTTTCTTTTTCCACTTCCCAATCTATAATCTATTATCAGCAATGTTCTAAAAAAGAAAAAAAAATCGGCTTCTGCTGCTGCTGCTCTAAGCACTAGAGTTCTCCTTTGAAGTTTCCTGGGAACTTTTACCCAGTATTTGATTCAACTGGGGAACCTAGAAAATATTGTTGAAAGAGATTCCATTAGAGGGATTTTTTGTTTATTTTTGGTCACAATCACATACTAGGTTCGGAATTTACGAGGAAGGTTTTCAATCTCCGAAATTTGAAGCAATTTTTTGCGAATCTGGGTATGTTTTATGGGTTTCAAGCTGAATTAAGTATATTGTTGATTAAGTTGTTATTGTTTTTCATGTTGTAGACAATCCCAAATATAAAATAGATTGCACCATAATCCCATAATTTAAGGATTAGATCGCAACAAATGATTTCAACCGGATTTCATAAAATATTGAATAGATTATTTTCTTATCAAATATTGTTTCTATTTAAAAATAAATCATAATTAAAATTCTTTATCCAAAAATAAATCATATCAGCCCTATATATATGCGTGTCTTCTTGCCCAAGAAAAGTAGGTATGTATATCTATATAATCCCTCATCTCAATTGCCCTTTTGAAAATTTTCAAATACAGTCCTCACTCACTCATCACTCAATGCCACGTCGTTGTCGACAGATTGCTCCGCCAGAACCTGTGCCGGAGCTTCCGGAGCCTGTGGATCCGGAGCCAGAGCCTGTAGATCCGGAGCCTAAGCCGGAGCCTGTAGATCCGGAGCCTGTGCCTGAGCCTGTGCCGCCTGTTGCGCCGGAGACTGTGCCGCCTGTTGCGCCATGGCCCTGGCCATGGAATTTTTATGGCCCGCCGCAGTCGGTAAATTATGTTGTTGTCTCGCCGGCTCAGCCTTGGATGTGTTGGAATGGCTCACCGGCGGCGGCGCATCCATGGTCCTGGAACGGCTGTCCGGCGGCGCAGCCACCGCCCTGGAACGGCGGTCCGACGATGGAAACATGGCCCTGGAACGGCCCGCCTGGCTGGAATGGACTGAGGACCTGCGGAATGGTAGAGTCAACAGCCATGGTAGAAGCAAAGGTGGAGAAAAAGGAGAGTGAAGGAATTGAAGAGGTGGCATGGTCCTGTAAATGGTTGAAACGGAGAAGAATTGATTACTGACGGAGAAGATCACACTTTCTCAAATTCATTCCAAACATTTTGTTTTCATGGATCTCACTTTCTCAAATTCATTCCAAACATTTTGTTTTCATGGATCTCTGGATTGCTTCTTCTTATTTATTTATTTATATTTATTTGTCTATGAATTAATTTTTTGGAGATATCTGGAGTTTGGATCGATAATTAATAATTGTTAAGGCCTCAGCGTTCACTTTCGTATGATTTAAGTTTCTGATGTTATTCGTATAATTTTGAAGTAGAATTATTTAGAATATGTATTATTTATTTGTACTGTATATGAATTGTTCTTATTGCAGTGTAATATTATTGTTTTGTTAGTTCTAATTATTTTATACAGGAATTTTATCAAGAGCTTTTGATTTTGGATAAGAGATCCCGAAGATTTAAGATTTGTACACTATTTCATTTTTGATATAAAATTTTGAAAATGAATCCCAATATTTGTTTTTTTTTTTTTTTTTTGTGAGAACATTTCTAAAAAATAGTTATTTGAATAATTTAAACTTATGTTGTTATTTGTATAATTTTGAAGTAGAATTATTTAGAATATGTATTATTTATTGATACTGTATATGGATTATTCTTATTGCAATGTAATATTATACTATTGTTTTATCTGTTCTAATTATTTTATGCAGGAATTTGGTGAAGAATCGAGAGCTTGTGATTTTGGATAAGAGATTCCGAAGATTTAAGATTTGTACACTACAAGATGGATTTCATTTTTGATATATAATTTAAAAAATGAATCTCAATATTTGTTTTTGTTTTTGGAGAACATTGCTAAAAATAGTAATTTCATATTATTGTTAGAAAAAAATTATAAGTTTGTGAAAAAAGATACTAATATACATTGCATTGAATCTGATGTTTTAATCCACTAAAAATGCGTGGTATCTAAAATAGACGTTATATTGATTGCTTATTGATTACCGAAACAGATTATTTAAATAATAACTTAATGAAAAATATTGGTTTCTACTATTTTATATAAGATACCTACACAATGGTTGAATCATTTAGATTATTGTATATAAGAACACATCAAAAACAATTGTGTTTTAAAATGTATAAGGGTCTCAATGAAGCATTGTTGCATGGTGAGACAAATTCGTGTATTATCAAGGTGCATTGACTGTATGTAAATGGGCTGGATTTCTAGAATTGTTTATAACATTTACATGTAGTTCCAAATTGGCCAGAGATACTTCATTTTACTAATGAAAGGAATCTCAAATCTGAGGATTTGGAAGAGTTTTCAAGATCAAATTGGATGGTTTGGTGAAAGACCTCGGTCGTAACAAGTTATTTGGTGATGTTGTCGCAGAATTTTTTTTTTTTTTTTATGAATAATTTCAGCTTTATATTTATATTTCAAATATAGACTTATTTAGATTATACTTTATTTATCCTTCATTTTTAACCAACTTTCTTTTAATTTACAGTAATCAACACGATAGAATTTAAAAAATGTGGACTTCCTCACACACATATTTTACTCTTCCTAACTAGAAAGGACAAATATCAAATACCTAATGATATCGATAGTGATGTGGTTACGGAGTCATTAAATTATTTGGAGGACTATGATCGTGTCTTCAAGCCCAAGAAATAATTAACTTCTGTGAGTTATTTTAATTGCTATCATAAATAAGCCAGCACATTTTATTGGTTTTATTGGACCCTTGCACGGGCCTTAGATTACTATTTATTCCAGTTTCTGAGACATTATCAGGGTTGTTGAATTGGAGAATTGAAATAATATTGTGAGACACTTAGTATACGTAGTATCAAGGTGATCTTCTTTGTGTTTAGCCTTCCGCTATGTCAGATATAATAATTTCGTCCAAAATTCTAGATGAGAAGTCAGATTCACCCTACTTAGTCGTAAGTGATTTTATCACTCATGGCCCCTATGGTGATGTCCGAAAAATTCACCATGCATGGTTAAGGGTCGATGTGTGAAGCATTTTCCAAAGAAGTTCGTTCAAAATAAATTTCGTGATAATGATGGATATCTAGTTTACAGATGTAAAGACAATGGTAGAACTGTTATGAAACATGGTGTTCCTATGGATAACAGATTTGTGGTACCGCATAATAGATTTCTGTTGCTGAAATATGGAGAACATATCAATGTTGAATGGTGCAACCAATCTCGGTCTACAAGATATTTGTTTAAGTATGTAAATAAAGGTCGTGATCGTGTTACAACAACATTCTATGATAGTGCAAAAGATAATGACATTGGGAAGATTGTGGATGAAATTGAGTTGTTTTATGATTGTTATTATATATCATCCATCGAGGCTGCTTGAGGAACATTGGCATATGAAATAAAATATATGGACATTTTTTGTTGAAAGATTGAATTTCCATCTTCCACATGAACGAAATGTCATTTTTTTCTATGATCCTTTTGATGTGGTTGTTGATCGACTGATGTTAATAAAAGCATGTTTCTGGCTTGATTTGAAGCAAACAAAAAATACCTCAAAGCTCAAAATTTAACTTTTGCTGAAGTCCCACAAAAGTTTATGTCACGACCACATTTCTAAAATAGCTAGATATGTAATAGATTTTCATATTAAAAGACCTGTAAGTGAGTGTGTGACTTTTTTTTTAACGCTAAAACAAATAACTTTTCTTGCACCCGAAACTAGATAATAAAATATATAGCATGCTTCGTAGCATTTATCATAAAGTCAAGCCACACCCACTCCTATATTTTACATACTTATTCCCAAAAAAAAGTGAAGATAAAACAGAAATCCATATTCTTAATCAAAACATTGTTTAAAGCAAAATAAGCTCATAACGCAGCCCAACAGGTCGTCATCCATGTACACCATCTCCGAACCCGTAGGAACTCAACAACACAGTCAGTAAGTCCATGAGCTTATACATCAGCAGGTTCACCTACAATGCATGAACTATATGAGCTAATAAGCTCATTAAGCAGAAATTATGCATGCACTGACATACAAATGGCTGTAAGGACTTTAAGAATATCGTGAATGCATGGCTTTGATATCTTTTGCTATGTTGGGCCCTTGACCCATCTACAGTACATCGGAAAGGAGCTAGCTCAATAATCTCTGTACTTTACTTTGCTTTTCTTTAAAGTCATATTTATGGCCCAATATCTTCGAACCATAACCACGGCTCGCATGCCATAGGCACACTTTTACTATGAAAGCCGTTACAGGCCTCGATGTACTAGTAGTGGTCAACTTTGCTTTAACTTTGCTCTTTATATGATATGATGTGCACACAGACTTAACATGTCTTCTATGCATACATCTATCTATGCTCATGAATGATATGTACAAAATTCAATGCCAACACATCATCTTTAATCACACATAAAAAGTAATCACCAATATCAAGAAACGCAAATTCACTATTATCATATAATACAAGTAAACACATAAAATATTATGTTCATGCATTGTAGTTGCAAATGAATTTCTACTTACCTTTACTCGTTGTCACCCTTTAAATCATTTATGTTGTCTCTTGAGATCTTAATGGCTAATGATCTGTGATGTATATTATATCATTACCATTAATCTTGTATGACAAATAAAATAATATCTTTGAAACTTATTCCAAATATTCATAATCAATGATACTATACAGTGCATGATAAGAATAAGCAATTTCATTTACTATCTCATGCTTCCATTACATATTTCTTAATTATTTGAAATTTTAATCATTTACTTTTATATCTTATGAAACTTATTATGCATGTAAATTAAGATAGTTACACCATATAAGACCAATAAATTATGAGCTAAAACTTATTGACTTCGTTACAACAATAGCATATATATATATATATATATATATATATATATATATATATATATATATATATATATGAACTTATCTCCTGACAATCATATTTTCTTTTATATTTTATGTGCCTTAAAAGTCCAATTAATAAAATTTCTGTTTATTAAAAATCTATAAAATAACCCTACAAATCATATTTTATGTTATTTCAAATTCTAAGAACGAAAATTCCAATCATGAAAGAATAGAGATAGTAGGTTTAAAGCTTTATTTAATTAAGTTGATAATTTATATATATACCTTTAATTAATTGATAAACATCGTTAAATTCTTCAAAATTAAAGAGTATCTTTCTTTAGTGGAGCTTATGTATAATAATTAAATCTAATCAATACATAGAATGTTGATTCATTCATTACATATACAGTAAACAACCTGTATGTGATTATATAAATAATGGACATAAAATAATCCCTTTTTAAAACAAGTGTATTCATATGTAACTAAGTCTGCAAACCAGTTTATTGACATTAATAACAAAAGGTTACTTAATCTTGGATAATTACAGCCAATTTAGCTTAAAAAATTATTTTGTGTAATATAAGTATAATTAACATTGAAACTTTGTTAATTTCTATAAAATATTCCAAGCATACATATTTATCACTAAATTTCCATATCAAACCCTTTACATTACTAAGCTTAATTAATTGAAAGTTACATATAAATAATTAATCAAACACTTTATATCATGAAAGTAAAATTAAATACATAACTAAGATTAATTATAAAGGTAAAGTGCTCACCTTTCGAATTTTGAGATAGAAAGGGGAGGGACCAAGATGGTGAGAAAAAAAAAAAAGAGATATGGAGCGGTCATGAGAGGGGAAAGAGAATTGAGAGAGGTGAAGAGACAGAGAGTTGCCAGAGTGAGTTGCAGGAGCCTGAAGGAAAATTATATAAGAAAATAAAATAGAATTATGATGTTTTGAGTGGGAGATGAGACATGTGTACCCCCATTCACCATCCACCGCCTCCTTATTTGCTTCAATGGTAAGTTTATCTCCTTTTTTTTTTATTAATATTATCATTACACTATTATTATATTATTGTCATTAAGATTATGGCAACCCTTTGTACATTTATACTTACATGCAGGATACATAAGCTTATATTTATATATTAATCTTTGTGGACTTCATTATATATATACTGCAAGTTTGAAATTTTGCATTTATTAACTCACATTTGTATATGTAGGTGCATGCGTGTGTGGATGTTTATATAAAACAAAAATTTGTTTGTTTATTATTATTATTTTCTTTTCTTTAATAACTTATACTTATTTACATTACTATTATTATTATTATTTACATCTCATTTTCATTTCTTAAAAATTCTTGCTATATTTTACGTAGTCAAATTTTAATTTGGGGTGTTACAGTTTATTTGGAAGCAATCGTAGAGAATGAGTTCCTCAACAAAAGGGATTTTCATTAGAACGTATTAATTATGTTCCTCTTGGATTCAGTGATTCATATTTTGTTAAATGTCTTCTTAATGTAGTATGTGGAGAAAAATCATGTAACAATGATTTGAAGTTTATAAATGACATCAATATAACTCTTATCGTGATGCATGTTATGTCGTGGGTGCTGGAAGATGATAAAGAATATATTGATGGGATAATCAATTAAAAAACTATTAAAAAGTAGGCGTAAAGAATAGACTTGTTAGGGATATACTGAAAAGTATGCTTTTAGTGCTACTTTGTATATAAACTGATTCTTGCTTTTTATGAGAATAAATCTTTTATCACTGTCTGCATTAAATATTATGAATGTTATTTATTTATTGCATAAATGTTCAATATACTTTACATTGTAGACAATGTAGTGTGTAGAAGATCACAGAAGGTCACATTACCAATTCCTTGTAATAAGTATAGTAAAATTCACAACTTAGATAGAATTGAACAAGCCATTGGTAGAAGTTTAGATGTAAGGCTCGGATTGGTTTATCTTGACCAAGAGATTACATTAGTGCATTTGATGTGCTGAATAGGACCTACAGTGAGATAATTCTACGAGACTGACTTGGAAAGAAGAATTAAATCTAAGTGGTTATTGATTTCTTAATTTCTGTCACTTAATTGGGGTTGTATATAATTAATTAATATTGCTTTGATTTATTATGGGTAAAGGATAAAAAAAGATTCAATACTTTGTATTTTGGGCAATATTATTAATTATATGACAGATTGCTAAATTAATACAGAAAATCGTATCTTGATACGTCAAGTTGAAAATGTCCCCTTGGTGGGCTCAGAACGTTTATCATATCAAATCTGACTAGTGGATTAATTTCCGGTATGATAATAAAGTTGAGCTGTTTTTTCCCAAGAAATAAAAGATATTAATTAATTAAAGCATTCACTAGCTTAAATTAATTAATGGACATTGGATCTTAAACATGGAAAATAATGGACATTGGATCTTAAACATGGGAAATAATAACCGGGAGCCATATTTCATAATATGGGTTAGGATGGATAGTGCAATATTAATTCTATAGTGGAATGAATTAATATTAATCATAATATGGGTTAGGATGGATAGTGCAATATTAATTCTATAGTGGAATGAATTAATATTAATGGGCTAGAATAATATTGTGGCTCAATATTGGTTTCTAGGCCCATTAGAAGGTACAATCATAATTCTCCTAAAGGCCCCTTGAGTAGTCAAATAAAAGCTCATTTAACTAAAATGGTTAAAGATGAGAATTAATTATTGTTGCTTAATTATGAGGAGATCAGATCTTTCCAGTTGCTTAATTATGAGGAGATCAAATCTTTCCATATATTGATGCAAGATATGAGGAGATCAAATCTTAAGGATACATTCAAATCTTTCCATATATTGATGCAAGATATGAGGAGATCAAATCTTAAGGATATATTTCTTCTCCTCCAAGACTCAAATTTTCGTGCACTTTATCTATAAATAGGGGCTGATTTTTCAGCCCCAAGGCATATAGAGTGCTGATTTTTGAGAGCAACAAAAGTGAGAAATTAATTCTTCCTACAAGAGTTAAAAAGAGTTCGTTTGATTCCCCACCGAATATTCATCGTTTATTCAAAGCATGAATTATTTTGATTTAATTGCTTTAATTCGTAAGGTTAGATTTATGATAATTCTTATTTAAATTACACCCGAATAGATCCATGAAGATCTTCAACACCTAACTGTTCCCCACATTAGTTAAATGTGCTTTAAAGAATATATAAATATGTTAATTATATTTATACTAATAACAATGATAGTAATAATTTACTTTTACAAAGAAATATTTCTTGCATTACAGATTACAAATACATACTTCTAATGTAAATTATTTATGTAATAAACTTTTAACTTTATAAAAATTTACAAATGCATACTTCTTATGTAAAATATTTATGTATAAACTTCAAACTTTATAAAACTTTAAACATTTATGTTTAAGTACGTAAATCTAAAAAAATAGTAATTTTCTTCTATTAAATTTTTTTATCATAAAATTTATATTAGAATAAAAAAATGATTTAAAAAAATCCATAAGTGGTAAATATGGAAAAATAATTTTTCTATAATAAATTATATTATGTAAATGCATATGATTAAGAAACTTTTAACTTCAATTTTTATACAACTTATAACTATTTAAATAATTTAGCTATTTTAATAAAATTTGATATTATAGTCTATACATATATAAAATATATGTTTTATCTTTCTTTTGTACTAATATATTCCTTATTAGTACCACGAGCATCCTATATAAAACAATTCACGTCTCATGCGAAATCTATTTCGAAATTCAGAAAAAGGATACAAGGGGCGGTCAACAAAATAATCATTCATAAGCAAATTATGTGCATCTACCCGATCTCTTCTTATGGAATTTTGACTTGACGATGTTCTTCCATGGATCTTTAGACGTCCTTGTGCAATCGCTGGCAGGGCTTGATACTGCGAGTACATTTTTACCATCATTGCTATCATCATCGGATGAGGAGTTATCAGATCCTTGTTGTGCCATTATAGTATACATGCTCACGGTTCCGGAACCATCGGTTCCCGATTTTGAACTGGCGGTTCGGCGAACCGCGGAAGGTGGAACTGGAACAGAACCGTGGGGTGTTCGGTTTTGGTTCCGGTTCCAAACCGCCGGTTAAACCAGAACCGGCGGTTCGGTTTTTGATTTTTCCTTTTTTTATTATTATTATTTTTTTGCATGAAATGTGTAATATTTCATAATTTTAGTCTTTAAATTTTTATATAAAGTTTTGAAAACTTTTAACAAAGAAAAATGAGTGAAAAGTAATAAAATACAATCAATTAAAAAGTTACAATAAAACATTAGCAATTTAGAAATACAAGAACAATATATGTTCAAAATCATATTTTACAACTCAATATATTACAATCATGATTCATTGAATCATACTACAATATTGAAGACTTGAATTTAAAATATTACAACTTTTAATCTTTGTATAAAATAAATTGAAGAAGAGGAAAAAAAAATTGAAAGAGCTTGAGTTTCATTCTAAGTTTGGACACTTCCAAACTTAGAATGAAATTTGCCTACGTATCCTTTTCAAAACGAAGGAATCAAAACTCATGTAGTTCTTTAACTCACCGAAACTTACCTTCATTCATTGGTTCCGGTGGAGGAGGATGTGTTTGAATCATATCCGTAGAGGTCATCTCCATCGGAGTCTAAGTTTGAGAGATCGAGATCTTGTTGACGGTTGCTTGCTCTCACCCAATCTTCAAGTAGAGTAATGTTTTGCACATTCTCTTTTGTCAACTTCGATCTTCTTGGATTCAACATGTATCCTCCTTTGGAGAAAGCATGTTCGACCGCAATGGTTGAGGCGGGGCTTGCAAAAACTTCTTTAGCAATAGTGGTTAGTATAGGATAAGTGGTGGTCCTTCTTGACCACCACTTCAATAAATCTATAGGATTTTCAAATACGGTTTGTTCAAATGTGGCACCTAAATACTTATCTAATTCTTGGCAAGGGTTACTACCTCTAGGTCGTTTTTGTGTTCGAACATCATAAAAATTGTAAAATTTACTAAGTGCTTGAGCCGGTTGAAAACTAGATGATTGTGTCGAATATTGACTACTTCCTCCTACATTTTGATCATTTATATCATAACTACAATCATCACCTAACAATTGTTTATATTCTTTAAACAAATTATACAAATTTTTCTTAGTTCTACTTACAACTTCACTAGGGATAAGAATATAATCACATATATCATAATCATTTAATACCATATTTGGAAACAATGCATTATAATACATTTTTAATAATTCTTCCAATCCATCTTCTCTAATCCTAGGATATAATAACTTAGCACATAAAAAAATATCGGGTATTTCATGAAAATATTTTAACCATTTTGTTTTCATTACTAAGCATGTTGAACTTAAAATTGGACATGTTGAATATGAATTTAAAATTAGAGCAATTTTAACACAATTATCTATAGCTATAGGAGAAGTAGGATAATAACAACCATTTAATTCTCTAGTGGCCTCTTCAAATATTTTTAAAAAGTTGAATTAGATTAAAACATGCATCCCATGAAGCTTCAAATAAAATAACATCATCATTTGGATTTTCTAAATAAAATTCACATAGCATCAATTTATATTCATATGAATCTTGAAGAATATAAAAAGTAGAATTCCAACGATGTTTAACATCAATTATAAATTTTTTAACTTCAACACCATTTCTTTTACAAAATCTTGCTCATTTTTTATGCAATACCCTAGACCTAGCAATTTCATAAATTGCTAGTTTAATAGGTTTAATATATTTATCTAATGATTCTAAACCATCTTGAACACATAAATTTAAGCACTGACACATACACCGAGTATGAAAAAAATTACCCTCAATCGGAGGTTGACAAAATTCAATCAAGTAAGGTAAATCCGTCGTATGATTACTAGCATTATTAAATCCTATCGAAAATACTTTTCTTAAAATACCTTAATCATTTAAAACATGTCGAATTTTATATGCAATGTGTTGTGCCGAATGTCTATCATCAAAATCAATATAAGCAATTAAACGTTTTTGCACATTCCATGCATCATCAATCCAATGACAAGTAATTCCCATATAATCATGCAACTTATAAGATCCTTCCAACAATCACTACATATAGAAACTCTTTGTTTTAAAATTTTTAAGTCTTCAATTAATTTATATTTATATTCTCCTACGGTTTTTTCTATATCCCCAGTAACAGTGTTTCTAGAGATTTTTCTACTTGCCAGATTCAAATATTTACTAGTGAATTTTTCATAAGCATCATCGGTTGGACAATTAAATGGAAGATGTTTTTCGGCTATAAATTCAACTACGCCTCTCCTAGTATTTAATTGACTAAATTTAAAAGTAACTTCATCCATACCTAGAAGATCCGGTAAATCCCCCTCGGAGTTGCGTTTACCCTCGATCGAGCCCCACCTTGTCGGGATGCTTTTTGATCACATGGTTGGAGAAAGTCCCGTAGCCTCCTCCATGCTTGAACTTGTAAACCTTCGAACAATGGTTGCACGTCACATTGTAGTCGGTGGTGCTATTCGGCACTTTCTCCTTCTTAAAATGGAAGGAGAAAATGTCACTCCAAAGGGTAGAAGGTTGTCGAGGAGTAGTGGTTTGTGTTGTGTTGTCACTTTCTTACGTTTCTCTCCTCGGTTCCTCTTCTTCTTCGGCAAAGATGGCGACGGTGTTAGGGCCCAACATCGCCTCCATATCGTCTTGATTACATTGATGCAAGTCAATATAATCAAGATTCTCATCGTCGTGGAAAGATTGTGGTGGTGGCATGAGACTCTTTTCCTTCCCACGAGAAGAACCGACGGATGAAGAACCTCTTCGAGACATTTTTTTTGAGAGAGAGAGATTGAAAATTGAATTGAAGAACAACAAAAAAATAAAGTGAGCTAGAAATTGATTAAAGATGATGTTTGTGAGCTTGAGAGAGAGATTGAATCAAGATTGGTGTGAAAAATACAAATGAAATGGGGGTATTTATAGATCACATTGAAAATTAAATGGATCGGCCGGTTCGAACCGCCAGTTCCGGTTTGGTTGAACCGACGGTTCGGGCCATCTCCACCGTTGATCATCAACGGTCGTGTGATCACAATCGTTGATTTCAAAAATCTCACTGAACCGCCGGTTCAGTTCCAACGGCTAGTTAATCTCAGTCATTGATCATCAACGGTTGGTTCATCCTAGCCGTCCACGTGGCATCTCCATTTTAATTAAAAATAAAAAAAAATAAAAAATAGGGAAACCAGCGGTTCGACGGTTTGGAAAATTAGAAATCGGAACCGAACCGGGAAACCCCGGTTTCGGTTCGAACCGGAACCGAGTCAACGATTCCTGATTTCCGGAACCGGTTGAGCACGTGTACATTATAGTATATAATTGATAAGAAAAACTGATAGATAGAAAGTGTGGTGATTGTGGAAGGTTTAACACCTAACATATATAATGACATAATTGAGATATAGATAAACAATTTGTGGCCCAAATTGATATAGAAAATCCAATCAAGTGGACTACATTCAGATAAGAGATTTGTGATATGGATAGTAATTTGACATATTTATATAGATAAAATTTTAGTGGACGAGATCGATAAAGAAAATCCAATCAAGTGGACTATATTCGGATAAGAGATTTGATATACGGATAATAATTTGAAATATTAATATATTTTCATAATATTTAGGTCGAAATATTCGTAAAAATAAAATAAGGATTACCCACATAAAAATTAATTATTTATAAAAGTTAACACATCAAAAATAACTTATAATCAAATTATTATATAAAACAATTTATAGAAACTCAATTTATAGAGCCGACCACTGTGACGAGTGTTGTTTTAAAAACTCAAAAGATTCCTCCGGGGTTCTAAATGGGGCTCTAAACCGAAATATAGAGCCCCGATTCAGAAACTCCACTAAGAATGCTCTAAGATAATATTTTATATCACTTGTTCAACTACATATTTACTCTCATTACCAAAAACATAAAAAGTAGAGAAATTCTTTATATAAGTACAATTTAAAATTAAAAATGAAATGAAAATAAAATAAAAATAATCAAATCCCATAATTATAGATGTACCTTTATAAAGAAATGAGAGAAAAAAAGATTATGCAGTCACCAAAAAATAAAAAAAATAAAAATCATGATCACCTAGTAAAGGCGGTATTTGTGAAATTAAAGCAAAAAATGGAAAAAGTATTCAAGTCCTATATCGTTGGCGATTTCGACTATTCTGATAAACACTCCAAAAACATTAATAATTTTTTTTTAGGGAGAGTCTAAAAGCACTCCATTGATTTCTAAGGACACCCCATTTAAAAAAAAAAAATTAAAAATTAAAAATTTCCGATTTTACCCTTAGGGTTAGAAACCCTAGTTCCGTTCGGTCGAGACGGCCGAACAACCTTCAACATGTTCGGTCAAGACGACCGAACGGCCTTCAACATGTTCGGCCAACACGACTGAACGACTCTGCTCGGCCAACACGGCGGATTTTCATACATTTTGTCGGGAAATGTCCAATATCTCGAAATGTGTTGAAATTCGCACACAACTTGCGAAACGGTGCGAGAAATCAAACATAGGTGCTGATGAATGATGGATTTTGGCCATTCGGGGTCGTTTGAGGGGCAAAAAAGTCAATTTACTGTTTTTCGATTTTTAAACTTTTTTTTCGGATTTTTCTAATTTTTATTTTAAGTCGTTTAGGTCATACATAATGCCAACATAATGACGAACATTCTACGGATTTTTAAAATGTGCGAAAATTGTGTGAAAATTGTAGGAAAAAAGGTAAAAAAAACGATTGAATCCGAGCAATTTCGTTCGACCGTGTTCGACTGAACCCGTAGAAGCCCGTTCGGCCAACACGACCGAACACTCTTCTATATGTTGGCCGAACACTCTTCTATATGTTCGGTCAACACGATCGAATGAAACTAATTATTCTATTCCTAAGTGTAAATTCAGAATTTTTTATTTTTTTATTTTTTAAAATGGGGTGCTTATAGAATTCAATGGGTTGCTCTTAGTCCATTTTTTTTTTTTATCACAATATTCCATTAAAAAAAAAAACCTTAGTCCCCCCTTCTTATATACAGTATCAATTTCAAACATTTTCTTTTTTCCAAAATCGGCTTCTGCTGCTGCTGCTCTAAGCACTAGAGTTCTCCTTTGAAGTTTCCTGGGAACTTTTACCCAGTATTTGATTCAACTGGGGAACCTAGAAAATATTGTTGAAAGAGATTCCATTAGAGGGATTTTTTGTTTATTTTTGGTCACAATCACATACTAGGTTCGGAATTTACGAGGAAGGTTTTCAATCTCCGAAATTTGAAGCAATTTTTTGCGAATCTGGGGTATGTTTTATGGGTTTCAAGCTGAATTAAGTATATTGTTGATTAAGTTGTTATTGTTTTTCTTGTTGTAGACAATCGAGCTGGGTTTAGTTTTATGCCGGTTGCATGTCTGTAGAATTGATTTGGAATAACTCCCAGCAAAAACCCTAATGAATAAACGCAGACCAAACATGTTTGAGTGTTTAATGTAGTTCATTGTTCATGCAGTGTTTTTTTGGTATGTTTGGTAGCTAAATGGCCTGTGTTTAATTTTTCCAGTTTCCTAAGATGAGTTATGCGAATTTAAATAAACGCCATGATCTTGGAGTGCTTGGTGTGGATGCTGTTAAGTTGGAGCAAAATTCTGTCGAAAGATCATTGCAACGAAATGAGTACTCCAATTTTGATGTAATTGCTCGTGAAGAATCCAATATACTTATTAGAAGGAATGAAACTCAACCGCTGATTGATGATTCAAGCCTTTGCTCGACATCATCAATATGTCCAGCCCCCGTTTGTCGTCAGTTCTGGAAAGCTGGAAATTATGACGACAGGCTTAACTCTAAGCCTACGACATATCAAAGTAATTCACTCTCTGATAATTAAAGTTGATCTCATTTTCAAATGATTATAACACTGTAATGTGAAGAGGATGACAATGCATTAATATTTTTTTTTCCAAATCATTTGCTTTTACCGCTTGTCTGCATGTTTTGGGTTAACTAGCGTTATCAGCTGCAGTGAGGAAGATGTAGTCTTTATTTTAACATGTTCTTTGTAATCTAGAATTCTCTGTTTGATTGACAGATGGCACGGGTTATCTTCATATTCACCCCAAATTTCTTCATTCTAATGCAACTTCTCACAAATGGGCATTCGGTGGTATGTGCTTTTCATATAGTTCCTCATTACAGATTGATTCACATCATGTTTGATACTGTTTCTTTATAAATTCTCATCCCTCGTATATTTGTCCCAACTCCCATGTTAACAGCTGTGGCAGAACTGCTTGATAATTCTGTGGACGAGGTAATCTGTAGTTTGTTTTGCTGATTCAAGAATTCTGAACATAACTTAGTACGACTCATCCTTTTAACTCTTTAAGGTTATGATGGGTGTATGTGCTCCTCCATGATTACCTTTTCTTTTAATTTTTTCCACCAATATTGCTTCTATCCATCAATTTTCTGGTCAGATAAATTAGCATAGTCTCCTTGCTGCATATTCTGTCTGTCTAGTGTCTACCTGTCTCTCTCCCCCTTCCTCCCTCTCTTGCAGTGGAATCACCTTCATGTTAAGAATGTAAACATGTAGACACTTGAGGGAGACCACATGGAAACCACTAATTCCCTCATGCATATGCCTGTACCGACAAAGATGAAGTATCATGTCAGCGTAGGCTCTGAACTAGTTTGAATATCCGTATAAAATGTCTATCAAAGTTGCCATTTTAGGTTAATTTTCTTGCATGACCACTGGATGCATATCTTGTTTCATGTTTGCATAGGTGAGATGTTGATTCTGGTTGATGTTCATGGGTTGTATTTCATGTTTGTTTATTGGTAGATACAAAATGGGGCCACCTTTGTTATCATAGATAAAACCTCAAATCCCAGGGATGGAAGTCCAGCTTTGTTAATTCAAGGTATTTAGTCTCTCAAACTAAGAATTATGATGCTAGAATTTATAGCTGCTCAACAACAATTCTGTTGAAATTCTGTACTTGATGAAATTGAAAGATAAATAATTGTAGTTTCACTTCTCTTCTATTAGATGACGGTGGTGGAATGGACCCTGAAGCAATAAGACGTTGCCTTAGTTTTGGATTTTCAGATAAGAAGTCGGTAACTGCCATTGGACAATGTGAGTATGCAAATGGTCATTTTTATTTTTTCAGAATCACAGTAAGATGTTGACTTATAGCCTTTCAGATGGAAATGGGTTTAAGACCAGTTCTATGAGACTCGGAGCTGATGTTGTTGTCTTCAGTCGCTCCATGAGGAACAGGTTTTCTTACTTTCATTGTTTTAAAATACATTTATATTCCTGTGAGACTACACTTCTTTTGTCTGATTATTCATCGAAACACATTTTGATACTCCTATGGTATATTAATTCAATCATTTACATATATGTCCATTTTCTAGTGTTCTATAAGTCAGAATGTAGTAGACATTCTAGAAATGACTAGGTCCTGAAGTGATTGTTTCTAATTAAGTTTATCGTCGTAAGTTTATGGGACATGTTACACGCGGTGATAGAAATCCAATTTTGTTGCACCGGCTTATTTAGACATGACAAAAGTACTACCATGAAGGCTGATCAAGATCCCTCAATGGTAGATGTCGAAGATGCTGAGTGTCTCATCTTTCTATTTATGTTTTGAATTCTAGTTGAAGTTTGATGTTTGGGGCATAAAATATAGCTGCTAGAAAAGACAGACCGATTTGTGTTTCCCACGCTGTATAACACAGGTTTTGACTCACATCTTCTGATCCCACATGATTAGGAGATACCAATTTTTCCATTCCAGTGATACTTATGTGTCTATTTGTAATTATATCATTAGCACAAGCGAGAGCAGGCACAATATATTTTGCGCAAGCTCATTAAATAGAAATTTTTAGGAAAGATACTTGCTAATTTGTTTTTTTGTTCAGAAGGCAGATGATTTATTTCCTTTAACAACTCCATCTTTTCTCTTTCTCGCTGTCCGTGGATGGCCAAGTTTATTTGACAGTTCTGCTAAATCATATTCAAATCACATTATGTTGGACAGCTGGAACAAAAGGACTGAAGTGTTCTGTTAAAACTATAATTTTGCTGCAAATCTTGGATTTCCTCATTAAATGATATTTTTATTAGCTTTGCATATCTTTTTTGGAAATTTCAATTCGTTCGTGAGAAATAATCTTGGGAATTTTGAATATGCCTTTTGTCTTCATGGACAATCTTAATTCTTTTGTCTGCTATTTCTATTGCTAGTTTAACCTTACCATTTGTTTACTACTTTTTTTCTCTACCAGGAAATTGACCCAAAGTGTAGGTCTGCTATCTTATACATTTTTAATGCAAACAAGACAAGATAGAATAGTTGTTCCAATGGTGAGTTTCTGGTCTAAGGTTGTAATTTGATCTTAATAGTAACATAATTTTTGGTCCCTTTTAGTTGCAGTGATTTATTCGGAAGTTAATGTATAGAAAATATAAAATGTTTCCCTTCTGTTTTTTTAGCTGTAAAATATATTTTCTATTTGAGGCAAATTTGTTGGCGACAAATCTCTCTTCAAGACCTCCTGCTTGATGGTTTAAATCTTGAGTGGGTGATAGGATTAATAAATAAACATTAAAGCTTATTAATATTAAAGATATAGTTGATTACTTGACTGGACGAGAGACTTGTGCATTCTGAACTGTAGGGTGGTAGAATTAATAAATAAACATTAAAGCTTATCAAAGATATAGTTGATTTCTTGAGTGAACGGAACACTTATGCAGTCTGAAATATATAAGTAACAAAATTTGAAAAATAATTTGATTTTTTTGGCTCTTAGTTTAGGACGAAATATTGAACTGACCTCATTAGTAAAATGATTCCCCTTGAACTTACCATCATTGCAATTTTATGGGGAATCTTTTAGTTTTAATGTTACTCTTTGCAATCCATCTTTAAATCTTCTAAAAGAAACTTTTAAATTAATGTTGGTGGAGATGTGAAATATTTCTGCTATGCATTCTTAGGTCTCGAAGAGAATCCATCCATTTGATGCTGCCAATTTTTGACTTGGCACAAGTTTTGAAAATTGCTGTTGTGCATGATCTTGGTTGTCCTTAATGTTATTGTGATTCATATGATTTTGGTGTTTGTGCTTAATATCATATTTCTGTTTCGAGATATGAGTATGATTATGATTATTATTATTATTATTATTATTTGGTATATGGTGGTATTGTTAACTTTTTACTTTTTTAATGAATGATTGTTGTCTTTTTTATTTCAACACTCCCCTTTCTCAAGATTAAGTATGTTTGGACTGGGGAGTGGGTGGATTTTGCAAATCTAGATTTTGAAAATCTTGTAGTGTGATATTGTAGGGTAGGATTATTTTTAAGATGTCACATCACATTGAAAAAAGTATAAACTTAA
Organism: Scutellaria galericulata; assembly: GCA_946896805.1. Lineage (NCBI taxonomy): Eukaryota > Viridiplantae > Streptophyta > Magnoliopsida > Lamiales > Lamiaceae > Scutellaria > Scutellaria galericulata. The sequence goes on along the minus strand of OX335797.1, from coordinate 2,868,636 downwards.
GACTCGAGTTGAGAAAGAGGGCTAGGCCCCTGGAGGGCTTTCAGGGACTGGGGAAGACGGGTGGATTATAGAGCTAGAGGCAAATAGAAGGTTTGTCCATCAGGCTCTAAATGTAGTTGTATTATTTTATGGTGAAGAGTTGTTTGAATAATTAGTTCTTTTTGGGATTATTAGAAAGTGTGCATTGCGTAGGGGTGGGGTGGGTTAAATAGGGTGGGCTTGGGGTTATGTAAATCCTAGCACAATTTGCCAACTCCCATCCAAACTTACCAAGACTATTTCTTATTTAGAAAGGTGCTTATTTTCAGAATGTAATATGAGGTGAACATGCTTTAAAGGCTAAGTTTCTCTCTGCAATCATGCAGGTTGATTATCAGCTCAACTCAGATACTGGCACATGGAAAACATTAAACAATGAACAGCATCTGAACAATAATCTTTCCATCTTGTTGCAGTGGTCTCCAGTTGCCACAGAAGCCGAACTTCTGAAGCATGTATGTGCAACCTTCAAGGACCTAATTCCATTCTATTTTTCTTTTTTAACCTTTTTTGAAGTTAAATCCTTTTCAAGGAAACAGCAGTAATTTGTTCTTTATGTTATTGTTTTGTCAGCTTTCACACATTTCATTTCAAGAAGTATTATCATTTTTTAAGTTTATTTTTTAATCTCCTTTTTTTCCACAATTTTGCAGTGCGATGACATTGGCCCTCATGGTACCAAGATAATAGTCTACAATTTATGGTGTAATGATGATGGAAAAATGGAGCTCAATTTTGAGTCAGATACTGAGGTTTGTGCGACTGCCAAATTATTGGCATTGTAGGATTTAGGGTTATATTCTGCATTACTTTTCTTAATCAACATCATTTCATTTTATGGGTGTCAGGATATTCGTATATCTGTGAAGGATAACATTACTTCCGCTCGGATGGAACAGCATCTTGCTAACCAACTTAAATATTCACTTCGTGTAAGTTTTTGAGATTAGAATTATGTTTTTTTAATCTTTTTTGATCTGCTGTGTTTAGGTTTCCTTGTTCCTGTGCCTCTTTTATCATAATCTATAAAATATTCTCTTTCTTATCCCCCCATTAGCATAAATCTGCAAATACTTGCTAAAACTTGGTCTTCGTATTCTTGCAGGCATATTTATCTATTTTATACTTGCGTCCCCCAGAGAACTTCTGCATATACTTGCGTGGACGGATTGTTGAGTATCATAACATTGCAATGGATCTCAAATTTCCAGAATTTATATTGTACAAACCTCACAGTGTTGAGGTACTGATTTGTTCCAGCAAAATTTGTGAAGATAAATGAGTTAGTGTAAATACATTACAAATACTTGTAAATAGAGATGCAAATATATTAATGCATAGTCATAGACTCATACTTGAGTTGATTTATGCTGAGTTCAGCAAGTTGCAGGCACAGACAAAAATATAGAGGTCTTGAAGACTAATTACTTATCTGTTTTTTTTTTCTTTTTTTTTTAAATTCATCATTACATATTTATTGTGAGAAGTAGTTAGGAATTTGTCTTTCTGTGTTTATCTCTTAGTAATCTGAATGCGATGGAGAAATGAAACAGACTTCCATTGTCGTATCAACTCATAGAAAGTTCTGATCATTGAATTATTATATGATTTTTGTTGCTGTGCCTTCAACACAACAATCATCTTTCTCTGGTGGCTTTTAGCATTTAATGTGATTAAATTTGGAGTGTCATCCTTGTTTAACTGACTGCAGGGTTCGGTCATCACAACAATTGGCTTTCTGAAGGAAGCTCCAGCGGTGAATGTACATGGTTTTAATGTCTACCACAAGAATAGACTGATACTGGTGACTGCTTTTACTCAATTCATCACTATTTTGATATTTTTCCTGGCAGCGACCTCCATTAATATGGTTTGAGATCGTAAACCTCTGAATCTTTCTAAGTGAAAACAACCATTTCAGATGATGATACTATTTCCTTTGACTAATTTTGATATTTGAAGTATCTTATTGACCAAAACATATTCAATATACTAACAGTAAAACTACCTTAGCTTTGTATAGAGTCATCCCTGCATCCCTCTGAATTTCTCACAGTTAAAACATTTTGAATCTAAATTCCTGAAACTGGAGCTTTACCACCATTTCTATTTTGGCATGTCTCTTTACCTGAAACACATTGGTCAATCATTTAAACGCTTGTTAGCACATTTGATGCTATGTTGGTCTATTTTCTCACATATCAATAATGTTTAAGATGTCTTCACTCTGACATTGGATAGCTTTTGAAAATATGTCAGGTAATTCATTATCCTCATAGTCAGATACCGTATGAATCATGTCATAATATCAGATGATTGTTTTCTTATGTTTGGATAATGTTTTAAATATGCTGATAAAGATGATTTGACCCATAATATAATGATTATCTGGTTAAGTTTTTACCAGATGACAATATATGTGTCCAGATCCCAGACCTCCTAAGTATGGATAAATAGAAAAACTCACAGAATGAGAGATAATACATTGCATTACTCGTGTGTTATATGCTGGCCTACATCTCACATCCATCTTTTGTTCCTGTCTTTTCACTGCAGCCATTTTGGCATGTTGTTGCCTATACTAGAAGCAGAGGCAGAGGAGTTGTGGGTAAGAATTCTGTATATTTCTGTGTCTTTGCATCTGTCCTAAATTGCATATATTTGATGCCACATTACTCCTACTGGCATGGCAGGGGTTTTAGAAGCAAATTTTATACAACCAACCCATAACAAACAAGAATTTGAGAAAACTCAGGTTTTCCAAAAGCTTGAAGCCCGCCTGAGAGATATGACACTAGAATACTGGTTAGTCAGTCATTTGAAAATTAGTGCAAATTGCTTCCAGTTTATCTACCTGGCTTGTTGAATTTATTATGACATTTGTCTATTATTACCCCAACATGAACTCCTTGATAATCTAGTTTTCTTGTCTGTCTCCTCCGTATTCTGTTGTGCATTATGTAAATTACTGTGAAATTCTGTCCTACTGGCTCATGCCTATGCAATGACAATTATGCATTGCAGGGATTTTCATTGTGGCCTCATTGGTTATATACAACATAAGAAACCACGACCAAACATGGTACCCCAAGCTGCTTCTGACTCTGGACAAACTCCAGGTATATATCAACCTGTTATGTTGGCTAAAGACTCCTCAGGTGCTATTGGTGCAAAAGCACCTTTGGCAGCTGGAGCTAATCAGGAAGTTGGCATCTTTTTGAATCATGTACCATCAAAATCTGGAATAATGGTACCGTCCACTCATCAAAATTCACGGGGTAAGAATTAAAAAATCGATGTCCGAGCCTTCCTCAAATCTTTTAGGCTATGTTTGTTCTAGACTTGACTCATCCGAATTGTGTCAAGTCCTAATCCATGTTTGCATTGGGATTTTGAAATCTTATAATTCTACCCTACTTTTTCTATTTTTTCCACAATTCTCAACATCTACTTTTTCTACAATTCCCAACATCGACTTTTTCTACAATTCTCAACACAACATCTGGTTTTTCAATAATATAATAGAACATCATCTACTTTTTCTAGAATTTCTGATATGAAAATGACATTTTAATTTTAATCCTACCCTACAAAATATCAAAACAAACACAAGATTTTCCGAAATCCTGACTTACAAAATCCTCTCAAATCCTAAATCCAGACTTGCAAAATCTACCTTACAAACATAGCCGTAATTTCTTTATTGACATGAGTCTGTTAATGGTACAAATGATTTAGTGCTTGTACTACATAAAAATTGCACAGTCGCAACTTCCAAAAGAAAAGGAAATGATCATGTTGTAGAGCCTCAAAGGGTGAAGAGGAAGGGTGGCATGGGGTCTAGATCAATTGACAGTGCTTATGCTGAAGATATAGAGGTATTTTTTTGTTATTTTGGTCATTATTCTACAAAACATCAGTTAGCATAAATCCATCTCTATATTCTCATTTTGGTGCTACTACTCCAACAACTTTGGTGACAATAAAATCTTCTTAAATTCCAACATACTAATTATATTTAAATTTACCTCTGAAAGCTGACATGGCTTAAAGGTCACGATCCCAAAACTTTAATGAACTGAATGTGCATGCCTTAGGAGTGTCTTGTGTCTGTTTTCTTAATTCTCTCACCAGATGAAATTTTTATTACTGGGTTGATCCATTTTACTTGATTTATTGTGAATTTGCTTCAGTCTCCTTTTTCATTGTGTGTATGTTTTGAGAGATCTAGTCGTGCTTTGGTTTATTTAGTGAGGTGTGTCCTGATATTGCCCAAGATCCTGCATTCCTAAGCAACTGCCACTGGTTCCTTGGTAGTAGGTAGGTGAAATGTGATATTTCAAGAACAAAAAGATCAGTAAGATACCACAAAACTCTATGGCTATGGTTCCTTGCTTTAGTATGGCATGTGAGAGGGAAAGTGTCTGCTACAGAATTTGGACCCTTGTAAGCACAAGAAAAACCTTCCTGAGACTAGTTCTTTTGCGTAAGCTAGCTTCACATTTTGAATTCGTTAACTTCTCCTTCCTACCATAGAAAAGGGTTGATGAGGCAAAGAATATAAAGAAATGCTCTATCAGAAATGTTTTAAGTGAAATAAACAACCATTGTCTATTTCACCTAGTAATATTATATCATATGAAGCCTTCTCATTCACTAGACAAGATTTGGATCTTTGATCACGTCCAAGGTTTCTCTGCATGCAAACCTGCCTATTTTCTGTGTGTATGCTAGACAGTTATCGGAACAACTACCACGCTTGGTTGTGAGTTTGAATGAGGACATGTCGACATGTATACATCACTCTTGCTGTCAATGCCATTATAATGTTCATTGTTTCGTGTTTCACATTTTCTGAGAGAATCCATCTCTGAGATGGAGAATCTGTTGCTGATAGTTATTTCCTTTTCATTAAGCCTGGTGTTGATCCTGCAAAACAGTCGGAATACAAGGAGGCTGCTACCATAATTCAAGCTAACCGAAAGCTCCGTGCTCAGTGAGTCTTATACCATAGATCTATTGCACTCAATAAATATGCTAATGAATGATCAAACAATGCCTAAACAATACCTATGAAAACAAGCAAAACCATAGGATGATAAATGTTACCAGTCTGTTCTGGATGTTTGCACTAACTCATGATTGTGTGCATCTCCTTGTATTTTAGATGCGAGAAATATGAGAAGACGGACAAAGAACTCAGTCTCAAGGTATTTCTAATCATGTTGCAGTGCCTCGTCACTTTTACTCTCTCTAAACAAAAATTTGAAAATCCTCTACGCTCATTGAATATACTATACTGCATCATATTCGATTCTTGAAGCAGTTTTATGCACTATCGATAGAACAGTCTCTTCAATTAGCGCGCGCAGAGATTTTATGCAGATCCTGATGAATTTAACATCATATTGACTTATATGTTTACACTTGCTGCTTCTAAAGTCGGAATTTTGTGCTTGTTGTTTATCTAGATAACACGTCTCAAAGCACAAGTACAAGAAGCACATCACGAGTATGCTCGCATACTGCTAGAATCGAAATTCTTGGAGAAAGTTAAAAAGGAAAATCGAGAACGTAGACATGTCTGATTGTCTTGCTATGGTAATTCTTTTTTGCTATGATGCATATGTACATTTAGAATGTCTGTACATTTAGAAGTGTTCTTTTGATTTTTGTATGTAATGTATTTCTGCATTATGATGAAAAGTAGATGAGCTAGCTCCCTTTTCTTTTCTTTTCTTCTTAATTCTTCTCATCACAAAATCATCATGGATTGAAAAAATATTGAAAAATAAATAAATAAATAACAGATTTCCTTTCTCTTATCTCACCTCAATTTCTTCTCTTATTTCCTCTAAATTCTAATTGTTTCAAACATATAAAATTAATTTAAATTAATTAGAGAAATCAACAGTGGATCACAACTCGATTAAGTTTATATCTTTCTGGTGTTAAAAATAGTTGAATTGTCATATTATTTCGCATGGTTTTATAAATGGTGAAGAAGACACATGCCACCTGATTGTTACTTTATGTCTTTTATATACACACACTATACAAGTATGGATGTTTTGTCCACATTTCATAATGCTAATTTTAATCTTCTTAGAGTTCATACAAATCACAATTCCTTTCTTGAAATCCATACAATTTACAATTTTTCGTATAATTTGATTAAAATCCTGATTAAGGAAAAATATCATTTCTGACCTAGGGGCTTACAATTTCATTTATCATCTGTTAGCATTCATTCTTTTTGTCCATTAATTTATTCAACCACAATAATCTAATTAATTCTTTACTTAGCATCATACTTTCATGGATCGTATATACCATTTTAATTTTTTAATATCTATTGCGAACAACATAGCATATGCTCAAGAATATATTCAAACGCGTGATGACAAGTACTGGTTTTACCTCATTGGTTGCAACTGAAAAGGTTAAAATATATATACATGATGTTAATTTTAGTTTACTCTAAATGGTACTAAAATCGTTGTACCAAATTCATTTTTCTACATTTTCTTATACATTAAAGATTAATATACCTTTTATGATCTTTTTTTCTTTTTTGGGCTTTACCTTATTAAAACATGGACATGATTGCACAATACGACACAATACAATTATGTCATAGATATGTCATACAAATATGAAGGGATGTTTAACAAAATTGTGTCATAGATCTGTCATCCTTTGTATAATGTCTTGATAGGATTGGGTAGCCTTATAGCATGAAAAAATGTTAAAAATAGCTAGAAATTAAATATTTTTTAGTCAAAACGGATAAAATAATTTTTTTTTTCATATGATGCACATTTATAATTAAGTGTGCGGTCAATTACATTTTGCCATCTCGACTTTACACTTTCTTTATAATATTTAATCATTACATTGTATTATATATATTTTAAATTTGATGTATTTTATAGTATTAAAAATAAATATTCTAGACTCGTGTTAGAATTAATAAATATGATTTGTCTGAGACATATATGGATGGCAATGGGGCGGGACGGGTATCTAAGTACCCAAGCCCGCTCCGTGCCCTGCCACGGGTCACAAATACGTGCCCCATGCCAGCCCCTACTAGGGGTGGGTCCGTCCAGCCCTCCCCGTTTCTCAGATTTTTTTTAAATTTTTTTTTCATGTTATCTTCCTTTTCTCTATTTGTTGGTGGCTTTTCTGATGATGACAAATGAGGAAGAAATTTAAAATAATAATAATAATATCTCTTTAAATATAACATATTAGCTAAATAAAAGTTAATAGTCAGGAAGAATGAAATATGAATGAGTTTTTCATCCATGTCTTAGCTTCTCTTATTTGTACAAAAAAGAAGTGCTATATCTTATTACTCACTGTTGTTAAATTAGGAAGAAGATGGTGGTCCTTCAAACACAATTCTTGGGAGGGGAAGATTTTGAATGATATAGGAAAATTAAGACTTATATATGTGTATATATATATATATAACAGCGGGGCGGGGCGGGGCGTGCATACAACTCAGACCCGACCTGCCTCGTGCACAGGTTGCGGCTACCCCGTCTCGTTTCAAGGACGGGGCTGGTTTTACCCGCCCCAATGACCGCGGGTCAGGGATGATACACTGAGTCGGGCCAATATTGACATCTCTAGAGACATAAAATACATCAAATTTAAAATTTATAAGTGGAAATTGAATAGTTCAAAGTTTATATTAAAAAAATGTTAAATCATGTATAATTTGGATGAGAAAATAATTTGGGATAAATCTATAAATACCTAACTAGTATGTTTAGCCAAAAGTTTGAACTATTCGTCATTAATAATGTAGTCTATTCCACCATATACTACTATATGTACCACATTCATATTTAAACATGTATCACCAGTCCGTATGTTTGTTGTATCGGCAAATGTTAGAATGATATGGTTGGGCAAAAACAAGTATTTCTTGGCTAAAAAGTACAAAACTTAATGAACTCAATAGAAAACAATGTTTTTAAGTAAAGATTGTTTAAGGGTTTCCTCAAATTGTAATGTCTACCCTTAACTATTTGCCATTATACAGAAAATGCATGGAATTGTTTGTCAAATGAAGGGTTGATCAAGAGAAAAGAAGAGAGGTACAAGATGGGATCAGGGAATGCAGGAAGTTCATCATCATCAACAACAAATGCAAATGCAACATCGGAAGTGCAAGAAAAGTTGAAAAACTTCATAGAAAGAGAAATGAAAACCATACAGCCCTTAACCACAAACCTCACCATTTACAGAGTTCCCAAAGAACACTTGCATCACCACAAGATCACTCCAGCTCTTCAAGAGTTGAAGAAATAGTACTTGAAAAATTTCATCGCACGTCTTGAAACTGTCAGCGTGAACATGCTTTCACAGACGGTGAGCAGCTTGGAAGCAACTTTTCATGGATTCTACAGAGATATCGATCTGAAGATGACGAGTGAGTCGCACACGAGATATTTTAATTGCATGATTTATTATTAAATATTTTTTTTTAAGATATTAAGTAACATTTTTTAAGATATAAGAATTTCATTAATTTCAATAATTTTTTTTAAGTTCAATCAAGAATTAGTTAAAAATTATCAAAAAAAAAAAATGTTTACTCACATTTTAGAAACATTTTATTTCTATTTTATCATAAAATTAAGGGAAATGATTTCTATTTTATTTCTTAAGTAACTGATAATATTTACAATTTTAAAACATTTTCAAATTAATGGACTGATTTTGGGTAACATGTGTCAAATCCCGTTATGATATAACAATTCTTTGTGTTTATCCCATGTGTTAAAAGAAATATACCACTTACACATGTGATAATAAATATTGCACGTTTTTCTCTAAATTGTTAATGTTAACAGTTATGTTTTGCATGCGTTAGTATTGCGAAAATTGAAAATTTTTGGCGTTTTTCCATAATTTATAATGTTTTGAATTACATTTTTGCCATTTTCCACCATCTTCAGAATATTTTAATATTATTCTTTTTTTTAATATGAATTTATACTCTTAATATTTCTAAAATTATGTTTATATCTTTTATTATTAATCTGGTAATTTCAAATGTTAATGATGATTTTAAAATATTTATTATCTATATTTGTAAAGATAGAAAGTTTAAAGAAATTACAATTTTAAAATGAAAGGAATAAAAATAAAAGGATATAGATTATTTGATGTATAATGGTATAACTGAAAATTCAGTACAATTATCATATTATACACTATATTAGTATGGGTGTTTAGTCTATTTTTCATAATGCCAATTTTAACTTTCTTAGACTTGCTTTATCAGTGACATTAGGTAAATGTCACAATTAAATGAGAAACAAGTTATAATAATAAAATATTGCAAATTGTGGATGAGTGTCATGACAATCTTGCAACTTCATCCTTTTTTGATCTATAAGTGACTCATGTCACCGTTACATTGGTGATGATAGATTTTTTTTTCAATATAATTTAAATTGTTGATATGAAAATAATTTTTATTAAAAAAATTATCAAAATTCATATTTTTTTCCTCTACAAATAGAATCCAATATTGACATATTTTCTCACCAATCCAAAATTCATTCTCTCTTATCTCTTAAAAATGACTTGATTGAGCATATATGACAAAATTTTGGCATTGATAATTAAATATATAATTTGTATCTTTTATATATGTAATTTAATAGGTATCTATTTGTAGTTGATTTTTTTTTTCGATTTCATATTTCAATTGTAAAAAAAAAAACTCATGTGCAACCGTCGCACCGTGCGACGATTACACTTATAGTTGAAAAAGGTATACTTTTAACTGTAAAAAACATACTTGAATAACTCATATTTATACTGTAAAAAACATACTTATAAAACACATACTTATACCTGTAAAAGATATACTTAAATCTTGTCGCATGTGAGACGATCTCACGAGAGATCAACTCTTTAATTGTTGTAATTTTGATTTAGTTATTGTGTTTGTATGTTAATTTAAGTTTATGGTAAAATAATTTTCTTATTATAATTGCGGAATTAATATATCAAATATTTTTTCATCTATTTCTTACATCTTTTAAATAAATTAAAAAAACACCCACAAAATAATATACAATTATTAAATAATAAGAAAAAAAAATGTATTGGATTGGGTTGGGTTGTGGATTGTGTAGATGGAAGAGAGGGAAAAAATACTATTTTATTTGTGGGTTGAGTTGAGTGAGTGTCACTGATAAACATAGTCGTAGAGTCCATACAAATTGTAATTCCTTTCTTAGAGTCCATACAAATCACAATTACTCATATAATTTGATTAAAGTCATAATTAAAGAAAACTCATAATCGTAAATCACTTCATATAATTTCAATTTTTTTTATCGATTACAACCTTTAGATTTTGAAGTTTATACGATTGCAACCCAAATCACTTTTCCATAATTTTTTCGATATATGATTTAATTTTCATTTTGCGATCTAAACTTTAATTTTTATCCAATTCTCTAATTTAGGACATATTCTAATAAATTTCAAAAATTAAAGTTGCGAAGTGAAAAATTAAATCAAATGCAAGTCACGTAATCTCCATTATACTGATTTTAGTATTATATATATACACACACACGTGTAGAAAGGAGTTACATACATATGTATGTAAATATATATTTATATAATATAATAATTTTTTTAACCAATCATTTTATCTATAGTTATATTAAAGCAGGAAAATTGGCCAAAATGACAAGAGTGCCATTTCCCGCTAAAAAATGTCATGTCATTAGTTTTGGCTTCTTTTCCAAGCTTGAATCTGGCTTCTTTTCCAAGCCTGAATCTGGTTTCCCCTGGAAGACATCATATTATATAAGCAAAGTCATTCAACATATCTCATTTCATATCAAATGTTAATAAGAAAACAATTCATGGAGGATAAAAATATCAAAAGAAGAATAGAGATGAGAGAAGAAAAGAAGTTTTTTCAAATATCAAAAGAAGAATTAGAGATGAGAGCCATTCAACAGATCTCATTTCACATCAAAAAATTTGAAAATAAGAAAACAATTCATGAATGATAAAAATATCAAAAGGAGAATAGAGATGAGAGAAGAAAAGAAGTTTTTTCAAATATCAAAGAAAAAATCAGAGATGAGAGCCATTCAACAGATCTCATTTCACATCATAAAAGTTGAAAATAAGAAAACAATTCATGTATGATAAAAATATCAAAAGAAGAATAGGGATGAGAGAAGAAATTGAAATATCAAGAGCAGAATCAGAAGAAGAAATAAAAACTTTTTCAGATTTAGTGAGATATTGACAACATTAATTTGATTGTCATTAGCTTCATTATCCAAATACAACAATCCTCCAATGAGGAACAATATTACAAAAGAAAGATAAAAGAAAGATAGGAAAAATACATAAGAAAGATAAAAGAAAGATAGAAAAAATATATTTAAGAAATTGAGAAGTAAAGGAGAAGAGAGGTTGAGTGTCGCTACCATTGCTGCTTTTCCGTATTTAATGAGATGATGAACAATATATTTGCTTACTTCTAAAACACACTATAAACAAAAGATTTGCTTACTTCTATAGATCAAAGATCATGAGGTCAATAAGATAAAATTGTGGACTTGGTTATCATATAAATGAAGAAAAAGAAAAAATTTAGATAGAGTGTAGACGGTGGTTGGAGGCGGTTGTTGAATGTAGAATTAATCTTAAAATATTTTTGTATCTAATCTATTTTCTTACTTAATCGTTTCCTTATATTTGAATTTTGCTTCATTTTTTATATATTTTTATGTGGTTTTAACAAATTAATAATTATTATGTATCTATGACTTAATTGATAGATTTAATGTATATTATTCATGTTATCTAACTAAATTCATTGTTGTTTTTGATGCATGACCTTTGTTTTTTTTTTTTTATACTTATATTATATATATATATAATATGTATAAATTTACTGTTTATATGACAAACCGCGCATCACACAGGTGTACTCCTAGTTATCTAGATGTTCATATATATTATATTATCATTACTGATTCTTTATTTATTTATATCTATTTTCTTCTGTATTTTTTTGTTGGAGTTTATTGGTGAGTACTATCAGATTCCAAGTTGCAGTTGCAATCAGTCATTTCGATGTCAATTTCTCCCTCGATCACATTGATTCTTTATTTTTTCTCTATTGTTTTTGTTGGAGCGTGATTGTGGATGAGTATTATCAGATTTCCAATTGCAATAACACATTTCGACATCTCTCGATCACATTGATTTTTTTTTCTCGATTTTCTTTTTTAACATCCATTATGAAGGATCTATCGATCACATTGATTCTTTTTGTTGGAGTGTAATGTTGGGAACTACCCATGTCATCAAATCGATACAAATAGTTTATTCAGTTTATCGAAAATATATAGGAGTTATCTGAGTTGAGTTGTATTAAAACATCATATTGATATAATTTGTTTATTCAGTTTATGATGTTTTAAACAACTTAAATTAGAAATGAAACACTGATGCAATAACCTTTATCAATATGATGATTTAATACAACTTAAATTAGAAATCAACACTGATGGTCCCAAGTGGTCAGATGTTCAGAGGGAGGTGAATGAACCTCTATCGATTTTTCAATTTTCAAAACTATCAGAGATACAGGTTCCTGATTCTCAAGAGAAACAACAACCTGAATTGATCAGAAACCTGACAGTATGCTGATTCAGGTTTCTGATCAGCTTTCTCAATACGCAGCGGATAAACAATGATAGGGTTTCTTTTGGAAAAACAGTTTTCTTTGCAAGTATGCTCTTTATAAACTCTTTTATGCAGGATGCTTATGATATGCAGTCAACAAGATATAACAAGATAAGCACAATGCAGTAAGTAAATCAAAGCAATAGACATTTATGGTTTATAGTGGTTCGAAGGTGGTGTAAGTCTTCTACGTCCACTCTACTCCTTCACAAGGAGGAATTTCGTTAGGTCAGTTCGAATTACAAGTCTTGCTTTACAAACCTCTTCTTAACAAGTTACGTTTACTAGAATCCCAGATTCTAGTCGAAGGCCACAACCCACAAAGGGCAAGTAGCCTATTTCTAGACTACAAACTTAGCAAGGATATAATCCTCTCAACTAAGTACACCTAAAACAACCTAGCGCACATAGCACAAATGGTTAAAAGATAAAAGGTTTTTCTTCAACTGTGATGATGAAGCCAGTCTTGAGTTTGATAGCTTGAGTGCTCGATAGATTGACTGCTTCTCGAAGGTTGAGTGACTGAGCTTGGTAAGAGATTGAGTATGAACGACTTGAGAGATTTTGCAATGTATGTTTCAAAGATTTAGTAGTCTTCATGGTCACTCCATCCTTCTATTTATAGATCTTTGGAAAATGTCCGTTAAAGAGAGGCATTGTCCTTGTTTCATTTCAAATTTGATCTTCCATATCTTTGCAATTAATGCGATTGAACAACTGAGAGGAAAAGTCTTGTCCTAGTCTGATTTGCATTAATGGCGCCACTCCTTGGCCGCAGTTCTTCTCTCTCTTGTCCAGGTGGCATCTTTGAATTGGTTTGATACTTACTCTAGTCAAACAGATCTATGTCAGCAGCCTTCCTCATACTGCATTCAATGTATATTCCTCGTACTTTGATAACTGAGCGAAGGTCATCAGATTGCTGTTTTGTTCTTTAGTGTTTGTATATTTTGGATGCCAACTTTTTGATGTGAAACTGCTTTCTGTTCTTGAGCAGCTTTCTAGTCAGACACTTGTTCAGTCTTCTTATAGCTTTCAGCTTTATGTGTTGATGATTTGTAGAAAAAATCTGCAAAACTATCTTGATGATCATCTTTGCAACTATGCGTTCTTTTTTGTTTGGGTGAGTATTGTATATGTAATTATTCAATAATGAATATGAATGAATTCCCAAGTTGGACATTGTTGGGTGATGATTTTCTTATGATTGATTTGGTACAGGATGACACAAAATGTACTAAAATAAGGTCAATTGATGGAAAGCCCGTGTTTTTGAAAGAAATAACAAAAGTTTGAATATGCTTTCTAGAGTTTGATAAATTCAATATCTTACTTATTGATGATACCCCGTACAAGGACCTAAGAAATCCAATAAGCGTGAATTCTTTTTTTTTCAAGTGAGAAACATTAACTCATTTTTTTAATATATGCTTATTATTCTTTTTTCTTACTTTTTAATATAAGCATTCATGAATACAACATTCATGCATCGTGGATTGTCTACATTCGTGAATACAACATTCGTGGATTGTTTATGTATTGTTTATATTTGTGAATACAACATTCGTGGATTGTCTATGTATTGTTTATATTTGTGAATACAACATTCGTGAATACAATATTGGTGCATCGTGGATTGTCCACATTCGTGAATACAACATTCGTAGATCATGGATTATCTACATTCGTGAATACAACATTCGTGGATTGTCTATGCATTCTCTACATTCATGTATTGTCTAAGCATTGTGTACATTCGTGAATACAACATTTGTGGATTGTCTACGCAGGTCGAGTGTGCATCGTGGATTGTCTACGTTCGATGGAAGATTGAATTGGAGACACAGTTGCTGAATGATATAACCAACAAGGTATTATTGTTCCTATAAACTAGTGTGCTTTTGTAATTTTTGAATGTTGATTAATTTATATTGAACCGACCATTAATTTCAACAACATGAGTTTGTTCCTTATCAACTATTGGGACAGTTCAACCTTCCCAACAAACTCCGCAAGCACACATATGTTTGTTGGTAATAGACACCTCTACTTTGTTTTGAGAATGTGTGGTACTATGAGGCATATAAGTGTGTTTGGTTGATGAGTTCTGGTATCAAAAAATTTGAATACAATGGGAAGTTAAGGAAGTGTCGAATGAAGACTACTAGTCGTCGTGACAGAAAAGACAGAGATTATGTGGTTAAGTTTAAGAATGCAATTAAGAGATGAGAGTCGCGAGACAGCAAGTTGAAATGCTTTGAAAAATTAATCTACACCTTCAATTTTCTCAACTCTCGCGATGATGATGTAGAGGCCACCGACCAGCATAATACCCAAGTCATCCCTTCATACCTCGTAGACCCGCATGTCTTCTCTACGTCTACTGGGATGTAGGACATCCAACAAAGCTCTTTCATTTCCACCCCTCCTTTCCAGCTCTACCCCTCCATTTCTGACCTCTCTATTCCTACTGTCGTTCAGGACATCCAACACAAGCCCACCGTAGTCATAGCCAAGAAGAAACTCCTTATACTTGATCTAAATAGAATATTGACTGATATAGTAGATTGTCATCATTCAGGACATGCACTTGACGACATATTTGGGCGTGGGCATGGGGGGAGATGTGATAAACATTTGTTCACTATAGTAGATTGTCATCATTCAGAACATGCACCTGACGACATACTTGGGCGTGGGCGTGGGCGTGGGCGTGGGCGTGGGGGGAGATGTGATAAACATTTGTTCACTATAATCGCCAACGTATTTATATGCATATTATAATTCAAAACATAATATCTGATATCAATTAATTTTCTATTTTCAGTTTTTTTAGGCCACATTACAGAAGTGTTTTTGAATTTGCCTTGAAAAATTTGAAGTTGCTATATGGACGTCAAGAAATAGGTATTGTTGTACTCTTAAGTTGCCATTTTTTACACTTCTACACACTTAACAAGTTCTGTGTTGATTATTTGTAGAAAAAAATCTGCAAAACTTTCTTGATGATCGTCTTTGCAACTATGCGTCCTTTTTTGTTTGGGTGAGTATTGTATATTTGATTATTCAGTAATGAATATGAATGAATTTCCATGTTGGACGTTGTTGGGTGATGATTTTCTTATGATTGATTTGGTACTGGATGACACAAAATGTACTAATATAGGGTCAATTGATGGAAAGCCTGTGTTTTTGAAAGAAATAGAAAAAAATTGATAATGCTTTCTAGAGTTTGATAAATCCAATACCTTACTTATTGATGATACTCGTACAAGGGCCTAAGAAATACAGTAAGCGTGAATTCCTTTTTTTTAAGTGAGAAGCATTAACTAATTTTTTTAATATATGCTTATTATTCTTTTTTCTTACTTTTTAATATAAGCATTCCTGAATACAACATTCATACACAGTGGATTATCTACATTCGTGAATACAACATTCGTGGATTGTGGATTGTCTACATTCATAAATACAACATTCGTGGATTGTCTATGCATTGTCTACATTTGTGAATACAACATTCGTGAATACAATATTGGTGCATCATGGATTGTCTACATTCATGAATACAACATTTGTGAATACAACATTCGTGGATCGTGAATTATCTACATTCGTGAATACAACATTCGTGGATTGTCTACGCATTCTCTAAATTCATGAATACAACATTCGTGTATTGTCTAACCATTGTGTACATTCATGAATACAACATTCGTGGATTGTCTACGTAGGTCGTGTGTGCATCGTGGATTGTCTACATTCGTTGGAAGATTGAATTGGAGATACAGTTGCTGAATGATATAACCAACAAGGTATTATTGTTCCTATAAACTAGTGTTCTCTTGTAATGTTTGAATGTTGCTTAATTTATATTAAACTTACCATTAATTTCAACAGCATGAGTTTGTTCCTTATCAACGATTGAGCAGTTCTACCTTCCCAACAGACTCCGCAAGCACACATATGTTTGTTGGTCACAGACACCTCTATTTTGTTTTGAGAAGACGTGGTACTATGAGACACATACATGTGTTTGGTTGATGAGTTCTGGCATAAAAAAATTTGAATACAATGGGAATTTAAGGAAGTGTCGAATGAAGACCACTAGTCGTCGTGGCGGAAAAGGTTGAGATTATGTGGTTAAGCTTAAGAATGCAATTACGAAATGGGAGTCGCGAGGGTAGAGCAAGTTGAAGTGCTTTGAAAAATTAATCAACACGTTCAATTATATCGACCCTCGCGATGATGTAGAGGCCACCGACCAACATGATACCCAAGTCATCCTCTCCCACCTCGTAGACCTGCATGTCTTCTCTATGTCTACAAGGATGCAGGACATCCAACAAAGCTCTTCCATTTCCACCCTTCTTTCCAGCTCGACCCCTCCATTTCTAACTTCTCTATTCCTACTATCGTTCAGGGCATCCAGCACTATCGCACTGTAGTCATAGCCAAGAAGAAACTTCTTATACTAGATCTAAATGGAATAATGACTGATATAGTAGATTTTCATGATTCATGACATACACCTGACGACATACTTGGACGTGGGAGTTGGTGGAGATGTGGTAAACATTTGTTCACTACAGTCGCCAACGTATTTATATGAATATTATAATTCAAAACATAATATTTGATACCAATTCATTTTCTATTTTCAGTTTTTTTGAGGCCACATTACAGAAGTTTTTTTTTATTTTTACCTTGAAAATTTTGAAGTTGCTATATGGACGTCAAGAAATAGGTATTGTTGTACTCTTAAGTTGCCATTTTTTTCACTTCTACACACTTAACAATTTATGTGTTGATGATTTGCAGAAAAAGTCTGCAAAACTTTCTTGATGATCATCTTTACAACTATACGTTCTTTTTTGTTTGGGTGAGTATTGTATATGTAATTATTCAGTAATGAATATGAATGAATTCCCAAGTTAGACGTTGTTGGGTGATGATTTTCTTATGATTGATTTGGTACAGGATGACACAAAATGTACTAATATAGGGTCAATTGATGGAAATCCCGTGTTTTTGAAAGAAATAAAAAAAGTTTGAGAATGCTTTCTAGAGTTTGATAAATCCAATACCATACTTATTGATGATACCCGTACAAGGGCCTAAGAAATCCAGTAAGCGTGAATTCCATTTTTTTAAGTGAGAAGCATTAACTAATTTTTTTAATATGTGATTATTATTCTTTTTTCTTACTTTTTAATATAAGCATTTCTGAATACAACATTCATGCATCGTGGATTGTCTACATTCATAAATACAACATTCGTGGATCGTGGATTGTCTACATTTGTGAATACAACATTCGTGGATTGTCTATGCATTGTCTACATTTGTGAATACAACATTCGTGAATACAATATTTGTGCATCATGGATTGTCTACATTCGTGAATACAACATTTGTGAATACAACATTCATGGATCGTGGATTATCTACAATCGTGAATACAACATTCGTGGATTGTCAACGCATTCTCTAAATTCATGAATACAACATTCGTGTATTGTCTAACTATTGTGTACATTCGTGGATTGTCTACGCAAGTCGTGTGTGCATTGTGGATTGTCTACGCAAGTCGTGTGTGCATCGTGGATTGTCTACATTCGTTGGAAGATTGAATTGCAGACACAGTTGCTGAATGATATAACCAATAAGTTATTATTGTTCCTATAAATTAATATGCTCTTGTAAGTTTTTAATGTTGCTTAATTTATATTGAACTGACCATTAATTTCAACAGCATGAGTTTGTTCCTTATCAACGATTGGGCAGTTCTACATTCCCAACAGACTCCGCAAGCACACATATGTTTGTTGGTCACAGACACCTCTACTTTGTTTTCAGAAGGCGTGGTACTATAAGGCACATAAGTGTGTTTGGTTGATGAGTTCTGACATCAAAAAATTTGAATACAATGAGAAGTTAAGGAAGTGTCGAATGAAGACCAACAGTCGTCGTGGCGGAAAAGGCTGAGATTATGTGGTTAAGCTTAAGAATGCAATTACGAAATGAGAGTCGCGAGGGTAGAGCAAGTTGAAATGCTTTGAAAAATTAATCAACACGTTCAATTATATCAACCCTCAAGATGATGATGTAGAGGCCACCGACCAGCATGATACCCAAGTCATCCCCTCCCACCTCGTAGACCCGCATGTCTTCTCTATGTCTACCGGGATGCAGGACATCCAACAAATCTCTTCCATTTCCACCCACCTTTTGTAGCACCCCGGGTCAAAATGAGCATAATTGAATAATTAAACATTTGAACCCCGACTTAATAATTATGTGCGTATGTTTTGACTGTTTAATTTAGTACGTGCGTTTCAGATACTTGGTTAACGCCGGTTTTAGTTTTAGATGGGTATTTTTTTCGTGACATGGAACCTAGAATACGATTTTACCTAGAGATTCGTATCAGAAATAAGAGAAAATAGAAACAAACTAGGGGTCAATCGGAGACCCGTAGCTCAACTGACGAAGGAAAGGGTAAAATTACAATAAAAGGTAAAAATAAAAATAATATTTTAATGAAAGGTAAATTAAGATATTTTTGGTAAATGGTAACTTTTCAACGGTAAAAAGGTAATTTCCAAAATCTATAAATAGAGGCTCATAATTTTCAAAACTTATACGTTTTTAAAGCCGACGACCCGAGCGACGCTCGCGACGCGAACACGTAAGTTCTCTTTCTTTTCTTTTCTTTACGTCTTTATTTTCCACCGCCGCCGGAGCGCCGCCGGAAAATTCGCCGGAGCCGCCGCCGCCACCGGAAAAGTCGCCGGAGCCGCCGCCGCCGGTGGTGGTGGCTGGTGCTGCTGGGCGCGCCGGGTCTTGGGTGTGCGCGCCGGGTGCGCATACCGGACGCCGGGTGTGCACGCCGGGAGGCGCCGGGCAACGGGCGACGGGGGCTGCAAGCGCGCGACGGGCGCCGGGGATCCAGCGCGCACGGGCGACGGGAGCAGCAATCGCGCGACGGGCGCGCGGGCGCGGGCGACGGGGAATCAGTGCACGCGCGGGCGCGGGCGACGGGGATCCTGTGCGCGCGTCGGGTGCCGTCATGCACGCCGAGCGCGCACCGTCGAGTTTTTGTACCCGCCCGACCGAGTCTTTTTGTACGTCGGGTCGACCGGGAGTCGGGGCCCAGTCAAAGTCAACCTTTTGACCAAAATTACCAAAATACCCTTCGATATTAAAACTCTCTGTTCGAGCTCGTTTCAACTCCGATCGAGCTCATTCTTTTTCCGTAGCGACCCTAATCCTTTCCTCTATCATATCAGTTGCTGAACTGATCTTTTCTCCCTTGTTTCATCGACCTCAATCTCTTGATCTATCGATTCGTCTCGTCTCTATCGAACGATTCTTCTCTACGACTATCTTTATACATTTTAAATATAAGTTTTAAGCGTATTAATGATGTAAGAAATATTGTAAAATTGTGTAGGCTATCCATTGGGTTGGTATCAGTTGGAGTGGGAATCAAGATACCAAGTCTTTGATACTAGCGACTCACGTGGTAACCACCGAACAAGGTGGGGGTAACTTCTGAACCCTAATAACTCTATTTGTTTAATGTTTTCCATATTTGATATATGAACTGTTGAACTCTACGTGCTGTGATTATTTGCTATGATTACTATGTACGTGCATACATTATGAATATGATATATGTGGACGGAAGTCCAAAGTCATGTTAAGATGGACTGGTGGCCCATAAAAGCACCATATGTTAAGATGGACTGGTGGCCCATAAAAGCACCATACGTTAGGGATGGACTGGTGGCCCGTAAAAAGCACTAGCAGAACGGAGGTCCATGATCTCGTTCTGGGATGGACTGGTGGCCCGTAAAAAGCACCAACGGAATGGAGGTCTATGATCTCGTTCTGGATGGACTGGTGGCCCGTAAAAAGCACCAATGGACTGGTGGCCCATAAAAGCACCATATGTTAGATGAGTACTCTTAGAGTTATGTGTCCGTATTATATGTGCAATGCATTATATGTGCTGTGTCTCATTGCTGAACTATTATATATGTTGGATCTGTGTATCTGCTTAATAATGTTAAAAACTTGGTGATTAATTCCACGAGTGTATTCAACGCACTCACCCCCCACCTGTACTCACACTACAGGAGAAGAAGAGAATCTTGACGCGTAGAGAGAGGGGTGCCCTATCAGCCGAGTCCATCTTCCGGTTTTACCTTTTTAAAGATATGTTGTTCGTTTGTAAAAGAAAACTATATTTCTTCTTCTTTGTAAAGGATCCTGATGTTTTTCCGCTGTTATGTAAAATGGTTTTAATTCGGCTAGACGCCGAGGATTTGTATACATAAAATCGTATGTTCTTTTTCCCAAAGATTTCTATTTTATTTCATGCACGTCTTTTTCCCTTTCTTTCTTCACGCCCGCAAGTAAAACTCTGATAAAATACGAAAAGATTTTGGGGCGTGACACCTTTCCAGCTCGACCCCTCCATTTCTGACCTCTCTATTCCTACTGTCGTTCAGGGCATCCAGCACTATCCCACTATAGCCATAGCTAAGATGAAACTTCTTATACTTGATCTAAATGGAATATTGACTGATATAGTAGATTGTCATGATTCAGGACATACACCTGACGACATACTTGGGCGTGGGAGTGGGCAAAGATGTGGTAAACATTTGTTTACTACAATCGCCAACGTATTTATAAGCATATTATAATTCAAAACATTATATATGATATCAATTCATTATCTATTTTCAGATTTTTTTAGGCCCCATTATATAAGTTTTTTTTATTTTTGCCTTGAAAATTTTGAAGTTGCTATATGGACGTCAAGAAATAGGTATTGGTGTACTCTTAAGGTGCCATTTTCTTTTTTTCACTTCTACACACTTACCAAGTTATGTGTTGATGATTTGCAGAAAAAGTCTGCAAAACTTTCTTGATGATTATATTTGCAACTATGCGTTCTTTTTTGTTTGGGTGAGTATTGTATATATGATTATTCAGTAATGAATATGAATGAATTCACAAGTTGGACGTTGGGTGATGATTTTCTTATGATTGATTTGGTACAAGATGACACAAAATGTACTAATATAGGGTTAATTGATGGAAAGCCCATGTTTTTAAAAGAAATAGACAAAATTTGATAATGTTTTCTAGAGTTTGATAAATCTAATACCTTACTTATTGATGATACCCCGTACAAGGGCCTAAGAAATCCAGTAAGTGTGAATTCTTTTTTTTAAGTGAGAAGCATTAACTAATTTTTTTAATATATGCTTATTATTTTTTTTCTTACTTTTTAATATAAGCATTTGTGAATACAACATTCATGCATCGTGGATTGTCTACATTCGTGAATACCACATTCGTGGATCGTGGATTGTCTACATTTGTAAATAGAACATTTGTGGATTGTCTATGCATTGTCTACATTTGTGAATAAATCATTCGTGAATACAACATTCGTGGATTGTCTACATTCGTGGATCATGGATTATCTACATTCGTGAATACAACATTCATGGATTGTCTACGCATTCTCTATATTCGTGAATACAATATTCGCGTATTGTCTAACCATTGTCTATATTCATGAATACAACATTTGTGGATTGTCTACGCAGGTCACGTGTGTATCGTGGATTGTCTACATTCGTTGAAAGATTGAATTGGAGACACAGTTGCTGAATGATATAACCAACAATATATTATTGTTCCTATAAACTAGTGTGCTCTTGTAATTTTTGAATGTTGATTAATTTATATTGAACTGACCATTAATTTCAACAACATGAGTTTGTTCTTTAGCAATGATTGGGACAGTTCTATCTTCCCAACAAATTCCACAAGCACACATATGTTTGTTGATCACAGATACCTCTACTTTGTTATGAGAAGATGTGGTACTATGAGTCGTATAAGTGTGTTTGGTTTATGAGTTCTGGCATCAAAAAATTAGAATACAATGAGAAGTTAAGCTTAAGAATGCAATTAAAAGATGGGAGTCGCGAGGGCAGAGCAAGTTGAAATGCTTTGAAAAATTAATCCACACGTTCAATTTTCTCGACTCTCGCGATGATGATGTAGAGGCCACCGACCAGCATGATACCCAAGTCATCCCCTCTCACCTCGTAGACCGGCATGTCTTCTCTATGTCTACCGGGATGCAGGACATCTAACAAAGCTCTTCCATTTCCACCCCTCATTTCCAGCTCAACCCCTCCATTTCTGACCTCTATATTCCAACTGTCATTCAGGGCAACCAACACAAGCCCACTGTAGCCATAGCCAAGAAGAAACTTCTATTGACTGATATAGTAGATTGTCATGATTCAGGACATGCACCTGACGACATACTTGGGTGTGGGCGTGGACGGAGATGTGGTAAACATTTGTTCACTACAGTCGCCAACGTATTTATATGCATATTATAATTCAAAACATAATATCAGATATCAATTCATTTTCAATTTTCAGTTTTTTTGAGGCCACATTACAGAAGTTTTTTTTATTTTTGCCTTGAAAAATTTGAAGTTGCTATATGGACGTCAAGAAATATGTATTGTTGTACTCTTACGTTGTCATTTTTTTTCACTCCTACACACTTAACAAGTTATGTGTTGATGATTTGCAGAAAAAATCTAAAAAACTTTCTTGATGATCATCTTTGCAACTATGCGTTCTTTTTTGTTTGGGTGAGTATTGTATATGTGATTATTCAGTAATGAATATAAATGAATTCCCAAGTTGGACGTTGTTGGGTGGTGATTTTCTTATGATTGATTTGGTACAGGATGACACAAAATGTACTAATATAGGGTCAATTGATGGAAAGTCTGTGTTTTTGGAAGAAATAGAAAAAGTTTGATAATGTTTTCTAGAGTTTGATAAATCCAATACCTTACTTATTGATGACACCCCGTACAAGGGCCTAAGAAATCCAGTAAGCGTGAATTCCTTTTTTTAAGTGAAAAGCATTAACTAATTTTTTTAATATATGCTTTTTTTTTCTTACTTTTTAATATAAGCATTTGTGAATACAACATTCATGCATCGTGGATTGTCTACATTCGTGAATACAACATTCGTGGATCGTGGATTATCTACATTCGTGAATACAACATTCGTGGATTATCTATGCATTGTCTACATTTATGAATACAACATTCGTGGGTCGTGGATTATCTACATTCGTGGATTGTCTATGCATTGTCTACATTTGTGAATATAACATTCGTGAATACAATATTTGTGCATCGTGGATTGTCTACATTCGTGAATACAACATTCGTGGATCGTAGATTATCTACATTCGTGGATACAACATTCGTGGATTGTCTATGCATTCTCTACATTCGTGAATACAACATTCGTGTATTATCTAAGCATTGTCTACATTCGTGAATACAACATTCATGGATTATCTACGCAGATCGTGTGTGCATCATGGATTATCTACATTTGTTGGAAGATTGAATTTGAGACACAGTTAGTGCTGAATGATATAACCAACAAGGTATTATTATTCCTATAAACTAGTGTGCTCTTATAATTTTTGAACGTTGCTTAATTTATATTTAACCGACCATTAATTTCAACAGCATGAGTTTGTTCTTTATCAACGATTGAGATACTTCAACCTTTCCAACAGACTCCGCAAGCACACATATGTTTGTTGGTCATAGATACCTCTACTTTGTTTTGAGAAGGTGTGGTACTATGAGGCATATAAGTGTGTTTGGTTGATGAGTTCTGACATCAAAAAATTTGAATACAATGGGAAGTTAAGCAAGTGTCGAATGAAGACCACTAGTTGTCGTGACAGAAAAGACAGAGATTATGTGGTTAAGCTTAGGAATGCAATTAAGAGGTGAGAGTCGCGAGGGCAGAGCAAGCTGAAATGCTTTGAAAAATTAATTCACACCTACAATTTTCTCGACCCTCGCGATGATGATGTAGAGGCCATCGACCAGCATGATACCCAAGTCATCCCCTCCCACCTCGTAGACCCGCATATCTTCTCTATATCTACCAGGATGCAGGACATCCAACAAAACTCTTCCATTTCCACCCCTCATTTCTAGCTCGACCCCTCAATTTCTGACCTCTCTATTCCTATTGTCGTTCAAGGCATCCAGTACAAACCCACTGTAGCCATAGCAAAGAAGAAACTTCTTATACTTGATCTAAATGGAATATTGACTGATATAGTAGATTGTCATGATTCAGGACATGCACCTGACGACATACTTGGGCGTGGGCGTGGGTGGAGATGGGGTAAACATTTATTCACTACAGTCGTCGACGTATTTATATGCATATTATAATTCAAAACATAATATCTGATATCAATTCATTTTCTATTTTCAGTTTTTTTGAGGCCACATTACAGAAGTTTTTTTGATTTTTGTCTTGAAAAATTTGAAGTTGCTATATGGATATCAAGAAATAGGTATTATTGTACTCTTAAGTTGTCATTTTCTTTTTTTCACTTCTACACACTTAACAAGTTATGTGTTGATGATTTGCAGAAAAAATCTGCAAAACTTTCTTGATGATCGTCTTTGCAACTATGCGTTCTTTTTTTGTTTCGGTGAGTATTGTATATGTGATTATTCAATAATGAATATGAATGAATTCCCAAGTTGGACGTTGTTGGGTGATGATTTTCTTATGATTTATTTGGTACAGGATGACACAAAATGTACTAATATAGGGTCAATTGATGGAAAACCCGTGTTTTTGAAAGAAATAGAAAATGTTTGAGAATGCTTTATAGAGTTTGATAAATTCAATACCTTAATTAGTGATGATACCCCATACAAGGGCCTTAGAAATCTAGTAAGTATGAATTCCTTTTTTTTTAAGTGAGAAACATTAACTCTTTTTTTAATATATGCTTATTATTCTTTTTTTCTCCAATTACTGTTTTTAGGAAGACACAACAATATTTCCTGAATCATTTTCTTATAAAAATAGAAATAATTGCTCATTAGGTAAGATACCTCTGTTAAGTTCTTTTATAATCAACTTGAATAAAATGAAGGATTCAATTTGAAAAAACATGCATAAAGAGCTCAATCCATGTATAATGTATGCACTCAGTATGACTCAATGTTGTCGATTTGAAATATTCGTTGGATGGAGGACTAGGTGGCGACCTTCGGGAGTATCTAGAAGAATTGGCAAACGCCACAAGTGTTGTTGAGTTTGTTCAAAAGAACCGATTGGGTAAACCACCCTTATCAAAAGAAGACTGTTTTTGGAAAACTTTTAAGGAAAATTACAACTATAAACCCTAATTCACTTTTGTCATCAAAGTTGTAGACCCTACTTTTTTGTAGTGGAAGATTAATTCGTATACAAAATAAAAATTTAAAGAATGGTATAAATTATTGCTTTAAGTACCAACATTAATTTTCTGTCTTTATTTGAAATATAGGTGGATATTTCAAGTCGCATAACCGTTTTAAGATATTATTTTTAAAGTGCTAGCACTTATATGACTATATACAACTATATCACTTTTGGCCAATACGATACAATTATTATAATTGTTTTAGTTCATTTTGTGGAAGACCGTCAATTAGTTATAAATGAGTCATAGAATGCGATGCAAATTTGGTGATGGAGAATATTGTGTTGTTTTTTTTGTTAATTATCAAATTCCGGCTTTTTCATGTTATATATGTTTTTAAGCTTTGGGATAATGCTCCTATAGTTATCTATGGATATTTTAATTGCACTCCCAAGGTTGTTTGCTTGTTCGTACAATACAATAATATATAGTTTGGGTCGTTTGACATCTATATATGTATGTCTACATAACATTTCTGAGAGTTGATACTGTTTGGTGATTACCATGTATGTCAAGACTCTATTATAGTAAAAGTAGCAAATAATTGTGTAATTTTAGTAATTTAATTAGGAATGGTTTGAATTGGTTCGTGGATTTTCTACGCAAGTCGCGTGTGCATCGTGGATTGTCTATATTCGTAAATACAGCATTCGTGGATTGTGGATTGTCTACATTCGTGAATACAACATTCGTCAATACCACATTCGTGGATCATGGATTGTCTACATTCGTGAATACAACATTCGTGGATCGTGGATTGTCTACATTCGTGAATACAACATTCGTGAATCATGGATTATCTACATTCATGAATACAACATTCATGGATTGTCTATGCATTGTCTACATTCGTGAATACAACATTGGTGCATCGTGGATTGTCTACATTCGTGAATACAACATTTGTGAATACAACATTCATGGATCGTGGATTATCTGCATTCGTGAATACAACATTCATGGATTATCTACGCATTCTCTACATTCATGAATACAACATTCGTGGATTGTCTAAGCATTGTCTACATTAGTGTATACAACATTTGTGGATTGTCCACGCAGGTCGCGTGTGCATCGTGGATTGTTTACATTCGTGAATACAACATTCGTTTCGAAGACAATCGTGGATTGTCTAAGCATTGTCTACATTCGTGAATACAACATTCGTGGATTGTCTACATAGGTCGCGTGTGCATCGTGGATTGTCTACATTCGTGAATACAACATTCGTTTCGTGGATTGTCATCCACAAATTGTTCATTTTTTTTCTTCTTCTTTTCCCTCTCCCTCCACTTTCACTTTCATCCTTTTCATCTTCATATGCTAAAATATGAAATAAAAAATGAATTTTAAGAAATTCCACAAGAATATAACAACTTAAATAATATTCATCATACCTGGATCTTCAAATCTAGCTCCTCAACCGCCATTTGGCCTTCAATTCTCACGTTATTCAGTTGTTCATTCACCATTTGGTCTTACATTCTCACGTTATTCAGCTGTTAATTCAAGTGGCGGTCTTCCATTCTCACGTTATTCAGTTGTTCATTCAAGATATCCATCCGTGTCTCCCCTTCTTTCATTAGGTTTTTTATTCTTACCTTGAATTCCAACAACTCGTGAGTAGTCTACATAAAACATAACACATCTTAAGAAAAATTAATTGAGCCAATAATATTGGTTAAAGAAAATGAGAACTCGACTTGAATACCTTCTTCCCCTTTTTCCGGATATTTTTTATTTCTTTCTCCGTCTTGTTTTTAAGCTTCCTCGTGAACTCTTCCAAGAAGCTTATACTCAGCCTTTCTGAGAGTTGAAAGGTTTGTATATCATTAATTTGTTGATGTAAATTATCACAAAATGCACATATATCATGTAATTCACTCCACAACCTAGGGTTGTGGATTCCATTGAAATACGCATCATTAACAAGCGCTATGACCGAAAAACATATTCTTTGATTACTAGAAGAACACCGCAATCGTAGTGAAGTTTTGGAAGACATTTGAAAAAATCAAATTACCAATTATCTCTAGATATGGATAGAAGAGTAATATTATCAAGCTTTCTTCTCCTCGGAAACAACAATACATTCTCATTTCTTGGACAAAAGATTTGAACAATCCGAAACAATCTAATCTTGTTTCATAATAGGTATATATAAATGAGTAGCATGTGCATCGTAGATTGTCTACATTTGTGAATACGACATTCATTTCGTGGATTGTCTACGCAGGTTGCATGTGCATCGTGGATTGTCTATATTCGTGAATACAACATTTGTGTATGCAGGTCGCGTGTGCACACGACAAACTATTGTTGTCTACATTCGTGAATACGAACTACACAATCACACGTGAATACGAACTTGTCTACATTCGGACCTCGAATCAGCTCTTGATTTGCACACACAAACTATTGTTGTCTACATTCGTGAATTCGAACTAGCGAGAGAGAGAGCTTGCTTGTCAATCTTTCTTATCACTCACTAAAGGGAAAATCAATATAAAGTGGAGAAATAAGTTTGATTTTCCCAATGTGGGATAACCATCCTTCCATAGGATCCAAACAAGCAACTTTGAGACTCAATTTCTCATTCACCCATCAACCATTTTGGGCGTATAAAGAGTCATCTGGAACCTCTCTTGGAGGAGAACACGATCCAACTTTCCAATTTCATAATCGGGTATGGGACCCATGTTAAAAATTGCCCCAAACTTGGACAAAATTTCAACATTTTCCAATAGATTCTTTCATTATTGTTGAGTATATGGGTTGTTTTGTGAAAGTTTGTTATATCCTATAATAGAATCGTTTGATTCATTTTTAGCCCTTTACTTTCTCTTTCTTCATTTTCTAATGTGTTTGTGCAGAATTCGATCTTACTTGTTCTTGTTGGAAGTGTGATCTTTTAATATGAATCTTTATATTGTGGAGTTTTATGTGCTTTATTCATCTAGGTTTCAGAAGTCCATCCATATTCAGTTTGAGAAGATTGATCAGTGACTTATAGTATTTCTTCATGAGGAGTTATTATTATATCATGTTGAAGACTTTATGTTGAATTATAGGTCTATTTGATAAATAAGACTAGAGAAAAGTTTTGTTCAGAGTCAAGTTGTAGGAGATAATTATAATGCGTATATGAAATGTGTATCTTTGTTTGGAAATTGTCACATATGTATATACCTTGATGTTGTTTGTACATGCTATCATGCACAAAATGTCTGAAGAGTGTGATTGTCTTGCAGGACAAATTAGCATATTCTCGAATATAGGAGCTCTTTGTATCAGATCAGCTCTTGGGCCTTTAAATAAAGCAATGTAATTAATGGTTTGTATTTTGGCACAGTACCTTTCTTGATAGTTTATTGGCTATTTATTTTGTTGTTACTTGGTTTCCAAAAATCTAAAATTTGTTTAAACTTGGAATTTCATTTCTTATCTTGCGAATTCAGAAAGTTTGTTTAGATGGATACTATTTTTCTGGTGTGATTATTTACATTTTCCTATCTC
This sequence comes from Scutellaria galericulata, assembly GCA_946896805.1. Classification (NCBI taxonomy): domain Eukaryota; kingdom Viridiplantae; phylum Streptophyta; class Magnoliopsida; order Lamiales; family Lamiaceae; genus Scutellaria; species Scutellaria galericulata. The sequence continues at coordinate 2,838,959 of OX335797.1, read as the reverse complement.
ACTCCAGTTAACGACATTGGAATTTAAGCATCAGTTTTTCTGTTCTTGACATATATAACCCTGTTTTCCTCCCATAAATTTTTCTGTTATTTATCCTGACAAATTAGAATTAGAATTGTTGTTTATTTAGATAACATATCTATCATCAATCTCATGTTCATATAGTGTATAAAGGAATTCCGAAAATTGGAGGCAATATATGAACAGAAACTTTCAATTATGTGTGCAGTAACATGAAATCTTTTCTATATTTATATATGAGCAGTAACATAAAGTCTCAAGTTATATCCTCCCATATATCTATCCAGTCTGAAGTTTCTCTTTCTTGTTCTATCAATGCAAAGTATGCATGTTATATATATATATATATGGCACATGTGAGGTAAACATAATATTCTTTAAAATTATTTTATATATTTAATTTATTTTAATTAAAACATTAGAGAAAAAAATAACTCAAATAAAAGTGTCTTGATTTAAATTATTAGTGAAATTTCTAAATTTATTGATTAGTGAAACAGAAATATTTTTGCATTAAATCATAGAAACATTTAAGAAATTTTGATTTGAGTTATTTATAATATAATTGAAATGAAAATTTGAGGATCTCTTATGATAGAATAATAAAAAAAACATATATAATAAATAGAAAATATTTATATTCTCTTATGAATGTAGCATATATAATCAAATAATATATTAATCAAATTATATTATGGTTGATACTAATTTTAACTGTATTTAAAAAAAAAAAACCGTGTATAATATATAGATTACTTACATAAATCATTTAGATATAATATTTATTGACATAATTTTAATTAGTATATATTTATCATTTCACATGTAGAAAAAATCACAAAAAATAGATTTGATAAAAAAAAATTGGAGATCTTAATTTTTAGATTCATATTTATCATATATATTGCATGATTTTTTTTTTAATTCAAACTTTTACAAGGTTTTAGGATATTTTTATATAAAAATAGTTGAAACTTAATTCTTACTAACAAAATTAAATTAATACATAAGGATATGAAAAAATTATTCACGATTATTCATTTAATGATTAAAATGATCTAGTGTATCTATTTTTCATCTATGAATACCGATGGTAGGACTTGAACCACTTTATAAATAGGATTATAATTAAAGTAACACTACGTATCTAATTTTCATCTATGATATTTCATACTAAGATCGGAAAACATGTCCAATTTGAAAATAGACTAATACACATTCAATCTTTTTTTTCACGAAAAGAAGGTTAATACACATCCAGCTCCATAAGATCATGGACCAGCCTTTTCAAGTTTGATGAAATGTATTGTAGAGGGGAAAATATTAAACTCTATTGTTTAGGTCATGATTTGTGCAACTATATTTATTTTTATGTTTATAAAAATATACTATTGAAAACCATAGTCATTGCAAAGATTTTTAGTTTGAATAAAAGTATTTTAGTCTGTGTAAATTATAAATGTATTTTGTATATTATTAATATCTATGTTTAAATATAAAAATATAGATAAAATCTATATTGTATAACTTTAAAAAATATAAATAGAATAAGTTATTCAATCAATAGTTTGTAATTGTCGTTGCCGACATACAAAATGCTAAGTGTTGAAGATGTGAGAGTTATGTCAACAAAATTTCGTCTCAATTAAACATGAGTACGATATAAAATTGGAGAATTATTCAAAAGTATTAACATGTTATAACATAACATATACATGATTTTATTGTATGATTTAGTGTGATAATACATTTATATTGTATAATGTATTGTAGTACTCCTCAACATACAATTAAATTGTTATCTGTTTAATATCATACATAATCTTTAAATTTAATCACATACTTATTACGGTCGCATTGCTAGTTTAAAAATAATTTAACAAATCAAAATCAAGAATCTCACGGTTCGATTCAATCATACGTACTGTAGCATTATCAAAAAGGCTTACTTGAAAGAAAAAAATTTCCAAAACTTTACATAATTTGTTTATATTAGCCAATTGTTTCAAAATTGTTAATTTTGATCATAATTAGACCTTTGATTTCAATTTTAACCAATTTATGATTTTGATCAAAATTAGATTATTGTATGATTATGTGGATGTCATGTAGAAAATATATAAATGATACATCACTTAAAATAACTAAGATTGATTAAGAGTGAGTTAACCCATTTTAAACTAATATATATATATATATATATATATATATATATATATATATATATATATATGTGTGTGTGTAATGAAAACACTAACACAATACAACAAAAACTCGTGTATACATCTATTTATTCTCTAATCTTGTTCCTTCTCAAGATACATCTCATTTAATTTTGTTTGTCGTCTAACGTTGATACATGATTTTTTTCTTGTATTGCGTTGTTTTCATCATTTCTTGTGTGTATGTTTTTTTTACTTGTTTAGATTAAGGTGAGTAAGTCTATGATTAATTAAGTTTTTGATTAAAATCATAAATTGACTAAAATTGAAATTAATTGATCAAATCTTGGTTAAAATTAACAATTTCAAAATAACTGGCTAAAAAAAAAAATTACAAAGTGTTGGATTTTTTTTTTTGCAATTAGGCCTATCTAAAATAATGTAACAATTCGATCATAAAATATAAAATTTGTGTTGAACCAAAAAATGGATAAGGTTTTGTTCAAAACAAAAACGCAGTTAAATTAGGGAAATTTCACGAAACAAAAGCCAAAAGGAATTAGGGATTAAACCTACGCTGATTTATGAATAGATGCAGTGATGATCCGCGACTGAGATTGTCTTGTATTCGATGATTTAGAGTTTACGACTTCAATTTTGGTAATCATTTGTAATAAATCCTTTGATTATTGAATTTAAGAACCAAATTTGTAGTTTCTTCTCACAATTCTGGAATTAACATTCATTCATGTTGTTTAACTGCTGATAAAAAGGTTGTGACTTTCCTCTGTATAATGGCGAAACATGCAGGTTGATTATCAGCTCGACTCACATACTGGCACATGGAAAACATTAAACAATGAACAACATCTTTTTTGATCTGCTGTGTTTAGGTTTCCTTGCTTCTTGTGCCTATTTTATCATAATCTATAAAATATTCTCTTTCTTATCCCCCCACCCAAAAAGAAATATTAGCATAAATCTGCAAATACTTGCTAAAACTTAGTCTTCGTTTTCTTGCAGGCATATTTATCTATTTTATACTTGCGTCCCCCAGAGAATTTCTGCATATACTTGCGTGGACGAATTGTTGAGTATCATAACATTGCAATGGATCTCAAATTTCCAGAATTTATATTGTACAAACCTCACAATGTTGAGGTACGGATTTGTTCCAGCAAATTTTGTGAAGATACATGAGTTAGATTTAATACATTACAAATACTTGTAAATAGAGATGCATATACATTAATGCACAGTCATAGACTCATACTTAAGTTGATTTATGCTGAGTTCAGCAAGTTGCAGGCGCAGACAAAAATATAGAGGTCTTGAAGACTAATTACTTATCTGTTTTTTTTTTTTTAATTCATCGTTACTTATTGTGAGAAGTTGTTAGGAATTAGTAATCTGAATGCGGTGGAGAAGTGAAACAGATTTCCATTGCCGTATCAACTCAAAGAAAGTTCTGATCATTGAATATCCATGTGATTTTTTTGCTGTGCCTTTAACACAACAATCATCTTTCTCTGGTGGCTTTTAGCCTTTATTGTGATTAAATTTGGAGTATCATCCTTGTTTTACTGACTGCGGGGTTCGGTCATCACAACAATTGGCTTTCTGAATGTACATGGTTTTAATGTCTACTGCAAGAATAGACTGATACTGGTGACTGCTTTTACTCAGTTCATCACTCTTATGATATTTTTTCCTGGCAGTGACCACCATTAATATGGTTTGAGATTGTAAACCTTTGGGTCTTTCTAAGTGAAAACAACCATTTCAGATGATGACACTATTTCCTTAGACTAATTTTGATATTTGAAATATCTTATTGGCCAAAGAATATTCATTATACTCTAACTAACCAGTAAAACTACCTTAGCTATGTATAGAGTCAGCCCCGCATCCCTCTGATTTTCTCACACTTCAGACATTTTGAATCTAAATTTCTGAAACTGGAGCTTTACCACCATTTCTATTTTGGCATGTCTTTTTGTTAATTCTCTTTACCTGATACACAATGGTCAATCATTTATCCGCTTAATAGCGCACTTGATGCTATGTCAGTCTATTTCTCACATATCAATAATGATGTATTCACTCTGACATTGGATAGCTTTTGAAAATACTTCAGGTGATTTTTTGCCATTATCTTCAGTCAGATACCATGTGAATCATGTCATAATATCACATTATTGTTTTGTTATGTTTGGGTAATGTTCTATAGATGCTGATAAAGATGATTTGACCCATAATATAATGATTATCTGGTTAAGTTTTTGCTGGATGACAATATATATGTCCAGATCCAGACCTCCTAAATACGGATAAATAGAAAAATTGACAGAATGAGAGATAATACATTGCATTACTCGTGTGTTATATGCTGGCCTACATCTCACGTCCATCTTTTGTTCCTGTCTTATCACTGCAGCCATTTTGGCATGTTGTTGCCTATACTAGAAGCAGAGGCAGAGGAGTTGTGGGTAAGAATTCTGTATATTTCTGTGTCTTTGTATCTGTCCTAAATTCCATATATTTGATGCCACATTACTCCTACTGGCATGGCAGGGGTTTTAGAAGCAAATTTTGTACAACCAACCCATAACAAACAAGAATTTGAGAAAACTCAGGTTTTCCAAAAGCTTGAAGCCCGCCTGAGAGATATGACACTAGAATACTGGTTAGTCAGTCATTTGAAAATTAGATGCAAATTGCTTCCAGTTTATCTACCTGGCTTGTAGAATTTATTATGACATTTGTCTATTATTTCCCCAACATGAACTCCTTGATAATCTAGTTTTCTTGTCTGTCTCCTCCATATTCTGTTGTGCATTATGTAAATTACTGTGAAATTCTGTCCTAGCGGCTCATGCCTATGCAATGACAATTATGCATTGCAGGGATTTTCATTGTGGCCTCATTGGTTATCTACAACATAAGAAAAAACCACGACCAAACATGGTACCCCAAGCTGCTTCTGACTCTGAACGAACTCCTGGTATATATCAACCTGTTATGTTGGCTTAAAGACTCCTCGGGTGCTATTGGTGCAAAAGCACCTTTGGCAGCTGGAGCTAATCAGGAAGTTGGCACCTTTTTGAATCATGTACCAATAAAATCTGGAATAATGGTACCGTCCATTCATCAAAATTCACGGGGTAAGAATTAAAAAATCGATGTCCGAGCCTTCCTCAAATCTTTTAGGCTATGTTTGTTCTGGACCTGACACATCCGAATTGTGTCAAGTCCTAATCCATGTTTGCATTGGGATTTTGAAAATCTTATAATTCTACACTACTTTTTCTATTTTTTCCACAATTCTCAACATCAACTTTTTCTACAATTCCCAACAACATCGACTTTGGATCTTTCACTAGACATCAACTTTTTCTATAGATAACATCGACTTTGGATCTTTCACTAGACATCAACATCAACTTTTTCTATTATATGAAGCCTTCTCATTCACTAGACAAGATTTGGATCTTTGATCACGTCCAAGGTTTCTCTGCATGCAAACCTGCCTATTTTCTGTGTGCATGCTAGACAGTTATCAGAACAACTACCACGCTTAGTTGTGAGTTTGAATGAGGACATGTCATCATGTATACATCACTCTTGCTGTCAATGTTCATTGTTTCATGTTTCACATTTTCTGAGAGAATCCATCTCTGAGATGGAGAATCTGTTGCTGATAGTTATTTCCTCCTCATTTAGCCTGGTGTTGATCCTGCAAAACAGTCGGAATACAAGGAGGCTGCTACCATAATTCAAGCTAACCGAAAGCTCCGTGCTCAGTGAGTCTTATACCATAGATCTATTGCACTCAATAAATATGCTAATGAATGATCAAACAATGCCTAAACAATACTTATGTAAACAAGCAAAACTATAGGATGATAAATGTTACAAGTCTGTTCTGGATGTATGGACTAACTCATGATTGTGTGCATCTCTTTGTATTTTAGATGCGGGGAATATGAGAAGACGGACAAAGAACTCAGTCTCAAGGTATTTCTAATCATGTTGCAGTGCCTCGTCACTTTTACTCTCTCTAAACAAAAATTTGAAAATCCTCTACGTTCATTGAATATACTATACTGCATCATATTGGATTCTTGAAGCAGTTTTATGCACTATCGGTAGAACAGTCTCTTCAATTATAGCACAGTTAGAGATTTTATGCGGATCCTGATGAAGTTAACATCATATTAACTTCTATGTTTACACTTGCTGCTTCTAAAGTCGGAACTTTGTGCTTGCTGTTTATCTAGATAACACGTCTCAAAGCACAAGTACAAGAAGCACGTCGCGAGTATGCTCGCATACTGCTAGAATCGAAATTCTTGGAGAAAGTTAGAAAGGAAAATCGAGAACGTAGACATGTCTGATTTTCTTGCTATGGTAATTCTGTTATGCTATGATGCCTATGTACATTTAGAAGTGTTCTTTTGATTTTTGTATGTAATGTATTTCTGCATTATGATGAAAAGTAGATGAGCTAGCTCCCTTTTCTTTCTCTGTTCTTTTCTTTTCTCCCTAATTCTTCTCATCACAAAATCATCATGATGAGGATTGAAAGAAAAAAAAAAAACAGATTTTCTTTCTCTTATCTCACCTCAATTTCTTCTCTTATTTCCTCTAAATTCTAATTGTTTCAAACATCCAAAATTAATTTAAATTAATTAGAGAAATCAACAGTGGATCACAACTCGATTAAGTTTATATCTTTCTGGTGTAAAAAATAGTTGAATTGTCATATTGTTTCACATAGTTTTATAAATGGTGAAGAAGACACATGCCACCCGATTGTTACTTTATATATTATATACACACACTATATAAGGATGAATGTTTCGTCCATTTTTCATAATGCTAGTTTTAATCTTTTTAGAGTTTATACAAATCACAATACCTTTCTTAGAGTCCACACAATTTACAATTTTTCATATAATTTGATTAAAGTTCTAATTAAAGAAAAAATATCATTTCTGACCTAGAGGCTTGCAATATAATTTATCATCTGTTAGCATTCATTCTATTTTTCCATTAATTTATTCAACCACAGTAATCTAGTTAACTCTTTACTTAGCATCGTACTTTCATGAATAGTATATACCATTTTTATTTTTTAATATCTATTGCTAGCAACATCGCATATGCCCAAGAATATAGTCAAACGCGTGATGACAACTGAAAAGGTTAAATTTATATACATGATGTTGATTTTAGTTTACTCTAAATGGGACTAAAATCATTGTATCAAACTCATTTTTCTACCTTTTTTTTTATATATTAAAGATTAATATACCTTTAATGATTTTTTTTTTTTTGGGCTTTACTTTAATAAAGGATGGACAGGATTAACGCACACGATACAATTATATCATAAAATATGAAGGAAGGTTTGATAAGATTGTGCCATAGATCTGTCATCTTTTGTATCATATCTTGATAGGATCTGGGTACTCATATAGCATGAGCAAAATGTTAAAAAAGGCTAGAAATTAAATAATTTTTAGTCAAAAAGAATAAAAAAAAAAATTTATCTGATGCACCTATATATTTAAGTGTAGGGTCAAATACATTTTGCTATCTCAATTAATGTGATTTTACACTTTCTTTATAATATTAAATCATTACATTTTATTATATATATTTAAAATTTGATGCATTTTATTGTATTAAAAATTGGGTTAAAAATATTTTTCCATCCAATCTATACGTGATTTTACATTTTTTGATATAAATTTTGAAATAGAAAATTCGTCGATTTGGGCTATTTGTCCTAAATTCACCCAAAAAGTTACTGTCTCAATGTCAAAGTTCGAAAAGATAATGTCCCTATATGATAAATGACCATAAGTTAATGACCATGGTTAGGAAGAATGAATGAGTTTTTCGTCTTCATTTCCAAATTCTTGCTTCTCTTATCAGTACAAAAAAGAAGTGCTATATCTTGTTATTCACTGTTGTTAAATTAGGAAGAAGATGGGTCCTTCAACCACAATTCTTAGGAGTGGAAGAAGATCTTGAATGATATAGGAAAATTAGGACTTATATATGTGTATATATATGTATGTATATAACAGCGAAGCGGGACGGGACGGGGCAGGGCGTGCATAAAACCCAGACCCGACCTGCCTCGTGCACGGGTCGGGGCTGCCCCGCCCCATTTCAAGAATGGTGCGGGTTTTACCCGCCCCAATGACCACGGGTCAGGGCGGGTACCCATGGGTCAGGCCAATATTGACATCCCTAGAGACATAAAATACATCAAATTTAAAATTTATAAGTGGAAATTGAATAGTTCAAAGTTTATATTAAAAAGGTATTAAATCATGTATAATTTGGATGAGAAGATAATTTGGGATAAATCTATAAATACCTAGCTACTATGTTTAGCCAAATGTTTGAACTATTCTTTTTTAGCTCAAAAAATAATTTTTTGAACTATTGTATACTTAATGAAGTCCAACACAGTACCATCATATACTTCATGGCCATACCACCAATACTTTATCCTGTATCGTCATTAACGTAGTCTATTCCATCATATATTATTATATGTACCACATTCATATTTAAGCATGTATCACCATATGATAGTTATGTACATACTAGCATATACTAAATTCAATCCCTATGTTTGTATGTATCACCAAATGTTAGAATGATATAATTGGGAAAAAAAAGAATTTCTTAGCTAAAAAGTACAAAACTTAACGAACTCAATAGAAAACAATGTTTTTAAGTAAAGATTGTTTAAGGGTTTCCTCAAATTGTAACGTCTACCCTTAACTATTTGCCATTGTACAGAAAATGCATGGAATTTTTTGTCGAATGAAGAGTTGATCAAGAGAAAATGAAAAATGAAAAAGTATAATTTTTTTTAAATAAGCTATTTTTTTTTTTATGATTTGTTGAAAAATAAGCATTTGTTAACAAACAAAAATTTCTACCCATAATATTCAAGTTTTCTGACATATTTTTTTGGCAAAATATTTGAAAAATAATCAGTTTTTTTTTTTCTGATTTTAAATTTATTGAAAAATAAGCGTTTGTTAACAAACAAAATTTTCTATCTTCTGACATAATTTTTTTGCAAAGTTTTTTGAAAAATAATCAATTTTGAAAAGGAAACAAAATTTTCTATCTTTTGACATAATTTTTTTGCAAAATTTTTTGAAAAATAATCAATTTTGAAAAGGAAGCGGTTTTCTGATTGTGACTTTTAAAACTTACATGAAAGGAGGAAGCGGTTTTTTAATCTTCATCTTTAAAACTTGCGTAAAATAAATTACTTTCTTTGTATTATTTTTAAATATGATGAATTACCAAATTGTCCTTGGTTTTTAATAAAATTATCATTTTGTCAGTTATCTTTATCTTTATATATATATATAAGTAAGACCACTTATGTCACATGTCAAGCTCACATTATTTTGACATTAAATATGATTAATTTATGACTTTAATTTTATGTTACAAAGAAAAATTACTAAATAATTTAAAATTTTTATTTATCTAAATAAATATGCTAGGCTTCAATATAAAAATTATTTTCATATTTGAAATTAGTTAAATTTAAAAATTTGAAGAAAAAGTATAAATAAATAAATAAGAAAAATGCTAAAGTAAAGATGAGTTTATTGAAAATGATTGTTCAAACTTTCCATTTAAACTTATTAATTATTGAAAAATGAATTATTCTTTCTTAATCTATATGTTTTAAAATAAACTATAAAATTAATTTGTGAAATTTTGACTTTTATTTTTTTTAATTTAATTGATAAAAAGGGAGAATAATTGATAAAAAGGGAGGGTTGTTATATATGTTAACAATAAAATAATAAATTATTTATGATCCTCTGCAAATGCAACATATTTCGACAATTAGATAATTATTTAATCATATTATGTTATGTTTAATGTTGTGATATTTATTGCAAAAATTATAAATTTAATTTTACTGTATAAATAATATTTAAAATTTTCTAATTTTACCAAATTTACTATATTTTAATTTTTTTTTTTAATTTTAGCAAATTTACTTTTTTTTTTTTTGTAAAATCCCGTGTATTACACGGGTCCTATACTAGTTGTATATTATAACCAAGTCTTGATAATATTTCAACCTCATTTGGTACCCGTGTGATGTAGCGCATGAATTTCAAGTGTTAGTAATTTTTTGATATAAAAATGATAATCATGAAAAATAATATAGTTCTTCAAAGTTATTTCAATTTAATCTACTATCCATATAATTTATCAATGGTAAATATTTCTTATTTTCATCATATTTTGTTTGACTACTTTATTAATTGTTTGTCATAGTTGACCTTAAAAAAACTTGTGCAAATATATGTTCAATAATTTATTCATTAGGAGCGCAAAATATTTATATTACTATATATTACTACAAAATAAAATTTCTAAATTGACATTTCAAAATCTGATAAATCTAAAATCATGAAACTATATTACAACAAAAACTAAAAACTTTATCATTGTTCATATAATTGACAACTTCAAGCTACCAAGATTATGAATTTCAAATTTGTATTTAGTTTTTAATCATGGGAAACTTATTTATTGTTACAACAAAAAATGATGTAATTTTTCACTAAAATTTTTGTGGATATATAAAATGATTTACATTAAGGTACTCACAACTTTTTATGACATGATATTATTGTCATTATACACAAATCATGCAAAATTTATAACATATCAGATATGATAAAAAAAAAATCCTCAAATTTCGTATATATACCCAATAATTTCATAGTATGGATATACATAATTATGCAAAATTCAAAGTATTTCATAACTAAAAATTGAAAGTATTTAAAAGATATTTGAAAAAAATTCTTCTTTGACATATTATCACTCTTATAAATAGCAACAACTTTGTATTTTTCAAGATAAATAAATCAAGACTTAATTATATAATTTGACATGCATTATGAAATAGAATGTTTTTTTATTAAATTTTTTATAATTATAAGTATCAATGATATATTTTTATAATAAATGATATATACTTAATTTGTAGATTTTAATCCATAAGTTCCATACTTCCTATTTATAACATTGTATGCGAAAATATATCATATATATATATATATATATATATATATAGTTTTATTATATTCAAGATATATTAAAAATCTTTATGATTTTTAATAAAAATTAATATTACATAGATAAGGTAAATATTTCAAAATTATCATTATTTTTTTTTATGAAACTATATGATAAATTTTTACTTAATATAACTAAATTATGTAAATGTTATGTTATATGATTAGTATTGTTATGTGGAATATATATTAAACTGGAGCATTGCATACAACATACTTGTCAAATAAATTTGTGTGACTTTCATTATAGTTTTTCAATATATTTTTGAATATAGTAAATAGAAATAGTTAATTTATGTTGTGTTATTTATGTTGATTAACTTGATTGATAACTCGCTTCTTGATCTTTGACCCCTTAATCATTACGAAGGTCTCCTATCAATGCAATATTATATATTTATTGAGGTGATATATATGTGTGTCATATTAGAGAAAAAAAATTACTTTGATGATTTAAATTTTTTTAAATCGATCATTGTGTTTATTGTAATTTATTCAACAAACATATCTTTAATCTTGATTATAACAATAATTAAAAATTTATTAAATGAGATGATATATATTAACATTCCTATTACCATATACCATTTATAGATTAAAATTTCAAAGATTTTGTCAATATCATAGATGATATTATTACCATATATATAAATCATGTTTAATAAAATATTAATAATTTATAAATTATTAAAAATAATATGTATTTCTTTTTTTTGGGAGGTAGAAATGGGTGGAAAAATTTTAACGTTTCTATTTTGAGGGGATAATTGTTATTATTATTATTATTATTATTATTATTATTATATATATATATATATATATATAGATATATAAATTATAAATCATTTAAAATTAACCAAACCTAATTAACACAATTCAAGCTCAACAAAAGAAAAAAGAAATGTCGACCGCTTGGACGTCGTTCCTTTTACAATTTCCAATCAAATTTCTAAATAGAGTAACACTTCCGTGCAACTGGTGCACAGAGTTGCACGGAAGACCTTTATGCTATAAATGTAGTACCTTTATATACAAATATTTGTACCTTTTAAAATGAACATGCATAAAGGTGTTACATTTATAACATAAAGGTACTACATTTATAACATAAAAGTGCGGATTGCACGGTACACCAGTTGCACGGAAGTTTTTGTCTTCTAAATAAGGGTGTCGAATGTGAGGTTCATCGATTCTTGAAGTTATTGTTTAAATATTTACCACTATAGTTAATATGTGGTGTTGATTTCCATTCCTTGAATGAATATTTCATGGCATGCATATGTAATCTTTTGCAGTCATGAAATAATAAAATGAAACAAAATCCAAATCCCACGGATCTAAAGCAACAATTTTGAGTATGAACCAATACGAGTTTAGCTTTGTTTGAGTTGTCAATCTAACATACCCATTTTATAGGGATTGTGGGATTGCTTGGCACTCGTTCCGAATTCATTCAATCTTTAAAATTATGTATGCCTACTAACATTACTTCGCTTTTCATATATTTAATAATAACTCATTAAAATAAATTCTGAAAAGTATTTTTGAATTTAGAATAAAATAGCTTTTAATATCACAATTTAATGACTTTATTTTTATATTAAACCTTATTCAATAAGATAAGAATTGTACATATATTTGTTATGCGTGTTGTACTTCAATGATAAAAAGGGACTTTAAATATTTGGAATTTGTATAACTTGAAAAAAAACAAAAATAAATTCAGTTATGTGACACTTGTGTCCGATTAAAAACTCATTCCAATATATTTCAACATAAAATGAAGTAATCGTGCTAATATATTTTTAAAGTAAATTATAAGGTTTATTTAGAAATTTTTAATTCAGCTTTTCTTATTTTGATTGATAAGAAAATGTCTTTGATAATTGTACTAGACAATTAATAAGAAAAAAAAACTTAGTTATATATATAGATTTAGATTTCCAACGGGCACTTTTTCTTCTCCTCGCGTCAATACTCTCCCTCTCTTCTCCGTCACTTTTCTCTCTCAATACTCTCACTTCTTGAATATGTCCCGTCATATCTTCATGGCTTACGATGTCGAATTATTTCAATTATAGAGAGATATGTCTAGATTACGAAAGTGGAATTACGGATCTTCAATCGGAAATCGATAGCAATCGCACTTGAATTGAGCAACTGGAATTAGGAGTGAACGCACTAAGGAGAAAATCAAGAAAAGCAATAAAGACATTCAAAAACGGAAAGAACGGGGGAGGGAAATGGAAATGCAAAGTGAACATTACCTGCCAGCACTGTTTGATGATTGAGTTTGAGGATATGATTTGTCGATTTTAAGGATTTATTAAGAATTTATTAAGAATTTATTCTATTTGTTACTTAATTCATACTTCAATTTTTATTATTCATTTTAGGGATTTCATTCCATTTTTATTATTCATTTTGAGGATTTCTTCAACGTTGATTAAGAATTTTCTTGAGAATTAACCAATTAAATATTTTTCGTTCTTTTCTTTAATTGTCGGTTATAATAGGATTGATTGATTGAGGATTTATCATATTTGTGGGCTACAATAATATGTTTTTTTCATTCTTTTCTTTAATTGTGGGTTATAATAGGATTGATTGATTGAGGATTTATCATATTTGTGGGCTACAATAATATGACGTCAAGCTCCTCCAGCTGATCTTGAGGATTTATCATATTTGCTCCCCAGCTGAGCTTGAGAATTTATTGATGAGAATTTATTGACGATTGATTGAGGATTTATCATATTTGCTCCTCCAGCTGATCTTGAGGATTTATTGATCATATTTGTGGGCTACAATATGGCGTCAAGCTCCTCCAGCGACGGTGACGAGCAGGACGGTGTTCCGTCATATCATCATGCTGGCGGTGATGAGCCGCACTATGTTAGGATAGCCAAATGGTGGTGGAGGATCTATTATGATGACATTGGGAGGCGGTGATGAGCCGCACTATGTTAGGATAGCCAAATGGTGGTGGAGGATCTATTATGATGACATTGGGAGGTGGGTACTCTCAATGTAGACAATCGAGAAGCTTTTGCTCCGAAATTCTGACCTGCGCTCCATGCCGATCTTGGTAGAGTCTGAAAAACATGCAAGTAGATATTGCGAATGCATAACATGATGGCGTTACAAATATTAGTTTGCGAAAAAAAATTTAAAGGAGAAATCAAAAATTAGAAAATTTGTACCAGTCTGCTCTTGATTCATCACATGTAGCATGCCACTCGGACATTTATTGTGACAAAAACATGCCCGTCATATCGTCATGGGTTATGATGTCCAGTTATTTTAATTATAGGAATATTTGTCTTGATTACGATAGTCGAATTGAGGGTCTTGAATCGGAAATCAATAGTAATCGCATTGAGCAACTTGAATTAGAAATCAACACACTGAAGGAGCAAATCAGAAGAGCGATGTAGATATTGAAGGACTGAAGGAAACCGAAATTCAAGGTCAATATTTATGATTTTTTTTTTTTTTTGAAGTAAATTGAGTTACATATTTATTAAATACTTAGGCGCAATCCATTTTTACATATATTGATATAATCTATATCTATTCCAAATATGATAACCAAACAATTTTTCTTACTAAAATATTTTTTTACAATAATTGATATAATCTATATCTATTCCAAATATGATAACCAAATAATTTTTCTTACTAAAATATTTCTTTTAATGTATTTTTTTTAAATAACGAGAATAACTGCTTCTTTTTAAAAAATAGTTCTTTTTTATATATTATATATAATATATTTAATGTGTTATCTAATTCTATTTTTTTCCATTACATTTTGGGTAATATAATTCATTATGTGAAATATTATAAATGATTCAAAAATATAATACAAACCAAATGTCGATAAACAAAAGAAACTAATTATATCAATTTAAAAATATAATACAAACCAAATGTCGATAAACAAAAGAAACTAATTATATCAATTTGATAAATTCAAGAATCTAACATAAATCATATAAGAAACTAATTCGGTCTCATAACTCAACTCAAATGACTTGGAAAAAGAAAGCTCAATCAATATAATGTATGTCTATAAATATTTCATAAACTCAATTCAAATCACTTAAATATTGCGTAGTTATTTTATGACAATTAATAAATAAATTGAGTTTAAATATTCTAAAAACTCAGCTTAGATAACTTCAATATCTTCAATAAACTGAATAGAGTAATTATATCAATATGATTAATTGATTAATAAATAAATTGAGTTTAAATATTCTAAAAACTCAACTCAGATAACTCCAATATCTTTGATAAACTAAATAGAGTAATTATATCAATATGATAATTTAATACAATTCACTCAAATAACTCCAATATTTTCGATAAACTGAATAGAGTAATTATATAAATATGATAATTTAATATCATTCAACTCAAATAACTCTTATATATCTTCGATAAACTGAATAGACTAATTATATCAATATGATGATTTAATACAACTCAACTCAGATAACTCGTATATTATATATCTTCCTATATTATATATATTTATATTATGATCATTTAATACAACTCAACTCTGATAACTCCTATATTATATATCCTCGATCTGCAATGTTGACATCAAATTTTGTAGAGCACAAAATCCTAGCCAATCACCCAAAAATATCGATTTGGCTCAAATAAATCGAACCGAATAAAAAATATGAAAATCGAATAAAGTGAGAAACACAAAATCCTAGCCAAACACCCAAAAATAAGTGATCAATATATCATCCACATAGACAAGAACAAAGATCATCTTACCATGTTCTCTTTTGAAAAATAAAGAATGATCTGAATTTGATTTTTGAAATTGAAGAGATAGAAGATATCCTTTCAATTTGTTGAACCAGGCCCTTGGAGCTTGTTTTAATCCATAGAGAGATTTGTGAAGTTTGCACACATAATCAGGTTTAGTTTGATCAACAAAACCATTCGGCTGAAACATGTAAACCACTTCTTTGAGATCTCCATTTAGAAAAGCATTATTCACATCTATCTGTTGAATTTGCCAACCATATGTTGCTGCTAAAGTGAATATAAGTCGAATGGTGCAAGCTTTGACTACTGGGCTGAAGGTTTCAAAGTAATCAATGTCTGCTTGTTGTTCAAACCCTCTAGCTACCAATCTTGCTTTATACTTGTCCACTGATCCATCAGCTTTGAACTTTGTCTTGAATATCCACTTGTTTGTAATAACACTTAAGTCTTCAGTGTAGGGAACAAGAGACCAGGTACCTTTAGACTGCTAAGCATCAAATTCACTTTGCATAGCAGCCTTCCATTTTGGATCAAGGAGAGCACTATGAACTGAGGATGGTTCTGAATGTGAAGCATTGACTTGAGAAGTGAAAACTCTTGGCTTGAAAATTCCTTTCTTTGACCTTGTGATCATATGATGAACAGGAAGGTTATGTGTAGGATTGTTATCTGCTGAGGAAGAAATCTGAATTTCAGGAGAATTCTCATGATCAGAACTCTGATTTGCTGTGGAAGGAAGAGAACCTCCTTGATCATGTGATGAATGAATGTCCTGATTTGGTGTTGGAGAAGGAGAGGCACTTTGGTTCTGTGATATATCCATATTCTGCATGAGATTATGATTTTGAAGATGGGAACCAATAGGTACTGAAGCTGGAGCTGATGAGCTTGCTACCATCCTTGAATTAGTCAACACATCTCCATATAATAAAGGATAGGGAAATTCTGATTCATTGAACTCCACTGTGGCAGCTATATACACCTTCTCATGATCATCAAGACACACATAACCTTTGTGATTAAGGCTATATCCCAAGAAAATACACTTGGTTGATCTGAATTGAAACTTGTTGTTGTTGAAAGCCCTGAGATAGGGATAACAGGTGCAGCCAAAAACTCTAAGATTGGAAAGATCAGGTTGTTTCCCAAAAAGTTTGAGAAAAGGACTTTGATGCTGCAAAACTTGACTTGGAAGTTTATTGATAAGATACACTGAAGTGTGAAAGGCATGCCACCAAAACTTGAATGGAAGCTGAGCTTGAGCCAATAAAGATAATCCCATTTCAACAATATGGGAAGCAGTAGGTGCACATTCAGATCCAAGAAGAATGCCATCAAATCCATGCGCTCGAACAGCTGATAAAATTTGTACTCGCCAGAAATTGTAATTAGCTCGATCCAGACGAATTGACAAAGGAACAAAATGTGGAGGCACAAACGAATTCGCCATAGAAACGTGCAGATCGAAAAGAGAAAACAATGATCGGCCGGAGAGAAAACCGTCGCCGGAAAAAAAAATCAATGATCGGCCGGAGAAAACCGTCGCCGGAGAGAGATGGCTCTGATTACCATATTGAGAAGATATAATCGATCCGGCTCAAATAAATCGAAGCGAATAAAAAGTAAGAAAATCGAATAAAGTGAGAAAAAGACTATGCCCAGGGCCTATACAGGCAAATTTGTTCAACTTGTTATGGTCGGTCAATTTCGGGCAAATTTGTTCGACTCGTTCTGGTCGGTCAGTTTTGCCTGGATAGAACATTTTTTATAAGAATTGAGAGTAAAAAACCCTCTAATTGCTTTGATACAATGATTTCGGAATCCAGAATTTCATCCCTTTGAATGATAATTGAGATCTTATTTATAGACTTGGCCTAAGATACATTACTTGGCGAATAAGACTCAAATCCCTCCATTTTAGGATCTTGATAAGAAAAAATCGGGTTAAATCTATCTAAATCGGATATGATATAAGACTCAAATCCCTCAATTTTAGGATCTAGATAAGGAAAAATCGGGTTAAATCTATCTAAATCGGATATAATTTGATCTTGATTTGTTTCCTTAGTTGAAGACTCCTTGAAATAAACTAAGTCTTTCCTGCTCTTATTATGATGGCCTCGATTTCTGGCCTTCTACCTGATTTTCCAAAAATGCTTTGAGTAATAAAACTTTTGGACCACACCGACTACAGTACCTAAATTTGGATCAATTGCGAGCCACCCTAGCAGCCGAAGTGGGCTAGCCTAGTACTAGGCTCGGCCTTGGCCGGCTCGGGTCGGGTTGACCCTGCTCTGGCCTTCTGGTCGGTTCTAGCCTTCCGATCGGTTCGGTCTCCAATCAGGCCAGTTCTGGTCTTCTGGTCGGTTCTGGCCTTCCGGCCGGTTCGGTCTCCAATCGGACCAGTTCTGGCCTTCTAGTCGGTTCTAGTCTCCACCTGGGCCAGACCCTAGGCCAGGTCGGTTTGGTAGGGGCCCAACATGCAATATATCGAAATTATATCAATATGATCATTTAATACAACTCAACTCTGATAATATTATATATCTTCGAACTACAATATATCTCCAATAAACCGAATAGACTAATTATAACGATCATTTAATACAACTCAAATAACTCCTATATTATATATCTTCAATCTGCAATATATTGAAATTATATCAATATGATCATTTAATACGACTTAACTCTGATAACTCCTATATTATTGATCTGCAATATATCGAAGATAAACTTAATGGACTAATTATATCAATATAATGCTTTAATACAAGTCTGTTTTGGATGTATACACTAACTCGTGATTGTGTGCATCTCTTTATATTTTAGATGCGAGTAATATGAGAAGACAGACAAAGAACTCAGTTTCAAGGTATTTCTAATCATGTTGCAGTGCCTTGTCACTTTTAATCTCTCTAAACAAAAAATTTGAAAATCCTCTACGTTCATTGAATATACTATACTGCATCATATTGGATTCTTGAAGCAGTCAACATCATATTTTATGCAGATCCTGATGAAAGTTAACATCATATTAACTTGTGTTTTGTGCTTGTTGTTTATCTAGATAACACGTCTCAAAGCACAAGTACAAGAAGCACATCACGAGTGTGCTCTCGCATATTGCTAGAATCGAAATTCTTGGAGAAAGTTAAAAAGGAAAATCGATAACGAAGACATGTCTGATTGTCTTGCTATGATAATGATACCTATGTACATTTAGAAGTGTTCTTTTCTTTTCTCCTTAATTCTTCTCATTGAAAAAAGATTGAAAAAGGAAAACAGATTTTCCTTTCTCTTATCTCATCTCATCTCAATTTCTTCTCTTATTTCCACTAAATTCTAATTTTTGTGTGGATCCCATTTTTTGTGTTTTGTTTTTATGTGCTAAGGGTGGAAATAGTAGTTTAAGGGGGTGTATTCAGTAAATTGAGTGGTACAAAATTATTTTGAATTGTATATTTAGTAAAAAGGGGTGTATTTAGAAAAGAAAAAGGGTGTAAGTAGTTCCTATATTCACGATTAGTAGTTGAAGTCTTTGGATTTAATTAATGGGTTGGTTTTGTTGGGCCAAGTCATTCAAATCTGGACTTTGATGTAATGACCTGGCCCATTAATTTGAATCTGGATTTGGATTTGTCATGGATCCAACAAATTTAGAAATATGTGGATTTGGGCCGAGAGTGTTACGTATTAAATAATTTTCAAGCTCATTTCTGTATTAAAAAAATAAATCACATAATTATAGTATAGAAGATGTTAATGCTATATTCTAATTTCAGATCAATTCAAACTCGTGAAACGAATTGTATTTGGTATGTATATGCACTGATAATGAATTCTACCATTTAACACCTCATTGACAAATAAGTTATATATTCTTTAAAATTTGTTATTTAATTATAACAGATAAATAATTAGATATTTATATATTTATGATGAGTAAAACTATAAGTGTATACTAAATGTCAAACTATTTACATTATACGTTACACGTAAGTTAATTGACAAGCTATAGAGTCGAATATCATTAAATTTAAATTTATTTATTTATTTTAACGAGTCATTAAACTTCATTAAATGAGCTTTTATTGAATAAACAATCGTGACCTATTGTAAATGAACTTCGGACTGATGTACATTATATTTCATTATAGTTTGAATCATAATTGTCATTTACTATAAAAATAACATACATAAAACATTGAAATAGTGATAGTTTCTACTACATCTAATATATTATTTTAAGTTTCGTTTGGTTATATGTATTTGAAGAATGATTTAAAATTCATAATAATAAATTTACTGATGAATGAATAATAAACTTGTATCAGACTTATCGTTTTCCAATGAGTTTGTGAGTGTTTATTATATTGTATATCACGCAGTCCCACACACACACCATAAAGAGATAAGTTCAAGCAACACATATAAAAATAATACTAGTAGATATTCAATGTACGGGCAGGCCAAGTTGGCTACCCTGTAAGAGAAAACCCTCTGCCCGTTGCCCTAAAGATAATATTAAAACAAAGGCCAATGCAATTTCTTAGCTATAAAAAGGCCATAAAACCCTAACTTGGAAATCCCTTTCATTTTCTCAGCCTCCCTTTTTCTTCTTCTTCTTCTCCTCTCTTAATTTCCCCATTTACGTTCCTATTGGTTTGCAAACATATATATATATATATATATGTGTGTGTGTGTGTGTGTGTAAAGATATTCATGATGATATATATTATTATCTATTTTATTTTTGATGAGGTGTATCTGTAAAGTTTGTTGTGTTCATAGTTAGTAAATCTATACATGCAAAAGTTTTACTTAATCTTGAAGTTTTACAAATAATTTTTATTGCATATATATTATTATAATAATATACAATTTAGATGGTATATAGATGTGACGTCAATGGTGAATTGAGTTGAACGGTACACGTGTTATTTATTATATGACTTTTTAATTTATTGGATTTTTCTTTTTTTTTTTTAGATGTGCAAAACACTTCCATCCGATTGCAATATTTTAGTGAGCAATACGGCCATATTTTGCACAAATTGAATAGAATTAAGGCACATTAATTTTTTAATTTATGTGCTATTAATTCGCTGTTTTCAAGAGGTTGGTGACAATATTTGGCACACAATTTTTTTTCTTGGATTTGGCAGCAAACATTTTCTTCTATTTATATGATATGTATTTTAAAATAATTAAAAGAATAGTGAGTCGATTTGACCACATTGGAGTTGGGATTTTTGGGATGTATTTATTTTCTTAAATTCCATTAAAAATAAATTTAAAAAGAGATGGGAGTTTGATATAGTTTAACTGAGTGATTAAATGCATGAGAGAAATTTTGAATGAGCTAGTATGAAAAGTGAATATATATTGTATTTGCAAAGTGACATTTAATTTAGGGTTGTCAAAAGGTCGTATCTTAACCTAAAAGTTTTATTTAATTATTTTCAGATTTATGGTGTATTAAGGGTGTGTTTTTATGGGTATTAAATAGGACTAAAGAAATTTATGAAATTTATGTACAAGAACTTGGATAAACAATCTCATTGTTAATTTGTGGGCCCATCAAGACAAACAAGAGAGTCTCTCGTGTTAGATTTGGATTACATTAAAACTTAATTTAAAATCTATCTTTTAAATTCAAAAAGAAAGAACATTTCGAATCGAGAATAACAAATATAAAAAGATCACACTTTATGGGATTGAAGGGGTGGACAAGGGCTCAAATATGGACTATTGGACATAGTTTCAAGTTTTGGGCCCAAAGTTTATTTAAATAAATATGCCTATAAAGTCATCAAGTGTAATGTGGAATGAATTCTGACTAAAATTGCACTAGTTTTAGGTTATTTATCAATTGAGGATATTAATTTTTCAACCCCAATATGGAGATATTAATTTTTTTAATTTAGATGCTTTTAAGATAAAAAAAAAATAGAAATTACGAATTTCAAGTTAAATTACATAAACTTTAGACATCAATCATAACATCTATCAAAAGAAATCAAGTAATTTCAATCATATAGAATTAAGTTGTTCTACACTATTTTGAACCACTAAAGTAGAATGTAATAATCGACAAACAATTATTTATCTTGGTTAATAAATATTAAGAGATAAGTTTCTATTCCCATCTATAAGTGAACAAATTTGAGGTTTCTTCCCCGTAAAATTTTCACAACAAGGTCCCGTTTCTTTGTTGCTTATCAATTTTAAATTCAAATTTTGAGATTTCTCAATTTAAGATCTGATTTAATTTAATTTCTAATTCAGGGTTTAAATTAGAGGGAAATTTTCAGAACCAGGCCCCATGTAATGTTGATTTTTAATAATCCTAAATCTAAAATTTGAGATTTCTCAACGTGGGCTCCAAATCGATCATATTTTTCAAATTCAGATTTCAAATTAAAATTTATTCTCAATTCAAGTATAAAAACGGATGACAATAACAGAAACTATGAATTCCATTTTTCGTTAATCTTTTCTTATATTTCTCATAACATTAAATAGTGGAAAAATATTTCACCTCTTTCTTTTCTTAACATTAGACAAAAAAGAATATATCTCTCATCAATTACTCTACATCAAGTCCTAGTTTTTATTATTAAAACATCCAATACTTAAAAAAGAAAAAGGATTTGGAACAAATGTAGACAAAAATAATGTTTTTGTATATGTGAAATTAAAAAAAAAAAACTTAATTATATTGCCTCCATTAGTGCTTCAGTTTTATATGTTTGAATTGTCAACTCATTTTGATTTAAAGTCTCGAATTGAAAAATAAGATTAAATTCAGCCATGAGTTACAGAAATCTCAAATTTAAAATTTAAAATTTAAAACCAACAAATAAATGGAGATATATTATCAAAATTTTCCCTTCCCATAATCTATATTCCATTCACAGAGTTACTTCAAAGTCCATATATATATATATATATATATATATATATATATATATATATATATATATATAAGAGTAAGTCTCTTGCGAGACTGTCTCACGAAGTTTTAATACATTGTATGAGACGGGTCAACTCACAACCCAATTACCCACCATCCAAACCCTACAATTCACATGTTATTTGTGGGTGATGAGGCTCCGTCTCGCGGAAACTATCTGTGAGACCGTCTCACATGAATTTTTGTGTATATATAATAATTGATTGTAATGTGTTTAAGGATGACATGATAGGACATTAGTTTCAAGTTCAATATCTTTCATATATAATTTATAGTATTAACTTTTGATTTTAAACTTATGAACTATGGTGATAGGAACGAACTCTATCTACACCTTAATATATATTTACAAAAATTTGACGTACAAATTAAGGGATTGAGTTAATATATGCTAATAAACCCTAGTTTTTGAACACATGCGGTTTTAATTATTTTCTTTTTAAAAAAATATTTATTTAATATTTTGTAAGTAAAAATAATATATTGTGACTTTGATAATAAATCAATTTAATCCAAACGCTGCACGAAGAGCCACATTAATTCTTCCAAATTAATAGAGAAGAAAAGGGGAAAGAATAAGCTTATTTGAAGAGTAACTAGTATTTGTCACGTACATTTCATAGATTATCATATTTGTCGTTAAATTTTAACTTTTATATCAAAAGTTTATATATAATTCTTTTTCTCAAAGATTAAAAGTTATATTTGAATATTATCACAATTTTACAATTTGTATTTTTATTTATTGTCATCTTATTTCGTATTTGTAAATCTTTAAAGTATAATTTTTACTTAAAACATATTTTCTTAGCTCAAATATTTTAGTTTACTACTATATATTGCCAAAACTACCATAAATCAATTAAAAAAAACTCAAATGCGCCAATCTAAACATTTTAATTTTGATATTTTACTTTTATATATGCAATGTAAATAATAATTTAAAAATTATAGAAATGATAACTTTGATATGTCATGGATTGAAATCAAATTTTAAATGCATAAGTTTTAATTTGAAATTATGAGTTGTTTAAAAAAAAAAAGATCGCTTTTACCCCTTAAAATAACAAATATGAAATAAACTTACAATAAACAAAATTACGAATAAGAATGATATATTTGATATATCATGTATTTTTTATGATTATTTAATTTTAAACCCTCCAACTTATAAATAAATGTACAAATAATATTAACAAATTTGACACATCACTCAAAAATAAAAAATGATCTTTAAATGGGTTAATTTGAAATTATGATATTTTACTATCCTAAATTAACTCATTCCCCTAATTTATTTTATATATATTTTTTGTTTTTCAATTTAAATTCAACTAATGAATAAGGAACTTTAAAATCTATTAATTAATATTCAATAGTCAAATTATAAGTAGTAAAATTGATTATTGAAAATATAAATACAATTAATTGAAAAAAAATTCAACTTATCAAAAATGAAAATGGATTTTAGACTGAAAAATGAGCGAGTTTTCTATTTTGGGTTAGTCTATTATTATACATATATAGATAGATACAACTTAAATATAATATCAATTCGACATGAATGTATTTAATCTCGCAAATCATATGTAGTCCAATTAAATATTAAATAGAAGAACAATAAAATATTTGAATTCTTTAATTTTTTAGTCTTTAACTCTTACTCAACAGTACTCATAGACTTAGTTTAATGGTAGGTACATCTCTTACCCGAGCAAGGGCTCGGATTTTAAATCCCCCACCCCTAATGCAACTAAAGAAGGGAAAAAAAATCAGAAACTAATATATATAATTCATTAGAATTAATATCTTGAGCTGAAAATCACTTTTCAAATTAGTTTATGACCATTAAATTTAAAACATTTTAGCCGTTAGATACTCTGATCTTCTTTTCCTGAGAAATAAATCCAACGTGACAGAAATAAATCGTCAGATGCATATAAACCACAGATTAAAGAAATTTCAGAAAAAAACACACATTATCTCGTGAAATAGTCTCATACTTAAAAAAAATTGAAACATAAAAATTTCATCACTGCAGAAAATAATTTATTTACTTAGTAAAACAAATTTATGGAGGTAAACAAGGTAAAAAAAAAAAAAAAAAATTTATGATCCTCAAATAATCTGGGGGAAAAAAAAAAACTCAAACCATAATATTGTTCTTAGTGGTAGCAGAGCTCAACTTGAACTGAAAAATGCATGCTGTATCTGAAACTTGCTTTTTCCATAGCTGCTCATCATCATCACCACCACCACTCTTCATCATCTTCTCATCGCCGTAAACCCACTCCTCCTCCTCCTTCCGCCGCTCCCCGCCGCCGCCGCACGAAACCGCCACCTTTCTCCAGCTCCACCATATCCTCACCATCATGTACACCAAGAACAGGCATATCAACGTCGACGTGAACACGATCGCCACTATCACTCCGGCCACTTGAGACTCGGACAGATATTTTCTCCCATGCAACGACGACTCCAAGCACGAAATCAATGGCGCCCCACACAGCCCATCGTTGTTCAGGAAGGAAGTTAGTGGAAATCCTGAAAAGGTGGAGGGCAATTCGCCGTGGAAATGATTGCTCGATAGGTTAAGTCTATGGAGGCTGGAGAGTTTCCCTAATGATGAGGGGATTTTGCCTTGTAATTGGTTGAATGAGAGATTTAACCTCTCCAGCTTCATCAGATTTCCCAGCGACGAAGGGATTCCACCGGAGAGTTGATTGTAACTCAGATCTAACACCACCTGTAGCTCGCTGAGTGAGCCTAAGTCCGGTGGTATTGCTCCGGTGAGATTGTTCTGAGACAGCCTGAGCTCGTACAGCTTCTTGCACTGCTGAATTGTCGGAGGGATGTTGCCGGAGAGATTGTTGTCTTGGAGATTCAACACGTTTAAGAAGCTGAGGTTTCCGATCTCCGGCGGGATGTGGCCGGAGAGTCTGTTGCTGTGGAGAGAAAGCTTGATCATTCTGGAACAGTTTCCGAGCTCTGCTGGTATGGCTCCACTCAAGGTGTTCGACGAAATGTCTAGCTCACCAAGCTGTTGAATGTTTCCTAGCCACGTTGGGATTTTTCCGGAGAATTGGTTGTTGCTGAGAAGAAGGTGGCCGAGGTTCGTTAAACTGGAAAGATCGGTTCGAATTAGATCTCCATTCAAATTGTTGAATGAGAGATCAAGAAACTGGAGCTCTTTCAGATGGCTGAGCTCAGATGGGATGTTGCCGGTGAGAGAATTATGCGCGAGGCGTAGACGTGTCATGTTCTTCGACAGGGTTAATCGAGATGGAATGTCGTTCGAGAAACTGTTGTTGGTTAAGTCCAGTTTGGTTAGAGAATCTGAGCCTGTAAGAGGAGCAATGCTGCCACTCAACCTGTTGTTGGAGAAGTTGATAATGCTGAGATTCTTGAGATGGTAGAGTGAATCTGGAAGTGGACCTGATAATGAGTTGTTGTAAAGAGTGATGAGAAAGAGCTCTGAGAGAAATCCGAACGTAGCTGGAATTGCTCCAGTGAGCTTGTTATCAGCCAACGTCAATCTTTGAAGCTTTCTGCAATAGCCCAAACTTGATGGAATCGAACCAGACAGCTCGTTCTGCCTCAGTTGAAGGATCACCAGGTTCTTGAGCTTTCCTATTGTGGGAGGAATCAAACCCGAAAAATGGTTTCCAAAGAAATCAATCTCTTGCAAGCTTGAGCAGTTGGTTAGCTCTCTTGGAATGTTGCCTGACATTTGGTTGTCATAGAGATATAGCGCGGTTAGCATCTGCAACTTTCCGATTTCTGATGGGATTTCTCCGGTGATCATGTTGTCGAAGAGAAACAAGCTCTTTAAGCCACTCAAGTTTCCGATCGTAGGAGGTATGGTTCCTATGAAGCTGTTGTTGTTGAGCAAGAGATCAGTAAGGTTCACGAGCTTATCGATGTTTGGTGGCAAGACGCCATGGATTTTGTTACCGGAGATGTCTAATTGCTTTAGAGATGAGCAGTTCAATAGCTCCTCTGGGAATTCACCAGATAGATCATTCTGAGCAAGAACAAGCAGGCGTAGCTTCGAGTTTGCGATACAAAGATTTTCTTGAATTCCACCACTGAGGAGATTGTCATTCAAGGCTAAAACTTCAAGATTCTTCAGCTTGGTGTTGAGGAGATTAATCTTCCCTGTAAGATTGTTTCTAGAAAGATCCAGAGTCACCAACTCAGCCAAATTGTTGAGCTCCACAGGAATTTCGCCTCCGAATTCGTTCCCTTGTAAGTTCAAGTACTTCAAACTCAACACATGGCTTAACTCAGCAGGGATTGATCCAGAGAGGCTATTGTTGGCTAAGTTCAAGATTTGAAGTGACTGAAGAAGGGCTATTGAAGCAGGGATTTCACCTCCGATTCTGTTGTTCGAAGCAGCGAAATTCTGAAGGTGTACACATCCACCAATCTCCTCAGGTATCACACCACCAATACTGTTCTGTTGCAAGTCTAAAGAGATGAGATTCTTGAGGTTTCCAATCTCTTTTGGTATGCTTCCATTGAAGTGGCAATAAGCAAGGCCTAATACTCTGAGCTCACTCAAGTTACCAATGAATGATGAAACTTCACCTGTTAGCAAGTTATCTCCAATTCTGAGAACTTGCAGCTTCTTCAAAAGGCCAATATCTTGAGGGATTGTACCACTGAGAGAATTCGCGAAAAGGCGAAGCTCTTTCAGGTTTTGAAGCTTTGAAAGATCAGGAGGGATAAGGCCAGTGAGGTAGTTTAGAGATAAATCCATAGTTTCAAGAAAGGTGAGTTTTGAGAACTCAGAAGAGATGATTCCAGATAGGCCACAATTTGACAGATTTAGAGACAAAATGTGATTTTTGTCATCTGTGCATGTGATTCCATTCCATGTACACATGCTAGTTTCTTGAAGCCAGCTATTGAGAATTCCGAATGGATCGACGAATTCGGATTTTATTCTCAGTAGCCAGTATGAATCAGAGGAATCATCTCCAAGACTGGGATCAAGAAAAGCTGCTACAAGTAATGAAAATGAAAGAATCAGATGAGAAAAGTGAAGAGTTTTCATCACAATCTTTGTGAATGAAAGAAGGGGAACTGAAAAATGTTGAGAATTTTGAAGGGTATAAAGATTGATTCAAGAAAGTGGGATTTGAAGATTATATAGTTTCTACACAAGTAGTATGTTTTTCTTGAGACTTTTTCTCTATGGATTTAAGCAAGTTCTTTAAGGTTGTTTATTCTACCTTTTACCTTTTAGAGATTTTGCAAAAAGTTGGGATATTTTTGTAGTTTGTCTTAAGGTAATGATATAAGTATGGAGCATGTTTTGAGTTGCCTTTTGAGGTGAAGAAAGGAAGAAGATAAGATAAGTGTAATGGAAAAATAAAAAAATTGGAAATGAGCAATGGGAGAATCCACTAGACCATGTTTGGAAAATTCAACAATATTGGGTGGGGATGTCCCTAAGTCTATTACTATACATGGATTTATACAAAATTCCAATATCTGATGCTATACAAATTTGATGAAGATTTATGGTAACCCACTTGCCAGACACAGAGTATATTTGGGTGGTAAATTGGTAATATTATGTTGCAGAATATGATGGTTTTTTTTTTTTTTTTTTTTGAATCTGTTAAGATTTTGATTGCATTTGATTTAGGGATGACTTCAATTATGCTTGTGTTTGTATTTCCATTTTTTTTACAATCGAGTATCCGTTTTTCAATTTTGGTCGAAATTTTCAAAATTGCTGACGTGGCTATCGAACTTTGGCTTTCATGTCAAAATTTCCGACAATCATGTAAACAATTTTGAAAATTCCTATTAAAATTAAACTGAAATTGGAAAAATCTAAAATATAGAAAGGCAACGTTAAAAAACGGAGACTTGATTGTTAATATAGAAAATGTCTCACATACATGATTAAAATTGAAATCAATGTTAGTATAAAAAAAACTATAAGAAAAGTTGCAGTCTCTAAAGATTAGGTGGGCAAAGTTAAGCATTTAAATTAAAAATAAAAGAAAGGAGAATTTATTGAGAATCTATAACAAAAGATTTAGTTGAAGTTGACTTTCAACAGATGAGGTCAAATGAACATCTGCAATTGCCCACTTAATTGGTACAAATCCACCATGTCATTGTCTCTTAAAGATTTGTAAAATTCTTTATATACATTATTAGGGATATATTCAATAAATTATTTAGAAGACATTTGTAGAGACATGAAACATAAAAATTATGTATAAAAGAATCAAACCACTTAAGTTCTGCTGAATTGAAACTCGTTCAAGATTATTTTATTGATAATCAGACAAATTTAAATACAAAATTAAAACTGGATCAGAAGTTAAATAAACTTAGACAATAGTATATTTAGCTCAATTCTTTTCAGTTATATTACACCAATAATTCATGAGGAAACTTGTGACCTTGTGATCCCTACAACTTCAACTTACTTCTGTTTTATTCAAGATAGTCAAATAACCTTATCTTGGTCTAATCTCATTCCTTCTTCTTCTTTTGATGTTTGACACATAATCCTCTCTTCCATAACCAAATCCCACCTAATACCAAATTTTAAAACAAGAAAAAAACACAAAACAAGAACTGCCCCATTTTACTAATCCTCCAAACAAAACCAACCCCATGTGAAAGTTGTACTTTTGAGCATTTAGAGAGACACCCTTTGTATAATTTTACCCACCAATCAAGAAACCAATGTGTTTACGCGCATTCCAGATTCTCTGTCCCACTTTTCACGTCTCATTTGCTTTCAAAACTACGTCGTTCTGACAATGATATACGAATGAGAAACATAAAAGTTGGATGAGGATGTAAAGTGGTATGTACACTTTCCAAGACAAAACATAATATGTGGAGACAAAAGTTTTCAATTTCAAGAATGCAATTACCCTTGATAGTGAAGTTTCATGCATGCATTACTTAGTTTTTCACTTTCTTGAAAGCTTTGATAGTTGCTTGGGTTTAAGCAGAAGCAGCCATTTGGGATTTGCATAACATCCCATTCTCTTTCTCCCATCAAAAGCCACTCTCATTAAAGGGATTATTTTTTTCACCTTGATGGACCATTTCTCACTATACTTGATTGCTCTCCACTTGGTATATATTCATCTTGCTGGACCAATGTGATGAGTAGGACTGGAAATCAAACCTAGCATAATTTGAAGCTCGTGTTCGATAAATATTACCAATAACTGTGAACATATATATGGGCTTAATCCTTTGAGTCAATACGAGGCTTGATCAATGTTTTAAAAATTCGTTAGGTGCTAGTCGGAAGCTTGACTGACGCCTAGTGTTTGGATGCCTAGTCGGAGCTCAGACAACGCATAGACGTTGTATGTAAATTAAATAGATTTTTTGTTATTTTAACTATTTTTCTTAATTTTTTATCTTTAAAGATAATTTTGAAACTCATATATATTTTTAGTTTATCACATTTGAATTATATTTATATATGACTTATTCGATGATTATACAATTATTTTTCGTTTGTAGTTCTCAATCCATTAGATTTTTACATACATCTAATTAAATAATAAAAATTTGATAGAAGTCTATAATGCATTAAGAACACTATCGTTTTGCTAAAAAGTAAAAGGGGAAAAAAAAATTATTTGGCACCTAGCACCGTCTAGGCCCGAATTGTTCCGTGTAGCCTCGCCTACGGTCGCCTAACGCCTAAGGTGACCGAATAGGCAAAAATTGACACCGCCTAAGCAGTCACGTAGCCCGATTTTTAAAACACTGGGCTTGATAAGTGAAAATCGATCAAACAAGTGTAAAAAGATGAAATTGTCCAAGTTTAATTCATATTCCATCTAAAATGAATTTATATTCAAATAAGCTTGAGTTAAACTATTTGATACTCAAGTTCAAAACAATACAAAAAGCTTATTTAATCTCGACTCGATAAATATAACAAAACTATGTTGAAACTAGAGCTTGAAAAAAGAAAAAATATGTATCAAAGGATCAAACTACTCAACTTGGATATCAAATGTAATTGTTACCTAAACAAGCTCAAAGATAATTTTTAAAGGTCAGAAAAAATTTAAATTTAAACTTTTAAAGGTCAACTACACCTTAATGTCTCAAGACATTCACCATTTTCTTGTGTAGAAGGGTTGAGTGAATTATGAAGCTTGTCTTTGTTACAAAGTGTGTAAAAAAAAAGTAATAGATCACATCAATATTTTTCTTTGATGCAACCACTTTTGGGCTATTGTAACAAAACTTTATCAAGAAAATAATTTCAAGTCTACCTAATCCTGTCTTGTTATCAAATGTTCCATCTGTAGTAAATACAAACAGAATGCAGACAGACCCTCAAAATTAAGAATGTAATAAGAGCATAATTGAGATTGACTAATCACTACAAAATAAACCAAGGAATGGGAGATTAGATATAAATACAAAGGAGAAGGTACATTATTGATGCTGTCAATATTAATATCATACACTTAAATAAAGCACACAGCTTAAAAGTATCTCATGGGAAAAGAACAAATAAATATTCCACAGATTGGAAATAATTATTTATTATTTTTTGACCAAACTGGGTCTAAGGTCTTGTGGTCTCATTTTCAAGAATTCTAATGAGATTATTTTAAGCTATGCATTTTGGCAGTAGTTAATGGAAATAAAAATAGTGCTAAAAATCAATTTAAAGTATAATTGTTTTTCAATTTGCAATTTAATTTTTTTTTTTTTAAAATTTGATTGCAACTTGAAGTGTAATAGTTTCTCAAAGTGCAATTAAATTTTTTTTTTTCCAATAACTTTTCTGGTGAAATGTACATCACATGACTTTCAAAAGGATAAAACAACCTCAAATATGACCATTTTTTATTTTGCAACCTGAAGAACAACTTTTTTTCAATTTAAAACCTAAACTTTTTTAAAATGACAAATTTATCCTTACTAAAATCATGTGTTATGCATTTCGCTAGAAAAGTTGCTGGAAAAAAAGTTTGGTTTGCACTTGAAAAGAATTTCTAAACTTCGGGTTGTAATCAGATAAAAAATAATGTTTAGGTTGCAAATTGAAAAAGATCATACCTTAGGTAGATTTTTTATTGTACCCAATAAAATAAAGGATTAATTTTATTTTCCAACCTGAACTATGCACGTTTTTTTTTTTTTTTTTGGCATCCTAAACTTTTTTTTTTCTCCGATCACAACCTATACTATATGTTTTGTTTACTTTTGCAACATTCAGTCAATATTTTCGAGCGAAAAATGCCCACATGATTTTCAGGTGTTAATTGAGGATTATTTTCGTCATTTTCTAGGTCATTATTTAATTCCCCTTCCAAAATCGAATTTAACCCTAATTTTTCTCATATTTCTTCTACAAATTATTTCAGCAAATGAAGATTAATGATAAGGTTCAAACAAAATAAAAGATATCTTTACCATTGAAAATAGTTGATGAACCAAATTTACTCATATCTTAGAAGTACAAATGACGAAAATAAACCTCAATTAGCACGTGAAAATCACGTGGGTGCTTTCTTGCCAGAAAATATTGGCCGAAGATTGCAAAAATAAACAAAACATGTAGTATAGGTTATGATCAGAGTAAAAAAAAATTTAGAATGCAAAATTAAAAAATGTGGATAGTACAGGTTGCAAAATGAAATTAATCCTAAAATAAAACAAACTACTATTGAAATATTGCAATAATTGCTTCATAGCAAGGAAGTAGAAGTTGACTTCAATATGTCAATTTTTCACATCAAACCACTTAATATTTTATATTTTGCTATGGGTTTATCAGAAGTTGGCATAGTGTTAAACAATGGAGCTTTGATAGTCAACATCACTAGCAAGGTACCACTCCATCCATGGGTGGTCCTCCAACCTAATGCTCATCAACTTGCAGCAAGAAGTTCAGACATCGAAACAACGACAAGATTAACTCGATGATAACAATTAAAACCCATTCAAACTCCATTACGAAGTGAAACATCACAAGCTAAACAGGTTGCATTGCCAGTGAATGCATAAATATTATGAACAAGAGGATACTATGAATGCATAATACTGAAAAAGGGTGTTCATAGCTGTCATAATCTTGGAAGAAAAAGAGCATGAAAATGAAAGGAGCCCAACATTTCAATTCGCGTAAACAGGAAAATCATAACATTCTAACTATAAACCAATGTCAAAATCATCTTGGACTTTAACTAAGCACCTTAACGAGGAGAGACGGGTGGACTAACACTAGTTGATGGAAGATTTAATCTTTGCTATTGATTTACATTGGTGATAGCTAATTCCATGTGTATATCCAATCATAAGTTATATGATACGATGAAATATGAGTGCTCATTTCTCAATCATCAAAGCCATAAAGGAAAGAATCAGGTGAAGTTCAACTTCCCTCATGTTTCAGTGGTGAGTGCTGGTGGATGTAGATATCTTATGATGAAACTTGAAAGCGACCAAATACAGATTACACCAAGAAACTGAAGGACATTCAGAAGCGTACTCAATGACCCGTTTATAGCCAAGTTGTGTGGTGTCATCTCCGCTCCTCTTACAGTGAATGACAGAGCTGTCACCAGTTGGGCTGCTCTGTTTAGTTGGTGCAACCTATAAACCTTCAAAGTGCAAGAAATAGACATCGCGTTAAGTGTTAGAAATCAGCTACTTATTGAAATAGTAGTCCGTACTGAAAAATATTAAGCATGCAGGATAATCTCACATTTTCATTTACTTTTAATAAAGAAAGAAATCGTTAATAACGAGATAAATACAATGCAAAACTCGCATCTCAAAACACATCAAAAGAAAACAAGTTCCTAATATCCTTATGTCTTCAGATCCATAAAGCCACTGTAAATTAAATACTACCCGAAAAGCCCAACATGGGGTTCTCAGAAGTGTAATTCAGTAAACATTTCAACATATAGATTAAAACTACATTAATTCTGCACGAAAATTCTGCTTTATGTTAATAGTAACATCAAGTAATTTAATCCAATAATTTAACTCAGGTCATTTAATGATTTGCATCAATAGAAACAAACTCAAGAAATTTAAGATTTCGATATGCTTTACTTGGAAGATTATGGGAATGGCGGGCCATGATGGTGAGCCAACATATCTTGCATACTGCTCGAACGCAAATTGAACAACAATACCGACAAGGTAGGGAGCAAGAGTAGCAGAAGCTGCAGGGCCAGTCCACGGCCAGACGAAACCCATTGTCACTGTTGGGATTATAAGACTAAGAACCAATACGGCAACAGAAGAGATGCGATCTCCCAAAAGAGGGACAAGATTCTGTTTAGTTGCTCCGTATGTTGGTCCCTTTGGTCGCCTTAAATGGTCAACCAGGAGAAGAAAAACCGCAACTCCGCAGTAGAAAATAGCTTCCGTGAAGAACAATATCAGAAAGTCTGCACACACAACAGTGAATAAATACTCCATAGAAGTTATTATTTATAAAACCGTAAAGAAATTCTGTAGAAGCTAACAAGAAAAGTAGTAGTCAGGAAACATGAAACATGATAGGCTAATATTGTATTGAAGTAGATTAAAGTTCTGTGATCAACGACTACTCCACGATCCTAGTCTCTTGAAATAGTTTTAAGTTGTCATTTAAACCATAAGAAGATATGTTTGTTTCTAGTTTCATGAGTCAGGAAACTCTTATTTAAAACCTCTAACAAACAAGGATTATGATATCTACTCAAATACTAATCTATTTTACAAAAAAACACAATAGTTAACTCTACACTCTAACCTACTAATACACAAATTCCAATACACACCTAAATTTCTACTATTACAATCATCAAATCATTACTATTACATTCACTAACAATATAATATTACACAATAACATTTTTTCCAGCATTGATTTGACATCTACGGTACTAATCATACCCTATAATATCTTTAAACAAACACAAATTATAACTATTCACCTTTATTTAAAAAACCCAGGATTTCAAAGTCGGATTTCCCCAATTCTACATAAACCCAAAACAAACATCCCCTTAAGATAAGGAAAATTAATTATATGCATCTTACACTTGAAACTACAGATAAACAAAGTTTTTGCAATATGTTCTAGGATGACGACTTCAAAGTAATCAATAATATGATGAATGTCCTGTCAAAACAAACTCATATAATGCACTTATATTGACATATCTGTTCAGCAACCAACATATTTAACTCAAAACTGCATCTAAACATTCTTATTAGTACCAAGTGCGGATATAATTACCCTTCTGTGATCAACTACATTTAGGTTTTCTTGAATCCAGCAGCAGACAATTCAAATTATGACAGCTATCAGGAGGAAGAAAGAAACATATAAGAAAGGGACTAGCATTAAAGGAGTAGCTCAAATAGCATAAACTTTACCTACCAGTTAATAAAGAATCCTCAAATATCGAAGACAGTATTCTGCGCAAATAAAGTGAAGGAAAGACGAACGATGCAACAAGAACAGTGGGACCAGCAAGCCACAATAGGTTATTTTGATTTTTTACAGGGCTAGAAACGAGATTTTCGTTTTCCCTTCTCCTCATATGTCCGTAAAATGAAATGAATCCTGGTTTTCCTTCGGCTCCATCAATGTGATCGTAAGAAACAGTGGCGGAGGCGCTATCTTCAGCAGGAGAAACCTGCCTTTCCTGCTCGAGATCATCTGGTTCAAGCCCACTGAATGGTTCTTGATCTTGGGAGGTGGCAAAGAGAATGTGCCTCTTTGACACGATATCTCTTACAGGTAGCTTTCCACATTTGAGCTGGCATGGCTTAACAACTAGCAAATAGAAGAAAAGTAAACTATATTGCCAGAGATAAATGTTAACAAAACTAAACCAATTCACCAGTAGTGATGCTTTAACAAATGGAACTTAGAAAAGATACCTTCTGATATTTCAGGGGATTTTATATACAACCCCCAAATTTGTCCATGCAATCCATTTTATAACTACAGCCCCTTCATATATATATATATATATATATATAACCCACTATTATAACCCAAATATAGCCTTACCCTCTCAAGCAATCACTCAACCCCAAAACCCCTAAATTATGTCTCTCCTGCAAATAAAACAATACCACGATGTTATCTCCATTTCTCTCTTGCACGAATATAATAAAGTGATCAATATTGTGAAGTTCTGAATAAGCTCTCCTTTCTCAAATCTTTGTTTTCAGCAGTCTCTTTCCAGCATGTTCTGGTAATTGTATTTAACAAAAAACTATAACTAATTCAAAGACAAACATTAGTATTTGGTGCCCAAAATTATAAACCAAAATATTAGTATTTGATGGCTAGTGAATATAACGACAAGCCTTGTAGCTCAAGTGGTACCCACCTTTATAAAAGTGCAGATTGTGATGACCAGGGTTTGAACCCAGGTCACGCAAGTTTTCTAGTCTTTATTATCCCCCTCCCTTCCACTCCTCCCAAGCTCATTTAAAAAAAAAAAAAAAAAGGCTAGTGAACATACCAAAGATTAGTATTTGATGGCTAAGGAATATATCAGCTATTAAAGATTGATGCTTACCGAATTTACCATACATTAGTATTTGGTGGGCTAGTGAGCATCACAGATATTAGTATTTGGTGGCTAATGTATCTTTAGATAATAATGCATATACCAAATATTAACATTTGCCGGTCTATAAATATACCAAATATTAGAATTTGGTGGCTAACGCATTACCAAAAATCAATATTTTGGCGACAATGTTAAAAAAAACGACAGTAAACAGACCGATAAAATCACAATAATCTTGAAGGGGTGGCTGCAAAGAGATATTTTACGGATATTTTTGTATTTCGGTTAGAGATTGTTTTTGTCAAACTCAAAAAGAACTTAAAAGGCAAGCGTAGAAAGAAATATTGCTGATGTATCTAAAATCCCCTATCACAATACTTGAGCCTCTTCAAAATGTCGAAAACTAATAAGCTTGTGAGCCATCTAATGCTGCATTCTTGCAACTTATATGAGTGAAGTATTTGAAACCTACCTTTTATATTACTCAAACTTCCAACATTGACATGCTGCCACTCAAACAGTACCTGCCTTGAGCTCAACTGCAACCAATATACACTAATCAGAATATGCAACTAAGGAGATATCTACAATATATTGTTCAAGAAAGCTAAAAAGGTAAAAACTATGTTGATTGGTACAAAATACAAGAAAACAAACATCTACATTCACAAATCAAAGCTTCTAACCCAATAAGTTATATTTACAGTCATGATAATAATTCTACTCTCCTAATCCACATGATTTTACAACACAGTCCCAAGTAGAATAATTCCAAAACCAGTTCTTCAATGTTCAGATTAAAAACTCCAATAAATCAAAACAATAATAAAAAATAAAAAACACAAAAAATACCTTGAGCTTTGCCTTTCTTTGATAAGGTGAAGAAAGATAGGGAGAGAAACACCCAAACGAAGAATTAATTTTGAGCGCCATTCTTTTCAACTCACAAGCAACGCAACAATAGCCCTACTGCTACTCCAGCAACATAAAGATACACAACTTTTTCATGATATTAAGAAAAACCAATTTCAATCCGAGGTGAATTTAGGACCCCATTTGAGAAATGGTTGCAGGAATTGTGAGGATTCGGAGAATTTAAGGAAGTTTTGTCGAGGGAACAAAGAAAGCGGCGGTTTTGTTCTTTCTGGGATTTTTTTTCCTCTGTTTAAAGCTGAGGTCTTTGAGAGGAGGGAAATTTCAGGGGAATAGAAAATTATGTTAAAATTACTAAATTAGATTTAAATGTTCAATAATTAAAAAAAAAAAGGAGTATGAATTTTGTCACTGTCTACTTAATTTTGTAAGATCGATCGATTCAAAACTTAAAATATTTAAAATTGAATATAGGAATTATATTTGTAAAAAAGATGTTACATAATATTAATATCAAAGATTAAAAAAAAAAAAAAAAAAAGCTCAATATTCCACTTTTTTGTATATAAAATTTGCAACAATCACTAAAGTGTATTGATTAAAGAAAAGCCTATTCAAATTTGTAAAAAATAAAGTAAATAAAATTACATATAACTTCAAAATATATATCAGAGTATAAATATATTTATACGAATGATTCAGGTTTCTTACAGAGAGAAACCAAGCAATACCCGACACAAGATAGATCTTATCATATGTACAACTTAATGTGTCCACGACTAATATAATTCGTCAATCTTATCATATGTACAACTTATATATTTGAAATTGACTATATTATGCTAGAGCTGTGCCCACAAATAGAAAAACATACCAAAGAAACAGAAACTAAAATCATCCATGGAAGAAAAATATATAAAGTGTAGGAAAAACAAACTTATTATGTAACAGTACAACATGCAATAGCTACTATTTCGAGCTTAGATGCTAAGCTGGATTCAATCTAACAAAAACACATTGCTCGACCAAAATATTAAGATGAAGAATAGATTCCTGCTCAAAACAGTGCATTACATAACAAAATGTAACAATCTCTACAACAATTCAGTTGTGTCCAGATGAAAAGCAATAAATACTATGAGCTATATCGATACTTTGCCATGAAACGAGCAAACCAAGAATATGCCTGGGTAGAAGCACCTGAAACTCAATCGAGATACTGATATTACGTGTCTTCTTTCGTTGAAATCCGTCAAGGGAAAAACCCCAGTTCAAAAGGGGGCTCAGCAATTGCGCCTCTGTAAATACCTCACCAAAAACGAACGAACTAAACCACAAAAATAAATGGACAAGAAACATATCTTAGAAAACGGGCTCAATGCTATATCAGATTTGCCCTCTTCAAAAATCTGATCGTTCTGCAGTAATACGGCCATATTGATTCAACATAGTCCAGGTACTTCTCCACCAACCACACTTGAAAATTTTTCAATTTTGTCCTGGTTACCTTTTTATAGTCCGTATTTTTTATGTCAACCAAGGGCTGCCATAAATGTTTATGCATGACTTCTTTTAGCTTCCCGAAAAAAATGTACTCGTATACCAGCAAGCAGTAGGAGGGCAGGTTCTTGATTATTTTGACCGTCTGCTTGAAGCTGAATACATAGAGACCGCATATTGCACGAATCATCTTAACATAGAGAGCCACAATTAGTGGTCCAAGAACCCATAAGGGTGTCAGTTCTTTTGATACTTCTGATCCATATACAATATTAACCGCAAGGTACAATGGGGAGCTGCAAACATGATACAAAGCAAGTCATTAACAGTATGATGTAATTGAAGTCCTCAAAAAGGAGAATGATACTATTTGCACTATTTTAAGCTCATGCTTAAAACTAAAGCATTGAATCAAAAAAATTTATGAAAAAGTTACTACAGAGAGCAAGCTATAACAAAACCAAAAACAACATTATTAACCACATTTTCATACATCTTGATTTTCAGTAAACATAATATATAATAATCAATCCACTTTCTTAATACCCCCCAAAACAAAAATCAAACTGAGGGCTTGACTATGTATTAGAGGCAAATTTACAAAGTAGCCCAAGAAACAACAGAAACGGAACATATGATAAACTTAAACTCAGATCAATTTCATTTTGGTATCCCATATCTAAAAGTATTAAAATGAGAAAGACTCTGGATAGATCTTTCATCCCTTGGAGGATATGATTAGACAGGAACAAGTTCTTGCATGCACCAATACCAAAGTTCAATTACACCCACAGATCTCCAGTAAGTTTTTTCCAGTTCTTTGCTTTCTGAAAGAAAAAACCAGTATTCATGCTATACACACACCTATAAAAGCATATGCACAGCTAGCCAATGAGCCAATCATAACAGAGAGAGGGAGAGAGAGAGAGAGAGGAGTTCAACTACAATACTTACAATATTAGCAAGGGTATCTTGATTGTTGCATCCAAACTCAGGAAGTAGCACCAAGCTGCCTTCAAAATTTCACCTCTATCTTGCTTTTGCACAGTATTTGTTTTTTCTGATGTTTCCACTGAAGGTTTTTCCAAAGGTTCCTCCACTGGTTGCGTTCCTGATGGTGCACGCAGTAACATCAACCAATTCTTAAGTAGATTTTGTATAGCCAGAGATCTCGTTGTTGTCTCATCTGCTGCTGAGTAAGGAGCTGGTACAACATTTTGTACATTTGAAGATTCCAGGGAGGATTCTTCACTCTCATGTTGCAAATAAGAAACTTTAACAGGATTCTTTAGGGATTTTGAACCATTAGCTCTGCCACCTGAACCATCATGTTGACTGCCACCTTTAAACGCAGATACTTTAAATACTTTTGACTTCGATCCAACCACAGAAGAACCTCCTCCACTGGAAGCACAATATTTTATCATAATAACACAGCATATGAAAGATAAAAAGTGAACATTTCCAAAACAAATGCACATTCAGAAATAGTGAATATCATAACCAAATGGCATAAACTTTATCATTGCAGAAATAATTGGTTAAATGTAGAATTGTGAAAAGTCAAGGAAGAAAAGATTAGTTAACCTTTATTACAAGCAAACATACACTATATTTTCACATGCTGATCTGAAGTAAGGTTATGATAGTATCCACCACAACCACATAATATGAGTTGTTCCTATGACTTTTCACAAGAATATAGTGTATCTAAGCATGTTAAATATCATACACTAAACTAAACCTTTCATGGATTCATTGCAATCATTCTATTCTTTATGAAAATTAGTAAATCTATATATGCCTCTAATCTTTCTTTAGCTAAACTTTAAAAATCTGCATAGAGTATATCCACATATAAATTGTACATAACAACAAAACAAACTTGCTGGCATGCAAGAAAAATGTTGATGGAAGTGAAGACAAGCTCATTGTGTTCCTCACAATAGCAATAGGATAAATCTTTCCCTTCTTGGGAAATCCCTCAACATTTCATTCTATCAACAACTGCCCCACATGAAAGCAAGGGCATATGTGGAAAAATATGTCTACTATCCTGAGACACATCAAGAATGATGTTGATAAATCATAAATGTAATAATGTTTAATAAAGCAATCCACTTCCATACCCTGACTATAAGCTGGTCTGCCCTTAAGATATGGGCTCACAAACCCAAGGGATTCGTTGGAAAGGAGTTTTTCTCAGCTCAAGGCAGAGAGCCCGTGCATGGAATAGAGTTGTTGATTATCTCACAGAAGAGAAGCCTGGGTCTAGAAGAATAGCTAGGCATCAGTTTGACTTGAGAGCAAGACTATGTCTGTCTTTTCTGGCTAATGCACTAATTTAATTAATTAACTAATTTTAGGAAATAAAATTAAACTACACAAGAAGAAGAAGATTGACACCGATCCCTATTAAATCACTCTTAAGTATCCCCGGCCATACCATGAATCTCATCTTCTAGTAAATGATTGGAACCAGTCCACCCTTGACTTACGGCCTTTTTATGCTACGGCTATTATGATGTCAGCGTTCAAATTGGTATGATCTTTCCAAAAAAAAAAAGTGGAACCCTTCCCCTATTTATTTTATGCATTTCAGTCTCTATTCGGCCCACTTCGAACAAAATGAGTTGTTCTTAACTGAGACAATAATGGCTATCAACTATATAAGCACTTGGCCCTTTCTGTTTTCTATATAAGATGCACTACTACAAATGAGAAAGATTTCCTTACTAGATTTCCTTAGTACAGATAATAGTAAACGAAGGAGGGTCCATAAAATTTTGATTTTGAATGCAAGTACTCGGAATATATTCAATAACATGAATTTAGAGGTGTACAAGTACAATGTCTCACCTGGAACAGGATCTGCATTTCAGAGAGATTAATCTATCTTTCCTCCCAACTGGATGGAATGCA
Source organism: Scutellaria galericulata (assembly GCA_946896805.1). Classification (NCBI taxonomy): domain Eukaryota; kingdom Viridiplantae; phylum Streptophyta; class Magnoliopsida; order Lamiales; family Lamiaceae; genus Scutellaria; species Scutellaria galericulata. Next base: position 2,796,997 of record OX335797.1, on the reverse strand, counting down.
GGCAAAAGATGCTTTAGCTTGCTCCTTCTGCACAATGATAAAGGCACAGAGGGGAAAGTGCTACAAGAACCCTGATTAAAGTAAACAGGAAGATTCATTTCAAATTTAAAATTGGGAAAACTGCACTGTAAAGAGATGATTTTTTCAGATAAGGAGAGATGAAAACAATTAATGAAGTGGATAAGGCAGTACATACAGAAATAAGGTGCTACAGTTGTTACATCAACATGAATCAGATTTATATAGGCTACATCATCCTGAATAATGACTAAATCTTTACAAATGCCAAAAGCACTTGATCAAAAACAACTTGTTTGTCAAGGTTCTAATCATGTCCACTAGAAAAACAACCGAGGGATTCTCTCAAGCAGTGATTATATACCCACATGTAAAAGATCTGTCGTGGGAAATCAGAAAACTGAAACTCAGATTACAACAGCAACTCTATAGGTTATGCAGAAGGTTTTTCACACACTTAAAAACAACTCATGCACATGCAAAACCTTCCCTGCCAACACTCTCATCACAGGCCATCACCCCTTTGGCCATGGAAGTAAGCTTCATCAGAAAATATTATGGTATCAACGAATCTCAAAATCACTAAAGCTTGCTTGACACGGCACCTATTATAAATGTATCACCAGGAATTAGGTTTCCAGACTATAAGAGTTTATTTGCTCCTTGATAAATAGAAAAAGATAGATGGAGTAATGCTGCACTAACATCTCAAAATTTTAAGAATTGCATCCTTCTTTCCTCGAATTCTCTCAAATATTTGTGCTTGCAGCATCTTTAAGAATATGAAAGCTTTGACTTATTCAAAATGCTAATTGCAGTCTAATTAACCACTCTACCATGGCAATTGATATTTGGTTTGTGTTACTGAAAATCAAAACATTCACTGACATTGCTTCAGAATTTAGACATTGGAAACACAAATTGCAAGATGCCACCCATTACAGTTGTAAATATCATTATGATGTTCCAAAAATACTTTTCGTAAGTTTGAAATCTAATTATATCTATTCCATGCCTAGAAGAGTAATGTTGTGCATCATAAAGCATCTTGGTATGCCATACTGGGTCTGATACAACAAAGGTGTATGAATAATGGATTACAGATAAAATGTACAAATAGTGTGAACAAAAAAGTCTTTAATATTACGAAAAAAACTAGATGATCTATGACGAGTATCAAACATATATGTTTCTAATTATTAAGACTGAGAATTCTGTCAAAAATTGTCATCGTGTGATAAATAGGTAAGGGGGCACAAAATAAACAATTATAGGAAGCTGTTACACAATACTCCCGAGTGGAAACCGAAATCAGGAGACAGAATTCAAGCAATACAATTCATGACTTTTATTCCCAACACTGTGAAACAAGAACAAGTGGAGTTAAATATGCCCATATTCATGAGTAAGATAATGACGAAATCAACCAAGTGCTGGCACTAATAATTTTTTGAGAAGTCTCAAGCAAAATTAGTGCAAATTGGTTGAGACTACATGTGAAATTATAGGACGCATCTGCTGGTGAGATTGGGTGAGGGATAAAACACTAAACAACATCCTGAACATGATGATCAGTCATTGTAACTTTCCCAAAATTGTGCTGAGCTAATGTATAATCTTGGAAGGTCAAAGGTGGATGTGGTCTGTCAAGATTACCATTGTCCAAATGTAAACCTATATTACAATAAAATTTGCAGCCACTCAACACCAAGAAAATGAGATTTGGCTTCAATTTGATTTATGACTTATACATCAAGCAAAAATGTTTTTGTTTCAACCAAATAATGCATCTCACAATCATTTGATGCGTTTCACTCTACAAACACTTTCCGAGTGCTGCACTGAAGATACAAGCTCAATTTCTTTACCATCAACAATAAAGATCTAAACAAGAAATTTTATACCTGCAACCGATGTGTTGCTAATGCCATTATCTACACCAAATGCACACCAGACCTTGCCACGGAATCCATATTGTTGCTAACAAAAGTGAGCCCTGAAACAAGAAGAAGCTCAAACTTGTTTTGCTCAGATGATAAAATTTGACTCATAATCTAAACATTGTAAATCCCTCTCTTCAGAAAGTGACCCCAAGAACGTAACTTCATAAATGTGACGTGATTATTCATAACAAAACGAGAACATACAAAAATTTCCCAGAAGTACTCATCAATCTTCTTCTTTTCTTTTTTCCTCCTTTTTAGCTCAAGACCTTCTACAAATAGTAAGCTAGGGGTGGGCAAAGAATCAAACTTTGACCGTCTCTCAAACAGAAGTGGGCAAGTAAGAGTTGGTCTCCGCAAACAATTTGAATTGGGAAAACAATAAAGTATCGAAATTACTCCCTCAAAAGATCATCATACCCAAAGAAAGAATTTTGAAATTACTATATGGGTTTCCAAATTCTATTATTTCAGAACATGCATTCATACACAAACATGGCAACATATATACCTAAAATATATTGTATCTCTATACAAATATACAAATATATAAATATATATGTATATACATGTATAAAAAAAACCCACCAAGAGAGAGAAAGAGAGAGAGCTAGCTTACGATAAACAGAGAAGAGGCGCTATGAATTAGAGGATTTGTGTCTGAAGTCGAGTTTTATCCATAAGAGAAAGAAATTGCAGACAGAGAAGATTCGGATAGAGTCAATGGAAGGGACAAATTTGTGAAATTAGGGCTCTTGAGGGGGCTTTTTCAATTTTTGATTTTGGAATGTGTACTCTTTTTTTTTTTTTTTTAAATGTTTAAATATAAAAAAATGCTGAAATGCATATATTGCGTACAAATTAATTAGTTATTTTAGGAAATTAGTTGCCTACGTGTATCAATAGCAACCCCAAGAATTGTATACAACTTTTTTTAACGATTTAATATTAGTTAGGAAGAGACTTAATAAAGAAGGAAAAAAAAAAACTAATCATATATATAAAATGATGATTTGCTCTCTCCTGGTGTTGACAAGTAGAACCCTCCAAAGATGCCACATCAGCCTTTCCAAACTATTTATGCAAAACATGTTCTTTTCTCATCTCTTTCCTACCTTTCCATCTCTCCTACCTTTTCAACATTTAATCCAACATTTAAGAGAAGCGTAACTGCAAGAACAGAAAAAAATGGTAAAGTTTCATATTGCAATTGGGTTTTGATTCCATCTTTTTACTATCTAGGTTTTTAATTCTCTATATATTAGATTTTAAGAGCAATGTGTACTTATCTATACATTTGAAGTTGGATCAAAAATAAAAAATATTCATTCAAAATCTCTGCACATATCTATAATTAAACTACAACCAAAAGAGAAAAATTAATCGCCAATGACAATTTCAATCACATATTCATAAATTTCATTGAATATTTATTGAATTAAGCAGGTAGAAACAAAGTAATTCTATTAATGAAGAATCAATAACAAAATACTATTTTTAGGATGAGTGCGAACAATATCAAATAAATTTATAGCAAATGAAATAATCACATGATCAATAAACATTATATAATTAAAATCTAAACAATAATGAATAAGTACAAAATCATATATTGAACTCACTTTCACTTCAAATTTACGAAAATATAATATATCATATCAATCTCGTGCATCACACAGGCATTACTCTAGTCTAACTTAATTGGGTGGAACAAACCATCGCATTTGGTTTTTGATTGAGTTTCATTTGTAAAGATTTCATCCTTATAGATTTTATTTGTACTTGTTCCTTATTGACAAACTAAGTACAGGACAAATATTAACACAAATAAACTTTACAAATACTATCACAAAGCCACAATTTAAAAAATAAAAAAAATTAAAATCCTTAAAAATATTTACAAATGAAAATAACTAAATAATAGATAAAACATGTAATGTCACACACACTGTTTGCAAATTTAGTGAAAGAAAACAAATGAAAATAATAAAACGAAGAATCGCACACGATATAAACGACTTTAATGAAAGTAAACAAAACACTATAATATATCAAGATTATTCTCAATTTGCAATAAATTGTCAAAAAACCTTTTCTTTTGATTTTATATTTAATTTTTTGACAATGAATAATGTTCAATAAATAGAACTAGAGCTAATTAGCATTCTTTACTAGAAAATAGAAGAGATCCCAGAAGATCACAAGCACAAATCTAGAATCATTAGATTCTAAAATGTAAGAAAATGGCAAAATTACAAATTAGCAAGAACAATATCTCCAGTGATGGATCCAGGATTTCAACTTAGGGGTCCAAGTTTACTAATAAAAATAAATACAATAATTCTAAACTAAGCGTTTACATTTATCACGATATCAATAAAGTCTTTGTATTAAATTATATTCCCTTCATTCAAAATAAGTGACGTCATTTTGGAGTTTTCGTTAGGAACATAAAAATTTGAAAAATATATCTTTTACTAATCAATCTCTAAAAAGGAAAATTAATAAGAATAATTTGGGAATAAAATTGCATAAAAGTCTATAAAGACATTTTGTTTGAAAAAAAATTTAAACTTTAGAACGATAATTATTTTGAAACGGAGTAAGTATTACATTATAACATTACATATACAATTTAAGGCACAATATATCAACATCAATCATGAAGAAGAAGAAAAAAACAAGAAGATGATATAAAGATAACAATATTTTACCTTGAAATTAGATGGAGAAATAATTGTGAGATGAAAAAATTAAGGTTTATAACATGTGAAAAAAGAATGGGAAAATTGTGATTGAGGAACAGAGGAAGACACACGCTCACACTGTCAAGATTCTTCTTTAATTGATATTATTTTAATTTTTTAGTAATTTTTTTAATTAAAATAGTAAAATTACCATATTACCCTACTATTTTGGCAAAATTTCAGGGGGCCCGTGCCCCCTTGACCCTAGTGCAGGTCCGTCTTTGAATATCTCGATCATATCGTATGAAGGCTACTTGTCCAATTTAAATTAAGTCCCAGTGCCAAATCAGTCAAGTTCATAAGGCTGGATGAAAATGGAGATGAAACAACCTTAATTTTAAAATTTAAAAAATTTGATAAAATAAAAAAAAAATAGATCGAGTATTTAAAAAAAAAATCCATAAAAGAAAATCAGTGCAAGATAACATGTGATATATTAGTATTAGTTGCACTAAATATTATATTTAATATAGATCAAGCATGAGGTAGCTAAATTAATTAATGGGCCAGCCTATATCTATATATAATTAAATAATTAATTAGGCTCAACTAAATTAGTTTAGTCAATTACTAAATCTATAATAAAAGGATACAATTGATGAATGACTAAGAGCAATTACATAGCCTAAAAACAAATATAACTTTATGCATAAGATCAATGGAGGTCCACTACCAATAATTAAAATCAATTTTCACAGACCACTCTCTACTTTTTGGTGTATGAGTTATAAATTGATTCGTCTCATGACATTAAATCAGTAGAATTTCATGAAAATCATACTTAAATTGTGATGCTCATAAAAATTATTACAATTCAGAATGGTTATCCTTCAGAAAATTAAGTGTTATTTTTACGAAAGAATATATTAGTTTTTCATCACATATAAACTTCTCTTAGTTAACATATTTGAGTCCATCCCTTACCATAAAATCTCTAATGCAGTCTGGATATTCTTTTTTTTTTTTAATTTGCCTTTATTTCTATACACTATTTCATTAATATATAGGGCCGGTGTGCATGTGTTTAATAACATTATATAAAGATAAATATTAAAGTCTATATATACTCGATTAAAAGATACAAAAAAGTAAATATATATATATATATATATATATATATATATATAATTTTCCAACATGTACCATGAGCGTTTTTTTAATTTTGCATTTTAAACTTTTTTCTTCTTCGATTACAATCTATATTATAGGTTTTGTTTACTTTTGCAACCTCCGGCAACATTTTCCAACGAGAAAGGGCCCTCGTGATTTTCGCGTGCCAACTGAGGTTTATTTTCGCCATTTACACTTTTAAGACATTAGTAAATTTGGTTATTCAGTTAATTTCAACGGTAAATAAATCTTATTTTGTTTGAATCTCACCATCACCACAATTCTTCATTTACTCAAACAATTTGCAGAAGATATTGAGAGAAAAATTAGGGCTAAATTCAATTTTGGAGGGGGAAATTAGTTAATGGTCTAGAAAATGACGAAAATAACCATCAATTAGCATACAAAAATCGTGTGGGTCCTTTTCTTGACAAAAAATATTGACGGAGGTTGAAAAAGGGAACAAACGTTTAGTATAAATTAATGATCGGAATTTAAAAAAAATAAAAAATACATATCCATACTATATAGATTGAAAAATGAAATTAACCCTATGCAATACAAGAGTATATCATATATGGGTATGAATTTTATGTGCAACAAGTTGCTTTTCCACTTTGATTTTGTAGTGCCTATTGAGGTACTTATGGTTAAAAATGAGATTTTTTTTTTAAAGATAAAAATGAGATTTTTTTTTAAAAGATAAAAATGAGATTTTTCTAAAGGAGGCAACCCCCCCCCCCCCCCAATGTGCGACATCATCAATTAAATATAGTAATTTATCGTAAACTTGATTTTATCATGCTTGTATGCTGAATGGATAATTTATTATATATTTTTGAATTATTTAATTCTTATTGAATTATTTGGTGTGGTTGGATTAATGAGATAAAGTAAAATTAATTTCGAATTAAAATTGAAATGCAGTAATTTGTAGTTTTAGTGCAAACTGAGGTTAATATATATACATTATTCCACGATGTAGATAGTTTTAAAGCGTTGCGATATTATTTTAAGTAGCTTTAAAGATAGATTTCGAGAATAAAGCCATTCAAATAATATCCATTTAAACATATAAAAAAAATCAGTTGATTATTTTGATCTATTAATCCTTCATGATATATTATCATTTTTATGTAATATTAATAAATATATTTAATCAAATTAGATAGCCAACGTGGAGCGATTTTAGTCTAAAAAAATTGAAACATGATTATATAAGGCGATGCAAGTCGTGATTTATATAGTAATTAATTTGGTAAGAGTGGTTTGATACGGTGTCGTTCTTACGTCGTTTTATTTTTATGATCATCCTTAATTGATCTCCCAATTAAGAGCTAACATAGACAATTTAATCATAATCATCAAAATATCATAACCAGTTGATAGACTAATGTTAAATTCAATTAACTCATAGATAGAAAAACTAGCTACACCATTTTAACATTGATTTAATTGATTAATAATACATTTTTTATATAAAATTTACCATCATAATATAAAACACCAAATTAAAATGCAATACAATAGACTATAGAACATGCTTTGTAATTACAAAAAAAAAAATGTGTGAAAATATAAAGCAACAGCAACAATAATAATAATAAAGAAAACATTATAAAATATGAAAGGCAATTGGTCTGAGTTCCGAGGATGAGGCTTTCATTTTCCACCATTCATCATAGATAATAAATAATTCTACAAAAAAAATCTACTATATTCAAATCCTTCTTCTCCTTGCTGTTTTCTGCTACACTCAAAATCCTCAGTAGAAAAGCATATAAACACACGACAAGAAAAAAAGAAATTGAAATGGCACTAAGAATGTGGGCTTCTTCTACAGCCAATGCTCTGAGGCTCTCAACTGCTGCTTCAAAATCAGTTCTTCCTGCCTTTTCTCTCTCTAGAACCTTTTCATCTGGTAAGAAATTAATGCTCATTTAAAATGTTTCTTTTTTTTTTTTTTTTGAAGGGTTTTTTTCCATATGTTTTCAAGAAATTTATTTAATAAAAAAGAGAATTTGCAGTCTTGGAGGGGCTCAAGTATGCAAAGTCACATGAATGGGTGAAGCATGATGGCTCTGTGGCTACCATTGGAATCACAGACCATGCTCAGGTCTACTATATATTTATCTATATATTTATATATTCGATATCGATGTTTTATGTTATTTGTGTGGTTAATTATGAACTGTTGTGGTTCATTATGAATTGTTGCATCGAAACGAGATTTATTCAGTGCACATTGTCTCTGTTATTTGGTTATTAATTCATGTTATTACTTGCATTAAACTTTGGCAATTGATTCTTGCTAATGAGAAATTAGCTAATTTGTTTTGGTGCAAACTATGTTATATTTGTTGGTAAGAATTTTGCACCTAGACATAGACTAATGCATGCAATTCAACCACTTGACTCCCAATTTAGTTGATTTAATGAGAAAGCATGTAATATTAGCATTTTAATGTTAAGATTTATGGGTCCAATTGTTGAATAAGGTTGTTTGAATGAGTTTAGGACCATTTAGGAGAAGTTGTGTTTGTGGAGCTGCCTGAAATTAGCAAAGAAGTGTCACAAGGCAACACCTTTGGAAACGTGGAGAGTGTGAAGGCCACAAGTGATGTCCTCTCACCGATTTCTGGTGAGGTCGTCGAGATCAACACAAACCTAACCGAGTCGCCTGGACTGGTAAAATCCCTAACAATCAATCCAATTATACCAACATTTCTTGTTTTCTTGCTATTAAAATCTTCAATCTTGCATCTTATTTGTTTCATTAACGCATGTTACATGTACTAATCAATAAAAAACAAGATGAAACATGAAATTTAGGTTAGATTCGCCTGAACTAGTAAAATACCACTAACAGTCAATCAAATTATACCGATATTTTCTTGTTAATTTCTTGTTATTTGAATCTTCAATCTCGCATTTTATTCGTTTCATTAATGCACGTTACATGTACTGTCGATTTAAAAACGGGATGAAACATCAAATTTGGTGTGATTTAATAATGACTTGTTTGTTTTGAAGATCAACAAAAGCCCATATGAGGAGGGATGGATGATCAAGGTGAAGCCCAGCAATCCTTCAGAACTGGATTCCTTATTGGGCCCAAAAGAGTACACCACATTCTGTGATGAAGAAGATGCTGCTCACTGATTATTTCTGAATTTATTTTTCCTTTTTTTTTTAAATTTTCTATAACAAACTCAATTTTAATTTTAATGCAGTATATTAATTAAGTTCTGGTTAATTCGTAATTAACCACGTGCATGTCTTAATCCATGCATATTTATTAGTCTAATCTTACATTTCACCAAAATGAGACCAATTTTATAAATCAATTTTTATATTGTGATTTATGAGTTGTAGTTGGTTTTAAGGAATTAGATCAGCTAGATAGTCTCACAAAAATCATATTCCTTCCTTTTTGTGAACTTTTATAACTAAAAGTTAAAATTCGTTCTCAATAATTGGGGTTAAAATGAAATATTGTTTTATTTCCTGCCTATATATTTGATTATTTTGTCTCATTATACTTAACATAAATTGCTAAAATATATATTCAATTTCAAATCATTATTAAAAACTATGTATATGAATTAAAATTATAAATGACATAGAGAAGAATAATAGCATTGTTGTTTTTTCTATTTCGAATCATTAATAAAAATGTTCCAATAGGTCATTGTAAATGAGGGTGCAAGGTAAGTTATATGACCAAATATTTCAGGTAAAAATGTTCATATATCATTCACTTGTAAAAGTGGATCCTTACCCAAGTTCTTGACAATTATACATTAACCACGAGTAGAAATCAAATTTTAATGCAAATAAAATTATAAAAAATAGATTATTACAAATGTAAAATAGCACAATCTGCATGCAAGTCAAAAAAAAAAAAAAACACTAAGTTTCAATTCAATATCATATTACAAAGACCCAAATATTGAAGAGTAGGTCTCTTGTGAGACCGTCTCATGGATCCTCTACCGTGAGACGGATATATTTGACCCACTACCCAATCCAAACCCAACACCTAGCCCAGCTCAGTCCAACCCCAACACCCAGCCCAGCCCACAACAAAAATTACTCACATCAAATACTAAACCTATGTTCAACAATTAGCTAAGCCCAATGCACAACAACTTTACAAGCCCAATGCTTTCACACGGTCGCACCGCCATCACGTCGCAAAATTTAATTTAAATGCCTGACACAAACTAACTAAGGTTTAGTAGCTGACATCTCCTGCCAAACATTGTATTCTTCGAGAAACATCATTTCTCTACATTTTATTATATTTATTTGATTAATTATTATATAAAACTATAGGATCAACACAATTTTAATATAAAATATAAGATTAATAAAATAAAAAAAGCTCAAAATTTAAAATGCATACTTATACTTAATTAAAATAGCATTAATTAAGTTCACTTCACTTGGACAAAAATAAGCCAAAATCGGATGGACAAAAATACATATTTATAGCTTTAAGAGACATATTTAAAGATGTAAAATGCATACTTATACTTAAATTCGGTGAAAAAAAAAGTTAATTAAATTCACTTCACTTGAACAAAATATCATTTTATTTTATTTTTTATATTAACGACTAACTAAAAGAGCTACAATTTTCATGAAGAACACTAAGTCAAAATTGGATGAAAAAATAAAATACAAAAAACAGATACTTATAGACGTTAAAGGCATACTCATAGATGTAAAAGACATATTTATACTTAAACTTAAATTCAATCATAAAATCACATACTAATGTGCAGAAATCACATACGTATGTGCATAAATCACATACTTAAAGATGTAAGAGGCATACTTATATATAAATTTAAATCAGTCACAAAATCATATACTTATGTGCAGAAATCACATACTTATGTGCATAAATCACATACTTAAAGATATAATGTTTGACCAGTGTCATACATACATATATAAGATAAATATATACTTATATAAGTGCAACACATACTTGTAATAAATACACTTACACTATGTCCAAAATAAAAAAATAAAGCATTTTTATTGATGTGTAGTATTTAATATCAATGCCACACATCAATAGAATAATACTTATAACTCTAATGTGCATACTTATAACTATTTAGAATAATACACACTTATATAGCGACATAATTATATTAGGAATAAAACATATACTTATAGATTTACAACGCATACTTATATCCGTAAAACACATACTTATAACTATTAAGAATAAAATTCATACTTATATGACAACATAATTAATAAGAATAAAACACATACTTGTAGCGCTAAAAACGCATACTTATATAACAACATAATAATTAAGAATAAAACACATACTTATAGTTCTAACACGCATACTTATAGTTGTAAAACACATACTTATAACTATTAGGAATAAAACACATATTTATATAACAACATAATAATTAAGAATAAAACGCATACTTATAGTTCTAACACGCATACTTATAGTTGTAAAACAGATACTTATAATTATTAGGAATAAAACACATACTTATATAACAACATAATAATTAACAATAAACCGCATACTTATAGTTTTAACACATATACTTATAGTTGTAAAATACATACTCATAAAATGCATTGTAAAATCCCTTCAATCCAAACACAACAAAAGTGTACCTAATCACCTATCTTCAACCACATGAACTAGGCTAATCATAAAGCAAAGGAATTCCACTGTTAAGCTTTCACTTTAGAACTTCACCAACATTCCATTGCTCAGGCAAGAGTAGAGAAATCACACTATCATTGCATTCATCATTAAATACACGATGGATAGAATATATCATTGGCATCAGAAAACAATATATGTGATGATCAAGTCAAGAACATGGATAGAATCCATATTTTATTGGTTAAACCTCAGTAAAACATCACTTATTGTATATGTTCGTTATTGTATATGATCTATAATAATCTCAAGATTATATTTTTCCACCTAAAAACCAACACAAACACCTAGAGATAGATTAGCCAAAAAAAAGCAGAATTATTTCTTGATCCTACAGATTTTCTTATGTCCCCAAACCTCCAATCTGCCAAGAGGGCAATCACATGGAGCTCGGAAAATCAGCACCGTCCTTCCGTTCACTGGCACCATCTTCTTCAATTCCGCCTCCAATTCCTTCCGATCCTCACCCAATTCAAGCTGCGTCACCCGGTTGTTCACCAGAAAGGCATCCAGATGCGGCGGGTTCCGTTTCCAGCTGGATATCGTACTCCACCGCCCTTCTCAGCCCCTTGCAGTAAGGATTCCCACACTTCCTAAGCCTCATATTGATAAACACGGCGAGAATTAATCCGAGCACCACCACAGAGAATCCGACGATGTACGTGGATTTGGTGGATAGGGTATTGGGATGAGGGCGATGGGTTATTGGGCTGGATTGTGGGTTTTAATTTGATTTTGGGCTGGGTTATGGTTTGGGTTGGGCCTGATAATGGGTCAAATAGATCCGTCTCACGTAAGAAGATATATCGTATTAACAATCGAAATATGGTCGAAAGAAAAAATCTCTATTTGAGGGGGCTTCTTCCTATACCTATGAATTTCATTGGACCCAGAAGATCCGTGAGACGGTCTCAGTTTTTTCGAATATTGAAATAAACATTTCTGAGAGAGAGAGAGAGTGAGAGAGAGAGAGAGAGTTTCATTTCACTTCCACTGTCCAAAAACATATTGCCTTCTCTCTGCAACTGCAATCGTATAGTCAGTAACTAAACTACCATACTTTGCCGTAGATCTGCAACCGAAAAGGTATGTAGGCATTTCATCGAACACCTATCGTAGTAATTCATTCTTGAAATTTGTTGATAAATTCGTTAGAAATCTGAACGGCGATTCGCACTCAGTTCAGCTCGGGTTCATGTATGCGTGAATTATGATTATAATTAATCAAGTACTGTTATCTCATATTCATACTGAAGCCTTGCTCTGTTGTGGATGCTAAAGAATATGTTTAGCGAATCAGTAATACTGGGGTTTGATTTGAATTATTGAGGTTTTATAATGGAGCCCAAGTCGCCTTCGAAATCAAAACTTCAAATTTCGGGGGTATATTACAATCCCAGATTGCGAAAATTCGTTGTAGTCTCCCTTTTGATAATCTTGATTTTGGGTATAGTTGGTGGATATTTAATTTTTAAAGATCGCATTTTTATGTCTGAGAAAATGAGCACATATTTTACTGTTGTGTTGGATTGTGGAAGCACTGGCTCAAGAGTAAATGTGTTTGAATGGATGATTGGAAATGGAAGCAAAGTTTATGGTAATTTGCCGATTTTATTGCATAGTTATCCAGACAATTTGAATAAGGGTAATGGCTGTGAGTACCATTGCATGCAAACTCAGCCTGGGTTGCATAATTTTGTCAATGATGCAGTTGGTGTGAGGGCCTCTTTAGTACCGTTGATTAGATATGCGGAACAATGGGTGCCATTGGATAGACGCGCAGCAACGCCTATATTCGTTCTAGCTACAGCTGGAATGAGGAGGTTAGTGGATGAGGATGCCGAGAGAGTTATGGAGGATGTTGAAAACATTGTCAAAGAGCATAGGTTTCTGTATAGGAAGAGTTGGATTCGAGTCTTGAGTGGGAAAGAAGAAGCGTATTATGGTTGGGTTGCGTTGAATTATAAAATGGGGGTGTTTGGGAGCTCGTCGAGGCTGTCCACGTTGGGACTTCTTGATTTAGGAGGCTCATCGTTGCAAGTGGTGGCTGAGGTAGGTGTTTCAGTGGAAGACAAGTATGGTTTTAGGTCAAAGATCGGGCCAGTTGAACATGGTATTGTAGCTTATTCGTTACCGGCTTTTGGCTTGAATGAAGCTTTTGATAGGACACTTGTTATGCTGAGTCATACTCAAGCACTCAGAGAAAGTTTTGGTGGCGGGTTTGAAGTGAGACATCCGTGTCTCGGTTCTGGTTTTGTGCAAAATTATACATGTCATGGTTGCTTTGGCATAGACTCTAGAGTTTCGAAAAATTTGAGCAATCATTTGCAAGAGAGTGAGTTGAATTCCGTCTTCCTTGTTGGGGAACCGAACTGGGAGCAGTGTGAAACGGTTGCAAGGGCTGCTGCCATCAATTCAAGCAGCTCTGAGTGGTCTCACCAGCTCGATCGATCGAAATGCATAGGCTTGTTTTCTTATGGAGGTTTGTGAAATAATCTCAAGAGAATTATCTTTTGGCTATTGTTCAATTCTTGCACTTTCAATACACATGTTGTTACTTGTAGACCTATGGATCAATTTCTTTATTAGCTGAAGCTGATGTGGTATTCTGTATACTTGGGCATTTTCTGTATACTTTCTTTTAGGGGTAATTGCCGCAAAAATCACAAACTTCCCCCAAAATTGCAATTTTAACATGATTTTTGGCTATTAGAAAATTTAGCATGACTTTCAATTTCTCGTGCATTAGTAACCAATGGGCAGATTTCAGACATCTTTTAACAATATAAATTCATGTTTCTAGGTCAATTAATATCAATTTAATACATGTAGTAGAATCAATTGGGGTTTTTTTTTCATAATTTATGAAAATTTAGGGATTACTGAAATGCCTGAAATTTGTCCGTTAATTACGGATACACGAGACATTAAATGTCATGATAAATTTGTTAATAGCCAAAAATCATGTTAAAATTGCAATTTTGGAGAAAGTTCTTGATTTTTGCTGCAATTACCCTCTTCCTTTTATGTATGGAAAGATAATGTTTATCTTGAGAAAAGATAATGATATAAGCAAGGCTGATTCGGATGATTAGTTATCATCTCGGAATTATTAATATTCCTATTTAGTTTTCTCAACCCATGATTAGCACATGATTAAAATGTAGTATTAGTTTCATAAGTGATGCTTGAAGCATGAATTACACCTAATGAATAACTAATAAATCAAGCGCCATTTCAAGTTTTATGCTTTCTTTTGTGGAGAATAGTGAGCTACTTGAGATTGCCATGTCCTATAAACGAAATAGGGTCTACGAAACATGAGTTTTGAGTAAACATGATAGAAACAGACATCACTAGGTAACTATGAATTTAGCTGAATGAATTGATATCCACTTGTTCCTAAGCATTTCTTTCACTTTAAGTGTCCTCACCTACTCGAATTCTCCTTTGCAGGCAATACAAAGCTTAACTTCACCAAAACATTACATACCGTCTCAAGGTATCACGCATTATCCGGTTTTTTTGCCGTCTACCATGCACTAAACTTGAGCGAAAGGGCAAACCTGTCTACGATGTGGGAGATGGGCGAGAAGCTATGTTCAAGATCATGGGCCGATCAGAACGACGTCAACAGACAAGTTTGTTTTCGAGTTCCCTATTTAACCTCACTCATAGAAAACACTCTTTGTCTTAGTGGGGTGGACATAATATTTGGGCCCGGAGATGTTTCTTGGACATTAGGCGCTTCACTAATTGAAGGAGAGTTTCTATGGCATCATGCGGAAAAGTCGCAAAATCGGGTATTCTCTCTGAGAGACAATGTGATGATACCACCTCCATTACTCACATTTGCTTTGCTATCATTCATTTTGGTCATTGTTTACTGTTGTCAGATTAAGTTGCCTATGTTAGGAAGGAAAAATGCTGCTGCTAGGACATCATTGCCATCTTATTTAGGACATCTTAAAAGGCAGCCTAGTTAACTGTTAGATAAATGCATTCTTGATTAGAAGATAGATAATTTGAGCAGCTTTTAGTGTATATAAACTCTTGATTACACATACAAACACCTCATCAATAGTTTAAATTCATTTGGAGAAAAAGTTGCATGTCTATTTGACTATATGATATTTTCCTGTTCTGTCAAGTTGCTGATGTGGCTGGTTGCCAAAATTTCGAGTTTCGGTCCTGCTCAAAGTAGAAACCGAAACTATCCAAGCCGGACCGAATTTTGTACCGACAGGTATCGGTCCTACCTAACCCTAGCCCCTTTTTTCTAGTAATTAGCTATGAGGCCGACCTAAAAACCAAGAAAATTAGGCCTGGGGCCGTTTTGCTCATTTTGTAGCCAGCTGATGGGAGCCCTAGCTCGATTCTAGTTTCGGTAGGGTGAGCAATTGGTTCGGTTCGTTGAAAACCGAACCAGACAGACCAAAACCGAAAACCAATTTTTTTTTATTCTCAACCAACTGACCAAACTTATCGGGCCGAACCGACCAAAACCTAACCGAACTGAAATTTTTCGGTTCAGTTTGGTTCTCGGTTTTAAAACTTTGCTAATTAGGTTGTTCAAGTTTGGCATTACATTAATTATAAAATTATGTTTGAAGAAAAAGTGAATTAAAACTTGAAATTATTTACTCCCTCCGTCCCACAACACTTTGCACACTTTCAGTGTAATTTTACACTGAAAGTGTGCAAAGTGTTGTGGGACGGAGGGAGTATATAATAGACAAACAAACAAGAAAAATTATATGTAAAATAAAAAAATTCCTAAATAAGCATAAAATTTCGGTTTGGTTCGGTTGATCAAATTTTTTTTCAAAACAAGATCGGTTCGATTTTGCTCACCCCTAAGTTTTGGGCTGGACTCAAAATGCGAGCTCTAGCTCTAGCTATAGTTGGCCTGTAACCATGCTTCTCTTTACCACAGACTAAATCAGCAACATCACAATACAGCAGGTTGTCTGAATCTAGACATTACACCTGACAAACAGTTAGCATAACTCTTTATTCACATGAAATTTTAGCAGAAATCCCACAATGGATTAGGTAAACTTGTAATGACCCTTGCTAGAAATATAGTTTCATGAGCCAAACTATAAGCTCCTTTTGCTATGTACTTGTGAGAGCTTTTCAGTATGCAGCCACGAGATCCAACTTGCATCCGTTCGTCTCAGACCCACGAACATCGACCCAAACCTCATTAACTCGAGAAAAGAGCTTGAAGGGAGAATTATACTGAGCAATAGAGTAAGCATACCCAGTCTGAGTAGTAGTCGAATTTGCCCACTCAGACCTGCTCAAACTGAGAGCCAGTTTCTCAGCCTCCTTCACAATGTTGTTATCCCTCGCAAACCCTGAGAATTTCCTCACAGCAATGCAGCGACTCTTCCACCAGTCGGGTTGAAGGTTCAACTCGGGTAGTGGAAGCGGTGGGTCCGCCTGAAACCTCGTAGGGAGATACAGTTTTACAAAGTAGGCCGATGAGTGTAGAGGTCCAGCTCCGGGGACTATGCTCGTTAAGATCGGGACAGTCATTGGTATCCTCGAAAAGTTCAAGTTTGCCCCTTCTATGAACTGGAACAACCTGAAAATGACCAACTTTTCTGGCATGATCACTTGTAGAATCAAATAGTTGCAGTTTAAATTCAGCTGTGTTGAATTATCTTTCCATTGAATATTATAGATGATAATGGAAAAACACTAACTAGGAAAACTTTTGGTATTGAAGCTTCGTGCTTTACTACCGTGACATGTCAAGGTTAAATACTTGAATATACATTAGAAAAATGTAAAACCCGTCCCATAACTACATTTTGACGATGTAATGTGATATCAACTTGATATAACATCATGTCATCTTTATTGGTGGGAGGGGAGTACATAGAATTCGAACTAAATTAAAGAATTTGGGATTAAAACTTTTGGTTTTGGGACTTTTAAAAGGAACAAAGACTGGTTTTTGCTAACAACCCAAGAAAGCTGCACTACAACAATTGTCTAAAGTCAAAGAAGCAATTATAATTCCATTTTTACCCTTTTCCACATCCAAAGAACAATCAAGAGATAGAAGAAGGGTACCTATGGAAGCCAATTTTGGTAGCTTGGTGAAAGGATATATCATCAACAGGGGCAGTCATCCAAGCTGATTCTCTGTAAAATCTCACTTCAAAATCAGATTCTGAATGCACCACTGTAAACTGTGGTGATTCTGATGCCTTGTTGCATTCAACTCTTTGGGTAATAATTACAGAGATTATTACAAAAAAAGTCGCGATTCTGGGACAACCCATTTCCTAGAAAGAAGCGAAATTCGACGAAGATGGAGTTGATGAAATTGATGAATACTCTTTTCAACTTTCCACGCAATGCATTAATAAACACACGGTTTGCAGAACGCCAAGTCAATGCGACAATGGTTATGATTGGAGAGAACCGTGAAATTGTAAAAGGAGAGAAGCTTTAGAATCTTCACGCTTATAAAATTTGGACTTGCGACTTTAGTTATGCTGGGAGAAAAGCGTATAAATACGTTTTTCTTTTTTCTTTAATTTTTTGAGGGAATTCTTTATTTTATTTATTATTAAAAAAAATTAGGGTTCAAGTGTAACTTTAAAAATGAGTTTCTAAAAAAAAAAGTCTTCTAATTGAACTTTTAATTTAAAAAAAATTGATGTATTATACTATTCATATTTTATTTTGTATAAAATATATTAAGTATATATTAATGGTTCCATCATCTATATGTATGTATACAATGTTGATGAATGAGAAATATGGATTCAATATTCCTTTTCTTTTTTAAAGAACACAAATGTCCAACTATAAAGCATGAGTTATCAAAATTCTACAATTAGCAACATTGAAGTCCAACATGTATAGTGCACTCGTAAATAAAATATGATGAGAATAGAACTGTAGTTAAGATATCACGATTAATCCAACTCGAGGGGCAAAAAGAACAACACAAAATACACGTATATTCTTTACAAAATCAAAATCACAAGTGTATAATATATATAATCCAGTTCAAAAGCCTCAAAGAAGTATTTCCTCACTTCTTGAAGGTATCTGGTACAGTATCTGCTGTGAAGAACTCTTCTACAACAGCCTTTGCCGAGCAAAATCTCACCTACAAACACCCAAATATATCATTAATATGAAATAAATCGAGAAAAAATGTCTGAAAGTCACAGTTTTTTCAGTTAATGTAAAGAACATCGTAAGATATATCGATACATTAAACATAGAGAATAAATCAGTCTAAGTGAACAATGATTCATGCATCTTTAGTACAAATGTTCGTCCAACTTTCGTTTCAATAATCAGAATCATAAAAAGCAAGTATGATAGGAAGTACTCACCAGAGAGGCATATGATTGTAGCAAGGGCTTAACTAGCTGCCAAAATGGTTTGAATACAAACGGGGCATCCACGAATAGGACTTCACCAAGTCGCTTTGGATAGTAGTAGTAGAATGAGTCAAACTGCGCATAAATGGCCATGATTTTCACTTTCTAAGCAGTGACAGAATATACCAAAAATAGGGAATTGTACGAGGAACGAGCAACGAAAACCATAAAACTGTATGATCTGATAGAAGTCTGCATATCTAGAATAGATCAAAGCACTTATGATCGACAAAGGGCTTTCAGAAATATTATGGAAGATAGTTAATAGGGATGTACCACAAAGGTTAAGAACTTAAGGTCCGCATTTTTTGTGCCAAAGCCACGGAGATCAATTATAACGAGTATATCCTGTTTTCCAGCTGGAAGTTTGCTTATTGCCTTCTCAATCAAGAATACAAGCAGTTTCTCGTCTTCGTACAGATCATACTCCTGTGTTGACGAATATGACGGTAAAGATAACATATAATAAGTTTAATGTTGGGGTTTTCGAGGTGCATCAACCGAAATAAAACAACCCCGGAAAAGTACCTCTAGCACTCTAGTTTGAAACCATTCTTATCTAACAGGGACTAATTTTCAGCTAAATCATTAAGGACCCATGTTTGGACTAGACTTGGCCCATCCGGATTTTGGATGAGTTCAGTCTAGTCCATATTTGTACAAAGATTCATAAATTCATAAAATCCTAAAATTATACCCTACTTTTCCAATTTTTTTCTAAAATTTCCAATAAAAGCATCTATTTTTTCCACTTTTTCTACGAATCTCAACAAACATCTATTTTTTCTACAATGTGAAAATTACATCTACTTTTCCTACAAAATCCCAAAAACAAACACAAGATTTTCAAAATCCATACTCACAAATCCTTCCAAATCCCAAATTTAGACTTGCAAAAGCCACCTTAAGTCTAAAACAAACATGTCTCTTTCACGGGCTGATTTATTTTCTTGATCCACAATTTAATGAAAGGGTTTTAAGAGACGTACCCCCGGAAAATGCTTAGATCCATCCACTATTAGCACTGGTCTGCCATGTATGTCAAGATGGTTGTGCAGGTAACCTTTTCCAGTTTCCGCTGCAAGTTTGACCGATTCTTCTGACAATTCTGATACACGAAAATCCTCTCGCCATCTCTGTTCAGGTAAATTTGAGGTCACATAAACTAACAAGATACATATTTCACAAACCAAAACAATCAACAATATGATGGAATATTCCAGACTAATCCAGCTCAGATTAGTTTACCATCTCAGATTGCTTAGTATTAGTATTATTTTCTTATTAGAATAAAGTTGTTGTAACTACTTTCTTGTGTGGCATAGTCTGTACACTTGGCAACATGTTATTAGTCTAGATTAGATGCTTTACAACCAGCGGCAATAGATGCAATATAAATATAGTTCATCTCTGTAAACGAAAAAGTTTTTGCTCAATAAAATAATATCTTTCATCTAAGCTCTGCTATTTTTAGTCTTCTATCTACATTTCATCTGCCTTTGATCAATATGATCAGTTTATCAATCTTATCACCATAATCAAGAAACACTGACAATGGCTTTAGTCAATTTGGAGACAGTATCTTCGACAGAAAACTTTCGGTCCTTCAAAAACCAAAGAATCATCTCTTCGTCATCTCTACCACTTTTACCCACTGGCAGATTGCTGTGTTCTTTCTCAAGCTTTTCTTTGACTTCTGCCACTAGCTGCAACATCAAAGAGCTAGCTAATCATCTGATCTTGTTCAAACATTAGAAGGCATGAAATCAATAATTATAATTCTCTAAGGACATATCATAAACACTCATAGAAAGCAACTGCATTCAACCATAATCAAATACTAATCGAAAGATTTCTAAAGTAGTTTACATTCTTTTGCTATTTTCACTTCAAAAGTGGGAATAAATCCACAAGATTCATCCTTTCCTCGTATATTCCGAACCTTGTAACTAAATTGATACTTTCTTGGCCATTAAAATATGAAAAGCAGCTCAGAAAGAACATTCAACTCCTCAAGAAGAATTACTTTATCCCCTCTTTTTACCCCACAAAACAAGAAAGTTCTGAAACAGCATCTTAAAAATTCTTCAAAATCAGAAATACAATAATACATTATATATCGCTGTATTTGAATCAATCTCACAAATCAATTCAACAAATAATTTAAACAAGAAGAACATTAAAAAATAAAAAATAAAAAACCCCAAAAAAAGAACCCAGCAGAATGGAACATGAAATTAACTAAAGAATTCAAACAAACTAAACAAGGAGGAGTAAAAGGGAGTACTTTGTGCGCATTTTCAGGAGCTACTGAGCAACTGCGAATGGTGAGCTTGAAAACCTTTGTGGGTCGAAGAGAAACAGGCTTGAAATGGTGAGTCAAAGGGGTGCGGAGACTCAAACTGTGCGTCATTTCATCAAACAGTTTGCAATCACTCTCTGGGTTCAATTCTTCTCTCTAAAACAGAAAAATAACGACATTTCTGGCTTCGATATTTAGAGTGACTGTGTCGTGTTATTTACACGTTTTGGTTAATTGCCAGTAAGTTTTGATTTTATACGTCTTGGTTACACTAGCAAATTTCACATGTTTTTTCTCTTATTATCATTATATTATATTTTTTTTCTCATCTGTGTGTTTGATTTTATCTAATTTTTCTTTTAACACAATTTTAAACCCATCTTTCAAAATTGATTATAATCAATCATAAAATAGTTAAAAGACTATTATTAGTTTTTCAATAAAAATCTTACGTAACATAATAATTTTATTTTTTTGAGAATTTTTTTTGAAACATGATTTTTTTAAAAGATAAATGAAGTAACTAGTGGAAAAAAAGAGAGCATATTGTTAGGGGTGATCGTGGTGCGGTTTTAGCGGTTTGTCCTTTAATTTCAAACCACATTGTTATGTGCGGTTTGGTTTACAAGTAAAATTAAAATTGCGGTTTTCATATAAAAATTGAATGTGCGGTTTTCTACGGTTTGGTTCGGTTTGGTGTGGTTTTTGCGGTTTTCAACTTTATTTTGTTTCATAGCAATAATAGCTTATATGTCTTATGATATAATAAATATTTTAAAATAATAATATTATGTTATATTCATATATATATATAGTTTTATCAAAATTTAAAATAGATGTCATCAAATTTATATCATATAATAATAAACTAAAATATATTATATAACAAACTAATAAAAAAGTTTAGAAGTAAACTAATAATTGAATAATAATTATTAACTTAATAAAGTATGATATCAAATGCTCACATGAGAGACTATTTAGTTATGAATTGATTGTTTGGCTTTTAATAATTATATCAAACACTTCTAAATCATATATATTAGAAATGGTTTAATAACTTAAAACTAAGAAAGTAAGAATACATTTCTTTATTTTAATATTAATAAAAAACAAAAAAAAATTGTGAGAATTCATGACCATCGGACACATTAAAATATAGACAAATAAATTAAATATACAATATAATAACAATATAACTCAAAATATAAAATATAATATTGCAAGTATATATATATATATAGGCGGTTTGGTGCGGTGTGATTTCAATTAAAAACTATAACCAAACCATATAGTGCGGTGCAATTTTGGTTAATTTTTTGAGTTGCGGTTTTTTTAGAAATTTAGCAAAAACGGTTTGGTGTGGTGTGGTGCGGCCGGTTGGTGCGGTTTTTCGGTTTGTTTGATCACCCCTACATATTGTTGATATCTAATTTGCGTTAGATTTATATATTCATTTATTTTATGTAACAAAAATAAATATAAATGAAACAACCTTATGTATATGAAAATAAAAATCAATATAAAAAAAAATCATTTATTCTATTACTTGTATCAATTGTATGAATGATATACTCGTCATCGATTTGGATCTAGATACATGTTCTCATTTATAAATGATTAAATATATAGCTGGTATACCATACATTTCAGTTTTTATAGTGTTTTTCAATTTATTTTAGATTTTCTTCCCCTTTTAATTTGAGTTTAAGATTGTGTATATTTTATAGGGGAATTTAAATATTTTTTTAGCATATATTTTTAAACATATTTTCCTAATTTTTATTCTTCTTTTTGGTACGAAACACACATTTTCTATCTAATGCATTTATTATTTACCCTACATAATGTAATGTATTTACTCACAATTTTAACGTTCTCATTTCTTGTTTTGCTTATGTTGTTTGTATGTGTCACGCCACTTTTTTACAATGATATAAAGTAAAAGAGTTTAATAAAATTTCATTGGGCGTTCAGCAACTCGCTAAAACATGAATTTTCAAAAATAAACTTAAATTTGCAAGTAAAGAAAAGTCATCTCAAACAACCCTGTATTATAAAACGTAAATCATAAACAGCGGAAGAGATATCTTTGTTTTGTTGTTACAAAGTTAAAGTTGTACATACTTTATAAACTAGGTTTTCCATAAGATTTCAAACGACTTCTTCTGTACATTAAAAAAAATACAACATCTCTTTCAATCCCCTTCCGAACGACTGCAACTTCCAAAGTAAAATCACTTAAGGAAGTTAGTGCATAAAGACACTCAATGGGGTTGGACTTGTAAGCAAATAGAACGTGAAAGAAACGTAAACATATAAGTTATCGAGCACATAGTTGGGGGTCTTAGTCGCCTTGGAAACAATTTGCGGGTCTTAGCCGCCTTGGAAACATTTCGTTAACATAATCACATTCATTCACTTTGCAAATAACACATATTCGTTTGTGTCATGTAATAAAGCATATAATGCGACATTCATAGAGTAAACACATATTATTCAAGTCAAAAATCATTTGGAAACATAAACGTGGAAACATGTAAATTACCCCACCTCAGTCAAATAGCATCTCGAAAAGTTGTCACGCGTTCAGGTGACTAGTGGGGTCTTTGGTCGGCGTCTCCTACAAGACACATAAAACTTGTCTTAGAATCTAATCGAACTATTTATGACTCGAATTGTAATTTTCTGCAAACTTTGGGTATCAATTGCCATTGTTCATAAATCAGGGGTCGATTTTGCATCATAAATCATATAATATTAGATGCATGGAGGCTTGCACACGCTTGATTCAAACATTGCCTGATGAGTAGGAGGTGAGGGCGCGTCTGCTTTTTCGGGATGAGATTGTGTATGATATAGAGAATGGTACCCCATCGTTGACTTCCGGAGGATGGCCAGACACATGCTGGAGCTATGGAGCCGTCATGACCTCCCGACTACCCCTGAGCAGGGACCATATGATGTGTCCAACGATGGTATGGGAAACGAGGAGGATGAAGAAGAGCCCGAGGAAGAAGAGGATCCTGAGGAGTACCCTGATGAGGGTACTCCGATGAACCAAGTGCCGGGGTTACAGGGACCCCCAACCTTTTTACTACATTACTTCCTGAAAGTGTGGCCTCTGAGGGGAATGGATTAGGGAATAGGGGTGGCCTTGGCGTTGAAAATCGTCGAAGGTTCACCCTTGGTTTCAGCTACTGTGATCTTTTCCACTGCTATTGATGGCTTTTGTTTTTGGAACAGACAGCATTACGCTAAACCAAAGTCTTTCTCCGGCCATGCCAATGATTTCAACTACTTATTTGCCAGACCTAGAAAGCTAAATATATGCGTGTGAAGCCACGAAAACAGATCCACGTGGTCATCATCAGAGCCTTAAAAAGAAAAACGTCTAGGAAGCCAATTCAAGCGGCAGTAAAAGGCTTTCAAGCCGTTCTCGGATGCGACACAGATTCAATATCCCGCTTTTTTGGCTTCTTTACTTCCTTCTACCGATGAAGGGTTGGGGGTCCCTGCAACCCGGCGCCTAGTCCATTAAAGGACCCTCATCAAGGTACTCCTCGCGGTCCTCTTCTTCCTCGGGCTCCTCTTTCTCCTCCTCGTCCTCCGTATCATCGTTGGACACGCCATATGATCCCTGCTCAGGGTAGTCGGGAGGCCATGACGGCCCCATAACTCTAGCATATGTCTAGCCACCCTTCCGAAGTCAACGATGGAATACCATTCTCCATATCATACACAATAGCCACTCTCATCGCCCACTCGTTGGGTGCCTCCATACATTTAATACTACCAGGTGAAGAGAATGAGGGAGATAGAGAGAAATTTTTTTGTGATTATTTTCCTTTCCTTCTTCCAACTTTCTTTGTACACATTAGTATTGATCTTTTCCTTCTTTGTTAAAAACGAGTCATAGTGTAGCCTAGATTATGTGGCACAAAACTAGCCTAGGTTAGGTGGCATCTTGCCATGGAGAGAGAAAGAGAAGCACTTGAGGTGTCAAAAACATGGAAAAAGAGACAAGTGAGTTGGCAAAAAATTAATTTTGGATTAATTAATCTTAATACACTATCCTCGATTATTTTGGGGTGTTATAGAATGTGCTACCCATCAGTCTATTTCATAAAGTACAACATGTTTTATTATTCTATTTAAAAAAATTCTTTTAAATTTAAAGATATTTAACGTCAATAAAATATAGGAGCATGCCTCCACTTTCATTTAGGGGTGTGAATGGATCTCAAAGATAACCAAACTATAGAGAAATCCAAACCGATAAAGAATCGTTGATTGTTTGACTTTATACGAATTAAATCGTTCAAATTATTTTCTATGTCAAACTTGAATTGTATCGAATTGAAGAATCGATTTAGAACTGATTTCAAGGAAATAACTATATATAAATTTATATTTATCATTGAATTCATTTTTTTATATTGTTATATTTGATTAGTTACAAATTTGATTGAATTTTATTATTATTTAATACTATTATAATTTTAAGACTTCATAGAATAAATTAACAATTAAATAATAAAGTAAAGTATTTATAATGAATTATTTGGGGAGCACATAAAATCTATTAACTACAATAGATATTAATCAAATAGTTACTTTATAACTTACATAAAGTAATGCATAAGATATTTTAAAAAACGAACTTTCAGATTACAACTTATGAGGTGTAGAACGAGATGATTTCGAAGAATAAAATATAAAGAAAATTTTGAATGTAATATATTGTTTTTGAGAAGAGACCTACTTCAGTAATTATCAAATCTATTTTATTAGTTTATAACTTGTTTTAAGATATAAATTAAATAACGTTGTACGATTTATATATATATATATATATATATATATATATATTTTGCATTTTGTTTCAATGCATATTTATTTTAAATTTTAAAAATCTAAATCTACGAAATCTGAATTAATCCGCTCTGTTATTCCCGAATCTCCGAAGGAACCGAACCAAATTGACAGAGCAATTTTAGAGAATTTTTTTTTTTTTTTTCAAATTCTCAAAAAATCTCCAACCTTAGAAGCAATTCCGGAGATTCTCTTATCGTACATAAATTTAGCTACATTTTTTATCGTACATAAATTTATATTCAAAACATAATAAATAATTTCTAGCTACATTTTTCTTCACTTGTAGATCATTAATATTTCAAAATTTTAGTTACATCTAATTATTACTATTGTATTTCACATTTATTTCATCTTTACTTTTATGATCACTAAAGTTTCATATATATATATATATATATATATATATATATATATATTTATGTTAACTATATTTACGGTAACAAATTTTATTCTACTACTTTTCTTCAAATTTCTTATTTGATATTCATCCTTCATTATTGCTCAATTAAATTCATATTATCTGCAAATAACATACATTTGAGAATGAATTTTTTTCTTTCTAAACTTTAGTAATTTTGTTAATTATCTATCTACATCTACCTATTTTCATCTACATCTACATCTACATATATCCATAAAATTAAAGTGGGTGTTGTTTTTTATAAAATATTGAGTGGACAAAAATAACATTTTAACTATAGCTTAAACTTAGGACAAACAACTAAATAGTCAAAGGAATAAATTGTTGTAATTAATTCAACTATACCATCTTCTGCAATGTACGAACATATAAATTTTACTATTATATATAATGTTTTTATATAAAAATATTGAACAAAAAATTTATAAATATCTTGAGAGTTATAATTTTAATCTAATTTGTTGCTTGTATGTTACACAACCACAAATTTAAATATTTCAACTTTTATGTAAAATATTAATTTAAGAAAAAAATTCAATGTTATTTAGTACCTGTATGATGCTTGACCATATAAATTTCGAGTCTTATAATTTTCTGAAATAAAAATGCTAGCCATGCACGACCGAACAATATTTAGAGTTATTTTAATTTAATCCAGTACTCATGTCATATAATTTTTTTAATATTTCTTGTATTCGTCATAGCTTGTCTGACTACCTTACTAATTAATTATATTTGTCATAATTGGTCTAAAAATAATTATGCAAATATATGCTCAATAAGATATTCAAAGGAGTATAAAATACCCCAAAATAAAAAACATACCATTAAAAAGATTATATAATTTTTTTCAATATGTCTTAAAATAAGAATTTCTCAATTACAAAAGTTGTTTTGAACAATAATATAGATCAATTTTCTTAAATTTTGTACTTTAGTTTAAAAAGTGTTAAAATAAGTAAAAAGGAGTCAATACAAAAAGTGTTATAACTTTGATATAAAAATGTTAACAATGAAAAATAAAATTGAACTCTATTATTTTAGTCTATAATTTTTATTCTATATGGTGATTTAGTCATAACATATATTGATATATAATGTGCATATCAACACTATTATTTTACTAATATGATTAATATTAACAAAAAAAATATTTTGTCAAAATAAAATCCTGTATTTATAAGAGAAAAAATCAAACAAATTTATTTATATAGTATAGGTCCCATATAATGTATGGAAAGATTGTTTACAAATTGACTTTTTATTTTTATTTTTATTATGTATTGCTGATATCGATATAATATTATATATTGTATATAATTTATAATTTGTTTAAAAAAACATAAATACAATATGTGTGACCAACAAGATCAGACATGAAAAAAGGAAAAAAGAAAAATCAATACAAAAGCAACACGTAGTTACATTAAATTTATATTTTTAAAATATTGAAATATGAATTGCACATGATAAAATATTTCTTTCGTTGAAAAAGCTAAAACATTAATACAATCTACAACTATTTGATAAATTTATAGTTATTCAAATAATATCTCCAAAATTATTTAATAAACATGAAATAAATCCAAATAAATCAAAAAATTGAAATAAATCTAAATAAGACACAATAAGTCAAAATCATTTAAAAACCTAAAACTTATCTAATAAAACTGAGCATCTGAAATCTGAAAAGAGTTTATTATTATTACTGCCCATTATGTTTGCCGTGTGACAATTTTGCCCTTTTTGAATTCGAACTTGCAATTTAGAACTTTATTTTTCAAAATTTAGTAATTATTGTCCAATTTCGGCCAGAATTGCTTAACTGGACTGAAATCGCACGTTTTTTTGCACGTGACTCCTCAATTCGGGTTGAAATGGCTTAGGTGGCTGATCATTTATTGACGTGAATTTTCTTTCTTATTTTTTTTACTGACATGTGTATTATTATTTATTTTAATAATTAAAAAAAATCAGAAAATCAAAAAAAAAATGCAACCCTATCCTCTTTCTCTCTCCTCACACCGCTCTCTCTCTGCAGATTCATTGTTCACCGCCGTTTTCTTCACCAGTTGCCGCCTTCCACCACCGCTCCATCAACCATCATCAACAAATACACCGCCATCTTCTCATGCTCCACCCCATTCTCCCCTTCAATCTCGCCGCCGCCTCAGCAGCGAAGCCATCTCCACTGCCAAGCTCGAGCATCGCCATCTTCTTAATCATCCACACCGCCGCTCTGCACGATTCCGGCGAGTTCTACCACCAGACACCACCGTCTTCGTCTTCTTCTCCGTAGCAGCCCTTCTCCATCTCCGGCGGACTGTTTCTTCTTCTCCGCCCATTGCTCTGCCACCGCTGCTACTCATCTTCTCCCTTTTCGCAGGCCAGCCGTTTCACACTTCACCACTTCTCTTCCGATCCTTCTCCAGCCGCCCATCTTCTCC
Source organism: Scutellaria galericulata (assembly GCA_946896805.1). Classification (NCBI taxonomy): domain Eukaryota; kingdom Viridiplantae; phylum Streptophyta; class Magnoliopsida; order Lamiales; family Lamiaceae; genus Scutellaria; species Scutellaria galericulata. The sequence continues at coordinate 2,767,997 of OX335797.1, read as the reverse complement.
ATCTCCGAACAATACACCACCGCTTTCTTCTCCGCTTCTCACCGTCGCCGGACAGCTGCTCAACCGTCGAGACCACCGCCGCCGATTGCTGCTTCTCCCTTTCACCGTCGCTCATTTCTCTGTCTCCATCACCATCTTCGCAGCTTCCCCTGTTTCACCTTGATTCCTAACCTCCGTCATCTCCGGCCGCCGCTCCTACTGCATCTGCAACAACAGCTTCGCCAAGCTCCATCTTCACCATCACAGTTTCTCCCTCCAGAAAAACCGAGAGAAAGGGAGAGAGGGATCGAAGAGAGAGAAGGTGGAGAGAGAGAGGGAAAGGCCGAGAGTTTGACCGGCAACGGCCGGCAGAGATGATGTCCGATCGACGATGGTGGAGAAGAAGGTTTTTCTTTCTTTTTTTAAAATTAATTTTAAATTAGGCAGTGGGGCCCACTTAAAATACATATAGCGCCGGCAATTAATTGCAAAATTCAACGTCAGATAATCACTCGCCACCTCATCAAATTAAGTCTGAAAAACGTGTAATTTCAGCCCAAATAAACAATTCGGGCTGAAATTGGGTAGTAATTGCTAATTTTGAAAACATAAAATCCTACATTGTCATTGATAAAAAATAAAGTCCTAAATTGTCGGCCCGTAAAACAGAAAGTCCTAAATTGCAATCCCGAATTCAAAAAGGGTAAAATTGCCACACGGCAAACATAATGGGCGGTAATAATAATAAACTTATCTGAAAATTACTTAAACAAACTAAAAGAAAATACAAAATATAATCTAGAAATTATGAAATAAACCATAAAATACATTTTTTTAAAAATAATTATGCAAGCAAATACACAAAATTGCAATATATAATTTGATAATATTCAGATTAATTCAAAACAATAATTTGATATATTAAGTTAACTATAAAATTTTTATCTCTCATAAAGTTGATTTATATGTCTCATATAAAAAAAAAAAAAAAACTCAAATATTTATAATATATAAGCTCAAACTCCAAATAATTAAATTAAACGAACAATTTCTAAAAGATATTAAAAAGGTCAAACTCTACACGTGTAATTGTCTAGAATCAAAGAAGATATATTGATCCAAATTCATAAATTAAAAAAATAAATTTAAAAACTTAAATTTATCATTTATTTACTATATGTGTGATATATTTACATTCAAACAAGCATTGTACATTATGTTATAACTAGAATACATATATAAAGAATGCTTTCAGGTTGATTAGAAACAGATTGATAGACAACGGTATGTATACATAAAGAAGGCTCATGTTTGAGGGAAAAATGATTAAAAATAAAAGAAAAGAAAAGACAGTCCAAAGAACCAGTACTAGTGAACAAGCTCTTCTGGAGATATAATTATAAGCAGATTAATTAATTTTGATTTCCATGTTTGCTACAACTAATCATATCATAACATTAACAAGAACATTCTACCAATCTTCATCATCAACGAAGAAATATTCTTGGGTTTTGATTCATCTCAAAATTGTGAACATGCTCATCACCAGTAATCTCCACATGAGCAAGTACCTTTGCTAAAATGGTGAAACCGTTTCGGATCTCTAACCACAATGTCACGATCCGTGATCTTGGAGATCAACTTGATCGTCGTATGACAATCCGCACAAGTTCTGAGATTCTTGATCGCCTGGATTGGTGTCCCAGAAACGGAATTCATAATTCCGAAAACAACAGCCAGCTTCTCACTGTGAATTCGCAACACCATTCCCTTTTCCTCTTCATCAACGTCATGAAGAACCGATGCCACGCTTGGTACATAACCGGCTTCTAGAAGCTTCACCATTAACTCCTCTAGGTAATCATAGATTTTCTCATGCTGAGGATGTTGCCTATCTCCAGCAAGAAATATATGAATCCTACCTTTGAGCTCAACAAGACTGTATCCCGGGGACTTAACAACCCCATGTTTCTTCATAAACATCCGCATTCTTTTCACATCGTCCCACCTACCAGCATCAGCATAGATATTCGAGAGCAATGCATAATACCCTGAATTATTCGGATCCAACTCAAACAATTTCTTAGCAGATATCTCACCTAGCTCCACATTTTTGTGTATCCTGCAAGAAGCCAAAAGAGAAGACCAAATAACAAGATCAGGTCTCACCCTCATCTCCATGATTAAGTTATAAGCTTTTTTAAGATGGCCCGCACGAGCAAGGAGATCAACCATGCAACCATAGTGTTCCACAGTCGGTTCTATGTTGAACCTATGCTGCATTGTGCAGAACCAGTGCCACCCTTCATCCACCATGCCAGCATGGCAACAAGCCGAAAGAACTGACACGAAACTAATACTGTTTGGCTTTACTCCATCCTGAATCATCTCGGATAATACCTTTAGAGCTTCCCTTGCTTGACCATGCATTCCATAGCCAGCAATCATGGCAGACCATGATTTTACGTTCTTTTCGTTCATCCTATCAAATGCTCGCTTTGCTGTGTTTACTCTCCCACATTTGCAGTACATGTCAATGATTGAAGTGCCCACAAAGACATTACTCTCCAAATTCCTTTTTATAACCTATAAGAACGAAAACAGATTAATCCAATACTCATGCATTACATCAATTTAGATGGAGTTGGATTAAAGAGCAACCTGAACATGTATGCCTTTGCCTATTTGAAGAGCTCCAGAATGGGCACAAGCTAACAACACTGCAGATAAAGTCACAGAATTATACTCTGCATTCCTCACCATTGACTGGAAAACTTCAATTGCCTCCTCGGCAAATCCGTGCTGCGCACAAACTGCAATCATGGAGTTCCAAGAGATCATATCTCTCTCACTCATTTCATCGAACACTTTCTTAGAGAACTCGACCATGCCACACTTGGCATATGCATCGATCAAAGTATTACCAACACCCAAAACCTCATCCAATCCTCTTTTAATAACAAACCCGTGGACCCCTCGCGTCGCATTCTTCTCACAAACACGCGAACAAGCAGACAAAACAGACACCATAGTGACCCCATCAACGCACCCTTCCTCGTCCACATCACTCACCGCCTCTTCAAGCAACATCTCCTTGAAAAGCAGCAAAGCTTCACGAGCACAATCATTCTGAACATACCCATTAATCATCGAGGTCCAGGAAACCACGTTTCTTTGAGGAATTTCGTCGAACAGGTCTCGTGCATCGGCCAATTGGCCACACTTGGAGTACATATCGATAAGCGCGGAGGATATGAAAAGGTCGGAAGCATAACCGAAGACGAAAGCTTGTTGGTGGGCTTGCTTGCCGGAGGTGAGATCGCAGAGAGCTGAGCAGGATTTGATCGCGCAAGGAAAAGTTGAACGGTTGGGTTTGAGAGCGGATTTGCGCATGGAGGAGAAGGCTTTGAGGGCTTCAACCGAGTCGCCACCTCGAGCCAACTCGGCGATGATGGAATTCCAGGAGAAGACATTGGTTTTGTCGACGTAATTGTTGAACAACCTTGTGATGTTTGAGCTGCTTGAACAATGGCGGCTCTGTGTTAAAACGCACAAATTCAATTTTCGAGCCTTCATTCACAAATTTTGTTTGCTTATGCAATTTGTGGAGCATTTTATTAGTAATGAGGCTTAGTTCAGATTGCTATTATTCAAACTTCTTTGAAATGTTATTCAACTTACAATATTCATATTTAAGTTAATTTGGTAATCTATTGAATTGAGTTTAAATAAACCTTTAATCAATCAAGTTCGACTGTTCGAGTAAATTTATATTTTTACTCTTTTTATATATTTTTTTATACTCACCAATTTATTAGAACCTCATTTCTGGGCCCACCTTGATTAGGATGTAAATTTCGATTTCAATATCTTGATTTTACGAAAATTTCAGTGAAAATTTCGATATTTCAATGAAATTTTGAAGGAAATTTCAATTTTGAAAACTAAATTTTACCTATATTTCTTTGAAATTTCGCGAAATTTTTATCCCGGTACCTAATAGACTTGGGTTTAAATAATCACGTAGATTTAAGAAATTCCGCTAAAAATCATTATATTATAAGAAAAATAAATAAAATATGTTAAAATCGAGTTAATTTGGATGAGTCAAGGTTTCTCTCAACAACTTGAGATCAGATTCGTGTCAAAGATTGCAACTCCTATACTTGGTTTTGCACTCACCTCATTGACTTGAACTAAGCATATATATTAGAGAGAAATTAAGAGTTGAAGCAAAATTTCCATAACTATCTACATACAAATAGCAAAAACCATGATTAGTTCTAGAAATGAAGAAGTAATTTAATTAGTAACTAGGATGAAAGAATGTCCAAGAAAAGGCTGGCTTTTGGATGAAGGCCAGCCTCTTTGAGAGTCATTCCCATTTGATCAACACCATACACTTTTCTAGGAAAGTTTGATATTAGCCTATAGTTCCCATCCTCAACAAGGCCTAATGAATCGATGTATCGATACATCACTTGAATCTTGTCCGTACATGAGAAGCTCTGCTCCCTCCTCTCCCCATTTGGGAAACGGATCAAAATCTGTGAGACGGATCAATGTATACTTAGTCGTGGAAACGAACACAATGCATAGTCGAAAACAAAGCAAAAAAAGCTATTTCACCTGCGTTATTTCACTGGCTTTTTTATCTCTTCTCTGAGGGGTTTCTCCACTAATGCTAGCTTTGTGATTAGGCCTCTTCAGTTTCTCTCTCTCCTAAAACGACACACACATAGTCTAATGTTATAATGTGTTATGTTTCATGGTTTATCAAGTGTCACGTTATTTGAACCTGATCTGTTTTAAGAGCTGCTAAATAAGCAGCATCTTGTTCTTCTCTCAGACGACGATCTTCTCGTTTTTTCTCTTCGTGCTTAGCTCGTCCACTCCCGAATGCAAGCCCTTGTTCTTCCAGTGCTCTTTGCAGGATTTCTACCAATTCAGCAGGTGAAACAGGGCCTTCAATCTAGTGAGAATAGTACTATTAAACATTGATGTTATGAATATTCTCAATATTCAAATTTTCAAAATAATTGTCATAAAAATGTTCGCAGTAAAATTTTCTCCATATCGTTGCAAATATAATGTAGAGGCACAACCACAACTTAGTGACAATTTTTGTTAATTTTGTGACAAAATAGCAAACTTAAGGATGACTTATGCAGTTTCGTTGCAAACTGAAAGGCACACATATGGGATTAGAAGGTTAGCCACGAATTTAAAAATTTTCATCTCAAATTTAGCGACGAATTGTTAGTTTTGTCGCAATATAACAAATTTAGCCACGAAGCAAGCAATAAAGAAACCGATATGATTTCTACAAACCTGTTGGATCACTGCTAGATTGTCACCAGGAGCTGGAGCTACAAGTGCACAGAATGGAAAGCTAGCTACCCTTAAAGTTACAGCCATTTGTAGGCCTTCTGCTCGGTTATCAAGCCCGGCCCAGCAAACGAAGTTTGCATCGAGAAATTGTACTACAATCTCTGAGCAAAGGGTGTCTCTGCAAAAAGAGGGGGTGAAAGGGTGTTCTTGAGAGTGGATGTACATAAAGAGTAATTTATGCTCATCTTGAGCTATCCTTAGTGCATCCATGAAACGGCACGCGTAGAAGAAGGGATGTGTGGGCCCGTATTGCTGCTCGAAGCAAGCAAGAAAAGCCCACTCTTCTTGGACCATTGAGGGGTGATTATTCAGAGGAAATGGGAAGTTTAAGGGCTGTTGAGAATGGAAGTTTTGAGGATGGTTATGTCTTCTTCCTATTGTTCCCATTAGGTCTATTCCTTGGTTCATCACTCTTGTGAATCCTCCTAGTATGTTTCTTGGAAGGCCCACTATTCTACGAACGAGCCCGTTGCTTCGTCGCGTCGTTGATGACATGTTTTCTTCAAGAATGTGGTGGTTTTGAATTTTGATGATGTTTTGTAATGGGAATCCTATGGATTTTGATCATGTAATGAGCCAAATGTGGAAGAGGCTTTTCATTGTCAAACTTATGCTATGTTGTCATAATCAACTTTAGAACTTGTCTTTAACTTTATCAAAGTTAATTCAAAGTAGGGAGAGAATCCTGTAGGAATTCAGATATGTGCCTTTTTCTTTTCGACGATTTCAATGAAGATACTTTCCTTGTCAACATTGTCATGCTATAAGTCCGATAAAATTCCGAGATTATGGAATCAGAAAGACAGTCTGGATCCTCTACCCACAATCTCGTTATTTGAATAAACAATTGAATGAAGAAATGCAAGATTTTGTTATTACATAGGCTAGAAATAGCATGAGTGTTATTACACATAGTTTGCTAAAAGTTATGATAGTAGCACCAACTGCAATAATTGAGTGTGGACCTTTTTCTATGTATATAATCAATTCCTCTTAATGTCTTAGCTTCAAAGCGACGCAAAGTTTACTTTGCGACTTGCAATATGCACTTAGCATTCAATACAATATGAAGAATGGTACTAATGATGAAACTAGACATTGCCTATCTTCAAAGATAAGTGCACTCACTGTCTTTCACATGATTGGTAATTTGGACTAAATAGACAACACTAGCTAGAAAACCATGCTCAATTAATACTCAATTTTTCCCTCATTCAAAACATTCATCTTGATCTTGATCTTGTTCTTGTTTAATTTCATTCCCCCCAATATGCTTCTCATCTTCTTGCCCATCTTGCTATCCTTCCATCCAAACGGTGCCTATTCGTCTCATTGCACGACGAAAACCTCATCCAAAACCTTCGAAAAATGCATGACACTCCCAACTCAACAAGCCTCCATAGCTTGGGCATACCATGCCCACAATGCAACTCTTGATCTAGCCTTCTTCGGAAGCTTCATCTCGCCCTCGGGCTGGGTCGGGTGGGGCATCAACCCCACCTCCCCCGAGATGACCGGGACCCGTGCCCTAATCGCCTTCCCGGACCCAAACTCGGGTCAACTAGTCCTCCTACCCTACATTTTGGACCCAAGTGTCAAGCCCCAAAAAACCCCCCTCCTATCCCGCCCCCTCGACCTCCACGTCATCACCTCCTCCGCCACTTTGTATGGCGGCCGCATGGCCACCATACACAACGGCGCGACCATCCAAATCTACGCCACGATAAAGCTCGTACCAAACAAGACCAAGATCCACTTCATATGGAACCGCGGGCTATACGTGCAAGGCTACTCCCCCACCATCCACCCAACCACGACCAACGATCTGACCTCAATTACAACAATAGATGTCTTATCAGGGCTGGAAACAAAAACAAACAACAACATTAGACCACTCAAGATAGCTCATGCTATACTAAATGCAATCTCATGGGGACTCTTGCTACCAATAGGCGCGTTGACTGCACGCTACCTACGCCATATCCAAACCGTAGGCCCCGCATGGTTCTACGCCCATGCAGGGGTGCAAATCTCAGCTGTTTTCTTGGGAACAATTGGCTTCTCCATTGGAATAAGGCTCGGACAGCTGTCACCAGGCCGGGTGTATGGCCTGCACCGGAAGCTAGGGTTTGCAGTCTTCTGTTTAGGATGGCTGCAAACACTGGCCTTGTTGTTTAGGCCAAAAACGACACACAAGTTTAGAAAGTATTGGAAATCATATCATCACTTTGTGGGATATGCATGTGTTGTTTTGGGTGTTGTGAATTGTTTTCAAGGGTTTGAAGTGATGGGAGAGAGCAATTCTTATGCAAAGTTGGCCTATTGTTTGTTCCTTTCGACTTTGGTTGGGGTTTGCATTGCATTGGAAGTGAATTCTTGGGTGATTTTCTGCAGAAAATCTAAGGAGGAGAAGCTGAAAAGAGAAGGGCTGTTTGGAGCTATTTCTGAGAAAGAAAGTGGATCAAGCCATGGATGAAATTCTGCATGTTTTAAGCCTAATTAAATAGCATGCAATAAAATGGAGATTTATTTATTTATGTTGTGAGAAAGTAAGTGTGCATTATTCTTTGATTTCTAGATAGTAGTGAAGTTGTTCATATGATGTTATATGGTTGTTCAAATTAAGAATTAAAATCAGAAATGAGACACATTTTTGATTTGCCAAAAGAATGGTAGAGTGAATTAACGTTGGTTTTTGTTTTCTTTTCAAAACCTTCATAATTAATGTTTTATTTATAAAATGATAATTGTTTTTTTTTTTTCCAAAAGTAATGTCTTAATTGAGTATATCAATAATGTCAACTGCAACTTCTTAAAGTGGAAATGAAAATGAAATGCTTTAAAACTGTAAGATGCTGTATCGATGTTGGAAGAAGATTATTATAAGTTGGAAAATTTTGGGACCATAATCATTTGAGGACAATTTGTTTTACCTTTAGCCCTCCACGCCAATTTGAGATTATTGCAAGGTTTATAAAGTAAATATATAATGATGAATGGGCCAAGTAAAGGCCCAAATATTAGTAAATAAGTCCATTCAAATAAGTTGCTGGATATATACCAAAATTTGATCAAATATTCAAAAGATTTATGTCAAAGACATTGTATGTATTAGTGAGCATATAAGATATATTTTGCATGTAAGTTGCTAAATAGAAATTAAAGAATGATTACACTTCATGCAACGACTTTATTACGATGTTCTCTTTAACTTTTTTAATGATGGATTTAATAAAGAACCCATCAATTTATTACACATCTCAATCCTGGAAGTTTTTTTTTTTTTTTTATTAAATGGTGAAACTCCAACCAGATTGAGATACAAAATAATGTATGTCTATAATATTTGGATCCATCAGATATGAATGTCACAGACAATATCTAATTACATTGCAATTCATTAAACTAAGATACAAAATAATGTATGGCTCTATAGATTATTGTTTAAATTATTAATGATTGGGTTAATTTCACTTTTAGACATGTATGTAGGATCCTTCTCATTTTTAGATAATCAAATATATGTTTTTCAATTTTGGTCTTGTATGTTTCAATTTTCGTCTTATATGTTTCCAATTTCAATCAAGTTTTCCAATTTTGGTTTTGTATGTTTTAATTTTTTTCAATTTCAATTCAATTTTGGTCGGATGGCCACCGAAAAATCTCACATAACATTAGCGAATTTGGGAACTCTGACCAAAATTGGATTGAAATTGAAACATACAGGATCAAAATCGAAAAACTTGACTGAAATTGATAAAAGTTAAACCATATAAAACGAAAATTGGAAAATGTATACTTGATTGTCAAAAAATAAAAAATGTCTTACATATAGAACCAAAATTAAAATTAACTCTTAATAATTATTGTTCACTGAACTAATCTGATTATTGATGTGTCAGTATTGATATATTCTTGCACACCCTTTAACAGGCAAAAAAAATCAGAGTAAATGCTATCAATATTCTATATTGAAGATGTAAGAATCATTTTGTTATCATTTACACAAGAAAATATTTTCCTTTTTTTTTTTTTTTAAATGAACTACCTACATGGCTTGCTCGTGTAAATTGAAAAATGACATTATAATATTTTATTCAATATAATGAAAAAAATACAAGAATATGTAAAAAACCAAAAAAGAAAAGGAGAGTCATAAGCAGCAACCAGATTTGAAGAGGATTTGAAGAAGAATTCAAGAGATCGAGGAATCGCTAGATCATCGTCTAGTAGAGTTTTTAATCATTTCTTCTTTTGTTAAGTATTAGTAGATATGATATTTCCAATCTTGTCTATAAGTTTGTTTACCATCATGTCTAACTAATTTTCTAGGGTTTCTAGGGCTTGTTAGTAATTTGATTCGAATCTAGATGTATCTTTAATTTTAATTCAAAGTTCATGATCGTTTATCCTATTTGTGTGTTTATGAGTTGATTGCTTGTTTGGTTATTCGGCCGGTAATTGAGCATGTTTTAGTAATTAGATCAAAATTTGGGAGATAAGATTTAATTATGGAAGAATAAACACATGATGCATAAAAAGACTTAAATCGGGAGATTAAGGAATTTATGTGATGAGAAATCAATCTTAGGTACTTTTGGGAGTTGTTATGTTTCAATCAGATTGAGTAGTGATACCTCTGGTGGTATAATAATCAACCGGTTAACTGATTTGGGAGATCTGTTAATTCGACATATGTGATTGCTCATATAGGATGATTGATTAATGAACTTGAATTGGTTAAAGTGATGTTTTGATGAGAATTAGACGAAAACATGTCCTAGAACCTATCTTAGATATCTGTTATTCTTGAGTGAATTTATCTGCGTAGTTACTTTTCTATTAAATTAATTTGCAATCGGTGTGATTTGATTTTCCTAGATAAACTGAAAATTGAATTTGATTAATTAGTTAGTGTCTAGATAGCCAATCTCTGTGGGATCAACCTTACTCACCACTTCTACACCCTACACCATACACTTGCGGGAGTAGCTAAAAGAAAATTAGTGAACAGACATTTCAAGAAACACTCATCCACACCTATGATTGGCCTACACCTGTCATAAAACCCTCCTTACAAGCACTAAGACAAACATATAACCTATCAAACCTCTCTAATCCATCCTCATCAGTTTCAGTCCCCACAATAACTGTAGAACCACAGTCGCTTCTTCTCAACTCCACTGCATAGTCCCAAAGTTTACCATATTGAGCATCTGGATCACCCTTTATCATTTTCAATGCCCTTCTCTGAACTATATAAGCCACATCTCTAGACACAGTACATCCAATCTCCTCAATAATGTCTTGTCTAAACCCCTGGACTCTTATTTTGGGATCACTTACAAACTTCTTCATGTATCTCTCACTCAACCATCTTGATTTCACATTTTTCACATTTCTAGTGGTGGGACAAGTGTGGTTATCATTAAACAATCTAACCCTAAAGGTATTCTCACCTGTCACCTTAATCAAATTCACCCTTCATTTACATATACTCACAACACATCTTGCATAACATTTACTGGGATCACTCTTGGTAAATGTGATAGATCTATGTGTTTTAACAGTATATGAATTGACAATCTTTTTAAAATCATCTCTATTTCCAAAAGTTAACCCAACACTTAACACAGGATCATCATACATACATTCATCATTGAGAATTGGGAAATTAGGCGGCCTATCCTCACCATCGGAGTCTTTATACTCATCAAAGTTAACCCCTTCCCCAATAACATCATCATCAGAATAGTCAGACTCAATATCTACCCCCTACACCACCATCAGTCCCTGCCCCCCTACACCATCCCCTGTTCATTTTCATTTTCAGAATTCATGTTATAGTCATCATCACTAATACCATTAGATTTAGTTCTTTCCTCACCATTTTCATTTTCCTCAGCAAAGTCATCAAAGTTCACCTCATTTACCTCATTAGATTCTATTCTTTCTAGTTTTTTTAGCATAAACATCAAAACATCTAACATTCACATGCTTGAATGTCCATTCAGTTAACAATGCATCACTATGTAAAAGAATGAACTAATTATTCTGAATAAAGTAGAACCTCCTATTCCATTGTCCCATTGTTAGTTCTGTCAATCTTTGCAAATCTTGTAGAGTAACAGACTTGGCTAGTATATAGTCATAAATAGAAACTCCCCACCCCTATATTCAGCTACAGGATAAGAAAGTAATTCACCTCCATGATGAATTTTCATTATAATTTATTTGGTGCATGAATCTGTCAATTGAAAAAAAAAAGACTTAATATTTATACCCTAACAACCCACCCACACACAATAAAGAAGAATATTCCATTGTCAATTAAATACACAAACAGTGGACCTGGACCACAACCACAACCATAACAACCCCACCCCTACCCCACATGTCTGGAAAACAAGACTCACCCCCATATTTAAAGTTCAACAACCATTAAAAAGTAAAAAAATGTCAATGGTCCACATTTTGCACAAAATTACATATAAATCCTACCCAACACTGCCCTTTCACAAGCCAATAAGTACACAACAAAAACGTAAAAGTCAATGATAACTTACCATATCGAGGTGGTGGGAATACTTTCAGTTTGCGGTCGCATTTCTTCACCATCTTCAATGCTGGAATTGTGGGCTTCTTTTCTTCTCACTGGTCAACACCACTAGTTTAGGTTTGGGGATTTTGATAAGGATTTTCAGGGTTGAGAAGGAAACGAGGTATTTTTCTGGAAATTTTGGTGAAGGGAATGAGGAATTCTTGATTTCAGAAATTAGGGTTCGCGAAATTGGGGGGGGGGGGAATTTTTTATTTTGGGGAGGAATTTCCCCCTTTTGGGTTAATCCCGTTTTGTGAAGTATGATGTGTCATCTAACACATTGGGCCCCATTGTTTAATACACATGGCAGAGAAAAATTAATACACAAATGCCACATAGCTAAATCACCCGCCACCTCAGCAAATTGAGCCCGCAGAACCCGAATTAGGGGGTCACGTGCAAAAAATGTGCAATTTCAGTCCAAATAAGCAATTCGGGCTGAAATTGGGCAAAATTGGCGAGACCCGACAACTTAAAGTCCTAAATTGCCAGCCCGAAATTTTTTTGTCCTAAATTGCCAGACCCCCTAACTTAATGGGCGAAAAAAGTAATAAACTCTAATAATAATAATAAATTATTATTATTATTATTATGGTTGTTATAGTAAAAAATTATGGTTTCTATTGAAAAACATTATCAACTAAACTTATTAAATAAAATGTCAATAAAACATCAATTCACTATTTTAATTCTTTTTTTATCTATATTTTAAAAAGAATTTTCAAATGAATAAAATATAGCTTTTAATATTTAAAGTCTTTTACTTATTTATTTAGCAACATCAACATCAAAAAAACTGTTAAAAATATCAACAAAGTGTAAAAAATTCAAAATAAAAAGGATTTATCAGAAACTTCCCCTCTCAGATCAGGAAACCAGAAGGGTTCAAACCAATAGGGTAAATAATACATTTCTCCAATTTCTTTCCTTCCCATTAATTCTCCCAAATTTCCACCATTTTCTCCACTCAGAATCCTCTATTTCAAGTATTTGTTACATCTTTTAACATCCATCGTTGGATTGTCGCCACGTGTCACTTGAACACAACCTCATTTTTGTAAAATATACAACTAAGGTAACAAGTTGTGCTCAATGCAAGTATTCATACTAGGAGCATTCTCATTGTCAATAATCTCTTGTACAAAAATGATTAAATTACATTAATTAATATCTAAGATTTGCAATATAATCTACATATCTTATTATGTACGCCAAAAAATCTCAATGATTGTCTATTACGATTTTGAAGGTATAAATTCCACTCCAAACGTTACACAAGAAATAGGATAAATATTAATACATTTCTCATTCTCCCAAATTTTACCTGCATTTTCACACAGAATGGTTAAGAGTGGGAAGAGAGTTGGAGAAGATGGAATATTGGATTACAATGGACCAAGAAAACGTGCAAAATGGTGCAAATCAAGTTGCATTTAAGTAATTATTTTAAACTTACTCTTTTTTAGGATAATATAAATATTTCTAAGATTATTAATACTTCAAATTTTTATATTTTACATTAAGTTTGTATTTTTGTTAGGATAATATAAATATTTTACATTTGCTTTAATTTTTAAATACATATTAGAATATGGATCTATTTTGCAAATTCGACCCAAGCCTGTGAGGAAATTATAACTTTCACATATCGAGTACTCCTAAAAAATATAATTAAGGTCTCTATAGATTGTATAGAATACCCTTAAGAGTGATGATCAAACCACGTTAAACTTGGTGTGGTTTTGTGTGTTTAGAGTGTTTGGTTTTTCGACTCTCGTAATCAGCCTTGTGGTTCTGCACTTTGCATTGCTAGTTTAATACACATAATTTTTCTTCGATTTGAAATATTTGAGTTATTTTCTTTAGTTGACCAAGAATGTCAATTCTATGTAATTATAAAAACTAAAAAACTATTTTCTCAATTTTTTTAATAAAATCACATATTAAATACCAAAATGGATTGATTTTGTTTTTTCCTTTTCTGATAAGTATTTAAGAAAAAACATTATAAACAAACTTTTAGTATAAATTATAATGGTTAAAACCCAACTACAAATATAACAAACTGTGCAACACACTGGAAAAATACTAATTATAATAATATTAAATAATAATAAAATTTAATCAAATTTGTAACTAATAAAATGCAGCAATATAAAAAAATGAATTTAATGATACATGCAAATTTATATATAGTTACTTCCTTGAAATTGGTTTATATTCAGTTCTTCGATTCAGTCAATTTTAGTTTGACAAAAATAATTGGAGCGGTTTGAAACGAATAAAGTCAAACAATCAGGGTATGTTTGTTTCGGGTTTATGTAGGATTGGGGAAATCCGGATCTTGAAATCTTGAGATTTGTAAATAAAAGTGAATAGTTAAAATCTGTGATTGTTATGAGATTTTATAGGGTAGAATTATTACTGTAGATGTCAAATCAATGCTGGAAAAGTTAGTAAGTGTAATATTAAATTATTAGTTGATGTAATGATTAAATAGAGTAGGATTTTGATAGATTTCATAATCCTTGTTTGTTTAAGGATTTACATCAAGGATTTGAGATTTTAAAATCTCAAATCCCGACCAGCCAACACTAATCCAAACATCACCTGAGATTTACATCAATGTTTCTTTATCGATTCAGATGTGTTTCGGTTCGAATTTCTCTAAAGTTTGATTATCTCCGAAATTCGTGGTCACCCCTAATCCCCTTTGTGCCTTTTTAATTCATTTTATCTATCTTTTTATTTTAAAACAATTCATAATTTATTAATTTTGTTTTAAAATTTATATTTTATGTATTAATATATAATGCAATTTTATTGATCTATGTATGTTTTTATTTTAAAAAACAATTTATGATTTGCTATTTTAAGTTTTTATTTTAATTTATATTTCTAAATCAAGTTGGATTTAAGTAATTATTTTAAACTCTTTTTTAGGATAATATAAATATTTCAAATATTATTAACTTCAAATTTATATTTTACATTAATTTGTATTTCTGCTAGGATAATATAAATATTTTAAATATTACAAATGTTTTAACATATTAGGGATCTATTTTGAAAATTCGACCCAAGCCTGTGAGGAAATTTTAACTTACACATATCCAGAACACCTAACAAATATAAGTAAGGTCTACATAGATTGTATAGAATACCCTTAAAAGTGATGATCGAACCAAGTTAAACTTGGAATGTTTTTTATTCTCGTCATCAGCCTTGTTGTGGTTTTGCAATTTGTATTGCAAGTTTGATACACATAAACAATAGAAATCAACCAATTTTGGAGGAAAAATATGCATATCTAGACAAATTCAAAAGAAAATTTAACAAAAAAAAATTGAGACAAATTAGATTAGAGGAAAAATGGCACCCAAAAACTTGACTTGGTTATTTTGGCCTATGCTTTTAGCAAATTTAAATCCTATTAATGAGCTTTGACAAAGTTAGAATTGATGCTATTTTGATTCTTGATCTTCTCTATAAGTATAGGTAGAATCTGCCTTCAAAAGAGCTCGATTTTCACATATCAAATCCCATACAATAAAGTTCTTCCTCGGCATCATGAAATCGCTCTCCCTAAGCTTCAAACTTGGACAAAAATCATAGCCTAAATATATGATTCTTTTCTTCCCTTCTTTGGTCATAGAGACTTGAATTCTTTATGTGATGTTTGCACTAAAGAAAACATGCAAATAGTTAGTTCAAGTGATGTTTTGAGTCAACTAACTATTGATATTATGCTCACTTATATCACCATCTTTTTATAATTTTGTCTAGTAGAATTTCATGAACTATTGTAATTTAAGACAAGATTTTGTGGGGTCACTTAAGAATACATAATTATAAAATCCCAATAAATCAGAATCAAAATCTTTGAAACAAGAACATATTCTACTCAAAATGTACTGAGTTGAGTCTCTCTTCTATTGATTGGAAATTTGGAAATTAACTTCAACTTTTCTAGTATCTTTCAATATCAAAAATTTACTCAACATATAAAAACAATCAAGAAAATTAGTATTACCTTGCACATGTTAGCATCACTCATGATTCTTAGATCACACCTGAAAATACTGCCCAAATTCCTTTAGGCCAAAAAAGAGGGAAAAATAGAGGGTATAATTTAAGAATTTTCTATTGTAAATCATTGAGAAAAAGATGAATTTTACTCTAAAGCAAGGACTGCTTTGGTGTATTGTATTGGAGCCCTTTGGTTTTCCCTTGTGCAGATATCTACCCCTCTCATCATCCTATCCTGCAATTTTTCATAAATGGTTTTTGTTTTTATAAAATTATTACATATGATTGTATTTCAACAACATTTTTAAATCCTGATGATGCTAAAAAAAGAAAAGACAAAAACCCAACTTGCAAAGTAGTTGTCCTCAAAACTGTCATCGCTTGATTTGAAGGCGTGGATTATATTGGGATATGGACTTCCAGTCTGAACCATCCTCGTCCCTGTAACGTTGTACTAGTAGTGTTGAACCAGAAATATTCAATGATTCCAACGATGACGCGACCTTATGCAACAGTCTATGTGGCAGCATTGTCAGACTTTGGCACTTAAAGATTTCCAGATTCAAGAGACAAGGCATGAGCGTCATGTCTGCAGATTCTTCTTCGCTCGTTACGTCCTCCCACTCTTTCCAGTTCTGACAATTGAAAAATGTCAGCTTCTTCAATTTTGGAAACGCAATAATATCCAGCTCCATGTCTATTCCCAGGAATTCTCGTCCCAAAAATTCCAATCCTTCCATATGAAAAATGTCAATCTCCTCGAGGCATGGCAGTTTTCCAAGGGGTGGCAATGATGACAAGTGATCGCACTCATATAGTTTAATCTGTCTTAATTGGTTGAGGGGCGACACAATCCAGCTCAGTGGAAGCTTTGGGCCTTTGTAGTATGTAATACTCAGAGATGTCAAATTTGGATGGGGCTCCAATGCATCTATTAAATTCATCCTCACCAATGCTGACTCATCACTTTCATCCATCTCATCCACAAATCTTATATCAAGACTGTTGATGTCTGTCTTATTTCGCAATTCTGCTTCCCGAGCATCCTCAACCACTTGTTCTAAATTGCAATTAGCTAACCTGATTCTCAAGATTAGATAACCACTAAGATGGTTTAACTTGTTCAATAATCCCAACTTGTTCCAACCATTTCCTCCATGAAATTCACCCAATGTGTGCAGTCCAGTCAACTGTCCTACTCCTTCTGGAAGTTTACTCAGACTCGAACATGCAAAAACATCCAAGGTTTGCAATTCATGCAAACCACATATGCTCTCTGGCAACTCCTCCAGAGACTTATTGTTACTCAAGTCAAGAAATCTCAATTGTATCAAATTCCCAATTTCCCTTGGCAACTCCTTTAGAGATTCATTCCCTCTCAAGTAAAGATGTCTCAATTGTATCAAATTCCCAATTTCCCTTGGCAACTCCTCCAGAGACTCATTCCAACTCAATTGAAGATATCTCAATTGTATCAAATTCCCAATTTCCCTTGGCAACTCCTTTAGAGACTTATTGCCATACAAGTTAAGATGTCTCAATTGTATCAAATTCCCAATTTCCCTTGGCAACTCCTTTAGAGATCCATTCGCCCACAACTCAAAATGTTTCAATTGTATCAAATTCCCAATTTCCCTTGGCAACTCCTTTAGAGATCCATTCTCACTCAATTTAAGATGTCTCAATTGTATCAAATTCCCAATTTCCCTTGGCAACTCCTTTAGAGAATCATTGTTACTCAATTCAAGATGTCTCAATTGTATCAAATTCCCAATTTCTTTTGGCAACTCCTTTAGAGAATCATTGCTTCTCAAGTCAAGATGTCTCAATTGTATCAAATTCCCAATTTCCCTTGGCAACTCCTTTAGAGAATCATTCCATCTCAAGTCAAGATGTCTCAATTGTATCAAATTTCCAATTTCCCTTGGCAACTCCTTTAGAGAATGATTCCATTTCAAGTCAAGATGTCTCAATTGTATCAAATTCCCAATTTCCCTTGGCAACTGCTTTAGAGATCCATTCACACTCAAGTCAAGATGTCTCAATTGTATCAAATTCCCAATTTCCCTTGGAATCTCTTCAAGTTTGGAATCTCTTAAGCAAAGAGTTTGCAAGTTATAAAGTTGAAAAATGAATTTAAGAGCTACAGAGGATAATTCTTCAATTTCAGACAAGTTCAACCATCTCAAGTGAATCATGTTTTCTATTCCTTGAGGAATACTTTTACAGCCTTCCATGCTTAACACCCTCAAACGTTTGAGACAGCCACAAAGATTTTGAGGACATTCTTTTCTATTCACAAATAAACTACAAAATTCATTCACTGTCGAAACTAATAGAGGGTCACAAGCTTGGCAACTTGTCTTATTCATTCTCGTGGCCTCCACTTTACCACTCTTTCTAAGAAATTGAGCAAAATCATGCACTATATCATGCATCTTACAACTTACTATTTTCTCATCCAAATCATTTTTCTCAAATTCTTGAAATAGAGAACACATTGCTAAAATGTCAAAGGATTCTTGCCCTTTCAGTTCCATGTTTCCAATATCAGAGCCCAAATAACCAAGTGCCATCCAATTTCCTATTAAACTCTCAACATTAATTTCAAAATCCTTAGGAAAGACAGCGCAATATGAGAAACAACGCTTAAGTGTTGGAGACAATTCATTGTAGCTTAAAAGCAAATGAGGAAAAAGTTCTGTCTTTGCTTCTTCTAATTGCCATACTTCACTTTCTAGTACATTCTCCCACTCTTCCAAAGTTTTCTTGAAACGCAAAACACTTCCTAAAGTTTTTACAGCTAGAGGCAAGCCATTGCACTTTTTAGCTATTTTTTTACCAATCTCCTCAAATTCCATTCTAGGCTGAGCTATTTGACGCAATAGCAACCAACTATCTTCGTCAGATAGCTTTCCTGGATGATGAATGTCGTTGTCCATGGTGCATGTGATTTTAGCAACCTTTTCATCTCTTGTTGTCACCAAAATTTTACTACCCATTCCACCACATTTAAGGGAAGTTATCAACGCATCCCACTTCTTATATTCATGTGTCCAAACATCGTCTAGGACAAGAAAAAATGTTTTTCCTCTAATAGATTCGCTTACAGATTGTAATAGAGTTTCCAAGTTATTAGTATTCGAAGAATCTCTCTTTGTTACAATCTCGATAATCTTTTTCGCAATGGCAGTCAGATCAAAGGGATCTGAAACACAGACCCATATTCTCAAGTCAAAAAACTTGTCCACTCGACTATCACCATAAACTAGTTGAGCAAGAGTTGTCTTCCCAAGTCCCCCTACACCCACTATAGACACAACATGTATGGATCCTAATTCCTCTTGTTTACCCAAAAGCTTGGTCATAAGAATATCCCAATCAGAGTCTCGACCCTGAACTTCTGCCAAGTTGGTAAAAGAAGTAGTATCTCGCCAAGACATATGTGAAGTCTCAGCAGTGGGCTGATACCTGACAAAATTATATCTATCTTTCTCCTTCAAAACTTGGTCAAGTTTCGCCTTCACATTTAGTATTTTCTTGGCAATATCATGACGAACAACAACTTTCTTGAAACATAAACATGAAGATGATGGGATGAAGGAGCATACCGACTTTTTCTTTGGAGGAGGTGGATCAGCAACAACAGCATCATCAGATTGATGTTGTTCCATCTCAAGTTTGAGAATCGCGTAATTCCATTCATCCAAAACATCCTCCATTTCACGAGACGTGTGTTCCAGCCTGGACAACCAGTAGTTGACCATATCGTCTTTGAACCGTCGATTCTCAGCATCATCCAACACATATCTGATTGCTTTCAGCTCATCAGCAAGCTGGTGGACCTCCTTCTCAGCACCTCTCACCAAATTAATATGGAATCGAGCCTGCTCTGCAATCAGACCTACGATTTGCTCAGCCACAGCGGAAACAATTGCATCAGCCATGTTGAATATTGATCAGATCACTTCTCTTTCTTGTATTGTATTGTATGTGTGTGTTTGATTATATACAACCATCACATATATGCATCTCTATCATGATAACATCATCATATGCAATATACTTTGCCTTCATGTCCAGCTAAGGAATCATCTTTTTTTGTCAACATGATATACCAGTTGTCTGCTTCCTTTATGAATTCCTATCTTTTTCTTTTTCTTTTTTGAGAAATATGAGTGAATTTTGAATCCATTCTAATTTAAGGGCACTGGATTTGAAATTAATTCATTTCAAATTTTGTATTTCAAATCCCTCAATCAAAACATAACCAGCTTAATGCTCAATTCAAGTTATTTAAGGAAAATATAGATAAATACCTCATCCGTTTCATATTAATTGTCGTTCTGGAGTTTTCGTCATAAATTAATGAATATAGAATTTGGACAAATATACTTTTAAACAATATTTCTCTCTCATCCATTTCAAAATTAAATTGATTCTTTCTTTATCTATTCCTTAATTATTTACAAACCTTTTTTTTTATCAACGTTTTATAAATTTTTTTTTTTTAGCCAAGAGAAAAATTTTTCCCCCAAATTATCCTTCTAATATTGAGATTTCTCCTTTTTTTTTATTTGTTTCTTTCCTTCCTCATCTATAATTTATATCTCTCATATCAACACACATTATTTTCCACCAAATAAATTTATTTTCCTATGAATCTAACGACTAATGAAGACAGACTGATGATGACGACTGAGTATAGTTGTGTGAGTTTTTTTCCCTCGCCTTTTTTTTATTCACCCTAATTCTTGTCTTTATTTTCTACAATGGTGGCCATAAGTTCCTGTCCCCACCACCACACTTTTTTTTTTCTTTATATCCTCAACTTTTCAAGTCTTATTTCTTTTGATAGTGGCAGTGGCACTTCAAATTCGAAAACTATTGTCTCGTTTAACTTCATTTCAAAAACTAACAGTGCACCTCAATTTCAATTCTTTTATTTTTCTTCCATTTAAAAGATGTATTATCAAATAAGGTTAGGGTTTTTGATGATATAAATGTTTACGATAATTTAATAATTTATGTTGCTACGGGATGTTACATGATAATACTGTTAGTTTATTTTATTACGTGGCCTATGTTATTATTGTGCACTAATTTTATTTTACCAAAAAGGTATTTGAATTTTTTGATGGAAAAAATTTAGATTGCTATTAATAAATTATACCGGTCCCAAAGGTTGCCTCAAAATATACATAAATAAATCTTCTTTATTTGGATGTTTTCTTGTTTTTAGAAGAAGATGGTTTTTCTGCCAATTTTGGAATGAATTCATTTCCAAAACTTCCCTCTCTCCCCAACGGAATTAAGGGGATTCATTCCATAATGGGATTCCGTTTGCTGGAATTTCTTTTGAAAAAGGAACGTCCCCCCCTCTCTCTCAACTGATTTGTGAGATTTTTGGGATTTAATTTTCCTTCCTTCATAATAATCTGGCTCCATCTCCAACTGATTTTAAGGGAATAATTTTTGGACAAGGTTTTAGTCCATATTATTTAAGAGAAGAAGGTAAAAAAAAAAAAACGCTTTAAGTAATTTTAATCCATCAATAAGAATTTTGAGGAAAACTTTTGAAGATCAAGTACTAACACTTCCGCTCAAGGATGTCTTCGATTCAAAATTGTAAGGTTTTAATATGTTTGTTATTTTATTTTGAATTTACGAATTCTGTTCTTCTTTTTGTGTTTTATTATTACAAAACACTTAACATAATGTTTTAAGTTTATCAAATACGACTTATTATATAATGCTATGAGATGCTCATAAATTAATGATTTAAGGTTGATACAAGCTGAAATATTGGTTGGTACGGACTTTGAAATTATGGTACAATTAGAAGTATTTGTTTGTATAAACTGTTAATTATTGGTACGAGCTTAATTGTATGGTGGTACGAGGTTAAATGTATGATGGTACGAACTTAATTCTATGATGGTACAGGGTGAATTGTAGGTTGGTAAGGGCCAAATTATATGTTGGTACGGGTTTAATTATATGGTGGTACATGCTAAACTTAAGGTTGGTACGAACTTAATTAAATGGTGGTACGGACTAAACTATAAATTGGTACGAAATTAATTATATGGTGGTGAGAACTAAACTGAAGGTTGATACAAACTTAATTAAATGGTGGTACGAGCTAAACTATAGGTTGGTACGAACTTAATTAACATTATCATACGCAATATAATAAATGATAAATGAATTTGTAAAATGATATGTTCACATCTAAGGAGATTGACTTTAAACTTTATTAATACTATGGCCATGTGCAATGACGGACCCCCTCAATTTTTTACAAAAAAGTAGGGATATTTATTTGTATATTTTTTTATTAAAAAATAAAAAGTATGTACAATAATTACTTTGCCTTCATGTCCAGCTAAGGAAACATCTTTTTTTGTCAACATGATATACCAGTTTATGCTTCCTTTATCAATTCCTTTTTTTTTTTTTTAAGAAATATGAGTGAATTTTGAATCCATTCTAATTTAAGGACATCTCGATTTAAGTAGATTTGAAATTAATTCATTTCAAATTTTGTATTTCAAATCCCTCGATCAAAACATAACTAGCTTAATGCTCAATTCAAGCTATTTAAGGAAAATATAGAGAAAGACCCCATCCGTTTCATATTAATTGTCGTTTTGGAGTTTCCGTCATAGATTAATCAACATAGAGAATTTGGACAAATATATTTTTAGACAATATTTCTCTCTCATCCACTCCAAAATTAAATTGATTCTTTCTTTATCTATTTCTTAATTATTTCATTATAACTTTTCCAACTTAAATAGGTAAGTTTAAAATTAAGAAATCTTTTAAAGATTGAGGGTAACATTGGAAAAGTAGTGGCAAAATAGCGAAAACATCAATTAATATGAAACAAAATTTTGACTCCAAAATGACAATAAATATGAAACGGTGGGAGTATATAATTTTAGGTGGAAATCCACATTCTTAACCTCTTTTATTTACAAACCTTTTTTTTTATCAACGTTTTATAAATTGTTCTTTTTTAGCCAAGATAAATTTTTTCCCCCAAATTACCCTTCTAATATTGAGATTCCTTTTATTTTTTTATTTGTTACTTTCCTTCTTCACATCTATAATTTATATCTCTCATATCAACACACATTATTTTCCACCAAATAGATTTATTTTCCTATGAATCGAACGACTAGTGAAGACAGACAGATGAGACACATTTTTGATTTGCCAAAAGAATGGTAGAGTGAATTAACGTTGGTTTTTGTTTTCCTTTCAAAACCTTCATAATTAATGTTTTATTTATAAAATGATAATTGTTTTTTTTTTTCCCAAAAGTAATGTCTTAATTGAGTATATCAATAACGTCAACTGCAACTTTTTAAAGTGGAAATGAAAATGAAATGCTTTAAAACTTTAAGATGCTGTTTCGATGTTGGAAGAAGATTATTATAAGTTGGAAATTTTTGGGACCATAATCATTTGAGGACAATTTGTTTTACCTTTAGCCCTCCACGCTAATTTGAGATTATTGCAAGGTTTATAAAGTAAATATATAATGATGAATGGGCCAAGTAAAGGCCCAAATATTAGTAAATAAGTCCATTCAAATAAGTTGCTGGATATATACCAAAATTTGATCAAATATTCAAAAGATTTATGTCAAAGACATTGTATGTATTAGTGAGCACATAAGATATATTTTGCATGTAAGTTGCTAAATAGAAATTAAAGAATGATTACACTTCATGCAACGACTTTATTACGATGTTCTCTTTAACTTTTTTAATGATGGATTTAATAAAGAACCCATCAATTTATTACACATCTCAATCCTGGAATTTTTTTATTTTTTTTTTAAATGGTGAAACTCCAACCAGCTTGAGATACAAAATAATGTATGTCTATAATATTTGGATCCATCAGATGAATGTCACAGACAATATCTAATTACATTGCAATTCATTAAACTAAGATACAAAATAATGAATGGCTCTATAGTTTATTGTTTAAATTATTAATGATTGGGTTCATTTCACTTTTGGATATGTATGTAAGATCATTTTCATTTTTAGACAACCACATTTATGTTTTTGTATGTTTCCAATTTCAATCAAGTTTTCCAATTTTGGTTTTGTATGTTTCAATTTTTTTCAATTTCAATCCAATTTTGGTTTGATGGCCACCGAAAATCTCACATAAGATCGGTGAATTTGGGAATTCCGACCAAAATTGGATTGAAATTGAAACAAATAGAACCAAAATCGAAAAACTTGACTGAAATTGGAAAAAGTTAAACAGAACCAAAATTAGAAAGTGTATACTTAATTGTCAAAACATAGAAAATGTCTTACATACAAAACCAAAATTAAAATGATTATTGTTCACTAAACTAATCTGATTATTGATGTGTCAGAATTGATATATTCTCGCACACCCTTTAACAGGCAAAAAAAATCAGAGTAAATGCTATCAATATTCTATATTGAAGATGTAAGAATCATTTTGTTATCATTTACACAAGAAAATATTTTCCTTTTTTTTTAAATGAACTATGTTGGTCCCAAGTGGTCAGAGGTTCAGAGGGAGTGAATAAACCTCTATCGATTTTTTAAATTTTGAAAACTTTTCTGTAAAACAGATTCCTAATTCAACAGAGAATGCAGTAACCTGTCTCGATTCAGCAACCTGACCAAAGGCTGATTCAGGTTCCTGACTTGGTATCAGAATGCAGCGGAATAAACTAGATAGAGTTTCTGTTTGGAAAATGTTTTATTTTGCAAGTATACTGTTTGACAAAAGGTTTTAGCAGGATGCTTGTGATGTATGCACCAGGATATATCAATGCAATGCAACAAGCAAACAAAAGTAATAAAAAACTTATGACTTATAGTGGTTCGAAGGTGGTGTAATCCTTTTACATCTACTCTACTCCTTCCCAGAGGAGGAATTTCGTTAGGTCAGTTCGATTTACAACTCTCAACTTTACAAACTTTTTCCTAACAAATTATACCTACTAGAATTCCAGATTTCTAGGCCAAAACCCACACAGAGTACACAATCTCACACAGGACAAATAGCCTATACAAGACTATATACTTAGCAAGGATCCAATCATATCAATTAAGTTACATCAAATTAAAACAACCTAGCGCACACAATACAATGGTTAAAAGATACAGAGTTTCTTCAACTATTGCAGTGAAGTCAGTCTTGAATATGAGAGCTCGAATGCTTGAGTAGACTGTTTCGAAGGTTGAGTGACTGCGCTTGATATGCTTGAGAAGAATAAGACTTGAGAGATAAATATGTAGTTCAAAGCTTTAGTTATCCAGTAGCCTTCATGGTCACTCTAACCATCTATTTATATCAGTGGAAAATGCTCGTTGAAGAGATGCATTGTCCTTTTTTATTTTAAAAAGATCTTGCAAATTTTTGCAATTAATGTGCCTGGGATAGACTAGATTGAAAGTCATGTCCTTCTCTGATTTGCATTAATGGCGTCACTCCTCGACTATAGAGCTATGCAGAGCTGTAGGTCCAGGTGGCATCGTCTTATTGGCTTGACACATACTTCTATCTAACGGATCCTTAGCAGGAGCCATCCTCGTACATTATTCAATACACATTCCTTGTACTGTCTTAAATGAGTAAGTTAGACTTACAGCTTTCTGATCAGCTTTCAGTACTTGCTTATTGTAAGTGCTAGCTTTCTGATCTTGAGTCAGCTTTCTGCGTCAGAGACTCTTTCAATCTCCCAATTAGCTTTCTGCTCCATCTGCTTACTGATCATTTTTCCTTTTTCTAAGTCCAGAAAGCTATTTCGAACAATTATCTTTTTCTTTTCAGAATGCATCATTACAAATCAGAACTTAGACAGATAAACTAATACATTACAGTTCCACTTATAAAACATGGAAAATGGATATTCTAACTTTCTCTCTAAAGTTACATTGTCTCATCAAAACTTAAACAGAAATAACCCAACAAACTACCTACATGACTTGCTCGTGTAAATTGAAAAATGGCATTATAATATTTTATTCAATATAAAGAAAAAAATACAAGAATATGTAAAAATCCAAAAAAGAAAAGGAGATTCATAAGCAGCAACCAGATTTGAACACTTTCAAAGACTAAATGTGCACATGACTAGAAATCGGTCATTCATATGCAATATACATTTTCATGTGTGCAAAAGTGAAAGCCCTTTTAATATTGGCCCCAACCCAAATTTCTTGCTTTATTTTTTCTTTGTCCAAAATAAACAATGAATTGAGTTTCCTTTTGCAATGGCCTCATTTGATGTGTTACTTTTAGACCTATCACCATATTTGCTTTCTTTTTCTCGTGGGGGCTTCGATAGAGAGATATTGGTGTGGTAGGGGCTTGTCTGTGTATATGTAGCATGGATTCATATTAATTTATCCTCTTTTAATTGTTGTATTTATTTATTTATTTGTTTATTGTATAAAAAATTTCATCTCACACTCTAAAATTAAATTTCTTGGATATGTACTTCTAATTAGGGTGGCGTAGTTTAATCGGATAATTTGATATTGTGAGCTGAATTTTTTTTTTTCTATAGTGGATCAAATACTTTTAATATTGTTTGAAGAAAGTGTTAATTTGTATATACTTTCATTTATAAAAGTTCTGTCTTCATAGAGTGAGTCTTATGTAAGACCGTTTCACAAATCTTCTTACGTGAGATGGGAATCCACAACCCAAATTTCATAATTCACATGTAAATTTATTAAAATGGGTTTGGGTTCTTGGGTAATAAGGATCCATCTCATGAAAATTATCCGTGAAACCGTCTCACATGAGTTTTTGTGTATGAGCTAATGTTTAAAAATAAAGTATATGGAAAAATCAAAGTAGAAGGACCTATATATATGGTAACCCTTCACTTTAGTGACAAACAAAACCCCATATGAATATAGAGTGTAGTAGAAAATACATCTATAAGGACCTAAAAATAAAAATCGCAGTAAAGGTAGATTCTTGTTCTTAATTTATTATTTTTTTTGAAATAAAACTCATAAATTAAAATATATATATATACCTTATATCATCTTATTTCCTTAATTATCTCGAATTTGTGGAGTTTCCTTAGAATCTGTTAACTATGACGTTAAAATAATATCAAGTCTATTTATGATTCTATAGTCCAAGACTTTTGGACCTAATTTTGATGGGTTAAATTTTACGTATGTATACAATAACAATCTTATTGTTTGAAAGACAATAGAATGTGATTTGTTTAACATTGAAAATTTGAATTAGAGTTGGGGAATAAGAGAGACATGTCATTAACCACAAATATCACATCACATGGTTTCCAAATAAACATTAGTTAAACCATCACAATCTTGAATTTCTCAAAGTAGACAAGTATATAATTTTGGATGAGATTTGTAACTAAGCTCATTTCCACTTGATGAATTCTACCCTACATATTGGGATGGTGTAATAGTGCTTGCAACTAAGTTACTTTCTTTCAACTTCTACGCCTGATCGTGCACCCATTTTTGTTTGTCTTCATGACTCATAATATATAATTACCTTATCTTGTGGATTTTTTTTTTCGAAATCATAAGTAGCAAATACAATTTTAGTTATTCATTTATGATAATCGTAATTGTAGCTAGGGGGAAAAAACTTGTCTCTCTTGTGACTTATAGTGATTTAATCATATCTTTTTAAAATTTGCAATCTAATATATGAATTTTTTTATGTTTGTAATTCGACACACTGAATAATTTTACGATGAGTTATAATTTAGCAAAGAGATCAAAACTCGATAAGTACGACAAAGATTAATAGCTAAATTCGTATATATTTTAGATAATTATAGAATCATGAATAATTTGACATCCATCAATCTAATAATGGATGTCAAGTTTCGAAAACCACGTCAATAAAATCTACCTCAAATTGCAAATTAAAATTAAAAACATTATATACAAATTTTAAATTATGTGATTAAATTGCAAAAATCGTAAAAGTACTCAATCAAATGGATTGGAATTTCATCAGCCCGTCAAATGGTGAGTTATTATGAATTGTGAGCTAGTCCATCTTTCCAGTCCACTTGGTCCATCTTTCCAGTCCACTTGATCCTTCTATTTTCAGCATTATCATTTACAATATTTTTCACTTTTAAAAAAATAAAAAAAATTATGGCTAGTACAGAAAAATATATTTCATTTTCAAAATTAGGCCTCATTATATCAAGACAAGTGGAGACATATATGATATATAGTATAAAAATCATGAGCATATAATCTCAAATCCATCTTGTTTGAAAATAATAAATAGAACACTTATCCTCAACCTCTAAAATATAACAATGCATTTCCCATTTTTATCATTGCTAATTATGTTTAAGAATATAGATGAGCATTTTAGCCGTTCATTGTTTATCTTCTCACTTTTAGGGGACTAGAGTGGAATATGCTAACTTGTTTGAGGTTTTATATATGGAGTTTTAAAATTAGGGAAAATGTATTTTTTTAAATTTCCCTTTTTCCTCATACTTTATTTTCTATTTTTTTTAACACCTTCATTATTAAATATTTTTACCCCTTTAATTTGTTCCCTTTGTTGACTGTTGTGTTAATAGACGTGCTTTTATCATGCGATCTTAAATTCAATATACAAATTATTTGTTTTGATCTT
The DNA here is from genome assembly GCA_946896805.1 of Scutellaria galericulata. Classification (NCBI taxonomy): domain Eukaryota; kingdom Viridiplantae; phylum Streptophyta; class Magnoliopsida; order Lamiales; family Lamiaceae; genus Scutellaria; species Scutellaria galericulata. The sequence goes on along the minus strand of OX335797.1, from coordinate 2,739,319 downwards.
GAGCCCTACCAATATGGTATGTGCCCTAAAGAAGAGAAAACCAAGGCAATAATTTGAAAATCAAGAACCCATGCTCATTCAGAGCAAATATATATAATTAATATATATATATATATATATATATATATATATATATCTTAAAGGAATTTGTACCAAACATGAAGCATAAGCTGGCAGCTTTCCCACTTTTATCAAAAGGAATTTGTACCAAACAAATATCTTAAAAATTCTTATGAGTCGATTCATGAATATAATTTGATGAGACTGAATGTCATCGTTCACAAATTAAATCTATTTCCACAAATTTAATTTATTGGCTAACTCATCTTATGGAAATATTTTATAACACAATACTACAAATGTTCTAATATATATATATATATATATATATATATATATATATATATATCATCATCAAAAGCAAGAAATGTTCTTTAGATTTGGCACATGCCGTCCACACCAATTTATGTCACTAACACAAATTTTGAGAAGATATATTAAGATTTTATAATTAGTGAAATTTAAAATTCAAAAAATAGTTTATGCCATATAGCTGGGATTCTTGAATATGAAGAATCTCTTTTTTGTGGTCTGCCAATACTTTACAGAAAGTTAATGTTTCCACTGAGAAATTAAAGAAAGAAAAATAAATACTCTGCATATTGTTGGGTGGTGAGAGTGACACTTTATGGCCCAATTATTCCATCAATCAGTTTCCTAATTCCTTTGCAGCATGACTAGTATGTGAGTGGGTCTTTCTGAAAAGAAGAGAAATAAATAAATAAATAATTTATCAATGATTTAATTAATAACAAATAAATAAATAATTTAGAGAGAAAATTCATTGTAGTTTTATTGCTGAAAAGAGAGTGTGGGGAAGCACCATTGCCCATAACCCTAAAAAGAGAACCTATTTTTTAAGGGTTAATTTCCATACCTTTCTTCTGCCAATTAAAACTAGTGCTTAACCACATGCTAATTCTATAAATAACTCAAAATAGGCTACTTTATCTTTATAATTTTTTTTGGCCATATCTCTTACCCTTATAAAAAAGAAGTTGTCCCAAATAATAAGAGATTATTGTGAAGTTGAGTTTGAGTAGTGTACGACGAACGTCTCATGAAATTGTGCCTGTAATATAGTTGCATATAAGTTTTTGTGTTTAAGAAAAAAAAAAAAATTTGTCATATTCTGATTTCTTATTTGTAGTTTGATGTTGTATTTTGCATTTTATATTGTTGATATATGTTTATTGTATGTTGATCCAGTCATTAATTCTAGACATTGACGTATCAATGAAATGTAGTAACAAATGTTTGTTTACTGTTCACCAGTATATATTTACAAGAATATGCATTTAATAAAATACTCCACTATAGTTAGTGTTCTCTCTATATATTCCATTTGTCATAAAATAAACGCAGTTTTAAGATTTGCACACAAAATAAGGAATCTTGATAAAATACCGATTTAATTACATTTATTATAGGTGATTTTTTTTTTATTACTGGTCACTTTTATATTTTATTTAATATGAGAGTAGTAAACGAGCATAATTTTAGTAGAATATGAGTAATGTTTCTTGAAATCCTGGACAAAAAATTTGACTAAAACAAATTTATTTTGGAATGAAGAGAATGTAAGATATCAACATCCTTTATATAAGTCATTTATCGAAACCAAAATGGTTTATAATGATTCCAACTATGTTACCATAATAAATATATAATTCGACATGAATTATATAAAAGGTAAACAGTAAGATAATTTTTTATCAATACGATCTTTTTTAATGAGATTTTTTATTCAATACATATTTCATCTTATATTATAAAATAATCGTCACAATTCATATATATTAAATAATATCATTAATTAACATATATATGATTTGTAATGATTATAATTAGATATGAGATGAATCAAATTATATCACAGAGGATTGATCAGATCTTTGGAATCAAGCCCTTTAATTATTTTACGAGGGTTTATAACTAAAAATTAATATTTAGCACTTAAATGGAATGACATTGATGTATAATATTCAGTATTTTTTTAAATTATTCAGATATTAATGTGGTAGACAATTATAATCACTGAAAGTAGGGTATATGCATGGTTGATATCCTCCACATAATCAACAATCTAACTAATCCGAAAGTGACATCACATGAAAATGATCATGACGTCAGGCCAAGAGATAGGGACAAGAAATCATGAAATCTGGATCACCATCATTTTGTAATATCCAGTACACTTGAAATTTCAACCCATTTTATTACACTTGTAGACATTGATGTGAAATATGGATATAAATTTTTCAATTTTAACTTTTTAAGAAAATTTAATAGTTGGTTCTTGTTTGCAACATGAATAACTCAACACAAATTGTTTTATAAATATAATTTCATGAGATGAAGTCCTACTATTCATAACTCAAATTCATTTTTATAAATCAATCTCTGTTTATGGGTTATTAATGTTTGATGGTTAGACCAATTTCATATAATTAGATTTCATAGTTAATTTTACAAGAATCATAATTATAAGACAAAAACTTATATACACATTGTGTATGGATCTGTGATCCATGCACCACTTCTGACCCGGCCCGTCATGCGCTCAGACACGTCTGCACGCGCCTCTAGATCACGGATAAAATCCGCCCAAATATGCTCCTAGGTGTCTAACATTTATGTTATGTTAAACATACCTTTTAGTTATATTAGACATACATTTTAGTTATGTTAGACATACCTTTTATGTTATATTAACTATATTTTTTAGTTGTGTTAGACAGACCTTTTAGTTATGTTAGTCATACCTTTAGTGTTATGTTAAATATACATTTTAGTAGTGTTAGACATATTTTTTAGTTATGTTAGACATACATTTTGTAAGGTTAGCTGTACATTAGCATTTTTTTTAAACTAACATATTAATACCTTTCGTACCTTTTAGTTATATTAGGCATACCTTTAGTTATATTAGTCATATCTTTTAATTATGTTAGTTGTACCTTTATATATATTACATAAATGTATGTTTATGTTGATATAAATATATAAATAATCTCATATAAATGTATGAGTAATACCACATAAATGTAAATATCTACAACTTTTGCCAAATTAGGGTTTATTATGCCGAAATTAGGGTTTAGGGTTTAAGGCTAAAGTATGAAATCTGGAAATAAGGGTATCACTAATATAACATAAAGGTATGACTAATATAATATAAAGGTATGTCTAGCACAACATGAAGGTCAGGGCCAAAAAAAAAAAAGAAAGGAAAATGCGCGGAAAAAAAAGAAGAAAATGTGTGGATCCGGATCGGATTCAGCCCGACCCGACCCGTGTGCATGGATCTAATATCCATGCACTAGTTGCACAGCAGTCCAACTCTAATTATAAATCGAATAATTATGGTATGATTAATTAGGTATGTTGATGGTTATTGCAGGACCAAAAATAAGATAAAATCTTCAATTGAATCGATTGAGTTTTCTATTTTGGAATGCTAGAGTCTATAGCCTTAGTTTACTTTACTAATGGTAATTATGGGATCAACTAACTTTTTTTTTTTTTTTTTAATATGGGAAGATAAACTTTGGAAGTGTTTTGGCTATTATCTTAAGAGACAAAAAAGATTGTGGATTAAGACATCCATAATTAGACAGCTAAAGGTCAAAATGAAAAGTGTAATATATATAAGCAAATGCAAAAAGTTGCAACTTTTTCTTGTTCATAATGAATGGGTCTAACATGCCTTCATTACAATAATTTGATCACAAATTAGAGTACCAAATAAATTATAAGATTTCAATATGGATATGATTTTGATTTTTAAAATAGAATATAGGATTGTCTATAATCCAACTTGAGATATTACACTCACTTATTATAAAACAATTTTAACAACTCTTTAATACGAATTATCATCAAAAAAATTGTAAAATTGATTACATTACTAGTGGGTTTTGGAAATTTTAGTCCATTTTGAATCAAATTTTACAATTAGGTATGTAATTTTATATGTTATGATGAATAGGTAATTTTATTAGAATATTTCGCGTGCAGCTTAATTGAGCTATCTAAATCAATTTTCATATCTTTTTAAAATAACGCAGGTCTCAAGTACTGATCAGAATTAACGAGCCCCACATTATTTAAAAAGAATTGAAGAATAGGTTCAAGTTGTCACTATAACCACACGCACATTGAAAAAAATGTGCACATTTAAAAGATTATGAAATTTGATATCAGAACTGATTCGAATGAGACTGAAATTGTCAAAACGCAATAGTTCTTGAATTAATTTTGCAATTTCCCCTACCAACCGCATGTGTGTAAATGATGTACAGTAAAACCTTTATAAATTAATATTGTTGGGATTGGAGAATTTTATTAATTTAGAGAGATATTATATAATCGATAAATTAATAATTTATTAATTTAAAGAGGTTTTAACGTATATACATAACTGACCTTCAAAATTTTGGGGTTGTAAAATTTACTTACAATGTACATTAGTTATTGATGACAAATAAATTAAAACACAAGTTTTAATTACCATTTAAAGAATGTATACTCACATAATCATGTTAATTGGAAGTTTGAAGTTCAACAAAAAACAAGTAACAGTAGATTCATATTTTACTAAATTGTCTTAGAATGTTCAGGTGAATAACATATATATTGTATCTGAGAATTTTTTAATAATTATTAATTTGTAATTTCGTCGGGACCTTAAATATACACTAGGATTTCCAAAAAATATATTATCTTATTATTTAATTGATTGGTGTCCAAATTTGAACTGGTCCTAAATTGGAACCGAACAAATTATTAATTTTATCGAGATTATTAATTTATTGAGTATTATTTTATGGAGGTTTTACTGTAGTTAGAGTTGGGAGAGTGATGGTAATAAATTCTCTATATTTCACCCTCTAATTTTGTCTTTTCTATCTATTTCAGTTTCTGATAATTTTGTTTTGGCAAAATTACTAATATGTCCTTGCTACTAAAATTGGGTCCATCAGGTATACAGTTTTCCTGTTTTGCTGTTTTCAAACTGGTAATCAACCAAAATACAGAAGATGGTCCACCACTCCATCTGCATTAAAATTTAGTACTGTCATAAATCAGGGTACACCTCTTTTTTTTTTTTTGCTTTTTCATTTTAAAAATAAATACCTTTTTTAAGTTCTTTCTTTTTCCTTTTTCTCTCCCTTCAAAAAAAATGCCAAGAGTAAGTCATCTTTATGTGAGAATTCTTGAAAATTAAGATTCTTGAAATCATGTAGTATAAATTAGGTACAGAAAACAAATCACAACTAAAAAAGACCCTTCATTAGTCACACATAAGATGAAGAGACAATTTCATATATACGTCATATAATAAATAAATAATTGGGTTAATTGCCACAAAAATCACAAACTTTTCTAGAATTGTAATTTTAACATGACTTTTAGCTATTAGCAAATTTAACATGACTTTCAAGGTCATGTGCATCCTTAACTAACATACAGATTTCGGGAATTTAAAAAATCCCCAAATTTTAGACAATTACCCCTATATAATTTTATATTGTTGGTGTTTCATTACATAGACATGACGACATATATTGAATGAAATACAATATGAAATACGGAGAAATGTGCAATGAAAGACATGCTTGAAAGAAATGGAATGCTTTGTAGATAAGCAAAGCAAGCAGGCCCAAATAGGAAAGGCAACAATTGGGCATATGTTGTAAGTTTCACTGCTAAGTTTTCACACGAAGAAAAACTTACAGCAACATCCCTATATGAACAGTGCACCTATAAAATCTCCTTTCATTCAAGAGAGAGAAATAGGACCAGTGAAGTTGGATGAATATTTAGAGAGAGAGAAGTGTGTCAGCCTATGAAAGTCCCAAATCTTTAAAATAATAACACCCTTTTGACAACAACCTGCTAAGTGCCTATTTTAATACACCAAGAAGCCAGATTCTCACTCTTGTATGTGAGAGAGAAGAGAGAGAGAGAGAGAGGGTCATAGTTGTTGCTATCTGTCAAAATGGGGTCATTTAAAAAAGAGGCTTAGAAATTAGTGAGGAGCATAGCATTTGAGTTTTTAACTTTTCCTTTGAATTGATTCTGCCAGTCTTTGTGTTATATGGTTTTGTATGGATTTGCAGTTGTGTTTCCATGGACAAAATTTAGGAATGAAACATCTGTTCATCTCATTACAAGACAACATTAATGCATACAAACACAAACCACCTTGTTAGCTCAACAACAAAATCAAGATTCTCCTAAAATGGCCTCTTCTTCTTCTTCTTCCATATCTAAAACCACCCTTCTTCTTCTTCTTCTCTTTTTCCTCTCCATTAATCTTTCTTCCTATATTACCCCTGTCTCCTCCGCCGCCCCCCGGAACCAAACTTTCCGGCCTCATCACCACTTGAAGAGAATAAGAACCCATCTCAGAAAGCTCAACAAGCCTGCAGTGAAAACAATCCAGGTACTCTTGTTCTGTGTCAATTTTACCACATTCCATCTTTTTTGCTTTCCTTTCCACGTTTCTTGAACTGTATGTATTTCCATTTGCTTCAGAGCCCAGATGGAGACATTATAGCCTGTGTTCCGACTCATCTTCAACCGGCCTTTGATCATCCTCTGCTCAAAGGACACAAGCCATTGGTACTTATAAAACCAACAATCTTAGTATATATACTCAGAAAAACAAAATTAAATCCTTTATATGCTAATGAGATGAAAAAACTGCAGGAGCCACCAGAAAGGCCAAAGGGGCACAGCAGAAATGAGTCAATGGTGGAGACAATGCAAGCGTGGACACAAACAGGTGAATCATGTCCAGAAGGGACAGTTCCAATTAGAAGAACAACAGAGAAGGATGTTCTACGAGCTAGCTCGGTTCGTAGATTTGGAAGAAAGATCAAAAAAGGGGTTCGAAGAGATACGATGAGCAGTGATCACGAGGTTAGTATATATAATATATGTGAACATGAACATAAATGGCTAAGAATAGGAAGAGATAAAAGGATGTACATGACTAAATCTGCAATGTTTTTAATCATAGCATGCAGTTGCATTCGTGAATGGTGATCAGTATTACGGAGCAAAGACGAGCATTAATGTGTGGACGCCCCGTGTCACGGATCAATACGAATTCAGTCTATCGCAATTATGGGTCATTTCTGGCTCTTTTGGGAATGATCTTAACACCATTGAAGCTGGTTGGCAGGTCTGTGTATTATATCATCATCATCATCATCTCTCCGTATAAATTTAGTCAAGAAAACCATTCTTATGAGTTTCGGGTTTTGCTTTCAGGTTAGTCCGGAGCTGTATGGAGACAACTATCCTAGATTCTTCACTTACTGGACGGTAAGTATCACGATTAAGACACGAACATATATATGTATAATCAGACACAAAAACTTATATGAGACAGTCTCACTGATCAGTTACCATGAGACGAATTCTAATTACCCACAAACAAAATTCATTTTCACAAATTCATATGTGAATTTTCTAAATCAGATGTCTTGATTAATTGCATTGTGAAATGAACAGACGGATGCTTATCAAGCAACAGGATGCTACAACTTGTTGTGTTCGGGTTTTGTTCAAATCAACAACAAGATTGCCATTGGAGCAGCAATATCTCCAAGGTCATCCTACAATGGAAGGCAGTTTGACATTGGCATTATGGTTTGGAAGGTATATATATATGTTTGGTACTTATCTTAAACAAACAAAACAAAGGTGTTCTGTTTCTTACAATGACCAAATCTTGAATAGGATCCAAAGCATGGACACTGGTGGCTAGAATTCGGGTCGGGTCTACTAGTCGGGTACTGGCCTTCGTTCTTGTTCAGTCACCTACAAAGCCATGCAAGCATGATACAATTTGGCGGAGAGATTGTGAACAGCAGATCAATGGGATATCACACTTCTACACAAATGGGGAGTGGCCATTTTGGAGATGAAGGATTTGGAAAAGCATCATATTTTCGGAACTTGCAAGTGGTTGATTGGGATAATAGCTTGATCCCACTTGGCAATCTGCATCTCTTGGCTGATCATCCTAATTGCTACGATATACGAGCTGGGAAGAACAATGCATGGGGAAATTATTTCTACTATGGAGGTCCAGGGAGAAATCCTAGGTGTCCATAAATGGAAGAAGAAGAAGAAGAACAAGTTCTTGTTTTTATTTTATTTTTTTAAATTTTGGTTGATTCTTTGAATCTAAGTGGCTTAGATTCTTTTCAGGCAAGAAAAATCCTTTCTTTCTAAGTTCTAACAGGTTTGGTGTTCCCCCATTGAAGACTTCATGTAAATGTTTTGAGTTATGAAAACTGATAATATATATATAAATACCATAATGTAAAGAAAGAGGTATGTGTTTGATTGTCATGTTTTCTTTAGTCGAAAAGACGAGACTACCCCTCAATTCTTGATTGAACCTGCCGGTCTGATCCAATTCTGGAAACGAAAATAAGCATGTGGGAAACACGTAGAATGCGCCATGGAAACAAGATTTGAATCTGTTCACTATATTTTATAATATAAATATATGTATATAATATTGAAAGAGGACTGGGAAAATCCAGCTTATTACAGACAGTGTTTGCAAATCAGACAAAGATAGAAGCAAATATAAACTAAGAGTATCTCAGTTAGGCCACCAATGCATGTTTGTTTGTTTGTATGCTAATGCTATAATTAGAAAATCATTAACACACAGTCAACTCCCCAATAATCAATTAATTTAAAAATTGGGAACTACTTCAACCAAGAACCTGGGTTTTTTCGAGAAAAAATGTTGACAATTATGAAATAAAACAAAGTTGATAATTTGTCTTCTATTACATGCAAAACCATCAAGATTTGTGTCCTGTTTCTTGAAATTGTGTGTTTATCTTAATCGCTCTGTTGGGATTCACCTAGTCTTCAGTTATTATTATTTTTTCTTTTTTCTAGGGCTTATTTTCCCATCAAATGTTCAAAAACAATACTATTCTCCAAAAGATCAATGTTAGTGTGGAGTTTTACAGAAAAAAAAAAACCAAAGATAGTCTTAATAGTGTGTTTGTGTGTAAATGAAAGGGGTGAATGCTCAATTCATTCATAATTATAGCCAATGGCTATGAATGGACTATGAAGTTTATAAGATGCCATTTTCTTCATAACTTTGGACATTTAGTTTAAGAAAATGTGTTCAAATAGTCAAACAATAACAACCGGTCAATCTATGTACTAAAAATGACAGCAATTAAGGTGCCAGTTAAGAGAGAGAAAACTAGAGAAAGAAAGATTCCAGTCAATGAGAAATTGAGCATAGATAGGTTTGATGAGGTTGATAAACAAATTGAGCAAAAATATAATAAAAGTGAAAAATGGCAAAAATTTGAACAATCACATCATGAAAGCAACTCTATGAGAAACAGTCAAGTCTACTATCACTGAAAAGAACAAAATTAAAAAAGTGACACATTCATCTTTCAAAAAATGTACAAGTGCTATTAGAAATAACTGGTGGCAAGTAACTCAGATAATTTATATTATCAATTGTCACAAGCTAAAAAATTTTATAGAATTGACTCTAAACACTCCTCTAATAGCCAAGAATTCTACAGTGAGTTTTCCTCAGGCTGCAATAGCATAGGAATTACTGGATTTTCGATGGTTTACATTGCGGAAATATCATACAGAAAAAACATCAGAAATGTCATTCAATAATGCCGAGGAGGGAGATTAAAACATGGTACTTGTGAGAACTTAGATAATGATCTTTTCAACCAATGAAATTCATTGCTTCCCTCAGTCACAACACTGCAAGAACATTGTACATGTCTTAAATACATCTCAACATTGAGTATTCAGCACTATGTCTTCAAAATATCAAGAAATTTCATACCTGCAGCTGGTTCAAGATCTCGTGTAGCAGTATAAAGATGTGTATCGAATCTGATGCAGCTCTCCGTAACTTTCTGAATCAGTGTTCTTTTCAGAAAGCAATAGCTTAGCCTTCACTTCCAACTAGTTTGAAAGCACTGTCTACAAACATAACCAGCTCATCGGGGTTACAGATGTGAGAACAAAACGGATCTAAAAGATTGAGTTGCTTGTGTTTCAGAAGAATCTGACTGGGATTGAAATTTATTTCACTATGGTTATAAATCATGCTATAAGTTCTTCCTAAAGCATCGCAGAACTCCGAGAACAGCTGATCCTCAATGGTTTTCATGAGATCTATAACAGCAATATCACGATCTTCGTATGCAGCTACAGATTTCATCTTCAAAGTTGTGCATTTGATGTTTTTAAGGTTGAAAAGCAAAAGACGAGCCATGTGAGATGAGCTCCAGTCGATAAGTCTGTTGTCAATTTTTAGTTGGTACAGTAGGACGAAGTTGGCCAAAGCAAAGCGAATCATGAAGATGAAAAAATCTCTAAAATCCATGCCTGCAAGAAAACATGTAGCCAGCTGTGAGATAGGAAAGAACTACAAAAGAACATTCTTATTATTACCCAAATTTATATTATGTAGTGTTTACCTGCATTAGCAGCGAGATTCCTCTGACAGAGCCCCTCAAAATCGTCACATATGTCCTTGATATCTTCGATATATCCCTTAGCCTCGTGATATTCTCTCAAAAGCAAATCCCACTGGAGAGATAAGATAATCGTGAGAACAATTGCACTAATATCAGGATTTCACCAGCATATTATTTGTAATCGATATCCTTACCACCCAAGAAATATTGTAGCCATTGAACCAGTTGTGGTTGATTGATATCGTATCCTCCTAAAAAATCATGTACAGATTGTCGCATTACATCTTTGTAGCGAAAGAAAAACGACAAAACTGCATACCATGCCCATATAAGTCAGTCTATTCTAAATAAATTAGGTGAATGCTTCCAAGTATACCAGATTATGAACTTGATGGTACCACCCACTTGGGACGAAGATGATTTCATTTTGTTCCTGAGTACAATCCCACCAGATTGCCTGTACCCATACAAACATATAGAAGCTAAATACAACAGTTGGAAGTAATGGAAACAATTAGGAGAGGCTACATTGATGCAAATTAGTTTGTACCTTCTCAAATCCAGGATACTTTGACTGGCAAACATCTTCACAGATGTTATAGACAGAAGATTTCATATATCTGAATAAATATTTACCATAAGTTATATTTTGTTATAACACAAAAGGATAATAAATTAAGTGTGCCACCATCCTCCCAATGATAGAGAGTGGATACATGTATACAGCCAGATGTACCTTTCACTTTCTCAATATGAAGGCTTGACTACAGACCCATATCACCATTTACAGTAACTCAAAACCAATAGAGTGAAGGATATAGCCAGTGTAAGTGTTGGGAAAATAAATAAAAACTTTAGATATTTTCTAGGATCTAGGTAACAAGTTTTCTCAAAATTTCCCGCTATTTACCTCCATGCACTGATATCTTAACCATAAAAAGAAAAATTTCAGAAATAAAGTATTATATAAAAGCATACCTAAGAATGATCTCCATAAAGAACGTTGTGATCAACAATTATTCTTAATCAATTAAAAGGCATAGATCTAGTGGGACATGACATTTCTCTTTCACATATTCATGGAAAGTAAGTTTGCAATAATTCTTCCAATTCCTTCTGTTTTTCTTGAACAATCTGAACAAATTGACAATGAACTAGTCCATAACTAATTAAAAAGGACAAAAACCTTATCCTCACCTGTCAAAAACAAGGTGATGTTGGCTTGGACAAAGAAAATACCACTGTTTCCTGCCACATACATTGGCTGACCAACTGTATGACCTGAAAACATCAGCATGAAGAGGAGTCCACGTACCTGCACTTGGATCAAAATTTCCACAATGTTCATCCAGGGTAAAACATATGTATTTATTGTTTAATCAAAAGGAAAAATATTTTTTTGAGTTTATGCTCAAACCTTTGGCTCCCATGTACACAAAACGATAGTCTGAACAATTAATTTCACTTCTTTTTTGGGAACTGTCAGGATCATCATGCATATGATACTTATCAAGATATAGATTCAGCCAGTCATCGAGAAAAAAAGTTGGCGTGATGTAGGCAACGTAGTCTGAGTACTCCTGCAAATATTGAAATTGCAAGACAGCAGATAAGGAATGTTCCAAGCATGAAGGCTCTATAGGTAGGGAAAAAACAACATAACATCACTAAATAGACTTAAGCATAAGTACCACGGCGGATACATTTCCAAGACTCCTACAGAGATGGCTTACTCATAGAGCAAGGACATGGGACCTGGAAAAGGGAAGAAGAGGGAAAAAAAACTTATACTTCTCCTTTTTTCTTCATTTTCTCCGATACTTATTTTTCATGTATCATAGCTAAACAAAGCATGAAAAAATGGCATTTGATCTCCTATAACTAGGAAAGCCAAAAAAAAAAAGGCACGAAATTTCATAAAACATAAAATTGTTACATTAAAATGCTTTCTATGTTTTTCCAACAAAAGACTTACAGAAAGCAAGACCCTGAAAACTAATTCACGGATAAACGTGTTAGCTTCAACACAAAACTCCCTACATCCTACCTCATCCTTGAATTAATTACCATGCAAACAAGTGATATTATGTACAAGAATGTAGGTCATCCACAGTTAAACGACATGGTTTAGACCCTGTATCAACTCTAGATCAATCTGTAGCCACATTTATACTATCAAATTGCATTTTGAGCTCATCATTTGCCAACCAATAGCAGAACTAGATACAGAATAATCAAAATAAAATGCACACCAATAATTAGTTAAATTAGGTATCAACAGAAAGAGAACAAACTTGAGCTCATTGTTATCAACTTATCATTTAAAAGAATGTAGGCCATCCTTTATACTATCAATTTGCATTTCGAGCTCAATAAAGCAGCATATTGAATTCAGCAGTATCTCAAAAATTAAACAGATTAAAAGAAAGGAACAAATTCGAATTAAAACACACACCTTAACAAAATGCCAATCCTTCAAATACAAAGACTTTCTATCTGCCTCGTCATTATCGGAACCGGATACACTAATCCAATTTTCGATGAATTCAGAAACCGTCATTTCCACTCTTTTCTGATCGGTAAATTCCCTACTTACACAATCGGCAACCTATAAAGAACAAATTTGAGTAATCATCAATTCATCTTCATCTAAACAACTTCTACCTCACAGAAACAAGAAGCCTAGACGACGTCGTAAAGTGTGGGTACCTGGACGGTGGAGGCGCCGAAGTGATCGGAGAAGAAGCGGAGATTAGGAGTTCCGTCATCGGAAACCCAATCTCTGCAGGCCCGCCAACCGTCGGTGAGCCCGGTTAGGATAACGGGCCGGTTTTTCGCTAGGTATTTTTCAACAAAATCGGTGTAACTTAGCTCATTCCCGTTTACCTTCTCTACTTTCCCTCCGATTTTCAGACCCATTCTCTCTCTCTCATCTTCTTAAAGTTTCGATTGAATAGAAAATTTATATATATTCTATATTTTTTTATAACTAAAATATATATTTTAATTCAACATATTACTTGTATATTTATAAGATATAAATTAATTATTCATAAGTTGTTCACAAAAAATCAGGTCTCAAAAAATCAGGTGAGACCGTACACGAATTTACTTTCATGAAATGAATTTATTTGACCCACACCTCAAACCAAAACCAGCGCAACCTGTGATCTGGCCCAGCCCATTGCATTCTCCCACCAAGCCCAAAGAAAATCAGTCCCTCGCACAAAACATTGCTCATTTTCTTTGTTTCTCACTCGCTCTTCTTCTTTGTTTTTTCTTATCTCTGCTATTATGAAGACATCAGAGAACCAATTTTTTGCCCCTCAAATCGGATGTTAGAACAACTTCTCCCTTTTTTTCCTTAATTAATACCTTCTTTATAGAAGGGCTTTAAATCCCTTTTTTTTTTCTTTTTTTTTTTTCCTATTCTCTACTTTGTTTTTCAGATGGTTTAAGATGAAGATGAGAGTATCTACAGGTTTTGTTACTTGAAGGAAGGTTGAAAGAGATGAAGATGGAATTTCATTTTACTCTTCTTAGGTGGGGGATGAGTCAATTTGATGCAGAAATGAGTTCTCGTGCTAATGGCAAGCAAAACAATAGGTTGCTCTTCTTCATTCATTGTTTCTTCTCGCTTGTAGTGCTTTATGTTTCTGGTATTTCAGTTTTATCAACACATACTAAAATATTATTTCTTTTTATATGTAATTGTATATTATAAGGGGCCGGCTATCCGCACCCCGGATTTTACTAAACACACCCCATTTATTTTCTTTTTGATTTAAAAAATTCAAAAAATAATAAAAAGACAATTTTACCCTTCTTAATTAAAAAAAAAATTCCTCTCTCTCCTCTCCTCCCCTCCCTCTCCCTCCCGCCTGCTTCTCTTATTTTCACTTTTTTTTTCTTCTTTCATTCATCTAACCTTAAATTTGTTAACAGAAATCATTTTATAAGTTAATAAAATATATAATAATCGTGTGAAATCGTGTAAAAAGAACGAAAAAATAACAACAAATTTGAGGACGGTTCGACCCTGGTTTGTCGAACACAACTCTTTGTGTTTGACTATCAGGAGTCGAACACACTATATCGTGTTCGACCACTGGTCGAACACAAAGAGGTGTGTTCGACCATCTGGAGTCGAACACGCTATAGTGTGTTTGACCACTGGTCGAACACACATCTTTGTGTTCGACAAACCAGGGTCGAACGGGTCCTCAAATTGTTGTTATTTTTTCGTTCTTTTTTACACGATTTCACACAATTATTATATACTTTGTTAACTTATAAAATGATTTTTGTTAACAAATTTAAGGTTGGATGAATGAAAGAAGAAAAAAAAAGAGAGAAAATAGAGAAGCAGGCGAGAGGGAGGAGAGAGAGAGAGGAGAATTTTTTATTTTTTTAATTAAGAAGGGCAAAATTGTCATTTTGCCCTTTTTTGAATTTCTTAAATAATTAAATTTATAAATGGGGTGTGTTTAGTAAAATTGGGGGTGCGGATAGCCGGCCCCATATTATAATTTTCATAAAATTCTAAACAATAAGAGTTATTCATCATGTTTGCATTGAAAAGTTCATTCATTTTTGCTTTATTAACTTTTCTCTTCTTACTTCATATTTAATTCGAAAATTCATATACAATTGGGATCGAATCCCAAATCGTCTTTTTGTGATTGAAACACTATATCATCCTTATAAGTATTCATTTACAACAATAAATATGCATTTTATTGTAATAATCATATAAATATGTGTTTTGCAGCAATAAGTATTAGTAATAATCATATAAGTATGTGTTTTGCATTAAGAATTGTATAGTATTTGGTGTATATATAAGTATGCACTTACAACTATAAGTATTAATAATAGTTATATAAATATGTATTGTACAACTATGTGTATATGTTTTATTCATAATGGTTATTTAAGTATGTGTTTTAAAGTTATAAATATGTGTTTTATTCTTAATACCTATATTGATATATAAGTATGTGTTTTACAACTATAAGTATGTGTTTTATTCTTACTAGTTACGTTTCTATATAAGTAAGTGTTTTATATAAGTATGCATTCTACAATTATATGTATTTTTTTATAGCTATAAGTATGTGTTTTACGGCTATAAGTATGGTTTTATTCTTAATAATTATGTTGTTATATAAATGTGTTTAACAACTATAAGTATGTGTTTTATTTTTAATAGTTATGTTACTATATAAGTATATGTTTTACAACTATAAACATACATTTTACAACTATAAATATGCGTTTTATAGCTATAAGTATAACTATATAAGTATGAATTTTATTTTTAATAGTTATGTTGCTATATAAGTAAGTGTTTTATATAAGTATACTTTTTACATCTATAAGTATACATTTTACAGCTATAAGTATACATTTTATTCTTAATAGTTATGTTGTTATATAAGTAAGTGTTTTATATAAGTATGTGTATTATAGTTATAAGTATAAGGATGTGTTTGATTCTTAATAGTTATGTTGCTATATAAGTAAGCCTTTTATAGCTATAAATATAAAGATGTGTTTTATTCTTAATAGTTATATTGTTATTTAAGTAAATGTTTTATATAAGTATTAGTTTTACAGGTATAAGTATGTGTTTTATAGCTATAAGTATGCACTTTTTTCTTAATAGTTATGTTGCTATATAAGCAAGGATAAAAATTTCGTGAAATTTCGGTAAAATTTAGTTACCGAAATAGAAATGGGGTTGTAAAAATTTCGTCAGTGTTTTACCGAAATTTTGATTTCGATTTCAATGAAATCATAGTATAAAATGTTAGAAAATATCGAAATTTCGGTGAAATTTTGGTAAATTTCTTTTTAATTTTTTCGGTGAAATTTTAGTAAAATTTTTTTTTACACCAAATAATTATAATAGAATTTTATAATGAATTACACCAATTTTTAATGGAAAGATGTATTGTGTACCCAAATAATATTATAATTTACACTTATAATTGTAACGTGTATAATACAATAAAAAAATTTCATGATTACATTTAAATCAATCTAATGTCATGAGCTGATACTAATATTGTCTAAATCAAGATGACATGCCAACCTATTCATTTGAACCTACCTCATAAAAGTTCATTTTTGTATTAGTAACAATGTATTCAATTATTTTAAATTCCTTATGTTATTATACAAGATAACATATATATGATAATTATTATACCAGACAACATTTGTATTATAGTTAATTTCTATATTTGTAGTAAATATGTCTTTTTTTTTAAATTTTTAGTTGAATATATGTATTAATGTTAGTTATAATATTGTGTACAATACCATATCCAAATTTCCAAATTTTAATAATGTTTCCATCATTTTTCTAAATTTTACCGAAATTTTCGTAAAATCAAGATACCGAAATCAAAATTTTCATTCTTATATATAAGTAAGTTAAGTATATGTTTTACAGTTATAAGTATGTGTTTTAGAGCTATAAATATTCATTTATTCTTAATAGTTATGTTGTTATAGTAAATTAATTTACTAATTAAAATGAATAAGATTAGCTCATATATTGATATTTTTTGGAAAATTTTGAAATTAAATTAGGCTAAAAATTAGTTCTAAAATCCATTCAGTTGTATCATAACTTCATTTTTTTTATTTCCCCCCATAAATTTAATTGTGATGTAATAAAATTAAAGGAAATTATGAAAATGAAAGCATATTTAATCATCTTAGGGGCCGTTTGGTACACGGGTTGGGATTGTTTAGGTTGGTTGGGCTTTTCGGGCTTTTACTGTTCATTGAAGACAAAATAACACTTTTTGAGTGTTTGGTAGGTGGGTTTTGAGATGGGTTTGAGTTAAATTTTGTGTTTGGAATTAATGTTTAATACTTTGCAAATATGGGTTTAAAGTAAAAATTGTGTTTGGTTTGTTGGTTAAGTTTGATAAAAAAAAACCTGAAATTACCGAATTACCCTTAACATAAAATTGTATGCAATAATTGTAAATGGGAATTCTTAATATAAATAATATAAATAATTTTTTAATTAAAAGACATAATATAAAATAATATTTTAATTAAAAGACATAATATAAAATAATATATTATGATATAAAATAATATTTTAATTAAAAGACATAATATAAAATAATATATTATGATATAACATAATGTTTTAATTAAAAGACATAATATAAAATAATGTTTGGATCCCTAAAATATCTTAATATAAAATGTTTTAATTAAAAGACATAATATAAAATAATATATTATGATATAAAATAATATTTTAATTAAAAGACATAATTTAAAATAATATTTGGATCCCTAAAATATCTTAATATAAAATAATATAAAATATTTTAATTAAAAGACATAATATAAAATAATATTTTAATTAAAATAAATAATATAAAATAATATATTATGATATAAAATAATATTTTAATTAAAAGATATAATATAAAATAATGTTTGGATCCCTAAAATATCTTAATATAAAATAATATAAAATTTTTAATTAAAAGATATAATATAAAATAATATTTTAATTTAAATACATAATATAAAATAATATTTTAATTAAAAGACATAATATAAAATAATGTATGGATCCCTAAAATATCTTAATATAAAATAATATAAAATAATGTTTTAATTAAAAGATATAATATAAAATAATGTTTTTATTAAAAGACATAGTATAGAATAATATAGACATAATTAAAAGACATAATATAAGATAATGTTTTGAAAAAGTGAGGGCATTTTTGGCATATTGAAAAATTCACTATTGGGCCAATAATAAACCCTCAAATAGGTCCAGGCCGTAAAAGAATATATTCGGGCCCAAAAACAAAATCCGGGCTTAAAACCCATGAACCAAACATGGGTTTAGGTTGGTTTGTACCTAAACCCACATACCAAACGGGCCCATACTCTTTATTAAATAAAATCAGCAATACGCCAATATCAGAATTTTAAGAAATTCATTTCCACTATTTGCAAAATGATGTTACTCACCACATGTCTAACAATTTGTGGGCTCCACCTCAAAACTAAAGAAACTAATAGATATTGAATAATTCTCTTCCTTCATTCTCTTCTGGCCACATCATTTCTCTCCCCTCTTATGCCCACTCATATGCAACCGTGCGACGGTGGGTTTTTAATTTCTATTGTTGTGGATTTGGCTGTTGTCATGGGTTGGTCTACCATTGTCTTGGGTTGGTTTGGTGGTTAGGTTGCACATGAGTTTTGGTTGTGGATCAAATAAATCCGTCTTACGGAAGAGGATTTATGAGACAATCTCACAAGAGATTTACTCTAAGTTATTTACTTGTGTAAGTGAAATAGATGATTTGGTGAAAATTATTACTTAAGATTTTACTCGCCGCAGTCTGTGTTTACTTTGGATAAGATAAGTTTTGTGATAGATATGGGATAGGGATAAATTTTACAAACTTATCAGTTGTTTATTTTAATTGTTATCCAAGATGATAACTATGTAAATTACAAAATAGTCCCCAGATTAAAAAAATCTTCAAACCCGCAGATTTCTTCACAACAATTCATCAGCAGATTTCTTTCATTTCAACGGCGTCTAAATTTCAGAAAAATTAAATCTACAACTTTTCACAAAAAGAAGAAACACAATTGCAAAATTGAAGACAACCAAGGTGATTGGAAGATAGCTTCAAACAAATCTGCTCTGCAATCCTTGTTGAATGTCTACTTCTTCTCCACACGGCCACACCACCGGCGACGGCGAGGGATTCGCAGTGGATATTCGTGCACCACCACGTCTTTTTTGGGATTCATGGAGCTAATCTTCAAATAGGGTTTCTGTAGCACCCCAACCCATCTTTGTAGGATTGAGACACTACCTTAACCTTTTTACATTCAAATGATTTCGTAGGAGAGATAATAAATTTTCTTTTTGAAAGATTTTCATAAATAAACTCGGCGGAAGACTTTATAAAATACGAGTACTTATTTTTTTAAAACGAAAAGCTTAGCATGCAAAAAACTAATTTGTGTTCTACCCACATTTGTAAATCAAAACCTCGTCATTCTTAAAACGTTTTAAAAATTTTACTTAAGCCAACATCAGAAGTGTCAAAAAGGCATTAGGCATTTTAACTTCATACATATTGACATACATTAAAAACATATAATATATATGCTTCTAAAGAGGGGTCTGTACAGCTGGCTACACACCACTTCGTCGTAAGGGCGCCCTGAAAACGTTTAAATATAGCAACATAAGATTTGAGAAATCTTAGTGGATAACACTTATAAACTATTACGTTAAAAAGATTAATCAATACGCTTAATACATCTTCTTCCAAGGTCCGAAGACCTGGCATAAACATCCAAGGTCTGAGGACCTGACATCCAAGGTCTGAAGACCTGGCATCCAAGGTTCGTCAACCTGGCACTTCACCCGAAGGTGTCATTTCATTTCATCATGCACAACATACAAGTTATTCTAATCAACATAACCGTAAATAAATGTTACCCATTTTTTACGTTGATTCGAAAGCTGGGATAGCTCCTGAAGTATCTGGTTGCTCGTACTGCACTCGGCACATTCATAAATTCTTAGTCTTTAAGTTGTATTTCAATTGTATTATACTTATCTAACCTATCATGCGTATCGTACATATAACATATGTATATCACAAAAATATAATTATTGATTTAGGAGAAATTTTAAAGTATACTTTCAAACAAGCATCAATTGTACTTTGAAGGAAATAATAAAAAAACGTATTTTACATCTTAACTCATAAAACTATAATTCATATGCTAAAGACTTAGATTATTTAACACTTCATACATAAGCACATATTTAATCACATTATATCAATTTCAAAATATGGTCAAATTGTATTCTTAAATCATAGATAAAATTTGATCTTGAAGTTAGTAATATGTAGGAAGAAAAGACACTTTTTACCACAACAATTTTCATAATTTAAATGATCATCCAAAATTCATGAAAATAAGTATACATTTACATATCAACCCTTAGTTATCCATGCTAAAATATTAGGGATAAATTCAAATCACAAAATTTTAATAAATTATTTGCTATAATAAAAAATTGTTCGAAAATGCTCTAAACCAGTTTGTGTTATAAAATTCACCATAAATTTTATATTTACTGAAACCCTTTAAAATTAATAATTTAGACTTCTAACATCATGTACTTAAACATAGTAAAATAGTTTTGAAAACGTATAAAGGACCGATTTTATATAATTAATTTTCTAAAGTCTGAAACTGCATAAATCCAACTCGAACTGGACTATTTTTGAAAAATCATCATAATTCATAAAATACTCCAAAAATTACCAAATTTTAACCATAGACTCAATACTTCATGTAGTATAACATACCAAAACATTTTTGAGAAACTGAAAGTGTACGATTTTATAAAAATTGACAAAGTGGACTGCAATACTCAAGTTTTTCACAAGTTGATTAACTTCACTTATTCCATCAATTAAAAGATAACTCAAATTTTAATAACTATATTAAACTCAAGATGATCATCATAACTCAATTTATCACACATGCAAGGATTTTTAACAAAGTAATCAAACATGCAAAGTTTATTTCAACAAGCAATTGCATAATGATCAACACTCAAGGACCACATATTTTGGAGGTCAATCACATAGAACAAAATATCCAATAATTTCACCACAATTGTAGGGAATCACCCTTGGATCACACATGCAATGAGTGTTGGTGAGGGAATCAAACATGTAAAACTTAATTCAACATGTATTTGTCAAATCAACATACCAAATGATATACTTTGAAGATCAACCACATATCATCTCTTAGATCACACATGCAATGGGTTTAGGTGAGGGAAAACAAACATGCACTACTTTCTTTAACATGCATTTCAATATCAAGAACCTAACCATGACTCTAAAGAGAAGATTGTTGAGATTTAGCTAAAATACCTCTAGGGTTGCACACAATTTATGAGTTCTTGAGTGTTCCTTGGATGGAGATTATCTCTTGAGCTTAACTCTTCTCCTTACTTTGAAAACTCCTTCTTCTTTGTTAATTCTTGAATTTCAGCTTGTTTTAAGGTGGGAAAGAAGGCTTTTGGAAGGGGAAAAATAGTAGAGAGAAGGAAGAGAAATGAGCTTTACTAAGGAAGCTCAAAATGAAAGAGAGAGATCATCATATGAGGGGGTATGAAGATTCAATAATGTTGCCCCTTAGCTATATATATGAGGTTCAATTATACTTTAATACATGTATTATACAAGTAGATCATCTCTTGTAGTATTTATCCACTAGAGGTGTGATGATTAGTGTCATTGAAACTTGGTTTGGATTTGATGGGGTATGGAAGAGATAGAGTATTGTAGTTCTTACCTAATGTGACATGTAAAATAAATGAATCATGGTAATTATGCATAAACTTATTTTCAATTTAATACATCATATAAGTCACATGAGTATGTTTGAAATATATTTAATTTAACACATCATAATAGTCACATACTTTATTGCACATAAACTATATAATAAAAATCTACATAACTATAATTAAACACATAAGTCACATTTCTTATATTAATTATTTAATCATTTTTATGTGTAACTTATCTATTTTTGGTCATTCTTTTTTTCGTGCATGTTGAGTGCATCACGATCGAACCCGGTCTCTTCGGATAGCTATCCTATGTTGAGTGCATCACGATCGAATCCGGTCTTTTCGGATAGCTATCCTGCAAGACTTTTAAACTTAAGGAAACATTAGCTCATACATAATTTTGATAAAAATTAAAATTCATCTTAAACTCGAAAACATCATACACTATAAATTATTTTATAAAGAATGCAATTTTTTATATAAAATATGTTATGCAAGTTTTAAGAAAAATGGGGTGCTACAGTTTCACAATTGATTTTCTTCTTTGTTGAAGATGAGAGAGAATATAGAATTTGTTGTTGTAAATAAATGAAGGTAAATTCCAATATTTTCACATGTATTCAATTTTAATGGGTGGGAGGGTTGCATTACCATCCACCAATTTATCCAACATTTGCTCCTTATCCAAAGCTAATGGGATGGGCCTCACTTTTGTATATAACCAAGTAAACATGGGATAAAGTGTGATAATTTAGTCATATCCTATTTTATCACTCCAAGTAAACACAGCCTAAAGGTATTTGTCGTATTACATATTAGTGTTGGGATTGGGGAACACAAGTCTTATTCTTGTTTTTGATATACAGATCTTCTAAACCATATGAATCATAACCATACACTTCCATATATCGTGCTATAATCCTACTAATGTAATTCAGGAATCTTAAAATTATTTGGATATCTTTATTCGGAAGCCATTCATATATTTCAAAATATTTCAATTATTCGAAATTAACAAGAAGTTAATGTTAAATGAAATTATTATCTAACATAGGGACCATAGGATCCGAATAAATTATTATTGTACAAGTCTATATTTTTGGTTAAACTACTATCATACGAATCTATACTTTTAGATAATTTTGATTAAACTACTATTATAAGGATCTATACTTCCAGATAAACTATTATTGTACAAACTTATACTTTCGTATGATTTAAAACTGACTTGATATCATAATTCGGATAAACTATTATTGCAAGTAATCGCAATAATCACAACAATTGTTCTTGTATCAAAGTTGGTTTTCTCGTATCAAGAATGTTTGAATCGTTTACCTTTTTAAAGAATACTTGTGTAAATAAGGAAAACAAAGAGTAGTAGAGGTGTAAAGAAAAAATGTGTGAAGAAGAAAAAAGTAGCAGCGGTGTAAAGAAAAAAAAAGTGGAAATTAAACTGTTGAAAATAACTAATAAGATTTAAGGATAAAAATGAGATTTTATTTTCATAACGGTTGTATTGAGAAATTTTGTGGTTGTGAATAGAATTACCTTATAAACTTATGTGGTTTTCCTAAGGTTAGCCTACAAATTGATCCAAATACTTAGCCTTTTTTCTTAGTCCACTTGTAACAGGAACATCTAGAATCTATCTGGAGTAAAGTAGTAGTCTTGTACATAATTTTAGAATTTGTCTAGATTATTCATGTACTTGTAGAGCATTATGGAGTGTTCTAGTGAACTACTCCCAACCGTTAGATCAAGTTAATCTCCACCATTCATTATAAAGGTGGCTTAGTATAAATAGGTGTAGGATCTTCACTGTATTAGTAGGTCCTCGTACATCTCTACAATAGTATTATTGAAATACATGCACTTTTATGTTGCTTTGTATACATTTGTATATAGAGACGAAACCAGATTGAAAATATTGAGGGGCTAATTGAGTTTGGGGATTAGATTACTATAAAATCGATATTTCAACACTAAGAATTAAAAAAAAATTCCACATGCACATCTATCCAGAGGTTTTTCTATTGATACTTTACATGATTGCTCTATTTTCTCTGCTCGATTGATGCCATAAGATAAGTTTCTCATATAACTATTCATGTTCTTCTAATGTAACAATTCGATCATAAAATATAAAAATTTGTGTTGAATGAAGAAAATTGCTAAGGTTTTATTCAAAACAAAAATGCATATGGTCTAATACCATCTCCAACGGTGCATACTTTTTTAGTGTAAATTTTGTACTATTTTAATGTGAAAGTAACAATTCGATCATAAAATATAAAAAATTGTGTTGAAGCAAGAAAATGGATAAGGTTTTGTTCAAAACAAAAATGCATATGCTCTAATACCATCTCCAACGTTGCAGACTTTTTTAGTGTAAATTTTGCGGGGCCCGACACAATAAACCTGTTCGTGTAGCATATTCGTCGTGTGGTTTGGTATGAGAAATGAAGATGTTTTACTGTTCTTGTAGTTGATATCAAAGTGCATGTGGTTTGGTATGAGAAATGGAGATGTGTTCATTTGTTGGGGAAAAGGATATCGAATGCGGAAGGTTGTTCTTTTCCTTTTGTGGATTTAAGATGGGCAATAAAAAATAAGATTTAAATAAAGGCAAAAAGAGAACAAAATAGAGTTGTAGAAACAAAAAATTTTAAGTGGAAAATCCAAATCAGGAAAAACCAAAGTCGTCACTGATCTCCAACAATCTATACTATTTTTTACATTAAAAAGCAATATTTCATGATTTTGCTTATTATTAATTTTATTTACTTTGTATTTATCATGTATTTATTTATATTCATTTTTATTGTTAAATATTAAAATTTTAATCTTTATTATTTTGTACTTGTTGAATAAATTATATAAGTTTAAATATTATTTAATATAATATTTTAGGTCATTTTATATTTATTTTTTACATTAATCTAGATTGTATATATCTTCATCCTTAATAATATCAATATCAATAAGTTACGATATTGTATCAACACCTATATACAAATATTGCAACTTATTGGTTTCAATATCCAAAATGGATATAAATATATGTATAAATACTTAATATTGCATGTAATATTATTAATTTTTATCATTTTCTGTTGTATTTTAAATTTTATGATATATCAAAATAATTTGTATTGTTCAAATAACATATTATATAATTTTAGTGATTAGTTACATATAATTAAAATAACCTCAATATTAATATTCATCCCAAAATAAAATTTTAATTACAAATAATTTTTAATATGTTAATTATTAATTATGTTATATCTTCAATATATATATATATATATATATATATTAATTATGTTATAAAAAAATTTAATATTTAATAACACTCGAAATAAGAAAAAGAAACAAAGAAAAGAAAAGGAATACAAATTAAAAGAAAAAAAAAAGGAAAAAAAGGATAGCGCAACTGTAGGAGGTAGTTAGGTATCTTGCAGTTTCTTTTCTTCCTTATTATGCGACCCTATTAGTTATGTTGAATTAGCAAATTTCCCTTATCGGATTCACGAAACTAAAGCCGAAAGGAATTAGAGTTCAAACCTACGCTGATTTCTGTTAACCAACCAACCATGGATTGGTTCTGTGATAATTTAATTATTGAAATTTTGAACCAAATTCGTAGTTTCTTCTCAATATTCTGGAATTAACATTCATTCATGTTGTTTAACTGCTGATAAAAAGGTTGTGAGTTTACTCTGTATAATGGCGTGTTCATTGACAAATGTCTCCAAGGTTAATTCTCTTGCTCTTTGAATTTGTATCTATGTTTCAAAAGAGTTTATATCAAATTTGCTTATTAATTGAGTGTTGTTCCACTTTCTTTTTGCATATATTTATAATTTGCATGTTTTTATGTTGATTTGCAGTGTGGGGATAAAAGAGGTGCTTCAATTGATAGAATCAGCATTCTACCTGATGAATTATTAGTGTTGATATTGTCTTCCCTTCCTTTAAAGGAAGCAGTTGCGAGTAGCATACTTTCGCGTCGATGGAGATATTTGTGGACCTTCCTAACTAAGCTTGATTTTGATTGCACTTCATCAATGGTGAAGATAATTGAAGTTAGATTCGATAAGGCGAGGTTGAACTATGTGGAATGGGTTAATCATGTTATAGCATTGCATAAGAGCCCCAGTATTGAGGAATTCAGAGTGTTCTTTGATCTAACTAAGAGTTATAAAAACTCCATTGATGAATGGCTTAGATTTGCTTTTACTAAGAAGGTTCAGAGGCTTGTGTTGAACTTGACAACCGAGGCTTCCAGAAGAGGAAATGACAACTGTTATACTTTTGATCTCTCTAATATTTTGTGGGCCAACAAGGGAAGTTTTTCTGACTCAATTGATCATGTCAAGTATCTTAAAAAGATATTTCTGAATCATGTGAATGTCAATGGTGAAGCCTTGGCATTCTTCTTATGCAACTGCCCTCTGCTAGAACATCTATCCGTTTCTCATTCCGAAGGTCTTTTGACTCTAAACATTATAGGGCCATATCCGTCGTTTAAACGCTTAGAATTAAACTCATGTGACCGCCTCAGATCAGTTGAGATTCGTGATGTGAATCTTGTTTATTTGAAGTATGTAGGCCTGAGGGTTTGTTTTGTTGTTGATAATCTTCCTCTGCTTGTCGAAATGTATATTGGTGGGAGATCGGAATGGGAGGTTGGAAATGTCCTATCGTCGTTCTCCAACTACATACCACAACTAGAGATATTAACATTACAGTTAGAGATATTAACAATGGATAGTTTCTCGGGATCTACTTATAATGTAAGATTAAGATGCATGTTTCTGTATTGATGTCTCATAACTCAGGTGGTGGTGGTGGTGGTAGTATTTCTTGATCCTTTTCGTTTTTTGTTTTGACTCCACAGACAATTCGAGGCGTGTGTTCAGCTGCGAAAATGAGGAATCTTAAGCAATTAACTGTAAAAGCTAGGATAGATTATTGTCACCCTCTCATGACTCCAATAACTAGATTACTAGATGCATTACATTGCTTGCAGTTGCAGAGATTTGTGCTCGAGGTAAACCTTTTCTTGTGCCAATTCATCTTATCCTTATCCTATGTTATCTTGATTTTGCAATGGCAAAGTTCTTCAATTTTGCGTTCTTTTGTAGGCATCACATCCTGTATTTATTAAGAGGAAAACTACAAATGTGTGGCCTCTATATATTGAGATGAAGACTAGAAAGAGTGTGAGTTCATATCCTCAACTCAAGGAAATACAATTTGTGGGATATCAAGGTGAGTTATGTGAACTAGAGTTGCTTAAGCATTTCCTGGACAATGTTGTTGCACTCGAGAAAATTCTTATTGATACGCGCAAACCTATTCAAAGTTGGGAGTATTTGAGAAAAAATTATTTTACGACTCGTCAAAACAAAGTTAATGAGATCGAAGTAAGTGCAATGAGTCGGGCAAAGAAGGAACTTCGAGAAATAGTGCCTCCAAAAGTAAGTCTGAAGATTCTTTAATTGTTCACATAAACCTATGTGAGACTGTTTCCGAAATTAGATTTGTGAAATTCTCTAATAAGAATTTTATTCTTAGTTGCTTGTTATACTTAGTTTTGCTACATCTCTTATTTTATTTGCTTCCTTACATCTCTTGGAATTAATTGCTTCCCTTGCCAAAGAGAGTCGATGTCCACTTTTCCCTTTATGATGTGAGACATTGTATTGCAACTAATGTTTGAAATCAATGAAAATGTTTGGTGTAGAAATTACTTGAGAAAAATATGATTATGAAGTCAGAATTAAAGCAACAAAACATGTTATAATGTATTTAGGAATGTATCAAAGGGGCTCAAACTTAAAATATTGTTCTAAATTATTCTTAAAGTTTCACATGTTTAAATATTGGAACTATTACATTTATTGTGGCTCTATAGTCGTAGCTAAAATTTAAAAATCACACAAATTTGGCCCCATGATATATTTACTTTTAACATTTTTAGTCCTAAAACCACTATCAGTGATGAACATGTGACCGTTAACTCCCATATGGTGTGGACAAAAATTGCAAATTCTAATAAACAAACAATATAAATTATTTAACCAAATCAAATTACAAAGAAAACAAGTATGCCCTTTTCTTAAATCTTAATCCTCAAAACCTATACATGTTATTTTTTTTGAGTTGGTCTCTTGTGAGACCGTCTCACATGCGAGGGAATTTAAGTATCAGTTATTATGTTTTTTAGGGTATAAATATGTGTTTTTCAAATATGCATTTTACAGCTATAAGTATGTCTTTTTATACTATAAATGTTGTGATTTTTATTTGATGTGGTCGAATGAAAACCATCTTCGTTGTAGTAAATTAAAAATAATTCCTTTTAAATATAATTTATATAATTGATGTTTTCATAAGAAACATAAAATTAGATAGTTTTATATTAATTCATTTATTTACATAAATATAATCTTTATCGAATATACTCTCCCCAACTTTTGAAATTCTTTTAAAATCTTTAACCTGAATCATTGGATCTTGACAATAATATCCAATCTTTATTTTTTTGATTTTCAAATATCAAATCCTAATGTAATCTCATAAAGAACCCCGGCTAGAGAATCTTAAACATAATACACAAGGCAAAAACTGACCTTTATGGTGGTGCACAGAAGTATTACTCAATACACAAAAACTTGATGAGACGGTTTCATGGATAATTTTCGTGAGACGGATCCTTTTTAGCCACAAATAAAACTTATTTCCACTAATTTATATATAAATTGTGAAGGGTGGATTGTGGGTTGACCCGTCTCACGTAACATGATCCGTGAGACGGTCTCACATAAGATTCACTCTTGTTTTTGAATTTTTAAATCTTCATCTACTTATTTATTTGAAATTTATCTAAATAATATAATATCTAAAATTTGCAATACAATCTATCACTTCAATAAAATTTTCACAACACAACACATAAATTACAACACTTGTATTCATTTTATGTTGTTATTAACATCAACGATTTTGAACACAATAGTTGTCGTTAAGCAAAATAAATAAATAAATAAAAAGCGCTCAACAACTATAGTTTTTACGATTGTATAATAGCGCAAAACTAGGATATTACAATGGTTGTTGATGTAAGTTACAACGATTGAATGATCATTATAAATAATATTTTGCAATTTATATTAAATTTTTGAATTAATTTCATTTTTCAACCAATACTATGCACGTTTTTTAATTTTGTATTCTAAACTTATTTTTTTCTCCGATCACAATTTATACTACATATTTAGCTTACTTTTGCAATATCCGATCAATATTTTCCGATGAAAAAGAGTCCACATTATTTTCACATGTTAACTGTGAGTTATTTCCGTCATTTGCACTTCTAATAGATTAGTAAATTCAATTCCCCAACTATTTTCAATGGTAAATAGATCTTATTTTTGATTGAACCTCACATCACCATCATTCTTCATTTACTCAAACAATTTGTAGAAGAAACTGGGGAGAAATTAGGGTCAATTGGGGGTTAGTTAATGGCCTAGAAAAATAAAAATAACCCTCAGTTGATACACAAAAATCAAGTGGACTTTTTCTCTCCGGAAAATGTTGCCAGAAAGTTGCAAAAATGAACAAAACATATTGTATACATTGTGATTAGAAAAGAAAAAAATTAGAATGCAAAATTAAAAAAACATACATATAGATTGAAAAATGAAATTAACCTGTAATGGTAAGTTTGGTTAGAGGGTTTGGGCTGGTTAGGATCAATTACTTTCCTAAACCTTTAGGGCATGTTTGGATTGTGGGTTGGGCAAATAAACCTCCGCTAACCTGATTTTTTTTAGGGTGATTCTATTCACAGTCACAATATTTCTCTCTACAACCATGATATACTTAATTTCTCTGTTTTGCCCATAATTCTTTTTTTTTTTCACAACTATCATATTATTCATGGGTTTAATGCACCAAATCCCCCTCTGATATGGAAATTTTGCGTCGCTCTCCCCGTGTTTTCAAAATGGCACCGTTAACAAGTGTGTTATCAAAAAGTCAACACACATCCCATTTTTTAGAACTGGACTTAACGGTTTTAAATTTTATCCTTAATGCCCCGTTATGCCCTTAATGTAATTAAGAAAATAAAGTGACCATTTTTTTTCTTTCTCTCTCCTCTCTCTCTCTTCCCCACGTTTTTTTTTCTTCTTTCTTTCTTTTCTTCTCCCTTTTGCAACTTTCATTTTCTCTCTCAACTCCAGCAACCAATTCCTCCCTCTCTCCCTCTATATCTCTATTCTTCTTTCTTCTCTTTTTCAATATCTCTCTCCCAAAAAAATGGCAGTGGCACCGCCACCGTTCACCAGCAGCCACCTCATCCTCTCGGGTCGATCTTTACCTCATGATCGGCTCCTTTCCCGACCACCGCCACACCGGCATGAAGAAGAGCTTCAGTACTTTCTCGTACTCCACCAGATCCGCCGCCGATTCCCCGATCCATCTTCATCCTCCGCCACCAATCCCGACGAAGAAGAAGAAGAAGAACATTTTCTGATCGGAATTTATTTCTAAATTTGTTAATTGTTTTTTTTTGAAATGGAGCAATTTGGGGAAAAGGGTTTAAGGATTTTGAATTTGAGATCAGATTTTAGTTGTGAATGGTCGAGCGAGGACAGCGTTGCCGTGTGAAGGAGATGGCCGGTGGTGCTGAAAATGGCGGTGGGGCAGGGCTTGGCGTCAGGGCAGTAGCTGTTGCAAAGGAGAAGAAGGCAGTCGAGAGAGACGGTGGAGGATGAAGATGGATCGGGGGGTTGAACAATGTGTGGGGAGGAAGAAGACGATGAACAGTGAAGAAGACGATAATCAGTGTGTGGGGAGGATTTTTTGTTTGTTTGTGGGAAGACGATGAACAGAATGAATTGTTTAATTTTTTATTTAATTAATTGTTAATTTCAATTGTGGGAGATTTTTTTTTTGTTTAATTAATTGTTAGTTTGCAAATTTCAATTAATTGATTTCAACTTCTTTATATTATATATTTTTGAACAGTGTGTGGGGAGAAATTGTTAGTTTTTTTTTTCAAATATTTATTTTATTGGTTTTAAAATAAAATAAAAAATAAATTATATGTACACAAAGTTTCAAAGAAAATTTTAATCAAATGAAAAATAGTTTGAGCATAAATCCATTTTAAAATTAAGGTTGTAAAATATTCAAAAAATATATAAATAAATAGTAATAATAGAAATAATTAAATTAAATAGAATAGAAATTTTGGAGTAAAAGAGGTATTCTATTAAATAAAGTAAATTTCCAAACATTTCTCCTACAAAAATCGTAATAAATGGAGTATATACATGATATATATTTGGTATAAAATTACATTATAAAAATGAGTAATTAAATAAGTAGTAATCAATAATTAAATTAAATTAAATTGAAATAAAAAATTGAAATTCCATAAGAAAGGAAGTAAAAGACTATAAAATCAAAAGGTAAGACTATTATAGTCTTTTTACACTTAAAAAGTGAACAAAAACCAACAAATTTCGCACATGTGGCCCGTGCACCACACTCCTGTCATGTTTAATGATTTAGGGGAAAATGTGCAAATTTTTTCATATCACACGTGTTAACGGTACAATTTTGAAAACACGGGGGGAGCAACGCAAAATTTCCATATCACAGGGGGTTTTCATGCATTAAACCCTATTATTCATATTTCCACCTCCTTTATCAACCCAACTATCGACCCCTCTACCAACCAAAACAAAAAAAAAAAAAAAAAATCTTTCCATTTTCCATTGTTTAGTAAATTATGAATTTTTATGATTTACCATTTAATAATTTTTTCATTAGTGATCTCCATGCATTTTATTTGAAGTAATTTCAAATTTAGATTTTTTCCAATATATATATATATATATATATATATACAATCATGATTGTCTTTTTTCTCTACATTTCAATGTTCGATTAAATTGCATTGTATAAATAAATTTTTTTTTTTTTCTAAAAAGGCATGTGTTCCTAAATGTGGGAGTGATTTTCTTGGTGTTGATCAAGATAGAAAATTGATTTTTAAAGAAATTGTGTTATTATAATGTTAATTATTTTTAGTGAAATATCCTGAGATATTTTTTTTAAATTTTTTTAAGAGAAATTGAATGGTGTATCCAATAATTTAAAATAATTTTTCAAAAATAGGATTTGGAGTTTTGATGATAGTGTATAAATTTATATATGTGTGTTTAAGTCATAATATTGAAAATGATGGTGGTTGAGGGCTGTAAAAAGAAAAAGAAAAAAAAAACCTTAAGGTCAAAATGGAGATTTTAATATATAATGGTTGTATAGAGAATCGCAAGAAAGTTTTAAGCTCTAATAGGGGATGTATATATAGAGGTGGGATATCTCGATTTTTGGGGGGAAAAGGTGAAAGGTCGTGATTTGTCAACCATCGGATGCGATGAAATCAAACGGTGGAAGACGAAAAGGCGCTGAGCGGGAAATACACCCTGCCACGTGTCATGTAGATGGGACAGGGCCAATTGAAAGGATGTTTCGCCTCGAAAAGGAGCATTAGGTGTTCGGCAAGCACATTTAGTGAACTTCACTAGTGTGTGTGAACACACACTACGTATGGGGGAGTACTTGATATGGTCGAACTGGAGTGAACCGAGTTTTCGCCCTTAAACCGGACTGAAGTCAAAGTCAATATGTGCGAACAATTTAAAAGAAGCGAACTGTTCTGTGACGTTATGTGCAAACTAATGTATGGCGAACTGATTCAACCTCGAGATATATCGACGAACTAATTAATGGTGAAAAGGAGGCGAACATGTTTGAATTCAACTGACTGCCATTTTCGCGGATCAGTTGCCCACTCCCCATATTTTCCGAGTAATCCCAACGGCCACGTATCACAGGGAGTATATATACTTACGATACCTTTTCTTTTATTTTTTTAAGCACAATCATATTACAAGCAGATACATATACACTGTTCTGATAAAATTGCTTGGCAACCCTACTGACTTAAGCGTCCGAGCCCCATCGCCGGGAACCCCTCCCGGTGTTTGTTTTGCAGGTATTTGAGTTAGAGGTTTCGAGTTTTCGTCTGGAAAAGAAGTGTTGGATTAGAGCAACATCAAACTTCTCCAACATTCAATCCAAAAAAAAAAAAAAAAATTAATCATATTTTTTATACAAGCTTTTCTAACTATCCTTAACCAAATCCACAATCCAAACATGTCCAGGTCCAGGTTAATTGAAGGCCCAGGTCCATAAAGTGAAATTTAGGCTAATATGATTGTTAGATAAACCACCCAAATAAGGTTGGTTTATTAAACCTTATGTTGACCCCAAAAATTGGAGGTGGTGAAATCACCATTTTATCCTTACTATTAACATTTATTTTGCATTTTTGCCCTCTTCATTCTAGATGTTGGAGGATGTAGAAGTGTACTTTCTGATCACTAAAAAAATATTGTATTTTTGTTTTTATTTTATTGGCAAAAATTTATATACCTTTGATATACGTATCCCCAAAGGTATTATTAGTTTGGTATTAGCTATATACTCATAACGTATTAGTGGGTACTCTTGAAGGTAATAGTTCTATACTCATAAGGTATTAGTTGCTACTCGTAAGATATCACTTGTATAACTAAAATATATGTTTTAGTGAAACATATTAGTTGTATATTCATAAGGTATTAGTTGTTTATTTATTAGGTATTTACTTGTATAATTAAAAAAAAATATTTTAGTTAAAGATATTACTTAAGATATTATTTATTACATGTAAATGTATTAATCGTATTATTTAAAGATATTCGAGTTTGGATAGGGGTTATGGTATACTCTAGGGTACACCAGTCCTTCTCTATTTTATTAGTAATTTTTTAACTTTTATTTTATCAATAAGGTCATAAATTGTTTAACTTTTATCTCTATTTTACCAATAATTTTATTTCATAATCATTCAGTTTACTACAAAAAGTATTGTATGTTTAGGTTTATTTTATCATCAGTATGAAAAAATTCATCAAATTTTAAATATTGCATGTAATTTTAATAATATTTATGATTAGTGTAGTATTTAAAATTTTATGATGCATTTATATAATCATGATTTTTATTATATTCAAATAGTATGTGATATTATTTAACATTTTAATTGCATATAACTAAAGTACCTTAAATATTAATATTTGATAGATTAATCGTAAAATATAATAAAAATCAAAATTTAAAGAAACATATTAAAAAAGAAAAGAAAATGAATGAAAAAGTAAAGATAAAAAGAAATTAAAAGAAAAAAGATTTAATGCTTTGGATTCATTATATAGCACCCCAGTTCGACTAGGTTGGAGCTGAGCCGTCCATAACATGCATTTGTTCTTTAATTCATATCTTTGTGTAATTCAACGGGTTTAGGGTTTAGGGTTTAGGGAAGACTAAACAAGACCACAAATTTAGAAAATTTAAAGTATGTTCATTAAAGATTTTAGGTTGATTCAACCTCTACAAATTTACGAAAATTCCAGAACAATGATGTTAATATAAACTTCTATCACATAATTATCAAATTCAAACAAACATAATAATCAGCAAATAAATTAATCTAACGTCAAAGAACACCTTTGAATTTTCTAACCTAAGATACTAGCCATAAAGCATGAAAAATTAAAGGAAGAACTATGAGAGTTTAGCCAAAAATAATTCAAAATTATAAGGAAGAATTTAGGCTTTCTTTTGAGATTCCCCTCCGTATTGCTAGAGTAAAAAAAAAAAAAGTGTTATGGTTTTAGTTTCCTTTCACTATATTTGGTTAAGGTGTGTGCTAAAAGCACAACACCATCTACTAAAGGAACAACACTCTACTAAGGGTACATACCCTTTTTGTACTAAAATGTAGGTATTGATGTGGGGCCCACGTACTAATAGAGTGTTGTGCCCTTAGCACTTGATGTTGTGTCTTTAGCAACAATCTTTAAGTTTTATACCCACCTTTTTTTCTCTCTCTTTTATATATATATATATATATATATATTTTTTTTTTTTTCATTTGTTCTTTTATACAAACGTATACTTTTATCCCATATTTTTATGATGTTTTATAATCACTAAAGAGAAAAATAATACTAAATGTTTAATTCATATAAAATTATATTTATTAAATAAATTTCATTATAAAAGAAGATACAAATTTAATTTGAGTATGTGTGTGTTGAAAATTACATATATTATATGTTAGGGTTTTGAAAAGATATTTTAATATACATTATGATGCATGAATACATATTCACATAAAATCACATTTAAAGATCATACATGAATGCATGTTCACATAAAATCACATTGAAAAATCATACGCAAAATACCACGAGCCTTGTAGCTCAGTGGTATTCCACATTTATAAAGGTGTAAATTGTGATGACTAGAGTACGAACTCAGTGGTATTCCACATTTATAAAGGTGTAAATTGTGATGACTATCCACATTTATAAAGGTGTAAATTGTGATGACTAGAGTACGAACCCTGTATCACATAAGTTTTTCTAGTATTTATCCCCTTCCTTCCACTCCCTCTAGCCCAGTGGTTGTGGGACCGGACCAAACCGGTTCAACAGTGAATCAATCACGAGTCTGGTCCATTTGCATTTATTGTGCAAGTGATCATCAATGCTATTTGCTATTTTCTACCATTGTGGGACAAATAACTTAGGCACTAGCAACTTTTATGATGCATAGCCTCAAAAACATTTTTTACTCCCAACCAATGTGGGACAAGATCGGACATTAACATTATTTATAATGCATTGTCTCAATTCTATTTTCCATTCACAACCAATGTGGGACACACTCATATATTTATACTAGAAGTTCTCATACTTTCTTTGATTTATTTTAGATGTGGGACAACTTATAAATTTATAATACTATATTTTATTACAAATTGATAAAACTATATTATGTATAAGTTATAAATCATTAGGGACAAAATAATATTTTTATGATAAAAATCATATAGTATTATGAGTTAGTTTTTTTTTTTTTTTTCAAATTGAAGAAATATAATTTTTGATTTTCTATTCTATTTATATGTAATTTATTATTCTTAATAATGTTCATTATTATTATCATCATTATTAATAAAAATGATTTTTTGAATTTATTATTATTATTATTATTATTATTATTATTATTATTATCCTCTAAAAATTGAAAATGATACATTATAACAAAATTTCAAAAAAAATAATGTTCTAAAATTTCTATTGGCCAGTCGGACCTCTCGGTTGAAAACCTTGAATCGGTGGTCAAGCCGGTTTGACCACTGGTCCGGTTCCACAAATACTGCTCTAGTTTAAAAAAAAAAAAAAAGGATCATACGCAAAATTTTATAAAATAAAAACATTCACGAACACTAATGAGTAAGCTTAGTATCTTAATCTAATATAATATTACTACATTTAAACTTATTTATCTATCATCTCATCTTTTACTTTCATTTCGAATGCATTGTGATCAAACTCAGTTTCCTCAGTGTGTTATCCTCCAAAACTTAAAAAAAAAAAAAAATTAGGTCATATTACACATTATTTATAAATAATATTTTACAATTTGTTTATAACTCTTTTTTAATTAAAAAAAATCTTAAAATCTTAAGAATCCAACACACCAATCCAAACATATTTTACAATGGTTGATGGTACAATGACCATTATTATAAATAATATTTTGCAGTTCATGTATATATATTCTTTTAGAGTTTCATAAACAGT
Source organism: Scutellaria galericulata (assembly GCA_946896805.1). NCBI lineage: Eukaryota > Viridiplantae > Streptophyta > Magnoliopsida > Lamiales > Lamiaceae > Scutellaria > Scutellaria galericulata. The sequence continues at coordinate 2,702,543 of OX335797.1, read as the reverse complement.
TACTCAAAATGTGTTGTAAATTGTAATAGAATTGGGATCCCCAAATTACTACTTAGTCTAATTTTCCCTAAAATTGGCCCACCTGCACAATCGAGTGACGTTTACATTTTCCCAACCCAGCCCCACCGTCGCCAGCCCCTCTCGTCCCGCCCCTCGCCGTCGCCAGCACCACCTGAGGTATTCTCTCTCTCTCTCTCTCTCTCTCTTGCTGCTGAGATGTGGTACTACTTAAATAGACAATTGCTTTATAAATATCGTTTTTATTATCAATTTCCTCAAAACAAGATTCATCACGTAATGACATCTCATTTGGCAAACCTCAATTCCTACAAATTCCTACAGTTTAGGTTAATCTAACTTATGACACCACAGCTTAATTTCAAACCCTGAAACTCACAATGGGATGAAAATAATTCAGCCTGACATTTTTGTTTCTGAGTTAATTTACTGATTGACGACAAATTACCGGCAATTTAGGGATATGTGGGACATTATGTAAAGTAGGAGATGGTGAAAATAGACCTTTTTCCTTCAATGGCTGAAATAGAGCCATCTGCAATTTCATTTTCTAATTTACTGCACATGGATTATTGGAAGAAAAATATATTAACTGAATATATGATCCATGGGTTACTGCTATTTACACATGCAAGAACTGCCGAAAGATACTTACCTTTTTGGGCTTGAGAATATGAAGAAAATGATTAAAAAGATTCGACGAGTTTGTACAGCATATATATATGTATATATTTCCTTAGTGAATGAAAGAGTGTATTTGAAGTAGATTATTGCATTTGATCAATAAAGGAGTCTTAAGAGGTCATGCATGAATTAATGGAAATTAAGATATTGACTTTATACTCATCTGGTGCAGCTGTTATTTGAATAGACAATTTGTTAAGTATTGTATGGTCTATTATGAAGGTTATTGCACCGATCTTTTTCAGTGGAATCAAAAATCTTTTTCTTATTTTTTGGTCTCTCTCAACAACTGTTTGTTGAAACCAAAGAATGGACATGTGTGGTTAAATAAGTTATGCCTTTCATAAATAAACTTAATATGATTTTATTTTAAGTGGAGTAAATGGTCGTAAAAAAATTTAAATGGTTTGTGAATTAATATACTTTTTCTTGTAAATTTGTGGCAGTATTGAAGGTTTTTTGTTTGATGCAGCAAGTTTTCAACAATATTATAAATCAGGACATCACCTGGGCAAAATTACCAGAATAAATGAGTTTTGAACCTTATGATCTTATTAACAAGTTTGTTCTATATCTATTCTTTGCACATGCCATTTTCTCTCTATATCTATTTGTATGCCGCAATTCCTTTTATTAATATTCTCAACTTTGCATTCTAACAAATTATCTTTTACATATGCAGAAATCAAAGGAACTGCTGAAAGAGATATCCATATCATCAGGTAAACTTGTTTAGCAGTTTATTCTTTAAGATTAGTCGTGCTAAAGAATCTGAGATGGCATGTAACAATGAGATTCAGAACATAACAGTTAGTTAATTACAATTAGGAATGTTATTGGTTTGCTAGGAACTAGTATTTCTCATGTAATACAGATGCATCTCAGACATTCCCTTGAGGTTAAATAGGTGATGATCAGAGTTATATATGATGCTTGTGACTAAAAGTAGTTGAAAAGATCACTAGTTAGCAGAGACAGTAACACTGAATCTGTGGTTTTGGAGTTGGCCCCTCCTAGTTTCTCACTTGGTTAAATGCCACAAACATTTCAAACGAGTTCATTAGTCATGAAATCCATCATAAATTCACTATTATAGATTTTTATATTCGGTGTAATGCATTAAGTGTAGAGTGAAATAAACGGGGGAGTCATAAGAAGAATGAAGGTACAAACATTGCTCCAATTATGTACTTTCTATAATTGCATTTGAATTTATTTAACTTACTAAGAAAAAACTATTTTTTCCTATAATTAGTTTATACACCAAAGTTGTCGATAAATGGAAAACTTAAATATGTAGAGAGTGGCTTTTTCACCATTGTTTTATTTATTAATATCAGGGTGTGTTTATCATTCCTTGAAACCTGGAATTTGGTCATCTAGAAAAGGTATATATGTAGAGGTGAAAATGCAGATTTTTGAAGTAACAGATACGCTATTAAGCCATTACATATAAGAAAAGAAAACATTTTGTTAGCCACTTTATAAAATAACTTTTTCAATGTAGACATTATCTTAATGTTTAGAAAGACTCGAGACGTTAACAATTTTGAGTTCTATTTCCAGCGAACCTATATAAGTTCACAAAAAATGTTTGTGGAATTAAAGATTAAAGACTAAATATACAGTTATATTATATATATCTATATATATATATATATATATAAATATTAGTAAAAAAAATTCAACTGGGTTGTCCAATAACTCAGTCGATTCAGCCTAAAATCAATTAGAACTAGCCCAAACCATTAGAGCCACCACCTGACTCAAATCGTATTATCGACATGCCCAAAATGTGAATCCGATTTTCCCCTTCTCAGTTCTCTCCTTCCTTTTTCCTTAGAGTCTCAATCACTCTTGTAATAAATTGATGTGGTTTATTTTTTCAAAATTTTGGGATTGTATTCAGTGATCCCCTTTTGGCATATTTTATGGCAATGAGATCGATTTATCGTGGCCTGAGGAAGAACAATTTTCTATTGCCGCTGCGAAATGCGGGCTTGAGTTTGCACTCTCATGCTACTAGTTTCGGTTAGTTTTCATTTTACCTTGGTTAATTGATTTGTATAAAGACATATTTTATGGTTTATTATTCATAAGTTGTTTTTCAGTTTGCTGTATGATTGTGTGATGTTGTGTGTGTTTTTTTTTGTTTTTAGGATTTAAGGAGGTTAGGGAGGAGGATAAGAGTCAAATGGTTGGCAATGTTTTCACTAGTGTCGCATCGAGTTATGATATCATGAATGATTTGATGAGTGGCGGCATGCATAGATTGTGGAAAGAAAGGTTTGTTTTTTCTTGTTTGTTTACATTTTGGTTGCTGTGATGAGGTAATTTATTTTTATTTTTCGTGAAGTGTTAGTTAATTAAGTAAGTTGTGTTGGCAAACATTGTAGGCTTGTTTCCAAGTTGAGTCCGTTTCCGGGAATGAAGCATCTTGATGTGGCTGGTGGAACAGGTGATCTACGAGTATGGTAATAACTTGCTTGATGAGTATGTAGATTATTATTAGCTTGAAGGTGAAATTGAGAGTGCATCTTAATAGGGCCGTGTTTGGTTTTATTTACTGAAAAGGCGTTTTCATCTTTCTGATGTTCTACAAGTGTATTTCTGGAATCCTACTCATCCATGTTGAGCTTTCATTTTTCTCACAACTATATCCTCTCATCTTTATTCTTTATATATCTTCCAATTCCAATCATTACGTTAAGCTTAATATTTAGAAATATCCCTAACAATATAGCATTTATTGAATTTGTATTTACTAATAATTAGTCATTACTTTAATGTGATAACAATCCAAAGCACAATGTGTGATACACTTGATCATAATCATAGTTGACTCTAAATGAAAAGACATGTAAAATATAATATGCAAGTCAAAAATGAGTTATCCAGATGTAGTTTTCATACAGCTATGTCATAATAATGTAATATTATTGGTCGGTAGATTAAAAGAAACCTCAATCCTACCGTAATACATTTGTTTCAGACTATCACTTTCAAAAGGCTCAAAATAACACCTAAAAGTAGTGAAAGGTTATTCTCCAAATCTTGTGCATTTCGACTTTTAACATAATTTGGGCTATTGTAATTTCATCAAGGCACTAGAAGAGGGATTCTAGAAGTCCCTACATCTTGAGATTACTCCCCAGATGATTTTTCATTCATGAAGTTTTCACTTCATATGAACAAGTTATAAATGGATCCAGAAGAGGTGACCTGTTATCTATGTATATAGTTATCCAAGTTATCCTCCTCGGAATTTTCAACTTGATCTTATATGTTCATGTTGCATACTCATTCTTGTTTTGGATGTTTAAGATATTGAGTAAGGTTTATTTCTTATGTAATATCAAATTACCTGTTGAGTTATAAAGCTAATTTATGCTTTGTCATTGAGGTGTAAATGTTTTCTGTTATCATACATTGTATTTGAGGGAAGCGAAATCTAGTTTCTTGCAGGTTGATTCTTTTGATAGTTAAGTCTGTTTTGTTGTCTTAAAATTTACTTGGCTAAAGGTGCTTCTCTACTTTTACAGGGGATGTTGCTTTCAGAATCCTAGATAGTATAAATAGTGTCAGTCATCGAGCCGTGAGGGACATTCATGATGCTAATCTACTAGATGAAACTCAAATTTTTGTCTGTGACATCAACCCCAATATGTTGAGTGTTGGCAGAAAGAGGGCCCAAGAGAGAGGTAAGTCATAGCTGTACTTTATGTAGTCAACTTCTACACCATATCTCATTTCTCTGACATTTTCTCCTAATATAGTTCACTCATTTTCTAATGAAGAAATTTGCCTTAATGCAATCAGGTCTTGGAGAAGATAAATCTCTTGTTTGGGTAGAAGGAGATGCGGAAGCACTCAAATTTGCAGATGATTCAATGGATGGTTATACAATTGCATTTGGGATAAGGAATGTAACACATATAGAAAAAGCTCTTGCAGAAGCTTACAGGTTAGCTTCTGCTTATGTTTGTGTCTCAATCTTTGCTTCTTATTTTGGTGAGCACCATAGTGTATTGATCGACTATTCTGATTTTTCAATATATTGCATTTCTTGTCTGATTGTATTCACTATTTGTTATCCATATACCTGATTAGTTTGGAGTCGCGAGAACACTCAAATCTGCTGTGTTTCAACTTTCAACTCTTGATCAAATTAACTTATTTGACAGGCAATACCTCTCATATGGGCTTCTCTAATTAGTAATTGCTCGCATACAAATTAGAAGGTTCTAGAGATAAACTCTGGCCACTAGCCCTTTGTTAAAGGAACGTCAATTACATTCCCTATGTTTCTTTTTTTGTGACACCAACCCTTTTTCATTCACCTTCCCTTCCTCTGTTTTCTTTTTCTTTTTATCTTTTGTGTCCTCTTTCTTTGTTGGTTGATACTGTTGTAATTTCTGACTTTCTTTGTTGTATTTGAAGGGTGCTTAAAAGGGGAGGAAGATTTCTTTGCCTTGAACTGAGCCATGTGGAGCTTCCAGTTTTAAAAGAGTTGTAAGTAACACCATTGCCAATGTACCTTATGATAGGCCTTTATTGATCGCACTCTATGCACGACTTTCATGTCCCTATTACTGCACAACTAGTTCTAAGATGTTACCTTTGCCAGTTTCTGATTTCATAGTAAGATGATATATATATTAATGACTATCCTAAAAACATGTTTCGTGTGGAGCAAGAGTCTCATCTGCTATAGACAATCATTTTTCCACACTGTACCGCTTGCAATTAGTAGATTAGTTTCCCTAACATATTTGCTGTTACGTGTTTCTATAATATATTAGATGGCCAAGGGGATCTGTAACTGTATACATTTTATTTCTATGAGTGGGTGCCTGCAATGTGATATATTTGTTAATATTATCCTTATTCTGGTGAGTTTTCATTGGTTAACATGTATAGTATTTTGCTTCATTATGTTGCCTTTACTTCTTAATTAGTAGAGAGAGAAGCAGGAAGCTATCTAGAATAACGCATATAATTTAAGCTTCATCTGTTCTAATTGTTTGTAAGATTCTGTATTCCCAAGTTCCATTATCCATTGATATTTACTGTTCAATTTTCATCTCTCAGGTATGATTACTACTCATTTTCAGTCATTCCTGCACTAGGCGAGCTAGTTGCAGGTGATCGTGAATCATATCAGTATCTCGTTGAGAGCATTCGCCGTTTTCCCTCACAGGTATGATGTATGCTTTGCAGATTTATGCTCACACTTGGAGAAAATTAAATACACAGCATATACCTCGTCTCTTAAGTTTGTTTGTGGTTGTACTCAAATATAACCGTCAGATCAATTAAAGAAAGAGAAGCTATTTTTTTCTTTAGATATGCTGTGTCTTTCGAAAGCTAAATTCTGTCTCGCTCTCTCTCATTGTGACCGAGACTTTCTTTGTATGATTGCTGTTACATAAACAGAGCATAAACTTTTGTATGTTGTTGTAAAGAGGTCTTGAACCTTTTCCACATGATTATGATTACTGGTGAAAAGAATATTTTGAGTTTAACTGTTAATTGATCATTATAACCCTAAGTTTAATGATGTTATTTGCAAATGTAGGACAAATTTGGGAGGATGATTGCAGATGCTGGTTTTCAGAAGGTTGAGTATGAAAACCTTGTTGCAGGAGTTGTTGCTATCCATTCTGGTTTGAAGATTTAGAATTACTCCTATTTTCTCCATTCCTTTCATCCTTTTACCTTTTTCTTGGAGGATAGATAGTCTTTTACCTTTTGATGACTTCATCACTTGAAAAATAATGATCTCCTTAACTTGTCAATAAATTTTTGGTGGGAATTGTAATTTTTAAATGTTGTGAGGAAAATCTACCACTAATTTACTTCTTCACAATTGATTTTAAATCTAATCAATTACATTTCACCACTAACAGATCAAATTATATATTTTATGGGCATCAATGGCAAATTTACCATTTTACTCTTGCAGAACTAATAAAAAAATTAAATTGGGCCTGGGCTTATTGTACCTGTTTGTGGACTTTGTGAGTTAATTTCTTTCGGGCCTAGGTTTGCTATACCTAATTGCGGTTGAGATGTCTGATTGAGAAACAAAATGTCTAAAATCGGGAAAAAAAAAAACCATTTAATTTCACACTTAAACTTATATTTTTATAAATGATTATGTATATCGTTTTTATCATTTAAATAAAGTTATTTTAAAATTTAATAATTACTTAGAATCAACTTTACTGATATTATTGGATGTATGAGTTCAATTATATAAGATGTTTAGACGTGGGAATAGCTGAATAGGCATTGTATCTTCTGTTATATTTGATAGTTTGGATTTTTTTATTTTTAATACACATCATATATTAATTATTAATATCACATATAAAATTGATATGTCTATACAGCAGAATAGGCAGTGTATCTTCTGTTATATTTGATAGTTTGGATTTTTTTATTTTTAATACACATCATATATTAATTATTAATATCACATATAAAATTGATATGTCTATACAGCAGTGGCGATATTTTAAGATATGTCCATGTTTAGTAGACAATCATTATTTTAGGTCAGGGTTAGATGCAATTTTAATGTTTTTCTAAGAAAATCTATACGAGATACTCTTTCAAAACATAAGTAGATGATAAAAGTATAGATAATATATCAATGTGAAATATGTGTCTACGTGTATTTATACATATCATTATATATATATATATATTATCATGAAGTTAATTATAAAATTGTCGTTACTACATTACATAATATAAACAAATTTTGATTAAAAATTTCGATATTTAAAATGAAAATAATATAAATGAACGGTACACAGAAACAAAATTGTAAATAGAAGGAAGTCTAAAGGGCATAACAGTCATTTAAGTCTATACCTCACAAACGTAAAAACCCTAAATCCCACATTATACATACTCCACATTCCGCCTCCTTCGTAATCCTCTTCCATATTTCTCAATAATCTCGCATCAATCCATCGGAAAAAATGGGAGTTTTCACGTTCGTGTGCAGAGGATCCGGCGATGACTGGTCGGCTAAGCAGCTTAACGGCGATCTCGAGGCTTCAGCTGGCTGCACCTTCGATCTCCAGCGCAAGCTCGTTCAAGTCGCTCTCTCAGCCGATTCCTCCGGCGCCGTTCAATCTTCCTTCTCCTACGTCACTCCTTCATCCGCCGTCTTTCAGGTTTTCCTTTTTTTTTTTAAAGCGTTTGATTTTATTACTGTTTCTATTTCTATAATTCCATTTGGTAAATTGAGTAGATTTATGGTAGGAAAGTGAATCGGAGATGTATTTATGATATGGGTAATGCAGGTGATTGTTGGTGGCGGAGGAGGTGGCGGCTTCATCGGAGGCGGTGGAGGAGCAGCTGCAGCTTCTGGTGGTGGTGCGGCTGCTGAAGAGCCCGCGGCTGCGAAGGAGGAAGAGAAGGAGGAGAGTGAGGAAGAGATGGGATTCTCACTTTTTGATGATTAGGTTATGATTTATCTGTTTTGTTCTATGATTATAGTATTGTCTGCTTAGTTTTCGATATTGCTCTTTTGGTTAAATTAGAGCTTTGGTATTATTGAATATGGATTTTGAGTTTTGTGTTCTCCAATGAATTGCTTTTTGTTTTTGTTGATTCTATCATAATCTAATGTCATGCATAAATTTTCTGACGTTTTGATGGAATCCCAAATTGGGAACATATTTGTGATTAGAGATGCATTTTCTTTCTAATATATGATCAAAAGATCAATAAAATCTGATGTAAGTTCTTCCCAGTTTTTTGAAAATTGACTATGTGGTGTTACAAACATGTCTGCCATTGAGTACAGTTCTACAGTTAGATTTTGTGACCACTTTGTGAAATAGCTTGTATACGTAGGGCTGTGAATGATATAATTTGAGCCGAACAAAGAATTGAAATATTATCGAGCTTCAAAATTTGTATTGGAACTTGTTTGATAAATAATCGAAATATTATCGAGCTTCAAAATTTGTATTGGAACTTGTTTGATAAATAATCGAATCAAGGTTGAGCGAGATTTAGTCTAGTCGAATACAAGTTGAGCTTGAGTAGTTTGATATTTTTACACTAGATTTTATATATCTATTGAATCTAAGCTGAAACAAAGTTTCTAATAAGTGATCGCAAATTAAGTATCGAATAGTTTGTTTGATTTTCAGTTTGTGTTACAGACTCACACAATGAGTATTTGGTTTGTTTGATTTTCAGTTTGTGTTACAGACTCACACAATGAGTATTTGGAAAATATATCGGATGACAAGATTTTAGGGATTTAGATCAGTCCATTTTGGATTTGATTTCTGTCATGATTTGTTTCCTTATCCGGTTACAGAGGCCTAGGGCTCCAACTTGCAATGGGCTTTTTGATATATATATGATGAATTGAGCTAACGACCCAAGTGCACCGACTCAAGCCCTAGTCGGCTTGGTCAAGGCTGGTCGGACCTGGAACCCGGCTCCTCACAGGATTTCATCCTGGCCAGCTCGGCCATTCCCGGTCGGTTCCCGGACCGGTGTCCTAGCATGGTAGGGCTTCTGGCCGGGTCGGTCTGAACTTGGTCGGAATGATCCGGGCAGTCCATACGAGTTACACTTGGTCATAAATTTCCTAACTTACTCCTGACCGATTGGGTCACGTGGCACAACAATTATGAAGCTAAATATATCTTTAGCAACGTATTGTCATTATTGAGCTCTCTTTTCTTGTATGGATGTGACATGATCAATCTCCCAACTTGATTTTGCAATGTAGAAGTTCTTCTATTGAGTTCTTTGAGGAAGTTTTCTGATGTTTACACAAAAAGCAGAGAATCATACAAGACAAATTTGCATCTTCTTACAATATCATTTAGGAATGGATATTCTGCACTTAAACACAAATAACTGCTTGTCTGCATCACATATGAAAATAGTAGGTACTAATGCTGTCAACCAGTTTTCTCTAATGAACCCACAGTACAACCTAAGTAGTATCCTGCAATGTTATATATCATAATTAATTATCTCAGCTTTGAGTGTTGTCTTGTCCATTGCAAGTTCTTGAAGCTTAGGCAAGCACCCAACATCCACCATCTACAAAACTAACACTCGTTAATTTGTCCGGCCAATCAAATCAGGTGTTGGCAATTGTCGTAATTTTGCATGTGTGTGGTGATGTGGATGACACATAGATAACAAGTAAATAATGCATTACTTGATTTAATCAAGTCTAATTGATCGTGGATTAACTCATTTTAACTTAAAACAAATGAAAATAATAGAGAAAGAAGAAATGATGAGATTAAAACAACAAAAACCATATATCTACGTTAACAAACAAGGTTAAACGAGTTAAACAATTTTTTTTGTTGTATTGCGTTGTTTTTGTCATTTGTTTAGGTTAAAATGGGTTATCCCACAATTAATTATTGTTGTGTAATTTTGAATGATCTACCATTAATCTATTATCTATTGTATAGATGACATCCACATTACCACACATTAATAATCTAATTTTGACCAAAATCATAAAGTAACTAAAATTGAAATCAATCAGGCTATGATCATAGCCAAAAGTTTAACAATTTCAAAACAACTAACTAAAATAGAAAATTTATGTAAAGTTTCAGTTTTTTTTTTTTCTCAATTAAGCGATTAGTATATTTTATAAACAAAATAACTTTTAAAATAGAAAATTTATGGATATAATCATAACAGACAATTATTGAGGTTTTTTGACATACATATAATAAGATAGATGAGTAGGTCTCATGTGAACCAACCCGACACGGATCTTGTCCGAATCCACATTTCTTTTTGTTTTTTTAATTTATATATTGACCTTTATGTTATATTAACACTGTATGATTTTTATGTACAAATATAATTTTTATATAATACTGTAATTTCAAAATAAATCAATTTATTGCAATTTGTACTAACATACATTTATGTGATATTATTCGTACTTTTTTTTGTATTTTGTTTTTTTAATTGTTTCCCATATAGTATATTTATTAAGATTCTTGCTTCATAAGCCACAATGATAATCCTTGAAAAATCATTTTGTAAGATGATTTTGGGTTTTATAAGAAAATTAAGATTATTATAAGTCATAGGTATTATAAACCTATGTTATGAAGATTCTTGTTTTCATCTTATAAATCATTTTGGGGTCTGAGTTTTATAAATAGTAATAACATGTTTTTTTGTAAGATGATTTATATACCATGACCATTAAATGTAATGACCTTTTTCATAAATGAATTAATTGTATTAGAAATTATAATATTGTATAGAATTTTCAATTTATATAATGCTTGGTCCATTTGATTTAATATTATAATTATTTTATTAGTTCATTTATATTTTCTTGGTCTTAATTAAATTATATAATTTCTTAAATCCTAATAACAGATATTGTTCAAAAATAAACTCAATCACAAATATTAATTTGTTTAGGGATGTCTATATCATATTTAATATAAATTAATAAATAAATGTAACATTATTATAGAAATTAATATATATATATATATATATATGTATGTATGTGTGTCTAGTATAGAATTATGTCATTCTAAATATGTTTTAGACTAATATTTATATTTCAAATATGTAATACCATCAACATTGTACGAAAAATATTAATATCCTTTACTGATATATTTTAATGATGAAAAAATTATTAAGTATTCAAATATAAAATACATGATTGGCTATTTGTCATTTTCAATATTAAAAATATTTTTTTAATTCAATTTATTTTAAAATGAAGGTTGTAAATATATGATTGACATTGTTTGCATCAAATTCTTAAATAAATTTCCATTTTTTTTCAGATTGCCGAATTGGATATAATAATAATAATAATAATAATAATAATAATAATAATAATAATTAAAAAAAAACAAGATTATTGTGAATTTGATAAATATTTAAGATATTGTTAAGTAAATTCATATTTTTTTTAATTGTTAAATACTTTATATCTTCAAAATGCTTATCATTAGTTACTCTATATTATCAAATAATTGATATTTAATATATATTATATATAACAAACCATGCAACACATGTGGACAACTACTGGTTCTTATAATATATGTTTATATATATATATATATATATATATTGATAACTTTTCACAGTAAAATAAATACAAATGCATAAAATAACTTTTTAAATAGTTCTTAGTATGAATTATGATAATAATAATTTAACCATAATCATACTCTACAAAATTCCAAAACAAACACAAAATTTAAAATTCAAACTTACAAAATCCTCATACGCTCTTCTTTAAAGATACATAGTTGTTAGGATTTGGTTTAGTCAAAAGTAATTAATTTCTCGTGATTATATGGCCATTTTTGGTTTAAGAAACTTCAATCCTCATATGGTTTGTTTAAGTCTACTTATTAAGATTGATGGGTGTTTGAATATTTTCTTCATTTTGCATTTAAAATTGTATCCTTTGTTTATTCTACTCACATATTGGCGAGTCCAATTATAACGTGATGATAGAATTGGTAACTTTAAATCATGACAATCTCAGAAAAATGAGATTTTATTTTTTCAAAATTGTACGTGAAGCATGTGAAACCTAGAGAATAATTTTGAATCGGTTTCTCAACTTGAGAAATGTTTCAGGTATAAAAGACTTTAATATTAATCTAAGCACATTTTAATATGCTTTCTTGCGTTATATTATGACTTCATAAATCATATATGCTCATTTGAGATAAACTAGGTTTTGTATCATCTTTAATTTTGTAACATTTTCACCGATTTCAAACATTAGTTGAAAGAGGTAATTTAACCTTCACATTATAAAGGGAAAATGGGAACTCGACTATTTCTGGCAAGGGATGCAATAAAATAAAATCCAGCATATGAAAGGAAGCAAATTAAATAAGGGCAAAAAATTGTATGCCCCAGGGGCACCCCCAACCCGACCCGGCGCGTGGGTCGCTCCCAGGCGCACCCACGCGCCCTACTATGGTATATACTCTTTAGGTATCATATATTTACCCAACCCGACCCGGCGCGTGGGTCGCTCCCAGGCGCGCCCACACGCCCCCACGCGCCCTACTATGGTATATACTCTTCAGGTATCACATGATTTGTAATATCTATAGGACAAATCTGTGATATCTCAAAAACCATGCGCCCACGCCGCGCGCCCATGTTGCGTGCCCACACCGCGCGCGCACCTAACAGGTCTAAAGGTATCACACATATACTCTCCAAGTATCAATATCTTTAGTTCATGTTTGTAATACCTGTAGAACAAATTTGTAATACCTAAAAAAAAAAATTTGAGGACATGGACATATACGCGAAAAAAAAAAATTTATTTATGCCGGGTCAGGTCAGGGGCACACAAGTGCGTTCTTAAATAAGAGACCTAGCAAAACTAAGCATAGCTAACAACTAAAGCAAAACTCCTATGAAACCATTTCACAAATCTAATTCCATGAGCTGATTTGACATAAGTTTTTTTGAAAAACTAAAGAATCTCCGGATTTATTTTTGGAGGCATTTTTACTGGAAGTTGCTTCTTTGCACGACTCCTTGCACTTATTACCATCTCATTAGTTTTATTCTGATGGTAAAATGTCTCCAAATACCCCCAATTGTGAATGGGTTTGCGCGTATCAACAAGAATTTTCTCGAATGCAGCAGCATTGTCCAAGAAATGACGCACCTTAATATCCCACAAATTGTATCTCCTTGAGCTGAGGATATGAACTCACACTCTTTCTAGTCTTCATCTCAATAAATAGAGGCCACACATTTCTGGTCTTCTTCTCAATAATTAGAGCATCTGTTGCCTACAACAAAACACACAATACAAGAACTTCGCCATTGCGAACAAGATAACATAGGATAAGAATAAGATGAATAGGCATAATTCATATAGGGCTCCGTCTCACGTAAGCAGATCTGTGAAACAGTTTTATATAAAACCTAATCTTTCTGAGAATATCCGAAAAACAACAAAGGGAAAACTTATTTTCTTATTTCATAAATAAACATCAACATGTTCTAAAAGAATAAAGAAAAACTGACCTAGAGTTTTAAAACAATGAAATTTCTAGAGAATTAGAATTACTTTCTAATAAATAACTTAGAAGTAAGTAATCTAGATTTTGATGGCACATTTTAACCATAATCATACATTATACAATTTCAAAATAAAGATATGGTTTTAAAAGGGTTATCAACAATTTTACACATAAACCACCGATTTTTTTTTTGACTCCAATATATATAAACTATATTGATATAAGTATATAACATTTAAACCGCCGAATTAATTTTTATATCATTTTAATTTCACTGTATTTTGGCACATCATGAGTTGTATGTGACATTTTTAAAGGTTCTTTTTATCTAAACAACATATCATATTATTTAACATTTTAGATACATGTAATTAAAGTACATTTAATTAATTGTGCCATAAACACATTTAATAACACTCTAAATATATGGAAAACAAACAAAAAACGAAAATGGTGAAGAAAATGAATGAAACATAAAACCAAAAGAAAAGGAAAAGAATTTAAAAAATGAAAAGAATAAAAATTAAATATCACATGTTTTGACCCTGCATTAAACCTGGTGCATAAATGACCGAGAAGACCTAGCGCGATCTTCTACTTGTAGAGCAGAGACGCTAGCATAATCTTCTATAGTACTGTTGGAGTAGAGAAATATCAAATCGTAATTTTCTATAAATATTGCTGGAGCAGATGAACATCAAAGCGGACGCAATCTTCTACAACACTGTTGGAACAAAAAAATATCAAATTCAAAAGCATCGGTGAAACAAAGAAACATTAACTTAACATGTTTTTAGCAAATGTACATCAAAGTTGACGCAATCTCTACAACATTGTTGAAGTAGAAAAATATCAAATCTAAAAGCATTAGTGAAACAAAGAAACATTAAATTCACATGTTTTTGGCGCAACTTTGAAAATGCCTTTAAAAACTCAACCCTCATTGGGTTTGTTTAGGTCTATTTATTGAAATTGATGAGTGCTTGAATATTTCTTCACTTTGCATTTAAAATTGTATACTTTATTCGTTCTCTCACATATTGGTTTGTCTAATTTTAAAGTGTTGAAGGAGTTATAATTTTATCATCGACAATCTAAAAAAATGTGGTTTTGTTTTTTCTAAATTGTACGCGAAACCTTAAGAATAAATTTGATTAAGTTTCTCAACTACTTAGATTAGATCAATCCAAATGCTATCAATTAATTTACTATTATGAATTTAAAATTTCTTTTCAAACCTGTGAATCCAAACACCACCTAAAAGAAAAATAATTATACAACATTTGAAAATAAATTATGATTGGCATCACGTTCATAACCTGTCTCTCCCTTAGGACACGCTGTACACACATGGTCAAAGTATTAATCAAGTTTAAAGTCAATCTCCTTAGGTTTGAAAACGTATATTATCATATATTTCATTTTCAGAAATTAATTTTATCATAAAAAATTAAAAAGAGTAGGACAGTTTTTGCGTTGAACTTGATATAATAATGTCAACATGATAGAGATGCATTGATCATAGACAAATGTGATGGTTGCATATAATCAGATATTAGAAGAAGCATTTAATCCCACAAACACAAAAACAGTACATACATACAATACAAGAAAGAGAGGTGATCTGATCAATATTCAACATGGCTGATGCAATTGTTTCCGCAGTGGCTGAGCAAATCGTAGGTCTGATTACAGAGCAGGCTCGATTCCATATTAATTTGGTGAGAGGTGCTGAGAAGGAGGTCCACCAGCTTGCTGATGAGCTGAAAGCAATCAGATATGTGTTGGATGATGCTGAGAATCGACGGTTCAAAGACGATATGGTCAACTACTGGTTGTCCAGGCTGGAACACACGTCTCGTGAAATGGAGGATGTTTTGGACGAATGGAATTACGCGATTCTCAAACTTGAGATGGAACAACATCAATCTGATGATGCTGTTGTTGCTGATCCACCTCCTCCAAAGAAAAAGTCGGTATGCTCCTTCATCCCACCATCTTCATGTTTGTGTTTCAAGAAAGTTGTTGTTCGTCATGATATTGCCAAGAAAATACTAAATGTGAAGGCGAAACTTGACCAAGTTTTGAAGGAGAAAGATAGATATAATTTTGTCTGGTCTCAGCCCACTGCTGAGACTTCACATATGTCTTGGCGAGATCCGTCTACTTCTTTTACCAACTTGGTAGAAGTCCAGGGTCGAGACTCTGATAGAGATATTCTTGTGACCAAACTTTTGGGTAAACAAGAGGAATTAGGATCCATACATGTTGTGTCTATAGTGGGTGTAGGGGGACTTGGGAAGACAACTCTTGCTCAACTAGTTTATGGTGATAGTCGAGTGGATAAGTCATTTGACATAAAAATATGGGTTTGTGTTTCAAATCCCTTTAATCTGGCTGCCATTGCCAAAGGGATTATCGAGAGTGTAACAAAGAGAGATTCTCCTAATACTAATAACTTGGAAACTCTATTACAATCTGTAAGGGACTCTATTACAGGGAAAAAGTTTCTTCTTGTCCTAGACGATGTTTGGACAGAGGATTCTACAAAGTGGGATCCTTTGAAAACTTCCCTTAAATGTGGTGGAGTTGGTAGTAAAATTTTGGTGACAACAAGAAATGAAAAGGTTGTTAAAAACATAGACACCCTGGACAATGACATTCATCGTCCAGGAAAGCTATCTGATGAAGATAGTTGGTTGCTATTGCGTCAAATAGCTCAGCCTGGAATGGAATTTGAGGAGATTGGTAAAAAAATAGCTAAAAAGTGCAATGGCTTGCCTCTAGCTGTAAAAACTTTAGGAAGTGTTTTGCGTTTTAAGAAAACTTTGGAAGAGTGGGAGAATGTACTAGAAAGTGAAGTATGGCAATTAGAAGAAGCAAAAACAGAACTTTTTCCTCATTTGCTTTTAAGCTACAATGAATTGTCTCCAACA
The DNA here is from genome assembly GCA_946896805.1 of Scutellaria galericulata. Lineage (NCBI taxonomy): Eukaryota > Viridiplantae > Streptophyta > Magnoliopsida > Lamiales > Lamiaceae > Scutellaria > Scutellaria galericulata. Next base: position 2,685,838 of record OX335797.1, on the reverse strand, counting down.
CTTAAGCGTTGTTTCTCATATTGCGCTGTCTTTCCTAAGGATTTTGAGATTAATGTTGAGAGTTTAATAGGAAATTGGATGGCACTTGGTTATTTGAGTTCTGATATTGGAAACATGGAACTGAAAGGGAAAGAGTGCTTTGACATTTTAGCAACTCGTTCTCTATTTCAAGATTTTACGAAAAATAATTTGGATGAGAAAATAGAAAGTTGTAAGATGCATGATATAGTGCATGATTTTGCTCAATTTCTTAGAAAGAGTGGTAAGGTGGAGGCCAGAGGAATGAATAAGACAAGTTGCCAAGCTTGTAAACCTCAATTAGTTTCGATAGTGAATGAATTTTGTAGCTTATTTGTGAATAGTTTCGACGAAGAATCTCCTCAAAATCTTTGTGGCTGTCTCAAACGTTTGAGGGTGTTAAGCATGAGAGACAGTGAAAGTATTCCACAAGGAATAGAAAACATGATTCACTTGAGATCGTTGAACTTGCATAACATTGACGAATTATCCTCTGTACCTCTTAAATTCATTTTTCAACTTTATAACTTGCAAACTCTTTGCTTAGAATATTGCAAACTAGAAGAGATTCCAAGGGACGTTGGGAATTTGATTCACTTGAGACACCTTGACTTGAGTTGGAATGAATCTCTAGAGGAGTTGCCAAGGGAAATTGGGAATTTGATACAATTGAGACATCTTGACTTGAGTTATAATGAATCTCTAAAGGAGTTGCCAAGGGAAATTGGGAATTTGATACAATTGAGACATCTTGACTTGGGTTGGAATGGATCTCTAAAGGAGTTGTCAAGGGAAATTGGGAATTTGATACAATTGAGACATCTTGACGTGAGAAGGAATGAATCTCTAAAGGAGTTGCCAAGGGAAATTGGGAATTTGAGACAATTGAGACATCTTGACTTGAGTTGGAATAAATCTCTAAAGGAGTTGCCAAGGGAAATTGGGAATTTGATACAATTGAGACATCTTGACTTGAGTTCGAATAAATCTCTAAAGGAGTTGCCAGAGAGCATATGTGGTTTGAATGAATTGCAAACTTTGGATGTTACGAATTGTTGGAGTCTGAGTAAATGGTTGGAACAGTTAGTGGATTTCCAAGGTTGATAATCAGGTTAGCTAATTGCAATTTAGAACAAGTGGTTGAGGATGCTCGGGAAGCAGAATTGCGAAATAAGACGGACATCAACAAACTTATGAGATGGATGAAAGTGATGAGTCAGCATTGGTGAGGATGAATGTAATAGATGCATTGGAGCCCCATCCAAATTTGACATCTCTGAGTATTACATACTACAAAGGCCCAAAGCTTCCAATGAGCTGGATTGTGTCGCCCCTCAACCAATTAAGAGAGATTAATCTATATGAGTGCAATCACTTGTCATCATTGCCACCCCTTGGAAAACTGTCATGCCTCGAGGAGATTAACATTTCTGATATGAAAGGATTGGATATTATTGCCTTCCCAAAATTGAAGAAGCTGACATTTCGTAGTTGTCAGAACTGGAAAGAGTGGGAGGACATAACGAGCGAAGAAGATTCTGCAGACATGACGCTCATGCCTCGTCTCTTGAATCTGAAAATCGTTGATTGCCAAAGTTTGACAATGCTACCACATGGACTGTTGCGTAAGGTCACGTCATCATTGGAATCGTTGTATATTTCTGATTCAACACTACTAGTACAATGTTACAGGGATGAGGATGGTTCAGACTGGAAATCCATATCCCAATATAATCCACACCTTCAACTCAAGCGATGACAGTTCTGAGGACAACTACTTTGTAAGTTGGGTTTTTGTCTTTTCTCTTATAGCATCATCAGGATTTAAAAATGCTGTTGAAATACAATCATATGTAATAATTCTATAAAAACAAAAAATCATTTATGAAAAATTGCATGATAGGATGATGAGAGAGGTAGATATCTGCACATGGGAAAACCATTACACCAAAGCAGTCCATGCTTTAGAGTAAAATTCATCTCTTTCTCAATTATTTTCAATTGAAATATCTTAAATTATACCCTCTATTTTTCCCTCTTTTTTGGACAGTATTTTCAGGTGCATGTGATCTAATCGTGAGTGATGCAATCATGTTCAAGATAATACTAATTTTCTTGAATTTAGAACCATCTTTCTTGATTGTTTTTATGTGTTGAGTAAATTCTTGATATTGAAAGATACTAATAAAGTTGAAGTAAAGTTGCAATCAATGGAAGAAGACTCAACTCAGTACATTTTGAGTAGAATATGTTCTTTTTTCAAAGATTCTGATTCTGATTCTGGTTTACTGGGATTTTATAAATATGTATTATTAAGTTACCCCACAAAATCTTGTCTTAAATTACAGTAGTTCTTGAAATTCTACTAGACATAATTATAAAAAGATAATAATATAAGTGAGCATAATATCAATAGTTATTTGACTCAAAACATCACTTGAACTAACTATTTGTTTTCTTTTGTGCAAATAGGGTATGATCACAGAAAGGATTCTAGTCTCTATGGCCAAAGAAGGGAAGAAAAGAATCATATATTTTGGCGATGATTTTTGCTTGCTTGAAGCTTAGTGAGAGTGATTTCATGATACCGAGAAAGAACTTCCCTGTTTGAGATTTGATATGCGAAAATCAAGCTCTTTTGAAGGCTGGAATACACGAATGGATTAATGGGGAAGAGATGGAGCAGATTCTGCCTATACTTATAGAGAAGATCAAGAATCAAGATAGCATCAATTCTAACTTTGTCAAATCTCATCAATATGATTTAAATTTGCTAAAAGCATATGCCAAAATAACCAACTCAAGTTTTTGGGGTGCCATTTTTTCTCTAATCTGATTTGTCTCAATTTTTTTTGGTTAAATTTTCTTTTGAATTTGTCTAGATATGCATATTTTTCCTCCAAAATTTGTTGTTTTCTATTATTTATGTGTATCAAACTTGCAATGAAAATTGCAAAACCACAACAAGGTTGATGTCGAGAATCAAAAATCGAACACTCTAAACACACAAAAACACACCAAGTTTAACGTGGTTCGATCATCACTCTTAAGGGTATTCTATACAATCTATGGAGACCTTAATTATATTTATTAGGAGTACTCGATATGTGAAAGTTATAATTTCCTCATAGGCTTGCATCGAATTTTCAAAATAGATCCATATTCTAATATGTATTGTACAACTGAATGTAAAATATAAAAAATTAAAGCATTTGTAGTATTTAAAATATTTATATTATCCTAACAAAAATAAAAATTTAATGTAAAATATAAAAATTTGAAGTATAAATAATCTTTGAAATATTTATATTATCCTAAAAAAGAGTAAGTTTAAAATAATTACTTAAATGCAACTTGATTTAGAAATATAAATTAAGATAAAAACTTAAAATAACAAATCATAATTTTCTTTTAAAATAAAAACATACATAGATCAATAGAATTGCATTATATATTAATACATAAAATATAAATTTTAAAACAAAATAAATAATTAGGAATTATTTTAAAATAAAAAGATAGATAAAATGAATTAAAAAGGCACAAATGGGATTAGGGGTAAGCATGAATAATATCGGAGATAATCAAACTTTGGGGAAATTCAAACCGAAACACATCTGAATCGATAAAGAACTCTTGATTGTTTGACTCTACTCGAATCAAACCACTCCGATTATTTTTTGTGTCGAACCGAAATTGGTTGAATCGAAGAATCGAATTTAGAACCGAATATAACCGATTTCAAGGAAGTAACTATATATAAATTTGTATGTATCATTAAATTCATTTTTCTATATTGCTATATTTTATTAGTTACAAATTTGATTAAATTTTATTATTACTTAATATTATTATAATTTTAAGATGTACTTCATAGAAGAAATTAAATAATATATTTATAATGAATAATTTTGGGAGCACTTAAAATCTATTAACTACAATAGATATTAATAAAAAAAATTAGTTTATAACTTATACAAAATATATGTAAAATATTTTAAAAGACGAACTTTCTGATAACTACTTTTGAGGTGTAAAGAGAGAAGATTTCAAAGAATAAATTTTAAAGAAAAATTTGAATGAAATCTATTGTTTTCGAGAAGAGGCCTACTTTTGTAATTTGACAAATATATTTTATTATTTTATGACTTATTTAAAAATATAAATTAAGTAACATTGTACAACATTATTTTTTTCATTTCGTTTCAATGAATATTTGTTTTAAATTGTAAAAAATTTGAATCGCCAAAATCCGAACTAATCTGCTCCGTTATACCCAAATTTCCGAAGGAACTAAATCGAATTGATGAAGCAATTTCAAAGATTTATTTTAGATATTCTTTGAAAATCTCCAAACTTTGGAGCAATTTCGAAGATTCTCTTATCTCCAAATTGCTTGAGACTGTACTCATGACCCTTAAAGGAAATGTCATTCAACAAGCTCAAATTTGGGGCCTTCATTTAATTCGAGAAGGCACATTTCACCATGCCAAATACAATTATTAAAACATTGTTTACCAAATATATAATATAATATACAAATGTATAGGTCTCAAATTTCATATTTTTTTTCGAAATTAGGTTGATCGAATCGTTGGACTAATATTTCATTTCGTTTCAATGAATATTTGCTTTAAATTATAAAAAAATTCAATCTCCAAAAAATGAACTGATCTGCTCCGTTATACCCAAATCTCCGAAGGAACCAAATCAAAACGACGAAGCAATTTTGGAGATTTTTTTAAGATATTTTCCGAAAATCTCCAAACTTTGGAGCTATTTCAAAGATTCTTTTATCCTCAAATTGCTCCAAACTGTACTCACACCTAAAAGGAAATGCCATTCAACGACCTTAAATTTGGTGTCTTTCACTTGATTTGGTATGGCACATCTCACTAGACCAAATACAACTATTGAAGTATTGTTTACCGAATATATAATATAATATAATATACAAATGTATAGGCCTCCAAAATTTTTCATATTTTTCTCTTGAATCATTGGACTAATGTAAGGTCCAGTCCTATGCGCCAAGCACACATGGATTAAGTAGACCTATCTCATAAAAGGTGATTTATGAAACAATCTCATGTGAGTTTTTACCAAATTTTTAATTCAAAGTCCATATTCTAGATCCACTATTCTTTTAGTGGAAAAATATTTCTATGTTTCGAAAAAGATGCAATCTTTATATATATAAAAGAACAACAACTAATGCCACGTGTCATCTTCTCAAAAGTTCAAAATATAATATTAATAATTATATTAAAATTAATTACATTATATTAAATCATTTTGTGGCAAACACAATCTTTCTAATCTCATCTCAATAAATTTGTTACCATTTTAAAATCATGTCAATCTGATTATTAAATGAAATGTATTGGCATAGATAGAAAAGGAATGTATTAAAAACATATTTTAAACATATTTATTATTAATTAAAAAGAATTACCAATTTTATGGAAAATTAGTCATGCATATCGCTTAATTTTTTTATATAATTTTAATTGATTTTCATAAAAAAATTAGAGGAAAAAGGAGTCAAATAAAAGTGTGTTTATTTAAAAGATTAGTGAAAAATTACTAATTAATAAAACTGAAATAGTTTTTGCATTAAATCATAGAAACTATTGAGAAATTTTGATTTGGGTTATTTATAATATAATTGAAATGAAAATTTAAGAATCTTTGTAATCTTTAATATTTAATATTTACAAAAAAAAAACATTAGAAAAAAACCTAGAATATTGATGGGAGAGTTGAGTAATATGATAGAAATAACAACATATATAATAAATAGAAAATATTAATATTCTATTACGAATGCAACAATATATAATAAAATAATATATTCATCAAATTACATTATGATTGATACTAAAATTAATGATATGTATACCACAATCATAATTTTTTAATATAAATAATATTTAAAATTATCTAATTTAATTATATATTTTTTAAATCCATGTATCACATAAGCATTATACTAAATATAAATAATAGTATAATACCATATGTTTAGTTGCATCTTAAATGGCACAACACACAACTATTATGAACCCATGGGCCTAAATTAAAGGCAGCCTGCAACAAAACAATTGGTTTCCACATTGGGCTTTGAGCCTGTATTAAATGTCGGCTCAAGTCAAATTTGATAAAGTAATGTGTTAAATGTCAAACCCTAGTTTGTTAAATATAGAATTAAAAAAATTGAAATATCAAATTTGGGAATAAAATTTCATATAAATCTAAAGTGATATTTAATTTAAATCAAAATTTAAACCATAGAACAACACTTATTATAAAATAAATGTAGTATAATTTAATGTATCCATAAATAATGTAACAATTTCACAAATTTAAAATTTATTCTCTCCCACGAAGTTTAAATTAACTAGATCACTAATACATGAAAATCATGATTCCTCATGCGAAACATCAATTATAAGCACAAGGAATGGACTTGTAAAACTATAATCACAAAATCAGCATTTTTTAAGGAAGAATACATAATAGCACTTACAATGTGAATTGAGATATGTCACATGATATTCACAACCTAATCCCTTTCTTCATGCAAAATTGTGCCCATTCCTTTTTAAATACAACCTTCCAATTGCTTATCAATCCTTCATCCATCATCAACTCAATTTTAAAAAAAAATCAATTAAATAAGAAACGCTATATATGACGATCTCCAAAATAGGGTTTGCTCTATACCTAATCATGATTTCTGCTAACATTATCATCTTCACAACCACCGTTGTATCATGACAATGCCAAGGAAATTTGCAAGGTCTTATTCAACGTTGCGCCAAATATGTCCAAAAAGAAGGCCCAAATGAAAATTCGTCTCACGATTGTTGCAATGTTGTCCAAAACGCCGACCTACCATGTGTATGCCAACATGTAACCTCACAAGTCGAACAAATTATTAGTATGGAGAAAGCTGTTTATTGTTGCACAATCCTGTGGCAGACCTCTACCTCATGGAACCAAATGTGGCAGTAAGAATTAATACATTAATTCATATGTATATATATTGATTCGGTTAATTTACATTGATTTTTTAAAATTATATGTGTTACAGGTTATACAGTTCCCCATATATAGAGATCAATAGTTTCGAGGATATAACGAATGATGCTCAATAGTTTGAGAAAATTAATAATCTAATTTTTTTTATCATCTCTGTAATAAAAAGAGCATTGGTTTGTTGTTTAAATAATTTTCATTTAGATGTATGCATTAATAATGCATTATTAATATATTATATATTACTCTTTCTGATCTTCCAAAATAAGTGTAGTTTGGATAAATAATATTATTTATATAAAACATATTGTCATTTTAGAAATTGGTGAAAAAATAATTAATCTCAATTTTTAAAAATTGCATTCATGTTTGGAGAGGGTTTGTCTAAAAATATTTAAAGAAACTCTTACACTCTCTAATTAGTCTTCTTAAATTAAACATATTGGTATTTTCAAAATGAGTATCGTGAAGTCTAAACAACACTTTATTTAGACGATGGAAGTATTATAGAAAACAGTTGGCTGCAAAACAACCACAGAAAAATTGAATAACAAAAAAAATAAAAAACAAAGCATATAAGTTGAATCCAGCATATAACAACATTTTTTTTAATCTCTAAATGAAAGTATCAATTTCTAGCTTAATTATCATGAATTTAATTGAATTTTGAGAACTTACCAAGACTTTAAGCTCTTATATATATATATATATATATATATATATATATATATATATATATATATATATATATATATATATATATATAAAAGAATAATCTTGATATCGAATCCAATTTTGAGTTTCTTATAAATTAACGGAGCCAATTTGAATGATTACTATTACTCCATACGTAAAATAATAATAATAATAATAATAATAATAATAATAATAATAATAATAATAATAATAAAAAGTAGGCTAGTTATGTTAACCGAATAAATGTTCTACATTTTCAAATCATCAAATCTCATTTATACTCATCAAGTTATTCATCAAAATTATATTATAATTAATTACAAATTTAGTGTAACGCCTCGTTTCTTTTACGTTACTGTAGAATATTAGAACATGTATTTTCAAGATAATTTAAAACTTGCAAATAAAGATAAGTCAATTCAAGCATCCCTATTTTATAAAATGTAAATCGAACATAGCGGAAGAGAAATATATATATATATATATATATATATATATATATTTTTTATAATCATACAGCTAAAACTGTACAACTTTGCAAACTAAATTTTTCCCAAAAAGGTTCCAAGAACACTTTTTAGACAATTAAATAATATAACACTTCTTTCAATTCCAGTAAAACTCTTTCGTAATCTTTAAAACATCGGCTACCAGCATCCACCGTTTACGTACCACGCTCGAGAATTTCCATAAGCTGAAAATATTTTAATATAAAAAGGGGTGAGTGTGTGAAGACACCCAGTGGGGTGGGAATTGTGAGCAGTTAAAACAAAACAGGAAACATAGACATATAATTCATCAAGCACATAATTGCGGGTCTGAGCCGCCTTGGAAAACTTTGCGGTTCTAAGCCGCCGTAAAAACATTTTTGTGGCTTCAAGCCACCATGAATACAATTTGTGGAACTAAGCCACCTTGAATACAATTGTGAAACTTTGCCACCTTGAATACAATTGTGGAACTATGCCACCATGATTACAATTGTCACATACTATCTTCTTTCATCTTGCAATTATTGCTCAAATATCTTTGCCACGAAATAAGGCACAAAATACCACACTTATATATATTAAATCACTTCTTCTCACATTAATCAACAATCTCTCGTTACAGCACTTGATCACGTAAAAGGGAAAACAAGGATTTCCCCATATCCTTCACCATATATCATCATTCATGTAGCATACCACATTTCACTTTGCATATCACTTTCAACCTCCACGTTATAAATAAAAACATTCAATAATTGCACACAAGAGCACCCATAGTTCACAACATATAATTTACAAGAATTTACCCCCACCTCATACTCACTTAGAAACTTAAACATGGAAATATAGAAATTACCCCCACCTCATTCGGTTACCCTCATGAAGCTCGACTCTTTAAATCCTAAGTTCGTTCCTTCACCCCAATCAAGTGATCTCTTGGAAAAACTGCTACGTTTCAGAGAATTAACGGGGTCCTTCGTCTGCGTTTCCTACAAAATATATATATAAACCTGTCTTAGCGGCTTAAAGAGACTATTCATATCTCTAATTAGAACCTTGGATTGAGAATATTCTTAGATAGGGTTCAAATGGCATAGTGCCATAAAAATTAAACTTGCAAAACAAGCTAATCTTGCAGAGTAAATCAATCTTGTAAATTAAAATTGAACTTGCAAAGTAAATTGCAAATTGTAAAATCCTCGCCAACTGGAAAGAAAATCGTCGTTACTTATCTTCTCTATCCGAGCTCCAATTTGTAATCCAGAAAGCCCGTAATGAAGCTTTCGATGTGAATATTAACTCCGTGAAATCTCAAGCCCATCCGATATTTGATCGTCTAGAAACTGCCCTTGCAATAGACTGAACTTCACCATTGCACACTGCACTGCCACTCTGTGCCCCGATGCATCTTAGGCCCCTCAAACGGACTCGCCTTACAGTGAAACTTGGTACGAATGCTCTAAACATACTAAAGAACACCCCATAAAAACAGTTTTAGAAAACTCCTTCATTAAGACCTTCTGCTCCGCGACTAACTTCAGTTCGGATGCGAAACGCAGCTCCAACTTCGCAAAATTATTCCTTAGTCGTCCGATCTCGGATGGCCACCAAACTTGGTGGAAACCTTCCCCATACTCTCTAGTATATTCCATAAAAACAGGTTTCAATTACCATCCTCAAAAATGCTTGAAATGGCATGTCGAACGCTGCCTGCGCGCAGTCTTTGGCGCAGAAACGCAGCCTCGACTTCGTAAAATTATTTCTCGGTCGTCCGACCTCGGATGGCCGCCAAACTTGGTGGAGTCCTTCCCCATACACCCTAGTATATGCCATAAAAATAGTTTTCTAATCCCATCCCCGTAAGTGCCTGAAACAGTAAGTCGAGCGTTGCCTGCGCGCAGCAGCAAAAACAGGACAGCAGCCCCCGGCGTTTGCCCCCCCCCCCTCCCGGCGCTGGCCCGAGCGCACTCGCACTATCTGGAGGACGAGCTTTGATGCTAACGAAGACTCGTAAAGGGAGAGGAAATTGAATTTGCAAGGACCGACTTAAATTGCAGAGGGAAACTTTAACTTGCAAGAAGAAATTTTAATCTTGCTTAAATGAATAAATAAATCTTGCAACAAAATTAATCAATTTTGCCAAATAAATCAACGTTGCAAAACAATCTATCTTGCAAAAATAAATGAATCTTGCGAAATTAAATTAACTTGGCAAAATAAACTAATCTTGCAAAGTAACTCATTCTTGCGAAATTAAATCAATTTTGTAAAATATTTCAATCTTGCAAAGTTGCATTAATTTGCAAAGTAGAAACTCAATTTGCAAAGCTAAAATCAACTTGCAGAGTATAAAATAATCTTTGCCAAACTAAAAGGATTGAATTTTGAATTGCACTTTGCAAAGAAATGCTAAACATATAAAAATAACCCCTGCAAATATAAAAGAAAAACCCTCTTTCCATTACCCCAAATTTGCTCCAACTAGCCCCTTTCCGTTGCTGCTACCACCGACTCCGGCGACCCGCGTCGCCAGCGACTCACACCTGACTGACCACCAGACTTCCACCTATCCAGACGACCCACAACCCCACACATAACTACCCTACAACTCAGCCAAAAATCAGCACGAAGGGCGCCCATCGGCCAGCCCCAGTGCAGACCCGGTGCGCCCCGGTGCACCCCCAACTCAGCATAGCAGCGCCCCGCACACCGCGCCCAGCGCCCAGCACACACACCAGCCCGCCTCCGCGCCACCCGACGCCCACCACCGCTCCCGGCGGCTGACAGCTCAAACACCAGCGCACCTGTGCCAGCAACCTAGCAGCCGCAGCAAACAGAGAGAGGGAAAGAGAGAGAGTGAGATGGAGAATGAGAAGAAGGAATTTTGTGCGTGAGAGTACCCTTTGCTGTGTCGCTTTTCTTTTGTTTTTATTTCCTTTTCCTCCCCCTTTCACACCTTAACCATTTAGCAGCTAGGTGTCATATGTTAGAGGGAAAAGAGAGCAGGTGGCGCAGGGATGTGAAATGAATAAGCATATCATACATGCTATTTCTTAATTAATTAATTAATTGAGTTTACTTAATTAATTACCATGCCTAGTCAATTAATTAACAAAGAAAGGGCAGCAGGTGGTGGCGTGGTAGTGTGAATTGTAAAGGCTTGTCACACTTGTTATCTCCTAACTAATTAATTACGTAAACTTACTTAACTAATTACTGCACAATTAACTTAGTCTTATATCCAACTAATTAATTAGATACATGTACATATATCATTATACTTTAATTAATCAATTACTTAGATTTAGTTAATTACTTCTTAGCTTAAAGTTAATTCTTAGCTTAATTAAGATTATCCCCAAATTAATTACTTCTTAGCTTAATTAAAATTATCACTTACTTAATTAATTAATTAGCAACATATAATCTTAATTAATTAATTCTTATACATAGTTAATTAATTAGAAACATATATAACATTACACATTAGCTAATTAATTTGGGGTGTTATATTTAATCCAACGGCATTATCGAAAACTAATTTTAACTTTTGAAATATGACTCTCTTTTTAGATAATATATATATATATATATATATATATATATATATATATATATATAGGCGTAATTCAAAAAAAAAAAAATCACCATTTTTTAATAAATTGTAAATTTATCCCCATTTTTCAATAATTGCAAAAACAAAAATCATGACTTTTTTTATTGTGGCAATTTATACCATATTTATATTTTCCGGTGATCGGAGTCCATATGTCCAGCAAATATACCACGTCACATGCCATGTCATTCCCAACAAAAACAAATTTAAAAATCAAATTGCAAAATAAAATCACTACCTTTTCAAAATTACAAATTAATTCTAACTTTTTATATAATTAGAAAAAAAAAAGCAACAACGTCCATTCATTGTTGACATTTGAATTTATTATTTGATATCTAAATTCATCTATCCAAATATATTTTCTTGTGAGGTTAAATATTTGAATACTTGAATAAAGAATAAGGATACTATATTTTTAAAATATACGATTTATTTCTCGGCAAATTAAAGAAAGATGTTTAAATTAAGATATACTTGAAACGACGTTGTTTTGATGTAATTAAATTATTTTTAAAATTGTGTGGCTTATGTGATATCTCATGTGGAAATTTATTTGGACACATGAACTTAGACACCAAAAAATAAATTCGAATTGCAACAACGAATGAAGATTGTGGTTTTTTTTACTAATTATATAAAAAAAGTTAGGATTAAATTGCAATTTTGGAAAGGTGGTGATTTTATTTGCAATTTGATCTTTAAGTTTGTTTTCGTTAGGAACGACGTGACATTTGACATGACTTGTGACGTGATATGTTTACTGGACAAATGGACTCTGGTCGTCACAAAATATAAATGTGGTCTAAATTGCAACAGTGAATAAAGGTCGTAATTTTTTTTTTACAATTATTGAAAAATGGGGTTAAATCTACAATTTTTGAAAAATTGATGATTTTTTTTTCAATTACGCCGAAAATATATTGTAAAACATTGTTGTCGTTGAGGTTCGGACCCTGATCACAACAAAACACACTCCATTAGTTCACATTTATTACAATTATTACCTATCGAGATATTATATATATATATATATATATTATACGACAATTCATGTATTGTTTTCCTTTTCTTTTTTTTTTCCAATTTTTTTTTCTTATATTTCAATTACCGCGTATCATTCTTTTTTATTTTATTGCATTTTTAAATAAATCTTTTTTACTCATTCATCTAAAATTCTATCTCCACACATCTTTTTCAAACTCATCTCATTTTATCCATTTTTTTTATTTTTTATTTAACATTAATACTAATTTTCAATTTCTTTTCTTCTCTCTTATTTCCATTATATATTTTTCAAACTCATCTCATTTTATCCCTTTTTTTTTTCTCTATTTAACATTAAACTAATTTTCAATTTCATTTTTTCTCTCTTAGTTTCCACTATTTATTTTTCAAACTCATTTCATTTTATCCCCTTTTTTTTCCTATTTAATATTAATACTAATTTTCAATTTATTTTCTTCTCTCTTAGTTTCCATTTTCAAACTCATCTCATTTTATCATTTTTTTTCTATTTAACATTAAAACTAATTTTCAATTTCTTTTCTTCTCTCCTAGTTTCCATTATTATCAATATTATTTGCAAAATTATTTTAAAAGTACTTGGAAAAATATTTTAAGAGTTGTGACAAGAATATTTATAAATCATTCAAATTAATCCAAACTTTCTTATCAAAATGTAGAAACATAATTCACATCACCTCTTGTCACCTCCTTATACATTATGAAGATAATTTGAATGGTTTATGAGATGATTGAGATTACTCCATAAAGATCCAAAATAGATAGTTAAGATTACTCCATAAGATCTACAAGTATATGAAATATTTAGACAATTCTAAACTTATGTACAATTAAAAAAAATCATAAAATAATTTTCGAAGTACTATTGATACTCATGTACAATTAAAAAAATCTTAAAATATTTTTCCAAGTACTATTGATATTAATGGAAACTATGATAATTTCTAAACATATATATAACTAAAATATTTTTCCAAGTACTATTGATAATAATGGAAACTAAGAAAGAAAGAAAAAAAATTGAAAATTTAAACTTATGTAGGATTAAAAAAAATCTTAAAATATTTTTACTATTGATATTAATGAAACTATGACAATTTCTAAACATATATATAAATTAAAAAACTCTTAAAATATTTTTCCAAGTATGAAACTAAGAGAGAAAGAAAAAAAATTGAAAATTAGTATTAATGTTAAATAGAGAAAAAAAAAGGATAAAATGAGATGAGTTTGAAAAAGATATGTGGAGATAGAATTTTAGATGAATAAGAAAAAAAGATTTATTTAAAAATACAATAAAATAAAAAAGAATGTTACACAGTAATTTGAAAGTAAGAAAAGAAAGAAAAAAGGAAACAAGGCATTGCCATATAAGCCACCAAACGATGGGTTCCTTAAATTTTAAAAACTCCTTAAATTTTGCATTTTCTTTGGGTTTGAGTTCATTCACTCATATGCCTCATAAAAGGTCTGCCATTGCGACCATTTCACTCAACAACCAACTGTTGAGCTAACCCCACAAAGCTAAACAGAAGCAAGTTAAACAACCAAACATAAGTGCGTTTGGCTAAATTTACTTGAGAGAGTTTATAAGCCATTACATTTTATAAAATGTTTAATTTTAGTTTAAAAACTGATTGTTGTATTTGGATAAATTAGATGATAGAGTTTATAAGATGTTAGTAATGAAAATTGTGTAATTTAAATGATCAAAATTTAAATGTGTTTAAAAAATAAGATCTTATTTTAGAAATAAGTATTTGACATCCTCTTACTTTAAAAAAAAAACCTTTAAGCTGATACGATGCAATAAGATCTTATTTTTAAAATTTTACCACACACTTTGGAGGAGCTTATAAACTCTTAAATATCTTATAAAATGTCTTAAGAAGCTTATTATCTCATCCAAACACCCTCTAAGTCATCATGAGTACATTATATCTATTATTATTATTATTATTATGGAGAAGCAGAAGCTTTATGGAGAAGCCATGGAAGACGTGGGTAGAGGTGTTCAAACGGTTTGAACCGCCGGTTCGGAAAACTGTGGAGGCCCAAACCGGAACCGAACCGTGGGGATTTCAGTTTCGGTTCCGGTTTGTAAACTGCTAGTTCCGGTTCGAACTGCCGGTTTGGACGGTTTGTTTGTTTGTTTTTTTTTTTTAATTTTTTAAAATTTTAAAAAAATTAAATTTGCATATAAATATTACAATTATTCATATATTACAAAATAACAATGTTTTTTGAGTAAATAATTTGATATAAATTAAAAAATAGAACTTATATTTACAAGTTTCAACAATACTACATTACAACTTATAAGTTACAATTTCAAAAATTAGAAATTACAATTTAAATATAACCAATACAAACCATAAACCTAAGAAAATTACAACTTATAATACAAATTAATAATAATAATCAATACAACTTAAAATTAAAGAGTAAAATAACATAAATACATAATTTATTTATATAAAATATAAATTAAAAAGAAAAAAAGAAAAACCAGCGGTTTAACCGCCAGTTCGAACAGCCGGTTTGGAACCGCCGGTTTACAGTTCGAAAAAAGTTCGAATCGAAACCGAATCGTCAAATTACCACGGTTCACGATTTCGGTTTGGAACCGAAATCGGATCAATGGTTTTCCGAACCATTGATCCCGGTTCGGTTCCGATTTTTCGAACCGGATGGGCATCTCTAGACGTGGGGGTGTACAGAAAGCGACACGAGGAATTTGGGTTGATGAAAATATTAAATAGTTGCAGTGGAAGAATGCGGTGATGCTTCTTGTTGAATATGAGTCTCTATTTCTTTTTAATTTTACTGTTTTTTTCAATTGATAATTAATTCTAACAATATACATACAAATGAAATCATTTTTAGTACAATAATCTAGTTTTTCTCTTAGGTTAATTGCAGCAATCTTACCAAACTATCAGTGATTTTGCACATAAATTATCTTTTTTTTTTCGTGGTATCTAAATCAAAAGCATAAAGGCACACGAAGCGCTGAAGGCTGAAGGGAAGAAAAGACAGACTTGATAAAGTGGCAAACCTGACATGGCGGACAAAAAGAGCTGACGTGGTAAAATAGCAGAACTAACAAGGAAACCTGAAATCAAAACTCAGAAGTCAGAGATCAATGGACCAATAGAAAAAGAACAGGTTGTTTATATGAGGAGAAGGGTTGTGGCCCAACCAACAGAAGGAGCTCGGCCCAGGCCCAATAAGCCCAACTCTTGGAATAGGGTTTTATAAATCGTAGTAAAAGTCTTTTTTTTTTTCCTTTTAACTTAGAAGATAGATATAAATAGGAAAATACATGTCTTAGAGCTCAAGTTTCCATTTTGAGGAGGCAGCCCCACTGTAACAAGTAAAAGAAAAGGAGAACTTTCCTTTTTTAAGAATACTTTTTTTTAATGTACAAGCACTAAATTTGAGGGAATATTCTATGTTTGGATGATCTCATTCCATTTTGTTGTTCGGTGATCTTTCTTATTTATAGAGCATAGTCCTTCCCTTTGTTGGAGTTGAATATTCTATGTTTGGATGATCTCATTCCATTAGTCCTTCTCCTTGTCAGAGCTGATGACAGAGCTGGTCGATCTCAGCATTAGTTTTTCCCTTCATCAGAGCTGAAATCCTCTTTTGCTACAGTAAAATTGTTTTACTATGTTTAAGTACATGATGTTATAAGTTTAAATTAATAATTTCAGAAGATTCTAATAACTATATAATTTATGGTGAGTGTTATAAGACAAACTGGTTTAGAGTTCTTTTCAAACAATTTTTTAGTATAGTAAATTATTTATTAAATCTTACGTGATTTAAATTTATATCTATTGTTTTAGCATGGTTAACTTAGGGGTATTATGTAAATGCATGTTTATTTTCAAGAATTTTAGATGATTATATGAATTAGGAAAATTGTTGTGGTAAATAGTGTTTTTTCTACCTACATGTTACTAGTTCTATGATCAAGAATTTATCTACTATTAAAGGTGAAATTTTACATCTATTTGAAACTGATATAGGTAATAAAATGAGAGCTTGTATGTGAAGTGATGAATCATTTAAGTTATATGAGTTTAAAATGTCTAAATATATATTTTCCTTCAAGGTATATTTTATGCATAAGTTTTAGAGTGTGCTTTAAAGCCTCGTAACTTATTTTGTTATGTTATGATAAACATGTTGGTTAGATGATTATGATATGTTTTAGTGATATTATGTATGATTGGGACAAATCATTAACGATACGTTAGTTAAGTAATGAATGAAGATGAATATGTATGTATGTGTAAGATATAATCAAGATGTGATTTAAAAACTAAAAGTTAATGAATGTACTAAGTGCAGTACGAGATGACCGAATACTTTAGTAGCTATCACAGCTTCAAGTCAAACCGTAAAAATAGATAATTTCTACTCTCTACTACGTGTTGTTAATTGAATTAGTAAGTTATGTATGAAAATCTACAACTAGAAGCCCCGTAGTTAAAATCGGTATGCAGTTTTCCTACCGAGCGATGACCATAAGGACGAGAGTGTTTGGTCTATGTCTATGAAGAAAGGTCCAGTGGGCAGTGTTCCCACATTCCTTAGACGTTATGATATGGTCCAAGGGTGAGTGTGTCCGAAAGACATGTAAGTAATAGAGATGTACAGTTATCCCACTAGGCTTCTTCTTCGGAGGAGTCTCATGATGTTATTTAAAATATTTTCAGATCCAGCTTACGACGAAGCATATGTTTTAATTCATTTTAATGTGTATTTGATATTACATAATGTCTTTGAAAACTTCTATGTTGGATTAACTTTTCAAGTAAAATTTTCATGTGTCTTATATATGTCAAAGATTTTGATTTACAAATGTTGGTAAGACACGTGTTAGTTACTTGCATGCTACGATTTAAAAAAAAATACTTGTGTTTTTAGTACAGTTTTCTGCTGAGTTTCTCTACGAAAAAAAGATTTTTAATTATTTTATTTCTTTTTACAAATATTTTGAGCATATAAAGTTAAGGTGGTGCCTCAATCCTCCAAGTTAGGCTTTGGGGTGCTACAAATATAACATAAAGTCACCCGATTGCACTGTGCACCAGTTGCACTGGAGTGTTACTTTAAGAATAGAACACATATTTATAGTTGTAAACAAACTAGTATTTCTCTCATGCGTTGCACGAGTTGTCATATTTATTGTTGGATTTTAATAATAATAATTTGTACTAAATAAAGTTTGTTTATAATATTTTTCTCAAAACATTATATCTCTCTAAAGACGAAGATATGAGACAATGTGAATTTAGAAGAAATTTTCAACCTTTAAATGTTTAGCAAAATCTTATATTCTTTCATTTCTTAGTTTCATTATATCTAATGTTTATATATCATGTTTCTTTTTTCATTCTCTATATATCTTTATTTTGTTGAAAAATCATTATTTTTTCTTCATTTCTTAGTTTCACATTGATTTGAGAAATCAATGTATCTCTCTTCATTAGTTAGCTTTATATAGATTATATAATAACTTTTAAAGTAAGATTGATCTTATAAATAAATAAATATATATATATATATATATATATATATAATTATATAGTAGCTTACCAAGTAAGATTTACTATTTTATTTTATTTATTTTATTGATATGACACTTTTAGGCGGGAAAGTGACATTCTTATAATTTTTGCCAACTTTCTTGCTTTAATATATAGTATAGATATTTATACAAATCACTTACTTATATAAAACAATTACTTATATTGCAACATAATTATTTAGAATAAAACACATACTTATAACTATTAAAATGTATACTTATAGTGGTAAAAACACATGCTTATATGAAAACTTACTTATATAGCAACATAACTATTAAGAATAAAACGCATACTTATAGCTATAAAAAAATACTTATAACTATAAAACACATATTTATAGTCGTAAAACGCATACTTATAGCTATAAAACACATACTTTTAAGTATAAAACACATACTTATAACTATAAAACACATATTTATAGTGGTAAAACACATACTTATTTAAAAAACTTACTTATAAAGCAAACTAACTATTAAGAATAAAACACATACTTATAACTATAAAACGCATACTTATAGTTATAAAACTCATACTTATATAACCATGAGCCGATTGGATCCATTGAGCAAATATGGGTTCGATCAAAATTTGCTCAATTTCATATGTGGCAATTTCGCCAAGATCTCTAAGGCTTGCGCTAGCAACATAAGAGCATCCACAACAGTTTGAACTATTTCAGTGTTAATATGCACTAAAGTAGTGCGGAAACAATATTTCATCTCCAACAGTTTATACTAAATTTTATACTAAAAATGAATATATCATATTATTTCTAATTATCAATTATTTAATCATAAATTTTATACTAAAAATAAATTTTCCATAATATTTCTAATTATCAAATTATTTAATCATATAGTTAAAACTTTGTTATAATTGATTAACATATTTACAGATGTATACATTATTTAATATAATTTTTTACTCTCTATATGTTAAATTTAATAAATAAAAAACTCATATGACTAATTGAATAATCGGGTTGGCCCAGGCCTACTCTCTTGGGTCGGGGACACTCCATTCTATTTATACCAATTTGGCTTGTAAATTTCCTAACTTATCCTTGATCGGATCACATTACAGAACATTATATATAAAAATCAATATTAAATTGTTGATTTAAACCTTCAGAGATTCAAACTTTTTTGTTATTAATTTAATTTATTAAGCATCATTTCATAAGGCATAACTTATTAAATGTTAAAAAAAGCTATTAATAGTGTTAAAAATTCAAAATTAAAGAAATTAAAGAAATAAAAACAAAAGAACTCCACGGTTTCATCTTACGTGGATTTCAGTATTGAAATCGAGGTTCGAACCATTTGCATACATCTACCTACAACTATTAAAATATCATGTAAAAATAATTCAACAAACCAAAATCGATAATCTCACAGTTCAAGTCCACAAACAACAATAACATAATTTAAAATAATTTAACAATTCGATCGTAAAATTTAAAATTTGTGTTGAACCAAAAATGGATCAGGGTTTGTTCAAAACAAAAATGCATATGGTCTTATTAGGAGTGGGCCTCTTGCGGTTTTTCTCTCTCTTATTATGCGGCCCAATTAAGTATTGTTTAAATAATGAAACTTCACAGATCTGATTCACCAAACAAAAGCCCAAAGGAAAGAAGGTAACCAAAGATGAAAATATCTCGAAATATTTCTGATATTTTTTTAATATTTTTATTTTTTTACGTGACCGATACAAAAATAAGTTATAACGATATATCTCCAAATATTCGTTCATTTTTTCAAATAACTGATAAAAAAATGAAAAATTTTGTCAAAATATCCGGTTTAGAATGGGCTGCCTTCGCCTTGGAATGGCCCGACTCATCCTTGGCTTTGGAATGGCCCGCGGGTGCCTTGACTTTGGAATGGCCCACCAACACCAGCACGGCCTTGGACTTGGAATGGCCTGCCGAAACTGGCACAACCTTGGACTTGGAATGGCCCGCCTCATTGGTGACTTCAGGAAGTTTTAGTTTCATCCTTTTCCCTTTTTCTTAGAGGATAATCTTTTACCTTTGATGACTCTCATTTGAAAACTATTTATCTTCATAAGTTCACGTTATGCATGTTTGCTTTCATCAATCTGGAAAATTACTGCTAAACATCAAGGCCTGCAATGGAGGCAATTGGTTTCCACATTGGGCTTTGAGTCTGTATTTAGCCCAATTCAAATTTGATGAAGTAATAAGTTCAATGTCAAACCCTAGTTTGTTAAATATAGTATGAAAAAAATTGAAATATTATATTTGAGAATTAATTTGTATAAAAATCTAAAATGACACTTAATTTGAATCAAAATTTAAACTTCAAAACAACATTTATTATGAAACAAAGGAAGTATAATTTAATGTGTATAGATAATGTAACAATTTCACAAATTTACAATATATTATTTCCCCCACGTAGTTCAAACAACTAGATCACTAATACATGAAAATCATGATTCCTCACACGAAACATCGATAAGCACAAGGAATGGACTTATAAAACTATAATCACAACAATCAGCATTTTTTTAGGAATGATACATAATGGCACTTACAATGTGAATTGAGATATGAAGATCACAAATATCACAAGACATTCACAACCTAGCTAATCCCTTTTTTCATGCAAAAGTGTGAACCCATTCCTCTTTAAATACAACCCTAATCCATCATCACCTCAACTAATAAAAAATAAAAATTATTCAAATAAATTACGAAAGTTATATATGACAATCTCCAAAATAGGATTTGCTCTATACCTAATCTTGATTTTGGCTAACATCATCGTCTTCACAACCACCATTGTAGCAGGACAATGCCAAGAGAATTTGCAAGACCTTATTCAACACTGCTCCAAATATGTCCAAAAGGAAGGCCCGAAAGAAAACCCGTCACAAGATTGTTGTGTTGTTGTCCAAAAGGTCGACCTACCATGTGTATGCCAACATGTAACCTCGCAAGTCAGACAAATCATTAGTATGGAAAAAGCTGTTTTTGTTGCACAATCTTGTGGCAGACCTCTACCTCATGGAACCAAATGTGGCAATAAGAATTAATACATTAATTTAATATTTCAAGTTGGAACTATTTTATATATTCCTAAAGGTTGAGAAGTGTCTCAACTTGAGCAATATCTCAAGTTGGAAACTATTTTATAAATTCCTAAAAGTTGAGAAGTGTTTCAAGTTCGAGAACCTTTAATATACTTACTAAATATATCCTAACATCTTTTGTTGTGTTATTGAATGACTTCATTATCATATGATTTCATTATCATATATGCCCCTTCGAGATAAAAACTACGTAAATTCAAACATTAGTTGAAAAGGGAAAATTAATCCTTCACATCATAAAAGGAGGCAATCCACTCTGTGTAGCTAGGGATGGATGCAGTTAAATCCAAGAGATGAAAGGATACAAATACAATAATAGAAGTAGCAAAACAAAGTATAGCTAACAACTAATCAACTAAGAGTAAGATTCTTATGATACCCATTTCACAAATTTAATTTCGTAACAAGATCTCATATAGATTTCTATGAAGAACTAAATAATCTTCAAATTTACTTTTGGAGACACTTTTACTGGAAGTTCCTTCCATGCTCGAATATTTGCACTTACTTCGACCTCATTAACCTCGTTTTTTCCAAAATAAATATTCTCCAAATACTCCCAGCTTGTAATACGTTGGCGTGTATCGACAATAATTTTCTCGAGTGCAACAGCATTGTCCAAGAAATGCGTAAGCAATTCTAATTCGCATACCACACCTTGATATCCCACAAATTGTATCTCCTTGAGCTGAGGATATGACCTCACAGTCTTACTAGCCTTCCTCTCAATAAATAGAGGTCTCTCATGCCCCTTTGCCTACAACAAAACACACAATAGAAGAACTTCACCTTTGCAAAATATTCAAGATAACATATCGAAAACATGAAAAAGGTTAAGATGAATAGGCACAAGAAAAAGTTTACCTCAAGCGCAAATCTCTGCAAGCAAGGTGATGCTTGTAATAAATTAGTTAGCGAAATGAGAGAGTCATCGAATTCTATCCAAGCTTTAATTATCAATTGCTTAAGATTGCTCAATTTCACAGCTGAATACATGTCTCGAATTGTCTGTGGAAAACAAAAAGGATCAAGAAATACCACCACTTGAGTTATGAGACATTAATGCAGAAACATGCATCTTAATCTTACATTATAAGTAGATCCCCTAGAAAAATCCAATGTTAATATCTCTAACTGTGGAATGTAGTTAGAGAAGAGCAAGAAGACATCGTCCAAAAACAATCCCCCAATGTACATTTCGACAAGCAGGGGTAGATTCGCAACGACAAAATGAACCGTTGGGCCTACATACTTCAAATAAACAAGATTCACATCACGAATCTCAACTGATCTGAGGCCATAACACAAGTGTATTTCTAAGTGTTTAAATGAAGGAAATGGCCCAATAATCTTTAGAGTCGAAAGACCTTCGGATTTAGAAACGGATAGATGTTCTAGCAGAGGGCAGTTGCATAAGAAGAATGCCAAGGCTTCATCATTGACATTCACTCGATTCAGAAATATCTTTTTAAGATACTTGACATGATCAACTGAGTCAGAAAAACTTCCCTTAAAAAGATTATACGGATCAAAAGTATAACAATTGTTATAAGGGCGACTTCTGGAAGCACCGGGTGTCAAGTTCAGCTCAAGCCTCTGAACTTTCTTAGTAAGAGCAAATCTAACCCATTCATCAATCGAGTTATTATAACTCTTAGTTAGATCGAAGTACACTCTGAATTCCTCAATGTTTGGGCTCTTATACAATGCTATAAGATGATTAACACATTCCACATAATCCAACCTCCTCTTATCGAACTTCGCCTCAACATCGCCGAATAATAATGTCCCTCCAACCATTGTTGACATTCTATCTCCAACCATCTTCACCATTGATGATGTTCCATCAAAATCAAGCTTAGTTATGAAGGTCCACAAATATCTCCATCGAGAAGAAAGTATACTAGTTGCAACTGCTCTCTTTAGGGGAAGGAAAGACAATATCAACACTAATAATTCATCAGGCAGAATGCTGATTCTATCAACTTTTTTATCCGTACGCTGCAAATCAAGATATAAACATGCAAATAAATTTATGCAAAAAAAAAAAAACAAATTGTAACAACACTTAATTAGTAAGCAAATTTGATATAAACCCTTTTGAAATACATACAAATTCAAAGGGCAAGAGAACTAACCTTGTAGAATTTTCTTCTTGAACACTCCACTCGCCCACGCTTCGCCATTATACAATGTAAACTCACTACCTTTTTTTGCATCAAAGAACATGATCGTTAATTGCAGAATTTTTAGAAGAAACTACAAAATTGGTTCTTAAATTGAATAATCAAAGGATTTAAAACAAATAATTACCAAAATCGTTGTAGTAAACTCTAAATCATCCAATTTCAAGCCAATCTCAATGGCCTATCTTCACTATAGTTGACTGAAATCAGCCTAGGCTTGAACCCTATTTCCTTTCGGCTTTTGTCTCGTGAATCGGATCTGAGTTTTCTTAAACAATACTTAATTGGGCCGCATAATAAGATGGAAAAATCTGCAAGAGGCTCACACCCGAGGATGATTTAAAAAATTTATGGAAACGCTATTAAAAAATTAAAAATTTTACATAAAATTTTACAAGCTATTATAACATCAAAACATATATTTAATTTGAAATCTCAACAAAATGATATGTTTACAACATACATATAAATAATAAACATACAAAAACGTTACGAAAATTTATATTTATTCAAAACTGATTGATACAACCAAATCACTAGAGCCAAAATGATGATCTATGAGGTTCAAAAATAATAGGTGCAATGTTACCTTTGTCTAAACAATATTGGTACCAACTCATCACATTTGAGTAATTATGAATATAATTATGCACATGTTGCAGCCTTGGCATCCAAGTCCAACATGCTACATGCATGATTGATATTTTCATAATTCAATTCTTGAAAATATAATTTGACTTTTGCAATGTTTAAATGATAAATCAAATTAATCAATCTTATTCTAATAATTTTTTTAAATATTTCCCAATAAAAGAACTATTGCTGCTACAAAATATTTTTAAAATTTTAATCAAATTTATTTTTGGTCTAAAAATACATATTTTGTGATATATCCGCGATATTTCCCGATTTTTTCCAATTTTACACTGAGATGAACAGATATGGATATCGATATGGATATTTGCGATATATCCGGGATATCTTGAATTTTTTTTTTTTACCCCATATCCATATCGCAACCTTCAAAATACGGATATATCGCGAATATATCTCATACGAATATCGGGATATTTTCATCCTTGTTCACATCTAATAAGACCATATGCATTTTTGTTTTGCACAAACCGTTAATCCATTTTTTGGTTCAACACAAATTATAAATTTATGATCAAATTGTT
This sequence comes from Scutellaria galericulata, assembly GCA_946896805.1. Taxonomy (NCBI): domain Eukaryota; kingdom Viridiplantae; phylum Streptophyta; class Magnoliopsida; order Lamiales; family Lamiaceae; genus Scutellaria; species Scutellaria galericulata. The sequence continues at coordinate 2,660,857 of OX335797.1, read as the reverse complement.
AAATTATTTTAGATAATCGTGAGATTCTTGATTTCTAGAATTTATTATTTCTTTCATCCAATAACTTATCGGGTATGACAATTATAATTATTAATTTTTTGGGCTTACACTTTTATCATTTAATTTTGAAAACTCGAAAATTTAAACCAATTTCAGTTCGAAAGACCAAATTGGACTCAAATTGCTTAAATTGGACAATCAAGCCCTAATTCCGAGCTATTCAGCTCAATTTGTTGATTTCAGACTGACAATTTTATCATTTAATTTTTAATTTTTTTTTTTTTTACTTTTTTTTTTTTAATACTCTTGCAATACTTTTGTTAGTATATATTAAGTGTTGGCATTTCTTGTTCCATGTTTCTTGTCTCTATCAAAATATGTTTTGATGAAATAATTGTTAGAATTATATTTGAAATGTTGCGTAGAAAGAAAAAAGAAAAGAAAAGAAATACATAAAAAAGAGGTGGGTGGGCGTTGTGGATTAGATACACATCGTAGGATCCTTATTCCATACCCTGAGGTATATATGTTTACATAAGTTTTCGCCAAATCATAAGATTATATATTATTGTCAAGATTCTCTGACGTGGGATTCTTATCCGGAATTGATATTTGAAAATCCGAAAATAATGATTAAATATATAATCAAGATCCAAATTTTTGGGATAAAGATTTTTAAAAGATTTCAAAAATTTGGGGAGAATATTTGATTGAGATAGAGTATATTCCATAAAGATTATATTCTTTAATATGTCGTTTTTACTCTCCAATATGATAAGTTAAATTTTTTTTATTTTAATAAAATCAATTAGGAAAAATGTGAGATTTTCTAGAAATGCGAAATTTGGGGAATTAGACGGGAAAAATAAGATTTTGGGATTATTCTTGTAATATATGTGTATATATATATATATATATATATATATATATATATATATATATTGATAACTTTTCACAATAAAGTATTAATAGAACAACATAAGTTTTTTAAATAATTCTTAATGTGATACTAACATTTTAAACAGAATCATATTCCATAGAATTCCAAAACAAACAAATTTTTTTTTCCAAATTTGGTCCTGCAAATTAATAATAATAATAATAATAATAATAATAATAATAATGATGATGATAATAATAATAATAATAATAATAATGATGATAATGCAATTAGTTGTTGGTATGACCTGTATTTTAAGTCTTTTTAATAGTTAGGATTAGGATAGGTAAAATCTGGAAAATTGATTTTTCTCGTGATTATGTGACATTTTTGGTTTGTTTAGGCCTACATATTAAAATTGATGGGTGTTTGTGTATTTTCTTCATCTTACATTTAAAATCGTACCCTTTATTAACTCTACTTATATATGGGGGTGTTTAATTGTAACGTGTTGATAGGACAAGTGCTAATTATAAATCATGACAATATAAAAAAATGTGATATATATATATATATTCTTATACATGGGGTTTAATTATAACGTGTTGATAGGACACATGCTAATATTAAATCATGACAATCTAAAAATAAATGTGAATTATATATTTTTTCAAATGTATATGAAATATGTGAAACCTTCGGAAAAAAAATTTGATTCAAATTTTCAACCTGAGCAATATTTCAAGTTCGAGGCTATTTAACATATTCTTAAAAGTTGAGAAATGATTCAAGTTCAAGATCTTTTAATATATTCCTAAATACATTATGCATGTTTTGTTGTGTTATTTTATAATTTTATAATCATATATGCTCCTTTGAGAAAAAAAAAACAAGTAATTTATTCACCATCTTTAAGTTTTAAGCATTTTCATTGATTTCAATTATTAGTTAAAAAAAAAAAAACCAATTTGACCTTCACATGAGAAAGGAAAAAGAGGAAATTGACTCTTTTTTTGACAAAGGGAACAAAAGATGAAAGGGAGCAAATACAATAAGAGAAGTAGCAAAGCTAAGTATAGTAAACAACAAAGAATAAGATTCATATGAGACAATTTCACAAATCTATTTTTGGAAATTGTTCTCACATAGGTTTCCGAGAACAACTAAACAATCTTCAAATTTATTTTTGAAGGCACTTGTACATAAAGTTCCTTTCTTGCTTGACTCCTTACACTTACTTCAACCTCATTAACTTTGTTCTTACAAGTGGCAAAATATTTTTTCTCCAAATACTCCCAACTTCGAATGGGTTTGCGCGTATCAACAAGAATTTTCTCGAGTGCAACAGCATTGTCCAAGAAATGCGTAAGCAATTCTAGTTCGCTTGGCGCACCTTGATATCCCACAAATTGTATCTCCTTGAGCTGAGGATATGAACTCACACTCTTTCTAGTCTTCATCTTCCTCTCAACAACTAGAGGATGTGTTACCTACAACAAAACGCACAATACAAAGAATTTGCCATTGCAAAATAAAGATAACATAGGAAAAAGATTAGATGAATAGGCTCTAAGAAAAAGGTTACCTCGAGCACAAATCTTTGCAAGCAAGGTGATGCTTGTAATAAATTAGTTAGAGGAATGAGAGAGTTATCATAAGTTATCCGAGCTTTTACTATCAATTGCTTAAGATTACTCAATTTCACAGCTGAACTGAACTCTGTAATTAACTGTGGAGTAAAAACAAAAAGGAAAAAAGGATCAAGAAATAGCCCACCTGAGTATGAACTTGAAGACAATACAGAAACATGCATCTTAATCTTACACAATAATAAGATAGCCAGACACTATCCAATGTTAATATCTCTAACTGAGCAAAGTAGTTAGAGAAGGGCAAGATGGCATATCTAATGTCCCAATGCACTACCCCAATGTACATTTCGACAAGCAGAGGAAGATTCTCAACGACAAAATGAACCCTTGTGCCTACATACTTCAAAGAAACAAGATTCACATCACGAATCTCAACTGATTCGAGGCTGTAACAATACTCTATTTCTAAGCGTTTAAATGACGGAAATGGCCCAATAATCTTTAGAGTCAAAAGACCTCTGGATTTAGAAACGGATAGATGTTCTAGCAGAGGGCAGTTGCATAAGAAGAATGTCAAGGCTTCACCGTCAACATTCACATGATTCAGAAATATCTTTTTAAGATACTTGACATGATCAATTGAGTCAGAAAAACGATTACAGGGATCCAAAGTATAACATTCATTATAGAGGCCTCTTCTGGAAGCTTCGGATGTGAAGTTCAACTCGAACCTCTCAACCTTCTTAGTAAGAGCAAATCTAACCCATTCATCAATCGAGTTACTATAACTCTGAGTTAGATCGAAGAACACTCTGAATTCCTCAATGTTGGGGCTCTTATGCAATGCTATAAGACGATTAACCCATCCCACATAATCCGACCTCCTCTTATCAAACTTGAACACTGATGATGTTCTCTCCTTAATCATATTCAGCATTGATGAAGTGCCATCAAAATCAAGCTTAGTTATGAAGGTCCACAAATATCTCCATTGAGAAGAAAGTATGCTAGTTGCAACTGCTTCCTTTAAGGGAAGGAAAGACAGTATCAACACTAATAATTCATCAGGTAGAATGCTGATTCTATCAATTGATGCACCTTTTTTATCCCCACACTGCAAATCAACATAAATACATGCAAATAAATTTATGCAAAAAAAACTGGAACAATTAGCAAATTTGATATTAACCCTTTCGAAATAGATACAAATTCAAAGAGAAAGAGAACTAACATTGTAGACTTTTATCAATGAACACTCCTCTCGCCCACGTTTCGCCATTATACAGATTAAACTCACAACCTTTTTGTCAGCAGTTAAAGAACATGAATGTTAATTCCATAATTTTGAGAAGAAACTACAAATTTGGTTCTTAAATTCAATAATCACAGGATTTACAACAAATAATTACCAAAATAAAAGTAGTAATCTCAGTCGCCCATCTTCACTATATCAATCCGTCGTTTCTTGACTGGAATCAGCGTAGATTTGAACCCTCTTTCTAGTCTTTCCTCTCGGCTTTTGTTTCGTAAATTCATGATAAGAGAAAAAGATGAAAAAAAACTTCAAGAGGCATATGTATTTTCGGCTCAACACAAATTTTAAATTTTATGATTGAATATTATTTTAAAAGTATGATATAATTTTATATTTTAAGATTTTAGGTTAGATTAGTATAAATAGAAGTTATTTTTATTATTTTAGAGAGTTGATTGATTTTTGAAATAAGAAAAGGAGTTTCTCCAAATTATATTGTTTTTCGACTATTCTCAGAATCAACAGATCATAAACTTATCTTTTATCAGCCAACATCACTTTTATCAACTTACATCAAAACGAATCGTGGGTTCTCAGTTTTGGTTTGTTAAAATATTTTCATATGATAATAAAACAATTGTAGGATTTGGATTAGTCAAAAACAATTAATTTCTCTATAGATATAGATATCTACAACTTATCAATATGAATATTGATATTTAGATATCCATATATCGATAAAATCAATATTGATATCCATATCAATAAAAACAAATTCATCAAATTTTATGTAATTTGTATGGTTATCATAATGTAATGTTTATTTAGGTCTATTTATTAGAATTGATGGGTGCTTGAATGTTTTCTTCATTTTGCATTTAAAATTGTATCCTTTATTCATTTACTCACATATTGGTGTGTCTAATTTTAAAGTGTCCAAGAAATGCTAATTCTAAATCATGACACTCCAAAAAAAAAAAACAATGTGGTTTTGTTTTTTCTAAATTGTACGTGAAACATTAAAAATAATTTCGATTCAGTTTCTCAACTTGAGCAATATTTCAAGTTGAAAACTATTTTATATATTCCTAAAAGTTGAGAAGTATTTCAACTTCGACAACCGTTAATATATTTACTAAATACATTATAACATGTTTTGTTGTGTTATTGAATGATTTCAGTATCATATATTCCCCTCCGGGAAAAAAACTACCTCAGCATTAATTTTTAAACATTTTCATTGATTTCAAACATTAGTTGAAAACGGCAATTTATGAAAGGAAACAAATACAATAATAGAAGTAGTAAAACTAAGAGTAAGATTCTTATGAGACCATTTCACAAATTTAATTTTGTAAGACGTCTCAATTAGATTTTTATGAACCATTAAAGAATCTTCAAATTCACTTTTATTGGAAGTTACTTCTTTGCAAAATAAATTTTCTTCAAATACTCAAAGCTTCTAATAGGTTTGCTCGAGTGCAACAGCATTGTCCAATAAATGCATAAGCCATTCTCGCGTCCCTGTAAATCTCAAATGCCTCTTTGCCTCCTACAACAAAACACACAATAGAAGAACATCACAATTGCAAAATATTCAGGATAACATATCGAAAACATGAAAAATGTTAGGATGAATAGGCACAAGAAAAAGGTTACCTCGAACACAAATCTCTGCAAGCAAGGTGATGCTTGTACTAAATTAATTAGCGGAATGAGAAAGTCATCATCTTGTATCCAAGCTATAATTATCAATTGCTTAAGATTGCTCATCTTCACAGTTGTACACACGTCTTGAATTGTCTGTGGAGTAAAAACAAAAAACATTAAGGATCAAGAAATACCACCACCTGAGTTATGAGACATTAATACAGAAACATGCATCTTAATCTTACAAGACATTTAGATCCCCATAAAATAAGCAGTGTTAATATCTCTAACTGTGGTATGTAGTTAGAGAACGACAAGAGGACGTTTCCAATGTCTGATTCCAGTCCCACAATGTACATTTCGACAAGTAGAGGAAGATTCTCAACAACAAAATGAACCCTTGGGCTTGGGCCTACATTCTTCAAATAAACAAGATTCACATCACGAATCTCAACTAACTCGAGGTTGTAATTGGACTCTAATTCTAAGCGTTTAAATGACGGAAGTGGCCCAATAATCCTTAGAGTCGTAAGATCTGTGGATTTAGAAATGGATATATGTTCTAGCAGAGGACAGTTGCATAACAAGAATTCCAAGGCTGCACCATTCACATTCACATGACTCAGAATTATCTTTTTAAGACACTTGACATGAACAATTGAGTCAGAAAAACTTCCCTTATCGTCCCAAAAAAGATTATACGGATCCAAAGTATAACAATCGGTATGGAGGTGATCTATTCTGAAAGCCCCGTCTGTCAAGTTCAACTCAAGCCTCTCAACCTTCTTAGTAAGAGCAAATCTAACCCATTCATCAATCGAGCTTTTATAACTCTTAGTTAGATCGAAGACCACTCTGAATTCCTCAATGTTGGGGCTCTTATGCAATGCTATAACATGATTAACCCATTCCACATAATTCAACCTCTCTGGCTCATAATCGACAGCTAATCTTCTGTGTCCAAAAGCCATCTTCACCATTGATGAAATGCCATCAAAATCAAGCTTAGTAATGAAGGTCCACAAATATCTCCATCGAGAAGAAAGTATGCTAGTTGCAACTGCTTCCTTTAGAGAAAGGGAAGACAATATCAACACTAATAATTCATCAGGTAGACTGCTGATTCGATCAATTGATGCACCTTTTTTATCCCTACGCTGCAAATCAACAAAAACAGTTTCTGTTTTAAAGCAAATAAATCTAGGCAGAAAAAAGTGGAACAACACTCAACTAATAAGCAAATTTGATATTAACCCATTTAAAAAACATACAAATGCAAAGAGCAAGAGAACTAACCTTGTAGACTTTTGTCAATGAACACTCCACTTGCCCTCGTTTCGCCATTATACAGAGTAAAGTAACAACCTTTTTTATCAGCAGTTAAAGAACATGAATGTTAATTCCAGAATTTTGATAATAAACAACAAAATCACAGGATTTAACACAAATAATTACCAAAATCAAAGGATTTAACACAAATAATTACTAAATCTTCCAATTACAAGACAATCTCAGTTGGCGCAAAATGACTGCATCAATTCATCGTCACTTGACTGTAAATCAGCGTAGGTTTAACCCTAATCCCTTTCGGCTTTATATTTAGGTTATATTTTTATAATATTTATAACATTATTAATATAATAAAATTAATTAATATAATTATTTATAATATTTTTTGAGTGGTTGAGAGGATTGACACATGTCATCCTATTATTCTTTTATATAGATAAAGATGGGTAAATTGTTAAGAAAAAACAAGAAATGTATATATTAAAAAAATATAATTTTAACTCCTAATCTATAACTACTCCAGTAAAAAAATAAGTTTGTTATTTTTTCTCAACAGAAATATAAGTTAAATAATAAAAATCATTAAACAAAAATAGATGAAGAATATTATTCAAAAACTTTATTGATTAACTTTTTTGAAAATCCATGACCACTTCAATCTTAGTGACATAATAAGTTATGGAAATTGTCATGTCTCTTTAAAATATAATAAAATCCAATAACCAATAAACTGTATAAAAGATATATAACATATATAATTCTTAATATAAACATGTTTCCACTATTTTCCCCCTACACATCTATTAAAAAACAATGATAACAATTACAGGTGATCCATTATTCGAAAAAAGACATTAGTTTGTCAATGAAATCATCTCATAAAATGCAATTGATTTGAGTTTTCCAAAAAAAAAAAAAAGTTATGAATGTAGTGTAAATATAAAAATTTATCAAATCTATATATCTATATCTATCTATATCTATATCTATATATATATATATAATAATTACCCCTCAAAATAGAAATACTAAAATTTTCCCGCCCATTTCCACCTCCCAAAAATAGAAATATATATTATTTCATAATTTATAAATTATAAATTTTATTGTATTAAACATGATTTATATATGGTAATAATATCATTTATAATATTGACAAAATCTTGAAAATTATTATCTATATATGATATATGAATGTTAATATGATCTCATCAAATAACTTTTTTAATTGTTGATATAATCAAATATTAAATATATGTTTGTTGAATAAATTAAAATAACATAATGATCGGATTTCAAGAACTATAGATCATCAAAGTATTTTTTTTATCTTTAATGTTGTACCCCCACACACATATACCACCTCAATAAATATATCATTGCATTGATTGGGGGCGTTCGTAGTGACTGAGGCGAAGACCAAGACGTGAGTTATTAATCAAGTCAACCAACATATATAAAACAACGTAAATTAACTATTTTTATTTACTATATTCGAAATATGTATTGTAAAATTATTATAAACATCACACAATTTTATTTGACAAATATGTCGTATACAATACTCCAATTTTTATATATCTTCTATGTAACAATGTTAATAATATAACATAGTGGTTATATAATTTTATTTTATTATACTATATTAATTCTTATTAAAAATCATAAAGATTTGTAATATATCTTGAATATAATAAAAAAAATATACATATGATATATTGTTGCACACAATAACATTTAGGAAGTATAAACTTTATGAATTCATATACTTTCTATTAAAAACTACAAATTAAGTATAACAAATGATTAAAAAAAAAACATATCATTTATACTTATACTTATAAAAAATAATAAAAAATATGTTCTATTTCATAATGCTAAATTATATAAATATATCTTCTTTATTAATCATGAAAGATATATAGTCGATGCTATTTATAAGAGTGATAATATGTAGATGAAGAATTTTTACATATATATTTTAAATACTTTGAATTTTTTATTATGAAATTTCATTGTCATCTATATAAAAACCAACTAACTTCATTTCTACTTTTTAAATTAGAAATACAAATATTTATTATTTTATAAATTTATAAATTGTAAATATTTAGTTTTTCATAATTTATGTATATTCATGGTATGAAAATCATTTTGTGTATATATGAAAATTGAGGAAAAAAATATGATCGTATTTGATATGTTATAAAGTTAGTATGATTCGTGTATATATGGTAATAATATCATGTCATGAAAAGTTGTAAATAAAAATTTGTACCTTAATCTAAATCATTTTATATATCCACGAAAAAATTAGCGAATTTATCATTTTTTTTTTGTTGTAAGAATAAATAATGTTTCCTCCTTGATTAAAAAGTAAATAAAAATCTGAAATTTCACTATCATGGTAGCATGAAGTTCACAGAACAATGATAAAATATATTTAGTTTATTTTGTAATATAGTTTCATGGTTTTAGATTTATCAAATTTTGAAATGTTTACCATCCAATATGATTTTTCTAATAGATAAATTTTGATTTGAAGACATCTGAAAAAAATAATTATATATATTTTTTGATGGTATGTTAAATTTAGAAATTTCATTTTGGGGTAATATACAATAATATAATTATTTTAAACTCATTATGAATAAGTTGTTGAACATATATTTGCACAAGTATTTTCTAGGCCAATTGTGACAAAAAGTACTAAAATAGTTAAACAACATATGATGAAAATAATAAATATTTACATGAGTAGTAGATTAAATAGAAATAACTTTGAAAAACTATATGATTTTTCATGATCATCATTTTTATATCAAAAAATTACTAACACATGAAATTTATTCACTACGTACATCACACGAATACCAAATGAGGTTGAAATATTATCAAGACTTGATTATAATGCTCAATAATATCACCATTTTATACTCATTATGAATAAATTATTGAACATAAATTTGCATAAGTTTGTTTCAGGACAATAGTGACGACAACGTATGATGAAAATAAAAAATATTTAAATTCGTAAATTATATGGGTAGTAGATTAAATTGAAAACACTTTGAAGAATTATATTATTTTTCATCAACAACATTTTTATATCAAAAAATTACCTACACTTCAAATTTATTTGTCCATTCATCATATGGACACATGTATACCAAATGAGATTGAAATATTATGAGAACTTAATTTTTTTTTTTTGTAAATTAAAATTTTCACATCAAACTCGAAATATTTAGATTTTATGGTCTTGGGTTACAGAAGTAACAAATCAGAATGAAATTCTCCAAAAAAAATTATTATTTTTCGTGTTCAACATTTTCATATTAAAATATATAAATAGTGAAATTTATATGTACGTGCACCGCACGAGACTAATACTAGTTATACATAAAGCATAATATTTATACTTAATATCATCAAAAACAATTTTCATACGCCTTCTCGGACCATTTATTAAGCTTGATTTTTGGTGGTTGAATCATAACCAACTTTTCAATGATATCTAAAGAAACAAAAGATTATATATATTAAAATTTTCAAAAATATAAAATAATTCTTTTAAATAATTTCAATGATGATAATAAATTAAAACAACTAAATAATTGCGTCTAATTGATTTCAGTAGTTAAAAGAATAGTGAATGATTTAAAATTGTATGGAGTCACCAGGAACGTATCATCAAACATTGTTTTCACAACCATCTTCCGTTAGAAATTCAACTTGTATTTATTTGGACATGTCTTATACAGTTATACTTCAGACTATTGTCGGCTCAATGAAATCCAAATTAATAATAAACCCCCCTCAATCAGTAAAGATATGACAAAAATAATTTGTATCCGGAAGCATGAATCTTAGATTCGTGTCTCTAATTCGACCCGGCGCGTGGATCGTCCCATGCGCCCTTATATGTGGCCACACAATAGATGATGTACGTCACATGCCACCTAATTACATATATACATATGTAATTAGATATTAATGTCTATAGTGTAAAGTATTACATATGCATCTGTAAGATATTACATATTTACTTTTAATGTATTAATATTTATAGCATATGATATTACATATGCGTACATATAAGGTATTAAATATTTACCTTTAAGGTATTAATGCTTATAGTATAACATTCACATATGCACATTTAAAACATTACGTATTTATCTTTAAGGTATTAATGCGTATAGTTAAACTATTACATATTTACGGTTAAAGTATTAATGTTTATAGAATAAGGTATTACATATTTACCTTTAAACTATTAATGTTTATAGTATAATGTATTACATATTTACCTTCAAGTTGAAAACTATTTTATATATTCCTAAAAGTTGAGAAGTATTTCAACTTCAACAACCGTTAATATATTTACTAAATACATTATAACATGTTTTGTTGTGTTATTGAATGATTTCAGTATCATATATTCCCCTCCGGGAAAAAAACTACCTCAGCATTAATTTTTAAACATTTTCATTGATTTCAAACATTAGTTGAAAACGGCAATTTAACCTTCACATCATACAATATATTAAATCCAAGAGATGAAAGGAAACAAATACAATGATAGTAGTAAAACTAAGTATAGCTAACAACAAACAGCTAAGAGTAAGATACTCATGAGACTATTTCACAAAGTTTAATTTCATGAGTTGATCTTACTTAGATTTCTGTGAACCATTAAAGAATCTTCAAATTCACTTTTGAAGGCACTTTTACTGAAAGTTCATTCCTTGCTCGATTGCTTGCACTTACTTCGACTTCATTAACTTTGTTTTTGGCAAAATAAATTTTCTTCAAATACTCCCAGCTTCTAATAGGTTTGCATGTATCGACAAGAATTTTCTCGAGTGCAACAACATTGTCCAAGAAATGCGTAAGCAATTCCAGTTCGCATACCACACCTTGATATCCCACAAATTGTATCTCCTTGAGCTGAGGATATGACCTCACACTCTTTCTAGTCTTCCTCTTCCTCCCAATAATCTTACTCTCAATAATTGGAGATCTCACATGCCCCTTTGCCTACAACAAAACACACAATAGAAGAACATCACAATTGCAAAATATTCAGGATAACATATCGAAAACATAAAAAATGTTAAGATGAATAGGCACAAGAAAAAGGTTACCTCAAACACAAATCTCTGCAAGCAAGGTGATGCTTCTACTAAATTAGTTAGCGGAATGAGAGATTCATCATATTGTATCCAAGCTTTAATTATCAATTGCTTAAGATTGCTCATCTTCACAGTTGTACACAAGTCTTGAATTGTCTGTGGAGTAAAAACAAAAAAACATTAAGGATCAAGAAATACCACCTCCTGAGTTATGAGACATTAATATAGAAACATGCATCTTAATCTTACAAGACTAAATCCCGATAAAATATCCAATGTTAATATCTCTAACTGTGGTATGTAGTTAGAGAACGACAAGAGGACATTTCCAATGTCTGATTCCAGTCCCCCCAATGTACATTTCGACAAGTAGTGGAAGATTCTCAACAACAAAATGAACCCTTGGGCTTGAGTCTACATACTTCAAATAAACAAGATTCACATCACGAATCTCAACTGATTTGAGGCGGTCACATGAGTTTATTTCTAAGCGTTTAAATGACGGAAATGGCCCAATAATCCTTAGAGTCGTAAGATCTGTGGATTCAAAAATGGATATATGTTCTAGCAGAGGACAGTTGCATAACAAGAATTCCAAGGCTGCACCATTCACATTCACATGACTCAGAATTATCTTTTTAAGACACTTGACATGATCAATTGAGTCAGAAAAACTTCCCTTGTCGTCCCAAAAAAGATTATACGGATCCAAAGTATAACAATCGGTATGGAGGTGATCTATTCTGAAAGCCTCGTCTGTCAAGTTCAACTCAAGCCTCTCAACCTTCTTAGTAAGAGCAAATCTAACCCATTCATCAATCGAGCTTTTATAACTCTAACTTAGATCGAAGAACACTCTGAATTCCTCAATGTTGGGGCTCTTATGCAATGCTATAACATGATTAACCCATTCCACATAATTCAACCTCCCCTCATCAAACGGTAATCTTCTCTCTCCAAAAGCCATCTTCAACATTAACGAAGTGCCATCAATATCTAGCTTAGTTACAAAGGTCCACAAATGTCTCCATCGACGCGAAAGTATGCTTGTCGCAACTGCTTCCTTTAGGGGAAGGGAAGACAATATCAACACTAATAACTCATCAGGTAAAATGCCGATTCGATCAATTGATGCACCTTTTTTATCCCTACGCTGCAAATCAACAAAAACAGTTTCCTTTTTAAAGCAAATAAATCTAGGCAGAAAAAAGTGGAACAACACTCAACTAATAGGCAAATTTGATATTAACCCTTTTAAAATGTATACAAATGCAAAGAGCAAGAGAACCAACCTTGTAGACTTTTGTCAATGAACACTCCACTTGCCCTCGTTTCGCCATTATACAGAGTAAAGTAACAACCTTTTTATCAGCAGTTAAAGAACATGAATGTTAATTCCAGAATTTTGATAAGAAACAACAAAATCAAAGGATTTAACACAAACAATTACCAAAATCAAAGTAGCAAACTCTAAATCTTCCAATTACAAGACAATCTCAGTTGGCGCAACATCACTGCATCAATTCATCGTCACTTGACTGAAATCGGCGTAGGTTTGAACCCTAATCCCTTTTTTCGGCTTTTGTTTCGTGAGCTTTCCCTAATTAAATATACTTAAATTGGGCCGCATAATAAGAAATAAAAACACTGGAAGAGGCCCACACCTAATAGTACATGCATTTTTGTTTTGAACAGAACCTTATCCATTTTTTAAACATTTCATTGTATATTTAGGTTATATTTTTATAATATTGGGTCGTGTAATTGGGTTTTAAAAAGAATTAAATTTAATTTAATGAAAATTAGAAAAATTTAAAAATTATTTATACAAGAAAGCATATATTTATTGTTTTGTGCAATACACATAGTTTAATTAAACATTAAATCTAGTAATGCCAGATTAATATATTATATAATTGTTTAAATATGTGTTGCATTTGTAAATGAATATGATTAATTTTTATTTATGATTTTGAAAAAATATGTAGTGTTATATCTATTAAGTTATCACCATTTTTCTTCTTCTTCTTTTTCTTTTTTTCTCTCTTTCTTCTCAATTTCTTCATATAATTGCTACAAATCTAAGGTTCTTATTTTTCTAATATTTCAATAAGTTCTTCTCTTTTTAATATGTATAAAAATCTCAAGTTTTTATTTTCCTATAACTTAAAATTCTTTGTATCTTACTCCGATTCATAGCAATATACAACAAAATTGATGCAACAAACACCATAGTTGATTATTTATTGAATAATATGAATTTACATAAATTTTGGGGAAGAAGATGATAAAAATCGTATATTTGAAATTTTAAAATTTTAAACTCATATCTTATACCTCAAGAGCATACAATTGATACTTAAAAAATATACAAATGATATTTTTCATTGAATGAACAACTAATACATTAAGAGTAAATATGTAATACCTTATACTATAAACATTAATACCTTAAAGATGCATATGTAATATCTTATGCTATAAACATTAATACCTTAAAGGTAAATATGTAATACCTAGGTAAATATGTAATACCTTAAAGGTGTATATTTAATACCTTATACTATAAACATTAATATCTTAAAGGTAAATATGTAATACCTTAAAGGTGCAATTTATTACCTTATACTATAAGCATTAATACCTTAAAGGTAATATGTAATACCTAAGAGTATACAATTGATACCTTAAGAGTTGTCTTATACTATAAGCACTAATATCTTAAAAGTAAATATGTAAATAAGAAGAATAAAAACAAGAAAATAGAGAAGAAGAAGAAGAAGAAGAAGAAGAATGTACAAAACAAATAAGAAGAATAACAAATCGATAAGAAAATGGATTAAGAAGAAGGAGAGAAAAAAAAAAAAGAAGCAACATTGTTTCTGCACTAATACCTTAAGGGTCCATTTGGATGGACGTAGATTTCAAATCCATCACTTTCATTTTGAACTAATTTTGGAGTCATTTTGATGGATTTCAAATTCACTCAAATTTGAGTGGATTTGAAATCCATTCATTTCAAATTCTAAATTTCAAATCACTATATCTAAACACAACCTAAGAGTAAACAACTGATACCTTAAGAATATACAACTAATACTTTCATTGAAAATCTTAAGATTTCAAATGTTTCATCTTCATCAAATTTTTTGTAAATCACAATTTCATCATATTTTTCATCAAATTTTCTACAAATCATGATTTCACATTGTTTGAAATAATTTATTTTCAATGTTTTAAAATTACTCATAAATAAAAAGGGGAAAAAACCTCATAAATGATTTCATGGCAATTTGAAAAGGAATAAGAACAAGAAGAATAAGAAGAAGAATGTATTAAACAAATAAGAAGAATAACAATTAATAAGAAAAGAGATTAAGAAGAAGGAGAAAGAAGAAGAAAAAAAAAGAGGAAAAAGAAGAAAACAACACTGCTGCACAACAACTATGGTGTAGCCGCGCGTGGACGCGCTTGGAGCGGCCCACACCCGGATTAAGTTGGGGGCACGGATAATTTTTTGCGAATTTTAAATCTTGACAATGTAAAAAAATGTGATATATATATATATATATATATTTATTATTATTATTATTATTATTATTATTATTATTATTATTATTATTATTATTATTATTATTTTCTTATACATGGGGGTGTCTAATTATAACGTGTTGATAGGACAAATGCTTTAAATCATGACAATCTAAAAAAAAATGTGATATATTTTTTTTCTCAAATGTATGTGAAACATGTGAAACTTTCAGAAAAATTTTGATTCAAATTTTCAACTTGAGCAATATTTCAAGTTGGAGGCTATTTAACATATTCTTAAAAGTTGAGAAATGATTCAAGTTCAAGATCTTTTAAAGGGTGTTTTCAAAAAATTCTGACAGCTTTTAATCACTTATTTAAGCTGTCAAAGCAACTCTCAGCCTGCTTTTGACAGCTTAAATTAGTTGTCATAATTTTTTGAAAACACCCCCTTAATATACTAGATATTGCCCGTGCAACGCACATGATCATTTTATATTTATTCATATATTATTTTTATTATTATTTATTTCATATTTTATTATTTATGTATATTTTTATTGATTATGGAGTAATCATTTCATTTGATATGAATCTATTTAATATTGTTGGTATTGATCATGGAAAATTATGACAATGAATATAAAGTTTTAAGAATTTATTACTAATCACTGGAAAAAAGCTTAGAAGAGGTTGCAATTAAATAAAGAAAGATTTGAAGCTTAAAGATCTAAGAATACTATTTTTAAGGGGTGTATCTCTTGTGTCCCCGGGACACGGATTCTTGAATCCGTGTCCCCGGGACACGGATTCTTGAATCCGTGTCCCCAACCCGCAGGCCCACATAAATTATAAAAAAAAAAATTTGCTCAATTTTTTTTTTCATGTATACAAAAAAAGGTATCACATGTATACCTTGAAGGTATCACATGTATACCATCAAGTTATCCATAGAATACATTGAAGGTATCAGACCTATTTCAGATGAAGGTGCGCGCGGCGTGGGCGCGCTGCTTGTGAGGTGCTCGCCCGATGTGGGCGCATGAGCGCGCGCAGGTATCCATGGCGTGGGCGCATCGTATCCACAAGGATACTTTCAAGGTATCCATTGAATATCTTTCAGATATCACATATATATCTTCAAGGTATCCACATGTATATCTTCAAGGTTTTCATGGCTTGGAGGCGCGGCGTGGGTGTATGGGCGCGCGGTTTGTGCGCGCGCGCGGCTTGGTGACCAAGGTGCGCTTATACATGTGGATACCTTGAAGATATTCCATGGATACCTTCAAGGTATGCATGAGATACCTGTGGGCACACGGTGTGCGCGCGACGAGGGTGCATGGGCGCGCGGTTGGTGAGGTTTTATAGGTTTGTCTTATAGGTTTTACAAATATGAACTAAATGTATCTGATACCTGAAGAGTATATGTGGGATACCTTTAGAATAAATACAGAATACCTATCATGTGCGCGCACATGGGCGCGCTGAACGCGCGCGTGGGTGAGCGTGGGCGTGCCTGGGTCCTCGGGCGGGTTGGGGACACGGATCTAAGATCCGTGTCCCCGGGACACACAAGTTTTTGCCTAGATATAGATATCTACAACTTATCACTATGAATATTGATATTTAGATATCCATATATCGATAAAATCTATATTGATATCCATATCAATAAAAACAAATTCATCAAATTTTATGTAATTTGTATGGTTATCATAATGTAATGTTTATTTAGGTCTATTTATTAGAATTGATGGGTGCTTGATTGTTTTCTTCATTTTGCATTTAAAATTGTATCCTTTATTCATTTACTCACATATTGGTGTGTCTAAATTTAACGTGTCCAAGGAATGCTAATTCTAAATCATGACAATCTAAAAAAAAACAATGTGGTTTTTTTTTTTTTTCTAAATTGCACGTGAAACATTAAAAATAATTTCGATTCAGTTTCTCAACTTGAGCAATATTTCAAGTTGAAAACTATTTTATATATGAGTGACACTTCTGTGCACAAGGTGCATAAATCCAAATCTGTATACAACAATACTGTTATATTATATGAGTAATACTATTAAAACTATATATAATATAACCGTATCACTCATATAATATAACAATACTACTTTATATAATATAACAGTATTGTTGTGCACTGATCTGGATCCGTGCACCTTGTGAACAAAAGTTTTTGCCTTTATATATTCATAAAAGTTGAGAAGTATTTCAACTTCGACAACCGTTAATATATTTACTAAATATTATTGAATGATTTCAGTATCATATATTCCCCTCCGGAAAAAAAACTACCTCAGCATTAATTTTTAAACATTTTCATTGATTTCAAACATTAGTTGAAAACGGCAATTTAACCTTCAAATCATACAATATATTAAATCCAAGAGATGAAAGGAAACAATAATAGAAGTAGTAAAACTAAGTATAGCTAACAAGAAACAACTACGAGTCAGATTCTCATGAGACCATTTCACAAATTTAATTTCTTAAGACGATCTCACTTAGATTTCTGTGAACCATTAAAGAATTTTCAAATTCACTTTTGAAGGCACTTTTATTGGAAGTTCCTTCTTTGCTTGATTCCTTGCACTTACTTCGGCCTCATTAACTTTGTTTAAATATATTTTCTCCAAATACTGAAAGCTTGTAAAAGGTTTGCGTGTATCGACAAGAATTTTCTCGAGTACAACAACATTGTCCAAGAAATGCGTAAGCAATACTAGTTCGCATACCACACCATGATATCCCATAAATTGTATCTCCTTGAGCTAAGGATATGACCTCACAGTCTTAATAGCCTCCCTCTCAATTTCATATGCCCCTTTGCCTACAACAAAACACACAATAGAAGAACATCACAATTGCAAAATATTCAGGATAACATATCGAAAACATGAAAAATGTTAAGATGAATAGGACAAGAAAAAAGTTACCTCGAACACAAATCTCTGCAAGCAAGGTGATGCTTGTACTAAATTAGTTAGCGGAATGAGAGATTCATCATATTGTATCCCAGAATTAATTATCAATTGCTTAAGATTGCTCATTTTCACAGTTGTACACACGTCTTGAATTGTCTGTGGAGTAAAAACAAAAAACATTAAGGATCAAGAAATACCACCACCTGAGTTATGAGACATTAATACAGAAACATGCATCTTACAAGAAATTTAGATCCCCATAAAATATCCAATGTTAATATCTCTAACTGTTGTATGTAGTTAGAGAACGACAAGAGGACATTTCCAATGAATGGTTCCAGTCCCCCAATGTACATTTCGACAAGTAGAGGAAGATTCTCAACAACAAAATGAACCCTTGGGGTGTAGTACTTCAAATAAACAAGATTCACATCACGAATCTCAACTGATTTGAGGCGGTCACATGAGTTTATTTCTAAGCGTTTAAATGACGGAAATGGCCCAATAATCCTTAGAGTCGTAAGATCTGTGGATTCAAAAATGGATATATGTTCTAGCAGAGGACAGTTGCATAACAAGAATTCCAAGGCTGCACCATTCACATTCACATGACTCAGAATTATCTTTTTAAGACACTTGACATGATCAATTGAATCAGAAAAACTTCCCTTGTCGTCCCAAAAAAGATTATACGGATCCAAAGTATAACAATCGGTATGGAGGTGATCTATTCTGAAAGCCTCGTCTGTCAAGTTCAACTCAAGCCTCTCAACCTTCTTAGTAAGAGCAAATCTAACCCATTCATCAATCGAGCTTTTATAACTCTTACTTAGATCGAAGAACACTCTGAATTCCTCAATGTTGGGGCTCTTATGCAATGCTATAACATGATTAACCCATTCCACATAATTCAACCTCTCTGGCTCATAATCGACAGCTAATTTTCTCTCTCCAAAAGCCATCTGCACCATTGATGAAGTGCCATCAAAATGAAGCTTATTTATGAAGGTCCACAAATATCTCCATCGAGAAGAAAGTATGCTACTCGCAACTGCCTCCTTCAAAGGAAGGGAAGACAATATCAACACTAATAATTCATCAGGTAGACTGCTGATTCGATCAATTGATGCACCGTTTTTATCCCTACGCTGCAAATCAACAAAAACAGTTTCCTTTTTAAAAGCAAATAAATCTAGGCAGAAAAAAGTGGAACAACACTCAACTAATAAGCAAATTTGATATTAACCCATTTAAAAAACATACAAATGCAAAGAGCAAGAGAACTAACCTTGTAGACTTTTGTCAATGAACACTCCACTTGCCCTCGTTTCGCCATTATACAGAGTAAAGTAACAACCTTTTTTATCAGCAGTTAAAGAACATGAATGTTAATTCCAGAATTTTGATAATAAACAACAAAATCACAGGATTTAACACAAATAATTACCAAAATAAAAGGATTTAACACAAATAATTACTAAATCTTCCAATTACAAGACAATCTCAGTTGGCGCAACATCACTGCATCAATTCATCATCACTTGAATGAAATCAGCGTAGGTTTTAACCCTACTTTCGGCTTTATATTTAGGTTATATTTTTATAATATTTATAACATCATTAATATAATAAAATTAATTAATATAATTATTTATAATATTTTTAAGTTGTTGAGAGGATTGACACATGTCATCCTATTATTCTTTTATATAGATAAAGATAGGTAAATTGTTAAGAAAAAACATGAAATGTATATATTAAAAAAATATAATTTTAACTCCTAATCTATAACTACTCCAGTAAAATAATAAGTTTGTTATTTTTTCTCAACAGAAATATAAGTTAAATAATAAAAATCATTAAAAAAAATAGATGGAGAATATTATTCAAAAAATTTATTGATTAACTTTTTTGAAAATCCATGACCTCTTCAACATTCCCATTAATGAACATCTTAGTGACATAATAAGTTATGGAAATTGTCATGTCTCTTTAAAATGTAATAAAAACCAATAATCAATCAACTGTATAAAAAAATTATAACATATATAATTCTTAATGTAAACATGTTTCCACTATTTTCCCCCGACACATCTATAAAAAAACAATGATAACAGGAACAGGTGATCCATTATTCAAAAAAAGACATTAGTTTGTCAATGAAATCATCTCATAAAATGCAAGTGATTTGAGTTTTCCAAACAAAATTAAAAATTTATGAATATAGTGTAAATATAAAAATTTATCAAATTATACATAAAGCATAATATTTATACTTAATATCATCAAAACAATTTTCATACGCCTTCTCAGACCATTTCTTAACCTTGATTTTTGGTGGTTGAATCAAAACCAACTTTTCAATGATATCTAAAGAAACAAAAGATTATATATATTAAAAATTTCAAAAATGTACAATAATTCTTTTAAATAATTTCAATAATGATAATAAATTAAAACAACTAAATAATTGCGTCTAATTGATTTTAGTAGTTAAAAGAATAGTGGATGATTTAAAATTGTATGGAGTCACCATGAACGTATCATCAAACACTGTTTTCATGACCATTAGGTGAAAATTTATTTAGACACATGAACTTTGCCACCAAAAAATAAATTGGAATTACAATATTGAATGAAGGTTGTGATTTTTTTTGTTAATTATATAAAAAGTTAGGATTAAATTGCAATTTTGGAAAGGTGGTGATTTTATTTTGCAATTTGATGTTAAAATCTTTTTTTTTTTTTTTGGAATGACATGGCATGTGACATAATATGTTTGCTGGACACGTGGACTCCGGTTGCCTGGAAATACAAATGTGGCCTAAATTGCAACGGTGAATAAAAGTCGTGATTTGTTTTGCAATTATTGAAAAGTGGGGATAAATTTGCAATTTTTGACAAAGTGGTGATTTTTTTTTTTTTTTTTTTGCAATTATGCCTTCTTTAAATACATAATGGTTATGGTATTTGTACATAAAGGTTATGGTAATATAACATAAAGGTTTCAACTATATTACATGAATTTTTATAGTGAAAAAAGTCTAAATTATTCACTGAAAACTTATGAAATCTGTATATAAATATTATATTGTTACAACATAAATGTTATAACATAAATTTTCTTTTTAAAATCCTAGGTCGGATCCGGCCTGACCCGACCCCCGCGCGCCAGGATCCATGCACTTGGTGCATACAAATACTACTCTAAAGTCAATTCATGATTAAATGCATGCTATATAAATCTTCGATTTTTTTTCTATTAAATATATTGAAAACATGTATCATTAGAAATAGTTATTTTACAAGCTTAAAATAGAGGATTTTATGCCACAATTAAAATCTTAATTAGTTATTTTTACACCTATGGAGACAAGTTTCTTAAAGCTGTGATCATTCGTACAAAACCAATGTTTATAACCTAAAATCAAATGGGAATGTGCAAACTTGGTGTGACTAAAGAAAATAAGAAAATGATAATTTTTTTTCTTTAAAATAATTAAAGGTATTGTATGTAAGATTTTTTTTTTTTCATTTTTGAATAATAAAGTATATGTTTTCTAATTTTTGTTGTATATTTATTTTTTAATTTGGGTTCTATATATTTCAATTTTTCTTCAATATCAGTCAAGTTTTTCAATATAATTTTGGTTTTGTATGTTTTAATTTTTTCCAATTCCAGTCAAATTTTAAGTTGATTATAGGTCTTACATACATTACCAAAATTGAAATTAACCCATTTTTTATGTTTTAAGTTTTATCGAGATATGTCTCAAACATGTATAAATGAATTTGTTAATTAGAGTATAAATGAATATATCAATTTCTAATTAATCTTGACAATTATTTCGTACTCTGTAGTGTAGTTAATCCTTCCTGCATGATTGGTATGATGGAATGAAATTACTTGGGAATGGAGCGAACTTAAGAATAAAATAATGATAGGAAATGAATGGTATAAAAATACTTATTTCTATGATTGATATCACAAAGGAATACACAATGAATGAAATAAACAATATCATTATATTTTATAATTAATTATATATATAATACACAAATATTAAATCAATCTTTATTTGACCAATGTAACACCCTACCCCCATATGACGCATATATATAACAATAAAATATTCATCTTGTAGATAGACCATTCTGACATTTCATTAATCCATATAAGTATAAAAACATTTATTATATGACTGATATCAATAAGATTAAAACACACTTCTAATATCTCAATATAAGTCATTGTCATATTAATATAAAAATCATGATACACATGTTCCAAAATGCAAAATGAGGAGGAGGAGAAGGCTGCACGAGGCATCAGCCGACCGACCTGTATAGCATGGCGTCTATATATACAACCCACATCAAAAAGAGTTATGAAACCTAAAAAAACAAATATGCGATTTTTATGAGTCGCAACTCAGTGAATATAGACCGTTCATTTAATTAAACAGTAAGCAAATAACAATCCTTAGCATTAATCATAAACATATGCAAATGCCACTATGTTCGATTTATTATTCTGTGAACTGCTCAAGCTTGAATCTGTCTCGAAATTTCTAATATGTCATTGTGTATATAGACCCGTAGGTCTCCAATATGATTACGACCCGAAGGTTTCCACTGTGTATATACACCCGTAGGTCTCCAATATGAATTTGACCCGAAGGTCTCCAATATGAATTTGACCCGAAGGTCTCCACTGTGTATACAGATCCATAGCAAGACAGTCACAGACCTTTTTAATTTCATGCAAATTGTAATGCAACACAACAATCATCTGAACATATGATCATATATACATTTACCAATATATCATTTGATCCAATGACAATTCATATAAATACATATTTCTTATAGAACACATATAACAAACATTGCATATAAATCACATCACATTACGTATAAATCACATATACGGTTTATACTCACCAGACTATGATAAGTAATTCGTTCGTTGCTCTGGTTCCTCTTCCCATTCTACAGCCCGTACTCCTATAGAATTCAATGCAATTTAGCCTAATTGTCCCCTTAACATATATATTTCTATTATGCAATGAAATGCAATGCATGCATGCTTAATTAACCATGTTCATTATTTTCCCTATAACTTAAGTTATAAAATTCCGAGTCAAGCAGGGTAAAATTCTGTAGAAACTTAACATATAGCTCTACCACTTTCATGTTTATCATTTTTCATAATTCAGTCTCCAACCTACATAGAATTAGGCTACAAACACAACATAATTAACAATTTTCAAACCGGGTCATTATAGACCAAGCCATGTACTTTTGACATTATCTCACTCAACATTTAACCGAGTCATGCACGGTTTGCTTCTGAGTTTAGCTAAGAGATAGGACTATAACTTTCGTGTTTTAAGTTTTTCCTAATTCGGCCTATAAAGCTACCAAAATATCCGATGAATTACGATAATTGAAGATATATATAATTCACAAATTTCTTTGTACCTTTTGGGAAAAATCTTGAGAATTCACTCCAATCAAATCGAAGAGAATCAAATCGAAGAGTATGTCACTACGAGCTCCCCTCAAAATTTGAAGAAAAACAGTGAAGAAACGAAATCGAAATTCACAAACCCTTCTCTTTTTCTTTTTTTCTCTCTCTGTTCTTTTTTTCCCCTGTTTCTATTTTTGCTCTCTGTCGCCACTTTCTTTTTTCTATTTTTTTTTCTTTTTGTTATCTACGCCACCGAATCCACCGCCTCACCCTCTTTACAAATAAATTTGCTTTTCCTTTATTATTATTCACTATTATTATTATATTATATACATATTTACCTGATGACTATATATATATATAATATATGCTGACAGCATTTGTATATAATATATATTAATATTTTAATGTTAATTAACTAATCTTCTTGTATGTTTATGCAAACACACGGCTAGCTATGCATTTACAAATAATTATTATAATATTATTATAATATTGAACTCATTTCCTTTTATATAGCACATATATACGTGTACACCCATATATATAATGTATATATATATAAAATCAATTCTAGAATTATTATAATCTTAACCAATTATGATAAAGTTTTCTCAACACCAATTTTGTGAAAACATATAAATAATACGAAATGCATATGCTGAATGAAATGAATGCCAAATGATGTGTATGTTTTGGGTCGAGGATGTTACAACCAAATTACCTTTCACTATAATCTATATATCTATATATATATATATATATATATATATATATAATAACAATTACCCCTCAAAATAGAAATGATAATATTTTCTCGCCCATTTACACCTCCCAAAAGTAGAAATGCAATATTTGTTATTTCATAATTTATAATTAAAAAAATTATTGTATTAAACATGATTATATATATGGTAATAATATCATTTATGATATTGACAAAATCTTAGAAATTATAATCTATATATGGTATATGAATGTTCATATGATCTCATCTAATAAATGCTTAATTATTGCTATAATAAATAATAAATATATATATGTTGGATAAATTAAAATAACACAAATGAATGAATTTCAAGAGAACTTTAAAACATCAAAGTAAAAAAAATATAAAAAATTATCACTAATGTTTTGATGAATATGACTCATGTTTTTAATGTTGTCAATGGTATCAATACATTCTATAATTTTGTGGGCACTAAAATTTTGTTTCGTTAGATCACATGACATTATTCTATACATAAAAAAAAAAGATGTTTATAGTTATAAGAACGTTTTCAAAGACCAAGAGGTAATTATGTGATATTGTTTTGTTATATATATATATATATATATATATATATCACCTCAATAAATATATAATAATCAAGTTACTTAGAATAAATAACATAACATAAATTATCTACTTCTATAACTATATTCCAAATATGTTGAAAAACTCTAATAAAAATTACATAATTTTTATTTGACAAATATGTCATTTATAATACTCCAGTTTAATATATATTTCATGTAACAATACTAATAATATGACACAATGTTTACATAATTTAATTATATTAAGTAGAAAAATTAATGTATAATCTTATAAAAATAATATAATAATAAAAATGATGATAACTTTGAAGCATTTACCTTATCTATGCTATATTAATTCTTTTTAAAAAATCATAAAGTTTATTTATTGTATAAAGATTTTTAATATATATATCTTGAATATAATAAAAGAATATATATATATATATAATATATGATACATTATTGCATACAATTAATATTATAAATAGGATGTATAAAACTTATGAACTTATATATTTTTTATTAAAATCTACAAATTAAGTATAAGAAAATATCATTTATAAAAAAATTATATAAAATTATATCATTTATACTTATAAAAAATTAATAAAACTCACTTTTTATGTCCATTTGCCGGATTATATAAATAAATCTTCAATATTAATCTTGAAAAATAGAAAGTCATTGCATTGAATTTATAAGAGTGATAATAGGTCAATGATTTTTTTTCCATATATTTTTTAAATACTTTGAATTTTTTATTATGAAATTTCATTGTCATCTATATAAAACCAACTAATCTTATTTCCACTTTCTAAACTAGAAATACAAATATTTATTATTTTATAATTTATAAATTATAAATATTCGATTTTTGCACAATTTATGTATATCCATAAATCATTTTGTGGTATGAAAATCATTTTGTATATATATGAAAATTGAGGGAGAAAAAAAAACATGATCATATTTGATATGTTATAAATTTATCATGATTTGTGTAAATAATGTACTAATATCATGCTAAAAGTTCATAAAAATTGTGAATAACAATTTGTACCTAAATTTAAATCATTATACATATCCACGAAAAAATTAGCAAAAAATATATCTATTTTAATGTAAGAATAAATAATATTTCATCCATGATTAAAAAATAATTGTAAATCTGAAATTTCATGGTAGCATGAAGTTTCTAATTATATAAATAGTGATAAAATATTTTACATTCTGTTGTTATATAGTTTCATGGTTTTAAATTTATTAAATTTTGAAATGTTTATCATCTAATATGATTTTTCTAAGAGATAAATTTTAATTCTAGAGCATTTGGAAAAAAATTATATACAATAATATCATTGTTTTTACACTCATTATGAATAAGTTATTGAACATATATTTGCATAAGTTTTTTTCTTTCCAGGTCAATTGTGACAAAAACAAATAGTAAAGTAGTCAAACAACGTATGATATAAATAAGAAATATTCAAAATTGATAAATTATATGAGTAGTAGATTAAATAGAAATAACTTAAAAGAACTATATTGTTTTTTATGATCACCATTTTTATATCAAAAAATTTACTAACACTTGAAACTTATTTGCTACATCACGCAGATACAAATGAGGTTGAAATATTATTGAGAATTGATTATAATATTTAATAATATCATCATTTTACACCATTATAATGAATAAGCTATTAGCATATATTTGCATAAGCTTTTTTCAAACTAATTGTGACAAAAACAATTAGTAATAAAGTAGTCAGATAATGTATGATGAAAATAAGAAATATTTAAAATTCATAATTTATATGAATAGTAGATTAAATTGAAATAACTTTGAAGAAGTATATTGTTTTTTCATAATTAACATTTTTATATCAAAAATTTATTGACACTTGAAATATATTTGTCCATACGTCTCACAGATACAAAATGAGATTGAAATATGATTGAGAACTTGATTTTTTTTCATAAATGAAAGTTTTCACATCAAATATTTCAATTTAATGATCGTACATCACACAAGTAATAAATTAGATTGGAATTCTTCCGAAAATTTTATTATTTTTCGTGTTCTACATTTTCTTATCTAAATATATAAATTGTAAAATTTATATGCCCGTGCATCGCACGGGACTTATACTAGTCTTATTTTAAAATTCTTGTTCCATATATTACTCACATTTCATTATTTAGTAAATTTAAATTTAAAATAAATCTTTTTATGGAAAATTAATCATTGCACTAATATTAAGTACATTATAGTTAAATATTTTAATTTTAATTTTATTATTAATTTCTTAAGTTTGTATTATTTACTTATTCTTAAAGTAGTTTATATTAATCATAACTTTTATTAATTATTTATATGATTTTATATTATTAAAATAATATTTTATATTATCTAAAAAAATTAATTAGTTACAATTTATTTATATATCTTTATATAATTATTTATTCTAATATTCATATATCTTATTTGTGTATGTAATTACAAAGAAAAAATATTTAGAAAAATCTTATACTAGAACTAAAATTATTTGTATTATTAATATGATACTCATACTATCTTTATATTTTTAAGATTTTTACAATCATTTATTACTTTTATAATAGTTTTGTATTTAATTGTATTATTTTTTTTGTTGATATTTTGATATTTTTATTTTATATTATTTTTATACTTTATATTTCTATAAATAATTTAATATTATTCACACAATTTTATATAATAATTTAACTTTTGGGGAGTTAATTTGTAAAAAAATAAAATAAATAATGATGAAATTGTCAAAATTAATTTTTAAAAAGAGTTCATTCTTTAGAAGTCAGGAATATATAATACCATGAGGTAGGAAAGAATGACTAATCCCATGTCTATGGAATACCATTTCCACAGGAATGACTAATCCCATGTCTATGGAATACCAATTCTTGTGGAAATGTTGATTCCCAATGTTTAAAGTATATCAATCAAATGAATATGAATGAAGGTAAGAATGATGATTTCATTCCCACCTCATTCCATCATACTAATCATGTCGTTAATGTTTATCAATCTATTTACGCGCATACAAATTCAGAACATATTTATCAAGTTGTTGCTATTAATTTTTCTAAACATGTTTTATTTTTTTTTATTAAAATTAATTTTCTCTTAGGTATAAAACTCGAATTATTTATCAGATTAGAGTGTAGATATTTTTCAACCAATCTATATATATATATATATATATATATATATATATATATATATATATATGTACAAATAAAGATGATAATTGTTTTTGAGATAAATAAGGAACAATAAATAAGTTAAAATGAAAATAATTTAATTGCTAAATAAATAACTTTTGTTATTCTTCATTTTGCATCTAAAATTGTATCCTTAATTCACTCTATTCATATATGGGTGTGTCTAATTCTAACGTGTTGATGGGATAAATGCTAATTTTAAATCATGACTATTTAAAAAAAATGTGATTTTATTTCTTCTTGTAACATGTGAAACCTTAAGAATAATTTTAAACCATGACTATTTAAAAAAAAAAGTGATTTTATTTCTTCTTGAAACATGTGAAACCTTAAGAATAATTTTGATTCAGCATCTCAACTTGAGGAATGTTTTAAGTTGGAGACTATTTAACATATTGTTAAAAGTTGATAAATGTTTCAAGTTCGACGCCTTTTAATATATTTCTAAATACATTATACATGTTTTGTTGTTTTATTTTATGATTTTTATAGTCATCTATGCTCCTTTTTGAAGAAAAAAAAAAACTAAGTAATTTCTGCACCATCTTAAATTTTAAACATTTTCATTGATTTCAAACATTAGTTGAAAAAAAAAAGGCACTTTGACCTTTACATGATAAAGGAAAAATAGGCCAAATTGACTCTTTTCGGCAAGGGGATCAATTAAATCCAATAGATGAAAGGAAGCAAATACAATAAGAGTAGCAAAACTAAGTATATCAAACAACTAAGAAAATTACGAGATAATTTCACAAATCTAATTTTAGGAACGGTCTCATATAGGTTTCTGTGAATAACTAAGAATCCTCAGATTTACTTTTGGAGACACTATTACTGGAAGTTCCTTCCTTGCTTGACTCCTTGCGACCTCATTAACTTTGTTCTTACGAGTGGCAAAATATAATTCCTCAAAATACTCCGAACTTTTGATGGGTTTGTGCGTATCTACAAGAATTTTCTCGAGGGCAACAACATTGTCCAACAAATGCGCAAGCAATTCTAGTTCGCTTACCAAACCTTGATATCCCACAAACTGTATCTCCTTAAGCCGAGGATATGAACTCACACTCTTTCTAGTCTTCCACTCTTTAAATAGATGCCTCACATTTCTAGTCTTCCTCTCAATTAGAGGATGTGATGCCTACAACAACACGCACAATACAAGAACTTCATCATTGCAAAATCAAGATTATATAGGATAAGGATAAGATGAATAAGCACAAGAAAAAGGTTACCTCGAGCACAAATCTTTGCAAACAAGGTGATGCTTGTAATATATTAGTTAGCAGAATGAGAGAGTCATCATAATCTATCTCAGCTTTTACTGTCAATTGCTTAAGATTGCTCAATTTCACAGCTGAACACAAGTATTAAATCATCTGTAAAATCAAAAAAGGAAAAAGGATCAAGAAATAGCACCACCTGAGTTATGAACTTGAAGACAATACAGAAACATGCATCTTAATCTTACACAATAATAAGATTGCCAAACGCAATCCAATGTTAATATCTCTAACTGTGCAAAATAGTTAGAGAAGGGCAAGAAGGCATATTTAACGTCCCGGTCCCGATGCACTACCCCAATGTACATTTCGACAAGCAGAGGAAGATTATCAACAACAAAATGAACCCTTGAGCCTACATACTTCAAATAAACAAGAAATCAAGCTTAGTAATAAAGGTCCACACATATCTCCATCGACGCGAAAGTATGCTACTCGCAACTGCTTCCTTTAAATGAAGGGAAGACAATATCAACACTAATAATTCATCAGGTAGAATGCTGATTCTATCAATTGAAAATTTATGTTGATTTATCCCTACGCTGCAAATCAACATAAAAACATGCAAATAAATTTATGCAAAAAAGAAAGTGGAACAACACTCAATTAATTAGTAAATTTGATATTAACCCTTTAGAAATACATACAAATGCAAAGAGCAAGAGAACTAACCTTGCACACTTTAGTAGATGAACACTCCACTCGCTCATGTTTCGCCATAATACAAACTAAAGTCACAACCTTTTTATCAGCAAAGAACATAGGATGTTAGAATTTTGAGAAGAAACTACTTAAATTCAATAATCGAAGGATTTAAAACAATTAATTACCTGTTTTTGACCAGCTCAAATTCATCATCCCATTGCAAGGAGGTGTTAGAGCCCTAGCCAAATTTCTCCAGATAAGGCAATAAATTGGAATGAAATCAAATCTAATTCGGATGATCCTAAATCTGATTGCGATTGATCAAAATCCCAAAAATCGTGTGAATCGATAGATTTAATTTCTTTTCTATTATTTGTTGTTTTGCATAATTTCTCACATGTAGATTTACCAACACAAAGTAAAAATTATAACTTTAAGTAAAATCATAAATTACATTTATATAGTAACAAACGAGACGTAAATAGTCAAAAAAAGATTTAGTCACTTGTGCTACATAAGAATTGATTGGGATTGAAATATACTCCAATTTTACTATAGTAACAAATTTCATGCTATAACTTCTTCCTAAAGCATCGCAGAGTTTTCAGGAGATCAATAACAAAGATCTTAAAATATGTAACTTTTCAAAACATAAAAAATGTAACAATTTATTTTTAGGTTGGAAGTTACAATTATTTTATTAAGACTGTCCGTCAAGCCTATAAAAACTTAAATGGATACAACACACCAAAACCTTTCATTCCACCCACATTTGAATCAACAATCATTTTTCACTAAGTTGAAATGTGAAATTTGAAAGACTTGAAGATAAAGTTGTAGTTCGTTAACTTTACAATGCATAAAAAATAGAGGAAAATATTCAATTTACCATGAAAAATATAATCATTTATCCAAATTACCATAATATATAATAGTGTGAACTTTTATGCCACAAAATATAAAAGTATGCCACTTTCTACTACAATTTTTGTCAAAGTCAACTTGGATGAAATGACAATTAATATATTTAATTTGTTTTGGTCAAGTGGAAGTACTTTTCCTCCTTAAAATTTTTTTTTTTTAGTAATCAATGGATAAGAGGGGCACGTGTAGTAATCAATGAATTCACACCAATTTTTTTATTTTTTTTGTTCTCATTATTTATTGTTGCTCATTGTATTTGTATATTGAAACCATGCGATACTATTGCTGCAATTTTTGTCTTTTTCCTCTCAAATAATTACTGTGAATTCACTTTATACTGTGAATTCACATGTTATTTTACTGTGTATTCTCCATCTATATAGGTTGATAATTTCAGTAAGAAATTATCATACAACCTTTTGGAAAAACAAATTTTGTGATAAAAAAAAATTCGACATTTTGGCTCTTGGAAGATTGGAAGAATTATTGTTGAAATAAGAAAGGTATGTTTAATATTCACTCGTTCCTCGTTTAACCATTTTTTTTTAGGGATTAGGTTTAATTTGTTTTCATATATGGTTGAATTCATTTTTGGAATGATTAAACAGGTTTAATTTTGCATTTCATTGGGTTAATTTGTTTGAATATGTGCGTGAATTCATGTTTGAAAGGGTTATAGGGGCATTATCGACGTTTAAGACTATAAATTTCGATTTTGTAAGTTGTTAAACGTGATTATTGTGAATATTCACGTTTAACAATATAATTGTATTATTAAACGTGATTAAATTAAATAATCACGTTTAACACTGTGTGAATCGAAATTTATATTGTTAAACGTGATTATTCAATTTAATCACGTTTAACACTACAAATATAGTGTTAAACGTGAATCTACAAATTCACGTGTAGGTTTCGCGCGCGCTCGCCGTACCCCTGTCACCCGTAGCACGCGCGCACGCGCGCTCGCCACGCCCCCATCACCCGTAGTGCGTGCGCCCCACGCTCAGCGCCCCTTGGGCGCGCGCGCGCCCAGCCCCCCCCCCAGTCGCGCGTTTTATGATCCCCGTTTAATATTTTTAGTAAACCCCCTCTAAAAATTAATTATTTCTGTTAATAAGGTTAATTAATTTTAATTGTATTTATTGGGTTAATTAATTGTATTTATAGGTTTAAATTTTATTTTACCTATAGTAATTCTGTTTCACGGATTTTATGTATTAAAACAACAAAATTTTATTTATTAATTATGATTTAATAATCGGCATATTTTAATTGTATTTATTGGGTTAATTAATTTTGTTATAGATTTAATTTTATTTTACCAATATTAATTCTGTTATATTAATTCTGTTAATTTTATTTATAGTTTTTTTTTTTTAATTCTGTTATATAAATTTATCCAATATTAATTATTTATTTTGTTGATTATCAAAATTATTATGCACCTACTGCTTAGTTACAATTGTTATAATCTTCGTGTTTACATTACAATTTTTTTTTGCTTGTATTTATTGGGTTAATTAATTGTATTTATAGGTTTAAATTTTATTTTACCTATAGTAATTCTGTTTCTCGGGCTTTATGTATTAAAACAACAAAATTTTATTTATTAATTATGATTTAATAATCGGCAGAATTTAATTGTATTTATTGGGTTAATTAATTTTGTGTAGGTTTAAATTTATTTTACCAATTTTAATTCTGTTATATTAATTCTGTTAATTTTGTTTATAGATTTTTTTAATTCTGTTATATAAATTTATCCAATATTAATTATTTATTTTGTTGATTAGCAAAATTATTATGCACCTACTGCTTAGTTACAATTGTTATAATCTTCGTGTTTACATTACAATTTTCTTTTTACAATAATCACGGGACGATATAATGACTAATTATTATTATTATTTTGTTATAATAACATAAGTATATTACGTTGCAAGTCTATTAGTTATTTAGAATTATAAATCATACGAAGAATGCGATTATTTTTAACGTAAAATTGTAAATTAAATCACATTGGTTATTGATATTTGATTTATTATTTCGGAATAATTAAGTCTTCTACGTGTTGAAAATCTAGTTTAGTTGTTATTTTATTTTATTTATTATTTATTATGTGTTTCATGATTCTCACAAATATTTTTTTTGCAGTATCCACAAAAAAATGACTATTGAAGTTATTGTATGGTACGGTGGCTACTGGGAAGGTTTAGAATACACCAACGGTTTTGAAGAGGTCATTCACCTTCGTGAAAGAACCCTATTTGGTTTAATGTCTTCCATTCATGAAGTTGTGGGTGCCGACATGACGCAATGGGGTTATTTGATTCACTCACTAATCGATGATGGGGGAAGGTTGAGGAAGATAAAAATAAAGACTACAGCAGTTTTGCAACGAATATTGTCAATTATTGATGGGGTTCTTGTTGTGTTTGTTACTCTAACGGGAATGAACGTTGGACAATCTGATGTTGTCGTGTCCCCAGAGCCGGAAAATACACCCCCTGCAGTTGGATCGTCTTATTCCGAACATCCGGGGGGCCATGTCACTACGGATGAGCAACGTGAACGGTCTGGTGAAATTACTGTACCGTTTTCTTCAACCTATATGGATCCCCCCTCTAATGTGTACACCGACAAAAATCCCTATTTTGGTTCTGTTCCCCCCTATTTTACAGTACTAAAAAAAATTATTTCAAAAATCTTACAATAATAGATTTAAAAAATTATTATTAAATAATAATATAAATATTAATAATAATATTTATAATAAATTAAAAAAAATTAATTAATATACTATTATAAACATCAATGGGCGCGGAACGACGGGTGACTGGGCGTGCGGCGCGCGCGCGCCTGACGGGCGAGGGGCGCAGCGCGGGCGCGCGCTGCCGAGGCGTAAACGTGAATTTTGCCCGCGCGCGCAAAACAGCGCCCGTCGCCCGTCAGTCGTGCGCGCGCGTGCCCCGCGCCCATCGCCCGCCTGCCGAGGAATGCGCGCCGCGCCCCGTCGCCCGTCGCTCGTCGCGCGCGCGTGCCGCGCCTAAACGTGAATTTTGATAGTCACGTTTGCCACAATAATTATAGTGTTAAACGTGATTATTCCCTATAATCACGTTTAACACTAAAAAATTCGAAATTTAGAGTGCTAAGCGTGGATAATGCCATTTAACCTTTCCAAACATTAATTCAAGCTCATATTCAGGCAAGTTAACCCTATCATTTGAAAAATTAAACCCATACTAACCATTCCAAACATTAATTCAAGCATATATTCAAAAAAATTAAACCTAATCCCTACATAATTTAGGGATCAACGGGATTTAAAATCGACGTTTAACCCTTAATTTGTTCAACTAAGAATCAACATTTTCGAAATATTAAGACAATTTTCATCAAATTCAACCAAATTTCAACTAATTTCAACCAATTCGAGCTCTTCATTGCAAGAAATTTCTAAAAATTCGAGGGATTAAATCACTAACCTCTCATTCTTGGTGTGACATCTTCGTGTTAAACGTCAATTTGCAGCAAAAAATCGATCAATTAAACGTCAATTTTGTGGTGAATTTTCAGTTTTTGGTTTGTGAAATTTGGAGAAGAAAGTCGGAGGTTGTGTTTGAATTGAAGGGTTTGGGGTTGGGGGTGAGAGAAATTCTTTTTTGACCAAGTAGATTCCTTTGATCAAGATGTGAGTGGAGTAGTTATGGGGTAATTAATGTGCTCATCAAAATCAATCAAAAAATGTGGTACTTTTGGACATGGTTTTAAATTTTATGATAGAAAATATCACACTTTTATATTTTATGGTAAAAAAATGCTAATTCATATTTTTGGTGGTATTTTTTGTTATACTTTATATTTTTTGTGGTAAATTGGGTTGGTATCCCTAAAAAATACATACATTTGGACTTTTGAGTTAGTAAACACTTATTATTCAAAATTGTTATTGAACTTGAAATGAATCATGGAAAAAGGATAAAATTAGAAAGTACATACAGCTAAATCTTGTAACCTATCTCAGGACCAACCTTAACATATTATCTCTCAACATAGTTGGAGAAAATATTGATCTCCACTCAGACCAAACAATATCATGACCAAATAATCAATTTCTTATCCAAAATTGTCTTCTTTTCCTAAATCTGTTACAAATTATTATCCCCACTTTCTGCTTCTGCAGATCTTAAATATACTCTCAAAATTAAAGTCACTGACAAAATAAAAGATACAAAAGGTAACACCCTCATCTGTAGTCGTCCACGGGGTTACAACCCTTTTTGTCGAGTATCATATAGAAACTAGTTGCCCTCTCTGTCATCCCCATTTCTTTGAATGCCAGTACAAGTTTATTGCAAAGAGAGTCACTAAACTCTGAAGTAGAAGATTGTTTCCATTGGTCGATTATTTCAGCTACCTCTTTCAAATGTCCAAGCAACAGATATGATGAAAGTATGCAAATATAGTTTCGCCCCGTCATCTTTTGCCTAGTCATCCTCAAAGATTTCCAAATTTGGTCAAGTTTAGCCTTGTTCCCCAAACCCCCATACAGAATAATTAGGAAGTCGTAAGATATCAGTTCTCTCTGTGTAGTATCTTGATCCCTTTCCACTAGGGAGCCGAAATTGGAACTCACTAATTGTGTAGAGGTAATGTATATCTTAGCAAGTTTCATATATCTAATCCAACTTTCATCACAGCCCGAATCATTAGTCATCTCATCAAGAATTTGTGTTACCTCATCTATGTTTAGAGCTGCAGCATGCGAACTTACCTGAAGATTATATGTGAACAAATCCGGTGCAACATTTTGGCGTTTCATGTCTTCAACAATTAAAGGCACCTTTTCCAGCTGCCCAACTGACATGTACAAAGTCATTAGCTCGTTGTATGTGATGGCATTTAATGAAAGATTTGCTCCCTTGATTCTTTCATAAAGGTCCTCGGCCTTCTCGATCAGCTTTGACCGAGCATAACAGTGAAGGAGAGCAGTATATGTTTCACTAGTTTTTGCTGAGGAAGGCAGCCCTTCAAAGTAGCGCTCAGCAGCATCAATGCCAAAAACTTGGGTCATCAGGTCAATGCGGACTGCATAATCAGAGTCGGATAATTCATACTTCTCATGACTAACCATCCACTCCGATATCTGCAAGTTACATAAAACATGTTTATTGCAGTAGGTAAATAATCGAAATTTGTAAAATTAGCAGACATTTGTAATCTACTTATGTGATTCTAGACCAGTCCTTGAATAGCTGTAAGAAATAAAGTACAGAATGCAATTCAAGAAGAAATCAAGAACCCAATCTTAGCGGAAGTATTGTTGCAATCATGCAGTAAACAATCACAGTCCTTGAATTGCTTCTACTTTTTGAGAGGACAAATCCAGCCACATTCAAATTGATCATATTTGAGAAATTATAAACTACCTAAGCAATCATTTGTAACAATCACATCCTGTAAACAAACAAACTGGAAATCCACCCATCAGACGGGAAAAAAAGGGTGCTATGCTCATGGTATTTAGCACTGAAGTGCACATTTTAATCTCTTCCTGACCTCTGTTGCTATTTTAGAAAGCAGGCAAGAATCATGATTTTCAATTTTCTTCTGATGTAAAGTAGATATGAGTTTCAGAATGCACACATACAGCAACCTGGTTTCACATCACATCAGAATTTTTAATTTACATTACTTGACCAAGGAACTCAGCTTTGAGCTATCCCCAGGAAACCTTGTCTTATCCTAAGTTGGGAAGTTCATACTGGTACTGCAAAGCAGGATGATTCGCATGATCATTAGTCATTACCCTATGAATACTTCTTCCGATGATCAATTATAACCACAATCGCACATTGCTGAAAAAATGGGAATCTGCTAGAGAATGCCTGGTATAATAATAATGATATTCTCTCCAATATCCCAAGGATGATAATAATTTTTCTCATACGACAAGTTGCAACCTTTTATTGAACTATGAACTTAACATCCAGTCCCCACCCTTCCATCAAATGCAACTTCTCTGCATCATTTATCCCAAAAACCTAGAATTTTTCTAAAATTCTTTCTGACGTCTAAAAGGATATTGAATATCCACATACAAACAGAATCAAGGAAACATTGGTGGACTTGGTATAGAAATATGTGACAATTTCCAAACAAAGATACACAATTCACAGTTCAAGCTAAATGGAGCAATAGGTTTCACCGTTATCTCACTTCACATGCTAAATTGAAGATCTCATTATTGAAGCAGCTAATACTTCCCCACAACGCCAAGAAAGCATTACAATCTTCTCTGAATTGACTCAGAATAAAACGTAGTCTGCATCAGAACAAAACTTTTCTAGTCTTATTTATCAAATGGACCTATAATGCAACATACAGCACAAGAGTCTTCAACATGATATAATAATAACCTCTAAGTAAGAAATACTAAAAGCTACTAAATTCTCTCAAATTGAATACGGATAGACTTCCGAAACCTAGATGAATAAAGCACATATAACACGAAGAACCACACGCATAAAGATTCATATTAGTTGACAACATTTCCAACAAGAACAAGTAAGATCGAATAATCGAATTCTGCTCAAACCTCGAGGGCGTGCTTGTACCGGCGTGATGATCGGAGGTCTTTGGAGATGCTTCGGAGGTCAGAAAGAGAAATTGTGCGGCCTTCGTCGATCCATTTCTGCAAAACATTAGCAACACTTCTCTTGGGGAGGCTGAGCCTGAAAATTCTGCTCTTTAAATCATCCTTTTCTTCTTCCCCGGTATATTCATCTTCATGTGTGACAGTGCTGAGCTCCTGTTTAACAGCTTCCGTGCTTGAAGAAATGGATCTGAACTGGATTTTCCCGTCCCTTCGAGCATTCCTGCAGATACACAACTCCAATTTTGTTAACGAAATTGTTAAATGACAGAAAAAATAAGAAATTGCGGTGATAGAGCAGTACCGAGTGAGAGTGAGGAAGAGAGCTCGAGCAGCCATGGCAGCTGAATTTTGAGAATAAACTACAAATTTGGTTCTTAAATTCAATAATCGAAGGATTTGAAACAATCAATTACCAAAATCGTAGTAGTGAACTCTAGATCATCCAATTTCAAGCGAATCTCAGTCGCCCATCTTCACTATACTTGACTGAAATCAGCGTAGGTTTGAACCCTCTCTCCAGATTCTGAGAGGGCAAGTTTGTCCATTTTCGCATAATTGGGCCGAATAGATATATTTGCAAAAGGCCCACGCTTAATAAGCCCATTATGCTTTTTTTTTTTTTTTTTGGTTCAACACAAATTTTAAATTTTATGATTGCATTGATAAATTTTTTTTAAATGATAATTTAATAGTTGTAGGTAAGAGGTGTACAAGCGGTTCAAATCGTTGGTTTTAAACTGATTGTTTCTAATTGTGGAGTTTTCAATTTCAGTTAGGTTTTGTAAGTTTTTTTTTTTTTTTAAATTTGAGACTATGTTCATAATTTTAAACATTTTTTTCAATTTTTTCATAAGTTGTGATTTATGAAATTATGATTAATGAACAAAATAACAAAAAAATTGAACAGTGAATCAACAATTTAGTAATTGATTTGTATAAAGCAAAGTTATAACTTAAGTTACATTTATAAAGTTAGATATGAGAGAATTAGTTGCTTGTGTTGAGAAGAATGTGATTGGGATTGAAATTTATTTGACAATTACTATATCCAATACTATTAATGAAAATCTAGGTCATTTAAACCTTTTTTTTTTTCATAAGACATCCATCATAATAAATCATCACAATGTTGAGCCCAATAAACTGATCCACTTGTGTATCTTCACAAGTGATATAATCACAATTAATTGAAAGACCCTAAATATATATGCAACATTTTGTAATTGATTGTCGTTTCCCCCAAGTGTAAGGTGAAATGTGTGGGTTCGGGTCTCCATCTCAATTAGTATAATCACCAAATATCGATTAATTGAGGAGTCACCACACCTATAAACACCGTAAAAATCCACCATATAAAATTTGTTTATAAGCCCTACAATTAGTATCTGGTTATGTCTGAGTCTCTTAACTTTATTATAAAATAGCTTCTAGAGTAAGATTGGTCTTTTTTTTTTTTTAATTCTTATTAAAGAATAGCTTATCAAGTAAGATTTACTTCTTTTTTTATTGACATGACATTTTTAGGTGGGAAAGTGACAATCTTGTAATTTTTGCCAACTTTCTTACTTTAATATATAGTATAGACTAGCATAGGCCCCGCGCAATGCACAATGTATAAATATTACTATTTGAATATTTATATGAAAATGTTGAATACAAAATAATAAATTTTTCTGAGACTAATTCCAATCTAATATGTTACCCAATGATTCATGACCATAAAATTTAAACATTCGAATTTAATGTGAAAATGTTAATTTTTACAAAAAATTAAGTTTTAAAGAATATTTTAATCTTATTTGATACCCGTGTAATGTATGAATATATGAAGTTCAAGTGTTGTTATTTTTTGATATAAATATGCTGACCATGAAAAACAATATAGTTCTTCAAAGTTATTTCAATTTAATCTAATACCCATATAATTTATTAATTTTAAATATTTCATATATTTATCATACGTTGTAAAACTACTTTACTTATTTATTGTATTTGTCATAATTAATGAGGGAAAATTATGCAAAATAACATATGCTCAATAAAACATTCATGATGGGAAAAAAATTATGACATTGTGATAATATCTTTGTATAATATACCATATTTAATATCCTATTTCATATACACATCTATTGTTTAAAAAAATTATATAGAAATTGATTATTTATGTAAAACATAGGAAATAATCATATAAAAATGTGTGCATCCATGATGTTTTGATTTCACCACTATTCATTTTTATGATTTATATAAAAATAAAAGAATAAAAATGCGACAAAATATTACACACAACAAAAATGATTTACTAAATTTATAAATATGCTAAGCAAAAAGATTAAATTTGGAAAACTCCCTATAATTATGAAATTTTAAAAAAGGAATCCCGATTTTAAAAGGTCTCCTCAATTTATATTTTATAAGACATGAATATCAGATTGAGAAAACTACCAATAATAATGCAATTTTTAAAATAAATCTCGATGTTTTATGCTTTTCTTGAATAAAATAATAAATGATTTAAATATATATATAATAACAATTACCCCTAAAAATAGTAATGCCAAAAATTTTCCAGTCCATTTTCACTTCCTAATTATAGAAATTTTATTAAGTATTAAATATTTAATTTTTTGTGATATTAATTGAATTTATGGTAAATATTGATTTTGTATAATGAATAAATATGGTATACAATCAAATCATTATATATATGGATGAAATATATACACACACACACACACATATATATATATATATATATTATATATATAACATATAATACGACTAAAATTAATTACCCATGTTAAAAAAATCTCATCTAATCGAAAATATAATATGTATCAAGAATATATATATATATATATATATAATTATAATTAATCTCTCAATTTGGTATTTAGATCATTAAATCAATTTTATTTATTTGATGAAATACATTTAAAAATATATCATGTCAATGAGAAAAGAAAAAATGTTATCACAAATGAGTGATAAAAAAAAATATAATTAGAAAATAATGATAAAGAAAATGAGTTTTGAAGTTGATCACATCATTATTTCCCAAATGTTCATTCAATTATCAAACGTGCAATGAT
Organism: Scutellaria galericulata; assembly: GCA_946896805.1. Classification (NCBI taxonomy): domain Eukaryota; kingdom Viridiplantae; phylum Streptophyta; class Magnoliopsida; order Lamiales; family Lamiaceae; genus Scutellaria; species Scutellaria galericulata. The sequence continues at coordinate 2,619,932 of OX335797.1, read as the reverse complement.
TTTTTCCCCTATATAGATCTCTTCTAATACATTGATAATATGTGATTTAATTTTTATTTTCTTTTATTGTGGATTTTGTATCATTAAATAAATGGAAAAAATTCATTTTTCGTCCTACCTTAAGGATGTTGTACGTTTTTTTGTTCTCTTATTTTCCGATCATCAATTTTAGTTCTTCTATCTCAAAATTTGTTCAACTTTGGTCCGATTTTCGGTGGAATCTCGATTTTCAGGGCATATTTTTTCTTATGTGGTATTTCTTTTTGTGTTATTTTCCTACCTAAAATGCCACGTCATCACCCAAGTCAATTAAAAAACAATAAATAAATCATAATTAAAAAAACATAAACAGAACTAGATTAAAATTGTGAATGACAGAAGAAATCCCCGAATCACAAATGAATCCCAAGAACACAAAAAACGTGAAATCCTCTTAAAATCTCCAAATCTCAAATCACACCCAATAATCCAAATACAAAAATCAACTCAATTAATCCACACCAACACCATTTGCCTGTGTAAAATGAATAGAATTAGTGATTCTTGAAATGCTAACAAGATCAATGGTTGGTTGTAATGAAAGAAACATGTGACGAATCCATGTTCTGAGTTGCTAGAACAACATATGTTTTTTTTAATTATGTTTTATTTATTGTTTTTTAATTGACTTGGGTGATGACGTGGCATTTTAGGTAGGAAAGTAATACAAAAAGAAATACCACATAAGAAAAAATATGCCACATAAGCGTCAGTTATTTGAAATCATGAAATTGGGGGCATGTGTTGTGCACTCGCCCGAAATTGGCCGGAAAATCGAGATTCCGACGAAAATCGGACCAAAATTAGATAAATTTTGAGATAGGAAGACTAAAATTAATGATCGGAAAATAAGAGGATCAAAAACGGACAACGTCCCTAGGGAAGGATGAAAAATGAATTTTTTCCTTAAATAAATATTATCAATCTATAAAACTATTATGTGTATTTTATCTTTACATGTCAATTAATTATTAATCTTTGCACGTCAATTAAACAAATAATTATATACCTAATTGAGTTTGAAAAACGGTTGTATTGAATGAATTTTGAATAAATTACATGACGGTCTCAGATAAGACTTGTTCATCAAAATTGAACTTTTAAAACATTAGCAATTTGATGTTTTAGATTAATATGAAGAAAAAAATTAAGAGATTGTTTAGATTTCAAAAGTAAATAAAATAAACAAGTCTCTTATATACTCTTTGAACAAGATTATGAAATCTTCTGTTTTATATATAAAAAGCTAACTAAAATATGTTGAAGCATATGAAATCTTCTTTTAAAATTAGATTTTTATCTAACACCCCAAGAAATTGTGAGATGGATAGACAGCTGAGTCTAGATCTTCTATTACATTTGGTGTTACATCTTGTGTTACATAACATTTAATACACGCCACATATTAATTAGTGATGTCATTGAATACACGTGGCGTGTGGTGATTGATTTGGAATAGAAGATGTAACACCAAATGTAATAGAAGATCTCACTCCTAGGCAGCTAGCTAGCCAGCTATATATACCTAATTAAATAAGAAGGATTTGTGATTCTAAACCATATATATATATATATATATATATATATATATATATATATATATAAAAGTAGTGTATTGAAAATGAATTAGTGGTAAACCACCTCAATTAGTTAACGTGGATGTGAGTAATAGAAATTAAGTCTAAATCATGAAAATAGCAGTAATGGCATAGACGACGTGCAAGGTTGTTTCCGACAAACAATATAATTGCCAGCATATATCATTGACATTAAATATCATCATCATCAAACTAATCAAACAAATATATATTTTCAGTTGCAACTACTTATTGATTAAGATGGCCAGCTCTACTAGAGTGTTTAAGCATGCATGCATTTTCATTCTTGTGGTGATGATAGCCATCACACATGAGAGTGAAGCCACGCGCCACCTGTTGCAGGCCACTGTGGGTGGGGCCGCTTCAGTAGCTAATGGTGCAGCCAACGGTGCTCTGGAGGGGAAGGACACCGTAGGTAGAACGGAAATTTTGGTGAACCTGATTCAGTAGCTAGTGGTGCAGCCAACGGTGCTTTGGAAATTTGGTCTGATCCAGGGGACCAAACTCATCATCTTGATCAATTCTCAATATTTCTTCTTAATTTAATTTAATTTAATTTATTCATTATATTTATCTCCCCACTTTTGGATTGCTATATTGTTGGTGTGTGAATTGGAATAAATCCAGTACCAGTATTGGTGGACCAATTTGCTAGCCAGTCTTGTTTGGGTTTGACAAATTTGTACGTGGTTTATTTATTTGTATTATTGTTGTCTGGTTTCATGATGTAATAGTAATGCTTTTTCTTATTGAGATTGTGAATGTAATATTAATTATTTTATTTTGATTTCAGCTTTAGTGTTATATATGTATGCTCTTCAATATATAACAATATTACACCTTGAAATATTGAATAATTCCAAAATAAATAAGTTGATTTAGCAAACAATTGGATAGAAAAAATCGTATCCATCAATTAAGTAATTTAATTTATGCCGTATATCCATATTAGTATTATTAGTTTTATTTAATTTAACTTAGTTGTGATGTGCAAGATATTTCATAGTTTATAAATTAAAATTTATTAATATATTAAACATGATTTATATATGGTATCAATATCTATGATATTGACAAAATCTTGAAAATTGTAATCTATATATGATATATGAAAGCTAATATGATCCCATCTAATAAAATAATACTTAATTATTGCTATAATAAGTATTAAATTTATGTTTATTGAATAAATTAAAACAATACAATGATCAAATTTCAAGATTTATAGATCGTCAAAGTAAAAAAATATATATGAAAAAATGATTACTTGGAAATTTTATTTTGGAGTAATATACAATAACATCAGTACTGTTTTTACGCTCATTATGAATAAGTTATTGAACATATGTTTGTATAAGTTTTTTTCAGGCCAATTGTAACAAAACCAATTAAAAAAGCAGTCAAAGTATGTATGATGGAAATAATAAATATTTAAAATTGGTAAATTATATGAGTAGTATATTAAATTGAAATAACTTTGAAAAACTATATTATTTTTCATGATCACCATTTTTATATAAAGAAATATTAATACTTGAAATTTATTTGTTGCATCACACGGGTGGCAAATGAGGTTGAAATATTATCGAGGCTTGATTATAACATACAATAATGTCACCATTTTACAGTCATTATGAATAAGTTATTAAGCATATATTTGCATAAATTTTTTCTTGGCCAATTGTGACAAATACTATTAGTAAAGTAGTCAGACAATGTATGATATAAATAATAAATATTTAAAATTCGTAAATTATATGGGTAGTATATTAAATTAAAATAACTTTTTGAAGAGCTATATTGTTTTTCATGATAAATTAACGTTTTTATTTCAAAAAATTACTAACACTTGAAATGTAGTTACTCGTGCATCACACGAGAACAACCATATGAGAAATATTATCAAGAACATGCCTTTTTTTATGAATTAACATTTTTCATATCAAATTTGGAATATTTAAATTTTATGATAGTGTGTCACATGGGTAGAGCTAGCAATATTAAATTAAAATAACTTTTTGAAGAGCTATATTGTTTTTCATGATAAATTAACGTTTTTATTTCAAAAAATTACTAACACTTGAAATGTAGTTACTCGTGCATCACACGAGAACAACCATATGAGAAATATTATCAAGAACATGCCTTTTTTTATGAATTAACATTTTTCATATCAAATTTGGAATATTTAAATTTTATGATAGTGTGTCACATGGGTAGAGCTAGCAATTTGAGCCCGGCCCAAACGACCAGTAAATATTGTCGGGTTGGGCTCTAATATTAGTGGCCCGAAAAACGTCGAAACTCTTTGGCCCTGCCCAAGTGGCCCAACGGATCGGATGGGCTCGGACCGATTTGACCTATCGAGCTCGGGCCGGCCCGTTGGTCTGCTAATTTAATTTATATATATATATATATATATATATATATATATATATATTTCAACTAGCAAATCCTACATGTGATTCAATTCCCCTTATCTTATTTTTATTTCTTTTTCTATGTTTCCTTATTTATTCTCTTTTCAACTATCATTAACTAATTTAAAGTAGAGTTGTAAATTATTAAAATTCATTTGCAAGCCATGCGAATTGAATTGAAATATTTATTAATAAACAAAAGATAGTGATGTGGATGTGGTCAAAATTAATTTATGTGATGTGGATGTCACGTAGATAATATGTAAGTGATACATCACTTAAAATTAACTAAATTTAATTAATTATGAGTTAACTCACTTTAACCTAAATAAATTTTGAAAAAATAAAGAAAGAAAAATAAAGAAAAAATAATGTAATCACTTATAACGTGTTGAATAGCGGCTATTGTAAGTCTGGTGAGATACACAATGCTTTGAAGGTCTTGGACCGGATGAGCGTTGCTCCGGATGTGTGATAGGGAGAAACTGAAGCAAGCTATGGAGGTGCGTAGTATGTGTAGCCATGGATGGATGCTGAGAAGCTATTGGAAGGGGTGTTCACCTAGTGTCATTACGTTTAATAACTTGATTAACCATTTGTGTGTAAGATAAGCTGCGGGAAAAATTATATCGTATATTTTTCAAGGGAAAACCCCGATATAAAGTGTACACGGGATACGTATAGTAAAGATACAACACAATAATGTACAAAGGAAATCCCTATAACTAAGGAAAAGATTTATTCCTTAATACGCCCCCTCAAAATGGACATGCCGTCGGCCACAGAGATTTTGGATCGAAGTTGAGAAAATCGCGATCGAGATAAGGGCTTGGTAAGAAGATCAGCAAGCTGATCAACTGTGGTGACATAAGCAACCTGGAAAATACCCTTACTAGATAAGTCTCGAACGAAGTGTAGATCCAAGGTTATATGTTTCATGCGAGAATGCATGACGGGATTTAATGCAAGACGAGTGGTACCCAAATTATCACAAAGCAATTTCGGCGAAGAGTGGAGAGACAAGCCAATTTCCCGGAACAATTAATATATCCAACAGACCTCCGCAACAGTAGATGCTAATGCTCTATATTCGGCCTCTGTGGAGGACCGAGCAACCCCTTGTTGTTTCCGGGACCTCTAAGAAATCGGATATGAATCTAGGAATATAATATAGGCAGAGGTGGATTTGCCATCTGTAATATTGCCTCCAAAGTCAGAATCCGAATATGTTGTCAAAGTAAGAGAGCTGGGCTTCTTTAGAAGTAAGCCACGATGAAGTGTGCCCTTTAGATAGCGGAAGATGCGCTTGACTCCAAGCTAGTCAAGAGCGGTTGGATGTGTCATGGACTGTGCAAGTTTATTAACTGCAAAGGAAATGTCTGGTCTTGTCATTGTGAGATATTGCAAGCGACCAATCGCACTTCGATATTCAGAAGGATCTATGGAATCCGAGACAAAGAGAGGAGCAACAGTATTCATTGGAGTGGTAACTGGCTTAGCACCGTCCATACAGTGTCGACGTAGTAAGCCATCAGTGTACTTATGTTGGGATAACAGGAGACCTTCTCAGCACCGGCTAACCTCAATACCCAAGAAATATGTAGGTGGACCAAGATCTTTGAGCACAAAGCATGATCGAAGATGAGTGACAAGAGATTGAAACACCGAATCATCAGAGCCAGTGATGATGATGTCGTCGACATAAACCAACACCAACAATTGAACTGTATTGTTGCGCATAATAAAGAGACTATGGTCCGTCTTGGACTGATGGAGACCAAACTGAATCAGGACCGAGCTGAGAGTATGATACCAAGCTCTAGGAGCTTAGCGAAGTCCAAATAAAGACTTCTTCAATTTGCAAACATGAGTGGGATTAGTAGGGTCAACAAACCCCTGTGGTTGCTCCATAAAAACTGGTTTAGACAAACTTCCATGCAGAAAGGCGTTGCTGACATCCAATTATCGAATACTCCATCTATGGAACAATGCCAAGGTTAGAACTGTGCGTATAGTCACATGTTTAATGACCAGGCTGAAGGTTTCAAAAAAGTCGACACCATGACGTTGGTGAAAGCCTTTTGCTACAAGCCGAGCTTTGTAGTGCTCAGATGTGCCATCCGGTTTTTGTTTCAACGCAAACACCCATTTGCAACCAACTAAGTTACAATTCTTCGGTTTAGGAACTAAGTCCCAGGTGCCATGTGAGGACAGAGAATTGATTTCCTCTGTCATGGCCTGCTTCCATTGAGGAAATTTCAAAGCTTGTGCAGCAGTGGAAGATACTGTATCTTCTGGTAAGGGATGATTAGTCGCCGTATTGGACTGCACGACATTGATACGAGACTCTAGTAGTTCGGTAGTGAACCCCTCAAGAAGGCGGGATAGCTGGCGTTGTCTTTGGCTTCGTCTCGGCTGAGGAGGAGACTGATCAGATGCAGTAGCTTGAGGTGGCATATTTTTAGCATTAGAAATTGTTGATCTCGTTGGACAGGAGTAGAGGGCTTTTCATGTGAGAGGACATGTAATGGCAAGGAGTTGACGGATGAGTCATCAGATAGTGAGTGTGTTGCCTGAAAGTCGGCCACTGCATTTTCAAGAAACCGAACATGCCTGGAAACATAGATTTTGCCTGTAAAAGGATCAAAGCATTTATAGGCACTCTGAGTTAAGGAGTAGCCGACAAAGATACATGAATGCGAAGCCGGTTCCAATTTTTTGTGTAACGCCCCACATCAAAATGAGCATAATTGATTAATTAAATATTTAAACCTATAATTTAATAAGTATGTGCGTTTATTTTGACTGTTCAATTTATTACGTGCGTTTCAGATACGTGTTTAATACACGTTTTAGATCGATAATTTTCTTGGACATGGTATATAGAATGTTTTATACCATGAGATGCGTATTGATGAAACGAGAAGATAGAAACGAATTAGAGGTCAATCGGAGTTACGTAGCTTAAGTAATGAAGAAAATAGAGAAAATAAAGAATACGACGTATACGAAGAGTAGAAATACGGGATATTTCTGATGAACAGTAATCGCGCCCTTATCGTGAACAGTAACTTGAGATATTTTCGATAAATAGTGTTTTCCAGGATTTCTATAAATAGGAGAGCTTTTGTTTCATTTTTTCACCGTTTTCCCGAGCGAGCCGAACGAGCCGAGTGCGACGAAAACACATAAGTTCTATCTCCTCCCTCCTCTCTTTTCTGCCTCCGGCGCGCCGCCGCCGGTGGCCGGAAAATCCAACATTGTCGGTTTTGGCCGATTTTCGCACACGACGTAGCTCTCGATGAGACGAGTCTAGGACAGCTTCCGGAATTCAATTCCGATTCCTCGTTCGCCGGAAAACGGCGAAAAACAGCCTTGAAACCCTAACCCTAACCTTTGCACCAACCTTTCTCTCTCCTCTGTTTTTCTCTCTCTTCTCGCCGGAGCTGATGACCGGAGGTAAGGGTGTCGTGCTGGAGGGCCGGCGCCGCCGTGGGTGGCGGCGCCGGAGATGGACAGTAGTATATATATATGTAGTGTGCATGTGTGTGTGTTTGAGGGTGTGTTACTGTGTGTGCGTGAGTTGTGTGTTGTTGGAGGCGGCGCAGGTGGCGCCGCCGTGGGGGAAGGAACGGCCAGCGATGGGAGGTCGCCGGCGAGGTGGAGGAAGAGGCAGCCGGCGGCTGGTGGCCGCCGGCCAGGCTTGACAGTGACTGTGTGTGTGGTTGAGCGTGAGTGTGTGTGTATATGCGTGTGTATATATAGGGTGTGTGTGTGTGTTTGGTTGGTCGGGAAAGGTTGCCGGCGACGAGGGGTCGCCGGCAGAGGTGTTGGGAGTCGTCGCTGGCGATGGGAAGTCGCCGGCCGGAGTTTTGAAGTTTGGGTGTGAGTTCGAAAAATTGAGCATCGAAGGATTTTGCGGTTAGATTCCGGGCACTATTCACCGTCGGAATCCGGCGAGGGATGGCCGGAGAAGGTAGCCGGCAGTGTGAGGTTTCCGGCGAACCTGGAGGCGGCGGCAGAGGGCGGCGCCACCGCGCTGGGTGATGCCGGGAAGGTGGCGCGTCTAGCAGCCTGGGTGCCGGAGACCTGGGAAGGAGCTGGCCGAGAAAACTCGACCAGCCTAGTCGAGCCACGCACGCCTGCCGAGAAATCTCGGCCCTTGTCGAGTGGAGCTGACACACTGCAGAGAAAACTCGGCAGCTGCCAGGACGGGGATGCCGAGCTGCCGAGAAAACTCGGCAGCTGCCGAGAGAGGACGCCCATGCTGCCGAGAAAACTCGGCAGCTGCCGAGACGCCGGGTGCCGCGCGCGCACAAGCGCGTCCCGTCGGGTAACGACGCGCACACGACGCCGTGTTTCCGATACGAATCCCGTTTCTTTCCGTCGTTCGTTATCATCGAGTCGTTGCCGACGAGATGTCGTTGACTGAGGGTCGTGGGCCCGGTCAAAGTCAACCCTTTGACCAAAATTACCATTTTACCCCAAATCTTAAAATGCTCCGTTCGAGCTCGTTTCAACTCCGATCGAGCTCATTCTTTTTCTGTCGTGACCCAAATTTCTTTCCCTATCATCTCAGCCTCTTATACTGATCTGCCCTTCTCATTTCTTTGACTCCGATCTTTAGAGCTCTCGATCCGTCGCGTAGTTAGCGATCGTTCCTCTGCCGGAGTCTGTTATCGCTTTAATTATATTTATTAAGGATCTAAGAACACCATAACGTATGTAGGCTATCAGTTGGATTGAACATTGAGACACGGGATCTTCGGTCCTTGCTACTCACGTGGTAACCACCGAACAAGGTGGGGGTAAACTCTAAACCTTAATCGTCTTTACGTTTCAGCTTCTAATGTGTATTGCTAATGTTGATCAAATGCATGAATTGTTGAATCCTACGTGTGGTGGGGGTAACTCCTAATCCCTAATAACTCTATGTTTTATGTTTGTGAACTTATGTGCTTGAGATAAATGTTGTGGTTATATGTTGAAAGTGAGGGATAATTGTTAAACCTTATGTGCTGTGTTTATATGTTTTTGTTTAGTGTGTCATTTGGGTTGTGTGTCTGTGGGAGAGTGCTGGTCTTTGTGTCCATTGGATACCTGAGATTCTATACCTAAGATTCTGTAGGGTCGGGTAATACCCGTACCTGAGATTCTGTAGGGTCGGGTGATGCCCGTACCTGAGATTTCTATACCTGAGATTATGTAGGGTCGGGTGGTACCCGTACCTGAGATTCTGTAGGGTATCATTTGGATTTCGTGTCCATTAGTAAGTCATGGACTTTGTATCCATTAGGCGGTGTGTCCTTTGGTGAGTCATGAGTTGGGTGGCATTAAAGAACCGAATTATGTGCTGTGCGTTATATATGTTTGATTTGTGTATCTGCTTAAACTAAGAAAGTATTCACCATGAGTGTATTCAACGCACTCACCCCCCACCTGTACTCACACTACAGGAGATGAAGAAAGTGAAGACGCGTAGAGAGAGAGGTGCCCTCCAGCTTCTGGTTTTGTCTTTTAAAAATATGTTGTTCGTTTGTAAAAGAAAATTGTATTTCTCCATCTTTGTAAAAGATCCTGATGTTTTTCCGCTGCGTATGGTTTCAAACATTCTTTTATCGGTTGTATCCGATGTTTTGATTGTACCGCTTCTTATCCTCTCCTGTTTCTTTCTATTTTATATCATGTACGCCTCTTTCCCCTTTCTCTCTTAACGCCCAAAAACGAAAAACTCTGATATTTTGACCGAAAGATTCTGGGGCGTTACATTTTGGATGTGTATGGTCTTAACCATGGGTAACAAATACATCCAAAAGTGTGCAACTTTGAATAATTGGGCTTCCGGCCGAATAGTACTTCAAATGGGCTCAACAAGTGTAAGATTGGTGTAGGTAAGCGATTTATTAAGTAAGCTGCAGTTTGGAAAGCAAAAGACCAAAACTTGTGAGGTAATTTTGCATGGTGTAAATGTGAATGATGAAGCCTTAGAATTCTTGTTATGCAACTCTCCTATGCTAGAACATCTATCCATTTCTAGATCCATTTATTTTACTACTCTAAGGATTATCTTGATTTTGCAATGGCGAAGTTCTTCTATTGTGCGTTTGATGTAGGCAACGCATGTGATGCCTCTATTTGTTGAGAGCAATGCTAGAAAGATTGTGAGGTCATATCCTCAGCTGAAGCAGATAGAGTTTGTGGGATATCGAGGTGTGATGAGCGAACAAGAACTGCTTACGCATTTATTAGACAACGCTGTTGCACTCGAGAAAATTTTTATTGATACGCGCTCTTCCGATAGATGGTGGAACTATTTGGAGAAACTTTATTTTGACACTCATGAGAAGAGATTTACCGTGGTAGAAGCGGTTCGTGCAATGAAGCTACTTCAAGGAAAGGTGCCTCCAACAATAAATCTGAAGATTCTAATTTAGATCTTAATTATACTTCAGTGTTGATACTTTTCTGAGATTGAATGATTTAAAATGAGTAGTAGTAAATTAATCAGTGAGGTCGGGATTGATATGTTTTCGAACTCCACACTTTCCTTTTGAACTGATATTTGAACAATTTTGAGCGGAATTTTGAATATAGTACTCTAATTTATGTGTATTAGAAATATGATCATTTCGAATCTTCATTCAATCTATCAGATTAATTACATGCCATTTGCTATTATTAATTTCCTCTTTTATATTGTCCTTTTCATTTCATGTTATAAGGTTACATAGCCTTTTTCTAACTGATGTTATAAATTGAGCTCTCTCTCTCTCTCTCTCTCTCTCTCTCTATATATATATATATATATATATATATATATATATATATATATATATATATATAAAAGTTCAAAGCATTAACATGGAAACGAGCTTTCGAAGTTCAGTCTCGACAAGTTGAATTTGTTATGATCTACCAGAAAATTATTCAATTCGAAGAACCATAAACTGACCACTTTAATCTAGTAGCTTTTATATTTCTCGAGGAGAATTTATTGTTTCTGAATTATACTGAAGTAGCTGAATGAACAGAGCTTTTTAATGACAGGGTGATGAACTACGAGAGTACATTTGAAGATATCATTGATCTGTATTTGGCATATTTGCAAGTAAGTTCCTGATGAAGCTCAGATTTTAATTCATATAACCAATATTTTTTTTCTCATATGTGATGGTGTTGCTTCTAGAACATGTAGTAAAGGTTGCTTGCAAGTTGAATCTATTTGATAAAGGAAGCATATATATGGTGCAAAGGGAGTGCAATAGCCTATTTGTGTAGCAACTCATCGGCTTCCCAGCAAATTTTTGTTTGCATTTTAAATTGTAATTCCAGCGGTATACTTTCCGAAAAATATAAATTCCTCAAACTAATGTACAATATATCCAAAAATAAAATGCAACATATCCAAAATAAAAAAAATCCCGCAAGTTATTAGCATCACCATGTCCAAAAATAAAAATAAGTCCTAATCATCAAAAACTTGGGTTTAATGGTAAAAATACCTCGTATATTACCCCTAATTATGATATTGTCCATTAATTTTTTGGGTTTTTGAAAACACCACATATGTTACCCCTTCTTGCCAATAATACTCATTTTTCCTTTAATAGAAGAAGAGATTCACCAGTAAGCATGGACTCATCCACCACCACACTTCAACCTGAAAGGACTTTTCCAAGGAGCAAACAATAGACATTTCCAAGGACTCTTCTGCATTTGAAAATATATATACACTTATTCAAGTAGATTTTGTTTTACAATTAACTAAATCGAAAATTAAATATGAAGGTTTGATTTGGGAATGTCAGATTGTAAATATGAATGGTTTGCTGCTTAAAACCATTCCAAGGATTATTTATTAGCTGGGCTTTTAAGTTTGTAGCAAATTAAGTATATGAATTTTGTAAACAAATTTTCTTGCACGAAATGCTAATTTATCAACAAATCGCCAAATTTGCATCCTTTCACTGCAATCTAAATACCCCAATTGTCAAGCTAGATGGAGAGCGTTTAAGCCAATTGCTAACAGCAACAAATCAAAAATCTAACATAAATTCTAGAATTCAAGAGACTTAGTTGGATAAATAAATCTATGAAATCCTCTCCTTAATCTCATACATGAAATCTCCTGATATAACTTCATTCCCACCTTCCACAAGATTGGGCCTTATCACCCACAAGAATTGAGTACTTGCTATTGTGTAGCCATTCTCACCCAACTGCTTGGGCCTCATTATCACTAAGCTTCCAAAGTTCACATATACAACTGATTTTGCCTCTTTCCCATCCAACCATTTCTCATCTTCTTTCCACAAACTTGATTCCAAAGAGTCTAACTTTGATCCAGATTGCTGTGGAGAAAGCAACGATAACGGCCCGATTGTGTAAAGATTGGAAACTTTAATTTCTAAAACAATTCCTACGACAATATACTGTTGGAAAATTCGTTGGAAATTGTAAAAATTCAAACAGTTATGATTTCCGTTGGAATTTGACTGTTTTCTAGTAGTGGCATAAGTAAATCATGCATGAGTGTATTAGATAAAGAAGTAATATTGCAACACTTGCATGAGTTGGATGTTGATTGAATATTGTTCTAGTTAGATCTAATTCACTTGTAATATTGGTATCATATCTTAAAAACTGCAACTTAACGTCATCTTTGCATCCTCTTTAATATCAGTTAGGAATAATCTGCTCATAATACAAATAGTTACACTTGAAATTGTAAAAACATCATGTTTTTAAAACTTCTTGTATTCTCTTTTACTTTTCTTTTTCATTATTTTAATTCATTTTCTTTCCCTTTTTTTTTTTTTTTTTAATAATAATAGGTTTCCGATGGAACCTTTTTAGTGCAAAAAAGAGCTGAATTAAAATATTGCAAAAGTTAGAAAAAGTGGACAACTTTATTATTGAACTAAACATTATAAGAATTAGAATAAAAGAACCCCACAGTGTGCAGGGTATAACAAAAGTACTGATTATGAGCTTCTAAGGGAAAATAGGACATCGACTCTTTTTGGCAAAGGAAGCAAATAAAATAAGAGAAGTGACAAAACTTAGTATAGCAAACAACTGAGAATAAGATTCTAATGAGAGAATTTCACGAATCTAATTTTGGGAAATGGTTTCACATAGGTTCTGTTAACAACTACAGAATCTTAAGATTTACTTTTGGAGGCACTATTACTGGAAATTCCTTCCTTACTCGACTCCTCGCACTAACTTCGGCCTCAATAACTTTGTTCTTATAAGTGGCATAATAAGATTTCTCCTCCAAACTTTTAATGGGTTTGTGTGTATCAACAAGAAGTTTCTCGAGTGCAACAACATTGTCCAAGAAATGGACAAGCAATTCTAGTTCACACTGCGCACCTCGATGTCCCACAAATTATATCTCCTTGAGCTGAGGACATGACCTCATCTCTGTAGTCTTCCCCCAATAATTAGAGTCCTCGGATTGCTAGTCTTCTCCTCAATAGATAGAGGATGTGTTGCCTGCAACAAAACACACAATACAAGTAGTATATTAGTTTTCGGAAACATGAGAGATTTATCATAATCTTTCATAGTTGTTACTATTATCAATTGCTTAAAATTCCTCATTTTCATCGCTGAGCGTTGCATTGTCTGTGGAGTCAAAACAAAAAACGAAAAAAGGATCAAGAAATACTACGACCACCACCTGAGCTATGAGACATAAATGCAGAAACATCCATCTTAATCTTACACTATAATCATTATTTATAAGTAGATCCCGAGGAAATATCCACCGTTAATATCTCTTACTGTGGAATGTGTTAACGCAACAACCAAGGCATCTTTAAAGTCCCATATCGATCCCCCCAATACATTTCGACTAGCAGAGCAAGATTCTCAACAACAAAACGAACCCTTGTGCCTACATACTTCAAATAAACAAGATCCACATCACAAATCTCAACTGATCTGAGGCCGTAACATGAGTTTATTCTGAGCGTTTAAATGACAAAAATGGCCAAATAATCTTTAGAGTCGAAACATCTTTGGATTTAGAAATGGATAGATGTTCTAGTAGAGGACAATTATGTTGACGCCAGATTTTGTCTAGGGCAAAATCCTGGTCAAACACCAAAAATCTTGATCCACCTCAAATAAATCGAATCGAACAAATAGTATTAAAATTAGATAAAATGAAGAAAAAGATAGTGTCCGGTGCCTACTTGGGCAAATTTGTTAGGCTTATTTTGGTCGGTCAGTTTTGGCTGACTATAACGTTTTTTATATCAGATTGAGATTAAAAAACTCTTTAATTGCTTGAATTACAAAGATTTCGAAACCTTTTTCAATGAGTCTTAAGAGCCTATTTAAATCCCTTGATTTTAGGGTGTAGATAAGGAAAAAACGGATTTGATCCTATCTAAATCAAATATGATTTGATCTTGATTTGTTCCCTTTTTCGTGGACCTTTCATCGTGAGATTCTAAGTCTTTTGTGCTCTTCTAGTGTGATGTTCTTGATTTCTGATCATTTCTGTAATGTCTAGAAATGTCTTGAGTGACTATATTTCTGAACCATGCTCGCTCAAGTAGTCGAGCTTGGCTAGACCATGACTTGAACCTAGCATCGGGATTGGTTTGGCCATGTACTTGGCTCGACACGCCCGACTCGGACCGGCCCTCGACTGGGACTTGGTTTAGGCCCTAGGCATGGGGTCGGCTTTCTGGTTGGGTTGGTCCCCAGGTTGCCTCTCTTAGTCGGGTCGACTGCCTCTCTTGGTCAGGTTGGGCTCGGATCGGACCCTGGTCGGGTCGCCACCTGGTCGGCCACCTGATCAGGTTTGGGTCCTGGACGGGTCAGCCTAGGGTCTGGCCTAGATCGGACTCTGGTCGGGTCAGCCACCTGGCCGAGTTCTGGTCCTGAACGGGTCGGTCGTTGGCTCGGTCCCGGGGTCAGCCCCCTATTTGGATTCAATCCCTAGATCGGGTCGAATTGTAGAGGGCTTAAGGCTTGGGATGGTCTCGGCCATACTTAGGTCACCCTGACTTGGATCCGTCCTGGTCGGCACCTGGGGTCGGCCCCATCTTGGTTGGCACCCGGGCCGGTCCTGGTCGGGTCGGTACCTTTGGTCGGGTCGGATTGTTGAGGGCCGAACATTAGCCCATTAGGCCGTGGTGAGAGATTATTCTTGTCGGGACCTAACTCAATAGACCTCTTATAAGCCGACCTCAACCCGAGTGATGACGTGTCATTTTCTTATCTTTATTACTTTAGGTCTATC
This sequence comes from Scutellaria galericulata, assembly GCA_946896805.1. NCBI lineage: Eukaryota > Viridiplantae > Streptophyta > Magnoliopsida > Lamiales > Lamiaceae > Scutellaria > Scutellaria galericulata. Next base: position 2,604,612 of record OX335797.1, on the reverse strand, counting down.
TTGGATGCTATGAAGATTTAGTGAGTTTCTAGTAGGCTAATGATCCTAGCTCTTTCTTATGGCTTGTGTGAATCGTCGATTCTCTGATCAGCTATGTATTCTCAGCTCTTCCAAATTCTTATATCTATGGTTGTTGAGCTCCTCTAAGGTAGTTGAGCTCTTTCCAAATGAAATTGATCAAGTGTTCTGGACATCTGAGCTTTTCATGTATTTACCTCTATCTTGGTTGGCCTACTAGGGCCGGTCAATGAATCTTTGGTAAGCTTGGTCATCTCTAGTCGGCCTTTTTGGTTGGCTAGAAGTCCGATCGAGCTGAGCTTGGGTTAGGATTGATCCTATCTCTGGTCGGCCCACTAAGGTCAACGAATATCTGATAGGCTTGTGATTTCATCTTGATCTACTTATCTCTGACTAGCTCAAGTTTTGGATTTGTGTTTTTCATCCTCATTAACCCTAAGTTGAGCTCACTCTCGGCTCTTCTGACCTCAGCTCATTTGAGCTCTTTCAATCTTGGTTCACCTCGACTCATCTAAGGTCTTCCAACTTTGACTTATCTGAGGTCTTCCAACCTTAATTTACCTCAGCTCATCTGAGGTCTTCCATCCTTGGTTCACCTTGAGCTCGAGTCGGACCTCGATTTGAGTCTAACACCTCAGCCTAGGTAAGTCTAGGCTCGAGTCGGCCACCTAGCCTCGGCCCCATCTATGCTCGGGTCGACCATTTTGGGCTCGGCCACATCTGGGCTCTGATCGACCATCCTGGGCTCAGCCACCTTCTGGTCGGGTCGGCCATCTTAGGCTCAGCCCCATTTGTGCTCGGATCGACCATTCAGGGCTCTGCCCCATCTGGGCTCCATTCGGCCACCCTGGGCTCGACCATCTTCTGGTCGGGTCGGCCATCTTAGGCTCTGATCGACCACCTAACCTCGGCCCCATCTAGGCTCGGATCGGCGGTTCCCATGTATAAATGTCTTGTATCATTTGAGACTTGCATCAAATAAGTTTAGTTATCCTCGGATTGATTAACCAAGTCAGTCATTTCTTGGGATTGAACTCCCTAGGCCCATGCTGGCCTACTCAACTATTGACAATTTTTCTGTTCAACCTCTTTGGCCTTTTGTACAAGGAACCGACCTCCAAATCATATTTTGGTCTCAAATGAGCATATTTTGCTCTTTCTTGTGTTATACATTATGGTCGGCTTTTATTTGACTTGTAAAATTTTTAGCTTGTTTTAACTTGTGCTTGGGTAGGTTATGGTCTCCCTACGTTTGGACCCTCTTGGTCTATGTCCTTGAGCTGTGCTCAGCATAGGATTTGGCCCCCATTCGGTTGGTCGTGGTTCTGTTGGGCGTGGGTTCGGCTCGACCCTCTGTACTCAAGATCGGCCCCTGGCTTAGGTCGGTCTGGTCGGCCACCTAGTCGGATCCTAGTCGGGTCGGCTACCTGGTCGGTCACCTAATCGGACCTTGGTCGGAACTCGACCAACCACCTGGTCGGACCCTAGTTGGGTCGGTCTTTTCGGGATTAAAAGGTCTATTCAGATTTCAAAACTTAAATGAGCTAAGGTGGGGCCAGAGCACCTGCTAGATTCAGATTCTCGAGCTCAAACGAGCTTGGATGGGGTTGGAGCCTTTATTCAGATTTCAGAGTTTGAACGAGCTAGTGTAGGGTCAAAGCTCCTGTTAGATTCAGATTCTCGAGCTCAAACGAGCTGGGATGGGACAAAAGCCCTTGTTCAAATTTCAGAGCTCAAACGAGCTAAGGTGGGACCGGAGCCCACGTTCAGATTTTAGAGCTCAAATGAGCTAGGTTGGGGCGGAAGCCCACGTTCAGATGTCAAAGCTTGAACGAGCTAGGTTGGGGCCGGAGCCCATGTTCAGATTTTAGAGCTCAAACGAGCTAAGGTGGGGCCGAAGCCCACGTTCATATTCCTGAGCTCAACGAGTTTGAGTGGGGCAGGAGCCCTTGTTCAGTAGGACCAGAGTCCTTGTTCAGTTTCTCAAGCTTAATGAGCTCGGGTGGGGTTGGAGCCCCTGTTAGATTCTGGCCTTGGAGACTAAGTAGGAAATTCTAGTCATCACCGTTGTTTGTTGTGTTGGTAGTCAATGAGCTATGTTCTGTTAGCCCCCCTCTTTCTAGCGCCAAAATGTTGAAGTAAGATTTTGTCCAAGGCAAAATCTTGGTCAAACACAAAAAATCTTGATCTGGCTCAAATAAATCGAACCGAACAAATAATATTAAAATTAGATAAAATGAAGAAAAAGACGGTGTCCGGTGCCTACTCGGGCAAATTTGTTAGGCTTATTTTGGTCGGTCAGTTTTGGCCGGCTAGAACGTTTTTTATATCAGATTGAGAGTAAAAAACTCTCTAATTGATTGGATTACAATGATTTCGGAACCCTTTTCAATGAGGTTTAATGCCCTATTTATAGGCTAAATTTAAGATATAAAACTTGGGAAATAAGAATAAATCCCTTGTTTGGGGTGTTGATAAGGAAAAAACAAATTTGATCCTATCTAAATCAAATATGATTTGATCTTAATTTGTTCCCTTGTTCGTGGACCTTTCATCGTGAGATTCTAAGTCTTTTGTTCTCTTCCAGTGTGATGTTCTTGATTTCTGGTCATCTTTGTAATGTTCAGAAATGTCTTGAATAATTATATTTCTGAACCATGCTTGCTCAAGTAGTCGAGCTCGGCTCAGCTCGGCCTTGACTTGAACCTAGCACCGGGATTGGTTTGGCCATGGACTTGGCTCTACACACCCGGCTCGGACCGATCCCCCGACTCGGACTCGGGTTGGGCCTTAGGCATGGGGCAGCTTTCTGGTCGGGTCGGTCTCTCGGCACGGGTCAGCTTTCTAGTCGGGTCGACCACCCGGTCAGCCAGCTGATTAGGTTTGGGTCCTAGACGGGTCGTCCTAGGGTCGGGTCCAGATCGAAGTCTGGTCGGGTCGGCCGTTGGCTCGGTCCCGGGACCAGCCCCTGCTCGGATTCAATCCCTAGACCGGGTCGGATTGTAGAGGGCTTAAGGCTTGGGATGGACTCGGTCATACTTAGGTCACCCCGGCTCGGCCCATCCTTGTCGGCACCTGGGCTCGACTCCATCTTGGTCGGCACCCAGGCCGGCCCTTATCGGGTTGGACACCTGATCGTGTCGCCCCCTGATCGGATCGGTATCCTTGGTCGGGTCGGATTGTTGAGGGCTCAATAAATTGCATACTAAGAATGCCAAAGCTTCCTTTAAAGTAAGCAAAGGCAATATCAACACTAATAATTCATCAGGTAGAGTGCTGATTTGATCAACTTTTTTATCCCTACACTGCAAATCAACATAAGAAGATGCAAATTAATTTATGCAAAATCTAGAAAAAAAAAATTATAGAAAACAAAAGTAGTGATTATCAGTAATCTACAATCTCACATCGGAGTGGTATCTTGTCCATTGCAGACTACAATAATCTCAACTCCTCCTTTACCAAAATTCTTCCTCTAAACCCCAGTTTGCAAAGCTTATCCAAACACCCAACATTAGCCATGTCCAAAACCCTAATTTCATCAATTCCCATTACTTTATCCAATAAAATGTGGCATTTTCGAATTTTGTCATTTTACCTTGCTACAATGTTTGTAATTCTTCCTCCAACGCCCTTATTCGTGACTCAGTCTTCTTCAAACTTGTCCACTGCATCGAAATACTCGTGCATAACTAACCAATATGTCGAAGAATTCACAGATTTTGAACGTTTTCTTGTTCGATTGTAATCCATTAATCCATCTTCCTCAACACTTCTCAATCTTAACTATTTACTCTCTCTTAACCATTTTAGTTGTACCTTAACTTTTTTTTTTAAACAGACATATTAACCTTTCATACCTATGTTAGATATAACTTTTAGTTATATTAGTTGTACCTTTATATATTAATAAAGATACAACTATATTGATATAAAGGTATAAGTAATTACACATAAATGTATGAGTAATATCACATAAAGGTAAACATGTACAAATTGTGGCATTTTTTGGAAATTAGAAATTTGGGAAATTACGTGTGAAAAATACAATTTTGGAATTATTCTTGCATTAGATAATAGATATTTTGATAACTTTTCACAATAAAGTAATACAAATACATAAAAATTTTACATAATTCTTAATAGAATACAATAGTAACATTTTAAATATAATCATACTCTATAAACTTTCAAAGCAAATTAATAAAAGAAATTCAAAATTTAGACTTGCCAATCTCAAATTTAAACTTGTAAAATCCTCTCATGCTCTTCTTCAAACATAAATAGTTGTTATCTCAAGGAAGAAATGAAGATGCATAATCTGTTTAGTAGTTACTTAGTTAGCAATAGCATATCAGTTATCTGGAGTAGTATATATACCTAGCACCCTAAACTCTTTTCCTTACTTTTGTATTTCATCTCTACCATTTGGTTAATAGAATAATATTTCCTCTCGTTTCCAGTTAATCAACATGTTAGGATTTGGATTCGTCAAAAATAATTACTTTCTCGTGATTAATTACGTGATCGTTTTTTGTTTTTAGGAAACTTCAACATGATAAAGGAAAATTAGGGATGTTAAAAGGGACACGGTCTGACGGGCCAATCCATGTATACCTAAAAAAAGAGGGTTAGGTTCAAATATTAAGAGCTAGCCCATTTAAAATCGGGCCTTTTTGGCTTGGACTGTTAAGTTGTGGGTTAACCGGGCTGGTCCGCAGGCTATGTGTATTTTATTTAACTAGTACATTTGTACCATGCACGGATTGTCATATTACATGTCATAAATTTTATTATAAGATAAGATAAGATTTTGATAACTCTTGATATTATATATGGTTATAATTGAGATTTTGCTATAAAATAGTGAATATATTGTGAATTTTTTTTGAAATTCTAAACAAATCATATAAAGTAGTGCAGCACTATCAAAATAGGAATTTGTTTGCTATATATATCTTTGATATTTATTTAACTATGAAATTTCTTAAATGAAAAGAAGAATATATAAAGTATTTAATTATTAAAAAAATTTAAATTTACATAACTATATCGTACATAGATATTATATCTTATAGACTTGTATTTTGTAATATTAAAAAAATAATACTTGTAATTATTTACTTTTATAAAGTAATATTTCTTGCATTACATATACAAATATATATTTTTTAGTCCATACTTCGTTTAGGATTGCCAATATTAAATCATGACAATCCTAAAAAATGTGATTTTATTTTTTTCTGAAATGCATTCTCAGCAATGTTTGAAGTTGGAGACTATTCAATATATTCCTAAAGTTGATAAATGTTTCAAGACCGAAACTTTTTATCAAAATGTTACATAAAAAAAAAAAAATTTAATAAAATTTACATATGATAAATAATAAGATTAAATTAAATAAAATTTCTATAATTAAGCAATTTTTAACAAGGTATCCTGGTTTTAAATGATTTTCTAAATTTATAATTATAAGATATGAATATTAGATATGAAAACTACCAATAATGATCCAATTCTTATGATAGATCTCGTTGTTTTACGTTTTCTTGAGTAAAATAATAAATGATTTAAAAAATATAAAATAAATAAAATAATATATTAAAAATTTGATCAAATATTATAAAGATCACAAAATGTTTTACTAAATTTGATAAATTAGTATGCGACATTTTTTTATCTTCAAATATCTTTATATAAATTAATTTTCATATAAATAAATTATTTGATAAATATGAATATTAGATTAGGAAAATTGCATATTATTGTGCAATTATAGAAATACCTTTTGATTTAAAAAAATTCCTAAATATATAAATTATAAGGTGGTAATATTAGATCGTGAAAATTACAAATGTGCTGTTGTTTGCATTGAATAAATTAAAAATATGATTTTAAAATATAAAGTATATTCAAATAATAGTGAAAATTAATCAAATATAAAGTAAACATGATTTTTTTAAAATTTAGATACAAATTTTAGCAATATATATGTGTGTGTATATATATATCCACAAACTTTGCTATTTTAGCAATATAATAATTAGTCATTTGTTTAATGTTTATCTAGATCATTACAACATATACAAAATTGAATAAATAATTTAATTTGCCTAATTAATTTAAATTAATGGAAATGTGATTTTGATTTGCTTAGAATATAAAATCTCCTAATATCATGGAAAAATCTTTTAAGTAGATATCGACGTATCGTCAATCACCACCATATATAAAAAGAAAAAGGATGAACAACTCTCCATCCGCGACCGTAGACTCCTTAATACGGATGAGATGTAAATCAAGAAAATCAGTAACTGAAAGCATGTTTCCAAATTTGAATTTGTCAATATAATTGGATTACGTTTTTTTGTCAATTTTATTTATCAATTAAACAAACTAATAAATTAATCCAATATTCTAATCTCCAACCTTTTAAAATCCTTTGATTATTGAGTTAACGAAACAAATTTGGCGTTTCGCCGTTTCCTCTCAAAATTCTTTACTAACATTCATGCAATCATGTTGGTTGCTACAAAGGTTTATTCTCTTTCTCCTTTAATTTTTCGTTTGTATTTATCTAAGGCTTCAGATTGCAAAAGGTTGTTCCAGTTTTTTTGCATAAATTTATTTGCATGCTTTTACGTTGATTTGCAGAGTACTAGGGATAAAAAATGTTCATCAATTGATCGAATCAGCAGTCTACCTGATGAATTATTAGTGTTGATATTGTCTTCGCTTCCTTTTAAGGAGGCAGTTGCGAGTAGCATACTTTCTTCTCGATGGAGATATTTGTAGACCTTCTTAACTAAGCTTGATTTTGATGGCACTTCATCAATGCTGAAGTTGGTTGGAGAGAGATTATTATTGCTCGATTATAAGGGGAGGCGAGGTTATGAGGCGATTTTGAGGTGAGGTTTGGTAAGAGGAGGTTAGATTACATTGAATGGGTTAATCATGTTATAGCATCGAATAAGAGCCCCGACATTGAGGAATTCAGAGTGTTCTTCGATCTTACCAAGTATAATAAAAACTCACCGTTGCCGATGAATCGAGTGAATGGAAACCAGAATCAATTTCTTAGCAAATTGCCGAGGCTTGAATTCCCCAAATTCAATGGTGATAATCCTCGTATGTGGCTGAGGAAGTGCTATAGGTACTTTTTTTACTACGATATGCTGGATTATGATAAGTTGAGCATGGTAGCTATGAATTTGGAAGGAGTAGCGGATAATTGGTTTGTTGAATACGTGGATGAGACGGGGAATTTGTCTTGGGAAGAGTTTGCTAGGATGGTTATTGATCGATTTCTAAGTCCCTCAGGAGGAAGCCTAATAGCTCAATTCAACAAGCTAAGGCAAACTGGATATGTGCAAACCTATATTAATGAATTTGAGGAGATGAAATCATTGATGAAGGAACACAATAGAGGATTCACTAGTGAGTATTTCGTGGAGAGTTTTCTTGGAGGACTTAAGGATGAGATTGGAAAGATGGTTGCAATTAAGAGGCCTACATCTTTGTTGGCAACAACACAATTAGCTATTCAACATGAAGATATAGTGCACCTGCTTACTAAGGACCAAAGAACTATGTCTACGTTCATTTCTAATCCATCAACTATAGCTGATGAGGTTGAAAGTGGTCAGTTGAAACCAAAAATTCCACCAATCAAAAGGCTAACCCCTGAAGAAATGAAGGCTAGAAGAGAGACGAACCTTTGCTTTAACTGTGATGAAGTGTTCCACATTGGGCATAAGTGTAAGAGGCTGTACTTAATTTTAGCAGAAGGAGATGATATTTCTGTGGAGATCGCGGCCAAGTTTCCGGAGTTGTTGTCTTGAGGACAAGACTTTGAAGGGAGGGGAGTAATGTTAGGTGGCACAGCTCTTTTATTTCAGATATGTGTTTCTTTTATTTTGTGTTGTTTTGATAAGTCATAGCGGCGTCGTTTGGCGTCTTAGGATACGCTGTCGTTTTGATTGAAGAATGTAACGAATTTGTGGGATTTAATCCCACGCATATGCATTGTGAGAAATAACAAAATTCAGATATTTTCTTCTCAATCTTAGATCTACTTTCTCTCCCTACTCTTTCTCTCGAATCTTCTATCCAACGTTCTCTTGAATCTTCTATCCAACGAGTGCTGCAATCGTGACATCAGCCATGTCCAAAACAGTAATTTCATCAATGCCCATTACTTTATCCAATAAAATCTGGCGTTGGCGAATGTTGTCATTTTTCCTTGCTCGCAATGACTGTAATTCTTCCTCCAATTCTCTGATTCGTGAATCGTCTTCTTCACACTTGTCGACTGCATCGAAATACTCGTGCATAACTAACCAAGATCTCAAAGAATATGCACGAACCAAGATCTCAAAGAATTCACAGATTTTGAACGTTTTCTTGTTCGATTGTAATCCATTAATCCATCTTCTCCAACACTCTTCTCAATCTTAACCATTCTATAGCGAGTGAGAAAATATTCTTAACCATTCTATAGCGAGTGAGAAAATATTGGAAATTTGGGAAGGAGAGAAAATGGGAATGAGAGATGTATTATTTACCCTATAATTACATGGTTTAGTTAAGATCCAAATTTTCTGGATAAAGATATTTAAGAGATTTGACGAATTGGGAAGAATATTTGATTGAGATAGAATTTATCTCTATGCAAAGTCTCACAGGGCTCATTACGTGATATGAGTTGGGTTTGACTTAGTCGATGACCCGATCAACGTTTAGTGGGACAAAGTTAATAGTCAAAAATCAAAATCAACGTGAAAATTTATTTGGACATTTGAATTTAGACACCAAAGCAATAATTTCTTGATCAATTTCATCGGAAATCTTATCATCCACACCCTTCCTCCCAATCTAAAAAGATAAATACATTTTGAGGTTAATTTTGAATACAGATCTAATCAAAAAAAGAAACCATTCCTCTAAAACATAATTTATCTAAATAGAAGATAATTCATACCAATTGTGTCAAAGACTCCAATGCAGCTTCCCCAAATAAAATCAATTTTTTCTATCACATGACCTAAAATCCTCACCCTAAACTTCATCTTAACTAATAATCCAAGCGCCAATGAACATTGGAAAAAGCAAATAATAAGTACTATGAAAAATAAAATAGAAAGAACATATTATGAAAAACAGATTTTGTGAGAACCTGTATTTTTAAATTGGACGGGATGCCCTTCCATCATAATATGAAGTATTTATAAATGATGAATTTAATTTCAAATGAATTCTTGTATATTTTGTTAATTTGATCAAATTAGGTAAAATCATAATCAAATCTACCCTTATGCTATTACATAAAAGATATGATAGTATAATTTTGGTATAAAGAATTAAATGAGTATTTGATTGTTTAATTTTAGAAGAAATATCAAATAAAAATCACTATTATGAATATATGGAAACTATCAATTATATATCCCATAACTCACTCTCGTCCACTTTTTAATGTGATTTTGATTAAATATTGAAAATTAATATATGATAGCTAATTAGTGATCCGCCCGTTTTTTGTTGAAACCTGACCCATCCCAATTTGGGTCATTATTTCATAATAAAAAAATATTACTTGATATACATAAAAATATTACTTATACACATAAAAATACTATATATTTTTTTATAGTATGACTAAATCCAAAATGCATCATATAATACCAAGGTATCAACTAATAAATAAAAAAATATTATATAATAAACACAAAAATATTACATAATTTTTATGTTCGACTCGACCCAACCTGTCTTACGGGTCCCATCTCACAAAATGAGATCCGTGAGATTGTCTCACCCAAGACTTTGTCTAATTCGAATCGACCATTAGACAACTCAAAAAATTCACATAAATAATATGATATATATATATATACACACACACATATAATTAGGGATGTTATACATAAATGATTAAATATATTTAATGTCTTTTTTTTTTTTTGAGTTACAACTGTGGGTGGGGACTCGAGCCTGAGACCTTGCTTGAGTGAGTGATGTACCTAACTCTAGACTAAGTCTATGGGTACAATATGTTAAATATTTTTACTATTTAATAAAATTAATTAGGAAAATATGATATTTTTTAGAAAGGAGAATTTGGTGAATTAATTAGGCGGGATTAATTAATTTTAGACTTTATTTATTTTCTTCATTTTGCATTTAAAACTGTATCCTTTATTTATTCTACTCACATATTGGTGTTTCTAATTTTAATGTGTTGATAAGATTGATTGCTTATTTTAAAATCATGACAATCTAAAAAAAACATGTGATTTTATTTTTTCTAAAATAAATATGAAACATGTAAAAAAAACCTTAATAATAATTTTGATTCAATTTCTCAACTTGAGCAATGTTTCAAGTTGAAGACTATTTAACATATTCTTAAAGGGAAAATTTCAGTTTTGATCATTCCTTAGAGGCGGGGTTTGATTTTGATCCTATTAATTTTTATATCAGTTTTAGTCCTCTAATTGATCTGACATTTTAGTTAGGAAAATAATATGGCATTTTAGTGAAAATATAATACAAAAAGAAATGTCACTTGCGAAAAGAATGACCACATTCACCGAAATCACGGAATTGAGGGCGGGAGTGCGTGTCATTCACCGAAAATCAACTAGAAAATACAAATTCCAATAAAAAAATGACTAAAATTTTCAACTAGAGGACTAAAATTGATAATCGAGAATTAACAAGATCAAAATCGGACACCACCTATAAGAAAGGACCAAAAATGAATTTTCCTTATTTTTAAAAATTGGGAAATGTTTCAAAATTGAGACCTTTTAATATATTCATAAATACATTATACATGTTTTGTTGTGTTATTTTATGGTTTTACAATCATATATGCTCCTTGGAGAGAAAAAAAAAACCAAGTAAAAAAAACCAAGTAATTTCTACACCATCTTTAATTTTTAAACATTTTCATTGATTTCAAACATTAGTTGAAAAAAAGCAATTTGACCTTCACGGAAAAGAGGAAATCGACTCTCTTTGGCAAGGGAAGCAATTAAAACCAAGAGATGAAAGGAAGCAAATAAAATAAGAGAAGTGGCAAAACTAAGGATAGCAAGAACAAGATTCTTATGAGACAATTTCACAAATCTAATTTCGGGAAAAATAATCTCACATGGACTTCAGTTAACAGCTAAAGAATCTTGAGATTTACTTTTGGAGGCATTATTACTGGAAGTTCCTCCCTTGCTCGTCTCTTTGCACTTACTTCGACCTCATTAACTTTGTTCTTATGAGTGGCAAAATAAATTCTCTCCAAATACTCACAACTTTTAATGGGTTTGTGTGTATCAACAAGAATATTCTCAAGTGCAACAGCATTGTCCAAGAAATGCGTAAGCAATTCTAGTTCGCATACATCACCTTGGTATCCCACAAATTCTATCTCCTTGAGCTGAGGATATGAACTCACATTCTTTCTAGTCCTCCCCTCAATAATTACAGTCTTATTCTCATGAATAGATAGAGGATGTGTTGCCTGCAACAAAACACACAATACAAGAACTTCGCCATAGCAAAACCAAGATAACATTGGATAAGGATAAGATGAATGTGCACTAGAAAAAGTTTACCTCGAGCACAAATCTCTTCAACTGCAAGCACTGTAATGCATGTAGTAACTTAGTTATCGGAATCATGAGAGAGTGATCATAATCGATGGTAGCTTTTACTGTCAATTGCTTAAGGTTTCTCATTTTCACAGCTGAGCACACTTTTTGAATTGTCTGTGGAGTCAAAACATAAATGAAAAGGATCAAGAAATATTACTACCACCACCACCTAAATTATGAGACATTAATGCAGAAACATGGATGTTAATCTTACCCTATAACAAGTAGATCTCGCGAAAATATCCAATGTTAAAATCTCTAACTGTGGAATATAACTAGAGAACAGCGAGAGGACCTTTCCAACCTCCCGTCCCGATCTCCCCCCAATATACATTTCGACAAGCAGAGGAAGATTATCAACAACAAAATGAACCCTTGAGCCTACATACTTCAAATAAACAAGATTCACGTCACGAATCTCAACTGATCTGAGGCTGCAACATGAGTTTATTTCTAAGTGTTTAAATGACGGAAATGGCCCAATAATCTTTAGAGTCATAAGACCTTGGGATTTAGAAACGGATAGATGTTCTAGCAGAGGGCAGTTGCATAAGAAGAATGCCAAGGCTTCACCGTCAACATTCACATCATTCAGAAATATCTTTTTAAGATACTTGACATGATCAATTGAGTCAGAAAAACTTCCCTTCAACAGATTACAGGGATCCAAAGTATAACATTCATAATAGAGGCCTCTTCTGGAAGCATCGGCTGTCAAGTTCAACTCAAGCCTTTGAACCTTCTTAGTAAGAGCAAATCTAAGCCATTCATCAATTGAGTTATTATAACTCTGGGTTAGATCGAAGAACACTCTGAATTCCTCGATGTCTGGGCTCTTATGCAATGCTATAACATGATTAACCCATTCCACATAATTCGACCTTGCCTTATCGAATCTTGCCTCATAACCGACAAAAAATTCAACCAGCCCTGTTGATGTTCTATCTACAAAATCCATATTCACCATTGATGAAGTGCCATCAAAATCAAGCTTAGTAATGAAGGTCCACAAATATCTCCATCGAGAAGAAAGTATGCTAGTTGCAACTGCTTCCTTTAAAGGAAGGGAAGACAAAATCAACACTAATAAGTCATCAGGTAGAATGCTGATTCTATCAATTGATGAACCTTTTATATCCCTACTCTGCAAATCAACATATAAACATGCAAATTAACAACACTCAATTAATAAGCTAATTTGATATCAATCCTTTTGAAATACATAAAAATTCAAAGAGCAAAGAGAATAAACCTTGGAGACTTTTCTTCTTGAACACTCCTCTCGCCCACGTTTCGCCATTATACAAAGTAAATTCACAACACTAATCAGTTAAAGAACATGAATGTTAATTCCAGAATTTTGAGAAGAAACAACAAATTCGGTTCTTAAATTCAATAATGAAAGTATTTAGAACAAATAATTACCAAAATCAACTCTATTATCTCAGTCGCCCATCTTCACTACATCAATTCATCGTCACTTGACTGAAACCCTATTTCCTTTCGGCTTGAACACTTCCGAAGATTTTTTAACATTTTTCTAACATCGTATTTGAAAATCCAAAAATAAATTAGATTAGATATTATACTTGAGATCCGAATTTTTTGGATAAATTTTTTTAAGAGATTTCACAAATTGGGGAGAATATCATATTGAGATAGAATTTATTCCATAAAGATTAGTACTCTTCAAAATGATAGGTTAAATATTTTTTTATTTAATAAAATTAATTAGGAAAAATATGATATTTTTTAGAAAGAAAAAAATTAGGGAATTAGGTGGGAACAATACCATTTTGGAATTATTAATTGATAGAAAATAGGTGCATTTTAATATTGATCAATTTTGGATTTTCTTTGCCATTCTCATATGTACTTGTGTTTTTGGTATTAAAATATTTTTTATATTGTTTTCATAATTATTCAAGAAATTTTGGAGTATTTTCAAGTTAAGAAACATGATCATAGGTTAAGGAATGAACTCGGATTGAGTTTGGGCCATTTTGGACCCAAAAGCCAGTGTATGCTAAAATATACCATAAGTAATGGTATGTAAATTATCTGTAAGGGACAAAATTATTTAGAGAGTCAACTTAACAAATGAGGTGACTGATGAGTGTGTAGACATACAAATTTAACGTATATTTCATCCTGTGTAAAATTAATTTATATTTATTTTAGGATTAATTCAATATAATTTTTAAATTAAATAATTAAATTAATTGATATTTCATACATATTTTGTTGGTTAATTAAAAGTCGTCACATGTCAAAATGTTGCAGGTATTATCAAATTAAATCACATTAAATTTGATAATTATCACAAGGATATCAGATATGATGAAATCAGGATGGATCACTTAAACAGAGTTTTAGAGTTATTGAAATTCTACTTCTGGATATGATCAAATAATGGTGGATCAATCAAATCATTCCACTCCTATTTTGAAGTCTTTCAGATTCTCTATTCTACATCTAATTCAACATTCAAAAACACAATTACACACAATTTGAAGAGTTCAAGAGCTATAGGAATATTCTCTCCAAGGATCTTCAAAGGCGATTCAGGTTCTAATCTTTTAACGATCTTCAAATTCTAATCTTTTAACCTTTTAACGATCTTCAAATTCTAATCTCTTAAGGATCTTCAAAGGCGCTTCAAATTCTTCAACAATCTTCAAGACGATCTTCAAAGTATTCAAAAGGAAGCCACAAGAAAGACGTTCAATACCAAATCAAGGTGCTAAACCCCTCCAATTGATCTTTCTCAAGTCGAAGATCATCAAATTCAAAGCAATCTTCACAACTGTTCCTTCAAGAAATTCAAATCTGAAGAAACTTTGACCAAAGTCAACTCAAAATATTGAAGAAAAGAATCAAATGATTAGAGAAATTGTAACCCAAAATTCATTTTGATTCGACAAATTCAATTTGTGCAAATTTTTTGTATTTATTTAAATATTAAAAGTGGAAACCCCCATTCATTCTTAACCGTTTTAATTTACCAACATTCTTTTTGTCAAATGTTTATAAATTATTCTTTTTTAGCCAAGAGAACATTTTTTGTCCCATTATACCCTTTTAGCATTGAAATTTCTCTGTTCTTTTATTTGTTTCTTGTCCCTCTCTCATCTCTAATTCACATACTCCTTCTATTAACAACACACAATATTCTCCATTAAAAAAATATTTTCCATGTATCGACGTGGCTACGGTGAGCGATGGTGGCTGGGAGCGGATGAAGATCTGTGTAAGTTTCTCACCCATTTTTATTTTCTTATTTTTCTACCAACGTTTAATCATTGTGCTTAATTTTTAGGAAGGCTGCGTAAGGTTCAATGCCCTCCCCCACCTTTTTTTTCTAATTGTTTTTCCATTACCTTTTAATGATTCTTCTTAAGTTTGTGTATGGCGGTTGTTTAAATTTCAGTCCACCTCTCCTTTTTTTTTTTTTTTCCTTTGTCCTCTTTAATTTTTCAATCACTTTCTTCTCCAACTATTATTACATTTGATTTCATTACAAAATCAAAGATGCACTTTAATTCAATTCATTCTTCCATTTCTTTCCGATTCAAAAAAATGCATTCTCAAATAAAGTTATGATTTTTTATGGAATGTATGTTCATGATTATTTAATAACTTATATATGTTGGTACGGATTATTATATAATGCTATGAGATGCTCATAAATTAATGATTTCAGGTTGGTATGAGCTGAAATATTGGTTGGTATAAGCTTTGAAATTATGGTACAAGTAGAAGTATTTGTTGGTACGAACTACTAATTGTTGGTATAAGTTGAAGTATATATTGATACAATTTAATTACATGGTAATATGGGTTGAAGTATACATAGGTACAAAGTTAATTATATGATGGTACGGCTTTAATTATATCGAGGTATGACCTAACAAAAGGTTGGTGCAGACTTAATATATGAAGTTATAGACTTAATTATATGGTGGTATATGTTGAATTATAGGTTGGTACGACATTTATCATCTACTTGAGTTGATTTTTAAATATTTATCTTAGTTGATTTCTTATTTGGTGTACTATTTTCTCATTCATTATTTGACATTTTTGCATGTAGGATAATAGGGGCAGACATGTGATTATTGGGAAGGAGATGAATATAAATGTGACATGTCCGACTATATCATATTGTCACCAGCGGATAAGAGGATTACTTGTACAAATAACATTGAACATCTTAGTACGTCTACAAATGATCATGTTGAAGAATCATATGTTACACCATGCAAGACAAAGGGGGAAAGACACTACAACATATGTGGAGAAATATGACACAACCAGAAAAGTTGCTCAATACCTCGAACTGAGGTCCTTCATGATGAAACTAATTGATCGAACAATTGGGTTTAGATGATTAAGTTTGTTGTATTTTCACTTGTTGAATAACTGGAATTGTGTTATATGATTTGTTGTTATTGTGAATGTTAGTAATTATGGATCAATTTTTTTAAAACAAATTGTATATTTTATTGTTATTTTGAATGTTAGACGATTGGATTTGATTGTGTTATTATTTTTAAACTAACTAAAATTTAAGCCCGTACCAAATAATAATGTAGCCACCACCAACAATAATTCAACTCATATCAATAAATATTATAACACGTATCAACAAATATTATATAGCTCGTACCATCAATAATTCGGTTTGTACCAACAAATATTATAACCTACCAACAATAATTTAGTCTATACTAACAAAAATATTATATCTCATACCACCAATAATTCAGCATTTACCAACAAGAAGTATAGCCCATTTCAATAATTATTTCACCCGTATGAACAAATAGTATAACTCGTACCACTAATAATTGAGCCCCAAATTGTATAGCTCGTACCAATAAATATTGTAGCCCGTACAAACAAATATTATATCTCGTATCAACCATTCTTCAATCCGTACCAATAATATTTCAGCTCGTACCAATAAATGTTATAGCCCGTACCACTAATAATTAAGCCCGTACCAACAATTTGTATAGCTCGTACCAATAAATATTGTAGCTCGTACCAGCAAATATTATATCTCGTACCAACCATAATTCAACCCATACCAATAATAATCTCGTACCAATAAATGTTATAGGCCGTAACGACAAATAGTATAACCCGTACCACTAATAATTGAACCCATACCAACAAATTGTATAGCTCATACCAATAAATATTATAACTCGTACCAACAAATATTATATCTCATACCAACCATAAATCAACCCGTACCAATAATAATTCAGCTCGTACCAATAAATCTTATAGTCCGTACTAATAATAATTCAGCTCGTGCCGACAATAATTCTTTATTCTTATTTGTTTAACAAAATGTGAAGCAAGGTTAATGCATATGATCATTACTAAAAGATCAACCTCCAAAACATTCTAAAAGATGTAAAATATGGAAAGATTTACATGTTTAATCAACAACGACTACTTCACCTAAAATTACAAGACTAATCAAAATTTATTTATGATAAGGTTACTTGTGCAACGGATTCCAAGTATTGTTTTGAGGCACTTATGTTCTTCAAGACTTCTACAACCTGCAATAAGTCAAATTCTCTTTAAACATTTTAACTCATATAAGCAAATAATCATTCTTCTACGTGAATTGTAAAACTAGGAAAAGTTTGACCATTATTTTATCTAAGGTGGAAAGTTCATGATGAATGAAAATAATAAATTGCAAAAACAAAAAAAATATTGTATGTGTCTATGCTCCATGAGCCTTGAAAGTTCGAAGATACACCAGTGCCACGTTGAATGTAGAACAACAGTAAAAATAGATTTTCCACAACTTACGAATAAATGAATTCATAGAAAATAACATTGAACATACAAATTGCATACCAAATTAACAATTCTTAAAATACATTAGGTAGACGACCACCAGTGACATTGTCAAAACCTCCTTATAAATTGTGATTGTAACTGCTCGCACCATTAATAAAGACTTGAAAGTATTCACAAATCTATAAATCTACCTTAATTGAACAAATAATGATACAAATAATTGTAGATATATCCCATTTGAATATGATATATATTAATCACTTCATTAAACCTCAAACAAAAAATATACTCAAAACTAAATACATTTGCAAATAAACTTCCACAAAAGTTAGAAACCCACACCCATAATAAAAGGTTTCAACATCCAAAGTGCATAACATATCCCATAAATATGATCATGTCTATCTTTTCATTCAATTCCTATCCAAACTTGTTTTCTCCATTGATATTTGGTTAATAAGCTTGTAGCTAAACTCCTAAAACTTGACATGCATGCTCTTACACCTCTCCCTCCCATCTCCACGTCATGTAGCTCATTTATCCACCACGTTGCAAAAATTCCAATGACCACTCTCTGAATTTGACAATAGTAAACTAATTACAATGCAAAAACATAATGATGCAAATTCAATATTTAGAGTTTTTCACATTTAGAGTGCAAGTTGATAACCAATCCAACACACTTCCGTACATTCCAACACGAAAAGCCTGAGATTTCAACTGATACCAAAGTGATAATATCTTATTCATGTTTTAAATTTAGAACAAGACATTCAATTCAATCCAGATTCCAGAACAAACGAAATCAATAACTTTGCTTTTTAATTCTCTCTCAATATATGCATATATGTAATACATTGATAAAAGACAATTGAGTGTTATAATAGTAAACAGGTATGGAGTGACCAGTGACGGACCCACGTGGGCGCCAAGGGGCACTGACCCCCTGAAATTTTCCAAAAAATATAGGTGTATTTTAATAATTTTATGTTTTAATTAAAAAAATAAATAAATATTAATTTTCATGATTCAATTTAACATTCTCATCCATTCACATATTTCTTCTTAACCTTTATTTGTATTTGTTTGTGGATATTTTTCTCATTCGTTAAGTATTTTCTTGCTCAATCCCCCTATATAAATTAATTTAAGCACACAATTTATTTTATTATTTTGTTTAATTTAACTGAAATTTGTTTTGTTTTTTATCGTTAGATTTCATCAATTTATTTATTCCGTTTATTGCCAACAATATACTATTGAGTATTGAGGGTTTCCATTTTACTTTATCAAAAAATTCAGTGATTTAAGATAATTTCTTTGAGTTTGATAAGGTTTTTCAATTGATATTGTGTGGGCATTTCAGTATTAAAAATAAATTAGAAAATGTTGATATGTGTTCTTCTTCATCTTTTTTTTTTTTTTTCCACAGAGTCTACACTAATCTAATTTTAAGAATCTCTTTTACATTATTTACCCCTCCCTCTCTCTCTCTCTCTCTCTCGCAATTCATTCTTTATCTAATTTCAATATATACTGTGTTAGCAATGAAAATATCATGCACCAATTTCAAAATACGAAAAATATAAGAAAAATGTTGTAATGTGTTAGTTTAATTTATTTATTTTTGTACGTTGATGTTGTCATGTTGGGTTGTAATTAAGTTATTAATTTGGATGTTATTATAATTTTATTAAATAATAGATTAACTCTATCAAATTTTGATAAATTTATATTCTTAATTTAAAATTATTGTATTTTTTTATTAGTCAACTCGGGCCCCTCTAAATTGAAATCCCGAGTCCATCACTGGGTATGGTTGAGTTCTTCACATTCCCTTGAAGTTCAATATACAAAACCCCAATACAAATCGACAAACTAAATTAATGTTGTCATATTTAGTAATTTTACAAACTAAATGTTACCAAAGATAACACCGCCTCAGAAGCTGTAAGAATAGTGCGCTGGCAAAGAGGAAACTGAGGGCCAACAATCCGTGACGGCAGAGGACGTGATCTCGGCGGCCTTTTAAGCGTGAGTGGATTTCAATTGGGAACATGAGTTTCAATAAAAAAGATTTTAAATTAGGTATTTCAATTATTTTTCAAATTTTATTTAATTAATCAATTAAAAAACAAAAAATAATAAACATAATTTTTAAAAAAAAACTGTTTTTTAAAAATTAATTCTGTTTTGTTAAATTAAATTAAATTTTTGTGTTTTTATTTTTCAAATTTTCTTTAATTAATGAATAAAAAAACAAAATTAATGAAATTGGGGGCGAGTGTTGTGCACTCGCCCAGAATTGGCCAGAAAATTGAGATTCCGACGAAAATCGAATCAAAATTGGACACGTTTAATATAGGAGGACTAAAATTGGACACCGGAAAAATAGATGACTAAAAATGGACAACGGCCCTAGAGGAGGACCTAAAATGAATTTTTCCCTTTTTTCCAACTACCTTCCAAAGTTTGAGATATTAGCATTGGATATCTCTTGCACATCTTTTTTGGAAGGTAATTAGATTAAGATGCATATATGTTTCTTATTGTCTTGAAGCTCATCACTATTTATTGATACCAGCTTTTTACCCTTTTTTGTTTTACTCCACAGATAACTGAAGACATATGTTCAACTCCGAAAATGAGGAATCTTAAGCAATTGATTGTAAAAGCTTGGATAGAATTGTTACAAAATACTACAATGGGCTAGTCGAACAAACAGAAATGAGCAACAGTAAACAGAAAGTCGAGTCGAGGAAGACCTCTCTCCTTAAGACGAGATACGCCCAGGGTAGTGCTCACTGAAACCTTGCGTATCGTCTCTAAAAAATAAAATGATTTCATCTCACGAGTAGTAGCACCACAAACTCGAAAGCTCCAGTAAATTTTAGTGCTTTGAGAATTGCGCAAATGCAAGATGGAAAACAATACAAAAGAATTTGATTTCGTATATAAAATGATGCATGATAACCCCTATATATAGGTCTACAACATGGGAGGTTACACCTGAATTTAAGGAGAATTTACTGCCCAAAAAAGGGTCTTTTAATGCAAGTTAACGCCCCATTCAAAAATAAAAAACAGTAAAAAAACGTTCACGGCGTAGCAAGATAGCATTTTCAGCATTTTGGACAAGTTGCTGAATTTTTCAGCATATTGCTACTGTACTTTCAGAATACTGCTACAGTACTCACTGCTACAGTACTTTCTGCACATTTTCAGCATGCTGCACCCGTTGCAGCAAGCGTGAGCAGCACTTTGCTCCCGTGCAGCAACCCGGTGCTGTTGACGACGTCGTAACTTTTGTCCAAAAAGATAAATCCGGGTCAGGTAAAACCTGAGCCCCAGGTGCCGTTGACGACATCATAACTTTTGTCCAAAAAAATAAACTCAGGTCGGGTAAAACCCGAGCCCCGACCAGCCCAACATCCAATTGCCAAGGATCAAGGCCCACGGCCGAGGTCAGGCCGGGTCAGGTCCGAACCGAGCCCCACACGCGCGTGCGTGTGTTGCACAAGCATACCATTCCAATAGTATACTAATTACTAAGTCTCTTCATATGCCTTTTCTTATACTTGCATTTTCAATGACTATTTTCCTATGTGGGATAGTTAAGCACTCCCCCACATCCAAGACCTTCAATTCTCATTTCAAGTGGCCAACTTTGATGCTTAATTTCTCACTCACCAAAAATTGGTTTTGAGCGATTCAAAATGTCTCGATTATCTAGTCCAACCGTAGATTAATCTTTTGACATCCAATTCTTAAAAGGATTAAATTTTAGCCACTTTATAATCGGTTAAAGTGGTGCCACCCACCACTTTCAACAACCAATTTTCCAACAAGAATATGATGGCTTTCTCATTCCACTCATAAATTTAGTAAATGCATCACCTTACATGCAAAGATTTGTGCTCTATGTATAACCCTTTTCTTCATGTGCCTATCCATCTTAACATTTTCCTTGTTTCCGATATGTTATCTTAATTTTGCAATAGCAAAGTTCTTATGTTTTGTTGTAGGCAATGCATAGGTCACTTCCATTTATTGAGAGCAAGGCTAGAAAAATTATGAGGTCATATCCTCAGCTCAAGCAGATAGAGTTTGTGGGATATCAAGGTGTCATAGGCAAACAAGAATTGTTTACGCGTTTATTAGACAACGTTGTTGCACTCGAGAAAATTGTTATTGATACACGCACTTCCAAAAGAAATTGGAACTATTTGGAGAAAATTTATTTCAACACTTGTAATAATAAGAGATTCAAAGCTTCGTGCAATGAAGCTACTTGAAGGGCAGGTGCCTCCAACAGTAAATCTGAAGATTCTTTAGTTATTAGTTGTTATTTTCTTAAGTTATGTTTGGAATGAAATATTTTCAATTTGAAAAGATGATTTACCAATTTTAAAACAAATACTTGAATTTCTTTGAAGTATACAAAATTCGACCACCGTGTCAAAATAATCCAAACTGCTAAAAATAATGCAAGAATAATATAATCCAATACCACAGAGTCAACTCTTAGGGAAAAAAAAGAGCAATAAGTCAAACATTAGACAAATGTGGAAACCTAATAGGAAGGGGTAACATAAACAAACTCATTATAAAAGTTAGCCTTCGAACAACTGAAATGAGATATACTCATTACTTTTTTTAAGACAACATATGCAAAAAACTAACACTACAATTAAAACAACAAAACTTCACCTAAAAAAAACCAATTTTTGACATTTTTTGGCCAAACGACAAATGAAAAAAAAACCAATCAGAAATAATAATTTAGGGAAAAATAGAGACTTCTCATACATATGAATAACAAATACATGAAATAAAACTACATATGAAATGTCAATTAGATGAGTTATGAGCCCTTGCGTTGCACGGGTCCGAACCTAGTACTAGGAATAATGCACTAACAACGTCTTGAATACTGTTGTAAAAACATCAAGTTTTTCTATCGTGTTTTTCTTCTCCAACATTTAATGCAGATTTAAAAGTTGTGTTATTCTGTTTTACTTTTCTTTTTCATTTTTGTAAATTCATTTTCTCTTCCTTTTCTTTTATTTTCATTTTTTCTTTTTTTTTATAATAATAAAAATATTATGGAACCTTTTTAGTGCCAAAAAGAGCTGAATTAAAATATTGCAAAACTAAGACAAAGTGGACAACTTTATTATTGAACTAAACATTGTAAGACTTAGAATAAAAGAACCCCACAATGTGCAGGGTATAACAAAAGTACTCGAGCTTCTAAGGGAAAAGCAATTTGACCTTCAAATGATAAAGGGAAAAGAGCAAATCGGCTGTTTTTGGGGAAGCAATTAAATCCAAGATATGAAAGAAAGCAAATTGAATAAGAGAAGTAGCAAAACTAAGCATAGCAAACAACTAAGAATAAGATTCTTATGAGAGAATTAAACAAATCTAATTTAGGGGACAGTCTCACATAGGTTTCTGTTAACAATTACAAAATTTTTAGATTTATTTTTTGAGGCACAATTACTGAAAGTTCCTTCCTTGCTCGACTCCTTGCACTTACTTCGACCTCATTAACTTTGTTCTTATGAGTGGCAAAATAAGGTTTCTCCTCCAAACGTTTAATAGGTTTGCGCGTATCAACAACAACTTTTTCAAGTGCAACAGCATTGTCCAAGAAATGGACAAGCAATTCTAGTTCACATTGCGCACCTCGATATCCCACAAATTCTATCTCCTTGAGCTGAGGATATGATCTCTTTGTAGTCTTCTCCACAATAATAAGAGTCCTCGCATTTCTAGTCTCCATCTCAATAAATTCAGGATGTGTTGCCTGCAACAACAACACACAATACAAGAACTTTGCCATTGCAAAATCAAGATAACATAGGATAACAATAAGATGAATGGCACAAGAAAAAATTTACCTCGAGCACAAATCTCTGCAACTGCAAGCTAGGTAATACACGTAGTAAATTAGTTATCAGAATCATGAGCGGTTTACCATTATCTTTCATAGTTGTTACTATTATCAATTGCTTAAGATTCCTCATTTTCACAGCTGAGCCCAGAATTATCTGTGGAGTCAAAACAAAAAACGAAAAAGGATCAAGAAATACTACAACCACCACTGAGCTTATGAGACATTAATGCAGAAACATGCATCTTAATCTTACACTATGATCAGATAATGGAAAGGGAATATTCAATGTTAATCCTGAGGAAATATCCAATGTTAATATCTCTAACTGTGGAAGGCACTTTGAGAACCGCCACAAGACATCTCCAACATCCCATATCGATCCCTCAATATACATTTCGACAAGCAGAGGAAGATTCTTAACAACAAAATGACCTGGCCTTGAGCCTACAAACTTAAAATAAACAAGATTGACGTCATGAATCTCAACTGATCTGAGTCTGTAACATGAGTTTATTTCTAAGCGTTTAAATGACGGAAATGGCCCAACAATCTTTAGAGTCGAAAGACCATTGGATTTAGAAAGGGATAGATCTTCTAGCAGAGGACAATTGCATAATAAGAATGCCAAGGCTTCACCGCTGACATTCACCCAACACAGAAATATCTTTTTAAGATACTTGACATGATCAATTGAGCCAGAAAAAAGATTATAGGGATCAAAAGTATAATTGTCGTTAGAGAGGGGATGTCTGAAGAAAAGATAGGCAGTCAAGTTCAACTCAAGACTCTGAACCTTCTTAGTAAGAGCAAATCTAAGCCATTCATCAATCAAGTTTCTATAACTCTCAGTTAGATCAAAGAACACTCTGAATTCCTCAAGGTTGGGGCTCTTATGCAATGCTATGACATGATTAACCCATTCCACATAATTCAACCTCGCCTTATCAAACCTCGACTCATAACCGACCACTAATCTTCTATCTCCAAAGGCCATTTTCACCATTGATGATGTTCCATCAAAATGAAGCTTAGTTATGAAGGTCCACAAATATCTCCATCGAGAAGAAAGTGTGCTAGTCGCAACTGCTTCCTTAAAAGGAAGGGAAGACAATATCAACGCTAATAATTCATCAGGTAGACTGCTGATTCGATCAACTTTTTTATCCCTACACTGCAAATCAACATAAGAAGATGCAAATTAATTTACAAAAAATCTAGAAAAAAAAATTAGAGAAAACAAAAGAAGTGATTATCAGTAATCTACAATCTCATATGGGAGTGGTATCTTGTCCATTGCAGACTGCAATAATCTCAACTCCTCCTCCACCAAAATTCTTCCTCTAAACCCAAGTTTGCAAAGCTTATCCAAACAGTCAACATCAGCCATGTCCAAAACCCTAATTTCATCAATTCCCATTACTTTATCCAATAAAATCTGGCGTTGGCAATTGTTGTGATTTTTCCTCGCTCGCAGTAACTGTATTTCTTCCTCCAACTCCCTGATTCGAGAATCGTCTTCTTCACACTTGTCGACTGCGTCGAAATACTCGTGCATAACTTTCCAAGATCGCGAAGAATTTACAGATTTTGAACGCTTTCTTGATCGATTGTAATCCATTAATCCATCTTCTCCAACACTCTTAACCATTCTGTGTGAAAATAGTGGAAATTTGGAAAAATTTAATGGGAAGGAGAGAAATTAGGGTGGAATTTATACGATCTGTAAATCAAAATCGTAATAGACAATATATCATTGAGATTTTTTGACTTACATAATAAGATATATAGATTATATTGCAAATCGTAGATATTTAATTTGTATTATTATTTGGATAAATTTCAAATAGATAGATAAACGAAGATTAAAAAATTCAGAAAATAATGATATCAAAAATTAGAAGAGATTATATCCGGATATGATTGTTGAGAATCTGTAAATAAATCTTAGATATTATAGTTAAGATCCGATTCTCTTTTTGTATAGAGATTTTTACAAGATTTCACAACCCTGGAACCGACTCAAGCTAGTGCAGCCCAAAGAAATAGGTGGGTAGTCTCTGCTAAAATTTGCATATTTCCTGTACTGTTGTTGATTGTGAGGAATTCTCATACTATTTCACTAGTATATAGGTCCCGTGCGATGCACGGACATATAAAAATTATTATTTTTGTGTTTTAATATGAAAATGTTGAACACAAAATAATATATTATTTAAGATTAATTTCAATAAAATATGATACCCACGTGATACATGACCATAAAATTTAAATATTATGAATTTAATGTGAAAATGTCAATTTACGGAAAAATCAAGTTCTTGATAATATTTCATTTTCATTTGGTAACCCGCATGATGCATGGTATATAAATTTCAAGTATTGTAATTTTTTGATATAGATACGTTGACTATATAAAACAAACTTTGATTATTTAGAATATCTTTTAGATATAACAAACCTTTATTTAAATATTCTTTTTCAAAAAAAAATTCATCACATCCCCATATATAATAAAATGTCAAATAACATTCATTCTCCAATTACATCCCTCTATCAAACCATCCCCCACCCACCAATGAATTTTCATATATTTGTCACTATTTCGACATAGTTTAACTTCCTAATATTCTCACTTGAAAACTTGAGTATGATGTTCATAGTCATAATATTGTCATAAATCTTGATGATTTATTGAAAGAACAAACTTACAACAAATTGATGGAGAATATTAAATAAGTGTTTCACTGTATATTAGAATGAGTTAATTTCATTTTCCAATCAATACTATGCACGTTTTTTTAATTTTGCATCCTAAACTATTTTTTTTTCTCCAATCACAATTCATACTACATGTTTTGTTTACTTTTGCAACCTCCAACCAATATTTTCCGACGAAAAAATGTCCACGCGATTTTATGTACTAATTGAGGGTTATCTTCTTAATTTTCTAGGTCATTAACTAACTCCCCCTCCAAAAGCGAATTTTGCCCTAATTTTTCCCACATTTTTTTTATAAATTGTTTGAGCAAATGAAGATTAACGGTGAGGTTCAAACAAAAAATTAGATATTTTTACCATTGAAAATAGTTGATGAATCAAATTTATTAATGTCTTAGAAATGCAAATAATGAAAATAATCCTCAATTAGCACATGAAAATCACGTGGGGGCTTTCTCGCCGAATAATGTTGACCGGAGGTTGTAAAAGTAAACAAAATCTATAGTATATGATGTGATCGGAGAAAAAAATTAGTTTAGGATACAAAATTAAAAAAGGTGCATAATACAGGTTGAAAAATCTAATTAACCCTATTAGAATATATTTGTTGATTGCGTTATTAAAAGTCTAATTAGAGCTATAAAATTGCATAAATCAAAATATAAAAGGGTATCTTAAATTCTAATATTGACTTTTTTTAGTTTGTATATGTTTTTTTATTAGATTCCATCAAATATTATTATTTCTTTTAAAGTTCACCGTTAGTTTTTTGATTAGATTCCATCAAATATTAATTTTTTTTCTAAAGTTCGTAAGTGTACTCAATTATTTTACATTTTTCAAATATTAAGATATTTTTTGAAGAACATATTAATTGTTCAAATTTATTTTTTTAATTTATTTATGTTTATATATACATAACAAATTAAAATTAATGTATTAAAATAACAAAATAGGTAAGTTGTTTGTTCTGTTATAGTTTCATTTATTTGTGACATTTAAAAATATTAAATTGACTGAAAAAAATTACTTAAAGTATTTTTTGATAAAAATTAAATAAAAAAGAAGGTGCTTTTATTCCAAAAACTGGTTGCGAGTGAGATATACAAATTTATTTAAAACATTTGAAAATAAAAAAACATTTATCATTTAATTTGTTATTTAGTGTATCAATCAAACATGTTTCAACTAATTTTATATTAATCTTGAATTTTTTGATCTCTCATATTGAAATGTAGTTATGCAGTCAAAGTTTACCAATCTATGTATTATAAATTATATCATAATCATCAATTTATTGCTTTTTTAATATTGTTAATCATGTTTTTTTAGTTACTTTTTTATGTATAAAAGTCAAGTTTTTTTTATTGAATTTAATTGTAATTATTATTCAATCAATATATATCTATATATGTGTAGGTGTAAAAAAGTTAGAAATTTGAGAATCATAAAATGACGTCTATTTTACTCAATTGGTGAGTAGTAATTAATTAAATTAACTCATATATATATATATATATATATATATATATATATATATATGGGTGATAAATTAGTGGAGAAAAATAATGATTAAATTTAGATATACTGCCACTAAATAAGGAAAATGTGTGATTGGTTAATATGAGATAATTAATGATAGGTGTTATTTCTATATGTAGAAGATCACACAAAATATATTTTCTATATTTAATAGTTATCAATTATTAATTATTAATATATTACATATTCAGTAAGTGAAAATGAACGGGAAATTTTTTATATTTCTATTTGTAGGGGGTAATTGTTATTATATATATATATATATATATATATATATATATATATATATTTCCTGTTTTGCCAAAATCCAATGATATTGTGGGCTGAATACCGTGGAATCATGAAGGTTTTTGTACATTCATGTCTTTTTTTTTGTTTTTTTATATTGTTCTTTTTTTTTTAATATTTAGATAATATTAATTTGCAAATTCATAAAAATATTAATAATAAAAGAACGGTTTTAAAACTATATTTATAAATACTCATTTTTATTCTTATTATTATGTTGTTATATAATTAAGGGTTTTACATAAGTATGTGTTTTATATCTATAAATATACATTTTAAAACTATAAGTATCGTTTTTATTCTTATTGCATGTTATCCTTATCCTTATCCTTATATATATAAAAGTAAGACCAAAATGCCACATGACATTCATACAATGTTTGCACATTAAATTCTCTTATTAATTATTTTTTTTACTTTTTTTTATAGATAAATTTTATTTTAATTTTACAAATTAAATCTATAATAACTAGAATTTTAAAGTTAATTAATGTGGCTATTTAATGATATTGATTTAATTATGTTGATAATATACATTAGTAAATAGTATATGAATTTTAATTAAATTTCTTAAAATAACACATGCTAGATTCAATTATAGAAATTATTTATAGATATAAAAATTGTTTAATTTAAATTTTTAGAGAAAAATATAAAAAATTAAAGTAAAGGTGAGTTGATTAAGAATGATTATTGACTTATTATAAATGAAATTAAATAATTTTTGTTAATATGTTTTTTATTTATATTTTTTCTTATATAAATAATATTTATATTGTTTTAATTTTATTAAGTTTAATTTAATTTTTTTACACCCGTGTATTACACGGGCCATATACTAGTGTTGCTATATAAGTAGGTGTTTTTATATAAGTATGTGTTTTACTGCTATAAGTATACATTTTACAGTTATAACCAAGGACGGAAAAGTCACGGTATTTCGCCGAAATACCGTGAATTGGAGACAGCCGATACTAACATTGCCATACAAAAATTTTCGCCAAAAAATCCCCAATTTTTCGCCGATTTTTCGATATCGATGAACAGTGCCAATTTTCTGAAGGTTGTCGGCGATAATTATATCGTGTCGGTGGAGAGCTGTATTTTCTATTTTTTTTTTCTAATTAATTCGCTGGCTCCTTCAATTTTTTCGTTCTGTATTATCGCAGGATTCAGATTGCATGGTTTTATTTTGATTTGCAGTGTGGGGATAAAAAAGGTGCATCAATTGGTAGAATCAGCATTCTACCTGAAACTCAATGTGGGGATAAAAAGGTGCATCAATTTAAAGGAAGCAGTTGCGAGTAGCATACTTTCTTCTCGATGGAAATATTTGTGGACCTTCTTAACTAAGCTTGATTTTGATGGCACTTCATCAATGGCGATCATGACTTTTGGAGATAGGAGATTACTGGTAGATTATGAGGCTAGGTTCGATAAGGCGAGGTTGAATTATGTGGAATGGGTTAATGATGTTATAGCATTGCATAAGAGCCCCTACATTGAGGAATAAAAGCTCGATTGATGAATGGCTCAGATTTGCTGTAGCCAAGAAGGTTGAAAGGCTTGAGTTGAATTTGATAGAGGCTTCCACAAGACACCTCTATGAAGGTTGTTATACTTTTAAGCCGTATATCTTTTCGTGGGCCTACAAGGGAAGCTTTTCCGACAAAAGTGATCATGCAAGTGTCTTAAAAAGGTATTTCTGAATAGTGTGGATGTGAATGGTGAAGCCTTGGAATTCTTGTTATGCAACTGTCCTATGATGGAACATCTATCCGTTTCTAAATCCATGGATCTTAGAACTGTAAGGATTATTTGAAGAAATTAAATCAAGCATGAGAATACAGGAAACGACTCAAGAATCAGATCTGGAGCAATCCAAGGAAAGAAGCTGTTAGCATGCATGTGCATGGGTTTGTTAGGAGTTAGGGTCTCTGGGTGTATCTGTTAGGATAACAGAAATTCGTTGCTAGGTGAGGGTTAATTGTGTCAATTAATTGAGGGCTTGTATTGTATATATAGCCATGCATAAGTGTTTGTAATATCATCAGATTTCATCGTGAGAATAGAGAGGTACAGATAGATAGAGTTCGAGTTAGGGTTCTAGAAAACCCTAGTCTGCGTACTGCATTGATTGTATTGTGTTCTTGCGATTTAGTGAATTTCTTTGTGCGATCTTGCACCGTGGATGTAGGCCAAGTGTTTCCCGGCCGAACCACGTTAAAATTCTGGAGTTTTGATCTTGTTTTCGAAGCTACATTGTTCAGTTCTTTGCTTGCGTATATTGTGTGTTCATCTTGAGTTGTATCTGTGAGTTTGCTGGCAAATTCGATCCAATCTTTACATTATTGGGCCATTTCCGTCGTTTAAGAGCTTAGAAATAGACTCTTGTTACAAGCTCAAGTCAGTTGAAATTCGTGATGCAAATCTTGTTTATGTGAAGTACGTAGGCTCAAGGGTTCATTTTGTTGTTGAGAATGTTCCTCTACTTGTGGAAATGTATATTGAGGGATGGATAATGCGCATTCCAGAAAACTTATTGCAGTTTCCCAACTACCTTCCACAATTAGAGATATTAACATTGGATATTTCTTGCTCATCTATTAGGAAGGTAATTAGATTAAGATGCATATATGTTTCTGTATTGTCTTCAAGCTCATAACTATTTATTGATCCCAGCTTTTTCCTTTTTTTCTTTTACTCAGTTGGTTGAAGACGTGTTCAGCTGTGAAAATGAGGAATCTTAAGCAATTGATAGGAAAAGCTTCGATATGTTATGATTACTCTCTCATTCCGCTCACTAATTTATTAAACGCATCACCTTGCTTGCAGTCTGCAGATATTTGTGCTCGAGGTAACCCTTTTCTTGCAGAGATATGTTACCTTAAATTTGCAATGGCGAAGTTCTTCAATATGTTGTGCGTTTTGTTGTAGGCAACACATGGGTCGCCTCTATTTCGTGAGAGCAAGGATAGAAAGATTGTGAGGTCATATCCTCAGCTGAAACAGATAGAGTTTGTGGGATATGAAGGTGTGATGAGAGACAGGGACGGATTTAGGGGGGCGCGGGGGGTGTTCGCCCCCCTAGGATTTTTATAAAATTTCAATTTATATATAGACTTTGTTATTTAATTTTAAGAGTTCGCCCTCCTTGATTTGTAAAATTTCGCCCCTCTTAAGTTGTAATTAAAAATATGATTTAGCAGTGATAGTAAAATAAAACTGTGATAAAATTGGAGAAATTTGTGAATAACTAGTCCACAATTTGTTAAATCATATTTTATTTGATTGTAGTAAATTAATAAGTTAAATAGATTTACAACTTATGAGACACAATTTTAGCCCAAAGGCCCAAACTATAAGCCCAATTTATTTATAATACCTCATAAGTTATAATTTGAAGCCCTTATATTAAAAGGGGATAAAGGGTGAAAAGAATAGATTAGGGCAACTTGTCAAATTCAAATTCTCTATCTCAATTTTCAATTCAATATTCATTTTGGATGCACATGATCTATCATTCAAGTAAAATTCAACATATTTTCAGAATTTCAAGTCAAAAGGTGAGTTGAGAATTTTGAATTCATATTTTATATCACTTACAAATGTGTTATTCTAATTTAGATGATTTCATGATCATGAATGATGAGTAATGAGTTTATTGTTTCCTTCCTCAATTTTTGGATCATGTAGGCAAAGAGTTTGTAGCTTAGCACATTAGTATTTTATAAAAATTGAAATAAATTTTGAAAAAGGCATAAGGCAGGGCCGCAGAGTTGAATTCGAAAACAGAGCATTAATTAGCTTTAGAAGTTTGAATGATGGAGAGGAGAAGCATTTATGTTAATTATTTTGTAATATATTAATATATATATAATTTATAAATATATATGTGATATGATATGTGTATTAAAAAGTGTTGTATTTCTAATTCTTAAAGTATTTCATTGTATATCAAGATCTCATATTCTCATGGGCAACAAAAAGATTGATTCTTTTTTCAAGAAAAGATGTCCTAAAATCAATGGATTTTCAAGAAATGGATTTTCATTTTAAGGATGATATGGTGGAATTACTTGTCCTTAGCTCCGCTTTGGATCCACGAGATGATTATAAATCATTTCGAGTTGAAGACATATGCAAGCTTGTGAATAAGTTTTATCCTGATGATTTTACAGCACAAGAAAAAGAGCATTTGAAAATTCAATTGGAGCATTTTGAAATTGATGCACACCAAAACTCAAAGTTACAAAATGTGTCGACAATTGCAAACTTATGCCAAGTGCTAGCAGAGACAGAAAAGTCTATAGATTATCCTCTTGTTGATAGAATTATTCATCTTGTGCTAACTCTTCCTATCTCAACAGCAACAACAGAACACACATTTTCTGCTATGAAGATTGTGGAGACACGACTTAGGAACAAAATGGAAGATGATTTTCTTTCGACTTACTTGGTCACATATATCGAGAAAGAGATAGCTCGAGAATTTTCAATAGATTCTATCATTGATGATTTTGATCTCTTGAAATACCGTAGAGTACAATTCAAGATGTCGAACTTAGAAAAATAGAATGATGGTTTATCTTTTGTATATCTTTCTTTTTGTATAGACTTTATGATATATTGTAGAAGAAAAATATTTTATCAAATTATGGATGTCTATTAAGTTACTTCTTTTCAATAACACTATATTTTAGTATTATATATTCATGAACTGTAAATTGGGAATGTTTTTTAAATAACACTACAAAATGAAGATTTCCGCCCCCCTGAAACAAAATCCTAAATTCATCCTGATGAGAGAACAAGAACTGCTTACGCATTTATTAGACAGTGTTGTTGCACTAGAAAAAATGGTTATTGATACACGCACTCCCAAAAGATATTGGAACGTTTTGGACAAAATTTATTTTGACACTAAGAAGAGATTTACCATGGTAGAAGCGTCTGCAAAGCTTCGTGCAATGAAGCTACTTCAAGGAAAGTTGCCTCCAACAATAAATCTGACGATTCTTTAGTTGTTAGTTGGTATTTTCTCGAGTTGTGTTTGCAATGAAATATATAAAATTCGTAGTAGTAAATCCATCAGTAATGTTAGGATTGATTTGGATTCGAAATCCATTACTTTTATTTTGATATATAACGCAACAAAACATGTGTTAACTATGAATTTTAGGAATATATATATACATATATTAGAGCGACTTGGACTTGAAACACTGTTCAAGTTCAGAAACCGAACCAATCATGTACCTCCACTTCCTATATTGACATATCTAGTGCAACATACGATGCTTTAAAAGTTCTCTCCACAGGTAGCTCGAGTATAAATTAAATGTTCTTTATCCCTAAATGTAGGTAGTATATTGGTAAGAATATGATTATTATTATTTTTCTTATTTTTCTGTTTTGATTTTATTTTATTTTAGATTACAATTCTCAAGTGCTTGTTAGCAAAAATGTTTTATCATATTCTGATCTTAGTATATATGATACTCCTACTTAGTATTGATAATGTGAACTATTATGAAACTGTATACATCTTTAGCAACTGCGAGTTCCACCCAATTTATCGTCATCATTGAGTTCTCTTTTCTTTTGCAATCAACAAATTGAGTGAGTACTTGCATGCACCAACTGTAAATCATTTGGAGTGCATGCAAACACTTTACTAAGATATCTTAAAGGTACATATACTACTGGACTTGTGTTCACTTCTGTTCCTAAACTGACTCTTGAAACCTATGCAGGGCAAGTTGTTTGGATAATAGAAGATCAACAGGTGGTCACTGTGTGTGTTTGGATTTTAAGTGCAATTATGGAGAATTTGATATGAACGAAAAAATTAAGAACAACGATTTGTTGACCCAGTTCATCAACGATTTGTTGAGCCAGTTCGTTAAGAATGACTACGTCTGGGGCACTACCAAGTCATCAACGATTTGTTGAGCCAGTTCGTTAAGAATGACTACGTCCGGGGCACTACCAAGTCGGGAGATTTACTAATTTTCGTGTATTGACAAATACAATGAATCAAAGGGTTATTTATACCTAAAAATGGGCCGTAAACAACAAAAGAAGAAGCGAAACCGAGATCAAAATCTCACTCTGCTACCTAAAATGTGAAAAAGATAGTGTTTTTTTTTTTTTCAGTGATGATTATTAATTGTGCTTATAGAGTTGAACAATTTATCATGATTGTTTCTTTTTTTAGCTTTAGTTACTAGCAAGGCAATAATGAGCCTTCTTCTTTATTAGATATTCAAACATGATTTAATTTTTCTCAGTTTTAATTTTGGATTTCACATGATTGTAGGTGAAATTTAATTTGAGTTAATCATTTTCACAAAATAAGGTGTGATACTTCACGGATTAAAAGTTTTATATTTTCAAATTATTATTCAAATAAAAAATAAGTTTTAATTATAGCAAACGAAAGTTCAAAAACAAAGTTTAAAATATTACATGCTTTAAAAGACAAATTGTCATTATCCCCAACACTGAAAACACCTGCACAAAGGTCATGGGGGATAACAAGATTTTTATGAGACAGTTTTACAAATGTAATTCCGGGAAATTTTCTCACATAGGTTTCCGTAAACAACTAGAGAATCTTCAAATTTACTTTTGAAGGCACTATTACAGGAAGTTCTTTCCTTGCTCGTCTCCTTGCACTTACTTCGACCTCATTAACTTTATTTTCATGAATAGCAAGATCATTTTTCTCCAAATACTTTGAACTTTTAATGGGTTTGTGCGTATCAACAAGAATTTTCTCGAGGGCATCAGCATTGTCCAAGAAATGCGTTAGCAATTCAATTTCGCATAACTCACCTTGATATCCCACAAATTCTATCTCCTTGAGTTGAGGATATGACCTCACATTCTTTCTAGTCTTCCCCACAATAATTACACTCCTCGCAATTGTCTTCTTCCCAATAGATAGAGGATGTGTTGCCTGCAACAAAACACACAATACAAGAACTTTGCCATTGCAAAATCAAGATAAAATAGGATAATGATAAGATGAATGTGCACAAGAAAAAGTTTACCTCGAGCACAAATCTCTGCAACTGCGAGCATTGTAATTCATGTAGTAATTTAACTATCGGATTCATGAGAGAGTGATGATAATCTATCCTAGCTTTTATTGTCAATTGCTTAAGATTCCTCATTTTCACAGCTGAACACACATCTCGAATTGTCTGTGGAGTCAAAACAAAAAACAGAAAAGGATCAAGAAATAATACAGTTATGAGACATTAATGCAGAAACATGCATCTTAATCTTACCTTGTAAGTAGATCTCGAGGAAATATCCAATGTTAATATCTCTAACTGTGGAATGTATTTAGAGAACTGCAAGAGGACATTTCCAACCTCACATTCCGATTCTCCCCCAACATACATTTCGACAAGCAGAGAAAGATTATCAACAACAAAACGAACCTTTGGGCCTACATACTTCAAATAAACAAGATTCACATCACGAATCTCAACTGATCTGAGGCCGTAACACAAGTTTATTTCTAAGCGTTTAAATGACGGAAATGGCCCAATAATCCTTAGAGTCTTAAGATCTGTGGATTTAGAAACGGATATATGTTCTAGCATAGGACAGTTGCATAAGAAGAATGCCAAGGCTTCACTGCTGACATTCACACTATTCAGAAATATCTTTTTAAGATACTTGACATGATCAATTGAGTCCGAAAAACTTCCCTTGTTGGCCCACAAAAGATTATAGGGATCAAGAGTATAACAGTTGTTAACGAGGCGTCTTCTGGAAGACTCAGTTGTCAAGTTCAACTCAAGCCTCTGAACCTTCTTAGTAAGAGCAAATCTAACCCATTCATCGATCGAGTTTCTATAACTCTCAGTTAGATCAAAGAACACTCTGAATTCCTCAAGGTCGGGGGTCTTATGCAATGCTATAACATGATTAACCCATTCCACATAATTCGACCTCGCCTTATCGAACCTAGCCTCATAATCTACCAGTAATCTCCTATCTCCAAAAGTCATATTGGCCATTGATGAAGTGCCATCAAAATCAAGCTTAGTTAAGAAGGTCCACAAATATCTCCATCGAGAAGAAAGAATGCTAGTTGCAACTGCTTCCTTTAAAGGAAGGGAAGACAATATCAACACTAATAATTCATCAGGTAGAGTGCTGATTCTATCAATAGATGAATCTATTTTATCCAAAATCTGCAATCAACATAAATACTTGCAAATAAATTTATGCAAAAAGAAAGTGAAACAGCACTCAAGTAATAAGCGAATTTGATATTACATACAAATTCATAGAGCAAGAGAATTAACCTTGGAGACTTTTCCACTCGAACACTCATCCCGCCCATGTTTCGCCATTATACAATGTTAAATCACAACTTTTTTTGCAGCAAAAAACATGAATATTAATTTCAGAATTGTGAGAAGAAACTACAAAATCAAAGGATTTAAAACAAATAATTACCAAAATCATCCAATTCCAAGCCAATCTCAATCGCCCATCTTTACTTGACTGAAACCCTCTTTCCTTTCGGCTTTTGTTTCGTGAATCCGTTATGGAAAATTTCGCTAATTAAATTAGGCCGACACCTAATAAATTTTAAATTTTATGATCGAATATAATTTTTAAATGATAATATAAAAATTGCATGTGGAACCAAAAAATTGATTTTTTTATTTTTAATTTTTAACACTTTTGATATATTTTTTAAAAGTTTTTTTTTTTTTTTTTAAGAATTAGAAGTTTTTTCAACATTTAATAAGCTTTGATTTATGAAATGATGATTACTATATTAAATAACAAAAGAGGTTTGAAACTTTGAAGTTGGGATGGTGAATGAATAATTTGGTAATTGGTTTATTTAAAAGCATAACTTACATGTGATATTAGTTGATTGGATTGACCCGTTGTTAATTCAACCAGTATTTCAGCCACGCGATGCACGGTTAATTATTTATTGTGGTAACATATAGAATTTTTAATAATAGAATTAAATTGTATAAATGAAAATGTTATTCATATAATTTTTTATTATTTCAAAACATGTAAAATATACAAATCTATTTTTCATATTCCTATTATTTTTTAAAGTATATTTTATGTAATAATAATTACTATTACTTCATATAATTAAATGACATTACAAAAAATAAATTGTAAAAAATGTACAGTTTATAGTTTATTTAAATGGAATTGAATTAATTCCTAATCTATTAATTCATTGGTATAATTAAAATTTCACATGATCACAATGTAATCACCCACAAAAAGTTATGTTGTAAGCTCAAATATGTATCGATTTATAAGGTCCAAATATAGATATATTCATTACTATCTATACGAATAACAATGATGACAAGAATATTTTTTGAAAAAAAATATAATAATAATGATAATAACAATTATTATTATTATTATTATTATTATTAATTTACTTCTATGGAGAAATATTTCTTGCATTACATATATACTTCTAATGTATAATATTTATGTATAAACTTCTAACTTTATAAAACTTTAAATATTTATGACCTTTTTTAATTTTGTAACCCATTTTTTTCAATTTTTGTTAAATTATGACTAATATATATATATATATATATATATATATATATATATATTATGTATCACCAAAAAATCGTTCCTAAAATTGCAAAATCCCGTCAAAAGTTAAATAGTTAACTTTTTTTTCTTTGATTTAAGTTAAAAATAAATTTAAAATGTATCTTTTAAACAATTAAAATTTCCTTTAAATATATCCATGGTGGATATTGAGATATGTATAGATAATATTTTAGAAGATCTTCTAAATCTTATTATATATATTACATATTCCTCAACCATTCCGTTTACGTAATATTAAAAATCTTTTATCCAAAACAATGATTTCAAATTTTGAAAATAAAAATCTGATCTAATAATCAAAACGATCATGTACGTCTATTTATTTTTTATCATCTATAAATACGAAAATATTTACTTATTTGAAAATTGGCGTT
Source organism: Scutellaria galericulata (assembly GCA_946896805.1). Taxonomy (NCBI): domain Eukaryota; kingdom Viridiplantae; phylum Streptophyta; class Magnoliopsida; order Lamiales; family Lamiaceae; genus Scutellaria; species Scutellaria galericulata. Next base: position 2,566,642 of record OX335797.1, on the reverse strand, counting down.
CTTTTTTGCATTTTTTTTTCTTAGTAAGCATAAAATCTCATCCATTTAATAAATGGTAAATTTTGTAAATTTCTTTTAATCTCATCCATTTATTTGATCAATAAACAAGATCTTGCCACATTATCCATTTTCTCAAATATAATTAACCCACCAAATAATAATTGAGTTATTTCTTATTCTTTCACTATTGATGATAAGCATCGAGAAATAAAGAGAGAAAATATCAATTATGTTCAACTCAATTAAAGTGATATTTACATCAAAATTTTGAAATTGAAATTTTATTTAATACTAAAAACTATTTAGAATTTGTTTTTCGGTTTTTTGACATAAGACTTAAAAATTATTTAAATCGATTTTCTCATTTCTTTTTCTCAATTAAAGTTCTCATCACTATGAATTCATTTATTAATCTAATTTTTTAGGTCATCAAATTAAAATTTATCTCAACCTCAACATGATTGCATGTGTAAATCAGTGTCCAAAAAATCGCGATATATTGGCGATTCGCCAAATCAAAGCCATGTATATAAAATACGCATGCCATGTAATTTCGTCGTTTTATTGGCGATTTATCGCGATATATCGGCGATAAATCGCCGATTTTGGAATATCGGCGCAGCCTAGTGTATTTTTGGCATTTTATCGAGCAGCTGAGTTGCAGAAGCGGTGAATCTGGCGGTGGCTGAGGATTCGAAGAAGATGACGGTGGTGGGGTTGAGGAAGTGCCGATGGAGAAGAAGACGAAGGCAGAGCAGGTGGTGGCCGCGAATCGCCGGTAAAGATGGAGATGGAGAGGAGCTATCGGGTCACGCCGGCGGTGAGGCGCGGCAGAGCCGCTGTAGCGCCGGAGCTCGGAGAAGAAGACGATGGTCGAAGGTTGGCTGGAGAAGAATGTAGCGGCGGGGCTTGGTGGTCGGAACAGTGAAGAAGCGAGGAGAGAGAGAGCTGGAGACGGCGGCGGTGGAGCTTTTTCTTTGACTCACGAGAGAGGGAGAGATAGAGAAGAAGAGAGAGAGAGAGAGCAGTGAGAGAGAGAGACTCACGAGAGGGAGGGAGAGAGAAGTTGGAGAGAGAGAGAGTATATCCAATTTTCTTTGACTTTTTTTTTTTTTTGATTTATTTCCCCAAAATAATTTATTTCCCAAATGCATACACTAGGTTGATAAAGGATAATATATAGTTTATATAATAATTTATCTCTAAATTTGTTGTAAACTTATCTTTTTATTTGAAATTTAAGTTCAATATATGTATTAATGTTACTTATAATATTATATAAAGTACTAGATATTTTTTCAATTTTTTTTACAAATTTTTAAAAAAATTTGCGTAAAAAACCGATATATCCACCGATATCGATATATCCGTCGATATTTCTGTAAAATCAAGGTATCGATATATCCATCGATACCGATATTTTAGTCCTTGTGTAAATTATAGTACACAAGAAAAGATACTTACCAACTTTCTAGCATTAAAAAAAAAAAGTGAGTACGATAATTTAATAAAGACAAACAAATTATTTGATTTTGAGAAGATTTAGAATAATTGATATGGTAGAAAATATGGTGGAAAATATGGTAGAAAAATGGATGAATTAAGGTTTAAATTAAATTAATTAAAGAGTATAAGCAGTAAGGAAATATGAGAAAAAAACCTGCAACCGGAAAAAGAACAGGAAAAAAAAGGCACTTGTTCGTTGATAAAATAAACAGATAAGATTAAAATAAAATTACTAAATTTATCAATCAGTAAATTAGGAGGATCTATTTCCTAAGATTTTATTGCTCTCCCGAGGCCATTGTCCGATTCTACTAATTTGGTTTGCTGTTCTTTTCCTTTTTTTTCCCCTCTCAAATCAATTAACTTTAAATTGTATAATTTATTACAGAAAAACTCCACGTCAATTCTTATGAACATATATGTGAATGGAGAGAATATTTGTGTTGTTGATTTAAGTTTGGTACCAAAAGTTTACCAAATTGATGTGGTGAGAGAATATTTGTGTTGTTGATTTAAGTTTGGTACCAAAAGTTTACCAAATTGATGTGGTGATTTTATGAGTTGTGTTGCACCTGAAAGCTCTCGACTCACATGCACAACCAGAAGAAGGTATGCCAATTTATTAGAATCAATACCCTTCCCTTTGTCATCATTGATATTTATTATTCATAAGTTTGACAATTAAAGTTTCATTTTTTTATTTTTTTATTAAAAAATATGTCTCCTATTTCAATCATTACTGAACTTAATCAATTGAAGATGAAGAGATTGTTGGGATTGGAAACAATACAGACCGTAAAAGATTGAAATCAAGAGGTAGGTTAGTAGATTTGGAAATGTTCTATATATTTATGCATTCTTATTTTGAATTGTGCAACAGAAAATATATTATCGCAATATATGTACATGTATATTAACAAAAATCACCAAAAAAATAACCCAATTTTCACTTTTTTTTTTCCATGAAATCTTTAATTTTTGTATTATTAGATTCCATCTAATCTAAAATATAGGTCATGTGCTAAGGAAATCTTTAATTGTTGAATTATTAGATTCCATCTAATCTAAATATAGATCATGTTCTGATGATAAATGAATATCTTTTTCATCCCAATTTCCATCTATTAAGTGACAATCTAAATTTTTTTTGACATATATGGAAAACCGAATATTGCTAATGATTTCCTCAATTAGGTAGATCATATCTAATCTAAATCTTTATCTAATTTTAGTTTTGTAATATTAATTTAGATAATTTTTGTATACAAATAACGAAAAAATATTAATTTTCTGATTTTTTTAATGATGTGGCATTTAAAATCAAATTAATTTATTCAGAATGCGCCACATCAACGCCACCTCAACAAGAAGCCCGAACTTAGTGATGCATGTGACTTAAGCATGCCAATTAGCCCGAAATTCGTCGATTTGTCCTAAATTTGCAATTTGAGTAGCACTTCCATACAACTGGTGCATAGAGTTGCACGGAAGACCTTTATGTTATAAATCTAGTATCTTTATGAATAATTATCCGTACCTTTTAAAATGAACATGCATAAAAGTGTTACATTTATAACATAAAGGTACTACATTTATAACATAAAGGTGTGGATTGTACGGTGCAACTGGTGCATAGAAGTTTTTGCCTTGCAATTTCGCCTTTAAAACATTAAGACTGTTGGTAAAGTCATCATTTTGCCTATCATTGCTCTATTGTTGATCATTAGCTATTTTGCAAGCATATTAAGTATATGCAAGACAAGGAAAGTTATACTCCACTGGGTTTGGATTAATCAGTTTCCTTAATGTGATCTTTGTTGGTTTTGTTGCTCGCCTGCTCAATTAAATTTTATGTGATGCAGGTGTAGTGGAGCTTGTGTCCGACTTGGTCGTGTGTGACGAAAGGCATTGAATCCGTGCTAACCAAGTTTTAAACGGGTTTTAGTTTAAAAAAAAAGTTAATAACTTCATGCGACAGTGTAGTTGACACTGCTAACCAATTTTGAAGTGTATAGAGAAGGTTTGCAAGATTCAGACATTGAATCCTTGTTGGATGAGAAAATAGTACCACCAAATAAAAAATCAACTGACAGATATTTAAAAACCAACTCAAATAGTGATAATCATCGTGTCAATCTATAGTTTGGACTGTACCACCGTATAATTAAGTCCATACCAGCCTATAGTTCACCCCATACCGCTACATTATTAAGCACATATCAACCTATACTTCAACCTTACACACATATAATTAAGTTTGTACTCCCATATTATTAAGCTCGTATCACCATATAAATAAGCTCATATCAACATATAGTCCACCTCGTACCAACATATAATTAAGCCCGTACCGACCTATATTTCACCTCGTACCACTATATAATTAAAGCTCGTACCACCATTTAATTAAGTCTAGTACCAACCTATAGTTTAGCCCGTACCACCAATTAATTAAGTTTGTATCAACCTTAAGCTTAGCTCGCGCCACCATATAATTAATTTCGTACCAATCTATAGTTTAGTTCGTACCACCATATAATTAAACTCAGCTCGTACCACCATATAATTTCTTAAGGATGATGTGGAAATGAGGTGGATATTATCTCAGCGCCACATAAGTTAAATGACCGGAAGTATGAAACATCCCCAATTTGAAGGACTCACGTGATGTGCACGTGCAATTTCCGGCGAAAAATTCAAATTTTGTTCCAGATAGGACCAAAATTGAGCAATTAAAAAATTAAAGGACTAAAATTGATAAAGTAAAAAGATAAAGGACTACAGATGGAACTAGGTATAAGTTACAGGACGTATTTTGCAATTAACTCGTTGAAACCATGCATATCAATAAAAAGAACTTAAACACACCAAAACCTAAACATTTCAAATTTGATATAAAAAAAAATTCTTTTACAATGCAAATAACAAATTAAAAATAGAAAAACACATAAACAATGATAAATGTTCTATTAAAAATTTATTTCATAAGAAAACATCATTCAATTTGAAACTATCATGTTTTGTTTAAAAATTAAGTTATCACACCTACACTTCCATCACAATTGCAAAACAAAAGGAACTTTGCCCCTCTCATCCATATTAGACCATGAAGTCTGTCTCAGCTCTACGACAATAAAAAATTAATGTATAAAAAATGAAAATGGATATATCATGCATTAAACAAATTTAAACTCAAGAAATAATTTAATTAGAATTTATTTAAAAAGAATTCTCACAACATAAAATTATAAATACGAAATGAAAATAACAATAACCAAACTTAAATATAAAAATAATAACTTTGATATATAAAATAAAATTTAAATGAGACTGATATTTACTTTATAATTATCAATTATATAAATTAAATAAATAAAAAACCTATGGATAATCCCTAGAAACCCCCAAACCCTGCCCGCTCCCCCAAGTCAAGCGACTCCTCCCCTCCCCTATGGAAATCAGGTTTGCTGCAAAAGCTGCTAATTTTTATTTTCATTATAACAACTTTATTTCTATTTATAGTAATTATATTTAGACGGGAAAATAAGTTAGTATATATTTATAGATGGTTCTATTATTATATATAGATAGATTTTAAGATGTACTTCATAGAAGAAATTATTATTATTATTATTATTAAATAGTAATAGTTTAAAATTATTATTTTAAGATTTTAGAAATAATTTTCTTGTGTTTGAAAAAAACTAATAACATGCATAAGAAATTTCTTAGATTTTTAAAATAAATTTATGATTTTTTTTAATTTATTGTAATTATTTAATAATAATTAATATTATTAAATAATAATATTTTAAAAATATTTTTAATGATTTCAGAAGTAATTTTAGATTTTTACAAAAAATATTTTAAGTTATAAGAAAATTTCTCAGATTTTTAAAAATAAATTTATGAATTTTTTAAAGATTTATAATAAATATTTTTGTTAATAATAATTGATACGTGTCGGTTTTTACATGTTTTGATGTATACTTATGTATTATTTTGAATACATTTATATACGTTTTCTTAGTAATTTATATTATTATCATGTATAAATACATTTGAGGGCTTTTGTAGCTAGTTTCATGTTTTTAGTGGAAAAAACGTGAGTTTCAGCTTACATGCGCAACCGTGGGAGAAATGACATATCTCTTGATCTTGAAGTTCAATTTGAAAGATTCTAATTTTTTGGAAAGCTAAGGAAGCAAAAACAATGAGAAGTAGCAAAACTAAGTATAGCAAACAACTAAGAAAAAGATTACTTACAGAGAATTTCACAAATTTGATTTAGGGAAAGAGTCTCACATAGGTTTCTGTGAACAACTAAATAATCTTCGAACTTACTTTTGGAGGCATTATTATTGGAAGATAACTTTTGGAGGCATTATTATTGGAAGTATCTTCGTTGCTCGACTCCTTGCACTTACTTCGACCTCATCAACTTTGTTCCTACAAGTGGCAGAATAAATTTTCGACAAATACTCCCAACTTTGAACGGGTCTGCGCGTATCAACAAGAATTTTCTCAAGTGCAACAACATCATCCAAGAAATGTGTAAGCAATTCTAGTTCGCTTGGCGCACCTTGATATCCCACAAATTGTATCTCCTTGAGCTGAGAATATGACCTCACAGTCTTTGTAGCCTCCCTCTCGACAAATAGAGGCCACACATTTCTGGTCTTCCTCTCAATAACTAAAGGATGGTTTGCCTACAACAAAACGCACAATACAAGAACGTCACCAAGATAATATATCGGAAACAAGGAAAAGGTTATGAAGACAAGTCACAAGAAAAAGTTTACCTTGAGCACAAATATCTGCAAGCAGGGAAATTCATGTAGTAATTTAGTTATCGGAATCAGAGAGTAACCATAATATATCGAAGCTTTTACTCTAAATTGCTTAAGATTCCTCATTTTCATCGCTGAACAAACGCCTTGAATTGTCTGTGGAGTCAAAACAAAAACGAAAATGGATCAAGAAGTACTACCACCACCACCTTTGGCACCTTAATCTTACACTATAAGTAGCTCCCGTTAAAATATCCAATGTTAATATCTCTAACTGTGAAATGTAGTTAGAGAACACCGAGAAGACATATCCAACCTCCCATTCCGATCTGCTCCCAATATACATTTCGACAAGCAGAATAAGATTATCAACAACAAAATGAACCCTTGGGCCTACATACTTCAAATAAACAAGCTTAACATCACGAATCTCAGCTGATCTGAGGCTGTAACACAAGTTTATTTCTAAGCGTTTAAATGATGGATATGGCCCAATAATCTTTAGAGTCGGGAGACCTTCAGAACGAGAAACGGATAGATGTTCTAGCAGAGGGCAGTTGCATAAGAAGAATGCCAAGGCTTCACCATTGACATTCACATAATTCAGAATTATCTTTTTAAGATACTTGAACTGATCAATTGAGTTAGAAAAACTCCCCTTGTCAGCCCATAAAAGATTATACCGATCAAAAGTGTAGTCGTGATAGATGCCTCTTCTGAAAGCCTCGGCTATCAAGTTCAACTCAAGCCTCTGCACCTTCTTAGTAAGAGCAAATCTAAGCCATTCATCAATTGAACTTTTATAACTCTTAGTTAGATCAAAGTACACTCTGAATTCCTCTATGTTGGGGTTCTTATGCAGTGCTATGACACGATTAACCCATTCCACATAATGCGGTGCTATGACATTATTAACCCATTCCACATAATTCAACCTCGCCTTATAACCAACACCAACCATCTCTGATGATGTTCTCCTTCCAATCATCTTCACCATTGATAAAATGCCATCAAAATCAAGCTTAGTTATGAAGGTCCACAAATATCTCCATCGAGAAGAAAGTATGCTAGTTGCAACTGCTTCCTTTAAGGGAAGGGAAGACAATATCAACACTAATAATTCATCAGGTAGAATGCTGATTCTATCAATTGATGCACCCTTTTTATCCCTAGGCTGCAAATTAACATAAAAACATGCAAATTAATTTATGCAAAAAGAAAGGGGAACAACACTAAATAGATTAGCAAATTTGAAATCAACCCTTTTGAAATACATACAATTCAAATAGCAAGAGAACTAACCTTGGAGACTTTTCGACTTGAACACTCCACTCGCCCACGTTTCGCCATTATACAATGTTAAGTCACAACTTTTTTTTGCAGCAAAAACATGAATGTTAATTCTAGAATTTTGAGAAGAAACTACCAAAATCAGATTGGTAAACTCTAAATCATCCAATTCCAAGCCAATCTCAATCGCCCATCGTCACTCCACTGAAACCCTCTTTCCTTTCGGCTTTTGTTTCTTATGGAAAATATCGCTATTTTAACCTACTTAAATTTGGCCACATAATAAGATTAATAAGGGAAAAAAAAACTTCTAGACGAACTAACACTTATCCAATTATTATTATTTATTTTTCACAAATGTTCTTGTGCATCACGTGTACGGATCCTAAATCCGTACAATTGGATTGATCCAACCCGATGGTGCATTTCACGCTTCCCACGCACGCTCATGCGCCCAAACTCTAATCCAAATCCTAGCTCAAACCCTAGTTTCACAGTTATGTTGGCCTAACATTTTAGTTTAGCAAATCTAATTTTTTAGTTATATTCGCATAATCTTTTGCACTGTATGACAGACCTATAATATCTTTCAAAATCTTTATGTTGTAATAATATAACTTTTATGCATAATAATTTAACTTTTTCGTTATAATAATATAACTTTATGTTATTCTTTAAGTACATAAAAGTTATGATATTTGTATATAAAAATTATATTAATATAACATAAAAGTTAAATTATTATAACATAAATGTTAAACCATACTATATCAATTTTTAAAGTGAAAAAAGTCTAAATAATATCAGTTAAATGTTATGATCTATGTATGTAAAGGTTATACTAATATAACATAAATGTTATCAATTAAATTCCTATGAAAAATTCCAATTATTGCCAACGTGCTCCAGAAAATAAATCAAAATTGAACTAAATCTTTAAATTAAAGCAAATGGCATTATCAAAATATGAGTTTATGGTGCTGAAATTGGCTTGCGACTTGTGCTAGAGCTGAAGTATGTTATTTTAAATCCACCATCTTCCAAGTCACTTTCAAATCCACCATATTCAATCAATTAAGCCAAGAAGACTATTTTATTCTTTTATATGCATGTTATTATATGTTTTCATGTGTCTTGGCAGACGGCTCCATATTTGAGTGCTTGCATATAAAATATGCATGAATTTATTGTTAAGAATGTCTTCTTGTACTAGCTAATTTTGTGGGGTACATAAACTGGTAACACTATTAAGAATTGCTTTGAGTTTGAGAATTTCTAACCCACATTCGATATTGAATAATTGGAAGAGAAATTTATAGTTTGTAAAGTCGACACTGCTTTCACTCTTTCTATTTGAGTTATATGCAGTCATAATTACAGTCAAAGAAGCAAATGACAGTTTTGAAACTTAGCAATTTGACAATAAAAAACATGCATATTTTAGATGACAATACAAGTTGGGGTGGTAGAGCATAAACATGACAGTACATAATCATGCAAATAAATTTAGATTCAATAGAAAATCAAAGAAAAAAAGGAAAAAAAAAAATAACATAAACAAGTTGGAAGAAATGGCCGAACACTCTTCTTGATGTTCCACCAATGGCTGAACAAATTATGTTGTGTTCGACCAATGGCCGAACAATTTCGATGGTGTTCGACCACTTGCCGAACATCAAGAAGAGTGTTCGACCAATCGCCAAACAGTGTGAAAGTTGTTCGGCTAGTTGTCGAACATGAAGTGATATGTTCGGCTGTCGATCGAACTATTGTCACTCTGTTCGACCAATAGTGGCCGAACAGTGCTTTTTTTTTTTTTCTGTTACATTATTAACTATTTATCATGTTATTTACTTTATTTTGATAAATTGTAGGCGATGATGTTGTTTACACGAGGAGGACAAGACCTACCGCTTCGGTGAGAAGACGTCGGACCAAAAAGAATATGATCGAAGAACTATTGGCTTCTTCTTCACTTCCCATAATACCATACGTAGGGGATGATACAACACAAAGGAATGAAGAAACATATGATGAAGAACCGGCACAAGAAGGGGACGATGATGATGAAGATGATGTTCTGATCCTTGTCCCGGTGGACCCGTTGATCCCCACTTGATTCCAAGCTTCAAAACACATGTTGCATATGCTATTTGGAATGGAGTGGAAAGAAACATACTCAGGTGTGTGTGCCACACAACGAAGATGGAGACTTGGATGTTCGATAACAAAGATCAAGAATCAATCATCAAAGAAGATAACAAAGATCAAGAGTTAGTTATCAAGAATGATTGAAGTGCAGATAGTTAGTTAGTTTGTTATAATCATAACATGCATCTATCTTAGCTTAAAAGTAAAGATTATCATCTATATATATATAAAGCAAAGATCATTAGGAACTGACTTAGTTTTGATCTTCTTCTACCTCTCATGCATAGCTAATCTTTCTTCCCAACCTTTCTTTCTTGTAATTCAATCTTTCTTCAATGCAAGCTTTCCACTTATCATACTCCAAGCTTTGTTAACTTCTATAGTTAAGCTTTGTTAACTTATTTATGGTTATTCTCCGAGTTTTGTTAACTTCTAGGGTTCGTTTGCTTATTCTTATTGGACTTGATAATATACCATATTAACAAGATTAACTTGTTTCCTTGAAAAATGTGAGCCAATGATATAAAAATGGCCCGTTATTGTATCACTCAATCTTGTAATATGGTTATCTATGGGGGTGTGTTTGTTTCAATTATTGATTATATCAAAGGGATAATGAGTTGGTTTTAATACATGAGATAAACTATCCACTCATCCCCATGGGTAGCCATATCACAAAATTAAGTAATATAATAACGGGCCCTTTATATATCATAAGCTCGCATTTTTCAAGCAAACAAGTTAATCTTGCTAATATGATATATTATCAAGCCTAATAAGGGCAAGCAAACGGATCCTGGGGATAGATGGATAACTTGTGTCATGTATTCAAGTCAATTCATTATCTCATGGATATAATCATTAATTGAAGCAAACAGATAGTTAAGCTTTGTTAACTTCTACGGTTATTCTTTATTTTGGAGGGTGATTAGAAGAAGAGGAGTAGCTTTGTTAGCTTCTACCATTTTTCTATAGGGATGAAACTATAAATAACCTACTATAAAAAGAGAGTTTGAAACTATTCTCTTTTAATTAAGAGAATATTTTTTTTGACAATTGTATCATTAATAAAATTAACCTCGTACCTACCATCAATATATTACCCCGTACTAGTCTGTATTTTGTATCATTATTAATGTAGTCTGTACCACCATAATACATTCTCGTACCACACCACCATATTACATTTTCATACCATTATTAATAGAGTGAGACTCTTGTGAGACTGTCTCACAGACTTGTATTGCATTGCGTGAAACGGTTCAACCCACAACTCAAATCCTACAATTCACATGTTGTTTGTGGGGGTGATGAGACTCCGTCTCACGGTAACTATCTGTGAGACCACCTCACGTGAGTTTTTGTGTTATTAATATAGTTTGTACCATCATATTACTTCCTATCATCATTAATGTAGCCTGTATTATCATATTACATTCCAAATATGAGAATGATATAGTTGGGCAAAATCATTTAGCTTGGCTAAAGAAAACAAAAATTTGATAACTGGACAAAAGATAATGTTTGTAAATAGATGGTCAAGAATGGAGTTCCCACCATTCTTTATTTGGAGGATGATTAGAAGAAGAGTATTTAGACAGACAAGAAAATTATTTTCAAATAAAGACTTATTGAGAAACATGATGGTCTGAATCAAAATTATCATCATCCAAACATAGCTAGTGCACTTCCCCTCCCAACTTTCACACTATATATGTAGAGAAAGAATGATATGATACACTATTAATTAACTGGCGTAGATTATAATATAGCATTTTGAAGCATCCTATTATTATGTTATCACAGTTAATTAAAGAAAGAACAGTATCTTCCCATGTTTTATGTTTCTGCATATACACATGATGAAAGACAAGACCATAATATGACGTCATGGAGCAACCAAAAGGTTAATTGGATGCAACCAAAAAGTTAATGATATATATAAAATCAAATAAATATATGGAGGCAATCAAAAGGTTAATGATAGATATAAATGAAATTAATATATAGATGGGATTGTTTTCAATGCTCATCCAGTTTTCTTTATCATGAACTATTATCTATAACATCCCCTTTACTGACAGTTACCACACTCACTAATCTTGTACTAAAGAAGAATGAGACGAAAGAATTATTACAATTTGTTTCAAACTTATATTTAAATTCCTTCATATAACAATTTTTCTACCATTTGTTAGAAAAAAGTATTTAGATCATCGATCGGTTCATTATTATTTTGAATGCCTTGGTTCGAGTCTTACCAATTTCATGCAATTTGTAGTTTTTCTTCAATGTTAGTTATTTCGAACAATTAATAAATGACAAATTATCATCGAGTCACACATAATTGTAATATTAATATTAATTAGTTAATGACGAATCATTATCTAATCATATATATATATATATATATATATATATATATATATATATATATATATGATAAACATTAGGTGCTTTAATAAACGTTGACACTATTGATCTTCATCCCTTTGTGCTCAATGCATCGCTTTCTTCCCTTAACCGGTGGCTTACTACAAACTGATCCATCGCGGCCTATAGCTACACCGCAAATGCTACCACATTCATCAACTTCTCCACCAACTTGCAGCCTCCAAGCCTTATAGAAACTCTTGATTTTGTCTCTCAATTGCTTTTGAAGCATCATACATACAACAAACAAGTAAGATTTTTTTGGACATGGCTCGAGTTTTCTGTGGATATCATCAGGCCGACGATCTCCATTGCCTGTTTTGTTCCACGCATAATTATACACTGCTAGAAGCTCTTTCTCACTTCTCTCAGCTTCCTTCTTGATTTTCATCTGTCAAAATTAACAAATGTAGAATGAAAATGAAAATGAAAATCCATAACAAATAAACGGTGGATTGTTCTTGACCATTTTCCATGAGAAAAGTTATTTTTTATTGCCTTCTTTAATTTTGTTCGATTTTAATCATTTTGGTCGATTATATCCTTGGTAAGGAACATGGTGGTACAACCAAAGTTTGGATGGTATAGGCTAATAGAAATGGAAAGACCGAACTGAACCTAATTTTTAATGGTAAAGGTCAGTGTATAAAACACGGACTATAAGGGTAAAAATGTCAAATTTGGCTAAAAACAATGAAGTTTAAGTTGTGGCTAAATGAAAGCACCAATAGGGGTGAAATTACTTACAGGAGCCCATCTATAAACAATGGAAGAGTCTCTATAGAATATCTCCGAAAAGAGGCAAGGCCCGTTGGGAGATCCATTCTCTAAATGTGCACCATCACGGCCATAGGTTTGTACTCTAGCTCGTACGTTGTCAGCTTGTCCTAAGTAAACAGGAATAATCAAGCTACGGTTGAGTTTGCGCGGCTCTTTCCCAGGAATTGCGACAGCGAGCTCGTAGATTCCTGGGAAAGTGCAATTTGGGAGATTTTGAGTTGCGTATTTTTCTGCTCCTTCTTTTCCCATTGAATGATCTTTCCAATCGGAGCCTCGTACTAGCATCTGCATGCCATGTAACAATATATAACATGCTTAATTAGATGTAATAGAGCCACAACAAAACCAAATATTAAAGTCTTTTTAATTAGGTTTTGTGTGTTACTGAATAATAAATATACGAACAAAAACTCTAGTTAGTGGATTAGGCAGCATGCAATAATTAGCTTACCAAGGAATTTGACAAAAAAAAAAAAAAAAAAAACATCTTTATTAAAGAGTCCATTTGACAAGTGGTCATTTGAAAAAAAAAGGTTTTTACTAAAATGTCGTGTGTATCTATACATGATGAGTGTGTGGTTTATGTAATGCATGAACCAAATGTGATGACTATGTGTGTGTTTTACGTCACACGAACCATGTATGATTGCATGTGCGTCATATTAATATATTATGTGAGGATTGGAACTCATTTCATTATAGATTTTCAGTTAATTTGTCGACTAGAAAAATAATTGTAATATTTTGGCTACGTACTATAATTTTTTACCACCTATAATTAAACTACTATCAATAGCACAAGAGAGAAACAAAAGAAGAGTTGGACCTTCCATTTAGAGAAATGGGAGTCCAATTTGATTTGTTTGCAATCTTCTCTCTTAAGCCGACCGGTGGTGGCGGTGATGGAGGTGGCGTGAGTCGATATTGAGCATTTATCCGCCGGTTTATGTACTCCATTCTTGTATGTGAACACAAAGCTCCGGCCCACACCATTGGAGCGCGTAAACGCTACATCAACTACTCGCAAACACTCCATGCCAATCACATTTAAAGAAATCATGTTACTATCATATATATGGAAACATTTAAACAATATTTATGCCAATATACAGTTCTGTAAAATTAAGTCTAAAAAAACCATAAAATGTATATGTACAGCCATTTTACATGCAGAAAAATATAATTAATAAAGATTTTGTGTTTAGTTAGGTCTAAGTGATGAAATGCAAAAGGAGATTTAGAAATTAATTTATACAGAAAAATATTGAACTTGAGCAATCATACAAAAAGTTGATGTTGATATATAAGAAAATAGATTAAGATAAATACATCGAAAAATACTCGATAAAATTGTTAAAAAAAGAACAAGGATAGATTCTTGCATGAGAAATATTTGAAGAAGAGAGAGAAATAGGAGAGAGAGAGAGGTTTGGAAAATGGTGAATGAAAGAAAGGAAGAAGGATTAATGGGGGGAGGAGGTTATAAGGAGGCACAACCATACATTCAAAGGGAGATTATGGCGGGCGGTTTTATACTGAAGAAATTTTATACTGAAAAAATGGTAAATTTGCTATAAAAAAAAACTGCTCATAATCCAAGTGTGAGATATAAAATTATAAATAAAAAAAAAAAAAAAAAGTAGTTACGAATCCTCTACCACTACCAAGCAGTTACTATTTTTTTAAAAATTTCATCTTAATAAGTTGCTTAAAGCAATCGGCTTCTTTCAAAGAGCATAATCTAATCTAATTCAAACTTCTGATTTAATTGTTGTGTATTTTGTTTAATAGACTATTTTATTTCTCTAAAATAAAATATTATTTATATTATTTTGAGGAATTATATAGAATCCTAGAGAATGAGAATGCGAATCCGGTTGATTCAAATGGACAATGGGAATTCGAATTGTGTGAACTCGCTCGGTGCAACTGGACGCGATCCGAGTCCGTCCCGAATTTGATGTTGAAATTATATATAATTTTTAAAAATTCGTGCAGTACTTTTTTAAGGACGGATATTTAACAGCCCGCTTGAAGGCAGGCCTCAACGGGCTAGTCCGTTTGGGCTGAGGCTGAAGCGGGGGCGGGCTAGCCCACCTTTAGTTTTTTTTTTTCTCCCCTTGAATTTGCATGAAATGGTCTCTACTCAAATGATTATCTGCTAATTTGTCTGAGTGGATCTTATTTAGTCTTTTATTTCCACATTTGTAATGAAGACTTGAAAAGAGGCAAAGAGGTTGGCGATGATGGAGTCTATAACCAACCAAGATCCCACATTCATTAGTGTTCACATTCAAAGGTTACGAAGAACCCACCATTAAAATGAACTCAATTCTCCCTAGAAAAACCATAATTGAAACTAGAAAAAGAATGGCAGGAAACTTATAAATTTTCGATTCGATCTTGAGGGCAACAAGATGCAAATTAAATTTGTATGTTTGTTCTTCTTGTTCTTAGTTAATTTCCTTCTTGCTTGAAATGGGCCAAATGCACCATTATCTATTATAGGTCATGCGCCTTGCACGAAAAATTTATATATAAGTTTTTTTTTAATTATTTATATACATTTTAGATAACTGTATTATATTAGTATATTGTCGAAACAACATACTTTTACAAATAGAAAACAGTGAAATATAAATCAAAATCATAATAAACAATCATTGACAATTTTTTACCTATATATATATTATGTGACCGTTTTTGTTTTTAGGAAACTCAGCCCTTATTTGGCTTGTTGAGGTCTACTTATTCATCTTGCATTTAAATTTGTATCCTTAATTCACTCTACTCATACATGGGCGTATGTGATCTACTTCTAATGTGCTATAGGATAAATGCTAATTTTAAATCATGACAATCTAAAAAACTGTGATTTTATTTCTTATAATGTATGCGAAACATGTGAAACCTTAAGAATAATTTTGATTCGGTTTTTCAACTTGAGCAAATGTTTCAAATTGAAAATTATTTAACATATTCTTAAAACTTGAGAATGTTTCAAGTTCGAAACCTTTTAATACTATTCCTAAATACATTATACATGTTTAGTTGTGTTATTTTATGATTTTATAATCATATATATGCTTCTTTGAGAAAAAAACACTAAGTAAATCCTACACCCTTTTTTAAATTTTAAACATTTTCATTGATTTCAAACATTAGTTGAAAAAAGCAATTTGACATTCACATGATAAAGCGAATAGAGGAAATCGACTCTTTTTTCACAAATTTAATTTCAGGAAACTGTCTCGCATAGATTTTTGTTAACAACTACAAAATCTTCAAATTTACTTTTGGAGGCACTATTATTGGAAGTTCCTTCCTTGCTCGTCTCCTCACACTAACTTCGACCTTATTAACTTCATTAAATAAAATTTCTCCTCCTAACTTCTAATGGGTTTGCACGTATCAACAAAAATTTTCTTGAATGCAACAGCATTCTCCAAGAAATGTGCAAACAATTCTAGTTCGCATACCACACCTTGATATCCCACAAATTGTATCTCCTTGAGCACAGGATATGACCTCATCTTTGTAGTCTTCCCCACAATAATTAGAGTCCTCGAATTTCTAGTCTTCTTCTTAATAGATACAGGATATATTGCCTGCAACAAAACAAGCAATACAAGAACTTCGCCATTGCAAAATCAAGATAACATAGGATAAGGATAAGATGAATGGGCACAAGAATAAGTTTACATCGAGCACAAATCTTTGATATCGGATGCATGAGAGATTTATCAGTAGTTATCTATTGTTAATATCTCTAACTGTGGAATGTAGTTAGAGAACTGCCACAAAACATCTCTAAAAATTAACATAAAAACATGCCAATTAATAAATATTTGCAAATTCTAGAAAAAAATTGGAGAAAACAAAAGTAGTGATTCTTAGTTATTTAAAATCTCATATCGGAGTGGTATCTTGTCCATGCAATAATCTCAACTCCTTCTTCACCAAAATTCTCCCTCGAAACCCAAGTTTGCAAAGTTTATCCAAACACCCAACGTCAGCCAAGTCCAAAACACTAATTTCATCAATGCTCATTACTTTATCCAATAAAATCTGGCGTTGGCAAGTGTTGTCATTTTTCTTCCTGCATCGAAATACTCGTGCATAACTAACCAAGATCGCAAAGAATTCACATATTTTAAACGTTTTCTTGTTCGGTTGTAATCCATTAATTCATCTTCTCCGACACTCTTCTCACTCTTAACCATTCTATAGTGAATCTGAGATATTGTATTGCATACTTAAAAAAAAAAAGATTATATTGCAAATCTTAGATATCGTATTATTCGGATAAAATTTCAAATAGATAGATCGATACATGAATATTAAAAAACTCAAAAAATAATGATATCAAAAATTAGAAGAGATTATATCCGGATTTGATAATTGAAAATCTGTAAATAAAGATTAGATATTATAGTTAAGATCCGATTTTTTAAGAGATTTCACAAATTGGGGATAATGTTAATATTATTTACCCCATTTCTTGTGTAACGTTTGGAGTGGGATTGATTGGTTAGGGTTTGGTAGGGGTGAGATCTTCTATTACACTTGGTGTTACATCTTCTATTCCAAATTAATCACCACACGCCACGTGTATTCAATGACATCACTAATTAATATGTGACATGTATTAAATGTTATGTAACACAAGATGTAACATCAAATGTAATAGAAGATCCAGACTCGGGTTTGGTGTGGGCCAAATTAATTCATTCTATTATTTAGTATAGGTCACACGTCATGCACCGAAAATATTATTTATAAGTTTGTCTTTAATTTTTTTTTTATGTATTCTAGATATCTATATTATATTAGTATATTGTATAAATAATATAATTTTTTAAAATTATAAAATATGTGAAATATAAACAAATTCATAATAGACAATCATTGAGATTTTTTACGTGCATAATAAGATATATCACATGACAACTTCTTGGGTGATTGTTGGATCGGGTCTATAAATCAGTCAACCTATAACATATAATACATATATATCATGTAATAATTTTACATATATCATTTAAAAAAAATTATTGGTATTAAGTAATACTTTTAAGCATATAATGTAATATTTTTATAATTTTGATAAATAATATTATGTGATACTTTTGTATGTATCAAGTAATGATTTTATTTTGATCATATAATACTTTTGTTTGAATAATGTAATACTTATATATATAACAAGTAATGTACTATTATGATTAATTTGAGAAATTGCAATCTAACTATTATACTTTTATGAGTATCATGTAATACTTGTGAGAAATTATAATTTTGACAAGTAATATTATGTAGTATATGTACATTATACAAAATAATTACATGATATACAGAAAAATATTACATTATATATATTTTACACGACCCACATGTGAGGGAGAAGAGATGGCGAATTTTGTTTTAGATCTGCATGTTCTTTTTACAACCCGATCTGATCCAACTCGTCTTACCATCCCATAATATAAAAATATTACCTGATATATAAAAAAATATTACCTATAATACACACAAAAGTATTTTATGTTATAAATTGACATGCACAAATTTTGTTTAAGATCTGCATGTTCATTTTACAACTCGATCCTATCTGACCCATCTTATTATCCTATAATATAAAAGTATTACCTGATATATAGAAAAATATTATCTATAATACACGCAAAAGTATTTTATGTTATAAATTGACTCACACAAATTTTGTTCTGGATCCACGCGTTTTTTAACAATCGACCTGATCCAGAATAGAATTTGTATGAGTCAGTTTATAACATATAATATTTTTGTGTATATTGTGTAATACAATGTATCCGTGAGGCGATCTTATGCAAGACACCCACATATTATTTTGTAAATCTTATACTCCCTCCGTCCCGCTCAGATTTGCACATAAGGACGGGCATGGAGGTTAAGAAAAAACTGTTTTTGGGCACGGAGCTCAAGAAAAAACTGTTTTTGTAGTGTTAAAGTTGAATGGTAAAGAGCAATTTTGTAAATTTTATTTGCCATTTTTGGAGTGTGCAAATCTGAATGGGACGGACGAAAACGGAAAGTGTACAAATTTGAGCAGGACGGAGGGAATATATTATACTACATCTGATTCAAAGAAGTGTTGTTCTATAAGTCAAATTTTATTTCAAAGTGTAGTTTTAACTTTTAACTAATTTGTCACTTTTTTTCCAAGTTCACCCCCAATCTCGATTCCATGTTCTAAAAGGTTTCTAAATTTTGAACTTATCTATTTAATTTGTTTATAATTTATTCAAATAAGAATCTAAAATTTCCCTACTTTGTCTCTCTTATATTATCTCATCTAAATGAAATAATTGTGGATGAGAGAAAGAGTGACTCATGTTAATTTTAGAATGGCTGGAGAGAGATTGATAATGTGGGTATTTTTTTTGTTTAATTTTTATATTTCTTAGGGGTGTTTGGTAGGTGGGTTTAGGTGGTTTAGTAGCCAACCTAAACCCATGTTTGGGGCAAGGGTTTACGGCCCGATTAAAAAATCGGGCCTGAGCTTATTTCATGGGTTTGGGTTGGCTAAGTGTATGGTTTATAAACCCATCATTTTTTGTGGGTTTAAGTTAGGATGAACAGTAATATTTATCTAATTCCGATAATTCCCTCACTTTTGCACTTATATTTTAATGTAATTAATTATATTTTATTATGGTTTAATGTAATTAATTATTTTATTATATTTTAATGTAATAATTCGATAATGCCCTCACTTTTGCAATGTAAATTGACTTATACTTTAGTGTAATTAATTATATTTTAATGTAATTAATTACTTTATTACATTTGAATGTAATTAATTAATTATTAATTAAAATTTTATTATATTTTAATGTAATTAATTATTTTATTATTTTTGTATTCATGGGCAAAACCGTCTTTTTACGTTTTTTATCAGTTTTAACCAACAAAGCAAACACACAATTTAAAATATACCCACATTTACAACCCCATAAACATTCAAACCAAACACTAATTTAACTTAAACCTACAACAAAACCTATATACCAAACACCCAAAAAGTGTTATTTTGTCTTCGATAAATAGTAAAAACCCGAAAAGCCCAATTAACCTAAACAATTCCAACCCACATACCAAACGGGCCCTTAGTTTATAACAAAACCTTCAGAACCACGTTTATGTTGAATCGAATTGAGTATTATTTAGATAAATTTCAAAAAAGATAAAAAAAAATAAAGATTCAAATATTAAAAAAAAGGGGCCCCAACGCCTGGTTCTACAAGCTCAGAAACCTCAAGAACCCTACTAACACCACCAAACATTCCTCTTCATCCTCTCTCTCTTCATTCTCATCCTCATCATCTTCTCTCACTGCAAAAGAGCACGCAATATCATCGCAGAGAAAGTCCTACTACTTCACCTGGGACCCACCAATCAAACCCAGAGTCTCCGACAAGCCGCCGCCAGTCGAGCCGCAGCGTAAGTCGTCCAGAAGACGGCGGAGCACCAAGCGCAGCCGCCGCCCGCCGATCGTCTCCTCCTCCATCTCCGCCGGCTGCAGCTGCCGCGCCACCCTCTGGACGAAGCCTACGTCGCCTTCCTCGTCTGAGCACGACTCCATCCTGACGGAGTACGGCTCCACACCCCATCGCAGGATTTCAACTTCAACCCAACCACCAAAGCCATGACCCCATGCAGATTCAGAGTCCCCTTCACAAGAATCTTGCAGACTAGCCATGGTTTAATGCTGCTCGAATACACAGAGACGAATATGCTTGAAGAACTCGGTTTTCAATGTGGGGCCCCACGGTGAATTCTCCACCTGGATGTTGATAGGTTGACTTTTGGAATGACCATGGCTCCATCAATTTTGTACGAGAGGAACCATGTGATGGATTTGAATAATAGTCTTTATTGCATCTCCATTTTCTAGGTGTTGATGAAGGAGAGTTTAAAGGTTGAAAGGGTTCAATTTGGGGAAATTAGGGTCGCGAATTGGGGGAACTGATTTGGGGATGAATTTTTCCCCATTTTACAAAGTTCTTTTTTTAAATTTGTGTGAGTGATGTGTTACAGGTGGGACCCATTTAATAATACACATGTTCACAGATTAAATCTGAAATTCCACCTCGCTAAATAACGCACCACCTCAGCAAATTGAGCTTGATTAGGGGTGTCATGTGCCCGATTAAGGGTGTTATGTGCAAAAAACATACAATTTCAGTCCAAATAAGCAATTTGGGTTGAAATTTGGCAGTAATTGCTTAAATTGAAAACAAAAAGTCCTAAATTGTTAGCCTGAAATATTTTTGTTCTAAATTGTCAGACCCCTTATTTAATGGGCGAAAAAAGTAATAAACTTTAAAAGTTATGTAACATTTATGTTAACCGAAAATGAAAATAGGGTTTGAGCTAGGATTTGGACGCATGAGCTCGCGTGGGATGTGTGAAATGCACCCTAGGTCTAATGAACCCAATTGTACGGATTTAAGATCCGTACTCCATTTGTGAAAATAAATAATAATAATAATTGTACGGATTTAAGATCCGTACTCCATTTGTGAAAATAAATAATAATAATAATTGGATAAGTGTTAGTTCAAAATAAAAAAAACATATCATCTTATTGAGTCCTTCTATAGTATACCATTGTATTAATACACCAATATTTTCAGCCATTAGATCTTGAATGATTGCATCCCCACCCTTCATTTATGTTTTAACCTTTTTACTTGTCTCCAAAAATTTCCATCAACAAGTCTAATAGTATAGACAATGTAATCTATATCTACCTTATTCGATTATCGTCTTTTGTGGTTGGTATTATACATCTTGTGATGACGATTCATTTAAGACCCATATTCTATATGTTTGAATTATTTATAAGATTTTAAAATCATTAATATCAAGATTTTTTTAAAAAATATACTTAAGATTTTTTTAAAACAAATTGCAGATTTTTTTTATAAATAAAATTATGTATATCCTTCTATTTTCTTAAGATAATTTTTTTTAAAAAATAATTGCCCAATATTTTTGTTTCGAATTCATTTAAATATTATTATTAAATATGTTTTTATTTATTAATTCTTTTTTCAAACTTAATATTAGATATATAAATATATAAGTTAAATTTTAGATTTTATTTTATACAAAACCTTCTTTTATTATTATTATTATTATTATTATTATTATTATTATTATTCAAACATTAATTGTATTTTTTAGTTTTTAAATTAACCTTCTGACTTTTAAACATTTTATCCTATTTCTAGACTATGTTTTTATATATGTAATTCTTAATATTAATTTCTGATTTTAATATTATTTTCCAAATTTATCTTGTAGAATTTTACAATAATTTTCAAATTTATTAGTTTCTTATTTTCAAAATTTCAGACATAATTTTTAAAACTGAATGATTTTCAAATTTCGAGCATATCAATAAAGAATGTGGTCGTTATTTAATACCCTCCAAAAATTATTTAATGTTTATTGTTAGGGGTGGAGAAAAATACTGAATTATTGACATATCGGGCTTATTGTACCAAAAAAAAAATATCAAAATTATCGAAATTTCGGTACGGTGTGATACCATACCAAAAATTTTGGTACGGTATCGGCATGATATTTTCAAAGTTTCGGTATTTCGGTATATACCGAAATACGAAAAATATTAATATTAATTAAAAATATATATTAATTCCACATTAATAAATTATAAAATATAATATTTTTAATTTCGGTATATCGAAGTTTCGATATGTAATTTTCATTTCGATGTAACGGTGTTTTCGGTATACCCTTTTGATGATACAAATTTCGATTTGGATACATTTTAATATCTCCAACCGTTGATACGATTTAATACTTCAGGAGTTACATTTATCGATACCATAATTTTAGGAAGATATACATGGATTTTGATTTGGATACATTTTAGTATTTTAAACTGTTGTTTATGATTTCATACTCAATGAATTACCATTGCAGTAACCATAATTTTGTGAAGGTTTGGATTGGGATTTGATATGCATGTTTCAAATTATATCCACTAATATATCATTATTAAAATAAAATATGCAATATATAAAATACATATTCGATTTCATCATTTAACAATCATTATTTTGATTATCATCCAAAACAATGGTAGTATCGATCATATCATATGATATGGGTGCAATAATACATAATTATCGTTAAAAATCAATATGTCAATCTATATAAAATATAGATTTCATTTTAAATATGAATTATAAATTATTGAATTGATCCAAATTGTATGAATTTAAAATAATATATAAATGATTTTAACATAAATATATAATTGAAACTATTCTGTCATGCATAAAATCAAATTAATTAACAATTTTATGGCAATGACACATAATTAATGTCAACCTATTACTATTATTGCATACTTCGCCTAGTGAAATTAGAATCGTTTGTTCTTATGTCATTTACGAATTAGGATTATGAATCAATAATTTTCTGATAATTTACTTATAATGATTTTAATTAACATCATAAAATAATTAATTTAAATGATTAATTAAATGACTAAACAATCACTTGAATCAGATATATGGAATGTTTGTAACAACAATAATGAAATGAAATGCATGTAACAACATACAAAATCATCCAAAATTAAATATAATACAAATAGGCCCAATACATCTAGCAGCCCAAAATACAAAAATTATCTTTCAAAGGAGTTACCACAGTAAAAAAAACACCAACATATTCATTGATTTGTACAAACATCAAGATTTCTCAAGATGGAAACCATTTAACATATTCTTAAAAGTTGATTCAGATTTCAAGTTCGTGAACTTTTAATATATTTCTAAATACATTATATATGTTTTTTTTTTTTTTGTTATTTTATAATTTTATAATCATGTATGATCTTGTGAGGAAAAACACTAAGTAATTTGTACACCATCTTTAAATTTTAAACATTTTCATTGATTTCAAACATTAGTTGAAAAAAAGCAATTTGACCTTCACATGATAGAGGGAAATCGACTCTTTTTTGGCGAGGCAAGCAATTGAAAAAAAGCATGATAGAGGGAAATCGACTTTTTTTGGCGAGGGAAGCAATTAAATACAAGAGATGAAAGGAAGCAAATAAAATAATAGAAGTTGCAAAACTGAGTATAAAGTATAGCAAACAACTAAGAATAAGATTCATACGAGACAATTTCACAAATGTAATTTCGGTAAATGGTCTCACTTAGGTTTCCATAAACAATTAGAGAATTTTCAATTTTACTTTTGGAGGCACTATTACTGGAAGTTCCTTCCTTGCCCTTCTTCTTGCACTGACCTCATCAACTTTGTTGTTACTAGTGGCAGAATAAATTTTCTCCAAATACCCCGAACATTTAATGGGTTTGCGCGTATCTACAAGAATTTTCTCGAGTGCAACAGCATTGTCCAAGAAATGTGTAAGCAATTCTAGTTTGGATAACTCACCTTCATATCCTAAAAATTCTATCTCTTTGAGCTGAGGATATACATTCTTTCTAGTCTTACCCACAATAATTACAGTCCTCGCATTTCTAGTCTCATGAATAGATGGAGGATTTGTTGCCTGCAACAAAACACACAATACAAGAACTTCACCATCGCAAAATCAAGATAATATAGGATAATGATAAGATGAATGGGCACAAGAAAGAGTTTACCTCGAGCACAAACTTCTGCAACTGCAAGCAATGTAATTCATGTAGTAATTTAGTTATCAGAAGCATGAGAGAGTGACGATAATTTATCCTAGCTTTTACTGTCAATTTCTTAAGATTCCTCATTTTCACAGATGAACACACGTCTTGAATTTTCTGTGGATTAAAAACAAAAACAAAAAGGATCAAGAAATACTACCACCACCTGAGTTATGAGACATTAATGCAGAAACCTACATCTTAATCTTACACTATAAGTAGATTCCGAGAAATAATCCAGTGTTAATATCTCTAACTGTGGAATGTAGTTAGAGAATGGCGAGAAGAAATCTCTAACTCCCTTATTCAGTATCCCAATGTCCATTTCGACAAGCAGTGGAAGATTATCAACAACAAAATGAACACTTGTGCCTACATACTTCAAATAAACAAGATTAACATTACGAATCTCAACTGATCTGAGGCTGTAACATGAGTTTATTTCTAAGCGTTTAAATGACGGAAATGGCCCAATAATCTTTAGAGTCGAAAGACCTTCGGATTGAGAAACGGATAGATGTTCTAACAGAGGACAGTTGCATAAGAAGAATGCCAAGGCTTTACCGTTGACATTCACATGATTCAGAAATATCTTTTTAAGATATTTAAAATGATCAATTGAATCAGAAAAACTTTCCTTGTCGGCCCACAAAATATTATTCGGATCCAAAGTATAACGTTTGTTATCGAGGCGTGTTCTGTAACCCTCGGCTGTCAAGTTCAACTCAAGCCTCTGAACCTTCTTAGTAAGAGCAAATCTAACCCATTCATCAATAGAGTTTTTATAACTCTCAGTTAGATCAAAGAACACTCTGAATTCCTCAATGTTGGGGCTCTTATGCAATGCAATAACACGATTAACCCATTCCACATAATCCGACCTCCTCTTATCCAACTTCGCCTTATAAATGACCAAAAATTTAAACATCTTCTCCACTGTTGATGTTCTATCTCCAACCATCTTCACTATTGATGAAGTGCGATCAAAATCTAGCTTGCTTATAAAGGTCCACAAGTATCTCCATTGAGAAGAAAGAATGCTAGTTGCAACTGCTTCATTTAGGGGAAGGGAAGACAATATCAACACTAATAATTCATCAGGTAGACTGCTGATTCGATCAACTTTTTTACCCCTACACTGCAAATCAACAAATAAACACGCAAATTAATTTATGCAAAAAGAATCACATGTGCAAATATAATAAGTTATAATTATCAGTAATCTACAATCTCATATGGGAGTGGTATCTTGTCCATTGCAGATTGCAATAATTTGAGCTTCTCCTCCACCAAAATTCTTCCTCGAAACCGAAACCCTAGTTTCCAAAGCTTATCCAAACAGCCAACATCCGCCATGTTCAAATGTTCAAAATGTTAAAAGGAGTAATTTGCAATATTCTAGAAGGTTCAAGACATACACTATTCTAGAAGATTCAAGAGATACTTGGAAATGCTAGAAGCATTAGAAGAATCCAGAAGGACATTGGAAGACTAACAAGCATTGGAGAATATAGAAATTATTATCCATAGAATTCTAGAGAGATCCATGTACTAGTATAAATATAGAGGGCTAGGCAATGTGTTGTGTATTAAGTGAGTAAAGTGATCAAAATATCATTGTAAATTCAAGAGTGTGCTGTAGCAATTCTTCTAAATTACTAACAATAAAATCATCTTCTCTACTACACCATTACTAACAATAAAATCATCTTCTCTACTACACCATAGCTTCCGCACCAACACGTACAAAACACTAACAATAAAATCATCTTCTCTACTACACCATAGCTTCATCTTCTCTACTACACCATAGCTTCCGCACCAACACGTACAAAACACTAACAATAAAATCATCTTCTCTACTACACCATAGCTTCCGCACCAACACGTACAAAACACTAATTTCATCAATGCCCATTACTTTATCCAATAATAAAATCCAACACGTACAAAACACTAATTTCATCAATGCCCATTACTTTATCCAATAAAATCTGGCGTTGGCGAATGTTGTCATTTTTCCTTGGTCGCAATGACTGTAATTCTTCCTCCAATTCTCTGATTCGTGAATCGTCTACTTCACACTTGTCCACTGCATCGAAATACTCGTGCATAACTAACCAAGATCGCGAAGAATTCACAGATTTTGAACGTTTTCTTGATCGATTGTAATCCATCAATCCCTCTTCTCCAACTCTCTTCTCACCCTTAATTACCATTTTCGCACTCTTCACAATTGTATAGTCTCTGGTCGCCATTTTGAGAAGAATATGTGAGTGACAAAATATTATAATTTTGGGAAGGAAATTATATCCCGATTTGATATATGAAAATCCGCAAATAAAGATTAGATATTATAGTTAAAATCCGAATTTTTTGGATAAATATTTACAAGATCTCACAATTGGGACAATATTTGATTGAGATATAATTTATAAAATAATAAATGATTTAAAAAATATAAAATAAATAAAATAATAGAGTAAACTACTTTTTTCGCCTACTTTCGCAGTTTTGCCCTTTTTAATTCGGGCTTGAATTTAAGGACATTATTTTTTAAAATTTCACAATTACTGCCCAATTTCAGCCCGAATCGATTAATTGATTGGGCTGAAATCGCACGTTTTTTGCACGTGACCGGTGATTTCGGGCTGAAATTGCTTACATGGCTTCTAATTTGTTGACGTGGATTTCCTTCAATATTTTTGATCGAAGAGAGAGAGGGAGGAGAGGGAGAGGGAAAGGCCGAGAGTTTGATCGGCCTTTGCCGGCAGAGATGATGTCCGATCGACGATCCGAGCCCGGATTCATAACGGGCTCGGCGAGAACTTCAAGATAGGCACAAGAATAGCTCCGATCGGTGGCCGAATGGCCTGAATTTGAAGAGAGAGAAACGACCGCGACTTCTCCGGCCGATTGCCGGTGGAGGGGCGTCGGATGGCTGATCCGAGCCCAGATTCATGACAGGCTCGGTGAGAACTTCAAGATAGGCACAAGAAACGAGTTTTAGAGAGAGAAACGGCCGCGACTTCTCTGGCCGATTGCCGGCGGAGGTGGCATCGGATGGCTGATCCGAGCCCAGATTCATGACGGGCTCGGCGAGAACTTCAAGATAGGTACAAGAATCGCTCTGATCGGTGGTCGGATGACCTAAATTTGAAGAGAGAGAGAAACGGGTTTTAGAGAGAGAAACAACCGCGACTTCTCCGACCGATTGTCGGCGGAGGCAGCGTCGGATGACTGATCCGAGCCCGAATTCATGACGGGCTCGGCGAGAACTTCAAGATAGGCACAAGAATGGCTCCGATCGGTGGCCGGATGACCTGAATTTGAAGAGGAAGAGAAACGGTTTTTTTTTCTTTTTTTTTAATTAATTTTGAATTAGGTAGTGGGGCCCACTTAAAATACACATGGCGCCTGACAATTAATTGCAAAATTCCACGTCAAATAATCACTCGCCACTTCATCAAATTAAGCCCGAAAAACGTGTAATTTCAGCCCAAATAAACAATTCGGGCTGAAATTGGGCAATAATTGCTAATTTTGAAAACATAAAATCCTACATTGCCATTGATAAAAAATAAAGTCCTAAATTGTCAGCCCGTAAAACAGAAAGTCCTAAATTGCAAGCCCGAAATCAAAAAGGGCAAAACTGCGAAACGACAAACATAATGAGCGAAAAAAGTAGTTTACTCAAAATAATATATTAAAATTTGATAAAATATTATAAAGATCACAAAATGTTTTACTCAATTTGATAAATTAGATGCGACTTTTTTTATCTTCAAATATCTTTATATAAATTAATTTTCATATAAATAAATTATTTGATAAATATAAAGATTAGATTAGGAAAATTGCATATTAATGTGCAATTATAGAAATAATTTTTGATTTAAATTTTTTTCATAAATTTATAAATTATAAGGTGGTAATATTAGATCGTGAAAACTACTAATGTTCTATTGTTTTCATTGAATAAATTAAAAATATGATTTTAAAATATAAAGTATATACAAATATTAGTAAAAATTAGTCAAATATAAAGCAAACATGATTTTTTTTAATTTAGATACAAATTTTAGCAATATATATGTATAACTAAGCTTGATTTTGATGGAGATATTTGTGGACCTTCATAACTAAGCTTGATTTTGATGGCACCTCATCAATGATGAAGATGGTTGGAGAGAGAATATTACTGTTCCATTATGGGGCGAAGTTCGATTGTAAGGCATGGTTCGATTATCAGATGAGGTTTGATAAGAGGAGGTTGGATTATGTGGAATGTGTTAATCGTGTTATAGCATTGCATAAGAGCCCTTCAGAGTGTTCTTTGATCTAACTGAGAGTTATAAAAACTCTTACTAAGAAGGTTCAGAGGCTTGAATTGAACTTGAGAGCTGATGCCTCTAGAAGCGATTCGTTCAATGAAGCTACTTCAAGGAAAGGTGCCTCCAACAATAAATCTGAAGATTCTAATTTAGTTCTTAATTATACTTTAGTGTTGCTACTTTTCTGAGATTGAATGATTTAAAATGAGTAGTAGTAAATTAATCAGTGATGTTGGGATTGATATGTTTTCGAACTCCTCACTTGCCTTTTGAACTGATATTTGAACAATTTTAAATGATTTAAAAAGACTACTCAGTTCCTTTAACCATACAATGCACACTACTAGAAATAACTAAAATTTCAACGGAAAAATTCCGTCGGAATTCTTGATTCCAAGGGAAATTAGGGCGTCGGAAAAGTGAACGTTGGAATTGAATTCCAACAGAAATTCCAATGGAACAAAAAATCCAACGGAAATTCTAATGGATTATTTCTGTTGGATGTCCTAAGCATCATAAACTTGATCCTCTCTTCCATTTGTCTATCTCTTCAACTTCTTATGTCAATTCTACAATGGAAAAATCAAGAGAAGTGACCAAATTTAATAAGAGAAATCGAACAAGTTGAAATAGGAAATAATACACTCTTCATAATTTCAACACCAAACATTTTTTTTTGTTGACAAAGTCCAGTAAACATCAATTGCTTACACAAACATTACTCTTCCTGAAAATTTCCTACCTCACTGAATCTGCATTTAAGAACATCAATGTACCACCTAAAACAAAATTAAATCAAAATCACCTCTCTCAAGTTATCTCCAATATTCTTCTGCAATTTTCATAACATCTTTCAAGTATGTGTTTTTCAGGTATAAGTATATGTTTTTTAAGTATGTTTTTTATAGTAAAAACATGAGTTATTCAAATATGTCTTTTATATCTATAAGTATATCTTTTTCTGCTATAAGTATGGCCGTCACATGTGCTGACGGTCTCACGTGTGTTTTCGTGTTGATTAAAACAGGTTAAAGACAACTGAAAGGGTTTTTATTCAGTAACATAGTAAACGAGCCACTAGTTGCCATCACTCCTACACCATTCCTTTTAAATGTGGTAAAAAAGAATCCCTTTTAAAAACTTTCACCTAATGTCTTCTCAAGTTGGACATAATCCAAAAAATGCTTAGTAACAGTGTGCAGGGTATAACAAAAGTACTGATCATGAGCTTCCAAGGGAAAAGAGGACATCGACTCTTTTTGGCAAAGGAAGCAAATAAAATAAGAGAAGTAGCAAACAACTGAGGATAAGATTCTAATGAGAGAATTTCACGAATCTAATTTCGGGAAACGGTTTCACATAGGTTTCTGTTAACAACTACAAAATCTTAAGATTTACTTTTGGAGGCACTATTACTGGAAGTTCCTTCCTTGCTCGACTCCTTGCACCAACTTCGACCTCAATAACTTGGTTCTTATAAGTGGCATAATAAGATTTCTCCTCTAAACTTTTAATGTGTCTGCGTGTATCAACAAGAAGTTTCTCAAGTGCAATAGCACTATCCAAGAAATGGACAAGCAATTCTAGTTCACATTCCGCACCTCGATATCCCACAAATTCTATCTCCTTGAGCTGAGGAAATGACCTCATCTCTGTAGTCTTCTCCACAATAATTAGAGTCCTCGGATTGCTAGTCTTCTCCTCAATAGATAGAGGATGTGATACCTACAACAGAACGCAAAATTGAAGAACTTTGCCATTGCAAAATCAAGATAACATAGTATAAGGATAAGATGAATTGGCACAAGAAAAAGTTTACCTCTAGCACAAATCTCTGCAAGCACGGTAATACATGTAGTAAATTAGTTATCGGAAACATGAGAGATCTGTCATAATCTTCCCTAGCTGTTACTATTATCAATTGCTTAAGATTCCTCATTTTCACAGCTGAGCGTTGCATTATCTGTGGAGTCAAAACAAAAAACGAAAAAGGATCAAGAAATACTACCACCACCACCACCTGAGCTATGAGACATTAATGCAGAAACATGCATCTTAATCTTACACTATGATTAGAGAATCCCAAGGAAATATCTAATGTTAATATCTCTAACTGTGAAATGTATTTAGAGAACAGCTGCAAGACATCTCCAACATCCCATATCGTTCCCCCAATATACATTTCGACAAGCAGAGGTAGATTCTTAACAACAAAACTAAACACCCTTGGGCCTGCAAACTTCAAATAAACAAGATTCACATCACGAATCTCAACTGATTTGAGTGTGTAACATGAGTTTATTTCTAAGTGTTTCAATGACGGAAATGGCCCGATAATCTTTAGAGGTGAAAGACGTCTGCACTTAGAAAGGGATAGAAGTTCTAGCAGAGGACAGTTGCACAATAAGAATGCCAAGGCTTCATTGCTGACATTCACACAATTCAGAAATGTCTTTTTAAGATACTTGACATGATCAATTGAGTTAGAAAAAAGATTATACGGATCAAAAGTATAATAGTCGTTATCTATTCTGGAAGCCTTTACTGTCAAGTTCAACTCAAGCCTCTGAACCTTTTTATTAAGAGCAAATCTAAGCCATTCATCAATTGAGCTTTTATTACTCTGAGTTAGATTGAAGAACACTCTGAATTCTTCAATTTCGGGGCTCTTATGCAATGCTATAACATGATTAACCCATTCCACATAATCCAACCTCGCCTTATCGAACCTCAACTTATAACCGGCTGCTGATATTCTATCTCCAAAAGGTATTTTCACCATTGATGATGTTCCATCAAAATCAAGCTTAGTTGTGAAGGTCCACAAATATCTCCATCGAGAAGATAGAATGCTAGTCGCAACTGCCTCCTTAAAAGGAATGGAAGACAATATCAACACTAATAATTCATCAGGTAGACTGCTGATTCGATCAACTTTTGTATCCCTACACTGCAAATCAACAAATAAACATGCAAATTAATTTATGCAAAAAGAACCACATGTGCAAATATAATAAGAAAAGAACATAGTTATAATTATCTACAATCTCATATCGGAGTGGTATCTTGTCCATTGCAGAGTGCAATAATCTCAACTCCTCCTTCACCAAAATTCTTCCTCGAAACCCAAGTTTGCAAAGCTTATCCAAACAGCCAACATCAGCCATGTCCAAAACAGTAATTTCATCAATGCCCATTACTTTATCCAATAAAATCTGGCGTTGGCGAATGTTGTCATTTTTCCTTGCTCGCAATGACTGTAGTTCTTCCTCCAATTCTCTGATTCGTGAATCGTCTTCTTCACACTTGTCCACTGCATCGAAATACTCGTGCATAACTAACCAAGATCGCGAATAATTCACAGCTTTTGAACGTTTTGTTGTTCGATTGTAATCCATTAATCCATCTTCTCCAACACTCTTCTCAATCTTAACCATTTTCTCTCTCTTAACCATTCTATAGCGAGTAAGAAAATATTGGAAATTTGGGAAGGAGAGAAAATGGGAATGAGAGGTATATTATTTACCCTATAATTAGATATTATGGTTAAGGTCCGAATTTTCTGGATAAAGGTATTTAAAAGATTTGACAAATTCGGGAGAATATTTGATTGAGATATATAGAATTTATCATTATATGCAAAGTCTCATTCATTTCATTACGTGAGGTGGATCGTGTTAGATTTAATCGATGACGCGATCAATAGTTAGTGGGGCAAAGTTAATGGTCAAAAGTTAAAGTCAAAGTGAAAATTTATTTGGACACGTGAACTTAAACACCAAATAATAAATTTGAATTGTAACAATAAATGAAGGTTGTGGCTTTTTGTTTTTGCTAATTACAATTTTGAAAAGAGAAAATAACCCAAAATACCCAAAAGCACACTTATACAAATATACCCACCAAACTTTAATATTATCTCAAAATACCCCAAAGTACATTTTTTCAGAAATGGTGCAGAAAATCTGTTAAGCGTCGGTACGGATTAGCAGACTTTAATATATACAATATATCAAAAATTTCGTTAAATCCTGAAAATTAAGGGTTTAACGAAAATAAACCGTAATTTTCGTTAAACCCTTAATTTTTAGGGTTTAACGAAAATTATGGTATATTTCGTTAAACCCTATTTTTTGGGGTTTAACGAATATTAATTCAATAATACTATATTTTCGTTAAACCCTAAAATGAAGGGTTTAACGAAAATAAACCATAATTTTCGTTAAACCATTTTTAGGGTTTAACGAAAACTATGGTTGTTTCGTTAAACCCTATTTTTTTTTAGGTTTAACGAATATTAAAATCAAGGAGGACACATATTTGGTTAACGAATAAGGAGGACACATATTGGTCAACACATAAGATCAGAAGCAAGAAATGTCAACAAAATGGTTAACGAAGAAATGTCAACAAAATGGTTAACGAATATTAAGGAGGACACATATTGGTCAACACATAAGATCAGAAGCAAGAAAATGAATTAATATTCGTTAAACCCAAAAAAATAGGGTTTAACGAAACAACCCATAGTTTTCGTTAAACGTTAAAAATTAAGGGTTTAACGAAAATTATGGTTTATTTTCGTTAAACCCTTCATTTTTAGGGTTTAACAAAAATATAATATTATTGAATTAATATTCGTTAAACCCCAAATAATAGGGTTTAACGAAAATATACCATAATTTTCGTTAAACCCTAAAAATTAAGGGTTTAACGAAAATTACGGTTTATTTTCGTTAAACCCTTAATTTTCAGGATTTAACGAAATTTTTGATATATTGTATATATTAAAGTTTGCTAATCCGTACCGACGCTTAACAGATTCTCTGCACCATTTCTGAAAAAATGTACTTTTGGTATTTGGGGATAATATTAAAGTTTGATGGGTATATTTGTATAAGTGTTTTATGCTTTTGGGTATATTGGGCATGGGACTCTTTTGAAAAGATAGCGATTTTATTTTGCTATTTGATCTTTAAATATTTTTTCTTGGGAATGACCTGGCATTTTACATTGCATGTGACGTGGCATGTTTACCGGACACGTGGACTCCGTTAGTCGGAAAATATAAATATGATCTAAATTGCAACAATTAATAAAGATCATGATTTTGTTTGTAATTGTTGAAAATTGGGGATAAATTTGCAATTTTTGAAAAAGTTAAAGAATAAATGTTGCTCCCACCTATAATTTATATCAATATTCTGAATTTGTAAAGGCAAAACTTAGAGCTTCAAAAATCTTTATATTAGTTCAACATTACCCACTGTTTCTAGCAATATTCTATTGTAGATGATTTTCACTTATTTGTAATCCAGTAATAAGATTACATACTATAAAGTATAGGCTACTTTATGCCAAATGCACAACAAGACTATAATTTAAATTGTATACTGAACTCTGCTTCACTTGATCATATTAAAAGAGGAAACTCATATATTTTAAGTCATATGTTGAGTGTTCAATCATTGATATACTTCCTTTTCCTTTGTTACTTTTAAGCAATTGACCACCTATGTTCAACTTGTAGGGGAGCTCCTTTGTTTGGCGAGGCTGTACAATGTTGTGATAGGATCGCAACGTGTTCAAAACACAGCTGAAAATAAATTTTAGAATCCAAGTCAGAGACATTTTAAATTATATGTATCGATATAGAAACATTTACCTCAATGTGAGTTCTTGACGTAAGAGATTCTTAGAACATACAAAAACATTATGTGTATCCACACTGAGACTAAGCTTTGTTACCAACTCTTGAGCAGTGAAACTAAATAATTTTATGAATGATAATTATCATCATCCTCAAGCACCCGTATAAATAGGTGGATTAAGAAGTGTTTTCCTTAGCATACAATATGCTACAAAAGAAAATTGCTAATTATCATTAATTTAATTACAATCAATTCTTGTGAAAAAGAGCCATCTAATATATCAAAATCAGCAGTAATATTCATTGTAATCCTTAAGAGTAATTGCCTCGAAATAAAGTCAAACTTTGCATATAAGAATAAGGCTTAATTGCAAAAAAAAATCTAAAGTTTTCCAGCTTTTTTCTGTTTCAGCCAATTATTTTCAAATGAGAAGCTCTCTTGTGTTCCTGGGCACGGACCCCGACCCGCTCCATCAGCCACATATATATAAATATTTTTTTGTCCTAATTTCTCCATCTCGAGTTCTTCTTCTCTTCTTTCTGCATCGTTGCTCCTTCTCTGCACTTTTCAATTTCTTCTCTTTTTTTTTCTTCCTCCATCCTTGTTCTTCCTTCTCCACTTCTTCTTCTCTTTTTTTTTTTTTTTTTGTTTCTCCATCTCCGTTCTTCCTTCTCCACTTCTTCTTCTTCTTTTTTTCTCCATTTTTTGTTCTTCTTCTCATCTTTTTTTTTTTTTGTCCAATATAATTATCTATTGTTGTTAAGAAGTTGAATTTCATCATTCAACAACTAAGATATAATTTGATTTTTTGTTTTGGTTACTGAAGGATGATGACAATTGGTGTTTATGGAAGATTCAGTTTACACTATATCCATTCATGGATGATTGGTATTCATGGATAATGTTGCTAGTTTTTCCTCAATAGAGGATTCATATCCCAATTTACACTCTCCTTATTTGACTCATGATTTCATCTGATAATGATTTTAAAATATTGAAAATCGATTATTGTAATAATTTGATATTTGCAGTAATGATTCTATTTTTTTTATTCTCTTTATTATTTTTTGTTTTTTAATTCATTAAATTTTTGTGTTTTTATTTTTCAATTTTTCTTTCATTCTATTCCCTTTTTTTATTTGATATATTTATCAAAATTTTTTTATAATGCAATTAAATGACTTGGGTGATAACGTGGTATTTTCGGTAGGAAAATAATACAAAAACAAAAAATACCACATAAGAAAAAATATGCCACATAAACGTCAATTATTTGAAATCATGAAATTGGGGGAAAGTGTTGCACTCGCCCGAAATTGGTCAGAAAATCTAGATTCCGCCGAAAATCGGACTAAAATTGGACAAATATTGAGATGGGAGGACTAAAATTGATGATCGGAAAATAAAAGGATAAAAAACGTCTCGCCCGAAATTGGTCAGAAAATCTAGATTCCGCCGAAAATCGGACTAAAATTGGACAAATATTGAGATAGGAGAACTAAAATTGATGATTGGAAAATAAGAGGATAAAAAACGGACAACGTTCCTAGGGAAGGCCAAAAATAAATTTTTCCCATTGATAATGTGAACTATTATGAAACTGTATACATCTTTAGCAACTGCGAGTTCCACCCAATTTATCGTCATCATTGAGGTCTCTTTTCTTTTGCAATCAACAAATTGAGTCAGTTCTTGCATGCACCAACTGTAAATCATTTGGAGTGCATGCAAACACTTACTAATATATCTTCAAGGCATATATTCGTTTGGCTAATTCTTCGTAGTATACTGTTTTTAACTTTCCATGCAGGGTTTGCTTTTCTGCTGTCCATTTTTGTGGCTGAAACTCTACCTTCATTTATTCAAGCAACGAAGGTCAAAACTGGGTAAACAACAAAAGAAGAAGCGAAACTGAGATTAAAATCTCACTCTGCTACCTAAAATGTGAAAAAGATAGTGTTTTTTTGGACAGTGATGATTATTTGTTGTGCTTATAGAGTTGATGTAACACCCCGTTTCTTTTTAATAAAGGAAATTTTAACTAAGGCGTTACGTACAGAAATTCACTATTTTAAGAAATATAAATACAAACGAAATTAAGAATAATTTAGAATTACATTTTTCTTAAAATCCATAAAACAAAACTGTAAATAAAATTCTTTTGCAATCTTTAGAACATCGGCTACCAACATCCATCGCTCGCGCACCACGCTTAAAGATTTCTCAAGTTGAAAACATTTTTAATATAAAGGGGTGAGTGCAAAACGACACTCAGTGGAGTGGGTTTCGTGAGTAGTCAAAACATTGGGATATCAAATACATATAAATCATTATCACATAGGTGCGGGTACGAGCCGCCTTTGAAAATACGGTTCTGAGCCGCCGTAGAAAACATTTTTGTTTGTGGTTCTTAGCCACCTTGGTACGGTTCTTAGCCGTCTTGCTGCGGTTCTTAGCCGCCTTGGTACACATTTCATTCACATAAACAAGTTCTTTCACTTGCAAATATTGCACAATCATCTTCGTCACGTAGTAAGGCATATAATGCAACGTTTATAAAATAATCATATACGTCTCACATCAGCTAATAACTTCACGTTAAAGCATTTGGACACATAAACGGGAAAGCAAGAATTTACCCCACATATACCACGTTGCTCGGAAACATATATTTCAAAGACTCAGATTTGCACTTTAAATCGTAAAAAAATGCATAAGAGAAAACGTGGAAGTTACCCTCACCTCTGGTGATTAACGTCTTGGAGAGCTTCTAGGTGCTAAGCATGATCAACCGCATCCTTCGCCTGAACTTCCTACATGATGCATAATTCTCGTCTCAGCAACTAAAGGAGTCCATTTATAGCTTTACTTAGGTCTTGAATTGAAAGTATTCTTATACAAGGGTCGATGGAAAGAGGTCCGAAGAAAGGACTTTTGAATGTAAGGAAAGATAGCTCGTATCATTTGGAAAAACGAGCATTTAGTAATAGATAATAGTGTATCAGGGAAGAGAAATACGAGAGTTCTAAATATAGCATTTAGAAGGCTCAACTTTGGTGGCAAGGAAAACCCCTTGCACACTAATTCAAACTCGCAAAGAAAAATATTAAACTTGCAAGAAAGATTAAACTTGCAAAGAAGACATTAAACTTGCGAAATTAAACTTGCAATTGCAAAGAAGAATTGGTCTTGCGAGGAAGAATTAAACTTTGCGAAGAAGAAACTAAGCTTGCGAAATTAAACTGACAAAGTTGCGAAGCTGCAAAGAGTTAAGCTTGCAAACTTGCAAATTAAATAATTAAACTTGCAAGGAACATTAAACTTGCGATCTTGCAAAATAAATAACTAAGCTTGCAACGAACACTAAACTTGCAACGAAGGTAAATTAGCTTGCAAAGAATATTAATTTCGCAAAGGAACAAATCCTGCAAAGTAAATAATATTGCAAAGTAACGAATCTTGCATAAATAAACCTCTTGCATACTAGAAAGAAAACCCTTACCAAATGGAAAGGAAACCGTCGTTTTTACTTTATCGTCGTCTCGCCGTAGCTGGCGACAACACGTCGTTGGTGACTTAACTCGACACTAGAATACGGCGTGGCTTCCCGGCGCATCCACAGACGCCCACAGCGCTGCACATGGCGCCCACACAATAGGATGAAATTCACCGTTGTGCCACAGCTCTGCCGCGCTTTGCCCCGACATAACGTATGACCCTCAAACGGACTCGCCTTAAGGTGAAATTTGGTAAGAACGTTCTCAACACATTGAATAATACCCCAGACGAACAGTTTCCCGAAAATTTTTCATTAAGACCTTCTGCTCCGTGACTTTCTCCAGTTCGGTTGCAGAAACGCAGCTTCGACTTCGTAAAATTCCCCCTTGGTCCTCCGACTTCAGATGGCCACCAAACTTGGTGGAGACCTTCCCCATACACTCTAGTATATGCCATAAAAACAGGTTTCCGGTCCCATTCTCATAAGTGCCTCAAACGGCGTGTCAAGCGCTGCCTGCGCGCTGCAGCAAAAACCGGACAGCAACCCCCGGCGCTAGCCCGCGGGCACTCCCGTTGCTGCCCAGCACCTGCTGCCGCTCCCGGCGGCAGCCAACTCCTCATGCAGCAGCCAAAGGGAACGAGAAAGAGGCAGAGAGATAGAGATAGCGAGAGAGTACTGAGAGAGAGAGAGAGAGAGAGAGATATCGAGAGAGTGAGTGAGAGATGGAGTGATTATCTGTTGAGTTTTCCTTTCCTTTCTCTTTTGCAAAAGTGAGTGTAGCATAGGTAGGAGGGAGTGAGATCTTCTATTACACTTGGTATTATATTTTCTATTCCAAATCAATCACCACACGCCACGTGTATTCAATGACATCACTAATTAATACATAGTGTATATTAAATGTTATGTAACACAAGATGTAACACCAAATGTAACAGAAGATCCAGATTCAGGTAGGAGTGGTGTCCAAATTGTGTGAGGAGAGAGGAATGCCACATGAGGTGTCAACTTGCAAACATGCAATTTGGATGAGTTGTCATGACTTGTAAAGTTTATTAATTACTTGTGCCATATTGATTTAATAATCAAAAAAAAAATTTAAAACATTACATCTTATTTAATTTAATGCGGTGTTATATCCTTCCCTCCTTTAAATAAATTTCGTCCTCGAAATTTAGATACGTACCAAAATATAGCAGATTTGGGTATTTTGCCAAAATCTCTTCTTCTTTTTCCCACGTTGCCTCTTTGAGATTGTGGCGGCTCCCAAGAACCTTAATTAGGACGACCTCTCGATTCCTCAGTTTGTGAATTCATTTCATTACAAGAACAAAATACACCACAGACAACTTAATAGCATTACATCCAAAGAAAAAAACTACTTCAACACCGAAACCGCTACAAACGTGATTTTCTAACTGAAAGAAATCCTATCTAAAATTCCCTAAAGAATAGGACTTCATTAACCAACTAATATTAGTAAATAATAAATATAGATATTACAAATTAACTCCAACAACAGTGAGTTTCGTTGGAATTGGAAATAAATTCCAACAAAGAATTCCGTTTAAGATATTCCAATGGAAAACTTATGTTGGAATAGTCGTAGGAATGGTTGTTGGAAACATGGTTGGAGTTTTTTCATCAATGGTCGTTCCAACGGAAATAATCCGTTAGAATGGTCGTTGGACTTTTCCAAAAGAAAAGAGAGCTCATCATCCAAAAGAAAAGAGAGCTCAATGATGATGATACATTGGGATAGAAAAGAGATTGGGGGCTGAGTGTTGTGCACTCACCCGGAATTGGCCGGAAATCGAGATTCCGGCGAAAATCGAACTAAAATTAGACACATTTTGAGATTGTAGGACTAAAATTGGTTATCGGAAAAATAGAGGATGAAAAACGGACTACGGTCCTTGGAAATGACTAAAAATGATTTTTTCCCATTTATAACATCAGTCAGAAAAAGGCTATGTAACCTGATAACATGAAAAGGACAAATTAAAAGAGTAAATTAACACTGTGGCAAATGGCATGTACTTAATCCCGATAGATTGAATGAAGATTGGGAATGAATATATTTCTAATACGGCCTAATAGCCAAAAAAATCCAAACCTTTATAGGTTTTTGCTATTTTAGTCAATTCTTTAAATTTTGTCAAGACTAGTTGCCACATGGATCAAGCTTCAAGTATACATCACCAATATTCTAACTCATTAGCTAAAATTATTAGACTTCAAGTATAAAGAGAAATGTTATCAATTTTGACTAAAATTTGAAATTGACTAAAATTGCTACTAAATGATAAAATTATGGACAAATTGACAAAATTTAAAGAATTGGCTAAAATAGCAAAAACCTAAAGGTTTGGATTTTTTTGGCTATTAGGCCTTCTAATACACATAAATTAGAGTATATTCAAAATTCCGCTCAAAATTGTTCAAATATCAGTTCAAAATGAAAGCATGGGAGTTCGAATCCATATCAATTCCAACATCACTGATGAATTTACTACTACGAAGTTTAAATCATTCAATCTCAACACTACCTAGGAAAAGTAGCAACACTAAAGTATAACTAAGAACTAAATTAGAATCTTCAAATTTATTGTTGGAGGCACCTTTCCTTGAAGTAGCTTCATTGCACGAACCGCTTCTACCACAGTAAATCTCTTCTCACGAGTGTCAAAATAAAGTTTCTCCAAATAGTTCCACCATCTATTGGAAGAGCGCGTATCAATAACAATTTTCTCGAGTGCAACAGCGTTGTCTAATAAATGCGTAAGCAGTTCTTGTTCGCTCATCACACCTCGATATCCCACAAACTCTATTTGCTTGAGCTGAGGATATGACCTCACAATCTTTCTAGCATTGCTCTCAATAAATAGAGGCATCACATGCGTTGCCTACAGAAAAATGCACAATAGAAGAACTTCACCATTGCAAAATCAAGATAACATATCGGAAAAGGTAAAGATGGATAAGCACAAGAAAAGGGTTACCTCGAGCACAAATCTTACCTCGAGCACAAATCTCTGCAAGCAAGGTGATGCATTTACTAAATTAGTGAGCGGAATGAGAGAGTGATCATCATCATGTATCCTAGCTTTTACTATCAATTGCTTAAGATTCCTCATTTTCAAAGCTGAACACATGTCTTCAGTCATCTGTGGTGTGAAAAGAAAAAAAGGAAAAAGCTGGGATCAATAAATAGTTCTGAGCATGAAAACAATACAGAAACATATATCATATATGCATCTTAATCTAATTACCTGTTTAATAGATATGCAAGAAATTGTTAATATCTCTAACTGTGGAAGGTAGTTGGAGAACTGCAATAAGTTTTCTTGAATGTGCTTTATCCATCCCTCAATATACATTTCCACAAGCAGAGGAACATTCTCAACAACAAAATCAATCCTTGAGCCTATGTACTTCACATAAACAAGATTCACATCACGAATTTCAACTGACTCGAGGTTGTAACAAGAGTCTATTTCTAAGCGTTTAAATGATGTAAATGGCCCAATAATCCTTAGAGTCCTAAAATAAATGGATGTAGAAAGGGATAGATGTTCTAGCATAGGAGAGTTGAATAACAAGAATTCCAAGGCTTCATCATTCAAATTCACATGATTCAGAAATAACCTTTTAAGATACTTGAAGTGATCAATTAGGTGAGAAAAACTTCCCTTCAAAAGATTATACGGATCAAAAGTATAACAATCGCTAAGGCAGCCTCTGTTGGAAGCCTCGGCTGTCAAGTTCAACTCAAGCCTCTGAACCTTCCTAGTTAGAGCAAATCTAAGCCATTCATCAATCGAGTTTTTATTATACTTAGTAAGATCGAAGAATACTCTGAATTCCTCAATGTCGGGGCTCTTATTCGATGCTATAACATGATTAACCCATTCAATGTAATCTAACCTCCTCTTACTAAACCTCACCTCAAAATCGACCCTCGCCTCATAACTTCGCCTCCCCTTATAATCGAGCAATAATAATCTCTCTCCAACCAACTTCAGCATTGATGAAGTGCCATCAAAATCAAGCTTATTTATGAAGGTCCACAAATATCTCCATCGACGAGAAAGTATGCTACTCGCAACTGCTTCCTTAAAAGGAAGGGAAGACAATATCAATACTAATAATTCATCAGGTAGACTGCTGATTCGATCAATTGATGCACCTTTTTTATCCCTACTCTGCAAATCAACATAAATACATGCAAATAAATTTATGCAAAAAAAAAAAGTGAAACAACACTCAATTAATAAGCAAATTTGATATTACATACAAATTCATAGAGCAAGAGAATTAACCTTGGAGACTTTTCCACTTGAACACTCATCCCACCCATGTTTCGCCATTATACAATGTTAAATCACAACTTTTTTTGCAGCAAAAAACATGAATATTAATTTCAGAATTGTGAGAAGAAACTACAAAATCAAAGGATTTAAAACAAACAATTACCAAAATCATCCAATTCCAAGCCAATCTCAATCGCCCATCTTTACTTGACTGAAACCCTCTTTCCTTTCGGCTTTTGTTTCGTGAATCCGTTATGGAAAATTTCGCCATTTTAACCTACTTAAATTAGGCCGACACCTAATAAATTTTAAATTTTATAATCGAATATAATTTTTTAATGATAATACAAAAATTGCATGTGGAACCAAAAAATCGATTCTTTAATTTTTAATTTCTAACACTTTTGATATATTTTTTAACAGTTTTTTT
Organism: Scutellaria galericulata; assembly: GCA_946896805.1. NCBI lineage: Eukaryota > Viridiplantae > Streptophyta > Magnoliopsida > Lamiales > Lamiaceae > Scutellaria > Scutellaria galericulata. The sequence goes on along the minus strand of OX335797.1, from coordinate 2,523,730 downwards.
TTTTTTTTTGAAGAATTAGCAGTTTTTTCAACATTTAATAAGCTATGATTTATGAAATGATGATTACTATATTAAATAACAAAAAGGTTTGAAACTTTGAAGTTGGGATGGTGAATCAATAATTTGGTAATTGGTTTATTTAAAATCATAACTTACATGTGATATTAGTTGATTGGATTGACCCGTTGTTAGATGCACCATTAATTATTTATTGTGGTAATATATGAAATTTTTAATAATATAATTACGTTGTACGAATAAAAATATTATTCATATAATTTTTCATTATTTCAAAACATGTACAATATACAAATGTGTTTTTCATATTTCTATTATTTTTTAAAGTTATATTTTATGTAATAATAATTGTTATTACTTCATATAATTAAATGACATTACAAAAAATAAATTGTAAAAATGTACAATTTATAGTTTATTTAAATGCAATTGAATTAATTTCTAATCTATTAATTCATTAATATAATTAAAATTTCACATGATCACGATGTAATCACCCAATAAAAATTTATGTTGTAAGCTCAAACATGTATCGATTTATAAGGTCCAAATATAGATATATTCATTACTATCTATGCTAATAACAATGATGATAAGAATATTTTATGAAAAAAATATAATAAGAATAATAATAATAATAATAATAATAATAATAATTATTATTATTATTATTATTATTATTATTATTATTATTATTATTGTTATTATTATTATTCTTATTATATTATTAATTTACTTTTATAGAGAAATATTTCTTGCATTATATATATGCTTCTAATGTATAATATTTATGTATAATGTTCTAACTTTATAAAACTTTAAACATTTATGACCTTTTTTAATTTTGTAACCCATTTTTTTTCAATTTTTGTTAAATTATGACTACTCTCTCTCTCTCTCTCTCTCTCTCTCTCTCTCTCTCTCTCTCTCTCTCTCTCTCTCTCTATATATATATATATATATATATATATCGCCAAAAAAATCATTCCTAAAATTGCAAAATCCCGTCAAAAGTTAAATAGTTAACTTTTTTCTTTGATTTAAGTAAAAATAAATTTAAAATGTATCTTCTAAACAGTATTATAATATATATATATATATATATATATATATATATATGTTACATATTCCTCAACCATTCCGTTTACGTAATATTAAAAATCTTTTATCCAAAACAATAATTTCAAATTTTGAAAATAAAAATCTGATCTAATAATCAAATCGATCATGTACGTCTATTTTTTTTTTATCATCTATAAATACGAAAATATTTACTTATTTGAAAATTGGCGTTCTTTTTTTTTGCTTTTTTTTTTCCTCTCAAATCAATTAAGTTTAAATTGTATAATTTATAAAAAAAAAAACTCCACATCAATTCTTATGAAAATATATGTGAATGAAGAGAATATTTGTGTTGTTGATTTGAGTTTGGTACCAAAAGTTTACCAAATTGATGTGGTGATTTTATAAGTTGTGTTACACCTGAAAGCTCTCGACTCACATGCACAACCAGAAGAAGGTATGCCAATTTATTAGAATCGATATCCTTCCCTTTGTCATCATTGATATTTATTATTCATAAGTTTATATTTATTATTCATAAGTTTGACAATTAAAGTTTCATTTTTTATTTTTAAATTAAAAAAAAATTCTCCTATTTCTATTATGACTAGACTTAATCAATTGAAGATGAAGAGATTGTCGGGATTGGAAACAATAGAGACTGTAAGAAATGAAGAGATATAGATCATGTGCTGATGATATATGAATATTTTTTCATCCCAATTTTCATCTATATATTAAGTGACCATCTAAAAAAAATATTCACATATATGGAAAACCGGATATTGCTGATGATTTCCACAATTAGGTAGATCATATCTAATCTAAATCTTTATCTAATTTTAGGGGTGTATTGGATTAGGATTTTAAAGGACTTCTTAAGCTGAAAAAAGTCACGCGGATTTAAAAGACTTTGCAGGATTTTTATGATTTTTAAGATTTTGCAAGATTCTGTAAAGACTTTTTAATCAGGATTTTAATGGATTCTGTAGGACTTTGTGGACTTTGCAGAACTTCATGGATTTATGAAGTACGATAAAAGTTCAAGATTTTTTTCATACATTCGAATTTAAAAAGAGTCAAAGACAAAAAAAAAATAAAAATAAAAATAATAATTCTCTTGTCGCTCTTGCTCTTGGGTTTGAAGTAATTATAAAAATTGATTTGTGATTTTGAATTATGAAGAATGAGATAGGTGGCCTATTTATAAGTAATTATAAAAATTGATGTGTATCGACATATTAATATCGCAAATTATATGGTAGTCTTCGCAAATTATATGGTAGTCTTTAGACATTGAATATAATTTGTGATTTTGAATTATGAGGAATGAGATAGGTGGCCTATTTATTTTAATAAATGTGAACTAATTATAAAAATTGATGTGTATCGACATATTGATATCGCAAATTATATGGTAGTCGATAGTGATATTAATTATGGTAGTCGATAGTGATATCGATAATTTGATTTTGATTTATGAGGAATGAGATAGGTGGCCTATTTATTATAATAAATGTGAAGCAATTATAAAAATTGATGATATCGCAAATGATATGATAGTCGATAGTGATATCGATAATTTATATCAACATATACATATGGTAGTCGATAGTGATATCAATAATTTATATCAACATATACATATGGTAGTCGATAGTGATATCGATAATTTATATCAACATATACATATATCGATAATTTATATCAACATATACATATCGCAACTGATATGATCGATAACGATGAGTTAAAATATTAGTATATAGATATTGCAACTGATATGATTAATGTCGATAATATTAACAAGTTCTAAATAATTTAAATATTGATATATACATATTGTAATTGATATGATCGATGTCGATAACACCAAAACAATATAATTCCATTAATCCAAAATGTGTTCATACACAACCAAAATATAAAGCAAACACTTCAAACAAGTGCAACCAAAATAATACCAAAACAATATAGTTTGACAAAACCAAAAGAAAATACTTTCAAGTAAGTGAAACCAAAATAACACCAAAATAATATTGTTCATCCTAACTTATACTTGTGGACTGCGTGATGCTAATTAACGCAGTCCACTTTTTATATCATCCACTATCAGTTGTAACAATTCATCGGAATCCTCCTTGGTCCAAGCTTCATAGTTTTCTTTCTCTTTTCTCTTTCCTTTATTATTTCCTTGTGAATCTCCCATTTGAATTACAAAAAAAAAAGTAACGAGAGTATTTTCAGATGAATGAAACTATGAATTCTAAAAGATAAAGAGATACAGTATATACATGAAAACGCCAATAGCATCTCCTAATCCAATATAGCTCACCTATTCATACATGAAAAGCATCACCCAATACAAACAAAGAGATACAATATATACACACACTATACATATCACGAAATTTTTTTCATATCATATTCTAATTGCTAAAACACATAGCAAACCAATAAATTCCAGGTTCTCATACAATATGACCTCATTATACTCTTTTGAATCACAATCTTTGCCACGTGTGGCATTACTTAAGCAGATTTTGATGCATTCTAAAAATTAGTCAATCCACCACCTGAACACTGAATACTGAACATTCAACAGTGGAGGAGCTACTACATTCTGCGACTAATGATCTTTATGATTTTATTTTTCTTTAGCATGCTTTAAACCAATTAAATAAATAAAAAAACAAAGACTGGATTATTACCAGATTCAAACTCCAGATTCTTTTTATTATTATTAATTTCCAAGAAGACGAGAAGATTATGCAAGAAATAACAGATTCAGAAAATTGAACGGAAATTTCAGGGAAAACCCTTCTAAAGCCAGATGAAAAGGAGAGATAGAAAACTCACTTCGAAGTATATACATGAAAACGCCAATAGCATCTCCTAATCCAATATAGCTCACCTATTCATACATGAAAAGCATCACCCAATACAAACAAAGAGATACAATATATACACACACTATACATATCACGAAATTTTTTTCATATCATATTCTAATTGCTAAAACACATAGCAAACCAATAAATTCCAGGTTCTCATACAATATGACCTCATTATACTCTTTTGAATCACAATCTTTGCCACGTGTGGCATTGTTGCTAAAACACATAGCAAACCAATAAATTCCAGGTTCTCATACAATATGACCTCATTATACTCTTTTGAATCACAATCTTTGCCACGTGTGGCATTACTTAAGCAGATTTTGATGCATTCTAAAAATTAGTCAATCCACCACCTGAACACTGAATACTGAACATTCAACAGTGGAGGAGCTACTACATTCTGCGACTAATGATCTTTATGATTTTATTTTTCTTTAGCATGCTTTAAACCAATTAAATAAATAAAAAAACAAAGACTGGATTATTACCAGATTCAAACTCCAGATTCTTTTTATTATTATTAATTTCCAAGAAGACGAGAAGATTATGCAAGAAATAACAGATTCAGAAAATTGAACGGAAATTTCAGGGAAAACCCTTCTAAAGCCAGATGAAAAGGAGAGATAGAAAACTCACTTCGAAATGTTCGATTTATTGCTGGCAACTTTCATCGCAGGATTTCTGCTTTCCAAAATCAATATTTTCTCTGATTTCTTCTGTAAATCGATTTATTAGAAGACATGAAATTCTAGGAGTGGAGAGTGAAGAGAAATCAATATTTTCTCTGATTTTCTTCTGTAAATCGATTTATTAGAAGACATGAAATGAAGGATTTTGATGCTACGCAGCGGAATAGAAGAAAACAATTTTCTCAAGCATCAAAACATAAGAGGATCTCATGCACAATATAAATAACGATTTACCTCTTGATGCGTGTCCTTTGATGACGAAGACCAAGAATCACAGATGCAATTCCTCTACTCGAGACACACAAGCTCTTCCTAGACCTCCTCCGAAGCGTTTGCTAGAACGCAGAGAAAAACCCTTTTCTTTCTGGAGGAACCACGTTTCTATTCAGTGAGTGGGGAACGTGTTTTCTTTCTGTGTATGGAGAATTATATTTTCACACACCGTTCATTAGGTTTGGGCTCATCAATATATAATACCAAATAAAGGCAAAAGCCCATAACCTATGCCTAATCATATTAGGCCCAACCCATATCCTAATCATATTAGGCCCACAACTTATATTCAATGGGCTTATTGATCTAGTTCAAACTTTACGTGTGTAACCCTCGTAGGACCCAGTTATTGTTAGTAGCAAGCCCAACAATTGGAATGCAGATCGTAGTTGGTTTCTAGCTAAACACTACGACCACCTAAAATAACTGAATTAATAATCTTCATTAATTAAAGTCTTTAACTATTTATTATATTGACATCTTATTAAAGGACAACTCCTTCATGAAATTCTAGGAGTGAAGAGTGAAGAGAAATCAATATTTTCTCTGATTTCTTCTGTAAATCGATTAGGGTAATTGGAAGACATGAAATTCTAGGAGTGAAGAGATAAAGGTGAAGAGACATTACCGGAGGAAGCACTTCAAGAATCCTCTAAAATCTGATGGGTTTGGATGGGATTGTTGGTATTTATAGATATCACTGAAAAGTCTTTCAAAATCCATCTAACACAACAATCCTGTAAAATCCTTGTATTTTTGAATACCAATGGATTATTTTTAAATAGTAAAAAGTCCTGCATGAATACCAATGGATTTGATTGGACTCTTTAAAAAATCTTGAAAATCCAGATTGAATACCAGTGGATTGTTTTTAAGTGACATAAAATCCTGATTGAATACCAACAGATTTTTTTACAAAAAAAAAGTCTTTTAAAATCCTGTGAAATCCTAAACCAATACACCCCCTTAGTTTTGTAATATTAATTTAGATAATTTTTGTACAAAAAATAACGAAAAAGTTTTAATTATATCCATTGCATGGATAAGAATTCCTTCATTTTTGGTGACAATCTTATCAATATTTTGATTTTCTATTTTCAAATATAAAAGTAGATATGCATGCTAGCAGACCTGTCGTAGATTTACCCTAATTTAATGGTTAACTTTGTGTCATACTACCTCAAATCCCATTAAATCATTTTTCACACCCATATATCATATTTGATATTGAAATTAGAAGAGACTTCGCAATTAAAGAAACAAAAATTATTCTTGATATTTATGAAAAGGAAAAAAAAATTGTGCAATGAACCTAATAAGGTGGTTGTATAATCCAAGGTATATTTAAAAAAAACTTAATTTATACAAATTATTATTCTTTTTGATTGATTTTACTAATACTAAATGCGTTATTTTATCTGTTGTGATTCAGTTTGGTGGTGAATAAAGCTGTCTTAAAATTGCAATGATCCAACACACACAATCTATACGTTGATTTTTTTTTTTTTTTTTATGTTTCAATTTCAATTTATTTCTTTGTAATCATTAGTTTTATTATATAAATCTTGAACCGATCAAGTGTGAAGCTTCAAGACAATTGTGAACATCATATACGTGGCTAAATTTTATTTAATACGAACATTGTTTACATTTAATCCAACAGTATATCACATGAGTGTCATGAAATGGTCATTTTTGACTTATTGAGTGAACATACCATGTGTTGTGTTTATTTAAACAAGTATAAACATTATGAAAGTCAATTCAACGTAGCTCGATTCAGTTAGTTTGCACTCATATTTTTTTATTTTATGGGACTTAGCAATACAAAAGTTAATTAATCACAGTTAGGTTATTTTTTTTTTTATAGCATATATGATATTTATTAATCACAGTTAGGTTATTTTTTTGTTTTATAGCATATATGATATTTAAATTTAGTCTCACACGGCCGCACTACTAGTAAATTAAATAACAAAAGAGTTTCAAACTTTAAAGTTTGAATACTTGTGTACATACGTTCGTATACATAAATTAAAAATATATATAGGCATATCTTTTTACTTTTCATATTTTTTATTTTCAATTTATCTTATTATTAATTTTGCATTTTGTATTTTTTAATTCATATTTTAATAGTGAGGTGTCACGTAATCTCAAATTTCCCTTCATTAATTGGAGATTTTCAATTTGGATGTCACGTGTGCAATTCATGTTGCCACATCATCCCCAAAAAAAAAAAAAAATTCTGACCAAAATCGAATTGAAATTGAAAAATGAAAATCAACGACAATTAAAGATTAAAATTATAAAACATATAATTACTGGTAAAAATTGAATAAGACCGTACTTATAAAAAATGATATTTACCCCTATTTAAAATCATTGCAGAGATAAAATTGATAAGTTCAGTTAAACAATTTCGATATATAATATTTTTTTTATAATTAACGAAAAAACAGAAGTAACAGATGAATAAATTTATTAAAATATGGATCTACACAAAAATAATTAATAAAATGAGTAATTTTGTTAGAATATGGATTAAAAAAAACAACTTTTCTTCTTCAATTAGTTGTTTTTTTCTTCTAGTTTCTCTTGCAAGATAATCACCTAAATAAAACCTGGATTTTCCATACTCAGTTGAGGCAGCAATGCTCATCCTGGAAAGAATATGTGCAGCTATTATTAGATGACAATATAAAACAGATACGATTAGATTATACATTGCAATAAAAGTTTATTATTATATTAATGAAAGAAACAACTAATTTAGATTGGCTGATAAAAGTTCCATAAAACAAATAAGTAACAAGGAATACACTGTGTTGAAATCAAGCTCTGAACAATAAACAGTTCGAGCACAATTGCAAACTAATGTTATTTAGGAGGCATAGATTATATTGAAATTGCTTCAATATTACTAACAAACGCTTACGTGCAACCATAGCATCCATCCACCGACTTTGGTTCTGACAAGTTAATTGTCACGAAATTTCGATAAATTTCGACTTCGATTTCGTTGAAATCATAGTAGAACGTTTGAAAATGTCGAAATTTAGGTGAAATTTCGGTAAATTTCGTTTCGATTTTGGTTTCGGTGAAATTTTAGTAAAAATTCTTTTTAACCCCCAAATAATTATAATAGAATTTTATAATGAATTACACCAATTTTTAAGGGAAAAAATATATATTGTACCCATAATTCACTCATTATAATTATAATGTGTATGATACAATCAATAATTTCATGATTACATTCAAAATCAATCTAATGTTATGAACTGGTACCAATATTTTCTAAATTAATATGACATGAAAACTAGCTTATTCATTTGAACCTTGTAAAGGTTCATTTTGATATCAGTAACAATGTATTCAATTATTTTGAATTTCTCATGTTATTACACCAGACAATATTTATATGATAGTTAATTCCTATATTTGTTGTAAATATGTCATTTTGTATTAGTTATAATATTCTATACAATACCTCTTATCCAAATTCCCAAATTTTAACAAAGTTTCCATCATATTTCTAAATTTTACCGAAATTTCTGTAAAATCAAGATATCGAAATTTCTACCAAAACCAAAATTTTCGTCGTTGATTGGAAATACAGAATAAAACAATACGCCTAGAATTCTAATTTGTGGATTTCAAAACTGAGAGAAAATATTTCCTACAACATTGTCATGGTTATGGTCATCATATCAGTTCACCACAATTCTAAGTAGATTATCCCTTCAACAGGTAGTAATAAACATACATTCTTGATAATCCATTTCTTCAAAAATTTATGACAATCCAATTAAACTACTACATAGCTATCTTCATAATGCAGGGCAGATAGAATTGACAAGAGGAACAACATAGGTGCTAAATGCTAATGACCCATTTCTTCACATGTTCTAGCATACCACATTCTCTAGTTCGCAGCCAACATATTTACTTTTTTAAGCATGTAAATCATATTAGAAAAGACTTGAATTGTTGAAGGCACCTTCTTCTATTACTGAGGTTGAAGTAAAATTTGTCATGCATCTACAATATCATATCAAAGGAGCTCAAGCACAACATATGTAGAATAGAGATGTTCACCTCAAACTTAGGAATATTTGTCCTTGTTCCACCTTCAAAAGCAAGTACTGGCAGAAATGCCAATGCAGAACATTTTATATATAGAAAATTTCAATTTCAATGAAAATTTCGGTTTCGGTGGAAATATCGATATAGATATTTACGAATATTTTTCTTATATTTATCAAATATTTTACTGATATTTCCCACTATTTCACTACAAGTGTGATTTAACATGTTTGGGCTAGCTATACTTAAACAACCATAACCAAGAAGAATAGTTCAATAAGTGTCATTGCCACCATTGGCAGTCCACCACAATAATGTAGTTAAAAGATAATAAAACTTGCATTCTATTAATGGAATCAAATCTTAATTAATAGTGCAGTCTTTTTAATTGCAAGAAAAGAAAAGGAAAACGAAATTAACCTTGAAGGTATAAAGACATATGAAAAGGTTACCAGAACGTGAAAATAAAACTGAATAAGATGTAAACTAAACTACTGAAAGTTGTGTGGTACCAATAGTTATAGAGAAAAAAAAAAAAAAAAAAAAAAACTAAAGCAAAACAGTTATCATTTTGTAAGATTACTGGAGGATTATTAATAAATAATGCACTTCTAATTAAATTAGTTAGAATATTCTAGAATATGTAATAATAAAATATATAGCACCTAGAATAATCTAGTTAAATATTCTAGGGACTAGTAGAAGAATGGCGGTGAAGGAAATCCTATAAATAGGGATAATTGTATCAAAATTTTGAGTGAATAAAAAAAAAAAAATTGAGTGAATAAAATAGTTAACAATCTCCTTCCTTCTACATAAAATATCAATCTTCCTTAAAATTAAAACTAATAAGGAGAGTACATTTACATCTGGTATCAACCCACTATTCAAACTTTTTCAAATATTCATCTTCCATAAAATTAAAAATAATAAGGATCAAGAGTTTTTACTGATCTTGTATCAACACTATTCCAACTTAGGAATATACGGTAGAAAAAAGAAATTATCCCAAAAAAAAAAACACGCAACATAATTATCAAAAATAGTTAGGAATATACTGAAGAAAAAAGAAATTATCCCAAAAAAACCCCCACATAATTATAAAAAAACAGAAGCACTAAATATAGTGAAGAAAAAAGAAATTATCCCAAAAAAAACCAGCATTAAATTTTTCAGAGCATTTCATAATAACAAACATTAACAAACAATGTAAAAGTCCAAAACTATGTAGTTCACTAAATTTTTAGGACATTTCGTAATAACAAACATTAACCAACAATGTACAAGTCCAAAAAGTTGTATGTATTGTTGGTTACAAAAAATTCACTTCTTGAAAAAAAAATGGTTGTCATTTCAGCTGCTTCACCTTAGGCAACTATCCCGATTGGAGGCCTAAATCCGGTTGGTATGGAAACCATCCCGATTACAGATTGAAAGTCAGGCCTGGGAAACCATCCCGATTGAAAGTCCGTCCAGACGGCTTGACCCTGAATCGACGTTCTTCAATCGAAAACTTGTCTGATTCTTTGAACAGTCTTATGACCGGTTGTTGGATAAGTTTGTTTAAATGAAAATTAATTTAGTCTTCCTAATGTAAGAGTACTGGTTCTTTTTCTAGGTCAATAATTCATTTCTTGTAAAACTTGTTTGCTCGCCTTCAAAATATTCACACGAGTCCCAACTTGCGATATACCTAACCTTGGAAAATATTCACACATGAGTCCAACTTGCGATGTAGCTAACCTCCTTGTCTTGCGTTGATAGATTGGCAACCAAGTTATTCAAAAATTAAAATTAGTGGTAATTGACTAACCAACATTAAATATATTGTTATTCGAAGGATCATAAAAATCATTATTAGGGCAAAAAAACATTGTACAGCCTCAAATTTCAAGGATGAAAGAAATATCTATCATCTCTCTCAATCTTCACAAAACCCCCTTCTTATTTGTAATTGAAGAGCAATACGGATATTAAATACGAATAACTAAATGTGGGTAAAATTACAGCTTGTTTTGATGTTCTTCTCGAGTGCTTTTATTAGTGAAGAATGTGTTTTAAGGTTCTAGACAGAAAGATTATTCTCTCCTCTTACTTATCTTTTTTTCACTAGAACCCAATACTTGTAATATATTATGTATAGAATAAGGGTAGCCCATATGGGCGATCTATTGACTCGGGTCCAATATATTTATTCTAACAGTGATTGTTGAAAACAAATTCCGTTAGAAATTGTCTTTAATTAGCATGATAACACCACTTTGACCATATTTATTCCTACAGTGATTAAAGCAAATTCTGTTAGAAATTGGTTTTTAATTAGCGGTAATGACATCACTTTGATCAATAATTTGGTGGTTATAAATTAATTCTTGAAAATTAAATGTCAAGAGATTAATCAACGTTTGAAGTAGATAATCGGTACATATTGATATTCTCAAAATAAAATTTCAGGCAGGTGAGAAATTAATGATTCAAGTTAATCCTTAAAATGAGATTAAAAGAATAATTAAATGTGGGAATTTGAAAGGTCATTTGTCCCACATTGGAAGTTGATTTCACCTAAAACAAGTATAAACATCTATATGAGATTAATAATTAATACATCTTGGAGTAATTGTTATTGTAGAACACACATGTGCTCGCCTTGGCCATGGGCTTAGTCTTTGATACTTGGTAATTGGACTTTGGGGTGGACTTGAGCGGACTTAGTGGGTCCGACAATCCCTAGTTGTGTGGTTCGAATTCGAAGAGTCATGGTTCAAGCCATTGAGTCGTTGCCCTTTCAATGCTTTAAAGAAGCCCGTTACATGGCCATAATGAGACCAAGTGTTTTTACACTTGAGATTTTTAAGTCCCATCATCAATTTGTTTTTTTTAACCCCAGTTGTGGAATGCTTAAAAATAGGGAGCCAATATGCATCTCTTAAACACATAAAATTTTGCATCAAAATGTTTTACATACCGCACAAGTTCAGTTCTTAAATACTCAAGTTCATCGAAGCTCGTGGGTATATTGTACTACCACATTACAAGATGAAGTTGTTTCGTCTTTAAAGGCAACAAGTCGTTAAGTGAACACTACCTCGACGCTATTTGTTTTAAGGAGAGGGGGACTCCTCGCCTCAACTGTTCTCTTTCTTCATTTCTGAACTTTGTAATAGACAAGCTCATAGTTTAAGTCACACTTTTCTTTTTCTAGTTTCGACATTGCAAGATACATTTACTGAAATTTGTAACAAATTCATCCTCAAACACACATCACATTCATCTTTTGCTTTTCCCTTAACCTCTTTAATCTTACATTCTCAGGAATTGAAACTTTACCTTCAAACTCAATAACTAAAAAACTGTGAAATGTGGGCCAGTTTTGGGCCGCACTCTGGCAGCCCAAGACAATCACTAGGTCGGAGATCTAAAGCCCAGCCAGGCCCATGGACTCCCTTGTTATGATCTGGTCCCTTCATCTCTGATGTTTGATCTGGGCCCTTGGCTTGAGGTACTTATACCCTCCTCAGTCTTCTCTCACCTCATAACCTAACCCTACCTCTCTCTCTCATCACCGCGGCGCCTCCTCTCTCTCTCTCCTATCACCGATCCTGTATCCCGGCGATTCCGCCATGGATACGCTCCTCTTTCCTTCTTTTTTCTTCTCCTTAGTGCTATATATAGTGTGGCTTCTTGTTTGGAGAGATACACCGAGATATACTGAGCGTTTTCTAGCCTCATTACCCTTCAAACTGTGTGACCTTCTCTCTGTGAGTTTAGTGGGTATTCTGGGCTGCTTTTCATGGTGTGCTGGTTGTGGTTTTGATCTCCCTGTGTGGTTGCTTGGAGCTACCGTTGGATTTGGGTGATTTGACTTCGTGTGTGAACTCGGCTACTTTGTGGGGACTGAGCCTATGCAACACAGACCTTTGTATTGTTTCCTTCTGCTTCGTGGTGCTACCTGTTTCTTTCTCATCTGTTGTCTTTTTATTTTATTTGTAATATTTATTACATATGATGTATGAAGTTTTTGCTTCTAACTCTGGATCCTAGCCCTACAGTGGTATCAGAGCACTGTGTGGGGGCGATCCGGGGTTTTGCTTGACGAAGTCAGGTATCTTGGCTTATCCCCTCTCCTTTTTCATTGGTAAGATCCTGTGAGATCTCTTTGTGTGTCTGCTGGGCTTTTGTGCTGGTATAAGTCTAGGGTTCTCTGTGTAATCCTTGATCTTGACCTGATCTGTGTGTTTTCTTTTTCCGCTGCTTATCTCTTTATCTGGTCCTCCCACAACACTCACCTTGTCCAGTTCGCTAAGTGACTCCAGAATCTAGGATGAGGGGGTTGACTGGTAATCTGTGTGATTCTCATCTCTTTGTGTGATCCTTATATACTCTGTGTTGTTTCTCCTCTGAGTGAACTCTTTATGATTCTGTTAATATGAACTCCCTATTTGTTGCTCCTTTTGATGGCAAGGGTGATTTTGCTATTTGGCAACAAAAGATGAAAGGTGTTCTTGTTCAACAGAAATGCTTTAAGGCTATAACTCAAAAATATGATGATAAGATCTCTGAAGAAACTATCTTTGATCTTGATGAACTTGCATATTCCTTTATTATCTTGAATCTTTCTGACTCTGTGATTAGAAAGCTAGGGAAGCATGATTCTGCTGAGTCTCTGTGGAATAAACTTGAGGAATTTTATACTGAAACATCTCTACCATCTAAAATGTTCTTGTTGGAAAAATTCTTCAGATTTAAGCTTGATATGCATAAAGATATTGATGAGAACTGATGTGTTTACTAAACTGGTTCAAGACATTAAGCTAACTGGAGATAAGAACATTGATGATTACACCCTTATTGTGCTGCTTAATGCTATACCTGATTCATATAGTGATGTAAAGTCTGCTATAAAATATGGTAGAGATAAGGTAAATTGGATACTATTATTAATGGCTTAAAGAGTAAGGAGTTTGACTTGAAAAATAGTAAAGGACATAGGTCTATGGGTGATGTTAATCATGTTAGAGGTAAACCTAAGACCAATCCTCAGAATAAACAACCTCCTAAAGCTCAAAACAAGCTTAATCAGAATCCTAATCAGAATCTTAATCCCAATCAGAATCAGAATCAGAGTCATAATCAGAATGGTTTCAGACCTAGGCCTAATAATAGGAAGTGTTATAACTGTGGAAAACCAGGTCATTATGCAAACAGGTGCCCTGAACCTAAAAAGGAAAGGTCTAATAATAATCATAATCAACCCAACCAAGCTAATAATGTTGCAGATAATATGGGTGATGTTTTTATGATTTCTGACTCTGTGAACTCTGTGCTTGATACTGATGAAGTATGGCTTCTTGACTCTGCATGCACCAATCACATGACACCACACATGAATATATTCTCATCCTATGTGGAATTAAAAAATGGATCTGTTTTTGTGGCTGATAGCAGTCAAAGTCATGTGCTTGGTATTGGAACTGTGAATTTAAAGTTTGATGATGGCTATGTACTAAACTTGAAAAATGTGAGACATGTTCCTAAGTTATGCAGTAATTTAATGTCATGTGCTGCCTTGGAAGATTCTGGTTTTAAAGGGGAATGGGGAAATGGAAAAATGAACCTGCTAAAAAATGGATCTGTGATGTTTGATGCAAAGAGAACCCATAACATGTACATTGCTTATGCTAAACCTGTCATGCATGTTAATTCTATCCAAAATATTACAACTGATCTTTGGCATAAAAGACTTGGACATATAAGCAACAAGGGTTTGGGTATATTGCATAAAAACAATTACCTATGTGGTGATTCTATCACTGATGTGCCTATGTGTGATTCATGTATAATGGGTAAGCAACCCAAGTTGAAGTTTCCTGAATCCCCCTCCCCCAACTCTGTGATTCTTGAATATTTACATGCTAATGTTTGGGGCCCTGCACCAGTTCCTACACGTAGTGGGAATAGATACTTCCTGTCTGTGATTGATGATATTTCCAGAAAAGTGTTTGTATTCCTGCTTAAGCAAAAATCTGATGTGATTGATAAATTTAAAGCATGGAAAATCCTTATTGAAACCCAAACTGGGAAGAAAATAAAGGTTTTAAGAACAGACAATGGAACTGAGTTCTGTAACCATGAGTTTGATGTTTTGTGTGCTGAATCTGGTATTAAAAGACATAGAACTGTTGTGCATACACCTCAACAAAATGGTATTGCTGAAAGGATGAATAGAACTCTCCTAGATAAAGTGAGATCCATGCTTATTACATCTGGTATGCCTAAAGTGTTTTGGGGTGAAGCTATACTAACTACTGTATACCTTGTTAATAGATGCCCCTCTGTGCCTCTTAATGGAGATTTATCTGAATCTGTGTGGAATGGTAAACCTGTGGATCTTTCTAATCTGAGAGTTTTTGGTTGTACTGCTTTTGTGCATAATAATTCTGATAAACTTGAACCAAGATCTGTTAAAGGTGTGTTACTTGGATATCCTGATGGTGTTAAAGGTTACAGATGTTGGATTAAAGATGAACTTGGTTTTAAAACCATAATAAGCAGGAATGTTGTGTTTAATGAATCTAAATTCTCATGCTTACCTGCACCTAATCCTATTGTTTCTGACTCTGCTCCAAGTGAGGTGGAGCATCCTTCTGATGATAATAATGAATCTGTGAAACAAGAAAATGAATCTCTTTCACCTAAGTCTGATAACTTGGATGAATATTTGCTTGCAAGAGATAGAACTAGAAGGAACATTAGGATACCACAACATCTTAATGATTTTGATCTTGCTTCTTTTGTGTTTAATGTTTTTGAAGGCCTTGATGGAAATGAACCTAAAACTTACAATCAGGCTATGAAATCTGCTGAGTCTGCAAAATGGATAAATGCAATGAATGATGAAATGAAATCTTTGCATGTTAACAACACTTGGTCTCTTGTGCCCAAACCTGCTATGTGCTCCCTTGTTGACTGTAAATGGTTGTTTAAAATCAAGCAAGAAACTGACTCAGTAAGATATAAAGTAAGATTAGTTGCTAAAGGCTTCACACAAAAAGAAGGTGTTGATTACAGTGAAATTTTTGCTCCCGTTGTGAAGTTTACTACTATGAGAATCTTGCTTGCTTTAACTGCTCACCATAACTGGGAATTAAAACAAATGGATGTTAAAACTGCTTTCTTGCATGGTGATCTTGATAGACAGATATTTATGAAACAACCTGAGGGTTTCATTGATAAAAAACATCCTGATTATGTGTGTCTGCTAAAGAAGTCTTTATATGGTCTTACGCAATCTCCCAGACAATGGAATAAGAAATTTGATGCATGTATGTTATCCCTCTGTTTTAAAAGAAGTTCATATGACCCATGCCTATACTTTAAAGAAGATGATTATAATCCTGTCTTCTTAGTGATATATGTTGATGACATGCTTTTAGCTAGTCCATCTGTCAGTGCTATTGATCATGTTTCTAAATGTCTAAGTGATAATTTTGATATGAAGCTCCTTGGTGATGCTAAAAGAATTCTGGGCATGGATATTTCTGCTTTTGTCTTTGTGAACTACAGGAAAGATGAGAGAAACTAGGCAATGATGACCCCCACTTGCCATATATGAAAGTTCATCAGATCACCCAATCTGGCCCAAGATGGAGAATGTGAGATGTGGGCCAGTTTTGGGCCGCACTCTGGCAGCCCAAGACAATCACTAGGTCGGAGATCTAAAGCCCAGCCCAGGCCCATGGACTCCCTTGTTATGATCTGGTCCCTTCATCTCTGATGTTTGATCTGGGCCCTTGGCTTGAGGTACTTATACCCTCCTCAGCCTTCTCTCACCTCATAACCTAACCCTACCTCTCCCTCTCCTCACCGCGGCGCCTCCTCTCTCTCTCCTATCACCGATCCTGTATCCCGGCGATTCCGCCATGGATACGCTCCTCTTTCCTTCTCTTTTCTTCTCCTTAGTGCTATATATAGTGTGGCTTCTTGTTTGGAGAGATACACCGAGATATACTGAGCGTTTTCTAGCCTCATTACCCTTCAAACTGTGTGACCTTCTCTCTGTGAGTTTAGTGGGTATTCTGGGCTGCTTTTCATGGTGTGCTGGTTGTGGTTTTGATCTCCCTGTGTGGTTGCTTGGAGCTACCGTTGGATTCGGGTGATTTGACTTTGTGTGTGAACTCGGCTACTTTGTGGGGACTGAGCCTATGCAACACAGACCTTTGTGTTGTTTCCTTCTGCTTCGTGGTGCTACCTGTTTCTTTCTCATCTATTGTCTTTTTATTTTATCTGTAAAATTTATTAGATATGATGTATGAAGCTTTTGCTTCTAACTCTGGATCCTAACCCTACAAAAACTTGCATGAACATGTCACTTAAATGTAGTAAAAAGACAATATTATATACAATCATGCTATTATATCCACCATAACACATTAATATGTACCCATCACTAATGTGTAGAAGATCTAACATATTTATTAATTTTACATTCCACAATTTAAAAGGATGAGATCATTACACATCAATAATGTGCATATTAAGAGTCGGGTATTTTAACATTTTCGATATTATATAATATTTAACTCAACCAAATTTTGGTTATTTCGGGTTCATACGTATATTTGATCTTTAAATTCAATCATGTGCATGGTACAGGTGTACTGTTAGTTTGTATAAATATATACACAGTTACACACTTTTATAGATGTTGTTGGTCAACCAAGTGTTGAATTTCAATTGGTAATATGCATATATAAAGAAAGACTTTGAAATATATATGAATTAAACTTAAATACTTTTTATTCTATTCTTTCAAAATCAATGTTTTGTTTAAAACCTAATTACCTATCAAGAATAATATATTACCCTGCCTTCATTTCACTTGTAATTTTACCTATCAATTCAATTGTTTCGTTATCCCAATAGAACGTTGCATTCGTCAACATCTCTCAAATCAATCTTGAACTCTTAAAACAAAGACGAGATGATGTACATCTAAAATTTACTAAACACTTTTTTTTTTAAAATAAAAGATATAAAAATACATTTTTTATGTATATTAATTATTTTGGGATATATATATATATATATATATATATATATATATATATAATCTTACCCAAAAAATATGTATGTATATTTATGTAGATTTTACTAAAGGTATATATGCATATTCGAATGCTTTGGATAAGAATAAAGTAAAATCAATCTTACTAAGATATTCCAATTTAGATCACCAATGGGAAAGTATCTTGAAGATCAGAGTTTTGAGAATATTATAAATTATACACATTAATAAGAGTAGGTCTCTTGTGGACCAATCTCATAATGCATCTAGGTTAATCCGGATAATTTGTACCTTTTTTTTTACTTTTTTTTATTTATGCGATTACCTTTATGTTATATTAATATAACATTTATATTATATAAGTATAAGTATTATATGTCTGTCTAAAAAAATGTAAAAATACAACTAATCTAAGTAAAATGTATGTCTAACATAACCAAAATGTATGTCTAATATAAGTACATAAATGTATGACATGAGGGGGCAAGTTAGACACTATTACCTGAACGCATGAGGGCGCGCGTTCACGCGCGCGGAAGGTGATTTTTGGTCGAATCGACCCGAAATATATGAATCTATGATTCATGTGCATGGTAAACAAAAATTTTGGTGAATAAATAATACATTTACTCTGTAAATAAAAAGTGTAAAATGAACGAGAAAATACAATGATTATTATCTTTTGGGCCTTGTTCTTAATTTTTATATATATTGTATATACGTATTCCCAATACGTAGAGGTTTTATTAAAAAATATGCACATTAAAAATCATATAAATAAGTTAATTTTGAGAGTAGAATGCTACAGAAATACGGCTATATACCGATGGAAAACATTTTCCATTGACAAATTGTTACTGACAAAAATGTTTTCAACCGAATATTTCTATAATTAATTCCATCGGTAACATGTTTACCGATAAAATATTTTAAGTTCCCGACGAAATATTTTTGTAGTGTAAAATATGTAGATTAAATATTTGTTTCTTAATTTATAATAAAAAGTTATTTTAAATCCAATTTTATTGACGAATTTCAACTTTGGCGATACGTTATAAAAAAATGCAAAATCACACAACCCATATTTTTGGAACACTTATGTTTAACTTGCAATATTAAATATTTTTCATATTTTTTAAATTATGAATTGATAATCTATCCCATTTCCTTAGAAAATCTTGCAAATAATTCACATTACCATTTTTTTTTTTTTTTGCCTATTATATTCAGATTTCGTATCGAGTTAAATGAGCATGAATGAATGGGTGCGTACTTCTAAACTTTGGAAGAACTATGTCCAAATTCTCAATTGCAAATTGTAAGTGTCGGATCTCTAGAAAGTTCTCTCTCTTTTTCATTGTTGATGCATAAAAACTTATATGAATGAATCTTACGAATAGTTTTAAAGATGGATCTTTGTTAACCATAAACTAAATCTATTTTTATAAAATTATATGTGGATTATGAATTGTAATTGTGGATTGACCACACCACATAATTACATTCGTGAGACAATGTTACATAAAACTCACTCTTATCCATATATAGATATTGATAGATATTCAATAAAATAAACTTAAAGATTTTCTTAACTTTTATATGTAATGTTTTTGATTTGGTCCGACATTTTTTTTATTTATTTTATTTTATTTCATTTAAATATATGTACTTTCATTTGTAATAGAATCATCATACTTCTATTTAAATTAGTTTTATTCCTTAGATAAACATTTAGAATAGGCCTATGGCCATAGGGACAAAATTAAAAGTAGATGGTTCCAAAGAAATATATATATATATATATATATATATATATATATATATATATATATATATATATATATATATATATATACTCTCGAAAGTTACCAATGAAAATATAAACATCAAAATTCAAATAAATTTTAAATGAAATTCAAATAAAAGTAAATCTCAAAATTTATCAAAGTATGGGTGATTTTTCAAAAACTTGCAAAATAAATAACCAGTAGTTCACACTTTCGAACTGCGACCACAAAATTTTGTTGATGGAATCGCGTCTAGGTACCGCGACTTCCATTTTCTGGAACTTTATATATATTTTTTAAATTTAATTAGTTAATTAGAAGTCGCCGTAGGCAACCACGACTTTAATTTCGATATTTTTTTAATTGGGAGTCGCAGTTGTCAACTGCGACTCTGAAAGAATCTCTATTCCCGGCGCAAAATAGCATCAACCACCATCTCACCACCAAAGACTGTAAATCTCACCACCAAAAGATTGTAAAATTTAATCCACCTCTCAAAAACAGTATTAACAGTGTGTATGGAGAACCACTATAAACTTTAACCCACCTAGCAGAACTTTCCCAACCACCGTCATTTCTGACGCCCGTTGTTTTCACCACCGTCGCCGCCATCGCTTGCCGTTGTTGCTCCGATGATGTGAAGCCGCCTCCGATATGCTCCTTTCTGGAATCCCATCAAGTAACAGAAGACTGCTTATTTATAATTGTTTCTTAGTAAATTGTTTCTAATAGTTCAAGTGAGAGGAGAGTTTCATTTTGTAAGAAGATTAATGTTATTCTTTTAACTGTATCTGTGTTGTTGTGTTGGTGTAGTTATAAAATAAAATATAGTGCATATATATGAGTCATTGAAATGTGAGATAGAAAGAAGAGAACATATTCATTATTTTTTATGGTTTCTTATTTTTGAATGGATCGTTAACTCGCATTAAAAGACCTGTTTTTTGGTAGTAAATTTCCATCAATTTCAGGTGTAATCCCCATATTGGAGACCTATATATAGGGGTCATCATACATCATTTTGAGAAACGAAATTAAAAATCCTTGTGTTGTTTTCTATTATTGCATCAAACTCAATTCTCAAGCACTAGAAGTTCGCGGAGCTCTCGAGATTGTGGTGCTACTTCTCTAGAGATGAAGTCGTTTTATTTTTTAGAGACGATACGCATGGACCAGTGAGCACTATCTTGGGCGTATCTCATCTTAAGGAAATAGGGTCTTTTCTCGACTCGAATTGCTGTATTTTTTGTTGTATGTTTTTGTTCGACAGGCTCATTGCCCATTGTTTAGTGCTATTCACCAACACTTTCTTTGATGCTTAAAGTTTCCACTAACACAGACCACTAACACTGTTTGTGTGGGGTATTATGTTTGTATATAACTTTCCGTAGTTTCGGCGTACTCTCAACTTCTTTGTATTCACGCTTTGCAAATCTGATAGAGTGATCTTTTACTGCAGTGATAAGTCGGTTCTTTGATTGAAAGACCATGCTCACCTTCAAATTACCTTTGTTGCTATCATAGAAACTTCCCTAACTCCCGCAAGGAATATCAATTGAGTCTACCTATATTTCTCCATAAATAGTTGAGGAGTGTGGAATAGTTGGATGTATTACTGGTTAATTTTGTGTAGAAGATGTTGATACATCCACTCCATGTTGTGGTGATGGCACATGATGTTACCCTAATGTCTCCAAGATTTTATCAAGATTAGCTTCATCTTCTTCGTGGACATTAGGACTAATCTCATTTGATTCAGAGTTGGATGGCAGGTGAGGTCCCAAGTTATATGTTGGTTGTTCTATATGATCACTAGTTTCAAAACACTAAGTGGATTCAGTATGAATTTGTGAATTCAGTCCACATACAGCTGCAACATAATCTCTAGCCTCATTCACAACTTCTCGCATAATAATTGACTCAATATTATATCTCGTGTTTGCATAATTTGATATCGAAGCATCAATGTGGAAGTCTCCAAATCCCATAGATGTCATCCATTATGTAACCATATGAATGTCAGACACACATTCAGGTGATGGAATATATGACTCTTTTAAATTGAATGTATGAATATCATTCAACCTTTATTCCTGCAGCTCAGTTGCGATATTATCCTGTGAAAGCAACGACATGTACACACCTCATTCCCCATTCAGTTCTCAACATTGTATGTGAAGGAATAATATTGTCATTATTTTGTTCTACTTCAACATAAATGTGCATTTCGTCATTTCCTTCATCTAGATTCAAGAATAGCTGAAGTTGTTCATCATTTGCTATTTGTACCACAGACTTCATTTCCTGATTCAAGTACATTCAAGCCCATTTACACGAAACGCTTAATCAATATTGATTACTGTCGATGTTGGTGTACTCATATAGTTTCGAAACCAACTCAGAAAATGATGTGTTACACTTAATTTTAAAAAACATCACAGGATCACGACCATACATCACTGACCACTTATCTTGTGATACATGACCTCCAAAATACACCAATACTGTAACATTCCTCTTAGGTGTCATACCTTCATATTTCAAAATATATAAATAAATTATGAGCTCATCAATATTAATTAAAAGAATCAACTATATAATCATGATTTGTTATACATAATATGCTCCTATTTTTCAACTATCACTTTTTTTTATTTTTATACCTCTAAACAATGTATGAATGTCATGTGTCGTAAATTATTCTATCATATACAAATTCAAATAGTGTAGCACAAATAAATGACTAAATTAAAGACATCGAAGTTTAATTTAAATAATGAAACTCAAATATGAAGAACTATAAAAAAGTGATTCAAACAAAATCAAAAGTATATAAATATAAGGTAGTTAAATCATTGAGTTGTTTGTATGTATGTTTAATATTAACAATAAAATTATATTTTGTATCTCAAACTCTACATAAAAAATTTCATAGAATGTGTATAAATTATGAAGACAATTAAATGATGAAGGAGCAAAACTTACCGGTGCAACGCAATCATCGACAAAAAAAATTACAATAGTTGAAGGTGGATGTTGAAAGTGAAATTTACAAATAGAGGTGGAAGAACGAAGGGGAAGTAAGATGAGAAAGAAAATGAAATGTTGTTGTAAATGATTTGTGATGGGGAGGGGAGGAAGAAGAAAAGTGGTCGGTAAAAAAAAAAAAAGAAGCTGCAACTCCCAATTAAAAAAATATATCAAAATTAAAGTCGCGGTTGGCAACCGCGACTTCTAATTAAATTATATATATATATATATAATTCCAGGAAATGGAAGTCGCAGTTCCCAAGCGCATTTTCATCAACAAAACTTTGTGGTCGCAGTTCGAAAGTGCGAACTACTATATTTTAATAACACACTAAACAACTCAATATTTTCAGAATTGTTTATTTATTTTGTAATTTTTTGAAAAATCACCCAAGTATATACAAATGAACCTTTTTCCAGAAAATCTATATCCATATTTCCCCAATTGTAAAAGCCCCCCTCTAAATAGTTATATTTCTCAGTCTACCCCAATTGTCAAAAGCCCCCTCTAAATAGTTATATTTCTCAGTCTGGCCCAATTATTCGCTTTTCATATCAATTATCGTAAGGTTCAAAAACAAGAAAAAATGGCGGGCTAATCTCTCTCTCTCTCTCTCTCTCTCAAATCCACAATTTGCTTACGTTGTTACACACGGTGATTTATAGATAGTGAGATGCAGGGCTCAGGGGAGAGCACTGTGCTGACGCGAATGGCGGAAAGGCGTTTAGTACGCGAACGAGAAATCCCCATTCAGCAGCAGAGAGTCGACTCTTTGCAGAATTTCCATGGGCGTATTTTCGATTCTGCTAAGTCCAAAGCTCAGGATACCATTCAACTTCAAGGTAATTCTTTGTTTGTGTGTGTGTGGGTGTTTTTCGGTTGGACTCGTATTTTAGGGTTTTTTTTTTTTTTTTTTGAATCTTGATCTAGATTTCAATTTCTTTTATGAAAAATGTAATGATTTTTGCTAGTTTATGAAGTTGTGTTGCGGGTATTCTTGAATTCGTTAACTTATCCCCTTTGGCAGAGAAATTGAGAAAGCTTAAAGTGGAATTAAGAGAAGCTGATGATGATCTGGTGAAGGCTCTTGCTGGTATTGTTCTCTCTCTCTCTCTCTCTCTCTCTCTCTCTCTCTCTCTCTCTCTCTCTCTCTCTCTCTCTCTCTCTCTCTCTCTCTCTATTACATTCAGGCGAATGTCTTTTTCCTTTGAATAATGTTGTATTGCTTGGTTTACTGGATATGGGTTTTATGCAGTCATTCTTATCATGTAGAAGAGTGATTTTATATCGTTTATTGTTAACTGCAACTGTATTGCAGCCTCTATTTTAAAGAGCTTAGCAATAGTTTAAACTAAAATATAATCATAGATAATTAAAGGGCTTTTTGATGTGGAAAGAAGAATGTTGCCTTGCATAATTAGCTGGTTTTCTGTGGGAAATTTGGCTGGGAAGTGTCGACCAAATTATAGAATATGAACATATCTACGCTTGCTTCTACATTAGACCTCTATTGCTAGGCTTTCAACATTTTTTCTCATAAGGTTTAATTACATAAGGTATACTTAGTTCTCCTAAATTGACATAGTTTAGCTGCTCACTTCAGAGAATCAATCAAAACTTTTCTAATGTTCCTTACATACAGGACACTGTGCCACTGAGACACTATGTTTTCCAAATGAATGATTAATCAAAGTTTTTCTCTTTTCACATCATCATCTTAACATCTCTTGCGTATGACGGTATGCGGCTATGAGTAGATTCCAGTCACTTGTCTTGACTTGAAAAAAGTAGTTCTGTTTAATTAATGGGAATACATGGAAACAGATAAAATCTAAGATGAGCATTGTAAAGATAAAATAATGTCACATCAACTTGATAAAGGTTTGTGAAGTAATCACTCCAGAATTTCTTTATAATTTATGATACCGGCATTCTAAGGAAGCAACATACTTCTTATTAGAGCAACATTTCAGAGGAGCAGCATGCATCTTGAAAAAAGTCAACCCATCTAACTGCAACTATAAATTGTTTTGCCGACTGGCTGATATTTGATCTTTTTTATCTGCTAATTTGTCTGAGTGGGTGTTATTTCTTCTTTTATTTCCACATTTGTAGTGAAGACTCGAAAAGAGGCAAAGAGGTTGGCTACAATGGAGTCTCTATCTGTTATGAAAGCTAGAGTTCAAGAACTAAAAGGGCTTGTGAAGGATCAGAGGGAAAGAAAAGACCAATATGCTGCTATAATATCCCAACAGTCTGAAGGTGAATGAGTTTTTCAAAGATTGTTGCTGCAACTGTTTACTACCAGAAGTATTAAGTGGTATTATGCTTGAAAATTAGGCTTTTTAGCTGATGTGATATGAGAAACTTATGTTGTGTTAAAATTGGCCACAGAATATAAGAAAATAATAGAGAAAAATGCATGAATTAGGTACATAGAAAAGATTTCCTTCAAGTTCTGAATGTGTAGTCATCCTGAAATATGAAGGTCCACGAGTGCCTCTTGTACTTGCCTTTCTGAGGCAAGCTCACCACATAGTTAAAGTTTTATGAAGTATAATTAATATAAAATGTATTAAGTTAGAGCTTTGTTTTAATAAAACGTATGCAATATGCTGGCATAGATTGGTTCCACTTCCTTTCTATGATTCAAACATATCAGCATTAGTATTCTGATCAGATCTGTCTTATGATAGACAAAACAAAAAATGTCTTTTGTCCACTTAAAGTTTGATAAGATGCTACCAAAATGTTAGATATTTGTAGAGGAAATTGGTTTGTTGGTTCTAACTGCATATAAGCTTTAGATGTTTTTCATTCTTGGCCATTGTATTATTTGATATTAATGTTCTTAGTCTTAATTTCACCCATATCGAAGCTGATTCCTACCTGCTTTCCAATTAATAGCATTGACAGCTTGCAAAGAAAAGAGTGATCAGAACACGGAACACAGAGAACAAATAGAGGAAGCTGTTTCATGGTATAACAGGGTCCTTGGTTTCCGTGTCGAATGTGGTCATGGTGCGCAACTTCTTGAACTACTTGAAGCTCATATATGTCATGTTCACCTAGATAAAAATTTCTTACTCGCTGTCTCTTTTGTAGGTGTAAAATTCATATTCACGAAAATTAATCCAGAGAACCCAAAAGAAGAGTATTCCTTTGTTGTTCGTCATGAGAATGACACATACACTCGTAAGTAATGTGAATATGTTTGATTTTTATTTCATTGAACAAAATCTCATAGTTCTACTTTTGGCAATTCTCCAGTCGTCAACTGTAATCCACATCTAAGTGACATGAAAGAGCTAGTTAATGAGTTGAATAAGAGTAATGGACTATTCAAATTTGTGAGAACCATGCGAGAGAAATTTCAACAAGCTGCATCACGGGGTATGATTTTGTATCTCTTTTTTAGATATTTATTAAAGAATAGACTCGTTATTATGGAAAATCATAGTCTCATCACCTCTTTATATTTGCCAAGCCATGTTTCTAAGAATACATATAATGACTATCCAATCCAGGGATTTCTTCGCTCAGCTCGTCTCTTGATCAAGCTTCTTCAATGATTTCCCTCTCTGGCCCAGTATCTTCAGTTTCAACTGATCAAAGATTCACATCTCCACCAGAGAAGGGACTTCAATCTGCAGAATCCAACAGCAGCAGTTCAAGAAAAGTTGGCAAAGGACATACAGTTCAGTCTCCCAGATCTGCTTCTTCTCTTCGTCGTTCCTCACGTCTGAAGGTGACTTCCTCGTATAAACATAAAAAGAACCTGAACTATTTTCCTTGTAATGTTTCTCAGAGTGGATCTTATAAATCTATGCAGGGTAAGAATTGAAGCTTGTCTCAATCACTTCATGTTTGCTCAAGTGTTGTGTCTATCAACACTTTCGCAAGAGCATTAACATTTTGAAGCTTGTTTACGGGCCATGAGTTGCTAACGGGTCGAGTAATGTCCAATACGGAATGCCACATCGGTATGCTATATATAGCTGGTAAACTATATCTTAACATGTTTTCAACTGTTGAACTATGTATGTGTGCACTATGTCTGCTACTTGCTACATTGATGTAAATTTCTGATGTTTGCTAGGATAGACTAATACCCCATGTGAGTTTGAATATGCTAGAAGAAACTGCCCCATGTACTTTCAAATATTGTCTCTTTTGTATCGTGTATTTTAATTTCTATTTTTTTGCCTCATAAACTTTTATTTTTGTCCAACTTGTCTTTATGCTATTTGTTCCTTGCATATGCATTTTCTTCTACACGTTTCCTCATGTTTTGTTATATAAGTGAAGTGGCCTAAATTTAGCATTCTTTTCCCTTTTTCCATTTTAATTTAAATTTATCATGTGATTATTTATTATATCAAGTGTATTTAAGTGAATATTACAATATAATATATCAACAATAAAAATACATAAATTTACATTTAGAAAAAACAAAGGAAAATAAGGCAAAAGAATGCCAAGCACTATGGGGTTGGGCTTTTAGGCCCAGCAGAGGATTCAATTCCCCTATCAAAGGAGTTTAAGAAGTGGAAATAACTTTTTTATTGGTTGAGTTGTTGTTTCAGAATGTTCCATCTCATACATGCACAAGAACATGATTGATTGATTTGTCATGTTATATATATTCAAAATAATTTAATAATATATTGTATGCATATAGAAGCTCAACTTGGTGTTATTGTATCTTTTGATCCCAACAAGGCTTCAAGTTTGAGTCCCTTTTCTTACTGTTACTCATTTTTGTGTGTAATTAAAAAATAATAATTTTATGATGTATTCTCTTTCATTTTATCGTGCCACTACAGTATAATCACTGGTCAGAACAAATGGTGCCAAATGAATTGCTTCTTAATCTACATTCAACCTTATTTCCATAAATTTTGAAAATATTCATCTAAATCTAAGAGTAGACTCCACTTGTGTGACTCCCAATTTAATTTTTGCCTTAATTTGGACACACTTTATGTATTATTTACAAGCCTAAAAAATCTACACAAGCTTCAATTTTTTGTGGACCCTTCACCATTTTTGTTCACTAGCATAAGAAATCGTCGTTGCAACAAAGCGCGCGTTTGCTTCCAAAGTTTCCGAGCGCGAGCCTCTTCGTTTGCCAGAGACGAGCAGTGACTTTCGTTGCAATCTGCAAAGTATTTTCCGCTAATTCCAACCATCCCGGGGCTTAGTGCAACGTAACACGTCGTTGCTGCACCCTAATATAGGGAAAACATAAATCAAATACAAGAAATTGGAAAATCATCCAAACAAAATTGTCCAATAAATGCAATTACAAACCTGTGATGTTGTCTTGAGCAACTTTGATGCCACAAAATACAGAGAATCTATATAAAAAACAAATCAATAAAACGGTGGGTTTAGTTCTTTGCTATTATTAAATTGTATCAATTAAAAATTTAAATAAAAGGGAAATAAAATCCAAGAAAAGTGGGTTAAAAAAGATAGCATGCATGCCTGTAATAAAGCCTCTATAGTCTCTGATAATTCCAGTCTTGACAATCCCTGGATGAACTGCATTGATTGTTACATTTGCTTTTCTTGCCTGAAGATTCCCACCAAACATTATGGTCAGAACAATTCCTTTTCGCCTTTTCTCGTTTCTTGTTACGCAACGATTCTTACTTTGCAAAAATGGTTGTTAGTGTTACATGCTGCCATTTTTTGTTCGAAATAAAGTTTTATTTCCTATGATAAAAACAAGAAATATCTTGAAATCGGAAATGACCATAAATGCCAACATATAACACTAACAATAGTTAACTAAGTTGCTAGACGAGTATATTGTACCTTAAGTTGTCTCGATAGTTCCTTAGCGTGTAATATGTTGGCTAGTTTTGATTGAGCATAAGCTTTTGTGCCATTGTAACTGCATGTAATACAAGTATTAATTAACCAAATATACTTCAAGAAAACAAATTTGCAATTTTAGGACAATTTTTCGTAAAAGTTTGGGATTTCAATAAAATTTATTCTCAAATTGCATAAAATGAAGACTTGCTTGTACTAAAATGGGATTGTTTTACCTTTTTGGGCTAAGTAATTTATTGAAACAAAACTGTTTAGTATTCACCCAATTGTGAATCACAGAAGAAACATTCACTATTCTTCCTTCTATTCCACATTCTGATGCTGTCTCCATCATTTTTCCTAACAGCATTTCTGTCAACAGAAAATGACCTTCCAAAAAAATAAAATAATAACAAATAAATAACCTCAATGATCCAAATTTATTTATTTATTTAGCACATATGTTTTATAGTAATATATACCTAAATAATTCGTGGCAAAAGTGAGCTCAATTTTATCCTCAGAAAACTCCAGCTTTTGTGAATATTTTCCAGCATTATTTCTGCAAAAAAAAAAAAAAAAAAAAAAGTTAAAATTTCATACCTCCTTTTCACATGAGACAACAACAAAAGTAAACACAAAAAACAGAACAAAATAAAATAAAACATACATACATGAGAATATGAAGTGGCAATCCCAAGGATAAGAACTCAGAACAAAATCTTTGTATAGAACCAAATGAGCTCAAATCTATCTCCAATATAATAATCTCAGCTTCTAAGCTCTCTTTCATTATACTTTCCTTCACTTTCTCTGCTTTCCTCAAATCCCTTGCTGGAATCACCACTCTTACTCCTCTCTTTGCCAACACTCTCGCCGTCTCCGCTCCAATCCCCGACGTCGCCCCTTTCCCAAAAAAAAAAACAAAAAAAACCGTTATTCAATCACTTTTTAATGTTTCATCTTCTTTTAAACTACCAGACTCGAACATGAGAACTTACTCAAGTTCAGATACGTACTTACAACATATCTACTTCTTTACTTAAACAACACATACATAAACACGTGTTATCAAGAAAAACGAACCCATTATTCGATCATTTTTTAATATTACTACAAGACTCGAACATAAGACCTTACTCAGAGGTTCAGATACATTATACTTAACACATCTACTTCCTTACTTGAAAAAACACACACAGAAACACGTGTTATCAAAGTCTGTGAATGATAAATCATAGATCGAAGCGTCGAATTGGGAAAATCGCATTGATACTCACCGGTGACAATAGCAGTGAGGTGATGGGACATAGGCATTGAACACAAGCAATCTTGAGCAACTTGTTCAGCAGTTGTTTTAGAGCCATAGCCACTTGGGCCAGCAATTCCTGCCAAGTACTTCAATGTTGCCTTCATATTTGGACTCAAACTCTCAACCTTCTCTCTCACTTTGCTTGAAATCCATCCACTAATATAAGACATGAAGTTTGAGGCATCTCAAGCACCCTTACAAGTGCCACGTGGACTCTTTGTGGACATGTTCCACGAATGAACAAACGTGTGAAGCAAGATTGTTACGTTGGATGGAATAAACAAAACTATATAGGTATAATCTTGTTCAAGTCGACGTTTTTTTTTTTTTTCTTAAATATTTTTGACATCCACATGTTTATATATAATGTTGATTGATGATGGGAGCAAAGTTAGGTGGTCCATTGACTAGGTTGATGATATTTGGAGCATGTAATTGTGAAAGTCTACTGTTGAGGACAGTTTTTTCTTCTAGATAATAATTGTTGTCTCCCTTTAATAGCTGTTTTTCTTCTTTTTGTGGGCTGTTGAGATTATTGTTTCAGGGCACATTTTACTGTTCCAGATGATGTTTTGTTCAATCTTAATTTTTGTCTCTTAATTTTTCCTCCCAATATTCCATTTATATATATATATATATATATAGAGAGAGAGAGAGAGATGCATTGGGAAAGCTAGTCTTGGTACATGTTAATGTGCGGTCTGAATCATATATTGTATTTGGTGTTACATTTTACATTTCATGAAATTTAATATATACACGTCACATGATAATTAATGATGTCATTTGATACACATGTCGTGTGGTGATTATTTTGGAATATGAGATATAACACCATGTGTAATAGAAGATCTCATGTGGTTAATGTGTTTATTACTTCATTCGTTCCAAAATAAATGTTGTTTTAGAAAAAGAAATTTGTCTCAAAATAAGTGTCATTTTAAGATTTCAATACATATTTACCAATTATCTACCAAAATACTATCATTTACTCCTACCAAATTAAAGAGGGTTGTTAAGAGGAAAGACGAAAAAACTCCCACAATAACTATACTCAAATAGGGGTGAATCAATTTTTTTTATCATTTTTCTTAATCTATGTGAAAACACTTATAACAACATTTATTTTGAAATAGAGAAAATATTGATGTACTGAGATCATATAATCAAGAGAATTAATTTCTTATGCGAAGTCTGTAGATGTGATTTTGATACGTAATCAATGATGGACACGTTAGCACTTTTGGAATTTCAATGAAAATTTGTAAGTATACAACTAATAAGATTTATACACACAACCCAAAGAAACAAAATAATCAAGATTATTTTAGATATCATTATATGTTTTGAATTTACCTTAACATCTTCATTAGAGTCATGCTATCTATTTATGCTCTCTACTTATACATTTAAACTTTTAGTAACTTCAAAGCCAAACTAAGTATATGAAAAAAGGGGGAAAATAAAAGGCAAATAAATATGGTCTCCCATTATAATTATTTTTATAGACTTTTTATCCTTTTCTTTCCACTTTCACTCGAGTGGTTAATGAAAATGTCTCTAAATTGACAAAAATGATATGATAAAAAGCAAATAGAGTGTGGCTTAGACACTTACCCCTCACACGTGTTCGTCTACATAACCCATAATTGTCATTGGCCCTTAAATCAAAATTGTATGGTGAAAATAAGGCAATGAAATGTATTATGGTCACTCGTGAAGTGTTCTTTTTTTTTAGAGTCAAGATACAATGAAAGCAAATTGACAAATTTTGATTATTTTTATCATGAATGAATAGCTTCTGTTATACGGTTTTGGAGTT
This sequence comes from Scutellaria galericulata, assembly GCA_946896805.1. Lineage (NCBI taxonomy): Eukaryota > Viridiplantae > Streptophyta > Magnoliopsida > Lamiales > Lamiaceae > Scutellaria > Scutellaria galericulata. The sequence goes on along the minus strand of OX335797.1, from coordinate 2,491,860 downwards.
TCTCGTAGTCCAATCTCATGTTTATTAGTCAGTATTTCAATTTTCATATACAGTATAATATAATATCGTACAAACATGTGTAATTGGGATTATTGTTAAATTAGATTATTGGAATTTAGAATATGATTAAAAAAAAAATTGAATCGGTGTATTTATGAAATAAAATATTTTGTGTGAGATGAAATTATAACTAATCTAATATAGAGAGATTTTTTTTTTTAACAAAAATTTGAAACCAATTTTTTTAGCCAATAGAACATTTTTTTAGAGTATTTTATTACCCTGTACCATCATATATTTTAGCCTGTACCACTTTATTACTCATCGTACAATCATTATTATAATCTGTACCACCATATTACGCCTCGTTCATCATTAATATAGTTGATATCATCATATTACACTCTCGTACCAATATTAATGGAGCTCGTATCATATTACACCTTGTACCATAATTAATGTAGTTCGTACTATTATATTACACTTTCGTACCAACATTAATATAATATGTACCATTATATACTTAAACCTGAACTAACAAATGTTAAAATAATATAGTTGGACAAAAATCATCTCTCTTCACGATAAATGAATAAATTTAACAACTCAAAAAAATAAAAATGGTTAAGAATGTGGTTGTCTCATATTTTGTTGAAATAATATAAAAAATAAAAGAAGAGAGAATATTTGTGTTATTTGAAACCGACCGTGGTGAGAAAAATGGGGATTTTGATTGGAGAAAGTATGGTAAGGGAAGTGATTTGGTTTGGACTTTTTTGGTTGCTTCAAACTTTTTCTCATCAAATTTGAAAACTTATTTCTTTTTTTTTTTGGAACACAATGAAAACTTAATACTATTCTTAAAGAGTTATAAAAACTAAAATTAAAAAGAAAAATGGGCAATAAAGCCAGATAGCATGCGAAACAAATATGGTTGGTCCCAAAATGAAATATGTTATCTTTTGAAATATAAAAATGTAGAAAAAAAAATAGACCTATGAAAATAGTGGGTTAATTATTCACTTTAAATTTAGGAAAATTTGGCATTTTTGTCATCTAACTTTTGGGTCTTGATAAAAATGCCCTGTAAGTCAATTCTGTTAAATGCCATGTGTGTTGCAGTATAAACAAAGAGTATTTTGAAATAACGAAAATTTATTTTAAACAAAGAAAATATATAAAATGTTTGACAATTATACGAAATCTTTAGTAATTTTAACATAAATCTTCTATGTGTAAGTGAATATTTTTCAAAATCTGAACATACATTAAAAAATGTAAGATAATTAATCAGGAAAATAGTTTTAAGAAAAAAATAGAAAAATAATCTAGAAATCGTAAAGTTATTTTAATAATATATAAACTGTCTACGGAATTATATATAAGCATGATCACTAGGACAAGTGTCATAACTATGCACAATGATCCTAAAAATAATTTATATATTTATAATTTATTGTAATTTTAAAAATTAAAAGCTTACATGCAAAAAAGATCAAAGGGAAAACATTAAAATAAAGGTGGGCTAATTAAGACACATTAGTCGTGCTTTAGTTAATGAAAATAAAATGGTTTTAGCAAACATGTGCTTCAAATACGCCATGGATTTTGTTTAGAAAACACTGACTTGCTTGCTTTTTTTTTTTTTTTTATAAATACAAATAAATGAAAAGAAAATTAAGTAATATATTAATTAACATATGAAAATTATGTGTTGTTAATTACAAAATGCAACATTTGTTTCAACATTAATCAAGCTATATTTCATCTAGTTGCTGAATTAATACACGATAGAGCTAGCACACCAGAATTATAAATATATATTTTTCAATATAAATAATAATAATTTTTATTAAGTAACTCATCTGTAATTTTTTTTCTTTTTTTACATTTTATTACTAACTAATAACATTCATTTGGTACTTTATAATATAAGTATAACATGTCACGGGAATGGAATAAAATCATCACTTTATACTTACATATGTTGAAGATGTCAGAATTAGAAACAAGAATTGGATATAATAAACTAATATTCAAACTTTATTATTTTTTTTTTTTTAAGAAAGTGGTAATAATGTAGATAGGTAGTAATGGACAAAGTACTTTTATTGCGTGCGTGCAAGAAAAAAAAAAAAGAAAAGAAAAAACATAAAATCTTGTGAGATTTGAAAAAAAATTCTTTCAACTTTTAGGAAAAAAAAGAATGATGTCGAATGTTGGATGTTTAAAAGGGTGGAAAAGAACATTGAAATTGACTGCTCAACAATGGGTAATGCAAATTGGTCCCATTAGTCCCCCATTTACTACACATCTTTCATCACAATGTGTCTATTTTTACAAGCACTTCTCATCTACTACTTTCACACACACACACACACATCTCTCTCTCTCTCTCTCTTATTTTTGTTCTTTTTTTTTTTAATTGGAAATATGGTACAGATAATTGCCACAAAAATCACGAACATTCTTCAAAATTGCAAGTTTAACATGATTTTTGACTATTAAAAATTTTAACTTCACTTTTAATATCTCGTGCATTTGTAACTAAAGGACATATTTCAAACATTTTAGAAATCCCCAAAAATTTCAGAAATTATGAAGAAAATCCTTAATTGATGCTACTACATGTAATAAACAAATATTAATTGACTGAAAAACATGAATTTATAGAGTTAAAAAAATGTCTGAAATCTACATATGGTTACGGATGCATGAGACATTGAAAGTCATGTTAAAATTACAATTTTGTTAATAGTCAAAAGTCATGTTAAAATTATAATTTTGAAGAAAGTTTGTGATATTTGCAATAATTACCCCTACGTGGTAGCATATTAGCAAATGAGATTCTTTATCTCATTCGCCATCTAAGTATATATCACTGTTAAAACTATATAATATATTTTGATAGTTAAATAAAAGTTTTAGTTAAAAATTCTGTAAAATGAGTGGTTTTGACAATGATAGACACATAGTATATGAGAAAATGATATTAAAGTTTCACCAATTGAAATGTATGTTCATGAAAATGGGAGAGGAGAAGGTGATAAAGTTGTGGGGTTGGTTTGAAAGCAATGTATTCTCTACAAATGTCAATGGGAATGAGATGATAAAAAATAAAAAGAGATAATTAAGAGTAGGTAAACTACATAAACTATTCTTAACATTTGTCTTATTTGTGAATGAGCTTTACATCTAGTTAAATAAGAACCAAATTACTTACTCATGATCACCTTTTTATTTTATGTTTGTTAATCAAATTAGGGTTGAAGTTAAAATGCAATAATATTTATCTCATCAAACACAAAAAGATATTCGAATTTATTATTAATTCCAAATACAAACCCTCTGAATAATCTGTTGGATTGAAATTAAATAACCACTAGAAATTATTTAATAATATAGTTAAGTGCAGTGGAGAATAAAGAATATTACCCTTCAACCATTTTTTCTACCAAACTTTTCACAATAGATTAACTTTTAAGTTTCAATAATAACCCACTAATATGCCGACAAATCACATCAATTAGATGCAAATTAAATGACACAAGATTAATTACCCCTAAATTTAGTAATCAACACTATCATAATTCATAATCAACTAACTTATTAATCAATCAAATTTACTGTCCTTCCTATATGTGGCCAACCTGCTTTTAAAACTAACATTTTTCTAAACACATGTCAAATTTAATTTTAGATATTGGACCTGATGTCTTATTTATTTGTATCTATCGTACGTCTATAATTTTTACAAAGTACAATTTTTATAAATTGTAATAGTTTACAAATTAGATAGAGACAAAATTAAAATGGTGTAAGATTGTTAACATAATTTTTATATATAAGCTAAAACTCAAGACAATATAAATATGTATAAAATAAAATGTTCTTCATACCTAAGGGCACGTTTTGAGTAGAGCACATGTAAATTTTGCAAATTTGAATTTTTAATATTTGTTTTGAGATTTGGAAATATAAATAAAGTAAATGTAATTGTATTATGTTACCATGAAAAATTGTTTGAATAATGTTTTGACGATTGGTAATAGAGTATTTTAGAGGGATTTATTAGAAATAGGGGGAAATGTATTTAGAGCCAAGGGATGAGCTGTGTATTATATTATTATGTAATCTCATTATTTCTGTCACTATAATATAGATGTGACACATCAGAACTCTAGTCTAAACAAATGTTTTTTTTTTAATTTAATATGTTTGCAAAATTAAATCAAATTGTTTGCTTGATTGTACTAACCACATTAAATTTTGGAGTAGTTAATTAAGCAAGTGCCAATTATGTCCATAATATCAGTTAATGGAAAAAGTGATTGCATGTTATCATTCAATTTATGACCAAGAAATCCAATTATTAGCAAACTTTTATTTAAGTTTAACAAGATGTAACTAATTAAAATAGATGGGCATGATTAGTAGGTAGCTTATGACTTTTGATTTATATGTCCCCTTTTATTAAATAATAATTAATGAGACTATTCAACCTGAATTAATGCAATCCAACAAAGTTCAAATCCCCCGACAAATTTTAGATTTCTTTTCCATCAATCATACCCATCTACACTTTCTTGCCTTCCATCCATTATTTCAACATTTCCATGTATGCATGCATGCATACATACATGATGCATAAATAGAACTATTTTTGTGAGAAATTGTTTACCCAATCTAATTTTGAGAGATAATCAAATTGTTGATGTGTCACGAATCAAAATAATTATTGATTTTAAACAATATTAATAAAAATGTGATTTTTACTCATCAGCAATGAGTGAGTCTTATGTGACACCGTCTCATAAATCATCTTACATGAGACGGGTCAACTAATAACTCATACTTTACAATTCACGTACAAATTTGTGAATACGAGTTTGATTTATGGATAAAAGGGATCCGTGTCATGAAAACTATCCATGAGACCGTCACACGCAAGTTTTTATAATTAGTCATTGACATATTAAGATATGCTCACAATGGAAGGAGACATTATTTTTAGAGTAAGTCTCACGGATTTTTATTGCATTGCGTGAGAAGGGTCGATCCACAACCCAATCACCTACAATCCACACCCTACAATTCATATGTTATTTGTAGGTGATGAGGTTCTGTCTCACGATAATTATCCGTGAGATCGTCTCACATAAGTTTTTGTGTTATTTTTATTATATATAGTATACACCATTTATTTCGGATACCTTTTGATTTATGGTGCTTAAATTATTTTTTTAATTTATTTATGGTTAAGTTTAAACTAATGAATTATTGGGCCTTCACTTTAAACAAGAAAAGAGAAACTTACTAAGCGGCTACAAATATATGCTTAAAGGATTTATCCAAAAAAAAAAAAAACAAGTATTGATCCAACATTTTATCGCCCGACTTCACGAATCATATTTTATCATTGGTATAAATATTATATATATATATATATATATATATATATATATAAAAGAAAATATTCACGTGGGTATGTAAATAGACATCAGCTGCAAGGTTTGAATTAAAGTTTTCCAAATTGTGTATTTAATATTAATTTTTTAGGGCATGGTGGAAAGTTTCTTGTCTTCATCTAATCATCTTCCTTAGCACCTCACCGAAGAAAAAAAGTGCAAATTATTTAATACAAGAAAAGAAAAAAAAAAAAAAAATTGGACAAGAAAGTAGATACTATGAAGATTTATATTTGTGGCTAGATAGGGTAATATGCTAGATGGAGGACATACCACCATTGTGCCCAACATTTTATTAAAACACAGCCTATATAAGTCATTTTTATTTCATTAATTATACTCCTCATTCGATTCCATTTATGTATCGTTTTAAATACATATTACTAATACATTCTTAACTAATTTAAAATTTATATATTTCAAATTTTGAAAAAAATCAAATTATTTAAAAAAAAAAAAAAGGTTTCTGTTGAGTTTCTAAAATATATTTGTTATACATCGTATTTGGCTAACTTTCTCAAAAATCAAGAGATAGAAAAATATAAATACTAGTAGAAGTGTTGTATATTTTTAATTTGATGTTTCCAACAAATTGTTTGAGATACTCTTTCGATGTTACATAAATGATATTGAATGTAGGTTCATTCTTAATTTGCACATATACACATACACTCATGTGATATTGTGAAAACAAATTAAACTAAGGGTGAATCTTCACCTATATACCATTAAATGGATGACTGAATAAAATGAGTAGAGTTGAATACTCCACCATTTAAGTTTTTGAAATGCTTTCGAGTTTCAAAAATTATGTTCGAAATTATTTAATAATTAATTGAGTTAAGTTTAAACGAGTTATTTTTATCGAGTAGAATACAAGTCGAGCTCAAACTCCATTTTAAATTTTAATAAATCTAAAAGTATGTTCAATTTTTTTGGTATATTTATCTGATCCAATTCAACAATCTCAAATATAATATCGAGTAATTTAATTTAATTTTTGACTATATCAACTTATGTAGCATTTCAAATCCCGCTTGAGATTAGAGCAGTATGTTGTTGTTGCTGGTTTTTTTTTTCTTCAGCCAGAGCTTTATGTATTAATTGCTAGAAATACAATTGAAAATTCTGAATATTCATAATTTTTTGGTTTAAGGAAAAGGAATGTAGTAGGCTTCTTGTAAAATGGCCCACAAACTATCTCATGGGCTTCTTGTGGAAAGGCCCACAGTGTATGTTTAACCAATTTTCCCAATAAATGATCTCTTGGCCCAATTATATGAGTAAGTTTTTTTTTTTTTTTTTTAAAATCGTATCTAAGTTTATTTGTTCAGTCGTTGTTGATATTTGATAATTATGAACTAATCATATGATTATACACCAAAAAAAATCGCAAAAACTCATGTGAGCTTTCGTGAGACGGTTCTTTAACCCATGACCCAGTCCAAACTTAGTCCAAAATTTTTTTATCTCAAATTAACCAATAGAAAATTAAATCACATCATCGCATAATCCATGCTAATCCTCTCGTTGCACAGAAGCCTTCAACTCATCGTATATGTCGCATATTGCAATTCCTAGCTTCATCCTCAACCCGCTTTTCAATTGTGGATGCATGTCATGTTAATGGAGTTTTCGTGTCTTATTAATATGATTTTTTTAATAGCATATAAAGTTGTAGTACAAGAATGTTAGTGTGTCTTATTCTAATTCAAACACATGTCTTTATTTATTATATGTTCCACTTGTTTGATTTTGCGGAGAGAGTGAGTATACACACTTCGAAAGCTGAGAGAGAGAGAGATGGAGGGGGTAAGAAGAGGCATATCCAAATTACATATATAATTATAATTTCTAGCTAAAATAATATGTTTATCCATCTTATCATATGGAACTCGATAAATTAATTCAAATTACGTTTGAAAAATAGATATTATACTTAACTTGCCAGACTTGTCCACATATCCATAGCTATCAATTATTAGTATTAGTATTTTATTTTCTAACAAAAATACAAAGAGATATTTTTATAAAATCATCTCATTGGATGTAAAAAAAAATGACATTAGTAATGTATAAAAGATAAAACAATGTAATGAAAGAAATATATTTGATTTTTTTAATTAATGTATAAAAGTATTACTTTTATCTTTTAAAGTATTATACAGAATATTGAGATGATATTTATTTGCAAGTTCATAAAAGTATTAATAATACATATATAAGTATACGTTTTACAACTATAAATATGTATTTTATTCTTAATAGTTATATTGTTATATAAATAAGCGGTTTAAGTATGTGTGTTTTACGACTATAAGTATGCATTTTACAACTATAACGGCGTGATTGGTATGATGTAATACCTTCATTCCTATTCCTTTGATTGATATGTTTAATAAGTGAGAATGATGATTCCCGCATGAATTAGTATTACCATGGATGAGGGAATGACCATTCATTCCTACCCCCATGGTATTACGTATTCATGTCTTAAAGAAAATGAACTTTTTTTTTATTAATTTTGACAATGATCATTATTTATTTTATGATTTCACAAATTAACTTCATAAAGTTGAATTATTATATAAAATTTCGTAAATAATATTAAATTATTTATAAAAAAATATAAAATAATAACTAATAATTTAAAATAAATATAAAATAAAAATATAAAAAATAGCAAAAAAAATTTAATACATAAATAGTATAAAAATAATTAATAAATATAAAATCTAAAAAAATAATAATAAAATAATATGAATATAATTTTAATAATACAAATAATTTTAGTTCTGATATAAGATTTACTATATATATATATATATATATATATTTGTAAATACATATAAATAAGATAAATGAATGTTAGTATAGATAATAGGTTATTTAAAAAATATAAATAAATTGTAACTAAAATATTTTTTTAGAAATATAAAATAAGATATTAAGATTTTAATAAGATAAAAATCATATAGAATAATTAATAAAAAATATGAAAAATATATTATTATTATTATTATTATTATTATTATTTAACTACTTTAAGAATATGTAAATAATACAAAAATAGTAAACTAATAATAAAATTAAAAAATAAAATATATAAATATAATATATCTTAATATTAGTACAATGATTAATTTTCTGTAAAAAAATTATTTTTAAATTTAAATATGCCAAATATTTGAAATTTGAGTGATATATTGAATATGAATATTAAATAAAATTATAGTGGAAGGTAATTTGGTCAAATAAAGATTGATTTAATATTATACATTTTATTTATAGTTATCAATCATAAAATATAATTATAATGATTATTTCATTCATTTCTTATTCCTTGTGATACCAATCATAGGAATCAATATTTTTTTATCATTCCTTTCCCATCACCATTCTATTCTTAAGTTCATTCCATTCCCACCTAATTCCATTTCATCATACCAATCATGCCGTAAGTATTTGTTTTACAACTATAAGTATACGTTTTATTCTAAGTAGTTATATTGTTATATAAGTAAGTTCTTTATATAAGTATGAGTTTGATAGATATAAGTATGTGTTTTATTCTTAATAGTTATGTATATAAGTATTTTATGTAAGTATATGTTTTGTAGTTATGAGTATGTTTTTTTACAGCTATAAGTATTTTTTTTATTCTTAATAGTTATATTACTATATAAGCAAGTGTTTTACAACTATAAGTATGCATTTGAGAACTATCATAGTCATATAAGTATGTATTTTACAATCATAAGTATTACCTTATGTTTATATAAGTATGTGTTTTATAATTATAAGTATGTGTTTATTATTAATAATTATGTTGTTATAGTAAATTAATTTACTAATTAAAATGAATTTTAAGGTTTAAGTAAAAACAAATTGGGATCTATCTTATATTTTATCATATTTTATTATTGCATCAGATCTTTTGAAATAATAGCTATTATGCTATAATTTTGACTAATGAATATCATCAAATTAATAATTGCATTTTGACTCATTAGTAATAGTCACAAAAATAGTCACGTGCAAACACAACACTATCCATAAAAAATCATAATTCATTGAAGCTTTCAAAAAATGGCGGCTTCCTTGTGCGACAATGCTCTATTTTAGGTGCGACGGTCTCTTCTTTTGTGTGATGGTGAGTTTTCTTGAATTGAGTTTCTTTTGTGTAATGGTGAATTAATTGGATTGAGCTCAAAATTATGTGGGTTTGAGTTTTGTATTGTGGGCTAGTATTTTGGTAAGTTGGGTTGGATTAGGTAGTAGGTCAAATATCCCGTCTCATGAAAGGGATTTGTGAGACGGTCTTATAAGAGACCAATTAAAAATAAAATCCATATAGACATGTTCTACGAAATTGGTTTCTCATGGTTTGAATTTTCAAACATTGTGAATTGGGAGGGACTAAATGCACCACTCTAATTTCTAATGGCACCACACAAATTTTTTATTTTTTAATTTTTTTTTAAATTCCAATTTTACCTTTAAGGTTGTTGAACTAGTTTCGTTCGGTCATTATGATCGAACGGGTTTCAAGGTGTTCGGTCAAGATGACCGAACGGGCTTCTATGAGTTCGGCCGTGGTGGCTGAACACTCTTCTATGTGTTCAGCCAACCGGGGCCGAACGAAACTCATCCGGTTCAATCATTTTTTTACGTTTTTTGCTACGATTTTCACACATTTAACAAATTTGTGGAATGTTCATCATTATGTTGACATTATAATCTTCAAAAAATTAAAAGATTTAACATAAAAAAAAAAAAAACGCAACCCGTTACCGTCGTGCACGCGCACCGCGCCTACTGTCACCTGTCGTTGCTCGCGCACCGCGCCCCCATCCTCGTCCGCGCCCGGTGCCTACCCTCACCCGTTATGCGCGAGCGACGACGGGTGACGGTAGGCGCGGTGGCGCGTGTACGACGAGTGACGAGTTGCGTTTTTTTTTTATGTTAAGTCTTTTAATTTTTTTGAAGATTATAATGCCAACATAATGATGAACATTCCACAAATTTGTTAAATGCGTGAAAATCGTAGCAAAAAACGTAAAAAAACAATTGAACCGGATGAGTTTTGTCCGACCCCGGTTGGCCGAACACATAGAAGAGCATTCGGCCACCAAGGCCGAACACATAGAAGCCCGTTCGGTCATCTTGACCGAACACCTTGAAACCCGTTCAATCATAATGACCGAACGAAACTAGTTCAACAACCTTAAGAGTAAAATTGGAATTTAAAAAAAAAATTGTGTGGTGCCTTTAGTCCCTCCCTTGTGAATTATATCCACCATCCTTAAGATTCTATCAGATTATCAAATAAATATCGAGATTTATGAAAATTACAATTGAATTCTTTAAATAATTAAATTTTCAATAGAAAATACTTTGATATCAACAAAAACAAATAGTAAATTAATTAAAGTGTCCAAATGAGACATGCTGCATGTATTTTTGTTTTTGTTTTCATAATTAAGATGTTTGGTTATAATTTCTACAAATTTTGAGATTCATTTGATAATTTAATCAAAATCTCGAGGATCATACATTTATTAATTTGGAACTCTTTTTTTGCTTTCCCTTTTCTTTTTAAAATTTCCTTTTCCATTTCAGCCGTCTATTTTTTTAATTTAGGAAATTCATAAATCAAAAAAGAAAAAGAAAAAGAAAAAGAAGAACAAAATAGAAATTCAAAAAGGAATTGAACCCGGACTCGGTTTTGTTCCAGTGGAACACCCCCACTGTTCTCAATCCTACGCCTCTGGAATAGAACTCAGCTAGGGTTTCAAATTTCACGCCCAATTCTGAGCTCAAATCCAATGGCATCACATGATCAGCTAGATGACGTAAGCTTTCATGCCTCCACCGGTGTCTGTGGTTGTAGTTCAGTCATGGCTTTTCCTTCGTTTTTCTTTTTCGCCTAAGTTTTTAGGAATTATTTTTGCGAATTGCAGGAAGATGATTTTGGAGGCGATTTTGCGGGGGGAAATGCTGCAAGGCGTTCAGGTTTTTCGTATTACTTGATTTAATTGAATTGAATAATGTCTTTAATCATCTTTTATTTTTTCAATTGCTGATTTTCAGAATGTGGTTTTCTTTACTAGGCAATAAGAGAAGTTTTGGAGATCTTGACGACGACGATGACGACATTTTTGGGTCAAAAAAGGTACCTTTTACTTCTGTCACTGCTTGGAAAGTTCGAAATTTCTACATTGTGCTGTTGCCTAGTATACGGCATATTAATTTAGTCTAGTACTCTTTCTTGCAAGTTAGCATGATGATACGATTGTGTTTATAAGTATTTATATTCAGATTCTTCTGTTAAGAATTTCAAATTTCTTTTCCTTCAGTGAACCTTATTTTCACTTAGTGAAAAACAAATAACATTTTGAGAGTTGTTTGAGAAGAGGATGGGCAATTAGAGTTTCTTGGATGTTAATGGGGCATAATGTCTGTTTATAGGGTTCTATGGTTCGTATATAAGCATTTCAATTGTTAATGTAGTAATACAGTCTGATAAAAATAAGATAAAGGACCTGACCTGTCTTGTAAAAATACCTTAAAGAAAACGTCTTGTAATCATAGCTTGTAGTGAAGTGATATTCTTCTTCCCTTTAGCAAACCCACACGCATTTGGTGGGACTGGAATGGTAGAAGAATCTAGGATCTCTAACATCTCAGGTTCCTCCTAAAGCTAGGTTCTTCTAATAGCAGCCTAATATTTTACCATATCTTTTATGGTAATTCATTTGGATAATTGTACGTTGGCATACTGTGGTAATTTTTATTTTCTTTAATCTCATCTTGATTATTCTAGTTTTCAGAATTAAATGAGTGGATTTATACATAGGACTTCACTGAGCATGATCCAGGCCTATTAGGCACAACATTCATGTAAATTTTGCATTGACTTCCTTCATGATTTTTTGGTGTTTGTTAATGTACAATATTGTATGTTTCAACATGTTAAAATCGCATACCCAGAGGCAGAGAGCAAGGCTTCCATGGCTCCAAAGCTGGCTCTAAAGATTTCACATGCCTTTTTCTTAATTGCCTATTTGATGATCCTTGCTAATATCTTCAGTTCACTGTTGAGAAGCATTAACTGTTGCATCAGGGGATACCCCACCCTCTATGGGCTAATAGTTTTGTATAATTAAGCCAATACCATTAAACAAAGTGCAATCTTATCTTGTGAAGTAAAATTAATGAATGGAGTTTCAAAACTATTTGACTTAAGTTTTAACAGGCTAACAGTTTTGACCTTCTGCAAATGGATTTTTGGAATTGTAGTCATCTGTTGCTAATTATTTAAAACTTGCAACCAAATTTTCAAGAATTGTCTGTATGACGGAAAATTGAAGTCTTCAAGGCAGTCATTCATTCATGCACTAGTTGCCAAATATACTTAGGTTATTTAATTGTAGAATTTTATGTCTTCTGTGAAATGAGCCCACAATGTTTTAGCTATTTGCTATAGTGTGGTGATACTTTATGTATCTTCTTGTTGGATATGTCTTTTGAAGCCTTTCATGACCCACTTGCATAGTCATGCCAGAACAAGACTGTCATAGAGAAAGACTGCATTGGTGAATATTGGGGTCCATTTGTTGTTAATTTATTCTAGTCATGTGCTATTTTTATGTGAATATGGTTCTGTGCTTTGTAATCTAACCCTCTGTTTGTTTGTTAGTCTAACCTGAAAGTAGAAGAAACTGCACCTGGGGTGGCAACTGGAATGATTTTGTCTCTTCGTGAGAGGTATTGCTCATTATATATGAAACTTGTTTTTCTTCAGCACCAATCACATTGAACTTGTGGTGATCTGTTTGATACATATTTTAAAAGATAAATTGACCAAATTTAAAGTTGTATTTTACCTACACTGCTTGACACTTACTGGCACTTTTCTGGCTCCTTTTGCAGTCTCAAGAACTGTCAAGATGAACTTAAACGATGCGAGGTATGTATCACTTCCAGCCTAGTCTAAGTTTTTCGTGGACATCTTCATCTTTCAGTAGGAGATGCTAATAAGGAAAATAAATAATTTCACAAGGATAATAGCATAGAACACTTTTGTACATGATTTGGTCAAATAGGTTTTGCAATGGGGATATTTTTAACTGGGAACTTGTTTTGTAATATTACTTTGTTCACTTCAGGCAAAACTTGAGGATGCCAAGTCTGAGATTCAACAATGGCATTCATCTTTCCAGAATGAATCTTTCATACCCCAAGGCGCAACTCCTGGTCAGTTTCTATTATTCTATATGCCATTTTTCTCCTCTTATTTAGTCTACATTTATTAATACCTTTCATGACTCTTTTTGGTTTGTTTGCGTGAAAATAATTTTCCTATTTCTGGCTTAGGACCAAAATACGTCATCAACTACCTTCAGACTCTGAGGTCCTCTGAGGAGTCTCTGCGGGAGCAAGTATGTTTGGAATATGAAGCACCTAAGTTTTCAAGTTTGTACTTGATGATGTATTAAGTTATTATTTTTTGTAATTAGCTTGAGAAAGCAAAGAAGAAAGAAGCGGCATTCATAGTGACATTTGCAAAACGAGAGCAGGAGATAGCTGAGTTGAAGGTGAGGAGTTGTTAATTTCTTAAATTGCTAACCACATGCACATACACAGTTCATGTTGTTGCCTTACATGTTAAACTAGAATGGATCCTTAGTTTACATTTTCATGAAGATGAGAGAAGACAGATTTTTGTTAGTGTGGAATACAATTGCTAAAAGGTTTGTAGGTTAAGGGGAATATATTTCCTTATGAAATTCAATTGGGCAGACTATGAAAGATGTAGCCTGGTTCTAGTCAACTGCCTTTGGAACATGAGCATCAAGCCATTCCCATCGTCTAAGGCTTGACTGCAGTTACCCTAGTTGTCACCCTTGATTAGGTGGTGAATATTGCTAGAATTATGTCATAAAATAGACTCTGTGTGCATAACTTACAGTTTTTATTTGTTTCTTGGTTTATTTTTTTCCTCCTATCCTTTCCATCATGTTGATAACTTTATTGATTGATTACCTCTGTTGCTATTAGCATCATGGCCTTTGTTACTATATTTTTCTTTTCGAACGGATTTGCTAAGAACTTGCATCATGTCAGTGTTATAAAGTTATGGCTGTCATTTCTAGGTCTGTCCTTAAAAGAGTTATCCAGAATTATGTGAAATTAATTCTGATAGTTTGTGCAATTACGAGTTCAGTTTGTGGTGTAGTGTATAAGTTTTTTCAATGGTGTGTGATGGGGTGGTTGTAGATTGTTAAGATTTTGTCGAGAAAAAAAAACTTGCTATAGTACCAAATTCAGTTTGTTTTGTTATATGGTGTGTAAACTGCTGCTTAAATAGAACGAATCATTCATCGCATGTTATGCGTTAAACCTGTTTTCACTGTACTTTTTCTTACTTTGATACAGTCTGCTGTTCGAGATTTGAGAGCTCAGCTGAAACCACCATCGATGCAGGTATACTAGAATCTGTGTCTTCCTATATTGTTTTCATATTGTTTCTTGGCCATCATACTATAAAAAAATTGAAGTATGGCAATTGAAGATTTGCCTTCAAGTTTTCTTTAAATGCTTCAAATAAATTTGACCTCTGAAACGCTGGTTCTTAGCTCTATGGAAAGCAAAATTTTACTTGCCAGTTCCAGGTTTTAGAACTCAAAAAAAAGTAGTTTCCTAGTTTGAGTTGGGAAGAGTGTGAAAGGGAGAGGCAGAACTGTTTAATTCGTATAGTATTGCATCATCTGGTTTTTGTATTCATTTTCAATTGTTTCTAAAGTAATTAACCTGGCAGGCGAGGAGATTATTGCTAGACCCTGCTATCCATGAAGAGTTCACAAGATTAAAGGTGCTTCTTCTGAAATTTTACTCAGAAAGTTAATTACAACTAAATCACTCTTGTTGGAATTATGTACCACTACTACCTTTCAACTTATATCCATACTTTGTCATTGGCAGTTGACAAAATGCATCTGTTCAGTTTATGCTTGGTTCAATTTTTATCTTGCTCTGTCTCTTGTTATGCTTGAGTTGCTTGGCTTTACCACTTCATAATTTGCTGTCAACGTTTCTTTATTGATCAGTTTGTTACCCTAGGCCATCATTCTCCTTTATTGATAAATCTTCCAGCAAACATAGTCATGTCTACTTTTCCTAAACTTTCTTTTTTTTTTGTTTTTATTTGTTTGTTTGTTTTTTTATTTTTTCAGAATTTGGTGGAAGAGAAGGATAGGAAAGTGAAAGAGTTGCAAGATAATATAGCTGCTGTTAGTTTCACCCCACAAAGTAAAATGGGAAAGATGTTAATGGCAAAATGCAGGACTCTGCAGGAAGAAAACGAGGAGATTGGTAACCAAGCTAATGAAGGAAAGGTATTGGATTCTGTATCTATCACATTATATTTTACCAATGTTCTATATTTTATTACAGGAAGATGATGATGTGTTACAACAGTTAATAATTGCTGAAACTTAGATATCTTTAGTTCTATTGTAAGGGTAGATTTCATGCTTCGATCCTTACGAAAACACATATAGCTATGTATTCAAGAACATGGATTTCTATCATAAATTGGCCATCGTGGAACGATTAATTTGCCCCATTTATCGAATTTTTAGTTGTTTACTCTTTTTTGTGTTTCTCTTGTTGGCAGATACATGAGCTGGGAATGAAACTTGCTCTACAAAAATCTCAAAATGCGGAACTGAGATATCAATTTGAAGGTTGGTTTTTAGACATTCTTTCTTATCATTTGTTTGGCAATGCATGCACACTGACCGATTATAGTTGCTTAGCATGTCTGAGTGGTTTCTTCTCGATTTTCTTGCCCTTATTTATTTTATTGTTTTCCACAGGGGTATGCAAGCAAATGGAGAAACTGAGTGGTGATGTTGATCGATCAAACGAGCTGGTACTCTCCTGTTTCCTTTTGACGACTCCATAATTTCTGAAATTAACCTAAATTCCGAAATCATCCTCTGACATCAATCGTTTTTTTAGGTGATTATCATGCAAGAAAAACTAGTAGAAAAAGACGACGAGATCCAACGACTAAAGCAGAAGCTGCAAGAGAATGACCAAAATGTAGAGGAGCAGATTGAATTAGCCACTGATGAGAATGCTAATGATGAGGGAGTGCCTCCTGTTGAAGAGCCAATGGAGAATTAATTTCTTGAGCCACTTCAATAAGTGGAACATAAATATTAGAACCATTTTCTTTTTGAAATGTTTTTTAGGTGTTTTCTTTATGCTGAATTTTGGTTTTGATTTCATAAATATAGATTTCGTGAATAGTAATGGTTTCATTCTTTATAATTTATATTCCTACATTTTCGTTCTCTCTGCTGTTTAAGGTAACTACAAATATTAAGGAAGTATTAAATAGACATAATTATATATATAAAATAACTATTGTCCTTGAATTGTTAATCTAAAATGTTTAAATGTGAAGAAGAGAAGACCGTTAAAAAGGAAAAAAAAAAAAAAAGAGAACCAAGGTATCCGTAAAATTATAAGAGTTAAATGCAAAAAAACCAATTTATACTATTGGTTTCTCCAACCTCAACTATTTTTTCTTAATAGATTGTAATCTGAATTATTAAAATTTATCAAATAACAACTTTCGAATCATTTACCAACAAAAACATAAACACGCAGCCAAAAACGTAAACACGTGATCAACTATTTTTTCTTAATAGATTGCAACCTGAATTATTGAAATTTATCAAATAGCAACTTACGAATCATTTTCTGACAAACGTAAACACGCAACCAAAAACGTTAACACGTGACTTGCACGCTAACTTCAGATGAATCTCACCTTAAATTACAACACGCAGCCAAAAACATAAACACGTGACCTGCACGCTAACTTCAGATGAAGATCACCTTAAATTACAAGATTACAAGAATACCCTTGTGTTTTCAACGTGTGGATTACGTATTCACGTTTTCGTCAAAAAATGAGTTGAAAGTTGCAATTTGATAAATTTTAACCGTTCATGTTGCTGTCTGATTAAAAAAAAATTAGATTGGAAATTGAAAAAAACCAATAATTTAGATTGTTTTTTTTTTGCATTTAACCCAAATTAAAAAGAAAGAGTTCAAAAGTTTTTTTGGTAAAATGAAAGAGTGGAAGAGATCATATAATAGAACAGAACAAAAGGGAAAACATTAAATGAACACTAATAAAATAAAATACGAGGTTGAAATATTCTAGAAATTTGAAAATCGTAATTGATCAGAAGGGTAGTATACAATACAAGGTTATAGCATCTTTTCCTTGGTGTCCAGATATTTTCCTCATTCCACTTTTACACCCTAACCAGTTGCAAGAATTGTTTCTTCATCTGCAAATACTTATAAAACTATGAAAAAAAGAGGGTAAAATAAAATGAACAGCAGTAAAAGAAGCCCTAGTAGTAATATACTAAAATTCATTTCTATGCCAAGGTTTCTTGATTATCTTGTCACTCTACAAGTTAAGTTGAGTCTTTTTGAGAATTACTTTCTCCAAGCATCCTCCCAACCTAAACCTGCAGTTCCCTTGTTTCCAGTTGCACGTAAAGGTTCCGTTAAGCCCTTCGCGCTATGTCCAAGTGCCTCCCCCTGTACCATAGCATATAGATCATCAATTTTTCTCGTGTTATCGAGTTTATGATGCTAGTATCAATATTGATTTGCAGTCCAAAGACATGACACTATAATCTTAGCAAGAAAATAGCTACCTCTTTCCAGCCCATGCCTTCTAGAAGTTTCCGGGCATAACTTCCTGCCCCGAATGAAATGTTTAATGACTCGGCTGCTGCCACCTCGGGTGGTAAGGTGGGAGATGAAGGAGGAGAATCAGAAGTGGGGTGCGAGTTCTTTTGCCCGGGACCCACACCAAAGCCGCCATGCAGAGCACGTCTCTCTGCAGCTCTATCTCGATATATATGATCCTATATTAACATACCACAAAGATTAGGAGAGAATAAGGGCAAAGAGTTGTATCATTTCATATTTGATCCCTTTGATATCTATATTCGAAGTCCCGATTAGGTCTATTCACTAAAAATAATCGATTAATTCATTTTTTATGTATCCATAGTTACCTTCTTAGATGGGGAAAGCTTCACTGATGACAAAGACTTATCCTTTCGAATTACACCACCTTCCAGGGTCTGGGATTCAGACTGCTGATCGGGTTTTGGCAGCTTCTCTTTATGGTCTTTGATGGATAATTGCGGAAAGCCCCAATCTTTAGTTGGGTTGGAAGCATCATAAACCGACAAGGATGCCAAATACTGCAAACTAGGAATCCTTAATCTGTATATCCGGCCTGTGAGAAGGAAAAGACAGATTTAACCCTCGTGTTGTCTACTTATCTATGAGCATGAACTGATGAAAGAATGCCTACATCTGTGCAAATCATGAAAGCATAATTGCATTAAAATACCATTACATGAATATTTGTAGTAAATATTTCTGAAAACTATTCAGAAAGAGGAAAATTGAATGTCTTTCTATTTAGAGAATGGGGAAAAAGGCAAACCTGACGTCACTCGTACCATGTCAAGGTGGGCTTCACATACTGAGGCAGTTTTCAATATGCCACCACCTGAAGGCACTGATGGATGAAGATTGCTAGAGCGCTTCCTCAATCGGCCAACCAGCCTCGCCACCTCTGTCTTCCCGTCTTTTTTCGTCCCTCTAACCAGACCCCAATCCCATAAATCCACCATTTGTAAACTTGACATCCACTCTTCTTCTGATTGACTTACTTGACCATATTGAGCGCGCCAATTTTCTTCTTCCTGAGATATATCTGCCAAAAATGATAGCCAAATGTCAATACACAAAATGATTTTGGGATAAATAGAATCATTCTCACCAATATTAAAAGAATAAGTCAATAATTTCAAGGATACAAACCTTCATCCAAAATTTTCTCGCTCAAATTCTTCCAAAAATCAGGATCATCAGGGACCCATTCACCTTCTTCCAGTTCTTCAATATCATCATCGTCTGCACATTGACAAATATGAACTTCTAAAAACCCATTGCAATGAACTCACTCTAATCACCTAAAAAAGAAAATTCACCAACCATTAGCTGAGGCACTTAGTTGTTCCATGTCATTAGTTTCCACCGGCATCGTCATGTCAGAAGCAGCAGCATTGGTTGTTAGATTGGAATAGCCAGATAAATACATATCGATAAGAGTGTCTTCCAGCCTGCACATGACCTGTGGCTTAGGCATCTACAGTGCTCAACTATATTTCAAAAATAGCAATAAAAGATAGATTGAGTCTGAGCACACCATTCTGATGGTGGAGGCGGGTACTCTGATTGGTTGTCGTCGTTACATGCCAAGGAGTCTGTCTAGATACAATCACACAATAGAATATCATGGATAGGGTACAAAACCAAGAAATGACTAGCTTAAAGATAAATACATCAGTTATTCGATTTGGAAGAAAAACAACAAATTCGCCCAAATCAACTTCTGAAACTAACCAAAAGTAGGCATTAATTAGTCGAGCATTTAGCAATCCAATTCAATTTTCACAAAGTAATCTTGTAAAAATACTTGGGAAAATAATAGAAAGATATAATAGTTCACCTAGAAAAGCTTCGACCGCAACTTTTTCTACTTCCATTTGAGCCTCAGATGTTTCTCCTTGGCTATTGCTATTATCCATTTCAGGTTGATCCCCTGCCTGAGATAAACACAGTCATAATCTATTACCTCCACAAATAAGTTACAAAACCAGCACCACCATTAATAAAACTTCAAGATATTTTTTTTTCTTGAAAGTCGAAAACCTATTAAAGAAATTCAAATTAATACCTGATTGGACTCTAGAAGCACATAATTACCATCTTCAAATTTGTAATAAAGCCCATCTCTGCTGCTATAATACCATCCTGCTTGTGGATCATGATAAAACCCAGTGCTGCCAAAAAAAAAAAAAAAATCCTAAAAGTTATTTTCTATAAACCAACGTTAAATCCTGATTTGGGGCATTCAAGAATCACGAACAGATGCCCAACTATTTATGGTTAAATTGACGAGTTCAAAGAAAAAGTACATATTTCAATTTGGATCATCGTTAATCATTCAGAACAAAATTGGGAATTTTAATAATAATAATAATAAAGATAATGCATAAAAAGTTCAAATTTGCTGAGAATTGAGGGAATAATAAACCTGTCGTGATAGTAGAGCTGAGAATTTTCATCCCACACGAAGCCGCTATCACTTTTCTGTTGTTCGTTGTCTTCCGCCATGATTGAGCTTTCAGTTTTCATCTCTCTTCCCCACCAGCACTTCTGAAAGCTTTTTTTGGTGTGCTTAGAAAATTGGAGAAAATATAGTCGAAAAAAATAATTCATGATTTTTTAAAAAATTGAAAATTAATCTCATTTTTTTAATTTGGAAAAAAAAAAAATACTATTGTAATTTCAACTACATTTATATTTTCCGATGATCGGAGTCCACGTGTTTGGCTAACATGCTACGTCACATGCCACATAATTCTCAAAAACATGAATGAAATTTGTGTCCTTTTTTTTTCTTTGCTAATTATAGAAAAATATAATAAATTGCAAACTTTTGAAAATGTGGTGATTCATTTTGCAATTTATCAGTATTATAATTAAAAGATATTTGTCAGAGTACGGACACGCGAGAGAGACACCTAGGTGCATGGAAACTGGTCCAGACTCCTTGGTAGGATGGACCTAAATTGCATGTATTTGGAATTCGTGCACCAGTTTTATAGGAGTATTGATCTTTTATATATATTGGAATTCGTGCACCAGTTTTATAGGAGTATTGATCTTTTATATATATATATATATAAAACAACGACCACATGTACCTAGAGGTGATCAACCGGTTCCGAAAACAGGAACTGGACTGGTTCGGGATGAACCGTTGACCCGGTTTCGGTTTGAATTGAAACAGTGAACCGCGGTTCAACGGTTCGGTTTCGGTTCGGCGTAATTTCGAACCGGCGGTTTGCCTATTTATTTATTATTATTTCAAAAAAAAAAAAAACATAATGTCACATGTAGGAATGAGATGATAGAGTAGCTGATCACATTTTTTCCTTCGGGTAAGTCAACAAGATCCCACGTATGATTTTTTTTATGCTTGCTATTTCCTCATCCATGGCTTTTAGCCAAAAATCTTCCTTAGTAGCTTCATCATATGTATGTGGCTTAAATGTATCATAGATTTCTCTTAAGCTTCGTGTTTTCTCTTAAGCTATATCTGATTGAGAATGTAAATCCACACCATCCTGGTGTAGTCATCCACGAACAAAAGAAATATATGTTATTATTTAGAGATGGTGTTTGTGTTGGTTCGCAAATATCCGCATGCACTAGCTCGAGAGGGACTTTGGCTCTTTAGGATATCTTTGGAAACGCCAGCTGATGCATTTTTCCAAAAATGTATCCTTCTCATAGATGATATTGGGTTCAAGAGTCTCAAGTGTCACACCATGCATTATGATTGTTACTGCTTATTGATGGATTTTGATAATTTGATCAGCTATGGATTAATTATATTGATATATGTAATTACTGAAACACAACATGTAGAAATAAAAAAATGTAAAATCTTAGAAAAAGATAACCATAAAGATACTTCAAAATAAAGTTAGATAAGTAGTATTCAAAAGGCCATAAAAACTATATATTATCATAATATAAAACCATTAGGCTAATAAAACATGAAGGAAACAATTACTTCATGTGAATAGATAACCTAAATCTCCATTACAAAAATAAATAAGTAGTGATCGAATTTATAAGAGAGTTTTCAAGCAGCCGGAGCATAATCATAGTCTCCATCGTCGTCTCCATCTCCTTCGTGTATAACCGTAGTCGTACGATAAGTATATACTTCATCGGAGAATCTTTCACTATAATGAAAAACATTCTCATAAATTGAGTTGCAACTCATGGAGAGAAAAGACATTTTTCTTTTCAAACTTCTTAGAGAGAGAGAGAGAGAGAGTAGTAGCAGTGAGTTTAGGGAAGCTAGTATAAGCTTTGGTGGTTGAGAATTTAAAGAGCATAGATGCATGTTTATATAAGTTTCTGAAAAAGGTGAGATTCTGCTAGACATAATTTAACGTAAGGTATGCACGTGGTGGAAGTGTATATGTAATGGAAGTGCTTATGTTGCTGACACGTGGCTCCAGATTTGTCCACGTTGGCATCCCATTCTCAGGTTGCATATATAGTTGGAATTTGTGGAGATGTATATGCTCTATATATCCTAGTAGGACTAGTTATTGGAAATCATGTGCTTCTGCTTTATATCTTTTTGGCTTTCTTTTCCTTTTTCCCCGTTTTGAAGACTTCGATATCTAACATTTTACAAATTTAATTTTGTGAGAAGTACAATCGTAAAATAGAGATTGAGTTTTGAAAATTGATTCGATTTATGGGTAGTGGGTTACGTCTCACATAATTATATCCATCTCATATGGTGAATTCGATCTATTTCTTCAAAATAATCTTCATGGCCAAGTTTTTCTACCAATTGTATGTAATATAATTGGCAGTCTTATGATGGAATGGATATATATGCGAAGTATTTAACTATTTAAGAGAATCTACTCATTATTTAAATATTATTTAGATGTGAACGTATATAGTACGTTTATGATATGTTTTTGATCATTAGGCATTATTCAAATATAAAGTAGTGTATGAGATGCTGCTCATTTAGGTAATATTTTGATACAAGGTTAGAATGTTTTGAGTTGTTGTTCGTTGAGTTGTCGTTAAATAGTTAACAATTAAATTATGATATAAATATTGTGATGTTGTGCACCAATAGACTCAAGTCTTAAATCCCACCATGCTATCACACACCTAAAAATATTTGAACCGAATTTTGCATAAGTTGGTTGTGATACGAAGTTCACCTTATCCAAACCCACATTTCATAACTGAAGTACTGAGCTCACAAAAAATATTTGGACCGAATATTGCTTACGTTGGTTGGGTTAGGAGGTTCACCTCATCCAAACCCACATTTCATAGCTTAAGTACTAAGCTCACAAAAGTTCACATAGTAAATAGGATTCTCTAGAAGTCGTAGGCCTGTACATGAAGTTTTCTAGAAAATCTTGAAGTATATAGAAAATATATATGTATGATCTTTTAGATTAGTTCTAGAAGATGTTTAGAAGGCACGTAGGAACTTGGGAGATAGGCTAGAGTGTTTTCTCATCATTAGACTAAGCAGATAGTCTATTATAAATAATAAGTAGTGTAGGGATTGGTTTGTAATTAACCAAATTCTAGTCTTTTCTTAAAGACAAGAATTCGAATGATACTTTCCATTTCTCTGTACTTTATAAAAAATATATAGTATCGCATTTATAATATAAGCGACCTACATCTTAATATAATAGTTTATATATATTTATAAGTTAGATGTTTGCAAATTATCATTTATTTTATGAAGAAATTTAAGGAATGGAAATTTTATCTCTGTAGAACCAGTAAATATCATATATTCATTATAAAACTGCAAAGGAAATACATAGCTCCTATCCAACTGAATGAAACAAAACAATCAATTAAACAATGTCAGACGGATAAATATACAAAACCGGGTAATAAACTTACAAGTTGCCCAATCCACATCATTAAATAAGCTTTAATTTTGTCAATCATAATACGATGTGAGCCAGTACAATCAGGATATCATCAACATACACAAGTAATATCAATCCCAAGAAAATACTTGGCAATACAATAAGCTTTAATTTTGTTAATCATAAAAGGATCTGAACTAGTAATTAGGATAAAATCATCAACATACACAAGTAATGCCAAGAACTAATCACATGATGTAAACAAACAACGATCATGCACCGACTTCTTCAAACCAAAATCTAACAATTTACTATATAAACTCCAGATTCCACCCTTGAAGTTTACTTTAACCCATACAAACTTCTCTGTAAGTTTACAAACCTGTTCAGGGAAAGCTAGATTACAGCCTTCTGGAGTCTCATGTATACATCATCATGCAAATGTCCATGTAGCAATGTATTATTTATGTCTAGCTAGTTGGGGTTGATTGAAAAAAAAAAATTATAGTCCTTCTATTCCAATTGTTTCTTTTTGCCATGAATCACCAACGAGGGGAAATATTCCAATTTCATTGAAATTACAGATTCGAATAACTCGATAAATTTTGATTGAATTATGATACAAAAAAGAAAAAGATCAAATAATAATTCTATTATGAAAATAGAATAACCACCCCTTTTTGCTGCAAACACCAACCTTGCTGCTAGTACAAACCACCGGTGTGAAAATCTCACTTTATAACCCAAACCATAAATGTGTATGATTAAGCTTTCGCGCATCAATATTATGATATATTTAGAACATTAAAAATATGAATTTTATAAATCTATTTATAATTATATATAATAAAAATCATAAAATTATTTGAATCACATTTTAGCATATAGGTGAAACTAGAACAAGTCAATTAAATTTGATTTTTTTTTTTTAATGTTTTTGTTACAAATCTCTCTCTATATATAGACAAAATTATACGTGGGTGGGGGTGGGGTTTACAACATTAGAGATAATTGTTTATAAAAAAATTTACTTTGATGATTTAGAATTCTCTTGAAATTCGTTTATTGTATTATTTTACTTTATTCAACACATATATCTTTAATCTTTATTATAGCAATAATTAAGCATTTATTAGATGATATCATATTAACATTCATATACGGTATACCATATATAGATTACAATCTCTAAGATTTTGTCAATATCATAGATGATATTATTACCATATATATAAATCATATTTAATAAAATAATATTTTAATTTATAAATTATGAAATAATGAATATTGTATTTCTATTTTTAGGAGGTGAAAATGACGGGAAATTTTTATCATTTATATTTTCAGGGAGTAATCGTTATTATATATATATATATATATATATATATATATATATATATATATATATATATATATATATGGATTTAGATAATTTGATTAGCTTGTAAACTGTAAAAATTACATTATATGATAATTAAAGGGAAGACCAAAATGAGATCCTTTATTTAATTTGACGAGCTATATGTAAATTGTAAATATCACATTACATGATAATTAAAGGGAAGACCTTAATGAGATACTTTATTTTAATGTGTGTTTTTAATCTGGTATTCCAAAATAAATAACCATCACATTACATGATAATTAAAGGAAAGATCCAAATGAGATCCTTTATTTTAATGTGGTTTTTTATCTAGTATTTCAAAATAAATAATCATCACATGTCACATATATAAACGATATCAATAATTAACATGTAGCATATATTAATTATAATGAAATATAACACTACAAAAAAAAAATATTAGTGACATCATTTTATTGTCGTAAAAACATTGATAATAATGTTACAAAATACATTTTGTGACTTTGTGACAACATTTTGTCGCTAAATTATTATTTCAAAAGCCTTCTCGTAAATAATCTTTTTGCGGCAATGTTAATATTGTCATTATTGTATTAGTGACAACAATCATGTTGTCGCAAATAACTTTTTTTAGTTTTTTTTTTTTTAAATTGTTTTGTATGACAACTTATTGTCAACTTATATTATCAAATTTTGTGATAATATATATGTTATTACAAAATATAGACTTTTCACGATAACAAAATGTTTTTGTAAAAAACTCTTATCAAATACTAATTTTTATTGTAATGTAAGGTTAAGATTTTGAACCGAAATCAATAATTAACTTGTAGAGAAAAATTGACAAAAATACCCCGTATATGACCCATAATTATCACTACTACAAATTTGCTGAAAGTCACTTTGTCCGTTGTCTTTCCAGAAAAAAAAGCATTGTCTTTTCCAGATACGACAACGCATAAAAACCGTTGCAGAAAAGTGTTGTCTTTTTTAACAATCTATCAAACAGGACGCTGATGTCATCATAGAGATGACACGTCAGCATAACACATCATCGCACCGCTGACATCATCATGACACGTCATCGTAGAGACACAAACTATCAAACAGGACGCTGACGTCATCATAGAGACGACACACCAGCATGTGACACATCATCTTAAAGACGACACCTTAGCATGACACGTAATCGTATCGCCGACACGTCAGCATGTGACACGTCATCATACCGCTGGCATCATCATGACACGTCATCATAGAGCTGACACATCATCAACAACAATATTATGCGTTGGCTGGGAATTAAACCCGAGTGCCATGGAGGTACTCTCACCCACCACTAGACTAGTGGTGCTTTATGTAATAATATTTTGCATACATTTCTTTTATATCAAATTTTGATAATTTTCACTTTTCTATTATCACATATTTTTTTGTTAATTTTTATAAAGTACCATTAATACTTATTAATATAATTCATTGATTTCCAATTTTGATATAAAATGTGACTCAATTAAATACATATATTTTTACGTACATAGATTTATTCAATACCTAAAATAGGAAACATTGGTAAAAATACCCCATATATTATATTAAATACCTAAAATAAGGAAAATTTATAAAAACACATAAATTATATTAAATATCTAAAAATCAACAAATAAAGACAAAAAAAATTATTTTTAGAAATTGAAAAGTAAAAAAATATTAAAAATAGTATTTAATATAATATATAAAATCTGAAATTTCATTTAAATAATTAGAAAAATATTTTAAATTATCTAAATACACATAAGAAATCTAGAAAAGAAAATGTTAAAATAATGCAACAATAATCTTATTATGAAATTATTAAAATTAATTTTCAAATTTTAAATTTAACAAATAAAATTTACAATAATTATTAAGTAAATATAATAAGTTCAAAATAAATATTTCAAAAATCATAACTTATCTTAAATTACGTACTAAAACCTATGTTTAATAATAATAATAATAATAATAATAATAATAATAATAATAATAATAATAATAGTAGTAGTAGTAGTAGGAACTTATGTTTAGAGTATTAATTAATGACATAAACTTTCATAATAATAAATAAATTATTTATTATAGTTATTAATTTTTTTTATAGTATTTTGAAATATTTATAAACCAACAATTAAAAAATTTAGCATGATAGATATTTGTTGGAAAATTATCTCTAAATATAAAAAAAATATCGATTAAATGGTGAAAAGTAAAATAATTAATAAAATCGTTAAAATTCTTAAAAAGAAAATAGAAATATTAGTAAAAAAATTTATAATTAGAATTTTTAATCTTAAATAACAAGAAATTTTTTTGTCTTTATTTTTTTTATTGTTAGATATTTAATATGATTTATGTTATTTGTAAATAAATTTTTTAATTTTAATATATTTTTATATTTAATTAAATAATATTTTAAAATTTAAAATATAGTTTTTCAGAATTTCTATTATTATTATTTAAATAATATTCTGATTTTTTAAATAATATTCTAATATAAGATAACATCAAAAAATAATTAAACTTTTGAAATATAATTTAATTAAAAAACAATTAATTTAATTAAATTTTTTTAATAAAGACAACACTTTTGAACAACACATAAAAGGGTTGTCTTTTAGTTAAAAAATCCGCTGAAAGACAACGCATAAAAAGCATTGTATAAAAGGGTTGCATAAAGACAACGCGTTTTAAAAAAGCGTTGCAAAAAAGCGTTATCTATTAGCGAAAAAAAGCGTTGAAAAACAACTTTTGAAAAGCGTTGTCTTTTCAACTAAAAGCGTTGTCTTTCAACGTTTTTTTCACAAAAAGACAATGCTTTTCACAAAAAGCGTTGTCTTTCCAGTGTTGTTGTTCAGCGAATTTGTAGTAGTGTATGACCTTATCCTTTAATTTTTTGGGTTTTGGAAAATACCCCATATGTTAACCTTTCTCGCCAACAATACCCATTTACTTGAAGTAACCAGTTACATGCTGACGTGACTGGTTAATTCTGACATGGATATTATTTTTTATTTTGTTTTTGTCAAATCTCACACTCAAGCCTTTTTTTGTTGCCAAATCACCAAAAAATGGATGAAAATACCTCGTATATTACCTCTAATTAAAGTAACAAATAAAATTAAAATTATTATTTAATATAAAAATATTAAATCTGAAAATTTTATTTAAAAATCATAAAATTATTTTATATTATCTAAATAAACAAAAAAAAATTTAGAATTTAAAAAAAAAATAAAGTAATCATATTCGTTATTATTATATTATGAAAATTATTTTTCAAAATTTAAATTTACCAAATAAAAATTATAATACTTATTTATTAAATATATTAAATTAGAAATATTTGTTTAAAAAATCATCTTATTTTAAATTACTATAACCCATGTTTAATAATAATAGTAAAAATAATTATAGAAAATTATTTTTAAAAATTCATAACTTATTTTAATAGTAATTTTAAAACATTTATAAACCAAAAAAATAAATCTAGCAAATAGATTTTGAAATAGATTTTTTGTTGGAAAATTATCTTAAAATATCTAAAAAATAAATAACATCAATGAAATGCTTAAAAGTAAAAAAAATTAATAAGATTGATAAAACACTTAAAAAAATAAAAATAAAATATTACTTAAAATTTATATATATATATATATATATAAAATAAAATTCGATTTTTTTATTTCAAAAAAAAAAGAAAATTAATTTTTTATATTTTTTCAATTAATTTTTAAATATTGAATATAATTTGTGTGTTTTGTAAATATGAAATTCTAATTTAATTATATTTTTTTAATTACTTAAATAATGTATTAAAGTTTTAAAAAATTAAAATTTAGTTTTTAGAACTTCTATTATTATTATTGATGTTATTGTTGTTGTTGTTATTATTATTATATAGTTAACTTTTTTTTTTTTACATTTTCTTTGATTTTTAGATATTTTAAAATATTTTTTTTATTTAAAAAATAATAAATTCTTTGTTTTATTATATTAACAAAAATATCCGTATGTTTGTTTGTTTTTATTTTTATTTTTAAATACCCCTTTCTATAATGACATGTATATAAGATTAAAATAAACTCAAAACATCAGATTGTGATCTGTACCTTTTAGTATCGGTAAATGGGTACTTTTGGCAACATAGAGTAATATATGAGATATTCTTAAAAACACATAAAATTAAATCATAATTATGGGTAATATGCGGGGTATTTCCACCATTTTTCCCTTCACATGTATCATATTTTAATTACAATGAATTATAGAGTAGAGATTTTGAACCTTAATTTTATTAAGGGCTAATTTCAATTTTGGTCCTATGTGTAAGACCTTTTCTATTTTTGGACAGTCAAATATATGTTTTCCAATTTCGCTCCTATAAGTTTCATTTTTTTCCAATTTCAATCCAATTTTTCAATTTTTATCCTGTAGGTTTCAATTGTTTTCAATTTCAGTCTAATTTTGATTGGAATTCCCAAAATCGCCGATGTCACGTGAGATTTCCGGCAGCCATCCGATCAAAATTGGATTGAAATTTGAAAAAATTAAAATATATAGGACCAAAATTGAAGAAATTTGAAATACATAAGACCAAAATTGGAAAACGTATACTTGTTTGTTCAAAAATGGAAATGGTCTTACATATAGGACCAAAATTGAAATTAACCCTAAAGTAAAGTACATGATTTTCATTGTTTGAATTCTAAATTTATTATATTTAGTAGGGGAAATTTAATTTTTGGTCCTGCCCTAGAGACGACGTCCAATTTTGGTCATATTATTTTCCGATTATCAAATTTAGTCATGCAATTGAAAACATTGTCCAATTTCAGTCCTTTTTTCGTCGGAATTTTAAATTTCTGATCAAATTTTGACGAGTATAACAATCACCCCCAATTTCTTGATTTCACTCAACTTATGCTTACGTGGCTGATTTTTCCTACGTGGCATTTCTTTTTTATTATTTTACAACCAAAAAATTGCTAAATCATTTGCCAAGTCATTAATTGCATAAAAAAAATGATAAAGAAGAATTACAAAGTAAAAATGTGAGTTAACAATTTAAAGAAAATGAAATCAAAAACACCAAAAAAGCACCCTAAAGTAAAAAATTTAAATACAAAATTCATCACAACATCCCCAAAGCAATACACAAAATCATTCAATAACTGAGATGGTGTCGTGAAGAGTTGCAAATTACAAGTCAAGTTTTTGACGATAAAACAATTATAATTCATTCTTTGCATTAGACATCATCATGGCATATTTGTGGGTCATGCTGATACATAAGCTGAATCATGTAAAACATAAATAGTTGTCAACATGATTCTATTCTTATTCTGAGGTGATGTGTGTAAAATTCTTCTTCTCGTTGAAGTACCCCTTGATACTTACAAGATTCTATTCTTATTCTGTTGCATCTAAGAATAGTGGATACAATGACAAAAAACGAAGAAAAAGTCAAACATGTTTTATTCAACACATTACATAGAATAGAATAGTACCTGTAATGGGTTAGAGCAGGATCATCAAAGCCATTCATCGTACCAACAGAGAAGTATAGTTTTTTTTTTCTGAAACTTTCTACTATGTAAAACTGACACCCCATATCATGAGTACTTATAGTCCATTGTGAACCATTTTCATAACTATTAACTTCAAAGCTTCGTTTTTTTCATTCTTGCTTCTTGTTTCACTCTGTGTGAAGCTTGTATCATTGAAGTCACACTTGAAGTTATTCAATTCAAACAAACTTGCTTGCATACAAGTCTGAATTGTTTATTCCTATACATTTCCATTTGTTCGATTGAGCTATACCGTGTGATTTTAGTAGCCGTGAAACTTGTTTCTAACATTCATTATAATACAATATGGTAATATATATAGTTAAATATAATCATCTGTTGTGCTGATTCAGGAGCTAGAGACAGAAGTCATGAAACAGTTCAAGTTACATAGAGATGGTACGATCGTTTTAATTTCTATTTGCATTTTATTTTATTTTTCTAATTAATCGAAAGAAGAAAGCTATTAACTAGAAAGTTTCGTACGTAGTTTGGCTGCTATCTTTTGCACCTTATCACGTAAACGTTCTACCTCCTACTTATATGAATTCTCCGTAAAATATTCGTAACATCTGAATTTTCTAAGAATAGTTAGCATTATTTTTAAGCATGATATGTACACATTTTGGTAGTAAAAATTTTCTAGTATATATATATATATATGTATGTGATTAATTTGATTACAAAATAATATGTTTTCCACTTTTCCTTCTATATTAAGTTCTTCTGTCACGTCTACAATTACATCATGTGAATCCACTCCAATGTACGATTACATGCAATCTAATGATTTACGAACTTTGTTAATACAATTACACAAATTAAATTATTTCACATATATTCTTGCTTTGGAAAATGGATAAACTAAGTTGGTAGATATGAGCTTATTGTGTTTTAAATCTATATTGGGTCCTCTAATTAAATATATTTATGGGAAACTAACCGGTTTTCTATATTTTTAATCAACTAAATATAAACTTTATTGTTAAATTTCATTAATTAACTAGATTTATTTATGGGAACATTTTAATATTGGTCTCAATCAACTTTTTGACCAATTATGGATTCCTAAGTTATGTTAATTTTTTTTTTTTCCCAATTTTTCTCTGATTAATTTATTTAGTAAGTTGATATATATGATAATAATTGCTAATATGAACACCAATGCTGCTCGAGTGGCACTGTAATTGGGATTTGATTGTACGTGGAATATTTATTTTTTATGCGA
Organism: Scutellaria galericulata; assembly: GCA_946896805.1. NCBI lineage: Eukaryota > Viridiplantae > Streptophyta > Magnoliopsida > Lamiales > Lamiaceae > Scutellaria > Scutellaria galericulata. Next base: position 2,459,557 of record OX335797.1, on the reverse strand, counting down.
CACTAAATGGATAAAACCCCATGTAGATAGATTTTCTCTTAATTTAATACCACATATTTTCCCCCGTACAAGAAAAATTCATAATTTGGAGCATTAAATCTACATTGCTTGCATTTATGTCAGCAATTATTGCTATAATTAGAAATTTTCTATGAAAATAGATCTACAATTATAAGAAAATTAAAATTTAAAGGACTATCATAGAAATCCATAAAATTAGTATTGTATAAAAATGGAAATAGCCTAAATTATGGAAAAAAATAAGAAGGAAAATTTCCTTTATTTTGGATAGAATAGTGTACATAATGTTGATTGAAGCAACAATGAAAACGAAGGTGCAATAGTGTTTTTTTTAAGGAATTTATGACGCATCAACGGTGTGTCTATTAACGTGTGTCCATGATGGGTTGGGTAACATTGATGATTATGTAATACTTTTTTTTTATATAAGTTAATATTTTTATGCATAATAGATAATACTTTTGGTTCTATATCTTCAAATTAATGATTACTTAATTTGAGAAATTGTAATTTAACAATTAATACATTTATACTTATAGCGTAGCTTGACAGTTTGAGACGATCTCAAACAAGATCCACTCTATTATATATAGATTTGGAGTTGTATTATTATACACCAAAGGTAATGATATTTTATACAAACGAGCATTCTTAAAATAAAAAAAGAAAGATACAGGCGTGCAAAATAAAAGTAAATATTTTTATTAATATTGCAATCACAATCCGGAAAAAGAAATACAAATTGAAACAACACAACAACAATGCAAATCAATTGATCACTCGTTACAACACAAAGAAAAAGAATATTCCTAGCAAATTAAGCCGCGCGTTTGTGGAATCCAAATATGGATGACATGTGAAGTATAATTTATGCACTGAATACATAAATTATTTGACAATGAATTATCCAATCAAAAGTAGGAAACAATGGAATTAATGAAAACACACACTTATGAATAATAATTTAAAAAACGAGCATATGAGGATGAATGAAATATATAGTTATAAGGAGATAAAAATGAAACTGAGGAGAATTATACTTTTTTTTTTGTGGGGGGTTTTTGTTTCTTAGTTACCACCACCCAACAAACCAGCCAACAGCCCACTGAGCAACCCAGGCTGTTGGGAACCCAAATTAACCGTACCCGAAATCGAACCGATCTGCAACAGAGAGCGCGCGGCTTCAGTCTTTTGGGAGAAGGTGGCAGCAATGGCCAAAAGGATGAAAATGAATGCATACACCTTATTAATCCCACCCATCTTTAATTAATTTCTGATAAATATGAAGTATTAATCAAGAGAAATATATATATAATCAAAGAAAGGTGTTCCCTTTTTGATGAATGAAGTTGATGATGGGAAAGAAAGTAATATTAATGCCATATTTATATACAGTGGAGAGGAGTTCACTTGACAAAGTTATGCAATTTTATTTATTATTTTTGATCATGAACTAATAGTAGTGCACCACACGTATGGATTAATTCATATGCTCCACAATCAAGTTAAAAGATTTGGAGATAAACTAGCTTGCACGTCTCTTAATTAGCAATGATCTTCAATCCAGAAAATAAGGTGAGAAGATTTTGTTTAAGTCGTGCCCACAAGTTCATGGGATGATCATGCAATAATTAAGGATCTTATTACAACGAGGATTATTTATAGAGAGTGTATAGAAATTAAATTTATTAGACTACCTAATAGAATAATAGAAACCAACTATGAAGATACAAATAAGAGTATAACTCTATTAGCGACAATGTTAATTAAAATGTCCACCGATAACGCGTAATGATCATATCTCTTGAAATTATGAAAAGTGAAGTTAATAGATCAACACACAAATTCTCTATGGCTATGTTTAGATTGGACTTGGCCCATTCGAATTTTGGATGAGTTCAGTCCAATCCATATTTGGATTGGATTGGACAAGGATTATCGAAATCCTACAACATATCCTACTTTTCCTACTTTCCCAGTAAAAACATCTATTTTTTTTACAACTCCCAACAAAAAAACATCTACTTTTTCTACAATTCCCACTGTGAAAATGACATCTTAAGTTAAAAGAGCCAAATGAACGAATCAATTGACTACCCTATTAATATTAATTAATAGGGTTAATTTCAATTTTGGTCCTGTATATAAGATTTTTTTCATTTTTTGACAACCAATTATACGTTTTTCAGTTTTGGTCCGGTATGTTTTTACTTTTTCCAATTTCAATTAAGTTTTCCAATTTTGGTTCTGTATGTTTCCTTTTTTTTTTCAAATTTCAGTCCAATTTTGGTTGGAATTCTCAAAATTGCCGATGCCACGTGAAATATTCTAGTGGCCATCCGACCAAAAGTGGATTGAATTTGAAAAAAATTGAAACATACTGAACATTAATTGAAAAACTTGACTGAAATTGGAAAAAATTGAAAGATATAGGACTAAAATTGGAAAATATTAAAATATATATGACCAAAATTAAAAAAACGTATACTTAATTATACAAAAATGGAAAGAGTTTTACATACAAAACTAAAATTGAAATTGACCCTAATTAATAAGGTAAGCTTCCAAAGATCCTTTCTTCGGCGGCACCTCTAAATTGGAGTTAATTATAACCTTTTAATGGTATAATACACATATATATATATATATATATATATATATATATATATATATATATGCAAAAACTTTTGTGTACAAGGTGCACTAGATCCGTGCACCACAATTTGGTGAGTGAGTAGCCCAACCCACAATATATATTCTCCAGCCCATTAACCCGTCAACCCTACAATATATATTCTCCTCTACTGACGTGGGTTACAGCTACTGTTCTTTTTTTTCATAACCGTTGTTCTTCTTCTTCACTCTTAGCCTTCTTCTACTTCATCCAATCCTCCAGATGCTTAATCCAAGCCACCTATCTCGTCACCACTCCCGGAGACAGCGTCGCGACGGAGTACGTCGAATTGGCGGTGATTCGCGGCGGCGATTTCTGGTCGGGGTGGGTATCCATGCCCGTTTGTGAACGAATTCCGAGATTGGGTTGAATGAATTATTTTTTGATGTGATTTTTTCATTCCTTAAATTGATTAAATTAGTTTGTTTGCGATGAGGATAACAAGCTCCCTCTTCTGAAATTAGTTGTGGAAAATTGCTGGCAGAATTGAACCTTTATCTTAAGCCACCACTGAGCAAACTCTTCTGCATATTTTTATAACAGTATTACTATATATAATATAATAGTATTACCTAATTATATATAATAGTATTACCTAATTATGTATAACAGTATTAGTATAACACTTATCAATAAAGCCTATATAAACGTATAATAGTATTAGTACAACATTTTACCTAATGAAGTATAATAGTATTAGTACAACATTTTATCAAGAAAACCTGTATAACTAAACTGTATTGATTATTAAATATTACTTTAACATGAAAATAATATAACAGTATTACTTTATATAATATAACAGTATTACCTAATAATGTATAACCGTATTAATATAATGAAGTATAACAGTATTAGTTATTAAATATTACATCAACATCTAAATAACATAAAAGTATTAGTTCACATAATATAACAATATTATCTAATGAAGTATAACAGTACTAGTACATTTAACAAGAAAACCTGTATAACATGAAAGTAACATAACAGTATTACTTTATATAATATAACAGTATTACTTAAGTAACATAATAATATTACTTTCTCCCCAAGCTGCTACAGTGACGTATAATTTTTTTTTAAATTTTATTGAGGGCACGTTACACGCGCCTGTCATTTACAGCGCGTGATGGGTGCAAATGAGACAGAAAATGATCAATGGATCCGTGCACAAGTTGCACAGGAGTCTCCCTCATATATATGTATGTGTGTATGGGTGTAAATAATGATTTAAATTGAAGTTATTTTGAATCCGCAACATAGATATACAATTTAAAATTATATCACCATTAGCGATAAAATAGATTTTCCTTTAACAAGTGGTTAAGTTTCAGGATTTCGTAGACACAAAAACTTATATGAGATCATCTCACATAAAACTTTACGTGAGATGGAAACATTAACCATATTAAATGAGTTAACCTGTTTTTACTGATTCATGTGAACTTTATTTTACATAAGGTCTCACGCGAGGTCGTCTTACATAAGACCACAAATTTTTTTCACATATTGATAAAGCACGCATATGATCCCCTTTGAGTAGGACTAACTTCAAGAAAGAAGCAGAATTGAAGGACTTTTATTTCCCTAATAAAACATATATAAATTCCCATATTTCATTGATAAAATCACATTTAGATACACATATTTAATCATTGGAAGGAATTAACAACGTCATTAAGCATCTATATTGTCCGCCACCAACGTAATGCCAAGTAATGGCCACTACGAGTAAAACCCTTAGGCTAATAAAACATCAAGGACACATACCCGAACTCTCTCATGGTGAAAACTAATTAGGTAACTCTCTATTACAAAAAAGTCAACAACTCGTGACTAGACATAATATACGAGAGTTTTCAAGCAGCCGGAGCATAATCATAGTCTCCATCGTCGTCTCCATCTCCTTCATGTACAACTGCAGTCGAACGATGACTATATACTTCACCGGAGAATCTTTCACTATCATGAAAAACATTCTCATAAATTGACTTAATGTAGCTCATGGATAGAATAGACATTTTTCTCTTCAAACTAACTTAGAGAGAGAGAAAGAGAGAGTAGTGGGTTTAGGAAGCTAGTATGAACTTTGGTGATCTGAGAATTTAAAGAGCATAGATGCATGTTTATATAAGCTTTTGAAAAAGGTTCAATTCTGGTAGACATAATTTGGCGTAAGGTATGCACGTGGTGGAAGTGTATATGTAGTGGAAGGGCTTATGTTGCTGACACGTGGCCCCTCATTTGTCCACCTTGGCATTCCATTCTCAGGTTGGAATTTGTGGCTGTATGTTCTATATCCTGGTAGGACTGGTTATTGGAAATGCGAGAGCACTCCTATTTTCGTTTTTTTTTTTTTTTTTATAAATTTAAAAATCTAATTTGGTGAGACGGATCAACCCAAAAAAATTAAAAAAAAATAGAAATAGAATACTGAAAATTGAGTTGATTTGTGACTAGCAGAACTCTATCATATGATAATTATATCGAATTTATTATTTTTTTTGCCTTGTAACTTAGGGGTCTGGCAATTTAGAATAAAAAGTTTTCGGGCTGACAATTTAGGACATTAAATTATCGGGTCTCGCCAATTTTGCTCAATTTCAGCCCGAATTGCTCATTTGGGCCGAAATCGCACGTGATGTCCTTAATTTCGGGCTTTTCAGCCCAATTTAACTTAATTTCGCTTATTTGTAATAAAATTATATATGTGGCAATCCAAGTAGCATTAAAATTTACATGTCATTGTGCCACATAGAATTAAGGAAAATAAAAAATAAAAATCTTAAAATTGTAATTAACAAAAATAGACAAATAAATAAATAAAAATAAAATCAAAAATTGAAAATAATCGAACTTCATCTTCTTCCTCAAGCCATCAAATTCCTCCACCACCATCTTCACTTCCACCGCCACCACCTCATCTCACCACCGCCATCTCCTTCACACAGCAACACCGGAGAAACCCCTCACTCCGGCGAGTCCTGCTGATCTGCTGATTATCTTCGCACAACACCACACCATGGTGAACCCCCTAACTATTTTACACAGATCTGGTGCCAAGAAAAGTAATTGCCAATTTTTTGCTTAGAGTTTGTGCGTGTGATGAGTTAGAAGGTTTGTGCAACACTATCTTTGGTCCATCCACGGCGGAAATTGGGCCGCCACGTGAGATTGTACCCGTGGAATATTAGTTTACTTTATTATTTACCCCAAACTTTTATGTGAAAAGAAGTGGTCAAAGAGCGTGAGGGAATTCTTTGGTGGGGCTTGTGTTTCTATGGTAGGACTCTAAGATCTTGAAAAGTAGCACAAGATGTTATTCTATGATGTACCAACACAAAATTGCCAAGTGTATCATAAAAATAATAAGTAAAAAAGAAAATTAAGAGAAGAAAAAAACATGGTGTCAACACACTATTTCAGATTTTTTATTAAATGTAATTGGATGTTAGATTTTCATATTTTATTATAATATGTATAAATAAAATGAAATACAAAAATATGTGTGCTTTCAAATGTAATAAACAATGGCTTTTCAAAGCAATATAATATCTAATTTCCGAATTTTTTTTTTAAGCATTCATAAACAATAAAGATCATTTTTTTTTACACACTATTAATAAAAGATCAATCACTTAGAATATCCTTATCATAATTCATTGTCTTTATCTTTGAGATTTATATATTAAAAAAGAGAATATTTTCTTTATCGTTAATAACATGGACCGTTTAAAACTTATAGAAGTTGGCACCGTCTCTTTAACGACCTCAACTACCAACAATATATGTAGTTTACGTAGTGTGTATTTTGAAATCAACAAGATTCATGTGTAGTTTGATGCATGTAGTTTAAGTGTGTATTTTCAAATCAATAAGATTCATTTTGTACAATTTATGGTAGATAGATATCATAATTAATATTCTTTAGTGAGCAGTTCGAATTTCCACCTCTATATATTCTACATGTGTATAACATGATATAATTGAAGATGCAGTTGTGTGTAAATTATAATTAAATATAATATTTAATTTCCTTTTTCAATTAAAACACATAGGAACTAAAAATTGCATAGTTGTGAATCATAATGTTTGTTCTTTTTAATTTTCTTTTTCTGTTTGCCCTTTTTCTTTATATTTGATGACCATAAAAAAAGTGATTTATTGTTGTATTGTCTTACAATAAGCTTAACCAAAAGTGAGCAAACCTTTTTCTTTTAATCACTTTTCAAGTTTTTAAATGATTAAATTCCACCAAGAGATAATCACATAAAATATTTATCGGAACGAGTCATCTATATCTCAAGTATATATCTACCTATATTTAACATAAAAAATAATTTTATTTGACTTTGCATTTCGCTAACTAAATTTATAAAGATTTATATGAAATGGAGTTCTACTATCCATAATTCAAACTTAATTACGTTCACAAGTCAATTTGTATTTGTGGGTTATTTCACATAATTATTTGTGAGAGGTCTCACAATAATTTTATTCCATTAAATTATGGTGGCATGTAGTATATCAATATTTGTTATTAGTGATGATTTAAATTCAATACTCTCAAAAATATTTAGTCACAACAACCATGTACCATTAAGCTTTCGAGAGTCAATATAATATTTGACCAAAACATATATTTACTCATTATCACTTGATATACACAAATTAATGTGAGGGACATTATAACCACATAATATTTCATCATTATATTTTATTTTCTGGTGTTTATAATCTATTTAAAAGGATTCCAAAAAATTTGGTTAGTAAATTAGGTTTTTTAGAGAATAAATGAGCTACAATAATATCTTAATGATATATAGGGCTTCTTAATTAGCTCAATCTTTAAATTTAACTAAGTACTTTATAGCTTATATATAAATTTAGGAAACTTGTAAATTTAGAACATTATTTTTAGGTCGTTCACCAATAAAGGACACAAACTTTTCAGATCAAACTTTTCAATTTGGACAATTTATGAATATAAAAAGAAAACCTGAAATGACAAATTCGGGTTATATCGCATGAGATTTTCACGTGTTTTTTTTTTTTTTTTGAATTAGATTTAATATTGATGTGAATTCCTTATCACTAAACTAAATTGGAATTAAAATATGGTCACGGTCCAAGTAATTTCATGGTCTAGTTCATTCACATTATGCGTTTTAGGTTCCGTTGAGTCTTTGGTTTACACGGTGTTTCTCTAATAAAAGTATTGTTATATATTAATTATGCAAATAACCAATTAAAACAAAAGAATTTCAATCAAAAATTAATCGAAACATCCACTGCTTTTTTGTTTTTTGTGTTTTTTTTTTTTTTTTGAAATATAGAAAATCAAATAGGTTGATTCAGTACTTGAACACGAAATTAAATCATATATATGTGATCATAAATTATTCATGATAATTCCCTGTCATTTTATTCACATATTGATAGGGTCACAGTACATATGATCCTCTTTATGTAGGACCAACTCCAAGAAAAAAGCAGAAATGAAGGACTTTTATTTTCCTGATCAAACATATATAAATTCCCCCTTTTCATTGATAAACTCGCATTTAAAAACACAAATTCAACCATTGGAAGGAAACAACAACCTCACTAAGCACAATAGCAGATTCACTGAACTGAATATATTCTAACTGTATAAAATATAATATCTATACTTATATAAAAGTAAAGAAGTGGAAATATTTACATTTTTGTCATTTTCCCTCTAAGAAATGTCACATCATGGATTTTTTTTTTTTTCTCTCTTTGGTGCAATTATGGCACAATCTTTTGTCATACAATTTTAATAAGAAATCTATTATAGAAAATCTTCTTTTTCATGTTAGCACACTAATATATATATATATATTGTTTTATTTCTCCAAACTAATCAATGAAAATAATTATTTATGGTTTTGTTTCTATTTTTATATGGCTCTTTGTTATTTTTATAATTATTTAACTTAGTACCTTTATATTTTTTTTTTATGTTTAGATTAATTTATACACTTCTCAATCAATTTATTGAGTTATAATTATATTTTTTGTTTTATTTCTAATCCAATTGTTTGAAATTAATGAATACAATCATGTAAGATGAAAGAAATATATAAGTATAGTTATTTAAATTTTATTTTTCTAATTATAATTTAATATTCGGTGTGCATATAATTGATTACATTTTGTAATCAAGTAATTGATATTTATCACATATTTATTATTTTTTTATTATTAAAAAATATAAGTATATAAGGTAATATATAGTTATGTAAATTTTATCTTTTTAATAATTAAATAAATATTCTAGATACTCTGTTTAATATATAATATAGATATTTAATATATAGTTTAGTAAATTCATATTTTTTTAATTGTTAAATACTTTATATCTTCAAAATGTTTATACTTAGTTACACAATATTATCAAATAGTTGATATTTACTACATATTATATAACCGTGCAACGCACGGGGACAACTACTAGTTTGAAGTAAAAGTGGAAATTAAATAGAAAAAGATAACGATAAGAATTATCAAAATAAGTGAGATTATAAGTTGTATTCAAAAGACCCTAAAAATAAGAATCAGCTATGTGTCCTTCAAACATATATCTGTTAATACAATGATCATAAAATAAAACCCTTGGGCTAATATATCATGAAGGACACATACCCTAACTCTCTTGGTGAAAACTAAGTTAACTCTCTATTACAAAATAGTCATGACATACTATAGTTTTCAAGCAGCTGGGGCATAATCATAGTCTCCATCGTCGTCTCCATCTCCTTCATGTACAACTGCAGTCGAACGATGACTATATACTTCACCGGAGAATCTTTCACTATCATGAAAAACATTCTCATAAATTGACTTAATGTAGCTCATCATGCACGTAAAAGACATTTTTCTTTTCAAACTTTTTTGAGAGAGATCTAGAGAGAGAGAGTATTGAGTACGAACTTTGATGGTCTGAGAATTTAAAGAGCATAGATGCATGTTTATATAAGCTTCTGAAAAAGGTAAGATTCTGTTGGACATAATTTGGCGTAAGGTATGCATGTGGTGGATGTGTTTATGTAATGGAAGGGCTTATGTTGCTGACACGTGGCTCCTCATTTGTCCACGTTGGCATCCCATTCTCAGGATGGAATTTGTGGCTGTATGTTCTATATATTGAGTAGCTAGTTAATTATAGGAAATGTGTGTGTCTACTTTATATCTTTTGGTTTTCTTTTCTTTTTCCCCATTTTGAAGACATTAATGACAATATTTTGCAAATTTAATTTAGGGGGACGTAAAATACGTAAAATAGAGCTTGAGTTTTAAAATTGATTTGACTTGTGGATAATAAATTTACATCTTATATAATATTGTAGGGTATTCCTGGGGTATGGATCTTAGAATCCGTGCCCCCAACCCGACCCGCTCAGATCCAATTCCATATATATATATATATATATATATATATATATATTTATATTTATTCTCTTTTTTGTTGCCCTAACTCCATTGTTGCTTCTCTTCTCCATCGCTCAGATCTGGTATCACTTCTCCACCTCTGCTTCTTCTCTATTTTATTTTCTTTCTACACATCCGCTTCTTCTCTATTTTTTTTTTCTTTCTCCACATCAGCTTCTTCTCTTCATCACACACTTCTTCTTCTTCACTTCTTCTTTCTTCTTTTTTTCCTTCTCTGTAACTGTTGCTCTTCTGTTTATCATGAAGCCATATAGAAAAGGAAGAAAAGAAGATAGATGTGGAGATGAAGTTTAAGTTTAGAAAACAAGGTTTGAGAGAGAGAGAAAAAATGGAGGCATAAAAATAAAGAAAATAGACGTGAGGCATCCGGCTTGGCATTGGCGTGGGTTGGAGATCTCTGAAACCCCATCACTATTTTCACTTTGCCAGCCACCATTTTTGCTAAAAATTGAAGATCTCCAACTTATCTTCTTTTTATTATTATTATTGATTTTGTTTTTAAATTTATTAATACTGAGTTGTATGATTCGTGCATCATACTTCTGATTCTCATTTTTGTGAGGTGTGATGTAGAAATTTTAAGGAAGAAGATGTAAATCACGCATTTGAAATTTTAATATTTTAAACTCACTCAGTACACTGATACCTTAAGAGTATTGTAACTAATATCTTTCACTGAATGAACAACTAATACCTTAAAAGTACATATGTAATACCTTATACTATAAGTATTATTACCTTAAAGGTAAATATGTAATACCTTAAATGTGCATATATGTATTATGTAGTACCTTATACTATAAACATTAATACCTTAAAGGTAAATATGTAATACCTTAAAAGGTGCATATATAATACCTTATATTATAAGCATTAATACCTTAAAGGTAATATGTAATACCTAAAAGTATACAATTGATACATTAAGAGTATACGAGTGATACCTAAAGAGTATATAAGTAATATCTTTCATTGAATGAACAACTAATACCTTAAGAGTAAATATGTAATTCCTTATACTATAAGTATTAATACCTTAAAGGTAAATATATAATATCTTAAATGTGCATATGTAATACCTTATACTATAAGCATTAATACCTTAAAGATAAATATGTAATGTTTTATACTATAAGCATTAATAGCTTAAAAGTAAAAATATGATAACTTGAAGGTTCATATGTAATACCTTATATTATAAGTATTAATACATTAAAGGTAAATATGTAATACCTTAAGGGTATACTTTATTGCTTGTCTATCTCTGTGCTTTTAAAATGTATGTTCTTTTCTCTCCCACTATGTAAACTCTGATATTTATAAGCTTTCAAAATGGAGCGGACACCTCTAGCAGAAAAATTGCACAAATTGGCGGCAGGCTTGTGGTGGTCGCCATTGAAGCGGAAAATGCAGATCTTGCTAGAGAGAGGGAACTAGGGGCACACTGTATAAATCCGAAGCTGGTGGACATGCGGTTCTATAGATCAGCGAGGAAATGATGACCGGCAAAGTGAATATGGGGTGTCTGGAGATGGAGTCTGGGGCTGGTGGTGGTTGGTGATTGCACGAGGGTTAGTGGTGGTTGCTGGTTGCACGGAGGAAATGGTGGCCGACGAAGTAAATATTGTGGTATTGTTGGGGCTGGTGGTGGTTGGTGATTGCACGAGGGTTAGTGGTGGTTGCTGGTTGCACAGAGGAAATGGTGGCCGACGAAGTAAAGATTGTGGTATTGCTGTGGCTGGTGGTAGTTGGTGATTGCACGAGGGTTAGTGGTGGTTGCTGGTTGCACGGAGGAAATGGTGGCCGACGAAGTAAAGATTGTGGTATTGCTATAGAACATTACCTCTGATATATTATTTTTATTTCCTTTAATTTATCTTTATTTTTATTTAAATGATTTTTTGATTATTTGTATTTTTTTCCTCCCAAGATTTTAGTTCCATGTGGAATGATGCATGTCAAATTTTGTGCCAAAATGGATCTCTACTTGTACAAGTGTATGAAGATATAAAATGACAGCCTTATTGCCAATTTAGGCCGAAAGCCCTAAATTGGAGGTGCACATGCGTTTCACGTGTGATTTCAACCCAATTGAATGATTCGGACTGAAATAAAGGAAAATTTGCGTAGTCCGAAAAATTATTATCCTAAATTGCCAACCCAAAAACCTAAAGTATGAAATTTTCAGATCCCTAATTTAATGGAGGTAAAAAAAAAACTCAATAAATCATATATTAGTGATCATAAAGTATTCATGATAATTTCATTCACATATTGATAGGGCACGCATATATATGATCCTTTTTAAGTAGGACTAACTCCAAGAAACAAGCAGAACTGAAGGACTTTTAATTATTTAATTTTCCTCATCAAACATAAATCCCCCTTTTTTGATCATTGGAAGGAAATAACAATCTCACTAAGTATACATATTGTCCACAAAGTAATGGCCAATACAAGTAAACTAGGAAATTATAAGAAAACAAATCCAATAGGTTTATTCAAAACTCATCTACGTACACTGAGCTGTACGACTAAGCCCACATCACAGATTCACTGAACGAGTATATATAACCGATAAAACATAATATTTGAATTAAAGGTGGTAGAAATTAAAGAGAAAAGGATAAAGCATAAGAAGTATCATCAAAATAAGTTAGATATATAAATTGCATTCAAAAGACCCTAAAAATAAGAATCAGCAAAGTGTCCTTCAAACATACTATGATGATAAGATAAAACCCTTAGGCTAATATAACATGAAGAACACATACCCTGACTCTCTTGGTGAAAACTAAGTGAACTCTCTATTGCAAAAAACGTTAGTATGCGATAGTTTTCAAGCAGCTGGCGCATAATCATAATCTCCATCATCGTCATCATCACCATCACCTTCTACAGATGCTATAGATAAAACATACTCGTCGTATACATGATCAGTATCATCCCCAAGGTTAGAGTGCTTTTTGCACCAAAAGCACCCAATCACAATAGAAACAAGAGACATTTTTGGTATTTTTGGATGATGAGTTTAAGGAAGCTAGTATGAACCTTGTTGGTACGAGAATTTAAAGATCATAGATGCACGTTTATATAAGCTTTTGAAAAAGGTGAGATTCTGGTAGACATAGCTTGGCGTGAGGCATGCACGTGGTGGAAGTGTATTTGTAATGGAAGGGCTTATGTTGCTGACACGTGGCCTTCAAGACCACCTATTCTAAATTGGAATTAATTAAACCAATTTGATGGTGATATATATGTAGTATTGCAAATAATGAGTTAATTAAATTAATTTCAAATCCACAGCACATGTACAATTTAAAATTATTAATTTCACAGTTGACTAAAATATAGTTTTTCCTTTAACAAGTTTTTAAATTAAGATTAAGTTTATTTTCTAGGACGGGGGACATGTATTGCATGATCGGAAGAATTTGATTTAGTGTAATTGCAACATATCATCCGAATTATGATCATTATTTTAATTTAAATTTTTCCATCTAAATTAGCTTTAAAAAATAAAAAACTATAGGACTTTTACAAAATACCTATTTGACCTTCCATATATTGGAGGAATATATATTCCACTAGAATGCCCACATGTGCTAGTCATAACATTATGTGAGTATACATTCTTTGAATGTTAATTAAAACTTGTGTTTTAATTTATTTATCATCAATAACTAATGTTCCGAAATTTTGAAGGTCAGTTATGTATAAACGTTTAAACCTCTCTAAATTAATAAATTATTAATTTATCAATTATATAATATCTCTCTAAATTAATAAAATTCTCCGGTCCCAACAATATTAATTTATAGAGGTTTTACTGTATTTGAATTTGAAATTTGACAGTTGCCATTTTTGCTAAATATTGTCAGTAGTCATTGTGACAGTTTTTATCGACACTAACTAAATTTATAAGAAACTTATATGAGACGAAACTCCACCACTCATATAGCTTAAAATTTTTATATATATTCAGAAGTGAATTTCTATATGTAGGTTATGCATTGTGTGTTAATCCATCTCTATTCTCATAGGATTAAATTTGTGAGACAATCTCACAGAAATCATACTCAACTGAATTATGTGACATGTACTATTAATATTTTTTATTAGTGATGAGTTTAATTGAATACTGATCAGTACTTAGCTAGTCACCACATCCATGTACATCAAGCTTTCAAAAGTCAATATTAGACAAAAAAAATTTAAAATTTATTATAACTTGATATATATATATATATATATATATATATATATATATATATATATATATATGAGGAACATTATAGCCAGATTTATTACATATACTTTTTCTTGTATTTATAATTTTTTTGACAACTTGTATTTATAATTAGAGTTTATTACTTTTTATGCCCATTAAGTTAGGCGTGTGGTGATTTTCCCCTTTTTTTTATCGGGCTGGCAATTTAGGATTTTACGTTTTTAATTTTAGCAATTATTGCCCAATTTCAGGCCGAATTGCTTATTTGGGCTGAAATTGCACGTTTTTCGGGCTTAATTTGATGAGGTGGCGAGTGATTGTCTGACGTGGAATTTTGCACTTAATTGCCGGGCGCCAAGTGTATTTTAAGTGGGCCCCACTACCTAATTTAAAATTAATTAAAAAAAAAAAGGAAAATAAAAGCCCTTTCTTCTCCACCATCGCAGCTTCTCTTCAACTCCACCTCCACAGATTTATCAGCACAAACAACTCTATCCTTGGCAATCATCAGCAATTTACACAATTTCGCCACAATCAACAGCTCATTTTCCTGATAAATCATTTTCTCTTCTTCCAAAAACTGGTTTAATCTATCGCTAGGTCGGAGGAAACGAATTAAATCAGATTTGGGCCTAATCCTATCCATATAAGTATCAAACAAACCAGGGTTTTGAGCAAGAAAAGCTTCAATTTTAACGGGTAAATTGAGCAGCTCGCGGCGTTTTTCTAAGTAACGAAGAGGGATAACATGACCTGGTTCGTTCAAAACCTCTCTGATAACCCGAGCGCAGAGCCGCCATTTTTTGTCATTTACGATTGCTTGATCGAGCTTTGGATCCTTTCTCCATACTACTTTTAGGCTTGAAATTAAGGCAGCTCTCTGTTGTTTGAACAGACTGCTTTTCCTACAAAGTCCAACTATGGGAAAGAAGAGAGAGAAGCTCAATGGGCTGCTGCACAGAGGACTTTACATGGCCTTCAGCCACCAGAAATCACCAATCTTTTCAATGATAAAAACAGCTACAGAGAGCAGTCTGAGATTGCGAGTGGAGGGAAGGGGTTTTGGGATTTGCGATTTGAACGAGGGAGAATCGTGTCAATTTTGCCAGCATTTTGAAGAATTGGGATCTAGGGTTTAGACCTTGGGGTTTTATGAATTAATACTTGCACGACCGATTTCCACTTCACCTGAGTCGAGGCCGAGCTGAAAACCTCCGGCGGCGGCGGCGGCAGCCGACATCTTCGCGAATTTGGGGGAAGAAGAAGAATGTTTGGGGAAGAAGAAGGTTTTTTGTTCTTTTTTTTTTTTGAGTAAACTACTTTTTTCGTCCATTATGTTTGCCGTTTCGCAGTTTTGCCCTTTTTTATTTCGGGCTTGCAATTTAGGACATTATTTTTTAAAATTTCGCAATTACTGCCCAATTTCGGCCAGAATCGATTAATTTGGCTGAAATCGCACGTTTTTTGCACGTGACCGGTGATTTCGGGTTGAAATTGCTTACATGGCTTCTAATTTGTTGACGTGGATTTCCTTAGATATTTTTTTTCTCACAAGTAGGAGAGAGAGGGATCGAAGAGAGAGAGGGAAAGGTCGAGAGTTTGATAGGCCGTTGCCGGCGGAGATGATATCCGATCGATGATCCGATCCCGGATTCATGACGGGCTCGGCAAGAAATTCAAGATAGGCACAAGAATCGCTCCGATCGGTGGCCGGATGGCCTGAATTTGAAGAGAGAGAGAGAAACGGGTTTTAGAGAGAGAAACAGCCGCGACTTCTCCGGCCGACCTCCGGCGGAGCTGGCGTCGGATGGCTGATCCGAGCCCGGATTCATGACGGGCTCGGCGAGAACTTCAAGATAGGCACAAGAATCGCTCCGATCGGTGGCCGGATGCCTGAATTTGAAGAGAGAGAAATGAGTTTTAGAGAGAGAAACGGCTGCGACTTCTCCGGCCGATTGCCGGCGGAGGCGGTGTCGGATGGCTGATCCGAGCCCGGATTCATGACGGGCTCGGCGAGAACTTCAAGATAGGCACAAGAATCGCTCCGATCGGTGGCCGGATGGCCTGAATTTGAAGAGAGAGAGAAACGGGTTTTAGAGAGAGAAACGGGTTTTCTTTTCTTTTTTTTAATTAATTTTGAATTAGGTAGTGGGGCCCACTTAAAATACACATGGCGCCTGACAATTAATTGCAAAATTCCACATCAGATAATCACTCGCCACCTCATCAAATTAAGCCCGAAAAACGTGTAATTTCAGCCCAAATAAACAATTCGGGCTGAAATTGGGCAATAATTGCTAATTTTGAAAACATAAAATCCTACATTGCCATTGATAAAAAATAAAGTCATAAATCCCGTAAAACAGAAAGTCCTAAATTGCAAGCCCGAAATCAAAAAGAGCAAAACTGCGAAACGGCAAACATAATGGACGAAAAAAGTAGGTTACTCTTTTTTTTTTTTGATTAATTAATTTTGAATTTAATAATTTTTAATAAATGGACCCCACTTAAAATACAAATGGCACCCCGTAATTAATTGCAAAATTCCACGTCAGATAATTACTAACCACCTCATCTAATTAAGCCCGAAAAACGTGCAATTCAGCCCAAATAAGCAATCTGGGTTGAAATTGGGCAATAATTGCTAAAATTAAAAACTTAAAGTTCTAAATTGTCAGCCCGTGAAACAGAAAGTCTTAAATTGTCAGCCCGAAAAAAGAAAAGGCAAAATCACCAAACGCCTAACTTAATGGGCAAAAAAAGTAATAAACTCTTATAATTAAAATAGAAGAATTAATGCAAAATTTTGGTTAATAAATTAGGTTTTTCCAGAAGATAATGAGCTACTATAATATCCTAATTATATATACGACTTGCTAACTAGCTCAATCTTTAAATTTGACTAAATACTTTAAATTATAGCTTATATATATATATATATATATATATATATATATTAACATTTGTGTATATATATATAATTAACATTTGTGTATGATTAATAACCAAAGTCTTTAGTAATAATTCATCATAATAATACTCTATTACAATGTATATTTTACATTACATAGCTCAAAATTGAAAATTAATTAGCTATCTAGGATTCGTCTCCAACTAATTAACTACTCCTAATTATACAAGTATAATACTAGAGGTCATTTCTAGCTTAGCTCATATCATAAAAATAACTTGCTTTTAACAAGCCATGCTCGATCGATCAATTTATCATGCAGCAGGAGCATAATCATAACCCCCATCATCGTCATCATCACCATCACCTTGATCTGCACACGTTATGGATGAAACATACTCGTAGTATTCATGACCAGCATCATACCCAACGTCCGAGTGCTTTTTGAACCAAAAGCACCTTATTATACTAGGAACAAGGGACATTTTTAGTATTTTGAATTGAGAATAGGTAAGAGAAATGAGAAAGAAGCACTAGGTATGGCTTTTGGTGATGTGAATTGGGTTTAAAATTGGAAAGGGTAGACATAGGTATATATAACCCTAACCCTAGAAAGAAAAGTGATAGCCATGTTTTTGCTTAGGGTTTGCGCGTGTGATGAGTTAGAGGGTTTGTGCAACACTATATTTGGTCCATCCACGTCATAAATCAGGCTGCCACGTGGAATGTACACATGTAAATATAATTTATTTTATTATTTACCACAAACTTTTGTGTGAAAAAAAATGGTATATGTCTTTTTGGTTGGGCAAAGAACGTGAGGGAATTCTTTGGTGGGGCTTGTGTTTCTATTGGTAGGACTAAGATCTTGAAAAGTAGCACAAGATGTTATTCTATTATGCACTAAACAAAATTGCTAAGTGTATCATAAACATGCATAAACAAAATTGTGTAAAGATCATTTTTTACACATTATTAATAGAAGATCAATCACTTAGAATATCCCTATCATAATTCATTGTCTTTATCTTTGAGATTTATATATTAAAAAAGAGAATATTTTCTTTATCGTTTATAACATGGACCGTTTAAAACTTATAGAAGTTGGCACCGTCTCTTTAACGACCTCAACTACCAACAATGTATGTAGTTTACGTAGTGTATTTTGAAATCAACAAGATTCATTTTTTGTACAATTTATGGTACATAGCATCATAATTAATATTCTTTAGTGAGCAGTTTGAATTTCCACATCTATATATTGCCATTTATATATTTTTCTTCTCAAATATATTCTACATGTATAACATGATATAATTAAAGATGCAGTTGTAGTGTGTAAATTATAATTAAATATAATCTTTAATTTCCTTTTTCATTTAAAACACATAGGAATTAAAAATTGCATAGTTGTGAATCATAATTTTTTTTCTTTTTAGTTTTCTTTTCTGTTTTCCTTTTTTTTTTTTTTTTAGACAGTGGTCCTAAATGAAACAAATTGTTATCAAGAAAACATTAATAGTTTTCGTAAAAAAAAAATTACGATAATATTAGGATGCTTAAGTATTATCTCAGAAGTCTTTTGTCAAATAATTTTTTGTGCGACAATCTTGTTGTGGTTAATACATTAAAGACCACAACATTACTTTTTTGAATGTGATCCTTCTGAGATATATTAATATACATAATGTAAACAATGTCGAATAAAAAAATATCTCAAATAATCATTTTTGTTGTAGTATATGCACATACGAAGAAAGTTATAGTTTTTTTAAGCAATATTATATTTGATGACCATAAAAAAAGTGGTTTATTGTTGTATTGTCTGACAATAAGCTTAACCAAAAGTGAGCAAACCTTTTTCTTTTAATCACTTTTCAAGTTTTTAAATGATTAATTCCACCAAGAGATAATCATATAAAATATTTATCGGAATGAGCCATATATATCTCAAGTATATATCTACCTATATTGTATTATAGACACGAGTAAATGTGACCACCATGCACTAATTATAAACACGTATCGCATTTGTAATTATACATACTAGCTACACAAATTAACGATGTTATGAAACAACGAACAGTGTACTTTAAATATTTCATATTTATAATATTAGGCACCTACATCTTAACATAAAAAATAACTATATTTGAATTTGCAGTTTGTGACGGTTGCCATTTTCGTTAACTAAATATATAATAATTTATATGAAATGGAGTTCTACTATCATAATGCAAACTTACATTCATAAGTCAATTTGTATTTGTGAAGCATGAGTTGTATGTTGATTTATTTCATATATATAATTAAATTTGTGAGAGGTGTCGCAATAATTTTATTCCACTAAATTATGGTGGCATGTAGTATATCAATATTTGATTAAGTACTTCAACAAGAAAATAAATCATACATAATGTGATCATAAATTATTCATGATATTCCCTGTCAAATTCTATTCACATATTGATAGGGCACACATATGATCCTCTTTAAGTAAGTCAAACTCCATGATAACGCCACAGATTAATGTACAGATAAACTAGGAAATAAAAAAACAAAGCAAATAGCTAGGTTTATTCAAAACTGATTCACACTGAGCGAGTATATATAACTGATAAAACATAATATTTGAATTAAAGGTGTAGAAGTTAAATGGAAATAGATATAACCATAAAAAGTATAAATATAAGTTGGATATATAAATTGCATTCAAAAGACCCTAAAATTAAGAATCAGCTAAGTGTCCTTCAAACATATGTATGTTAAAAACGCGATGATAAGATAACACTCTTATAAAACATGAAGGACACGTACTCTAACTCTCTTGGTGTGTTCACTAAGTAAACTCTCTATTACAAAAAACGTCAATAACATCTTGTATGTGACCAGACATAGTTTTCAAGCAGCCGGGGCATAATCATAATCTCCATCGTCGTCTCCATCTCCTTCGTGTACAACTGCAGTCGAATGATGATTATATACTTCACCGGAGAATCTTTCACTATCATGAAAACCATTCTCATAAAATGAGTTAATGTAGCTCATCATGGACAGAAAAGACATTTTTCTTTTCAAACTTTAGAGAGAGAGAGAGAGATCTAGAGAGAGAGAGAATTGAGTATGAACTTTGATGGTCTGAGAATTTAAAGAGCATAGATGCATGTTTATATAAGTTTCTGAAAAAGGTGAGATTCTGTTGGACATAATTTGGCGTAAGGTATGCATGTGGTGGATGTGTTTATGTAATGGAAGGGCTTATGTTGCTGACACGTGGCTCCTCATTTGTCCACGTTGGCATTCCATTATCAGGATGGAATTTGTGGCTGTATGTTCTATATATTGAGTAGCTAGTTAATTATTGGAAATGTGTGTGTCTACTTTATACCTTTTGGTTTTCTTTTCTTTTTCCCCATTTTGAAGACATTTAATGACAACATTTTGCAAATATAATTTAGTGGGACGTAAAATATGTAAAACAGAGATTGAGTTTTTAAAATTGATTTCATTAGTGGATGATAGATTTACGTTTTATATAATATTGTATGATCAATGCATATCGTTTTAGATAAAATTTTGAGTAAACTACTTTTTTCGCCCATTATGTTTGTCGTTTCGCAGTTTTGCCCTTTTTGATATCGGGCTTGCAATTTAGGACTTTATTTTTCGCGGGCTGGCAATTTAGGACTTTATGTTTTTAATTTTAGCAATTATTGCCCAATTTCAGCCCGAATTGCTTATTTGGGCTGAAATTGCACGTTTTTCGCGCTTAATTTGATGAGGTGACTAGTGATTATATGACGTGGAATTTTGTAATTAATTACGGGAAGGCACGTGTATTTTTGGTGGGACCCACTTATTAAAAATTATTAAATTCAAAATTAATTAATAAAAAAACCTTCTAGAATTAAAAATCAAAAAAATCAAGAAAAATCAAAAATTCCCAAATCAAAAAAAATTCAAATCAATAAATCAAAACATTGTAGATCCTTTAAGATTCCTTCTGCAGATTGATTCAAATCCTCTCAACCACCGATCCGTATATCGGATTCACAATCCTTCCACATGCCTCGTACAATAGAGACCTAAATATTGCTGCAAATAAAAATTCACATCAGAAAAACCAAACACACACATATATTTGTAAGATGATCGGAAAAGGTACGAACCAGGGCGGAGATGAGGGGGACCGGCGTTGATGAGGTTCATAAGGCCGGCGCGGCCGTAGAACTTAGCGAGGAAGACAGTGGCGTTGGCCTGAGAGTGGGCATTTGATCCACTCCAAACAAGGCTTTATGCTGCAGTTATCGTTGCAGCCTTTTCTCAGAACTCAACATCCATTACAGCTTCTAGTAAGGTTTTGAGAGAGGGGTTTCTGGGAAGGGGGGAATTGAGGAGATGGCCAAGTTTAAGGGGTCAAATCAGTGGGAGTTATAGGTTCACCCAAATTCGATTTGGGAAATGCAGATTTTGGATGGGGAAAGGCTAGGAAGGTGGAGGTCATATCCATGGATGGAGTGAAGTATGCAATGTCCATGTGTAAATCTAGGGAGTTTGAAGGGGGATTGGAGATTGGTTTGTCTTTGCCTAAACAAAGAATGAAGGCTTTTGCAAATTTCTTTGGCGGTAGAGGTGGGAGATTTGGCGGTGGTGGCTACGGAGGTGGCGGCGGGGGGCGCGGCGGCGATGGAGTTGCAGGGAGGAAAGAGAGTGGTGATGGCGATGAAGAAGACGATTGAATTTTTCTAATTCTTTTTCCATTTTCTATTATTCCATTTTTTCCATTTTTGATTTAAAATTTAATTATGATGTGTATTATAGTGGGCCCCATTGTTTAATATATGTGGCAGAAGATAATTAATTGAAAAATGCCACATCGCTAAATCAGGCGCCACCTCAGCAATTGCAGCCCGAATTCAGGGGTCACGTGCAAAAAACGTGCGATTTCAGCCCAATTAAGCAATTCGGGCCGAAATTGGGCAGTAATTGCTAAATTTTGAAAAATAAAGTCCTAAATTGCAAGCCCGATATCAAAAAGGGCAAAACTGCGAAACGGCAAACATAATGGGCGAAAAAAGTAGTTTACTCTAAAATTTTATATAAGAGATTTTATCAATATAGACTCCAAAAGATAAGTTAACTATCAATGTGGAGTATGAAAGATTAATCTTATCAATCCAAGGTTTGAATGATGAAACTATCAAATTAAGATTCCAATAGCATTAACTTTTCTCAATTAGGCATTATCTCATTGTCTTCTCATAACTGACGTGACTGTCAAATCACGCTGACGTGTCAATTGAAAATTAAATAAAATATTACGTGATCTATCATGGAAAAATTGCAAATTTAGAACAGTAACTTATAGTCATTCACCATTCAGGAACATTATCTTTCAAAAATGGACGAATTTAGGATAAATCAGCCCGAATCAACGAGTTTCGGGCTAATTGGCACGCTAAAGTCACGTGCCTCACTTAGTTCGGGCTTCTTGCTGATGTGGCGTGATGTGATCTATCAATATATTACACTTATAAATATATCAAATATTATCATGCAGATATTTATTCGATAAATATACCAAATATTATCATGCAAATATTTATTTGCTATATATTATTGGACAAAAATCAATATCGCAAAATATGGATATTAAATATTGAATACAATATTGTAAAATATCAATATTGATTGATATATATTACTGGACAAAAATTAATATCGCAAAAAGTGCAAAGATATCAATAATATATTACACTCGTAAATTTATTAATATTATCATGCATATATTTGTTCGATGTATATTATTGGACAAAAATCAATATCGCTAAATATATTGAATACAATATAGCAAAATATGAATATTGATTGATGTATTATTGGACAACAATTAATATCTCAAAAAGTGTAAAAATATCTATATTATGATATAGATATTTGTTCCATATATATTGTTGGACAAAAATCAATATCACAAAATATCAATATTATATATGAGATATATTAAATAAATATTTGCATGATAATATTGATATTTTTACAAGTGTCAGAGTAATTTGGTAGCACGTGAGATATGAAAAGAGAATGAGATTAACGCCTAAGTTAACGCCGTTTTATTTTAGAATCTTAATCTGATAGTTTCCATTCTTTCAAACCTAAATTGATAAAATTTATCTTTCATATCCCTATTGATAGTTTACTTATGTTTTGAGGTTTGAATCGATAAAATCCCTTTATATAATTATCTTGTTTTTTAATTGCTTTGAAATAAACAGATAGTAAATTTTGTTTCTTCAAATTAATCTTCTTATATGGCCAAGTTTTTCTACCAATTGTACCTAATATAATTAGGTGCAAAAGAGAATTTTTATCAACTCATGAACAACCTTATTAGCTAATTTAGATACAAATTTGATTTGGTAAAAAGGGTTATTGTAAAAGAATGCGATAACAGTCTTTAATTATACTTCAAAATTCTGAAAAATCTTTACTTGGACAATTATTCGTGTTTGTTGCCTCATCACAATCTATCTCAATCAATACTCTCTTCCAATTCAAATGGCATATCCTGCAAAGAGGCTCAAGATCATTAATTTAGTTTGAACTTTGTCATCTAAACTTCAAACAAAATATTTTCGTATTTATGATATTAGGCACCTACATCTTAACTTAATAGTTTCTACATCTTAACATAAAAAATAACTATATATGAATTTGAAATTTGTGATAGTTGCTATTTTTGCTAAATGATCTTGTCAGAAGTCATTGTGACAATTTTTTATCAAACGCTAACTAAATTTATAAAATTTTAGGGTTAATTTCAATTTTGGTCCTGTAGTATGTAAGGTTTTTTCCATTTTTGAATAACCAAGTATACGTTTTCCAATTTTGGTCCTATATGTTTCAACTTTTTTCAATTTCGGTCCAATTTTCCAATTCTTGTCCTGTATGTTTCAATGTTTTCCAATTTCAATCCAATTTTGGTCTGAATTCTCCAAATCACCGATGTCACATGAGATTTTTCGGCGGCCATCCGATCAAAATATGATTGAAATTGGAAAATATTGAAACATACAAGACCAAAATTATAAAACTTGATCTAAATTGGAAAAAATTAAAACATATAGGACCAAAATTGGAAAAATTTGGAAAACATGTACTTGGTTGTCCAAAAATGAAAAGGGCCATACATATAGGACCAAAATTGAAATTATCCCAAAATTTTATATGAAGTGGAGTTCTACCATCCATAATCCAAACCTATATTCATAAGTTGATTTGTATTTGTGGATTATGAATTGTGTGTTGATCTATTTCACATAATTGAATTTGTAAGAAGATCTAAAAAAATTATTCAATTAAATTATGGTGGCATGTAGTATCAATATTTATTATTAGTGATGATTTTAATTCAATACTTAATATTTAGTCACAACAACCATCTAATAATTAACATCAATATTACTATATTAGACCAAAGAATATATTTATTAATTCATCATCACTTGATATATATACACACACATATGTGAGAGGCATTATAACCACATAATATTTCGTCATTACATTTTTGTTTCTCGTGTTTATAATCAATTTAGAAGGATTCCAAAAAAATTGGTTAGTAAATAAGGTTTTTCAGAGAATAAATGAGCTACCATAATATCTCAATTAATAATATATAGGACGTGTTAGTTAGCTCATTTATTCTCTGAAAAGATTGAGCTCAATCATTATATTCAGAAAAACCAAATAATATATAGGAAGACGTGTTAATTAACTCATCTTTTCACCCATTGTTAATCTTTGCACTCTATTTTCTATATTCTTTATTTCTTTCCCTCTATCAGAAAAACTGCACAAACCACTGATATAGGTTTATTCAAAACTCATATAGGCCGTGTAAGCACAAACTCTCTATCTAAGTAAACTGAGCTGTACGACTAAGCCCACATCATAGATTCACTGAACGAGTATATATAACAGATAAATTAAAATATAATATTTGAATTAAAGGTGGTACAAATTAAACAGAAAAGGATAAATTAACCGTAAGAAGTATCATCAAAATAAGTTAGATGTATAAATTGCATTCAAAAGACCCTAAAAATAAGAATCAGCCAAGTGTCCTTCAAACATACTATGATGATAAGATAAAACCCTTGGGCTAATATAACATCAAGGACACATACCCTAACTCTCTATTACAAAAATGACTAGATTACATGATATCCGATAACTTTCAAGCAGCCGGTGCATAATCATAGTCTCCATCGTCGTCTCCATCTCCTTCGTCTATAACTGTAGTCGGACGATGATTATATACTTCACCGGAGAATCTTTCACTATTATGAAAAACATTCTCATAAATTGACTTAATGTAGCTCATGGATAGAATGGACATTTTTCTCTTCAAACTTTTAAGGCAGAGAGAGAGAGAGAGAGAGAGTGGTGAGTTTAGGAAAGCGAGTATGAACTCTAGTGGTCTGAGAATTTAAAGACGATAGATGCATGTTTATATAAGGTTCTGAAAAAGGTGAAATTCTGTTAGACATAATTTGGCGTGGGGTATGCACGTGGTGGATGTGTATATGTAATGGAAGGGCTTATGTTGCTGACACGTGGCACCTCATTTGTCCACGTTGGCATACCATTCTCAGGTTGGAATTTGTGGCTGTATGGTCTATATCTTAGTAGGACTAGTTACTGGAAAAGTACATCTCCATTATATGTTTTTGGCTTTGTTTTTTCGTTTTTTCATTTTATGAATCTAATTTTCTCAGATGAATCAATTATTGATATAGAAATTCATGAGTTCTGAAATGGGGTTGATTTGTGAATAAAAAAACTCCATCTCACATAATTATATCTATGAGATTGTTTCATATAATTTTTTGTATTTATCTTTTCTTAAAATAATTGTTTTGAAATGAATTAACCGATATTGAATTTTGTTTCTTCAAATTAATCTTCATGGCCAAGTTTTTCTATGTAATATAATTGGCAGTCGTATGATGAAACGATTATATATATGTGAAGGTAATTTTTGCAAGGCCACTCATTATTTGAGCAGTATTTAGATACGCAAACGAGTCCATTTTAATGTTTTATATTCTGGTGTTCCACAAGATCGCATAAATAATATAATTCTATATCTCAACATAATAATAAATATCATTTATTTGGAATTATAATAATGTAATGGTATTAATTTAACACGATTTTGTTTTACACAAGGTGCGCATTCACATGTCCACACCCACACTCTTATCTCACGTTTAACCTTTATGCTATGTTCGCATAACATTTATGTTATGTTGACGTATCATTTATATTATGCTAGTTTAACATTTACATTACATTAGAGACATATAATACCTTTCAATCATTTATGTTATAATAATATAACTTTTATGTTGTAATCATTGAACATTTATGTTATAATAATATAACATTTATATCTACATAAATGTTATAATATTTGTACATAAAGGTTACACTAATATAATATAAATGTTAAAATTTCTATAACATATAGGTATAGCTATACCACATGAAATTTTATGCTGATAGAAAAGTATAAGTAATATCATTTAAATGTTATGTATTTGTATATAAAAGTTATACAAAGCTATATAAATGTTAAATTATTATAAAATAAAGGTTACCGCATGAATTTAAAAAAATAAAAAATTGGATGCGGATCCGAACAGGTCTGACCTGCGGACCCAGTCACTCCGTGCAACTTGTGTATAAGAACACTACTCTTCATTTTAATGATTTTCAAATTGCTTAATTATCATGTGCCTCGCACATATATAGAACATCCCAACTGAATATCCCTCGCCGGTAGACTGGAGATGGCATATTTAAATTGTAAATTAGATTTTATAGTTCTAATAAATGATTTATTTCGAAAACCCTCATCGAAATGATATAATTCGAACGACATTATAGGCATTTGTCTATTTATTTTATAAAAAATATAATGTATACTTAATTGGTGCAAAACCAAATATTTTTCGTATTTATAGTATTAGGTACCAAACTATATACGTCTTTAACATTAATAGTTACTTGACACATCTTAACATACATACAAAAAAAAAAAAAAAAAAAAAAATCTATATTTGAATTTGAAATTTGTCTTAGGTGCCATTATTGCTAAATTGAAACATATAAGATCAAAGTTGGAATACGTATATTTAGTTGTCAAAAAATGGAAATGACCATAAATACAGGATCAAAATTGAAATTAATCCTAAAATTAAATCGCTTGCTTCTAAGAAGTCGTGATCGATCCATTTATCACGCAGCAGGAGCATAATCATAACCTCCATCATCGTCATCATCGCCATCACCTTCTGCACACGCTATGGATGAAACATACTCGTCCTATACATGATCAGTATCATCCCCAAGGTTAGAGTGCTTTTTGCACCAAAAGCACCCAATCACAATAGGAACAAGGGACATTTTTGGTATTTTGAATAGAGAATAGGTAAGAGAAATGAGAAAGAAGCACTAGGTGTGGCTTTTGATGATGTGAATGGCTTTTGGGAAGGGTAAACATAGGTATATATAACCCTAACCCTAGAGAAAAAAAGTGATAGCCATGTTTTTGCTTAGGGTTTGCGCGTGCGATGAGTTAGAAGGTTTGTGCAACACTATCTTTGGTCCATCCACGTCAGAAATTGGGCCGCCACGTGATATTGTACACGTGGAATATTAGTTTTATTTTATTATATACAACAAACTTTTGTGTGAAAAGAAGTGGTATATGTCTTTTTGGTTAGGCAAAGAACGTGATGGAATTCTTTGGTGGGGCTTGCGTTTCTATTGGTAGGACTAATATCTTGAAAAGTAGCACAAGATGTTATTCTATAATGCACCAACACAATATTGCTAAGTGTATCATAAAAATAATAAGTAAAAATGAAAATTAAGAAAAGAAAAAAAACATGGCGTCAACATACTAAATGCATCCCTTCAGATTTTTTATTAAATTTAATTGGATGTTAGATTTTTCAAAATAAATATGTATCAATAAAATGAAATACAAGAATATGTGTGCTTTCAAATGTAAATAAACAACCGCTTTTCAATGCAATATAATATCTAATTTCCGAATTTTTTAAACATGCATAAACAAAATTGTGTAAGGATCATTTTGTACACGTTATTAATAAAAGATCAACCACTTAGAATATCCTTATCATAATTCATTGTCTTTATCTATGAGATTTCTACATTAAAAATTAAAGAGAACATTTTCTTAATCGTTAATAACATGAACCTTTTAAAACTTATAGAAGTTGGCACTGTCTTTATAACGACCTCAACTACCAACAATGTATGTAGTTTAAATGTGTATTTTCAAATCAACAATATTCATGTAGTTTAATGCATTCAGTTTAAGTGTGTATTTTCAAATCAACAAGATTCATTTTCTGTACAATTATGGTATATATATAGCATCATAATTAATATTCTTTAGTGAGCAGTTCGAATTTCCACCTCAATATATTGCCATCGTGTTTTAATTTTTTTTTTTTTTTTTTTGTTCTCAAATATATTCTACATGATATGATCGAAGTTGCAGTGGTAGTGTGTAAATTATAATTAAATATAATCTTTAATTTCCTTTTTCAATTAAAACACATAAGAATTAAAAATTGCATAGCTGGAATCATAATGTTTTTTCTTTTTCTTTTTTCCTTTTTTTTTCGACATACATTGGTCCTAAATGACAACAATTTGTTATCCAAAAAACATTAATAGTTTTCATAAAAACATTTTACGATAATATTATGTTGCTTAATTATTATCTCAGAAGTCTTTTGATAAATAATTTTGTATACGATAACATTGTTGTGGTTAATATATTAAGAACCACATCATTCCCTTTTAAATGTGATCCTTCTAAAATATATTAATATGAAGAATATAGACAACATCGAATTTAGGCTTTTTTCACTTATATTTTTTTGACAACTTGTCAATTAATATTAGCAATTTTGGTGACAATATGTTGTAAAAAAAAAAAAAAAAACAATTTCTCAATATTTTTTGTAGCCGTAAAAAATTTCATCTCAAATAATCATTATTATTATTATTATTATTATTATTATTATTATTATTATTATTATTATTATTATTATTATTATTATTATTAGTGCATGTTAATTATGATGCTATATATATATACCATAGAGTTGCTGGATTTTGGAGGTGAAAACGCTAAAAAATACATTGACACAAGTTGCACATGTGTTGACTGATACATCCGTGTTGGGCCATTTCGCTGAAGCTGTTTAGAATTTCTTAAAGGCTAAGTTTTGGCCCAATCTTAATTATTTCGGCCCAAGGCTGTAAGTCATGGTCAGGACATATTAAGACCTATCTTAGACGTATTTTAGAGAGATTTTTGGAGGGATTGATCATAGTCTTGACGCGAGAACAATGTTTTCCATCTTTTCTTTTGAGAGTTTTTGAAGCCGATATGCAAGGTTAGACTATTTTCGCTTGGTTTGAAGGGATGTTGAAACCTAAAACCTCTTTTATAATTTGATTGATTTCAGTAACATATTCTCTAATTTATTCTCGTGAATTGATTGTGTTATTCTATGATGAAAGTTTATGATTTGTGTATATTTGATTTAGCCTGATCAACTTTATTGAATTTGTGCATGTTTATTGCTAGAATTGAGATTGCAATCTGTAATTGTTGTTATTCTTGATTCGTAGTAACTAACTAGTGGTCGAGCATCACTAGGGATAACACGACCTAAGTTAAACGAATCGTCGTACATATTTGTTGCTTAGACTAATCTATTTTCCTTGATTTTAAAGTTGTCGTTGC
Organism: Scutellaria galericulata; assembly: GCA_946896805.1. Classification (NCBI taxonomy): domain Eukaryota; kingdom Viridiplantae; phylum Streptophyta; class Magnoliopsida; order Lamiales; family Lamiaceae; genus Scutellaria; species Scutellaria galericulata. The sequence continues at coordinate 2,429,382 of OX335797.1, read as the reverse complement.
ATTAAATCTAGTTTATTAGGTTATTCAACGATTAGGTCTAATTAACGATCGTTTCTTAATTAGATATACTTAAGGAAAAACTCGAATAACTCGTCGTACTTGTTATTTAGGGTTAGTATTAATTCATGAGGAAAAAAGAGAATATTGTTACAATCAATTTTACATAGTTGAGTGAGGGTGGAAACGGAACTAAGAATCGAGTGCTTTCTTAATTGTTTAAATTCCATTTTAATTGCTCACTTTATTCTTCATGAGGAAAGAAGAGAATATTGTTACAATCAATTTTACATAGTTGGGTGAGGGTGGAAACGGAACTAAGAACCGAGTGCTTTCTTAATTGTTTAAATTCCATTTTAATTGCTCACTTTATTCTTGAAGTTTTCTCGAGAATTTTAAATCCAACCCCCCCTCCTTTTCTTGATTGAACTCTAAATAAAAAATCAACCTTTGCTTATCACTTCTACTTCTTTGTAGTGGTTTGAGTAGAGAAATAAATTTAATTTTTCTATGAAAGATAATATTCCACTATTATTTAAAAGGGTTAGTAGCTAACGTAGTCAACAATTTTTCTATATGTTTTCCATGTGTAAGTTATCTCATTATATTCTAATAGCTAACATCATTAACATTTCTCTATAATCGTTATTTCATTCTTTTCCAATAGAGGGTTTAAATGGCAGTAATCTATCAATTGAAAATTTTAAAATTAGATATTAAACTTTTAAATTATCATTTTATTAGCTAAATGGTCATCTACCATATATTCCTCAATTATGATATGTAATAAAATATGTAATTGAATACAAATTAATTGTTATTATTATATTTTTATATACTTTCAATTTTTAGTTCACTATAATTACAATTACATAAATATAAACAATAGTAATCAATCACAAAGCTAACTATCAATATATATTATCCAATATTGTAAAGATTATCACTTAATCGAATAACAAAAGTAATTTTTAAAATTATATTTTTATATACTTTCAATACATATTTTTATTTACTTACAATTAGATACATTTAAACAATAGTAATCAAACGCAAAGATATTATGTTAACTATCAAAATATATATATTACGCAGGTGAAGATATCAATTTGCAAACTATCGACAAAATATTGAACAAAAATCTCTTGCATATCGGACTGCAAAATATCGATATTATATTCAATACAATATTGCAAAATATTGATTTGAATTGATTGCAAACTATCAATATATATTATTTGACAAATATCATGTAATCTTGTGAATATTTGATATCGAAATTCTATAATCGATGTTTTCAATATTTCAGATTATTTACTTATATTATTTGATGGATATCATGTAATCTCGTACATATTTGATATTGATATTCTATAAAATTAAGTTTCGATGTCTCATATATATTTAAAATCAATATTTGTGTTATGTAACTAGAATTTAGAGAATAGAACTCATTATATCTATATTTAGAGTTATCCTCTCAAATGGTTGTCAAAATCATTATCTCTATATTTAGAGGCAACTAATTATTTCTAGAGTACAAGTCATTGTCTTTTTACAGGGTAGAAGTCATTAATTCTCTATATTTAAAATTTTTTTATAGAGTACAAGTCATTGTCTCTTTACAGGGTAGAAGTCATCAACTCTCTATAGAAGTCATCAACTTCTATATTTAAAATTTGTGTTTTGTATTGTCTTCTTACAGAGTAGAAGTCATCAACTCTCTATATTTAAATTTTGTATTTTGTAGTTAGGGTTTAAAGAGTACAATTATTTCTAAAGTACACGTCATTGTCTCTTTATAGGGTAGAAGTCATTAACTCTCTATATTTAAAATTTGTGTTTCGTAGTTCATTATATTTAATTTGTATTTTGTAGCTTATTATAATCAACATTGAAAGTAGTATCATTTTGAGTCATAATATTGATAGTCTCAACGACAAGATGAGAAATGACATCTTGAAAACAAAGCGGATCATAATTGAAGTGAAAACAAAGCGGATCATAATTGAAGTGAAATCGCTGAATCCAGTGTCGATTATCACCCATCATTTGCAACGCACTAGTATAATTGTTGATGTAATTTCATGGCAGATTGCTAACCTTTTGTTTGAAGTTGTGAAGATGTCATAAGTGCAACCCAAGTGAAATCTCGCTAAATCCAGTGTCTATAAGTTGTAGATTAAAAGTTGTAGATAAAATTAATCTTTTGAAGGCAACCCAAGTGAAATCGCTGAATCCAGTGTCGATTATCACCTATCATTTGCAACGCACTAGTATAATTGTTGATGTAATTTCATGACAGATTGCTAAGCTTTTGTTTGAAGTTGTGAAGATGTCATAAGTGCAACCCAAATGAAATCTCGCTGAATCCAGTGTCTATAAGTTGTAGATTAAAAATTATACTCAGCGTCTATAAGTTGTAGATTAAAAGTTGTAGTATAATTATTGATGTAATTTCATAGCAGATTGTGAAAATTCATTATTAGGTCTCTTCATTTTTTCGATCTTTCAAAATCTTTTGGCAGGGATGAAGATGTGTTTATATTTCCGAGACGATAATTTGATTATATAGCTATTTCATCTAAACGTGGTAAGTGGTAATTTCATTTTTCAAATGTCTTCAAGAAATTTTTTGAGATTGCGGTGTTCTTCTAGTTCTAGTCAAAGACTTTCGGCCACAACGCCGTTAAATGTAATGGATATTTTAGGATTATAGACTCAGTTACATGAGATTGGCTCTTTTTGTGATGATCTGCAAAGTCAAATTAATGATATACAGGTCTATCAACTCTCGGATAAGCTCAGTGTAAGCTTCTTGGAGGAGTTTACAAGGAATGTGAAAAAGAAGACTGAGAAAGAGATACACAATATCCGGTAAAAGGAGGAGAAGATATTCGAGTCGAATTCTCTTTTTTCGTTTGTGGTTTATGTTTTCGTTTGTGTATCTCTGTACAGATTTTATTCAAATAGATAAAGAAGGGGCCTTTTGTGGTGAATTTATAAGAAATCTTGAGAAGATAAACTGTTTGCGCAAATGCCTTTTTTGTCTGTGAAGTCTCAAGTTTGTTTCACTTGGAAAAAAAAACCTCTTTTCTATGTGAATTCCTGCCACATGTATGAGTTGTGTATTTTATGTCTGTGAAGATTCAGTTTTATGACGTCTTGCACGTGTTTTGATAAATGTTCTACATTTGTGGAGGATCAATGTTTACAAAATGGATTTGTTTTTTGGTCTTAGATATGTGTTTTGTGAGGGAGATTATCTCTCTCTTTGAATTGTTGTTTGTGTAAAGTGTTGAATTTCAATTAGTTAGACATGTTATCATTCACTTGATTCCAAATATGGCAGTTGACATCTAGATAGAACCAAATGAATGTTTGATTGAGAGGGTGTTGGCATAAATTTAAATGTTTTTTGTAATATGTGATTTGTTAAATAGTGTATATGTTAACTGAAGGTTGAAATTGGGCTTCTATTCCCAGTTTGTTCTCGAAATGTGATCAAATATGTCCTAAACTTTTGTGCAATTGCTTGACTTTGTTCATTTGTTCACTTGCTTTAATTCCATTGGCTGATTTATATTTAATGCAAACTGCAACAAGAAAAATGGTTGTGGTTGTCACCTCTAGAGAACACATCAAACTTTATGTACAAATTAATTTACACGATCGAATAAAAGAAAGACTGAGAGGGTCAGGTTTTGAATTTATGTTTAGAGGGTCCGATAATGTATTAAATAATATTCCTCTTATATGTGCACTTGTAGATAGTTATGACTTAAAATACCAAAACTTTTAAAGTTGGCCAACATAACATCTTTTTTGGCCTTGAAGATGTATTACTTTTGACTGGTTTACCAATTGATGGTGAACCAGTCATTTTGCATCTTCGTGAAATGTTGGGATAACTACTATATGAATCTACCTTATAGTAGTCTCCGTGAAGCGATATATTAGATCTTGAAAGGTCTAAGGTATCGCTGTCGCGAATGTGAGTATATATTGGATCTTGAAAGGTCTAAGGTATCGCTGTCGCGGATGTGAGTATCACGCATACTGTAGGAATCTACCTATAGTAGTTTTCGTGAAGCGATATGTTGGATCTTGAAAGGTGCGAATGTGGGTATCACGCGTCCAACCCTGAAGAGCTGGCTTTTCATTACAAGGAGAAGTATATTGGATCTTGAAAGATGTAAGGTATTGTTGTCGCATTATATTGGATCTTGAAAGGTCTAAGGTATTGTTGTCGCGAATGTGAGTATGTCTGGCTTCTCATTACAAAGAGAAGCATAGTTTACGCATTAAGTGTCGTTGTGGGGTGTTTGTCCCTTGAAGCTCTCTTTAATAGAATATAAAAACTGTGATGAATAGTGTGAGGAATTGCATAATCATCCACCATCCTCAAAATCTCATGTCACGAATTGCACAATCATTCACAATCCTCAAAATCGCAGTTTGGTCTATAATATCCAAAAATTTACTCTTACTATCCAAGGAATATTGACTCTTAGTATCCAAGGATGTATTTGTACATAATATCCAAGTTATCCAAAAATTCACTCTTAGCTTGTCCAAAAAAAATATTATATGATAAAAAAAAAAAGTATTTTACTTCTAATTACGCAGCAATTCTTATCAAAACATTTGTGGATATTGCAGTTTTATTTATCCAAGAATGCACACTTTACTGATATAATTTTTAGATTTACCCCCTCAATCAAAATCATACTTTGAAATTACAAACTTTAGTGTAATTCTTATCAAAACACTCTCTTTATTGATATAATCTTTAGATTTATCCCCTCAATCAAAATCATACTTTGAAATTACAAAGTTTAGTGCAAGTTTTATCAAAACACTCTTAATATCCAAGGATGTACTTGTCCATAATATTCAAGTTATCCAAAAATTCACTCTTAACTTGTCCAAAAAATATATTATATCAAGAAAATGATATTATTTAACTTCAAATTACGCAGCATGATAATGCGCTATAATAATATCTTAATAATATATAGGACTTGCTAATTAGCTCAATCTTTTAATTTGACAAAGTACTTTATAGCTTACATATAAATTCACATTTGGGTATATACGTAGCATATATTAATTACAATGAAACAAAAGGTTAAGATTTTGAACCTTAATAAAATAAAGTACGCTATTTTCGTTGTTTGAATTCTTAGTTTATTATAATATTTTAGTATTATATCTTGTATGCATGTTAATGATATATGTACATCTCATATTCTCCATGGGAGCTCGTTGTGAGTTAGGGTTTTTAGAGAAATTACGTTTATAGCATGTCTATGTTGAATGAATAAGAAATTTAGTATCAATCATGTTTTAAAAAAAATAGTTACAACCCTGTTAAAAATAAAAAAGAAATGAATAAATAAATTAAGTTACGATTAAAATATGGTCATGTTCCAATTAAGTAATTCATGAATGGCCTAGCTAGTTGATGGAGTACTATATTATGTGTTCTAAGTTCCGTTGAGCTTGGTATTGATTTACAGTGAGTTTCTATAATAAAAGTATTATTTATTATTAATTAGACAATTAACCAAAACGACGAAGGACAATCAGCATTTAATCGGAAAACCCATGTACTTTTCTAAAAAAAAAAAAATAATCAAATAGGCTGATTGAAGTATTTCAACAAGAAAATAAATTATATATATAGGTGATTAGTTATTGATAATTTCATATCAAATTTTATTCACACATTGATAGGGCACAAATATGGTCTTTTTCGAGTAAGGATTAACTCTCCAACAAACAAGTAGAATTGGAGGATTTTTATTTTTCTGATCAAACATAAAATATTACCCCCTATAGTAGATGCATGTTTATATAAGTTTTCTGAAAAAGGTGAGATTCTTGTTTATAAATAGTGAACTTCGTCTTACATAACTATATTCATGAGTCAGACTTTGTATAAGTTTTTATATAATTCTCTTTTCTTTAAATTGTTTGAAATAAATAGATAGTGAATTTTCTTCAAATTAATCTTCATGGCCAAGTTTCTACCAATTGTACGTAATATAATTGGTAGTCTTATGAGATATTCACACATGAGATATTTTAAGCGAAGCTACTCATTATTTAAGTATTATTTAGATGTAAACGTATATATAGTGTTTGGTAATAGGATATGCATGCTATAAATTGGAATTATAACCTTATAATTGTTATATATATATATATATATATATATATATATATATATATATATATATATATATTGTATAGTCGGATAAGTTTATTTTAGTGCAAAGTACAAAATATTATCCTAATTTATTTTAGAGATAAAACATATCTTATATTAAATCAACGTGAGTCATTACAATCCTGATCAACCAACTCATCTAAAAAACTAGGTTGATCAGAATGGACTCAGGTGTAAAAGAGAATTCTTGTCGAGTCATGGACAACCTCATTTGTTAATTTAGATACAAATCTGATTTGAGGAAATGATTATTGTAGAAGAATACAATAAGAATCTTTATTTATAACAATCTGTCTCAATAAATACTCTCTTCCAAACCAAAAGGCGTATATATCCAACAAAGAGCCTCAAGATCATTAATTTAGTTTGAATTTTGTTATCTAACCTTTAAACAAAATATTTTTGTATTTATGATATTAGGCTACATCTTAACAAAATAGTTTCGACATCTTAACATAAAAAAATAACTATATTCGAATTTGTTATTCATCACAGTTGCCATTTTTGCTAATCTTCTCAGAAGTCATTGTGACAATTTTTATCGACGCTAATTAAATTTTTAAAAATTTATATGGAATGAAGTTCTACGATCCATAATTCAATTTAAATTGATAAATAAATTTATAATTATGAATTATGTGTTGATTATTTCATATAATTAAATTTGTGAGATGGACGAGTTTTATTTAATTAAATTATGGTGGCATGTAGTATCAATGCTTGTTATTAGTGATGATTTTAATTCAATAATTAGTCACAACAACCATGTAACATAATACTTTAATTCGAGAGTCAATATTAGACCAAAAAATATATTTATTAATTCATTATCACTTGATATACACATATGTGAGGGACATTAAAACCACATAATATTTCGTACTATATATAGTTTTTCTCGTGTTTATAATTTTTTTAGGGTTAATTCTTAATTTGGTCAATGTATGTAGGTATTTTTCATTTTTAAACAACTAAGTATATATTCTTCAATTTTCATCCTCTATGTTTTAATATTTTCCAATTTCAATCTTTCTTTGTCAAAACTTTCAAAATTACTGAGGTTTTTGATGGAATTTGGATGCCATGTTAGAATTTTTGGTGGCCACATCATCAATTTTGAAAATTTCGATAAAAAAGGATTGAAATTGGAAAAATAAATATATAAAGGATCAATAGTCAAAAAAATGGAAAATGTCTCACGCATAGAACAATAATTGAAATTATCTCATCTATTTAGAAGGATTCCAAATTTGGTTAGTAAATTCGGTTTTCCAAAGAATAAATGAGCTACTATAATATCTTAATAATATATAGGACTTGTTAATTAGCTCAATCTTTAAATTTGACTAAGTACAATAGCTTACTAGTAAATTCGGAAAAATTATATATTCAAAACACTAACTTTTCGAACCCCAACACTAACTTTTAAATTTGGATAAGGATAAAAGAAAATTCAGAATTAAAAATTTCAGCCTAAATCGAATTTGTTTCTCCTAAATTGAACTTATTACTGATGTGGACTCCCTAGTACTACACTGAATGAGAATTAAAATATGTTCACGATAAATAATTCCATTGAGCTAGGTTTTGGTTTACAAGGAGTTTAGATCTCTAATAAAAGTATTGTTATTAATTATGCAAATAACCAAAACAAAAGAATTACAAACGACAATTAATCGGAATATCCACTTTTAAAAAAAATATATTTTAAGAGAAAAATCTAATATGTATTATTTACAATCACATGTGTATGATTAATCAAAATATTTTAAGAGAAAACAACCCCATGTATGATTTATAATCGGGTTAAATGCAAATAAACAACCTACATTATTGGTTTTTTTCATTTTACAACTTAAACCTTTTTTTTTTTTTTTATCAAATTGCAACCTGAACTAATAAAATTTATCAAATTGCAACTTTTGAACCATTTTTCGATGAAAACGAGAACACGTGACCCGCAAGCCGAAAACATAAGGGTATTCTTGTAATATTTTAATTAAGGTAACCCTTATATGAAGTTAACGTGCGCGTGACGTGTTCACATTTTTGCCTTAAAATGTCAAAGTTGCAATTTGAAAAATTTTAGTAGTTCAACATGCAATTTGATAAAAAAAGGTTTAGGTTGCAAATTAAAAACAAAAAAAAAAAAAAAAAAAAAAAGTTTAGGTTGTTTTTTTTTTTTTTTTTCACTTAACTCTTTATAATCACACATGTATGATTAATTTTCATGTTGAAGTAGTTAATTTTCTTGTATGATTAATTTTCTTGTATAATTTATAATCACTATGATTAAGTACTTCAACAAGAAAATTAATCAATACATATGCGATTATTAATCATACATGGGGTTGTTTTAAATATTGATAATTCCCTTTCACATATTGATAGGGCATGCATGATCCTTTTAACTCCAAGAAACAAGCAGAATTAAAGAGCTTTTATTTTACTGATGAAACATAAATTTCCCATTTTCATTAATAAACTTGCATTTAAATACACAAATTTGCAGAATTGAAGGACTTTTATATTCCTGATCAAACATAAATTCCCTCTTTTCATTAAAAAACTTGTATTTAAAGACACAAATTTAACCATTGGAAGGAAATACAACCTTAGTAAAGTAATAGTCAGTTTGAGTAAATCAGGAAATAAGAAAACAAAGCAAATAGGTTTTTTCAAAACTCGTTTGGACCGTACAATCCCAAATTCTCCATCTAAGTCAACTGGGATATTATATGTACGACTAATTAGTCCACATCACAGATTCATTGAATTAAAGGTAGTAAAAATTAAAGAGAAAAGGATAAAGCATAAGAAGTATCATCAAAATAAGTTAGATATATAAATTGCATTCAAAAGACCCTAAAAATAAGAATCAGCAAAGTGTCCTTCAAACATACTATGATGATAACATAAAACCCTTAGGCTAATATAACATCAAGGACACATACCCTAACTCTCTATTACAAAAATGATATGCGATAGTTTTCAAGCAGCCGGCGCATAATCATAGTCTCCATCGTCGTCTCCATCTCCTTCGTATACAACTGCAGTCGAACGATAATTATATACTTCACCGGAGAATCTTTCACTATCATGAAAAACATTCTCATAAATCGAGTTAAAGTAGCTCATCATGCACAGAAAAGACATTTTTCTTTTCAAACTTTTGAGAGAGAGAGAGAGTATTGAGTATGAACTTTGGTGATCTGAGAAATTAAAGAGCATAGATGCATGCTTATATAAGCTTTTGAAAAAGGTGAAATTCTGGTAGACATAATTTGGCGTAAGGTATGCACGTGGTGGATGTGTATATGTAATGGAAGGGCTTATGTTGCTGACACGTGGCTCCAGATTTGTCCATGTTGGCATCCCATTCTCAGGTTGGAATGTGTGGCTGTGTGTTGTATATCCAAGTAGGACTATAGAATATTTCGAGTTGCGGTAAAACTATAAACAATTTTATTTTATTTTAAATTATATACAACAAACTTTTGTGTGAAAAGAAGTGGTATATGTCTTTTTGGTTGGGCAAAGAACGTGATGGAATTCTTTGGTGGGGCTTGTGTTTCTATTGGTTGGACTAATATCTTGAAAAATAGCACAAGATGTTATTCTATAACGCACCAACACAATATTGCTAAGTGTATCAAAAAAACAATAAATAAAAGATCAACCACTTAGAATATCCTTATCATAATTCATTGTCTTTATCTATGAGATTTCTATATTAAAAATTAAAGAGAACATTTTCTTAATCGTTAATAACATGAACCTTTTAAAACTTATAGAAGTTGGCACTGTCTTTATAACGACCTCAACTACCAACAATGTATGTCGTTTAAATGTGTATTTTCAAATCAACAATATTCATGTAGTTTAATGCATTTAGTTTAAGTGTGTATTTTCAAATCAACAAGATTCATTTTGTGTACAATTTATGGTATATAGCATCATAATTAATATGCTTTAGTGAGCAGTGCGAATTTCCACCTCAATATATTGTCATTGTGTTTTAATTTTTTTTTTTTTTGTTCTCAAATATATTCTACATGATATGATCGAAGTTGTTGTAGTGTGTAAATTATAATTAAATATAATCTTTAATTTCCCTTTTCAATTAAAACACATAAGAATTAAAAATTGAATAGCTGTAATCATAATGTTTTTTCTTTTCTTTTTTCCTTTTTTTCGACATACATTGGTCCTAAATGACAACAATTTATTATCGAGAAAACGTTAATAGTTTTCATAAAAACATTTTACGATAATATTATGTTGCTTAATTATTATCTCAAAAGTCTTTTGACAAATAATTTAGCATACGATAATGTTGTTGTGGTTAATACATTAAGAACCACATCATTCCTTTTTAAATGTGATCCTTCTAAAATATATTAATATAAAGAATATAGACAACATCGAATTTAGGCTTTTTTCACTTATGTTTTTGTGACAACTTGTCAATTAATATTAACAATTTTGTGACAATATGTTGTAAAAATAAAATAAAAAAACTTTTCTCGATAATTTTAGTAGCCATAAAAATTGTCATCTCAAATAATCATTATTGTTATATATGTGCATGTATGAAGAAAGTTGTAGTTTTTAAAAGCGATCGATACTATATTTTATGACCTTAAAAGAAGTGATTTATTGTTGCATTGTCTGACAATAATCCTAATTCCTAACCAAAAGTGAGCAAACGTTTTTTTTTTTAATCATTTTTCAAGTTTTAAATGATTAAATTCCACCAAAAGATAATAATATAAAATATTTATCGGAATGAGTCATCTATATCTGTATATATCAACCTATATTGTATTATAGACATGAGTAAATGTGACCACCATGCATGCACTAATAAACACGTACGTATAGTATTTGTAATTATATATACATACTACACATTAACGATGTCATGAAAAAATAAACTATGTACTTTATCATATTCTCAATTAGTTAAACACACATATAATTAATAATAATCCAATATTTTTCTTTTATTTCCTGTCAACATCGTTTTCATTTTATACTAAATACTTATGTTGGGAAACGTCACCCAAATTAATGTCACCAAGTATGATGTCATATTTTGACAGAAATTAGATACTCATTAACTGATTAACATTAAGAAAATAAAATAATATTATTATATTACCCATGCAACTTATTGTTTCCACGCTTCAGAAAAATAAATAAATAAATATAAATTGTGATTGTGATTAGGGTAAAAGTCAATCGAAATTCCAATAGGAAAGCAAAATTTAAACAAAGAAACATAAAACAAAAATCAATCCATTAGCATTTATATGAAAAAGAGTACTTACGAAAAAAAATGAACGCTCGACTAGTTAAAAAATCAATTCAATAGTATTTAAAAGTGATTTTATGAATCCAGATTTGAAAGATAGACCAACTATTAATGTGTGATTATGAAAGATACATTTTATCAATTTGAGATTTAATTGGATTAAGAATTTTATCGGTCAATTATATATCAATGCCAAATATGAAAGATAATGTTTCACTATTATTTAAAAGGGTCGGTAGCTAACGTCGTTAACATTTTTCTATGTGTTTTATATCCGTAAGTTATCTTATGTTCCAATAGCTAACGTCATTAACATTTCTCTATCATTGTTATTTCATTCTTTTCCAGTAGAGGATTTAAATGGCAGTAATCTATCAATTGAAAAATTAAAATTAGAGATTAAACTTTTAAATTATCATTTTATTAGCTAAATGGTCATCTATCGTATAATCCTCAATTATGATATTTAATAAAATACATAATTGAATACAAAATTAATTGTTATTATTATATTTTTATGTACTTTCAATCTATAGTTCTCTATAATTTACATAAACAATAGTAATCAATCACAAAGCTAACTATCAATATATATTACCCAATATTGTAAAGATTATCACTTAATCGAATAACAAAATTAATTTTTTAGATTATATTTTTATATACTTTCAATACATATTTCTATTTAATTATAATTAGATACATTTAAACAATAATAATCAAATGCAAAGATAGTAGGCTAACTATCAATATATATATTACACATGTAAATATATCAATTTGCAAACTATTGACAAAATATTGAACAAAAATCTCATGCATATCGGATTGCAAAATATCGATATTATAATCGATACAATACTGCAAAATATTGAATTGAATTGATTGCAAACTATCAATATATATTATTTGACAAATATCATGTAATTTTGTGAATATTTGATATCGATATTCTATCATCGATGTTTTCAATATTTCAAACTATCCATATATAATATTTGATGAATATCATGTAATCTCGTACATATTTCATATCGATATTCTATAAAATTAAGTGCTGATGTCTCATACATATTTAATATCAATGTTTGTGTTATTTAACTAGGATTTAGAGAATAGAAGTCATTATCTCTCTATATTTAGAGATATCCTTGGTTGTCAAAATCATAATCTCTATATTTAGAGGCAATTAATTATTTCTAGAGTGCAAGTCATTGTCTCTTTACAGAATAGAAGTCATCCACCCCTATATTTAAAAATTGTGTTTTGTAACTCGAGTTTAAAAAGTTACAGAATAGAAGTCATCCACTCCCTATATTTAAAAATTGTGTTTTGTAACTCGAGTTTAAAGAGTTACAGAATAGAAGTCATCCACTCCCTATATTTAAAAATTGTGTTTTGTAACTCGAGTTTAAAGAGTAGAATTATTTCTAGAGTACAAGTCTCTTTATAGGTAGAAGTCATTAAGTAGAATGATTTCTAGAGTACAAGTCATTTTCTAGTTTTTAGAGTACAAGTCATTTTCTAGAGGACAAGTCATTGTCTCTTCACGAGTAGAAGTCATTAACTCTCTATTTAAATTTTGTGTTTTGTAGTTAGGGTTTAAAGAGTAGAAGTCATTATCTCTCTATATTTATAATTTGTGTTCTATAACTAGGGTTTAGAAAGTTGAAGTCATTTTCTTAATATTGAAAGGTCATAAAATTAAGTTTTCGATATTTTCAATTATATTGATATTTTAATGTTATTATAAAAAAAGAAAAAAATTACTAAAATTTGTATGTTTTCGATATTTTCAATTATATCGATATTTTTAATGTTAATTATAAAAAAAGAAAAAAATCACTAAAATTTGTGTTCTATAACTAGGGTTTAAAAAGTAGAAGTCATTATCTTTCAAATATTGAGCCGATCCATAAAATTAATATTTCGATATTTTCAATTATACGGATATTTTTAATGTCAATTATAAAGAAAAATCACTAAATGTCAGCAAAATTGAAGTAAGACAATTATTCACCATCCTCAAAAATAGTTTTCAAATTTGAAGTAAGACAATTATTCACAATCCTCAAAATTCCATTTGGGTCGGCTATAAGACAATTATTCACAATCCTCAAAATTCCAAGGAATTGCACAATCATTCAGCATCCTCAAAATCTCATTTTTAGGTGTTAGGAATTGCATTATTCACCATCCTCACCGAGAGGAATTATTTGAATTAATATAGATAATATTTTCTTAATTTAAATCGTTTTTCTTAATTATTTGATTTTAACAAAAGGATTGGTGATCCGGTGACAGTGATACTAATTCAATTGGTTTTGCACCAAACGATATATGAACGACTAGTAAGTTACAAAATAGCAATTTTATACACAAATTGCATTACCAACCTACTCAGAATTATGCATGCAAATCTTTCCTTCTTTTGGTCAAATCATGTTAGTTTTATTTACTCCTACTATATTAATTAACCTCCTTCCCTATACACTCAATCTTATTCTCCAGTATCTATCTCTTACAAAAAAAATGGTGAATTATGAGCTCCTTCCCAAATCTCGAAAAAATATATTGTTGTAGTGAGGTGAAATGTAATGCAGTCTTGCATGGAGCTTGTGTCAAAACGTGGATGCAATCCTAAGGAACTTTTCTATCCGAGTGATACAATGTATCAGACAATGTACCTGGGTGAGTTAGACATCACATTGGACGAAACTTATGTGGTTGGTGATTCAAAGAAAAGGAAGAACATGTATTCCTTTTTTGGGTCAGCTATAAGACAATTATTCACAATCCTCAAAATTCCAATTATTCACAATCCTCAAAATTCCATTTTTGGTGTGAGGAATTGCAGTCATTCACCATCCTCAAAATCTCATTTTTTTTAAATTATTCACAATCCTCAAAATTCCATTTTTGGGTGCGAGGAGTTGCACAATCATTCACCATCCTCCAAATCTCATTTTTGGGTGTTAGGAATTGCACAATCATTCACAATCCTCAAAATCGCATTTTGGTCTATAATATCCAAAAATTCACTCTTACTATCCAAGGAAAATTGACTCTTAATATGCAAGGATGTATTTGTACATAATATCCAAGTTATCCAAAAATTCACTCTTAGCTTGTTCAAAAAATTTATTATATCAAAAAAAATGTATTTTACTTCTAATTACGCAGCAATTCTTCAATTCTTATCAAAACATTTGTCGATATTGCAGTTTTATTTATCCAAGAACGCACACTTTACTGATATAATTTTTAGATTTACCCCTCAATCAAAATCATACTTTGAAATTACAAAGTTTAGTGCAATTCTTATCAAAACACTCTCTTTATTGATATAATCTTTAGATTTATCCCCTCAATCAAAATCATACTTTGAAATTACAAAGTTTAGTGCAATTCTTATCAAAACACCCTTAATATCCAAGGATGTACTTGTCCACAATATTCAAGTTATCCAAAAATTCACTCTTAACTTGTCCAAAAGATATATTATATCAAGAAAATGATATTATTTAACTTCAAATTACACAGCATAATAATGAGCTATAATAATATCTTAATAATATATAGGTCTTGCTAATTAGCTCAATCTTTTAATTTGACAAAGTACTTTATAGCTTACATATACATAATAAAATAAAGTACGCTATTTTCGTTGTTTGAATTCTTAGTTTATTATATTTTAGTATTATATCTCGTATGCATATTAATGATATATGTACATCTCATATTTTCCATGGGAGCTCGTTGTGAGTTGGGACAATTGCAATGGATTAGATTAGGGTTTTTAGAGAAATTACGTTTATAGCATGTCTATGTTGAATGAATAAGAAATTTAGTATCAATCATGTTAAAAAAAAAATTAGTTACAACCATGTTAAGAATCAGCATTTAATCAGAAAACCCATATTTAAAATAAATAAAAAATCAAATAGGCTGATTGAAGTATTTCAACAAGAAAATAAATTATATATATAGGTGATTAGTTATTGATAATTTCATATCAAATTTTATTCACATTGATAGGGCACAAATACGGTCTTTTTCGAGTAAGGATTAACTCCAACAAACTAGTAGAATTGGAGGATTTTTTTTTTTTTTTTCTGATCAAACATAAAATATTACCCCCTTTTTTCATTAATAAACTCACTTAAATACATGAATCATTGAAAGGAACAACTTCATGCCCTAAGTCTCTTGATGAAAACTAAGGTTATAACTAACTATATTACAAAAACTTCATGCCCTAAGTCTCTTGGTGGTCTGAGAATTTAAAGAATATAGTAGATGCATGTTTATATAAGTTTCAGGAAAAAGGTGAGATTCTTGTTTATAAATAGTGAACTTCATCTCACATAACTATATTCATGAGTGAGACTTTGTATAAGTTTTTGTATAATTCTCTTTTCTTTACCAATTGTACGTAACATAATTGGTAGTCTTATGATGGAATGGTTATATATGTGTGAGATATTCACATGAGATATTTTAAGCGAAGCTACTCATTATTTAAGTATTATTTAGATGTAAACGTATATATAGTGTATGATAATAGGATATGTATGCTATAAATTGGAATTATAACCTTTTAATGGTAATATATATTACAATCTGTCTCAATAAATACTCTTTTCCTCGAGTTCATTAATTTAGTTTGAATTTTGTCATCTAACCTTTAAACAAAATATTTTTGTATTTATGATATTAGGCTACATCTTAACAAAATAGTTTCGATATCTTAACATAAAAAATTAACTATATTTGAATTTGTTATTTATGACAGTTGCCATTTTTGCTAATCTTGTCAGAAGTCATTGCGACTATTTTTATCGACGCTAATTAAATTTATAAAAATTTATATGGAATGGATTTCTACTATCCATAATTCAATTTAAATTGATAAATAGATTTAAAATTATAAATTATGTATTGATATATTTCACATAATTAAATTTGTGAGATGGACGAGTTTTATTTAATTAAATTATGGTGGCATGTAGTATCAATGCTTGTTATTAGTGATGATTTTAATTCAATAATTTGTCACAACAACCATGTAACTTAATCTTTCGAGAGTCAATATTAGACCAAAAAATGTATTTATTAATTCATTATCACTTGATATACACATGTGAGGGACATTAAAACCACATAATATTTCGTCACTATATATAGTTTTTTCTCGTGTTTATAATTTATTTAGGGTTAATTTTAAAATTTAAACAACTAAATATATGTTCTTCAATTTTCATCCTCTATGTACTAATATTTTCCTATTTCAATCTTTATTTGTCAAAATTTTCAAAACTACTGACGTTGCTGGAATTTGGATGCCACGTTAGAATTTTTGGTGGCCCCATAAACAATTTTGAAAATTTCGACAAAAAAGGATTGAAATTGGAAAAATAAATATATAAAGGATCAATAGTCAAAAAATGGAAAATGTCTTACATATAGTGATATAGAACCAAAATTTAAATTATCTCATCTATTTAGAAGGATTCCAAATTTTGTTAGTAAATTCGGTTTTTCAGAGAATAAATGAGCTACTATAATATCTTAATAATATATAGGACATGTTAATTAGCTCAATCTTTAAATTTGACTAAGTGCAATAGCTTACAAGTAAATTCGGAAAAATTATATATTTAAAACACTATATTTAGGTCGTTCATCACGAAGGATACTAACTTTTCGAACCCCAACACTAACTTTTAAATTTGGATAAGGATAAAAGTAAATTCAAAATTAAAAATTTTAGCCTAAATCGAATTCGCTTCTCTTAAATTGAACTTATTACTGATGTGGACTCCCTATTACTACACTGAATGAGAATTAAAATATGTTCACGATAAATAATTCCATTGGGCTAGGTTTTGCCATTTTGGTTTACAAGGAGTTTAGATCTAATAAAATTATTGTTATTAATTATGCAAATAACCAAAACAAAAGAATTACAATCGACAATTAATCGGAATATCCACTTTTTAAAAAAAAATATTTTAAGAGAAAATCAAATATGTATTATTTATAATCACATATGTATGATTAATCAAAATATTTTAAGAGAAAACAACCCCGTGTATGATTTGTAATCGGGTTAAATGCAAAAGACAACCTAAATTATTGGGTTTTTTTTTCATTTTGCAACCTAAACCTTTTTTTTTTCGTCAAATTCCAACCTGAACTAATAAAATTTATCAAATTGCAACTTAATTTTGAACCATTTTTCGATGAAAACGAGAACATGTGACCCGCAAGCCGAAAACATAAGGATATTCTTGTAATCTTTTAATTAAAGGTGACCCTTATATAAAGTTAGCTTGTGCATTACGTGTTCACGTTTTTGCCTTAAAATGTCAAAAATTGCAATTTGATAAATTTTAGTAGTTTAGGTTGCAATTTGAAAAATTTTAGTAGTTTAGGTTGTTTTTTTGCATTTAACTCTTTATAATCACACATGTATGATTAATTTTCATGTTGAAGTAGTTAATTTTCTTGTATGATTAATTTTCTTGTATAATTTATAATCACTATGATTAAGTACTTCAACAAGAAAATTAATCAATACATATGCGATTATTAATCATACATGGGGTTGTTTTAAATATTGATAATTCCCTTTCACATATTGATAGGGCATGCATGATCCTTTTAACTCCAAGAAACAAGCAGAATTAAAGAGCTTTTATTTTACTGATGAAACATAAATTTCCCATTTTCATTAATAAACTTGCATTTAAATACACAAATTTGCAGAATTGAAGGACTTTTATATTCCTGATCAAACATAAATTCCCTCTTTTCATTAAAAAACTTGTATTTAAAGACACAAATTTAACCATTGGAAGGAAATACAACCTTAGTAAAGTAATAGTCAGTTTGAGTAAATCAGGAAATAAGAAAACAAAGCAAATAGGTTTTTTCAAAACTCGTTTGGACCGTACAATCCCAAATTCTTCATCTAAGTCAACTGGGATATTATATGTACGACTAATTAGTCCACATCACAGATTCATTGAATTAAAGGTAGAAATTAAACAGAAAAGGATAAATCATAAGAAGTATCATCAAAATAAGTTAGATATATAAATTGCATTCAAAAGACCCGAAAAATAAGAATCAGCAAAGTGTCCTTCAAACATACTATGATAATAAGATAAAACCCTTAGGCTAATATAACATCAAGGACACAAACCCTAACTCTCTATTACAAAAATGACTAAATTACATGATATGCGATAACTTTCAAGCAGCCGGTGCATAATCATAGTCTCCATCGTCGTCTCCATCTCCTTCGTGTACAACTGCAGTCAAACGATGATTATATACTTCACCAGAGAATCTTTCACTATCATGAAAAACATTCTCATAAATTGAGTTAATGTAGCTCATCATGCACAGAAATGACATTTTTCTTTTCAAACTTTTGAGAGAGAGAGAGTATTGAGTATGAACTATGATGGTCTGAGAATTTAAAGAGCATTGATGCATGTTTATATATGCATTTATTTTAATTAGTTCTTATGGCTGCATTTTTTATTAGTTTTTGTAATATTTATTTTTAGTTGTCTTAATAAATTAGTTCTTATGGCTACATTTTTAATTATGGCTGTATTTTTAATTAGTTTATGTAATATTTATTTTTAGCTGTCTTAATAAATTAGTTCTTATGGCTACATTTTTAATTAGTTTTTGTAATATTTATTTTTAGTTGTCTTGATAAATTAGTTCTTATGGCTACATTTTTAATTAGTTTTTGTAGTATTTATTTTTAGTTGTCTTGATAAAATTTTAGCAGTGAATTCCTTATATTTTGGTTCATAAAAGTAAAAGAAAGTTACTCAATGGAGATTTGTCACAGCTCCATAATCTGAGTACCGTCAGCGTCACTGTCGGCGAGCTCCACAAATCAACGAATTGATGAATAGATGACAGTAGAATAAAGGGCGTGTTTGATCGGTGGAAGAAGGGTGAAGGGGATTGAAGATGGTAGCGGAGGAAAAAAGGGATAGAATGAAGGGCTTGTTTGGTCGGTGGAAGAAGGGGGAGAAGGGGATCGAAGATGGAGTCAGGAGAGTGGTGGTTGTGCGGGCGGTGGTGGTGGCGTGGTGCTGAGGGGCGTATCTGTTGCCCACGCTGTGGTGGTGTTAGGCGGCGGATTTGTTACCTGCGGTGGTGGCTGGTGTTTCTTGTTGGAGGTAAGTGTTGGACGGCTCATGGCAGCGGAGATGGAGATGAGCGACGGGAGAAGGAGCGGTGTTTGGAAGAGATCATCGTAGTGCTACTCGTGATGGTGGAGGTGTTTCAGCTGTCGGAGCAACGCCTGACGAACTGGAGATACGGCGGTGGTGGTCGGGAAACTGAGCGAGGAGGGAGATGATGAACACATTTCTTTTCCCAATTTACTTGTTTTTTCTTGTAATACAATGACTATTCTGTCCAAAAAATTAATTATTCATGATTCATATTATAAAATCACTCATTTAATCTCTATTCCTTTATTAAATGACTATTTTGATTTTTGATTTTCTGTTGTATAATTATATATCAATGATGATATTTATAGTAACAAATATAATTTATTAAGTTTTTATATTAAAAATTAATTACAAGAAAAAATTTCAGATTTTTAAAAATGAATTTATAATTTTATAATATTTATTATAATTATTTAATTATTATTATTGGTTAATAATATCTTAAAAATATGTTTTAATAATTTAGAAATAATTTTGGACATGAACTTGTATTATTTAATTTTTAAAAATCATATATTAATGATAATATTTATATTAACAAACATAATTTATTAAAATTTTATAGTAAAAGATAATTACAATACAATTTTTCAGATTTTTGAAAATGAATTTTTAATTTTTAATATTTATTATAACTATTTTAATTATTATTATTATTGGATAGTAATATCTTAAAAATATTTTTTAATATTTTAGAATTAATTTTTTACATGAACTTGAATCATTTAATTCAAAGTGCGTTATTTTATTTTAACAAATAAAGGTATTTTGAGTTGTATTATTTAATCTAATTATGTGGCATTTTATTTAATGATGTGGCATTTAAAAATCGAATTAACTTATTCAAAAAAGGTCACATCAGCAACAAGCCCGAATTAGTAGAGGCATGTGACTTTCACATGTGAATTAGCCCGAAATTCGTCAATTCGGGTTAATTTGTCCTAAGTTCATTCATTTTTTAAAGATAGTGTCTCACTTTCAAAGTTCAAAAAAATAATATCCCTAAATGGTGAATAACCTAAAGTTATGGCAAAAACTTCTGTGCAACTGGTGCACCAGTTGCACCAGTTGCACGGAAGACCTTTATGTTATAAATGTAGTACCTTTATGTACAAATATTCGTACCTTTTAAAATGAACATGCATAAAGGTATTACATTTATAACATAAAGGTACTACCTTTATAACATAAAGGTGTGTGTAATTCTGTGCAACTGGTGCATAGAAGTGTTACTCTGAAGTTATTGTTCTAAATTTACAATTTCCCCTACTAAAATTTAATGTTCTAAATTTACAGTTCTCCTATGACGTACATGTGTAAGGTGGGATCAAAGTAGATCCAACAAGACTTATCAACTAACTTGAATTAACATATCAAATGTAGAAAACTAAAAGTTATCGTGTAACCTGAATTGATCAAACACCATGAAAAACATGAAAGACCAAAACTACTACTAGTAACTTCACTACCACCAAATTTGTCTGCCACTATGAAAAAAATATTTTAATTAATTTATTTCCTTATTCAAATTACAATTAATTTTATTAAAATAGGCAAATTAAAAAATTAATTAATTATTTTTATTTGCGATTATAAAACCTAACTTAATTACACGAACATAAAATAAAGGAAATTCTTAAGTTAAAAAATTTGTTAACTAGATACTCTATACCATCATAATTAATTTGGGAAAATTCATTTTTTGTCTTGCCTTAGAGACGTCCGTTTTTTATCCTGTTATTTTCCGATCATCAATTTTGGTTCGCAATTGTAAATTATGTCCAATTTAAGTTCTTTTTTTGTCGAAACCCTAATTTCACGACCAATTTCCAACTAGTGAGCCACACTTGCCCTCAATTCCATGATTTCCGCTTATGTGGCAGGTTTTCACATGACAATTTTTTTTTTGCATTATTTTATTATTTAAAATACCACATCATCATGACATGTCATTTAAATGCATTATAAAAATAAAAAATGATAAAGATATTAAAAAACAGTAAATTAACACAGAAACAAGATTTCCATTCAAAATCACTAAAATCCAAATCAATCCAGAACCCTAATTTGCTAAATTCAAACCACAGTCAATCCAGAATCCTAATTTGCTATATTCAAACCACAGTCAATCCAAACCCTATAATCAAAAATCTACGAACTTTATTAAATCCAATTTATGAATCTTGATGGTTGTTTTCTAGGTTTCAAATTGGTTCATTAATGCTATGGAAATCCTTTTGTATTTTGTATTTTGTATTTTTCCTTTTTCAATTTCCTTTTAATTCTTTTTTTTATTGAGTTAATTATTTTTTAATTCATTTATGACATGGCATGATGATGTGGTATTTTAGATAATAAAATAATTCAAAAAGAATTGCCACACGTGAAAAAAAATACCACATAAGCAGAAATCATGGAATTGGGGGCGAGTGTGTCTCACTTGTTGAAAATTGGCCGGAAAATACAATTTCCGGCGAAAAAATGACTGAAATTGAATAAAAATTTCAATTGCAGGACTAAAATTGATGATCGGAAAATAACAGGATCAAAATCGGACAACCTCTTTAAGGCATGACTAAAAATGAATTTTTCCTCAATTAACTATTTAATTAGCCAAAACAAAACCAAATTAATCTCAAGTTTACATGAATATAATAAAAATATATATATTGGACTAAACTAAACCTCACCACACATGCTCATGGTGGATATAAACAAAACAAAAGGATCATATTACCTTAATTAGTATTATGTTTTTATACCACAGTATGTATTTAGAGGGAAAATTGCAAATTTAAGATACTAACTTTTGATCATTCACCATCTAAGGATATTCTCTTTTCAAGTTTTGAAATTGAAATACTTTTAAAAATGGATGAATTTAGGACAACAATCAGATGACATTAACATTGTAGTAAGATGCAAGGTGATGATCCACTAATTACATTGGCTGCTTTCCTTAGTCTTGTATTTTTAAAAGTCAAAAGTTTTAGTATTGAGTGATGCTTGTCATTACAATACTAAAATACTCTTCATTACCTATCCTTCCCATGCCATTATCCAACTTGGAAAATTACATCAACGGTTCAATACATTTGTAATCATTCCAACATTTTCCATAAGCTCTTACATTTGATTCATTAATTCTGGACTTTGTGATACTTCCGAATTTTTTAATCTTGACATAAGCAACCACCTTTACAAATTCTGCATTATACTGTGTGTAGGTGCCAATTCAAGTCAACAAGTATCTCACATATAGTGATGGTATGAAGGTTATTGAAACTGAAAAGGTGTGTTTCTATTGATACAGACCCACTGGGCAACCGTGCATTCAAACAAAAGAATTCGATTTAGTGAGAAACATGCTAATCGCAGCTGTTGAAGAGGATGCAGGTTTTGTTATCAAATTATACGACATTGCTTTATAATTTGGATTTATTACAAGGTTGCAACTATTTATTGCAGCTTTGTGGAGAGACAAGCTGACTCAGCTTCGGTCTAAAAGGAACTGGGCATAACACAATCAAATCCCACTATGAAGTTGTAGGTATTGCCTGTGTCGCTACCATCATCTCTTATCGTACATCCTTTCTGATCCTAATTGTGCGATTCGTTTCTTTCTGTTTTGTTGGTTTCAGGCACTGCAGTTGGATGTCTCGTGTATATAGGAATCATTGGTAAGTCCCTTTGTATAACACCCCAAATCATTTAGCTAATATGTAATGTTATATATATATATATGTTGCTAATTAATTAATTAAGCTAAGAATTAATTGAGTAAGTGATAATTTTAATTAAGCTAAGAAATAATTAATTAGGGAATAATCTTAATTAAGCTAAGATTTGACTAAGTGATAATTGGAAAAACTAAGTCGAGTGAATCATCTCTCCTTAAGACCAAATATATTCCTGCTAATAATGCTTATAATTATTGCATTGTCTATAAAGATAAAATAGTTTTTTTCTTCTCGATTGCAGCGCAACTTTTATAGTTGGACTTTCTATGTGCTGACATAATGTATAGACATCGCTAACCCACTTAAAATATATACCGCAACTTATCTATTCTCACGAAGCTTTGGGACGAGACAGTACCGGGAGCCCAGAGGAATGAGGTTCAACCATTTATATTACCTAATACAAAATAATTTTATACATATAAAGTATTAGTTATGTTGGAATATTAAAATAGCAATGGATAAATAAAAATAACACACGAACTCAATCACTTTTGATCATTACTTCTACATTTTTTGAAATTTCATACATAAAATCTAATAAATTTGCAATTTAATCACCACTTTCTAATATTTATTAATTGGTTGTCAAAATTGCTAAATTCAATGTCATTTTGAATGACCAACTTCATAAGGAAGGCGGATATTTGAAACAATATTTTTTATAACGATAAATTTGAATATGTGAAATACATATATTTCATTTTTAGGATTTTTCTGTCAAATTTTTTAGGCTCCCACACAATAGTTCTAATTTTAAAGTAGTGAGATGATTTATGTTTGTAAGACTGCAATCACGTTTCTTTTTTATAAGAGAAACGTATGAATCCATATTTTTTGTTTTGCTTTTTAAAGGGGGGCTACAATTGTAACAGAACAAGTTGGTTGTCCAACATGAAGTTAAATATATAAGTTCATCACGATAAAAAATAGTTGCCAATCTATTATCAAATGAATCAAATCATTCTTTCTTTTTTTAAATTACAAAATTTAAGAATTATGATTAAGTTGAAAAGAAAGGATAATTTGTATATCTTTTTGTAATTGTTAATTAGCCTAATAATAAAATATGGTATTGTTTGGATTTGAAGTCATGACTCATGAGTTAGGTGTTTACATTCGTATTCGGCATATTCGCACCGAAAGATAAACTGGCCATCAGCATTCTGCCACGTATCAAGTGGGACCCGCCCACCCATTTAGGCTCCGGGAGAACCCCAGCCATGAGCCTTCCACCGCCACCACCTTAACTACATTGATTCGAAAAACTGCATACAATGGAGTGTACAATCTGAAAAGGTCAAGATACAAACTGCATTTGCAAGCTCTTATTTCAGTGAAAGATGCAGTTAAACCAAGAAATTTTTCATAGATCACATATATGCGATAGAAAGATGTCTCACCTTTTTTAGCCAGAACCAAGATGGCAGAATTTGCACAATAATCACAGTCCTGAAAGAGGACATTCTCCTCCCACCCCAAGCACCTAAAAACAATAATGAAAAAATCTGGACAGCAAATTCCATGGGATTGGACAGCAACTAATAAATGATAAAACATTAAACAGGTGGTCAAAAGATTGATGAGCATTAATATAAATGAGCAAAGAAGAAAACACAACATCTTTTGATGAAATCAGTAGCATCCAGCTTTCATGCCCCACAAAATTTTATTGCTTCAATGAACTCAATTCAATCTAGCTCCACTGGTTAAATGCACCGAGTACAATTTACATGCCAAAACAAAAATTTGATTGTGCACGGATGGTTACAGATGGTTGACTATTCACACAATCTCAGTTAGCCATGAAGACAAAATCCCATGTTCGAGTATAGCTTGGTGCAGAATTACAACAACAAACATTAAAACACTTATTGAGATCACGATCAGGTCTATAAGATACAGATAAAATTACATAAAGCAGAGACAATGAGTGGTATTGAGCTAACTATGAGTATAGAATGACCGTCTTTCAGCATGACATTTCATCCACTCAGTCCGAAATCCAGCTGTGTGAACTAACTGCTGACATGTACTTGATGGGAAAATCTCCAAGGTAGTCAACAGGTCTCTTTATTCACAAGAGTTTGACTCTAACATGTCTCTTTCTTCTGAAATCAATTAATTCTCCATTTCTGCAGAAGCATGATAAACCATACAATTTAAATGCCAACCAGAGAGAGAGAGAGCGCGCAATATGTAAAGAGAGAGGAGAGCAACCTAAAAGCATTATGTTTCACAAAATTTAGCAACATTTCAATTTTGGTGGGAGAATATTATGGACTACTCTTATAAATGAATGTGGGAGGAAATTATAGACATTATTACATGTAAATGATGAGTTCAACACAGTAGATGAATGAAAATAATGCAGAACACAAACGTGAAATTCAATAAAATAGAGTGACGAAATATCACGTACATGCTGCAAGTAATTAGGTAATAAATCCCACGTTATGAAAGATATGAAACTAAAAACTACTTTGAACACAATTGGAAATGAAATTCTGTATACAACGGTTGTCGAGAAACAGATTTAAGTCAAATGGAGTTCTGGATTACGTAGGCCCACAAATACAAAGGACAAGGATCAGTTATCTGTATCAGAGATGTTTAACCTTGAGGAAACTGTCTTAATGAAGTGGCAGTTCTTCAATCAATTTTCTGATGGCTATAAGTTCAATCAATTTTCTGATATCAAGGATAACATATCCAAGTGTGTAGAAAAAGGCTTAGAAGGGTTCCAAAAAAAGATAAGACCCTGAGGCAATTTGTGCAATGGAATTTCAAAATGAAGGCATTTTAAATCTTTGCAATACCTGAAATGCAGAGATTTGAAAATAAAAATACATTCTAGATTCTTAGGTGGAAACTGATTCGGCTGCAGCTTGTACAGACAAATTCAGAACGACATCCTTACTAATATACTCGCATGGTAGAAGATTTTCTGGACATGACATGCATCTATGTTATATGAGATTAGATGCCATTTTTAAAATAAATAAATAAATAAAGTGGCAGAGTGTCATCAAGGAGCGAATATGAGTTAGTTCTTAGGATTCTCCTTTTCTGTTTAGTGACCTGTATTTTACTCAATATACCAATTGAACATTCATGCAAATAAATGACTCAAATCATTTTTCTAATGGCAAATCATTTGTAATTTGCAGTTCCAAATTAAAGCTGAAATAAACATTATATGACATTTATAATTCTAAAAGTCACAAGGTATGCACACAACCATGCATGTTAGAGACACACATACACACACATATATATATGAAGATATGTGCATAAACATGTTTAGCCAGCAAGGCACCTTAAGCAACAGTAAAGGTTTCAACTATTGGGGTACCTAATCTAAAGCTCAGAAATTGACTCCGATGTTTTGACTACAAAACGCATACCACCATTTTATTTACACTAGTACACCAGAAATTGAAGACACCTAAATGTTCTCACCACGATTACGAGCTTCCTTATCTTTTACCATCTCGGCATAGCAGTTGACTACCTCCTGATCCAGCTCATAGTAATACTCCATTTTGTTCAATTGTTTCATATCAAAGTCAATGAAAGATACCTGCAAGATTGCAATGCTTTAAGATCAGACATTAACTAGAACATGCAGTAACATATGTATATAACATACATACATACATACATATATACATATACACACACGAACACACACACACACACATATATATATAATCAATTCTCTTACATAATTATAAGAAAAATACCTGGCAGATAACATTTATTATCGCATGAGTTTTAATGCAACAAATCGAGTTTCTAAAGTAGGCTGCAGAACAAACTATTTAACAAGTGAGCATTGCAATGGATATAGGGATCTAATGTTGATCATACTAATGTGTGTGCTTCATATTCCGCATAATTGTGTGATAAAACCTACCTTCAAAAAGAGCAAGAGAACAACCATAAACACGGTCTAACATGGTCTCAACAGAAAATTGAGAACGAATTTAATTGGCAGAAGTTCCCAAATGATATTATGTTTTCCCAGCAAATTCATGCTTCTGTTATAAGCCAAAATCCATACTGGTTCAGAATTCATATTGAAGATAGAATTATATGCTCAGAACTTAACCATAGATATTTAGAAGGATTGAATAGGTGTCCAACCTTGTAATAAAAAAATTGCTTGCTTGATTCCAGAAAGACTGTTCCATAAGGAGACTCCAGATCCTTATTTCCTCTAGGCCTAAAAGTAATCATCATACTTAGGTCCTTTGCAGTAGCAGATACCAAATAATCCCTCACAATTTTTAATTTTTCATCTCTTGGCATTGAATGAATGGATGAATATGTTGCTGACATTCTGTTTGCACCTTTTCTCCGACAGACCACACAAGGCTGAGAAATAATATCATAGTACACATGAATGGCACCTTCAATATCAATGTTATCAAGCTTTTGCACCTCAAGCAGCCGATTCAACGAATCAGATTTTAGAACAGTTTCAGCGACAAGTTCCACAAAACACTGTGTGTGCATTCCGTCCTTTGCGGAAATAACATGTTTAAGTCTGTTAATGAATGATTGATCAGCCATATAACTTGTACAATCAGCACCACCACCCATGCTTCCAAAAATCAGTGTCCCATTTAAGAAAACCCGGAGATTATTCTGAGGGGTAAGAAAGAGGGCCTTAATTGCCTTTTGTATTTGGTCCTTGGATCCGGAAAACAAATCGAGTGGATCATATTTACTTATTTGTGATATCTACATTTAAAGAATACCATCAGTTATTCAATCAAATAAACCTCCTTCAAATACAGGTTTTGATCTAAGAGACGTACAAGAAACCTCACTTCATTGATAGAATTGAAATATTACAATAATCAGATACAAATATTACCTTTCCTTGCTGCCATTTCAGAGCTTGGTGCATTTTAAAACGGGAAATTATCTTTTTGACAGCATTTTCTTCAGCTATAAATTCTGAAATAGGAAGAAATCCACATTTCGGCTACTTTGCAGAAGAAGAAAAATGGAAGATGTTACAAAATGCAGCAAATTTTTTGAGGAAGTATGCATTTCTAACAGACTATGAATGAACATGTATGGGAAGAGAAACACAAGGAAAGTACCTTTATCTCAACAGAGACACAAAATCCCTGATCGAGAGAACTTGAAACTGAAAGATAAATCATGATTAGCAGGTTGTAGATATAACAAGAAGCCATACTTGGATGAAAACACATTATTTATCTCAACTGTTGGTGATTTGGTCAGTAAATAGATTGATTATTAGGTGATGGTCCCAAAATGAGATGGATAATCCATAACTCAACCACCAAAGATACACTTAGAAATTCAAAAACTACAACTGGCATGTCCTATTTTAATTTCTATGTTCAGAGAATATCTCCACTTCTACCTTACTGTGAAATATACCACTACTATTGAAATTCATAACTCAACACCCAGATAACAGTTCTCTTCAATCAGAATCTATAAAAAAAAAAAATTCCAGCAGCTCCCAAAATACAAAATAGAGATGCCACAAAACTGAGAGAATAGCAAGAAATTTCCTGAAGCAACTCAAGCAAGCATAAAATACGCAATGGATGATATCAGGTTTAACAAAGGGTGTAAGGGAACACAAGCAAGAGTTTCATCTGTCCAAACAATGTCGAAATGTATCTCATACCATGAGGAAACATTGAATGATCAGCAATGAGAAGAGCTGAATCACAAAGAGGGTTAACTTTGGCAGCATCAACCCGCCAAGAAGGACGCTGACATAGAACTTTGTTTTCAACAGTCTCCAAAAATTCTCTTGAAACTTCAATGCGTATCTGTAACATGTCACATACAAGTTCCAATGTTTCAGTTATGCCAACTAAAATGATGGTTTTTACAAACTAGAGACAGATATCTTGAGTCTTTTTTTTTTTTTAAGAAAGAAAAAAGAAAACTAGAGACAAACATCAGAGTTTTTTACTTTTATTAAGAAAGAAACAAGAAAACGCTCAGTGTTAAGCCAACTCACTAACCCTTCATTCTTTCCTTAGTGATAAAAAAAAGTCAGACATTGCAAAACCTGGAAAATACTAAACCTCTAACATTTTTTAACTAGACGACAAAAAAAAACCTGGAAACGCGCACCCAAATACCTATTGATGAAACTATTCTGTGTCTGCTGAAAGACAAAAGTCAGTAACCAAGTAGAGAATACGTGTAAAGGTTGTTTTTATGTTTATTTGTCAAGCAAAATGAAAGATCGTGATATCATAAGAAGAAAATAAGGCAGAACTTCCTTGAAAACTTTCCTAGACAATAATAACTTACCCCTGCATCAACATGTTCAAACCCCAACAATGGACCCATTACTTTTTGCACATACAGCTGCTCTGAAATTTCTTTCGTTGGGGCCAAGACAATGTCTTCAAATTCTCTCCACAGAAGGCCTTCATGCTTGGTTAAAGTGGAATGGCCATTCTCACATTTAGTTCCGTTATTTGGGACTTTTTGCATCCTTAAAACCTTTCCAACCTAGATGTAATGGAAAAGAAATGCATTAAGATATTTGTACAAATTGAATTATCTACTTTTTATAATACAAATTAATGATAATCACCTTATTTATAAGACTGAAAATCAATCATCACAATGCATAAATGAACCATGCAAACTGGGAGAGTTGAACATATGAAGGAAAACAACTGAGAGAATTGTCACTAAGTAGATGATGGATCAAATTATCTACCCATTACCGTCAATAATGCGTTCAAGGTCTCACTTTATATACGGAAGACCTGGATTGAGCATATTCTAGCTGATATTACAGTGACAGTCATTACCACACAAGAGTTTTCAATTTGAAAGCATCATGTTCCCCCTTTCACGCAGCAATCTTTGATATTAATATATTGATCACTTTAAACATGAGTTGTTTTTACATTAATTTATATCATCCAACATACAGAATGAAGAACCAGCGTCATATACAAAACAGAACCCTTGCCACTAAGTTGAGGTCCAATTTTTTTAAGAAATGCAAAAGGTCAAAAAGTGTTATAGCAACTTCATCAACCTTCTTTCTAACTAATTAGTGAATAAATACAAACCAAATAGATCTTAATTCTTTGCACCTTAAACAGCACACAATCTTCAAAAAAGGAAAAAAAAAATCAAAGAATAAGAAATGTACAAAATGGGGAGAGCTTCCACAGTAAGCAAGAACCAAGTTTACAGCTCCTTCTCCTCTATAAGCCCATTCCTCCGCATCCTTTGCTTGTAAAATTGCCAATGCCATCCACTGCACGCACACACAAAAACACAAAATAGAAGCACTTGGTTTCATTTCAAACATGCTAAACGATTATATAGTATAGTGGTACTTGCAAATTAATTGAAAGGAAACTGAAATGATATTAGCACTCAAATCCATGATATCATAACCAAAAAGGATTAAGCCAACATAAAAATAAGTTTTAAACGTATTAATAAAAAAATAAAAAAAGGAAAACTTCCACAAAGGCGTAATTCACCAGGGATCATTGTAGAATCAGCGAAACAGAAATTTTGTCTAGGCAAACTTCAAAAGTAATATTTCTACAGCTATATGCTTCAAATTACTCCACTGAATTGTAGATAAAACAAGAAAAAAAGAAGCGACATTGTGACGATGATCTTCAAACTGAAATTACAGCATCACTATCACAGTCTACAGATGAAGAAATCTCGATCGGATAAATTAATTATTTCCATATTAATTTCTGCGGAAACATGCAAAATTAGAGGGGAAATCAAGATAATGTTGAGCAAAGGAAAAAAAAGAAAAAGAAAAAGAAAGTTACTCAACAGAGATTTGTGACAACTCCACAATCTGAGTACCGTCAGCGTCACTATCGGCAAGCTCCACAAATCTAGGAATTGATGAATAGATGACAGTAGAATAAAGGACGTGTTTGATCGGTGGAAGAAGGGGGGAAGGGGATTCAAGATGGTAGTGGAGGAAAAAAGGGATAGAATGAAGGGCTTGTTTGGTCGGTGGAAGAAGGGGGAGAAGGGGATCGAAGATGGAGTCAGGAGAGTGGTGGTTGCGCGGGTGCGGTGGTGGTGGTGTGGTGCTGAGGGGCATATCTATTGCCCACGCTGTGGTGGTGTTAGGCGGCGGATCTGTTACCTGTGGTGGTGTTAGGCGGCGGATCCGTTACCTGCGGTGGTGGCTGGTGTTTTTGTTGGAGGTGAGTGTTGGACGGCTCATGGCATCGGAGATGGAGATGAGCGACGGGAGGAGCGGTGTTTGGAAGAGATCATCATGGTGCTACTCGCGATGGTGGAGGTGTTTCGGCTGTCAGAGCAACGCCTGAAGAACTGGAGATGCGGCGGTGGTGGTCGGGAAACTGAGCGAGGAGGGAGATGATGAACCCATTTCTTTTTCCAATTTACTTGTTTTTTTCTTGTAAAACAATTAGGGATGTAAACAAGCCGAACCGAGCCGAACAGTACTGGGCTCGAGTTCGGCTCGTATGTTATTATTCGGGCTTGAGTTCAGCTCGTATGTTATTATTCGGGCTCGAGTTCGGCTCGAGCTTTAAAAATGGAGTTCGAGCTGGGCTCGACATCAAAATTGTGAGTTCGATATGGGCTCGAGTTCAGCTTGAACAAAGTTCGATAACAAGCTAAACGAACTCAGCTCAAGTTCGGCTCGATAAAAGTTCATCAAAAGTTCGAAATGGGGGCTCGAATACAGGCTCGTCAAAAGTTCGAAATGGGCTCGAATACAGGCTCATCAAAAGTTCGAAATGAGGGCTCGAATACAAGCTCATCAAAAGTTCGAAATGGGCTCGAATTCAGGCTCGTCAAAAGTTCGAAATGGGGGCTCGAATACAGACTCTCTGTCAGGAACCACGCCTTGTTTCCTTATTCAAATTTCTGTTTTGTTAATTGTAAAGTCGCATTTTATACTTGTCTCACATTTCTTTTATTTGTGCGGAGTCCTGAAACGGTGGCGTATGTGCTCGTGGGTTTGTAATCGGGTGCATGGGAATATATATCACCCATGCACATGATTTTGGAGGTTACGAAAAACAGATTTCAGCTGCACTCATTAACAAATTGCTCAACTTGTTGTCTTATCCCAGGCCACCAAAAGACAGTAGTGAGCCTTTGATATGTAGCTGTGATTCCAGAGTAGAGATCACACATAGGTAAGTTTCAACTGATTCTCTTCCCCTTTTGACTTCCTTATTAATTTGCTCAGCTGTAACCATACTCATCCTCATCTCAGGTTATATTCCCTGCAGTTTATCAGTCTTGCCCTTCACATTAAACTGTATGTTCTTTAAAATCCAACACAATTTGGCCCAATTGACTTAGCAAATCAACACCAATTACCATATCACATCCTCCTAGTTTCAGCAACCTCACAGGGGTAATAAACTTACACTCCCCCATCTCCCATTCAAACTGAGGGCATTTTGAATTACACTCTACCTTATTTCCATTTGCCACTATAACATGTAGAGGAGTTGTATACTCTATAGTACACCCAAGCCTTTCTGCAGTGATGGGATGCAGAAAACTATGGGTACTCCCAGTGTCTAATTTTCTCAATTTCATCTTTGTCACCCAATCACACGGGCACTAGCTGATTCGTCAGCTGTGTTCATAACACTCTCACAGGCCACATTCATGCCAATCAAGCTGAGATATATCACATTCATGACAATCTGAACACAGAATTATACAAACCAAAATCAAAGAAAATGACTACTCATGAGACTTATTCAGGAAAAACAACAGCGCACAAGTTATATAAATTTGACCATCTGATACACAAATTACTCATCAGAATCATACCTAAATCTCTCAATAGAAGCAAAATCAGATAATAAAGGTCCTAAATCATATAAAATTGCATTCGCCTAAATTGCATAAGATATTTGCAGTAAAATTTGAAATCATTAAATTAGGGCACTGAATCGTCAATTGACAAGACTGTTCTGTGAGAGAGAGAGAGGTATTAGCGGCGAACCTGCGGCGGCGGCGATGAGCTCCAATTGATTTCGAACGAGGAGGAGTTTTAATCGCGTTCCAGGTTCTACTTCTCTGTGTCTGTCCTTATCGTCTATTACAATTTACAACCCTCAGGCTTCCCGGTGTTTCCACAGGGGTAGAACTGTCAATTCGGTATATAGGACATATATAACAATTATCCCTAACAATAGAAATGTCAAAAAAATTCCGTCTATTTTTATTTTCTAATAATAAAAATTTCATCAAATTTTATGTTTTATTTTTTTTTATATTAATTGAGTTTATTGTAAATTTCTAAAAATATTACTTTTGTGTAATAAATATATATGGTATATAATAATCTAACTTTGTTGACAAATATTTTCAATGATATATGGCAAGAATTATTAATTGATATGTATATAATAATAAAAAAGTATATGTATCAATTAAATATCGTGTCTTTTGAACTATTTTTTTCAAATACACATATAAGTTTATTATGGTTTGTTTTTCAAATCAATTAGTTATTCAATAATCAAAATCTAATTTACAAGCTATCTTTTTCAAAATCAATATTATTGATTATAATATAATAATTATATAATTAATATATATATATATATATATACACACATATAAATATAGAGTATATCATATATACGTATTTGAGTTTGCAAATATATGAATAATTAAATGAATAAACTATATGAAATTATTGCAATACACGTTCACATTAAATTTTTTCTAATTATATTTCATATAAATACATGATATTTTAGTATATACATACATTATTCTTATATAAAGATTTTGAATTCTGATACATATGTAGATCTGCACATGTTTATGGTTTGATATCTTTCTATAACATATCATTAATGTATTTTAGGTAATTAGAAAACTAAGTCACTAAATCCGATCTATTTTCAAAGTTTAAGCATGTTGAATTCGATCTTGAAAATGTATGAATTTTCTATATTTTTTTTCATATTCAAAATTAAATATTATTTGTTAAGGGTTTATTTATTTTGATTATTGATTTATTTTTTAGATGGTAGATGAGGTTTGAGGTTTCCACTCTCGAAAAGCTACTTTTGAAGTATGGTGATAATGATTATATCAAAATTGCAACACTTTTTGTATTGACTATTTTTTACTTATTCTTACACTTTTTTAAATTAAATTACATAATTTAAAATAATCGATCTATATTTTTGTTCAAAAATTTTTTGTAAATTGAGAAATTCTAACTTTAAGGCATTTAGAAAAAAAAAATTATATAGTTTTTAATGGTATGTTGAAATTAGATTTTTTTATTTTGAACTGTATAAATTTTTTATAATCATTATGAATATATTATTAAGCATATATTTGTATACTTATTTTCAAGACCAAAATGCTAAATTATTATGTTGATCATGGGATTATACTTGAAACATCAACATAATTATATGAAACATCAATATAATTTATATGAAAAATTAATATAATTATATCTTTTATATTAAGATAATATATCATTGGTAAATTGTATCATTAATATCAAAAAAATTTAGATGGCATGACAAGCAATATATTAGAAATAAGTAAATTATATTTAATTTAGTTTTTAATATGTTTATATTTTAAAATGTAATAGATAAAAGAAAAGTTTAACAAGTAAATTAACAAGAGTATAAATTGGTTTAGTGGTAGTATAACTTATTTATATGATGGGGGGTTTTGTGTTCGATTCCTATCCATAACATTTTAGATTGGTTAAAGATTTTCATATGATTACTAATTATTAATTAATTGTATTTATCTAAATTTCAAAAACGTATAAAATTCATAATCATATTTATAAATAAAATATATAAACGAACAGACTCGCGAACTATAAACGAACTCACTTAACGAACATGTTCGCAAACTATAAACAAGCCTATTTGCAAACTAGGCGAACTCCTAAACGAACAGGCTCGCGAACTATAAATGAACTCACTTAACGAACATGTCCGCGAACTATAAACGAGCCTATTCGCGAACTAGGCGAACTCCTAAACGAACATGTGGCATGTTCGCGAACTATCGAGCCAAATATGTCTAGGCTCGAGTTCAACTCGTTAAGTTTAACGAATGAGCTCGAACGAATATTTATCGAACCGAGTCGCAAATATTCGACTCATTAAGTTTAACGAACGAGCTCAAACGAATATTTATCGAATCGAGTCGCGAATAGTTCGCGAACGGTTTGATTTGTGTACATCCCTAAAAACAATGACTATTCTGTCCAAAAAATTAATTATTCATGATTCATATTATAAAATCACTCATTTAATCTCTATTCGTTTATTAATTTACTATTTTGATTTTTGATTTTTTGTTGTATAATTATATATCAATGATGATATTTATAGTAACAAATATAATTTATTAAGTTTTTATATTAAAAATTAATTACAAGAAAAAATTTCAGATTTTTAAAAATGAATTTATAATTTTTTAATATTTATTATAATTATTTAATTATTATTATTGGATAATAATATCTTAAAAATATTTTTTAAAAATTTAGAAATAATTTTTGACATGAACTTGTATTATTTAATTTAAAGTGTATTATTTTATTTTTAAAAATTATATATTAATGATAATTTTATATTAACAAATATAATTTATTAAAATTTTATAGTAAAAGATAATTACAATACAATTTTTCAGATTTTTAAAAATGAATTTATAATTTTTAATATTTATTATAACTATTTTAATTATTATTATTATTATTGGATAGTAATATCTTAAAAATATTTTTTAATATTTTAGAATTAATTTTTTACATGAACTTGAATCATTTAATTCAAAGTGCATTATTTTATTTTAACAAATAAAGGTATTTTGAGTTGTATTATTTAATCTAATTATGTGGCATTTTATTTAATGATGTGACATTTAAAAATCGAATTAACTTATTCAAAAAAAGCCACATCAGCAACAAGCCCGAATTAGTAGAGGCACGTGACTTTCACGTGTGAATTAGCCCGAAATTCGTCAATTCGGGTTAATTTGTCCTAAGTTTGTTCATTTTTTAAAGATGGTGTCTCACTTTCAAAGTTCAAAAAAAATAATATCTTTAAATGGTGAATAACCTAAAGTTATTGTTCTAAATTTACAATTTCCCCTACTAAAATTTAATATTCTAAATTTAGAGTTCTCCTGATCGTATGACCTACATGTGTAACGTCAAAGTAGATCCAACAAGACTTATCAAATGTGGAAAACTAAAAGTTTTCGTGTAACCTGAATTGATCAAACAACAGGAAAGACCAAAACTACTACCAGTAACTTCACTACCACCAAATTTGTCTGCCACTATGAAAAAAATCTTTTAATTAATTTATTTATTTATTTACTTATTCAAATTACAATTAATTTATTAAAATAGGAAAATTAAAAAATTAATTAATTATATTTATTTGCGACTATAAAACCTAACCTAATTACACGAACATAAAATAAAGGAAATTCTTAAGTTAAAAAATTTGTTAACAGGATACTCTCTACCATCATAATTAATTTGGGAAAATTCATTTTTGGTCTTGCCTTAGAGACGTTGTCTGTTTTTTATCCTGTTATTTTTCAATCATCAATTTTGGTTCGCAATTGTAAATTCTGTCCAATTTAAGTCCTTTTTTTGCCGGAACCCTAATTTCACAGTCAATTTCCAACGAGTGAGCCACACTCGCCCTCAATTCCATGATTTCCACTTATGTGGCAGGTTTTCACATATGACAATTTTTTTGCATTGTTTTATTATTTAAAATACCACATCATCATGACATGTCATTTAAATGCATTATAAAAATAAAAAATGATAAAGATATTAAAAAAAAAAAGTAAATTAACACAGAAACAAGATTTCCATTCAAAATCACTAAAATCCAAATCAATCCAGAACCCTAATTTGCTAAATTCAAACCACAGTCAATCCAAACCCTATAATCAAAAATCTACGAACTTTATTAAATCCAATTTATGAATCTTGATGGTTGTTTTCTAGGTTTCAAAATCATGCCACGTTATTAATTAACATTGAAAAACCCAAATTAAATTTCATGTAAAATATGAAATTTCTGATGAAAAATAACTAAAACTAAGCAATTTTTAAGTTATGAGATTGAATTAAAAAATCAGATAATTATAAAACTATTTGCGAAAAATGTAAAAATTATGGGACCAAATATGATTGGGAATAACATCATTTCTACCATAATTAGAATAGTGAATTACTTTTCTACTATAACAGACAACTAGTATAACTCTTGTGCGATGCACGGACATATAAATTTCACTATTTATATATTTTAATATAAAAATGTTGAACACGAAAAATAATAAATTTTTTTGGAGAATTTCAGTCTGATTTATTACTTGTGTGACTCACGACCATAAAATCTAAATATTTCAAGTTTAATGTGAAAATTTTAATTTAAAAAAAAATTAAGGTCTCATAATATTTCAATCTCATTTGGTATACCCACGTCCATGTGATGTATGCACAAATAAATTTGAAGTGTT
Organism: Scutellaria galericulata; assembly: GCA_946896805.1. NCBI lineage: Eukaryota > Viridiplantae > Streptophyta > Magnoliopsida > Lamiales > Lamiaceae > Scutellaria > Scutellaria galericulata. Next base: position 2,391,261 of record OX335797.1, on the reverse strand, counting down.
AGTAATTTTTTTATATAAAAATGTTGTTCATGAAAAATACTATAAATTTTCAAAGTGTTTTCAATTTAATCTACTATCCATATAATTTACGAATTTAAATATTTTTTTATTTTCATCATACATTGTCGTCACTATTGGCCTGAAAAAAAATTTATGCAAATTTATGTTCAATAATTTATTCATAATGAGTGTAAAATGGTGATATTATTGAGCATTATAATCAAGTCTTGATAATATTTCAACCTCATTTGGTATTCGTGTGATGTAGTGAATAAATTTCATGTGTTAGTAATTTTTTGATATAAAAATGATGATCATGAATAATCATATAGTTCTTCAAAGTTATTTCAATTTAATCTACTACTCATATAATTCATCTAAATATTTATTATTTTCATCATATGTTGTTTAACTATTTTACTACTTGTTTTTGTCACAATTGGCCTAGAAAATACTTGTGCAAATATATGTTCAACAACTTATTCATAATGAGCTTAAAATATTGATATTATTGTATATTACCCCAAAATAAAATTTCTAAATTTAACATACCATCAAAAAATCTGTATAATTTTTTTTTTTTCAGATGTCTTAAAATTAAAATTTATCTATCCGAAAAATCATATTGGATGGTAAACATTTCAAAATCTGATAAATCTAAAACCATGAAACTATATTACAACATAAACTAAATATATTTTATCATTGTTATGTGAACTTCATGCTACCATGATAGTGAAATTTCAGATTTTTATTTACTTTTTAATCAAGGAGGAAACATTATTTATTCTTACAACAACAAAAAAAATGATAATTTTTTTTGCTAATTTTTTCGTGGATATATAAAATGATTTAGATTAAGGTACAAATTTTTATTTACAACTTTTCATGACATGATATTATTACCATATATACACAAATCATACTAACTTAGAACATATCAAATACGATCATATTTTTTTCCTCAATTTTCGTCTACATACAAAATGATTTTCATACCATGAATATACATACATTATGAAAAACTAAATATTTACAATTTATAAATTTATAAAATAATAAATATTTGTATTTCTACTTTAAAAAGTAGAAATGAGGTTAGTTGGTTTTTATATAGATGACAATGAAATTTCATAATAAAAAATTCAAAGTATTTAAAATATATATGTAAAAATTCTTCATCTATGTATTATCACTCTTATAAATAGCATCAATTATCTATTTTTCAAGATTAATAATGAAGATATATTTATATAATTCAGCATTATGAAATAAAATATATTTTTTATTATTTTTTATAAGTATAAATGATATATTTTTTTATCATTTTTTATACTTAATTTGTAGTTTTTAATAGAAAGTATATGAATTCATAAATTTTATACTTCCTAAATGTTATTGTGTGCAACAATATATCTTATGTATATTTTTTTTATTATATTCAAGATATATTACAAATCTTTGATGATCTATAGTTCTTGAAATCCGATCATTATTTTATTTTAATTTATTCAACAAACATATCTTTAATCTTTGATTATATCAATAATTAAAAATTTATTAGATGGGATCATATTAACATTCATATACCATATATAGATAATAATTTTCAAGATTTTGTCAATATTATAAATGATATTATTACCATATATATAAATCATGTTTAATACAATAAAATTAATAAATTATAATTTATAAGTTATGAAATAATATGTATTTCTATTTTTAGGAGGTGGAAATGGGCGGGAAAATTATAGTATTTCTATTTCTATTTTCCATAGGAAGAATCAAAATCATTTCCTAGATACAACATCCCACTTTTTACGCCTTCTTGTTTTCGTTATTGTCTGTAGTATGAATACACACGGGGTGAGTGTCTGGAATACACTCGTGGGGATACTTTCTATAATTAACGTTTATTAAGCAATAGTGGTAAATAGCATTTACAAACTGAACAAGTAAGCACAACACATAAACTCATGACACGTAGCTATAGATAGGCACATGTTTTTTCCATCTTATCCTATGTAACGATTTTTATCCCGTTAGCAGTTTGTACGGACAATCGGTCCCTCTGTAGCATGATTTTGGACCTTAGTTCCTTCGTGGCATAAGTATGGACGTTAGTCCCTTCGTATAGTTATGGACCTTAGTCCCTTCGTAGCATAGTTATGGACGTTAGTCCCTTCGTATAGTTATGGACCTTAGTCCCTTTGTAGCATAGTTATATTATTTATGCACATACATAGAATTCACAACATGTAACACGACATGTAGGATTCAAGCATTTTATAACATTAAGGAATCATTTCATTAATCATAGGTTCGCGTAGCATAGCAATTAAGGATCATTTCATTCAGTATGGGTTCACATAGCATTCATTCGTTTAATCAGCATTCATGATATTATCCATGACTTAAGCATGCATATAAAAGCGGAAAGTAAAGTATTAGGTTTAGAAGTTTACCCCCACCTTGTTCGGTGGTAACCCTCGTGAAGCTCTGTACTCTAAATCCTAAGTTCGTTCTTTCCCATCAAAGCCTACACATATAGGAGGTTTAGATCTCTAATTATGCTATATATATATATATATATATTTTAGATTAACTTAGGAATTCTCTCTCAAGGAAGAAACAATAGAGGAAAGGAAGCGAATCGGGAGCTTTCAAGGTCATAAAAGGTGTTGAAACGATCATGGAAGCTTTAAACGCAATCATAGGGTTTAAGGGAATCGTTTTGAGTTTAAACGAAGGTAAAATGAGCTTAAAACGGAGTTTTTAGAAGCATAAGGACATTTTTATAAATTCTAGAATATTGACATTGACCAAAGGGGTCAATTTGTAAAATCAGAAAAGGTTTGAGGTCTTTTTGATATTTTTGAAAACCTTTGGGGTCAAAATATAATTTTCAGAAGATTTGGGGGTTAAAACATAAACTCCAAAACATTTGGGGGTTAGAACATGATTTTCAAAAGTTTTGGGGAGAGAAATATAATTTTCAAAAGTTTGAGGGCTAGATTGTAAAAGATCCTAAAAATCTAGGGTTTGCAATTTGGTCTCTGGGCTTTTCGAATTTGCAGAACAACTCCTCCACCTAAACCCTACCCCAGCACCACCTCCCACCCCTTCCCATTGCTCGATCCACCTTGGCTGGCGACAACCCGTCACTGACGACACCCAATCTACTACTTATGTGTTTCTCTTTTTGGGCCACGGGCCTCGAGATGGGATTATCCATTTTACGATAATTTTGGGCTTTAACGTACGGTACATTTAATTATTATATCCTATAGCTCGATTAATAAATTACGTATTATTTCATTCTAAAACGCACATAATAAAAACAACGATTAAAGATTAAATTATTTAATTAATTTAATTATGCATAAGTTTGTCCTATATGTGTTACAGTTGGAATTGTGGAGTGGTACATTTGTTTAAATAATGATGTTGTGGGGAAAAAAATTAAAAATTAAAAGACAATAGTTGTGTGTGTTTTAGTCTTAATCCTATCTATTAGTTTTTTTATTCAACTCAGATTTATGTTCGTTTAAGTTCAATTCAATTAACTAGCAGCTAATTAGGTTTGATTATATTTTTTAGCAGCTAATTAGGTTTGATTATATTTTTTGAAATAGAACACAACATATTTCCTTCATCCTAAATATATATATATATATAGTTCTTTTTTTTTTCCCGAGGTTGTCAAATTTCTATATTTGATTATTATTTTCTACATTCATTTACAAATGTTGCCTATGCAATCTGGGAAATTTAAAATAATAAATATTGTACAGTTGTCCAATAGTCATTAAATAAATGTATTGTAAATTTGTGATAAGTTTATTTGTATAATTTGTTTTTCCAAAACAATTTCTAAAAAGGGAATTTTTTTTATTAATGTCACTTTCATATAACAAAAGATGCTTTTTTACCCATATATTAACATAAGTAAATAATTGTTTTTGTTTACCCACTTTTATTTAAAAGACAATTATGAGAAGATGCTTTTTTGCCCATATATTAACATAAGTAAATAATTTTTTTTATTTACCCACTTTTTATTTAAAAGACAAAAGAAAGTGACTTGAAAGATGTCACTATATATTCTTTTAAGTTAAATTGAAGAGTATTTTTATAATAAATAATAGAAAGTGGCTAATAAACACTTTTACTTATATATTTATGAGCAGAAACCATCAAACTATATGTAAATACACATAATGGTGGCACATGACATCAGCTGGACTTAAGTCAAAACAGACTTCCAATAACCTTAATGAACGACGATGGCAATCTAGTACATAATTCTTTGACTTGACTATATATTTTGAATAATAAAATATAAAAGAAATAGATAAGACACGATGTGCGCTCTGTCTTTCTTTGGCTAACAATAAGATTAAGAGATGAAATTTAATAATTAAATTGGCAGAACAACGACTTATAATAATATCGCAAATTCCGTCTCAATTCATTAGCGTAGGTTTGGACGGGGAATACGTGAGATTGAGAAAATCCTAGTTTTGAAATCTTAAATTTTGAAGTAAAGTTGAATAATAAAATGTATGTTTGTTTAAGAATTTTATAGAGTAGAATTATATTGTTAATGTCAAATTAATATTGAAAACGATATATTGATATAATATTTTATTATGAAAAAATAAATTTGGTAAGTGTATTATGAGATAATAGGTTTAGTATTGATAATGTAAAAGTTCATGAGTGAAAAGATGCAATCCGGATTCTTTATTATAATTCAGTATTGTATTTTATATGTCACTATAGATATTTAATTATATGTCATATATTAATATTAATGATATCATGACGGTTATTTTTAAATATATACCACATAAAAAACACGCTAGAAGAGAATATTTCATTTGGATGCATGAGACTTAGCTTTATTGCTTAAATATATGTATTTATCGACCTTATATATCCTTAAGTTACTCATTGAAAACTTAGAGAGAGAGAGAGAGAGAGAGAGATATGGAAGAGAAGAACAAGATATTGATAATCGGTGGAACAGGTTTCATTGGGAAATTCGTAGTGGAAGCAACTGCTAAATCCAAACACCCTACTTTTGTTTTCTTAAGAGAAACCACTCTTTCTGATCCTTCCAAATCCCAACTCATTGAGACCTTCAAAATTTGAGGATGATTTCCATTTTTGGACAATTAAGTATATATGTTTTTCATTTTTGATCCAATATGTTTCAATTTTTTTCAATTTTGGTCTTATATGTTTTATTTTTTTTCCAATTTCAATCCAATTTTGATTGAATGGCCACCGGGAAATCTCACGTGACATCAGCGATTTTGGGAATTCCAACCAGAATTAGACTGAAATTGGAAAAAATTGAAACATACAGAATCAAAATTGAAAAATTGAACTGAAATTGGAAAATAGTTGAAACATATAGGACCAAAATTGAAAAATGTATATTTGATTGTCGAAAAATGGAAAATGTCTTACATACCAGAACAAAAATGAAATTAACCCATTAAGAAATTTTTTGGTTGGTCAATCATAAAAAAATCACAGCTTGGAATCCTGAATTAATGGGTGTAAAATTTAAGAATGATACCACTTTGATACTGGGAAGAGGATAAATGAGAAGAAAACATATTGTAAATGAGAAATATTGTATTGTTGTCCATCAGTCATTAAATAAATGTATTGTAAATTTGTGATAAGTTTATTTATATAATTTGTTTTTCCAAAACAATTTCTAAAAGGGAAAATACTTTTATTAATGTCACTTTCATATAAGTAAAGATGCCTTTTACCCGTATATTAACATAAGCAAATATTTTTTTCCGTTTACCCACTTTTTATTTAAAAGACCAAAGAAAGTGACTTGAAAGATGTTTCTATATATTCTTTTTTTAAGTTAACTTGAAGTATTTTTATAATAAAAAATATTTTTTTAATTAATTTTTTTTATGTTTTGGATTTTCTTTTTCTATTTCTTTATTAATTTTGTAATGATGTGGCATTAAAATTTGACACATAGACTTAATTTTCCCTTCAAAATTTGTGGATTTTTCAATTTTGATGACACATAAGCATTCTGGTAGCCACGTCAGCTTGAAAAAATTTCTGGTCCGTAAATTGGAAAAAAATTGACACTATTTGTATGGATTATATTAGTTATAATTTTAGAGGTTTTGCTAATATAAACATTTTAATCATCAATGGATTAATACAATTTTGATATTACATACACAATTATATTAGATCTCTGACAAGATATATTATTGACACTTTAACAAATTGTTAACTTTATATTAAAACATATCAAGATTTTATGCCTACAATCTCCAAACTTACAACAAAGTCTAGATTATTCGATTTTACTAGCTTACATTATACTTTTTATTTTATTTTTTAGACATTATAGTGTAATAGCATAATACACAATATATATATATATATACTTATTTATTTATTTAACTTATCCAAAATTAATGAAACGTATAAAAAATTAATGCATGTAAACTAATTGTAGATCATCTTTGTATCACTTAATTAATAACATGCTATAAGTTTTTCCCATAGATACTATATATATTAATATGTATATATATATACACACATACACACAATAAAACTTTTATGCACTTGGTGCATAAATCCAAAATTCATGCAATTCGAATGGACGCAACCCATGATCACTTCTTATGTTCGTTATCCATGGCGTGCGCGCCCAATTGTCAATGCCCAACTCACCTTCGCGTGTTTGTTTTTTGACAAATATGTAATATCTTTTACTTATGTTTGTTATATATTTTAATTATGTTAGTGATACATTAATGTTATTTTAGTTGTATCCTTACAATATATTACATAGACATATAATATCATTTAGTTATGATAGTGATACTTTTATATTATGTTAATTATACATTTGCATTATATTATATAGTCATGTAATACTTTTTAGCTAAGTATTAATACATTTAAGAGTATGTATTAATACGTTTATGTTATATTATTTATACATTTACCTGATACAAGTGATACTATTACATTATATTTCAATTAAAATAAGTTGATATGTTTATATAGATGAAATAATATATTTATGTATAACTAGTCATGCATGTATATAATATCAATCATATCTTAATGTAGCAAGGTTTCAGCGAAAAAAAAAAAACAAAAAACTTATATTTAAGTTGTGTGAATTCGAGTTTTAATTAAAATAAGGTAATATCTTTATGTAGATGTCGTAATATTTTTATGTATAACTAGAGATACCTTTATGTAAAATTAGTCATATTTGTACATAGCGAGGTTTCATCGAAAAAAATAAATAAAATAATATATATACTGCGCGGATCCATATCGAATCTAATTTCACATATCTGAGACTCACTCATTCATATATATATTATCCTTTACAAGTTAGGTACAAATTAATTAGTGATCATTTAGTTAACTTGAACCTAACTTAATTGTTTTAAAATAATCTGCAGTCTTTGTAAGTGAGATATAATCATGATAATTTTATACATATCAATTTTATATTATTTTTTAAATATCCTATTTATATGGATTATATCCAAGCATAAAAGTTCACAATTGTTTGTTAATGTTCAAAATATAAGGGTGTTCATCTATCTAAATGGCTTATCTATGAGTATTCATTTTTGTTGTGAGGTTTATGATCATCTATCTCTCATCTAATGATTCAACTCGTCTTCTAGGAGAGAAACTTAACACCGGCAACCACAAGTAATCTCGGAGATGAAAAAATACCTCTTATATCAACAAATGTCAAGCAAGAGACTTCGAGTAAGGTAGTAGAAATAAAGGATTCAGGTACTGTCGAAGCTAGTGATTTCGGAGATGAAATATTTCATCCTGATGATATTTGTTCTTATATAGTTGGTTGTGGTAATATAGATTAATTAGGTTTGAAATTGACATTCACCTGTTTTGAATCCAAAATTAAATATGAACTTACGCATGGCTTAACGTAGTCATATAGTCGTAATGGAAAATAAAAGATACCGATAGATGTACGATTTGTTCCTTTTTGTATAATTAAATAATATAACATTGCAATATATTTGTAAGTATGATCCAAAAAATTACATTAGATTGCAAGGAAATTATATAATGGTGTAGTTGATACAACAATATTTATTTACAATTATCTTTTAAATGATTTTATATATAATTTATCATTCATCAATATTTTATTTCTAAGTGCTGAAAAAAAAAATGATTAACTAGAATTATTATCTTGTGTTTTAAAATTTCGAAATTTCTTATTCTTTTGATTATTTGAAATTTTTTGTCTTTATATGGGTTTCAAGACAATTAAAAGTTATCAAACTATTTGAATTTTTTTAATTATTATAAACAATAGATGGTAATAATAATAATAAAATGTTTGTCATATAAAATCTTTAATAGTAGTAATTAAATATAGAATATATGGTTTAAATTTTTTTAGATTAATATCTATAGAATATTGATTAAATATTGTATCCATATCAACTTCATTTTACATAAAACCTCACGTGAGACTGTCTCACGTAAGACTTACTCTCATTTATATATGTGTCCTCAACTTCGACATAAATATTTTATATGAGAGCCTTTATAGTTATAGATATAACTCTGTAAAACGGACATTCGTTATATATAACCCAAACCAAATTTTGTTTTTATGTCATGAGTTATGAGTTGAGTTGTCTCATAAAAGATCAGTAAAACGGTCTCACAAAAATCACATTTTTTGACAAATTATAAAAATCCATAGTTCTCAATTTTATTTTATATAAAAATTTATCTTAGTATATCAATACATGTTATATATATATATATATATATATATATATATATATATATATAATATGATATAATCATTATACACCTAATATGCATGTTGTAATAAAATACAATTTTTTTAAATATAAATTAAAGATATAATAAAAATATATATGATTTGCATTCGAATTTCCTAAGTTTAACTAACATTATAAGCTGTCTCAATCTTGCAACTGGTCTTGAATCCAATCTCGTGGGTATCATGCCTAAATTAATTCTTGATTTTAAGATATCTACTTTTCTACTATAAGATTATTAAATTAATGTTCATAACTAGATTTGGTAATATTTGAACCCAAGTATTACGGAATCTGAAATCTCATAATACTCACTTAATCGACTTCATTTAAGTAGTTTATTTCAATTTACGTGACTATGTACAATTTAGACAAAACTGTTAATCTCTTTTCTTTATAATTTTTGCTTTCTGTTGAAATGTACAGTTTTGAAATGTATATAATTTAGAAATGTACATAGAAATCTAAATTATATAATCAAACATGTCTTATTTGAATTTATATCCAATTTACATATCTGAACTCGACCCATGAACCCTAAACACCAGTTGATTGTGACACGAAATTACTAATAAGCATGCACAGTCCAAATGTGAAACCATATATGCTGCATTAATTGAGCTAAAACATTGTGTAGTCAAACAAAGGCCCCATCAAGAAAAGTCACTCACCGTCCTTAGCCAACCAAACCAATCCTTATATAAAGTTCAACTTACTTAGGCTTTACACTTCCCATTTCAATTCTTACAACATTCAACAAATCAACAACCATGAAAGCCTCAACCTTAGTACTATATACTCTCATGATAATGCTTGTACTTTGCTTAAATTCCAATGTCGTCGTCCAATCAAGATCCCTTCGTGCAGCCTCTACTACAAAGAATGATGTTTGGGAGATCATAGTCAATCATATGAAGCTGTTTACGAGCTTGAGTTCATCAAACGACCGCCATTTGAAGACTATGAAGCGCGTTTTTATTCAAGTTTCCGGCCCAGACGCAAGGGGCAGTGGCCACAAATGAAGAAGAGAAGATTTCGAAATATAACTCAACTTTTCTTATATATATATATTGCCTCATAAAATGGAGGGATAAACAAAATTCAATATGCAGGGGTAGCAATTGTAACTTATATATTATTCGGGTGCTGTGGTAATTGTTTCATTTTTTGTTGTCATTCAGATAATCTATGTTATCACTAGCTGATCTGCTAATGTTTTTTCCTTGAATTGAATGACAATCGAAAAGATACCTAGTTTATAAACACATTAGGAAGTTGCATTGTAATTATAAGGATAAGTTATTACATATTAACATAATAACATTAATTTGCTTATAAGTTTGTTTGGAGGAACAACTGTTTATCTACTTTGTATTAGATTCTTAATGTGCAAATATGGAGAAGAAGAAAAAAAAAGGAAAATTTTAATTTTCATCCTATAATTCACATATTGTCTACTTTTTATCACCAATTTTATGTATTCAAATTTTGATCCTCTAATTATCTATTTTTTGTTTCCAATTTTGATCTGATTTAGTTTGCTGAGCAATTCAATTATAGCCTAAGTGGATATCAGATTGCTTAATGTTGCATTTGGTTTTCTAACTATCACATTTTCCCAAATTGTATGCCACATAAGCAATTCCAACATTCACATATGTTGGTCTTGAATTATAGAGCAAAATCGAACCAAAATTTTAAAAAAAATGATACTTAAATCACCACAACTGAAATAAGCAAAATAAATCGTAAAAACAATTGACAAAACCTAAGTTATAGGATGAAAGATTTCAAAATTGCATTTTTCCACATAAAAAACAAAAAACTGCAGAGAGTAAATGAGTAATGGATTGAAGTAGTGTTTTCACATGATATAGACCCAATCAATCAAATTGAAGGATATTCATAACATCAAATTTGTTTCACTACAGCTAATAAAACTCAGAAATTTATTCCTACATAATTACATACAAACATGAGGTAACAAATACAAGGTGAACAACATAAACAATAAGCATCCAATATTAGGATCATCTAGCCTCATCAAGTTTCAATTGAGAAAACACCTCTGAATCATCAAGTCTCCTAGCATCTGAATAACTCTTGGAGTTGAGTACCTCTTCATCTTCTTCAATGGCAATTCTGTCAACCACAGGCATAGGCACACACCACGAAACCTCGTTCGTGCTATCTTCATACGCTTCTTTAGGAACGGCAGAGTGTTGGAGTTTCAAACAGTATTCTAAGTCCCATAAAACATCAACCATATTAGGCCTCTCAGCTCCAAATTCTTGCAAACACTTGTCCACAGTCTCACCAAACTTCCTCAAAGAATTTGGGTTTATTTTTCCCACAAGAAACGGATCAACAATCTTGCCTATCTCACCCATTCTATGCCATGACATAGCCCAATCAGCCAAGTTAACTTGCTCTCTACTAAGCCTAGTATCAATAACTGGCCTTGCACAAAGCACTTCAAGAAGAACAACACCAAATGAGTAAACATCCGACTTTTGAGTTAGCTGTAAGCATCTAAAATACTCTGGATCAAGATACCCAAAACTCCCTTTCACTTCAGTACTCACATGAGTTTGATCAAGAGGGCCTGAACGAGAAAGCCCGAAATCAGCCACTTTAGCTACATAATTCTCATCAAGCAAGATGTTGGTAGACTTGATGTCTCTATGAATGATTGTCCCTTTGGCTGCACCAATGCAAATCTCGAGTCTCTGCTCCCACAAAAAGTGACTACTCTTTGGCCCCATGTCGTAAAGATGTTCCCTTAAAGCTCCATTCTCCATGAACTCATACACCAGTATCATCTCATTGCTTTTATCGCAGTATCCAATCAAAGAAACAAGGTGATGGTGGTGAATCTTGGACAATAGAATTATCTCTGTGTGGAATTCGTGGAGACCTTGTCCGTGGCCCGTTTCACTTCTCTTAACTGCAACTTTTGTGCCATTTCTCAGCTTTCCTTTATATACTTTCCCAAAACCTCCTTCTCCAATGATCAAACTCGGATCAAATTGTTTGGTCGCGAAGAGAATCTCAGACAACGGAACCTTAAGGCCAAGGTTAAGATCAGCAAAGGGAGAGCCGCCTGTGCTAGTTCTTACACTAGTTCTACTATGCCAACTTCCTCCATTAATTTACCCCAATGGCCATTCAAAAGCTTGAACAGATATCCACTTCTTCTTTTTCAAACGAGCAATGAACACAATCAATATAACTAGAATTAAAATCACACCTCCAACACTCGAACCAACAATGATAAATAGGCCTTTTCTAGTTAAACCTTCGTGTCCTAAACCCAAACCCCTGTCCCCAACCAGCTCCATGATCTCTACTCCATTCAAAAACGCGTTTTTAAAACTCGTTTCATTGCTAGGACCAACGCTAACATTCACAAAACCAGAATCATCCGAATAAACCACGAAATCTTTGTATAATGGAACAGCTAGAAAAGGAAAAAGCTCGTTCGGGGTTCGACTAACAATGTCACAGAAATGCAGTCGAACATCAAAATGCCATGATATATTGAACTCATTTAGACTGTTTGAATCAGTATCAATCTTCATTTCTTTAGCAGTTTGGTAAACAGAATCAGGGGCATCAAATCTTGTAGCACTTCCACTTCGATAATTAGGCCTATCTGCATGAACTTCACTGTTTCTAGCAGTGCCATTGATCAACAAACAAGCATCATCAGGAATCCAATACCTCAACAAGGTATCATTATTCGGAGTAATATTTGCCCCTCCGACATTGATCCTATGAACTACATGCATTGCATTGTTTAAGATACCATTATAGTTCTCATCGGACCCTTGTCGAGTTATATGAAGAGCAGAATTGGGAATGAAATCTGGTGCTAGAACTACTTCGAATGCATTGAACACATAGCATTTATAATTATCCATACTATACAAACTAACGATGCCATGTAACAATTATAAACTACTTCATCAGCATGTCAATTAGTTAAACATATATAATTAATAGTACTCCTATATTTTTTCTTTTATTTCATGTCAACATCGTTTCATTTTATAAATACTTATGTTAGGATACGTCACCCAAATTAATGTCACCAAGTCTAGATACTATAAAATGAAGATACTATATATATTCAATTCTACCATTAATATTACCCATGCAACTTATTGTTTCCACCCTTCAGAGAAATATATATATAGAGAAGAGTTGGTGTGCCTGAGGTACAGTACCCCTACCCCTGACTCAAACTCTAATATTTTCAAAGAATATGATTAATACATGTAATAAATAATATTTTAAATAATTTTTTTTCTTAAAATATAATTATATAGGTAATAAGTCACATTATATAACTAATATTTTTCACTAATTAAATATACATTTCAATTATACAAGTAATGCATTATCCTTTCTTGTCCATTTTAATTTTATTGTATGTATGTACTGATCATAAAATTATCAAAATACATACAAATAAAAACAAAAGTCCAAACATTCTTAAAAGGACGAAAATATAAAAGTTAAATCATTATACCCATAAATGTTTCATATGTTGTTCTTTTTTTTTTAAACAAATTCATATGTTATATATATCCAATCACTCTAGAGTGAATTAATCTATATCATCATAGTCATAGCTCTCAATTCAAAAATTGGGATTCTTTCTAAATAAAGTTTATGGAGACCAGAAGTACAAGAGTAAGAGCAGAGAGTACTACTATCACTCAATAAGCTGCTATTACAGTTAATGATCTAGCTAGCTAGGGTTATGGGTATCATGCAGCAGGAGCATAATCATAATCTCCATCGTCGTCGTCCCCACCGCCTTCTGCATTGGCCTCCGGCGCATAGTCGTATCCGTGGGCCCTCTTCTTGCACGATAACCACTCTGGGTTGATGATGAGGGCCATTCTTGAAACTTTGGTTTGGGAATTTTGTCAAACACTTGGATTGGGTTTTGGTGATGTGATTAATGTGTTTGAAATGGGAATTTAATAACCACACATAACACATATTTAAGGAGTGGAAAAAGGTGGTGGGGTAGTTTTGGCGTAGGGCTAAGCGTGTGGTTTATGCTTCAAAATGTGCAAGACTCGAAGCCGATTATAGGTGGTGCCACGGTGGCGCCGCCACGTCGGAAATTGGAGTGGAGAATTGAATTCGTAGAGTGGGTTTTTTGTGTGGGAAAAGTTGGACTCATGCTTATATGGTTGAAAAGGAGGCCATGGTGGATTTGTGTGTGCATTATTGTGGGTTCTAGAAATCTTTAGAAAAGTATTAGGACATTTTATTCATTCCAACGTGGTGTTTTGAGATATTCAGTTCATTTCAAAGTAATGCACCAAAATAAAAGAAAACATTTATTTAATAGATATAACAACGGTATAAAATGACTATATACACACATTGATGCATCATTTAATAAACACATAACTATAATATAGCACTAAATAAAAGAATTTAGTACAAAAGATAAGGACAAACAAGAAAAAAAGTGTTCACTCTTCTTGATAATCAAAATGTCAAGATTGAACAAATTCTATATTCTAGAGTCACAAATATGAAACATATGAAGTATGTAATAAGGGAATTGATTTTATTGGGGGAATTTATTTTATGTTTTTCGAATATTTAAGACATAATGGTAAAGAATTAATTAATTACATTTGTTTGGATAACTTTAATTGGTAGCACTATATTTTTAAGCGTTATGCAAATGGAATTCATCAAAGGTTAAATTAAAATATTTATAATCCTTTTATTTGAAAGAAAGTCTAAACCGATCACCTATATACGTACCATACGTGAGTATGAATACTTCCGCCATTAATTTATCAAAATCACATTCATAAATCTAAAGATTTTATTAACGGAAAAAATCGCAATTTTTATTTGAATTGTCATTTTAACCAAACTTTTCACTATTGATCAGAATAACATAATCTTATATATGTAATTTGTTTTTTATAACCTTGATCAGTTTTGAAAGAAAAAAAAAATGTTGATGTGTCTAGATATTTGAATGTGGTTAAAAAGATGATTGAGGTCAAAAAATATAAGCTATGTTTATTTTGATCAAAAATGAAAATTTTGATTAAAATGACAATTTGAGTAAAAGTTGTGATTAAAAATAAGAGAATTAACTTAATTTATTACATTATAATTTTAACTCCTTTCACTCATTTGCAATTTATCGCAATGTTAACTAATAAAATTTTCCCAAAATTTAACAATAATCATAATATATATATATATATATATATATATATATATATATATATATATATAATAGCAGATCATAACACATTGTCATGCCACAAATAACTTTGATCGGATGTCAATAAATAGAGATATAATATATAAAATAATGCTAATATGCACACCATTGATACGTAAATATTCTATCCATTTAAGATTTGTGATGTGAAATTAATATTTTAATTAGATTTATGATATATAAACAGACACATTAATATGTTTCCACCATGAATTAGCTAGTAGAACTGAACGTCTCTATATTTTTTTTCAACATTTTTTATTTATTTTAATGCTCATGTTAGAAAACATACAAATTGCGGTCACCAAGATGTCATCTGTTGACAAAATCAAGATACTCATTAACATATTCCACTTAAGTTTTCGTTTCTTTTGAATTTTATTGTATTAACAACGGATGCACATGCATGCACCATATATATAATTACTTATTTCCACACGATATTATAAAGATGTATTTCGTGTCAATTTTATTTATTCAATTAATTAATTTTTATCTATATTCGTGTCACATCTATTTATTTAACCAATTAATATAATATATATGTATGTATATATATTTTATGTCATCTGTTTCTTTGTTTGTTACTTACGTTAGCTAGGTAGTCCATCCGGTTTCATCATAAATTCCATTATTTTTATCACATATCATGTATATATTAATCAATAACATCATTTATATACACACCCATTTGTCGTGCATGTGATCAATGACGGAGCCACATGAGGGCAGGGGGGACAGTGGCCCCTCAGATTTTAAAAAAGGGTTAATATCCCTAAATACCCCATTTCATATAACAACATCCTTTAATACCCCTCAATATAATAAAATAGTCCAAAATACCCAATTTTTAGTTAAATGAGCTTTTTGAACCCTTTGAACCCTTTGACCCACTTTTCTAATCATTTAATTTTACTACATTCAAGCACATTTTTCTAATTCCAATCAAGATGCTTTCTAATTTAATTAATAATTCTACTCCAAATATTGAATAGATCTGAACCCGAAAATGAAACTTTAAAGATTGATTGATTTTCCTCGAGAATAAGTATATAGGCTGGAATACTTTCCTCGTGCCAATACTGTCTAAAAACAGTGGTCAGGAATGAGTAACAATGCCACGTACGAATTTTTTCGGAAATTGAAAATCTAAATCGGGAATAAAACGTTCATAGAAAAAAATGGTATCAGAGCCTAGATTTATTATGAACTTGGATTTTATATTTATGTTTAAGTATTTAACAATTGGTAAGGAGAAATTCTCGAGAAAATATGGATCTGGACAATTGTCCAAGATGTTTACCATACAGGAGAGATATCACCAAATTTTGGCAATGCATGAACAGGAACATAGAGATAATGTCAATTATTGGCAGAATCAATATGTTGAACAAGAAAATGCAGGAGCCGACAGGGCAACCTTAAGGCAATGCAGTAGACAAGCGGAATATCACAGGGGTTTCCATTCGGTAAACCTGATGTTATATACCGAACTGATAAACCTGCAGGAAATAGTTCATCTAAATCATTGATGACAGAAGGAGAACTTGGATGGAGCGAGCTTTTTCCGGATACATCTAAGCTCTCTCAAGATCTTAGAGAAATCCAGAAGACAGTGCAAAATTATGGCAACCGCCGTAATCATCTACCAACACAAGTCCATCAGATCCAGAACCAGATGGAGACAATGATAAAATATCAGAAGGAAACCATTGAAATCCTTAATGATATTAAAAAACGAGTAAAAACCTTGGAGGACAGACCAAGTCTTACCGGAGGAAGAAAACGTATTGATTTCGGGACAGTACACTATTTACACCAAAAGGGGAAACCTACTGAAGTCGTACGTCCAATGACCAGAGATGAAAAGCTCATCGCTATCATCAAAGGAAAATCCATCATAAATTAAAGTGATGGACATGGAGAAGATCAATCTTGAAGATCTACACGAACTTACCGAGTCCTTCGCAGGATTAGGCATTGTGGATCTAAAGATGAATACAGGAGATGGTTCAGCTTTGGTTACACGTGACCAACACCAAAGACCACCTCCATCTGTAGATCCCAACGTAGCAAAAAGCACAGGTTCACATCATGTGGACGAACCAATGCCGCACGCTGGAGATTTCACAACAAGAGGAGATCCTATTGTTGCAGGAACTCGACAACGTCCCAAAAGGCCAAATCTCATGAATACGCCTTATGGAAAGACATAGCTTGAACCTATACATCCGTATGAATTAATGCTAAATCTGGATATTCCAGATTTCAAGAATCGAGAAGTACTAATCGATGAATGGGCAGCAGGAATGAGGGTTGTAGCAGGAACCCTTGACCTTACAAAAGAAGGATTCATCTTACTCTTAGAGATGAGTCTTGAAGGATCTGCAAAGATTGCATGGGATATGACAGCACCAGAGATGAGGAACGATGTTACAGCTGGTGAGTCATTGACAGGGATTGTCAATAATATGGCAAAATTATTCAAAATCCATTTTATCGGCGTAGGCTATTTCGAGAGAATAGAAGAGGAGAAAAGAAAAAGATATAAACAAGCCCTCTACTGCCTTGAGTTGCATGATATTTGTCATGTTGACGAATATATCAAATTATTCACCGAGTACCGATGGAAGTCCAAGATGGATGAAAAAGAGGTTTCGCAACTTTTCTTTGCGAAGATACCAAGTCCCTGGAGAGAAATGTTCATCAGGGAATACAAGAGTGCAGACGATTTGGATACTGTGACCAGAAGAATGTCTTTCTTAAAGGCCAAGTTAGCCGAATGGTGCTTTTTTGCTTTAACATATGTTGTCACGACCACATTTCTAATATAGCTACACGTAATAAATTTTTAATTTAAAACACCTGTAGGTGAGTGTATGACTTTTTTTAAGGAAAATAAGCCCATAGCATAGCCCACTGGGTCATTATCCATGTGCACCATCTCCGAACTCGTAGGAACTCAACAACACGGCCAATAAGTCCATGAGCTTATACATCAGCAGATTCACCTACAATGCATGAACTATATGAGCTAATAAGCTCAGTAAGTAGAAATTAAGTATGATAAATTAATTTCATATAAATCCTCCTCTCATATTTTCTTTTGAAATCACCAAATCTATTTCTATAACATTTGTTGAGGGTCTCCCCCAAATTCATCATATATACACATGTTGGGGGTCTCCCCCAAATTCACCATACAAACTCTCACTCGTTGGGGGATCTCCCCCAAATTCATCTTATTGGGGGTCTCCCCCAAATTCATCATATATATTAAACAATAATAATTATTAAACAACAATCAAACCTCAAATGCATGTAATATACAATTTTCACCGATTAAAACAATTATCTTACATAATACTATGTTTATGTATTGTAATTGCAAAATATATTTCTATTTACCTGTGTCTCCAAAGATTTTAAGTATATATGCTTCTAAATCATCACCCGTACACCCTTATTCTCTCTGCTGGTTTCTTCTCTTTTTTTTTTTATTATACAAATACGCTGTCTGAACTGAGGGAATTTATCTTTTATTAATAGAGGAAAACCTTCTGCTATCTCAGTTAAAGAACATAACTTATATATACCTCCCTGCAACCGCCTGAGATAAGCTTTCTTTATAAGCTTTCATTATTATATTGTTAATTATTAAATATATGCATAGCACTTGCACAATATATATATATATATTAAAAGTCATGGCATATGTTTTGCAATCACGTACACTTCTATATATATATATATATATATATATATATATATATATATATATAAAACTAATATTTTAATGTTAATGGTTCTCATTATATCCACAGCCACTTTCATATATATAAATAATATTATATAAATCAAACTTGTTTTTATTATATATACACATACACTTGCACGATATATATATATATATATATATATATATCAACATTAGATCTATTTTCTTTAAATAAATTATATTATCATTAATCAAATAATTTTTATCATGCACTCAAGCATCATTAGAGTCTCAAAATTATAATAAGGTTTTCTCATCACAAATTATGTAATAACACGTAATAATTCAATATTTAAAAGCAAATTATAATCATGTTAAATCACAAGCAGCACATAAATAATAAGAGATGCATATAATGCATGAAGCGTATTGGTCAATAAGTAGCGTGGGGCTCGGGTCTCACATATGTTCACTGTGTAATGAAAGATACCTTAACACATGTATAATTTATACGCATTTCGAATTTTTATATAATGAAAGATATCTTAACACATGTATAATTTATACGCATTTCGAATTTTTATACACTGTAAGTTGGACCCCTAAACAAAATTTTTAGCTTCATCACTACATGTGATGATTATTTTGAAATACAAAAGAAATACATATATTTCAATATATAGATAATCTCGTTTGCTAGAAATAAATATATATCCCAATTACTTTATCACCAATTAAGATTTCTATCT
Organism: Scutellaria galericulata; assembly: GCA_946896805.1. Classification (NCBI taxonomy): domain Eukaryota; kingdom Viridiplantae; phylum Streptophyta; class Magnoliopsida; order Lamiales; family Lamiaceae; genus Scutellaria; species Scutellaria galericulata. The sequence continues at coordinate 2,371,650 of OX335797.1, read as the reverse complement.
CGGGACAAAATTAGAAACGTCACAAATTAATGTCACCAAGATGTCATCACTTTACAAAATTTAGATATATATCATTTCCAATATACTAAGATTCCCATATATTAAAATGTTATAATATTACCCATGATTTAGCCCATCAGTTCCACATGACTTCAGGGGAAAACATATATATTTATTTGAAATAGGGCACTTATATAATGAAACCCAATGATTGGAAGTGCTTTAAAATCATGGTTCAAATTCTTGCTATAATTATTTATTTATTTATTGAAAAATCAGGTTTTACACCCTACTAAAAACTCAAGATTTTCTCAATATTACACTAATTCTAGCAATGGCTAAAATTTGCTCTCATGCAGCAGGGGCATAATCGTAATCTCCATCATCATCATCATCACCGCCTCCTTCCGCCGCCGGTGCGTAATCACATACGTTGTCTCCATCATCGTTGCCATTCGCCCTCTTCTTGCACCATAAGCACCCAAAAATATTGAGGGACATTCTCGTAATTTCGAGTCGGGAATTTAGTCCAACGATTGAAATTGAAGACGAAGCTTGGTCTTGTCTTGAAGTGTGATGTGATTAATGTGTTTGAAGTGATGAGTATATGAACCACAAATCACACGTATTTAAGATTAATGTGTTTGAGCTGAGAATTTACTAACCACACATAACACATATTTAAGGAGTGGAAAAAGGTGGTGGGCGCAGTTTTGGCGTAGGGCTAAGCGTGTCGAATCTGATGGTTTATGCTTCAAAATGTGCAAGACTCGAAGCCGATTATAGGTGGTGCCACGGTGGCGCCGCCACGTCGGAAATTGGAGTGGAGAATTGAATTCGTAGAGTGGGTTTTTTGTGTGGGAAAAGTTGGATTCATGTGGGTACCCATGCTTATATGGTTGAAAAGGAGGCCATGGTGGATTTGTGTGTGTGCATTATCGTGGGTTATAGAAATCTTTAGAAAAGTATTAGGACATTTTATTCATTCCAACGTGGTGTTTTGAGATATTCAGTTCATTTCAAAATAATTCACCAAAATAAAAGAAAACATTTAATTAATAGATATAATAACGGTATAAAATGACTATATACACACATTGATGCATCATTTAATAAACACATAACAATAATATAGCACTAAATAAAAGAATTTAGTACAAAAGATAAGGACAAACACGAAAAAAAGTGTTACACTCTTCTTGATAATCAAAATGTCAAGATAAATTGAACAAATTCTATATTCTAGAGTCACAAATTAATATTATGAAACATATGAAGTATGTAATAAGGGAATTGATTTTATTGGGGGAATTTATTTTATGTTTTTCGAATATTTAAGACATAATGGTAAAGAATTAATTAATTACATTTGTTTAGATAACTTCAATTGGTAGCACTATATTTTCAGCGTTATGCAAATGCACTTCATCAAAGATTAAATTAAATTATTTGTAATCCTTTTATTTGGAAGAAAGGCTAAACCGATCGCCTATATACGTACCGTACTTGATTATGCTTCCCCAATTAATTTGTCAAAATCACATTTCATAAATTTAAAAGAGTTTATTGTCAGAAAAAATTACAAATGTTATTCAATTTCACTATTGATCAAAATAACATAACCTCATAACTTTATATATGTAATTTATTTTTTATAACCTCAATCAGTTTTGGAAAAAAAAAAAAAAATGTTGATGTGTCTAGATGTCTATATGTGGTCAAAAAGATGATTGACGTCAAAAAATATATACTATGTATATAAGGTTATGTTATTTTAACAAAAAATGAAAATTTTAATTAAAATGATAATTCGAATAAAGTTGTGGTTAAAAATAAGAGAATTAACTCAATTTATTACATTATAATTTTAACACAGCAATAATTTTATTTTTAAACACACATCGTAATACCCCTTTTTTTTTTAAAACACACATCGCAATACCTCGGTCGGCACATTAGAGGTAATAATTTCCATAGAAAAAGTTATTGCAAGAGGGAGTGAGTATTGATTCTTATAATAAAAGACATTTCTCGATGAGTTTTGTTCTGTTTTTTAAGGGTTAAATGCAAAAAACAACCCCAACTATCGATTTTTTTCAATTTGCAACCTAATCTTTTTTTTTTTTCCCGATTGCAACCTAATCTATTGTTTTTTTTCCGATTGCAACCTAATCTTTTTTTTTTTCCGATTGCAACCTAATCTTCTGTAATTTATCCAGTTGCAACCTCCCTTCACTTTTTTAGCATTTTTCCGGTGAAAATATCATCACGTGACTAGCACACTTATCATTTAAAGGGTAAAATCGTCTTTTTACATTATGTATTTAACAAAATAAACTATAAAAATGATTTTGCCCTAAATAAAAAATTAGGGCATTTATCTCTCTTCACTTTCCTTAAATGATAAAATCACCCTTAAATGAATGTTATACCTTAAGTTGTGAGTGTACAAGTCACGTGATGATATTTTCACCGGAAAAATGCTCAAAAAATGGATGGAAGTTGCAATCGGAAAAAAAACAATAGATTAGGTTGCAATCGGAAAAAAAAAAAAAAAAGATTAGGTTGCAAATTGAAAAAAATCGATAGTTGGGGTTGTTTTTTGCATTTAACCCGTTTTTTAAGAGTGATATTATGTTATTGAGCTAGCCTTTTTCATATCCCTTGAGTTTGAGATATATTCTACAAATTAAATCATGCAACCCCTTTCACATATTTGTAATTTATCGCACGCAAAAATTTATATGAAACCGTTTCACGGATCTACTTCTGTGAAGCGGATCTTTTAACTCAATCCACAATCCTTGAAGTTAGGATATGAAGGTGGGGTCGGGCGGAAGTTGGCAGGTGGAGAGCACGCGCTCTTGGGCATCAACTTATTACACGGAGGTTGTACCTCCTCCCCACATATATACACACCAATATTAGTTTTTGGTGTACAACTCAATGTCTTATTATTCAATTCTTTACAATTAACTTTAAACCCAACTATTAGTATTTTATTTTATAACAATAATATAAAGAGATATTTTTATAAAATCGTCTTATTGGATATAAAAAACAATTTGACGTAGTAATGTATAAAAGATAAAGCAATACAATGAAAGAAAGATATTTGATTTTTTAAATTAATGTATAAACGCATTACTTTTATCTTTTAAAGTATTTCTTTTATTTTTTAAAATATTATATAGAATATTGAGATGATATTTTTTACAGATTCATAAAAGTATTAGCGATACATGTATAAGTATACGTTTTACAAATATAAGTATGGATTTTTTATTTTTAATAGTTATATTGCTACATAAATATGTGTTTTATATAAGTATGTGTTTTACGACTATAAGTATGCATTTTACACTATAAATATACGTTGATGCATTTTACAGCTATAAGTATGTGTTTTCAACTATAAGTATGCATTTTATTCTTAATAGTTATGTTGCTATATAAGTAAGTGATTTATATAAGTATGTGTTTTATAGCTATAAATATAAGAATGTGATTTATTCTTAATAGTTATGTTGCTACACATAAGTAAGCGTTTTACAGTTTTAAGTATGCGTTTTATTTGTTATAGTTATGTTGCTATATAAATATGTGTTTTACAACTATAAGTATGCATTTTATAGCTATAAGTATGCATTGTATTCTTAATAGTTATGTTGCTATATAAATAAGCTATAAGTATATGTTTTACAGTTATAAATATTCGTTTTACTGCTATAAGTATTCATTTAATTTCAATATTTATGTTGTAATAGTAAATTAATTTACTAATTAAAATGAATAAGATTATATTATATATTGGTATTTTTTGGAAAAAAAAATTGATCAACTAAATTGGGCTAAAACTTGGTTCTAAACCCGGTTCATAACTCCAGAATTTTTTTTTCCTTTTATTTTCCCGCATAAAATTGGCTGAGATGTAATGAAATTAAATGAAATTTACAAATTGAAAGCAACGGTATCAAAATTTGAAGAAATTCATTTCCATTGTTTTTGATTCATGTGGCTTCCTCTTTCCTTCGCCACAACATGCACCTCACACACAGAGTAGAAAAATATGGGGAAGAATGAAGGGAAAGTGATGCAAAATGAGCTGGGCTGCTAGTGTCATGGGTTGGACATGGATTTGGGTGTGGTTATTAAGTCAAATAGATTTGTCTCACGAAAGTGAATCCATGAAACGGTCTCACAAGAGACTAACTCTTTATCGCAATGTTAACTAATGAAAATTTCCTAAACTTTAATAATAATCATAATAAGAATATAATATATGTAGTAGCAGATCACAACACAAAGTCATGCGACAAATAACTTTGATCGGTTGTGGTCACCAAGATCTCATCTGTTGACAAAATAAAGATATTCATTAACATATTCCACTTGATTAAGTTTTTCGTATCTTTTGAATTTTATTGTATTAACAACGGATGCACATGCATGCACCATATATATAATTACTTATTTCCACACGATATAAAAATGTATTTCGTGTCAATTTATTTATTCAATTAATTATTTTATTTTTATCTATATTCGTGTCACATCTATTTATTAATTTAATCAATTAATATAATATATATATATATATATATATATATATATATATATATATATCATGTCATCTGTTTCTTTGTTTATTACTTATGTTAGCTAGGAAGTCGATTCGACCTCATCATATGTTCCATTATTTTCATCATATATCATGTATATATACATCTTATATATACACATTTTATATATACATATTTGATGTGTATGTGATGATTATTTTGAAATACAAATGAAACATATATATTTCAATATATAGATGATCTCGTTTGCTAGAAATAAATAAATATCCCAATTACTTTATCACCAATTAAGATTTCAATCTCGGGACAAAATTAGAAACGTCATAAATTAATGTCACCAAGATGTCATCACTTTACAAAATTTAGATTACATCATTTCCAATTTACTAAGATTCCCATATATTAAAATGTTACTCCCTCCATTCCTTTTTAGGTGACGTTTTGAAACTTTAATTTTTTTCCTATTTAATTGACGTTTTGTGCATTATTTCCATATATACCCCTATGATTAATTAATGTCTAAATTAAATACATTGTATAGTACCCATGTTTTCAATAGAGGCATGCACCAAAAAACAAAATGGTAAAAGAAAAACTTAATTAATGAGGGGTATATTAAAAAAATAAAATTATTTTTAATTTGTGTGTAGAGCTTTAGGACGTCACTTAAAAAGGAATGGAGGGAGTATTATATTACCCATGATTTAGCCCATCAGTTCCACATGACTTCAGGGGAAAAAAATCTATTTATTTAAAATAGGGCACTTATATAATGAAACCCAATGATTGGAAGTGCTATAAAATCATGGTTCAAATTCTTGCTATAATTATTTATTTATTTATTTATTGAAAAATCAGGCTTTACAACCTAATACAAACTCAAAAAAAATAAACTCAAGATTTCTCTAAATTAATAATTTCGTACAAATAGGAGAGGAAGAGGACTCTATAGCAAAATTAATAAGCAGCAATGCAGCTATTACACTAATTCTAGCAATGGCTAAAATTGCTCTCATGCAGCAGGGGCATAATCGTAATCTCCATCATCATCATCGCCGCCGCCTTCTGCATATGCCGCCGCCGCCGGGGCGTAATCACATACGGCGTCTTTATCATGGTCGCCATTCTTGCACCCAACGGCCATAAGAATATTGAGGGACATTCTCGTAATTTAATCAAACTATTAAAATAGAAGATGAAGTTTGATCTTGTCCTGAATATGATGTGGTCAATGTGTTTGAATTGATGAGAATATGAACCACAAATCACACGTATTTAAGGTTATGGAAAAGGTGGTGGGCGTATGGCTTCGCGTGGCGAGTGGGGTGGGAAATGTGGAAGAATGAAGGTGGTGCCACGGTGGCGCCGCCACGTCGGAAAATATGGTGGAAATGGGATTTGTAAAGTGGGTTTTTGTGTGGAAAAAGTTGGGTTTACGTGGATGCCATGCTTATGGGTGTGGCAACTGCCAATTTAATTCTGTGGTGGAATTTGTGTTCATTTATTGTATTGTGATTATTTGTGGGTCTACACATCTTGAAATAAGTGGGACATAAATTTATTGTTGAAATTTGAAAAGATGGAAATTGTCTTTTCAAACTTCTGTTGTTATGACCAAAATGTTTAAACGCAGCTAGTTGTTATGATATTTTTTTATAAAGAATTTTATGAAGAAATGAGGAGTCTAAGTGAGAGTTGATGGTTATTTATAATTCACTTAGCTAACAGGGGGCAAAAAAAAAAAAAAGAACAAGAACATGAACCATCTTTTTTTTTTTTTTTTTAAGATTTAATCACCACTTATTTTTTTTTTATCTTCATTTTTATGATTTTTAGAAGTAAAAATAGGTATTAGGGTCTGGTATTGGGTACTGGGCTTTTTCTCTGTTTAATTTGTGAAATAGTATTAGGCCCAATAAGTAATCCATGTTTTTGGGCTGGTTAAATCCGATATTTTTCTCAGTATAATAATAAACCAATCTAATTCAACTCCTTAATATATTTCTCAAAAAAAATATATATATATGAATGAAACAAATTAAAATATAATTTACAGAGTTCAATTCAGGTTGTATTCAGATTTGTAATTTGTACATGAATTATTTTAGACTCTTAAGATTTGTGTGAGCTTGTTTATTTGTCAATAAAATCGAGCTTTCAATAAGCTTTTATCAAGATTCAAGTCAAACGTTTGTCCAACTAAAATAGTTTGAATTTTTTTACAATTATTTTTTTCTACTTATTAAAGTTCACTGATTGTATTATTGAATCGTGCATTAGATTTTATCAGGTTTATATATATTATAACTTGTTTATTATATTTCTTGAATCAAAGATCAAATAAGCTTTTGTTGTAAATCAGCAAATGAAAATTGCAACCACAATCAAACCAAAAATCCTCGAATCCAAACATATTTCGACCTTTTAGTATTGTTAGGTTTAGTTAAGTGTTGAAAAATCAATTTTATTTGTTCGTTTCAAAAGCTTTGATTTAAACCAACTAAATCAAACCAAAAAGATCAAGGTAAAAGATTTAATAAGAGACACAACTAAATCGAACCAAAAGATCAAGGTAAAAGATTTAATAAGAGATATATCATATTATATGACCTAATTTATTTTATTTGATTTTTAAGTTAATTACCATTTACATCAAAAGTTTTAATTATCTGATGTCTGTATCAATGATCATTTCAAACATAAGATTTGTATCTGGCAGATAAAAAAAAAAAAAAAAGCTCATTGGAAAGAAAAAAAAATCTAGCAATATATTCCTAACTTCTTTAATTTAGCAAAATAAATTTTATAACTTTAACTGATCACCGTTAAAAATCAAAGTATAAATTGTACAATCTAAAGATTCGAGTTTATGTGTGAAGCAAAATAGCATGTTAAAATTGAATTGTAAAAAACAATTTTTTTTGAATTACAATAGCGTTTTTAAATCGTGATTTCTGTGCTAAGCTCATGCAAAAAAAATCATGATTATGATCATTTCAAACATAAGATTTATGTCTGTCAGATTAAAAAAAAAGCTTATTGGAAAAAAAATTAATCATTTTTTGTATTTAGCAAAAAAAATCATTAATTTTTCATAAATAGCAATATAATCCTAACTTTTTTAATTTAGCCGTTAAAAATCAAAGCACAAATTGTACAATTTAAAGATTCGAATTTATGTGTGAAGCAAAATAGTATGTTAAAATTGAATTGTAATAGTGTTTTTAAAACAATTTTTGAACTCGTGATATTCACATAATATAATTGCGATTTGAATTGCAATAGTGTGTTTATATCGTGATTTTTGTGCTAAATTCTTCAAAAAAGATCATGATTAAGTTTAGAAAACAGGTTTAATTTTACTAAATTCGTAAAATCAGGATTATTTACAATTTTAAAAAATGTGATAATTATTTTCATTTTTTTACAATTAAACTTAATTAAAAAAAATTAACTAAGAGAGAGGCTAGAGTTAAATGTATGGTGTATACAAATCAAAAGGAAATCCATAGTGTGGTTGAGGCTGTTGAGCTAGATGTCACGGGCTTGTTCTCTTAACAACGGCTCGTGCAACACTTAACTCCTTTCCGTCTTTTACAATAACTAAGTCAGCCTTGCTCACGATTGTGTGTGCTAAGTAAAAGGCTAAGTAAGAACATACACTAAAATATTTTGGCAGAACTATTATATTCATTCAAACTCAAAATGCTTGGATTCATGTATAAGTGTGGATTATTACAGCCACCTCTCTAATGGAGAGTGGGGATCAAGTTGATCCAATGGCTAGAAGTAGTTCACTAAAACACTCCATAATTCTCTACAAATACATGAACAGTTTAGACAAGTTTCAAAACTATGTACAATGATCATACACTATTCTAGATACACTCTAGAAGTTTCACTATACATGTGGGCTAAATACTTGGACTATGAAATATGGGCTTGGACATGGGTGAACCTCCTAACTCATCCAATATTTGCCAAATTCGGCCCAAATAATTTCAGGTGCGTGACATTTTACCTCATATATTCCGTCATCGTCATCGTCGTCATGTGTTGGACTACCACAAGTCTCCTTCAAATTATCTCGTGCCTTGGACTTGGATAGTTCATTCTGTATAATTCAATAAAAGATTAAAGATTTAAAGATTAAATATATATAATATTACACTATATAATTCAATTTTCATACTTTAATACACATACTTTTTGACAATTTTGTTGTTTTTATTTTTAATTCTTTGTTGTGCGACAAACTGAATCAAGTGATCAATGCTCACATTCAAATATTATGTTATTGATTTGTATGTTATTTTTTCTCCTTTTCTCATAGCAGGTTTGATTTTTTTTTTTCTTTGTTAATTTTGTCTGGAGTTATTTTTGTGACCATTTTTTACGTGCACTTTTATTCCCTCGAAAAGTGCATTTTTATAGGATGAGTTGGACGAATTAACTCATTCACAACACTTTGTAAATGGGTAATCCGTTTACTCATGTTAGGGTATGAGACACACTTACACATACATTACCCTACTCATTTACATCCCTCGATGACCCGGATGAATTTTGGATTTGTTGAACTCATCGATTGTGATTTATTTATTATTTAGACGTACAAGATATTATTGAGACAAATATATTTCATCCTTATGTGTTTAGATTTGTATACGTGTACGTTCAAATATGAAGTTGCTATACATTCAATGTTGTTTGGAAGGTCTATATACTTTTTCTTTTTTCCTTTTTTAAATCAAGTTATTTATTTTCAATTTTATTTAAATTTGGTCATATGTACTTTTTAGTTAACATAAATATCAAATTTAATAAGGTTTAAGGAATCAATTATTTAAAATAAAGTACAAGACACCTATTCAAAAGAAAAAAAAAAGTAGGGACCAATTTCAAAAGAATTGAAGTAAATATTTATAATCTACATAAACATAATTAAAATATAAAAAATACATAGACCAATTAAGCCTAAAATTTTCCAAATAAAATTTAAACAAAAAAGAAATTGTATGTGTACATCATTCACTTATGGTAGGGGACCTTAGTGTGACTGACAGAAGCCAACTTAAATGTGAATAAAACCAATAAATGATGCATTGGGCAACTTGAGTAGGTCCAAACTATTCAATATAGAGTTGCTAGCTAAATAATTGGGTGCACCCACTAAAGGACCACTTTTCTGATTTTGGGGTACTAAATATTAAATGTGCAAATCTAATCAAAATCCAGTTTCCTATCATTTCATTTTAGACTTTTGTCAGTAGAAAAAGAATGTAAAAAAAAAAAAAATACTCCTTCTATCCATTTGGAAGTTTTTTTTTTTTTTTTTTTTTTCATAAATTAAAGAATATAAAAATTGGACAAATATACTCTTAACCAATTAAGAAATTTATGATTCAAGATTGAAAATAGAATTAAATTAATTACATAAAAGGTATCATATTAAATCACTAAATTTTAGCTAAGGAATAATTTTGAAATAAAATTGTATAAAAGTGTAAAACGACACTTAATATTAAACAAAATTTAAACTCCGAAACAAAACTTATTATGAAATGGAGGGTGTACAAAATTAGATGGGTATGTAAGTGTGTGTGGATCGAAGGGTGAGATATGTTTTAAGGGTCTGTTTGTTTATCCTTATTGAGCTTGATAGTATACCATATCAACATGTTTAACGTGTTTGCTTGAAAAATGTGAATACATGATATAAAAAAGTGTTTGTTTTTATATCACTCAACCTTATGATATGACTACTCATATGGATGGGTGGATAATATATCTCATATATTCAAGTCAACTCATTATTTCATGAATATATATAATCAATAATCGAAACAAACGTACAGTAAATGTATACAATAATACCTCTATAGGTGACCATTTGAGTTCAATCTAAACACCCACACTCTAATCATGGGCGGCTTGAGAAAAATCTAACATATATGGTTTATCATTAATATTGACCACTCGATGCCTAAATTGACAGGTCTACCCAATAATTAATAATTACAAGGTTTTTTTTATCAATACATGTTACAACTTACAAGTGTATAATGATGATAATTATTCATATCCACATGATGAGCAATAGTACTAAGAAATGAAAAATAAAAATAAAAAATAAAATTGGAAGTAAGCACAAAATGGATAGTAGGGTAAGATTAATATAAGTGAACTCTGATAAAGTACCCAAAGTGGTCCCTAAACTCTTAAAGAATGGCTAATATTCCATTTGTTTTCTGTATACATCTGATCTTGTAGACCCTATTTAATTAAGCTTTGAAATTCTACAAGATGTGGACGGTTGGGACTTAAGAGTTTAGAATATTGACCATTTGCTCATCCACGTTTCTTAAAGAAAGACTAAATTTTCAAGTTAACTTTTGTATGTGTGTATATATAAGTGGTTAGGTTAAGCCTATGCTACATCATACATGTATATATATTTTATTCTATTATGAATATGAATTGAGAGTTGACATGTCTTCTAAAATTAGATTCGTGATCTGATCATACAAAAATTGTACTTTAACAATATTAACAACACATGAAGATGAAACGAGTTTGCATTTATGTAATTTTGGTAGATATTTTGATATTAAATGTAATATTTTTGTAAGTGTTACATTTACTATAAATGTTTATATGTTAATAAAATATAGTTAAAAGTATTATTGTGTATTTTTATTTTATAACTTTTTAAGAGTAATAAAATAAAATTTTAATATCTTTAAAAAATAGATTTCTATTATCAGTAAATAAATAAAATAAGAATTAAATACTTATTCATTGCAAAATGGGTTGGATATGTTTCCATCAAAACGCTAACTTTGGTGTATAACTTAAGCTAAATTTGGTATTATGGGTTGAACTTCTAGAAAGGATGTAAAATTTGATCTCCTTATAGATGTGTGATAATGATAAATCATACAAATATTTGAATTTCGTATTTCATTATATTAATACAATTTACAATATCGTAAATATATATATATATATATATATATATGAGATATAATAAAATGAAGTACAAAATAAATATAATAAACTAGTACTGTCAAAATGGACTAGTCCAATCCTACCAAAACGATTGAGAGGTCTGCCATAATTTGACATATGACTCATTTATTTTTATTTTTCTAACACTTAAATAAGATATTGGTAATAATGATTAAAAATAACCTAGTCCAATGAAATAATGATTTATAAAATATTAAGTTGAGTCATTTATTTATAGGAATGAAGTAACTTTAAAGAAGTATCTAATTTTTACTTGGATTTTACGTACAATTAAATGCATGTACAACTGAATAACATTTATATATATCGTTTTTCCTTTAAAAAGAATGAGTGAATCTTATGTGAAACCGTCTCACGAATTTAGTTACGTGACATGAGTTATCCCACAATTCACACTTCACAATTAATATATGAATTTGTGAAAATAAATTTTTTTCGTAAGATTTGTCTTTTTGTAACTATTTGTAAGATTATCTCATATAAGTTTTTGTGATAAAGAATATTTACAATAAACAGATCCATAGATGATAGATTAGGTTGGGAAAAGTGAATTATATAAAAAATTGTGGGTCAGGCCATCCCACCGATCAATTGGACACTCTAAATAGAACATAGTCAATTAGGACCATTGAAAAAGTACATAATTGTGAAGAAAATTTGGAAAATATTGAAGATTGGGTAATTTGATTTTGGGACCTTACAAGAAAGGGAGAGTGCCTGCTACCACTATATTGATTTCGAAATGGGGAAATGTGATCTGCTAGATATTTTTCCAATTATTGGTACTCTTATTGTTGTAAATTATTTTAATAAAGAAATATGATTTATTTATATTGAATATAAAGTTTTCATTTGGTCTGGAATAATAAATAAATAATTAAATTGTATGTAATCACTATTTTTTAAAGGTCCGTATCTTTTTATAAATATGCGGAAAAAAATATCATATTTTCGATCTCTTCTCTAAGATGAAAATTAGTTAATAGAAAAAAGTAAATACCATCGCATCCAACACATAGATAATGGAAATATCAACATATTCTTAAAGAAATATATATATATATATATATATATATATATATATATATATATATAAAATTTGTGGTTCATGATCAACAATTATTTTGATTAACACATTTAAAATTCAATAATTAATATAACACCATATTTTTGCAGTTCAAGTTTTATAAAGTGTAAAATCAAAGAGAATTCAATGAAATACTGTCCATTATTTTCTACGAAAATTTTCTAAAAATTTAACGACCATGTTTGTGTAAATTTGCATACCAGAAATTTCTTAACTAATTTCGATTTCATAATTTTATACTTGGTAAACTGATATGGTATTCAATGTAGTTTTGCACATTTATACTTGGTATGAAATTGTAGGTAAATTTAGATTACATGCAATAATAAGAGTGTATGTCTGACTTTTTTCAAAATATTTTATAAGCTCTCATATCATATGATTGTATTAGAGCTTATAATATGTGGTATTTTGTTTTGATAATAAGTTCCTAAATGTTTGGATATAATCAGATGATTGAGTTTATTACATGTTAGTACTATTGACAATTAAGTGAGGTTTTTTCTTTCCATCACCACCTCATAGGCTTTGAGGTACTATACTACCAATAAAATTACATTGATTATAGTTTTATTGAATTAATTATGATCCAACTTCAACAAGTTTAACAAATATTTAACAAATAATTGTTTTTTTTTTAAATTTCAATAACAATATTTTTTATGTATAATTTTTATATTTTGATTAGCTAGTCTACATTTTTTATGTTAAGGTATACTAAATACTTTTTAATGCCTCTTTAAAAACGATAAGTGTAATATATATATATATATATATATATATATATATAGTGGATTCTTTTTATTGACATAGTCGGGTTTTAATTGAGTTCGAGGTAAGAATGATTCCCCAATAGCCAAGGCTATGTTTGTTAATAGAAAAAAAAGCGAACAAAAAAGGGAAAGTTAATAGAAAAAACAAAAGTAATGTACAAAAGATCCCAAATGAAGATTTTATTATTAATAGGAATAAAGCAAAGAAGGGCATTTTTATTAGTACTAATAATGAAAAAAAAATTAAAAAAACAAAAGGAAAACTGTCAATGCAATTATGCAACATTCCACCAAGCTGCAAAATAGAACATTTTATTTATTTATTATCTTTTTTTTCCTTTTGCCATCACAAACCAGCAACCACTGCCTTTTTCCCAAGAGACACTTTCTTTTGATAGTAGAGAAATGAAGAGTTGTCCCAATAGTATAGTCGAGTTAGTAAAGTCTGTGATAATGTGGAGAAAAATCCTACAATAATCTAAATTTAAATTCCACGCAGGTCAGATTTTCCATTAAAGTATTATGGAAGTTTGTTCTTAGGTTTCTATCATGTTGGCGTAGGGCAGATTTTTCATTAAAATATTGTAGATATTTGTCTTGAGGTTTATATCATATTAGCTCTTTTTCACAAGTGTCTGTCAGTCGCACACAAATCTTGATTTACATCTCATCTGATTGAGAAACAAAGAACTCCCACACTCATATTGGGATGTAATCGAAGGATGTAAGTTAAGGGATGTGCTGAGTAACAGACACCTATAAAAGAGAGCCAATGTCACCACCTTACCAACTCGACTATTGGGGTAAAAAAAAAATTGTATATTTAATGAGGAAACTTTCTTACCATTACTAAAAAAAAAAAAAACCAGCGTCGCCTGAAAATAGTGTAAGTGCTCTCTATTTATAATTTTAGAACTTTGAATTCCCATTTTAGAACTTAGTGGGAATCAGCTTCTAAGCTTTACATTCAACCATTTTACAGAAACCCCATATTTATGTTAACATTTATGAATTTCGAATATTGCTCTGCCATATAGTTTTGAACATGTAGTCTGTTGTATTGTTAGTGATAACTAGCGGTCCACCCGCGCTATGCGTGATTTTTATTTATTGTGTTAATATTTGCAATTTATAATAATATAATGAAGTTGTATAAATTAATATGTTATTCATAACATCTTTTATTATTTAAATTTAAAACATGTACCATATAATATTTCATTCAATCATAATAATTAATCTTTCCTTTTATATTTTTTAAAATTTGTATATTTCACTCTCATATTCGAATCATCATATATAGTTTTCTTACATTATTTGTTCATTTCTCTCTCACAAAATTATTTGTTCAATTTGTGTTTAGTGTACAAAGACAATTTGGTAGGATCTCCTTAGATGAAGATATGAGACAATAAGATCCGAAAGAAGTTTTTTTACCTTTGAATGTTTAGCAAATCTTGTATTCTTTCATTTTTTTAGTTTTATATAGATTTGATAAATCATTATATTTACGACTTTTTATTGTTCTTTTTTTTCTTTAAACAATAAGATGTGGAAGAATTTTTTTACCTTTGAATGTTTAGCAAATCTTGTATTCTTTTTTTTTTTTTTACTTTTATATAAATTTGAAAAATAATTATATTTACGGTTTTTTCTTTCTTTTTTCTTCATTTTTTGTATATCTTGTTTTTTGTTTTCCATTCTCTATGCATCTCTTTTGTTGTTCACTCTATATATATATATATAGAGAGAGAGAGGCTCTGTAAAAAACTTAACTGAGATCTACAACTTTTTCTTCATAGTGCATCATTGTTTGTTACTACTTTAAGAGAAGTTCTCATTTTCTGCGAAATATTATGTGGGATTCATAACTTTAATAATTTTTAATTGAATAAGGGCAAATGTGCAAAAATACACCTAACATTGTTGAAGATGAGCGAATATGTCATCAATCTTTTTATGAGTGTAAATATATCCTCAATGTTTGAATTTGAGAGCAATTTGACCATATTCTTCTTAATTTCTATGGATATTTCATATTCTATTAGTGCAAATTAATTATATTTTTTTATATGTATTATATTATGTTTTAATCATTTGTATTGAAATATTCTAAATTAATTTTAAACTTATTGATGAATTTTACTATGCAAATAGATTTGAGAATTAAATAGATCTAAATTTTATAATAATGACCAAATAAATAATTTAAACACAAACAAAATATTTTATTCAAAAATCCGAATAATTTTCCTTTATAAGTATAGAACATATGAGATTTTTATTTTCAATATTATTAAGTTTAGTATAAAATCCTAAAAATATAATTATTATTTAATAAAAATTAAATATAATTTCTTATGAAAATAAACGTTATTTTTAAAAATTGAAATTGATATAGGATTAGAAATGTTTCAATACAAATAATTTATTATTTAATAAGAAGGATGTAAAAAAAAAAAAAAAAAAGAATTTTGACAAAGTTGCATCATAATATAAAATATTAAAGGCATATTTGCACAACTTAAACATTGGGGGTGTATTTATTCCCAAAAAAAGATTAAGAGTATATTTTGCACTTCTTCATAAACATTAATGGTATATTTACACCTTTACCCCTGAATAAAATGACATTTGAGGTGATTAAAACTTAACTAAATGAGCTAAACATGAGCATGTAATTATTTTATAATATTCCTTGCATTGATATTCTACAATTCAATTATTTTTCCCACATACAATATATAAATGGTGTGCGAATTTTTTGTTGGGTTTGGACTTTGGAGTGTGGATGTCTTGTCCAATGGATGCATATATACTTATATTTTTCTTCTACTGTTTAATAAAATGTTTTGTTTCATAATGAAAAAAACATATATATCGTCAGATATTATTACTTTATGATACATGTTTAAAAACTTATCAAATTCTAGTTGTAGATATGAGTGGTTTTTTCTCTTTTCATGTTGATTATTATATCTACACAGGACCACAGGTAATCAGTTGCTTCATTATCAATACAAATTAGTTAATTCATTTATTATATCTGTTGTAAATTTAGATTATTAACATTTTTCTTTTTAGTTTCAATTATGTGAATTAAGTTATATATATATTTGATAATCTGGTTGTAATATAAAAATAGGAAACATAATTAATTAAAATATAAAAATATTTTTTATTTCATTTTCAAAATTTCGGATGGAGTCGACGAAAATTCTGTCGGTAATGTGCGATTTAGTCGTTTTAATTTTTTCAAAATTAATGATGCGATATTATTTTTTCCTTCAACAATTTGGTGACATTACAAGAAAAATGAATATTTGCGACAATAAAATGTTGTTGTAAAGACATTGATAATTGTCGCAAAAACGTTTTGCGACAACATTTTGTCACTAAGTTATTATAGCAAAAGTCTTCTCGCAAATAGTATTTTTTTTGCGACAACATTGTTGTTGTAAATAAGTTTTTTTTCATTGTATTTTTGTGACAACGTATTGTCAATTTATATTAACATTTTTTGACGACAATTTGTTGTCAATTTGATTCATATTCGAATATTCGAATTCCAAAATTTATACTTGAATATCATTTGATTTTTTCCACAAAAATCTTCCACTTCTTCCTCCTCCTCACAAACGTGTTTAACTAAATTAATAGTACCAAATTGTAAATTCATATAAAAAAATTACATGATACAAGTACCTAAAAAAAAATCAAGCAATTATATATATGCATATATATATATATATATATATATCAATACATATTTTATTTATAAGGAAAAAATATATAAATGTTATTAAATTAATATATATAAATATATTATAATTATTCAAATATTCGTGAATACTCGAATCAAATATGATTATATTTGTATCTCTTATTAATATTCAATAAAAAAAATATTCTTATTTGAAAATTTCAAATTCAAATCCTCATATTCAAATTTGAATAACCTATTCAATCAAAAATTGTAACGCTTAGAATAAAACGATGCATAATTGACTAATTAAATAATTAAACCCCTAATTGTTTGATTTAATTACGTGCGTTTCAGAAAAATAAAATAATGTATGATTAATTTATCGGATGTATAATATAATCGAAAAGTATATGTTATAATTTAAAAGGTATCATAGTTGAAAACCGAAAGTTAAAATGTTAAAGGGCGGCCCGTTAAGGGTTTGAGGCCCAAATCGCGAAGAGTATAAAGTCGTAAAAAGGAAACACAAAGGGAACAAGTTGGATCACTTTTGGATAAAGGTCTTTCTCTCTCTTCCTCTCTCTTTAGGTTTCTGGCCGGCTGGCCTGAGCACTGTCGTGCCGCCGCTGCCGTCGCCCTTTCCTCCTTTGTTTCACTCGATTTTTACGTCGAAACGTAGCCCTCGCCAAGCCCATTCCGGATCCGGACTCAAATCATCCAACCGACATCGGCTCTGCCGGGAATCGGTTGGAGAAGATCCGGCCTCTCCCATTTTCTCTCTTCTCTCCTCTCTTTCTCTCGTCCTCTCCCTATCTACCTCGCTGCTGCTCGTCCTCCGTCGCCATTGTCTATCGCCGGGTGTGTGTGGAGTCGGGGCGGCGTTGTGTAGCACCGTCGTACGTCGACGGGTACGCACGGTGCACACTTGGTGCGTGTGTGTGTTTGGGGCGACGCCTCGTTGCGGCGTCGTGTGTTGTGGAGTCGGGCGGCGCTGTGCGTAGCGCCGCCGTGTGTGTGTGCATGCGGTGTCGCCGGCGACGAGATGTCGCTGGCCGGGAGTCGGGGTGTGTGTGGCAACGGGGGAAGGGTTTTGGAGAGGTGGGGGTTGTTTTGCAATTTCGGAAAGGTCCAGGGACTTGGGTGCAAACCCTAGTTTTAAGTTTATTTACGATTTAGTCCCCGAGCTTCCTAAAATATCGTTTAAGTCCTCAAACCTTCAAAAATTATGTTTTAACACCTAAAGGTTTTCAAGCTTTAGACTTTGACCCCCAAATCTACTGAAAAATATATTTTGACCTCAAAGGTTTTAAAAATATAAAAAAGGTCCTAAATCTTTTCTGATTTTACAAAGTTACCCCTGGTCAAAGTCAACCTTTTACAAAATTTACAAAAACACCACTGCACCTTTAAACGCTCCGTTTAAGCTTGTTTTTCCTCCGTTTAAGCCCGTTTTTCCTCCGTTTAAGCCCGTTTTTCCTCCGTTAAAGCTCTAACCGATCCCTTTACACTCTATGATCAAGTTTCAAGACTATGTTTCGTTTCTCTTCCTTCAATGCCTCTTCTTTGAGAGAGTTCTATATTAAGTATGTGTAATTATCGTAACAAAAATCTAAAGAACCTCGTTTGCATGTGTAGGCTTTCAAAGCTAAGGAAATGTCTTAGACTTAAGATTCAAAGTTTCACGAGGATTACCACCGAACGAGGTGAGGGTAACTTCTAAACCCTAATCTTTATATTTCTGTTAATAAATGCATGAATGACGATAAACGAACGCATGTTATGTGAACTTATGCGTATGTAATGAACCCTAATCGTTAAGCTATGTGAATCTAAGATTTAGGAAACGACCCTTAAACGCTATGAATTGTGAACATATGTGCCTTGAGATACGTGCTGTGATTTCTATGTTCATGCATGCATTATGAATGTCTTATGAATGGACTAAGGTCCAAGATCATGCTACAGAGGGACCAATGGTCCGTAATGTAAGACGGGGAGTACCCGTACCCTTCTGCAGATATGAGCTATGATGTTATGTGCTATGCATTCTACGTGTTGTGTTTAATTGCTGTACTTTTACATATTTGATTAGTTTAACTGTTTAATAAAGATAAAATATGGAAATTATCCCTACGAGTGTATTCAAACGCACTCACCCTGCGTGTATTCACGCTATAGGAAACGATGGAAGTGGAGAAGCATAGCGAAAGGAGTGTTATGTCTAGTTGTGTCTTTTCCCTTTTTCGTATTTCGATTTCTCTAAACAATGTTATCGATCGTTTATAAAGTCAAACTGTTTTTCCGTTATGGATCCTGTATGATTTTTCCGCTGCTTTGTTTTCAACGTTTTCTTCCGGCTAGATGCTGAGGGTTTTGAACATGTAAAACCGTATGTTTATCAGTTTCCGAAGTTTCTGTTTCAAATGTTATTTTAAATTTTTATTCGCCTTTTATACCTGTAAGTTTTAAAATGTATGTTTCTTTTCCCTCATTTTCTACACGTCCACAAAAAAAATTCTGATATTTTAAATCATGAAAACGGGGAACGTGACAAAAATATTTTATTTACAACCATACCAATTTAAAGAGGATCCAGACATGTTATTGAGAGAGAGAGAGAGAGAGGTACGTAGTTTTTGTAATATGAGAATGAATCTAGCCATAAATCTTTTGTTGGGGTACTCAAAAAAAAAATAGCAGCACGAAAATAGTACTATAAATAACCTGCAACATACCTCTTGGTATTCGGAAGCTTTAGTGCTTTTCAAACTGCGATTTCTGCTAAGTTTTAAAACACACAAACTTGCCCACTTGACCCATCCTCCTCTTTTTCTCTTCCCAAAAATGCTAATCTCATATTTAAACCAACACTAAAGATAAATCTTTGCAGATTCTCAACTCTTCTTTTATTCTCTATGACCTTTCACAAGTGCGATTTCTTTTCTGATTTTGCAGGTATATATTTTTTTATGCCTCATCAAGTTTATATATTTCAATACGACAAAGCTAGCAAAGCATCATCATCATATATAGTGTGTGTTTTAACTTTTTCTATTTGAATTGTTACTGCAAAAGAGTGATTGCTTTTGCAAAACATCTTTAGGGCATGCACCATTTCTTGCTAATCTCTCTCTTCTTTCTCTCTCTCTCTCATCAGGGGTTGAATATGGATCTTAGGACAATGATTTTGGGGCATTTTTTGGTGATATCTTTGGCCTTGAACGCGGGGCTTTTATACAGAGACTACTTCAATGGAAAACCCAAATCCCAAGATGTTTTCACCTTCAACAATGAGTGCAAGAACTCATCAAACCATCTTGCCAAAAGGGCTTTTCTTGAAACCAAATCTTCTAAAGCTCTCAGTGAAGTTATTGATCTTG
This sequence comes from Scutellaria galericulata, assembly GCA_946896805.1. Lineage (NCBI taxonomy): Eukaryota > Viridiplantae > Streptophyta > Magnoliopsida > Lamiales > Lamiaceae > Scutellaria > Scutellaria galericulata. Next base: position 2,351,089 of record OX335797.1, on the reverse strand, counting down.
ATCAGTTAAGTCTTTTTACTTTTACACAAACACCCTTTTTTCATCTACCCCTCTTTCTCTCTACTTTTTTGCCGCCCTCACATTTTGAGTGGTTTTTTTTGCTTGGTAAAAAAAAAAAAAAAAAAGTGGGGTTTGACCTTAGATCTTTGTCTTAGTTTCTATTTAATTTGAATTTGTAGACTTGGTTTTGTAATAATGAATATCTTGAAAAGATTCAAACTTTGCTATTACACTACTCATATCATAGTGGAATCTGAATTTGCAAGAATGAATTTCATATTAGAAAAAAAAAGGTGGGATTTGGTTTGTAATAATGATGGATCGATACTAAGTAATTCCTCCGTCCCGGTTTATTTTGCCTATTTTGACCGGTACGGATCCTAAGAAAATACAGTTGACTGTTGGTTGGATGTTTAAGTTCATGTTTTTTTCACTTTAATTAGGAAAGTAGGCAAAATAAGTTGGGAAAAACAAAAATGGAAAGTAGGCAAAATAAGGTGGGACGGAGGGAGTATTAGTTTAATAATTGGAAGATTTTGGAGTCTTTAAATGAGTTGAATAGTGCACAGTGGTGCAGTTCCCTAACGTGCGCTTGGGGGTTCACGCTATGTCTGTTTAGAGACAGGGACAACTCCTGTTTCCTTTGCTATTCCCATGGTGCATGTTAGACAATACCCTTCTTCAATTTTTATTAATATACTTTCTTGAATTTGATTCTCTTTGTGTGTTGTGTCTCCAAAGCAATTGTTGTGGCATGCATGATGAGTCCACAACGTGTGGTGCTCTTTCTTGATTACCACGTTGACCAAATCATCATTCTTTCTTTTTTGTTCACTTCAAGAAATAGTATTTGAATTGATGATTTGTGATGAAGAAGAAGAAGAATTAGGCCAAATTTAATGAGGTATTGTATGAAGAGGGGTGTTTAGGCAATACAAGGTCTTGGAGCCACTTTAGGTGTTTGTCTATTCATGTGAAGAATGATTGTGGGCCTGACATTTACTTGTCATTTATCCAATCATTTGATCATATGATATATAACATGACCCACAAATATGGTCCATCCATACCTACCCCACCTATAGGAGTGGCTAGGACCACTGTCCTTGACTCTGGACCATCCTTCAGCATGGTGATGTTATATCACATTTTACTGCCCATACCCTTTTTTAGTGAATTGTTTTGGTGGATGTTAATAACTAAAACAAAAGTTTGTTAATTAATATCTCTATTATTGAGGTGTTTTTGTGTGTGTTTTCCATGAAAAACACCTCCAGTGTTTTATGTTTATGTTAATTGATGTAAGTGTGTGTTTTAAAAAATGGGATGTTTTTAAATTGGGTAGGTGGCATGTGGGACCCACAACAATGGGTGATGTGGATGCTCTAAGTTATAACCTTGTTAATTAATGGGGGTGTCTTATTAGTGTTTAACTCTGTACAGTGGCGATCCGACGATGTACGAAAAGTACTGGCAACAGATGGGGGACAAAACCACGGTTGTGATCCCGGGCTGGAAATTCATTAGCTATTTCTCCGATTTCAAGAACCTTTGTTGGTTCTTGGAACCGGAGTTCGCGAATGCAGTTATTAGGCTGCATAAGCTGGTCGGAAACGCTGTGACTGAGGGCCGTCACATTGTGGTGGGGACGGGGTCCACACAGCTGTTCCAGGCTGTCTTGTACGCCGTTTCCCCACCCAATGCTTCGGAGCCAATCAACGTAGTTTCTGCTGCACCCTTCTACTCAGTAAGTAATGTACCACTTTTGACTCATTAATCTGCTTCAATATATTGCATTATTCGGTCAACGTTTCATAATTGTGCTTTAAGAAATTCAACACCGACATTGAAATCTATCCGTATTTCGCACATATGGATTTGTCCCCATTTAGTATTACTCTTTGCAGGTGGAGACATTATCTATATAGCATTATTGGGGTCTGAGATTAATTGTTTTTGCAGTAACATGTTTCACAAGCTTTAGTAGCACTGTAAGAGATCATAATGCACGTGCAAAGATACAATGTAACTGTTTATGAGTGATTCTTACACTATTCCAAAGAACATAAGCTTAAAGATCATTAATTGCTCTGAGTTGGCCAAAATAAAGATCTTCCTCTCTTATTGTGCTTTTGAAATCTTCATGATTTAGCTGTTTTCTTGAGCTTATGCTTAAGCTATACGATACAACACCATTATTTTATACCATTAATTTAGTCGAAAACGTGCTAGTACTTTTCGTTTGTTTAAGGGTTTGAACTTATATTGCTTGCAGTCGTATCCTCTGATAACGGAATTTCTGAAGTCGGGGCTTTACAAGTGGGGCGGTGATGCGCACAAATTCAAGAAAGATGAGCCGTACATAGAGCTAGTGACGTCTCCAAACAACCCGGATGGATTATCAAGACAACCTGTGGTGAATCGAAACCATGGGACACTAATTCATGACTTGGCTTACTATTGGCCACAGTATACTCCAATCTCTTATCCACCTGCCGATCATGACATCATGCTCTTTACTGTTTCCAAAACCACGGGCCATGCTGGAACACGCCTAGGGTAAGCCACAAATCTTGACATGAAACGTGTAATCTAATTAGAGTACTAACCGTGTTAAGATTCTTCACATAATTTTTTGCAGGTGGGCTCTTGTGAAGGATCAAGAAATCGCCAAGAAAATGACGGAGTTCATCGTGCTAAGCACCATTGGCGTCTCCAAAGAGTCGCAGCTACGTGCAGCGAAGATTCTAGAAGTTTTGTCGGACTCTCACGAACAAAGAGGTAGCTTCAAGGAAAGTGAAGCCTTCTTCAATCATAGCTACAACCTCATGACAAAGAGGTGGAAACAGCTCAGAGAAGTGGTAAAAACGAGCAAGCTATTTAGCTTGCCCGAGTTTCCACATGGCAAATGCACGTTTGGTGGTCGCATTTTTGCATCACAACCAGGTAAACATTCGATCGTTGCTAAGGTTTTGTTTGGATTGAGAGATATGACGAAGAATTTGAAATTCTTAGTAGTAAATCCATTGCATCATTTCTTGCAGCATTTGCTTGGCTAAAGTGCGAAGGAGAAATAGAGGATTGTGAAAGGTTTCTTCGCGACTACAAGATAATAACGAGAAGTGGGAAGCACTTCGGTGAGAGCCCGAAATATGTAAGGGTCAGCATTTTGCCTCGTGATGAAATTTTCGATCAATTTACGGAGAGACTAGCTACTATTACTTCTTAGTATTCAATATTTTCTAGTTGTGATTTAGTTAGGGAGACAATGATATCTTTAGGTGTAATGATCTTATGCATTCAATCATCTCTATATGATTTCTATACATAGTAAATATTATCCAAAACAAAAAAAAGAAACGAAAAATTAAAAATGATCTAATGCTCTGTTTCATATCTCTCCAGTACGAGCCACTACTAGTAAACAATATCAAACACCTTATACTATGTACATGCATGCAATCACATTTTTTACGAAAATTATGTAAGTTTTAAATTATGTATTTCATAGATTCGGGAGTTGAGAATTAGGAGCTTAATTATAATTGTAATTAAATTATGTATGTAAATAATATATAATTTGGTATGTGTTTTAATTTGTACTGAATTATCGAATGGCAAATGTGGTATCGAGTCAAATATTGTTTTTTTCTTAGATTGAATTTAATTCTTTTTGAAAATATACATAGTTGAGTTCATGTTCGAATAGATGAAAATTTAATTTATCATTGTAATGATTTTTTTATTTTTTTTGGACGATGTAATGATAATTTTTCTAAATAATTCAAATTACGTATTTGAACATTTTTTTTAAATAAAAAAGTCTTTGTTTCATAAAATAAATAGGTATCTGATTTATATTATGGGCCAAAGTTGTTATTGGGCTAGTATGACAAAGATTTTTTGTTAATGTAAATTCCACATTCTATCCGTTTATAAATAACTAGAATTAGTTTAAATACCCCGAAAACTATTTTAAAATAAACAAAAAAAATTTGTGCACCTGGTGCACGAACCCTAAATTCGTGCACGAATCCTAAATTTATGCACTCGAGTCGATCTGGTTCGTCACGAATCTGTACGTGCCCGCACGGGCCACCAGACACTACAACAAAATTCATCTAATAGGACACTTGCAAACATCATATTATGTTGTGTAATAGGACACTTTTAAGTTGTGTCCTATTTGCTTGAGTCACAATAAATGTATTAGGACGCTTTATTTTATAGGATGCTTAAAAGTGTCCTATAATATGTTAAGTCAAATTGGATATTAGGACACTCTCAGTGTCCTATGATGTGCTAAGTCAAATTGGATATAAAGATACTTTCAAGCATCCTAATAAGTTCAAGTATTATTTGAACTTATTTAATTTATTTTTTTCTTTTAAATATTAAAAATTATAATATTATATAAACCATCTAATACTTCATAACAAATATGATTAAAAGTAGTCTCACAACAAATACACCAATGTTTGATATCTCTTAAATTTGACCAAATATTAATGTCAATGCAAAATACACATGTAACTAATAAAGCATAAAAGAGTAGCATGTCCCATTCGAAGATTATCTTTAAAACCACTCTAAGTCTTCAAGTCTCCAAGTCGCAAGTCATTCTTCATCATTATTACGAACCACCTAAAATCAAAACAATGATTTAAAAGCATAACCTTCAATATCATGTCAATCTAACCAAATCATAAAACCAACTTATTAAGTTGATAGATCAACAATCAAGTTGACAGAATGCAATCTAATATGTTTATGCCTAAAAAGCATACCAAAGACACTTTTGAGCATTCATTCTCACAAGTTTTGGCATTTGGCTTGCTTTTCAACATTCAAAGATCCTTTTAGGAATCTTATCAGATACATACCCAATAAAGAGATCAAAGATGTAGCGCCCAGGAAAAACGATGCATAATTTGACGAATAAATAATTCAACCTTAATTATGTGATTTAATTTATGTGCGTTTCAAATTAATCAAAAGATGCATGATTTAATTATCGAAAGTACGATTAATTTACTGAAAACATATTTAATTGAGAGAGCTTACATTTATATTTATCGAGAGTTTAATTTAATAAAAAACGGTGGATTCGCGGCATGTCAAGCCCTGGTAAGGTTCTTCGCTTTGCATCGAATTAAACCACATGCTCCACCGCTTGTGCGGGCCCCCGTCAATTCCTTTGAGTTTCATTCTTGCGAACGTACTCCCTAGGCGGGATACTTAACGCGTTAGCTACAGCACTGCACGGGTCGATACGCACAGCGCCTAGTATCCATCGTTTACGGCTAGGACTACTGGGGTATCTAATTCCATTTGCTCCCCTAGCTTTCGTCTCTCAGTGTCAGTGTCGGCCCAGCAGAGTGCTTTCGCTGTTGCTGTTCTTTCCGATCTCTACGCATTTCACCGCTCCACCGGAAATTCCCTCTGCCCCTACCGTACTCCAGCTTGGTAGTTTCTACCGCCTGTCCAGAGTTGAGCCCTGGGATTTGACGGCGGACTTAAAAAGCCACCTACAGACGCTTTACGCCCAATCATTCCGGATAACGCTTGCATCCTCTGTCTTACCGCGGCTGCTGGCACAGAGTTAGCCGATGCTTATTCCCCAGATACCGTCATTGTTTCTTCTCCGGGAAAAGAAGTTCACGACCCGTGGGCCTTCTACCTCCACGCGGCATTGCTCCGTCAGGCTTTCGCCCATTGCGGAAAATTCCCCACTGCTGCCTCCCGTAGGAGTCTGATGATCGTAATCGAAAAACGAAGAGAATGAAACGAGAATTGGGCCGATCGAAGTTACGAGGCCCAAGTTGGGCCCAAGTCAATGGAAAGTCAAGTGGGTTAAAGGTACACCACTCATGATGGAATTACACACTTTGTAAAAATTTATCTAAGGCTATCGCGTTTAGGAGCACACGTATTTATCTCTAAAGCTTGCATCACTCAAAGTCAAACACCACCTAATCAGGTGGGGGGTAAACTCTGTACTTTACGACTATGTTATACTTATATGATTATAATAAATGATAGATGAATACATGATTATGAACTTGGCATTATGAAGTGAAATATGTATGCTATACTATTACGATCACATGATAGTGATTTGGCCTCCAGATGTATTGTTGCGTGAACTATATGCTGTGATTAATTGTTGTGAATACATGTATATGTTGTATAATCCTAGCATAAACGATTTTGGACTGGGTCGTCCGTAATTGTACCGATAATCATTTTTGGATTGGGTTGTCCGTAAATGTACCGACATTTGTTTTGGATTGGGTCGTCCGTAAATGTACTGATATTTGTTTCTGGTCTGGGTCGTCCGCTAAAGTACCGAATTACGTGTTGTGCATTGTATGTGCTGTGTTTAGCTGCTGTTCTGTTTTATGGTTACCTAATCTGAATATAAACTTAATAATGAAATTAATTGTACGAATTTACTCCCACGAGTGTATTCAAATGCACTCACCCCTATCTGTACTCACACTACAGGAAGCGATGAAAATTAAGACACACAGCGAGAGGGGTGCCGTAACCATTGTTCCTTCTGTTTTATTTTGGAAACCTATGTCGAACAAAACTTTATAACTATTATGTTTTGTAAAACTGTTGTATCTTTCGATGGATCCTGTTTTATTTCCACTGTGGTTTAAGAAGCTTTCTTCCGGCGATGTGCCGATATTTTGAAATGTAAAGAATCGTATGCTTTAAACGAACTCAACTATTTCTAAAATTCGTAACTCACACCTTGATGTTTTGATATTGTTGCCTCTTTAAACGAATTTTCATTTACTTGCTTTTAAAACGTTATCTGTCTATTCTATTCGTATGTTTTAAAAAGATATGTTTCTTCTCCTTTAAAAAAAAAGTATGCTTCCCTCTCTTTCTTTTCCTTGCACGCCCATAAGCAACTCTGATATTTTAAAAGTATGAAAATGGGGCGTGACAAGAGATGTCTACTATATTAGCATAGTAATATAAACCGAAGAAGTAGAGATTATAAATAATTTTTAAAATTTTTCCGTGAAGATCTCCCAATAACATATTTCAGAAAGTCATTATGAAACTCAAAACGCCAAATTAAAAGTCAATTTTCAGTTACAGTTGATCATGACAAAAGAAACTCAAGATGTAAATGATCATAAAACACATCAAATTTCGTATGCTATTAGAACAAACAAGTAAAGATAACTTACCAAGTTGATAGGCCATGCAATACAAATTCCATTCGCATATCCAATTGTGGATATATTTGAATATGGCCTAATAAGATCTTCATCCCAATCTAGAGGCGTAGAAATTTCGACTTCATACCAATTTGATCCAAGTCGTCTTCCTCCAACCTTTTGATTTGGATCTACACTTCGAAGGAAACCTTTGGCCACAATTTTACTTGAATCAAAAAGACTTTTCAAGAAAACTGAACCTCCAACCTAAAAATTTAAATAACAAACCATTAGATTAATTATGATAAATATTAAAAAAAGAATATAATAAGATTAGAATAACAAAGAATTATTATATACCTCATGTCTATTTCCTACGCTAGTTGAATTGGAAGATTGAACAGGGGAAGCATGTGGATGTGGCGTAGAAATATTATTTGGATTTTGTTGCATTTTTTTTTTGAAAATCAGCAAATGCTCTATCAATCTTTTCTTCCATTCTTGCCAATGCAACTTGATTTTCCAAAACCATTTTATAGCATGCACTACAACTTGGAATACCACCCCACATATCCGATGGGTTTACACCTAGTCCAAGCATACATACCCTACTATATGGATCTTTGCCTCTAACTTTAGCAAATGAGTCATTAGGATCAATTTTATCTTGTGCATCAGGCAACAAATTTGATTGGTGTTCTTTCATTTGAGTCTAATGATTAACAAAAGATAAAATTATTATTATTTCTTTATATGTAACTATTTCAAATATATATATATATATATATATATATATATATAAATTAATTATTTACTCTAAATAGCAATTAAGCATCTACTGGTTTTTCTTACAAGTGCATCTCCAACTAGATCATTTGAAGGGATGTCATTAGAATCAGTATAGCACACTGCACGTGTTGGAGATCGACCTAACAGTCCTTTCTAACAAAAAAAAATGTAAATTGATAAGTGCATTTATAAGTTCTTAAAAAAACCACCAAGTTCTTACCAACTCATCCTCCACTTCCCAATAGTTTGCTACATAACTGAAAGTTGTCTACGATTTTTATTTTTTACACTTACTTCCCGAAAAAAGAGAAACGTTATGTATTAAGTAATATATGAAAAAATACTTCCAAACATACTTCCAGGTGCCAGACCTTTATGCTATGTTAACTATATCTTTTAGTAGTGTTAGTCATACATTTTAGTTATGTTAGTCATGCCTTTTGTAAGACTAGCTGTACCTTAGCATTTTTTTTAGACAGACATATTAACCTTTTATTTCTTTTAGTTATAACAGTCATACCTTTTAGTTATGTTAAATATACCTTTTAATTATATTAGTTGTACATTTATATATTACATAAATGTATGACTATGTTGATATAAATGTATAAGTAATATCACATAAATGTAAACATATACAAATTATGGCGAAATTAGGGTTTTTTTAGAGTTAAAAGTACTAAATAAAAGTATGATATCTGAACATAAGGGTATGACTAATATAACATAAATGTATGTCTAATATAATATTAATGTATGATTAACAAAACATAGAGGTCAGGGCAAAAAAAAAAAGTGCGTGGAATTCAGATCAACCCACGCCTGAACTCGATCAGAATGTATGTGTGCATCAAGTGCACATGAATGCTACTCTTTAAAATAAGATCATGTTTTCAATCTGTAATCAATTTTTTTTCTTAATTTTTAATTTTATGTTTGGATCTCCTTTAGAAAAGGGGATCTTTAGAATAAGAACTCATATAAATATATCATGCATGGTTTTCCATAGATAGAGTCCTTTTTCTTTATCAAATACTTCAAATATCTTCAATTGGACCAAAAGGTATCAAATATACACAAATAAAATAAATGACTTAACTTTTTTTTTTTTAGCTAACGAAGAACTTCAACTTTCCCCCAAAAAATAGTACCAATTCTTGAAGTTGCACATTCGAAAATTACACAAAATTTTATCTCGCTATAACATAATTTTTATGCTCTTATATTCTCTTTGTTTTGCAGTAAAACGTTTTTAGTTTATTTTGTACAAACAAGAAGAAATCAAATGAAAGGAATTACAGCAATTTTAATCTTTACTAGGTTGTTAGAATTTTTAATTGCCACGCGGTAAGGAAAATGAAATAAAAAGATTTCGTCACAATAATCAACGAGCTTTTCGTAACGTGATTTTTGGTCTCAAAGAAAATGATATTATCCATATTTGATATGATGTATATTTTGAAGGACATAATTATTTATGTGCATCAGGAACATATATTCTAGATTCGTGTAATTGAGTCGATCCGATTCGGGGTACATTTCACGCGTCCCACGCGTGCCTCAAGCGCTCACGCACCCAAATCTCAGCTCAAACCCTAGTTTCGCAATTATATTAGTCTAACATTTTACTTTACTGAACCTAACATTTTAGTTATGTTCGCATAACCTTTTACAGTGTATAACATACCTATAATACTTTTCAAAACCTTTATGTTGTAATAATATAACCTTTATGCATAATAATTTAACATTTTCGTTATAATAATATAACCTTATGTTATTCTTTAAGTACATAAAGATTATGATATTTATACATAAAAGTTATACTAATACATCATAAAGGTTAAATTATTATAACATAAAGGTTAAGCCATACTATATGAATTTTTATAGTGAAAAAAGTCTAAGTAATATTATTTAAAAATTATGATATATGTATATAAAGGTTATACTAATATAACATAAAGGTTATACTTGGTTAACATAAAGACTACATGACTTTTATTATGTTTTTCTGTACTGAAAAAATTCTAAGTAATTTTATTTAAAAGTTATGATATTTGCACATAAAGGTTATACTCGGTAAACATAAAAATTATGTCATAAAAAAAAAAAATCTGGGCACGGATCCAGGCTGGACCCGACCTGACCCCGTGCCTAATTGTATGGATCATAATCCATGCATTTGGTGCACACAAACACTACTCTTTGAATGAATATTTTATAGTCATATTTATGATATAATTCTTTTTTCTTATAAGTCATATTTAGAATATTATTCATGCGAATTAGAAAAATCCTCCTCACAAATTAGTAAGTTATATTTGAAATGAGCGCAAAAACTCTCATGCACCAGGTGCATGGGTTATAGATCCGTGCAATTCGGGTCAACCCGACCTGGATCCATGTATTTTTTATTTTATTTTTTGTTTTACATTTATGTTACATAGTATGACAATTATGTACAAATATCATCACCTTTATGTACTGGAACTTAGAAAAAAAAAGAATTTCAGCGCTTTTTTGGATCAACATATTTTTATGTGATATTACTCATACATTTTAGTTATGTTAGTTTCACATTTATATATTACATAAAAGTAAGAATATTTGTACATAATTTTGACATAAATATAATATAAATGTGACATAAATATTACATAAAAGTATATATGTACAAATTGTGTTGTAATTCTTCTTTTTTTTTTTTCTAAGTTACAGTTCATAAAGGTAAGGACTAGGGTTGGGCAAAAATACCGAAAATTTTGGTATACCGCACATACCGTGTCGAAAAATACCGAAAATTTCGGTATGGTATGAATCCGTACCGAAATTTTCGGTACGGTATCGGTATGGCAAGCAAGAATTTTTCGGTATATACCAAAATACCGAAATATATTAATATTAATAATATATATATTAATATTAATAATATATATTATTAATATTAATATATTTCGGTAATTTTCGGTAAATTTTCGGTAATTTTCGATATTTTCGGTAGTTTCGATAAATTTCGGTACGGTATGACGGTAAATTTCGGTATACCGAAAAATTCGGTAATTCGGTATCAAACGGTATAGGCTATCAATATACCGAAATTTCGGTATGGTATCGGTATGTTTTTTAGCATACCGAAAATTTCGGTACGGTATACGGTATGGTGTAAAATTTTCGGTATACCGTACCGAACCAACCCTAGTAAGGACATCTGTTCATAAAAGTGACATGAATATAATATAAAGATAACACATAAATAAATAAAATAAAAACCCATATGATGTGGATCTGGGTCGGGTCAACCTAGTTGCATCGGTGATCAACTCTAAAATTAGTCATCAACTTGCATCATTTCTTGCAGCATTTGCTTGGCTAAAGTGCGAAGGAGAAACAGAGGATTGAGAAAGGTTTTTATGTGACTACAAGATAATAGCGATAAGTGTGAAGCACTTTGGTGAAAACCCAAAATACTAAGAATCAGTGTTTTGCCTCGTGATGAAATTTTCGATCAATTTGTAGAGAGACTAGCTACGATTACTTCTTCTTCTTCCTAGGATTCAATATCTTTTAGTTGTGATTTAGAGGGTGTTTGGATGAGCTTATAAACTCCTTAAAACATCTTATGGAATGTTAAGAGTTTATATAAGCTCTTCAAAAGTGTTTGACTAAGTTTAAAAAATAATTATCTTATTTTAGGAGCTTATAAGATGTAAGGAGCTTATAAGCTCTTTTTTTTTAAGAGCAATGAAATCCCAATTTATTTTTAAAATAAAATATTATTTTTCAAAACACTTCAAATTTGATCATTGAAATTACACAAATGTCATTACTAACTTCTTATAAGCTCCACCATCTTATTTATCCAAACACGTCAACAACTTATTTTAAACTAAAATCATATATCTTACAAACTCTAAAAATATCTTATAAGATGTAAGAGTTTATAAGCTCTAAAAATAAGCTTAATTAACCAAACACCTAACTTATAAGCTTTAAAAATAAGTTTAATTAGCCAAACACCCCTAGTTAAGGGGATGGTTATATCTTTAGGTGTAATGATCTTATGCATTCAATCATCTCCATATGATTTCTATAGATAGTAAATATTTTCCAAAAATAGAAAATATTAATTAGCCAAACACCCCTAGTTAGGGGGACAATTATATCTTTAAGTGTAATGTTCTCATGCATTCAATCATCTCCATATGATTTCTATAGATTGTAAATATTTTCCAAAAATGAGAAAATAAAAATCATATAATGCTCCGTTCCATATCTTTCAAGTACGAGCTAATATTGAACGATATCAAACAGGTTATTCATTATGTATAGAGATGTTAAATGGGTTTGGGGCTTCGAGTTAAATTGACCAATTTTAAATGGATCTCTAATATTGTGGACCTAACCAAGACCCTATCAGACCTTTGGCTAAATAGGTTATTATCGAGTTATAATTAATAAAAAAATATTTATATTTTGAGTATAACATTTTGAATTAAAATACATATAACATTCAAAATTAACATATACAATTAAATAACTCATAATAATAAAATTATACATAATTTATGATTTCATTAGAAAAATATTTGAATGTTTTAAGGTTCTCAATATTCATTATTTCTTGACCGTAGAAATCGTTCCAAGCTTTTATGTTGCAAAACTCGGTATGAATGTCCAACTTGAAATTACACTGAAGTTATCATGTGTTGCAAAACTTAGTTATGAAAGTTCAGCTGGAGATTAAATTGATGATGTCGTGTGTTGGTGGTTGTGGATTCATTGCCGGTGGAGCAGGCGGACCATTCCTCCACAGTAGATCATTTGGCTGCGGTGGATCATTCCGAAGAGCTGGTTGTTCGTAGCTCGATCGGAGGTCAAGACTGTGGTCCGGCGGAAAAACAGAAGCCTTCTCTTGCTCTAGATAGCAATCCCAGTTCACCCGACAGATCGCCCAAAAGCTCTCGGAAAACCTCCAATTAAAAAAAGACCCCTTCCTTTCCACGAATTGGAGTTGAACCAAATTGTCGCCATTGCTGTGACCCATGGTGCATTCCGACAACAAGCTCGGGTTGGATGAACCCGTCCCCGGGAGATAGCCTATCCGAACCCTTTTTTTTGTTCGTAACGAGGGAGAGATAGAATGGAGCTGGTCCGGTATGGAATGAACTTAGAATCATGGAATCGACTCGATCATTAGATTCTAAGTTCATAACCCCGAAGTAGGTGAACCATTCCTCCGTGGTGGATTATTTGCGAACAACAGATCATTTCGAAGTAGGTGAACCATTCCTCCGTGGTGGATTATTTGCGAACAACAGATCATTTCGAAGAGCTGCACGCGGACAATGACCACGTGGTTGTGGAGATGGATGGTGAGGTACTTACTGTTTGGTTCTAAGACAGTTGTGATTTTCTTGGAATTAATATATAGTCGATATCTTTATATGTATAAAAGATGATCATTTATGCCACATGTCAAACTTGCAATTTTTATCATAATAATAATTTTGTAAAATAAAATCTTTAATAAGTGAAATTTTAAATATAATGATTAATGACTTTAAATTATAATGTTTATAAGAAACATTACAAAATAGTATAAGAATTTTAGTTCGATTTTGTTAAAATAGCATATTGTCACAGACTTGTTACTTAACAAGCTCATGTGAATGTTGGTTGGTTATAAATGAATCATACACTACCTATTTATACTAAACCACCTCCCTAATGGACGGTGGAGATATCCTTAATCTAATGATGGAGAGAAGTTTTCTAGAATTTTCTCCCAAGCAGCTTACATGGATCTTCTAAACTAGTTATAGAAGATCATATATACTTCCTACACCCTTCAAAATTTTCTAAAAAAACTCTAGTTTTATAACTTTCTAGAGAATCCTATTTACAAGTGGACGAAAAACTTGGGCTACTAAATGTGGGCTTAGAGATATGTGAACCTCTAAGCACAATCAAATTATGCAAGATTTGGCCCAAATATTTCCAAGTGCCTGACAAGACGATGTACTTCATATATAGAGATTTATATATATATACATCTAAAATTTGTTCAATTTAAAAAAGTTTGACAAAAATATAAATAAATAAAATGAAGATTGGCTGATTAAAAAAATTGTTCAAATTTATTGATGAATGAAATAGAATATCTTCATATATATATATATATATATATATATATATATATATATATTATATGACCATTTATGCCATGTGTCAAACTCACAATTTTCTCATAATAATAATTTTTTAAAATAAAATCTTTATTAAATAAAATAGCTTTTAATATGACTAATTAATGACTTTAAATTAATGTTTGTAAGAAGCATTACTAAATAATATAAGAATTTGTTAGATTTGTTAAAATAACATATGTTATACTTCAAATATAGCGATTATTTTTATATCTAAAAAGAATTTAATATAAAAAAATAAAATAAAATAAAATAAAATGAAGGTGCGTTGATTAAAAAAATTATTCAAATTTATTAATGAATGAAATTGAATATCTTTATATATATATATATATATATATTTTTTTTTTTTTCAATTTGCAATATAAACATTTTTTTTTCCGATTGCACTCCAAAGTTCACAACTTTTAACAGATTGCAACCCTAGCTAATTTTCAGACAATCTTTCTGGCCAAAATCCAAAATTTCTCTTAAATTGATCTTGAATCAAATGGAAATCAAAAAATTGATTTGATGATTTTGTTTGGATTGATCAAATGTGGAGTGTTTTGTCGTAGATTTCTTGTATTTTGATTATAGAAATTAGGACATTAATTGGAATAGTAATCGAAAAATTGCCCGATGTTGCAACCTGAAAAAATTATGAACTTTATGGTGTAAACGGAAAACGAAAAATGATAGGTTGAAAATTGAAAAAATTGTAGACTTGAGATTGTTTTCTGATATTACAATTCTTGATCATAATTCTAAGCAATCAGGTGAAATGATAAATTGATCAGTTCTCTCATTTCTTAACTAAGTGTTTCTTGGGGTTTTTATGATTGTAAACGATCTTCAATTTTGCAGACACCACAAATGAAAATTAGGTTCGTCAAGAAAGAGGGTTCACATCTTTATCTCAAGGAGAAGAAGAGATTCAAATGTATTGTGTTTGATTGAAATTATTATAAATTTCTTAGGCAGTGGCGATATGGAGAAATTTCTTATGGATCCATCCATAATTCAGAATATTTTGTATGACAATTAAATAAAGACAATGTTGAGGAAACTAAGTTAAGATTGGTTCACAATACTTCGAAAGAATAAATTTGCAGATGTAGATGTTGATTTTGGTTATTTGTTTTCTAGTTTCTAATATTCTGTATTTGTTTGATAACTCGTCTTAGATTGATTTTTATACGTATATATAAGTCGATTTGTTATAATGTTGTATGTTTGGGGATCCTTTTAATGGTAAATTGCATCGGTTATTATATATTTGGTCAAATTATTAGGGTAATTTGTTCTGTATGTATGACTTTTTCCATTTTTTGACAATCAAGTTTACATTTTTCAATTTTGATTCTACAAGTTTCAACTTTTTCCAATTTTGGTCCTATATATTTCTATTTTTTTCAATTTTAGTCAAATTTTTTAATTTTGGTCCTTTATGTTTCAATTTTTTTCAATTTTAATTCAATTTTGGTTAGATGACTGCCGAGAAATCTCATGTGACATTGGTGATTTTGAGAATTTAGACCAAAATTGGAAAAAACTGAAACATATAGGAACAAAATTTGAAAATTCGACTGAAATTGAAAAAAAGTTGAAACATACAGGACCAAAATTGAAAAACGTATATTTGATTGTCAGAAAATGAAAAGGGTCTTTCATACATGACCAAAATTGAAATTAACCCAAATTATTACTAAACTGACTCCGTTTTTGAAAATTATAATCTGATATGTTCAATGATCAAAATTGCAATATATATATGACCCCTCATCACTTACAAATGATAGAATAGTTTGATATCAATAAGAAATGTGTGGGCTTGAGTTAAATTAGTCAATGATAATGTAGATAAACCTTGGGAAATGTTTGGATATCGGAGACCTTGAGTATGATATATGACTACTCCAAAAGTCCATTTAAAGGAAGAGTAAAAATTGTGATTTCAGAATTTTCTATTTTGCACTCCTTATGAATGGGTATTAAAATAATATTTTCACCAAATACCTACCAAAACTTAAACAACTCTTTCCAAGGCCCATACTTGAAAAAAATTCCTTTTTTCCATAATAAATTTTCATTGGGAAAATGCCACCAATAAAAAATAAAAAATGGTAGAAGTGCAGTTTTGAAGACCATATTCTTGCAATGGCTAGTTTTTTTTTTTACTTCTTCTTTTACATGAAAGAGAAGATGAGCTAATGGTGAATGGCGACAATGATGAGCCATTTGGTTAAATAATTTGTATGGGACTTTAATTTCAACATAAAATATGAATCTTGTAACAAGCGAATCGATGTAGTCCACCAAGAATGTGATTAATAATAGTTAGATGTAAATTTAAAATTGAATTATAAAAAGATTAAGATTGTGTCTAGATAAATGGATTTAAGGAGGCATTTGAAATCCATGATTATAAATTCATTGAGGATACATATGAATTTGAAATCCATCAATTTCATCTTAAACTGATTTTTGAACAATATGAATGGATTTAAAATCACTCTATCCAAACACAACTTACATGCAATTTCTCATTTGAAATTACTTTATACATATAAAAGTTTGTTGAAATTTTTTTTATGACCAGTTTTGAACCTACGTCTGACTAATTTAAAGATAACAATCTCTGTCGGTAAATTGTTCATTTATCACCAACAAGGTTCTACCCCAATAATATATTCTCAGACATATCATTCAATATTTAATGTTTTTATGTTTGAAAATGTTAAATTGAAAAGTGGTATATTAATAAATGAGCTAAATAATATATTCTCAGACATATCATTCAATATTTAATGTTTTTATGTTTTCAAGATTGAAAATGTTAAATTGAAAAGTGGTATATTAATAAATGAGCTAATTAAAATAATACATGTAGATCATCATCGATCATCATGTATTAAGTAACTAATAAAACAAAATTGAAGATTATGCTCAGGACATAGAAACATACTTCAACTTAATCAACTAATATTTCTTCGTAAAGGATACTCTTAATTTCTCTAAAAACAAATTTCCCTTTCAAGTGAATTTATTTAAGGGTGCGGCAATCCGCACCCCATGAATTACTAAACACACCCCATTCATAGTGTTACTATTTACATCACTTGCGAACAATATCACTATAAATGAGGTGTGTTTAATAAAAACTGGAGTGCGGATAGCCGGACCCTTTATTTAAATATGATTATAATTTTAAACGTACATTAATAATTCTCATGGCAGAAACATCCGAGGCAGAAGAAACAAATCCACAGACAAGTTGGGATATGAATCTACTGAGCAACATTTTAATTTCCAGAAATCCTACCCACCCCACCCCTCGTTTTCTTCCTGCAATTACACTGCCAAGTTTTTGCTTGTTTTCCACGTCTTGCAGTAAAGGGAAGATTGACGTGGATTCTGAAATCCCACTGTTTTCTTTGTATTCTTCTTCTTTAAAAGGCCCAATCCTTTACACACTAAACTACTACCAGCAGTACTTGCACAACCAGTACTCGATCTTCACTCATGTCTATATACCTGACGTGGGACCCGCGTAATACACGAGAGATTTTCGTGTCGATCCAGGTGCAATTGTTGAAGCTTGAAATCACATTAACATAAGTAGGAAATTTTTGTTATTTGTCTATGTTCAAAACATGTCGACAATACCAAATTAACTATGTCATTGTGAGATGTTCATGAAATTTATTTAGAGGTATTTAATTGGGCTCCAATGAGTGTTCTGATTAAAATTTGTTGTAGATCCTAGAGCATGTATTGAAGGGTGAAATCCTTATGAGTTCCACATAATTTGTATGATATAAGGGTTGGAGTATCCCTTGTACCGCATGGATTAATGGAATTTTTCCTTTTTCTGATAAAAAATAAAATTTGGTGTCGAATGTTGCAGAATTGAAAAAAATTAATATATAGCACTGGTTGGAAAATAGTATTATCTCTTTATTTTATATGTTGAAATTTGAAAAGAAACAATTATTTAATTGGGTTAAATGCAAAACACAATTAAAATTATTGGTTTTTTTTTTTCATTTTCCAACCTAAACTTTTTATTTTTTATCAGATTGCAACCTAAACTATTAAAATTTATCGAATTGTAAATTTCGATCCATTTTAGGACGAAAACATAAACATGTGACTAGCACACTGAAAAATCTTATAATGTTGTAATTTAAAGTGACCATCATCTGAAGTCAGTGTACGGGTCAGGTGTTCTTGCTTTTGCCGGAAAATGGGTCAAAAATTACAATTTGATAAATTTTAGAAATCAAGTTGCAACCTTATAAAAAAGGGTTGAGGTTTGAAAATGAAAAAAACAAATACTTTTGAAAAACTTTTCGCATTTAACCCTATTTGATTAAGAAGAAGAATTTGCGAAGGGGACAATTATTAGAGATGGAAGCTGATTGTAATACATAAGAAAGGGCAAGATGGGATATTATAGATGTGCAGTAAAATGAGCAGCTTTTTAGCCTTCTTTTTCCAACACATGAACAGTAAAAGGACATTAAAGATTATAGTGCTGTTGCACTTGAAGTTGTTCCAACTATTTCGCAGACATATCATTCACTTCATTCATCTTAAACAAAATTAAATACCATGTATAAAATAAAAAAGACAATGAATATATATATATATATATATATATATATATATATAGGGGTAAATTATATATATATATATAGGGGTAAATTACATTTTTAATACCCAAACTATACCCCAATTTCACTTTTGGTACCCGTATTTTCGCGAGTTGCAACATTGGTACCTAATGTTTCAAAAAATCACACAATTTCATCTACAACCCTAATAAACAAAAACTCATTTAAATTATAACAAAATAATGCATTTTCTTTCCTATTATGCTCCATATACCCGATCCCTGAACTTGAATAACCGGAATTTAACTTCTTCATCTACCCAATCAAAACACCAAATAAAAGCCCTAGAATTCAAAATTCCCATATCTTCAGTTAAGAGGGACTGGAGCCCTCTCCAAATATTAGACATTCAATCAATTCAGTATATCAGCTCAAAAATAAGCTTCACCACTAGTCAAGATCTTGATTCTAATTCTCACCCATACACAAAAATCCGGCGAAAACTAAATCTCTGCATACAATGACCTTAAAAAGTGAGATTTCATTCAACACAAATTCACAATTTAGCAAATGGTGATGGACCTAATGGCATTAAAAACAAAAAATTGGGTTAAATCTACTGAAGATTTAAGAAATGAAGAAGAAATTAGGTCCTCTTCAAAAAGTTGTAGAATGAAATTGGGGAAAAAAGGGGCAATTTTCGCTTCAAATTGTCAGGGTTCGCAAACTTTTGTCAAGTTTGGACAGAAACTTGACGGAATATACCAAATGTGTGATTTTTTGAAATATTGGATATCAATGTTGTAACTCGCAAAAACAAGGATACCAAAAGTGAAATTGAGGTATAATTTGGGTATCAAAAATATAATTTATCCATATATATCCAAAGCTAGCTGATCATGCAACGATTCACATTAATTTGTTATGTTGATGATCTCGAGAAATTATTGGAGGATGATAATTGATAGACAAGATGGAATTGCAGAGAGATTTAAACAGTTTGTGACATAATTTTGGGTAAGATCAAACAGAAATTCTGCCAAAGATATCTTATATTTTTTGGTGTGGAGCAGCTTTTTTCACTTAAGCAAACTACCAACATTTAATATGTGGAAATGATTGGCATTGGTTCTCTCTCCCTGGTGTGAGAAGATTATTACATGTGGAATTAAATATAATAAAATTTGCAAATATTGGTTGCACCTTTCCCAAAGTAAATATATTACCACTTCCGTCCCAAAATAAATATCGTTTTAGCAAAAAAAAAAAAAATTGTCACAATATATAAGTCATTATAAAATTTCAAGATATATATATACCTATAATCTACCAAAATTTAAAAATACTCTCATTTACTTGTACCTAATTAAAAGGAAAGAGAAAAAGACTCACAATAATTATATTTAAATAGGGACAGATCAGACTTTTTATCACCTTCATTAATCTGTGTGAAAAAACTTAAAACGACGTCTATTTTTTGGAGCATAAGGAATATTTTTTTAAAATGATTGGCAATTATAAATTACCAACATTACTAAGCAGCTCTAACTTGTTTGTTTTGGTTATGTATTGGGTAGGAACCCTAACCCTATCTAATGTTTTGGCTGAAATTAATTATGGCCAATTTTAGTTCTGGATATCTATGTCCTAAACCTAATTTTTGAAAAGAATGTGTAATTATAGTCCTATCCATAAAATATTACAATCCAACGATTCATTTGGTTGCAAATTTAATAATTCTTAAGTCTCTGGAATTCGCTATATCTGATGATTTTTGCCAATCAAATACTAAAACGTGGTGATTTAATTCATTTTAAACTAAGTTGGCTACTAATTAATTGAAGATACATGATTAATCTGGAAATTTTAATTTAATCATGATCAAAATCAAAACAGTCTTATAATTACTAGACTAAAATTGCAATTCACCTAACTATAGCTCATATTTAAATTTCCTGGGTGGGTGTGACTCACTGTCCGAGTATTTATAATTTGTAATGAGTGGTGACTTAAGTTTTTTTTTTTTTTTTTTTTTTTTCTATAGGAATGTTTTTTTTTTTTTCCTAATTTAACAATGACAATGATTGATCTTGCAAATATGATTAGTGACACGTGTAAATGGGAGCTCAGTAGGGTTTGGAGTTTGACATGCTTTTATGCATATGAATGGACATCTTATAAATAAATTTGATCTCAAGTATACTCTAATTAATCAGAGATCATATTTTTATGATCAATTCTTATTCTAAAATAACCTCAATTTTAATGGTACAAAATATACTTAATATGATAAATTCATATTATTGGAAAATGAATGGTGTTTAATAATTTCATAAATGATGTATAATCATGCCTGAAGAATCTCTTTTGAGAACACGTGATGTTTTCAACTATATTCCATCTGGTTCCAATTAATTCATTCACATACGTTACATGTATAAAATGACAGTCATAAAATTTTATGAGAGGATCTCAAATTCCACTAATTACCTTACAACTTTAACACATAATCACTTGGATCTTGATTCATAATCATGATCACAATCCCACATTGAATAAACAAAGGCTATTCACATGAACAATATTTTTCTAAGGATACCTTATGTCAACCAACCACTATAAGTAATCAAAATCTCATTAATATTACACCAACCAAAAGACTAAACTCGGTTATTTAATCCAACACATTTATTAATTCAAACCATCAAATTATGTTCTTCAATAAAGAGCAACCAAACCCTCTAACTAGAATAATGCTACTTAGATAAAATTCGAAACCCCATCAAAGCAAAACAAAAAAGATCAAAAAAAAAAAGTTCAATTGCAGCTTTCTGCCACCACCACCCACAGATCCCTAGAGAGAGAGAGAGAGAGAGAGAGAGATAACCCTAGATAGGTTATCCCAAAAACCCTCCAAAAACCCCTCACTTAATTCAATTACTCCCACCCATCCCCCCTCCATTAGGGTTATAAATATCATTCCAAGCAACATGATACGGAACTTGCACACCAGTTGTTTGATAAAATCTCCCATCCCCGATTCGCTGCACCGGAATGTCGTTGCACGTAAACCTGATCAGATCGGCATTGGCTGCATCGAGCTCCTTCTGCAGACGATCGACCTGCTTCTGCAGAAAGGATATGGCGCCGACGCAGCCATAGACGGGGTCTCTAACACGAGCCTCCGCCTCATACGCCAACGAGTTAACAGCGTCGTCGCGTTGGTGTGGCAGCAGCTCGTTCAGAAGCTTCGCGACGTTGCTTGCGCCGAAGATCTTGTGAACGTTTGCAAACTTCTGAGGCTCTTCTGGGGGAAAATACGGCGAAAAAATGCAGCCCGGCATGCATTTTCGACGCAAGAACTTGCAGGCGGCGCAGGGAGGGTTGTAGGAGCTTGAAGATGCCATGGATGGATTGGTCTTGCAAGATCAAGAAAACTGTGTCAAGTAATTGTTGGGGTTTTTGTGTACTTTGTTTCACCTGCAGCTATAACTATATCTATGTGTTATAGTTTACCTTATCTGTTTTTTTTCTTGGATTTTTGACTTTATGGTACTGAGGCTTCTGCCTCCATTGATTTCCTTGTTTTCCTGTCTTTTTTACTTTGAATTTATTGTTGGTAATTATGCAACTCCTGTTATTTTATAACTAGTAATTATGGAACTTAATTAATTTGAATTTGTTGTTATATATTATCATATACTTAAACCTTTGTTAGTTTCAAAATAAGTGTCAGTCGTTCAGGAGTTTTTGTCAACAATTAAGGAAGATAAAAATTGGAAAAATATACCTTAAACTAATTAAGGAATTTAGGATTCAAAGATTGGAAAGAGTATCAAATTAATTTCATAAAAAAATTCATGTTAAATCCCTAAATTTTAGCTTAGGAATATGTATAGGTATAGTTTGAAACAAAATTTAAACTCCAGAACAATTTATTTTGAAGTACTTTTATCTAGCTTCACAATCTCATCTCTACAATTGTGTAGCCTCGCCTCCTTGAACTTTAAAAAATGTTCTTTTAATATGTTTTTTTTTCCCTTATATATTCTATATTTATATCAATTAATTTAAAGATTCGCTAACTTACATCTTAAAAATATGCCCGTTGCATCATAAAATTTAGTCTCTCTACTTTATATATTATAATTTGAAAAAATTTGCTTATTTTGGGATAAAATCCTAGATCCGTCCCTAATTTTAACCCATCTACAATTGAAGAAAGGATTAAAGAAACTATGTAATGAAATTCTTCAAACAACTAGTACTACTGTTGAAATTAACTCGTGTTTCGAATTATATTAAAAAGTGGGTTTTTTCTAATGATTTGCAACATTGTGTTTAGAATTAACTAGATTTATAAAGCCCATAATAAATTACTAACTCATTTTTTTCAACCGGTGGCAATTAACTAATCTGATTGTGTGTGCTAATTTAATCTCTCAGCTAGACTCAAAAAAACCCTAGATCAAGAAACTAACACTTAAAACTTACATAGACTGTCCAGCTACTATAATTAATAATGCCCTTTACATTTTTTTAAATGAAACATAGGAAAAATAAAATGCAACAAGAAATGAAAATCAACAAAATAACTTAATGAATTTACCTGTGTAGTGATCTGAAGAAGCAAATCTTTGAATTTTAATTAATCTTTGCTTCTTCAACAGCTAAAAAGTTTCAGACAAACACAGATAAATCCGATAGTACCCGTTTTTGGAACGTCCAGTGCCTTCAGGATGATCAATAATGGCGAAACCCTAATTGGAAGAGATCAAGATTTTGGGCTCTGCTTGAAATTAATTCAGTGTGAAAATGGAAAGAAAGAGCAAAGAGCATATAGTGGGAAGAAGAAGGAATGAATAATGCAAAGGACAAAGGTAATAAATGAGGTACACTAACAAAAAGATGACTATGACACTGCATCTAATAATTTTATCATATATTTGTGGAGGGGATGTCACACCATTTTTTTTTTTTTTTTCCATATTAAAACCTATTTCTCTCTTTGCTTCTTTCTCTCATGCATAATCAATAAAAATCTTCTTGTTACCTTTTTTCTATTTTTTATTTTTTGGAAAATTGTTATTCTCATTGCAATAAGTAGAAATATAGTACATAAAGACAACTCATCCTCCTGTGTTGTTGTCCAAAGCCCTTATCATAGAGTACTTGAGACACTGTGAGCTTTAATTTGATGTCATTCACTTGATATTGGAGTTCATGAGCAGATTGATGATAATATCCACTTGTAATTCTCTATTGTAAAATTGTATTTCGTCTCGTGTTAATTTGATCATTGTATTAGTGCATATTACTTAATGATGACGTCTTGTCATCTACATATCCTGTATATGAGATGAAATATCATTTTACAATAGAGTATTAATCGTGATTGCAATAAGTAAATGCGACATATATATCTTCACAACATGTTATATATCTTCATATAGTCCACATGACACACTTTCACATCCTTTGATGAGAAATAAATTAGTAATCATAATGTGTCACAAGGGTTCATGTTAATTTGCAATCTTTCTTGCTTTTGCAATTTGATTCAAATCCACTACAAAAGAAGAATTAATTAATCATACATTTTCTTATATAATTTTTTTTTTTATACTATATATACATATATGTATGGTTGATAATTTGTGTTCTACTATAATCTGGTATTATCCCATGTTTTTATCTTTCTCTATGTGGAAATGAATCATACATAGGATTTTAAATGAATTAGTGGAAATCATCTCATGATTAGGTACATGATTTTGTCAATTGTGGGAGAATGTACAGCACTATAATCACATCGATATATATGTTTTGTTTGTAATATATATATATATATATATATATATATATATATATATATATATATATGTGTGTGTGTGTGTGTGTGTGTGTTGTATGTATAAATATCATATATAGAAGAATGGATTATCATGTTCGTGCAACTCATATATGTTTTATTTCATCAGTGCAACATTTATGCAGAATATGATATTTGTATTGGTGAAGTGAAAAACAAGATAAGAATTTAATAGAGAAAATTAAAAAGGGTAATTAGTTCATATATTCACCACATTCTTTTTAATGGACGGCAGGTCCACACCATTAACATAATGGAACATGATTTTTATATATTTACTTTATAAAAAAATAATCTTTTATCATACTTTAATATATAAAAAGATTAAAATAATATTGTTAATGAATAGATGTTGTATCCCACCACACCTGTTGATATCTAGAGCTTTGAGCCTTACGTTTCCGGCCAGAGAACATATTTCGGAATTACGTTAATTTTCATCTGAAAATATATATATATATATATATATATATATATATATATATTATTAATTGAAAATAATATGCTCGATGGAGGGTTATTTTATTATTATTTTTTTTATTTCTACTTGGAAAATTTTGGAAAAAGGTAAAAATTAAATTGCAAATTATGAAAATGCCATACTTCAGATTGATTTTCAATATTAACTTCATATGTATTAATGAATATTCTTGTTTTCTGTATTAGTATTCTAATATACTAATGTTGTGTTGTATCTCTTTTCTTGTACATCAAATAGTATACCCGTCAAGTGAGTATGAAATATGATAAACACATATAGAATTAAAGAGTACACAAATCTAATTTTGTGAAACGAATCAATCCACAACCTACCACCGGAAAAATATAGATTGTTTTGTGAAAATTAATTTGAATATTGTGAACAATGATGCCCCGTCCCACGAGATTATATCCGTAAAATTGTTTTATATAAGTTTTTGTGACGTAGAAAATGGTTATTTTAATTTTTAATTGGTGTATAGCTCCCTTTTCATATACAAGACAATGAATTTAGTTTCTCGAGTTGGTCTCTTGTGAGACTGTCTCACGTGCAATGAGAGTTAAATATGTCTTTTACAGATATAAATTTGTATTTTTCAGCTATAAATATGCGTTTTATAAGTAAGTTTTTTTACAGTATAAGTATGAGTTTATTCAAGTATGTCTCTTATAACTATAAGTATATCTTTTTCTGTTGTAAGTACAACCGTCTCACTTAAGGCTTTATGTGAGACGGTCTCATATGAGTTTTTGAGTATTTTCTCTGTTTACAACTTATTGTCCAAGTTTTTTTTGAGCTTGCAACATCCAATCATTTTTCCAACCATTTTTTTGTTGCTTTTCGATTTTAAGATTGGGTGACTAAAATTAGAGTTTTTTACTATCTATATATTGAGTCTTACACATGAGATTTACCAACCCACACTTTACAATTCACATATTTGTGAAAATGATTTTGATTTATGGGTAAAAAGGATCCGTCTCACAAAATCTATTTGTGAGACCATCTCACATAAGTTTTTGTGTTATATACTTCATCAAAAATTTCCATGCAGGTTATGGTACCTTCAAAATACACGTATTTTTCGTTACATATTGAATTTAGATTGGAGTGACGAAAATTAGGATTTTCACTATTATTTTTTCACAAAAACTTGCATGAGACTATCTCACGGATAGTTTCCGTGAGACAGATCCTTTTTACGCATAAACTAAACCCATTTTCACTAATTTACATATGAATTGTAATGGGTGGGTTATGGGTTAACCCGTCTCACGTAACATGATCCATGAGACAGTCTCACATAAGACTCATTCTTATTTTTTTATGAAATTTTGTGATAAAAGGAAAGTTCTTCAAAAAGGAAAATATGGATTTTTGTAAAGAAAACCTTTAAAATTAATTTTCAACAAAAAAAAAAGTCAGAAATTTTTGTAAGTTGAAAACTGGAAAGAAAAAAGAAAGGCTTTAGGTTGCAAAAGTTGAGGATGATCAAAATTTGATGAAAAAAGTAGTTGCAAAATTGTTCGAAGATTGCAAAAACCGCAAACTATAGGTTGCAATCAAAAAAATAATATAACTATAAATTTCATTAGCAGAAAATTTATGTTACAAAGTGAAAAGAATTGTAACAGTACAAATTACAAATTGAAATTAGACCTATAAAAAGAATATTAATTTACTGCACTTTGACAAATAAATAATACTATTAATTTCAGAACTAAATTAACTGAAGTTAATTTGTCGTTGCCAATGTATATAGTAGATGATAATGAAGATCAAGTAAAAATTATTTTATGTGGATGATAAAAAAAGACCAATCTTATTTAGTTATTTTTCCTAGGTTGATTTCCTTAAATAAGGAAACAACGAGAAGACTAAAGCAAAAGCACTAATAATAATGAAATTAACCACTTAAAAAATGGTCACATCGAGATTAGTAATGATTGATTAATTACAAATTTACAACTGATCAATTTTTTATATTTTATATTTTATTTTTCATTTTTGTTTCCATTATGATGTGCCGACACTAGTGTCAAGTTCCAAATGGTTCCTCAATTCGTGTACAAATTTATACCATGAAACTTTGATCTCCCATTTAGGCTTTCTTTTTACTATTGAATAATTAAATTGAAGAATTATAGAGAATAAGGCATTGACCAATGGGTGCCCTCTTTTCAAAAGATATGGTTTATTTAGCTCTTCCAATCATTTCATGGGCAAAACTATTCATTGTTTTTAGTGATTTTTAGGTATGTAAAAGGGGCATATTAACTATAGTCTACATTTTGACTATACTATATATCTCTTTTCGATTATATTAATATTTAAACTAAAGTGGTAAAAATGTGGAGAAAAGTGGGGTTGTGCAGTTGTGCTTTATCACATGGCATATTGTTTTCATGATAGGATACAAATGTGTTTTAGTTTAAAAAAGAATGGGTATATGTTGGGTTTTTAGAATTTATTACGTATTTTATTGTAAAAATTGAGTTATAATACTTTGAATTATAGTGTAATTGGAACATTTATGCTTCTTTGTCCTTCTATTTATTCGTTAATGTTATGTATAGTGATTTTCATGGATTCTACCAAGCTTTTAATAAGATACGGGCTTTAAGAAAACTAGGCTTAATTTATTCATTCAATTGGGCCTTAAATAATTGGGATTCTTCATATTATTTGAGCAAGACTTGCCCAACAATTTTATGGGCCGAAAGACCCGGCCCATATGACATCTTTTTTTTTTTCTCTTTTTCAATCGAACTTGTATTTTCGAGTCTTATCACATTAGCTACCTACTTTTCCATTACAACAAATGGTATCCAACATTTGTTTTGTTTTATCTTTATTACAAACGTTAAAATATTAAAACCATCTTTTCAAAGTTCATATAGCCATTTGTTACAAAATGCAAAAAGTTGTGAATTATAACAATAAAAATCGAAGGTTATGATTCACATCACTAAATAACCCAACTAATTCCAGGCATTTTGCCTTTGAAACCTCCATTGTTAACCCTCAATTGCTTCACATTTTCCCACCTCTCATCACCAGCAAATAAATTAGAAAGCATCACACCATAACTGCTATTCCTTGGCTCATTCTCCAAAAGATGCTTAGCTATGACCTCAATCAGCTCATAGTTTTTATAGTAACCACAGCACGACAAAAGCGCGCCCCACAAGCCCGAATCCACTGGCTCTGGCAACGACTTCATGAGCTCGTACGCCTCCTCCAACTTCCCATCCATCCCAAGAAGCTTCACCATGTGAACGTGATGCTCGGTTTTAGCTTCAATCCCAAATTCCTCTTTCATCATTCTCAAATATTTCCTGCCTCTGTTGACAAGACCCGAGTGACAAGATGCAGAAAGGAGCCCTGCAAATGTAGCTTCATCGGGTTTTAGTCCCTCTTCAAGAATCCTGTCGAACATTTGAAACGCATCAAGGGCTCGTCCGAACAAAGCAAGGCTCGTGATCATAGTATTGTACGAAACAATGTTTCTTTTAGGCATGTTCTTGAAAACTCTAAGGCCCATTTCCAAGAATCCACATTTTGAATACATGTCAATGAGAGCAGAGGAAACTGCAACCTCTGCATCAGATCCATGCCTCACTGCATAGCCGTGGATTTCACAGCCCGGCCCGACAATGGCCCGCTGGGACGAGGCTGATAATATAACAGCAAGAAGAACGGGGTCCGCTTTCTTGCCACTCATGAGCAATTCCCTGAAGAACATCAAAGCCTTTGCAAGGTCTCCACCTCGAGAAAAGCCAGTTATTAGTGTGGACCACGAGACTAAATCGGGTTGGATCAATCTATCGAACGCTTTACAAGCCAATTCCATGTTCTTGCACCTTGAATACATAGTAACAAGAACACTGCCTACATGATCACTCAAATCCAAGCCAGATTTTACACTCAATGCATGGATCATTTCTCCTATATCGATTAAACTAGGATCAGTTAGACCAATGATCAAACCAACCACCGTATACCCATCTCCCCGGATTCCCGTTTTCTGCATTGCATTAAACAATTTCATCCCCTTCATCCAATCTCCACAGCTTCCATGGCCTGAAATCATAGCATTCCACAGCACCAAATCCGGCTCATCAATGCAAGAAAACACACGGTTCGCTTCATCGACTAGGCCAAGCTTCGAGTAACAGCTTACAAGAGCACTATTGGAGATAAACTCCAAGCCCAACCCAAAAGCAACCACTTTCCCATGCACAGCTCTCAGGGCTTCCACGTCAAGCCTATCTGCACAAGCTCGCGCAACGCATGCGAATGTGTAGTTATCGGGCAGTGTTTCAGAGCATAACATGCGTTTAAACAGGAGAAACGCAGCAGGGAATTCGTGGGCCTGAGCATAAGCTCGGATGATCGAGTTCCAGAGATAGACACTTCGTTGGGGAGTTCTATCAAACAGGTTGCGGGCAGAGACTAGGTCGTTGTTAATGGCATAGAATCTCAAAATTCTGGTAACGTAAAAAGGGTCGAAAGAGAGGCGATTCTTGATTACAATGGCGTGCAGAGTTCGCGTTCTTGAGAGGGTTTGATTCGGTTTTGAGAGCTGGGAAAGAAGTGGTTTCAAAAGTGTAGTCATTTGCCCCTCCCCATTGAATAATTTTTCCCCAGTGATTGTGGTCTAAAGAAAATGAGAAAAGAGCCCAATACGCAATTCAAGCCCACTATCATATTATACGTTCATATGTGATATGTAACCTCTCAATGCATTTATTAAAATTTTATATTCAAATACTCTTATTTAACACATTTTGTGTTATTAAATTCTTCATTAAGATACATAAATGGCAAAAACTTATATATTTCCAATGTAAGTACCATCAAAAGTATTATTAGTTTGGTATTAGTTATAGAATTGTACTTCTATTCACCTGATGTATACATACATGCAGGTCTAGTTCGAGCTTGGGTCGACCCAGATCCACGAACTTTTCCTTCTTTTTTTTTTTCTTGGTCATAAAATTTATGTTATATTAGTTATAATTTGATTTAACTTGATAGCAAGGGATTTTTATGTATTTGATAAGCTGATATAATTGTTTATTGGATTTAGAATAATTGACTTATTTGTGTCATTGGACTAAAATAGTTAATTTAAATGTGTGTCTATTTATGGTTATGAATACTAATGAAATATAATATTTATTTATCCCAATACTTGAATTTATATCGACATAGCATATTATTAGGTAGTAACTTTATTTTTTAAAGTTTCAATTACCATGCAATGCTATGACACTAGTTTTTTTTTTTTTTTTGGGTACTAAATTTAATTTATTGGGATTTTTAAGTACTTAATGGGTGCACAAATTTGGTCGAATTCAGCATTTTTATTTTTCTCATGTTTTTTAATACAGACTTTTCAAATTTTTTGTTTAATGTATAAATTTGTGAATTATTTTTTGTATTTCAAATTTCTAATATTATCAAATGTAATTATTTAGAATGGCATAAATTTAAAGTTGAAATATTTAGCTTTATATTAATATATTTGAGTTACAATAATAAATCATTACATTATATATATATATATTATAAGTTTTGAACAATTAGATATATTACATATTGTACAACATACGGGTACAGTGTGTGTATGTCTCTCTCTCTCTCTCTCTATATATATATATATATATTCACACTCAGATTCAATGAAATTTAAGAAAAACAAAAAAAATCATTCCTGCAGAAACTCATTCATAAGCATTGCCAAACATAACCACAGGATCTCGACAGAAATTGTTTCACAAAATGCAGAATTAGTGTAATACCTATAGACTTTTCCGTTTTCCATAAGAACATAGCTCAACATAACGACTGTCGATAACAAATTGTGGCCTTGGCTTAACGTATTAAGCGTCAAAATTCGGAGCACAACATATTACGTTCATTTCTTCATCTTCGTGTGATTTTGGACAACAGATACACAACAAAAAATAGTAATAGTGCAAAAAGAACAACATGCATGACATGGCTCGATCCTTCCCTGATGATACTTTTGTTCAGTCTCCTCATGTTGTTTTTCACCCCCGCCTGAGCTTTAGTCAATGTCATTTGCTGAACAAAACAAACGAAACAACAACGGTCATTTATTTGCTGTTTTAGCTTTTCTTCGGCTCAATTAGACATCTAACTACATTAGTTGAATCACATAAGCACTGATTTTTACTCTCACAAACCAAATTGGTGCTTCAACAATTCGAGAAATTGTCCCAAACAGGAACCAGAGCAATAGTTAACTATAAATTCAATCACCTCATCTTACTTTTCATCTACTCTTGTTTCAAGAAAAAAAAAAACGATTAGGGCATTGTCTATCAATCAAAAGGAAATTCTCAAGGTGCAATATCTTTTCTATACAACAATTGAGCAATTTAGTTGAAGGTATATTCACATTCTGAGCTTAGAGTCATGGCATACCAGCTGATTGAGGAAATCATTTTGGAACTTTGCTTCTGTGTCGATTTCTTGAGCTACCTGCAATGTTGTTTAAGCAAATAATAAGATTAAACAAGTAGAAACAACAAAGAAAGATAGAAAAAGCATGAAAATGATATATCATGGAGATGATTTGCAACTACATGTTAGAAATAAACATTGCTCGATATAAAACTACTTTTTTACTTAATAGTCAATATGAAGCTTATTGCACCCTTTAAACAATATTGGACTTAACTTGATAATTGTGTGTGAGAATTTTGCCCATTGGCAACCACACTGTGATACTGTTAAAGAATTTAACAATCCTTA
Source organism: Scutellaria galericulata (assembly GCA_946896805.1). Lineage (NCBI taxonomy): Eukaryota > Viridiplantae > Streptophyta > Magnoliopsida > Lamiales > Lamiaceae > Scutellaria > Scutellaria galericulata. The sequence goes on along the minus strand of OX335797.1, from coordinate 2,319,173 downwards.
AATCAACACTTCTACAAGAAAGAACCATATAACGTGAAAAGTTAATTCATTAGGTAGGCAGCATCAGATAATGGCAGCATGCTCAAAATAAAATAAAGAGGGAATAGGAGCAAAATTTTGACTCAGTATTAACTTGAGAGTAAAACTAACTAATGATTTAAGGCCTATATTTCAAGTCAATTCCTTTCTCTCTGATGTATATATTATTACACACACAAACAAGTCTACACCTTAAATGAGAATTCCATAGGAGTGATATCACATACACACACCATATATAGAAGGAGGGGAAGGGAAAAATACAAACAACACAGGAAAATAGAAAAGCTTATTGAGGTGACAATATTCTAGGGCGCTCAAAATAAACTGAAAAAATGAGTCATAGAATTCACCGTCGCATTTACACACAATACTACATTCAGCAAACAGATACAAACCAGAGCAGAAATAAAGATAACATATCGAAACAATGATTAAATGTTTAGTATGTTGCAAATTCCAGCTCTTGGCTTTGGTTTATACTTTATCCTTTAATGTGTAAACATTCTGCAAATTGAGACTCCTATATTTAAGCACATGATTATATAGTCTATAACATAGATCAACAAATCAATCCAGCAACTAGGTCTAGTCCTTACTAAGAAAAACAAACCATCCTCATATGCTTGCATAAACACAATTCATAACTCGATGTAATATACAGCAACTGGCTCGTAACTTCTAATAACAAATTTAACGAATCAAAAATCACAGTCATCATTTCCTTAACTTTTAATCACCACGACCTACCCAACAACTTCAATTTTCATTTCAAGATAAAACCAAGGACCTATGCAAAGTCGAGGCTAGTTAATCCCCATAGGAAATTTGTTAAAAATGCTAATATCTTCACTAATTGTTCTTCAATTCCACACCAAATTATACAAAAACAGAATCCAAAACTTCTGATGCTAAATCTACTCCAATATTTAAGTAATCAATCTCGTCAAATCACCCAATCGCAGAAACTCAAAGTCCATCATCTCAAGTGAAATAAATTAGTAGTTAAAAGGAAAATAATTACATCACGTAATCGTCGAACTTGCTTGCGAAGGCCGGTGACCTCATCGTCGAAATCTGGATCGATTCGCACCTGAAATTCATCGGAATTGCCAGCATACGCCGACCTTGTGCTTAATCCTTCTCTGTGTTCAATTATCCAACAATCAACCACATCCAGATTAAAAAAAACGCCCATCTCGATTATTTCAAAACAAAAAGTTAGGAAATAGATGTGCTTTATCTAATAATAAAATTGCAAAATTACCTCGATCGATAAGGATCAGCCATTGGAGAAGACGATGAAAAACTCGGAGAATTCCTAAATTATTATTTCTTTTCTTGAGACGAAAATTTTCCAAATTATGGAATGCTTAAATGGTAAGGAAATTCAGGTGCAATTTAAATTTAAATAGGGTTCTAAATGACACGTTAGCCTTTTCTTTTGTTTTTGACCAATAGTCAACTTTTCTAGCAGCAATATTTATTAATTGTAATAAAAGAGAGAAAATACAACAATCCATTAATTAATATCAATTTAGGCATTTTAAATGCAGAATATTAATTTGTGATAAAAAAAATTAGTGTTTTCTTAATTATTAAAAACAATGTTGATGTTAAATTAAATTCAAAATTAAAAAAATTATTTGTTATAGTAGATTAGATGACTGAAAAGTAATAATTTTTAAATATAAAAAATTAAAAGGTGAAAGGTAAAGATAAAAAAAATATAATCTGACAAACTTAGAAGACATAACAATTTTTTATTATAAAATTAGTTTTGACTTTAGAATATAATTCTTTATTTTCGGACAAAAGTTCTTTTGAAATTAAAAATAAAACATATATATATATATATATATATATATATATATATATGTATTGTGGAACGAGAAAAGTATTGTTTTTGGACTTCAATTTAATTAAATCCAAATCTTATTTTAAATCCAGATATGCAATGTCCCAAACCTGTCATTCTGACCCTGCTAAACTTAAGGGTTAATTATATAATAAATCATAAATTTAAATTAATTTTAGAGAATTTACTAGTAACAGTGCCACGTAATCCGCCACGTAGCCTAACAGCGTGGAATCTCAGATTCTAATGAAAACGTTAATCAACTAATATTAGCCAAAATATATATCAACTTGGATAAACTATCATTGAAGCATATCATCGAACACTTGACATGCATTTATACACTCGAACGATAAGGCTTCCACAGATCAACATAGAACTTCAACGGCCTTTTCAGCGCCTTCTTCCACTCACCGGAATCCGGCAATCCACCGGTCAGAGCAACAGCGCTGTCGTCCTTCCGATTGTCAAGACTCAGCACGAAAACCTCCGCCGGAAAAACCTTATGCATCGCCTTCAAAGTCTCCTCCATTATCACACTCCCATCCTTCCTAATATCCTCCGGCTCCACGCAGCTCCCACCCACGTTCACCATCATCCTCCCCCCCTTCCTCAGACTCTTCTTCAGCCTCTCCCACGTCGCCGCCTCCTGCAGCTCCGGAATCACGCAGCCTTTGCTGAACAGATCGATCAGAATTCCGGCGAAGCCGTCCTTGACGCTCGCATTCAGCGCGTTGCCCGTGTGGATGAACAGCCTGTCTTCGTACTTCTTCTCGAGCTTCTCGAGGCCGAAGTATTCTCTTGCGACTGAGATGACGGAGGGGTCGAGCTCCCAGCCGTGGACGACGGCGTCGGGGTATAGTTCGAGGAGGATTCTGGCGGCGGTTCCGGCTCCGAATCCGAGGATTCCGACGGGTCCGGGCGGGAGGATTGGGGGGAGTGTGGCGAAGACGTCGAAGTAGGTGTTGGTGAGGGATTTGAAGATGTAGGAGATGCTGTGGATGTTGCCGGGGGCGTCGAGGAGGAGGAGGCGGGACCCGGCCAGGGGGTGGTCCGCCGCTCTGGAGACTTGGAGGACACGAATGTAGTTATGCCGCGACTTGAATTTCACCAGGGTTTTCACGTGTTCGATTGGGATTCCGCCGTCGTCGGCGGTGGCCGAATCGGTGGCTGGGGAGTGGGATTTGAGTGGAGGTAGGTTGTCGGCGCGGCGGAGCTGGATGCGGCGGGCGGCGGCGGAGGAGAATGGTGGAGGTGGGAGTTTTGGGTGGCGGAGGAGTGAGAATTGGGGGAGAATTCGTGCTGCCGCTAACTTCATGGTTCAATTTTGTGCAATGAATTGCACCAAGTGAATTGTATATCTAATTTGATTTTAGTTTTTTTCCCAAAAAAAAAAAAAAATTATTTATATTTTTTTCAATAAATAATGGATAATATATCAAAAGAAAAAGAAAATACTTTGTACTAGGTATGGCAATGGGGCGGCAGAGCGGGGCGGGTAGTATAGTACTCAGGCCAGCCCACGTCTCGCCCCGTCCCGTGGCGGATCAGGAATAGTTGCATCACGCCCCACTTTATTTATATATTTTTTTTTTAATGTCAAAATTATCAAAAAATTAATGTATTCCAAAAATTTCATACATTAATACACATATTTTGAAATGCAAAAATAAATTAATTATAATCACTTCAATTTTATCTTATGAGATTTATTATAAAATAATTTTAATTTATTAATTTAATCACATTTTTAATCATAACAAACACATCTCAAATAAGATAAAATTAAAATGAATATAATTAACTTACATTTATATTTCTAACTATATGTATTTTAAATATATGCATAATATATATATATATATATATATATATATATTAAAATATATATTTATAGCATATTATATATAATACAGCGGGGCACGGGGCTGGGCTAAACCCGCCCTACCCCATTTTTAGAACGGAACAGGTATGACCTGCTCCAAATGTCTCGGACCAGGTCGGGTATCCATGAGTCGAGCCAAAAATATAAAGAGTAAAAAATTATATTAAATAATGTATACATCTTTAAATATGTTAATCAATTATAACAAAGTTTTAACTATATGATTAAATAATTTGATAATTATGGAATATTCATTTTTAGTATAAAATTTATAATTAAATAAATTGATAATTAGAAATATTATGATATATTCATTTTTAGTATAAAATTTAGTATAAACTGCTGGAGATGAAATATTGTTCTGCACTACTTTAGTGCAGATTAACACTGAAATAGTGCGAACTGTTGTGGATGCTCTTATGTTGCTATATAAGTAAGTCTTTTATATAAGTATGAGTTTTATAAGTATAAGTATGCGTTTTACAGTTATAAGTATGCGTTTTATTCTTAATAGTTATTTTGCTATATAAGTAAGTTTTTTAAATAAGTATGTTTTTTACCACTATAAATACTAGTATTTCTCCCGTGCGTTGCACGGATTGTCATATTTGTAGTTGGATTTTAACCATAATAATTTGTACTAAAAGTTTGTTTATAATGTTTTTCTCAAAACATTATATCTCTCAAAAGATGAAGATATGCGACAATGTGATTTATAAGAATTTTTCTACCTTTAAATGTTTAGAACAAAATCATGTATTCTTTCACTTCTTAGTTTTATATATATTTGAGAAATAATTATATCTAATGTTTGTATATCATGTTAATTTCTTCATTCTCTATGTATCTTTATTTAATTGAAAATCACTATTTTTTCTTCATTTCTTAGTTTTACATAGATTTGAGAAATCAATGTATCTTCTCTTCATTTGTTAGCTTTATATAAATTATATAATAGCTTTTAGAGTAAGCTTGATCTTATAAAATAGCTTACCAAGTAAGATTTACTATTTTAATTTTAATTTATTTATTTATTTTATTGATAAGACACTTTTAGGCGGGAAAATAACATTCTTGCAATTTTTTCCAACTTTCTTGTTTTAATATATAGTATAGATAGATAATGAATTCCTTCAATCATAATTAATATTTCATTTTATATTTGTATATTCCATTCTTATACTTCAATCATCTTATATAATTTTATTTCTTCATTTCTTCATTTCTCTCTCACAAAATTATTTGTTCAATTTATGTTTAGTGTACATAGACAATTTTGTGGGATCTCTTTGAAGATGTAGATATGAGAGAATAAGATTTGGAAGAATTTTTCTATCTTTCTACCTTTGAATGTTAGCAAATCTTGAATTCTTTCATTTTTTTTTTTAGTTTTATATAGATTTGAGATATCATTATATTTACTCTTTTTTCTTGTTCTTCTTTCTTCATTTTTTGTATATCTTGTTTTATTCTTCATTCTTTGTGCATCTTTATTTTGTTGATAAATCTCTATATTTTCTCAATTTCTTAGTTTTACATAGATTTGATAAATCAAATGAATCTTTCTCTTTCATTTCTTAGCTTTATATAGATTATGAAATAACTTGTAGAGTAAGATTGATATTTTAATTATTATTTTTAATTATAGAATAGCTTTCAAGTAAGATTTATTATTTTATTTTAATTATATAATAGCTTATCAAGTAAGATTTGAGAAATCAATGTATTTCTCTTCATCTCTTAAATTTATATAGATTATAGAATAGCTTCTAGGGTAAGATTGATATTTTTTTTTATTCTTATTAAATAATAGCTTATCAAATAAGATTTACTTTATTTCTTTTTTTTTTTTGATTGACATGACATTTTTAGGCGGGAAAGTGGCAATTCTGTAATTTTTGTCAACTTTCCTGCTTTAATATAAGTATAGATGTGTTTTACAGCTATAAATATGTGTTTTATACTTAAAAGTATGTGATATATAGATATAAATATGTGTTTTACAACTATAAATATGTGTTTTATAGTTATAAGTATGTATTTTATAGTTATAAGTATGTGTTTTATTTTTAATAGTTATGTTGCTATATAAGTAAGTTTTCAAATAAGCATGAGCTTTTACCACTATAAATATACGTTTTTATAGTTATAAGTATGTGTTTTATTCTAAATAGTTATGTTGCAATATAAGTAAGTGTTTTATATAAGTATTTATTTTACAACTATAAATATGTGTTCTATTCTTAGAGCAACACTCTCAAGTAAATTATCATTACTAACATCTTATAAGCTCTATCATCTTATCTATCCAAATAGTTCAACAACTAATTTTTAAACTAAAATTAAATATTTTATAAAATGTAATGGCTTATAAACTCTCTCAAGTAAATTTAGCCAAACGCACTTATGTTTGGTTGTTTAACTTGCTTCTGTTTAGCTTAGTGGGTTTAGCTCAATAGTTGGTTGTTGAGTGAAATTGGTCGCAATGGTCAGACCTTTTATGAGGCAACATGATTTTATTAAGACCAAGCTCATGAGCAATTAAATGTGTCTATTAAGTGAAGGTACAGAAAAGCTCGGTCTCTCCCCCCGGATCATGATTTTATTTTGCTATTTGATTTTTAAATTTGTTTTTGTTGGGAATGACATGACATTTGACATGGCATATTTGCTAGACACGTGGACTCTGATCATCAAAAAATATAAATGTGATATAAATTGTAACAATAAAAAAAGGTCATGATCTTTTTTTTTAAATTATTAAAAAAATGGGGATAAATTTGCAATTTATTAAAAAATAGTGATTTTTTTTTCAATTACGCCTATATATATATATATATATATATTTTTTTTTTTTTTTTTAATCTAAAAAGAGAGTCATATTTCAAAAGTTAATAGTTTTCAATAATGCCGTTGGATTAAACTTGTAATTAATTATAATATAATTTTGATGAATAACTTGATGAATATAAATTAGAGTTGATGATTTGAAAATGTAGAACATTTATCGGTTAACAAAACTAGCCTTTTTATTTATTTATTTACAAATGGGGTAATAGTAATCATTCAGATTGGCTCCGTTAATTTGTAAGAAACTCAAAATCCGATTCGACGTCAAGATTATTCATATGTATTCTCTTTATAAGAGCTTAAAGTCTTGGTGAGTTCTCAAAATTCAATTGAATTCAAGATAATTAAGCTAGAAATTGATATTTTCATTTACAGATAAAAAAAATAAATAAAAAAAGTGTTGTTATATGCTGGATTCAACTTATATGCTTTGTTTTTTTTTTTTTTGTTATGCAGTTTGTGAATCCAGATTCAAGAATAGTTGTGATAGTTTTCGGATCATTCAGAACTGAAAGAAACAGACAATATGGAAATATATAATAGTGCAAACACATGTGATCATGTCATGAGTTATATATGTACTCTTAGTCTCTCTATTTTACTAATAAAAACACTTTTTCGTTGCAATTTTTTCGTGGTTGTTTTGCAGCCAACTGTTATCTATGATACTTCCATCGTCTAAATAAAGTGTTGTTTAGACTATTTCACGATACACATTTTGAAAATATAAATATGTTTAATTTAAGAAGACTAATTAGAGAGTGTAAGAGTTTGTTTAAATATTTTTAGACAAACACTCTCCAAACATGCATGCAATTTTGAAAAATTGAGAGTAATTATTTTTCATCAATTTCTAAAATGACAATAAATTTTATATAAAAAATATTACTTGTCCAAAACTATACTTATTTTGGAAGATCAGAAAGAGTAATATATATATATATATATATATATATGTAGTTAGCATCAGTGCTTAAATAAAGAAGTCAGAAAACTTCTTTCTCATTTAAAACTATTAATGCATACATCTCAATGAAAATTATATAAACAACAAACCAATGCTCTTTTATTACAAAGATGATAAAAAATTAGATTATTAATTTTCTAAAACTATTGAGCATCAACATTCGTTATATCCTCGAAATTGTTGGTCTCTATATATGGGGAACTGTATAACCTGCAACACATAAAATTTTAAAAAAATTAATGTAAATTAACCGAATCAATATATATACATATGAACTAATGTATTAATTCTTACTGCCACATTTGGTTCCATGAGGTAGAGGTCTACCACAGGATTGTGCAACAAACAGCTTTCTCCATACTAATAATTTGTTCGACTTGTGAGGTTACATGTTGGCATACACATGGTAGGTCGACGTTTTGGACAACATCGCAACAATCGTGAGACAAATTTTCTTTTGGGCCTTTTTTTTTGGACATATTTGGCTCAGTGTTGAATAAGACCTTGCAAATTTCCTTGGCATTGTCCTGATACAATGGTGGTTGTGAAGATGATGATGTTAGCATAAATCAGGATTAGGTATAGAACAAACCCTATTTTGGAGATCGCCATATATAGTGTTTTTTATTTAATTGATTTTTAAAAAAAATTGAGTTGATGATGGATGAAGGGTTGATAAGCAATTGGAAGGTTGTATTTAAAGAGGAATGGGTTCACAATTTTGCATGAAGAAAGGGATTAGGTTGTGAATATAGTTTTACAAGTCCATTCCTTGCGCTTATAATCGATGTTTCGCATGAGGAATCAGGATTTTCATGTATTACTGATCTAGTTAATTTAAACTTCGTGGGAGAGAATATATTTTAAATTTGTGAAATTGTTACATTATTTATGAATACATTAAATTATATTACCTTTATTTTTAGTGTTGTTCTATAGTTTAAATTCTGATTTAAATTAAATATCATTTTAGATTTATCTAAAATTTTATTCTTAAATTTGATATTTCAAATTTTTTTTCATTCTATATTTAACAAACTAGGTTTTGGCATTTAACATATTACTTAATCAAATTTGAATTGGGCCAAAAGATGACATTTAATACAGGCTCAAAGCCCAATGTGGAAACGAATTGCTTTATTGCAGGCTTGCAGCCCTTAATTTAGGCCCATGGGTTCATTATAGTTGTGCGGCTTGTGCCATTTAAGAGGCAAGTGAACATATGGTATTATATTATTATTTATATTTAGTATAATGCTCATGTAATACATGGATTTTAAAAAAAATTAATTAAATTAGATAAATTTAAATATTATTTATATTCAAAAATTATGATTGTGGTATACCTATCATCAATTTTAATATCAATCATAATACAATTTGATTAATATATTATTTGATTATATATTGTTGCATTCGTAAGAGAATATAAATATTTTCTATTTATTATATATGTTGCTATTTCTATCATATTACTCAACTCTCCCACCAATATTCTAGGTTTTTTTTCTAATGTTTTTTTTTTTTGTAAATATTAAATATTAAAGATTACAATGATTCTTAAATTTTCATTTCAATTATATTATAAATAACCCAAATCAAAATTTCTCAATAATTTCTATGATTTAATGCAAAAACTATTTCAGTTTTATTAATTAATAAGTTTTCACTAATCTTTTAAATAAACACACTTTTATTTGACTCCTTTTTCCTCTAATTGTTTTATTAAAATAAATTAAAATTATATAAAAAATCAAGCGATATGCATGATTAATTTCCCATAAAAATGGTAATTCTTTTAATTAATAATAAATATGTTTAAAATATGTTTTAATACATTCCTTTTCTATCTATGCCAATACATCCCATTTAATAATTAGATTGACATGATTTTAAAATGGTAACAAATTTATTGAGATGAGATTAGAAAGATTGTGTTTGCAACAAAATTATTTGATATAATGTAATTAATTTTAATATAATTATTAATATTATATTTTGAGCTTTTGAGAGATGACACGTGGCATTAGTTGTTGTTCTTTTATATATACAAAGATTGCATCTTTTTCGAAACATAGAAATATTTTTCCACTAAAAGAAGAGTGGATCTAAAATATGGATTTTGGATTAAAAATTTGGTAAAAACTCACATGAAACCGTTTCATAAATCACCTTTCATGAGATATGTCTATTTGATCCATGTGTGATTGGCGCATAGGACTAGACCTTACATTAGTCCAATGTTTCAATCGAAAAATATGAAATTTTTTGGAGGCCTATACATTTGTATATTATATTATATATTCGGTAAACAATGTTTCAATAGTTGTATTTGGCCTAGTGAGATGTGTCGTACCAAATCAAGTGAAGCACTCCAAATTTGAGGTCGTTGAATGGCATTTCCTTTAGGTGTGAGTACAGTCTAGAGCAATTCGAGGATAAAAGAATCTTTGAAATTGCTCCAAAGTTTGGAGATTTTCGGAAAATGTATATAAAGAATCTCCAAAATTACTTCGTCAATTCGATTTGGGTATAACGGAGCAGATCAGTTCATCTTTTGGAGATTCAAATTTTTACAATTTAAAGCAAATATTCATTGAAACGAAACGAAATATTAGTCCAACGATTCGATCAACTCAAGTTCGAAAAAAATATGAAATTTGAGACCTATACATTTGTATATTATATTATATATATGGTAAACAATGTTTTAATAATTGTATTTGGCTTGGTGAGATGTGCCTTCTCGAATCAAGTGAAGGCCCCAAATTTGAGCTCGTTCAATGACATTTCCTATAAGGGTCATGAGTACAGTCTCAAGCAATTTAGGGATAAGAGAATTTTTAGAGAATATCTAAAAAAATCTTTGAAATTGCTTCATCAATTCGATTCAATTCCTTCGGAAATTTGAGTATAATAGAGCAGAGCAGTTCAGATTTCGGAGATTCAAATTTTTTACAAATTAAAACAAATATTCATTAAAACGAAATGAAAAAAAATTATGTTGTACGACGTTATTTAATTTATATTTTTAAATAATTCATAAACTAATAAAATAGGCCTCTCCTTGAAAACAATAGATTACATTCAAATTTTTCTTTAAAATTTATTCTTCGAAATATTCTCTATTTACACCTGAAAAGTAGTCATTAGAAATTTCATCTTTTAAAATATCTTACGTATACTTTGTATAAGCTATAAACTAATTTTTTGATTAATATCTATTGTAGTTAATAGATTTTAAGTGCTTCCAAAATTATTCATTATAAATATATTATTTTATTATTTTATTTTAATTTCTTCTATGAAGTACATCTTAAAATTATAATAATATTAAGTAATAATAAAATTTAATCAAATTTGTAACTAATAAAATATAGCAATACAGAAAAATGAATTTAATGATACATACAAATTTGTATATAGTTACTTTCTTGAAATCGGTTATATTCGGTTCTAAATTCAGTTCTTCGATTTGATCAATTTCAGTTCGACATAAAAAATAATCGAAGTGATTCGATTCGAGTAAAATCAAACAATCAAGAGTTCTTTATCAATTCAAATGTGTTTCAGTTCAAATTTCCCCAAAATTTGATTATCTCCGATATTATTCATGTTTACCCCTAATCCCATTTGTGCCTTTTTAATTCATTTTATCTATCCTTTTATTTTAAAATAATTCATAATTATTTATTTTGTTTTAAAATTTATATTTTATTTATTAATATATAATGCAATTTTATTGATCTATGTATGTTTTTATTTTAAAAACAAATTATGATTTGTTATTTTAAGTTTTTATCTTAATTTATATTTCTAAATCAAGTTGCATTTAAGTAATTATTTTAAATTTACTCTTTTTAAGGATAATATAAATATTTCAAAGATTATTAATACTTCAAATTTTTATATTTTACATTAAGTTTGTATTTTTGTTAGGATAATATAAATATTTTAAATATTACAAATGCTTTAATTTTTTATATTTTACATTCAACTGTACAATACAGATTAGAATATAGATCTATTTTGAAAATTCGACCCAAGCCTATGAGGAAATTATAACTTTCACATATCGAGTACTCCTAACAAATATAATTAAGGTCTCCATAGATTGTATAGAATACCCTTAAGAGTGATGATCGAACCAAGTTAAACTTCGAATGTTTTTTATTCTCGTCATCAGCCTTGTTGTGGTTCTACAATTTGCATTGCAAGTTTGATACACATAAAAAATAGAAAACAACTAATTTTGGAGGAAAAATATGCATATCTAGACAAATTGAAAAGAAAATTAAAGAAAAAAAATTTGAGACAAATCAGATTAGAGGAAAAATAGCACCCAAAAACTTAACTTGGTTATTTTGGCCTATGCTTTTAGGAAATTTAAATCCTATTGATGAGCTTTGACAAAGTTAGAATTGATGCTATCTTGATTCTTGATCTCCTTTATAAGTATAGACAAAATTTGCTCCATCTCTTCCCCATTGATCCATTCGTGTATTCCAGCCTTCAAAAGAGCTCGATTTTCGCAAATCAAATCCCAAATAGGGAAGTTCTTTCTCGATATCATGAAATCGCTCTCACTAAGCTTCAAGCAAGCAAAAATCATCACCAAAATATATGATTCTTTTCTTCCCTTCTTTGGCCATAGAGACTTGAATCCTTTCTGTGATCATACCCTATTTGCACAAACGAAAACAAATAGTTAGTCCAAGTGATGTTTTGAGTCAACTAACTATTGACATTATGCTCACTTATATCACTATTTTTTTATAATTATGTCTAGTAGAATTTCAAGAACTACTGTAATTTAAGACAAGATTTTGTGGAGTAAATTAATAATACATATTTATAAAATCCCGGTAAACCAGAATCAAAATATTTGAAACAAGAACATATTCTACTCAAAATGTACTGAGTTGAGTTCCTCTTCCATTGATTGCAACTTTAGTTCAACTTTATTAGTATCTTTCAATATCAAGAATTTACTAAACACATAAAAACAATCAAGAAAGATGGTTCTAAATTCAAGAAAATTAGTATTACCTTGCACATGGTTGCATCACTCACGATTCTTAGATCACATGCACCTGAAAATATTGCTCAAACCCCATTAGGACAAAAAAAGAGGGTATAATTTAAGATATTTCAATTGTAAATCATTGAGAAAGAGATAAATTTTACTGCTTTGGTGTATTGGATTGGAGCCCTTTCATCAATGGTTTTCCTTTGTGCAGATATCTACCTCTCATCATCCTATCCTGCAATTTTTCATAAATGGTTTTTTGTTTTTATAGAATTATTACATATGATTGTATTTCAACAGCATATAAAAGAAAAGACAAAAACCCAACTTACAAAGTTAGAATTGATGCTATGTTGATTCTTGATCTTCACTATAAGTATAGGCAGAATCTGCTCCATCTCTTCCCCATTAATCCATTCGTGTATTCCAGCCCTCAAAAGAGCTCGATTTTCATATATCAAATCCCAAACAGGGAAGTTCTTTCTCGGTATCATGAAATCGCTCTTCAAGCAAGCAAAAATCATCACCAAAATATATGATTCTTTTATTCCCTTCTTTGGCCATAGAGAGTTGAATCCTTTCTGTGATCATACCCTATTTACACAAAAGAAAACAAATAGTTAGTCCAAGTGATGTTTGCATTACTCACGATTCTTGGATCACATGCATCTGAAAATACTGTCCAAATCCCATTAGGCCAAAAAAGAGGAAACAATATAGGGTATACTTTAAGATATTTCAATTGAAAATCATTGAGAAAGAGATGAATTTTATTCTAAAGCATGGATTGCTTTGGTGTAATGGTTTTCCCTTGTGCAGATATCTACCTCTCTCATCGTACTATCCTGTAATTTTTCATAAATGGTTTTTTATTTTTATAGAATTATTACATATGATTGTATTTCAACAACATTTTTAAATCGTGATGATGCTATAAAAGAAAAGACAAAAACCCAACTTACAAAGTAGTTGTCCTCAGAACTGTCATCGGTTGAGTTGAAGGCGTGGATTATATTGGGATATGGACTTCCAATCTGAACCATCCTCGTCCCTATAACGTTGTACTAGTAGTGTTGACTTAGAAATATTCAACGATTCCAACGATGACGCGACCTTATGCAACAGTCCATGTGGCAGCATTGTCAAACTTTGGCACTCAAGGATATTCAGATTCAAGAGACAAGGCATGAGCGTCATGTCTGCAGATTCTTCTTCGCTCGTTATGTCCTCCCACTCTTTCCAGTTCTGACAACTACGAAATGTCAGCTTCTTCAATTTTGGAAACGCAATATCCATGTCTATTCCCAGGAATTCTCGTCCCACAAATTCCAATCCTTTCATATAAGAAATGTCAATCTCCTCGAGGCATGGCAGTTTTCCAAGGGGTGGCAATGATGACAACTGATTGAAATTTAGTTCAATCTTTCTTAATTGGTTGAGGGGCGACACAATCCAGCTCAGTGGAAGCTTTGGGCCTTTGTAGAAGTTATTTTCCAGAGATGTCAAATTTGGATGGGGCTCCAATGCATCTATTACATTCATCCTCACCAATGCTGACTCATCACTTTCATCCATCGGATCCACAAAAATTATCTTAAGCTCGTCGATGTCTGTCTTATTTCGCAATTCTGCTTCCCGAGCATCCTCAACCACTTGTTCTAAATTGCAATTAGCTAAGCTGATTTTCAACGTTAGAGAACCACTAAGATGGTTTAACTTGTTCAATAATCCCAACTTGTTCCAACCATTTCCTCCATTAAATTCACCCAATGTGTGCAGTCCAGTTAACTGTCCTACTCCTTCTGGAAGTTTTCTCAGTCCACAATACTTAGCATCCAAGGTTTGCAATTCATGCAAACCACATATGCTCTCTGGCAACTCCTCCAGAGATCCATTGCTTTTCAAGTCAAGATGTCTCAATTGTATCAAATTCCCAATTTCCCTTGGCAACTCCTTTAGAGATCCATAACTCAAGTTAAGATGTCTCAATTGTATCAACTTCCCAATTTCCCTTGGCAACTCCTTTAAAGATGTATTCATACTCAAGTCAAGATGTCTCAATTGTATCAAATTCCCAATTGCCCTTGGCAACTCCTTTAGAGATACATTCCAATGCAAGTCAAGATGTCTCAATTGTATCAAATTCCCAATTTCCCTTGGCAACTCCTTTAGAGATATATTCCTTCTCAAGTCAAGATGTCTCAATTGTATCAACTTCCCAATTTTCCTTGGCAACTCCTTTAGAGATGCATTCCAACTCAAGTCAAGATGTCTCAATTGTATCAAATTCCCAATTTCCCTTGGAATCTCTTCTAGTTTGCAATCTCTTAAGTTCAACCATCTCAAGTGAATCATGTTTTCTATTCCTCGTGGAATACGTTCACAGTATCTCATGCTTAACACCCTCAGACGTTTGAGACAGCCACAAAGATTTTGAGGAGATTCTCTGTAATTCACAAATAAGCTACAAAATTCATTCACTGTCGAAACTAATAGAGGGTCACAAGCTTGGCAACTTGTCTTATTCATTCCCGTGGCCTCCACTTTACCACTCTTTCTAAGAAATTGAGCAAAATCATGCACTATATCATGCATCTTACAAGTTTTCTCCTTCAAATAATTTTCCCCAAATTCTTGAAATAGAGAACACATTGCTAAATTGTCAAAGCATTCTTGCCCTTTCAGTTCCATGTTTCCAATATCAGAGCCCAAATAACCAAGTGCCATCCAATTTCCTATTAAACTCTCAACATTAATCTCAAAATCCTTAGGAAAGACAGCGCAATATGAGAAACAACGCTTAAGTGTTGGAGACAATTCATTGTAGCTTAAAAGCAAATGAGGAAAAAGCTCTGTTTTTGCTTCTTCCAATTGCCATACTTCACTTTCTAGTACATTCTCCCACCCTTCCAAAGTATTCTTAAAACGCAAAACACTTCCTAAAGTTTTTACAGCTAGAGGCAAGCCATTGCACTTTTTAGCTATCTTTTTACCAATCTCCTCAAATTCCATTCCAGGCTGATCAGCTATTTGACGCAATAGCAACCAACTATCTTCATCAGATAGCTTTCCTGGACGATGAATGTCGTCGTCCACGGTGCCTGTGATTTTAGCAACCTTTTCATTTCTTGTCGTCACTAAAATTTTACTACCCATTCCACCACATTTAAGGGAAGTTATCAACTCATCCCACTTCTTATCGGCATCTGCCCAAACATCGTCTAGGACAAGAAAAAATGTTTTTCCTGTAATAGAGTTGCTTACAGATTGTAATAGAGTTTGATGGTTATTAGTAATCGGAGAATCTCCCTTTTTTACACTCTCGATAATCCCTTTGGCAATGGCAGCCAGATCAAAGGGCTCTGAAACACAGACCCATATTCTTAAGTCAAAAAACTTGTCCACTCGACTATCACCATAAACTAGTTGAGCAAGAGTTGTCTTCCCAAGTCCCCCTACACCCACTATAGACACAACATGTATGGATCCTAATTCCTCTTGTTTACCCAAAAGTTTGGTCACAAGAATATCTCTATCAGAGTCTTGACCCTGAATTTCTACCAATTTGGTAAAAGAAGTAGACTCTCGCCAAGACTTATGTGAAGTCTCAGCACTGGGCTGAGACTTGAAAAAATTATATTTATCTTTGTCCTTCAAAACTTGGTCAAGTTTCACCTTCACATTTAGTATTTTGTTGGCAATATCATGACGAACAACAGCTTTCTTGAAACACACACATGAAAATGATGGGATGAAGGAGCATACCGACTTTTGCTTTGGAGGAGGTGGATCAGCAACAACAGCATCATCAGATTGATGTTGTTCCACCTCAAGTTTGAGAATCGCGTAATTCCATTCGTCCAAAACATCCTCCATTTCACGAGACGTGTGTTCCAGCCTGGACAACCAGCGGTTGACCCTATCGTCTTTGAAGCGTCGATTCTCAGCATCATCCAACACAAATCTGATTTCATTCAGCTCATCAGCAAGCTGGTGGACCTCCTTCTCAGCACCTCTCACCAAATTAATATGGAATCGAGCCTGCTCTGCAATTAGACCTACGAGTTCCTCAGCCACTTTGGAAACAATTGCATCAGCCATGTTGAATATTGATCAGATCACCTCTCTTTCTTGTATAGTATTGTATATATTGTAATGTGTGTTTGTGGGATTAAATGCTAGCTGCTGCTAATTTCTGATAATATACAACCATCACATCTGTCTATGATCAATGCATCTCTATCATTATTATATCAAGTTCAACGCAAAATTTTAATTTTTTATGATAAAATTAATTTCTGAAAATGAAATATATGATAATATATACATGTTCAAACCTAAGGAGATTGACTTTAAACTTGATTAATACTATGACCATGTGTGTACACCGAGTCCTAAGGGCGAGACAGGTTATGAACGTGATGCCCATCATTATTTATTATCAAATATTGTATAATTATTTTTCTTTTAGGTGGTGTTTGGATTGATAGATTTGAAAAGGAATTTGAAATTCATATATAGTACTCCCTCCTTCCCGCTCAGATTTGCACGTAGGGACGGACACGGAGGTTAAGAAAAAATTGTTTTTGAGCACGGAGCTCAAGAAAAAGCTGTTTTTGTAGTGTTAAAGTTGAATAGTAAAGGGCAATTTTGTAAATTTTATTTGCCATTTTTGGAGTGTGCAAATCTGAATGGGACGGACGAAAACGGAAAGTGTGCAAATTTGAGCGGGACGGAGGGAGTAGTAAATTAGTTGATAGCTTCCGGGATGTGGATATGAATTCCATCATTTTCATTTGAACTAATTTTTGAGAAATATGAGTAAATTTTGAATTCAGTTGAACTAAATTTTGAGAAATACGAGCAAATTTTGAATCCACCCTGATTTAAGTTGATTTGTAATCAATTTAGTTCAAATCTTGTATTTCAAATATCTCGATCAAAACACAATCTCTCCTTAGATTCATAAAACATTTTAATACCTTGATGCTGTTGTATGCAATAAAGGCAAAGGACAAATGTGGTAGCTGCATATGTATAGCATTCACAAACATTCACAAAAGAGAAATAGCAACTCTCAATTTATACATAAACTTCAAAATTGAGTGGTTTTACATAGTTCACAAGACACACCACTAAACAATACAAGATATCAAGAACAGTGTGTGCTTTTGATGAGCTTTAGATAATCTAAGTGCCAAAAACTGTCCAAGTTGTGGAATCACCACCTACTCTTTTTAATTTTTTATGATAACATTAATTTCTGAAAATGAAATATATGATAATATACATTTTCAAACCTAAGGAGATTGACTTTAAACTTGATTAATACTTTGACCATGTGTGTACAGCTTGTCCTAAGGGCGAGACAGGTTATTTTCAAATAGGCAAACACTCCTGTGCACCAGGTGCACGGATCTAAGATCCGTGCAATTCGGGTCGATCCGACCCGGATCCGCGAGTTTTTATTTTTTATTTTATTTTTATTTTTTCCAAATTTTGGTCCTGACCTTTATGTTATAAATGTATGACCTTTACGTTATAAATGTGTGACCTTTATGTACAACTGTCTCTACCTTTATGTATTGTAACTTAGGAAAAAAATGAAGATTTTTAACACAATTTGTACTATGTACCTTTATATGATATTAATGTGACCTTTTATGTTATATTATGTCACCTTTATGTACAAATATTCTGACCTTTATGCATCTTTATATATTATATAAAGGTCAGAATATTTGTACATAAAGGTGACATAATATAACATAAAGGTCGCATTGATATCACATAAATGTATAAAGTTCAAATTATATTGAAAATCTTCATTTTTTTTCTAAGTTACAGTCCCAAAAGGTCATGATAGTTGTACATAAAGGTCATACATTTATAACATAAAGGTCACACATTTACAACATAAAGGTCACAACCTGAAGCAAAAAAAAAAAAAAAGGAAAATTCAAAAACACGCGGATCCGGGTCGACCCGGATTGCATGTGCATCAAGTGCACACAAGACCAACTCTTTCAAATATTGTATAATTATTTTTCTTTTAGGTGGTGTTTGGATTCACAGGTTTGAAAAAGAATTTGAAATTCATAATTGTAAATTAATTGATAGCATTTGGATTGATGTGGATATGAACTTTCTTCTTTTTTATTTGAACTAAATTTTGATAAATATAAGTGAATTTGAATTCATCCTAATCTAAGTACTGTATTTCAAATCTCTGGATCAAAACACTGTTGGAAATTTCTTGAAATTCCAGAATGTTTGGCCCGACTTTGGGCATTAATTGCGAGCGGGTCCCGTACCTGATTGTGGAAATGTAAAATTGGAATGTGTTCTCCTCCATGAGAGGTTCGTGGCAATATGTGGTATGCCCAAATCGGACATTGGGTGAATGAGAAATTGAGTCTCAAAGTCGCATGATTGGATCCTAGTTTATGGAGAAAGATTGGTTGTCCCACATCGGAAAACCAAGCATGATTTCTCTATTATATAATGAATTTCCCTTTTATAAGGGATAAGAATTATTGGCTAGGAAGCTCTCTCTACGCGCGCGGGGGGCGGGGGGATTGCAAATCAAATTCCGGATTGAACTTCGGACCATGCGACTCGTGTGCACGAATGTCGGATCGAGGGGGTGCGGGCCCGGGTTCGTCCTTTTTGCCACATGTAACCGCTGTGACCTTCCAAATTCTTGTAACCTCCAAGGCTTTCCACATTCATAACCCCGAGCCATGATGGTGTATAAGACACAACTTCCAAGCTTTTCCTCTCGAGTTCTCCCGCTTTTGCTCCCTCAATTCTGCTATTTTGGCTTCGAAATTCTGCTTCGTATTTGATACCAATCAAGAACTCTTCCAGTTCGTCGAGACAGCAGGTTTGTGCTTAACTTGGCTGTGATTTTAACCGTTGTATCCTGGGAAACAGACGTTCATAGTGTACTCAAGCACCAAGAGAGTCGGGCGAATCAGTTTTAAGGAAACCGTGCGTGCACGGGCCTCGGTCATACGTTGTTCCAGATTCCAGTAGCAGGTGTTGCCGAAGGTGTTGCCCAACATTTGCGGCAACATTTCTTTCCAGATTTTTCCAACAAACACAACTTTAATTTAATGCTCAATTCAGGTTATTTAAGGAAAATATTGAGAAATATATGATTTTAGCCTAAAACATGAGTTTTCATTAAAGTGAAAGGTTTTGCTCTTGTAGATATAGAGGTATATGAATATTTTAGTTTGTTCATTTATGTATTAGTTTTAGATCATGTATGTTGTACTTGGAGATCAATTCAAATTAAGAAAATAATAATAATATAAATATCTTATATATTAGAGTTCTAATTATAATATGATTCTATATAATTTTAAATTATATTTCTAATATAAAATTATTTAAATATAAAATCCTAAATTACTATTATAACCTTAAATAATAATCTTTGATAATGATATATTCGGCAATTTATATTTTGTAAGAAATATCCACACTTTTATATAGGTAATAGTTATTAACAAATTTCACGTGCCTACACTGGTTATTTGTATTCTTTGCTCTTTAAATTTTCTTTTTAAATCATCTGTCTTTTTGGTTTTGCATGTTTTTTTTACATAATTTTAACTTTGTTATTCAAAGACCACGAACCTTGTAACTCAATTGGTATCACACCTTTACATTCAAATTTTTCTTTATATTTTATACTTCAAAATCTTCTCTATTTACACCTCATAAGTAGTCATCAGAAAGTTCATCTTTTAAAATATCTTATGCAATATTACTTTATATAAGTTATAAATTAATTTTTTTAATTAATATCTATTGTAGTTAATAGATTTTATTTGCTTCCAAAATTATTCAATATAAATATTGTACTTTATGGGTTAAATGGCAAAAATACCCTGTATATTATCCTAATTATGACATTGTTCTTTAATTTTTTGGGTTTTTAAAACTACCCCGTATATTACGCATTCTTGCCAATAATACCCAATGACCTACTACAACCAGTTACATGCTGACGTGGCCGGTAAAATCTGACGTGGATATTATTTTTCAATTTTTTTGGCCAAATGTCACACTTTATACAGTTTTGTTGCCAAGTCAGATTTTAAAAAAAAGTACACTTAATAATTACGAGAAGGGGAAAGAAAGAAAATTAGGGCTCGTACACTTAATAATTAAGAGAAGGGGCAAGGACAAAAATATCGGTATTGGTGGAAATATCGATACATTGATTTTACGAAAATATCGACGGATATATCGTTTTCGGTGGAAATATCGGTTTTTTACGCAAAAAATTTAAAAACTTTGTAAAAAAAATTGAAAAATATTTCTAATACTTTACATAATATTATAAGTAACATTAATACATATATTGAACTTAAATTTGCACATTAATACATATATTAAAATTTGCATATTTTCGTTAAACCCTAAAAAATAAGGGTTTAACGAAAATTAAACCTAATTTTCGTTAAACCCTACTTTTAGGGTTTAACGAAAATTAGTTTCCTAGGTTTAATTTTCTCTTTTCCTTTTACTATTCATTTACTTTTACTTTATGTACAATTTTTTTTAATGATATAATGTATGACAAAAATATATGATATCAAAATCAAAGACGAAAATAAATTTGTAGTGATTAACGAAAATTAGGGTAGGAATTAAAGAAAATTTAACAGTGTAAAAAGTAGGGGTTTAATTTTCGTTAAACCCTTATTTTTTAGGGTTTAACGAAAATTAAACCTAGGGACAATATTTTCGTTAAACCCTAAAAAATAAGGGTTTAACGAAAATTATGGTATAATTTATAATTTTCATTAAACCCCTAAAAGTAGGGGTTTAACGAATAAGTATAAATTTAGAAGGCTCATTAAACTCTTATTTTTTTAGGGTTTAACGAAAATATATATATATATATATTGGATATTTTCGTTAAACCCTAAAAATAAGGGTTTAACGAACAATAAGTATAATTTTAAAGACTTTATTTAAAACACATTCTTTTTTATGATGATTATGATATTTTCAAAAATTTCACTAAATTTTTTTTTTTAAAAAATTAGAATGGCACCGACAGGAAAGTCTGCCGATATTTGGCAACATTATCGGTGATTTATCACCGATAAATCTCAACTTTTTGACAGAATTACACTCAGCCCATCCGACTTCGATATTTTGGTGATTTTTTTCGAAACATCGGCGATTTATTTTGACGAAAAAATATGTCAGTGCATTTCTGTATTGGCTGTGCAATTTTGGCGATATTTCGGCGATATATCGCGATTTTTTGGACACTGAGAAGGGGGAAGAAAGAAAATTAGGGCTCGTAATCAAATCATTTAAAACAAAACTGAGATTCGAGCTTTGAATTGAAAGAAAACTTCACTTCAACCATGAAACTCAGAGATGCAAAGTGTATAGATGATCCTCCACCTGATTACGGTTCGTATTTTAGTGAAATTCAGTATGTTGTTTAGTTGAATGATATGATTTACTTACTGTTATATGTTTAGGGTTTAGTATATTAGACATTTTCGATTTCTACGGATATATATCATTTTTATATTGTTTGGTTGTTGAGGGTTAAAGATTTGTAGGTTATTTAATGTTTTTTTTGCTGGGTTGGTGAGAGTTCGATAATTCGATGACAATGACTGTTTTTTTGGCAATTTATTTGAGGAAAAGGAATCTTGTTGATATAGTACGGTTAAAATGTCATGTGGGACCTATGCATCACTTTTTACATGATTTTTTGGTTTTTTTCAGAAACCCCAAAAAATGGAGGGTATAAAATACTTATTTTCTTCAGAAATTTGTTTTTTTACAGGGTTAAATAGTAATGTTTATACCTTATATGTCTCTATTATGGGGGACATTTGAGTGTTGAGCATGATGCATATACAGGGGGTGATTTTTTTAAGTTTGATTATGTGGAGGAGAACACAATATCTATAAAAAGGCTTAAAGACTGACTTGTCTAGCTATATTGGAAGTGTTAAGTCAGTTTGTTTGTTTGCTAAGAAAGTAGGTTCTGATCAGTTCTTCCAAATTGATAATGACTGTGAATTGAAGAATTACTATGCTGATGTGTTTGAGGGAGTTAGGGAGGTGGTTTTATATATTGTAGATGGTGAGTTGCAGAGAAAGGAAGGGGAAAGGGATGAAAGAGAAAGGGAGAGGGAATTGCAGAGGAAGGGTAAAACACCATTGATTTTAGATGATGAAGACAATGATGATCATGAAGATAGTGATTACAACTGTGAGTCTAATGAGGAGGGTGATGATGAGTTACTCTATAGAAAATATATTGATGTAGATGTTGATGGACATATTGATGAGTTACAAATGAAACTACTGATGTGAGTGAATGAGAGTTTATACTACTTACTTTGTTAACTATCTAAACATATATTTAACAAATGAGGTTTGATCATGAATAGATGGAGAATGTGGTGGACAAGAATGAAGGATTATTTTGTAGTCAATTGACTCAATTGGATGAGGAAGAGGAGACTCATGACTTAAACTTGGTAAGACTTATTTAGGTTGGGTGATTCTATACACACCCTATAACTTACTAAACACACCCCAAATATTGTGTTTATATCTTTCGTTTGTATAGAAATATGGTGTGTTTTATAGGGTGCTTATAGAATCACCCATTTAGGTTACATGGTTATTAGTATTAAGTTAGTTTCATTGGCCGGGTTTAAATTTTAGTTCAGTTTGTTTGATTTTAACTATCTAGTATTTGTTAATTGTTAGAATGTGAATACAACAAATGATAGAATTGGTAAGCTACAACCAAGAAGAAAGGGAAAGGTAAATTGAACTTATGATATAATTTTATTATTCCTTTTGATTGTCAACAAACTTTAATTGTGTGTTCTTTGAAAATAGTTTGATAAAGGACCAATATTCACTGCTCCTAGAGTGAATATAAGGGCACCAGCTCCCTTCATTGGCGATCAACACATCCCAACAACTCCTTTATTTCCAGTGGCACATAGCAGTCCAATTCTCAATAAAGAAGGAAAAAAATATGTGATGCTCTTGAATTTGGGAGTTGTTATGGAGCAAACAAAGAAGAAAAAGTCTGAGAAAAGGAAGGGGATTACAGAGGAGGAAGAGTTTGAGAAGGGGAATGTGATTACAGACAAGAAGTTTGAAAAGGGGAAGATATAATATAGTGACTTTTATTTGTTTTGTTATGGATCTGATTTTTATTTTATCTTG
Source organism: Scutellaria galericulata (assembly GCA_946896805.1). Lineage (NCBI taxonomy): Eukaryota > Viridiplantae > Streptophyta > Magnoliopsida > Lamiales > Lamiaceae > Scutellaria > Scutellaria galericulata. The sequence goes on along the minus strand of OX335797.1, from coordinate 2,295,304 downwards.
TGTTTGTTTAAACTTGAGACTTGATAGTGGCTTTTGTGGGATATTTTATGTAGTTGGCTATAAACAAATTGTGCTCTTGTTTTGTAATAATGGCTTAATATGCCAACTAAGGTTACATGTGCATGTTGGATAATATATATTTTGGTTGCTTAATGTGCCAATTAGTTGAATGAAATTGTAATTCAAGTTTCATTTTCATTTTGAATTGCAGTCATTTTTTATGGTACATTTAATTTTGTTAATGCTATAGTTAATTTTGGTGTAATATTTAACCTGTCAAGTTACACTACATTTAATAATAGAACACTAATATCATTCATTAAACTTAAATAAAATCAAATACAACATCAATTCAAAAATTAATACCAAGTCAAATAAAACATTAACATCCATGAACAACCCTAATAGAACCAAATTACAAATAACAACATCCATGAAAGCAACATAAGCATCTTCAGCTTTTTTACTCTTCCTTGTAAGCTTCTCAAAGCCCCAACCCTTGCTGCCAACACTTGGTCGTCCTCACGTAGTTGTAAAATCAATTCCCTTGCTCTTCCATTCAATGGAGGGTCAAACCACATAAAATAATTACAACCACCATTTTGCCATTAACAAAAAGTAAAAAAAAAATCAGCAAAACAAAAAATAGTGAAAGAGGAAGAGGAATTAGATACAAAAATGTATGTAATTACATCCCAATTTTGGCATCCTTGAAACCTTCTTCCTAGATTGTGTGAAATCCATGAGCATCGTAAGGAAGACCTCATCCCACAATTGCAATAATCTCCCTCATTTGGTTGTTCTTCCATTTTCGATGATTTGAAGAGGTAAAAACGAGCTCCTAGCAGTGGAAGAAAGGAATGGGTGAAATGTTAGGGTTTGAGACCCAATTTATGGGGTTAAAGCCATTAAATAGGTTTTCAGCGATTTGGAGGGAAAATTATTGATATTGTTGGCTTTTCCCTCTTTTTTCCAAGATGACAAGGTTATTAGAATTAAAAAAACCGCATAAATTGACTCCACATCTGTAATTAGCTGGCCACATCAGACAATGACCGGTTCTTTACCTGTTGTAGTAGGTCAATGGGTATTATTGGCAAAAATGCGTAATATAGGGGGTAGTTTTAAAAACCCAAAAAATTAAAGGATAATATCATAATTAGGGGTAATATACGGGGTATTTTTGTCATTTAACCCTTGTACTTTATTATTTAACTGTTAATTTCTTCTATGAAGTACATCTTAAAATTATAATAATATTAAATAATAATAATAAAATTCAACCAAATTTGTTACTAATCGAATATAGCAATATAAAAAAATTAACTTAGTAATACATACAAATTTGTATATAGTTACTTCCTTAAAATCGGTTCTATTCGCTTCTTCGATTTGGTATAGTTCGGTTGGACTCAAAAAATAATCGAAGTGATTCAGTCCGGATAAAAGCAACAATCAATGATTCTTTATCGATTCAAATGTGTTTTGTTCGGATTGCTCCAAAGTGTGATTATCTCTGAAATTCATGTTCACCTCTAATCCACTTTGTGCCTTGTTAGTTCATTTTATCTATCTTTTTATTTTAAAATAGTTCATAATTTATTAATTTTGTTTTGACTATAATCTATATTTTATGTATTAGTATATAATGCAATTGTCTATATTGACCTATGTATGTTTTTATTTTTAAAAATAACTTATGGTTTGTTATTTTAAGTTTTTATTTTAATTTATATTTCTAAATCAAGTTGGACTTAAATAATTATTTTAAACTTACTCTTTTTTTAGGATAATATAAATATTTTAAATATTATAAATGCTTCAATTTTATTTTATTTTATACATTCATTTTCTATTTTCTTTAGGATAATATAAATATTTCAAATATTTTAAGTACTTCAAATTTTTATATTTTACATTAATTAATTTTGTATTTTTTAAAATGTTATAAATCTTTTGAATTTTAAAAATGCTTCAATTTTTTTATATATATTTTACATTCAATTTGTAAAAATACATATTAGGGATTTATTTTGAAAATTCGACTCAAGTGAAAATATTGGTAAGTTTCACCATGTTACAAAATTTAATTTTAACTTTCACATATCCAGCAAATCTAACAAATATAATTAAGGTCTCCATAGATTGTTTTTGTTTGTTTAGAGTGTTTGGTTTTCAATTCTTGTGATCTTATTGGTTGAGATTCATCAGCGTTGTTGTAGTTCTGAAATTTGCATTACAATTTTGATACACAGAAACAGTGACGGACCTACATTGAAGCTAGGGGGGGCACTGGGCCCCCCTAAGATTTTAAAAAAAATTAATAATATTTTAGGTATTTTTATATTTTTATTCAAAAAATATGTATATTAATTAATTTTACTTGCATATTATCAAATTCTTGTTAAAAATATCAATTTTTAAGATTTTTAAGGTAAATTGTTCATATATCTAAACTCATTATTTATTTTTCTTCATTGAGTAATGATATTATTTTAATTTATTTGATTATCAATTGTTATAGAATATATAATATATTCATTATTTTGGCTTAATAAAACATGAAGTGATTGTAAAGAATTATTATCATTGATTATTATTTTATGAATTGTTAGCTTTGATTTTATTCTTAGAACTATTGTTATTCTTTTATTAGTTGGACCCCCCTCGATAAAAATCCTGGGTTCGTCACTGCACAGAAACAATAGAAAACAACCAATTTTGGAGGTGGCAGGAGGGACAATCTATGAAAGAACCCTAGACTGAAAAATATGCATATCTAGACAAATTCAAAAGAAAATTTGAACTGAGCTAGAATTGATGCTATCTTGATTCTTGATCTTCTCTATGGGTTTAGGCAGAATCTGCTCCATCTTTCCCCATCGATCCATTCGTGTATTCCAGCCTACAAAAAAGCTCGATTTTTGCTTATCAAATCCCAAACAGGAAAGTTCTTCCTCGGCGCGCAACATGAAATCGCTCTCACTAAACTTCAAACTTAGGTAAAAATCATCGCCTAAATATATGATTCTTTTCTTCCTTCTTAGGCCACAGAGACTTGAATCTTTTCTGTGATCATACTCTGTTTGCACTTTGCACGAAAGAAACAAATAGTTAGTCCAAGTGATGTTTTGAGTCAACTAACTATTGTTATTATGCTCACTTATATCACTATCTTTTTATAATTATGTCTCGTAGAATTTCATGAACTACTATAATTCAAGACAAGGTTTTGTGGGGTGACTTAATAATACATCTATTATTACTTATACAAGTATGGATGTTTCTTACGAAATATGAATTGTCTAATATATTCTTGTTAAAAATTATTATTTAAGGTTATAATAGTAATTTAGAATTTTAATATTTAATTAATTTTATACTAGAATCCAAATTCAAAATCATATAGAATCCTGATATGATTAGAACTCTATTAAATTGGAACTCTAATTTAATATAGATCATATATCCTTACTAAAGATTATTATTTAAAGTCATAATAGTAATTTAGTATTTACATAACTAAATGAACCAAGAAAAATGCAACAACAGAAAAGTAAAAAATTAACCCCCGTGTGCAACGCACGTTATCTATACTCGTATTTATAAAATCCCAGTAAATGATAATCAGAATCTTTGAAACAAGAACATATTCTACTCAAAATGTAGTGTGTTGGTCTCAGGTGGTCAGAGGTTCAAAGAGGGTGAATGAACCTCTATCGATTTTTCTTTTTAAAACTTTTTTTGTAAGCAGGTTACTGATTCTACAGAGAATGCAGTAACCTCTCGATTTAGTAAACTGACAGTATGTTGTTTCAGGTTACTGACTCGATTATCACAGTATGCAACGGAATATTAAAGATAGACTTTCTCTTTGAAAAACAGTTTTATTTTCACAAATATGATTTTGTAAGAATCCTTTTAGCCGTATGCTTATGACAAATGTAGCAAGATAAATATATAACAATGTAATGCAGCAAGTAATCAAAAGCAGTAAACACATAAGGGTTTATAGTGATTCAAAGGTGGTGTAATCCTTCTACGTCCACTCTACTCATTTTCAAGGAGGAACTTTGTTAGGTCAGTTTGCTTTACAAGACTCAACTTTACAAACTTCTTCCTATCAAGTTTAACCTACTAGAATCACAAGATTCCTAGACAATATTCCACACAGGGTACAAAACTCACTCAGAGTTTTAATCCTACACAAGACTCAATACTTAGTGAGGATCTAATCCTTTCCAACTAAGGACACCAAACTAAAACAACCTAGCACACAACAAATGATTAAAAGTATATATGTTTCTTCAACTGGTGCAACTCGAAAACAACCTTGAACTTGAAAGCTCGAATGCTTGAATGACTGATTCAGAAGGTTGAGTGATTGAACTTAGAAAGCTTGAGAATAGCTTGAGAGTTTGATAGCTTAAGAGATTGACAAACCGTTTAGTAGTCTTCACAGTCACTCCATCCTCTTATTTATACTGTAAGGAAAATGCACATTGAAGAGAGACATTGTCTTTGTAGAAATTCAAATTGATCTTGCATATCTTCACAATAAATGCATCTGGAAAAACTGGGTTATAGGGCATGTCCCACTCTGATCCGCATTAATGGTGTCACTCCTCGGCTACAGTGTTTTTACAGAGCCGCGGTCCAGGTGGCATCACCTCATTAGTTGGGCGCTAACTTCTATCTACTGGTAACTTTGACAAGGTGGAATCCTCGTACTTGATATGTCTCTATTTGTATATATTTTATCATCATAATTATCCTTGGTTATAGTCCATTTGTACTTTAATTGATTTAATTATTATTGTTATTTGTAGGAATGGACTTTGATAGGCTTTGAGGAAAAATTGGGTTTAAAAGGATCAAATTATGCTTAAATTGTGAAGATGGACTTAGCGGGCTTGAAAGAGAATCATTTCAAATGGGCTTAGTGACTTGGTGGAAAAGAATGGGCAAATAAGAGATTTATCTCTTATCTTTTGTAATGGACTTTTATGTCCTTAGGTTTTTAGTTCATGAGTTTCATTAGGGTTAGAATTTATTCTCTAATTCTCTTAATTCTCTACGTATACACATTCTAAATTTCTCTCTCTCTAGTTTTTCTCTTGAAAATTTACATGGAGATGATTAATCAAAGCATGAGTGGCTAAATTTCTCTCCGATTCAAGGATCATTTAATTTGATTGCTATCATTGTGAGGTTTTGTGCTTGATTTTATTTCTTGCTTTATTTTAAGTATCTATTGATTCATGATTTAATTTCATATAGTGATATATAGTTTGGGTTGATCTGACAATTCGATTTAAATTATATATTGTTAATGTTATCCATGAGTTCTCTTTTATATGTTGCTGGGATGTATGATTGTTGAATGAGTGGTACTTAGTAGCAATAGGTTGATTATATTTTTGCTGGGATTGTGTAATTGCCTAATGAATCAACAAGACTAACGGAACCATAGGCTTAGTAATTGCAGCTATCTCGATTATTAGATTCTAGGTTTTAGTTTAGGTTTAACTGTTTTCACCGGAGCTTAATGTGGTTGTTAATTAATTTGGAAAGCGCGCCAATTAGTTAATAGCTAGTTTTGATTGGATGCTAGGTTCGATCAATTAAATTGGGAAAACATGGACTTCTCTACAGCTTCGTGTTTAGTCTAAGGTTAAATGCTTGAATGTACAAGAAGATATTTGTACCTATAATCAGTGATGCAATCGAATGTCGTCATCTTTGAATCGGAGCTTCGTGAGGTTAATTTCTCTCATATTTCTTTCATCATTCATTGTTTGTTTCATTCGTATTTTATTTGATGTTTTCTTAGTTTAGTTGGTTTAGCTTCATTAGTTCAGCAGATATCAAAACATCCCCCTTGGTTCGTTTTATGCTCAAAAGAACTAAGCATTGTTCCCTGAGGATCGACCTTACTTGTCGTTATACTCATTCATTTGCTAATTTCGGAGTAGGATTTTATTTTTGTTGGTCTGACAAACCAATCAGTACTGCTTCAGCTTATACCTCGTACTGTATTGAATAAGATAGAAAGACTTACAGCTTGCTGCTCAGGTTACAGTAGTTGTTTTCTGTTCTGCGCCAGCTTTCTGTTTCAGAACAGCTTCCTGTTCCTGAAACATGTAGTCAGCTTCCTGATCTGCGTCTGCTTCCTAATTCTGAACAGCTTCCTATTCCAAAATCTTGCAGTTAGCTTCCAGTTTCCCTTACTGCTATCTGTTTGCTGCTTACTGATCCAACTTCCTGATTCTGGTTTCTTCTACAGTTTACTGACTTTCCTTGCTGAAAACCAGTCTTTAAGATTTCTTCATCTCCAGAATCCTGCTAACATCAGTTTTCTCTATCTTTCTGATATATACATCTTTACAAAACAAGACTTAGAAAGATAAACTTATCAAGCTAAAATCCACTTATAAAACGTGGAAAAATGATACTCTAACTTTCTATCTAAAGTTACATTGTCTCATCAAAACCTAGTCAGAAATATCCCAACATAGTGAGTCTGAGTCCCTCTTCTATTGATTACAACTTTACTTCAAGTTTATTAGTATCTTTCAATATCAAGAATAACAACAATCGTGAAAGATGGTTTTGAATTCAAGAAAATTAGTATTACCTTGCACATATTAGGAGCATAATGTTGTATTCTCTTTGTATTGTAGTTTACTTGTGTCCCACATCGATATCTTCATATCTTGTTTTGTCTCTTGTACATGTATTAATGATTCTTTTACATGTGAATAAATTATCAGTTCAATCATTCTTTATAGAGTAGTTCTCTTGTACCCCCAACCCGCTTTGACCCAAGTTGACCCACGTATATGAGGTATTACAGATTTTTTCATAGGTATTACAAACATGAACTATAGGTATTACATAATTACATGCTTAAATGATATGTAAGTTATGAAAAAATAGCTTTGAGGTATTATAAATTTGTTTTATAGGTATTACATAATTACATGCTTGAATGATATGTAAGTTATGAAAAATAGTTTTGAGGTATTACAAATTTGTTATATAGGTATTACATACATGAACTACAGGTATTACATAATTACTTGCTTAATGATATGTAAGTTATGAAAAATAGATTTGAAGAAGAATGATAACAAGAAGATAGAGAAGAAGAATGTACAAAATAAATAAGAAGAATACAAATCGATAAGAAAATAGATTAAGAAGAATGAGAAAGAAGAAGGAGAAAGAAGAAGAAAAAAAAGAGGAAAAATAAGAAAATACCTTAAGGATAAATATGTGATACTTGAAGAGTAAATGTGTGATACCTAAAGAGAAAATGTGTGATACCTGAAAAGAGGCCTGAAGAGTAAATGTGTGATACCTGATGAGTAAATGTGTGATACCTGGAGATAAAATGTGTGATACCTGAACACAATACATTATGTGATACCTGAAGAGTAAATGTGTGATATATGAAGAAACAATGTGTGATATCTGAACATAATACATTACATATAAGCAGGTGCGCGCATGGTGTGGGCGCATGGGGGCACATGGGTGTACGTGGGAGCGGCCCACGTGCTGGGTAGGGTTGGGGGTTTTGGCGTTATTTATATGGTATCAAGAGCCAAATAAGGCTAACGCTTTTTTCTATCCTCAAGATCAAATTAAATCCCTCTATTTTTTTCTCCAAGATTGGGTAATATCTTAATCAATCTTCCAGAAATTTGCGCTTCTCAATTCTTGTGAATTGATCCCCTTTTGATTCTTTTCTTCCCATCTACACCATCATCTAAACCAGCCCCGCCCCATTTTTAGAACGGGACGGGTAAGACCAGCTCCAAATGTCTCAGATCAGGTCGAATATCCACGGATGGAGCCAAAATTGTCATCTCTAATTTGTACATCATAAGAAAAGGCAATGAGACAAGAAACACGTGTTGGCCTCGTTTAAACCTCAATATAATAAAATTTAGTGGAGAAAAACTATATTGGGAAAAATGAGGTGGAATAAATCTTAATTAAGTTAAAAATAAATGAAGCTCAAGTAGCTTGTGTAGCATTGTTTTGTTTTTTGGTTATTTGAACCAAATTGTTTCAAGAGAATATATTTTGATAGTGGTATTCGCTTATGCTATATAAGTAGTAACCATGTGTTTGAATATTTTGTGAAAAGTTAAAAAATGAAGTAATTTTTATTTTTTCGGAAATGATTTTTTTCTTCATGTATGTTTTATCAGTATTATTTTGTGATTATCAATAAAATTCGATATAATTTAAAATGTACGATTTTTATTTTTCTTACAAAAACTATTGGAAATGAATGGGCTATAACTCTATTATGGACAATGGTGTGTTAATGGAGATGATATTATTTGTGGGCTCAAACTTATAATGTTTTCGGTTTATGGTCCTCATTATTTGTTAATGGGCCTAGTAAAATTGACCCTCGTACTTAGTTTTCATACATAAAAATATTTGTCATAATTTTTTTAATTTTTTTTAATTAAAAAGTATTGTCGGCATTTCCCAATAAAAAGGCATAAACATTTTTCAAAGTGTCAATTTATTAACAATGATGCTTCTTTTTGAAGTGATGATGATGGGTTAAAGATATTGTAGGGAGTTAAATTCTCGACGATGCCTTTTTCTTCCCCTTTTTATTTCATCCTTAGTCAATTCCTTTGTTCACTTTCACATGGCCCTTATAAAAGTATTCATTTGATAGATTGAATCAATTAACAATTGAAATTACGATATTTTTATTTCAATTTTAACTATTATCGGGAATTAGAAATAGAAAGAGAGAGAGAATTTAAGTGTCTTGAATTCGATAATTATTAGTTTTATTCTTTTAGAAATATGTATTTGTGTATAGATTGTTTATTCGTCAATGAACATGATTTATTATTATTTTATTTTTTGTAAGCAAAATAAAGGTACGTTATTTTATTAAATCTTACCCAACCTACACGATCTTGCAATCTAAATGAAAACTTCACATTCTTCCAAATAAATGGGGGAGAAGATGAACAATCATAGTATATAGTAGTAGATTTAATATTCTTGTTGTCTCAAAATAAATATTATTTTAAAATAAAAAAAATTCTCAAAGTAAATATTATTGTTGGATTTCAAAAAATATTTGTCCATGTTCAATTAAAGTTATCTTCATATACCTTTGTTTGTATAAAGTAATTATTCAAAACTTACATATGATTGCGCTGAAAAAAGTATATATTTTCATTTTGACAATCACAACTTTTTTCAACTCCAACATTTTTTATATTAGTTTGTTCAAGACAACTTTACACTTCAGCGTTAGTGCAATCATATTTGAAAATTGTCTATGATTAAAATTGCAAATAACATGAAGTTCATGTTATATTTGCTAATAAAAAATTGGTTAAAATTGCAAATTATGTGAAGTTTATGATTTTTCCGACAATTAACCTATGAATAAATAAATCCTATAAAAACTTTAACTAAAATCTTATTCTAAAAGTTAATGATATTTTGATCCAAACTTGAATTGATTGTTTTCATGGACATAAGTATAAATAAAATCATCTTTTATAAAATATTATGATGGGTTTTTTGAATATAAAAGTTCATTTAAAGAAATTTATAGCAACATTTCCTAATTAATTATCACAAATATTACCCTCCACACTACTTAAAGTGAGCACATTCATGCACTAGCTGGGGAAAGTCTTGATATGATGATGTTTCAAGTTGGTTAGTTAGGTTAATCTTGTCAAATAATTGCACTAATTAACTTCAATAGAGAGTTAGTTATCTTTGTTAAACCCCCACATAATTATGTCACACAGTCAAGATTCCATTGGCTCTTCTATTCACCATTAATGCAATTTCAAGGTTGAAATTATGTTAAGTACTATATGTAATGTGCATCCTTATAATATGAACGACTTTGTATTATGAAACAAAATCAATCATTAAAATGGCTTAAAAAATTAGTATTAATGAAATAAATTTATGTGTGTGGAAAAGATCAATATAATTAAAAAAAATGATATTATACATAACAAATATTACATTGTACATCATATATCGAACAGGTCGATATTAATTGTACGAAAACAAGTTTACTTATATGTCTAATCATGGAACTATTGTGATAACAATAATTAAAGTTTGATTTATATAAATGTTTCCTGCTTGGTTGGATGGATTTGACATAAATTAAATGTTGATATTCCACATTAATTAATAGGCAAAATCTTAAAACTAGGGCATAGTAGCTTTAATTTATGTTCTAATTTGATATAATATTAATTAGCAATTTGAGGTGGGAGATAATACCTTGTTTTCTTATTTCTTGTCTTTATTTCGTTGAGGCCCATTTCAAGTAATGTTATTAATAAATTAAGAAAAAATATGTTAATTTAGTATATTATGAATCTTATAACTAATGTAGTTTTATCTTTCATTTTTATGTGTAGTATGAACATAAATAATTAAGTGCCCAAAAAAATTAATTATTTGTATCATTGAACCCAATTCAATTAAATTATTCCAATCAAATCAGTAAATTGGTCATAAAATTGAAATTTGATAGGTTGTGGGACACTAACCTCATCAATCAACTAGAAAGTCATGAACATGTGTCCTTTTAGCTCAATGTTTTCTAGAATTCGAATAATTTTGCACATGAAATTAAATCAAAGAAAGATTTAGGGATACCCTACTTAATTATATGCAGCCTTGAAAGAAATTAAGTGGATTTTATGCAGCTTAATTATCCTTGTCAATTTCTGTCTTTCAAAGAATTTACTTGGCCTATATAGTTGTTAAGATTATGACTTGTGCCCCAAAAGAGAAAGATATGTACTCAAGTAATTGAAGGTGATAGTCCTTTGGTTTTGAAATTATGCTTCATATTTTCAATGTGTAATAAGTATTTAACTAAAGTTGAAGAGTTAGAGAAAAAAGTAGCATGGTGTTATTAATTAGGAATTTTGAAATTTTGGTTAATGTGACATGTTCATTGTCCATCTACATCATCGTGAGAAATTAATTAGATTTTTGTGAAATTGTTTCATATATCGATCTAATTTTATGAGATAAGTTGAGACATAATTCTTAAGTAACAAAATAAAATTTGAATAATAATAATAATAATAATAATAATAATAATAATAATAATAATAATAATAATAATAATAATAATAGAATTGAATTGTGAGTAGTAACAGAATTATATTTGTAAGAAAGACCCATAAAATATTTTGAAATATTATTGTCACTAACTTTTAAATGTATATATGCTTTGCAGATGAAGTGATATCTAGCCTTCTATATTAGGGGAAAAAAAACTTGATTTAGTGTGTATTTAATCTCTTTTATTAGAAAGAAGTTCGAGTTAATTTGATTCCCTCCGCTCTTCTACTTCTCATTTGTTAAAAAGATTTTATTTTCGTAATTTGTGTAAAACATTGTTGGTTCACAATAATTTGTGTAAAATGAAATATATTAAATTAGTATAGATCATGTGTGATACACGAAATCATCAAAATAAATATTTTTATGAAACTAATATGAAAATGTCATACATTTTGAGTAAGAAATTTTTTAATAATTTGGAAAATAATTTTGATTTATATAAAGGAAATGTTTTTATGGTAATCAAAATGTTTTTTAGTGATTGATATTTTATTTTTTACTAAAGATTTTTAAGATCTATTTTAACGGGTGTTGGGATATTTCAATAGTTATTTTGATGAGACAAAAATAGTTTGCTTAGGGTATCAGTACCTAGTTTCCATACTGAGTACGTGATCTTTAGTTCTCCATCTATAAGAGATCACGTAATGGTTTTCCAAGTTATAAGGAAAATCAACCTTAGAAGATATAGGAAGATATCTTCTAAGAGCAGCAAGCTGGCTGGAAGCAGCAAACAACAAGCTGAAGGAAGCATCATGGAGGAAGTAGCAAGCTGAAGTATGCAGAAAGCTGGAGAAAGCAGTAAGCTCGAAGCAGCAGGAAGAAAGCAATACGCTAAGAGCTATAGTAGCTTGCTGAGATGTCAGAAAGTAGCCAACAGATCTTTTGCAAAAAGATAAGTGCTACTCTCATCCATATAGGACGAGGAAGATCATGCAGTACGAGGAAGAGCAAAGCTAAGAGACAACAAGATCAAGTAGCCGTTGCATGAACTTTAGTAGTGGACCCATACTGTTTTGCCATGTCAGCAAGCGTGTCGTAGAGGTCCAAAAGCCGATGATAGGCGCATTAAATGCTCACGACAGGAGCAGCTCAGATGCATTTAATGCGGCCACGGAGAAGATCTTTGGAGATCAACGCTCAAATTCAAAATGGAGAAATACCTCTTCAACGGATACTTTTCCTACCTCTATAAATAGAAGGTGTGAGTGACTGAATAAAATTGCTAAACTGAGTCGCGTGGAAAATCAGATATATTCCAAAACTTTTTCAAGCTTACCTAGTTCAGCCACTCAACCTTCAAGAAGCAGTCTATCTTTCAAGCGATCGAGCTCCCATGTTCAAAACTGACTTCACCGCAACAGTTGAAGAAAACCCTTTTTAACCATTTGTTGTGTGTTAGGTTGTTTTAGTTTGGTGTAACTTAGTTGACAGGATTAGATCCTTGCTAAGTATATAGTCTTGTGTAGGCTATTTGCCCTGTGTGGGATTGTATACCCTGTGTGGGTTTTGGCCTAGGAATCTAGGATTCTAGTAGGTATAACGTGTTAGGAAGAGATTTGTAAAGTCGAGGCTTGTAAATCGAACTAACCTAACGAAGTTCCTCCTTTGGGAAGGAGTAGAGTGGACGTAGAAGGATTACACCACTTTCGAACCACTATAAGCCATAAGTGTTTTATTGCTTTTGTTTGTTTGTTGCATTGCATTGATATATTTTGCTGCATACATCACAAACATCCTACTAAAACCATTTGACAAACAGCATACTTGCGAAAGAAAACATTTACCAAACAGAAACTCTATCTAGTTTATTCTGCTACATACTATGATACCGAGACAGGAACTTGATATAGCATACTGTCAGGTTTCTGGATCAAGTCAGGTTACTGCATTCACTCTTGAATCAGGAATCTATTTTACAAAATAGTTTTCAAAAAACGAAAAATCGATAGAGGTTCATTCACCCCCTCTGAACCTCTGACCACTTGGGACCAACAACGGGGTTTGTAATATATATATTTTAACTATATATTATTATATTAAAAAAATTGAAATCAAAATCCATATATTAATAACACATAAAATACAATATATTTGGAGTTTTTTTTTTAAATTTGTATTAACATAAATTAACATCACTTTTTTTTTAATTTTTAATAATTTCTTATATATATATATATTTATATTAGCAAGCAACAATATATTTTTTCTTGAATTTACCAATGTTAGTTTTACTTTAAAAAAATTTATAATCACATGACATAGAAAGTACTTGTAATGTCAATTTATATAGATAATTTTCTTATTCATGATATGTATGAATATAGTTTTTATGTCTTTAATGATTATATACATAGACTTTTACTATATGCATTTAAACTAATACATGTATTTTTACACTTAATATAAATTTATGAGTGCACTTAAAATTTGATCTCCCCTATATATATAAAGAATACATTTTGAAGAAATTATTGTAATGCCATTTTCCCACATAAATGCAATATAATAAAATATTATTATTAATTTATTATATATAAGGGTTGGAGGCTCACTGTACACCATTTTTAAATTGTTTGAAAAAAAAATACACTAAAATATAGGTTATTTTAATAAGACAATTAATTCCGTGTAAACATTACAAACTTTCATGAGCAATTGTCCGTGTAAACATTAAAGTAATAAAATAATAAATAGCTTATGACACAAGGGGACATGATTTGACAATAAATGACACTTTTAACTATTCATAAGAAGACTGGTCAACAATTATGGTATTTTTGCAACAATCACTATATTTAAGTGTATAGTCAAACAATCACCTATATTTTGATGTATTTTTTTTCTATGTACAGTGGGGATTTCCCGTATATATAAACTAGCCTTCCTAAATTACAACCAAAGGCTGTAAAAGGCTGATGAGGCGTGGGGTTAGGGAGTGTTGGGATTCGTGAATCGTGGGTGTTTGCTTTTTCTTTTTTAATAATAAATTTAATATAATATATTTTCATTTAAAATTCATTTTTGCATTATATATCAAATTTATTATTTTTATTATACTATTTTTAAATTTGTTGTTTTTAATACATGTAGAGAAGTAAAAAAACATTTTTAGTAGATAACAAGTGATATTTTGTATTTTTATCTGTAGCTATGAAAATAAATAAAATATTTGTTCTTTTTCTTAATAATAAATCACATATTAAGTATAAAATAATAATCTAATCATTTTTATGATTTATAATATGTTATTTACGCATTGCAAATATAAAAGCAATATATCAAAACTAAAATGTTTAAATTTTAGTGTAATTTGAGTATAGTAATGTAGGCTACAATAGTAAACTAAAATATTTGATTTAAAAAGAAGTATTATAAGTAAAAACTATACTTAAAAATTTTATAGATATGAAATGAAATGACAATAAATAAAATACTAATTTTTAAATAAAACTTTTAGGTTATTTGAGAAAAAAAACTAGAAACAAACTTTTAATGTAATAGTTAAAAACTAATTAAATATATAAAAATTCGTACAACTAACGGGTGAAATACTAATTTATAAATAATAAATGAGATTATATTAATGAATAAAATAATAAATAAAATTGTGTTCATTTCAATGTAAAGAAAGCAAGTTAATATTTAATAAAATTACTAATTTAATAGCTACTAGTTTACTTAATTTAATATTAATTGATATAAAATAAATTTAAACATGATTCAATTGAAGTTCTAGTTTGGGAAAGAAACCAAATTAATGAAAGAATAACACATGCCCTTAGATGATTTTCCTTTAGTTTATATTAAAGAGATCATATTTTAAATATTCTATGTCATATACAAATGTATACCCCAGATCTTGTCTATAAAATGATGTATTATTTGGTAATTTATTTCATGATTGCAATTATGTGTACATTGGTATTAGTAAAAGGAATGAGATAAAATATCTTTTGAGTCACAATTCAATAATTTTAACATGAAGCCTAATTTAAAGTTGGGGCAACTAAATTAAAACCCTCAAAACTATTCGTATTTTTATACAATTAGGTGAATTGTTTTAATTTTGCATTTCAATTCTAAAATTTTTAATCATCCTTAAAAAGTAATATAATTTATTGAAATTAAGTAATAAATTTTGAAAAGAAACTCATCTTCACTCTATTTTAGAATATCTAATTTATTCGAAATACTAAAATACTAAAATTATTTTAAAATATATTTTATTACAATATTAAAACTATAAGAATACTCTTAGAATTTTGATTAAAATACCACTAGAAATTGGTTAAAAAAATGTCCTTATATTTTTTAAGTCAAATTGTAAGGCTGTTTTTCTCCAATAAATAGAAAATGACTAAAAAAAGGTGTTTTCTTGTATTTGCAGATAAAAAAACAAAAAAAAAAACTCTTTCTATTATCTGTAGTTGTGTATTTTAAGTGTTTTGAATTAACACTAATTAAGAATATCAGTAAATATGTAATAAATAAAATTCAAAATAATAATAATAATAAGGAATATTATATATTATTTTTTAGTGTAAAAAATAATACAAACTACTCCCTCCGTCCCGCTCAGATTTGCACACTTTCCGTTTTCGTCCGTCCTATTCAGATTTGCACACTCCAAAAATGACAAATAAAATTTACAAAATTGTACTTTACTATTCAACATTAATACTACAAAAATAGTTTTTTCTTAATCTTCGTGCCCAAAAGCAGCTTTTTCTTAACCCCGTGCCAGTTTCTACGTGCAACTCTGAGCGGGACGGAAAGAGTATTTGAAATAAATAGTAATTTTTACTCTTTATATTGAAATAATGCAAACCGTACAATATTTTATTGTGTGCTGCTGATAGAGAGGCCTGCTATGGTAACTGGAAATGACAACAGGGAAAGGAACAAGAGAGGGGACATGATAAGACGAAGTCGATAACTGCATAACTATAGAGAGAATGGACTTATGTGGAAGTGATTGGGTGTGGTCGGGTGCAAATAACACCTTTTCTACACAATTCTCCTATAATATATAATTTCTTTTACCATAAATATAGCAAAATAATTATTTTATCCTTATTGATAAGATATTAATAGTATTTTTCATCACATCAGTAAAAGTTATTTAAACTTTTCACCTAAATTGTGGTAGAAAAATAATAAAAGTATATATTATGATAGAAAAATTATTTAAGACCATTTCTCATATATATTAATTTAGAGAGACGAAACTTCACTGCACACAACTCAAACTCGTTTTCAAAAGTCAATTGTTGTTTTATGGATTATTATAAAATGACTTGTAGTAAGAAAATTAGATATGTGGGAAAATGTCACCAAAATCATTTCAATGATATATGATTAATTATATAGAAATTTAGGACCGTTGCTTTCATTAATGAGTTTGAGAAGACAAAATTCGAAAGATACTTTTGTCTAAAAATTTGTCCAACCATTGCAATGCATATCAAATGAAATATACTATTGGTTAGTGAAAATCAAGAAAATATCCTTGAAATTTCCCATCATATATTATTTCACAGTGTCACAACTTTGATGTCGCCCTTTAAAAATGAAACTCAATTTTCTCAATAAACAAAAAAATATTTGCATATTTGTGCTTTTTTCTCACCAAATTTGATTATGATATTTCTAGCTACACATCAAGAAAATGACTTAACTAAATTTGCCATTTTGTATGCTTCTATGTAATTGGAACATTTCGTTGATTTGGAGAAAAAATTACACATGCAGGCAACATATTACATTTTTGTTTCTTTTCCAATTTTGATTTTTTTCTTAAAAGACAATTTTGTTCATGGGCCCTAACTTTTTGACTTTCTTATTATTAATTTTTTTTATAGCTTACGTTTTGCAGAACGAATAAGCATCAGTTGTCGATATTCTCTAGCTCGAGTTTAGTTTCCACATGATACATCGATTTTCCGCTCATAGAGTAATTTGATTCTCTCCCCCTTGGTATTAATATATGGTTGTGCAATCTTCATTAATATATGATATGCTCTAAATATACTCTAAAGGCTTGAATGGTATGTAAGTAATTCCTTCAAAGTATTATGAAAATATTTTACCTTGATATGCTCTAAAGGTTTTAGACATATTCTCTAAAGATATTATAAAATTATATGCTTGAATGATATGTAAGTAATGCCTTCAAGGTATTAATGATATGATGTAAAGGTATTACACATATGTTCTACTGGTATCATGTTTAGTTTTGATGGTATTATATTTTTTGTTATGTGTTATCCCAACAAGGTTTTTTTTTTTGATGTGGTGATATCAGTTACAAAAGGACGACAACAGAGGATTAAATGTCATTTTCAAAAGAACAAGAAGACCAAAGAAGTTAGTTCAAATTCAACAGCACCAAAGGAGTTTGGTTCTGAAACACCAAGTGTTAGATTATTTTAGTTAAATTTTGAAATTGTATTTCCTAAATAATATTAAGTTATGAAATCGATGTTCTTATATTTTATACTTTTTGACTATGTATCTTTATATTCTTATCCAGTTTAAATACATTTATATTTCTAAGTATCCAATACAACAAAGATAAATATCTTAAAGGTATTTATGTAATACCTGAAAGGGACTTATGTAGTACATTTAAGGTAAATACGTAATACCTGAAAAGTAAGTATTCAATACCTTAAAATGTAAGTATGTAATACCATATATGTAACTATGTAATACCTTAAACGTATTAGTGTAGTACCTCAAAGACACATAATGATTAATACTTATATTTTTAACCAGTTTTAATACATTTATATTTTAAGACACATAATGATTACCAAACATTGAAATTAAAATTATTGTTTGTAACCAAATTTCTAAACATTATAAAACAAAAACAAAAAAATTGTTTCAAATTACATCACTTCCCCGGTCTTTTCGTTCGTGGCATGTATGACTTTTGAAATCTGCAGTTTTATCAGTTGTTTCACTTTTCCTTGGTTTCTACTATCTTCTCTTTAACCTAAGGCTTGCTTTGATAAAAATTGAATACTTTTTGCAGCACAATTTTCCTCATCTCATTCTTTTGTGACAACATAATTATTGCACAAATTTCAACTCTGAACACTCGTTTTATTGCAGCTTGACAAAAGTAAAATCATTGTAAACCACAACATGATGTTGAAAAATTAATTAAACAATAACAGATATCTTTAAGATATACACGTGATACTTAAAAGGTACTCAACTGATACCTGAAAGATATTCAACAGATATTTTTAGAATATACATGTGGTACCTGAAAAATACACAACTAATACCTGAAAGGTATTCAAAGATATTTTTAAGGTATACCTTTAACAAATAACTTTTAATACATTTAAGATAACACATATGATATATTAAAGTAACACATTTGATATCTTAAGGGTATTCACCTTATACCTTAGAGTAACACCCTATATATATAGTACTTTTCAAACAAGTATATGATATCTTAAATGAACACATGTAATACCTTAAAACTATTCATGTGACACCTAAACAGTACAAGACAAACATCTATTAATTTCAACAACCACCTTTCTTTTTTCCAACTTCTTCACAAGAAGTTCTTTTTGTAAATTTACCATAATCTCATCCTTAAATCTTTTATACACAGTCTTTGCATTATCCCCTTCAACAACATTCCTTATTACTTGACTTTTCACTGCCAAAAAAAGAAAAAAAAAACACCATATAAAAATCAAAAATTAAATATACAAATGATAACAAAGACATGTGATATCTTTAAAATATACATGTAATACCTTCAAACTATTCATGCGATATCTTAAAGGATATTCACACAAAATCATACCTAAACAAGAGCATAACACCTTTAACATATAAAAATATCTATTCAGAGTTCAATAACATTAACAATATAAGAAAAACACCTATCAATAGCAACACCCATTTTTTCCTTTTGCATAAGAAAATCACAACAAATAACTTTTAAAGTATATAACTAAAATACTTATATAAATATATGTGATGCCTTAAAGTAAGACATGTGATACTTTAAGGGTCTTCATCTGATACCTATATACAGAAATTCAAAAACATGTATACAAAAATTAATTTGTTCATCAACATCATCACTCACTTCTCTTGACAAATGTGAAAGAAAAACTCTAACAATGCATCTACTGCAAAAAAAACATAAACTATTCCAACTCTAAACACAACTACAAACATTTAATAAATTCCAGTTTAATATATCTATCACCAAAAAATAACAAGCAAAATCCTAGAATTCGACTAAACCCTAATAAACTCAAATAAACCCTAGAAATTCAATTACACACATACAACCACAAAAAACAAGCACACAAGGAACAAAATAAAAACAAAAATAATTAGATTATAAGAACTAAATCACTATCTATGAAAGAAATGAAAAATACATTAAACACTTACCATTAACAAATTGATGTGAAAATCTTCAAAAAGCCTTCAAAAACACCAATTATCTTTCACACTCTAACATATAAATCACAACTCACCGAAGAAACAAACGAAAAATTGAAAAAAAAAAGTGAAGAGATCACATAAACTGTAAAGAAAGAGAAACAAAGTAGAGAAATAAGCTGAAGTGAGGAATGAGAGGAAAAAAAATAAAAATCAATTTAAAAATATATATATACTAACCCATTTTCTAATCGGGTTGGGTCGGGGCGGGTTAGGGGCACAGATCCGTGCCCTTGGGGCATATAATTTTTTGTGAATATTTTTTTATCCCAATACTTGAATTTATATAGGCATAGCATATATTTAGGTAGTAAATTTATTTTTTAAAGTTTCAATTACCATGTAATGTTATGACACTAGTTTTTTTTTTCCGGTACTAAATTTAATTTATTGGGATTTTTAAGTACTTAATGGGTGCACAAATTTGGTCGAATTGATAATTTTTATTTTTCTCATGTTTTTGAATACAGTCTTTTCAATTTTTTTGCTTAATGTATAAATTTGTGTATTATTTTTTGTATTTCAAATTTCTAATATTATCAAATGTAATTATTTAGAATGGCATAAATTTAAAGTTGAAATATTTAGCTTTATATTAATATATTTGAGTTAAAATAATAAATCATTACATTATATATATATTATTATAATTTTTGAATAATTAGATATATTACATATTGTGCAACATACGGGTACAATATTAGTGTGTGTGTGTGTGTATACACACACTCAGATTCAATGAAATTTAAGAAGAAAAAAAAAATCATTCCTGCAGAAAATCATTCGTAAGCATTGCCAAACATAACCACAGGATCTCGACAGAAATTGTTTCACAAAATGCAGAATTAGTGTAATATCTTTAGACTTTTCCGTTTTCCATAAGAACATAGCTCGATATAAAGATCGTCAATAACAAATTGTGGCATTGGCTTAACGTATTAAGCATCAGAATTCGGAGCACAAAATATTGAGTTCATTTCTTCATCTTCGTGTGATTTTGGACAACAGATACACAACAAAAAATAGTAATAGTGCAAAAAGAACAACATGCATGACATGGCTCGATCCTTCCCTGATTATACTCTTGTTCGTTATGAATATCATATATTAGTATATTAATTCATTTCTTCCCTTTCAAATAAATCATGTAGTACATATTACATATATTTAACCTAATTCAAAAAAAAATTAATATAAAATGTATAATAAATAAAAGGGTAAAAACGATTTCCCATCCAAACTATGCCCGATTTTACATTTTCTGGTATAAACTTTAAAAACGAGATAAATGTCCTTAATGAAATCATGTGCTGACACGTGTGTGTTGGCCGGAAAAAATGATCGGAATACCGAAGATTGTAAATCGCACAAAGTTCAGTCAGTACGGTGCCACATTTTAAAATTTTTACCAGAAAGTGTAAAATCGGGCATGGTTCGGATGGGAAATCGTTTTTTATCCAAATTATTATTACTAACATCTTATAAGCTCTATCATCTTATCTATCCAAATAGTTCAACAACTAATTTTTAAACTAAAATTAAATATTTTATAAAATGTAATGACTTATAAACTCTCTCAAGTAAATTTAGCCAAACGCACGTATGTTTGGTTGTTTAACTTGCTTCTGTTTAGCTTAGTGGGTTTAGCTCAACAGTTGGTTGTTGAGTGAAATTGGTCGCAATGGTCAGACCTTTTATGAGGCATATGAGTCGATGAACTCAAACCCAAAGAAAATGCAAAATTTAAGCAGTTTTTAAAATATTATATATATATATATATATATATATATATATATATAGTTTATCATGACTATATAGTTTATCCGGGGGAGAGACCGAGCTTTTCTGTACCTTCACTTAATAGACACATTTAATTGCTCATGAGCTTGGTCTTACTTCATCAACGAGAAATGAAAGAAGACTTCCATCTCTAAGTTTAAAGTCTTGGTAGTTCTCAAAATTCAATTGAATTCAAGATAATTAAGCTAGAAATTGATATTTTCATTTACAGATAAAAAAAAAAAAGGAGTGTTGTTATATGCTGGATTCAACTTATATGCTTTTTTTTTTTTTTTGTTATGCAGTTTGTGAATCCAGATTCAAGAATAGTTGTGATAGTTTTCGGATCATTAAGAACTGAAAGAAATAGACAATAAGGAAATATATAATAGTGCAAACACATGTGATCATGTCATGAGTTATATATGTACTCTCAGTTTCTCTATTTTACTAATACAAACACTTTTTCATTGCAATTTTTCCGTGGTTGTTTTGCAGCCAACTGTTTTCTATGATACTTCCATCGTCTAAATAAATTGTTGTTTAATTAGAGAAGACATATTTTGAAAATACCAATGTATTTAATTTAAGAAGACTAATTAGAGAGTGTAACAGTTTGTTTAAATATTTTTAGACAAACACTCTCCAAACATGCATGCAATTTTGAAAAATTGAGAGTAATTATTTTTTCATCAATTTCTAAAATGACAATAAATTTTATATAAAAGTATTATTTGTCCAAAACTATGTACTTATTTTGGAAGATCAGGAAGAGTAATATATATATATAGTTAGCAACTTAGCATCAGTGCTTCAATAAAGAAGTCAGAAAACTTCTTTCTCATTTAAAACTATTAATGCATACATCTCAATGAAAATTATATAAACAACAAACCAATGTTCTTTTTATTACAGAGATGATAAAAAATTAGATTATTAATTTTCTCAAACTATTGAGCATCAACATTTGTTATATCCTCGAAACTGTTGGTCTCTATATATGGGGAACTGTATAATCTGCAACACATAAAATTTTAAAAAAATTAATGTAAATTAACCGAATCAATATATATACATATGAACTAATGTATTAATTCTTACTGCCACATTTGGTTCCATGAGGTAGAGGTCTGCCACAGGATTGTGCAACAAAAACAGCTTTCTCCATACTAATAATTTGTTCGACTTGTGAGGTTACATGTTGGCATACACATGGTTGGTCGATGTTTTGGACAACATCGCAACAATTGTGAGACAAGTTTTCTTTTGGGCCTTTTTTTTGGACATATTTGGCTCAGTGTTGAATAAGACCTTACAAATTTCCTTGGCATTGTCCTGATACAATGGTGGTTGTGAAGATGATGATGTTAGCAGAAATCAAGATTAGGTATAGAGCAAACCTTATTTTGGAGATCGCCATATATAGTGTTTCTTATTTAATTGATTTTTTTTAAACTTGAGTTGATGATGGATGAAGGGTTGATAAGCAATTGGAAGGTTGTATTTAAAGAGGAATGGGTTCACAATTTTGCATGAAGAAAGGGATTAGGTTGTGAATATCATGTGACATATCTCAATTTACATTGTAAGTGCTATTATGTATTCTTCCATAAAAAATGTTGATTTTGTGATTATAGTTTTACAAGTCCATTCCTTGCGCTTATAATCGATGTTTCGCATGAGGAATCATGATTTTCATGTATTACTGATCTAGTTAATTTAAACTTCATGGGAGAGAATATATTTTAAATTTGTGAAATTGTTACATTATTTATGAATACATTAAATTATATTACCTTTATTTTATAATAAATGTTGTTCTGTAGTTTAAATTTTGATTTAAATTAAATATCATTTTAGATTTATCTAAAATTTTATTCTTAAATTTGATATTTCAAATTTTTTTCATTCTATATTTAACAAACTAGATTTTGGTATTTAACATATTTCTTCATCAAATTTGAATTGGGCCAAAAAATGACATTTAATACAGGCTCAAAGCCCAATGTGGAAACCAATTGCTTTATTGCAGGCTTGCAACCCTTAATTTAGGCCCATGGGTTCATTATAGTTGTGCGGCTTGTGCCATTTAAGAGGCAACTGAACATATGGTATTATATTATTATTTATATTTAGTATAATGCTCATGTAATACATGGATTTAAAAAAAAAATTAAATTATATAATTTTAAATATTATTTATATTTAAAAATTATGATTGTGGTATACATATCATCAATTTTAATATCAATCATAATATAATTTGATTAATATATAATTTGATTATATATTGTTGCATTCCTAAGAGAATATAAATATTTTCTATTTATTATATATATAGTTATTTCTATCATATTACTCAACTCTCCCACCAATATTCTAGGTTTTTTTCTAATGTTTTTTTTTTTTGTAAATATTAAATATTAAAGATTACAATGATTCTTAAATTTTCATTTCAATTATATTACAAATAACCCAAATCAAAATTTCTCAATAGTTTCTATGATTTAATGCAAAAACTATTTCAGTTTTATTAATTAATAAGTTTTCACTAATCTTTTAAATAAACACACTTTTATTTGACTCCTTTTTCCTCTAATTTTTTATTAAAATAAATTAAAATTATATAAAAAAATATCAAGCAATATGCATGATTAATTTTCCATAAAATTGGTAATTCTTTTTAATTAATAATAAATATGTTTAAAATATGTTTTTAATACATTCCTTTTCTATCTATGCCAATACATCTCATTTAATAATTAGATTGACATGGTTTTAAAATGGTAACAAATTTATTGAGATGGGATTAGAAAGATTGTGTTTGCAACAAAATTATTTGATATAATGTAATTAATTTTAATATAATTATTAATATTATATTTTGACCTTTTGAGAGATGACACGTGGCATTAGTTGTTATTCTTTTATATATACAAAGATTGCATCTTTTTCGAAACATAGAAATATTATTCCACTAAAAGAAGAGTGGATCTAAAATATGGATTTTGGATTAAAAATTTGGTAAAAACTCACGTGAAACCGTTTCATAAATCACCTTTCATGAGATATGTCTATTTGATCCATGTGTGATTGACACATAGGACTAGACCTTACATTAGTCCAATGTTTCAATCGAAAAATATGAAAAAATTTGGAGGCCTATACATTTGTATATTATATTATATATTCGCTAAACAATGTTTCAATAGTTTTATTTGGCCTAGTGAGATGTGTCGTACCATATTTAGTGAAGCACTCCAAATTTGAGGTTGTTGAATGGCATTTCCTTTAGGTGTGAGTACAGTCTAGAGCAATTCGAGGATAAAAGAATCTTTGAAATTGCTCCAAAGTTTGGAGATTTTTGGAAAATATATATAAAGAATCTCCGAAATTACTTCGTCAATTCGATTTGGTTCCTTCGGAGATTTGGGTATAACAGAGCAAATCAGTTCATCTTTTGGAGATTCAAATTTTTAAAATTTAAAGCAAATATTCATTGAAACGAAACGAAATATTAGTCCAACGATTCGATCAACTCAAGTTCGAAAAAAATATGGAATTTGAGACCTATACATTTATATATTATATTATATATATGGTTTCATAAATGGTTTTTTGTTTTTATAGAATTATTACATATGATTGTATTTCAACAGCATATAAAAGAAAAGACAAAAACCCAACTTACAAAGTTAGAATTGATGCTATGTTGATTCTTGATCTTCACTATAAGTATAGGCAGAATCTGCTCCATCTCTTCCCCATTAATCCATTCGTGTATTCCAGCCTTCAAAAGAGCTCGATTTTCATATATCAAATCCCAAACAGGGAAGTTCTTTCTCAGTATCATGAAATCGCTCTTCAAGCAAGCAAAAATCATCACCAAAATATATGATTCTTTTATTCCCTTCTTTGGCCATAGAGAGTTGAATCCTTTCTGTGATCATACCCTATTTACACAAAAGAAAACAAATAGTTAGTCCAAGTGATGTTTGCATTACTCACGATTCTTGGATCACATGCATCTGAAAATACTGTCCAAATCCCATTAGGCCAAAAAAGAGGAAACAATATAGGGTATACTTTAAGATATTTCAATTGAAAATCATTGAGAAAGAGATGAATTTTATTCTAAAGCATGGATTGCTTTGGTGTAATGGTTTTCCCTTGTGCAGATATCTACCTCTCTCATCGTACTATCCTGTAATTTTTCATAAATGGTTTTTTATTTTTATAGAATTATTACATATGATTGTATTTCAACAACATTTTTAAATCGTGATGATGCTATAAAAGAAAAGACAAAAACCCAACTTACAAAGTAGTTGTCCTCAGAACTGTCATCGGTTGAGTTGAAGGCGTGGATTATATTGGGATATGGACTTCCAGTCTGAACCATCCTCGTCCCTATAACGTTGTACTAGTAGTGTTGACTTAGAAATATTCAACGATTCCAACGATGACGCGACCTTATGCAACAGTCCATGTGGCAGCATTGTCAAACTTTGGCACTCAAGGATATTCAGATTCAAGAGACAAGGCATGAGCGTCATGTCTGCAGATTCTTCTTCGCTCGTTATGTCCTCCCACTCTTTCCAGTTCTGACAACTACGAAATGTCAGCTTCTTCAATTTTGGAAACGCAATATCCATGTCTATTCCCAGGAATTCTCGTCCCACAAATTCCAATCCTTTCATATAAGAAATGTCAATCTCCTCGAGGCATGGCAGTTTTCCAAGGGGTGGCAATGATGACAACTGATTGAAATTTAGTTCAATCTTTCTTAATTGGTTGAGGGGCGACACAATCCAGCTCAGTGGAAGCTTTGGGCCTTTGTAGAAGTTAATTTCTAGAGATGTCAAATTTGGATGGGGCTCCAATGCATCTATTAAATTCATCCTCACCAATGCTGACTCATCACTTTCATCCATCTCATCCACAAATCTTATATCAAGACTGTTGATGTCTGTCTTATTTCGCAATTCTGCTTCCCGAGCATCCTCAACCACTTGTTCTAAATTGCAATTAGCTAAGTTGATTTTCAACGTTAGAGAACCACTAAGATGGTTTAACTTGTTCAATAATCCCAACTTGTTCCAACCATTTCCTCCATGAAATTCACCCAATGTGTGCAGTCCAGTTAACTGTCCTACTCCTTCTGGAAGTTTACTCAGACTCCAACAATTCGTAACATCCAAGGTTTGCAATTCATGCAAACCACCTACGCTCTCTGGCAACTCCTTTAGAGAAAAATTGTTTCTCAAGTCAAGATGTCTCAATTGTATCAAATTCCCAATTTCCCTTGGCAACTCCTTTAGAGATTCACACCCACTCAAGTTAAGATGTCTCAGTTGTATCAAATTCCCAATTTCCCTTGGCAACTCCTTTAGAGATTTATTGCTTCTCAAGTCAAGATGTGTCAATTGTATCAAATTCCCAATTTCCCTTGGCAACTCCTTTAGAGATTCATTATAAGTCAAGTCAAGATGTCTCAATTGTATCAATTTCCCAATTTCCCTTGGCAACTCCTTTAGAGATTCACACCAACTCAATTCAAGATGTCTCAATTGTATCAAATTCCCAATTTCCCTTGGCAACTCCTTTAGAGATTCACACCAACTCAATTCAAGATGTCTCAATTGTATCAAATTCCCAATTTCCCTTGGCAACTCCTTTGGAGATTCACACCAACTCAAGTCAAGATGTGTCAATTGTATCAAATTCCCAATTTCCCTTGGCAACTCCTTTAGAGATTCATTATAAGTCAAGTCAAGATGTCTCAATTGTATCAATTTCCCAATTTCCCTTGGCAACTCCTTTAGAGATTCACACCAACTCAATTCAAGATGTCTCAATTGTATCAACTTCCCAATTTCCCTTGGCAACTCTTTTAGAGATCCATTCTCACTCAAGTCAAGATGTCTCAATTGTATCAAATTCCTAACTTCCCTTGGAATCTCTTCTAGTTTGCAATTTCTTAAGCAAAGAGTTTGCAAGTTGTAAAGTTGAAAAATGAATTTAAGAGCTACAGAGGATAATTCTTGAATTCCAGACAAGTACAACCATCTCAAGTGAATCATGTTTTCTATTCCTTGTGGAATACTTTTACAGTAACTCATGCTTAACACCCTCAGACATTTGAGACAGCCACAAAGATTTTGAGGACATTTTTCTTTACTCACAAATAAGCTACAATATTCATTCACAGTCGAAACTAACAGAGGCTCACAAGCTTGGCAAGTTTTCTTATTCATTCCTTTGGCCTCCACTTTACCCCTCTTTCTAAGAAATTGAGCAAAATCATGCACTATATCATGCATCTTACAACTTTCTATTTTCTCATCCAAATCATTTTTCTTAAAATCTTGAAATAGAGAACGAGTTGCTAAAATGTTAAAGCACTCTTTCCCTTTCAGTTCCATGTTTCCAATATCAGAGCCCAAATAACCAAGTGCCATCCAATATCCTATTAACCTCTCAACATTAATCTCAAAATCCTTAGGAAAGACAGCGCAATATGAGAAACAACGCTTAAGAGTTGGAGACAATTCATTGTAGCTTAAAAGCAAATGAAGAAAAAGTTCTGTTTTTGCTTCTTCTAATTGCCATACTTCACTTTCTAGTACATTCTCCCACTCTTCCAAAGTTTTCTTAAAACGCAAAACACTTCCTAAAGTTTTTACAGCTAGAGGCAAGCCATCGCACTTTTTAGCTATTTTTTTACCAATCTCCTCAAATTCCATTCCAGGCTGATCAGCTATTTGACGCAATAGCAACCAACTATCTTCATCAGATAGCTTTCCTGGACGATGAATGTCGTTGTCCACAGTGCCTGTGATTTTAGCAACCTTTTCATTTCTTGTCGTCACTAAAATTTTACTACCCATTCCACCACATTTAAGGGAAGTTATCAACTCATCCCACTTCTTATCGGCATCTGCCCAAACATCGTCTAGGACAAGAAAAAATGTTTTTCCTGTAATAGAGTCGCTTACAGATTGTAATAGAGTTTGATGGTTATTAGTATTCGGAGAATCTCCCTTTGTTACACTCTCGATAATCCCTTTGGCAATGGCAGCCAGATCAAAGGGATCTGAAACACAGACCCATATTCTTAAGTCAAAAGACTTCTCAACTCGACTATCACCATAAACTAGTTGAGCAAGAGTTGTCTTCCCAAGTCCCCCTACACCCACTATAGACACAACATGTATGGATCCTAATTCCTCTTGTTTACACAAAAGTTTGGTCACAAGAATATCCCTATCAGAGTCTCGACCCTGAACTTCTGCCAAGTTGGTAAAAGCAGTAGACTCTCGCCAAGACATATGTGAAGTCTCAGCACTGGGCTGAGACCTGACAAAATTATATCTATCTTTCTCCTTCAAAACTCGTTCAAGTTTTGCCTTCACATTAAGTATTTTCTTGGCAATATCATGACGCACAACAACTTTCTTGAAACACAAACATGAAGATGATGGGATGAAAGAGCATACCGACTTTTTCTTTGGAGGAGGTGGATCAGCAACAACAGCATCATCAGATTGATGTTGTTCCATCTCAAGTTTGAGAATCGCGTAATTCCATTCGTCCAAAACATCCTCCATTTCACCAGAAGTGTGTTCCAGCCTGGACAACCAGCGGTTGACCCTATCGTCTTTGAAGCGTTGATTCTCAGCATCATCCAACACAAATCTGATTTCTTTCAGCTCATCAGCAAGCTGGTGAACCTCCTTCTCAGCACCTCTCACCAAATTAATATGGTCTGCAATCAGACCTACGAGTTCCTCAGCCATTTTGGTCACAATTGCTTCAGCCATGTTGAATATTGATCAGATCACCTCTCTTTCTTGTATTGTATGTATTGTATGTGTGTGTTTGTGGGATTAAATGCTTCTTCTAATTTCTGATTATATACAACCATCACAACTGTCTACGACCACATGCGTCTCTATCATGTTAACATTATCACATGCAATATAATAAATGATAAAATGAATTTGTGAAATGATACGTTCACATCTAAGGAGACTGACTTTAGACCTTATTAATACTATGGCCGTGCAATGACAGACCCCTCAAATTTTTACAAAAAAGTAGGGATATTTATTTGTATATTTTTAATTAAAAAATAAAAAAATATGTACATTAATTACTTTGTCTTCACGTCCAGCTAAGCAATCATCTTTTTTTTTTTTTCCCAACATGATATACCATATTTATGCTTACTTTATCAATTTTTTTTTTTTTAAATATGAGTAAATTTTGAATCCATTCTAATTTAATGGCACCTTGATTTAAGTGAATTTGAAATTAATTCATTTCAAATTTTTTATTTTAAATCCCTCAATCAGAACATAACCAGCTTAATGCTCAATTCAAGCTATTTAAGAAAAATATGGAAAAATACCCCATCTGTTTCATATTAATTGTCCTTCTGGAGTTTCTATCATAGATTAAAGAACATAAAATTTTGACAAATATACTTTTAGACAATATTTCTCTCTCATTCATTCCAAAATTAAATTGATTCTTTCTTTATCTATTCCTTAATTATTTCATTATAACTTTTCCAACTTAAATAGGCAAGTTTAAAATTAAGAATTCTTTTAAAGATTGAGATTGAGGGTAAAATTGGAAAAAATAGTGGCAAAATAGCCAAAATATTAATTAATATGAAATAAAATTTTGACTCCAAAATGACAATAAATATGAAACGGAGGGAGTATATAATTTTAGCCTTTAAAGGTTTTACT
Source organism: Scutellaria galericulata (assembly GCA_946896805.1). Taxonomy (NCBI): domain Eukaryota; kingdom Viridiplantae; phylum Streptophyta; class Magnoliopsida; order Lamiales; family Lamiaceae; genus Scutellaria; species Scutellaria galericulata. Next base: position 2,265,104 of record OX335797.1, on the reverse strand, counting down.
CTTGTAGATGTAGAGGTATATGAAAAAAATTAGTTTGTTAATTTATGTACATTAGCAAATTTCAAGTGCATGCACTGGTTATTTTTATTCTTTTCTCTTTAATTTTTCTTTTTAAATCATCTGTCTTTTCGGTTTTGTATGTATTTTTTTACATAATTTTAATTTCATTATTCAAAGTTGGTTATTTCCAATATTCATAAGTTAATTATAAGGTTATATATTATAGATTTTCAATTAAAATCTTACGTAAAATGACCTTTTTTTTTTACTAAAGTTTTTCTTTGAAATAATATTTTTCCTTAAGATGGAATAATTAGTAAGTAGATGAGGTTATGGTTGAACATGTATATATTATATTTATGCATTCAGTTGTTTGCTCTGTGTTTTTCACGTTTTATTTGTCACAAGGTAATATGCAGATATTGTGGTTCAATTCAGTTTGTACTCTTTTCATGCTAAATAAATATTAATCTGATGATTTTATGTGCAACTTCATTAATAAAATCTGTTTTTTTTTTAATATGGAATCGAGCCTGCGGAAACAATTGCATCAGCCATGTTGAATATTGATAGCATTTGGATTGATGTGGATATGAACTTTCTTCATTTTTATTTGAACTAAATTTTGATAAATATAAGTGAATTTGAATTCATCCTATTCTAAGTACTGTATTTCAAATCTCTTGATCAAAACACAACTTTAATTTAATGCTCAATTCAGGTTATTTAAGGAAAATATTGAGAAATATATGATTTTAGCCTAAAACATGAGTTTTCATTGAAGTGAAAGGTTTTGCTCTTGTAGATATAGAGGTATATGAAAATTTTAGTTTGTTCATTTTATGTATTAGTTTTAGATCACGTGTGTTGTACTTGGAGATTAATTCAAATTAAAAAAATAATAATAATAATACAAATATCTTATATATAATATATTAGAGTTCTAATTATAATATGATTCTATATGATTTTAAATTAGATTTTTAATATAAAATTATTTAAATATAAAATCCTAAATTACTATTATAACCTTAAATAATAATCTTTGATAAGGATATATTCGGTAATTTATATTTTGTAAGAAACATCCACACTTTTATATAGGTAATAGCTATTAACAAATTTCTCGTGCCTACACTGGTTATTTGTATTCTTTGCTCTTTAATTTTTCTTTTTAAATCATTTTGTCTTTTTGGTTTTGCATGTTTTTTTACATAATTTTAACTTTGCTATTCAAAGACCACGAACCTTGTAACTCAATTGGTATTACACCTTTACATTCAAATTTTTCTTTATATTTTATACTTCAAAATCTTCTCTATTTACACCTCATAAGTAGTCATCAGAAAGTTCATCTTTTAAAATATCTTATGCAATATTACTTTATATAAGTTATAAATTAATTTTTTTATTAATATCTATTGTAGTTAATAGATTTTATTTGCTTCCAAAATTATTCAATATAAATATTGTACTTTATTATTTAACTGTTAATTTCTTCTATGAAGTACATCTTAAAATTATAATAATATTAAATAATAATAATAAAATTCAACCAAATTTGTTACTAATCAAATATAGCAATATAAAAAAATTAACTTAGTAATACATACAAATTTGTATATAGTTACTTCCTTAAAATCGGTTCTAATCGCTTCTTCGATTAGGTATAGTTCGGTTGGACTCAAAAAATAATCGAAGTGATTTAGTCCAAATAAAATCAACAATCAATGATTCTTTATCGATTCAAATGTGTTGTTCGGATTACTCCAAAGTTTGATTATCTCTGAAATTCATGCTCACCTCTAATCCACTTTGTGCCTTGTTAGTTCATTTTATCTATCCTTTTATTTTAAAATATTTCATAATTTATTAATTTTGTTTTGACTATAATCTATATTTTATGTATTAGTATATAATGCAATTTTCTATATTGACCTATGTATGTTTTTATTTTTAAAAATAACTTATGGTTTGTTATTTTAAGTTTTTATTTTAATTTATATTTCTAAATCAAGTTGGACTTAAATAATTATTTTAAACTTACTCTTTTTTTAGGATAATATAAATATTTTAAATATTATAAATGCTTCAATTTTTTTTTATACATTCATTTTGTATTTTCTTTAGGAAAATATAAATATTTCAAATATTTTAAATACTTCAAATTTTTATATTTTACATTAATTAATTTTGTATTTTTTAAAATATTATAAATCTTTTGAATTTTAAAAATGCTTCAATTTTTTATATTTTACATTCAATTTGTAAAAATACATATTAGGGATTTATTTTGAAAATTCGACTCAAGTGAAAATATTGGTAAGTTTCGCCATGTTACAAAATTTAATTTTAACTTTCACATATTCAACAAATCTAACAAATATAATTAAGGTCTCCATAGATTGTTTTTGTTTGTTTAGAGTGTTTGGTTTTCAATTCTTGTGATCTTATTGGTTGAGGTTCATCAGTGTTGTTGTGGTTTTGAAATTTGCATTACAACTTTGATACACAGAAACAATAGAAAACAACCAATTTTGGAGGTGGCAGTAGGGACAATCTATGAAAGAATCCTAGACTGAAAAATATGCATATCTAGACAAATTCAAAAGAAAATTTGAACTAAGCTAGAATTGATGATATCTTGATTCTTGATCTTCTCTATGAGTTTAGGCAGAATCTTCTCGTAGAATTTCATGAACTATTGTAATTCAAGACAAGGTTTTGTGGGGTGACTTAATAATACATCTATTATCTATTATTACTTATATTAAAGTGTGGATGTTTCTTACAAAATATGAATTGTCTAATATATCCTTATTAAAAATTATTATTTAATGTTATAATAGTAATTTAGAATTTTAATATTTAAATAATTTTATACTAGAATGCAAATTCAAAATCATATAGAATCCTGATATGATTAGAACTCTATTAAATTGGAACTCTAATTTAATATAGATCATATATCCTTACTAAAGATTATTATTTAAAATCATAATAGTAATTTAGTATTTACATAACTAAATGAACCAAGAAAATGCAACAACAGAAAAGTAAAAAATTAACCCCCACGTGCAACGCACGTTATCTATACTCTTATTTATAAAATCCCAGTAAATGAGAATTAGAATCTTTGTAACAAGAACATATTCTACTCCAAAATGTTAGTGTGTTGGTCCCAAGTGGTCAGAGGTTTAGAGGGGGGTGAATGAACCTTTATCGATTTTTCATTTTAAAACTTTTTTCTGTCTATAAGCAGGTTACTGATTCTACAGAGAATATAGTAACCTCTCGATTCAGTAAACTGGCAGTATGCTGTTTTAGGTTACTGACTAGGTTATCACAGTATGCAGCGGAATATTAAAGATAGAGTTTCTCTTTGAAAAACAGTTTTCTTTTCACAAATATGATTTTGTAAGAATCCTTTTAGCAGTATGCTTATGACAAATGCAGCAAGATAAATATATAACAATGTAATGCAGCAAGTAATCAAAAACAGTAAACATACAAGGGTTTATAGTGGTTCAAAGGTGGTGTAATCTTTCTATGTCCACTCTACTCTTTTTCAAGAAGGAACTTTGTTAGGTCAGTTTGCTTTACAAGACTCAGCTTTACAAACTTTTTCCTATCAAGTTTAACCTACTAGAATCACAAGATTCCTAGAAAAAATTCCACACAGGGTACAAAACTCACTTAGAGTTATAATCCTACACAAGACTCAACACTTAGCGAGGATCTAATCCTTCCAACTAAGGACACCAAACTAAAACAACCTAGCACACAGCAAATAGTTAAAAGTATATATGTTTCTTCAACTAGTGCAACTCGAAGACAGCCTTGAACTTGAAAGCTCGAATGCTTGAATGACTGTTTCAGAAGGTTGAGTGACTGAACTTAGAAAGCTTGAGAATAGCTTGAGAGTTTGATAGCTTAAGAGATTAGCAAATCGTTTAGTAGTCTTCACAGTCACTCTATCCTCTTATTTATACTGTAAGGAAAATGCCCATTGAAGAGAGACATTGTCCTTGTAGAAATTCAAATTGATCTTGCATATTTTCGCAATAAATGCGTCTGGAAAAATTAGGTTGTAGGGCATGTCCTACTCTGATCCGCATTAATGGCGCCACTCCTCGGCTATAGTGCTTTTGATGAGTCGCGGTCCAGGTGGCATCACCTTATTGGCTGGGCGCTAACTTCTATCTACGGGTAAATTTGACAAGGTGGAATCCTCATATTGTATTGAATAAGATAGAAAGACTTACAGTTTGCTGCTCAGGTTGCAGTAGCTGCTTTCTGTTCTGCGCCAACTTTCTGTTTCAGAACAGCTTCCTATTCCTGAAACCTGCAGTCAGCTTCCTGATCTGCATCTTCTTTCTAATCTGCGTTTGCTTCCTGATTTTGAACAGCTTCTTGTTCCAGAATCCTGCAGTCAGCTTCCAGTTTCTCTTCCTGCTATCTGTTTGCTGCTTACTGATCCAGCTTCCTGATTCTGGTTTCTTCTACAGCTTACTGACTTTCCTTACTAAAAATCCGTCTTTAAGACTTCATTATCTCCAAAATCCTGTTAACATCAGTTTTCTCTATCTTTTTGATATATACATCTTTACAAAACAAGACTTAGAAAGATAAACTTATCAAGCTAAAATCCACTTATAAAACGTGGAAAAATGGTACTCTAACTTCCTATCTAAAGTTACTAATTGGTTTGTCAGACCAACAAAAATAAAATCATATTTCGAAATGAGCAAATGAATAAGTATAACTGCAAGTAGGATCAATCCTCAAGGAACAATGCTTAATTCTTTTGAGCATAAAACGAACAAAAAATGGGGGTTTTGATATCTACTAAACTAATGAAACTAAGAAAATATCGAATAAAATACGAATGAAACAAACAATGAATGATGAAAAGAAATAGGAGAGAGATTAACCTCACGAAGCTCCGATTCAAGGATGTCGACATTCGATTGCATCACCGATCACAGGCTACAAATATCTTCTTACACATTAAAGCATTTAACCTTAAACTTAACACGAAGCCGTAGAGAATTCCATATTTTCCTAATTTAATTGATCGAACCCAGCATTCAATCAAACTAGCTACTAACTAATTGACGTGTTTTCCAAATTAATTAGCAACATCATTAAACTCCAGTGAAAACAGTTAAACCTAAACTGAAACCTAGAACTCAATAATCGAGATAGCTACAATTACTAAGCATATGGTTTCATTAGTCCCGTTGATTTATTAGGCAATTACACAATCCCAACAAAAGCATAATCAACCTATTGCTACTAATTACCACTCATTCAACAATCATACATCCCAGCAACATATAAAAGAAAACTCACGGATAGCATTAGCAAAATATAATTCAAATCGAATTGTTAGATCAACCCAAACTATATATCACTATATGGAATTAAATCATGAATCAACAGATATTTGAAATAAAGCAAGAAATAAAATCAAGCACAAAATCTCACAATGATAGCAATCGAATTAAACGACCCTTGAATCGGAGAGAAATTTAGCCACTCATTCTTTGATTGATCATCAAGAGAAAAACTAGAGAGAGAAAAACTTAGAATGTGTGTACGTAGAGAATTGGGAGAATTAGTGTGAATATCTTCTAACCCTAATGAAAACTAAAAAACTAAAATTCTAAGGACATAAAAGTTCATTACAAAAGATAAGAGATAAATCTCTTATTTGTCATTTCCTTTCCACCAAGTCATTAAGCCCATTTGAAATGATCCTCCTTCGAACCCATTGAGTCCATCTTCACAATTTAAACATAATGTGATCATTTTAAGCCCAATTTTCCTCAAAGCCCATCAAGGTTCATTCCTACAAATAACAATAATAATTAAATCAATTAAAGCGAAAATAGATTATAACCAAGGATAATTATGATGATAAAATATATACAAATAGAGACACATCAGTTACATTGTCTTATCAAAACCTAGTTAAAAATATCTCAACATAGTGAGTCTGAGTCCCTCTTCCATTGATTACAACTTTACTTCAAGTTTATTAGTATATTTCAATATCAAGAATAACAACAATCAAGAAAGATGGTTTTGAATTCAAGAAAATTAGTATTACCTTGCACATATTAGGAGTATAATGTTGTATTCTCTTTGTATTGTAGTTTACTTGTGTCCTACATCGATATCTTCATATCTTGTTTTGTCTCCTGTACATGTATTAATGATTCTTTTACATGTGAATAAAATTATCAGTTCAATCATTCTTTATAGAGTAGTTCTCTTGTGCCTCCAACCCGTTTTGACCTGAGTTGACCCACGTATATGAGGTATTACAGATTTATTTGTAGGTATTACAAACATGAACTACATGTATTACATAATTACATGTTTGAATGATATGTAAGTTATGAAAAATAGCTTTGAGGTATTATAGATTTGTTTTATAGGTATTACAAACATGAACTACAGGTATTACATAATTACATGCTTGAATGATATGTAAGTTATGAAAAATAGTTTTGAGGTATTATAAATTTGTTATATAGGTTTTACATACATGAACCACAGGTATTACATAATTACGTGTTTAATGATATGTAAGTTATAAAAAATAGATTTGAAGAAGAATGATAACAAGAAGATAGAGAAGAAGAATGTACAAAATAAATAAGAAGAATAACAAATCGATAAGAAAAGAGATTAAGAAGAAGGAGAAAGAAGAAGAAAGAAAATGAGGAACAATAAGAAAATACCTTAAGGGTAAATATGTGATACCTAAAGAGTAAATGTGTAATACCTGAAGAGTGACCTGAAGAGTAAATGTGTGATACCTGAACATAATACATTATGTGATACCTGAATAATAAATGTGTGATACCTGAATATAATACATTTTATATAAGCAGGTGCGCACGCGGTGTGGGCGCATGGGGCACGTGGGTGTGCGTGGGAGCGGCCCACGCGCCGGGTAGGGTTAGTGGTTTTGGCATTCTTTATATGGTATCAAAAGCCAAATAAGGCTAATGCTTTTTTCGATCCTCAAGATCAAATTAAATCCCTTTATTTTTTCTCCAAGATTGGGTCATATCCTAACCAATCTTCTAGAAATCTGAGCTTCTCAATTCTCGTGAATTGATCCCCTTTTGATTCTTTTCTTCCCATCTACACCATCATCTAAACCAGCCCCGCTCCATTTTTAGAACGGGACGGGTATGACCCGCTCCAAATGTCTCGGATCAGGTCAGGTATCCACGGGTCGAGCCAAAATTGTCATTTCTAATTTGTACATCATAAGAAAAAGCAATGAGACAAGAAACACGTGTTGGCCTCGTTTAAACCTCAATATAATAAAATTTAGTGAAGAAAAACTATATTGGGAAAAATGAGGTGGAATAAATCTTAATTAAGTTAAAACTAAATGAAGCTCAAGTAGCTTGTGTAGCATTGTTTTGTTTTTTGGTTATTTGAACCAAATTGTTTCAAGAGAATATATTTTGATAGTGGTATTCGCTTATGCTATATAAGTAGTAACCATGTGTTTGAATATTTTGTGAAAAGTTAAAAAATGAAGTAATTTTTATTTTTTCGGAAATGATTTTTTTCTTCATGTATGTTTTATCACTATTATTTTGTGATTATCAATAAAATTCGTTATAATTTAAATGTACGATTTTTATTTTTCTTACAAAAACTATTGGAAATGAATGGGCTATAACTCTATTATGGACAATGGTGTGTTAATGGAGATGATATTATTTGTGGGCTCAAACTTATAATGTTTCCGTTTATGGTCCTCATTATTTATTAATGGGCCTAGTAAAATTGACCCTAGTACTTAGTTTTCATACATAAAAATATTTGTCATAATTTTTTTAATTTTTTTTTTAATTTAAAAGTATTGTCGGCATTTCCCTAAAAAAAGGCATAAACATTTTTCAAAGTGTCAATTTATTAACAATGATGCTTCTTTTTGAAGTGATGATGATGGGTTAAAGATATTGTAGGGAGTTAAATTCTCGACGATGCCTTTTTCTTCCCCTTTTTATTTTATCCTTAGTCAATTCCTTTGTTCACTTTCACATGTCCCTTATAAAAGTATTCATTTGATGATTGAATCAATTAACAATTGAAATTACGATATTTTTATTTCAATTTTAACTATTATCTCAAAGTAAATATTATTGTTGGATTTCAAAAAATATTTGTCAATGTTGAATTAAAATTATCTTCATTTACCTCTGTATATATAAAGTAATTATTCAAAATTTACATATGATTGCGCTGAAAAATATATATATTTTCATTTTGACAATCACAAATTTTTTCAACTCCAACATTTCTGATATTAGTTTGTTCAAGACAACTTTACACTTCAGTGTCAGTGCAATCATATTTGAAAATTGTCTATGATTAAAATTGCAAATAACATGAAGTTCATGTTATATTTGCTAATAAAAAATTGGTTAAAATTGTATATTATGTAAAGTTTATGATTTTTCCAACAATTAACCTATGAATAAATAAATCCTATAAAAACTTTAACTAAAATCTCATTCTAAAAAGTTAATGATATTTTGATCCAAAACTTGAATTGATTGTTTTCATGGAACATAAGTATAAATAAAATTATCTTTTATAAAATATTATGATAGGTTTTTTGAATATAAAAGTTCATTTAAAGAAATTTATAGCAACATTTCCTAATTAATTATCACAAATATTACCCTCCACACTACTTAAAGTGAGCACATTCATGCACTAGCTAGGGAAAGTCTTGATATGATGATGTTTCAAGTTGGTTAGTTAGATTAATCTTGTCAAATAATTGCACTTATTAACTTCAATAGAGAGTTAGTTATCTTTGTTACCCCCACATAATTAGGTCACACTGTCAAGATTCCATTAGCTCTTCTATTCACCATTAATGCAATTTCAAGGTTAAATTTATGTTAAGTACTATATGTAATGTGCATCCTTATAATATGAACGACTTTGTATTATGAAACAAAATCAATCATTAAAATGGCATAAAAAATTAGTAGTAATGAAATAAATAAAAGATCAATATAATTAAAAAAAAATGATATTATACATAACAATATTACATTTTACATCATATATAGAACAGGTCGATATTAATTATACGAAAACAAGTTTACTTATATATCTAATCATGGAACTATTGTGATAACAATAATTAAAGTTTGATTTATATAAATGTTTCCTGCTTGGTTGGATGGATTTGACATAAATGTTGATATTCCACATTAATTAATAGGCAAAATCTTAAAACTAGGTCATAGTAGCTTTAATTTATGTTCTAATTTGATATAATATTAATTAGCAATTTGATGTGCGAGATAATACCTTGTTTTCTTATTTCTTGTCTTTATTTCGTTGAGGCCCATTTCAAGTAATGTTATTAATAAATTAAGAAAAAATATGTTAATTTAGTATATTATGAATCTTATAACTAATGTAGTTTTATATTTCATTTTTATGTGTAGTATGAACATAAATAATTAAGTACCCAACAAAATTAATTATTTGTATCGTTGAACCCAATTCAATTAAAGTATTCCAATCAAATCAGTAAATTGGTCATAAAATTGAAATTTGATAGGTTGTGGGACACTAACCTCATCAATCAACTAGAAAGTCATGAAAATGTGTCTTTTTAGCACAATGTTTTCTAGAATTCGAATAATTTTGCACATGAAATTAAATCAAGGAAAGATTTAGGGATACCCTACTTAATTATATGCAACCTTGAATGAAATTGAGTGGATTTTATGCAGCTTAATTATCCTTGTCAATTTCAGTCTTTCAAAGAATTTACTTGGCCTAAATAGTTGTTAAGATTATGACTTGTGCCCCAAAAGAGAAAGATATGTACTCAAGTAATTGAAGTTGCTAGTCCTTTGTTTATGAAATTATGCTTCATATTTTCAATGTGTAATAAGTATGTAATTAAAGTTGAAGAGTTAGAGAAAAAAGTAGCATGGTGTTATTAATTAGAAATTTTGAAATTTTGGTTAATGTGACATATTCATTGTTCATCTAGTGAGAAGCTAGATTTTGTTTCATATATCGATCTAATTTTATGAGATAAGTAGAGACATAATTCTTAAGTAACAAAATAAAATTTGAATAATGATAGTAGAATTGAATTGTGAGTAGTAATAGAATTATATTTGTAAGAAAGACGACCCATATAATATTTTGAAATATTATTGTCACTAACTTTTAAATGTTTCCTACAAAATGGAGCGAAGTGTATTCTTTTGAGAAAAAAGAAAACCTTTATTATTAATTAAATCTTTACCGTAAAATTTCTTTGTTATTAATTAATGGAAGTAAGCATGTATCATGTATATATGCTTTGCAGATGAAGTGATATCTAACCTTCCATATTAGGGGGAAAAAACTTGATTTAGTGTGTATTTAATCTCTTTTATGAAACTAATATGAAAATGTCATACATTTTGAGTAAGAATTTTTTTAATAATTTGGAGAATAATTTTGATTTATATAAAGGAAATGTTTTTATGGTAATCAAAATGTTTTTTAGTGAATGATATTTTATTTTTTACTAAAGATTTTTAAGATCTATTTTAAAGGGGTTTGTAATATATATATATATATATATATATATATATATATATATATTAACTATATATTATTATATTAAAAATTTGAAATCGAAATCCATATATTAATAACACATAAAATACAATATATTTGGAGTTTATTTTTAATTTGTATTAACATAAATTAACACCACATTTTTTTAATTTTTAATAATTTCTTATATATATTTATATTAGCGAGCAACAATATATTTTTTCTTGAATTTACCAATGTTAGTTTTACTTTAAAAAAATTTATAATCACAATTTATATAGATAATTTTCTTATTCATGATATATATGAATATAGTTTTTCTGTCTTTAATGATTATATACATAAAATTTTACTATATGCATTTAAACTAATACATGTATTTTTACACTTAAGATAAATTTGTGACTGCACTTAAAATTTAATCTTCCCTATATATATAAAGAATACCTTTTGAAGAAATTATTGTAATGCCATTTTCCCACATAAATGCAATATAATAAAATATTATTATTTATTATATTATTATTAATTTATTATATATATATATATATATATATACACACACACATATATAATAAACTAGCCTTCCTAAATTACAACCAACGGCTGTAAAAGGCTGATGAGGAGTGGGGTTAGGGAGTGTTGGGATTCGATTTCGTGGGTGTTTGCTTTTTTTTTTTTTTAATAATAAATTTAATTTAATATATTTTCATTTAAAATTCATTTTTGCATTATATATCAAATTTATTATTTTTATTATACTATTTTTAATTTGTTGTTTTTAATACATGTAGAGAAGTAAAAAAAATATTTTTAGTAGATAACAAGTGATATTTTGTATTTTTATCTATAGCTATGAAAATAAATAAAATATTTGTTCTTTTTCTTAATAATAAATCACATATTAAGTATAAAATAATAATCTAATCATTTTTATGATTTATAATATGTTATTTACACATTGCAAAAATTAGAAAATTAATAAAATAATAATTTTTAAATAAAACTTTTAGATTATTTGAGAAAAACTAGAAACAAACTTTTAATGTAATAATTAAAAACTAATTAAATATATGAAAATTCGTGCAACACATGTGAAATACGAATTTATAAATATTAAATGAGATTATATTAATGAATAAAATAATAAATAATATTGTGTCCATTTCAACGTAAAGAAAGTAAGTTAATACTTATTATAAATTTACTGAAAATTACTAATTTAATAGCTACTAGTTTATTTAATTTAATATTAATTGATATAAAATAAATTTAAACATGATTCAATTGAAGTTCTAGTTTGGGAAAGAAACCAAATTAATGAAAGAATAACACATGCCCTTAGATGATTTTCCTTTAGTTTATATTAAAGATATCATATTGTAAATAATCTCTGTCATATACAAATGTGTATACCCCAGATCTTGTTCTATAAAATGATGTATCATTTGGTAATTTATTTCATGATTGCAATTATGTGTACATTGGTATTAGTAAAAGGAATGAGATAAAATATATTTTGAGTGACAATTCAATAATTGGAAGGGACATATGGAAGTGTTTAACATGAAGCCTAATTTAAAGAAATTTGAGTAGGGCTGGCATGAACCAATTCCACGGATCTAAAGATCCGTGCAACACATATCCGATCCGATCCAAAATTGGCCCAAACAGAAAAATATATATATATATATATATTTTTTTTTTTCTTTCACTTTCACGCTAGGTCTACTGTGCCTCTCTTCTTCTTCTTTTCTCTCCTTTTTCTTCGTTTTTTGTCTTTCTTTCTCAATCTCTTCTCCCCTTCTTCATTTTTTGTCTTTCTTTCTCGAAATACGACGTTCTCTATTTCTCTCAAACCTCATCTTCTCCACATCGCAATGTGAGGCTATTATTTTTTAAGTTAAAAATCCATCTTTATCAGTTCGAAAAATATAAAATTGTATCTGATTTCGTGTTCTTAATGTTTTATGATAGATGATCATTCAAATACACATGAAATAGATGAGTTATCTATTGATGAAGATGAATTTATTGATGTAAATGTCTTGTATATATAACTGACTCATTTTAGTTATGTTTATAAAAGGTATTCTTAATAATACATAAAGGTCACCTTATTGTTTATAAAATGTATTCTTAATAATACATAAAAGTCACCTTATTGTTTATAAAGGATATTCTTAATAATACATAAATGTCACCTTATTGTTTATAAAAGGTATTCTTAATAATACATAAAGGTCACCTTATTGAGATAGAAAACTTATAAAGGTTTACTTAACTAAGTCTAAAAAAATGTTAAGGTACAACTAGCCTTACAAAAGGTATGTCTAACATAACTAAAAAATATGTCTAACACTACTAAAAGGTATACTTAACATAACACTAAAGGTATGACTAACATAACTAAAAGGTCTGTCTAACACGACTAAAAAGTATAGTTAACATAACATAAAAGGTATGTCTAATATAACTAAAAGATATGTCTAACACTACTAAAAGGTATGCTTAACATAACATTAAAGATATGACTAACATAATTAAAAAGTATGTCTAACACAACTAAAAAGTATAGTTAACAATAACATAAAAGGTATGTCTAACATAACTAAAAGGTTTGTCTAACACTACTGAAAGGTATGCTTAACATAACATAAAGGTCAGACACCTGAGAGCATATTTGGGCGGATTTTATCCACGACCTAGAGGCGCGTGCAAGCGCGTCTGAACACGTGATGGGCCGGGTCAAAACTGGTGCATGGATCACAGATCCATACACAATGTGTATATAAGTTTTTGTCAAGAAATTTTTAATCATCCTTAAAAAGTAATATAATTTATTGAAATTAAGTAATAAATTTTGAAAAGAAACTCTATCTTCACTCTATTTTAGAATATCAAATTTATTCGAAATACTAAAATACTAAAATGATTTTAAAATATATTTTATTACAATATTAAAACTATAAGAATACTCTTAGAATTTTGATTAAAATACCACTAGAAATTGGTTAAAAAAAATTTCCTTATATTTTAAAGTCAAATGGTAAGGCTGTTTTTCTCCAATAAAAAGAAAATGACTAAAAAGGTGTTTTCTTGTATTTGCAAATAAAAAAAAAAAAAAAAAACTCTTTCTATTATCTATAATTGTGTATTTTAAGTGTTTTGAATTTCCCAATACCTGATCTAATTGTTTAGTGAAAATATAAATGATCTACTTTAGTAAAATTTTGTGGAAAAAAAAAATTTATGCTCACTTTTCAAGTATTTAGGACATCTTCAGTAGTGTAGGTCTTTTCTTTAAATTTTAAAAAAAATTCACTTCGATAGAAAATTAGATGATGACGCCAAATCATCTCAATTGTCCTCGCATTATTTCCTTTTCTTTTATTTTTATTTTTATTTTATTCATTTTCTTTTCCTTTTTCTTTCATTATTTTTTTTTTTCTATAAATTTGATTGTTTGATTAAATTTTATAAATATATTTATATCACAATGATTAATATATTAGAAACTAATATTTAAGCTTCTTTAATTATATGTAATTAAACTGTTAAATAATATCATATATTATTTAAATAAAATAAAAGTCAAGATTATTTAAATGTATCATAAGATTAAAAATACCACACAAATCATATATATTATTAAAATTACATGCAATAACTAAACAATTATTTATGATAACGATAAAAATTACATAAAATTTGATGATTAACACTAATTAAGAATATCAGTACATTATGTACATATGTGATAAATAAAATTCAAAATAATAATAATAAAATAAAGAATATTATATAGTATTTTCTTAGTGTAAAATATAATACAAACTATTTGAAATAAGAGTTGGTCTCTTGTGAGACTGTCTCACATGCGACATGATTTAAGTATGTCTTTTACAGGTATAAGTATGTGTTTTTCAATGTGTTTTATAAGTGTGTTTTCTACAATATAAGTATGAATTATTCAAATATATCGTTTATGGCTATAAGTATGTATTTATGTGTTATACGTGCAACCGTTGCACATGGATTTTTACCTTGAAATAAATAGTAATTTTTACTCTTTATATTAAAATAATGCAAACCGTACAATATTTTATTGTTTGCTGCTGATAGAGAGGCCTGCTTTGGTAACTGGATATGACAACAGGGAAAGGAACAAGAGAGGGGGCATGATAAGACGAAGTGGATAACTGCATAACTGTAGAGAGAATGGCCCTATGTGGAAGTGATTGGGTGTGGTCGGGTGCAAATAACACCTTTTCTACACAATTCTCCTATAATATATAATTTTTTCACCATAAATATAGCAAAACTACTATTTTATCCTTATTGATAAGATATTAATAGTATTTTTCATCACATCAGTCAATAACTGGAACTATAGGCATGTCACTGCATAAGTTATTTAAACTTTTCACCTAAATTGTAGTAGAAAAATAACAAAAGTATATATTATGGTAGAAAAATTCACATATACATTAATTTAGAGAGACGAAACTTCTCTGCACACAACTCAAACTCGTTTTCAAAAATCAATTTTTATTTTATGAATTATTATAAATTGACCTGTCGTAAGAAATTAGATATGTGCAACGATGTCACAAAAATCATATTCAATGATATATGATTAATTATATAGAAAGTTGGGACTGTTGCTTTCATTAATGAGTTTGAGAAGACAAAATTCGAAAGATACTTCTGTCTAAAAATTTGTCCAACCATTGCAATGCATATCAAATGAATTATACTATTGGTTAGTGAAAATCAAGAAAATATCCTTGAAATTTCCCATCATATATTATTTCACAGTGTCACAACTTTGATGTCGCCCTTTAAAAATGAAACTCAATTTTCTCAATAGACAACAAAATATTTGCATATTTGTGCTTTTTCTCACCAAATTTGATTATGATATTTCTAGCTACACATCAAGAAAATGACTTAACTAAATTTGCCATTTTGTATGCCTCTATATAATTGGAACATTTCTTTGATTTGGAGAAAAATTTACACATGCAGGCAACATATTACATTTTTGTTTCTTTTCCGATTTTGATTTTTTTTTTTTTTTTGCTTGAAAGACAATTTTGTTCATGGGCCCTAAATTTTTGACTTTCTTATTATTAATTTTTTTTATAGCTTACGTTTTGTGAGATCATCTCAAATCCAATTTCATAAGGTAAATCAGTTCGATCGCAATCTACAACCAATAATTTATATATAAATTTGTGAAAATAAGTTTATTTTCATGTCATGTTTCCACAAAAAATATTTGTGATATAAGCTCTTTTGATTTTTACCCTATCAAAATGCTTCTTTATTTTATTGTCGATTATTAATTGGTATTAATTTGAAGATTAAGTTGTACAATTATGGCAAAATGCATTTATTTTTTTGGTAGTTGAGCTTTCAAATTTTATTTCACTAAGCTCTTATATGTCTATTGTGTTTTATTATAGTACCCTTTGCTATAAACTTTCAAATTTGGTTTTAGTAAACTCTTCTACATTGGTTTAAAAAATCATTGTACATTTATTTTGTTTTGCTAAGCTTGAACTATTCAAATTTCGTTTACTTCTATGGTTAAATATTTAAGAGAAGGATTTAATAAAACAAAACTTTAAAACTAAATAAAGTATGTTGTGATTTGTTAGAGCAAAATTAGGGAAGTTAGAAGTTTAGTAAAATGAGACTTTAAAAGTTGAAGACTTTATTATTGATTTTTTTTTTCTTTTCTCTTTTCCAAATTTTCATTTTTTATTAAAGATGATTTTATTCATGGGCCCTATACCTTTTGACTTCCCTACCTTTCTTTTGTTACCCCGTCAAAATGCTTTCATTTCTATTGACATTTAAATATTTTAAGTTATAAAATTAGCCACATGGTTTTATATTTTGTTACAGTACTTTGACTATAAAATACAAACAAGGTAATCTTGTAATAAAACTCTCACGGAATTATATCAATAAAACAGTCGTATATTCATTGTGAATTTGTAATTCAGTTTCATAGAAAATGAGACTTCTTTTAATTTTTCATTATCCGATAATCGGGTACATCATATATCTTTCACCCTGATATGGTCCAACAGTGGCGAACCGGATTTTCTCAGTCAACTCAGGTCAAGATTATGAACCGCTAGTGCTAACAACTTAAATAGAAGCGAACTATATTGTCACATGATTTGAGACAAACTGTTTTCTCCTCCCTAAGAGCTCGCAGTTAATATCTCACTGAAGTGCGAGCTTATTGGATTTTGAGCTAAGATAGTGAACTGGTTTCGGTTGAGTGAAGCAAACTGATTGGAATGTGTGTAACCGCCCATCATGTGGACCACTAAGCCACTTCCCACCTTTTTCGGATGCCACCAACTGACATCAATTCCAGGAAGTATATATGTTCATCATATTCCTTTTTCCATTTTTTTAAGCATACTTACATTTGAACACACTTATAATATTCAATTTACTGACTTGAGCGTCGGAGTCCCTTTATCAGGAAAAACCCCCCCGGTGTTTTCGGTTTTGCAGGTTATTTTATTGAAGAATGAGACGATTGGGTTACGGAAAAATCAATTGGCGCCGTCTGTGGGAAAGTTCAACTTGAGTAAGACGTTGAGAATAATCAAAATGGTGGATACCAGAGGATCACGAAGGAGATTAGAAGTGGGAAAAACATCAAGAAGACAAGATGATGAAGAAGATGGTCAGAATTCTGCACCGAAAAACCCTCCTGGTACTGTGACTTTGACACAGGAGGAATTGGAAAATCTGATGGAAACAGTTGTTCAGAAAGCTTTAAACAAACAGAGGGTTGAGTCACAGCAAGATAACACTGATATTCATGATAGAAAAGAATTGGATGATGACAAGTCTCGAACAGATGAGCAAGAAAGTCAGTTCAATCATCCTCGTGGCCTGAAGCGAGAGCATGTACAATTATCTGAGAAAGTGGATGATCTAAGAAAGGAGTTGCGAGAAGTCCAAAGAACTGTTCGACGGGTTCTAAGAAGTTCGAGGGGAAATCCTTTCTCTGAGGAAATTATGGAAGATGAATTGACAGCCTCATTTCGACCAATTAATTTTGATTATGATGGCACTACAGATCCCTGGGATCACTTGTGCAGGTTTGAAAATACTGCTCTTCTGCATCAATATTCAGAGGGTATTAAATACAGGGTGTTCGCTACTACTCTTACCAAGGTGGCTCAAACTTGGTTTAGTCAATTGTGTGATGGAATGATACACGACTTCGAGCAATTATCTGAACTTTTCCTGCATCAGTTCGCCAGTTCGAGAAGACAAAGACAGTCAACGCAAACCTTGTTTGGGGTAAAGTAGAAAGGAGATGAGACGTTAAGAAGTTATGTTAAACGATTCACGGCCGCTACGTTAGAAGCCCCTGAAGCTTCAGATGACCTGATTGTTAGCGCTGTTATCCAAGGTTTGAGGGAGGGAGATCTTCATACCTCCTTGGTAAAGAAAACACCTGTGAGTTTTGATGATTTGTTGCAGCGATCTACAAAATATACCAACCTAGAAGAAGCAGTTCGGATCAAGAAGGGTGAAGGTTCTAGTCGAATGGTCAGATCGCAAGAACACGAGGTTGCAAAGAAGAGGGAAGTTGTAGATCCTCGAACAAGATTTGCACCTCCGTCGTTGCGAGAAAGTAGAATAGGGAGGAGATATGATCAGTATACTCCCTTGACCATGGCCCCAGGGCAAGTATTGATGGAAATATGGGATTTGCCCCAATTAAAGTGGCCTGCTACTTGGAGTACCAATCCAAAGAAGCCGCCCACTTTTGGTAATGGAAAACTTTGCAGGTTTCACAATGAATATGGGCATGGAACTGATGAATGCCTACATTTACGTGACGAATTGGAGAGATTGATAAGAAAGAATAGGTTAGCTCGATTTGTTCGTCGAACTCAACCGAATCAGGAGCAAAGGAATCACAGAGAAGAGTTTAGAAGAGAAAGAAGGCCAGAACGACAAGAGTTACCCCCACCACCGCCTCTTCCGCCTCGGAATCGACCTGAACGAGAAGAAAGGCCTACTATTCACATGATCATGGGTGGGCCAACAGATGGAGTATCCAATAGAGCTCGAAAAGTGAGACTTAATTTTGTTCGTCAGCAGCAGAATACGGTTCACTCAATTTTTGATGATGTGGCGATTGAGTTTGGAGCTCAAGATCGGGTGGCTATTCAAAGTCCTCAATTTGATGTTATGGTGATTGTCGCTGAGATAGGAGGCTTTAATGTTGAACGGGTGTTCGTTGATACTGGAAGTTCGGTTGATATTATGTTCATGGATTGCTTCAAAAAGATAAGGTCGACAGTCGAGGTAAAATCTGTGGAAACCTCACTTTATGGTTTTGCAGGTGAATCAGTAACGGTCTATGGGAAAGTTCAACTTCCTATGGTTCTGGGAGATGAAGAATGGAGGCAGGATAAGACCACAACCTTCCTATTGGTGGATGCACCCTCCCAGTATAATGTAATTTTGGGTCGTCCCTCACTAAGCACTTACGCCGCTGTTATTTCTCCTGTACATCTGATGATGAAGTTCCCCGTGGAAGATGAAGAAGGGCGTGCAGTTGGGGTTGGAGTGGTTCATAGCGATCAGCAAACTGCTCGACAATGTTATGTTGTTGCAGTTCGCCATTCGAAAAGTCGGAAGCGTAGTGGTGAACAAAGAGATGATATGGATCGAGGTCGAGATAAAAATCAAAAGACAGGAGACAAGCCAAATACAGCTGAGTTTGAAGAAGGAGAACTGATGAGTATCGAGCTGATCCCTGAACAACCTGGGTATGTGGTTCGTTTAGGAAGTCAGTTACAGGGGCAGATTAGAGAAGACATGGTGAAGGTGTTGAGGGAGAATGTAGATCTATTTGCATGGAAGCCGGAAGACATGAAGGGCATAAATCTAGAATTGGCGGTTCATAGGTTAAACATCAAACCTGATGTTCGACCGATTAAGCAAAAATTGAGGCACTTCGGAGATCAACAGAACGAAGTCATTGAAGGAGATGTAAGGAAGCTGCTGGAGATAGGGCATATTGAGAGGATCCAATATCCTCGCTGGTTGGCTAACGTTGTATTAGTATCGAAGCCAGGGAATAAATGGCGAATGTGTATCGACTTCAAAGATTTGAATAAAGCTTGCCCTAAAGACCATTATCCTTTACCTCGAATTGATAAGTTGGTGGACTCCACTGCTGGATGCGAACTACTCAGTATGATGGATGCAGCTCAGGGATATCATCAAATTTTATTGCATCCGGAGGACAAGCCTAATGTCGCCTTCATTACCTCTTCAGGTACATATTGCTATACAGTAATGCCATTTGGATTGAAAAATGCAGGAGCCACTTATCAAAGAATGGTAGATGAAGCATTCAAAAGCCAGTTGGGGCGAAATATGGAGGCATATATGGATGATATACTGGTAAAGAGCGTACGAGCAAGCACACATGCCGAGGATTTAAAGGAGACCATGGTGACTATTCGGAAACATGGGATGCGCTTGAATCCAGCGAAGTGTTCCTTTGGTGTCAAGGTGGGAAAATTTTTGGGGTATATGGTTACCGAACGAGGAATAGAAGTTAATCCCAACAAGATACGAGCTATACAGGAGATGTCACCTCCTCGGACGATAAAGGAAGTACAAATGCTGACTGGTCGCATTGTGGCCTTGAGCAGGTTCATATCCAGGTTGGCAAATAAAGGATTACTTTTCTTCAAGATATTGAGGAAGAATGGGCAGTTCGGATGGGATGCAGAATGCCAAAAGGCCTTTGAAGATTTGAAGGTATTTCTATCGTCACTTCCTTTGTTGAAACAGCCGGTTAAGGGAAGTAAATTGATAGCATATTTGGCGGTCGGAAAAGAATCGGTCAGTTCGGTATTGGTTCGAGAAGAAGGGAGAGATCAGTTTCCAGTATACTTTGTCAACAGAGTCCTTCATGGAGCAGAAGTTTGGTACACCGACATAGAAAAAGTAGCCTATGTTTTGGTTATTATGACAAGAAGATTGAGGCCATATTTCTTGGGATATGAGGTGATAGTACGAACAGATCATCCTTTGAGCATAGTTCTTGGAAAACCTGAAGCATCAGGAAGATTGATCAAGTGGGCTGTGGAGTTAGGGCAGTTTGATATCAGGTATGAACCCCGTATAGCTATCAAAGGGCAAGCCCTAGCGGACTTTATTCAAGAAAGGACTAGAATACAAGAAAAGAAAGAATGGGAACTGTATGTTGATGGATCATCATCTCGTCAAGGGGCGGGAGCTGGAATATTGTCGATTAGCCCCCAGAAGGATGAGTTAGAGTTCGCTTTAAAGTTTCAATTTCGAGCATCTAACAATGAGGCTGAATATGAAGCTTTTTTACAGGGATTGAGAATAGTTGAGCAAGTTGGAGCTCGTAATGTAATCGTTAAATCTGATTCGCAGCTGGTGACCCAGCAGCTTCAAAATCAGTATGAAGTTAAAGAGAAGCACATGGTTTCTTATGTACAGAAGGTGAGAGATATGGAGAAAAAGTTTGAAAAGCTCCGAATTGAGCAGATCCCTCGGAGTGAAAATCAGAAAACAGATTTTTTGGCAAAGATAGGAAGTTCGTTACAAGATTGTTCGAGAAGAAGTATTACTGTTATGGGAGTAGGAAAAGAGGAGGAGGTGATGAGTATTAACAAGGTAGAGTTCGACTGGCGAACTCCTTTATTGAAGTTTGTTGAAGGAAAAAAAGAAGGAACAACAAAAGAACTAGAGAAATTGGAGAAACAGGTTCAATTCTATTACATCATTGAAGGAATCCTATATAGAAAAATTTTTTACCAACAGATGCGAGATGTCTATCCAAAGAAGAATGAATAAAAGTTCTGAAAGTGGCACATGAAGGAGGATGCGCCGAACACGCAGGAGCAAGGGCATTAGCTCGGAAAGTTGGATGAGCTGGGTTTTATTGGCCAACAATGAAAAAAGACGCTGAAGATTTAGTTCGGAAATGTGATGCTTGCCAAAGACATGGATGGCGAATTCATGTACCAGCCACAGATATGCTTACTGTATGTTCGATTTGCCCGTTTGCTAGATGGGGAATTGATATAGTAGGACCATTTGTCAAAACAAGGGGAAATAAGCAGTTCCTGGTGGTAGCTGTTGATTATTTCACTAAATGGGTAGAAGCGGAACCCTTGGTTAAGATTATGGAAAGTGATATGATTCATTTCATATGGAAGAACATCTGTTGCCGATTCGGCCTACCAAGGATTTTGGTATCGGACAATGGAGCTCAATTTCGGGGAAAAAGGATCACAGAATGGTGTGAAGAAATGAAGATATTGCAAATATTCACTCCTGTAGCTCATCCTCAGGCGAATGGTCAAGTTGAGGTTGTCAATCGCATCTTTGTGGATGGAATAAAAAAACGACTGGAATTCGAAAAGTCCAATTGGGTTGATGAACTGCCGTCTGTGTTATGGGCATATCGAACTACTTCTCGATCGACTACTGAAGAGACACCTTTCAGTTTGGCATTTGGGATGGAGGCAATAGTTCCTGCGGAAATTCAAGGAGAAGCCTTGAGGATTACTAACTTCGAACCCCAAGAGAATGAAGAGTTGATTAGAACCGATCTATTGTTTTTGGATGAAATCAGAGATGAAGCCAGAGTTCGTCATGAGCTCTACAAGAGACGGATCCAAGCCGCTTTTAATAAAAAGATCCGAAAGAGGGAATTTCAGGTTGGAGACATGGTATTAAGGCAATCTGATGCCTTAGTAGAGATTGGGAAATTGGATGCCATTTGGGAAGGACCTTACACTATTTCGAACATCTTGCCTGGTGGATCGTATGAACTAACAGATCGGAATGGCAAGGTGCTACCAAGGTCATGGCACGTAGCCCATTTGAAGAAGTTTTATACATGAAATTGTTCTCGTATGTGATTCCTTTTTCTTTATTCTTGTTGATATTATAAAATGATAAGTATTTGCCCTCTCCATGGATGTAAGTCGAATTGACCGAACCACGTTAAATTCCTATGTCTTTTCATTTTGTTGATTTCGTATGATTAAGCGAATTGAAGAGTTCCCTCGGAACTTATGATTAAGCGAATTGAAGAGTTCCCTCGGAACTTATGATTAAGCGAATTGAAGAGTTCCCTCGGAACTTATGATTAAGCGAATTGAAGAGTTCCCTCGGAACTTATGATTAAGTGAATTGAAGAGTTCCCTTAGAAGTTAATAATCAAATTGGAGAGCATTGAGTTTAAACATAAAAGAAGCGAAATTGAAGTAGGTCCAAGCATGGAATTATATTGAAATTACAAGGATGAGTACAGTCCCCAAAAAACTATTCAGTACTTATTACACATGTTGACTACACTAACAAGGATCTGAAGGGTTAACAGAGAGAGCTGGCTTAGAGGTTGGCCCAGTGGCAGAAAGAGATGGCGATGGAGCGAACATATCTTCTGGCAGATCCATAGCTGGATCAGGAGCTGTTAAAGGAATAGGAGGAGGTAGTGTTGAACTGGTGCTTGGAAGAAACTTTGAGTTCATCACTTCATGTATTGTTTCTTCCAAGTATCCAGACCACCATTCATCATCTACTCCTTCATTTAGATTCCCCTCCCAGCCTGGAGGAAAGGGGAAGGATTTTTGGAGTTTCTTGCCTAAAGCGGGGAGGCTGAAATGAAGTTCGGAGTCAGGCAAAGTTTCTTTCAACTCCTCTTGGCATAAGCGAACCCCTTCTTTAAAATATGCTTCGGCCATGAGGGCGGCTTTGGAAAGAAAGAGGATGGAGTTCCACAGTTGATGAACGAATCTTTCACGAAACCCCTCCACTATGAGTCCCATTTCTGGACTCCGAACAAATTGATGGAAGCCTTCATTAAAACCTTCACTCCTTTTGATTTCACTAAATTGAGTTCGGGAATTCTTTTCTCGCTCAAACTCCGCCTTCCAGAAGATCGCATCTGCTTCCGCTGCCTTTAAAATTTTTTATTTTTCCACTGCTTCTCTTTCCTTGGTGAGCAATAGTTCTTCCTTCCTTGCCAATTCAGATCTGGTATACCCCAGTTGCAATTCGCTCTCATCCAACATGGTAGATAAAGTTTCGGCTTTGCCAGCATTAGCGTGCACATCTGCTATCAAAGTTGTTTTCTCCTCCTCCACTCCCTTCAGTTGATCGCGCTACTTCCGAATTTGAGCTCGACGGCGTAACGCTGTTTTGCCGAAGTTCTTCAGATAATTCACCAGTTTCTCACCTCGAGAGATATTCAGGGTCAAATCCCTCTCTTCGATATCCAGTTCCTGTATGGTAGTTTTCCCCGCAGGGGCTTCTGGAAGGTTTTCCACCCCAGTTCAAGGCTCCTCCGTAGTGTGGCGTTTTTTGCTGGGAGCCCTATTCGAGCTAGAAGATCTATTTTCTTCTTTGAGGGAGGAACTGTCATTCCTGGAGTCCCCTCATCTACCCCTTCAGTCAGCTCGACGAGTTTGGTTGGCTGAGGTGTGGGTTTTGTTTTTGTCAGGGGAAGGGATGCAGAGATGTTGACAGGAGGGATAGGAAGATTGGAACTCTCAGGAAGGTCGCTTCTTCCTTGTTGAACGATTTCTTCGGTAGGTTTCGGAGTTCGCCTGGCCAATTCAGCGAGTCATTTTTCCTCAGCTGTTCGGAAATTTACAGCTCGTTCTTTATCCACAGCATGTTCGGTAGGGATGATAGGAGTTCGCTCTGCTTCAGTAACCTCACTCGCGAAGTTAAAGAACATGGCCATGGTACTATCTGCAGGAAAAAGAGATCAATCAAGGTACTACTCCACAATATATAAAAAAAAAGATTTCAGATCTTTCTTTAACCTAGATTGAATCGGGACGGGATCTGGCTGTTTGGGTAAAACCTCCAGAAAGCAAGTAGAGGTACACACGAGCTCAATTATATGATATCGAACCACCCCTTCTGGAATATCGAGTTCAAGAGCCTAATCTGGGAATCTCCCGTAGAAGCAGAACTTGTATGAAGGGGATGATCGACCCAAGGAAGTAAGTCAAAAGGACGGTTCGTTGGAGCGCGAATAAAAAGATAGAATTTTTCCCAGTGGGGGATTTTCTCATCTCCAGGGGACAAAAACTGAGCTCGTCTATCTCCACTACGGGGACTCAGATAAAACCGAAAAGGGTTAGTTCGTTTCAACATAAAACAAGATTGGAATCTCTCAGCAGTTGGTTCGACACCCATCCATTTACAAACCATATAGAAAGAGACTATATAGCTAATCGAATTGGGATGGAGTTGGTTCGGGCAGATCCCGAAGGCCGAACCAATGATGTAGAAAAAGGGATGAATAGAAGGGACTAAACCTAAGGATATATGCTTCAAGAACCAGGTTTGACAACCATCCGGAGCCTGATGAGGTCGGTCCTCCGAACTGGGAATAATTACTGAGTAGCCATCCACCAAGAACGAACTCAATGGGATAACATGGGTTTGAGTGGCTTTAGTTGCAGAAAAAACGTTATCTACAGTTTTTTTTCGAGATTTTTTTGGAGGATTGGAAGGATTTTGGCGGCCAGAGGAAGAAGATTTAGGGTTTGATGGTTCAGAAATAGGGCGTAGAGGAAATTGATCGAATCGTTCTTCTGATTCACATTCGTCTCTCAAATGGGTTAAGGAATCAGAAGATGCCATTGAAATGAAAAGAAGAAGGAAGAAAAATGGTACCTGGCTTGTTTGAGAAGTCCTAAAAATTGAAGAAGAAAAACCCTTGCTTATATGTGATTGTACAGTAATTTTGCAGAAGGGTTTTTTGAGAAGAGAAGATGTTACATATATAGGAGGAAGACGACCCTCGATTTTAGGGGGGAAAAATTGAAAAGTCCTGAATTCTCGACCGTTAGATACGACGTGATCCAACGGTGGATGTGAAAAGGTGTATAGGGAAATATGTCGTCGGACACGTGACAGAAATGATTGAAGGGACGTATGGTTTCTAGAAGAATCGATTAATGTTCGGCATAAGTGATGCAGACTAGTGCATATAAAAACATGCACTTCGAAGGGGGGGAGTACCTGATATGGTCGAACAATGGCGAACCGAATTTTCTCAGTCAGCTCAGGTCAAGATTATGAACCGCTAGTGCTAACAACTTAAATAGAAGCGAACTATATTGTCACATGATTTGAGACGAACTGTTTTCTCCTCCCTAAGAGCTCACAGTTAATATCTCACTGAAGTGCGAGCTTATTGGATTTTGAGCTAAGATAGCGAACTGGTTCGGTTGAGTGAAGCGAATTGATTGGAATGCGTGTAACCGCCCATCATGTGGACCACTAAGCCACTTCCCACCTTTTTCGGATTCCACCAACTGATATCAATTCCAGGAAGTATATATGTTCATCATATTCCTTTTTTCCATTTTTTTAAGCATACTTACATTTGAACACACTTATAATATTCAATTTACTGACTTGAGCGTCGGAGTCCCTTTACCGGGAAAAAACCCCCCGGTGTTTTCGGTTTTGCAGGTTATTTTATTGAAGGAGACGATTGGGTTACGGAAAAATCACACCCTTCATTTGATTTAAAGACTCATTTACCCCTTAATTTTTCAATATTAAAAGGAATAAAAAATTGTGAAAACCATTTTTTTCTTTGCTACATAATTAATCATTATTATTTATTAATCCAAAAATGGTCCCGGATATATAATTATCTGAACAAACCTTCAAATTTACATTACAACTTCTGTTTTAGGATGAAAATGACAGACAATGAAATACAGACATTTAAAGTTTCAAAATTAGTTAGGAAATATATATATTTGTCTAACTTTGGTGACAAAAATGAAGAACATTTTTATTTTGAGAAATGAAATGGAATACAAAATTGTATTCATTTAAAGTATGGAAAACTTTTCTTAGCTAAAATTCAAAATTGAAATTTCAATACACTTTATGCAGACGAAAATGATGGATGTACGTATAAGCATCCAAATCACCATCTGTACAAAATAATTGACATTATAGTACAACATTATTAATTATAAGCTTTACATCATTGTACATATAGTCAAAATGTTTAATTACACATAAATATATATAGTTGTTCTTATTTATATATACTCTCTTCACTATTATTTTCTTTAGATATATAAAGATATCTTCAGATCTAATCCATTCCAATGCAAAAGCAGCATTTCAATTTGCTTAGAAACCACTTGACTACTTCACCTCTCTCTCTCTCTCTCTCTCTCTCTCTCTCTCTCTCTCTCTCTCTCTCTCTCTCATATGACTTGAATTGTAAGTATGATTAATTTCTGTTAAACCCCTTTAAATCATTACTAATTGTCTATGTTATTGTTCACTAAGAGAGGTGATCACATGTGTTTTTCAACCACATGTTGAACCCTTTTGAGCTATAAGTAAAGTGCAAAAGATCGTTTGTTAGAAGCTTCGTTTTTCAAGAAATGGGGCGCGCTTCTTGTTGTGTGAAGCAAAAGATGAGGAAAGGATTATGGTCACCCGAAGAAGATGAGAAGCTTTATAATTACATTACGCGATATGGAGTTGGGTGTTGGAGCTCCGTCCCTAAATTAGCAGGTTTCGTTTTAATTTCGTTATAAAAAAATTTTAAAAAATGTATATATATATTTATGGTTTTGTGCAATTAATTCATGCAGGCTTACAAAGATGTGGAAAAAGTTGTAGATTAAGATGGATAAATTATTTGAGACCTGATCTTAAAAGAGGAATGTTTTCTCAAGAAGAAGAGGATCTCATCATTACTTTACATGAAGCTCTTGGCAATAGGTTTATTTAATTTCCTCTTAATTAATTTTGCCAATCAAGAAAA
The DNA here is from genome assembly GCA_946896805.1 of Scutellaria galericulata. Lineage (NCBI taxonomy): Eukaryota > Viridiplantae > Streptophyta > Magnoliopsida > Lamiales > Lamiaceae > Scutellaria > Scutellaria galericulata. The sequence continues at coordinate 2,237,602 of OX335797.1, read as the reverse complement.
TTGTTATGTCTATAACAATGTATTCTCTCTCTCTCCTCTTTCTCTCTCTTAGATGGGCTCAAATTGCAGCACAATTGCCAGGAAGAACAGACAATGAAATCAAGAATTTCTGGAACTCATCTCTAAAGAAGAAGCTAATGAAGCAAGGCATTGATCCAAACACTCATAAGCCCAAAAACTCCACCATTGATATTAATCCTAATAATTCAACCAAACAAGTCTATGATCCACTCTTCTTATCCCAATTCCAAGCTAATGTTGATCCAAATGGAATATTCCAATCCGGTTTTCTATCTCATTCTCATAATGATCAAAATCTTGTCCATGTTGAGAGTGATCATGATCACATCAATCCCATTACTAGATTCAACTCAATGCCAAACTTGACCAACTTTGATCAACCAAACATGGTAGAGACACAATTTCATGATGATCATCATTCAAGAATGAGCAAATATGAGGTGAATGAAGCAAAAGGAAGCTCAATCCAGCAGGCCATGATTCAGATGAACAACAATGGCTCGTTTTCGTGGGGCGGTGAAAACAAGCTCGATTCGGTTTTTCAGTTCCAGTTCAGTGGGATTCATATTCAAGAAAGGAAGGTGATAAACAGTCTTAGTTCTCAGGATTTTTGCGAGTATCCATTGATTGGGTCAAACATGGATATGTTCAATAATACTATATTGTAAATTTTGTATGTGTTATATTTTTTTTAAATATATATTATATAAAATACAAAAATTAATACATAAAAAGAAAAACACAAATGGTGACATGAGTTGTAGGGAATTTGTAGGGGAATTATATATGATTAGATTCCTATGTATTTTGCATTGTTTTGGTTTGAGGATTGGTGAAAATATTGTTTCAACGGTTATGAGAAAAGTTTGAATTTTTTTTGGTGTCCAAATCATTACATTAGAGGACAACAATGATGTTAGTAGCTTTTTGGTAGTTGATTTGCTTAAATATCCATGTTCCACAAAAATGTTTCTTGATTTTTTGGCTATATGGAGTTAATTTTCCTAAGTTATGTAATAGTTTTCAAAATTAATCTTCCGTTAGTTATGGTGTTACATTTTTTATAATATTACTTCCAATATTCATATGTTTATTAATGATGACATTAATACACACTATGTATGATTTTTAATTTATTTTGTAATATTAGATGTTACAGAACTTGAGGATTTCATGTAGTGTAATTTAATAACAAGTGACAAAAGCCTAAATGTTTTCAAATGCTGGTTGAGCTCTTCAATTTATAGCGCATCGATGTGTAATATGTTTTTAACATGTTAAGTCTTCGAGATACAAACAAAGTTGGCAAAAAATCATTAATTCGTTTTTATAATAATAATAATAAAAAAAATATAGTTAAATTAAAACAAAATTTATTTTGTCAAACGATTGCTATTTTGAAATGGAGATAGTAACTTAATATAACTCTAAAAATGTTAATGTGGATTTTCTAGGTAGAATAAAATGAAAAGGAAAAATTAAGGTTTACTTGCCGAAAAAATCACTATCTTTACTTGGATTATCATTTAAATCAATTTTTTTACTATTGATCAAAATAACATAACTTTATATATGTAACATTATTTTACCTCCATCAATTTAGAAAAAAAAATAAAAATTGTTGATGTGTCCTGCAGATTGAATGTGGTAAAAAACCGACTGAGGTCAAAACATACTACATATATAAAGTTTATGCTATTTTGATCAATAATGAAAAATATGTTTAAAATGATAATTTAAGTAAAGGTTGTGATTTTTATAACAATTAATCCAAAAATTAATTTGGAGTGTTAATTAGCGGTAGTTAATTGGTAAAACTAGCATCAATCAATTTATAATATTTCAAATTTAATAATCATGATTTAATGACATTAAATGCTAACCGAGTAATGAATAGTTTTCGTCAAATCATGTCACTTAAATTCCCCTAATTGATGTGAAAACAATATCTATAACTATGTCCCCATTTTTGCAAGATAAAACCCCCTTCTTATATGTCCTTTTCAACTCTGTTTCTTCAATTTCTTATTAAAGAAAAAACTCATATATATGAGTTATATCTTTGGGACGTAATTTCACTATTTATAAATCAAATCTATTTTCATAAATAAATATATATGTAGAATTTGTGGAATTATAGATTAACCAGGCTCATTGAGTTAAATCGTGAGATGATTTCACAAAAGTCTATTAATTTTTAAATAATTGATGTAGTCAAAATATTTAATAAAAAAAAAAATATTTTTGTATCATATTTTATATCACGTATAGTATATGTAGGTATGTGTACATATTGTATTTTATGGCATTATTCATAAATAAATATATATGTAGAATTTGTAGAATTATGGATTAACCATATTCATTGAATTAAATCGTAAGATGATTTTACAAAAGTTCTACTAATTTCTAAATAATTGATGTAGTCAAAATATTTTATAAAAGAAGACATTGTAATATCATATTTTATATCACGTATAGTTTATGTAGTAGGCATGTGTATATATTGTATTTTATGGTTTTAATCATATAATTAGTATTGGATGATAAAAAGTATAAGATCAAAACGAATTGGAATCGAAAATATGAAATATGGGTTGGGCAAAATTAATATGTGTTATATAATAAAAAGAAGTTATAGGATGAAACATGAAATTGAAACAAAGAATTACATTATAAAATACGTATATAAATATAAAAATACGAGATGAAACTCAAACTTGTGAATTTCAAACTTTAGTGTTAAAGTATTGGCTATCAACTACTGTTATGATTATGAACCACTATGAAGTGACAGAGGGACAAGAAAATGTTTTAATTCTTGCAGTTTTTTTAAGTTAACATAGTTTATGTTGCTCATCTTTGAATAGAATAAAACCCTCTTGTCTCTATAAATGGAAATAAAACTATTCTTTTTACCTAATTTAGTTTCTATAAATGGACCTCACAAGAAAAGAAAAAAAAATCCAACTGAAAATGAAATAAACAGAAACAGAAATTGGAGTCAGAAAAACAAAGAAGAATAAGCCCTTCCAACCAATTTCTTTGACATTGAAAGAACACTACCTTGGACCAGTGGTCACACAGAGAGAGAAATTCCATCTAATAATTTTTGCTATATTTATACATCTTATTAAAAAGAAAATAGCGTTATTTATTAGATAGTTATTTTATATTAAGATAATCTTGAAATATCTAGACAAATTACAATCATACAGCTTGTATAGGATTGTCTTCTATATACATATATGTACATATATATATATATAAAATATTAAATTTTTATTTGGAGATTTTATGTGCTTGAAGTAAAAAGTTCTTGTCATACATTGTAAAAGTATATCTCATAAACTCATAACCATCTTAAAAAAGTATTTTGGAGAGTTTGTAAGCTCTAAAATCAAACTAAATACAATATCACTAACCTCTAATAAAATATGTGATGAAACACAAAACATAATATGATTCTAAAATGTGTCATTAATTAACTAAAAGAAGTATTAATGTATCTAGTAGTCAAGACCATAGTAATCAATTAAAGGTTATTAATTGATTGAACATTAAATTTGAGAGGTTATATATATTGTACACAAAAGAAGTTCATCCAAGCTTTATTTTATAATTTAACAGACAACTTCAAACATATTTTCATATTTTTTGGACTGATAAAACCTAAAGCTCAGTTAAAAACACATTTTCAAGTTTGATTGAAAAGGAAAAAGATGCATCAAGTATAAAATATAAAACTGCTCGACTAATTGTGTCAGCTTAATAAAACTATTTAGTTCAAACTCGATTCTTTGTCGGATCAAAGCTCGATAAAATTTCAAACAAGCTCGAACTGCACTCTTACAACTCACATCTTCAAATGCAGCAAATCTACAGACCAAGAAGACAAGAACACATTTATCCTCACAAACTTTCAGTTATGTTTGCATATGTGTCTTCTCATGGACCACCATTATTATTTTTTTCCAATTTCTCTCCAATTTTGGAGGCCCTAAATATGCCTTATGAATGATGAATGCCATTGAAGCTTTCTTTAATCCTAAGAGATTGAAATAGACATAACACAACTAGAAATGAAAGCAAGTAAATGACTTGACTCGAGCTTTAATTCGAAGACAAAAATACCACCCCACTTCAATCGAATGGATCTCCTGTTCCCTTCTTGGTTCAACGATGTAACCAAAAGGGGCAATTAGTCGGTTGACTGTTCATAAACCGTTTGATCGAGTTTATAATACAAGATCATTGTACAGTTGTGGTCTATCAATCATGCCCAAAAGCATGAATATCCTAACAGATATTTTCCTCCAAAGTATGCATGGTTTTTTTTACTTTGCCTACCACTCTTTATCATTTTCCTCTCTTTTTAGTTTGTTATACTTTGTAGTCTAAAGTAGATGAATGTTGCATATTTTAAACAAATTGTAATGAGAAAAAACATGAATTAGCAGCACGTGAAGGCCAAAAAAGAAAAAGTATGTCCCAAAGACAAGATCATTTTAAAACCTCAAGTGCATGTTCTTCCTCAAACCATGAGTTTTAAGCCATTAATCAAACTCAACAAAGTGAGAACAGTAGAACAAAGACAGTAAAGCAATACTTGGTCTCAAAACAAGCTAGCAACATGCAGTAAAACATATGACTTCACGAGACTATGTACAGGCACAATGACGTGTAGATTCATCATGCTCAACAAACTAGGCGTGCATTACGAATTCAGATGATGGTGTGGGCAACGTATCTGATCCCTTCAGAGCTTTGAAATAAGAATAGATGAACCCGGCTTAGCTACACCGTTGTCTTTTACGTCCTCTTTTGCATCAATCTCCCAAGCATTAGGTGGAACATCCACAGCAGGAGAGCAATTGAAGAATCCGTGTGGCTGCAACCAAAAGCAACACAAGTAATTATCATGACATGATGACTTGAGAAAGTAAGAAATAAAAAGATTGAAGAATTTCTCATCATCCCAACAGGTACTGGATATGTCTAAACCTCCAAAAGTAATAATCATACTCACAAGCAGGTCGACTTAAAGAGGTTAAAAAAGCCACAAATGACGGATATTGAAACGACACTTCCCAACTTAGCATTATTATGAGTACTATTACCTTCCAAGTCTAGTATAAACAGCAGCAATACTTCACTAAGCATACCCACCTATTCGCTCTTTGATTGTTCTTTTGATTAGTCTTTTATGGTAAAGCCATAAAAAATATCATTCACTTCTGAATGGATTTTAGAACTCTCAAATTACCCACTAATTTGGGATGATGTTTTTTTTCTAGCAACATACTAATATGGAAGGACAGGGTTAAAGTATGACTGGTCAATACACATTAATACAGAATCAATACAATCTACAGCATAATCTACTAATCCAATAGCTCATTGCAAATATGAGAATCCACAATGATGATACAGAAAAATCAGCATGCTGTACCAACTCTTTCAGTAAAATTGTACCTCAAATGCTTCCAGAGTTTCTATTCATTAATAGAAACTAAATACATAGTAATATAGGCAACAGGAGGATTAAAAAATATAAACCGACAAGCAGCAGCCAGAGAAAAGATAAGTATTAGCAACTTTACCCAATAATATAAGGGTAAAAGAGTAAGTTGACTGGGCAGGTTAAAAAAGTTTGAAGGTGACTTACAATCATCTACCACTATAAAAGCCAACTTATATTAGACACTGACCTTGAGAAGAAAAATATACAGAAAAGACAATTCCTTTTTCATACATGGGAGAAACCTAAGAATTTATAATGAGTGGTAAAACAAATTACATAAAACTAAAAAAATGTATATTAAAAGTACATTTTTTGGTATATACAGATTAGGAAACATGCTGATTTAGGATGGAGCAATTACTGAAAACTAAATGGGGATTAAAACAAGTATCAGATGTGCTATAAGATTTTATTAATTTCAATATACAAATAGAAGTTGGAATTGCAACTGGCAAGAAAACATGATTCCGAAACTTACCTGGAGTACAAAACCTATGTGTTCTACAGGCATCACAGGCCAGTCTTCCAATCGAGGAACATGTGTAATGCCAAAAACATACCTACAAGAATAAACATAAGTTAAAACAATGGGAGAGATCAGATATTTCAGTGCAAATGTTTTAACCATTAAATTGAAAATGAGATCCAAACAAAAGATCATGCTCATCAATATGAAAGATAAAGTTAAGAGTACAACTCAAAAACTGACTGGAGAGTGAAGTAACACAAAGAACAACCTTTTATACTTACTTAACCAATAAAAAGAAAAGAAACAAGGGGCAGATAAATATTTGAAAACCTTTCATGGAAAAAAGGTACATATTTTCTGAAACTACAAGAAAACTGACCAGAGAACAATATCATTTTCTTCCAAAGACCGGTTTTGCTTCACCCATGAAGCCAAGCCTTCCCCAACACGGGGATTCTGGTTCGGAAACTCTCCTCCAGGAAAATCCTCCCCACGTGCATATTGTGTAACCCATAGATTATGCTTCAAAAATGCAGCTCTTCTCATAAATTTAGCCTCAGGACCAGCCAACGGCAAACAATTGGAACCAGGTACTAATTTGTAACCTGTTAGTTGCCCACTTCGATTCACAGTTCTGGTGTTCCGTACCTGAATTAATATACAAGGCCAATACATTAGTAGGTATAGAATTTAGTGTATGCTTGTGTCTCGGGTTATTCAGGATAGGCTAAAGACTCCCCACAGCACTTGGAATGAAGCAAAAAAAAAAGTCCCTTCAAGGCCTTGAGAAGAACAGTTTATTTTTGGTGTTGGGGGTTTGGGGGGGGGGGGGTGTATTTACCTACAAGGTGCTAACTTACAAAACTGCAGGGTATAAGGTTAAGTTGCATGATTGATTACCAAACAAGCATTCAATAATTGAAAATACGTGATGGGTAAGAATGCTTACAATCCAATGACGGGCAGATAATGGATCACAATCACGCATGGCTTCTAATTCAGACCTAAGTACAGTTTCCTCAGCATAGAATGCATTATTATGAACATTCTCCTTTCCAGGTTCTTCAACTCTGACATTCACTTCAACAACCTAAATAGAATGGGAAAAGTAGCAGAAGAATCAAATATAGTGTAATTATTTTAACTTGGAAATGAAGCATCTTAATCCACATTATTCTCATTGTGGATTCTAGGTGTGATAAATTACTGGAAATTGAATTACTAACTTACAATCAGATACCTGATTGTACATTTCTCCAGGTCTGCAGTCGACTGACATATCCATACGAGCAACAAAAAAGTGTTGATGAACTGGTGCGTATAATCCTGGTGCAATTGTCCTGCCATATTTTCTAATTTCACCAGGTTGCAGAGCCCCCAAACTAAGAATTCCAGTAAGTTTAACTTCTGCTTCAATTTTCCCATCCTGCAACCGAGAATGGATATCTTAAAAAAAGGATCATAAAATAAAAATATTATGGTTGGGTCACTGGTGTATAGACTATGTTCTATGAAAAAGAATGTTGTAGGATAGGTGAATGCAACATCATGTCGTTTAAGTCTGCCGCAATATCCATCTTCAGTCATCATATGTGAAACTTTAATACTAAACTGCCAGTGGTAAGTGCATTCTACTTACCTGATAAAAGTGCCAATAAAATCCATACTCATAATTAGCCACAGTGCAAATAGAAGAAACTGTAAGGCGCCTTGATCTTCGGACTTCAGCAAGGCCAGTTCTCCAATCTTGATGCTTCCATAGGATTCCATGATCTTCTTCATGCAAGCATACACAATTTTCAGTTGTTTCAACTCCTCCAGTAAAGTTTGTAAAATGAGCATCAAAGTATTTTATAACTCCCAAGCAATCACATCCCTGAAATGCAAAAAGTGCCTTAGAGTAGTGTCTCATACTGACCAGATCAAAAATGGCAATCATCAGTAAAAGAGGTGGGAACCTTCTTAAGAGAATGAGCATTCTTCCCCAGACCATCTTCCCCTGCATCAAATGCATTTTTCCTATAATGAGGATCATTAGGATCACCATAAGGCACAACCATCTCCACAAAACTCAACCTATGTGCTATAGGTCTCCTCCCTCGGCTGCCATCAACATAAGCAACAGAATGAATGACCAACCCCTCCCTCGGGGTGAAACCAATGCGGAAGTTCCACTGCCAACCAGAATTTCACCAAACATTATCAAAATTCAAATGGATGGCTATATATGCTAATGAGTAATTACAAGAAAGAAAATACCTTTTGCCATTCAACATAACGCCCATTGATTCGAAAGCTTGGACCTTCAGGCTGAACAATTTGGAGAGGTTTTACATCACTTCTGTCTACTCCTCCTCTAGTTTCACCAGGTGTATAGTTTCTCAGTGGATCAGCTGGGGGCAAGGGAACAAGCTTGCGATCTTCAAACTCAATTATCACCATATTTTGCATATCAACAAGCACATGAATTCCTTCAACAGGTCGTGCATAACCATTTTCCAGTGGGCAGTCACTCTCCGTCCGGCAAAATATAAGTGGTTTGGCAAGCCTACGACTAGGAGCATCAGCCTCACTATGGTAACCAACACACCTGCAGTAGGTACTCAACACCAACAAGACCATTAAATGATTGGTAGATTAACAAGGTTAAGTCCTGAAAATCACTATCTACATTTTACTGACCAAGGATCAACCATGACTAGATCCATATCATCAATCCCTCTCTTTTTCATTGCCTCTATAAAAGGAGGATAATCTTTGACAATAGCTTCACATTCAGCGTATTCTGCAGCATCCTACAATTGGGGAAATAAAAGAATTTTATCCTTTGTAATAGTGTGGTATCCAGTATCATGTGTTGCAGAAGACAAAAACCGAATATTATCCATAACAAACAAGGATTATTTACCCGTATACCAACTTCCCTATTTTTAATGCAAACTTTAAACAAACACATGGCAAGTTTACCTATTATGTAAAGCAAATTCTGAATCCAAAACAAGCATGTCAAGTGAGTAACTTCCCGTGCACATACAAAATCCTCAAGGATGATATTGCAATGCCCAAAAAGGTCTGGGGCCAGAAAAGAAACTAAATGAACTAATAAAGTTACAATTTAGCTAAAATACCATTGGTGGCTGAACATCAGGGACAACTGTAGAGGATATGACTTTTCCTCGATGATGTCCACCTCGAGTAGTAGCATGTACTTCTGTCAACTCAACAATCCACAAACTTGTCTCGTTGGATTTCTTATTGTAGACAACTAGTCTAGCTCGCCTTGGTGGGAGCTTACTAGGAATTGAAGGCCCCCCTTTGGTTCTAGGCAACAATGATGGTTGAAAAGGGGGAAAGAAGTAAGCATCAGCCAGAGCAACTACATGCTTTTCTGGTTCCAACAAAACCACTTCAATAAATCTCATGCTGTCTCTGACCTGGAAAGATAAAGAGAGAAAATTCAGTGACAGGGCCAAAAATACAATGACCATTATCGAGTATCCTGAGATAATAACAGCATGGACAACATTTCAATGATAAGTCATTGCGAACCTCAGGGGTAGCTCCAGCTGCTCTGACAGTTGCCACAGCAACGGTGATTTCAGCAGCAGATAAAGGATCCAGAGGATGTTTGCTTTGAGCCCTTGTCATGATCGGGATTCCTGGATAAACAAACAAGCATTGATTAAAGTATTCTGTACAGTACTAAACAAAGCAACAATTTAGTAAAAAAAAATAACATTCATCAATTTTATCTCCAATTCACCAATTGGAAAGATAGGTGTAGAGAATTGTTGTGGATACAGACAACTTGGTGTTCTTCAAGGAAGCAAGAGACCAATAGATTGCAGATGTAGAGAGTGTGGTCAGGAGATGTGGCATAAACAAGTAACATTGGAATCAAAGAACTACCAGACATGAAAGTGCATGTAAAACCATCCAGAAAAATTAAATTTAGAACTTGAACTCTTTCCAACAACTAAGCAATATAGGTGTATAACTACAACAAGGCAACCCTACATCATTGCTGCCTACATCATATGTAACCAATGTCACACAGGGAAAAGAAAGAAAACAATGTAGTGTAAAGGTATGAAATAAAAAATGAACTCAGAGAAATATTTATACCCGTCAACTAATTAGTGTGACTTAATAGATTTTAGACAGATTTTTCTTCAATTACAAAATCAAACTATGTTTTATGCCCTTCATGCTAACAGATACTGATAATGAAATGAAAGGGAAACATTATGATGAGTTTCAGAACAAAGGTAGAAAACATGATTGAATGGAAACACTTTTTAGCTCATCATCGTATCAAAAGTGAGTCTTCCAGTGATGATTATTTATATATAGGGCCTTCATTATTTTATTAATGATACGGACTACTTCAAAGATTAGAAACAAGCATCTTCGCTGGACCTCAAAACAATCCTACCAAGAGGTCCAAGATAACACTAATTTTTCCAGGGGACTCCTAAAACTGCCTAAAAGGATGGTCACCTTCATATGTCGAATTCAAATATAAAAGGCATAAATCCTCTGTTAAGAAAAGTTGAGATTAAAGAAATTATAGCCGTCCCCTCAAGGCAATTCACTCTTAATCACCTAAAAATACTCAACTGTTGGATATAAAACTCAAATTCTATGTTTTCGGAAATATCACATTTTATTTGGTTTTATTGTCTATTATATTCCCATAACAGAATATATACCGATGAAAAAAGATCAGATTCGAGCCAAGAACCTGTCAATTATTTTCATGGATGTCTGAGACGGACATTATCAACTCACATAAATGATCAACAAAACCGAAAAACAAGATATCAGGCAATAAAAACCAAAAAACAAAAAACACAAGACAGAGACACAGCCAGAGTGATCAATGCTTCAATTGAACCACCACATAGTTTCAAGATCAATAATAAAAACTCAAAATTTCGATCAATGCACATGGCATGCATATAAACGAAGCTACAGCCACAATAATGTCTTTACTAGAAGCTGAAATGACCTAGAATTCCTACATCGGGAGAGAGAAACACAAAAACGCCAAACAGATATCAGTATGTGTTCATGATCGCATTTCTAAAACAAAAATGAGAGAGAAAAGACCTTTAGAGGTGACATTGGAAGAAGGCTCTGGTCTAATCATCGCCGCCACGGAAGCAGTCGCCTTGCTCTTCTGATCTTCAGCAGCGGACGGCGCGGTCCAATCAGCAGGAGCCGTAGCAGACGTGGATTCACGGCGGACTACGGCGGATGAATCGGCGGCGGCGGCAGTTGGACCGCAGCAAGCAGCCGTCGTCGGAGCAGTAACCGTCGCCTTTTTCGAAGCTGTGGCCATTGTAACTGGTTCGCAATCTCACCGAATCCACCGTAGTGAGTGTCGCAATCTACTGACATACAGCAAGCACTCGATCTCCTTCACTCCACCGCCGCCACCGCCACCACAAATTGCCAATACAAATTCTCGCGAGATAGTGCTAATCTAATGTAAAAGCCGATGATTCTAGGGCTTCTCTGTGATCAGCAATGCCTGTATCTATCTGTTTCTACAGAATACAGATAGTTCCCCTATAAATGCAGAGAGAGAGAGGGATAGAGAGAGGAGAGAGAAAAAGTGATGAAGCGATCTATAGAGACACACGTGATGGGGCTTTATAAAAGTGAAATTTCCGTAAAATCTTTTTTAGGAAAACATTTGGATTTTTTTTTTTTGTTTAACTTTTTTTTTTGATAATTATTAGATAAGTGCGGAGAGGAAGAGTGATAGGAGCATTTGCTTTTTGATACCCTCAAAAACTTTGATTTGCATGATAAGGCCAATACTTTACAAATATTAATTTTCAGTAATACTTTCTTTTCTTTTCTTTTCCTCCTTTTGAGGGACACAAAAACTTACGTAAGACGGTTTTACGGATAGTTTCCGTGAGACGGATCATTGTTACCTATAAACTAAACTCATTTTCTCTAATTTACATGTGAATAGTGAATGGTAGGTTGTGGATTAACTCGTTTCACGTAATATGATCTGTGAGGAAATTATATTGTGTTTTTTTATGTCCAACAAATTTAACTTAATCTTCTTGAGAACGTATAGTAAACTTAAGGAAAGTCAATATATATACATATATAGATTTTAAAATCCTAAATTAAAATTCAATTAATCATCTTTTCTTAGGTCAAATTCAATGTCTCCTATATTTTAGAATCGAAGTTTTATAAAATTTATGTATATAGATGGACATGTCATCGAAATTTTGAATCAATTGAAAAAACGATGCCCACTAACTCATTTAATCTAGTTCATTATTTGAAGATTAATGGATTGATTCTTGTAATTTTTTTATTATAAAATTTATATGAAATTATCTTACAAATATAATTTTGTAGGACGAAGTTTTATACCCAAAACTCAAACTAATTTTCTGAAGTGAATTTTTCTTTTTTAATTATGAATTGTAAGTTGATTGTCTCACGAAATATTTAGATTCGCGAGATATAAAATAGGTCATATGTTTTTCATTTTTTTATTAAATGAATTAATAAACGTTTATGTATGTTTACATAAATGTTTTAGTTTGTAGATAAATGAATGGTTAACAAGGAAGAGTTTGTACACAACAAAATAGGTGTTATTGCATTATTATTTGATAATGATGGGTGAATGTATTAATTACTTTTATATAAATATATATTATAAAATATAAATTTGGCCTTTGTAGGTGGCTTAACTAAAATCAATGAGAACGATGGATTATTAAAAAAAAAAACTCATTGTCGTATACCTACCAGTAAGTAGGCAAAAATTAGGATATTTGTAATTTTGGTTGTCTATATATATAATTATTTTTTTGTTTTTATTGGAATATTGATTTGCATGATGAAAAACTCCTTGCTTTCCAGCTGGATTATCGAATTTTATATATAGAAAGATTTAAAAAAAAATTATTATCTTTCCTTGTAGATTTGCATTAAAGACCTAAAGGTTTCTGAAATTCACTATTTATCCAAATTAAATCATTTCCATTTAGAAATTATTTCATTGTGGAGATATTTAGCTATATTAATTTTGTACATGTTATATTGAATGGAGTTACAATGCAAGTATAATACTTATAATTCTTATAAATACAAATGAAGTGTACCTATATTATGTTATAAATAATTCTTACACCATTAGTTTGTTTAATATCCCACTTTCATTATTTTAATAAATATAATGAATAAAGTGGAGGAGGAGATTTAAAATAAAAAAAAGTAGTACTCCCTTAAGAAATTTAAATACATGTATATTAATAGTGGGGCACGTTAATATGTTAACGGTTGATACATTAGTAAGATTATATATATGTGTGTTTGTTACAAAATTTTAAAAGAGTAAATGTTTTAAAAATTAAAGCTAGTTACTCATTCGAATTTTTTGTAATTGTCAAATTATGACATAAATGCTTAAAACATTAGTTTCAACATTTTTTAGTGAAAGGAGGTGTATAGCTAAAAAGTTAATAGCTCCTAAAATATAGTACATTCATTTTTTTTAATAACTCAATTTTACATCTAAATTTAATTTAAAGAATAACTCAACTCCACAGATTTAAAGTTTAATTGATCCACTAAGCATAGCATAATAATTTTTATTATTAATATGCTTACTCGTATAATAAATATTAACTCATTAATTAGAAAGTTCCTAGACCATGTATTCCCTCCATCCCAAATTATTTGTCGTTTTTAACATTTTTCACGCAGATTAAGGAAACTAACAAAAAAACCGATCTATCCCTATTTAATACATATTTCCAATGTCTACTTTGAAATAATAGAGCATTTAGTAAGGAATAATAAATAGGGATAAATTTGGAAGAATTTGGGAAAATATGTCTTGAATTCCTATAACGTCAAATAATTTGGGACAAATCTCAAAAGGTAAAACGACAAATAATTTGGGACGGAGGGAGTATTAATTTAGGTTTAATCACAAAATAAATAAATAAAAATTCACAATCTTTTGAAAATTTCCAATTTTGAAATTACTTTGTATATATAACAAAAATAAAATCACGAATTTCACATAGTTTTACAATCAGGATTTTCATTTTGCTAAAATTGAAATTTGTGTTAGAATTATAATTTCGTTAAAGTATATGATTTTTTCCCAGTTTAGCAAATTATAATTTCGTGAAAGTATATGATTTTTTCCCAATTAAGCAATTGGTTTACTATATGTTACATATTCTTCTTTCTCAAATTATAAATTACTCATTTTAGATGTGTGTTGACATGTATACAGATGGACTGTGTACAGATCTTGTTTCTTTAAATATTTATTTAAAATTAATTATTGTGTTGGATTTATGACATATCAACAGTGGACACATTAATATGTATCTGTGATGGGTATAACAGCTCAAATTATATTGTATCTGTGATGGGTATAACAGCTCAAATTATATGTTACTAGTATATTACATACATTTTTAAATCATTATAATTGGTAAAGACAAATTAATCATGCAAATCAAACCATACTCTGATTATTTGCTTAGCATGATCCATGCAGAAAAGGTAATTCATTTTTTGCAGCAATTAAATATATAATTAATCCTGCATTATTAGTCTTAAAATTTGTATTATGTTGCTAAGCTAAGCTGTCTCCTAGTCACGAAGAAGCTTTTGGGAATAAAAAGGGCAGATAAGATTGTAGGGTTAGCTAATTTAGTTAAATACTCTAACCAATACTTAATTATTTAAAGACATCATAGATTTTATCATTAAATACATTAAACTAAAACCAACTTGCAAGTACTAATGTAAGGATGTTGTGTACTTGTTTATATTTATCCAAAACATGCCAAAAAGATTCTCATATGATGCATGTCCACATATTCTTGATTCCACTACAATAATTGAGGATGCTTTTCTTCCAACTAAAATGGTTCCAAGTTCCAACATTAATAAGAGTATAAGAAAAATAGTCTTTTTTATTTATTATGAAATTGTAATACAAATCTTGAATTATTTTTTTTTTTTTAAATTGTATGTAGATAAGTCGTTTTAATTTAATAATAAGGGTTAGAAAAACATTTTCTTTAGGTCATTTTTTATCGGATTTTGGTATCCAACTTACACATGATATATTTTTAAGGGTTTTTTTTTCCAAACAATTAAGTTGTTGTATTCTCGCTACATACTTAAGGGTTTTTTCAAATACAATGACTCAAATATTTGGATAATAAAACACTTAGAAATATGACACGCGCAAGTCACGTACCACAATCCAGTAAAAAATAACCGAAAATTTAGTTTAATGGTCTAAGTGTCAAATCGTATAATATATATTTTATGTCACTTTCAATGACTTCTATATAAAATTGTTAGATAGTTGGATGGGTTTGTGCATTTAATCTTTTGCCAAATCATGTATAATATATTCAAATGAAAAAATATTTTAATATTTATAATAATATGAAATGAGTTGGATATATATGACTTTATTGAAAATTGTAATCATTATCATCCAAAATTTTCGCAAATAAAATACCCTCCATCACCTAGTTGCACTTGCATCTATAACTATTGTTTGTCAAGTCATTATCAAAACAAATTTTGATTGAAATTTTGACTTTAATAAATTTTACGGTACTTATGATAAGTAGATAGATCATTGGAAAAATAGTTGATAAATTTCCCATCAATTTATCAAATTGGGGGTGGTGATTTGTAATTTTTTTTAAATAATTCATATATTGTCGTATGCATGTGGGTTTTTGCATGTTTTGACCACACACTAGGAGAGGGTTAAATCAATCTCAAGTAGAACATTCTAGAGAAAGATCATGTGTCATACAAAATGATCACAATGTTTGACTATGATATGGTTTGTCTTAAATAAACAAAAGGGAAAGAAGAAGAAAAGAGCAAGACATAAAATTATTTGATTGTTTTTATTGAAATTCAAAAAATGAATGAGACATAAAGTCATCTCCTAAATTTATGCATTGAGATGGACTTGGCTGTATAAAAGTCAATATGTGAAAATGTACATGTTAGAATATCTAACTTCTCTACAAATCAATTTAATGAAGTGTAGATCTTAGACTTTTAGAACTCATTTAAGATCATTTTTATCAAGCATTTTAAAAGAATTTTAGAGATCATTTTCTTATCATTTTTGTCACATTCAAATTTAATCCCATTAAAATCATTAACATAATTACACTTTTGCCTAGCTTATTGACTTTTGAATCCAAAATTACTTTTGAATCATAACTTAGTAGAATGAAATTAACATGATCATTACAACATGACTAGTTTTTGTTTTTTTTTTTTTTTTTTTTTTTTTTTTTTACCTTTTTTCTCTTGAGAAAGACTAATTCTTGACTTTTCTTGCATACAATAAACCAAAATACAATAAAGAAATCAATAAAACTTAGTTCTTTTTAACATGATATCAATAGGTCAATAATAATAGTGTGCAATCCACTTATAATAGTCATAGTAAGTCAACATGTAGAAATGGGCTCACCTTTTTTTTTCTTTCTCTCTTTAATTTTGTAAAGGTGAAAAGACATCATTAGTTGAGGCAACACTATATGATCCGAAATGTACATTATATTAATCCCATTATCACTATAATATATATTGCATGTAATTATAGTGTGCTCTTCTTGTCATTATAGAGTGATGGGTTTTCCAATTTCCATCCTATGAGGGTCAAATAGGCAAGAGATGTCACTATAGAAATGTGGACTAAATAGACATCCACCTTGATATTGATGGTTGCTTGTGCTCTTTAACTCATCTTTCCAACCATCCTCAACAAAGAGATTTTATTCAAATAAATATGTAATATATGTTGGATGTTATGGTATTATTAAATTATAGGGTTAATTTCAATTTTGGTTCTGTATGTATAACCCTTTTTCATTTTTTGACAACCAAGTATACATTTTTCAATTTTGGTCATGTATGTTTTAATTTTTTTCAATTTCAATCCAATTTTCCAATTTTGGTCTTGTATGTTTCAATTTATTCCAATTTCAGACCAATTTTGGTCAGAATTTCCAAAATCGCCTATGTCACGTGAGATTTTCCGACAGCCATCCAACCAAAATTGGATTAAAATTGGAAAAAATTGAAACATACAAGACCAAAATTGGAAAACTTGACTGAAATTGAAAAAAAACAAAAGAAACATATATGACCAAAATTGGAAAACATATACTTGGTTGTTCAAAAATGGAAATGGTACCACAATTGAAATTAATCCTAAATTATAAATGTAATTATATATGCGGTGAGATTAGTGTGAATATATATATATATATATATATATATATATATATATATATATATATCACAAAAACTTTTGTGCACCAGTTGCACAGAAGTGAAATTCGTGCAATTCATACATTTATGTTATAAATGTAATACTTTTATGTACAAATATTCGTACCTTTTAAAATGAACATGCATAAAAGGTATTACATTTATAATATAAAGATACTACATTTATAATATAAATGTATGGATTGTACGAATTCACTTCTGTGCAACTGGTGCACAGGAGTGTTACTATATATATATATATATATATATATATATATATATATATATATATATATATATATAATCGGACATATCATCGAATCATCGATCACACATGTAATTAGAATGAAAATAGAGAGATTCATCATTATGTAAAATAAAACAATCAAATGTTGAAAATATAAAAGAGTTATGTTGCTCTTAGCCCTACTTTTGGTGCAACTTTTTATGCTCCAATTAGAATAAGTCAACCAACAAATTTAATCCATCACTATTTGTGTGGTGTACATTGGATCTTTTGTGTAGGCATTATTAATTCATCTTTAAATATTATGAGTTGTTATATCAAAAAAAGAAAGAAAAAAAAAAACTATGAGTGGTTTTTGTCATTAATTGAATTAACTAATTCATAAACACTTATCCCCCCATCTCCACTATTTTATTTTTTGCATGTAATTATTTCTAAAAGTTATATTCCTCTAATCTACTTCACCATCTAACTATAATAATTAATACTTGCATATATATGCAATTTGATGGGAACATATTACACCACATGCCCACTTATTACAAGGTGTATTATTTTAAAAAGACGTATTATTTTCTATTTTAAAATCAGCACAACTTGTATAACAAAGACAATATCCTTATTAAAACTAAAAAATAGTATCATATATGGTGACAAAATCCAACTCTCTTTGTAATTAAAATAAATAAATAAATAATTGGTGGCATCACAACAACTTTATTTTTAATATTTTCAAGATTGTAGTTTGAGGACTTCTATATAACACAACGTTAATAAATTATTTCCTAAAAGAGCTACAACCCATAAAAGAAAAAATGCACTCGAATTATATATATTCATCTTTCCAACAACTCAAGTGCACCAATTGATACAACATTAATCAGTGTACATCACGTTTGGCCATTGATGTGACTTTGAGTTGTGGAGATACTCATTTATTTATTTGCCTTGAAATTATACTACTTGATATAAATTATTAGAAATGGGTTTCAAAGTTTAAGTACATCTATAATATAATATTTAATAATATTACTTTAAAAATTGGAGAAAAGATGTGTCAATTTGACCCGAGTCAACTACTTTCAATCAAAATCTTTTTAAAAATAATTATTTTAGATTCATGACTCCTCATTTTATATTTTCAATAGTATTATTTTTTAGATTATGTTATTACTTTTATTGATATACATTTAGATGTCATTTATTAATAATGCCTTAAAAAATATGCATAAAGGATTCTACTTATTTTAAATTACGCGTATGGATATGCATTTTACTTAATTTAATTGGTATCTATCACATTTGTCATTTGTCAATCTTATTATCTAACTATTTCAAATATTTATTTTGATAATTAGTGAAATTGATTATCTTAAATTTCAAACTAAGTTCATTCATCACCAAGGACAAAATAATCTCAATATTAGTCTTATTAGATGTACAATAATACATCCCTTGTGATGAATAAAACACAACAATATACATCATTTAAATGACAATGGAAAACAAAATTCTTCTAGATTGGAATAGCAATTCAAGATAAAAAAAACCTTGTTAATTAGAACAAATTTTCTGATCTCTTTGTAATAGGCGTTTCTTATAATTAGTACATATTATTTTAAAAGAAAACTATTACATATTGAACAAGTTTTGAATTCCTCACAAAGGCGTTGTGTTTCAAAGTTTTTTTTTTAGACAAAAACCATTCAGGATTTGAGGATTAAAAAGACCCTCAACCTTCATATTTCTCACACCCAAAATATTCTTACAACTTTCACATTAGAGCAGAAACCTGATCAACATAACAAGCTATTATATGTAATCGAAAGAGCAACATCTAATCAACACAAGTTATTTATGAAATCTAAAGTTAGATAGTTGTCAACTATCAACAATAACAAAACCTTTTAAACTATTGCAAACTGAAAAGTCTGAATACTATGCAGAATCACAATTTTGTACAACATTATCTAAGTGATCAGCTGCTCGATTGTCTTCTCTATTAATGTGAGAATTTTGAGGTTGAAATTCTTCTTAAAATCAAGAACGTTAATGTTGATGTACGGTACTAAAGGGATGACTTGAGGGCTTTCCTTGCCGAGCCGACTACTAAATCTTCTGGGTTTGTTAGTGTGGAGGAGGAGGAAGCTATTGAACTTCTCAACACTTAAAATTCCCACCTAAAAAGTTCACAACATCTAACAAATGGAGTAGCAAAATTCCTATCCAAAACCAGAGGTCCAAATAGTAATTGAAGCCTCAAGAAATCCTGAATTGTACAACACAGACACACATGAAGGGACTAATAGTCCAGTATTGACATGTGAGGGACTGACTAGTAACAGGTCAGAGTGGGGGCACATTGAGTTGTTCAAAGTACATAAAATAATGTTATTGCTAAGATAAGAAACCATTCATTAGGACAACGAAACTGTAGGGTAAAAGTGCAGGTGTGTCCTGCAACTTATACACAACAATAAGAGTCATTCCACCACCTTCTCATGTCACAATGCAAGAAAAGCAAGCTCTATGAAAGCCCACAGAGACCAAACCTAATCTTGATTTGATAGTGCTTGAACCATTTAAATCATTCTCACAAAATGTTGACCAAATAGCATATAGCACATAGAGAACAGGAGAACACATTATAAAGGTACACAAAAACTTGCGTAAGACTTCCGTTAGACGGATTCTTTTTACCCACTACCCAAACTCATTTTCATTAATTTCACATGTGAATTGTATAGTATGAGTTGTGGGTTGACTTGTCTCACGTAACATGATCCGTGAAACGGTCTCACATAAGACTCACTCATGAAGATATTGATCATTTACATCTATATATCAGACAAATGGGACTACAAGAATAAACACAAGCCATCCTGAACTAGATTAGATACATAATAGGACCATCAAATCCAAGAAATGTGTAAACACAACTAATGGAACTTTGCACATCATCCAGCATAGGAGTTGAAAAGGTCATAGAATCAGTAGAGGCTTTAATGGAGGTTTTTAAAAATAGTTCTCTTTGCTAATCCACCACTATCTCCAAAGGAATAGAACGCAAAATCAAGCATTTATGGGGACATGTGTATTTTATTAGGTTAGAAGAGTAAAGCCCAGCCCACAGCTCAAATCAGCCCAGCCCAGGCACAACCAAGGAACAAGAAAATTATATGCAATTTTCATAGCAACACCGAGGGAAGAAATCCTAAACCAATCTTACACACAATATTAGATGTACAATAATACATCCCTTGTGATGAATAAAACACAATATTATACATCATTTAAATGACAATGGAAAACACAATTCTTCTAGAATAGCAATTCAAGATAGAAAAACCTTGTTAATTAGAACAAGTTTTCTGATCTCTCGTAGTAGGCATTTCTTATAATTAGTACATATTATTTTCCTTAAAAGAAAACTAGTTTTGAATTCCTCAAAAAGGCGTTGGCACAAAAGCGTTGTGTCTCAAAGCTTTTTTTTTTAAACAAAAATCATCTGGAATTGGAGGATTAAGGAGATCCCAACCTTCATATTTCTCACATCCAAAATATTCTTATAACTTTTACATTCGAGCAGAAACCTTATCAACATAACAAGCTATTATTTGTAATCGAAAGAGCAACATCTAATCAACACAAGCTTTTTATGAAATCTAAAATTAGGTAGTTGTCAACTATCAACAATAACAAAACCTTTTAAACTATTGCAAAATGAAAAGTCCGAATACTGTGCAGAATCACAATTTTGTACAACATTAACTAAGTGATTAGCCGCTCGATTGTCTTCTCTGTGAGAAATTTTGAGGCTGAAATTCTTCTTAAAATCAAGAACGTTAATGTTGACGTATGGCATTAAGGGGATGACTTGCGGGCTTTCCTTGCCAAACCGACTACTAAATTTTCTGGGTTTGTTTGTGGAAGGGGAAGCTATTGAACTTCTCAACACTCTATTTGGTCAAAAGACTTGGAAAATGTCATATTTGAAATTTAATGAACGTTCTCATTTGCTTAAAGATAAAAACTAGCGTTATTAGACCTCTAAAGAGGTCATATTTTTAGATCTCTCGTATTTCAAGTCTCCAAGATGATAATTGACCTATCTTTGATGTCTTGGACCGTAAAATTCCCACCTAAAAAGTACACAACATCTAACAAATGGAGTGGCAAAATTCCTATCCAAAACCAGAGGTCCAAATAGTAATTGAAGCCTCAAGAAATCCAGAATGTCCAACACACACACACATGAAGGGCCATTGACACGTGAGGGACTGACTAGTAACAGTTCAGAGTGGAGGCACATTGAGGTGTTCAAAGTGTATAAAATAATGTTATTGCTAAGATAAGAAACCATTCATTAGGACAACGAAACTGTAGTGTAAAAGTGCAGGTGCGTACTCATGCCACAATGCAAGAAAAGCAAGCTCTATGAAAGTCCACAGAGACCAAACCTAATCCTGAACTAGATTAGATACATAATAGGACCGTCAAATCCGAGAAATGTGTAAACCGTCTAATCCGAGAAATGTGTACACACAACTAATGGAACTTTGCACATCATCCAGAGCATAGGAGTTGAAAAGGTCATAGAATCAGTAGAGGCTTTAATGGAGGTTTTTTAAAAAGTTTTCTTTGCTAATCCACCACTATCTCCAGAGGAATAGAACACAGAATCAAGCATTTATGGGGACATCAGGTTAGAAGAGTAAAGCCCAGCCCAGCCCAGCCCAGGCACAACCAAGGAACAAGAAAATCATATGCAATTTTCATAACAGCACCAAAGGAGGGAAAGAAGCCCCAAACCAATCTTACACACATATATTATGAACTCAAAATATTTACAATAGTCCACAAATTATCAAAACCATTCACTATAGGAAATTCATTAATGCAACAAAATGAGCATTCAATGACAATACCTCCTGCAATGATGGTAGTGAATATACTAACACAGAAATATCTCACCAAACATAGCATCTGAAGTCTGTAAGATAAGAGTTTGATTCGACATCCTTCCTAAAGGACAGTATACTATAACCAAAGTAATTTTCTACTATGATGATCAAATATCAGGTCATAGTGGGGGTATTCAAAGGAGTGTTGGAAATGAAATGACAAAACTTTAATTTAAACATCACATGTGCAGCAAAGATGCAGGAGCGTCACATTGATCACATTTGCAATACAAGTTGCTGAAGCATCTGGAGTTGTCAAGTAAACTATACAAGGCACACAGCTTATATGAAACAACACTAACATATCAATTGCCACAGACTTAACATAATCAAACAATGCAAAGAAAAGCAAACTCAATTAAGGTATCTAAATCAAATTCACAACCGTACACCAATAATAGCACATATAAAACAACAGACCACACTATCAAGAAAAAGTAAACAATATCCCCAGGAAGAAGGGCCTGCAAGACCAAAACTCAGCTTCAAACAACCGAATCGGAAAACATTGAGCAAACAGATTCATTTGCACATTATATAGAAATGCACAGAACAGTTCAAAAATCATACCTTTATCATTTACTATCTAAACAATATCACAAATAAAACATATACTATCGATCACCAAAGCCAACTCAATATACCACGAACACGAACAAAATGCAGTACGCAACAAATTTCTCAAATGCATATAAATATAACCAAGGCAGAATCGGAAATCCATAGTTGTATGAAGCATAAAAAACGTTTATATAAAAGCATATAACGGAGAAAATCCTTCCAGAAAATAATAGCAGTCAAAATAGCATAAACATAAAACAAAAACGCAGTAGCTAATAGAAAAAAAACCCTAATTAAGCAGTGAGCACCACAGCGCCACCAGCTTCCTTAATCTTCTTCTCAGCGTTCTTCGACACGAGCTTGGCCTTCACCACGACGGGCTTATCAGCGGGGAGCAAACCCTTACCCAAGACCTTGAAATACCCGAACTGCGCGACGTCAATCAACGGCGCGTTGTCCTTGGAAGCCTTGTCCTTCACATCCTGGGGCACCAGCGACCAGAGGCGGTCGATGTTGACGGTGGGGCAGTAGAACTTGTTGCGGAGCTTGTGGAAATAGCGCATACCGACCTTTCCGAAGTACCCTGGATGATACTTGTCGAAGAGGATGCGGTGGTGGTGCATACCTCCGGCATTACCACGACCACCGGGATGCTTTCGGTGCTTTCCGATACGACCGTGACCGGCGGAGACGTGGCCGCGCTTCTTGCGATTCTTCTTGAATCTGGTCGTCATTGATCGGCGATTTGGGAGGGGTAATGGGGGTAAGATGGAGCGGCGCCGCTGCGTGGAAGCAAATGAGGGTTAGGGTTTTGAGAAATTTATAAACACAAGTGTGTGTTTGTGTGTGTGAGGGTTTCGAGAGGGTATTACGAAATTGCCCTTCTCAACGTGTGTAATTACGAAACTTATATTTCTAGTTTCCATTTTTTTAATAATTATTATCATATATTATTATTAATATTGTCATTTAAAATTTTCGAGAACCAAAATATTATGGTGAAACAGATGTGTTAACATGGATTTTTTGCTTTCTGGTACAAATATATCGTCTAAAAATCTAACAAATCATGAGAATTTTATCAAGTGCAAATATTAGATTATATATTACAATAAAGTAGAAAGAAAACCATTACACAAATATGAACACATGAAAATTTTATGTACTTGGGCTAATGCAGTTAGCACTCATGTATAAGGAGGTGGGCCATAGTTAAGCCCATTATTTCCTAAAGGTCATTCGAGACCATTCTAATATTAACGGCCCATTGCTGCTTAAAGTCCATTCCACCTCATTGTCACTGTAATTAGGGATGAAAGTTGTGTGGCTAAGTGTGGGATGACAGTTCCGCGGGTAAATACGGGTATTTTATTTGTTCAAATCCTAATAATATAGATATGTATAGTATTAAATGAGATTGAGACGGGTTTAGAGAGGGAAATTTTTTTTATTAGGGTTCGAGAATATGTTCTTGGTACTCACTACCCTCTATTCGTTTATATAATAAAGTATTTGTAGAAATTTTTGATTTGTGAATTGGTTTTTTCAGTTTTATTTGGAAATGTTTCAACACTAATTTTCATGATTAATATTTGTATTAGTGAATTCTTTGGTATTTGTTATGTATTTCTAAGAAATTCTACATTGTTGTTTGGTTTCATATAATTTCAAAATGGGTAGGATATCCACTTAAAATATCGGTTTAAATTCATAAATAAAATTTTTATGTTAGTAATCGGATATTGGGTGGTACAGGCAGTATGCAGACAGTGGTAATCAGGTTTTGGAAGAGTACGGGTAGGATAAATAAATTTTAGGGTTTATATGACATGTATAAATAGTATAATATTAATAGGGTTAGAGTACGAGTATTCCAACCAAAACGAGAGGTACCCTTATCCTACTCGTTGTCGTCCCTAATTGTAGTCAAATAAAAATGCTCTGCCTAATTGTTTTTTTCTTTCTTTCCCTATTTCCTGTTAAACATTTGTTGGAATTCGCATTGCAATATTCTGAAACTTTGTGCTTCTTGAATTTTCAATGAAGTAAGAATTGATATTAAAAAAAAAAAAAAAAAAGCTCTCTAAGATTAATAAAAAGAGGCAAATCATTAATTAAAAAACTTATACAAAGCCATTTTACAAATATAGCCATTCTAAAATATAACCGAATGTCCCTCAAAAAAAGAAAAACTATACATGGCCGAATCTAATTTCAATCTCATAAGAACCCCCTCATCATTTATTTATATTTAATCCATTTGTGATCCTATATCGATATTTTACATTTGGAATGCCTTTCAATTCTATGCGTATATTATGTATAATAAATTGCAACAAAATTAAATGTAATTTAAGTATTGATATTCTAATTTCTAAAGCTCCCATATCTCTTACCTATTATTGTTTATTTATTTAAACTGATTTTAGTTTAAGCTACTCGATCTTTTCTTTACCAAAACTCGACAAAGTAGCACCATTTTATCTGTGAAGAACAATAAAATCAACAACTATATAAATTCAAGTCATTTGCCTAGATGTCACATAAAGTAGAATCACAACAAAAGTTTACACAGTGGCAAAAACTAGTAACAAGGCCTTCTGCCACCAACAGGTATGGTGTTCGATCCAGAAATCAACGACCGGTTGCCAAACCCTCCTCGTCCCCTCGACCGAAAATTGCGCCCAGATGCTGCACAAAGATCGAGTTAGAACAATGAATATACTTCACCAGCCATTTCCGACAATAATTAAAACCCTAATCAACGTCCAAAAGCTCGTTCACACACTGATCATTTACGATAATTAAGTGTTAAGAACAACTACACGATGGCTTACCATGATCTGATCCGGAAGATCGGGCCAAAGCAGCAAGTTGAGGAGGAACAAGTTGGCCTGCTTGTTGCATGATCTTTATAAGATCTCTAGCATACTTTACGTTTGCATGGGTGAAAAACGTGAAAGAGGTTCCCCTAGCTCCTGCACGACCTGTTCGTCCAATCCTGTGAACGTAATCTTCCAGATTTGAAGGGAAATCATAATTGACAACGAATTTTATGTCCTTCACATCTACAAGCATACGGAGAGAATTTTGATCAAAAAAGAATCGAACAAACTGAAAGTAATACATACATACACATATATATATATATAGCCACCTTATCCCTGCAGTCCTAAAAGGCAAACTGGTCATGCTTAAGATATACACATCTTTTAAATGTGCCTACCTTTGCAGGGATAAGTAGCAGCTCCACCACGACTTTCAAAAATCATTGTCCAATCACAATAAATAATCATTGCACGAGTCAACCGGCTGTCACAACTACCAGCTCCCTAAGTGTGGATGGGCACTTTAGCTTCAATTATGCCGCTCCGACACAAGTGACGAGCACCCTGTATTATAAGGGTAAATCCAATGCTCGAATCTAATGCTCATCCTTGTCAAAATGAACATCATGGACATCAACTAACCAAACACCTATCATAGTTCATTAACCTATAATGCCATTGAGAAACTTGCTACTTATGTCTGTATAACTCAATGGAGGAATCATATGGTAAGTAGGATATTGTCACTTTGGTTCAGGCCTTGTCAGAAATTAAGGTAAGCATCATTCTAGGTCATCGCTAAGCCAAGACACTATTTCAACTCAATATCCTCCAAATCCAGTTTGATTCCTCCGGTAATATTAAAGAGCAGTATGCTTGTAGCACAGAAAAATGTAGCAAAAACTTCGGCACCCAAACCACAATATTATCAGGAACGTGGAGAACAGCCGGGAGACCTTATGTAGTTCAAAGACCAAAATGAGAGTCTTAAGCCTAAACTATGAGACTAATCCTACCGAGGCCACGGGCAGCAACATCAGTGGCAATCATTATAGGACTTCTGCCAGTTTTAAAGTCAGCCAGGACCCAATCCCTTTCATCCTGACTTTTATCACCATGTATGGACAAAGCTGGCCACCCGTCCATTCTTAGTTGTCTTGTCACTTGATCACATCCTTTTTTTGTCTCCACAAAAATTAAAATTTTACTTCCATCCATCACTTCCTTCAGCAATCTAATCAACCTGCAGAAGATTATATGGTAAGAAGCAATCAACTTACAAGCTGGTGCGAACTTCTATAACAACCTATTTCACCTATTATATTTCTCCATATCAGTCATAACTTCAACGACTTGATGTATAGAATGATTCGCTTTCAGATCTGGAGACCCAATAGTAACCTGTTATACATCCAATGTATGAGTTCATAGATCAATATTATAACTGGGAGATAATTCCTCCACTGTTTAAAGTCAAAGCAGTAAGGCAACCTTACCCTTGAACTTAAAAGGCAAGGGTTGAAAAATGTTTAAACAAACCTTGTAAGCATTGTGAAGGAACTGTCGCGCTAAAGTTTCTACCTCTCTAGGCCATGTGGCACTCCAGTACAAGGTTTGCCTATCTGGACGAATCTGCGTTTGCAGAACTCCATTAAACATTATAGAAGTTTCTGAACACAAAGAATTCAACTAGAATAGAAACAAAAGCGACTTTTGAGATTTTCTATGGACCAGTCATGAATGACTACCATTTAATTACATTGATCATGAATACACAAAAGTATCACCTTGCAGCAGATACTGGAAACTTGTCTGCTGAGTTCATAAACTTTTGGATCAAGTTGTTCAAGAGAAAATGAGGAATAACCAATGTATAGCAAGTGTTCGTTACTTAAAGAGGCTAGAGCCCCAAACAGGATTTCATTAATTTGTCATTTTAGGCCAACTATGACGCAAAGCAGAAATGATATTAAATCTGCTAAAATTAACTAAAGAAGCAGCCATAAAATATTATGCATTAGCCATAACTGCATTTGGAAAAGTTCACATGAAATATTTAAGTCGGAAAGGTGGAAAGCTAAGGACTGAAATGAGAAAAGGCATATAACAGAGTTGGTTACAGTTGGTCCTAAAATATTTGAGACAAATTATATTTGGATAACCTAAGCAAATTACAGGACGGGGAAACAACTTTAATTTAATTCATGAATTATAAAATCCAAGCTGAAATGTTAATCTCTACAGGTAGTAATTGACAGAGAGCAGAGGAAGAAGATGACCAATATATCCAAGGGAAAAGGGTGAGATAACCCACTCATGTACCACTAGGTACATATATTTCATTTAAGTAATTTTTGGTTATAAAGACCACTAATGTTTACCGCTAGGTACATAAGACCCATAAGGTTTATTTGGGTATATAACACAATTAATATTGTAAAATTAAAACATTTATACCTCATGTATACACTTTAGATTCTTTTTTCATTTTTCTTTGTTTGACCTCATATTTCTATATGAAATACTTTTTTGTTCTAAAAAATCAAAAAAATATGGGGGGAAAAATTTGAAGTGTTCATATGAAACATTTGACAATATTAGTGGTGTTATTGTACCCAAAATAATCTTAAGTGGGTTATATGTACCTAAAGATAAACATCAATGATGTTATTGTACCTAAAAAACAGGAATGAGTTATATGCAACTACGAGTAAACATTAATGAATTATTTGACCCTTTTCCCATATATCTAATATCTGATACCAGATATGAATTTAAGGCTTCTAGAATTAAAGCAATTATGTTAAGTTTTGCTATAAATAAACCCACCATGTTAGCTCACTATTAAATGTCTACTATTAATTGTCAGTTTTATCATTTTACTAAGAGAAAATATCATTTTCTAGAGTTAGAGCAAATAAATATTGAAAAACAATAATGTGTGCCCTTTAGAAAACAGTAAACAAAGTGAATTAAGTGTGTCCC
The DNA here is from genome assembly GCA_946896805.1 of Scutellaria galericulata. Classification (NCBI taxonomy): domain Eukaryota; kingdom Viridiplantae; phylum Streptophyta; class Magnoliopsida; order Lamiales; family Lamiaceae; genus Scutellaria; species Scutellaria galericulata. The sequence continues at coordinate 2,208,672 of OX335797.1, read as the reverse complement.
TAGATAATTAACATCAATATCTATGGCTTCCAAACGTCACATTTTCATGCTGTTGACATTTTCTTACAAATTCAAAACACTATATTATCACCAAAAAAAAAAAGAGGTGGATAAGCAAATAAATACCTGCGACAAAATTTTCCTAATTTGGGGTTCAAATCCCATATCTAGCATGCGATCAGCCTCATCTAACACAAGGTATGTTACTCTTTTCAAGTTAGTATGTTGAGCTTCCAACATATCTATCAATCTTCCGGGTGTAGCGATGACGATTTCAACCCCTGACAAAAGAACGAGGTTGCAAAATTTTCCAATAAAAAATCAGCACAAATGAATTTCAGAAAGAGGAAATTAACAAAGTTCAATCACCTCTTTTAAGATCGCGAATTTGTGGTCCTTTCGGGGCACCACCATATATGCAAGTACTTCTTATGTTTGCATGTGATCCAAATTTTACAGCTTCTTCTTGAATCTGAAGAGCCAATTCTCTAGTAGGAGCTAAGACTAGCACGATTGGACCATCACCATGTGCTGGATTTATTATATTTTTGTCAAAAAGATTATCTACATATGTAGAAAAGATAGAAGGTGTAATCAACGCAAGATTTTAAATTACAACTTACCCAGCCTGGGCTGAGCACTAACATGAACAAAAGCAGGCAGCAAATATGCCAAAGTTTTTCCAGAACCAGTCTCGGCAATGCCTATAAGATCTCGACCTCTTAAAGCCATTGGCCATCCTTGAGATTGTATAGCAGTTGGCTCAACAAAGCCCAACCTAGCAATCACCTCAAGGCAGTAATCTGCAAGCAAACTAATCCATGAGCGAACTACAGCAATAAGTTAACAACTAAAACATACAGAAAAGGAAACCAAGATATGTGACATTATCTCATACAAGATTTGTCGACTTTCCAACTCAGACAGGTAATCCTGATAAGACAACTAAAATAGAATAAATCAAATAGATACCAGGGAAATTTGCTTCTTGAAACATCCGAATTGGCTTGGGAACACCTTGTCCTTCAACTGTAATCTCTCTCCGTGCACGATACATCATAACTTCATGCTCAGTCATTGCCCTCACTGATGGGCTCTCCACATAAAAATCCTTCTTAAAAGCAATCAGCCCACTAAAATCTTGCTTGGGAAGATAGATATTATCCAAGTCATCTCCCCTTGACCTACTTCCACTCCCACCACGACCTCTACCAAAACCACCACCCCTACCTCCACCTCCACCACGACCATGATCAAAACTCCTACCGGAGTCATAACCGCTTCTCCCACCACCTCTCCTATCTCCAAATCCTCCTCGACCCTCGTCACCTCGATCAGTAAAACCACTGCCACCTCGACCAGCCCCAAACCCTCTTCCACCACCATGCTCCATATCATGATATACATTCCTAGCACCACCCACCATATGAGGGGGTCCCAATGGAGGACCACCACGACCATAGCTAGGTGGAGCACGACCTGCTATAGGGGGTGGAATCATCATTGGTGGAGGCGCCACTAAATCACTACAGCATTAAATCAAAAGGAAAAAAAAATCAAAAAAATACAACCATAATTGAACCACTATTACAAACTCGTGTAAATACAAAATTCCATTACCAATTCAGCAAACATCCACAAACGACAGCCAATAAAATATTATTCCTTAAAGAAAATCTTCGCTACCTCATTATACTACTGTTACGATAACTACAGCACAAAATTTGCAGACACGAGAACATACCTTCGGCGCTGACGATAAGAACCGGCATCGTGAAGCCTGGGGTCGTGCTTACCGAACATGATAACGGATTTGGGATAAAATTTAGGTTTAGGGTTTGCAGATTTGAGATGAAAAAAAGAAAACGAAAGAAAAAACAAATTGCTAGAGAGGAAATGCAAACAGAATGAATTTATTCTCAATGTTAGGGTTTTATATGATCTTCGCAATTTGCAAAGTCGGCTAAGATTTTTTGGTTGACTTTGCCATTTTTTCTAAGGGAGAGTAGAGCTGTACAACCTTTGATATAACAAATAACAATTATATTTATATAGTAAACTTATCCAAATACCACAAAATATAACAAAGTTATCAAAATATCATAATTTTTGACCGATCTTCATGTGAACAGTATTTGATGGCATTGATTCAATTAATTCATGTCAGTGATTCACTTTACTTTAATTTTATTTCTCTTGAATTGTTAAACGAAAAATTACCGTAGAACTTATGAATTATTAAACGAAAACTTGTCGTAGCATTTATGAATTGTTAAACGAAAAATTGCCGTAGCACTTATGAATTGTTAAACGAATTTTTAATAAGGGCATTGTTAAACGAATTTGTAATATAGGCATTGTTAAACGAATTTGTTAAACGAAAATTGTGTTTTTTATGAATTGTTAAACGAAATATATACGGTTTGATTTATGAATTGTTAAACGAAATTTTTGGTTTAATTGGGTTTGACTTTTGAATTGTTAAATTGTGTTTGTTTCGTTGAATTGTTAAACGAAAATTGTGTTTTTTATGAATTGTTAAACAAAATATATATGGTTTGATTTATGAATTGTTAAACAAAATTTTTGATTTAATTGGGTTACTTTTGAATTGTTAAATTGTGTTTGTTTCATTGAATTGTTAAACGAAAATTGTGTTTTTTATGAATTGTTAAACGAAATATATACGGTTTGAGTTATGAATTGTTAAATGAAATTTTTAGTTTAAACGAAATATATACTGTTTGACTTTTGTTAAACGAATTTTTTTTTACATATTTCGTTTAACAATTCATATTTATGTATGATATATTATTTAGTTGACTTTAAAAAAAAATTGAATGTTTTAAATCACATGAATTCACTTTAGGAATAACTCAATTATATCAGTTAAGTATTTTTTAGATGGAAAATTATACCAGTTAAGTATTAAATTTATTATTTTGGACAGACTTATAGTATATTAGTACGAACATTAATAATATTAAAAATAGTGAATTTTGTTTAAGAAAATATAGTTATAGAAATATATATTTTATTGTTTTATATCATTTAAATATGTTAATAATAATTGTTAAATTGTGTGTATACATGTATACTTAATTAAATAATTTAATTATAATCTTCAAACTCTTTATTAATAATATTTGATTAAGAAAAATTATACACATTAGTTCTTAATATATTAATTAACTAAATTGATTACATGAGTGATTTTATCTAATATTTTTCACATATATAATTGATAACAATAAAAATAGTTTAAAAAAAAATCACATTTAGAGTTTATGAGGGAAAACTTTTATTCCTAGAGTGATACATGACTAAATAAATATGAATAGTTAAACGAAATATCTACAAAAAATTTCATTTAACAAAAGTCAAACCGTATATATTTCGTTTAAACCAAAATATTTGTTTAACAATTCATAACTCAAACCATATATATTTCGTTTAACAATTCATAAAAAACACAATTTTCGTTTAACAATTCAACGAAACAAACACAGTTTAACAATTCAAAAGTCAAACCCAATTAAACCAAAAATTTTGTTTAACAATTCATAAATCAAACCGTATATATTTCGTTTAACAATTCATAAAAAACACAATTTTCGTTTAACAATTCAACGAAACAAACACAATTTAACAATTCAAAAGTCAAACACAATTAAACCAAAAATTTCGTTTAACAATTCATAAATCAAACCGTTCATATTTCGTTTAACAATTCATAAAAAACACAATTTTTGTTTAACAAATTCATTTAACAATGCCCTTATTAAAAATTCATTTAACAATTCATAAGTTCTACGACAATTTTTCATTTAATAATTCATAAGTTCTACGGCATTTTTTCGTTTAACAATTCATAAGTGTTACGACAATTTTTCATTTAACAATTCAAGAGAAATAAAATTAAAATAAAGTGAATCACTGACATGAATTAACTGAATCAATACCATCAAACACTGTTCACATGGAGACCGGTTAAAAATTTTGGTATTTTGGTAACTTTGTTATATTTTGTGGTATTTGGGTAAGTTTACTATATTTTATGGTATAATTGTTATTTGTTATATCAAAGGTGGTACTGTCACGCCCCAAAATCCCAGGTTAAATGGTATATTTAATTTTAAAAATTTGTGAAAAATAATTCAAAAATATCAGAGTAACTTCGACAGGCGTGCAGGAGAGGAGAAAAGAAAAGAAGGAAACAGATAAGACATATCGAAGAATTTTGAAACATGCGATCAATAAAAACGTTTAACTTAAAAGATTACGATTTAAGAAAAACGAAACTCGACATAAATAAATAAGTTAAGATTGTGTAGCAGCGGAAAATTATAAATACACTGTTATCTAAAAGAAAGCATAAGACTTCGTTTCAAAACAACTTTAAGAAATATCCTTTCAATTTAATTCATCAGACATGGCACCCCTCTCTCTTCAACTCTTCCCATTAGAGTCATGGCCTGTATCGCAAGCATAAACGGGGTGAGTGCAATTACATACACCCCGTGGAGATAAGTTCATGAATTAACAGACGATTTAAATCACATAAACACTTAAACACAACAATTACAATGCACAACACATATATGACGTGGACGCAAGTATATCCCGCCTTACCCCACCACCTTATCCACCGGGTGATTATTTGGTAAGGGGGACTTCACCAATCCTCCATACTTCTGATGATTATTTGGTAAAGGGGACTTCACCAACCCTCCATATCCCTGTCTTCTCAAAGACCATGCATCATGAACACGTATTCTTATCCTTTCCGAATTAACACATATAAATCACAACACGTAAGTCAAGGCTGTAGCATGCTTATAATCTCAGAACATCATCTTTCAAATCAAATATCATTTATCATCATGTCGCAATTTTATCAAATCCTAGCATGCGACTATTCGAATAAGCATGAAAAGAGAAGTGTTAATTCAAAAATTACCCCCACCTAAGACTGGGAGATGCAACCTTCACGTTCTTATATTTTTTAGCTTGGAGGTGAGTTATGCACGTTCGAGCCTACATACATAAAATATAAATTATTAGATTATCGGATTAATTAATCGCTATAATTAAATTCTCTTGGAAAAGGAAACAACGAAAAGAAAATGGAATATAACCCAACGAGGTCAGGAGATATAGAGGATTCAATAAGGAAGCTTTAGAAATGAGAACGAGTTAAAACAGGTGAGAAACGAGGTCAAACGGAGTGTTTTAGGGTTTTGGGGGTATAACTGTAAACTCAGAATAGTTTTGGGGTTAAAATGAAGTTTCTGGAATTCTGGGGGTCGAAATGTAATATACAAAAGTCTTGGGGGTGAAAGTCAAAGTCTTGAGAAGTTCTGGGGGTGGAAATATAATTTCCAGAAGTTTGGGGGGTCAAAAACGGAGAACTCAAAAGTTGAGGGACCAAAAGAGAATAACCATTAAATCCAGGGCTTTGCAATCTAGTCCCTGGGATTAAGGAATATGCAAGGAGACCCCTGTCTCCTCACCCCCATCCTCCCCCCGCCTGTTCCCTCCCCCGCCGCCGCTGCAACACTCCGCCGGCGACACCGCGTCGCCGGCGAACACCCAGCACCACCACCACTCACCGGCGCTCTTTGCACCGACCACCCTTAATCACGGCGGCGCCGGAAATGCCGCCCAAAACACCATCCAACACAGCCACTTCGCACATGCATAACACACACACTCTCCCGGCGGCCGACGCCGCCGGCGTTACACGCACACATCGCCGGCGCTCCTTGCGCCGGCTATTCACTCAGAAGGCGGCGCTGCATGCGCCGCCCCGATCACCCAGCCAGAGAGAGAGAGAGAGCGAGAGAGTTCGAAGAGAGAGAAAGAGATGAGAGGAGAGAGAAAACTAAAGTTGCAGAAACTTTGACCGATGCATGCCGAAGAATGACACGGCCGATCAACGATCCGAGCCCGGAATCATGACGGGCTCGGCGAGAACTTCGATCTAGGCTCAAGAATCGCCCCGATCGGTGGCCGGATGGCCGAGAATGAAGAGAGAGAAAGTAGAGGGTTTTTAGAGAGAGAGAAACCGAAACTTCTCCGGCCGATTGCCGGCGAATTCGGCGGCGGATGGCGATTCCGGGCCCGGAATTGGAACAGGCTCGGCGAGAGCTTTGAAAGGGTTTCGGTAGGTTTCGATCGGAGTAAAAATCCGACGACGGCGCTCCGGCCGGCCGGCCGCCTGAAAATCTAGAGAGAAGAAGGAGCGTTATTACCTTAGGATTAAAATTACTGTATGCTTTTACCATATGATAAAAATTGTTATTTATATATATCATTAATCTTATAATTAACTTATATTATAACCTTAAATTTTATATTAAACATCCTTATGATATTAATTAATTTGAGGTATCAATTGAACTCCGATTTGGTTCATTCTTTCGGCATTTCGTTCGATTTTTCGTTCTCTTTAATCTCGTCCCACCTTCGAATTATTTTATTGACTTTTTCCTTTTTACGAAAAAAAAATCCAAAGTATTGAACTTAGATTAAAGCATACATGTAATTAATTTTCTGAAACGCACATAAGATAAATCAAATAATTAGAGGTTTAAAATATTTAGTTGTCAAATTATGCATCGTCAGATTCTAGTCGTCACAGGCAGGGAAAAAAATTTCGCGAAATTTCGCTAATTTTGAGTTACCGAAATTGAAACGGGGTTGAATAAATTTCGTCAGCATTTCACCGAAATTTCGGTAAATTTCGATTTCGATTTCGATTTCGGTGAAATTTTTTATTTTTTTTCCCCAAAATAATTATAATATTTTATAATGAATTACACCAATTTTTAAGGGAAAAATTGTATTTTGCACATTATAATTATAACGTGTATAACACAATCAAATAATTTTCTTACATATTTATCGTAAATGGCTCACGGATTGAAAAGATGAGATGAATTATTCCACTCAAACCACAAAAAGATAATGTAGTGTCATTCATAAGATTTTATGTCTCACTTTAGTAAAAATGCAATCCTTCCAAGCATAGGAAATCACTAATTTTGAAGGATAGAAATGTATTTTGTTTTCACATTTTAATTATAACATTTAATATATTAAATATTTTATCAAAGTTGTAATAATTTAAATTATTACCTCAAATAATCCCATCAAATAATTTCCTTAGAAGAATTTTACAAATAATTACTCACACCATATAAATTAAAAGTAAAAGTAACAAGTTCGAAAAGTAAATAATATGACTCAAATGATTAACAAGCTCCTATAAGTTCTTTTTGGTTATAGTAATAATGTATTCAATTATTTTGAATTTCTCATGTTATTATACCAGACAACATTTTAATAATAGTTAATTCCAATATTGGTTGTAAATATGTCATTTTGTTTGAAATTTTAAGTTGAATATATGTATTAATATTAGTTATAATATTCTATACAATATCATATCCAAATTCCCAAATTTTAACAAAGTTTCTGACATTTTTCTAAATTTTACCGAAATTTCCACCGAAATCGAAACTTTCACCGAAATTTCCGTAAAATCAATGTACCGAAATTTCTACCGAAATAGAAATTTTCATCCTTGGTCACAGGTACAGTCGGTTATTTCCTCTTTTTTTAAACTATATATTATTCCATATTTTAAAATTTACTAGGCGTTGATCCGATTTGAACTGGCATCTAGAATGCCTAGTCTCTAACGGCATCTAGGAGCCCTATTTAATTTTTTTTTTTATTTTAGCTATTTTTCTTAATTTTTGTCTTTAAAAATTAATTTTGGAATTTTTATATTATTTTGTTTTTGGCTTTACGTTGGAGGACAAGTAAAAGTTTAATATGTCATTTGATTGATATTTATATATGATTTATTCACTTATTATAAAATTAATTTTATTTGTATTTCTCAATTCATTAATTTTCTTTTTTAATAGAAATCTGTAATACATTAAGAATACTATCATTTTTCTAAAAAGTATAAAAATAAAAAAATAAAAAAATTATTTGGCGTCTAAGCCCACTTAGGGTTGAATAGTTCCGTCTAACTTTGCATACAGCCTCCTAACGCCTAACGTGACCAAATAGACAAAAATCGATGATGTTAGGAGCTGCTTAACACTTAGGCGGCCGCCTAAACCGACTTTTAGAGCATTGATATTTATTATTCAACTTTTGATAATTAAATAAATAAATTAAAAGCTTATATAGTAATTAATATTTTCTTGAAAGCTTTTCTTTGATTAATATTAAAAAATTTGGAATTTAATTACAGATAAACGGTCATTAAGGAAATTAAAGGGTTAGCTTTCTAGGTTTTTAGTAAATTTAAATATGATCTATCAATTAATAAGTATATGATCTTTTGGTTTCAAGACCACCTCCAATCCGGTGGCAAATTTGATAAGCAAACGCAAATTATATAGCAAATCCATCTCCAACACAACCGCAACTTGCTTGGCAAGTTGCCACATTTGAACAATATATGGCAAACTGTTTCAAATTTAAATTTTTTTTCCTTTTGTTTTTTAATTTTCAATTGCCTCTTTCTCTCTCTTACTTTTTTTGATTTATTTTCATTTTATTGTATCAATTATTATTTTTATTTAGTTATCAGTTTATTTTATATACTATGTGTAATATTATTTGATTTTAAATTTATTAAAATTTAAAAGATTGAAAACATATAAATTTTTATGTATTGCTAAGTAATTTTCTTTAGTATTAATATGTATTTGTCATGAATTGTGTGATAGAATTTTAGTATTTTATATCAATTTCTTTAAGAGAATTTTTTATATCATTGAAATCAATATATATTTATTTTTATTAAATTAATAAACAAACATTTGATAAAATAAAAAGATAAAAGTTAAGAATATTTCCATTGAGTTAAAAATTTGAGTTTAATAGTTGAAGATAATTTTACTGTTTGCGACAAATTAATGTTTTGGTGACAAATATACCATCAAGGGTTGGAGATGGTCTAAATTAAATAGATTTGAACCCCAATATTTCATATCTATTTTAATTAGAAACTCCAATATACAAAAACCCCCCCCCCCCCCATCTTATATGTAAATTGGTAATGCTAATATTTTTAATTTTCTTTTAAAATACTATAATATGTTAAACATAATTTTAATTAATGAAAACAAAATTATGATAGCCTATCGTTAGTTCGATTTGATTAAACCAAAAAAGTCAATCTACTGATTGAAAAATTGGAAGTATGGAGAGAAAAATATGCATGTTTTCATGCAATTTCTTGATCAACAAAATTTGGCATACCATCTTATCCAAATATATATTTTTTAAAATTCACTATAATTAAAAAACATAACACAAATAAAGAAAATAAATGGCCTAAAATATAATTAACCTAATTTTTTGGTGTATAAAATAATCATTTGTTTGTCCTTTTCTCAGTATCATATTTATATATTCCTTTTATAATTTTAAAGAAACAAGCAATTAATTTAAAATCATATTTATGCTCTCTCAAATAAAATGTTAAAGCCAACTTCCAACAAATTAACAACATCAAGTATTTTTATTTTTCAGATAATGAAATAAATCCAAACATAGTTGGCTCATAAATAATCAAATATACTAAACTGAACTTACATCCCGATTTAAAATATCGTATAACACATACTGAAATAGAGAATGTCATTTGGTTACATCCATTTTACATTCTTGAAAAATCGACAAAATTTGAAAACTTGAAAATAAAAATCTAAACATTATTCAATTAAATTTGCCTGAAAAGCACACACACTCAAAGAAGTGCCTTTCTGAATGTCTTGAAACTTCTGGTGTTTGATGCTTTGATTGGGAAATAGCAATTTGCTCTTTATTCTGTGTTTGTTGATCCTTCATCTTTTTGCCATCATACACCACTGTAACATCACAGTAATCTGGTGCATATTTCTTCACATATTCACCTTTTCCTAGTCCCTTTCTCGATAGCCTAGAAATACGAGCTAAAAAACGTTCAGAACGATGACATCATCAATGTACACATGTTTTGATCGAGTATTTACCTTGACAAGGATGATTGCTTAGTTCCCATTACAAGATTGGAGATGTTTGCTACAGGAATGAGTTCTAAAATGGCCTTGGTTGATGCATTGCTTTCGACTAACATCGTGTCGACCACTACCTGCATGGAAACCCCCCGAAAATGCTAATTTGCCCAATAACGCTAGTGGAACAAAAAATCTTTTTTAGCCCTAACTTACAATTCATTATTTTTTAGTCAAAATTAGACGTTTTACTATTATGGCTCATATCACCTGTACTAGCTTGTACCATCAAATTTTGGATCGTACCACCTTATATCATATCAATAAAATGAAGTCATTTTATTTACATCAATTCATACGATTCAAGACTCAGGTCGTACTAATAGAGTTAGGTTGTTCTATTCTTATGAGTATGTATCATCCAAACTTTGGTCATACTACTTTATCTCGGTATAATTGACTTAAATGATTAAAAAGAGAACAAAAGTAAAGAAGGAAAAAAAAACAACTTTTCCTACGAGAGTTGGTTAAGAATAGGGGTTACCACTCCACTATTTATACTTTGTTTGCGAAAACACACATACATACACGTGTATATACACATACCTTCGCCTCGTTGCATAGTTGAATGTACTTTTGCAAGAGATGTTTTCTCTTGTTATTTTCTTCCCTTATATAAACCTCCAATTGGTCTTTGCTCAACTGGCTTCTTGATAGCCTCCCCACTGCCATATAAATCACATTTTACGAACAACTGTTTAGGTATCGAAGAAGTCATACCTAACGAACTAATCACGAATTCATACATTAACATTTTCACACAAACAACATATGAATTACAAGCAACAACAAAAAGTGATGATCAAACAAGAACAAAAGAGAGGTGTAGGAAGTGCACCCGGTGTAGTGATGTAGGTGATCGGGGGAAAAACGTGCACGAGGAAAAGACGAGCACCAGGCGAGATGGCATGATCAAGCGCCCATTGGACGACATGTAAGTCGTTTCTACCAACAGCAACATAAACATCACTACCTCCACCATCTCTGCTCTTGCTCTCTTCTCCAATCTCCACAATCTCCGGCGACGTGGCTGTCAAATTACGATACTGCCCCTCTTCCATAGCCATTGAATTCTCCCCCTCCATGTTGCCTTTTGCTTTAGACAAGAGATTCATACACAAGAAGAAAATAACAAATATGATTGTGGATGTAAAAGGGTCGTTGCTTTCAAAGCCATGAAAGGGTAAAAACAGGAAAGAAAAGGTTCGATTCTATTTTGTCAATATTTTTAGGCTTTTTGGACATTTCACCACTTTAATATTTTTTGTCACACATCACAAACAATGTGCTTTCCTTTTGTTCAGGCCACTTGTTACCACCCATTACCATTTACAGTTGACTTGGTATATATATGTGTGTATACTAAATGATACATAGTGATTCTTTTCCTTTGTGTTCTTCCACAAATGGACATTTGTGTTGGGTTAGATCTCTCTTCATGTTGGGATGTATGTGAAATTAGGCTATTTGCTTATATGAGTATATTTTATTTAACATTTGTTTCACCATGTAACTTTAAAATAAATAAACCAACTTAAATATGATTACTTTTTTGTAGTTAGTTAACCGCCCTTGTATTAAATTCCTTGCACGCATACAATAATGCAAAAGAAAAAGTTCATCAAAGGATAATAATGTAAGAATAAATTGGCTGTTTCCCTTTATAGTCGCCACTAATGTCAGTTTCTTCATGGCTTATCCCTACTACACTTTTCTTTATTTTTTGGCAAAAATATGTAGACATGGGCAGACAGTTCTTTCAAGTGGGCCCTACTTTTCTTGCCGTTATTTGTGGGAGAGAGCCAACAAGATACAAATGAACCTGTGTTGCTCGAGAATTTTTTTCACACCAGCACAAATCTTACCAACTCGGCTGTGACTTTGGGGGCTTTATTTCCTCAATCTTGATGATACAAAATTTCAACTCCACATCTTGCCACAAATCTTAATATGGCTTAAACTATATTGGGCATAAGATTTTATTCAGGGCGATAGATATCAGGCCTAATAGATCCATCATTGATTTACACTCAGTGTGTATAAATCGAATGCACGCGCATTGAAAGTGGCATCGTGAGGACCGATTTTACCTTCATGATTTTCGCAGGAAGCAATTTGCAAAAAAGGAAGTGCTATCCATAAGCAAAAGATGTTATAGGAGCAGCCTTTGACAAAGGGGCCAAAAGTTGGACAACCTTTTCAACTTCCTTTATCTTCATTGAATGAGTTCAAAGAGTTCTGAATTTCATCTTCTATTCCAACACTTTTATCTACTTGCAACAAACACGAGTCGCCACGATCCAGATAATAGTATACAAGATGAAACACACTTAATGAAGTTTTCACCTTTTGCAACTTACATAGAGGAAAAATATGTGTTGATAAACAAAAGGTGATAGTTCGTTTGTTATGGGGTGTAATCTTCCATCTTTCTTTCTTACAATGAAAATAATGGTTAGTGGAGTGGTGGACCATAAACCCACTACAATAATGTTGGACTTGGACCAATTGTCTGAAAGTAAGCTGATCAAAATTGACATCCAAAACTGCAACCAACAAGAAGCATATTATATCATCATGCTCTTGTCACACATGGTACAATTCAACGTGTTTTCAATCGCCACGATCCATTAATCTAGCCTCCAAGTTCCAAATGACCATAATGGTACAAACGAAACTAAAGATCGATAAAAGATATTGCGTATATCCCATCACAATATGGTGGGGATACTCATCAACTGTTCTTCTTGCAACTACAGCATTTTCTTACATCATTACTATATAAAGGCAACCTAAATAAGGTGTATGTAGACTTAGAGTTTGTTTCTTAAACATGACTAGGATGTCTCTTTTAATACTCAAGCTTTTGCTGATCTTGATATTCTCTACCTGGGTGTGTCTTTGGGTTCTTAAGCCGACCGAGTTCTGGACAAAGAAATGGAAGCAAGCAGAGCTAAAGGCATCAACTACTGTATTTGGCTCTAACGGTACGTGTAATAATTTTCAAGATTTTGTGTCCTATCACAAGAACATCATTTAGTTATTACACAGGTCTTGATTTTGCTGTCTACACCTCTCCTCTAATTGCTCTGGCTATAATCGGCTTTATCTACTTGGAAATCAAACAAAGAGAAGCAAGAAACAGGTGTGTGTGTGTGTGTGTGTATATATATATATATATATATATATAGATGAACTCAACAACATTAAAAATAGCCCCTTTTCAATCTTTAAACATGACATGTTTTGATGCAGACAAAGAAGGAGTAGTTTTACTTCATTCTCAAGTCCACTTATTGTGAATCGCTACGTAGGTGTTTTATCTGGAGCACAGATTCTTGTTGCATTTCTATTTATCATGCTACTCGTTTGGACATTCTGCGTTCGTGTCTCACAAGACTTCAAGAAGATGATACCAATCAAACCATTTAAACTCAGTCCGTAAGAACCCTTTTCCCAAAAACAAAAGAAGCATTCACATCAAAAAACATAACTGTTAATACCTGTTATTTCAGATGGCAATACAAGCTTTTCAGAATGGCTACACGTAGCGGTTTGTTAGCCGAAGCTTGTCTAGCCCTCCTCCTTTTCCCGGTCTTACGAGGGCTGTCTGTATTCCGTCTAATAGGCGTCCAGTTTGAAGCTTCGGTTAGGTACCATATATGGCTCGGAAATGCAATGATATTTTTCGCCACTTTACACGGTGCAGGCACATTCTTGATCTGGGGAGTCAAGCAGAGAATCCAGGACGAGGTATAATTTTTTTCTCAAATAATCTAAAATTTTTATTCTACGAAAAAATATTTTTAGTAATTTTCTAATTTGTAATTTTATTTCTTGCCATTTTGTTTTATAGTTTTTATTTCGAATGTGAATTTTTTAACTCAAATATCTAGTTCACTACTGTAGCTGAAACTACTATAAATACATGGAAAAACACAAATTGCACTCCAATTTAAACATTTTAGTAACAAATTAAAAATCATAAAAATAATAAATTTAATATGGCATGCATTAAAAGCCGCATTTAAATGAGGAAATTTTAATTTGAAAGTATGCTGTTTTTAGAAAAAGATATCAACCCCACCCCTAAAATTTACAAGTAAGAAATAAAAATAAAAATAAATAAAATTTCGAATAGGAATGATAAATTTGATATATTAATTATCTTGTATTAAAAATGAATGTTAAATGAAGATGTTATTTAATTTAAAATCCCCCACCTTATAAATGAAATTAAAAATAATAACTATAAATTCGATACATCATACATGCAATAAAAACAAATTTTTATATTAAAAAATGAAAAAAAAAATCCTACATAGCACCCTCCCCCAATTTTTATTATGAATATTAAGTTTTCCATTTTAATATAAAAAATGGAAAGTGATTTTGGACGACAAAATTAGACTTTCTATTTTGGGCTGTAGTCTTATTATTACGTCTGTGAAACAGATGTGGAAATGGCAGACGAAAGGGCGAATATACCTAGCCGGAGAAATGGCTCTTTTAACGGGGCTCGTTATATGGATCACAGCACTTCCACAGATTAGAAGGAAATGGTTTCAATTCTTTTACTACATACACAGCCACCTCTACATCGGATTCCTAGTTTTCTTCTTATTACATGGGGGTGATCGCCATTTTTACATGGTTTTACCTGGTGTTTTTCTCTTTGCCCTCGATGAACTGCTTCGTGTCATACAATCAAGGCCAGAAACGTGCATTCTTTCAGCCCGAATCCTCCCTTACAAAGCTGTGGAACTCACATTGCCAAAGGATCCTAGTAAGAAGATATTACCTTAATCTTTATCATGTAATGAAATTGTGGTTGTGATTTCAAAAACTCATACCTGATTTGCAGGGTTGAAATACACTCCAACGAGCGTGATCTTTCTGAAAATACCGAGCATTTCCAAGCTTGAATGGCATCCTTTCACTATAACTTCAAGCTCTAGCATTGATGAGCACACAATCTCAGTGATGATCAAGAGTGAGGGCCACTGGACAAGTTCCCTGTATAGCAAAATCCACGATGAACATGATTCAGAGGCCGATCAAAGGAAGTGTATTCCAATTGCAATAGAGGGTCCATATGGACCTGCATCACTGGATTTTTTAAGGTATCAATCAATATGATCTATCTACATAGCAAAAGACACTGTTTATTTCCCCTGTTTCTTGTTATTTCACAGCACGCTTTGCAGGTATGATAGCTTACTCATGATTGCTGGAGGGATCGGAGTAACCCCGTTTCTGAGTATCTTACGAGAAATAAGCAATGCAAGAAAAGGATATCCAAACAGAATACAACTAATATACACCATAAAGAAGGCACAAGATGTCTGCTTACTTGACCTGATTCTTGCTCAGCTTCTAGACATCAAACAATTTCATATAAAACTCAAAGTGTTTGTCACTCGCGAGAACCAAATAGGTGTGACGCTAAGAGAAGTACTCAACGAAGTTCCTAAGGCACAAATAACAAATTTCAGCACTAAAGACATTAATTATGCAGCTTATGGACCTGAAAGATTAGTGTGGATAGCTGCTATTACTATGGCTTCTGCAATCAAGTTTCTTCTCTCGCTCGTCTTTTTCAACCATTTTGTCGTCCCACCGCCCAAGAAGCCTTACTCGACACAAGTTGATCTCCTTCTCATGTGTTCTTTCGCCATAGCTATTGTGTCGGGGGCTTTAATGGCCGTCACAATAAGGTGTCGAAGGTTGAAGAAAGAGCTTCAGTTGTTCTCTGATAAACAAAGCAACGATGTGAAGCAAAGTTCAATTGAAGTCAACAGAGACCTTGACCAACACCAGATCCATTTCGGAGGAAGACCAAACTTTCAAGGTTACGTTTCTTTTAACATCCTTAATTTTCTCATTAGTGAGGCTGGTTTTGTGTACTAACTCGGCTTGTGCTTTAGCAGATGTATTCTCGGATTTTGCAAGGGAATCCGGGGGATCCGAGATTGGAGTACTGGTCTGTGGGCCCGAATCAATGAAAGAATCCGTCGCCTTAGCATACAAACGTACACTGGTTTCACAAAAGAATGCCAAGGGAAAGAGACCACTCTTTAGTTTCCACTCATTGAATTTTACACTCTAGTTTGAAATCAAGCAACAATGTAAAATGCTAGTGTAATAAAAAAATCTGTAAGAAATGTAGCATTTCTTCATAAATATCCACAAGAAAGGTCAACTCAACTTACACTCCAAAACTCAGCAAAGCTATACACAAATGGACAATAATACAATGTACGATGCCAGTGTAATAAGAGAACATGTAAGAAATGTAGCATTTGCGTATAAATTACACTCCAAAACTCAGCAAAGCTATATACAAAGCAATAAAGCTTCACACCTGTTCCTCAGGAAGGAACGCCTTTTCTTGTCCAATTTCACCTTCAATGATGCTTTGTGTAGGCGTCAATTCAGACAGCAACACCATGTCAACATGCTCGCCTAACAGAATTGTTGTAACATCCCTCATGGTGGGTCTACGGCTCGGATCAGGGTGGCAACAAGACAAGCCAAGTTTCAATATCCCCTCCATTTCCTCCGATTCATACTCTTCCTTAATCCTCTTATCAGCCACCTCCAATAGCTTCCCCTCCACGTATCTATTCCTAACCCAATCGATCAAAATCTCCTCATCCTCGTTTTCCACGCTCGTCTCAATAGGCCTCCGTCCACACGCCACTTCCAATATCACGACCCCAAAGCTGTACACATCGGTGGCTGCATTGGGTGAAGCCAATGTGACCACCTCAGGGGCCAAGTACCCCAATGTGCCCACAACACGAGTCGTGTTGGGGACTTGACCGTGCGTGTAAAGCTTTGCTAAGCCAAAGTCGCCTAGCCTCCCACGCATATCACTATCGAGCAACACATTGCTCGACTTTATGTCCCTATGAACAACGACTTTGTCCCAACCGTAATGGAGGTAGCTCAACCCCTCTGCAATGTCACCCAAAACTCTCTTTCTCCCTTCCCAACTCATGAGGCTTTTCGGCTTGTCGAAGATCCACTTGTTGAGGCTGCTATTAGGCATGTAGTCGTAAACAAGCATCAACTCATTGCCTTTCCTACACCACCCTCTCATTTGGACAAGATTCTTGTGCTGTAGTCTCCCAATAGTCGAAACCTCGGCCATGAACTCCCTCATCCCCTGCTTCGAATCATGGTTCACACACTTCACCGCCACATCCATGTTGTTGTTGTTGCCTAATCTCCCTTTGTAGACTTTCCCAAATCCACCTGATCCAAGCAGCTCCTCGTTCGAAAACCCCTTCGTTGCTAAACTAAGCTCCTCGTACGAGTACCTATGAGGCCAAAACTCCATCTCCCAATCCTCGATTTCGTCCTCTTCTTCCGCTTCTCTTCTCCTCTTCCACCAAAACCAGTACACCAAACACAATGCAGCCACCACTGCCACCACACAGCCTACAACAATCCCTGCAACCGCCCCTCCAGACAGCGTCTCCGAGCCCGGATTCCCGGCCCGGAAAACGGGCAAACCCGTGGTGTTAACATCCCTAGCAACTCCAACATCGCTGAAACTCCAAGCTAACACTCTCCGAACCTCGATCCATTCAGTCTTGGAGGCTGAGAATCCGACGAACATCTCCGACGAACAATAGTTTGCGATCATCGCATTCCTGTACGACAACAAAGGCCTTTCGGGCCGGGCCATTCCAGCAAGCGCAATCGTGACATTGATTTCGTTTTCGGGCCCGTTGAACTCGATCCAGGCATGGATATTCTGCCCATTTCTCATGTCAACTGGGACAAAGGTCGAATTGGATTCGTAATAGCCAGCCGTTTCTGTTTTCTCCGATACGATATTGTTGAGATCGATGCCCACGTGGTTCCCATCCGGGTCGTTGAATTCGTCGTTCCGGCCCGTATCGAATTCGACGGCCCAGAGCGGGCCCACGGTGGGGGGCTGACTGTTGAAGAGCCCGAAGTACTGGCTGGCGAAGGCGCTGGGTATGGTGGTGGAATTGGAGATGACGAAGGCGAGCCCGAAGCCCGGACTGGTGGAGATTTGGGGGAGAATTGAGAAGACGAACTGGGTGGAGAACGACGTCGTAACGTTGGTGGAATTGGGGGGTTTGAAAGGGATTCTGAGAGGGTAGAAGGCGCGGCCGAGGGCGATGGAGTTGGTGCTGTTGGTGAGGCGGATCACCGGCGGCTCAATTCGAGCGTCGTCTATGAGTGTTAGGTTTGAGCCGGCGGCGGCGCCGGTGAAGGAGTTGAAGAGGAAGTCGGCGGCTGAAGCTCGAGCTGCTAACTGCAGGAGCAGGAGAAACAGTACTGGAGACAACATACTCAAGAATCGTTGCTGATATCTAGAGAGAAGGAGTCACAGCTCTGCCTTTTGGACTGATTGCTGCTTCCATTTTCGGACAAGATTAACTCAGCTCTGAATTTTTCATCATTATGTTTTTTTTTTTTTTTGGAATTTTTCTATCTTAGATTAGTGGAGATGGGATGGGAATTAATTAATATATGAATTGATAGACATTAGAATGTTGAATAATATAAATTTATATTAAACTAATATAGGAACTGTATAATTCACATGATTAGAAAATTTAAATTAAACTTAGTAAAATTATAAAAATATAAATTTATGTAAGAAAACTATAGTTATTGTTTTGTGCATTATATATCATTTAATTTGAAATAATTCTCAAATTTTATTTTAATTAAATGATGACAAATGAATATCAAAGTTTCTCAAATAAATTTTATAGTTTATTTTAAAATACATAGTTTAATGTATTTTCAATAATTTGCAACACATGGTCTGCTAATTGTTAGCCACTTGCTGGTTGTCTAATTAACTATTTTTTATGTGGAAATGTTTGGAATATTTTTCCACAAAAAGGAAATTTAAAAAAAAAAATTATTACACTTATTTGACTATTATTAAACAGAGTCTCAATAATGTTTCATGTAAGTTAAGTTCAATTGAAGTTCAAAATATAGTTTTCCTCTTTCTTTGATCATATAATCTGTTCCTTGATGTCTTTATTGACAAACCAATGATCAATTCAAAATCATACTTATTAATATATTATTTATCTATGCTTTCTCATTTGATTTTCTTCTTCTACTTCTAAATATAATAATATATATTTGATTCTAACATTTTGATTTGTCATACATATTTAGATGTATCTATTTGTATTTTTATGTACATAAACTATAAATAATATTGTATTCAATATATTTTACCTAATGCAACATCTATAAAGTTTGTTATATTAGTTCTTCCAAAAAGAATAAAAAAATTAAGCATTGCATGTCATGGGGCATGCAATTTTATTATTTGCTTGAAAGATTTCAATGACTATTATTTGTGCTTTGACTTGAACAAGAAAATCTCCTGCCATGTTATTTGACATTTCTTCCAAACCCTTAAATGGGACTTTGAATTGTGTTAATTATGTGTTATTTTCAACTATTAATTTATGTAGAAATGGACAAAGTAGCTACGTAAATTGAACATAGACTTGGCAGGAATTAGTGAGGTTTGAATTTTGAATTACAAGTAGACAAACAAGCTTGGTCAGAAAGTGCTTACATGGTCAAACGTACAACTACCCCATGTAGGCTCCATCCGATTTCCCATTGAATCCTCTACCCAATTATATTCAATAATAATAATTTTTAATGTTGATGATATAATATAATGATATATCATTTAAATTAAAACATATATTACTTTTAATATCTATATTAAATAAAAAAGTTAATATTTTCACTTTAAAATTATGTTATTTTAAATAATTGTATTTGATATAATTAGAAAATTTGAATGCAAACAATTTCGAAACTCAACATTTTAAATTTGATATGAATCTATATGCAATTTTAAATAATAAATTATGAATTTCAAAATAGATATGAATTTGATATAACATACAATTAAAAATGAAATTTAAATGAAATTACGAATATAATTCATGTATAAATATAAAAATACTAATAATTAAATGAATAAAATATTCAATAAGTATTTGGACCATGATTTTTTGTTTCAGTATTTTCCATTGATTTTTTTTATAGATTTAATTTTTGGGATATATGTGGTCTTACTATATATTGCATGGTCATAAAATTTTATATATTTAAGCTATTTAACATTATTGTTAGATTTTTGAAATAGATTTTAGCTTTAAAATTTACATTTAGATTTTTAAAACAATTATCAAAATTTTTAAAACAAATTTAAGATTTTTCTAACAATTTGTAGATTAATTATATCTTTATTTTTATTTCGACTATATTGTTTTTAAATTACCCATCATTGTTAGTATTTAAATTTTATTTGT
Source organism: Scutellaria galericulata (assembly GCA_946896805.1). Classification (NCBI taxonomy): domain Eukaryota; kingdom Viridiplantae; phylum Streptophyta; class Magnoliopsida; order Lamiales; family Lamiaceae; genus Scutellaria; species Scutellaria galericulata. The sequence goes on along the minus strand of OX335797.1, from coordinate 2,188,238 downwards.
TGATTTTTATAATTTTTTTCAACTAATAATATTTTATTATTTTTAAAAAAACTATCTATTATTATTGTTCTTCTTCTTCTTGTTAAACTTAAACATCCTTTATAGATTCTATAAGTTGATTTATATACTTGTTTGACAATTAATATTTTATATGCATATATGTATATGAATTTTAAAATTATAACCTTTTGATTTTACATTGTTAGATTTAACCTTATGATTTATGACCTTATTATTATATAAAAAAAATAACTTTCTTATGTTATTAAAATTTATTTTTTATTTTATATAATTTCAGCTATAATTGTGAATAATTAATTCTTAAAGTAAAACGTAAGCTAAATTGATTACATGTATATCAAATTTATGAAAATTTTAATGTCATTTATAATTAAAAAAAAAACCTTTTATGATTTTATAATTTTTAATATTTGACTTTTGAAATAAATTATATAAAATGATTGTTGCTGACGACTTTTTTTAAATATTCATTGTATCAAGGCTCATTTAAAGTTGACCCAATTAATCCCATAATATATACAAAAATGAGATTCTAAATTCTAGATATATTTGAAGTTTATTACGTAAGATATGTGTGAAACTTATTGTGTAAGATACATAATAAAAATATTTTTTTTCATTTTTCTTATTGTAAGATAGTTTGGGCGGGAAAGTGGCAAATTAGTAATATTTGCCAACTTTCTTCACTTTATATATAGTATAGATTATTATTATAATAATATAAATATAGATATAATGTACTCATGATGACTTCGAGGGTGTTTGGACTTTGGATTAGCTTATAAGTTTCTTAAGACATTTTATAAGATGTTTAAGAGTTTATAAGCTCCTCAAAAGTGTGTGGTTAAATTTTAAAAATAAGATTTTATTGCATCGTATGAGCTTAAAGCTTTTTTTTTTTTTAAGTAAGAGGATGTCAAATTATTTCTAAAATAAAATCTTACTTTTTGAAACACCTTCAATTTTTTTGATCTTTTAAATTACACAATTATCATTACTAACTTCTTATAAGTTCCACAATCTTATTTATCCAAACAGTTCAACAACTTATTTTAAACTAAAATTAAATATTTTATAAGATGTAAAAACTTATACACTCTTTCAAATTTGGCCAAACACTTATGTTTAGTTGTTTAACGTCTTTCTTCTATTTGGCTGCTGACTTTAGGCTTTTATCATGAGGCGGATGAGTCGTTGAACTCAAACCCAAAGAAAATACAAGTTTGGAGTCTTAAAATATTTTGTATATATATATATATATATATATATATATATATATATATATATATATATATATATATATATATCGATAAGTAATAATTGTAATAAATGTAATTGAACTAATGAAGTGCATTTTGTTGTTATCAGGGATTGAACCTCATTGACAACAATATTTTACAAAATATTCTTTTACCTAAAAAGAAAGTCATATTTCAAAAGTTCAAATTAGTTTTCAATTCATAATGCCGTTAGAAAAAACTTGTAATTAATTAAAACAGAATTTTGATGAATAACTTGATGAGTATAAATGAGACTTGATGATTTGAAAATGTAGTATATAATTTATTCGGTTAACGAAACCAGACTTTTTATTTCGAATGGGGTAATACTAGTCATTAAGATTGGCTTCGTTGATTTATAAGAAACTCAACATCAGATTCGATATTAAGAGTTTAAAGTCGAGGCGAGTTTTTAAAATTCAATTGAATTCAAGATAAGTTAGAAATTGATATTTTAACTTGAGATAAAAAGTGTTGTTATATACTGGATTCAACTAATTATATGCTTTGTTTTGTTTTTTTTTTGTTTTTTTTTTTTGGTAATGCAGTTTGTGAATGCAGATTCAAGAAAAGTTGGTGATAGTTTTCGGATCATTAAAATCTAAAAGAAATAGGCAATAAAAAAATGTATAATAGTGCAAACACATGAATAAGACCAATCGTCAAAAATAAAGTATTGTTTAGAATATTCCAGGATACTCATTTTGAAAATACCAATATATTTAATTTAAGAAGACCAAGGAGAGTGTAAGAGTTTCTTTAAATAAATTTAGACAAACATTCTCCGAACATTTAATTCTGGAAAATTAAGAGTAATTATTTTTTCATCAATATTCTAAAACGACAATTAATTTTATATAAATACTTCAAAACTATACTTATTTTGGAAGATTAGAAAGAGTACTAATATACAGTTAGATGCATCAGTACTTCAATAAAAAAGTCGAAAACCCCTTTCTCATTTAAAACACAAAAACTTCTGTACACCAGTTGCACATAAGTGAAATTCGTGCAATCCATACCTTTATGTTATAAATGTAGTACATTTATGTACAAATATCCATAGCTTTTAAAATGAACATGCATAAAAGTATTACATTTATAACATAAAGGTACTACATTTATATGGATTGCACGAATTTTACTTCTGTGTAATTGGTGTACAGAAGTGTTACTCCATTTAAAATCATTCATTCATACATCTCGTTGTAAATTATATAAATATCAAACCAATTCTCTTTTCTATTATAGAAATGATCAAAAATTAGATTATTAATTCTCTCAAACTATTGAGCATCTCGTCGAAACTATTGATCTCTATATATGGGGAACTGTATAACCTGCAACACATATAATTTAAAAAGTAAAAAATCAATTTCGCAAACACTACATTATTAACATATATGTAAATTAACCAAATCACTATATATACATATAGTAGTTAAATTAATGTATTAATTCTTACTGCCACATTTGGTTCCATGAGGTAGAGGTCTGCCACAAGATTGTGCAACAAAAACAACTTTCTCCATACTAATAATTTGTTTGACTAGTGAGGTAACATGTTGGCATACACATGGTTGATGTTTTTGAACAACAACGCAACAATCTTGAGATGGGTTTTCTTTCGGGCCTTCTTTTTGGACATATTTGGAGCAGTGTTGAATAAGGCCTTGCAAATTCCCTTGGCATTGTCTTGCCACAATGGTGGTTGTGAAGACGATGATGTTAGCTGAAATCAGGATTAGGTATAGAGCAAACCGTATTTTGGAGATCGTCATATATATAACTTTCATTATTTATTTGAATATTTTTTTAGTTGAGTTGATGATGGATTAGGGTTGTATTTAATGAGGAATGGGTTCACACTTTTGCATGAAAAAAGGGATTAGCTAGGTTGTGAATGTCATGTGATATTTGTGTTCTTCATATCTCAATTCACATTGTAAGTGCCATTATGTATCATTCCTTAAAAGAAATGCTCATTTTTGTGATTATAGTTTTATAATTCCATTCCTTGTGTTTATTGATGATTCGTGTGAGTCATGATTTTTATGTATTAGTGATCTAGTTGTTTGAGCTACATGGGGGAAAAATATATTGTAAATTTGTGAAATTGTTACATTATTTATAAACACATTAAATTATACTACCTTTGTTTTATAATAAATGTTGTTTTGAAATTTAAATTTTGATTCAAATTAAGTGTCCTTTTAGATTTTTATACAAATTAATTCTCCAATTTAATATTTCAATTTTTTTCATTCTATATTTAACAAACTATGGTTTGACATTCAATTTATTACTTCATCAAATTTGAATTGGGCTAAATACAGACTCAAAGCCCAATGTGGAAACCAATTGCCTCTATTGCAGGCCTTGATGTTTAGCAGTAATTTTCCAGATTGATGAAAGCAAACATTGATAACTTGAACTTATGAAGATAAATAGTTTTCAACTGAGAGTCATCAAAGGTAAAAGACAATCCTCTAAGAAAAAGGGAAAAAGATGAAACTAAAACTTCCTGAAGTCACCAATGAGGTGGGCCATTCCAAGTCCAAGGCCGTGCCGGTGTCGGTGGGCCATTCCAAAGTCAAGGCACCCGTTGGCCATTCCAAAGCCAAGGATGAGTCGGGCCATTCCAAGGCGAAGGCAGCCCATTCCATGCTGGATATTTTGACAAAATTTCTCGTTTTTTTATCGATTATGTGAAAAAATGAAAAAATATTTGGAGATATATCGTTGTAGCCCATTTTTGTATTGAAAAAATGGAAATATTAAGAAAATATCGAAGATATTTCGAGATATTTTCATCTTTGGTTACCTTCTTTCCTTTGGGCTTTTGTTTGGTGAATCAGATCTGCGAAATTTCATTATTTAAACAATACTTAATTGGGCCACATAATAAGAGAGAGAAAAACCGCAAGAGGCCCACTCCTAATAAGACTATACGCATTTTTGTTTTGAACAAACCCTGATCCATTTTTGGTTCAACACAAATTTTAAATTTTACGATCGAATTATTAAATTATTTTTGATTATGTTATTGTTGTTTGTGGACTCGAACTATGAGATTATCGATTTTGGTTTGTTGAATTATTTTTATATGATATTTTAATAGTTGTAGGTAGATATATGCAAACGGTTTGAACCCTTGATTTCGATACTGAAATCCACGGAAGATGAAATCATGGAGTTCTTTGGTTTTTATTTCTTTAATTTCTTTTATTTTGAATTTTTAACACAATTAATAGCTTTTTTTAACATTTAATAAGTTATGCCTTATGAAATGATGCTTAACAAATTAAATTAATAACAAAAAAGTTTGAATCTCTGAAGATTTAAATCAACAATTTAATATTGATTTTTATATAAAATGTTGTGTGATGTGATCCGATCAAGGATAAGTTAGGAAATTTACAAGCCAAATTGGTATAAATAGAATGGAGTGTCCTCAACCCAAGAGAGTAGGTCGGGGCCAACCCGATTATTCAGTTAGTCATATGATTTTTTTATTTATTAAATTTAAAATATAAAGAGTAAAAAATTATATTAAATAATGTATACGTCTGTTAATATGTTAATAATTATAACAAAGTTTTAACTTTTAACTATATGATTAAATAATTTGATAATTAGAAATATTACGGAATATTTATTTTTAGTATAAAATTTATGATTAAATAAATTGATAATTAAAAATATTATGATATATTCATTTTTAGTATAAAATTTAGTGTAGACTGTTGGAGATGAAATATTGTTTCTACACTACTTTAGTGCAGATTAACACTGAAATAGTGCAAATTGTTGTGGATGCTCTTATGTTGCTATATAAGCGAGCCTTTTATATAAGTATGAGTTTTATAACTATAAGTATGCGTTTTACAGCTATAAGTATGTGTTTTATTCTTAATAGTTATTTTGCTATATAAGTAAGTTTTTTAAATAAGTATGTGTTTTACCATTATAACTATGTGTTTTACAGCTATGAGTATGTATTTTATAGTTATAAGTATGCGTTTTACGACTATAAATATGTGTTTTATAATTATAAGTATGTATTTTACAGCTATAAGTATGCGTTTTATTCTTAATAGTTATGTTGCTATATAAGTAAGTTTTCAAATAAGGATGTGTTTTTACCACTATAAGTACACGTTTTTATAGTTATAAGTACTAGTATAGGACCCGTGTAATACACGGGATGTAATAAAAAAAAATTAAACTTAGTGAAATTAAAAAAATTTAAATATCATTTACACAACAAAATTAAATTTATGATTTGTGCAATATATATCGTCTAATTTAACATTAAATATAATAAAATATGATCAAATAATTATTTAATTGTCAAAATATGTGTTGCATTTATAGATGATCATTTAAAAAATTTATTATTATTTTGAAAAAAATATACATTGCTATACCTATTATATTATTCAACCCACCCACCATTTTTTTTTTTAGTTTTCTCTTTATTGTTTACATTTGTAACAACCCTCAAATTTTATTTTCAATTAAAGTGAAAGTCAAAATTTCACAAATAAATTCCATAGTTAATTTTAAAGCATATATTCAAAAAATTATTTGATTTCAATAATTAATAAATTTGAATAATAATTTTCAAGCTGCGCACCTTTATTTTAGTTTTTTTTTTCTTTTGTATCTATTTATATATATTTTTTCTTTACATTTTTAAATTTAACAAATTTCAAATATATAATAGTATCTATCATTGAACTCTAGCATATGTTATTTAGATAAATCTAATTAATATTTCTATATTATTTATTATTTAGTTATAATAATATTTCTTATCAACATTAAATTTGTAGCAATTAATTAGCATATTTAATATGAAAACATTGTAGGCTTGCAATGTGACACTTTGGTCTTACTTTTATATATATATATATATATATATATATATTTTTTTTTTTTTCTTTTGTATCTATTTATATTTATTCTTTACATTTTTAAATTTAACAAATTTCAAATATATAATAATATCTATCATTGAACTCTAGTATATGTTATTTAGATAAATCTAATTAATATTTCTATATTATTTATTATTTAGTAATAATAATATTTCTTATCAACATTAAATTTGTAGCAATTTATTAGCATATTTAATATGAAAACATTGTGGATTTGCCATGTGGCACTTTGGTTATAATATTTAGATAAATCTAATTAATATTTCTATATTATTTATTATTTAGTTATAATAATATTTCTTATCAACATTAAATTTGTAGCAATTAATTAGCATATTTAATATGAAAACATTGTAGGCTTGCCATATGACACTTTGGTCTTACTTTTATATATATAAAGATTTTTTTCTTTTGTATCTATTTATATTTTTTCTTTACATTTTTAAATTTAACAAAGTTCAAATATATAATAATATCTATCATTGAACTCTAGTATATGTTATTTAGATAAATCTAATTGATATTTCTATATTATTTATTATTTAGTAATAATAATATTTCTTATCAACATTAAATTTGTAGCAATTTATTAGCATATTTAATATGAAAACATTGTAGGTTTGCCATGTGGCACTTTGGTCTTACTTTTATATATATAAAGATGTGTTTTATTCTAAATAGTTATGTGCAATATAAGTAATTGTTTTATATAAGTAAGTGTTTTCTAAAAGTATTTGTTTTACAACTATAAATATGTGTTCTATTCTTAGAATAACACTCCAGTGCGACTGGTGTACAGTGCAATCGGGTCGACTTTATGTTATATTTGTAGCACCCCAAAACCCAACTTAGGAGGATTGAGGCACCACCTTGACATTATATGCTCAAAATGTTTGTAAAAAGAAATACAATAATTAAAAATCTTTTTTCGTAGAGAAACTCAGCATAAAACTTTACTAAAAACACGAGTATTCTTTTTTTTTTTTAATTGAAAAGCTTAGCATGCAAGTAACTAACTCGTGTCTTACCCACATTTGTATATCAAAATCTTTGATATATATAAGACACATGAAAATTTTACTTGAACAGTTAATCCAACATAGAAGTTTTCAAAGACATTATGTAATATCAAATACACATTAAAATGAATTAAAACATATGCTTCGTCGTAAGCTGGACATGAAAATATTTTAAATAACATCATGAGACTCCTCCTGGAAAGAAGCCTAGTGGGATAACTGTACTTCTCTATTACATTGAGGCAATTAAACTCTTAAGCACATACTACATGTCCTTCGGGCACGCTCACCCTTGGACCATATCATAATGTTTAAGAAATTGGGAACACTCGCCCACTAGACCTTGCTTCATAAACCAGACACTCTCGTCCTTATGGTCGTCGCCTAGTAGGGAAGCTGCATACCGATTTTAACTATGGGGCTTCTAGCTGTACATTTTCATACATAACTTATTAATTCAATTAACAACACGTAGTAAAGAGTAGAAGTTACCCATTTTTGCGGTTTGACTTGAAGCGGTGATAGCTATTGAAGTATTCGGTCATCTCTTACTACACTCGGCACGTTCATTAACTTTTAGTCTTTAAATCACATCTTGATTATATCTTACACATACATACATATTCATCTTCATTCGTTACTTAACTAACGTATCGTTAATGATTTGTCCCAATCATACATAATATCACTAAAGCATATCATAATCATCTAACAAACATGTTTATCATAACATAACAAAATAAGTTATGAGGCTTTAAAGCACACTCTAAAACTTTTGCATCAAATATACCTTGAAGGAAAATTGATATTTAGACATTTTAAACTCATATAACTTAAATGATTCATCACTTCACGTACAAGCTCTCATTTTATTACCTATATCAGTTTCAAATAGAGGTAAAATTTCACCTTTAATAGTAGATAAATTCTTGATCACAGAACTAGTAACATGTAGGTAGAAAAGACACTATTTACCACAACAATTTTCCTAATTCATATAATCATCTAAAATTCTTGAAAATAAACATGCATTTACATAATACCCCTAAGTTAACCATGCTAAAACAGTAGATATAAATTCAAATCACATGAGCTTTAATAAATAATTTACTATACTAAAAAATTGTTTGAAAAATACTCTAAAGTCTAAACCAGTTTGTCTTATAAAATTCACCATAAATTATATAGTTATTAGAACCTTCTGAAATTATTAATTTAAACTTATAACATCATGTACTTAAACATAGTAAAATAGTTTTATTGTAGCAAAAGAAGATTTCAGCTATGACGAAGGGAAGAACTAATGTTGAGATCGACCAGCTCTGTCATTAGCTCTAACGAAGGAAATGACTAATGGAATGAGATCATCCAAACATAGAATATTCAACTCCAACAAAGGAAAGGACTAATGCTCTATAAATAAGAAAGATCACCAAACAACAAAAGGGTTAATAGCTTGTCCTACCACAAACACTATAATTTAGGACAATACTACCACTTCAAATAAAAATGTGACAAAAATACCATTTTTCTTATAAATTTCCCTTTTCTACCACAAATCAATCATTAACATTAATGACATTCTTATATAATTCCAAAGATTTGTCTTGAAGCATTTAATGCTTTCCCACTTAATTCCTATTTCCACTCCAAATAGTAATTATATCCGGATAAAACGTAAACAGATCAAAATCAGGCCCAACATGCTTCCGTAAAATAAATTCATCCCCTAAAATTCATACCTTTCTTTGACCGCAACAGCACCGGGTGAGATGGCTTGCAAAACCACCAGCTGGAAAATCACTGCCCCTAGACCTTTTTACGAACAACTCCTCATTGTCCAACTTCAACCCTCGGGGAAGATGATCTGCAAGTTATCCAGCTCCTTCAGCAACTGTACAACACAACCTTGGTTCGTTTCCTACACCAGGTGTACAAAGTATTTCTTCTAGGGGACGAACTAATCGTACTAAGAACACATATTGATAGTAAAAACCTTTATTTTATTAAGAACTTGGAAATTTATTTATTACATAAGTAATCTCCTTTTGGGAGGAGAAAACCTGTTTAGCCTCTCATAGAGGAGGCTTGAAAACCAAAACACATAAACTGGAAAACTATCTAAGAATATAAAGATGTTTATTACAAAACTAAGGATAGATGTTTTGAAGAAAACTGAGGGGAATGGTCGATGTCTTCAGCTTCCTTCCACTCTTGATATATATAGGCATGAATCCGGACTTGAAGTGCGGATTCCAAATCTCGTTTGAGTACCAGCTGGCCTACTCTATTATTGTTCCCATATGAAGGTTTGTTGGGGAGTCCCTTTCGGCTTTAGTTGGTGCTCTTCCTCTTTAATGCCCCATGACTAAGTCCATGTTAGGTCTGTTGGAGAATCATTTACTTTTGACTCAGCCCACCATGTGAGATTGGTTAGAGAGTCACTTCCTCGTGACCTATCCCATTTAACTTTGTCGGGAACGCTTTAATAATTTGGTCGTTGTGGTCCCCGGGGATATCGTTTCTTTTATGCCGGGCCCTTATCTTTATTGGCTCCAGCTGCCTGTCGGTCGGGTTTGGGTTGGAATCCTTTCCCAAACTCGGGTTCTTTCTGTTCGGGGCACGCTTGACAGATCCGATCAATCCATCTTCCGATGTGTGTTATGTTATAGAATTTCCGGTAAGTTTCTTTACTTGCCGGAATCTTATTTTCCTAGAGGATCTTCCTTTTGGTTTCAAAAAGCTCCTCTGCAAATCCTGTTGTCGATCCAGTCATTGTATTCAACATGAAAGATCCATTGGCTGAATTCTGAAAGACTTTAAATGGGTATTTGACTTTGTTCATTTCTGTCAAACAAGTCCAAAGCCCCAAAGCTCGTCGTGTAGAAGCGTCGTCTTCAGTAAATGCTCCTACCAGTGTCGGAACTTCTTCCGGGGAGGTCGCCTTTATGTATTTTAAGGCGTTCCCGTCTGGTCTCCGAAGCTTGATGAAGTGGAAGACTTCATAGAAACCTTTCTTAGCTGGTTCTGGAGCGGCACTAATAAAGTAAAGGTCCAAGATGTCTCCTCTGGACAAGTGTGGATTGTTTGCCCAGGTCTCATAAACTGCTTCCCTAATCCATCTTGGTAACTTTGAGATTTCTGGGAAACCAGGTGAAATGGTATACACTGAAGCTAAAGCTCCAAAATTATACTATTCTTGAACCTCGTTTGGATGACTTCCAGGTTTCATCCAAACTCTTGGGTATTTCCCGGCTATATCAATGATTGATTTTTTCGGGTTGATCCCTCGTCTTGTTGTCAATTTCTCCCATTGCCTTTGGTATACCTGCATAGGAGAAATTTCGTTAGTGTGAGCTTGAACCTTCGCTTTGCCTGTCTGCGGCCTCAGGTTCAACTCGATCTCTTTAACCCCAGAGGTACTGGGTTGACTTGAAGGCTCAGGTTGTGACACTGGAGTTTCAACATTCGTTGCAGATGGTACATCCTCAAAGAATGCATCTCATGTAACACTCGTAGACATGATATTTGAATCCATAGCCTTCGGGTTAGAGTCCCGATCTCGAAGTTCTCCCTTTTGCACCGTAGAAGATGCAGCCTGGAGAATAGGCCCATGTAACACAGAGAACAATTGTCCCTGTGCATAGAAGCATGCTCGTATTAGATCAGAAACGGATTCCTGATCAACTCATTGAAGTCGTCCAACAACTTCTGCATTGAGACATAATGTCCCAAAAGCTCGTTCGAGACTTTCCAGGTTTTCCCAGATATGTCTCACTCGTTTGAGGACCTCGTCAGCGATGCGTCCTTCCATCTCGTGTTAGGAAATCTGCAAGAACATTCTCATGAGATTTCACAATGACAATATCATAATCATAATATTGACATTCAGCTTGCCATCTAAGTATTCTAGCCTTTTCTGGTTTAGATTCAATTTTATTTTTTAGAAAGGCTTTAACACTCGAGTTATCAATTTTTAGAATAAAATTTTTGGCCAGAAGAAATAAAGGCCATTTTTTGAAAGCCTTTCTGACTGCAAAGAATTCCTTCTCGTTGATATGCCATCGAATTGCTTTTGCATCTGCAAACAGACCACTACAATATCTGCATGGCATTTCTCCGTTTGGTGTGGCTTTCATAAGAACTGCTGCCCACCAAAAATCACTGGCATCTGTGTAAAGAACCAATTCATCATCGTCTTGAGGTATAACAAGTTTTGGAAGTTTACTACATACTTCCTTAAGTCGCTTAATCCCTTCTCGATGTTCATCTTCCCATTTGAATATAACATCTTTCTTGAGTAATGGGCTGAACACCTTCCTGTGATGTGCCAGATTGTTAATGAACATTCCAGCAAAATTGACAACTCCAAGAAAACTTTGAAGTTGTTTCTTGTCTTTGAGATCATCTGGAAATCCCTGTATCTTTTCCACAATGTGGCTTTGTAGGATGATTCCAAATTCATCGATTTCAATTCCGAGGAATTCAATCTGTCTTGTGGCAATTACTGCTTTCTTTTCAGAAAGCACTAATCCTTCTTTGTGACAAACATCTGAAAATATTTCCAAATGTTTGAGATGCTCTTTCATATTCTTTGATGCGATGAGAATATCATCAATGTATACGAACATGAAGTTGAAATAATATTTGAATAGATTATCCATCTTTCTTTGATATATCTGGGGTGCATTTGCCAATCCCATAGGCATTACGTTCCAGACATAGTGTCCTTGCGGTGTGGAGAAAGCTGTGAACTTCTTACTTTCTTCCTCCATCTTAATCTGGTAGAATCCAGACTTGCAATCGAACTTTGAGAATATCTTGGCACCTTTGATGCAGTTAACCAAGTGTTCTCTACTCGGGATGTAGTATCCATCAAACTCCAGAATATTATTAATCCCTTTGTAATTAATAACAAGTCTAGGTTTACTTTTTTTGATTTCTCCATGATTCCTAATAAGAAATCCAGGGCTGTTGTATGGAGAAACTCCTGGTGAGATCAACTTAAGGTCAAGATGTTCCTTAAGTATCTTCTGTATATCCTCACGATCATTCTGATTCATAAGGATTGGTTTGAGTCTTACGAACTCATGTTCCTTTCCAGGTTTCACCTTTAAGGATGCCTTGAGCTCGTTCCTATCCCACCATGCCAAAGGATCTTCGTTGTAGTTTCTTTGGATCCTTTTCTTGAAATCCTCAAGTGATATTTGTTCCTCAATGGTAACATCACTCTGTGGATTCACCAGTATAGCTTTTCGCAATTCTGCAATAGCCTCTGGTGGAACTCGTTCTTCTTCTTGTATTCTGAATGAATACAAAATATTATCCCATCTCTTGATATCTTTTTGTTTCGAACCAAATTGTCGAAATGATAATAAGACATCGCCAAATCTTCTTTTATCCGCCATCTTTGGATGTCGAAGTTTAGCTTCATCACCACGCTTGCTGTGAAAATTAATAGGCATTTTTCTGTAGAATGCCTCCCGCAGTCTCTGGACAATAATCTTATGATCACATAACGTTGTGAAAATAAGTCTTCTTGTCTCATTTTCCTGTGTAAAACGCTTGAATGTTTGTAGGAAATTGTTTCCTAGCAAAACATCTGCTCCTGTATCATGGAAATAGATTGGTGGCGTCTTTACTTTGTACCATGGGGTACCGCCAGCGCCTCCGATCATTATCCTCTATTAAGGATAAGAATCCTTTTTGAGAAATCTCTTCTTGCAATGACTGGTAGATCTTCTCCAAAATCTTTAGGAAAGACCCCTTGCTTTGCAGTACAAATCCCTGCTCCTAAGTCAACATAGGCTGCGAAATACTCAGCCTTGTACTCACCATATATCATTCCGATAGAAATGTATATGGAGAATGGACTAGTGGTCATCTAATTCTGTATCTTTTATCAGCCATTGTGAACTCCATTCCATCTTGTAGTCTTTCCTAAGGCTTATGATCCTCAAGAAAGTCGATACCCAACACTAATGGTTTTGAGATTCTTCCTGCAACTCCCGTAATAGTCAGTTCAATTTCACCCATTTTTAGGCTTCCTTGAAATCTTCCGACTATCGGTTGTTGGAGATAATATAGAACATCACAAGGAAAAATATTATCCTTTTGGGTGATGTCGAATATTACTTCAACTTCTCTCCAGCCTTCTGGACATTTCAGCTCTCCTTGTGTTTTGAATACACTTGGGATTCGCTGAATTGTACTAGGCCTTTTCTCTTCCCAACGACTGTTATTCATCAGTCTGTCTTGTTGGAAAGAAATCCTTCTGGTCTCCATTCTGAGACTTTGACTCTTGTTGAAGACAGGTTGATCTTGGATCTTCATATCAATCTCCTTTAGAGTTGGGGAATCGATCATTTCTGGAAGAACCACCAAAGCGAAATCCTCAAATATTCTCGGGACTTCGATAAATTCCTTTCTCAAGAACACCTCTGAATGATGTGTATTCGAGAGAGCATAGGAAATCTTGTATGTGATCGAGTAAGGTCTGTTTTCTTCTTTCATCAAATCTTCTCTTTTGAAATCTTGATGAAGGGTTAAGACTCTGTTGAAGTCTCGATCTCCCAAATTGTATGCAATTTTGGGATAGACATTGAATGCCAGTTTTCCTGCACACAAGTTTCCTGTAACCGCTCCAAGGCATGAATCCTTGAGATTGAAGATTCACTTGTTAAAAATCACAAGATTGAGTGGTGAATCTATTCATTCTTTGAATGTTGCCTTAATAATTACTCTTATGACTCCGATGTGAATCCATGAGAGTGTATTTGCAACTTCTCTTTTAACTTTGCTTTTGATATCCCGAATTTCTTTGTAAGGGATCAACTGCATCTCGATCAAGTTACTTGTGAATTCTATAGGAATAGCAAATTGACCAGTAGTAACTCTATGGATAATTTGGTGTTTTCTGTTATGAACTCCAAACTTATCCAGTGCATTCTCCATAGCTCCGATGGTGTAACCATCGTACATCCGAAGCTTTGGATCTTCTTTCATAATCCTCATTAGAGTTTTATGAGAGACTGTTGTGTGAGAGAGGAAACCTGACATATCCTCTCTTGTTGTTTGAAGAATTTCTTCTTCACTCCGATTCTGATGTGGATTCACTTCCATCATCCGAATAGATCTCTTCTTCATAGATGCTTTCATCTGAGGGTAGATCCTCAAATTGATACACATGTATAAGATCTTAGTAATAGACAACTTCTTCGAATTCTGGTGTTGCTTCGAACTGTCTTATACCTCTCTTCTGGTTATCCGGGTAATCTGTTGAGATATGTCATCTTGCTCCGCAAGTCCAGCAATTACAGTCTTTGAAACTTTCATTAGCTCTGGTTTGAGCTCGCCTGAAAGTTTTCTTTCCTGGATTTCTGCTGGAACTTCCTTGGTTATAACCCGATGAATAGGTTCTACTCCTGCTTGGTGCTAGTCTTTGCCCTGATTTATAACTTCGAGCCTTCTGTTTTGACCACACTCTTCTAGGTCTACATGAAGACCTTCGATTTCCTCTTTGGTTGCTATCTCTATGGCGGTTTGGATGGCTTCTCAGCTTTCTCATTTTATGCCTCCGTGGTTGACCTCCCATGACTGTTGGGATGTCATTATCTTCGTAACACAGGGGAACCATTTTATTTATTCCTCTGAGTCTTTTGTAGTTCTTGTAGAGTGCTGTCTGGTGGCACCATTCGGCTAACTTGGCCTTCAAGAAAGACATTCTTCTGGCCATAGTATCCAAATCGTCTGCACTCTTGTATTCCCTGATGAGCATTTCTCTCAAGGGACTTGGTATCTTCGCAAAGAAAAGTTGCGAAGCCTCTTTCTCATCCACCTTGGACTTCCATCGGTATTCGGTGAATAATTTGATGTATTCGTCAATATGACAAACATCATGTAACTCGAGGCAGTAGATGGCTTGTTTATATCTTTTTCTTTTTTCCTCTTCTATTCCCTCAAAATAGCCTACGCCGATAAAATGGATTTTGAATAATTTTACCATATTATTGACGATTCCTATCAATGACTCACCAGCTGTAATATCGTTCCTCATCTCTAGTGCTGTCATATCCCATGCGATCTTTACAGATCCTTCAAGACTCATCTCTAAGAGTAAGATGAATTCTTCTTTTGTAAGGTCAAGGGTTCCTGCTGCTACCCTCATTCCTGATGCCCATTCATCGATTAGGACTTCTCGATTCTTGAAATCTGGAATGTCCAGATTTAGCATCAATCCATACGGATGTATAGGTTCAAGCTGTGACTTTCCATAAGGCGTATTCATTAGATTTGGCCTTTTGGAACGTTGTCGAGTTCCTGAAACAATAGAATCTCCTCTTGTTGTGAAATCTATAGCGTGTAGCATAGGTTCGTCCACATGATGTGACCCTGAACTTTCTGCAACATTGGGATTTACTGGTGGAGGTGGTCTTTGGTGTTGGTCACGTGTAACCAAAGTTGAACCATCTCCTGTGTTCATCTTTAGATCCACGATACCTAATCCTGCGAAGGACTCGGTAAGTTCGTATAGATCTTCAAGATTGATCTTTTCTATATCCATTACTTTAATTTATGATGGATTTTCCTTTGATGATAGCGATGAGCTTTTTATCTCTGGTCATTGGTCGTATGACTTCAGTCGGTTTCCCTTTTTGGTTTAACTAGGGAATTGTTTCGAAATCTATACGTTTCCTTCCTCCGGCAAGACTTGGTCCGTCCTTCAGGGTTTTTACTCGTGTTTGAATATCATGAAGGATTTCAATGGTCTCCTTCTGATATTTTATCATCGTCTCCATTTGGTTCTGGATCTGATGGACTTGTGTTGGTAGATGATTATGGCGGTTGCCATAATTCTGCACCGTCTTCTGGATTTCTCTAAGATCTAGAGAGATCTTAGATGTGTCTGGAAGTATCTCGATCCATCCAGGTTCTCCTTCTGTCATCAATGATTTAGATGAACAATTTCCTAGAGGTTCATCAGTTCGATATATAAACATTGGTTAACCCATAGGAAACCCATGTAATATTCTTCTTGTCTTTTGCATTGCCTTAAGGTTTCCCGGTCGGCACTTGCTTCTTCCTGTTCAACATATTGATTCTGCCAATAATTGACATTATCTCTATGTTCCTGTCCATACATCGCCAAAATTTGTCGATATCTCCTGTATGGTAAACATCTTGGACATTCGTCCAGATCCATATTTTCTCGAGAATTTCTCCTCACCAATTTGTTAATTACTCAAACATAATAAATATAATATCCAAGTTCATAATAAACCTAGACTC
This sequence comes from Scutellaria galericulata, assembly GCA_946896805.1. Lineage (NCBI taxonomy): Eukaryota > Viridiplantae > Streptophyta > Magnoliopsida > Lamiales > Lamiaceae > Scutellaria > Scutellaria galericulata. The sequence goes on along the minus strand of OX335797.1, from coordinate 2,171,687 downwards.
TGATACCATTTTCACGCCATCGTCTTATTCCCGATTTATACCCCATTTTAGATTTTCAATTTCCAAAGGAATTTGTACGTGACATTGTTACTCATTCCAGACCACTGTTTTTTAGACAGTATTGGCACGAGGAAAGTATTCCAGCCTATATACTTATTCCTAAAGAAAATCAATCTTTAAAGTTTCATTTTCGGTTTCGGATCTATTCAATATTTGGAGTAGAATTATTAATTAAATTGGAAAACATATTGATTGGAATTAGAAAAATGTGTTTGGAAGTAGTAAAATTAATGTGGGTTCAAAGGGTTCAAAATTTCCTTTGACTAAATTTGTGGTATTTTTATCACTTTGTTATCTAATGTGGTATTTTTGTTCCAAACTATAACAAATGTGGTATTTTTGGGGGTTTCCCCAACAACAAAATGGAATGAGATCATCCAAACATAGAATATTCCCTCAAATTTAGTGCTTGTATATTAAAAATTAGTATTCTTAAAAAAGGGAAGTTCTCCTTTTCTTTTACTTGTTTACAGTGGGCTGCCTCCTCAAAATGGAAACTTGAGCTCTAAGACATGTCTTTTCCTATTTATATCTATCTTCTAAGTTAAAAGGACAAAAAAGACTTTTACTATGATTTATTAAACCCTATTCCAAGAGCTGGGCTTATTGGGCCTGGGTCGAGCTCCTTCTATTGGCTGGGCCACAACCCTTCTCCTCGTGTAAACAACCTGTTCTTTTTCTATTGGTCCATTGATCTCTGACGTCTGTGTTTTGATTTCAGGTTTCCTTGTTAGTTCTGTTATTTTACCACGTCAGTTCTTTTTGTTCGCCACGTCAGGTTTGCTACTCTATCAAGTCTGCCTTTTCTTCCCTTCGGCCTTCCGTGCTTCGTGAGCCTTTATGCTTTTGATTTAGATACCACGAAAAAAATTGATAATTTATGTGTAAAATTACTGATAGTTTGGTAAGATTGCTGCAATTAACCTAAGAAAAAAACTATATTATTGTACTCAAAATGATTTCATTTGTATGTATATTGTTAAAATTAATTATCAATTGAAAAAAACAGTAGAATTAAAAAGAAATGGAGACTCATATTCAACAAGAAGCATCACCGCATTCTTCCACTGCAACTATTTAGTATTTTCATCAGCCCAAATTCCTCATGTCGCTTTTTGCACACCCCCACGTCTTCCATGGCTTCTCCATAAAGCTTCTGCTTCTCCATAATAATAATAATTATTATATGAATATAGATATATTTTAAAATATTTTGTCTATTTATATAAATAAATAAATAAATATATATATATATATATATATATATATATATATATATATATGTATATCTCGATAGGTAATAATTGTAATAAATGTGAACTAATGGAGTGTGTTTTGTTGTGATTGTTGAGACTCCCTCGTCCGAGCTGTCCGATTCGTCTTGTGGGCTATCCAAGTCAACCCAAACTCAACCTAAAGGACCGGCTGATTAGGCTAGTGTTTTGATTGTATTCTTTATTCCTTGTATTTTTATTTATTCTTTTATTATTGTAATTATCTGTGGAGTGTTCTTCAAGCATTTGTAACACTATATATACCCCGAGGTGGATGAATAAAATTCTCAAGTTCCTTCATATATTATTATTTTCTACAGTGATTAGGGTCCGAATCTCATCGACAACAATGTTTTACAATATATTTTCGGCGTAATTGAAAAAAAAAATTTGGAAGATCAGAATGAGTAATATATATATATATATATATATATAGTTAGCATCAGTGCTTCAATAAAGAAGTCAGAAAACTTCTTTCTCATTTAAAACTATTAATGCATACATCTCAATGAAAATTATATAAACAACAAACCAATGCTCTTTTTATTACAAAGTTGATAAAAAATTAGTTTATTAATTTTCTCAAACTATTGAGAATCAACATTCGTTATATCCTCAAAATTGTTGATTTCTATATATGGGGAACTGTATAACCGAATCAATATATATACATATTAATTAATGTATTAATTCTCACTGCCACATTTGGTTCCATGAGGTAGAGGTCTGCCACAGGATTATATTGTGCAACAAAAACAACTTTCTCCATATTAATAATTTGTTCGACTTGTGAGATTACATGTTGGCCTACACATGGTAGGTCGACGTTTTGGACAACATCGCAACAATCTTGAGACGGGTTTTCTTTTGGGCCTTCTTTTTGGACATATTGGCGCAGTGTTGAATAAGACCTTGTAAATTCCCTTAGCATTGTCATGATACAACGGTGGTTGTGAAGATGATGATGTTAGCAGAAATCAGGATTAGGTATAGAACAAACCCTATTTTAGAGATCGCCATATATAGCGTTTCTTATTTAATTGATTTTTTTAAAATTGAGTTGATGATGGATGAAGGATTGATAAGCAATTGGAAGGTTGTGTTTAAACAGGAATGGGTTCACAATTTTGCATGAAGAATATTATGTATTCTTCTTTAAAAAATGCTGATTTTGTGATTATAGTTTCACAAGTCCATTCCTTGTGCTTATAATTGATGTTTCGAGTGAGAAATCATGATTTTCATGTATTAGTGATCTAGTTAATTTAAACTTTGTGGGAGAAAATATATTTTAAATTTGTGAAATGTTACATTATTTATGAATACATTAAATTATACTATCTCTATTTTATAATAAGTGTTGTTCTATAGTTTAAATTCTGATTTAAATTAAATATCATTTTAGATTTATATGAAATTTTATTCCCAAATTTGATATTTCAATTTTTTTTTCTATATTTAACAAACTACGGTTTGACATTTAACATATTACTTCATCAAATTTGAATTGGGCCAAAAGATGATATTTAATATAGACTCAAAGCTCAATGTGGAAACCAATTGCTTTAATTTATTGCAGGCTTGCAACCCTTAATTTAGGCCCATGGGTTCATAATAGTTGTGCCATTTAAGAGGCAACTGAACATATGGTATTATACTATTATTTATATTTAGTATAATGCTGGTGTAATATATGGGTAAATATAATTGAATTAGATAATTTTAAATATTATTTATATTAAAAAATTATGATTGTGGTATACATATCATCAATTTTAGTATCAATCAAAATATAATTTGATTAATTAATATATTATTTGATTATATATTGTTGCATTCGTAAGAGAATATAAATATTTTCTATTTATTATATATGTTGTTATTTCTATCATATTACTCAACTCTCCCATCAATATTCTAGGTTTTTTTTCTAATGTTTTTTTTAAAATATTAAATATTAAAGATTACAAAGATTCTTAAATTTTCATTTCAGTTATATTATAAATAACCCAAATCAAAATTTCTCTACAGTTTCTATGATTTAATGCAAAAATTATTTCACTTTCATTAATTAATAAGTTTTCACTAATCTTTTAAATAAACACATTTTTATTTGACTTATTTTTCCTCTAATTATTTTTATTAAAATAAATTAAAATTATATAAAAAAATTAAGCGATATGCATGATTAATTTTCCATAAAATTGATAATTCTTTTTAATTAATAATAAATATGTTTAAAATATGTTTTTAATTGATGATCGAACCACGTTAAACTTGGTGTGTTTTTGTGTGTTTAGAGTGTTTGGTTTTCAACTCTCGTCATCAGCCTTGTTGTAGTTCTACAATTTGCATTGCAAGTTTGATACACATAAATAATAGAAAACAACCAATTTTGGAGGAAAAATATGCATATATAGACAAATTCAAAAGAAAATTTAACTAAAAAAAAATTGAGACAAATCAGATTAGAGGTAAAATGGCACCCCAAAAAACTTGACTTGGTTATTTTGGCCTATGCTTTTAGCAAATTTAAATCCTATTGATGAGCTTTGACAGGTTAGAATTGATGCAATCTTGATTCTTGATCTTCTCTATAAGTATAGGCAGAATCCGCCTTCAAAAGAGCTCGATTTTCATATATCAAATCCCAAACAGAGAAGTTCTTCCTCGGCATCATGAAATCGCTCTCACTAAACTTCAAACTTGGACAAAAATCATAGCCTAAATATATGATTCTTTTCTTCCCTTCTTTGGCCATAGAGACTTGAATTCTTTATGTGATCATACCCTATTTGCACTAAAGAAAACATGCAAATAGTTAGTCCAAGTGGTGTTTTGAGTCAACTAACTATTGATATTATGCTCACTTATATCACTATCTTTTTATAATTTTGTCTAGTAGAATTTCATGAACTACTGTAATTTAAGATAAGATTTTGTGGGGTCACTTAAGAACACATATTTATAAAATCCCAGTAAATCATAATCTAAATCTTGAAACAAGAACAAATTCTACTCAAAATGTACTGAGTTGAGTCCCTCTTCCATTGATTGGAACATTACTTCAACTTATTTAGTATCTTTCAATATCAAGAATTTACTCAACACATAAAAACAATCAAGAAAATTAGTATTACCTTGTACATGTTAGCATCACTCACGATTCTTAGATCACACCTGAAAATACTGTCCAAATTCCATTAGGCCAAAAAAGAGGGAACAATAGAGGGTATAATTTAAGATAATTCAATTGAAAATCATTGAGAAAGTGATGAATTTTACTCTAAAGCATGGACTGCTTTGGTTAATTGTTTTCCCTTGTGCAAATATCTACCTCTCTCATCATCCTATCATGCAATTTTTCATAAATGAGTTTTGTTTTTATAGAATTATTACATATGATTGTATTTCAGCAACATTTTTAAATCCTGATGATGCTCTAAAAGAAAAAACAAAAACCCAACTTACAAAGTAGTTGTCCTCAGAACCGTCGTGGCTAGAGTTGGAGTTGAAGGCGTGGATTATATTGGGATATGGACTTCCAGTCTGAACCATCCTCGTCCCTGTAACGTTGTACTAGTAGTGTTGAATCAGAAATATTCAACGATTCCAACGATGACGAGACCTTATGCAACAGTCCATGTGGCAGCATTGTCAAACTTTGGCAACGAGAGAATTTCAGCTTCAAGAGACAAGGCATGAGCGTCATGTCTGCAGATTCTTCTTCTCTCGTTATGTCCTCCCACTCTTTCCAATTCTCACAACTCGCAAATGTCAGCTTCTTCAATTTTGGAAACGCAATATCCATGTCTATTCCCAGGAATTCTCGTCCCACAAATTCCAATCCTTCCATATCAGAAATGGTAATCTCCTCGAGGCATGGCAGTTTTCCAAGGGGTGGCAATGATGACAAGTGATTGCACTCATCTAGTTTAATCTCTCTTAATTGGTTGAGGGGCGACACAATCCAGCTCAGTGGAAGCTTTGGGCCTTTGTAATATTTAATACACAGATATGTCAAATTTGGATGGGGCTCCAATGCATCTATTACATTCATCCTCACCAATGCTGACTCATCACTTTCATCCATCTCATCCTCAAAAATTATCTTAAGCTCGTCGATGTCTGTCTTATTTCGCAATTCTGCTTCCCGAGCATCCTCAACCACTTGTTCTAAATTGCAATTAGCTAACCTGATTTCCAACCTTAGAGAACCACTAAGATGGTTTAACTTGTTCAATAATCCCAACTTGTTCCAACCATTTCCTCTATGAAATTCACCCAATTGTATCAAATTCCCAATTTCCCTTGGCAACTCCTTTAGAGATCTATTCCCACCCAAGTCAAGATGTTTCAATTGTATCAAATTCCCAATTTCCCTTGGCAGCTCCTTAAGAGATTTACAACAACTCAAGACAAGATGTGTCAATTGTATCAAATTCCCAATTTCCCTTGGCAACTCCTTTAGAGATTCATTCGCACTCAAGTTAAGATGTCTCAATTGTATCAAATTCCCAATTTCCCTTGGCAACTCCTTTAGAGATTTACAAAATCTCAAGTAAAGACGTGTCAATTGTATCAAATTCCCAATTTCCCTTGGCAACTCCTTTAGAGATTTACAAAAACTCAAGTCAAGATGTCTCAATTGTATCAAATTCCCAATTTCCCTTGGCAACTCCTTTAGAGATCCATTCGCACTCAAGTCAAGATGTCTCAATTGTATCAAATTCCCAATTTCCCTTGGCAACTCCTCCAGAGAATCATTCTCCCCCAAGTTAAGATGTCTCAATTGTATCAAATTCCCAATTTCCCTTGGCAACTCCTTTAGAGATTCATTCCATCCCAAGTCAAGATGTCTCAATTGTATCAAATTCCTAATTTCCCTTGACAACTCCTTTAGAGATTTACAAAAACTCAAGTTAAGATGTCTCAACTCTATCAAATTCCCAATTTCCCTTGGCAACTCCTTTAGAGAATAATTGCTACGCAACTCAAGATGTGTCAATTGTATCAAATTCCCAATTTCCCTTGGCAACTCCTTTAGAGATTCATTCTCATTCAAGTCAAGATGTCTCAATTGTGTCAAATTCCCAATTTCCCTTGGCAACTCCTTTAGAGATCTATTCCCACTCAAATCAAGATGTCTCAATTGTATCAAATTCCCAATTTCCCTTGGCAACTCCTCCAGAGAATCATTCTCCCCCAAGTTAAGATGTCTCAATTGTATCAAATTCCCAATTTCCCTTGGCAACTCCTTTAGAGATTCATTCCTACTCAAGTCAAGATGTCTCAAGTGAATCAAATTCCTAACTTCCCTTGGAATCTCTTCTAGTTTGCAACCGTGTAAGCAAAGAGTTTGCAAGTTGTAAAGTTGAAAAATGAATCTAAGAGCTACGGAGGATAATTCTTCAATCTTAAACAAGTTCAACCATCTCAGGTGAATCATGTTTTCTATTCCTCGTGGAATACTTTTACAGTATTTTGTGCTTAACACCCTCAGACGTTTGAGACAGCCACAAAGATTTTGAGGAGATTCTTCGTCGAAACTATTCTCAAATAAGCTACAAAATTCATTCACTGTCGAAACTAATTGAGGTTTACAAGCTTGGCAACTTGTCTTATTCATTCCCGTGGCCTCCACTTTACCACTCTTTCTAAGAAATTGAGCAAAATCATGCACTATATCATGCATCTTACAACTTACTATTTTCTCATCCAAATCATTTTTCTTAAAATCTTGAAATAGAGAACGAGTTGCTAAAATGTCAAAGCACTCTTTCCCTTTCAGTTCCATGTTTCCAATATCAGAACTCAAATAACCAAGTGCCATCCAATTTCCTATTAAACTCTCAACATTAATCTCAAAATCCTTAGGAAAGACAGCGCAATATGAGAAACAACGCTTAAGTGTTGGAGACAATTCATTGTAGCTTAGAAGCAAATGAGGAAAAAGTTCTGTTTTTGCTTCTTCTAATTGCCATACTTCACTTTTTAGTACATTCTCCCACTCTTCCAAAGTTTTCTTAAAACGCAAAACACTTCCTAAAGTTTTTACAGCTAGAGGCAAGCCATCGCACTTTTTAGCTATTTTTTTACCAATCTCCTCAAATTCCATTCCAGGCTGATCAGCTATTTGACGCAGTAGCAACCAACTATCTTCATCAGATAGCTTTCCTGGACGATGAATGTCATTGTCCACGGTGCCTGTGATTTTAGCAACCTTTTCATTTCTTGTCATCACTAAAATTTTACTACCCATTCCACCACATTTAAGGGAAGTTATCAACTCATCCCACTTCTTATCCGCATCTGCCCAAACATCGTCTAGGACAAGAAAAAATGTTTTTCCTGTAATAGAGTCGCTTACAGATTGTAATAGAGTTTGATGGTTATTAGTATTCGGAGAATCTCCCTTTACACTCTCGATAATCCCTTTGGCAATGGCAGCCAGATCAAAGGGATCTGAAACACAGACCCATATTCTTAAGTCAAAAGACTTCTCAACTCGACTATCACCATAAACTAGTTGAGCAAGAGTTGTCTTCCCAAGTCCCCCTACACCCACTATAGACACAACATGTATGGATCCTAATTCCTCTTGTTTACCCAAAAGTTTGGTCACAAGAATATCTCTATCAGAGTCTTGACCCTGGACTTTTACCAAGTTGGTAAAAGAAGTAGACTCTCGCCAAGACATATGTGAAGTCTCAGCAGTGGGCTGAGACCTGACAAAATTATATCTATCTTTCTCCTTCAAAACTTGGTCAAGTTTCGCCTTCACATTTAGTATTTTCTTGGCAATATCATGACGATCAACAACTTTCTTTAAAAATGATGGGATGAAGGAGCGTACCGACCTTTTCTTTGGAGGAGGTGGATCAGCAACAACAGCATCATCAGATTGATGTTGTTCCATCTCAAGTTTGAGAATCGCGTAATTCCATTCGTCCAAAACATCCTCCATTTCACGAGACGTGTGTTCCAGCTTGTACAACCAGTCGTTGACCATATCGTCTTTGAACCGTCGATTCTCAGCATCATCCAACACATATCTGATTGCTTTCAGCTCATCAGCAAGCTGGTGGACCTCCTCCTCAGCACCTCTCACCAAATTAAAATGGAATCGTAGGTCTGCAATCAGACCTACGAGTTCCTCAGCCACTTTGGAAACAATTGCATCAGCCATGTTGAATTTTGATCAGATCACCTCTCTTTCTTGTATTGTATGTATTGTAATGTGTGTTTGTGGGATTAAATGCTGCTGCTAATTTCTGATTATATACAACCTCACAACTGTCTACGACCACATGCGTCTCTGACTCTCTATCATGTTAACATTATCACATGCAATAAAATAAATGATAAAATTAATTTGTGAAATGATATGTTCACATCTAAGGAGACTGACTTTAAACTTTATTAATACTATGGCCGTGCAATTAGGGGTGAGCACGGCTCGGTTCGGCTCGGTTTTAAGCCAAAACCGAAACCGAACCGAATTAATCGGTTTTTCGATTTTCGCAAACCATACATGTCTGATTTTAGACGGTTCAGTTTTTCGGTTCGTGTATCATACTAGTAAATAAATTTGAAATTTATCATTAATCAAGATATTAAACAAAAAATTGGGCCACTTAAAAATTGGGAATTGGGAATTGGGAAATTGGGTGGGAATTGGAAAATATCAAAATAATATATATATCAAAATGTTAGATACAGTAAAAACTCTCTATAGTAATACTCTATATAGGAATAAACTCTCTATAGTAATAAAAAGTTCAAGTCCCAACTTGGGACTAGTTATAAATAAGAATAAACTCCACATTGTCATAAGTCATACATTTTTCAAGTCCCGTCTTAAGGATTTGTACCTCTATATAGGAATAAATGATTAATATATTATAAAAATATTTATTAATTATATTTTTGTTTATCAAAATCAATAACATTTTTAAGATGACTTAAAATATTTATCTATAGTCGATTGTGACATCGACTTAATTTTATAGATCGATACCTGATCCTTCAATTTGCGAGTGCTCAATAGCTCGCTTGCATGTGATCCCTCTTGTTGAAGCCAAAATGATTCCAACTTATCTAACATAACTAAAGCTTCATGACACGAAACTTGTGGTATTTCAGCATTGTATTTATATTATTTTTTATACGAAAAAATTATTTTTTTTTGTAAAACTCTATATAAGAATAACTCCATATAGTAATATTTTTTTCCGGTCCCAACGATATGACTGTATGGAGTTTTTACTGTATTTAGAAACATAACTTATTTTTTTAAAATATATATATAATATAATTTATCTCAATTAAATTAAATAAATATATATATATATATAATATAATTCGGTTCGGTTTTTTCGGCACGGTATGTAGTCAAGAAACCGAACACGTACCAAAAAAATCGGTTTTTTAAAAATAGCAAACCGTACCGATTTTTCGGTTTCGGTTCGTTTTTTTTCGGCCCGATTTTTTCGGGTTTTTCGGTTTTTTTGCTCACCCCTACGTGCAATGACAGACCCCCTCAATTTTTTACAAAATAGTAGGGATATTTATTTGTATATTTTTAATTAAAAAATAAAACAATATGTACATTAATTACTTTGTCTTCACGTCCAGCTAAGCAATCATCTTTTTTTTTTGTCAACATGATATACCATATTTATGCTTCCTTTATCAATTCCCTTTTTTTTTTTTTTTTTTTTTTTGAGAATATGAGTAAATTTTGAATCGATTCTAATTTAATGGCATCTTGATTTAAGTGGATTTGAAATTAATTCATTTTAAATTTTGTATTTCAAATCCCTCAATCAAAACATAATCAGCTTAATGCTCAATTCAAGCTATTTAAGGAAAATATAGAAAAATATCTCATCTGTTTCATATTAACTGTCCTTCTGGAATTTCCGTCATAAATTAATGAACATAGAATTTTGACAAATATACTTTTAGACAATATTTCTCTCTCATCCATTCCAAAATTAAATTGATTCTTTCTTTATTTATTCCTTAATTATTTCATTATAACTTTTCCAACTTAAATAGATAAGTTTAAAATTAGGAATTCTTTTAAAGATTGAGATTGAGGGTAAAATTGGAAAAATAATGGCAAAATAGCCAAAATGTTAATTAATATAAAACAAAATTGTGACTCCAAAATAACAATAAATATAAAACGGAGGGAGTATATAATTTTTGCCTTTCAAAGTTTTTACTCTTGTAGATGTAGAGGTATATGAAAAAAATTAGTTTGTTAATTTATGTACATTAGCAAAGTTCAAGTGCATGTACTGATTATTTTTATTCTTTTCTCTTTAATTTTTCTTTTTAAATCATCTATCTTTTCGATTTTGTATGTTTTTTTTTTACATAATTTTAATTTCGTTATTCAAAGTTGGTTATTACCAAGAGTTGGTCTCCTATGAGACTGTTTCACGGATCCCCTTCCGTAAGACGGATCTATTTGACCCACTACCTGACCCAACCCAACTCACTACAATACTAGCCCACAACATAAAACCCAAACCCACATAATTTTGAGCCCAATCCAATTAATTCACTATCGCACAAAAGGAGCTCAATCCAAAAAAATTCACCGTCGCACCTAAAAAAGAGCACCGTCGCACAAGGAAGACAAGGAAGCTGCCATTTCTTGAAAGCTTCAATTAATTATGATTTTTCATGGATAGTGTTGTGTTTGCACGTGACTCTTTTGTGACTATTACTAATGAGTCAAAATGCAATTATTAATTTGATGATATTCATTAGTCAAAATTATAGTATTATAGCTATTATTTCAAAAGACCTGATGCAATAGTAAAATATGATAAAATATAAGATAGATCCCAATTTGTTTTTACTTAAACCTTAAAATTCATTTTAATTAGTAAATTAATTTACTATAACAACATAATTATTAATAATAAATACATACTTATAGTTGTAAAACACATATTTATATAAACATGAGATAATACTTATGATTGCAAAATACATACGTATATGACTATGATAGTTGTCAAATGCATACTTATAGCTGTAAAACACTTATTTGTATAGCAATATAACTATTAAGAATAAAACAAATATTTATAACTGTAAAACACATACTTATAGCTACAAAACATATACTTACATAAAATACTTACTTATATACATAACTATTAAGAATAAAACACATACTTATATCTATCAAACTCATACTTATATAAAGAACTTACTTATATAACAATATAACTATTAAGAATAAAACATATACTTCTAGTTGTAAAACACATACTTATAGCTGTAAAACATATACTTATTTAAAACGATTACTATTAAGAATAAAATGCATACTTATAGCTACAAAATGCATACTTATAGCTGTAAAACATATACTTATATAAAACACTTACTTATATAGCAATATAACAATTAAGAATAAAACACATACTTATAGTTGTAAAATGCATACTTATAGCCGTAAAACACATACTTAAACCGCTTATTTATATAACAAAATAACTATTAAGAATAAAATACATATTTATAGTTGTAAAACGTATACTTTTATACATATGTTTTACTAATACTTTTATGAACTTGCAAATAAATATCATCTCAATATTCAGTATAATACTTTAAAAGATAAAAGAAATATTTTAACAGATAAAAGTAATACTTTTATACATTAATTAAAAAAAATCAAATATATTTGTTTCATTGTATTGTTTTATCTTTTATACATTACTAACGTCATATTGTTTTTTTACATCCAATGAGATGATTTTACAAAAATATGTCTTTATATTTTTTGTTAGAAAATAAAATACTAATACTAATAAATTGATAGCTATGGATATGTGGACAAGTCAGCCAAGTTAAGTATAATATCCATTTTTCAAATGTAATTTGAAATTATAGCTGCAAAATGCATAGTACTTATATAAATGAATAAATATTTATCTAAATATATATTAAGTAGTAATTATAGAGAGTTTATTTTGAATATTCTAAATGCTTACTAGAATGCATGCATTGGGGCAACGAAGATACACAAGGAGAAAACTAAATAAAAATTCAACCAAACAATGATACACGTGAAGGCTTCACCAAAAAAGAGTTGAAAGAACAATAAATCCAAAATCAAAAATTATAAGTAGAATATACTTATCTCGTGCAACGGTGCAACAGATTATGTTTGGTATGGAGTGCAACAAGAATTCTTGTGCAACGGTGCGGCAGAATTATTTGGTATACTACAAAATAGTGGATTTGGGCTGCAATGTGTAATTGGGGTCGTGGGGTCATGGGTTGGGCCAGTTAGTGGGTCAAATAGATCCGTCTCACGAAAGGAGATTCATGAGACGGTTTCACATAAGTTTTTGTGTATTACCAATATTCATAAGTTAATTATAAGGTTATTATAGATTTTTCAATTAAAATCTTACGTAATATGTCCTTTTTTTCCTTAAAATGGAATAATTAGTAAGTAGACGAGGTTATGGTTAAACATGTATGTATTATATTTATGCATTCAGTAGTTTGCTCTGTGTTTTTCACTTTTTCTTTGTTACAAGGTAATATGCAGATATCGTGGTTCAATTCAGTTTGTACTCTTTTCATGCTAAATAAATATTAATCTGATGAGTTTATGTGCAACTGCATTAATATAATATCAGTAGATTATTGTAGTTGTTTGTTCTATGTGTTGATATTATGAAATGTGGGCTTGTTGATATCACTTACATATTATTTGTGTGACATGATCCATATCATATAAATTAATTTTGACCAAAATCATGAATTAGTTTAAATTGAAAACAATTTGTCAATTATTGTTAAAATTGATAATTTTAAAATAATTGGTTAAAATAGAAAAAAAGTTGGTGATAGTTTTTGGATCACTCACTGAAAGAAATAAGCAATAAAGAAATATATAATAGTGCAAACACATGTGATCAAATTATGAGTTATATATCTATTCTCTATTTTCGGATTGGATCCTCTATTACATTTGATGTTACATCTCATGTTTCATAGCATTTATTATATGACATGTGTTAAATAGTGATGTCATCGAATACACTTGGCGTGAGGTGATTGTTTTGGAATAGGAGATGTAACACCAAGTGTAATAGAAGATCGCATGTGCTCTATTTTACTAATACAAAACACTGTTTCCTTGCAATTTTTTCGTGATTGTTTTGCAGCCAGCTGTTTTCTAGAATATTTTTATCGTCTAAAATAAAGTGGTGTTTAGAATATTGATGATACTCATTTTCAAAATATCAGCATCTTTTATTTAAGAATACTAATAGAGTGTAAGAGTTTCTTTAAATAAATTTAGAGGGTGTTTGGGTGAGTTTATACTCTCAAAAAATAAGATATTATTTTAGGAGTTGATGAGATATAAGGAGCTTATTTTTGAAATAAGATCTTATTTTTTAAAAACACCTTCAAATTTGATCATTGAAATTAAACAAATGTCATTATTAACATTTTATAAGCTCACCATCATATTTATCCAAGAGTGTTGATAAGGAACCAAACGTTTTCTTATGAAGCCAGATTTGTTGATGTGGCAATACACGTTAAATCTTTTTCTTAGCGATATTGTTAAATCTTTTCTTAGTGGCAATACACATTAAATCTTTTCTTAGTGCGATATTCTTTTCTTAATCTCTTTTATTTTTTTCTTTTCTTACGTAATTTAAATAAATCTTTCTTTTATTTTTATTCTCAATTTCTTTGATATTCTTTTCTTACTTAATCTCTTTTATTTTTTTCTTTTCTTACGTAATTTAAATAAATCTTTCTTTTATTTTTATTCTCAATTTCTTTCTTAGTTTTTTCATACTACCGCCATATTCTTTTCTTTTTTTACTTAATTTCTTTTATTTTTTTTCTTTTCTTACATAATTTAATTTATTGCCCACCGTTTTATTCCATTTTTAAATAATTAATTTTTTTATTCATCTCATTTTCTTTCTTATTATATATCATTTTTTCTTATTTTTATCCCTTTTTAATATACATTTTTTTTCTTGTCAATTTTTTTTATTCTATATTATTAGATCTTCATTTTTCAGTAAATTGTCAATTTCTTCAGTCTTAGTTGACATTATTATCAATAATACTTGGAAACATATTTGCTAAGACATATTTTTCTTTAATTGTACATAAGTTTAGAAATTGTGTAAAAATTTCATGTACTTGTATATATTTATGTGGGCAAAAACTTATATGTCCCGGGACACGGATCTAGAAATTGTGTAAAAATTTCATGTACTTGTATATATTTATATGGGCAAAAACTTATATGTCCCCAGGACATGGATCTTAGATCCGTGTCCCCAACCCGCCCCGGTGCCCACGCGCGCCCCACACACGCCCAAGCGCCCTGGATGCACGCCCACGTACCCTGTCGTGCGCCAGCGCACCTTCAAAGTATCCCATAGATACCTCCATAGTTAAGGTATCCACATGTTTACCTTCAAGGTATCCACGTGTATACCTTGATGTATACCATGTGGATACCTTGAAGGTATCCATGTGGATACTTGTGCGCACTTCACAAACCGCGTGTCCATGTGCCCACACCGCGCGTGCACACCGACATGCGCCCACGCCGCACGCGTACCTCACAAACCGCGCGCCCATGCGCCCACACCGTGTGCACACACCGACATGCGCCCACGCCGCACGCGCACCTCACAAACCGCGTGCCTATGCACCCACGCCGCGCGCACATCTCACAAACCGTGCGCCCACGCCATGGATACCTTGAAGGTATACATGTGATGTCTGAAAAAAGGTGTACCATGGATACCTTCAATGTATTCCATGGATACTGTGTGGATACCTGCGCGCACTTCACAAACCGCGTGCCCATGCACCCACACCGCGCGTGCACCTCACAAATCGTGCGCCCACGTCGTGCGCCCATGCCGCGCGCCCACGTCGTGCGCCCATGCCGCGCGCCCACGTTGCCCGCACACCTTGTATATTTACATGTGATACCTATACATGAAAATAAAATAAAAAAACCTGAGCAAAAAAAAATAATTAATGCGGGGCCCACGGGGTGGGTTGAGGACAAGTCGTGCAGGACACAGGAGAGGAGTCTCACTCATTTATGTGGTAATCTCAATCATCTTTTTTTTTTTTTATTGTAGATAAGTTTCATGTACGCTCTCAATAAGTTTCATCATCTCTTTTTTTAATTTTTTTAAATTTTAAGTTTCATGTAATGCAATATTTATTGAGTAATCTCAACCATTTTTTTTTATTTGTATATAAATTTCATCATCTTTGTTTTTTTTAATTTTAGATAAGTTTCATGGACTGCAATATTTATCGAGTAATCTCAACCATCTATTTTTTAGTTATAGATAAGTTTCATGTATTCTTTAATTGCTAATTCTATTTTTTTAATTGTAGATAAATGTCATCATCTATTTTTTTAATTGTAAAAAAGTTTTTTTAATTGTAGATAAGTTTCATGTACCGATGATATTTATCGAGTAATCTCAACCATCTATTTTTTATTAATTGTAGATAAGTTTGATGTAATACAATGTTTCCTAAGTTATTTCTTAAAAAATAGATGGTTGAAATTACTCCATTTCACAAGAACTTTTAGACAACTTTTAGACAAATTCTAAACTTATGTAAAATTTAAAAAACAGATGGTTGAGATTACCCATAAATGTTCAAGAACTTTTACACAATTTCTAAATAAATTCTAAATTTATCTACAAATTAAAAAAATAGATGATTGAGATTACTCTATAAAAATCTAGAAGTATATGTAATTTTAGACAATTTCTAAACTTATGTATAATTAAAGAAAAATGGAATTACATATAGTGTTTATTGTTCTAGAAAAATATATGACAAATTTAATCGAGACATAATGTGACGAGAATTGTAAATGAATAAAAACAATTTATGTAAGTTATGAAAGGCATGTTCGAATTTACATAACATTTATAAGAAGCACACGAGCAAACTCCATAGATCCAATTGCATATACAAAATCAAAGACTCACATAAATGCATTCAATAATCAGAAAAAGAAAAAGAGCAACAATTTATCATACCAACTTTAGCACCCTTCACAATATACACAGACAAACGAACACATGCAACCTTATAATACTGACAATGATATGATAATTCGATCCAAGAAAAATATCTATTTATATGATTTCTAATGGTATTATGTTGCATTATCAACAAATAAAATTAATCAAAATTGGCATTTAATATTGAGGTATCCATCACCTTTATCGCTAGAAGTACAAATACAAGTGATTTAAGTGAATTTTTCCCCCCAAATTACCCTTCTAATTAATATTGAGATTCCTCTTATTTTTTTATTTGTTTCTTTCCTTCCTCACATCTATAATTCATAATTTATAATTTAATCATTTATTGTATTTGTAACCAAACTATCCGTTTGTTATACTAAATTTTGTTCCCAACATACGTTGTTATCATTCAAGTCTTTGGATTAATTTATTCCTTCCAATATTGACATTGCTATATTTTTTATAATAGCTCTTCATTTGTTCTAAATACTTTGTTTTTTTAATCTTTTATTACTCCACGCAATTTATTTTACTGTTCTAATACTGGAATTATAGTAAATTACTTAAAAATATATAAGAATTAACAAATCTAAAAAGAACCAAATAAAAGCTGAACTTAGAGGAGAACAATTAGCATACAGTATAAATTTGAGATATTGCTATAATGCTATATATATACCTAAGAACAATTTAGATGTTGATTCTCAAAAAAGAAGAATTTAGATTTCAGAGACAAAAAAAGGTTTGAAAATTGAAGCTCATATCAACCACCGAGAAGAAGAGGAAAATCTTTTTATCTTTTGCATCAATTCCTCTGTATAATATATATGTACACAGGAAGACATGATAGTAACTCTTCAAACCTGTATTTATGTGTTTTTCATTATGGCTCTTTCTATCATCTTATTTCCAAAAAGTCGTCTCATCTCCACCCGAGCAATATGTAAGCTTCACTACTTGACTGCATCAACATACTCGACTGCACGCACACTACAAGAATTATCGGAAATTTGGTATCACATGAATCTATAGATACTGAATATGATTCTTTTGTGTCAACACTTCTACTTATGATACTATATCTATGGGTGCTCAATATTTAGTATTGAAAATTGTTTTCTCACACCATCAATTTTATAGCATCTATTATTTTTCTGATACTAATGTTAATTTTGGCATCTGTAATTTATTTTATTTAGCATCAGTTATTTAGAACTGATCAAAACGGTAAGAATAATGATTCATTTTCCATTTTAATACAGTCATTGCAATATTTAATTGGATTTTACAGTGACTACAAACACAACATTATGTACTACATCTTGTTTTTCTCATTTGGTTGAAAATGACTTATTTAGTTATAATTATGCATTCAATTGTTTGCTCTGTGTTTTTCACTTTTTCTTTGTCACGAGGTAATATGCAGATATTGTGGTTCAATTCAGTTTGTACTATTTTCATGCTAAATAAATATTCTGATGATTTTATGTGCAACTGCATTAATAAATATCAGTAGATTATTGTAGTTGTTTGTTCTATCATGTGTTGATATTATGAAATGTGGGCTTGGTGATAAAAGAGCATTGATGTTATAGTAGTATCTGTTTTTTTTGGTTGATATCACAAGAATTTAGTATCAAAAAAATAACATTTGATACTAAAGAAGCCTGTTTCGTATCAAAAATAACATTTGGTATCAAAAAATCTTTTCGATACTAAATAAACATGATTTGGTATCCGAACTTCTGATACAAACTACAGATACCATACGAACTTCAGAACAAAATATTTGATACAGAGTCTATAGAATCGCCAATATATGTATTGGATTGGTATCAAAGACAATATTCGATACAAAAACCTTTTAGTATCAGAAATTAATTCTTTGATATCAGAAAATTTCTGATACCAAAAACCATTTTTCTTGTAGTGCACATTACACAGAGCGTGTACACAATGTGGATGCATTTTGGATGTGATGAGTGTGCCAAATCCGAGGGGACTTGTGACAGTGACGAACCCATGATTTCAACTCAAGGGCCCAAGTCAATTAATAAAAAAAATACTAATTTTAAACTAAGAATATAAATATATCACTCGTAAATTTTTTTTATATCAACATCATTGTTGTTATTTTGGTTTGATGGTAGTTGAGATTGAACAACATGAGGTGCATTAATTGACTTTACAATAGGTGATATTTTTTATTATATATTTCCATTATCTATAAACTAAAATAAAAACATATAATGAAAATGTATAACTTCAAACTTGGAGAATGAAAATGAAAATCTCCAATCACACTGCATCTTGACATCTAATCAAACTGCAAAATGACATCCCCAATTTTTATTTACCAATAATTTTAATCTTTGTCTCATTTTATTATTTTGTAATTTAATTACAATCAAATTCAAATTCAATTATTTGTATTAATGAACAACCTATTAGTATTTGCAAATTAATTATAATACATTGATAGGACAAATAAAATAACAAATAAATGGATAAAATTGTTAGATCTCTGTGATGTGGAAGATTTTGAAGGTGAATCATTTATCAATATTTACTGTGATGAATTTTGGATATGTATTATGATTAAGTATGAAGATAATAGCTTATTCATGACTCTGAGAAGTATGCAAATTAGGTGTTCGATGAAATGCCTCAATGAAACAATATAGCAAAATAATCTGTATCTCCCCTTAACCGTTCACATTTTTGTCATTTTACTTAATTCATGATCAAATTTTTGTTATATTTTCTCCAATTGAACTAACACGATCAAGATTCATCAACATGTATCCTTATTTCCTTAAGTCATGGAAGAAGTAGCTGGAGTTTGTTTTGCTGATCTTCACATGTGATGTTTATGAACATTTCCACAATTATTTTAATTTACAACCAAATTGGGCTAGTGATAATGTTTCCTCTTAATCTTTTACTCTTAACCTTCTATCCAATTCTACTATGTAATTCACTGTGATGGGAATTTTCATATCCGCATTTGTGAATTTGCATTTTAGTTTAGCATTTGTGTATTGATTTACATTTATTAATTAAGGTCTTTTATCTTTTTTTTTTTCAACTAAATTATGAAACTACCTAAATACTTTTTTTTTTTTCAAATTTTTAGGGGTCCAGTGCTCCCTTGGCCCCCATCTCGGTCCGTCTCTAACTTGTGACATTGACATCACATAAACTAATTGTGACCAAAATCATGAATTAGTTCTAACTGAAAACAATTTGTCAATTATTGTTAAAATTGATAATTTTAAATTAATTGGTTAAAATAGAAAAAAGTTGGTGATGGTTTTTGGATCACTTACGGAAAGAAATAAGCAATAAAGAAATCTATATATCTATATATAATAACAAAATCACCCAAAAAAATCTTTCCCAAAACGGCAAAATCCCGTCAAAAGTAAAAAAAGTCCATTTTCTTTTTTGATTTGTTTTTCTTTTCAGTTTTTTATTTTATTATATTCAAATTGCTATTATTTTGTTTTTTTGTTTGAAAGCGTGATTTTGTGTTAGAACTTAAAAAAAAAAATCAGTTTTTTTTTTCTTTCAATTTTCTTGGTTTTTTCTAATATCAATAAATCTTTTTTTGTAAGTTTTCCATGAGAATATTCATATTGCAATTTTTTTTTTTCTATTTGAACACGCTTTTTTTATTTTCAATTTTTTTTTGTTTTTTATTCTTATATCAATAAATCTTTCCATGAGAATATTCACATTGCTTTTTTTTTTTCTATTTGAACAGGCTTTTCTGTTGAATTTTTCAGATTTTTTCTGTGTTTTTTTGAAATTTGAATTTATCGATATTCAAGTTTTTTCGAATATCCGGATATATATTATTATTCAAAAAATTTTATAGCACCTACTCTCATAAATTTGAACACATATATATTGATCGCAGTATTTTATAGACATTCACGTTTTCGCCTCATATAGATATCCGGATATTATATATATATATATATATATATATATATTCTATAAGCAATTACGTTTTCACTTCAACTAGATATTTGGATATTCGGGTATATATTATTATCTTAAATTTTTTCTAACATGTACTCTAATAATTTTCAAGTTTAACAAACTCATGAAGATATCAAGTTGGATATCTATAATTATTAGATTAGATATCTTCAAGAGTTTATTAAACCTATTTTATTAGATATGACATAAACATATTTATTAGATTAGATATCACATATCTAAACAGATCTATATTTCTTCATCATATCGTTCCTTTTAAACTCTGAGCATGTGTTTTCTCTAATAATAGATTTGTTTCTTAATTTGTAGTCATATTTGTTAATGAGTGAGTCTCTTATGAGACCATCTCAGAAAACTTTTATTGCATTACGCGAGACGGTCAACCCACCACCTAATCAACCATCACCCAAACCCTATAGACTATAATACACATGTTATTTGTGGGTGATGGGGCTCCGTCTCATAGTAACTATTCGTGAGACCATCTCACATGAGTTTTTGTGTTTTTTTTTTTTTTTTCCTGAATTCATCATCATCATTTCTTAATTCGTTTTCTTGAATATATTCATGTACTCCGAATAAAAATATATATCATATTTATTTTATTACTATATAGTAAATCGTGCATCATAGAATTTCTTTTTTTTTTTTTCATAATTTGATAAATCATAGTTTTTTTTATATATATTCAAATGTATAAATTATTTATTTTCAAAAAATATCATGATAATCTTAAAACCCGTGCATCACACAGATTTCTACTAATAAAGAAAAAATGAAAATGGAAAATAAATAAATGTAAAATCCATAAAGAAGCAGCAAGTGCGTTAGAATGGAGTGTGCATCTTGACCTCCAAATTTCAAGAAAACAATTTTTTTTTATATTTCAATATTCGTTTATGAAATGCGTTGCAATAATAATACTAGAAACTATGATTTAATTTATTTTAACATGACCTCCAAGTTTCAAGATTAGGGTCATCCATTTTTAAATCATGTAGGTCTATATTTTAAAAACATTCAAAAGTTGTAAATATAGTATGCCCATATCATTTATATAGTATGATTTATTGTACTATGTAATGCACGAGTTACTTGAATTTTATAATTCACTTCAATTGTATAATTTATCATAGATTGCAAAGGATGAGTGATTTTAAATATAAGTTTAAGTCATTTTTCATTTATTAAAAATGTAATAGAATAACTTTATATTAATCCTGTGCATGTCACGGGAGCACTACTAATATATAATACTCATTTTCAAAATACCAGTATCTTTAATTTAGGAATACGATGTCTGAATCTTGCAAACCTTCTCTATGCACCTCAAAATTGGTTAGCAGTGTCAACTCTTTTTTGAAACTAAAACCCGTTTAAAACTTGGTTAGCACGGATTCAAAAGAAACATTTCTTCAATATATTCAGAAACATTCAACAAGAGAAATAGCAACTCCCAATTTATACATAACTTCAGAATTGAGTGGTTAAACAATAGTTCACAAGACACACCACTAAACAACACAAGAAATCAAGAACAGTGTGTGCTTTTGATGAGTACTAAATAATCTAAGTGCCAAAATTTTAACAGAAAAAGATCAAAGAGTCTTCCCAAAACTAACAGTATGAATAAAGCCCATCAATCACCGTATTGTACGTGATGAGAACAGGGGAACACCCTTTACTGCTCAGCTGATTGAGAAGCTCAACCGCGATGTCAACCTTCCCGTCTTTGCACAGAGCTGTGAGCAACGTGTTATACGTCACGATATCCGGATGACACCCCCGTGAAACCATCACCTCCAGATACTGAATAGCTCTATCCATCTTCTTCTCTTTGCAGAAGCCAAGAAGCAGGGGATTATAGCTCAAGGAGTTCGGAGTGCACCCGTATTTAGGCATCTTCTCCAAGATATCAATCGCTGGTCCCAGTAGCTTCTTCCTACACAAATGATTAATCAAGATATTAAACGTAACGACACTAGGTGAACACCCCTTCCTAAGCATCTCAGCCAATAGCTTCTCAGCATCCATCCACCTCCCTGAACAACACATACTACACAAAATGATGTTATGTGTAATCATGTTCGGTTGGCAGCCATATGAACATATTTAAGACAAGATTTTGTGGGGCCACTTAAGAATACATATTTATAAAATCCCAGTTAATCAGAATCAGAATCAGAATCTTTCAAAATGTACTATGTTGAGTCCCTCTTCCATTGATTGGAACATTACTTCAACTTATTTAGTATCTTTCAATATCAAGAATTTACTCGACACATAAAAACAATTAAGAAAATTAGTATTACCTTGCAAATGTTAGCATCACTCACAATTCTTAGATCACACCTGAAAATACTGTCCAAATCCCATTAGGCCAAAAAAGAGGTAAAAATAGAGGGTATAATTTAAGATATTTCAATTGAAAATCATTGAGAAAGAGATGAATTTTACTCTAAAGCATGGACTACTTTGGTGTAATGGTTTTCCCTTGTGCAGATATCTACCTCTCTCATCATGTTATCCTGCGATTTTTCATAAATGGTTTTTTTTTTTATAGAATTATTACATATGATTGTATTTCAACAACAATTTTAAATCCTGATAATGCTATAAAAGAAAAGACAAAAACCCAACTTACAAAGTAGTTGTCTTGAGTTGAAGGCGTGAATTATATTGGGATATGGACTTCCAGTTTGAACCATCCTCGTCCCTGTAACGTTGTACTAGTAGCGTAGATGTGTCAATTGTATCAAATTCCCAATTTCCCTTGGCAACTCCTTTAGAGATTCACACCAACGCAAGTCAAGATGTGTCAATTGTATCAAATTCCCAATTTCCCTTGGCAACTCCTTTAGAGATTTACAAAAACTCAAGTAAAGATGTGTCAATTGTATCAAATTCCCAATTTCCCTTGGCAACTCCTTTAGAGATTCACAACAACGCAAGTCAAGATGTGTCAATTGTATCAAATTCCCAATTTCCCTTGGCAACTCCTTTAGAGATTCACACCAACGCAAGTCAAGATGTGTCAATTGTATCAAATTCCCAATTTCCCTTGGCAACTCCTCCAGAGAATCATTCTCCCCCAAGTTAAGATGTCTCAATTGTATCAAATTCCCAATTTCCCTTAGCAGCTCCTTTAGAGATTTATTGCTTCTCAAGTTAAGATGTGTCAATTGTATCAAATTCCCAATTTCCCTTGGCAACTCCTTTAGAGATTCACACCAACGCAAGTCAAGATGTGTCAATTGTATCAAATTCCCAATTTCCCTTGGCAACTCCTTTAGAGATTTACACCAACCCAAGTCAAGATGTCTCAATTGTATCAAATTCCTAACTTCCCTTGGAATCTCTTCCAGTTTGCAATTTACTAAGCAAAGAGTTTGCAAGTTGTAAAGTTGAAAAATGAATTTAAGAGCTACAGAGGATAATTCTTCAATTCCACACAACTCCAACCATCTCAAGTGAATCATGTTTTCTATTCCTTGTGGAATACTTTTAGTGTTTGTCATGCTTAACACCCTCAGACATTTGAGACAACCACAACGATTTTGAGGAGATTCTTCTTTACTCACAAATAAGCTACAGAATTCATTGACTGTCGAAACTAATAGAGGGTCACAAGCTTGGCAACTTGTCTTATTCATTCCTGTGGCCTCCACTTTACCACTCTTTCTAAGAAATTGAGCAAAATCATGCACTATATCATGCATCTTACAACTTACTATTTTCTCATCCAAATCATTTTTCTTAAAATCTTGAAATAGAGAACGAGTTGCTAAAATGTCAAAGCACTCTTTCCCTTTCAGTTCCATGTTTCCAATATCAGAACTCAAATAACCAAGTGCCATCCAATTTCCTATTAAACTCTCAACATTAATCTCAAAATCCTTAGGAAAGACAGCGCAATATGAGAAACAACGCTTAAGTGTTGGAGACAATTCATTGTAGCTTAGAAGCAAATGAGGAAAAAGTTCTGTTTTTGCTTCTTCTAATTGCCATACTTCACTTTTTAGTACATTCTCCCACTCTTCCAAAGTTTTCTTAAAACGCAAAACACTTCCTAAAGTTTTTACAGCTAGAGGCAAGCCATCGCATTTTTTAGCTATTTTTTTACCAATCTCCTCAAATTGCATTCCAGGCTGAGCTATTGCTATTTGATGCAATAGCAACCAACTATCTTCATCAGATAGCTTTCCTGGATGATGAATGTCGTTGTCCATTGTGCCTGTGATTTTAGCAACCTTTTCATTTCTTGTCGTCACTAAAATTTTACTACCCATTCCACCACATTTAAGGGAAGTTATCAATGCATCCCACTTCTTATCGGCATCTGCCCAAACATCGTCTAGGACAAGAAAAAATGTTTTTCCTGTAATAGAGTTGCTTACAGATTGTAATAGAGTTTGATGGTTATTAGTATTCGGAGAATCTCCCTTTTTTACACTCTCGATAATCCCTTTGGCAATGGCAGCCAGATCAAAGGGCTCTGAAACACAGACCCATATTCTTAAGTCAAAAGACTTCTCAACTCGACTATCACCATAAACTAGTTGAGCAAGAGTTGTCTTCCCAAGTCCCCCTACACCCACTATAGACACAACATGTATGGATCCTAATTCCTCTTGTTTACCCAAAAGTTTGGTCACAAGAATATCCCTATCAGAGTCTCGACCCTGAACTTCTGCCAAGTTGGTAAAAGCAGTAGACTCTCGCCAAGACATATGTGAAGTCTCAGCACTGGGCTGAGACCTGACAAAATTATATCTATCTTTCTCCTTCAAAACTCGGTCAAGTTTTGCCTTCACATTAAGTATTTTCTTGGCAATATCATGACGCACACCAACTTTCTTGAAACACAAACATGAAGATGATGGGATGAAAGAGCATACCGACTTTTTCTTTGGAGGAGGTGGATCAGCAACAACAGCATCATCAGATTGATGTTGTTCCATCTCAAGTTTGAGAATCGCGTAGTTCCATTCGTCCAAAACATCCTCCATTTCACGAGACGTGCGTTCCAGCCTGGACAACCAGTAGTTGACCATATCGTCTTTGAAGCGTCGATTCTCAGCATCATCCAACACAAATCGGATTGCTTTCAGCTCATCGGAAAGCTGGAGAACCTCCTCCTCAGCACCTCTCACCAAATTAATATGGAATCGAGCCTGCTCTGCAATCAGACCTACGAGTTCCTCAGCCACTTTGGAAACAATTGCATCAGCCATGTTGAATATTGATCAGATCACTTCTTTCTCTTGTATTGTATTGTATGTATTGTATGTGTGTGTTTGTGGGATTAAATGCTTCTTCTAATTTCTTATTAACATTATCACATGCAATATAATAAATGACAAAATTAATTTGTGAAATGATATGTTCACATCTAAGGAGACTGACTTTAAACTTTATTAATACTATGGCCATGTGCAATGACAGACCCCCTCAATTTTTTATAAAAAAGTAGGGATATTTATTTGTATATTTTTATTTAAAAAATAAAAAATATGTACATTAATTACTTTGTCTTCACGTCCAGCTAAGCAATCATCTTCTTTTTTTTTTTTTTCCCAACATGACATACCATATTTATGCTTCCTTTATCAATTCTTTTTTTTTTTTTTTTTAGAAATATGAGTAAATTTTGAATCCATTCTAATTTAATGGCATCTTGATTTAAGTGGATTTGAAATTAATTCATTTCAAATTTTGTATTTCAAATCCCTCAATCAAAACATAACCAACTTAATGCTCAATTCAAGCTATTTAAGTAAAATATAGAAAAATACCTCATCCGTTTCATATTAATTGTCCTTCTCGTGTTTCCGTCATAGATTAATGAACATAGAATTTTGACAAATATACTTTTAGACAATATTTCTCTCTCATCCATTCCAAAATTAAATTGATTCTTTCTTTATCTATTCCTTAATTATTTCATTATAACTTTGCCAACTTAAATAGATAAGTTTAAAATTAAAAAATCTTTTAAAGATTGAGATTGTGGGTAACAATGGAAAAATAGTGGCAAAATAGTCAAAACGTCAATTAATATGAAACAAATTTTAACACCAAAATGACAATAAATATGAAACGGAGGGAGTGTATAAATTTTAACACCAAAAATTTTGTCACCAAAAATCCACATTCTTAAACTCTTTTATTTAGTTTTTTATCTACATTTTATAAATTGTTCTTTTTTAGCCAAGAGAATTTTTTTTCCCCCAAATTACTCTTCTAATATTGAGATTCCTCTTATTTCTTTATTTATTTCTTTCCTTCCTCACATCTATAATTTATATCTCTCATACCAACACACATTATTTTCCACCAAATAGATTTATTTTCCAATAAATCGAACTAGTGAAGACAGACCGATGATGGCGACTTGGTATAGTTGTCTACAATGGTGGCTAATTTTTGTCTTTATTAATTTTCTACAATGGTGGCTGTAATTTTCTGTCCCCACCACCACACTTTGTTTTTTTCTTTATATCCTCAACTTTTCAATTCCTATTTCTTTTGATAGTGGCAGTGGCACTTCAAATTCGAAAACTATTGTCTCGTTTAACTTCATTTCAAAAACTAACAGTGCACTTCAATTTCAATTATTTTATTTTTCTTCCATTTAAAAGATGTATTATCAAATAAGGTTAGGGTTTTTGATGGTATAAATGTTTACGATAATTTAATAATTTATGTTGCTACGAGATGTTACATGATAATACGACTTATTATATAATGCTATGAGATGCTCATAAATTAATGATTTAAGGTTGATACAAGCTGAAATATTGATTGGTACGGGCTTTGAAATTATGGTACAATTAGAAGTATTTGTTTGTACAAACTGTTAATTATTGGTACGAGCTTAATTGTATGGTGGTACGAGGTTAAATGTATGATGGTACGAACTTAATTCTATGATGGTACAGGGTGAATTGTAGGTTGGTACAGACAAACTATATGTTTGTACGGGCTTAATTATATGGTGGTGCATGTTAAATTAAGATTGGTACGAACTTAATTAAATGGTGGTACGGACTTAATTTTATTGTGGTACGGACTAAACTATAAATTGGTATGAAATTAATTATATGGTGGTATGAGCTAAACTTAAGGTTGATACAAACTTAATTAAATGATGGTAGGGGCTAAACTATAGATTGGTACGAACTTAATTAACATTATCATACGTAATATAATAAATGATAAATGAATTTGTGAAATGATATGTTCACATCTAAGGAGACTGACTTTATTAATACTATGGCCATGTGCAATGACGGACCCCCTCAAATTTTTACAAAAAAAGTAGGGATATTTATTTGTATATTTTTATTTAAAAAATAAAAAGTATGTACAATAATTACTTTGCCTTCATGTCCAGCTAAGGAATCATCTTTTTTTGTCAACATGATATACCAGTTTATGCTTCCTTTATCAATTCCTATCTTTTTCTTTTCTTTTCTTTTCTTTTCGTTTCTTTTCTTTTCTTTTTTCTTTTTTTAGAAATATGAGTGAATTTTGAATCCATTCTAATTTAATGACATTTTGATTTAAGTGGATTTGAAATTAATTCATTTCAAATTTTGCATTTCAAATCTCTCAATCAAAACATAACCAGCTTAATGCTCAATTCAAGCTATTTAAGGAAAATATAGAGAAAGACTTCATCTGTTTCATATTAATTGTCGTTCTAGAGTTTCCGTCATAGATTAATGAACATAGAGAATTTGGACAAATATACTTTAAGACACTATTTCTCTCTCATCCATTCCAAAATTAAATTGATTCTTTCTTTATCTATTCCTTAATTATTTCATTATAATTTTTCCAACTTAAATAGGTAAGTTTAAAATTAAAAAAAAAAACTTTTAAAGATTGAGATTGAGGGTAACATTGGAAAAGTAGTGGCAAAATAGCCAAAACGTCAATTAATATGAAACAAAATTTTGACTCCAAAATGACAATAAATATGAAACGGAGGGAGTATATAGGTTTTGCTCTTGTATTGCACGAAACCCCCTTATGATTTGGAAAATCGGCATGAAACCCTTATGTGCTTTAAAAATTGCACGAAACTTCCTTGTGGTTTTCTAAATATAGTCCAAAATCCCCAATTCCGTTAATGCTAACAGAAGTGTATGCACGCGCTCTTCATGCGTTTTTTTATATTTTTTTCACTTTTTTGCTAAAAAAAAAAAGACATATATACCCTATTTTACTATATTAAAAGACTAAATCTATTGGGGGAGGGTTTCACGCAATTGCATCACTTCCTTCAAACTTAGTTTGCTACTTAACACATATTTCTTTATTTGCTATTATTTATTTATTTTCAATTAATTTTTTTACAATGCTAATTTTTATTTAGTTATTTATTTTATTGTTATTAATATTAACGGTTGGTACATAGGTTTCCTTTTTACTTTTATTTTTTCAATTCTTTTATTTTTTCAATATTAATTTGGATTTAGTTATTTATATTATTGTTATTAATGATATTTATTTCTTTACTTTTATTATCTTAAGTTCATTTTTTTACAATGTTAATTTTTTATTTAATTATTTATTTTATTGTTATTAATGCTAACAGTTGATACATATATTTATTTTTTTACCTTTTTTTCAGTTCATTTTTTTATTTAGTTATTTTTTTATTGTTATTAATTAACCTATTGATGAAGATTAGATTCAAAAGATAAGACTCGATATTAATGTCAACTATTGATGAGGAGGGTGTGGAAATACTCAATAGTATATTATTTTCATCTCAAATCAACCCCAAAGTGTAATTAACAAGACCCTAAATATAATTAGTTTACTATTTTCTTCAAAGAAAAAATATTTGATGTCCATACGAAAAAGCTAAAAATCCATTGAATTTCTTGGTGAAATCTAGATGATTAAAGGTGTGAACAATGATAAATTTTTCTATTGAGGTACATTTGTTTTAGAATGAGAACCTGAAGTGAGTACGAGGTATGTTCCAAGTTTTTCGATACAATATTTTTATTATTTGTTTGTCTCTTACAAATTGTGAAATTCGTATGTTCTAAGTTTTCTTGAATAATTTTTATTATTTTTTGTTTGTTCTAACAAATTGGTATGTTAACTTTTTATTGGTATGGTTAATTTTGTTTGTTGTACCTAACAATTCTTAAGTATTGAGTCTTTTAATTTTTATTTATTTTATATTTTCCTTAATATCAAGTCTTAATTTTTTAATCTAATCTTCATCAATAGATTAATTAATAACAATAAAAAAATAACTAAATAAAAAATTAACATTGTGAAAAATGAACTGGAAAAAAAAAAGTAAAGAAAGAAATATATGTATCAACTGTTAGCATTAATAAAAATGAAATTAATAACTAAATAAAAAATTAACATTGTAAAAAATGAACTTACAAAAATAAAATTAAAGAAAAAATTATCATTAACAATAATAATATAAATAACTAAATCAAAATTAATATTGATGAAAAAAATGAATTGAAATAAACAAAAGTAAAAAAGAAACCTACATACCAACCATTAGTATTAATAACAATAAATTAAATAACTAAATAAAAAATTAATTGAAAATAAATAAATAAAAGCAAATAAAGAAATAAATGTTAATGTAGAAAATAAACTTGAAGAAAATGTTTGCAATTGCAAGAAACCCCGCACAAGAGAATTAGTCTTTTAATATAGTAAAAAAGGGTAAATATGTCATTTAATAGTAAAAAAGTGAATAAAAAACACCAAAAAATGCATGAAGAGCGCGTGTACAACACTTCTGTTAGCATTAACAGAATTTGAGGATTTCGGGCTATATTTACAAAACCACAAGGAAGTTTCGTGCAATTTTTAAAGTATAGGGGGTTTCGTGTCGATTTTCCAAACCATAAAAGGATTTCGCACAATTAACCCGTTAATTTATGTACATTAGCAAAGTTCAAGTGCATGCATTGGTTTTTTTTTTTTTTCTTTTCTCTTTAATTTTTCTTTTAAATCATCTGTCTTTTCGGTTTTGTATGTTTTTTTTATTCACATAATTTTAATTTCGTTATTCAAAGTTGGTTTGTTACCAATATTCATAAGTTAATTATAAGGTTATTATAGATTTTTGCAATTAAAATCTTATGTAATATGACTTATTTTTTTACTTAATTTTTTCTTTGAAACAATATTTTTCCTGAAGATGGAATAATTAGCAAGTAGATTAGGTTTTGGAATTTTGAAGCATTCAATCTACTTCTGCAACCTTAAAAACAGTCTCATGCACATCCCCCCATTAGTGTAAAAAATATCTAAAGCAGGGTCAAAAGAGAACATACATATCAAAAGAAACATTTCTTCAATATATTCAGAAACATTCAACCAGAGAAATAGCAACTCCCAATTTATACAGAACTTCAAAATTGAGTGGTTTTACATAGTTCACAAGACACACCACTAAACAATACAAGATATCAAGAACAGTGTGTGCTTTTGATGAGCTTTAGATAATCTAAGTGCCAAAAATTTAACAGTCAAAGATCAAAGAGTCTTCCCAAAACTAACAGTATGAATACAGGCTAAAATTTAACAGCCACCTGTTCAGCAGAACTTTTCTTCACAACCCCAAGATAGCAAAGCTCATTCAACAGCTCCAAAGCCTCTTTAGTTAAACCTTCATAAGCTAGACCTTCAATCAGAATAGTGTAAGTAGATTCATTAGGCTTGCACCCTTTCGACACCATGTACACCAAGAAATCGATTGCACGATCTGTTTGTCGAGCTTTACAAAGCCCCAACATGATGGAGTTATAGGTGATGGAATTGGGCCTGATGCCCAAACCTTCTAACTCATTAAAGAAGTTGATTGCTTCTTCAATGTTTCCTTCTCTACTAAGCCCCCCCACAAGCGACGAATACGTGATGATGTCCGGTTTCAGACCTCTCCCCTGCATCTCAACCAACAACTGCATAGCACGTTCCGTTTTCCCCATTTTGGAAAGCCCATCAATCACCGTATTGTACGTGATGAGAACAGGGGAACACCCTTTACTGCTCAGCTGATTGAGAAGCTCAACTGCGATGTCAACCTTCCCGTCTTTGCACAGAGCGGTCAGCAACGTGTTATACGTCACGATATCCGGATAACACCCCCGCGAAACCATCACCTCTAGATACTGAATAGCTCTATCCATCTTCTTCTCTTTGCAGAAGCCATGAAGCAGGGGATTATAGCTCAAGGAGTTCGGAGTGCACCCGTATTTAGGCATCTTCTCCAAGATATCAATCGCTCGTCCCAGTAGCTTCTTCCTACACAAATGATTAATCAAGATATTAAACGTAACGACACTAGGTGAACACCCCTTCCTAAGCATCTCAGCCAATAGCTTTTCAGCATCCATCCACCTCCCTGCACTACACATACTACGCAAAATGATGTTATGTGTGATCACGTTCGGTTGGCAGCCATACGAAGGCAAGTTATTCAAGAACTTGATCGCCTCGTCCAACCTCCCCTCCTTGCAAATCCCATTTATAAGTACATTATAAGTAACCACATCCGGCTTACACCCTTTGTTCCTCATCTCATCCAAGAGCTTCATCGCCTGAGCGACCCCACATTCCTTGCACGTGGCTTCAATCAGAATCGTGTACGTTACTACATCCGGATAGCACTCCTTCTCCAGCTGGAGACGAAGCACCTCCATGGCTTGCTTCAGTTTCCCACTATCACACAAGCTACGCAGAATCGTGTTATATGTGACAACATCCGGAGCAACGCTCATCCGGTCCAAGACCTTCAAAGCATTGTGTATCTCACCGGACTTACAGTAGCCGCTAATCAACACGTTATAAGTGATTACATCAGGCACCGCCCCCGACTCTTCCAGAATCTCCATAACCCTAGTCGCCTTCTTCGTTTTCCCAATTCGACAAAAGCCACGAATCATACTAGTGCACGGGATGATATCCGGAATATCTCCCTGGCATACCATCTTCTCGAGTTGCTTAAACCCTTCCTCCAATTCTCCGTTCCTAACGAGGCGGCGGAGATAGTTGTTATTCTCGAATTCCTCGAAACTATGAGATGAATTCCTATCTGGACTTTTCTCTACATTACCGCTTAGGGTTTCAACAGCACAAACAGCTAAAACCTTAACCCTAGACCCCCTTTGTTCCCCACACCCTTGCTTTTTCACCAGAAATGGCAACTTACAGCAAACAAATACTTTTTCCTTATGGTGTCTAGATGTTTGCTTATGAAAATCGTGATGAAACGTTTGCTTTGAAGGAACCGTTAACTCCATGGTTGAACAAATTGCGAAACTTCAAATGCTCAGCTAACCAAATTTGATCCCAACAAAAACCTAAAAATATTTTGAGTAAAGAAAGCTTACTGAATTGATTACGATTCCATTTGGAGAAACAAGGAATCAAGGCGAGTAACTGATTGCTTACTGAGAATTATTGAGGCTAATATTGAAAGTGGGGAAAGGAAGAAGAATATGGAAGGAAAGAAAAGGAGAGAGTAGACTGCATTTCGTCATTTGAAGCGGCCATTACTATGGTGTATAAAGGAGATAAGGTTTTTGGGGAAAACTGAAAACGCTTTTTGGCTCGAACGCTTTTAATAGTGCCTTTTCATATAAATTTTAATTTGAAAATTAGGGTTCTGTAGAGGAGAATTACATGAATTAAACAGTTGGGCCAACAAGATTTAATATAGTTGGGCCACAATAAAAATTAATTATTATTGGGTTTTATTATAGTTGGGCCTACAATCATCTACATCTATATGACACTATATATATAGTTGGGCCTATAATCGCAAAAAAGAGAAAGTCTCATTTTCCCCATCAAAAAAAGAGAAAATCTCTTTTCATTTTTAAGAAATTAGGCATTAAATGTATTTAAATGAATTTTTATTCTGATATCATATTTTATTTTATTGAAATTTTACATATAAATTTCAAATTTTCAATTCCCAAATCAGTCAATTCAATTGGGATAACGTTACTCTAAATAAAGCACGGTTACTTTTTTACGATTTTCAGTTATTTAAATTAAATTAAATCATTGAAAAATATAATGAACTTCATATATAATTAATTAAAGTGATGATTGGAAAATTATGAAAAATATAAAAATATATGAAAATTTTCAACTTTGTAATAATGTGATATAATCTTATGTTCGTTTTTTACATTTAAAAAAAAATTAAATTAATGAATAAAAAAGATTTTATCATCTTTGTTGACATAAGTTAATGAAATGCAAAAAATAAGTCAATGAAATATTAAACAAGAAAATAGTAAATCAAATTGATAACATGCGTTATTTTATGTATTTAATTTAAGGTTCAACTTCATATCATTTTATGTTAAAAAGTATGCATTCGTAATATTTTATATGGATTTTATTATATTTTCAAGATTTCACGTATTTATTTGATTTGAAAGAAATTTGATAGATTTTACCACAATAGAATGAAAAGTCAAGTTGGAGTCGAGGTACAAAGTCGAAAACACGCTATTTTGAGAGAAAAAACGATATCTCGTGTTCTAAATGTCCAAATTTAATGATTCTTGTCTTGTTGGAAAGCTAAGAAGGCTTTCTACAACTTTTATGTTCAATATTTTTCCTAATTCTTCCTCTAAGAGAGTAAATAATTATAAGAAGGAAGTTGTGCAAAATTGTTCTGTTTTTCATCTTGACAGGGTTCGAGTATTTTCGGCATAACTTGATGTAGAAAATTGATATTGAGCTAAAATTAATGGCATTGGATAGCTACTTCAAGAGCTACAACTTTTATGGCGAAATCAAAGTCAAATTTGATCCATAAAATGCCCAAAATATGGCTAGAAGTCAAGATTCGTGTCCACATGTAGTGGTTGGGTCACGGGTTTCCTACTCAAATTGAACTCTTTATCAACTAGGATTCCTATTCAAGTTCGATTTTTTACTTTCCCAATGATAAATAGGGACTTAAAAAGTCATTCGAAAGGAGAAGAGCATCCATATTCATGAAATACATCTTGAGAACAAGTAAGAAATTAAAGATTCAAGATCAAAGATGAAGCATCCAAACACGAATTCATTATATTTTTCTTTGATTTAATTTCTAATTTTTATCATGGCCCCAAGCTAGGACGAGAAGGTCAAAATTTTCATCCTATAATAGCTAGGAATATATAGTTGTAATATATTTATTGTATTTGTCCCAATATACCATATAATTGATAATATATTTTCTAAAAAACGTAAAACTCATAGAAAAACACAATTTGAAAAAAGATTGTTATGAAGAAAATTCATAGTGTAGCATCCCAACCCAACTTAGGAGGGTTGAGTCATTATCTTGACTTGATAAGCTCAAAATATACATAAAAAGAAATAACAATAATTTAAAAATGATTCTCGTAGATTAACTCAGCAGAAGACTTTACTAAAAACACGAGAATTTTTTTTTAAAAATCGAAAAGCTTAGCATGCAAATTACTAACTCGTGTCTTACCCACATTTGTAAATCAAAACTTTGACATATTTAAAACATTTAATAAGTTTACTTAAGCCAACATCAAAAGTTTCAAAAGGCATCCAACATATTAAACTCATACATATTAACACATATTAAAAATATATATGCTTTTAGGGAGGAGTCCGTACAGCCGGCCACACATCTGTTTCGTCGTAAGTGGGACCTAAAAACGTTTAAACATGACAACACAAAATTTGAGAAATCTTAGTGGATAACGCTTATAAACTATTACGCTAAAAAGTTAACCAATACGCTTAATACTTCATCTCCAAGGTTGAAAGACCTTGCATAACTCCATGGTCCGAAGACCTGGCATCCAAGATTCGTCAACCTAATACTTCACCCGAATGTGTCATTTAGTGTCATCATACTCAACATACTAGTTATTCTAATCAATTTAACTGTAAATAAATGTTACCCACTTTTGACGTTGATTCAAAAGCGGTGATAGCTCCTGAAGTATCCGGTCGTCTCGTACTGCACTCAGTACATTCATAAATACTCAATCTTTAAGTTGCATTTCAATTATATCATAATTATCTAACCTAACATGTTTTAACATATATACTTGTAATATATGTATATCATAAGAACATAACTATAGATTTAAGAGAATTTTAAAGTATATTTTAAAACATGCATCAAATAAACTTGAAGGAAAAAAAATGGTATTTAAATATTTTAACTCATAAAACTCTCATTTGAAAATGACAAGTCAATGGAAGTTAATAATAATTCCTGAGTCAGAAAAGTCAATTAGAATTGTGAGCCCCAAATGTTTTAACAGCTTTTCTCACTTCATAACACTAATATCTTCCGATCGGCAACCGGCGAAGCCATGGAAGGAATTTACAAATCCTCGACTTCAATTGCTGAGTTCAGGAATACCGAGTTCACTCGCTTATCGACCCGGAGACATAGTTCCCATGAGTCGCATGGGGCAGTATCATTCTACGAGAACCGTTTGACATGATATGAAATGCAGGCTTCATAGTATGGCTTCAACGAAAGGTAACAACTCTCGTTCATATTCTAAAAACTTAAATGATTTATCACTTCACACATAAACTCACATTGTATCACTTAATATCAGTTTCACAATATCGTCAAATTGCACTTTTAAAACATAGATAGAAATTTGGCTCAAAATTAGTAGCATATAGGAAGAAAAGACACTCTTCACCACAACAATTTTCATAATTTAAGAAATCATCTAAAATTCATGAAAATAATCATGCATATACATAAAAACCTTTAGTTATCCATGCTAAAACAGTAAAGATAAATTCGAATCACAAAGCTTTAATAAATAATTTACTATAACCAAAAATTGTTCGAAAATGCTCTAAAATTAGTCTGTCTTATGAAATTCACTATAAATCATATAGTAAATGAAAGTTTCTGAAATTAATATCATTAACTCTTAATATCATGTATGTTATCATGTTAAAATATTTTTGAAAAATCATAGTCGATAAATTTTAAAAAATTATTTTTCTAGAGTCTTAAACTGCAAAAACTTAAATTCGAAACAAGACCATCTTTGAAAAATTATAATAATTCATTCACACTCCAAAATTTACCAAATTTTAAATATAGAATCAAAACTTCATTTAGAATAACATACTGGAACAATTTAGAAAATTTGTAATTGACCGAATTTATAAAATTATTTTTCTAAGGTTTAAAATTGTAGAATTTTAATTTGAAACTGGACTATCTTTGAAAAATTATTATAATCATAGACTACTCTAAAAATAACTAAATTTTAACCATAAACTCACGACTTCATGTAGCATAACATATTAAAACAGTTTTGAAAAACTTCATGAATACGATT
Source organism: Scutellaria galericulata (assembly GCA_946896805.1). NCBI lineage: Eukaryota > Viridiplantae > Streptophyta > Magnoliopsida > Lamiales > Lamiaceae > Scutellaria > Scutellaria galericulata. Next base: position 2,134,877 of record OX335797.1, on the reverse strand, counting down.
TTATAAAAATCGACAAAGTGGATTGAAATTTCCAAAGTTTTTCACAATTTGATTAAACCACCTATTTTCTTAAATAAAATGTAGATCCGACTTTTATAACTCTATTAACCTCAAAACAAACATCATAACTCAATTTATCACACATGCAAAGAGTTTAGACAAGATAATCAAACATGCAAAGCCTATTCCAACATGCAATTGCACAATCAACACTCAAATTAATGACATATTCTTGAAGGTCAACCATATAGAACAAGGTATTTAACAAATTTCATCGTAAATCACCCTTGGATCATACATGCAATGAGTTTAGGTGAGGAAATTTAAACATGCAACACTTCTTTCAACATGCATTTGCACTATCAACTCCCAAAAGTGACAAATTTTGATAATAAACCACATAAACAAGATCTCCAACAACATTCATCGCACTTGTTCCAACAACATTCACATCCAAGGATTTTCCTTGGATCATACATGCAAATCAACCTTGAGAACCTAATCATGTTCCTAAAGAGAAGATTGTTACTATGAGTTTTTGAGTGTTTCTTGAATGAAGACTATGATCTCTTGAGCTTTACTTCACTTCTTGTCTTGAAGGGGTTCTTCTTCTTTGCTAAATCTTGAATTTTCAGCTTGTTTAAGGTAGAGATGAAGGCTTTTATGAAGGAGAAATGGGTAGAGAGAAGAATGAGTGACTATGTTAGAGGGAGAGAGCTCAAATGGAAGAGAGAGATATATCATGATCTTTGCTAATGTGAGGGGTAAAATAGCTCAAAGTGGGGTTTCATCTTTATATATATATATATATATATATATATATTACACCCTTAATATAATACATAATTGATACATGTAGATCACACTTGTAATATATATCCATTAGATGTGTCATGATTAGTAGCATTGAGACTTGTGGTGGATTTTGATGGGGGGCGTGGGGATTGAGTGTAGCTCTATCCAATGTGACATGCACAAATAATTGTAATCATGGTAATTATGCATGAATTTATGTTCAAATTACCATATCATATAAGTCATATAATTATGTATGAAAATATGTTTAAAATCTACCTAACTATAATTAAACACATTATAAGTCACATTTCTTATTTTAAATTATTAAAATTATATTATATGTATCTTATCTATTTTTTGTTATTAAAAAATTGTATATGATTAGTATCTTTATACTTAATATATGATTTTATTAAAAAAAATATTGAGTAAATATTTTATTAGTTTCATGACTAAGGATAGACATATATATTATTATTGAAATTTTTAATTAACCAACACAAGTCCCGCAATTGTTCTGAATTCATATATACATATACATACATATGTATATATATATATATATATATATATATATATATAAACACACTTAATCTACTTGGACTAATTATAACAAAAGTTATTTTATAATTTTTTTCACAAATAATTTATTTTTTAAATTTGTGTAGATATGTTTGATTAATTTTCTTATTTGTATTTTTCCTTATTATCTTTTAAATTTCATAATTATAATTTTGTTAAATAATATTCCAATTTTTTATAATAGACATGTGACCATTAATTATAAAATTTTATAATATATTTTTTGTTTATATTTTTTAATCTGTACATTTTAATCTAAATTTACAATAAATAATTCAAGTAAAGATCCTTACAAAAATTGATTTGATATATTTTATGTTAAAAAAAGATTGGTAATGAAATAGTTATTACGGTTTAATTTTGGGTGGAAAATATTTCCATCAACCACCCTTTCCACCAACAAAAGAATATTTGATCAAACGTTATTGTTATTTTTATAAACATTATTTTATTTATTTCATATATGTAATCAATTAAATACAAACTTTTACAAGATTTCTATTTTTTATTTTTATTTCTACATTTTGTTGTGTGTAGTTTATAATTCTTAATAATTAAGTAGTGAATTATTATACTAATAAATAATTTTACATTTTTCATGATCACTTTTAGAATTCTTAAAATAAATTTTATGCATTGTTTTATAGAATTCTTTGTTTACGTTTTTTTTAAGTTTATATATATGTAACTTATAGCTTCAAAATTGGTTTTAAGATTTGCGAGGAAAAAAGGACCTTTTAAAGTAATATTTAGGTTTTTCAAAGCAATTAACTAATTTTTTAAAAATAAAATTTACATATTCCAAAAAAATCACAAATTAGTTTTATCTTTCTTTTTATTGTGACTAAAGTTTTATTACAATTAATTATTGTTGTTGTTATTATTAACAGTTTTTTTATTTGTATATATTATTCGAATTTTAATATTTTTATTTAATTAAAAAATAGTCATTAATATTATTTTTTTAGATGTTTTAAATTATATTTGTTGATTTTACATTCTTAGATTTAACCTCATGAAATTATTATTATTATAGTATTTTTTAATAGTATATAGTTATAACTGAGATTATTGGATTTTTAAATATTATTATTTCATGGTTTATGTATTTTTCTTTTTGAATATTTTTCAAAAATAATTTAAGATTTTTAAAATTATTTTAAAATTTATTGTTCTTAGTTCTATAAATACTTTTCAAAACTGTTATATCATCTTATTATTATATACTCAAAAGGGCCCAAATGAAGGGTCATGCTTTCTACAAATTCTAAAAGCCTAAATGAAAATGTTTCAATCCTATTTGAAGGCCAATTTTATTAGGTTAACTCTCCAATAATATACAAATTTATAGCACACAAGGGGAGCAGAACTCTAGCCACTCAATTGGCACGCGGAAATCATGTAGATCTTTTTTTACCTTAAAATATTGGTTGGAGGTTGCAAAAGTAAACAAAATGTGTAGTATAGATTGTGATCGGAAAAAAAAAAAATTAATGCATAATTAAAAAAACGTACATATTTCCACTGACCTTTTTCGCCTTAAAATGTTGACTGGAGGTTGCAAAAGTAAACAAAATGTGTAGTATAGGTTGTGATCGGAAAAAAAAATTAGAATGCAAAATTAAAAAACGTACATAGTACATATTATTTTTTTGTCTTAAAATGTTGAATGGAGGTTACAAGAGTAAATAAAATGTATAGTATAGGTTGTGATTGGAAAAAAAAAAATTAGAATGCAAAATTAAAAAACGTACATAGCACATATTGAAAAATAAAATTATGTTGAATGGAGGTTACAAGAGTAAATAAAATGTATAGTATAGGTTGTGATCGGAAAAAAAAAATTAGAACGCAAAATTAAAAAACGCACATAGCACGTATTGAAAAATAAGATATAATGTGAACGTGAGCGTCTTATATTGACGTACAAGACAAATCAATTGGCAACCATGTATAGAGGAGCTTTCCTACCACGATTTAATAAAGTCAAGTGTTGTATCTGTTTAGTTGTTTAACTTGTGCCCGTTTGGGTCGATGAACTCGAGCCCAAAGAAAATATAAATTTTAAGGAGTCCATATATTGATATTTCATTTTTTCTCATTCTACATTTAAAAAACTTGTGTTTGCCATTTAACATATTACTTCATCAAATTTGAATTGGGCCACAAGAAGACTTTAAATACAACGCAAAGCCCAATATGGAAACCAATTGCTTCATTGTAGTCTCTTATTTGTTTCTTGTTAGTTAAAATTGATTTTTCTTAATGAGTTAGAAGGATTGGAAGGGAGGAATTAAAGATTAGAAAACTTGCATGATTCAAATTTGAACTCTGATTATCACACAATCTACATTTTTATAAAGGTGGGATATCACTTGAGCTACAAGACTCATGATGTTAGTTAAAATTGATATGATATGATGGGTTAGCACTAGGTGTGGGAATAGGCCAGACCGAGTTGGGCTTCTTATTGGTTGACGAAGGCCTGAAGTATAAATATTAAGCCTAAGTCTGGTCTATTGTATATGAAAGACATTTTTTAAGCTCGAGTCTAACTTGTTTTATGGATAAGTCTGGCCTAAAGCCTATCAAAACTCTATTAAAAGCCTACAAAATTATCTAGTATAAAAAAAAAAATTCAAAAACTAAACTTCCATTAAAACTTAGAGACTTACGCCCAAAAACAAGAAAACAATATAAACTATACAGAATATAAATATAAACTAGACTATATATATATATATATATATATATAACTATAAAAGTTATCAAATATACCGTATTTTATATAAATATTATAAATAGGCCGACCTATTAGACTTTTTTTATGGTCTGATTCTAGCCTATATTCATAAATAGCTCTTGATAAAAAGTCTTAGTCTAACTCATTTACTAAAGAGGCTAGGCCGAACTAGGCCAATAATAGGTTGGGCCATAGGCCCTATCGAGTAGTCTGGATTATTCTCATCCCTAGTTAGCATTGTTCATAAAGTTGTAATTTGATGTTGTTTGTATGTTTGATTTGAGTGTTAAATATTAAGTTAAATGTAATATATGTGTTTGGATTGAGTGATTGTGATTTTTCCATTTGGATTCATATTATAAAATGGGCATTTTTCCCTCAATTCTTAATTCTTTTTCATGCAAATTCATAAATTCAAGGACATTTATGTCTTTTCAAATATAGGTTAAGTAAATCCGCTAAATATGATAGATTAATTTAACCCATGTGGAAAATCGGACCACAATTACATGCGGGTCAATAACCTTATAAACAAACACGGATTTGGGGTGGTTTAAAACATTGAAATCTACCAAACCCACATACCAAACGGACCCTAAGTGGATAACTAAAATATGTTATTTATCTATTTAAGTGGTGTCTGGATTTATATTATCTATATTGTGTCTTTTCTGTGGAAAAATATATATTTTTCCACTAAAAATTAGAGTAGATCTTGAATTAGGATTTTTGGACTAAAATTTTGTAAAATGAAATTATAAAATTAACTATAAGCTACTATCATTTTATGGGAGCGCTTTTGATCTTGAAATTAAGTAAAAAAAATTAATTTAAATCATCATCACGGATATAATTACATGAGTGAGGGTCCATTATACTATAAATCATACTAATTCTCATAAAGTTTTATATAGATTATAGGTAGAGGTGGCAATCAGGTCGGGTTGGACCCAATAATAATAGTATTAACATGAATCTGAACCCGTTTTCATTTTGTGTCATAATTCCTGATCTGGATACGATTCGAAACTTTCGCAGGTCAACCCAACCTAACCCATTTGACACGCAATTATAAATATAAATTTATTTTTAAAAATTTTAAAATGTAATAACACCTTAAATTAAGAGATCTTTTTGAACTAATAAATAAATAGGGAATATAACTCCACAAAATAATAATTTACAAATAAATAGTCCTCAAACAACTACTATTATTTTATCCATTGAATATTTAATTTACAAAACTAACATTACTTATATTATAAAAAATAAAAAAAATAAAAAACGTAAATGTTTATATATCCCAGGGGCACGGATCTTAACATAAGATCCGTGCCCCTGACACGACCCGGCGCATGGGCTGCTCCCACGCGCGCGCACCTGCTTATATATGTTCAGGTATCACGCATTTACTCTTCAGGTATCACATAATGTATTGTGTTCAAGTATCACACATTTACTCTTCAGGTATCACATAATGTATTATGTTCAAGTATCACACATTTTCTCTTCAGGTATCACACATTTATTCTTCAAGTAACACACATTATGTTATACATGTAGTACATGTTTGTAATACCTACAGAACAAATCTGTAATACCCTTAAAATTTTCACTTACAGCTAAGGAAAAAAAAAAGTATTTGGGACGTGGGTCGGGTTAGGGGCACGGATCCTAGGTGTGCCCCATGGATACATAAGACCTGCCTAATAAAAAAAGGGGTTAACAGGCCAACCTTTATGTTGAATTATTATAACCAATCTTATAAGAGTTGGTCTCTTATGAGACTGTCTCACATGCAACATGATTCAAGTATGTCTTTTATAGGTATAAGTATGTATTTTATAAGTATGTTTTTTACAGTATAAGTATGAGTTATTTAAATTATATCTTTTACGACCATAAATATGTATTTTTGTGCTATAAGTGTGCGACGGTTGCACATGAGTTTTTACCATCTTATAATTAGATCCGAGGAACTCTTACATGAGTCCTACTAAAAAAAAGTCCATCTAACATGGAAAAAAAAAAAGATTAGAGCGTAATTAGCGTACACAACAAATAACAATTATATGCAAAATAAATAATATTTTATTTTCCAGTGTTTTATTTTAAAAAATAAATAATATTCGCTTCATATTCTACTACAAAGGGGGCATGGATCCAACTTACATTAAAATTAATTTGGCTTATTTTATCACTATTAATTATTATTATTATTATTTAACGAGAGTAGTAGATAAGAATCTTTTATTTTTTCCATTAACGACTGGATTAGTTTGTTAATTATGTATTAATTATAATTTGCAATAATAATGCAGTACATTAATGAGGAAAATAATATTAATGATTTTGTGAAATAATGACGTGGCATGATTAATTGAATGTTAGCATAAGAATAATGGAACATTGTCCCAAACCTAGGTTACATCCCAATATCCCATGAACGTGTTATGTTGCTCGAGGGCCGCCCATAATTTCTTGTCTTTTCCCATGATTTTAAGTAAAAGCCAATAATTATCCCTAATTGATTGAATCTATGGCACCAACATTTTCTTTTATTAGTGTGCTATAATATTTGATTAAATTTATTTATTTTTCTCTTTGAAAAAATATTGAATATTGATACTTAAAACATGTGTTGATGTATATACCACTTATTGTGCCAAAATATACCGATCAAAACCCGTCCATCGAGAAGTGTTCTTGGATGATATCTTGGCCCGAAAATGGATAGGATATGGTTAGCAATTTCATGTAATGTAAAAAAAAAAGCTCTCAAATATCTATTACAAAATATTTTCCACACTGAGCTACTTTTAGCTGACCTGAACGAGTAGCTCTTGACAAAAGACACCCGAGTCACATTATTTGCATCTTTCTGTCTCCACTCTATTTATCTCATCTCATTTATTGCTTAATATATATTAATTGTTTGGCAAATTCCACTTAACAGATTTTATATATCAACACCACTAATATATCAAAACCAGAAGGTAGCATATAGATAAAAGAACTAAATTCCCTATTAATTAATAAATAGGTAGTAAATATTATTGAGGGTGCTCCGTGCTCGATTAAATATAGACACAAAATAATTCTTCGATCAAATTCATTGAGTCTTTTTAATATAATTGTTATTAAACAAAACATCTTCAATATATTTTGATCAAGTCATGTATTCGAATTTGAAACTTTATTTCAAATATGTAGTCAATATGTTAGATAAGTATTTTGTGGTAGTGCATAAAAAGATCATCATTTCATTCATTTGTAGATTTATATGACAATTTTCCAAATTATAGTAGTATTATAATAAATGATTTTTATCGAGGCCCAAAAAATAAGTTAATTATCAATGCGGATACGAAAGATAAATCTTATCAATTTGAAAGATTCAAAGTTATTAAATTAAAATATCGCAAAATATTAATATTATATTGGATATAATATCGCAAAATATTGATATTGGATGCGGACTAAACTTATTAGGAACTGAATCAATAATATCCTAATAATAAATCTTCAAATGTATTTTTTTTGGATAAAACATAAAATCAGATAAGATGAAGGACCAGAATTTGGTCACATATTCCAACCACCCTAGTGTGACGGATGTATACTCCCGAGTCTTCCAAGTCATGGTCATGTAGAGACAATGTTATTAATAAATTAAATAATTGATTAAATTTTCTTTTAACAATATTATACAATTTACGATAGTGAAAATTTTATTTTGAAAGGATTAACTGTTGAAAATTAAACTTAATTTTAGATACTTTAATTATTAAAAAAAAAAAAAACATTAGAAAGTAGGCGTAAAGAATAGACCTAGCTGTCCCCACACTTTAGTTAAATATGCTTTAAAGAAAAACATTAGTTAAGATTGTGATTATATAATATTCAATAGTTAATTATTTGTTCTAAAACTATAATTGATGTGATTGTCCATTGATGATTACAAATTAATTGTAATAACTACCGACATAGCTCAATTCATCATTTCTAATTAGTTATGATCTTGCCTCGTGTGTATAGACTTGTTTTCTTCTTTTGGAACTCTATATATATGGTTTATTTTTTATAAATTTTTTTAGTTTTTTGAAATAATATGATTTTCTTTTCTTATAAAGTAATATTTATTTATCTCAATTGCTAATATACTCATATTTAATGTGTATTATTAAAATTTTGAAAAAAAAATACTATTATATATAGCATTCTAAAGAGAATAATACTCATTAAATAGAACAAAATACTTTTTTCGTCCTTCTCTAGAGACGTTGTCCAATTTTAGTCATTTTGTTTTCTGATCATCAATTTTAGTCCTCTTAAATCTCCGATTGTCCAATTTTAGTCCGATTGTCCAATTTTGGTCCTCCTAACTCGATTTTCCGGTTAGCTCCGGGCGAGTGCACAACACTCGCCCCCAATTTAAACAAACCCCTGAAAATATGCTGATATGGTGCATTTTTTCATACGTGGCATTCTTTTTTGAATTTTTTTCATCCAAAATTCCACATCAACCGCCATGTCATTATTTATCCGGACAGCTGACAACGTCCATTAAATATGAGCATCATACCAAGTATATTAACTTTTTTTGTGTGTGAAAAACACTAAGTATATTTACTTAATTATCATTTCCCATAACTTTCTCAATTATTGCTAAAAAATCAGTTAACACACACACACACACACATATATATATATATATATATATATTACCTACAAGATATGGAGAGTAATATTATATTTCATATGTATTATATGATAACATCACTTTACATGTATTTTTCGAATCAAATTAGTCAATAAATTTTTAACATTACAAAATAAGATTCAATAATATGATCATCAAAGCTGAAATTGATTTTTATAAAAACGTCAGAAAAATCATAAAATACAAACTCATTTATATCACAACATAATATTTATATAAGATCGTTATATAAATATAATTAAGAGAGATTGAGCCACCAACCACATTAATTCTCCTCGAATCGGGAAGAAAAAAGAAGAAAAAGATTAGTTGAAGTTTCTTTATTCATGTGAAATGGCAAAGTGGAAAAGGAATTTTAAAAGCGAAAAAGAGAGAATTTTGAAATATATATAGTTTTTGTTTAAGGAATTTGCTTTTCTTTTTAATACTTTATTTAATTGACAATATGAACGAGTAACGACCATTTCGATGTGGGCCCGAACATTGGGAGATGCCAGAAAACGTTACCTTAAACAAAACGACATAGAAGTGATGACGTGTCAAAATATGAATGGGTTCGTCAACAGGTAATCAAAACCCCTCAAAACTAATCACCACGTGGCGCTCAAATAGGGGAGCAAATCTCGGACGCTTTAAAACGACTCCACCTCATTGCTGCCACTAATCTATGGCCCAGTGGACCATAAGGATTTTTTTTTTTTTTTTTTTTTGAAAATTCACATGGTTAAATAACTTAAATTGCATTGAAATTATTTATAAGAGTGAAGCTATACATATTTTAAAAAATACTAATCACATCTCATTGTTTTGATTTAAGGTGTGTAGTGTTTTTTGTGAAATTACAATATTGTCATCCAATTATATGGCGTGGTTGAATGTTTAAATAAAAATCTATATAAATTGTGATGACATTGTAATTTATTTGAAAGGTTAATTAAGAGAAGATCGTCCCATAATTAGTTTGCTGATGTTTGAAGTTAGCAATTGAACTATAGAATAAAATTTATGAAATGTGTGGGTTAACTAAGAGATTTTTTCTTATTACTTTTAGTTCAAAGACATTAACATTGAATTGTTGTTAATATAATGGGTTCGTTATATAATACACAAACACAAACAAAATTAGGTATCATGTAAAATTAATGACGTTCATAATTCAAATTACGAGATATAATCTAGCCTAACATAATGTTGGAAATGATAATTTATTTTCTAATATTTTTTATCATGCATGTGATCGGACTGTACAAACGAGATCATTTACTCCAATATATGTTTTATAAAATATTTCAAAACAACCATTACACGTATTTTAAAAATATTATGAGTTAGTCTTTTAACATACTCATGTTTTTATGTAATATAAAAAAATACAACTAACATAACTAAAAGATATAAGTACATAACTAAATATATGACTAATATAACTAAAAGGTATAAAAAGAAATTATATAAAAATATGATTATATTGATATAAAAATATATGTAATATCATCCAAAAATGTAATGAAATTCTTCATTTTCTTTCTTTTTTTTCTAAATTCCAGTACATAAAGGTTATGATTTTTGTACATAAATGTTATAATAATATAATATAAATATTATACTAATACAATATAAATGTAACACATGAATTTAAAAAAAAAAAAAATCAAAAGTGCGCTGATCCGAATCGGGTCGACCCAATTATATGGATTTAGTTCCATGTAATTGGTGCACAAAAGATTTTATGATATTATATTGTATGTAATGTTGATTTATATTTTCTCATTTAAATTCTTAGATTATAAAAGTTCTATCTCCTTACATAATAAAATTTTCTCTTTTGCTTCTACGTAGATTCATATTTTTTTCATTTAAGAGTTCATCCCTTTATGTTGTAAGATTTTTTCCCTTGCTTCATAAAATTTAGTCTCTTTTACATTCCAGAACCCTACTTTCAATTTATAAAATAACTCAAGTTTAGAATAATTTTTTTGTAAAATGACAAAGTTCAACCATCGCAAACAATACTTTAATAACCTGAACATCATAAAATTAAGAAGATTGAGAATACTTTTATTTATAATAAGTACTAAGATATAAATAAAACAATATTTTTCAATAATTCATATTAGATGAGTTGATTTAAGGCTATGTTTGAAAGGGAATTCACATGATAGAATTTTGAACTTTAAAATCTTAATGTTTGTTTTTATTTATTTAAATTTGGATCACAAAAATTCAAATACAATCAATACTACTTATATTATAATTGTTCAATCATTACCAAATATATTTTTTCATAATAAATATCATATCAACTCAATTTTTCACAAAGAAATATTATATCAATCCTCATTTTTCAATATTACTTTGACATCACAATATAATCATACCATATTAAATTCTCATACAAACATACATTTTCATTATTCATATTTACTACATAATCCATAATTTTATTAATAGAATTTGTCCAATCCCACATAATTTCCTTCCAAACGAACCCTAATTTTCTCGAATAAATAATATATTAGAAGTTGGAATCCTTTCACAGCCGAACTTTTGGAGTTTTAGAGTTCGAATATAAAGGTTCACTTTATTTCTTTTTCTTATTCTTTTAAATTAATAATACTACTATTTTGTGAAATAGACAAAGTTCAACTAAAAAGCAAGTATCCCTTGCATACTTATTCACTTTTCCTAAATTTCCCTCACACGTAATGCTCGTTGCCAAACACACCCTACAATTGAGTTCAAAATCGAATATGCGAATAAATCAAAACTGGGATTATAGGAATTAGGAATAGTCGCAATTCCTTCTCCGTGTTGAATTCAATTTTCGGAAGCTTCAAATTGTTAGGGCTCTCAAACTCTATAAATACAACTCCCTCTCTCTATCTTTGTTTCTTGAAAGCTGCGAACACACTCTCTCCTCTCCATCTTTCTCTCTCCTCCAAGTCCCCTTTCTCTCTCTACAACAAATCCTCTCAAGCATGATCCAACAAGTGAACTCGAGTAAAACAATCAAGTTCCTCTACAGCTACGGCGGTAAAATCGTCCCCCGCCCTACCGACGGCAAGCTCCGGTACATCGGCGGCTTCACCCGTGTTCTCTCCGTTGATCGTTGCATTACCTGCTCAGGTTCGTTAATGCTGTTCCGTTTTCGATTTGTTCGTGATTTTTTTAATTCTGTGTTTATTTCGTGCGAAATTGATTTGTTTTTAAATTATGTACAGAGCTGTTGATGAAATTTGGGGAATCTTGTGGATCTTCCATGGATTTGAAGTGCAAATTACCGACGGAGGATTTGGATGTGTTAGTTTCAATCAAATCGGATGAAGAGCTGAGAATTGTGATCGAAGAGTACGAAAGAGTTTCTCCGGAGGCGAAAATCAGAGCCGTAGTTTTTCCGATCAAATCTGTGAAGAAAGCCTCTCCTCAGCCGTCGATCGTCTCTAAGAAAGTCTCTCAGCCGTCGATCGTCTCTAAGAAAGTCTCTCAGCCGTCGTCTCCGGTCTCGTGTTTCGATTTCCCTTCTATTTCAAAATCCAACGTGGCGGCGCCGTTCGCCCCACTCCATAAGCAAGCCCCGCCGCGCGCACCGGTCTTCCGGCGTGTATCTCCGGTTTTCCGGTACCCTAGCGCCGCCGCCGCAAATCATTGCTGTTATGAAGCAAAGCCGAGGCATATCTACCCCGTGCCACACCGGAATTGTTCTCATTAGTCGTAGGAATCAAAACAGAGGAAAAAAAGAAGTTATTTCCATTTTTTTCTGTGCTTCTTTTTTTCTCCATATATAACAAATTGAAAAAAAAAAAAAAAAAAAAAACAAAGTACAGTGATTTACGCCTGAGAATACGAAGAATTGAATTCGGTTTTTTCTATTAAACATCTTGAAACTTGAGGTCTTCTGTTTTCTCCATTGACGGACATTTTAACGATCGTTATTTTAGCTTCTAGCTTGACACTTCCTTGGCGTTTTCCGTTACAATTGGACACCATAAATTTTGTTTCTATACGGCGCCGTTTGTGTCGTGGTGAGCACGCGACGTGTGGTTTCTGTTGGTATTTTCTGTTAGGAGGTTAGTGCGTGTGCCACGCGCCAATATTGCTAATTCTTTGCGAATATATATTTGTGCTTTTATTATTTGTTTATTGAATTTCTTAATTATATTGACTGTATTTAATTGCCTCTTGCAGGTCAATAATGGAGGATCAGATTTGCCTAATTTGGTGATTAGTGTATTCAACTGGGATTAATGGACGCCTGGCTTAATTGAGGGTTTCTTTGACCTAATTGATTCCTCGCTACCTTAAATGCATATGATCAATTATTTATGAGATTTTCTATGATCATCTCATGAATACACATTTAGATAGATGTAGATTAGGGGTAAACAAAATCGGTCGATTTGGTCTAAAACCAAATTGAAAAAAATCAAAAGCACCTAAATCAAAAGTCGAACTGAATCGATGATTTGGTCTAAAACATAATTGAACGGGAAAAAACAAAATCAAATCTATTCGAAGAATTTCTCAATTCGAGTTAGTTTTTCATTTTCGATCTAAGATGTCATTTGATTTAATATTTAAGATGGGTAGTCCACCGTTTGGAAGAATAGAAGTTTGAAAAATTATTGAGGTTAGTAATAACTAATAAGATTCAATATTGGTCAAATTTTAAGTTACTAAAATATGAGATGTCAAATGTTAATATTGTGAAGTCAAAGTTAATGATATTTTCTATATATATGTGTGTGTATTTAATATATTCCACCTATCATCCTAAATTAATGTTAAATTTCAAATATATTTATATGTGGTCGTGATTATTTAAAAAATGAAGAATGATATAATTAAAGGCAAAGTAGGTATGATTTGAAATGTGGGTACTAGGAAGGAGCTAATTAGGTAAGTTGGGCAACTATGAATTCCGTGTTTATTACGTGTATTTGTGGCCTATTGGGCTTAACCAAACAATACCAAGAATATACCTTATATTCTACCTTCAATTTGCATCAAGGGACAATTTATTTAATATTCAAAGGATTTTCAAATGTGCAAGCTGTCAAGAAAAGAAAAACCCATAATCTTTTTCAATTTGTGATATTTAATTCTGGTATCTAATTTCTAATTTCAATACACAATTAGATATCCGAATTAACTACTGTAGGAGTGAAAATCTTGGAAGATTTTGTCACATTAGTAATTATAATGTTAATACGATTCTAACGTATGATGATATGATTTGGAAATACTGTTGAGAATTTTGAGTAATTGTGGTACTAGTCATATAAATTAAATATGAATTATGACTAAATTGGACTATGAGATAATGTGTTTTGTATCGTAACACGACTAACTTTATTTTCACAGTGGTGAAATTATGCTAAATGGCTAAACAATAATAGATAAAGTAACTATTAATCTAACATCATAATATTTAAAGAAAATAAGATAGTGCCTAGGATGGACATATGATCTTTATGTATGGGTTCGATTATACATAAAAATCTCATAATATTGTAATAAACTAATTAGTAGGATTCATGTAAAGATAATTTTACATATCTAATTGTGTGAGATGGTCTAATCCACAATCTATAACTTATATTAGAGATTGATTTGTAAAAATAAATTATATACGTAAAATAATTTCATATAAGTTATCGTGATTTATTAAAAAAAAAAAAAAGCAACACAATTACATCAAACAATCTATTTTATGAAACTTCTGAAGTCAATGATAATTTAGTCAGAATGTCTTCAAACTTGGAGTAATATTTGAGTTAAAGTTTTATCCCTTCTAATATTTCACATCCTTTACACAAGTTGACCAAAATTACACTCATTGACAAAATCATAGCTAAGCTGATAATCTTAAAAGAATAGATAAAATTAACATCTCCCAAATGCTATATATGCTATTAGGCCTTCAATTAATCACAGTATAGGTGTAATCATGTACACGGAATTTCAACAAAAGCAAATCAAGAACAGGGATAACAGATGGAATATACAATGCATAACATTTCAATAATGCAAATTTACAAACAATATTAAGGTTTTCATGGCATTCTTTTATGGTAATTCCCATTCTTATGTTAAGAATCTTAACCAACTCTCATAAGATATTTTTTTTTCTTGTTTTCTTTATTTTTATTTTTTTTTAGTCATTTTGATCAATTAATTATACCCTTGATGCATGATAGGATGGTACGACAAACGTTTGTGTGGTATGGACTAATGTAAATGAAATGACTCAATTGTATTGGTACAGGATATGATGGTACGACCTAAATTTTGATGGTATGGATTAATATGTATTGTATGATGAGAAGGGTAAAAGTATCAAATATTGTCTCAAAAAGAACTAATTATAAATTGTTGCTAAAAAATAACATTTTGTTCTTCAAGTCATCATAAATGAAACCACCCAATTCGTTTTCTATTATAGCATAACAAACGTTTGCATTTGTCATAACACAATCTAGAACAGATGTTTAGAAAATTACATAGAGAGGCTGCAATAGGAATCACACAAAATCACGGCGCGTGCACGATTTAGACAATCGCAAACTTCATTGTGCAGTATATCAAGACACAAAGAACTCGAGATTTTGTACAAGGGGAATAAGGAATGCGATGCTCGTCAACCAGTTTCCTGGTCGAATTCATCACCTTCAGACTCCTCTGCGTTGTCAGCATCATCATCATCGGCATCATTGTCGAAATCTTCTTTATCATTATCAACTGTAGTCTTCCCAAAAATGATTAAGTTGCTATTAGCCTTCCTGATTTCGTTGCACTGTGAAAGTAACAAAATTTAAGAAAGATAAAATGGTTAAACTGTTCGAGTGATCAAACAGAATTAGGATCAGACGATTTCATTTTGTGAATAAGAAAATGAGAGTTCTATTGAGAAGTGAACCATACCAACTTATATTCATACTAAAAAGAATGTTGTTTTAATCATCTTGAGACACGAATCTCTAATAACACAAACCATTCAGATTTAACGACAAACTCTAAAGAGATATCAAGTTATGACCAAAAGTTTACACAAATCAGGTGATTCAAATCATAATTACTCACAAATCGGCCATCTCTAAAACACTTTTACATGTAAAGCTAAATCACAAATCTACAACTCCTCTAATTGCTTCTTGTTTTATGTATTTGTTGATTCAAATCATAATTAGAATATTCTCTAATCGTCTTAATCCAGAACACATTAACATGTAAGGAAAAATTAGAAATCTACTACTACTCTAACTGCTTCTTGTTTTCTGTATTTGTCGATTCAAATCATTATCAGAATATTCACAGATTGTCTTATCCCATCTCTAAAACACTCTAACAAGTAAAGCTAAATCTCAAATCTGCAACTCCTCTAACTGCTTCTTGTTTTCTGTTTTGGTCCATTAATTCTGTATCTCATCGACATTGCACTACCATCAAAGTGTGTAAACACTCCAATTCCCAACCAATATAAAGCTCTTACGAAACGATTCACTAATATCATTTGTAAAGACAAGAACTCTTATATTCCATCAATAGTCAAATCTTAGATTGTTTGAATGCTCTAAGGGATGATAATGGTGTGTGTTACCTAGAGTTTGTTCAGTGGGATGTTGGATAATGTAAGATGTTTTGCAAATTAAGCATTTAGTTAGATTGCAAAGATAGTGGATAGTCATAGTTCACTCCATTTTGTCTCATTCATTTAATGAAGATGTCAACTATAGATGTGAGTTTGATGAACCCTGAAGTATAGATTCTCTGTGAGTCTTGTGAGCTCTTGAGAGTCGGTAACTTCTTGAGGGCAAACAACTAGGGCTCTACAAATCGCCCGCAATAGTATCTGAGTGCATTCTGTTATAAGAATCCAACTTTTTAGTAGAATTCTATTCTTGTACATTACCACGTTTTTCACATTGAATTCATGTGCATACCACTACTTGTCTCCAGAAAAGGAGACTGACTTTACTAGTTTAGATGGCAGCTAAGGCCATTGGAATGTCAATTCAAGACACCCATATTCAACGGCCACTGCATCACTGAGAATCATAAATTTTCGAAAGACCTCATCCCAAGAACCTACACACCTCTTCTGCCCCTTTTCTCCCCAAAGAAAAACCTAAGCTTTTCAGTTCGAAGTTAATTGAATCGGTGGAACAACAATTAATGCTGTAATTATCCTATCTACTCCAACATAATCCTCCCAAGTTTCTGGCTTCCTAAAGCTAGCTAATCAAAAACTAGTGCAAATCATGAATAGCTAGTCTCCTTGCACAAAATCACAAACAAACATACATACAATTTTTCACCTCTCATTTAACCTAATTTCACCGCAAACACATGAACTAGATTCAGAATCACACACCACATACATTCATCAATGGACATAATTCAGGATTTTCTGATCAAGGGCAAACCTACTCATAATTAGGGATCACAAATTATCAAAACATTCAAGCATTAATTAAGCTCGATGCGCTTGAGTGTAAGAGAGAGAAACCTTCTCTTCGTACTCGGCCTCTTCCATGGCGAGAAGGAGCTCGTCGTTGTGGGGCTGCGGCCACTGCGCCGGAAGCAAATACGACGTCGGAATGACCCGGGTCGACCATGGGTACTGTGTCATAAACGCCGGGTACTGCATTTTCCGATGAGTGTTATTTTTCAAATTTGAAAATGGCGAATAAATTAATATCTTGCTTTATAATTGAGTGGGCCCCAAAGCCCATCAAAATATAAGCCGAACTATTTCGGGCCCATGATATATGGCCCATTTATTCATGTGTGCATTGGCCCTTCATATACAAAAGTTTAGCCCATTTGACTAACCCAAAAGAGAGGGCCCAGATACTTGCACATGGACATGGTACATTTTACATCAATTTACATATAAAATAAATACACACATATCAATAAGAAATAGTATTCTCAAATATCAGTTTTCTACAAATATATGCTTAATAAAATCTTAGGAAAATGCATCGTAGCAATTTTTTTTAAAAGGAATTCAATAAATTCGAGATATTAAAAAAAGCTGGTGATTATGGTAACTAAAATGCTCTCAATTTCAAATATATTTCGACTACATTTAATTTGGAATTAAGATGAAGATAGTTAATTATTTTTTAAAATCTTGACACATATAGGCATTAATATTTAATATTTATAACGTAATAAGTGAAGTAGACGCGTGCAAACAAGCACATGAGCTTACACACTTTTAGTAGTTCTTCTTTTTTGCTTTTTCAGAAGAAAAACAATGTTGTTGGATATATTTTTCTTTAATGAATTGGTAAGCAATTTAATTGGCATATGGTTGGCTTGAGCAAAAGTGGAATTCACCTTGCACAAACACTCAAATACTCAATATCAATTTAGAAAGAAAAATATATATATCCCAAAATAAGTGTTATTTTAGAATTTCAAGATATATTTTTCAATAATCTACTAAAAATATCCTCATTTACTCCTGTCAAATTAAAGATGATTGTTAAGAGGAAAAATATAAAACCTCCACAATAACTATACTTAACCAGGGGTAGATCAATCTGTATATCATCTTTTTTAATTTGTGTGAAAACACCTAAAATGACATTTATTTTGAGACAAATGGACTTCAAGAAAGTATATGAGAATCGTATTAATGAGACATAACTCCATTATTTACAACATAAATGCATTTTTACAAATCAACTTTTATTTTGTAGCTAATGAATTGATCTGTCCTCACAAAATTAAATTCATGAGAAAACCTCTTAAGAATTCTCATCTTCACTTTATTACAGAATATGAGATACTCTTATTTTCTTTCTTCCTTTAAAAAAAAAAAAAAAAAAACTTCTAATATCCACAATATATAAGGATACTCCAAAAATGCTGATATATCATTTACCTATAAGTCTACATGCATATCCAATGTCCCATTTTAAAATAACTTTTTTAATTGTTTTCATAATGCATTCACCGTTTTTGACTAATATTGGAAAATCATAGAAAAAGTTGCATTGCATTAAAGAAAAAATAGAATGAAATTACTTATAGGTGATACTATAGAGTATAGACTCAATAATTTTCAAGTAAACTAACATATCTTAGGGTTCATAGCTCAATTTATAGAAATATCTAGACATCTCTATATATTTTGAAAAAAAAAAAACATATATAAAATTATTTTACAAATATTATTGGATGAGATCAATACAGTAACTAAAATCAGTTTTCACACATTAATCTTTATTTTGTGGATTATATATAGTTGGTGAATCAATCTTATGAAATTAGATTTGTGAAACAATTTTACAAGAATTATACTCTTAATATTCATTATACTTACGTATTGATGATAGAAACTCAATTTAAATATGATTTGCTAATAAATTATGAATATTGCATATCCTAGTCCTCATAATATAGTTTGGTTTCACTCTTGCAGATGGGGTTTCATACTATTTAAATTCTCAATACTTTCACTATTGAATTCGTCAATTTTAACAATAATCTTTCCTAATCCATTAAGATTAAAAGAAACCATGATTTTTTATGAATTAAGAAACTATATCAAATGTAGTTTAAATTATATATATATATATATATATATTTATTTATTTATTTATTTATTTCGAGGTGGAACACTTCCCTAGTCTTATTTCACCATAATAACACATACAATCTTCTATTACATTTCACACAAAAACTTGCGTAAAACGGTCATTAATTAACACATCACGTATTTTAAATACCATAAAACATAAGACGTAATATCAAATATAATAAAAAAATCCGGATCAACGATGAAATGCAAAACAACTTTGCATTTTATTAATGGGATGGAAATAATATCATTCAATAAAAATATTATATTATTATTTGAGAATCGAGAATAAAGATGGATAATGATTTTTTAAAATATCTATTGTTATCTTTTTTAATGCATATCCAAAGATATGGTCCTCACCGTTTCAAAGTCCAAAACAAAATCAAGAAAGCCTTTCTCCATTTGAACTAAAATGGTTTTCCAAAATTCAACATATCCAAAAAATTAAATAATAATAATAGACTCAAAATGATCTCATTTGTATGTATTATTGTCAAAATTAATTTATCAAATAAATTAAAAATAAAAACAGTAAAAATAAAAGAAAATAGATACTCATCTATACTATATATTAAAGTAAGAAAGTTGACAAAAATTACAAGATTGTCACTTTCCCGTCTAAAAGTGTCATGTCAATAAAAAAAAAATTGTAAATCTTACTTGATAAGTTATTCTTTAATAATAATAATAATAATAATAATAAAAGGATTAATCTTACTCTAAAAGTTATTCTATAATCTATATAAAGCTAAGAGATGAAGAGAAAGATACATTGATTTTTTAAATTTATGTAAAACTAAAAAATGGAGAAAAATATAGTGGTTTCTCGACAAAAGAGAGATGCATAGAGAATGGGGGAAAATATATATATATATATATATATATATATTTAAAGAATGAAGAAAAAATAACTGTAAGTATAATTAATTCTCAAATCTATATTTAAAAAAAAAAGAATTATACAAGATTTGCTAAACACTCAAAGATAGAAAAATTCTTCCATATCTTATTGTCTAAATAAATAAATAAAAGAACAAAACAAAATTGTAAATATAATGATTTCTCAAATTTATATAAAACTAAAAAAATGAAAGAATACAAAATTTGCTAAACATTTAAAGGTAAAAAAATTCTTTCAGATCTTATTGTCTCATATCTTCATCAAAGGAGATCCCACCAAATATCTTTATACACTAAATACAAATTGAACAAATAATTTTGTGAGAGGTAAATGAAGAAATGACGTAAGAAAACTATATATGATGATACAAGTATGCGAGTGGAATATATAAATTATAAATAAATAAAAAGGAAGAGTAATTATTATAATTGAAGGAAATATTATTGTATATAATAATTTTAATTTGACGAAAATATAAATCAACAAATAAAATAAAAAATATTTAAAAATAAAATTAACAATTAAAATTATTAAAGTTATATGACAATTTGTGCAACGCACATGAGTAATATGAAAAATTATTTATACATAATACATGTTTTAAATTAAAATAATAAAAGATGTTATAAATAATTTATTCGTATATGCAATTTTATTATATTATCACAAATTATAAATATAAACAAAGTAAATAATAAACCGCGTTGCGCAGGTCGACTGCTAGTATTCAACAAATCACTTCACCGCCTTGTTCCACTGCAACTATTTTTACCAGCCCATATTCCTCGTGTCGCTTTCTGCACACCCCCACGTCTTCCATGGCTTCTCTATAAAGCTTATGCTTGATTACCAATTTAAAGATAGATACGCGCCATTGAAGAATCTCAATAATGAGGCTGTGTGTGAATTTGGTGGAGGGGCGAGGATGGGGAGTGAAGAATTCGTATGTAAAGCTACAGCTCGGAAAACAGAAGTCGAAGACGCGGCTGTTGAAGAACACTGAAAATCCGCTTTGGAATGAGGAGTTCATGTTCAGAGTGCACGATTTGGAGGACGAGCTGGTGGTGTCTGTGTACAAATGCGATGATGATGAACAGCACGGCTTCTTCCATGTTTCTCCGGGGGAATTGTCGGGTCGGGTTGTGATTCCGGTTTGGAGTGTTGCTAATGAAGAGAATCGGAATCTGCCTCCTACTTGGTTTTCTGTTGAGAGGCCTAAGAATGCCAAATTCGTGGATAAGGATTGTGGTTAGTTTTCTTATTTGAGATCAATTCGAAAATGTTGCTGTGATTTGATTTGATGCTGTTTTAGGGTTGGAATTGGGATTCATTCATTAGTTCTAGCTTGTTGATTACTGTATATTATGTTAGTTTATTTGCAATCAAGGTGATAAAATGAGCTTCATTTTGCTTTGATTTGTTTAGCTTAGATGGTTTTGAGTGGATGATTGTTATCTAAGTTTATGGAAGTGATGGAAAAGATTGCTTTGATTTGCAGTATCTAATTTTGTTGAAGGAGTTGAAATTGGTTCAAGGCCACTTTGCTATAAGTATATTAGTGGATGAAAGAGTGTTGTGGAATAGCTTGTATATTTTCAATGACGATGCATTTTGGTTTTGCGTGATGGTGGAAGAGAGTGAGTTGCAATTTCCTTTAACATGGCTGCATTATGTTGTAGAGGGTACCAACTAGCATGATGTTTAGGCGTATTTGCGATAGCATTTTCGTCCTTGAAGGAGAATGCTTCATGTGATGGTGGTTGCCTGCAGTTGTAGCTCAATCATTATTTTCTGTCGTTACAATGTATTTTAGCTGCTTAAAAATAACAGCTAAATATAGGATAGTGGGCTAACATGGCATCAACATTATGCTTTGGGCCTTCAGCTTTCAGCTCTCCTTGTAAGCTTTAAATGGCTTCTATTAAAATTGCTTTTCATTACTATTTCAATTTGGGTTTCTAAAGGTCTGTTGGTCTAGATACATTGACCTAACCGAAAACAATGATTTATTTTTCATTGAAAAGTTTCTGGAAAAGGAAATTGTAACTTATAAGTACATTTGTTATTCTGTGCTGTATACTATGCTGCTTCTCAGTACCTGTAATAGGTTTCTTGAATTCATTCATGCTTGTTCATAGCTAGATTGTAGAACAAATGATGTATTGAGAAGTTGCTTAAGTGCTTGTTACACTAAAGATTTGATCCAGTTTTGGCTTTAGGCAATATCTTCGAATTCGAAATGATTGAACTGCCTATTGTTTAAATGTAGGCAAACTTCTTCTTGCTCTATCCCTGCATGGAAGATATCAGGACAATTCAACTGAGAGCAATAGCTTTTTACATTGGGAAGGTAAGTTTTCATCGACTCATGATGCTCATCCATCCAAAAAAGCCCATGATGGGAAACATTTGATGAAGGCACTTGCTGGTCGTTTGGAGAAACTTTTTAGTAATAAGGAGGAAACACCACGGAACGAGAATTCCTCTGAGATGTCTACGCCTTCAGATTATGAAGATTGCGTGGTTGAACCTCCTAACGACTCTAGCTTCCAAGAATTGATTGAACTCGCACAATCCAGGAATGAAAACAGAGAAATGCCAGAGAATCTGCAGAGTGGCATCCTTCTCAATCAAACTTATGTAGTGTCCCCAAAGGATCTTAATATGGTCCTCTTTGCTCCAAACTCTGAGTTCCAAAGAAATTTGGCAGAACTGCAGGGAACAACAGATGTTCAAGAGGAACCTTGGAGATGGAAATCAGAAAGTGTATCATGTTTGAGAAGAGTTGTTACATATACTAAAGCAGCAACTAAACTGGTTAAGGCTGTTAAAGCCACTGAAGAGCAGACCTATGTAAAGGTTGATGGAAACGAATTTGCTGTTCATGTTAATGTGAGCACACCAGATGTTCCATATGGGAATTCTTTCAAGATTGAAATTCTTTATAAGATAATGCCAGGTGTTTTGTCATCTTCAGAAGAGGAATCGGCTCATCTTGTCGTATCTTGGGTTATTAACTTCACTCAGAGTACCATGATGAAGACGATGATTGAAAGTGGAGCAAGACAAGGCTTGAAGGAGAGTTTTGAGCAATTCTCCAGCTTACTATCTCAGAAGTTTAAAGTAGCAAAAGCTGCAGATACTTCAGACAAAGATCATATTTTGGCAACCATGGAGACTAAGCACCAGTCTGATTCAAAATCGGCAATTCAGTACTTTTGGAATTTCTCCGTGGTTTCAACCGTTTTTATGTTATTATATGTCCTTGTTCATATATTCCTTTGTGAACCGAAACTACAAGGTTTAGAATTTGATGGGCTTGATTTACCCGATAGTTTTGGAGAACTTATCACCTGTGGCATCTTGTTCCTTCAATTGGAACAGGTTTATAACATGGTTTCACATTTTGTGGAAGCCAGGCTACGAAGAGGTAACCACTTATGTGTATTCTGAAGTTGTTCAAATTTGGTTCCACCATTTAATGTTTTCCATTCCCCTCTTCATTTGGATACATTATAATGTCAACAGGAAATGACCATGGAGTCAAAGCAAATGGTGATGGATGGGTTCTTACTGTAGCTTTGATTGAGGGTGCAAACTTAGCTTCAATGAATCCAACAGAAATTCCAGATCCTTATGTTGTGTTTACTTGCAATGGCAAGACAAGAACCAGCTCGGTGAAGCTTCAAACACTTGATCCTCAATGGAATGGTATATCTATGTGTTCTTTGGTTATTTATTCTTATTCTTTATTTTGGGTGATATATCTGGTATAGGAGTCATCTCTGCAATTTTATACAGATATATTAGAGTTTGAGGCAATAGAAGAACCCCCTTCTGTAATGGATGTAGAAGTTTTCGATTTTGAAGGTCCATTCGATCAAGCTACCTCCCTCGGGCATGCCGAGATCAATTTCTTGAAGCACACAGCTGCAGAACTTGCTGATATGTGGGTCCCTCTGGACGGAAAACTTGCTCAGTCTTCTCAGTCAAAGCTGCACTTAAGAATTTTCTTGGACAATAATAATGGAGTCGAAACGATAAGAGATTATCTAGCAAGTTTGGAGAAGGAGGTTGGGAAAAAGGTATATTCATGTCGTTTAGTGTTGAATTAACATGTTGTCATTAGCAATCTTAAAGCATTCACTTGCATTTTTCTGTAGCTGAGCCTCCGGTCACCTCACAGGAGTTCGACTTTTCAAAATATTTTCGGATTGCCTCCAGAAGAATTTCTAATCAGCGATTTCTCGTGCTCCCTAAGGAGAAAGATGCCATTACAGGTAGAAGGAACACTGCTCCTTTTTTGTGGTTTATTAAGTGAGGATCCGTATCAAGTCCAGCCTATCCAGTACAACCCCCTCAACTTCCCCAATTAAAGAACAAAAATGGAAATGGTTCTTGAATTTTCCGTGTGTTATTGATCTCTTCGAAATACCACTGATAGTGATCCCCTCTCATTTCGGAGGATAATAGAAATGGGTTCATGCGTTATATTTTTACATTTTCTTTTAATTTGAGGTTCTAACATTGTGGTTCGATCACAATCTAAATTTCTGCAGGGCCGGCTTTTTCTTTCTGCGAGAATCGTTGGATTCTATGCAAACTTGTTTGGACACAAAACAAGATTTTTCTTCCTCTGGGAGGACATTGAAGATATTCACGTACTACCACCATCACTTGCAGCAGTTGGAAGCCCAACTCTTGTAATAATCTTGCACAAGGGTCGAGGCCTTGATTCCAAGCACGGAGCCAAGATTTTAGATGAGCAAGGAAGATTGCATGTCCACTTCCATTCATTTGTTTCTTTTAACGTTGCAAGCAGGTATTTCTGCTTCAAAGTTTTGTTTTTTGCAGGGACATTCTGTTATTTCCAACAACAATATGTCATATGTGTAACTTGAATGTTTCATTTACTGTAATAACAGGACGATTATGGCCTTGTGGAGAACAAGAACTCTAGATCCAGATCAGAGAGCTGAAATTGCAGAGGAGCAGCTGCATGATGATAGGAAGCCGTTTCTGCTTGAAGACACTGGATCCTACATGGTTGTTGAAGATGTAAAGATGACCAAGGTTTACACCATGGAACTGCCTATTAATGTAAGTTGCATATCATTAGAATTCCTTGTATGAACCTTTTATATGTATACCTATAAACGGGGCGTCACAATGTTTCTTGAACTCAAATACTAGAGACCTCTAACATCTTCATGCTCCTCCGTACTTCTGAACTATTAGTTTGACAAATTCTTGAATTTTTCTGGATTAAATCCACAGCCCAAATCACTAATGATGATGTTCGATGGTGGAGATCTGGAACACAAAGTAATGAGCAAGTCTGGTTGCCTAAACTATGGCACAACTACATGGGACCAAGTGACCCCCGATGTCCAAGAAAGATGCGTAAGTTACAAGTTTAGTCGCCATATTTCAATCCTTGGAGGAGAAGTCACCTGCACACAGCAAAAATCTCCTTTACCAAATGACGATGGATGGGTGGTCAACGAGATCATGACCCTTCACAACGTCCCACTCAGCGATCAGTTCCGAGTAAGTTCAGATTCCCAGTACAACAAAATCTTTGAACCACATGCAACAAATAACTCATCTCTTTTGCTAATGCAGGTTCAGTTCAGATACCAGATTGAGAAATCTTCATTTACTCATAACTCTTGCAAGTGTGACATCTACATTGGTATAATGTGGCTAAGGAACACCAAGTTTGAGCCCAGAATAACGAGGAACATTATAGGCAAATTCACTCATCGTGTAGAAGAGATATTGCAGCTGGTAGAGCGCGAGGTTTTGCTAACGAGCAAATAACAAATAGATCGTAAATATTCAGGTATAGCCATCGGTTTACATATAGAGACGTTTCACTGATGCTGATAGAGTTGAACTAGAAATATTTGATTCATTTACGTTCTACTTTAACCTCGACTTGCCTTCATCTGTGCTGGGAAGTCGAATTCGTTCTTTGATGTCGAATGGATTTTAGAACATCATTTGATGATTTCAAGGAACAATAGTTCGTTTTTCAGTTTATATGAAACATCCCATAATTCATTGGATTTTTTGCATGAAAATGACTCTTATAGATTGCATATGAAGCATTCGTGGATTTATGTTTGTTTAAATTCAACGATACCTTTAAATTGCAAGGATAAAGCCATTTATAGATTGGATTTTGAGAAGAGCCAACTTGTGGATTGTATTTTCCTGAAGAATAATTAAACTTAGGTATAATAATGTTTATACCACAAAATCAAATAAAATTTATTTTTCTACCACTAATGTGTGTAATGTAAGTTGGTTGATTGATGTGATTAGAGATGTTATTTATGTCTTATCAATAAGGATAAAATTGTTATTTTATTACATTTGTGGTAAAAAAAATATCTATTATCTATTAGAATAGAAAAGTAATTAACTATCCCATTAAACTAATCTTCTAACCTACAAATAAACTATTCCTTTTTGTCTATTTAATTGTTGTTTCAAAGTTTTGTTGAAATTTAAAATATATAAAATTATGAGTAACATATCTTCAACTAATCAAGAAATTTATAATTCAGAATTGAAAGAAAAGCAAATTGATTTAGGAAAAAAAAAAAAAAGAAAAAAAAGGGGATTTTATCAACTTAATTTTGAAAGAATAAGGATTTCATGGAATACCTAAATTTTAGCTAAAAATTTATAAGAAAAAAACTATAATGATAATTTTTTTTTTTATAATGATAATTTTATAATAAAGAGGTATAAAGTAAAAAAAAAATCTTATATTACTCCGCTATTTGTGAAAGTTGATTTAGTTTAGAATCTATTATACTATAAATAAGGATGCGGCTATCCGCACCCCACATATTACTAAACACATCCAATTGAATTGTTACTGTTTACATTACATATGAACAGTAAGAACATAATTAAGGTGTGTTTAGTATTTTTTGAGGTGCGACTATATGTGAACAGTGACAACATAATTGAAATGTGTTTAGTATTTATTGGGGGTGCGAATAACTGCAACCTGTAGATAATCATATATCAGTTCGTTATTAACAATACCTTCTCAATCCATATCCAGAGAAAGTCTTCAAGAAATCAGCAGCAATGGATCCAAACCCTAAGAATTTCCCGATCCTCTCCTATGTCATGGCCAAGCTTCCTACCTTCAAGCGCGCCTTCTCTACCGCCGCGGACGATTTCGACGTGGAGAACCCGCCGCCGCCGGAGCCCACCCCGGTGGAGCCTCACTTCGACATCGCCGAGCGAATGCCGCACCTCAAAAATCCGAATCTGATCTCTGCCATGCGCCGCGCTGTCACCGACGTCGCACAGACCCGGTCCGCGCTCCAGACCCTAGGAACCCGGCCCGATCACGAGACCGTTGATACGGCTCGATTGAAGCTGTCTGAGTTCGATGCGCATTCGTCCAAGACTTCGGAGGAGATAATCGAGGATTATAAGATTTATAAGGCGGTGGTTGCGCTGGACGAGATGCACGATGCGTATGAGAGGATGCTGAGTGAGGCGGAGAGGCGATTGGAGAAGATCTACGAGGCGGCGGTGGCGGGGGAGGAGGTGGTTGAGGAGGAAGGGGGGGATGTGGAGAGGGATTTGGGGGAGGAGGAAATGAACGAAGAAGTGGTGGGGATTTTGAAGGATGCTGAATCGGGGAAAGTGATTCAGAAGGTTGATTTGTCTGGGAGACAGTTGAGGATTTTTCCTGAGGCGTTTGGGAGGTTGAGTACAATCGTTTTGCTGAATTTGTCGAACAATCAGCTTGAGGTTAGGCTTATTTAACATTGGAGCTCATATATTTTGAAATTGTTTGATGTAGTTTGTTGCTTTGAATGTGTTTGAATTGACACTCTTTGTGTTTATATTTTTCGTTCTGATGTTGTATAGATTGACTGAATGTTCAAAGGGATGGTATTTTGAGCTGTAAGCTACATGATAATGGTGTGTGTTACCTAGAGTTTGTTCAGTGGGGCATTGTATAGATAATCTAAGATGTGCAAATTAAACTTTTAGTTAGATTGCAAAGATTGTGGATACTCGTATTTCACTCGATTTTGTCTCATTCATTTAATGAAGATGTCAACTATAGATGTGAGTTTGATGAACCCTGAAGTATTAGATTCTCTGAGAGTCTTGTGAGCTGTTGAAAGTCGGCAAAGTTTGTCTTTGGTAACTTCTTGAGGGCAAGCAACTAGGGCTTTACAAATCGAGCTCGTTAGAATCTGAGTGCATTAAAAATCCAACTTTTTAGTAGAATTCTATTCTTGTACATTAGTACATCACCATGTTTTATACATTGAATTTATGTTTCTGGAAAAAGCTCGGTCTTGTCTGTACCACGACTTGTCTCCAGAAAAGGAGATGACTTTACTAGTTTAGATGGCAGCTCAGGCCATTGGAATTCAGACATTAACATTTGGCTTTCTTTTTTTTGAGCAAAACAGGTAATTCCCGATTCAATTGCTGGGCTTGAAAATCTTGAGGAGCTCAATCTTTCAGGAAATCTTTTGGAGTCATTGCCTGATTCCATCGGCCTGTTGTTCAAGCTGAAAATCTTGGATGTTTCTTCGAACAAGCTTACCTCCCTGCCTGACAGTATTTCTCATTGCAGGTAATAACACAAATACTTGTGAGAATTTATTTTCCATGATATGTTATTGATTTTCTTTACTGTTTGTTGCTAGGTCGTTAGAGGAGTTGGATGCAAGTTTCAACAAACTCACTTACTTACCAACAAATATTGGGTTCGAACTGGTTAATCTTAAACGGCTCTCAATCCACCTGAACAAGATACGTTCTCTTCCTACATCTATTGGTGAGATGAAGTCTCTGCGACTTTTGGATGTGC
The DNA here is from genome assembly GCA_946896805.1 of Scutellaria galericulata. Classification (NCBI taxonomy): domain Eukaryota; kingdom Viridiplantae; phylum Streptophyta; class Magnoliopsida; order Lamiales; family Lamiaceae; genus Scutellaria; species Scutellaria galericulata. The sequence continues at coordinate 2,105,664 of OX335797.1, read as the reverse complement.
ATTTCAACGAGCTTCATGGTCTTCCACATACAATTGGAAGATTAACAAATCTCGAGATCATGAATCTTAGTAGCAACTTCAGTGACCTGACCGAACTTCCCGAGACAATATCTGACCTTATCTGCCTTAAAGAACTCGATCTGAGCAACAACCAGATTCATAAATTGCCGGACACCTTTGGCCGGCTCATGAACTTGACTAAGCTTAACGTAGATGAAAACCCTCTTGTAATACCCCCAAAGGAGGTTGTGGCTGAAGGAGTTGTAGCTGTCAAGGTTTACATGTCCAAAAGATGGGATGATATATTGGAGGAGGAGAATAGGAAGACCACGAATGAAGTGGAAGAGCCAACAATAGTCGGTTTGTTGACTCGTAGCACTTCCTGGTTGAATAATGTTGTTTCAAATCTTAGTGGTACGGTTTCTGGATACATGGGAGGCACAGGAAAATCGACCGATGACTCCTACTTGAATCAGCAACTCTAATTTGAGCTTCTTTGCTATGAACTTGTCATCGAGGTATAAAGACTTCGACCATCTGGTTTTACTAGTTATTGATCTCTCTTCACTTATTTATTTTCGATAGCGTGGCAATAACTACATAACCAAAGTAGCAAGAGATTTTGTGAGCCACTTCTCTTTCTCTTTTTCAAGACATTGAGAGTATACAGAGATTTGTTTTGCTAACCGTGTTACTAGACTCATTGTACAAAGTTGCTCTTTTGAGCGATTGATATGGATTAATATTCCTATGATTTGGGTTTTGCTATCAAAATTAATTTTGAAATCTCATCAATCCAACTACTATTGCTTACAGATTTCTCTTAGCCATGTTTCCAAATTTCCTAATGCAATTTGAAGTATTGAGATAACATTTCACCACTACATGCTAATCTTGTAAAATGCTACAATTTATATATATTGAATATTCAATGTGTATTTTGTAAAATGCAATACTAATCCAAACGAGCACAAACAACATGCCAAATACCTGCCATTTGTAACACTGATTCAATTTGAATGATTCATCAATAACACTCAATGAGATTCAATGCAAGAGAACCTACAAAAAATTATGTTTTGGTGGGATTAAACACAAAATGTTGGGATCTTGTTTTGCTAGCTTTACATATTTTGTCTTGAAGATTAACGACACATGCTAGAAAGTTAGCACTCAAGCAGAAGGGGACTCAGCTGCGGCTGCAGCTCTTTTCTTTGCAAAGTATTCATCGGCACGAGCCATGTTCTTGGCCACAGATGGCTTCACCCATTTCTTTCGGCCCGGAAGAACAGTTAATGAAGAACCTGCTGCTTCCAGCTTCTCTTTTGCTGATGCTGAGAAGGCCCGGGCCTTGATGTTTAGTTTCACACTTAAATCTCCGTCTCCTAAGATCTGAAACAAGGCCCGTATGAGAAGCTATTATATCTTGTAGTAATTTGCTACTAGGGTTTGGTTCTATGTATAACCAACTCAATGCTGTGTTAGAACACTTATAGAATCCATAAATTTCAGCAGAAGAGATCATAAAGTGACTTTCATTGGAAAATAATTGAGTTGAGGAAATGAATAATTCAAACGGGATAGCTGTTATATTGTCAGCTAACACATGATGGCGAATGCGTTTGGTCTTGTAATCATTACATATAGGTCTTGTCAACAATTGGTCGTTGTTGTTGTTAGATGAGCTTCAAAGTACCATGAACTCATGCATGTTCTTCAAATAAAAGATGATAACAAAGATTTTAATTAGAGCAAATTAAGCACAATAAATGCCCAACATTTTAGCATTGGATTGTTACCTTGAGAGGAAGTCTCCTTTCCCTTCCTGATGGATTGATCAAACCTTTCTTCTTCAACGACTCCAATGAAACCTCTTCCCCCTCTTGGAAACCAGCTTCTGCAATATCTTTCAAGTTCACCGGGACATACTTTGGTAATCCAGCGCGCATGCCTTGATTTCCAAACACCTCATATCAGCATCACTATAGCTTTTATTTACTTTGTACATATTGAAGAGCATAATCAACATTAAAGGCCCAAAAAGCTTCAAAGGTATGCAATCAAATAGTACAGACTTCCAAAGGGAGACAGTAACCGAATAGTTTGTTGCTTTCTACTTACTTGCTGGGCTAATGACGGACAAGGAAAAGTTAACATCTTAGAAATGATGGTGTAAATTTATATTAGCCATTGGACATGGAGCTGTAAATATCGCTAGAAGATAATGCAAAAATTAGTTTAGCAGTACATGCCTAAAAGAATCCATAGACCAAGTGACTAGGAGTGTGAAGATTGGAAATTTCAGACAAGTCTTGATTTATAGAAGTCATAAATTTCATGATAGAACACATGGAAGTAGCGGGACGAGGTTCAAATCAAGCGCAACTTCTCTTACAAAAGGTTGAAGAAAGGTTGTTAATCAGAAATTTTATTCGAAACAAAGTATAGTGAGAAGACGGTCATTAACAAGCATATCCTAATATGATAATCCTGTTGAATGCCTAATTGCATGTCATTTTTGTACTAAAAGGAAGTCAACTGTAAACAAACTAAACACATCTTAAACCAAACAGCAATATCTTCTGTTTTTACTTGATATCTCTATGTAATACTTAGAACGCAAAAAACTTAAAACATAAATCTGAAGAAGTACAGCAAGCACTTACTTCTGTGTCAAGAACTCAAAGGCGACCCCCAATCGCAACTAAGCTTGATATAAACTACATTATCAGTTCTGTGAAATGCAGATATAAAATCTATCATAGAACTTTATCCCAAAACCTTGGACCTAATTGAAACCTGACTTTAGAAAAATGCCTCAGATTCCCTGAAATAAACATTCAGTCGAATCTTCTTAAAATGACAATGGGTGGTATCATTGCTTATTTCTTAAAGACAAGAACTCTTACATTCCATCAATATTCATCATGAGATCAAAACCTGCATTATGCTTATCTCTCCAAAACAATAATAGACTCGTATACAACAATCAAATAACAACAAACTAAACCTTTATCCCACTAAGTGGATTCGGCCGTATGGAATATCTCTCCACATCAATTTTACTCGTTTATAATAGCAATCACTAGTTCCTTTTACACACAATGATGGACACTGCAAACAAGCAATCAGAAAGCAGTGTATCATATTACAACACATCATGATAAAGCTCCCACCTTTCACAACTTACCTAAAAGCCCACAAGAAATCACCAACATTATCAACATATCAACAACACCAATAACGTTGTAGATAACATTGCCACATACGCTAATCAAAATGAGGCGAACGAGCATAGATAACATCCCAAATCATTGCAGAATATTGAAAACACACACACACACACACAAATGAAATTAAAGTGAAAATTGTAAACAAGCAATCAGAAAGCAGTGTATCATATTACTTCACCAAATTTCATCCTCTCTACCCAAAACTAAAGCAATCAACTAACAATGATAAAGCTCCCACCTTTCACAACCCACCTAAAAGCCCCCAAGAAATCACCAACATTATCAACATATCAACAACACCAATAACATCATAGATAACAATGCCAAACGAGCATAGATAACATCCCAAATCATTGCAGACTATTGAAAACACACACACACAAACTGAAAATCCAAAATATGAAGAACAAGAATTGTACCCCCAGCAATTCCCCTCAATTTGGGAAGCCTTCGATAAAGCGGCATCTGCCCGCCTTCAAACCCCTTTCGAACATTGGGACCGGACCTCGAATTCTGGCCCCTCATTCCAAACCCACAGCTGCCCCCCTGCCCGGCTGCGTGCCCTCTTCCCTTCCTCTTCGGCTTCTTCCGCGACCCGGGTTGTGGGCCCAGGTTATTTAGCCGGAATCTGACACTCTGGTCACTGCTAGGAGACTCTTGGACCCCAGAAGCTGCTGAATTCACCACCACAAGTGGTTGCCTTCCCTTTGCTTTTATTGATGGGAATGGGCATGGGTTTGCCTTCAGAGTGGTTACATTGCCCTGTTCATTCAACAGACAATTGAACTGTGACTGAGAATTCAAAGATGGTGGCAACAATTTCTTGTCTTGCAATTGTGAAAAAACATAAGAAAATAGTGGGTGTGTGATATCAAAAAAAGTTACCTTGAAATTGGAAGATGATTGGCGGAGATGTGGAGAAGCTATGGAAGGGGTGGGAGAGGATAGGTAGAGGAGAGAAGTAGCCATGGGAGAAGATGACGATATGAGTGTGAGCCTTATTTGTTCACTGTAAAATGGTGCATCTAACGGATAGGGCCTCTGTCTTTTCTTTTTCTTTTAATAATAATAATAATAATAATAATAATAATAATAATATATAGCATTAAAATTGCAGTTATAAAACTATTCTAAGAAATGGATATTTATAAAGCAGAATCTAGACTTTTTTACGAATAACTATGTGGAAATTTTCATGAAATGTCTTGAAAATGTCTTTAACTACTAATATATGTTACTCTAGAAACACCGAGCAAAATATATATTTAAGGCTTAATTACAACCTAATAAAAAAAATCAAAATTACAATTTAATCCTAACTTTGGAATTTACTCAAGAAAAAAAATAATTATTACTCCTTTCTAATCTTACAATTTAATCATAACCTGTTTTACTTTAGTATAAGAAAAAAAAAATTGCTATTGTAACCCAATATTGCTATTTGAAGCATAACTATATTGCTCAACGATCTGAGTTCACGTGTCAAATAAAATGGCATGTCAAAGTCGAATTACAATAATATATTAAAGTTGTGATTTTTATGTATATATTAAAATCGTGATTTTTGTAAATATAATTGTGGTTCGAATAACAATAGTTTACTAAAGTCATGAATTTATTATATTTTTTATTAAATTTGAAAAGTTATTATATAATTATAAGTTTAGAAAATGTTTATATATATATATATATATGTATTACACGGGTTTAAATAAATTGAATTTAACAAAACTTAAAAAACCTTTGATATTATATATATTGAAAAAAATAATTATGATTTTGTGTTATATCTATCATCTAGCTATGTAAATATTAAATATAATTTATTTTTGATTAATATATTATTCAACTATTGAAATAAACCACTTCTAATATGTGTGAATAAATAATATTTTATACATATTAAAATATCCTTTTGAAATTTTATTTGTTGATTAAAATTCTAGATTTAATATTGTAATCATAGTAATAATATAATCTTTCATACATACTAAAAAAATAACCATTTAAGGACACATGTTGCGCTACGGTGTATCCATTTTCCCACTCAAACTTATTATTTAATTTTTTTTATTTCAATTAATTTAATTAATAAATCAAAATCTCTCATATCAATGTTATTTTTAAGAACTCATTTTCCTTCAAAGATGATGACATTTTATTTTAGCAACATGAATATATCACAATCATATTAAAAAAAAATTATTTCTCAAATTAATCTAAAAAAATCGAGCTTAACTTAAAAATACATGACAATTTTAATAATAATGTTAATATTATTAAATAAGAAATATATTTAGAGTTTTTGATTTTACTAATTCAATTTTTTTTTTCAAATCCAGTGTATTTCATGGTCGTATGCTAGTAATAATACTATTGTTAATAGTTGTATATTTTATTGTGGATTTTTTTAGAAAAATAACTTTACATTTTTAAACTTTTTCATCATATATTTAGTTTATATTTTTATTTTTATATTTTTTAAAAAATTTATCAAAAATTTTAAAATATTTTATATTGAAAGTCTATTATTTTATATTAAAAGCCTACATTTTGATATAGAAAGTCTACTATTTTGTTATCTTTACATATATGGCAATACATTATTGACATGAGATTAGAAAGATTGTTTTTACAATAAAATTATTAATGATATTTTTTAAGTTGTTGAAAGGATGACACGTGACATTAGTGGTTGTTCTTTTATATATATATATATATTTTTTTTTTATTATTATTATTATTATTATTTTTTTTTTTTGCTAAATTCAAAAGGTCAGAAATTAGAATTAAATTGCAATTATAAAAAAAAAAAAAAAAAAGTGATTTCTTTCCCTTTTGCAATTAAGCCTTAAAATTAACAATTTTCCGGTTTCTTTTAAAGAAACATATATTATTATTTGAAGATATTTTTCAACACGTTTCAAGAAATTTTCATATAACTACTCGGAAAAAAAAAAAATTCTTCTAATTTATAAATATACATTTCTTAGAATATTTCTAATCTTTATCTTTATATATATATATAAGAAGGACCAAGAATGCCACATGGTATTCATATAGAGCTTGGACATTAATTTCTATTATTAAGTGTTTTTTTTTAATTTTTTGTTTTAGATAATCTATCATTATACATGTAAGTTTTTTTATTTTATTACAAATATATAGTATTGAAAGATTATATATTTTTTTAAATATCATGTATATATAAGTGCTACTATTTATATTTTAAAATTTAATTTAAGTTTATAATATAATCTCAAATTTTGCACATTAAGTTCTCTTATTAAGTGTTTTTTTTTCTTTTTTTTTTCTTATTAAGTTCTCTTATATAATATTGAAAAAAATATACTTTTAATAATTAGAATCATGATTTTTAATGACCACAATATTATCTGAAAAATATCATGTATAAATAAATGTTACTATTTATACATGATATTTTTCATATAATATTGTGGTTATATAAAGATTTGAGTTACACTAGAAACATGCAAATTAAAACTAGAATCATGCAAAACTATAATCATACAAATTGCAGTTACTTTTAGATATGATTTATTTCAGAATATAAAATTTATTTGTCATTATAAAATTCAACCTCAAGTATTATATCACTCCATTCTTACAGTTACTTGCTTATTTCGTACAACGTCCCCAACTAATCCCTCTCAATTGTTCAATTGTATATTTAATGAGATGTTGTATTTCAAATTTTAACATTATAATTTTATTTATGTAATATTCTAATTAATCTAATCACTTTTGATGCAGTTTTAAGTGGATATTGAATATCGTGCAATAGCTAACATTAATCCATCTAAGGAGACATGTACAATAAGAGTTTGAGTTATCATATATCATGGTTTGTATCTCAAAGGAATTCCACACCGGAAAATAGCCTCATGGAGATGGTTAATTTTGATGGATGATAAGGTATTTAAGAACACATCATGTTATTACATAAAATTGGTATATATTCTTTAGTGATGAGTTTTTTTTTATGTTTTTTTTATAATTTTATAATATGTTTACAATTCCAATTTATTTAATTCTTTCTAACTTCTTTTTCCCCACAATTCACTTTCAGTTTATAAGGATTCAAGCTACGGTTGCACGTAGTCAAATTAGTAAATGTAAAAACATGCTAAAAGAGATTTTGTTGAAAAACTTTCATAAATTGTAAATGTATTATGAAAATATCATAAATTAAGATAAATATCATTCAAACTTAAAATTTAAAATAATATAGATAAATAATAATATTTATTTATCATAAAAAATAACCTGTGTATTACACGGGTCTTAGACTAGTGTATATATATATATATATATATATATATATATATATATATATATATATAAAAGAAGGATCAAGAATGCCACATGGCATTCATACAAAGCTTGAACATTTATTTCTCTTATTAAATGTTATTTTTAAAGATAGTCTGTTATTATATATGTAAGTTTTTTTATTATAATATATATTATTCATACAAAGCTTGAACATTTATTTCTCTTATTAAATGTTATTTTTAAAGATAATCTATTATTATATATGTAAGTGTTTATTTATAATAATTAGATCATGTTTTTAATAACCACAATATTATTTGAAAAATATCATGTATAAAATTTCAAAAATGTCATGTATAAATAAATGCTACTATTTATATTTTAAAATCTAATTTACATTTATAATACATCTCAAATTTTGCACATTACATTTTCTTATTAAGTGTTTTTTTTTCTTTTTTTGCCACTGCTATTATTATATATGTAAGTATATCATTAAAAAATATCATCTATAAAACTTTAAAAATATCATGTATAAATATAAAAAATATCGTGTATAAAACTTTAAAAATATCATGTATAAATAAATTCTATTATTTATATATTGGTTTACATATATACTTTATAAATATACTTTTTAAATGTTATACATGATATTTTTGTTTACATATATACTTTTTAAATTTAAATCTTACATAATAAACTTTTTTATTATATATTTTTTATATTTTAATATACTAAATTTTCATATGATCGACTCATTTATTGTGAACAAGTCAATTAATATTTAGATATGAAACCTACATTTAGTAACATGAGTCATGCCAAAAGAATTAATGTGATTTGATAATTAATGTCAAATTGCAGTTACACTTAAATCTTGCAAATCTATGATCATGCAATCATGCAAAAATTGTAATCATGCAAATGACGGTTACTTTTACATATGCCTTATTTGAGAATTTCAATTTTATTTTTCATTATAAATCTCAACATCTAACTATTATGTTCTTTGCATGCTTGCTTCTGTATTTCGTACAGTACCTCAACTCTTCTCAATTTTTGAATTGTATATTTCATGTGATATTGTATTTCAAAATTCAACATTATAATTTTCTTTACATAATATTCTAACCTAATCATTTTTTATGCATTTTTATGTGAACATGGAATACCTTGCAATTGCTGACATTGATCCATCCAAGGAGATATGTGCAATAAGAATTCGAGTTATCAAATCATGGTTTGTACCTCAAAGAAATTATCCACCGGAAAATAGCCTCATGGAGATGGTTTTGATGGATGATAAGGTATTTTAAGAACACATCATATTATTACATAAAATTGGTATATATATTCTTCAATGGTGAGTTTTTTTTATGTTTTTTAAAATCTTATAATATGCTTACAATTCAAATTTATTTAATTCGAACATTTTTTTATCTCATGATTCATTTTCAATTTACAAGGATCCAGGCTACTGTTGCACATAGTCAAATTAGTAGATGCTAAAACATGCTAAAAGATGGAGTAATTTGTTCGTTAAAAAACTTTCAAATAGGTCAAAATTAGGGAATTGTTCGGGCTACAAAACATGCATATCAATTGAGCATTCATAAATTTACTACAATCAAACTTTGTCCTAAAGTCCCAATCCCTATGTATGGCTTTGAATTTACTGCCTTCGAAGAAATTATCTCATGTCCTGATTTAGAAACCCATTTAGTAGGTATGAATCTTTATTGTTTTTTTTTTTACAATTTATGTTATTTAAATTCACTTTTAATTAAAAATATTTGATTGATAATTCTTAAATGTCATTGGCGAGATCTTTCCAAAAAATGCTATTGAAGAGATCGTGAAGAAGGACAATGAAAAAGCATGCAAAATAACCATATAACTTGTGGATCTAATGTGTGTAAATATTTGATAAATTCACGTGATTTTTCTAATAAATTTACATGTTATCCTTGATTCCCGATAAAGTTTCAAAGAAGACAGTTTCCACTACTCGTGTATTTTGCAATGACCATAAACAAAAGTCAAGGTCAGTCACTAGCTCATGTTGGTTTATTTTTGCTAAAACCAGTTTTCACACACAGTCAATTATATGTTGCAATATCTAGAGTTAAAACAAGGAGTGATTTGAAAATTATGTGTTTAGACAATGATGGGAAGATATGTAATACTACAACAAATGTAGTGTATAAGGAAGTTTTCCAAAACTTGAGTTGATAAGGATAATGATTTTTGTCCATAAAGATATTTTTTTTGGTTAATTTACTACAATTATTACATCATATATCATTATTGAAAGGTTTATTTAGTTTATACATTCAAGAATTTTTTATCCAAAATTATAAAAATATACTTAAATAAAAATATTACAAAATTGAGGAAAAAATATGATGAATGTGAAATGACAAATAAATTATGCATTTATCAGCATATACATGTGAAATAAATAAATAGTAAATCATAAATTAAGATAAATACCATTCAAACTTAAAATTTAAAATAATATACATAAATAGTAAAATTTATTTATCATAAAAAATACCCCGTGTATTACACGGATCTTACACTAGTTTCTTATATAATGAATATCAAGAGGTTTCATCCCAACTCGATAGTGTTTGTACAGTAAGGTTTATTGATCAGCTGCTAAGACAGCTCACTCATGCTCATACGACCCTCTCACAATCTTGTTTTGGTGTTCTTTATTCGACACCCTTTTATATTAGTTCTTTATTAGTTTTATAATATTTTTGATTTGGTTTAAAAAAAAACATTTAGAAAATATCAACAACCCTATTGAGAAATTAGTCATTTAATTAATAAAAATTATAAAAAGTAATTAATTTCTCAAATTAATATATTTGTTTCATAAATACGCGATTTGTTCTATAACCTTGCTTCTGTTAATTTGTTGCAATTTTGTCTCAAAATCCCTAATTTTGAGTAGATGTTTTGGATTCTTGGTTTTACTGTTAAATTTCTAATCAGACAAACAAAAAGGTTATCTGATTTCTCAAAAAAACACAACTTTTTAGATTTGATCAATTGAACAAAACAGATTTGTTATCCTATCCATTGTTTATGTGTAGCAGATTCAACTCAATCATTCAATTCAAATCACAATCTTTAAAAGATAAAATCTTTACACATTAACTATGTACATATTAAGACATGCAACATTAATATACAATCATTAGTAAACCATAAATCCTCATTTATGCTTCTCAATTTCTTCACTAGTTGAACTTAATCAATCGCATTTAGTTCCATCTTTTTCAAGAAAAAGCTAAAGAAGTTCTAGAATTGTTCCTTCACTATCCTCTCATTGAATCATAGACAAAAGCAAATAATCTGAAACAGACATAAAGACAAAGTATCTGATTCATGAAAGACCAATACAATACCTTCAACAGAATATCTTTAGCAACAAACACCACTATAAATCCCAACCCTTGTCCATCACATTCTTTGCAAGCAAAACAATGAGCCAAATGTACCAACGAAGCAACTACTATGGAGGCGACTCGTACTCCATCGATGAGTACCTCGATCACGTTAACAAGATGCAACGAGCACCTACCACGATCGAAGAGAAACATGGCAATCATCATCCCAAATTTATCCATGTGATCAATAGCAACCAACATGTTCATCATGCCCCGGAAGTGCACAAGAAAGTGCACTTCACAGAGCATGAAACGAGCGTTGAGATAGACGGAAATGGGAAGCATAGAGTGTATGAAGAGAAGACAATCGATGTGGAAGCAGACGGATTCATTCAGAAGAGGCACAGGAATTTCGAGTCGTACAAAACGTTCAATGGGTAGTAGTAAGATGGAGACTTACTAGACAGGCATCAATATGGGGTGATTTATGTAATATTTAGTATGAATAACATATGCCTGTCTTTTATACTATTCTGTTTCCTTGTAAGGATTCTTGCAATAGCATAATGATGAAAGAAAAGCACTTATATTTCTTACTTTACGCGGATTTTCTTCACTTTCTGTATTCACAGACTCCTTAGTTGCAGTGCAAACTCAGATGTTTATTGCTTGATATTATCATGTGTAGCGTTTTCCCTTTTTGGGTGTATAAACTTGTTGCTTTTGATTGTCTTGTTAATCAATGAAGCTTCAAGTTTTTATTCAAAAAAAAGAAAAAAAGGAAGTTGCAACGCAAAAGTTCAAGCACAGCGCGGTTTTTCTTCACTTTCTGTATTCATAGACTCCTTAGTTGCAGTGCAAACTCTGATGTTTATTACTAGATATTATCATAGTGCTTTCCCTTCGTGGGTTAATAAACGTGTAACTTTTGATTGTCTCGTTAATTAATGAAGCTTCAAGTTGTTATTCAAAAAAAGAAAAGAAGAAGAAGTTGCAACGCGAGAGTACAAAAGAAGAAGAAGAAGTTGTAACTCGAGAGTTAAAAAAGAAGAAGAAGTTGCAACACGAGAGTACAAGTATTGTGCATAATAGATGATCCAAATCCTGCACAAATGTGCTATGAGATTCTTGACCTTAACAAATTTAGAAAATTAAAGATGAAAGAATCTTGTTATGAAGCACGAGATTCGTCACAAATAATGTGGTTCTTATCTTCATATGATGTTGATAGTAAAGGCAAGAGAAGAATTGACACAAATTTATAGCATATATGAATCCCATCTGCAGTATAGTAATATGCCTTAGCATAATGTGCCCAAAAAGTCACTTATTGACATGGCTCGTGTGAGAGAATCAATCTTATAAAATCTAAGCTTGATAGCATAGAATCTTAGCAACTCATTTCAAAATAATATATCTTTGAAATCCAAGAAACTTAGCTAACAATGTATGATATCATCAAAAAAGACACATCTAATAAAAAAATTGCATCAAATTCAACTAACTAATCTCCTTCTGAAAACTCTGCTTCAGTGAATCTTCTTGATGACATCCTATTGAACAAACTCCTCAAGCTATTTCCACTCTCTCTTCGCCTTTTTTGCTCGTTCAACGTTGCAAACGGATCGTCCAAGACAAGGCCTGTCTCGAGCTTCTTGGACACAGACAAGATCTCATAAGAATCCCAAAGAGACTGTCCAAAATCCCATCTTTTACCACATTGCTCTCTTTTACTCACCATGCTCGTTGCTTCGAGCTTGAATCGAGTAGGTTTACCCTTGAAGTACTGCCTATGAGCATCGAATTCGGATGTGGTTGTGCTTGTCTTGGAAGTGATGGAATGGCCATGCCATGCTTGTGCAACTGCCTTGAGGATCTCAACTTCTTGTTCTTCTCTGTGCTTCTGATTTTTCTTCATTCTTTTCTTGGTTTTTTATTGGGATTTAATTGTTTTTCATGGGCCATGTTCATTGTTTTGGTGTGATTTTGAGCCTCATGATGGATTTGTGAAGATGGGGGTGGGATTGATCAAGATTTTGGGAGTGGTTTTATCTTGTGTTTGTTTGTTCACAATTTTGTGATTCAAGATGAGTGGATATGGGAGGGAATATGGAGATATGGATGGCTTTATTTGTCTTTTCTTGTTTTTACATGAATAGAAAAATGAAATAAATATTATTGGTTTACATATACACCACTAGTGGCAAATAAGTTCTGATTTTTTTTTATTGTAAATTGATGTTCCATCTTGTTTTTTCATTGTATTAGTGTGATTTGATTTAAATAAAAGTAGAAGGAAAGAATGATTTATGAATTCTTTAAATTTCATAGTAAAATTTTCTTAATTTTGAAGGAAAAATAGTAACAATTTTGTGTGGATAAAACATGGCCACCTATCTTTATTTAGGGGTTGGCTTTGAATAGGTGCATGTGGAAATTTATGACTATTTATTTAGAGAAAAAGATGTTTTTAATATTTCTTACATGTCCTTTATTTTGTAGAGTTTTGTACGTACAATTTCTTTTATCTAGAAGAGGGTAAAAAATTACAAAATTAGCTTTGAAATCACTATTATTCTTTTAAAATATAAATAAACATCACCACATATACTTGGTATTTACAAGTTTATCAATATCTTTTTATAAATATGACAAATATAAAAAAGTTATGTCATTATCCTTATAAAAAACACGAGATTAATTATTTTTCTCATATATCCTATTGTTTAGTGCCAATATAACAATGATTTTATAATTTCATCATTGTTACTTTAAATTATATATTTTGAGCCAATAAATATTGGAAGTCACTAGAAAGAATTAAGTGGACACATCATCAAACCATTAATTTCAATAAAACGTAAATTTATAATGTGCTGACTTTTTTATTTCGTAACATTTAATACCAAAATCATTTTATTCATGGCCCATTTTGGGCCCACGAGTTGGGCCAGTGAGTGCCTATATTTGGGCTTTACTTAGAAATATTTCTTATTTTTCTTATTTTATACAAATAATTAATTCAAAATTTAAAATAAGTATATTTTATCACTTATTAAATCATTATAATTCAATTCAATTCATCATATAATATGGTTTTTTTTAGAAGAATCATATAATAGATGCGTGAATTGTGATGGGTAAATCCCAATGAATCTAACTTACGATTCTCTATTAATTTAATCTCAAACAATTTATTAAGATATCTTCAAATATAAACGATATTATATATATAAATTTTAACGACTTGACTTTAGAAATAGCGGTTTTTCCAGAAATTTAAACTGAAATGTGTATAAATATATATAAAAAAATAAAAGTAATGAAACATAATTTTTTTTAAAATATAAAACAAAATATGCTTAAAAAGGTAAATCTAAATTCAAAAACTTAATACTTATAAACAAAAGAATAAAATAATGTAATTAATTAAAGACTTGGTAGTTTTTCTGTTTTTCTGCAAACACTCGGAGCTGAGTTTCACTTCGTTGTTTTCTTCTTCCCGCGCGCTCAATTTCAAATCAAAACCCCAATTTTTAGGGTTTCGGAATTCGATTTCTCTCCTTCCAGAATCTCTGATTTTTTTTGATGTCTGCCACCGAAATGAGTGCTCCGATGGATATTTCAGTACCGAATCCCACCGAATGCAATGTACCCAATCATGAAGCTATCGTTTTTCAGCCACCGGAACCGCCAGGTGCTCCGCCGCAGCCGCCTCCATTGATCAACGAAGAGAAAGTCCTTGTCTCAGGTACATATGTAATTGCGTGGGTCAGGTTCTTTTATTTTTGTGCAGAACTGCAGTTTTGTTTAATTTGAATAATGGAAGCTTCAACTTTTTCTATGTGTGTGTTATTCATGAATTTGATCCTGAATTGCTTCAAACAGTTGAGGTTTTATTGAAACCATCTAGCACAGCACGGGCTGATGATGTCTGCTCAGCGGTGGAAAGGTAGGTTATGATGCTGCTAGTACACGATTGTGTTTGTTGCTTTCTTAATATAATAAAAGCGGTTCCTTTTCGTTTTTTAATATATTTTACTGGGTGTGCTAATATTTGGATTTGATGATTCATGAATAGTAATTATTTTGTGGTTACTTCATAGAATGTTGGAAAAGAGAAGCATGAGTTATGAAGATGGTCCAATCCCAGTTCCACTTGATGATAATTTCCTTTTGGATAATGTACAGAGGATATGCATATGCGATTCAGGTACTATATGTTTTCAAGTTGAAGTTCTCTTCAGAAAGAGGCCTTGAGTTGGAGCTAACAATTCTGTGTTTACTTAACTTGTTTGTTTACACTTTAGTTCCTATATAATGTATATAACTCTTTTACTGATGAATAGATGTGTGGGTGGAAAAGCACGACATTCTTTTATTCTGGCAAGTCAAGCCCATCGTGCATGTTTTCCAGGTCAGTTTTGCCACTCATTGCCTGTATCCTTTTTTCCTTGTATGAATTTGTCTAATTGGGTGTAAGAGAAATGCTAAATATTGGTTGGAGTTAATAAAGGGTTCTATTGAAGTACTTATAAACCAAGAGATGAATGGCCTTTAATGGTTTTGATACCTTTGATTTTCAGAGAAGGGAATTGTTAAAAGTTGACATCTTGACAACTATCTTTGCATTTCTGTGATATATTTTATAGCTCAGTGAGGAAGGACCATGCGAAGAGTTAAGTAATGATGGTCAACTTGCTAGTTTCAATGAATGGATTCTTCCTGCAAAAGAATTTGACGGCATGTGGGAAAGGTTTGTTTAACAATATCCAGTTTTAGCATTGATGAAAATACAAACTTTAAGGCATGGTTTTATTCTTTTCTGCAGCTTAATTTATGATTCTGGTCTCAAACAGAGGTTGCTACGATATGCCGAAAGTGCTTTGCTTTTCACCGAGAAGGGTGTCAATCCAGTCCTTGTTTCATGGAATCGGTAAGTTTTGCTGAATCCAGAAAACATGGCTTATTCATCCATGTTTTACCAGATTGAATGCAAGGTGCAGAAATGCCATCATCATTTGTCTTGCTGATTAATGATAGCAAAGAATCAATGCCTGAAGCATTCGCAATTATTTAGCCTATTGATATGTGAAACACCAAATATTATTCTTTCTAATGTTCTTATAGACCCATTTGGTGATATCACCCATATTTATTCAGTGCATTTGGCATTATTCTCAATGACTTGCTGATTGATCTATGAATGTTGTACAGAATCGTTCTTCTGCATGGGCCTCCAGGCACAGGCAAGACATCTTTATGCAAAGCTTTGGCTCAAAAGCTCTCAATACGCTTTAGCTCGAGGTTTCATGACTGTAACTGTTCCAGTAACTTCTTGTATATATGTGATCTTCATTTGCTTGACATTTTCTGCTTCTTTATTGTTGTTGTCCCCCAATTAGATACCCGCAGTGCCAGTTGATAGAGGTTAATGCACATTCCCTGTTCAGTAAATGGTTTTCTGAAAGTGGCAAGCTGGTAGGTCCTTGTAATCCATGTTATAGGAGATGATGCCTTATTTGCTCTTCCTTTTTATTTCAATGTTTATTTTTACTTTCATATGCCATTTTTTATAGATATAACCTTTATGGCAATAAGGAAGAACCTGGAGTTCTAAACAATCAATGCCTGTATTTCTCAATTATGTACTTGCAACAATTAGTATTTCATCCACATTCTCCACAACTAGTTGTATGCTAGTAGGCTACTGCTGATGTAATCTTATAAGTTCACATTCTTGATCAAACATTCATTTTGCACCATTCTTACCCCAAATCACTGTAGTTTTGATTTGAACTTGCAATTTCAGGTTGCAAAGCTTTTCTCCAAAATACAAGAAATGGTAGAGGAAGAAAACAATCTAGTATTTGTCTTGATTGGTAAGGATTTTGATGAGAGATATTTTCTATTTGCAATGTTATAATGAATATACTCAGGCATAATTCTTTGTCGATTAATTTCTGTAGATGAAGTTGAAAGCCTCGCTGCTGCCAGGAAGGCTGCTTTATCTGGGTCTGAGCCTTCAGATTCTATAAGGGTATAATTCTTGCTCTGAATAACACAGAATCAAGTTATTGATTATGCCCGCTTCTCTCTTGGAAAAAAACTCAAATGTGGTCTTCCAGGTTGTCAATGCTCTGCTGACTCAGATGGACAAGTTGAAAAACTCACCTAACGTGATAATTTTAACTACATCAAATATAACTGCTGCTATAGGTAAGATATGAGTTTCTGGTGTTTTACAGCTTGACAACTAAAGAAGTGATTACACCATATAATGTTGGGATGTATGCTAGAATCTAGTCTCTCTTTGGTGGGGAACAATATGATGAAGGAATGAGATTTGAGAGTAATTTGACAGCTCATTATCTAGCTGGGGAAGCTGGGATAAAACTGGTGTAAACTGTTAAGACTAAATTCAAGTACTGGAATACTCTTGGGAGACTTATTCTTCTGTTTCATATGTGAGGATGGGACTGCACTTCTGGTGTTTCTGTCTGTTGTTTCTTTTTTCAACCATTATTATCACTTGCATTTCTATAAGAGTCGTAAATGTCCTTATTGTGCTCCTTCCTCGTGTAACTCTTTTGAAAACAGGCATAATGTGAATTATTGCTTAAACTCTTAACATTATTTGGTTGCAGATATAGCATTTGTTGATCGAGCTGATATAAAAGCATATGTGGGACCTCCAACTCTCCAAGCACGTTATGAAATTCTAAGATCTTGCTTATTAGAGCTTTTAAGGACTGAAGTACTATCAAATTCTGAGTTTCAGGTACTTGTTTCAATGCCCACGTTGCTGTAGGCTATCAAAAGAGAAATAGCTGAAAATACTACGAAGTCAGAATTTATTCTTCCTCCTACTAACTGCCAAGCTGCTAAACTGTAATTTACGTTTATATAATGAACATGGAATTCATGTAGGACGGTGCTCACCTCTTCGTTCCAAGTTTTACTTGTCTGAGAGAGCAACTTAATTCAACTGTAAACCCAGAGTCTGCACCGCTGTTTAATCTTTGCAAAGATTTGCTTGAAGCAGCGGAAGCATGTGAGGTAACTTTGTTAATTTTTACATTTAGTGCATGTATATGACATTCATTATTCAGCTGAATAAAGTGATTTATTGAAATTATATGTATTGTGATTGCTTCTTCCAGGGATTGAGTGGGCGGTCACTCAGAAAGCTTCCGTTTTTGACATATGCAGCCCTTGCAAATCCTTGTGGTTGTGAACCTGGCAAATTCTTGCATAAGATGACTGAAACAGCGAAAAGAGAACGTTCTGAGATGCCGAATGAATTGTGATAGTCTTTCAGAAACCGAAAACAAAACTTTCTGTTCTGCAGTGGCTTCTTCGATTGGCTGTTCAAGATAGAATGAATACTAGAAATGTAGCATTATGTGATGGTCAGTATAGTAAAGAGAGGGATTTGCTCAAATCCTTCAATTTGATCTCATCATTGTTGCCACTGAGATGTGTAATTTTAGCCACAGATTTTGGTGAAAATGCTCATCTGTTGCTGTAGGTTTAGCTTTACAGTTTTACATATTTGATTGGAAAATCTGAGATCTTCACTCTGTTAATCATGTATTTCATTGAGGAAAAATGAAAAATGAAATAGAATAAATAAAGGCACTTTTATTGATGTTAACAATTCTTCTACTAATATGAAAGCAAGATTGAAGAATACAGAGAATCAATCCAAGAACACAACAAAGACTGATAGAAACCATAAAGTCGTATAAATATGAAACGAGACATTAATTGAAGTAAAAATCGACAAAGCTCATCAGCCAAAAAAAACTAGAGGGAATCCAGAAATCTGTTAGCACTAGCAGAAGCCAGAAGGGTTTACACACAATACAAGCAAATATTATGGAACTTTTCGAGCCCGTTGCTTGAACTGTTTGCTAAGTGAAGCATAGAACATTCAGCCACTAAATAGCAGAACCAAATAGACTGCAAACTGATGGATGTTTACGAATATGATGTGGGCACTTAAAGAGCAAATCTTTAGCCTCCGAATGTCTTCCCTCATTGAAGAAAGATTTAAAAACATGCTGGTAAGCTGCAACTGTCGGATATTCCTTTACACTCAACGCCTTCAAGAACTCCCATGCATCCTCTACTGACCCAAATTTAGAAATATATTGAACAAATGGCTCTGGGAAAGGCGGATAGTTGTGCTTCTTCATCAGACAAAGAAGCTCCATTGCTTCTTCAAGTTTTCTCTCCGTTAGAAGCTTTTGAATCAGAAACTTGTAGGTCGATTGCCATGGCCTCAACCGAACCTTTTGCACCAACTCAATTAACAGCTTGTAAGCACCTACGGTTCTTGATTGGCTTATGAATCCACCTATTAGAACATCCAATAGATCAGCATCGGCATCAAAGCCCTTCTCCATCATCTTCGCAAAACAAACCAACGCTTCACCAGTCTCATTGGCTGAACAATGCCCTTTTATCAGAATCGTCCATGTCTTGATATCGGGAATGCAGCCTCGTTCTTCCATCGTTTCTAGAACCTTAGAAGCTTCATCGAACCTCCTTGCTTTACAAAGACCAAATACCAATTGGCTGTAGGTGATGTTGTCAGGTTCATATCCGGCATTCCTCATGGTTTCCACAACTTTCTCAGCTTCGTCAAACTTCCCTAGACTAGTCAACGACCTATGAATTCCATCATATATGTTCTTAGTCAACGAATGCCCAGATCCCTCGAATTTACTGACAACCCTATACACCAAATCAAGATCCGGAGCATTGCACGTTGCAATTGCCCGTAAAAGCAAGTTGCATTCACTATCTGAAGGCTTAAACGAGCTGTCCATCATATGCTCGTACAGTTTCACATTATCCCCCAACATTTTATTCTTCTGAAGCTGTCTCGAAACCTTTATATACGTATCAATATCCAACTCAAAACCTGCACTATTCATCTCCTCCAATATACCCCAAAACTCACCAATGGTTTCTTCCCAACAAAGAACTCTAAGAATGCCATTATAAGTAACACCATTGTGCTTGAAACTCAAACTCTTCTCAATCCACTTGAAAAATGTGTAAGCTTTCAGAGGGCACCCTTTTCCTCTCAGTTCCTTCAACACCCTCAGCACGAAATTATCATTAACCGTAAACTCCATCTCCTCCAATTTGCTCTCAACCTCTTCCCCCCATTCAGCACTTTTAATCACATCAACAACTTCCTTAACTCTATCATCCATAGCATTCTCTTTAATCATCCTCTCATAGAAATGCCTCAAAGCAGTTGCCTCGTTTTCCATCTTCAAACTGCGAAAAGTCGCTAAAATAGTTTTATAAGTTTCCTCATCAAGATAATACCCCTTCTCCTTCATTTCCTTAATAGTCACCCAAAACTCCTTCATCAAATCCTTATTGGCATAAACCCTTAAAACCAAACTATAAACAGAAGAATTGGGCTCAAACCCTTTTTCATCTACAGCCCATTTTAAGAATCTTGAAGCCTTTTTCGGTTCTTTGCTCAGTTTTTTCAACACATAGATAAAAGTTTCATGGGTTAGCTCAAATTTTGAATCTTGAAGCTCCTTTTCCAATTTCATAGCGCAATCATCGGATGAAAAAATCTCTAATAATGATTCTGGTTTTGATGAAAACAAGAGCACTTGACTACAGAAACTGGGATTGATTAAAGTTCGGTTCTTTGCCGGAAAAAAAGTGGAGAAATGCGCAAAACGAGTCACCTGGTAGTGGATTGAGTGAGTTGTGGAGGGCCGAGTTAAGTAGAGCGAGTTAGCGAGTCGGTAATGACTCAGAATCCTCTTCGCTGCTTTGTTCATGGCTGCTCTGTGTATTGGATTCTATGGAGGGTTTTGCAGGGGTTTTGTATGGAATCCGACCCGGACCCGTTTAGCCAGGAAATATTTTTGGGAGATATCACTTTACCCCTCCAACTTTTAAATATCTTAGTTTACCCTACTGTACTCTCCTTTATTCTTAATTTAACTCCACTAGTTACCAACTTATGTTTGCATTTAAAATTTTATGAAAATATGAACCTAATATATTGGAATAAATACTTCATCCTAACTAATATGAAGTCTTATATATCAATCTATATTTCATCTTTTATTTAAAAATACTTATCACATACTATATGATTTTTCCACGCATTAAAGTAAATTTTCAAATGTGTATTAATTAGTTGATATGTGTAAGGGAATGCAGACATTTTAAATGATTATAAATTTTTTTAATTACCAAAAATAATGAAAAAAAAGGGTAAGTGAGAGACGTAATTAGCAAGGGGACATGGGGTAATGTAAACCTAGAGTAGGATGGGATTAAGATTAGCAAATACTCAAATATATTATTTCTTGCGAATTATATTACGATATTTATATAAAATGTTGTAGTTTGGAGATCAAGTGAAAAACGTGAACATCAAGTGTAGGACTATTTCTCCTTTAAAAGAAGAGTTCAATTCTCTCATTTATCGGCTTAATTCTGATCCTATAATCTATCAATTTTGTATTACTAGACATTGTATTAGTTATGGGTGGAGTTATTCACACCCCATAACTTACTAAACACATCGCAATTTTTAAAAAATTATAACTACAAAAATTTATTTTTTTAGTGTATTTAATTAGTATAATTGGGATGTGTATAGCTTCATCCATTGGTGATTACACCAAACACCAGAATTTTCAAATAAGATTCATGTTCTAGATTTTTTTAAGATTTCAAATTCGAATATGTTTGAAATTAAGCTCCATAAATTAGGCTTATTACATTGTATGATATACTTCTAAAAGTATTTAAGAAAAAGAAAAACACGCAGATCAGGGTCAACCTGGGTCGACCCAGATTGCATGTGCACCTAGTGCACACAGATCTACTCTTACTCCATAATATACCTTGTAAAATTGACGTGTCATCAGCTACAAAAATTTTGGATTTCAACAACAATAATCTTGCTCGTGCTAATGGTTTGGTCAAGAACAAGTTGGTCGAGGGTGTTCACATAAGCTACCGAAAACACTCATTTGAAGGAAAAATTTCAAACAAAATGTAAATCCAAGACAATATGTTTCATACGAAAATGCATGATCGAATGTAATGCAAGTCGGGTGGCACTAAGATTGTCACATAAAAGAGAAGGTGGAGATGGAAAGGAGACACCAAGTTTCTTGAATAAATGTGAATTCCAACATTCCTCAACCGCTATGGAGACAAGTGCATGGTACTCCACCTCAGTAGAAGATCGGACAATACCTCTCTGTTTACATGACTTCCAAACATGTATTTTTGCTACTTAAAGGTATTACCCACAAGATGTAAATATATTACTCCATTTACTTTAATGTATTACATTATTTTTCTTAAAAAATAGTTTTAATCTTACTGAAATTTATTATTGTATCACATAAAAATATATTAGTTATATTATATAAATGTATTAGTTGTATCACATAAATGTATTATTTTATTTACATAAATATATTACCTCATTTAATTGAAATATAATGTTAGAGTATAATCACTTGTATAACGCAAATATATTAAGTATTAACTATGTAACGTAATAGTATTACTGTATTTACTTAAATGTATTGTCTTATTTTACTTAAATTTTTTTTTACTGAAATATATTAGTGTATTACATAAGGTATTCGTTATTTAACATAAATATATTACTTCATTACGTAAATGTATATATGATCTCATTTTACTGATATATAACGTAAGAGTATTAATCAACAATCGCATAACATAAATGTATCACTCATATAACTAAAATGTACTATTCACATAACTTAAAGGTATTATATATTTTTTAGAACACATAGAAAGCTGAGAAAATGTGGACGGACAACTAGCACATGCGCACACGTGGATACACATGAAAATGAATTGGATAGAGTTGCACAGATATTAGATTCATGCAATAAATGCATAAATGTTTTTTGTTTAATAAAGAATCTCATCTAAACAAAGTACTCTTCTATAATAAAAAACAATGATCGTTCATCGCACATGTAACTCATTCAATAAAAGTTTGCCTGCCTAAGCTGTATATTATCATTATAGTTTTAATTATTACTGTTATTTAACATTATTTTTCTAAATAATTATTTCCATATTATGTTTTAAAACAATATATATTGAAATATATTCTATACAATACAAATAAATTATAATATATAATTAAAAAAATAATGTAATGATATAAAATATTATATTTATAGAAGATATTTATTCGATCAAAAAATAGTTTCTTATTTCTTAACTCATATACTATGAGAATTGATTGTTTCTATTTAATCATGGAAACTAAAAATTCATTTAAATATTCAACATCGACAATTACACATTATGACTATCCAAATCAACAATCTCTAATATAATATACTACTATATAGTATTGTTTATATTATTATTGAATATATATATATATATATACTATTATATTACATGTATTGATATATATATATATATATATATATATATATGATTAGATAATCAATCAAAAAGTAATATCATGTATATAATATAATATAATAATAAATTAATTACTATAGTAAGGGAATGATAGTTGGGGACACGTTTCAAAATGTGAGCAATTTTAAATAATTTTTAGCATTTTCAATTAATGAATAAAAAATAAATTAAGTAGATATTAGTTAATTAAAGTTAAAATAAAAAAAAAGGTTGCCAATATTGATTGAGAAAAAAAAAAGTATGACTTAATGATTTTGAGAATCAAAATATTATTTTTGTATTATTTATTTATATTTATTCTGTTAACTTCATATACACATTTCAATTTAATAACATTTTCATGATAAAATCCGTCCGATGATCCGATCAGCGGGAATTACACTAGTTAAGATATATTTTTTCAAAACATTGCACTATTTAAATTTTACTTTTTAAGAACAATTACAATCTAAGTTATATAATAAAATCCAAAATATATAAAATAAATAGGACCATTTTTAGGTGGGGTTTGTAAAAGAGAATGAATTTAAGAACTTGTTCGGCTTAAAAATGCACATGCCACCAAACAATAGGCCCAATTTCAAAGTACACATAGGTTCATCTTCTACATATTTTTTAATTTAGTTTTAATATTTAAATGTAATAAAGATACATAATTTAAAGAGTTAAATGCAAAAAAATCTAAATTATTTTTTCATTTTCCAACTACAAATTTTATTTTATTTTATCATATTGCAACTTGAACTACTAAAATTTATCAAATTGCAACTTGAACTACTAAAATTTATCAAATTAACTTTTGAACCATTTTTCGGCAAAAACATGAATACTTAACCCGTATGCTGACTTCATATGAGAGTTATCTTAAATTACAAGATTACATGAATACCCTTAGCGTGTGGGTCACATGTTCACATTTTCACCCGAAAATGGGTTGGAAGTTGCAATTTGATAAATTTTAGTAGTTCAAGTTGCAATCCGATTAAAAAAAAAAAGGTTTAGGTTGGAAAATGAAAAAACCAATAGTTTAAGTTGTTGTTTTTTTAAATTTAACCCTAATTTAAATGATAATAATTTAAATATTTCTATGATAAAAAAGTTTTGGACTCTCAAGGCACCAAAAACCTCAAATTTAAACGGATACGTAAATCATAATCCTAAAAGTTATCAGATTATATCCATTTAGATCATCGATTTTATTTTAAAACAAATACATACTGAAATAGAGGATCTCGTTTGAGGTTGAACAATATATATATTTAACATCCCAATTACTAATTTTTAACATGAATACAACTTATATACTACAATTTTTCAGATGACATATTTTCCATATATGATGAATCAATTGAAAACTAAATGGATAAATTAATCGAAAGTGAGAACAAAATTGAAATCGAAGAACAAAAAAAAGAATGGTTAGGTGGGGAATTGTCTTCCACGCGACGTATTGGTCCACGGAGCACTTTAATAAGAAAGGCGTGCGATGCAGCTCTGCTTTTCCCCACCAAAGGTGGCTTTCAGCGTAGTAGAAGAAAATGAAATGAAGATATTGAAAAGGCCTTTCCTTCAAGTGGAGAAGTGGGGATCCCGTGTTTCTCGGTCCAGGGTCTTATCGTGGTCCAACGACAAGAAGATAGCTGACTGACCGTCCGATTGAAAGAGACTGCTCTGTTAAAGGATCAGGATAAAGTACACTGTACACACTACTTTTAATTAATAGACTAGTAGAGGAGTGGTAATGTAATTAATAATATAGATAGATAAGAGTCAAATAATAATTTAAAGAAAATTACCAAATATATATAATAAATTAGGGTTGTACTAAACCACGAGTAAATTATGGATAGGGAGGAGAGGTTGTAATCATTTTTCGTTTCATAATTATAATTTTTTTTCAATTTTAGTCTTATAAATATCACGATTTTCAATTTAGTTCCATAATTTAAGAATTTGTTCAATTTCAGTTCAATTTTAGCCGAAATTTTTAAATTCGCTGGAAAGTGTTGTGTGCGATGAATGTGACCCCAAAATTGGGACTTTCTGGTACCTAGAAATAATGTAGCGACACGTGTCAATCAATAAAAATTTGACATGCGTCGCCACGCCACTTTTAGGTCACCGGAAAACCCTAATTAGACAAAATTAGTTTGAATTAGATTGTTTCTTAAATTGCGTGACTAAATTGAAAATCATGAAAATTATGAAATTAAAATTGGAAGACATCATAGTTATGAGACGAACAATGATATTAATCATAAGGACAAATGAACGATGAATGGCATAATTTTTATATTTTTATTAGGTACTCCTTAGGTATGTGCAATATAAGCTTTATACATGAACCAAAAATGAGATGGAAATAATTTAAAATAAATGATTCAATCTGATGATTAGTTATATAAATGATCTATAGTTTTTTTCCTTATTATTACATATTAGTCTCACATGCATCCTACATGCTAGCTGAAAATGCAATTTTAAGCAAGACTTGCATATAATAAGGTTACAAGATTATAATGCACTTATTTTCTTGGACAGGTATATATAATGTGACATCCTGAATATTGTATACATGATGTATATGCATGCCTTAAAATATATAAGAGGTAGAGTTAATGTATAATTAAACTTTTTATAGATTTTTTTAACTGATTTATTTACTTCTTATATTGATCCTAGAAGATAACATATAGAGAAAGATTATTGTAAGATGATCTCTCAAATTTAATTTTATGAGATAGAGTCAACCCGACCATAACCATAATTTACAATCTAGAGATTGACTTGTGAATATCAGTTTGAATTGTGGATACATAATGAGGCTCCATCTCATATAATTACATCCATGAGACGATCTCATATAATTTTTTATGTAATATAAATCACGTCTAATAATTTAGTTGATTCAATTTAGCTGCATTCAATAGTATATTGGACTTATAAAACTAATATCTATTAATTGATGAGTTAACATGTAAACCATGCATAAAAGTGATTTTCTTTCTTTCTAGAAAATATATAAGACTTCAATATTACACTATAATGTATGCTCTCTTTTTTAATCACTATAATGTATACTTGATAATTGACATAAATTGCTTGGGAGGTTGGCACGACGGGCTATTAGCTCAATGGTAGAGCGCACCCTAATAGTTAAGTATTGTTGTGTTCGGACTGTGAGAACTCTCTGCTATATGTATAGTTCAATATGCTCATCGACGACGCTTGATCCTGTGATGTGGATCATCCCAGACACATTAGAACGACATACTCTTCATATTCGAACAAACAAGGGTTTGAAACCAAACCTCTTGACGAGGAGGATAGATAGGGCGATTCGGGTACTGCCATGTCTTATGAGTTAAGCACCTTCACTAGTTGATCTAATTTAACCCAATTACATTTGTATTACATCAATACTAATTAATTATACTAGTGTATACTAAGTGTGTAACGATTTTTTTAATTATTGTTGTATGTATATGTTGCGTACGGACATTAATAGAACATAAGTTAAAATATTAATGGTACATTTCGTAATTATTGATCAAATTATACAAATTAAATTCACATAATCAATTAATGTTATGTAAAGATGTTCAAAAGTGTCTGCTATCTAGGTTTAAGTGGATTCGACTCATCAAAAATAATAGTGAAATCCTCAAATACTCTGAAATTTTAAAGAAAGAAAATAAAGGACGAATTGTTAAAAGCAATGAATATGCATGATTTGATAAAACAAATGAAGCAAGGATGCAAATGGTCAAAAATCGAACAAAAATTGTCTAGAGATAGAAGGTTGAATAGAGACATAAACGTATGTGGAGTGGATGACAAATCTCCTTTGCAAGAATGCTTTTCCAAAAAAGAAAACATAAAGATCCAAAAATTCAAACACACCTCAGAGAAAAAGACCCTTTTTGGAATTCATAATGGATCCATTTCCACTTTAAAAAAAGAACTCTAGCTTTAGGGCAACACACACACATATCTTATTCTTTTCTTCATTTCTTAATTGCCCCTTTCACTGTCATTTGGAAACGTGCCCTAGAGAGAGAGAGATTAGGGTTTTACACTATTTATATATACCTTCAAAGCCATGTACACAAACTCATACCATTATATATATGAACACAAAATAAAACCCACTTTCTTGATCAGCACAATGTGCGTTTTGTGTACGTATAAAGTGAGAAGTCTTCTTATTTTCCCAGAAACTAACTATTCTTGAAATTTCTGTCGATATTCGAACACCATGGATACAGAAAAAGTCGAGATCCAACGCCTTTTTTGGGCGTCGAATACAAGCAACCGAGCTTCCTCTTTCCATTTTCGCGACACGGGATGAGCTTTTTTTCGATGAAAATGATGCACTCCACATCGTGTTCAAATCAAAGGGGAATCAAGCACTCATGGTCCGATCACAAGTACTTAATTTGTTCTAATTTCATGTGTTCATTAGTTTGTTTGTTTGTATGTTTCTGTTGGATTTTTAATTTATTAGATTATAATTTATTGCCTATATATATATTATATATCGTATCCGTAGTACTTTTAGTTTTATTTATGTTATTAGTAATGTGAAGAGCTTTAGTTCGATTATTAATTTGAGTATGATTTTTTGTATTATTGAGTATTATATTGGAAAATATTAAGGCAGGTTATTATTATTATTATTATTATTATTATTTTACTTTTTTAGTACTGTTTGAGCAATTACATTTGATCCTGTAAATTAATGTGATCTGCAGTATATTTATATAAGAGTTTCAATCGAATTCTTTAAGCTGCAGTGATTTAATCTATAGTAATTTCTAATTTAAAAAAATAATCAAATATTATCTAAATTATCAGGTACGTAGTGTATATGAAGTATTAATTGTGACTTAAATTATTATCTTTCAAATCATTAATTAAAATCGCTTAATAGGAATGATATATATATATATATATATATATATATATATATATATATATGTGTGTGTGTGTGTGTGTATACACACATGTTTATACTAACAAAATAATTTATATTTAGACATTTACCTTTTTTTTTTTTTCCATAGACTTCCTCTTTTTAAACCGTATCTTAACATGTTAAGATACGTAAGATGAAGCTATGTCTTAAATGTTTGAATAAAAATGATCAATTTTAACTTAATGATCAAATGAAATGAATTGTATGAACGTAGGATGTATGTAATATCCATGAGATGATGGTATCACCAAATAGTATATCACACGATGAAATAAGAAACATTTGATGCATACAAAAATCTGAAGAATTTGAAGTTGTCTGATATTTTATGTTTAGCTTTCTTGGCTCTCAATCATCAATATTTTCTTTATTAATTATTACTGTCCCTTTAAGGTTAATCATAAGTATTTTAACTAATTCCCTGTTTGACACCTCTTTCTGAAGAATGTATAGTTTTCTGAGAGCAATGATGACCCACTTCTTTTTTACTGTCTCCAATGTATGACAACTATACCATTTTTGAATACTATTTGTTGCCTGTTTCATCCCATGTTTGAAGATTTTGAATTTTAACTTTTAGCTTTGTAATAATACTAAACTTATTGGTTGCATATAGGGTTAATTAATTCACTTTACAATTCATTTAATTTATATATATGTGTGTGTGTGTGAGAGAGAGACTTACTATTGACCAAGAATAGAATACATATATACTCGAAAACTCAAGATATGAAAGTTAAAAAATTTACTTTATATATGTTGAATTTTGTTTGACATATAAATTCTGAAATTTTATATTGTTAATATAATATGTCATTTGTAACACATATTATCTCATATTTTAAAATTGTCAAAGTTCTTGTTAAATGATATATATGTAATGACTTTATATGTATGTACCGTATGGCCAGTAAAAAAAAAAAAAAGTAGGACAATATATATACATGGCATAGGCTCTAGCATAATGAAATATGGGGTAAGTAAAACATAAATTATTTAATCAATCTGATCAATTATTGTATTTATTTACCTTTTTTTTTTTAAGGGTGAGACTAAAGGTACCCATGCATTTCTAAGCACATCCCAATCTATATAATTTTTAATTAAAAAATTTAAAATTAAAAACATACCAATTTATCCTTTAGGAAAAAAAAATCACTAATTCTGTTCAGCCATCATGGCCGAACATACTTCTACTCATTTCGTCATCGTGGCCGAACGTACTTCTATGTGTTTGATTCGGGTGGCCGAACATGCTTCTACGTGTTCGGCCAACCAGGGCCGAACGGAGCTCATCAGGTTTGATCGATATTTTTATATTTTTTCATACATTTAGCTAATTCATAAAATGTTCATCATATTTTGGCATTACATCCTCAAGAAATTTAGTAAAAGAATTTCAAATAAGAAAAAAAAAACGAAAAAGTAAGGGGAAGAGAGAAAGTAGGGTTTCAAAAAATTTTAAAAAGTATAATTGGTATTTTTTTTAATTGATATTTATTAAATTGGGGGTGTGCTTAGAAATGGTGGGGTGGCTTTAGTCCCACCCTTCTTTTAATTTAATGATATTATTAACTACTTCAATAAATAAATAAATTTAACTAAATGGACTCAAATGAGAACGTCATAGACTAATAAATCTTATTTTGTAAAACGGGTCAACCCAAATTCAATAAATAAAGTTTTACTTACAAAAATAAGTTTGAATTGGAGATAATTTTATTGGGTCTCAAAAAATTATATTCATAATTAATCCCATATAAGTTTTTCGATTAATTTATAAAGAAAATTACTATATTACAATATTTGAAGCTCTATAAGGCCTCATTTGGGATTAGAGTGATTTGAAATCCAAGATTTGAAATAAATGAATTTCAAATCCACTCAAATTGAAGTGGATTTGAAATCCACCCATATTATCTTAAAAAAAGTTCAAAATGAGAGTGATGGGTTTCATATCCACCTCTATTCAAACCTTACAGCTAGAGATTTCAACCTTATCCCACTCATGAATCAAATTATCGGCACCCTTATAACATCTCTAGGTGAATATACGAGGCTTTATTTGGATTAAGAAATTTGAGAAGAGATTTGAAATTTCTAACAATAAACTATTAATTGTATTTTGATAGATGTGAATTTGAAATTAATCATTCTCATTATGAATTACCAATATTGATTGATTTCAAACTACTGTCTGCAAATGGCCTTATAGATATTGTATGACCTAAATATACCAAGTGTAATATTATTGTCTATATAATAAAGAAAAAAAAAAAGCTACAATAGTACTGTTATTGGGTCACCATGCCAATTCAATTTTTAAACCCAATAATTGGCCCATGTGGCAATTATTATGAGAGGCCTGGCCCATTGCTACTAGTCAAGAAGAGACGTAAGCCTACCAGAAAAAAAAAAAAAAAAAGGTGCAAATTTTAAATAATATAGGGTTACCAACATGTTTTTTATAAGGTTTCAATTTTTTATTTACTTTATAGTGGGATAGGTCTACTCTCATGGTCATGGGATTCTTTTCCAAACAATAATAAGAACTATGGCTTAAAATATAATAATCAACAATTGTTACGCTAACAATAATATGCTCATCACAACTCGATTATTCAAAGCTCTACTTACTAATTGTAGGTGGGAAGATAAAGAATCTATATATTTATTCATAATATTCTGATATTGTTTCTCATTTGACTATTCCAAAAATGTAGAAAATATATTTAATGAAAGATGAAGAAGAGCATTTGTATTTTTTTTTTATCAGTCAAGAGAGATTTATTAAGCAAAAAAGAAGTCGAGTATGAGGAGTATCCAACAAATACAGAAATGTTACAATCAAAATAAGAAAAGAAGAGAAAGAAGATGAGAGAAAGAAAAAGGGGTAGCATGGGCAATCAACAACCAAGACAGTCTCTAGGATTGGCTAACCAATCTTGAAAAGAAAAATGGCCACATCTAGCCCATTTAACAACGAACCAACTCCAAAGTCGCGCCTTAAACTCGTCAATAAATTTTGGTACTATGAAATCCTCATTGCTAAAAATAATCGCATTTCTCTATTTCTAAATAAGCCACACGACTCCGAGGCAAATACAAGTTGCGTAGCGTTTGCCTCGTTTACCTCCAAGTAACCACCCAAAGCCGAGTAAGTTAGTGATCATATTCGGGTGAATTGTTGTTGGAGTCTAGAGCCATGCAAAGCAATCCATCCAGATCCCATGGGCCGAAAAGCACTCGAAAAAGATATGTTTCTCAGTCTTCTCATTGTGGCCACAAAAGATGCATCGAAGATCATCCGTCGGTTTAAGGATACCTTTCCTACACAAATTAGACTTAGTAGGAAGACGTCCCCATATCAATCTCCAAGCATGTGAAATCACTTTTGAAGGGGCAACACTCTTCCAAATAAGCTTAAAGTTCTTAATGATATCTTCATTAATTATTGTAAGACGATCGAACATTAAGAAGGAACGAGTAGGTCTCCTTTGTCAAGTATTTTCCATTAGCCAAGAGTCTCCATTTCCACGAGTCCTCCACCCCAAATTTTAGTTCAATCCAAAGAACATTTGTATTTTAACTTGTGTATATACACTTTATGAGAGAGATTCCAATTATTTTGAACCCTTTATGTGCCCCTAAATGTTTTCTTCTTAAAAAGAAGTCCCACCATTGATCTTTTACATTTTGTCTTTTTGCCCTTTTTTTGTAAAATTGCAAAATAAGAAATAAAAAAATTTGGCCCACAAACTTTGCATTAATACTATATTATTTATTGTTTACATAGTCATCATCCTTGACAATAATCAATAGCTGGTCTGACGTGTTTGCTAGTGCTATATACTTAGATAGTCTTTGTTTGCTTCTCCAATTCCACTACTACTGTCAATCACACCAAACTTATATTTAGGTATATAAGTGATGCTCGAACTTTTGTGAAATCGTCACATGAAGTTAATTTTTTGAGACGAGCCAATTTATTAAATAAATTTTGATTTATAAAAAAAAAGTTTGAGTTTGTGAGTATTATGATTCTGTCACTTAATATTAAATATAATTATTGGAAAAATCATAAATTTTACCTAATTTACAATTTTATTCAAGTTTTTGAAATATAATATGAACTTTCTTATTTATGCAATTTTAACCTACAAAAGCTTTTAATATGGTGGTACTCAAAGATGTATTCATTCATTTTGATGATCTTAACTTTTTTCAACTCCAATATTTATGATAATAGTTCTTCATCACAACTTTACACTTCAGTATCAGTCAACCATATTCGAAAATTGCTTGTTGGTTAATATAGCAAAAAATATGAAAGTTCATGTTATATTTGCTAATTAATATTAAAAAAACTTGGTTAAAATTGCAAATTAAGTAAAGTTTGTGAGTTTTCCAACAATTAACCCTATTAAATATGTGAGATGGTCTCATATACGGTTTTATGTTAAATAATTACATGTTTTTAGCTTAATTTGAGTTGCCTACTTTTATTTATTACATACTTATTTAACATTTTAATATATGAATCCAGATCATATCTTTTGCTT
Organism: Scutellaria galericulata; assembly: GCA_946896805.1. Lineage (NCBI taxonomy): Eukaryota > Viridiplantae > Streptophyta > Magnoliopsida > Lamiales > Lamiaceae > Scutellaria > Scutellaria galericulata. The sequence continues at coordinate 2,072,702 of OX335797.1, read as the reverse complement.
AAATAATTGCAAGAAATTTTGCTTAATCTGCAGCTTTGGTTTGTACTTTTGTGATACGATGAATATATGCATTTAAATCTTGAATATTCTGTTGTCTATTTGTTGGATTAATAACTATTATCCATTATCTATTATATTGACAATTAATACATAAATAAAAGAATAGCCAAAAGTCGTGTAGTAATTTAATGTTTAAATACGTTCGGATTACATCAAAGCATGTGATTTGGATTCTAATTCAATCTTGATGTACTAGTGTGTGTGTGTGTATTTTTTTTTTTTTTTTTGCATTTAAATTTTATAAAGTATTAAATTGATATTGAGCACAATAGTTTTTTCTCACGTGCAACTTAAAGAGGCGAAGCATGAAAGGATAAATAACTAAAATTAGAACATGATGTACCAAATGGTGGAATTACCAATTTACCCCTGACAACTAAGTGTAATGTCACCAATGATTTTGCACATTTTATGATACACTCGATTTGACTCGAAATTTTTGTGTGGGGGACTTGATATTAATTTAGGATTGGTAATCTCTTTAAATAATAAATAGTGTGTAAGATCGTGAATTTTTATTTTAAGTCAAATTATGTTATAGATCATGATATTTAAGCAATCAATATGAGTTATAACATTTTCATACTCTAATTTATGACTTTTGAAATGAATTAACTTAATATACATATAAGAATAATGAGGCATTTATGATGAGATGAGTTCGATCAATACAATATCCAATCCATTTAAAGAAATTTAAATCCGTGACTAATTTATTTAAAAACTTGATTTTTTATTCTAATATTATTTTTAAAATGGAAATTTAGAAATGTGTCTTAAATATTTTTTTTAATAAGACTGACTACTTTACAAAAGAAATTAAAATACTAGAATGGGTTCATATTAATATTAAATATAATATTATGTTTACAACTTTTTTAAATTGTAAAAATAAGGGACTGATCAGTAATATAAGACACTTTACTAGTCAAGCCCTTAATTTTAAATATAATATTATGTATACAACTATTTTAATATTATGTACTTTAATTTTTAAATATAATACTGATGATATGTAAGCATATATCAAATAGAGCGAACAGAGCGAATAGAACAAGAAGAAGACGAACTGAATAAGTAGGAACTATAAGATGTAGTTCGTTTAAGTTCGCCAGGACTTACAGGAGTTCGTCAGAGTTCGCTGAAGTTCGGTGTATAAAGGAAGTTGCGTTTTAACTAATAAAAATGCATTTTTGTTTGACGGTTTTTACCCATTTTTCTGTTATGATTCTGTTTTGCAGGAGGTAGTTCGTTGAGTCAGGAGTTGCAAACGAACTAATTAACGGAATCAACTCATAACTGTTTTGGGCGGGAGTTTTACAACTTAGAGTATTATATAAAGAAAGAGATTTTCACATCTATATTAATTATCAAAAAGTGTTGAGAAAGCAATCGTTGTAGAAAGAGAAATATCTGTGTTGAGAGTTTAGCTAGGGTTTGCTATTCTTGGTTTTCTTTCTCAAGTGTGTTGTAAACAATTGATCTTATTTCAGTGATTAGTGTGATTGATTTCTCCGTGGATGTAGACATATTCAAGTCAAACCACGTTAATTGTTGTGTTCTTGGTTGTTTATCATTTTCTGTTGTTTCTTCATTCATTTGTTCATACAAGTTCGAGGTGTTCGAACTGGTGTTTTTGGTGTTGAATTGCTATTCTGATTGGTTTCCAGATCGATTACCCTAACAAATACTATGTAAACAACTTTTTTAAAATCCATAACCACCAAAATTGGATGTATTTGTTGTGGGACAGACTTGCTATGATTAAGAGTTATCTCACTTTAGCTAACCTAACGTTGGTAATATATTGTGGTAACAACAAATTAAATACAAATTTCAAAATTTATTTTTTTTGAGTTACAATACAAAATCCAATTAGAACCTAAAATTGATTGTTAAGAGTTATATAACAAAGTGAAAACTATATGAGTGATGACTCGAGACATTTCGTAATCAAGCCAATAATTTAAGACACTAACTTACAAAAAAAATGCGCGGAATGAAGGCATTCGGACTTAAATGTCCTAATTGAGGCAAAATTGTTCACAAGCGTCACATATGAGCTATAGATTCGAAGAGAAATTGTGAGTGTTGGGCCTAATTGAGTATTGGGCCAACCCCTTTTTCTATCTCCTTTGGCAGCCCAAGTGGATGGCCAGGGCCCACAGTCAGCTGAAGCCCATCCTGTTGCCCCCTTTATGTGATCTCTGATCTGAGCCGTTGATCTCAGGGTTTTAATCCTGATGGTTGATGCTCTCATACATATACTCGATCCTTGCCTCTCCCCCCATAACCCTAACTCTCTCTCTCTCTCTCTTCTCGCGGCGCTCCCTCTCTCTCCTCTTTGCTTTTCGTATCCCTTCACCCTGCCATGGTTGCCCGACGGTCCTTTCTCGCCGTTGGCTGTCCTTTGTTGCCATGGCTTGTCCTTTGTCGGTTTGGGGCTCTATATATAGTAAGAGAACTGTTTGAGAGAGGGTTAGAGAGAGGGTTAGGTGTTTGGTTGGTGTTTCCTCGTCCATTCTTTATACACACTTTGTTGGAGGGGTTTGAGTGAGGATCCTCGTTCTTCATGCCCCAAATTTGGATATACATGTGTTGATAATCCAAATCTGTTCTTCTGAGTGAGATCTAGGGTTTGGGGTTTTCAGTCTGAGGTGGGTCTCTGTGTAACCCTTGATGCTACCAAGCCGAAGTGTGTTTCTGTGAGTTTCGTGGACATAGTGAAGGGGACTGAACCGTTGCTTGCTAAGCACAGACCTGTGTGCTGGAGTTTATGCTATCTGGTGCTATCTCTTACTTTTACATTCTATCTTTCTGTTTCGAAGCTTTCCTAGTAACTATGTATTCTAGGTATGTTTTATGTAATAGTTACTCAGGGCTTTCATGTATGAACCGATACCCAACAGTGGTATCAGAGCACTGTTAAACGGTATCGGTTCAGTGGTGCTGAGGTGTTCCAGGTATCACGGCTTATTCCCTCTCTCTTTCTTTAATTGTTGGTAAAATCCTGAGGATCTGTTTCTTGGTGGTCTATCTGTTGGTATAGAAGTCTGCATACTTAGGCCTCTCTCTGTGTTTGATCTATCTTGTGTATCTGTTATCTATACGCTATCTTTGTGCCCTCTGTGTGAGTTCTTTTTCTCTCTTTATTCCGCTGCTCATACTCTGTACACTGGTTCCCCTGTACACCCACCTTGTCCGGACCAAGAGTGTCCCTGGAATCTGGGATTGGGAGGGGTTAACCAGTTCTGTGTTTACCTGTGTGTTATCCTATATCTATCCTGTTTTCTGTCTTGCTCTGTGCTCTGCTCTTCATCATGAATGCTTATCCTATTGCACCATTTGATGGGAAAGGTGATTTTTCTATCTGGCAACAGAAGATGAAAGGTGTGCTTGTACAACAAAAATGCTTTAAGGCCATAACTATGTGTTATGATCGTAATGATGATAAGATAACTGATGAAATGAAACAGGAATTGGATGAACTTGCATACTCCTTGATAATTCTGAACTTGTCTGATTCTGTGATTAGGAAACTGGGAAAGCATGATTCTGCAAAATCCCTATGGGACAAACTTGAAGAACTTTATATTGAAACATCCTTGCCATCTAAGATGTTCTTGCTTGAGAAATTTTTTAGGTTTAAACTGGACATGAGTAAAGACATAGATGCAAACCTTGATGTGTTCACTAAGTTAATTCAAGACATCAAACTAACAGGAGATAAGAATATTGATGAATACACTCCTATTGTGCTTTTAAATGTTATTCCAGATTCTTATAATGATGTAAAATCTGCTATCAAATATGGTAGGGACAAGGTTACTTTGGATACAGTCATTAATGGTCTAAAGAGTAAAGAATTGGATCTAAAATCTTCTAAAACTAACAGATCTTTTGGTGATGTTAACTTTGTGAAAGGGAAGCCTAAGAACAATTCTCAGAATAGACCCTCCACTAGCAACCAAAGTAAACCAAATCAAAACCAAAATCAGAATCAAAATCAGGGGCAAAATCAGAAAAAGGAAGGTGCTAGACCTAGATATAAAAACAGAAAGTGTTATAATTGTGGGAAACCTGGTCATTATGCTAATGTGTGCACTGAACCTAAGAAAGATAACAAAATCAATGGACAAGCTAATGTTGTGGCTGATAATCTTGGTGATGTGTTCCTTACAAATGATTGTGTTAATTCTGTGATTGCTTCTTTATGTGACAATGACTGGATTTTTGATTCTGCATGCACACATCATATGACACCCCACAGGCACTTGTTTTCATCCTATGTGGAACTTGAAAATGGCAATGTCTCTATGGCTGATAGTAGTGAAAGCAATGTAATGAGAATTGGAACTGTTTGTCTTAAGTTTGAAACTGGTTTTCAATTGACTTTAAAACATGTGAGACATGTTCCTAATTTGAAGAGTAATCTGCTTTCTGTTGCTATCCTTGAGGACTGTGGTTTGCATGGCAATTGGGGGAAGGGTTGCCAAATGATTATGAAGGGTAATATGTGTGCTTTCAAAGCTGTGAGAATGCAAAACCTCTATGTCTGCTCTGCTGAACCTGTCTTGCATGCTAACTCTGTGAAACATGATATGACTAAAACATGGCATAAAAGGTTAGGTCATATAAGTGGAAAAGGTCTTGAAATCTTGCATAAAAAAACATATTTGGGTAATGACATGATTTCTGATATGCCTCTATGTGACTCATGCATTTTTGGAAAACAACATAAGATACATTTCCCTGTCTCCTCTCCACCTAATCCTTCTAAATGTTCTTCCATTCTTGAATATGTACATGCTGATGTGTGGGGTCCAGCCCCTATACCTACTCATGGTGGTAATAGATATTTTCTGTCCATTGTTGATGACTTCTCCAGGAAAGTTTTTGTGTTTCTAATGAAGAACAAATCTGATGTTTTTGATAAGTTTAAAACATGGAAAACCTTTGTTGAAACTCAAACAGAAAAGAAAGTTAAAACTCTAAGAACTGACAATGGAACTGAATTTCGTAATGCTGAGTTTGATTCTTTGTGCATTGAATGTGGCATTAGAAGGCATAAAACTGTTGCATACACACCTCAGCAAAATGGCATAGCTGAAAGAATGAATAGAACCTTGCTTGATAGAGTTAGATCCATGCTAAGTTCATCTGGTTTGTCAAAACAATTTTGGGGTGAAGTCTTGTTGACTGCTGCCTATGTGATAAATAGATCCCCATCTGTGCCCTTGAAGGGGGAATTGCCTGAAACTGTGTGGTTTGGTAAGTCTGTTGATCTGTCCAATTTGAGAGTGTTTGGGTGCTCTGTCTATGTGCATCAGAAGCTTGATAAACTTGAACCTAGATCTATGAAGTGTGTCTTCTTAGGTTATCCAGAAGGTGTAAAAGGCTATAGGTGTTGGATGAAATTTGAACCTGGTTTTAAAACTATCACTAGCAGAAATGTGATATTTAATGAAAATGAATTTCCATGCTTATGTGCCTCTTCTGTGAATGTTCCTGTTGAGGTGGAGACTCCACCCATTCTGACTGCACCTATACTTGCTCATCCTGTTATTCCTGTTCAAACTGATGCTATGGAAAATGAAGTTGAACTTGGTAATAATCAATCTGATAATGAAGAGCCTGATCAAATAGTTGATACACCTCCTAATGAAGATCTGAGTGATTATGTGCTTACTAGAGATAGAACTAGGAGAGATGTTAGGATTCCTTCATATCTGAATGATTATCAGCTTTCTTCCTTTGTGCACAATGTGTTTGACTCTTTGGATGGAAATGAACCCAAAACTTACAGTGAAGCTTTGAAATCTAAAGAATCTGATAAATGGTTAAAAGCTATGAATGAAGAGATCAAATCTTTGCATGATAACCATACTTGGATACTTGTACCTAAACCTGCTATGTGCTCTGTTGTTGATTGTAAGTGGTTGTTTAAGGTCAAGCATGAAACTGATTCTGTTAGATTTAAAGCCAGACTTGTTGCTAAGGGTTTCACTCAAAAAGAAGGCATTGATTACACTGAAATTTTTGCTCCTGTTGTCAAGTTCACAACTGTTAGAATAATGCTTGCATTAGTTGCTCACTTTAACTGGGAACTGAAACAACTTGATGTTAAAACTGCTTTTCTAAATGGTGATCTTGAAGAGAAAATTCACATGAAACAACCTGAAGGTTATGAGGATAAGAAACACCCTAATCATGTCTGCTTGCTTAAGAAATCTTTGTATGGCTTAAAACAGTCACCAAGGCAATGGAACAAGAAATTTGACGCTTGCATGATATCTTTACAATTTAAAAGAAGCTCATATGATCCATGTCTATACTTTAAAGAATCTGCTAAGACCTCTGTGTTCTTGCTTTTGTATGTGGATGATATGCTGCTGGCTAGTTCTTGTATCCAGTCTGTTGACAATGTGATCAAATGTCTAAGTGATGAATTTGATATGAAATTGCTTGGTGATGCAAAAAGAATACTTGGCATGAACATTGTTAGGGATAGAACCCTGTGCACTCTGTTTCTTAATCAATCCTCATACATTGAAAAGATTCTTGAGAAATTCTCCATGATTGCTGCTAAACCTGTCTCTGTGCCTCTTGCTGCTCATTTTGTGCTAAGTAAGGATCAGTCTCCAAAGACTGATTCTGAAATATCTGATATGAAGAATATTCCTTATGCTAATGCCATTGGATCTGTTATGTACCTGATGGTTAGCACTAGACCTGCCATTGCCTATGTTGTAAGTTGTCTGAGCAGGTATATGGCTAACCCTGGTGTTCCTCACTGGGAAGCCTTGAAATGGTTGTTGAGATACCTTAAAGGTTCTGTGAATTATGGGCTTATGTTCTCTAAGTGTGAAAAAGGTGTTAACCTATGTGGTTATGTAGATTCCAACTTTGCAAATGATAGGGACAATAGGAAATCCTCTACCTCCTATGTGTTTACTTTAAATGGTGCATGCATTAGTTGGAAATCACAATTGCAAAACATTGTTGATCTCTCTACAACTGAATCTGAGTATATAGCTACTACTGAAGCTATTAAAGAAGTTGTTTGGTTGAAAGGCATGCTGTCTGATATTGGACTTTTGCATGGGAAAGTTACTGTGTTCTCTGATAGTCAGTCTGGAATTCAACTGTGTAAAAATCCTGTGTTTCATGATAGAACTAAACACATTGATGTTAAATTCCATTTTATCCGTAACATTGTTGAAACTGGGATAGTGGACCTTGAGAAGATCCCCTCTGAATTCAATCCAGCTGACATGGGTACCAAGTGCTTGCCTTTGGAGAAGTTCAGATCCTGCTTGAAGGCTCTGAACATTTCCCCTGCTCTCTGATGTTTGTGTTGTTGTATCTGCAGTCTCTGTGACTGTTCTTTTGTGATCTCTGTTATTTCTCTTATATGCTATGTGCTTCTTCGTGCTCTTTTCTTGCATGCCTTTGTGGCTTTACTTTGTGTTTTGCAGGAAAAGAAAAACGGTGATGATGACCCCTTCTTTGTCCTCTAGACACTAAATTCGGCCCAAGGTGGAGAATGTGAGTGTTGGGCCTAATTGAGTATTGGGCCAACCCCTTTTTCTATCTCCTTTGGCAGCCCAAGTGGATGGCCAGGGCCCACAGTCAGCTGAAGCCCATCTTGTTGCCCCCTTTATGTGATCTCTGATCTGAGTCGTTGATCTCAGGGTTTTAATCCTGATGGTCGATGTTCTCATACATATACTCGATCCTTGCCTCTCCCCCCATAACCCTAACTCTCTCTCTCTCTCTTCTCGCGGCGCTCCCTCTCTCTCCTCTTTGCTTTTCGTATCCCTTCACCCTGCCATGGTTGCCCGACGGTCCTTTCTCGCCGTTGGCTGTCCTTTGTTGCCATGGCTTGTCCTTTGTGGTTTGGGGCTCTATATATAGTAAGAGAACTGTTTGAGAGAGGGTTAGAGAGAGGGTTAGGTGTTTGGTTGGTGTTTCCTCGTCCATTCTTTATACACACTTTGTTGGAGGGGTTTGAGTGAGGATCCTCGTTCTTCATGCCCCAGATTTGGATATACATGTGTTGATAATCCAAATCTGTTCTTCTGAGTGAGATCTAGGGTTTGGGGTTTTCAGTCTGAGGTGGGTCTCTGTGTAACCCTTGATGCTACCAAGCCGAAGTGTGTTTCTGTGAGTTTCGTGGACATAGTGAAGGGGACTGAACCGTTGCTTGCTAAGCACAGACCTGTGTGCTGGAGTTTATGCTATCTGGTGCTATCTTTTACTTTTACATTCTATCTTTCTGTTTCGAAGCTTTCCTAGTAACTATGTATTCTAGGTATGTTTTATGTAATAGTTACTCAGGGCTTTCATGTATGAACCGATATCCAACAGAAATATTATAATAATATTTGATTTTTTTTTTTATAATGGTGACATCTGATTCAATCCAAGCTTGAATGTCCTTAAGATAATAAAAATTTCAATAACTATTATAAATTGAGATCTCAATGTATAGTATTCTTAATTACCATATCCTAATAGTTACAGGGCAAATTATAAAAGTCATTTAAAAAAATAAATTAAAGAAAGAAGGAAGCAAAACGAATAATGGAGCATGACAAGTAAAATTAAATAAATAAATAATAACTCTTGTGAAACTGCCACGTGTCAGATATACATTTACTAGCTTTTGTGTGTCAGAAAAGCCTTCCAGTGTCATACCAATATATATGAGCCTTTCATACTTTACTGTTAGTACAACTAGCAAGAACTCACACACACACACACACACACACACTCTCTCTCTCTCTCTCTCTCTCTCTCTCTCTCTCGTTACAATCCTCAACTCAATCTGAAAAATTATATATATCAACTTGGATATTTTGAGAATTCAGAAAATTACTACCACCATTTTTTTTTCTTATTCAATTTTGTTTATCCTTCTAAGCTGAGAGTGAAGAATCAGACATAATATTCCATATTTTCAAGAAAGTGAGGTGGAAAATGGATGTGGATTTCTGGGCTGCAAGAGTTCATAAGCACATCCCTTCTACCCAATATGCTAGGCTTGGCAACTCTGGTAAATATTATCTTATTATCTAAGTTTGATTCTTGAATTCTGAATTTTTGTTTAATTTCTACTGTGTTGGATTTTTCAATTGATTCATGGATTAGATGTTATTCTTGATTAAGCCCACAAAAATCATGTCTTTTATCTCTGATCTGTTTTCTAGCTCAAAATCTTGAACTTAATTTCTGCAGAATGAGCTGTAAATTTTTAGCAGCCCAAACAAGCCCTACCATGGATTGAATAGTTGTGGGTGGGTGGGGGGTGGGGTGGGTAGGGTAGGGTAAGGTGGGGGGTGGGGATTCTGCTAGGGATTTGTTTATTTTACACAATAATGTAACTGGAGAAAATATCTTTTGAGGATCAAAGAAAAAAATTTTAAAAAATACCCAAAGAATTAGAAAATTTATCATTCACATTTTGTGTTGAGATAGTGCAATTATGCTTCATTGATTTATGGTATTATAATCAAAATGCACGAATAATAGGTACTAATCTTATAGTGTTGGAAGATGAAGGTGGTGATGAAGTGAGAGCTTGGTTTCCTTGCCCTTTCTGCTATGTTGAAATCGAAGTTCCAATGCTTTGCATCCATCTGCAAGAAGAGCACTGTTTCGACTTGAAAAACGCCGTAATGTGTTGCTTATTTCATTACAATTCTTGGATTTCTTGGTACCAAACATGAACATGGTACTTATATTATGATTGTCTTGGTGTCAATCTCTACTTTTTTTCTATTCTAGGTTTGTCCCATATGTGCCGTAAACTTGGGGAGAGACGCGCTTGGCCACTTCACAGTGCAGCATGCTCATTCTATTAAGGTTCGTTTTTCTCCATTTGATATGAGTGAGATGAGATTTGAACGATGATTGAGAAGCTTTATCTTGTGATCTCTCAGCGGAGGAAAAAGTCTCAGAAATCGGGGTTTTGGAGTAATGTATCCACAAATATCGTCAGAGACTTGAGGGAATTAAGTTCGTTTCTTGGTTCTAATTCAGCGAACGAATCTGCTCCTGATCCTCTTCTTTCTCCATTTCTATGCAACGTGCCTAGACCCATTAGTAAGGATAGTCAAGAATACGTATCGTCATCCGCAAAAATTGATGAAGAAAGGTATGTCTTTTAGATCTCCATTAGTGTAGTTTATACAGACAAGTTCAAGAGATATTAGTTCTGTTTCATAGAAGAATGATTGAATGTTATGTTTTCTTGTTGCAGCAAACCATCTTGTCTAGATGAAGGTGAAAGGGAAAACTACGAGGAAGTGAGGCAACGAGCTGCATTCGTTCAAGAGCTTCTTTTGTCGACTATTTTTTAGGTCTTCGACTCATTGTAAGCTTATTACAAAAGATGGCCGAAGAAATGTCCCAAGATATCATATACGGTAATAGAATGTCTTCAATGTGACATCTCATGAGCCTATATAAGTGTAATGTTTATCTTCAATGTAATGTAATGCAACATTTGTATGCCAAATGCTGAGCTATTCAATAGATTTTCATCACATGTATTCTACTAACGTTTATGATAAAGAAATCAAAGTCGTTTTCTTGAAATTGACTTCATAAAGAACCAAACTTTACGATCATTACAAGGCTATAAGAACTAAATACACAATCCACCTTATGGAAAATGCATCATCTCTATATAAAGGAACAACAATCTAATCCAATTGCTCCAAAAAATGGCATAAGTAATCGCGAAACAAGTGAATCATCATCGAACTATCGTAACAACGTTCTCAAGCTAAACTAACACTCAAGATAACAAAGCAACCAAAAAAGCCTCAATCATAATTATATTAGTGCAAAAAGCTCGATCGAAATCACTCGATAATGGATTGAATGACACCGGCACCTACAGTCTTCCCGCCTTCTCTGATAGCAAACCTCATCCCCTGCTCACAAGCAATCGGAGTAATAAGCTCAACCTCCATTTTCACACGATCACCGGGCATCACCATCTTCGACTCCTCATCCCTATCGTTCATAATCGTGTTCACCTTCCCCGTCACATCGGTCGTCCTCATGTAGAACTGTGGCCTATACCCCGCGAAGAAAGGCGAGTGCCTTCCACCCTCCTCCTTCTTCAACACGTACACGATTGCGAGAAACTTATTGTGGGGTGTGATCGTCCCCGGCTTCGCCAACACCATCCCTCGTAAAATATCAAGCTTCTGAATCCCTCTTAACAACAAGCCCACATTGTCCCCCGCCAACGCCTCGTCTAGCGTCTTTTGGAACATCTCCACCCCGGTCACGGTAGTGGATCTAGTGTCGCGCAGCCCCACGATATCTACGCTGTCCCCCACCCTAATGGTGCCTCTTTCTACTCTACCTGTGGCTACTGTTCCTCTACCTGTGATTGTGAACACATCCTCAATGGCCATTAAGAACGGTAAATCAGTTTGTCTCTGAGGGATAGGAATGTAATTATCCACCTCATCCATTAATTTGTAAATCCTATCTACCCATTCATTTTCCCCTCTTTTAATTTTAGGGTTTGCCATTAAAGCTTCCAAAGCAAGCAGAGCAGAACCAGAAACAATGGGGATTTCATCGCCGGGGAATTCATAAGAGGAGAGCAATTCTCGTACCTCCAATTCGACCAATTCGAGCAATTCCTCGTCATCGACCTGATCTTGCTTGTTGAGGAAGACAACCATGTTAGGAACCCCAACCTGCTTGGCTAAGAGGATGTGTTCCTTCGTTTGCGGCATCGGGCCATCGGCGCCGGAGACGACGAGGATAGCGCCGTCCATCTGCGCGGCGCCGGTGATCATGTTCTTCACGTAATCGGCGTGGCCGGGGCAGTCGACGTGGGCGTAATGGCGGTTTTCGGTCTCGTATTCGACGGTGGCGGTGTTGATGGTGATGCCACGGGCGCGTTCTTCGGGGGCGGCGTCGATCTCGTCGTATTTTTTGGGGGCGGAGTTGCCGAGGGAGGCTAGGGCCATGGTGAGGGCGGCGGTGAGGGTGGTTTTGCCGTGGTCGACGTGGCCGATGGTGCCGATGTTGACGTGGGGTTTTTTACGCTCGAACTTGCCGCGGGCGGCGCGGACGGAGAAGCGGCGGATGGGACGGGTGGCGGCTGCGGCGGTGGTGGGGTGGAGGAATAGGGTTGTGGAGGAGGGGGTGAAGGAGGAGGAGAGGATTATTTTAGAGGGTTTTGGAGAGGTCGGGTTTGGGAAGGCAGGGGTTGTTTGGAGGTGTGTGAGTTTTGCGACAGCCGCTGCGGCGGCGGTGACGGAAGCCATGGCGGTGTAGAGAGAGAAAGCGGGAGAGAGAGAGAGTGTGTTATCTGTGGGAGGATTGGAAGAGAGAAGAAGAAGCTCCCATTCTATCCATTTTCACCTCTTTCAGCCTTCAAGGATTACCCGATTAGGTATGGCAACGGGTAGTTTAGGGATAATCATATTTTAATTTTATAAATATTATGTTATTTGTATTCATCTCATTCTTATTTAAAATTTATATATACAATCTGTATCCGATAACCACTACCCGTATATTATCAGTACCCGACTACCCGTCAAACACTTGATTACTATATATACTACAGATGAATTTTTTATGTGAATTTAAGCCATATTTCAAACGAGTAGTTTAAGTAGATACCTACCCATTTTGAAATTATATGAAACATATATGGAAAATGAAAAAATAAAAAACACTCCATATATGAATCCTTTTGTGAAAAGTAAAACTGTTAAATCTGTTCTGTTTAGTGGTACATGATCATTTACACCCCATATATGTCTCACGTGTAGTACAGATCATCTCCAGTTAAATATCCAACTCCTACAAAAAATCCTTTTCTCTACAAGCACCAAAAATTGCAGATCCGAATTCATTTTAAAAAATAACCCAAATATTAGAGCTACAAATAAAGATCGGTTGATCCCTCAGGGCCCGTTTGCAGGTGTATAAAACACGGAGCACAGAGATTGATCACTCAACAGCTGCACAAGTTCAAAAAGTCCAACAATGTTGAGTATAAGAGATCAAGAGGCAAATAACCTAAGAACTTCATGCTTTCCAATTCAGCATGGGACATGTCTGAACAAAGCTTGAGTTCCTCGGCGAGTCCATTATTCATCATTGGAGATGCATCCCCGAGTATCATCTGGGTCCACATGAGCCACAAGTCGGATTATTTCACCCTGCTCCAGCTCAAATGCCAGTGATAGGAAATCTGGGATTGCTTTGATGCCAACAGTCAGGGCTTTCTCATGCAGCCACTGGATAATTTGGCTAGATATCTACATGATAGAATTTATTCCATTATTAGTACACGCATAGCTATAAAACATCAAAAAAATTACAAGTTGTGCAATGGGACAAATACTAGTTACACATAATAAGAACAAGTGCACCATGCACTACTTGTATAATGTGATTGAATTAAAGTCATATTTGAGAAATTTTCCACATGGAAAATTGAAAGTGGCAACAATTAACATCAGTTTCAAGCTCCTTCCACGAATTCTTCGAATCCAATCTGAATAAATTACCGATTTTCAAAATAAGTTTGTGATAAACTTGCAGTGGTTATTTAAGAGTTGAAATTATCAATCCATGGATCATGCAGCTCTATAACAGAATAGGATTCTAATTCCTAAAGCACCTAATATTTGTGCACAGGATCGCATATTAGGAGCTTCGTACAATCAACGTGAAAAACATCATTGCTCCGGTTAGTTAATAGATCCCTTCACGTATTAGAAACAATGTAATCTTTACCAATCGTGCAGACTATGCATACTCATCTTGAGTACCTTTAAGCAGGCTCGTAAAGACCTAAGACGTGGCCATCAGCACATCTCATTGCTGCTACCTGTTGAGACAAAAAAATTAGTATTTCCTAAGGAATATACTCTTGATATTAAGATTTTCACAAAGCTTCGTTGTGATATAGCCAAACTGAAAAGATAAATGCATTTTTTATTGAAAGATTTGAAGATATGTATGATGGAATAGCTTGATGATAAACAGAACTGATGATAACTCAGAGAAATTACCTTCCCATGGATTTCATGTTTAATTTGGCCGTCCAGTTCTGCACCTAAGCTCATAAGTTTCGTCACAGTACTACTGATGTCTGTTACTGTAAATGATAGGATCGATGAATAGCCTTTGTGCGCAACATGGTCACTGAAGAAAAGAGAGCAAATAATTTATATGTGACTGTTTTCTTTTATACAAGTTAACTTATGTAATTTAGGTTTCGACCATCCATATATACCAATAATTTCTAAACCATATAAGTCTCATGAGCACCTATGTAACATGAAAGAAGAACAGTCAGTCTTTGAGGTTTAGGAGCAAACCGAGGTTATATGAACCGTAGAAACAATATTTAGCACACTTAAGTTATCAATGAATGAATTCACTTTGAGATATTGGGGTAAAATGAGGCTAATTTAATGTACTTCAAAGCCTATACCAATGAGGCATTGGTCATCATCTGAAAACCGAAAACTTCAAAAGAAAGACTAAAAAACTAAGGCATCTAAGCATCAATCAAATCATTCTAGCCAAGGTTTTGCTAATTATATCACAAATAGATTGGAATTCAGTAACTTAACAAATTCTAGAATTGCTATAAAATCGTATATGAAAAGACATGCTCGTAGTCTTCTTCCCTAAATTCAAGCTCCAAACATGGCGATGAGATTTTGCACAACATCTTAAAATCAAAGATAAAATTACCTCGAATATTTTTTAACTAAATTTAATATCCAAATCAAAAATTAGGGTTTCCAGAACTTCAATTCCGCGATTTTTCTCAAATCCCTTGTCATCAATCATCATTCTCACAGTATAAAAAAAAAATTACTGAAATTCATGAACAGAATTCGAAGTTTAGGATAAACGAAGCGCACCTAGGAGAATGTAGAAGGGCGAGCTTGAGCGGGCCAGAATGGAGCTCGGCCCATCGGAGAGTGCAGACATTGATTGTGAAGCCAAGACCCTCTGAGTAGAATCTCGCTGCTTTCGGAACATCTTTGTGTAGTTGCACCAAGTATCTGAAAGTTGCTGCCGCCATTAGCAGCTCTCTCGAGCTCAAATTATGGAGACTTTCGAGTTATGTCGATTTATTGAATATATTTATTATTCGCGAATTTTATAAACTAACAAATTAATATTATTTGTATATACGATTCGGTTTGACTGTTAAAATAGAAAACCGAATTTCAGTAAATTTTTCGATCAACCGAACCGAATCGAATTATCCTTATTTATAGTTATTTTTTGATATTTTTATTACATTATCAATAATAATCTTTTGATTTTCTCATTTTTCCCCAATTTTATTTTCTCTATTCTCTTTCAATCAAGGTATAAATCCACCTCTATTTTTTCTGAAAATTCTTTTAATTACTTTTTATGTATATATTTGTGATATTTTCTTAAATAAAGATGAATAAATAAAATGTAATCATGTAACTGAACCGAATCGGTTCGGTTATTATAATAATAAAAATTTGATTTTAAGTTTTGGGTTGTGAGCTTATTCAGTTAGTAGTTCATTTAAGGCATTTGTTGTTTGTTTTTTAATTAATATTTTTTTTGAAAAATTTGGATGTGTGTTATTTTCTCTACTAGTAAAGCTCTTTGAGATCGTTTCCCTATTATACACAACAAAATAAATGTACTCTAAGCTACACTATGAATTAATGTGTAATACATATACCCTTTACACATCCACATGTGTGCACACAATCACGAGTAAATATATTATAGATATTACGTCAAGTGTAATAAATGATTCAAATTGAATAGAAACAGTAAGAAAGAAGGAAAGAATGATGATTCAAACTCTGGCATCAAAATGAAATATGGGAATGAAAAAAATCATATAAATTAAATCAAAATTACACTCTGTATACAAATGTTTAAATGTCAAACATAAGTGACACCAAATGCCAAATTAACCTCCAAGCATTATGAGGCACAAATTTAGCTTACAAAACCCAAAAACAAACGACAAGAGTTTCTGAAATTCGACCTGAAAAAGCCTCTGTGTTGAACCAAACATGAATCTATACATGTATACTTTCAAGAAATCTAGAGGACCTATAAATTAAAGAACAATGTGCAAAATAGATTCAAAGACCTTCCCGTTGCAAGTTCAACAAGCATATATACATCTATCGTAGTGCCATCATCATCTCTCAGAATCACTATAATACTGAAGTCAGATCAGATATTGTTGAAGCAGGTTTATGTATATACCTTTCAACAAATGACCTTTGTCTCTTGTCGAATTTTCCATCATTTCGGAATGTCTTGAAACCTTCAAGACAATGATGATGAAAACAGAATTAAAGGCTACTCATGATATTCAACACTGGAGTTAGAAAAGTAAGATTGCAAGACTTACATCGTCGAGGAAGATTGATCCAAGGATTTAGTAGTCAAATGGTGGTATCCCTTCTGCGCGGATCTATTCTGATTACAAATGCTAAGAACTCTCTGACGAATATCTTGAGGATGTTCCTTTAGAAGATCTACAACAGCTACTTCATGCTTCTTCTTAAGTTCTTCTAGCTCCTTCTGCTGTTCATCCAGCAAAAGCTCAAGCTTCTCGACAATATGTCTGACGTCATCTGAACCACCTCCACTTGGAATCGTCGTTTCTTCCAACTGAACTGAATCAGTTTCACTTGGCATTGTCTGTTCTTCCAATGATCCTGAATCAACTTCGTGTTTTACACAGTCATCATGATCAGAATCAGTATCCACATGTCTGAGAGGGGAATCGTGATAAGAACTGTTTACATCTTTAAGACTAGCAGGAGATTGCAAGTTTTCATCGGACCAGCTGTCTCTGAACATAACTGACTCTCCCAGCAACAAGTGACATGGACCAGATCTCAGTGGAGAGCTTCCGCTGCTACCTTTAGGTGAATCAACGGAAAAATACTTTCGTCCTGATGGCAATCTTTCCATAACAATAGGTTTGGAAGAATCCGTTTTCGTGGGAGAAGCACTTCCAGAACCACTACCTTCGATAATTGCTTTACCCCTAAAATTGTTTCTGCTAGAGAGTTCTGTTGGTTCCCAATCAGGAATGTGGGATTGGATTTCAGAATCGATCATCTCAGCGATAACCAAGACATCATGATCTGTCAGATCCAGCTCTTCAACCATTTCACTAGCGACTGCAATTGATGTATCGACCTCAATATCAAATGGGAAGTGAATGTTTCGGATATGACCTGAGCTAATAAAGAAAATAAGATTGATTATACCCGTGGGGACATTTTCTGCATTAGAACAACTGGATACAGAAAAAAGAAACAAGAACCTGATGGATCTGCTATACGAAGTTTTAAGAATATTGTATTATGGTCTTTTCTCTGACCCTCCACCATGAAATCTCGACTTCCCTCAGGCACAGAGTCTTCAGGGTGATTTTGACAATCAAACTGGTGGTCATTATCATCTGCACATATAGTGTCAGAAACACAGAAAGGATAATCAATGCAACAAAAGATAAAGAAATGCAAAGTGCACCTGCATAAGAGGACTGAGGCTGTTGTGAGCAAGCTACATTTCCAGAATCCTCTTCTGATAGTAGAAATGGGTCCATTAGTAGTTCTTTTGCTGATAATCGATCAGAGACTTTTGCAATGCATTTCTCAATAAATTGTCGGACTTCAGGATCCTTCACTTTTTCTAAAGATGCGGGCTTGATTCCCTTCAACAAGCAGAGAAATGACAACATAGTTGTGAGAGGAATATGAAGTTAAGATAAACATCATTTAGCTCTCCTCTACATACATCTAAAACTCAGCAATTTCACTACGAATATAGAGCTGTCCATACATCGATAAGGGATGTAGAAAATAGAAATACAACCCTTTCTAGTAGCTGAAGTATTATCTGTTAACTCTACTCTTTTCATAGTTCAACTGTCAATTTTTTTGAGAGATTTATAGATTAATAAAAATCAATTACTTGTAGAGGGATATCACAAAAAGTAGATCCCCACTCAGACAAACTAAAATGGATTGCACAAGTGATCCATCATAACAACAGGATAGAAGCGAGCACCTAATATTTGTGAGCATGTGTAGGCTGTAAAGCATGGCACATAGTAAATTTCAATCTCCACCCGAGTTCGACTAACTCTTATTTTCTGTTACTATGATGGTTACAGAAAGTTCTCAAGCTATGTTTTGGGACATAATTATAATTATTACTCACTGAAAACAGACTACTAAGGAAAAAGATGTTTATAAGAAGAAAAGGCAGTTCAAAAGTGAAGAACAACTTACTGCTGTCACTTTCTTATATATCTGAGCAGCATTTGCACATTCAATATATGGATACTCAAGGGTCACGAGCTCCAGCAAACACATGCCAAAGGCATATATATCCACAAGCTCATTATAATCCTCCTCATAAAGTTCCGGTGCCATGAATTCAGGCGTGCCTAGCATCATTTAGAATTAATCAATAACAAACTCCAGTAAAACGATGAGTGATCATGTAATCAAACATTACCTATAACACTGTGAGCAGCACGAGCCTGCTCAAGAATAGCAGCCAGCCCCAGATCACCAATTTTCACCTCCCCTTGATTTCCATTAACAAAAAGGTTATCGCACTTGAGGTCACGATGAATAACTGGTGGATCGTGGCTATGAAGATACAAAAGCCCCTCTAGAATTTGTCTGGACCATTTCTTCAAAGCCCTCACATCAACGTGCTTATGTTTCTTCCGATACCTACAAACAGTCATACACATCAACAAACTCCAGCCAACATCTCACCTAATTCACCTCCCAGTTCATAGCTACGAAAATAACCAAAACCAATTCGATAAATTGAAAATTTTTAACATACTGTCGCAGATTCCCGGAAGTGAAAATTTCAGTGATGAAGTTGATATGTTCATTCTTGTTATCAACCCACGAGTTGTAAAATTTGATAATGTTTTTGTGCTTAAGGGTCTTTAGTAAGTGCACTTCCGAATACAATCGCTCCAAATCAACCGAGTTCCTCAAAAGATCAGCCACTTTAACCTGATTCCAAGCCACCTCAATTCCTTCCCATTCATCAAATGCTTTATATCTATACATTATTCATCAAAATCAAGGCTTCACAACAGCACCATTGCACTTTAATTCAACTTCAAATGCTCAAATAAACAAAAAAAAAAAAGGATACACTTTCTTACAAGCTCCTCTACCTAGGACCTCCTTGTACTGCAAAAAAACGCATCAAACAACACACATCACAGATGAGACTAATTCTCAATAAATCCAATATAATTCGCAATAAAAACGAAAACAATTGCAACATAAATTTAGGTGAAGTGTAGAATTATACGAACCCGACCATAGCGACCGGAGGGATCAACCTCGACGAAATCCGACTCGGTGTCGGAGGTTTCCGGCTCCGACGCCGCCGCGTCTTGCGGCATTCTCCGACTCAATCGAATCGGACTAACAATTCAGAAACAAAAAGTCGCATAAATTTAGATCTAGAAAACGAAAATCCTGCGTGATTATGGAGAAAACAACCAATCCTGTATCCAGTTGGGGATTCCAATCGAATAAAACCAACACATGCAGCACAATGGCGGCAGTGAAAAATTAAACGAATTGTAGTAATATGATGATTGTGACGACCATGAAAAATCGAATTTGCGAACGATTCAAATCAGAAAAAAGATTTGCAAATTGCAGAAGCTTCTGTGTTGATTTGTTTTGAAGATTATTCAAATCTTTTTGGATCAATGGAGAAGAAAGCAAAACGAGTCAGCTTAATAACTTGTTCAAGCTGGGACTGTTTCCCTTTTTTTTTGTTTTTTTATCTATTATTTTTTTTCCATATTTGAATTTATTTATTTTCTAAAAAAAAAACTCTTTCTTCTTTTTCAAAATTTAAAAAAAAATATGGATATTTGAGTTTATTTTATTTTGTAAGGAAAAATTAAATCTCTCAAGTGATTTTTGAATATGAAAGGTCAATATTTTGGATGTATTTAGAAAGTCAATGGAGTTTTATATAATGTTTAAAAGGAAATGTTGATTTTTTTTAATATCAATGACCCATAAGATTCTGACACAACTTATGGAGACACAGGCAGTCACACTATTACTAGAAAATTCAATATAACAAGAGTATGAAGTTAATATGTATTAATAAAAATGATTAATTTATTTAATATAATTAAATATCGATTTTATATAAAATTATATAAATTTTATTTTATGTACTGTTTAATATGACACGCTTTTATATGAGTTTTCGCGATGCAGACAAATACATTATTTTTATTTGTAACGAAATGGTTAATATTTAATGGTTGGAAACCAATAATGGTCCATGTTGTATATATAATAATGGATAAAGCACAATGGTATTTCATTAATTTTTATAATAAAAATGGTCCAGCACTTGTGATTATTAATTCAAAAAGGAAATGAATATGTCAGCCACCACCAATCATGACGTCACACTTTCAGATCTGATGCGAGTCTAACACTATAAATTAAAATAAGTTTGAAGCATGGCTTAATAAATTCAATTTAAAATCAGGTTCAATTCAAACAATCTATAACTTAAAATGTTGATTTTCAAATAAGTACAACTCTTGTGATTTTAATTTCATGAATTAATTTCCATTTCACAAAATTATATTCAGTATCATATACGTTTTTATATTTTCAAGTATATGACTGAATTCATTTGACATATTTGTTGATTCATTTTATAAGGTTGGCTACAATTATAGAAAAAATAAATGCATGCAAAAAATCTAGACACTCAATAAACTAAATAAGTTGCTATGATGGTAATTGAAATTAGGAAAATTATCAAATTGAAAATATTGTTGAGTACATAGATATAAGGTATAACTCCTATATTTTAAAAGAGTTTGAGAAAAGCATATAGATATAAATTTTAGATTGAAATAAACCCATATAACCCATTATTAGTTTGATTACTTCGATTAACAAGATGGGTTTAAGACATACAATCATTTAAATATCATGTGATTTAGATGAATAATTGACTATTGATGAATCGAGGCCTAATATTCATGTAGGTGAATTTATTATGATTAAATTATAAATATCATTCTTGACATTAAAGAAGAACGTGATCCGTGTGCACCTACTACTGCTATATTTCCCAGGTACATAGAATCCAGCATTAAAGCATGCACCCACTATGAACCTAGCAACATCAAGAAAT
Organism: Scutellaria galericulata; assembly: GCA_946896805.1. Classification (NCBI taxonomy): domain Eukaryota; kingdom Viridiplantae; phylum Streptophyta; class Magnoliopsida; order Lamiales; family Lamiaceae; genus Scutellaria; species Scutellaria galericulata. The sequence continues at coordinate 2,051,378 of OX335797.1, read as the reverse complement.
GTGTGTTCAATTCAACACAAGTCAATTCAAGTGTCGACTAGGCTCGTGAACAAAAAGTTTCACGAATAGATCCGATCACAAATTCGAATATGGAATTCAAAACCATCACGGGCAAATCATTTTCTGAAATCACAAAGCTAAGAGAGCAAGCCTTTAGCTGCACACAAAAGCACCAAGCGACAAATCTTGATTTTGCCACAATAGATTTCAATTGCAATCACATAACATTTCAATAAACGAACAAAAAATAGGGGAAAAGGGCAAAATAGGAAAGGAATGGTTGATTCTGGTCGATAACAGCTCATGTGCATGAAGCAATAACAACTGCACAAGTTTAACACTAATGTTTCGTATTGGGTTCTATAAGCTTTATCCTCGGATCAGGTGTCAAAATGACAGCATGGAACAGTTTGTGGCTAGCTAAGTATTCCACTCATCTCTGCCTCTCCAACATTGGATTGCCCAAATGATTACTACTAAGAAACAACGAATATATAACTTTTATTAGTTTAAAAGGATAATCCTGATCTTCGGCTAAATGGAGTGCCCACCATCAGCTAATAGACATACCTTTTCTATCCACTATCTGGAACAGGAAACTATCGCTTCTTAAGTGCGTTCATTTTATCTCTAAGATAGTAGAGCTTGGCCCTCCTCACTTTCTTCTTGTCCAACACTTTTATCTCCTTTATATTTGGGGAATACCTGTCATTTCAAATCTAATTAGCATCATCATATGGTGAAAAAGAATGTGATAAGTAGGCAACCACAAATGTAAATCGTGCCAATGACCCCCTTTCAACCGTGCTCTAGAGCACCCCAAATTATATAGAAGTTTAGTGAGAAATATTGTGCATTTTATGGTCTAGTATTGAAAATCACGGGGTATTAAAATAAGCAGTGACAGACCATTCCATTCAACAAATCATCAGATTGCATATTGAGTTAAAATGCAGAGTATAAGGCAAAAGAAGTATGGCTTTCAAGAACTGAGAAACAAGTTAAAAAAACAGTACATGTTTAATCAAGCTGGAACTAGTACTCACAGAAGGAAAAGATTTTCGATGCCAACTCCTCCTACAAGTCTTCTAATTCTGAAGGTAGTATTTAAACCAGCATTACGCCTAGCTATAACAATGCCCTTTATAATCGAAACACGCCTCCTGTTCTCTGGAACTTCCTGCCAAATCAAGATCATGACTGCTCAAAGAAGGCACTTTGAAATTGTAAGGTTGGCAATGATACAGAAACAGGAAAATAAACAAATCAAAGAATCATGACTTCTAAAGAAAAATTCATTACCACTTTCAGCTGGATAATATAACCGGGCTTAATTTCGGGTATCTCACGGCTAGCATTCACTTCCTCAACCATTTCTTTATCAATAATCTGTAATTTGCAAAGAGCGAACAGAAGCCTCAGATTTCAATACCCAACTATATCCTTCATGAAAGAATTTTAGTGAAAAAGAATGAAAAGAAAGAAAAAAGGTGTGCCTGCATAATGTGTCTTGATGTTTTATCGAGCCTCTTGAATTTGATACGTGGAGGCACATTAGAAGAATCAGAAACATTTTCAGAAGTAGATCCTTCCGTTGCCATATTCCTAGTTTGCAGATTGAATACCAAAGAAGACGACTGATTCAAACTTGAGCTTAGACATCTGTATGATGGCAACACTGACGCTATACCATGACTTTCAGAGGAAGCTGGTGACACAATTTTAGTGCCAAAACTTTTACTCTGAAACATGAGAATTTTGTTTTAATAATAGAGAATGAACAAACTAATCTCAGCATCAACAACAGTGACAAGAAACAATCATCAGACATCTTAACATGGGTACACCAAAATCTTATAAAAAAACTTAATTTACACAAACACACAACTTAGACATTTTATAATTTACAAGAAACTCAAACCAAGTAAAAGAAAACCCACAAGGATAACCCAAAGTTCTAATGGACTACATACCATGATTGCAACCCTCCTACAAACATTTCCAATGCACTCACCTGTCATCCGACATTTACAACCCTATGTGTGTAGGGTTATCCTGGCAACGACTTTGCAAACCCTTAATTCCAACAACTCTAGAAATCCCTACATTTGATCCTGTCTCAGTCAAGAACACATCCAAAATCTCCCTTATAAGCAACGCACTCAAGCGGTATTCTAAATATTCAAAGAGACCCCAAATTAAACTAAATCAATTACAAAACCATATCAAACCTAGACCTTTCATAAGCTAACAAACTGCACATTCATCAATCAAAAACATAAATTTTTTCATTAGGCAATCAGCATTAATTGGGAAAAAATATGTACCAAAAAAAATGCTGAGCTTGAGCTAGAATGCTGAGAGTTGAACCCATAAAACCGATTCACAGGGCATTCCGAAAATCTTGATTCAAAAGACGCCATCGTTCTCAGCTCAACATTTTTCAAGCTGTTGAATGTTTGCTTCGCAACTAGCCGCAATTTACCGCACAGCGACTGCATCGCGTTTTCGCCGATCAAAACCTGGAATTCGTAGAAACAGGAATGGGATTAGGGATCAATTCAACCGTTTTAATATATTCAAAAGAAGATGAAGAAGAAGTACCTATTGAATGAGAAGGGAATCAAGAGTGGAAGGCAAAAACCCTAATCGGAGTGAGATTGGAGGTTTTTGGTTTCAGAATGTTGATGGACGTAATGGTCCCTTGGGATTTCTTTATTACAGAAATGCCACTACCACTTGGGATTTTGGAGAGATTATTTTTGTTAATATAGAAATTTATATGTGATAATTTTATAGATAAGATTTTTGAGATGAAACTTTATTAATTTAATTAAATTAAATTTGTGAGAAAATTTTACAAAAGTCTTACTCTATTATTAATATTAATGTATTTGGACAATTTTCGATTTTATAATGCTATTTCGATTATCAAATAGCTGTTAAATTCAAGATGTTACAAGAAATTAATTATCTTGATATTTCGTTTTTTTTTTCCCTTCTTTGTCAAAGCATGTTTTTTGTACTCTTAGAAAAATGGTACGTGAATGTTCTAAATAAATAAATAAAAGAAAAAATATATGGTTTGTATGTAAATTCAAATAAATTGTATTAAACCGAAAGAAGTGTTTTGTGATATTATTTTTTATACATCATATAGTAGTTGGAAATTATATTTCAGTTTGCATGATTCATAAAATTGGATTTTCTTGGATTTTTTTTAAGGCAAACACTTTTGTGCACAAGGTGCACAGATCCAAATCTGTGCACAACAATACTATTATATTATATGAAGTAATACTGTTATATTATATGAGTGATACTGTTTTATATGAAGTGATACTGTTATATTATATGAGTGATACTGTTATATTATATGAAGTAATACTGTTATATTATATGAATGATACTGTTATATTAATATAACAGTATCACTCATATAATATAACAGTATCGTTGCACCTTGTGCACAGGAGTGTCACTCTTTTTTTAAATATAATTATGTATTTGGAAAATGTTGTAATCGAATAACAATAGGAGTATTTGATGACATGGGCCAATGCTTAATCTTATTACTTCAAATTAGGCTGAGCCCAAAACCTTTTAGCCCATTTTAAAACCATTTTTGCAATTTGAACAATCCATTAACTCTCAAGTAAGCCATCATTAAAGTTTATTCGATGTATTTCTTTATTATTTATTATTTATTTGAAAGCAACTTGATCTAGCATATTCACTCGGGGATATTGAGTTACGATCATCTCAAATATTTATGTCTCTGTTCTTTAATTGATTAGTCATATAGATGTTAGAAAAAACAAATTCAAGTTTTTATTCCACTGTGTAATTGATTTTTTGGATCATATCTACTCTGAAATCTGAGATATTTATTTATAATTAGTAGGTGTCCCCATGTGTTGCACGATTTGTTATATAATATGTAGTAAATATCAACTATTTGATAATACAGTGTAACTAATTAAAAATATTTTGTAGATATAAAATATTTAACAATTAAAGAAATAAATTTACTTAATTATATATTAAATATCTATCTAATTCATAATAATCTTGTTTATTATATATATCCAATTGGGCAATCTGTAATTAATAATACTAAACGTATGAATTATGAGTTTCAAATTAAGTTCAATTACTTAAATTAAAGTGATATATATATATATATATATATATATATATATTTTTTTTTTTTTGAAAGTTTTGAAACTATATACACAAAAAAATGAAAATTTTACTTAAGAACTTGATGTAAACAATGTCAATCATGTATTTTCAATCTTCATTTTAAAATAAATTGATTTAAAAAATATTTTTAATATCGATTAACATTGAAAATGACAGATAGCCAAACATGTATTTTATACTTGAATATTTAATAATATTTTCATCATTAAAATATATCGGTAAAAGATATTAATATTTTTCATACAATGTTGATGGTACTACATATTTGAAATATAAATATCAATTTAAAAAATATATAGAATGACATATAATTCCATACTACACACACACATATATATATATATATATATATATATTAATTTCTTTAACAGTGTTACATTTATTTATTAATTTATATTAAATATGATATTAGATATCCCTCAACAAATTAATATTGGTTATTGAGTTTATTTTTGAACACTATCTGTTATTGGGATTTATGAAATTATATTAAATAAAAATTAATTTAATTAAGACCAAGAAAAATATTAAATGAACTAATAAAATAACTATAATATTAAATCAAATGGACCAAGCATAATATAAATTGAAAAATCTATACAATATTACAATTTCTAATACAATTAATTCATTTATGAAAAAGCCCATTACATTTGATGATCATGGTATATAAATCATCTTACAAAAAAAACATGTAATTAATATTTATAAAACTCAAACCCCAAAATGATTTGTAAGATGAAGCAAGAATCTTCATAACATAGGTTTATAATACCCATGATTTATAAGAATCTAAATTTTCTTATAAAACCCAAAATCATCTTACAAAATAATTTTCCAAGAATTATCATCGTGGCTTATGAAGCAAGAATAATAATAATAAATATACTATATGGGAAAACAATTAAAAATGCAAAATACAAAAAAAAAAAATTATTTATGTGATATTTTTAAGAGGGAAAGTGACAAAATTGTAAATACTACCAACTTCCTTACTTTTATATTAGTATAGATGTTAATATAATCATTAAAATTAATAATATCAGAAATTCTAAGATTTGAAATCTTAATTAGTTAAGATTTGGAATTCATATAGTCAAAAACTTACGTGAGACGGTCTCACGAATAATTTGCGTGAGATGGATTCTTTTGACCCACAAAACAAACCTATTTTCGTAAATTTATGTGAATTGTGGAGTGTGGGTTGTGAGTTGACCCGTCTCACGTAAAATGATCTGTGAGACGGTCTCACATAAGACTCACTCCATATACTAAAACTTGATCTTAATTTAATTAGCAACCAATAGAATTGGATCTATAAAATAAAGTCACGACTTCTCCCACATAAGAGAGCAAACGCCATTTTTTATTTGTTTCTTTACATTAAAATAAATTTAATATTCATGATAGCTAGGTTCTTTATATTATTGATTTTTGAATTCATCGATTCTACTACTATTCAAACAATTGATTGAAAAGACGAATTTTATTTGACACAAACACGATTGGAGACCCAACTAATTTCCAACAATATATATGATTTCAAAAATTTTCCCACTTATGGAAAAAGGGTCTAAAAAGTATTAGACTAAAAATCATATAGGATTCGATGTTGGTGCAAGAAAGGAGATGAGTAGCCATGTGCTCATTGACATATTTTACCTTTAGATTTCATTTTCTGATTGGTAAAAGTTAAAGTCAAGATCAGTAGGAATTGGTCAAATCATAAAAACTTTAAAATGAAATCAACAAATTTTGTTTCATATTATTAGTAGTATTAAATTAATTTGGAGTAGCTTTATAAACTATATGTTTTTTTGTATAAGGTTTTTTTTTTTGTGTGTGTGTGTGTAAATGTGTGTGTATATATATTACAAAATAAATGTTTAAATTAAGAAATTTAACCCAAAATAAATTGTTCATTGAACTCAAATCAACCCAAATCAAACCCATGATATGTAAAAAGTAAAAACTAGTCAATTGAACTCAATTCATTTTTTATTAATTTCATTTCTTTTGTCATCTATGCTTCTAAAACAAGGTTACATTCACCAAAAAAATAATCATAATATTAATAACAATAATATTATTGAAAAGGGGACCAACTTTATAAGAACATGCTCTTTGCTGGTACTTCCCACATTGAATGTTTAATGGAGATTACCTATTTTAGTAGATTGGTGAAATGAACCAAACTCTCTAAAAGAGAGTCTCAAAATTGGTCCACCAATTTGTGTAACCTATATTACCTATGGATGCATGCCTTGGAATGAGGGTTCTTGATAAGGCTTTGCCACTCATTTTTCACCTTTTTAATATTTGTGTTAATTACTATAACGAAAAACAGTTTAGATTTCTATATCAAATCTCTATCTCACTTATAAACTACATCAAAACTATGTAATTTTGAATAAACAATATTTTTTTCAATTGAACAGTTAATCGTAATCGATGTTGTTTTTATATCAATATTACATGGGCTTGGAATATAGTATATGAATAAGATAGAATTATGAGTCTAAAGAATTTAAATTAACAAATACACTTTTTCATTATTAATGAATTGCTTGTTGTCTAGGGTTGTGTACCAGTTTCAAAAATTATTAAAATCAGATTGAAATTTAAATTGACAAAAGCTTTGAATTGAAAATATTTTGTTGATTATTTGATTTTTTCTGAAGCAACAATTTTTGAAATCTTCAAATTATCCGCATCCAAAATCAAATTAAATCAAATAATCGATGTTTAAAAGTTATTTACATATGCAGATATATGTTATTCACTTTTTTATATCTAAACAATTACAATTTTTTTTTAATAATTCACAATTGTCAACATTTTTGTTGACTTTAGAAGGTTTTAGAATAATACTCCAGTCATCACATAAATATAGACTTTAATACTATTTTTATTCATTCTATTTATTGGTAGTTGGACAACTTTCTATTGGAATTATGTGTTTATCTTTTATTTTCCTTGAGTGTCCAGTATCTTCATATTAATTCACACCGATTCTTAGTTAAAGTAATTAATGAAATATAAGGGTACATAAAATACTAGAGTTAAAGCTTTAGTGTTTTAACTATATTAACTATAACTGGTGATATCACTAAATCACTAGCATGTGTGGTTATATAGTATTTTGAGAAGGTCTCTACACTAAAATCAGATAAAAATAAAGAAGAAAACAAGAATAAAAAACAAAAGGGAAGAAGAAAGATATTTGCTCTTTGGACCAGATCTGCACCTCCCAACTCTTTAATTAACAATCTTGTTATGCTTAATACCACAAACCCTAGATTCCTTTCCTTTTAGTCTATATTTTCTACCTACTTCATTTTTTATAGAGAATTTATAGATTGCATCCTCTTATAATATTTGCTCATGTAACTAATAAATGTTAGTATGTCATGCTCTTTCCCAATCAAAGTTTGTGAGAGAAAATCCCACTTTGAAAAGCCAAGTTTATCGCACAAAACTTACATGAGTACGTATTTTACGAATAGATATATTGAAATGAATTTTTATTATCTGTAAATAAAATTCATTTTCATAAATTTATGCATGAATTGTGAAATGTAGGTTGACCCGTCTCACGTAACTAGATCTGTAAGACGGTCCCACATAAGACACATTCCTGTTATAATTACCAAAGTAAAACATTTTCATAAAAACTTATATTACACCGTTTCAATTTCTATTTCGTGGATGATGGGTTATGAATTGATTGATCTGATTTATTACGGACTTAGACCCATGAAATAGTGTACTCTAATAATTTTAAAAGTACTCTTTTGACTCTCTCTCTCATGTGGTGTAATGCATTTCAAGGAGTCAAATCAGTGCTTTGCAGAAATCAATGCCCCAAATCTGGTGAAGAAGAGTCTTCACTTCTTTTTAACCATGAAGGGATTTTTTTACTCTTGACAGAATCAAGCCAACCTTGGATTCACAAAAGTTGGTCAGTATTAAAATCTAGAAAAACATTAAAATTGCAAAAGTAATTAAATTCACTGCAAATAATGGCAGGTAAGTGCAAGAAAGCATCAGATAATTGAATACTATACCATACTAACAATATTATATCTATATATATAAAGATTGATTGAATCTTGATTGTTCACTCACTCTCATTATTTATCTGCCAGTTTGGAGCTTTTATTCATTTCTCATGTTTTCATCAATCCTTCCAAGAAAACTTCCTGTCATTCCACATAACATCACTCAATCTCTCTCTCCTCTCTCTCTCTCTAGTTCACTCTTCTTCCTGTTTTCAGATATGATGCAAGAACAGATAGGAATTCCAGCATGTTTTTCATCAGGTGAAAAGGTGGCTGATGATGCTGCAACTATTACAAGATCAGGCCAGAATGTATTCATGTCGATTTATCGTACTAAAATCGCGGATCAATGCCGTTTGATCACTGTTACTTGGTGCAAGAATCTGCTGCTTCACGGCCTATCGGTGTCCGTTGAGGGCCCAGAGAGTGAGAGCCAATACACCTGCAAAGTTGAGCTCAAGCCATGGTATTTCTGGAAGAAACAGGGCTCCAAACACTTCCTCGTCGACGGAAAACCCGTCCACGTTTTCTGGGATCTCAAGGTCGCCAAATTTAACGGCGAAACGGAGCCCGTTTCCGATTATTACGTGGCGGTTGTCTGCGACGATGAGGTGGTCCTTCTCCTCGGAAACCTGAGGAAGGAGGCCTACAGGAAGACAGGCTGTCGACCCGCTTTGATTGATCCAATACTGGTCTCGAGAAAAGAGCACATTTTTGGGAAGAGGAAGTTTTTCACTAGGTTGAAGCTCCATGATAAGGGGGGTTTCCATGAGATATGCATTGAGTGTAAGAACCGGGCCGCTTCGAACGGGGTCGAGCCCGAGATGGAGATTCGGATGGACGGGCATCTGGTGATTCATGTTAAGCATTTGCAATGGAAATTCCGGGGAAACGAGTCGATTCATCTGAACAAGGCAAGAATCGAGGTTTTCTGGGACGTTCATGATTGGCTATTTAGTCCTGGTTTAAGGAATGCATTGTTTATATTCAAGCCGACTCTGTTGGCCTCGTCCTCGTCCCCGTCCCCCTCGTTGGAGGGGCTGACGGCCGACTTTTGCCTGTTCCTCTATGCCTGGAAAGTGGAATGAGGAAAAAGTTAAAGAGGCCTAATGCTTTTTTTGCATCAGCAGGGCCAAGAATTGTCCGAAAGTGATGGTATGGGCCAAACTGTTAGGATGAAGATTGGATTGGGAGAGAGAGGGGGGGAAGAGAGAGAAAGGAACAGAGCACATGGGAAGTGAGTGGCCCCTTCTATTGAGGTTGGAACTTAGTTTACAGCTGGTTTCTTGAAAATTTGTGGCATGATTGAAGATGACAGATTGGATAACATACATATCCAGAGGCATCCCATGTTTTAATTTTTTTTTCTTTTGATTTCTTGATCTGGTCTTGATAAGTGAGCAAACTATATGTAATATTTAATTTTTCTGAATTGCATATATTGAGAAGTTCAGAGTTATTGTATATTTGTACTGATTGCCTGTGGTTGGCATAGCAATGAAGTATTTATTATATGTTATAAGTCAGAGCCTGATGATGAGTGTCTTTAAAAATCTTTTTTTCCTTGCCAATACCGTTGAATTATAGTCTACATGGAACAAGGGTCTTGCATTATTTAATATGGTTAGGAAAATTGCAATTTTGATTGTAAATGTGACACTTTAATGCCAATAACTCTCAATTTTGCTCAATTTTAGAATATGTTTTTGTCAAAACATTCATTTCTATTGGGAATTTCGAAATCCCTAAAGACGTGTGATGGTCATGTGCAAAAATTTCGATAAAAAAATTTAAGATATGCAGAGATTTTAACTTATATTGCACAAAACTGACTATTGTCGTTACTAACTTTTGATGGGAAAATTGCAATTTTTATTTTGTTAACTAAGATGTGCCCGTTTTGGTCAACCATATATATGATGTATTTAGGTAACACTTTTTTAATAGTAACTCTAAATTCTGTGCGATTTTAAAATAAATGTTGTCAAAACACTATTTTCTACCAAGAATTTCACCAAACTCCCAAACCTCATGTGATGGGCCACGTGCAGATTTGTGACAAAGCTAAGAGCCCTTGCAACTAACTTCTACCGAAAAAAATTCGCCAAAATCTCAAGTCATATGATGGATCATGTGAGAATTTCTGCAATAATTTAAGGTTCTGGTGAAATTTGTCCTAAATTGTCAAAAACTTACCATGATGTTGGTACAAATCATAAAAGTCATTTGATGTTTTGCAAAGATTTGTATTGATTTTAACTACAGACAGAGCATACCACGAGTTTTGTAGGTTAAATGGTGCACCATCTTTATAAATGTGAAGGATTCGGACCTGAATCACGTGATTCAAATCTAGCTAACATGAATGTATCTATGTTTCTGCACTTGGTGATTCATGAAATTGTCACAAGAGGCGATAGCTATTATAACATTACATGTAATTATATAAACCAACTCATTTCACAAATTATTGTTTGCTAAGAAAAACAATAAAAAATATTTAGAAAAACCAAGCACAGCTCTCCAAAACAGTATTTCTTGCCATCTCTACACCATCTTTATCATTATTATTGGAATCCCATCAAACAACATCCATACTCTTTCCACTACTTTGAGCCAAATCCAAACAATTTCGCGAAAAAATTCCTGTTTTTTCCGCGAGAAGCATCGTTTGCTTTAGCTTCTTCCTTCGCAGGAGCTTGCACGGGAGATGGTGTAGGTTTACCTGCACCAAATGCATCTAAATCATCCAACTTTTCTTCATTCAAATCAATCATAAACTGCTTTAAATCTTGTCTTAAATGTAAGTAATCAAAATTATCACTAGAATTACCTGAAACAGGTGAAACTTTCTTTACTCTTGCATCATTTGAGCCATTCTGTTTCTTATCATCACTTTGTGCAATAACTTCTCTAGGAGAAATCTTCTCAGAGATACTACGTTCCGTTGGTGCTCGTCTCTCCCAATTAACTACATTCATTGGCAAAAATTAAGTGTTTAGAAATATGTATTCATTAACTTATCCTATTCACAAAATGATCAAAAGATTTCCAATCTAGACACAATTCTTTGCTTACATTCACTAGGAGGATTCCCATAAGTCCTACATAGAACCTCAAAAAAGTTGTCTTCTTTATGATCTTGCATCACTGCATCCAAAAAAAGATAGCATTAGAATTCTATTAATTTATAGCTCCTTAAGACTCTTTCAGACAAGAAGTGAAGAAACGTACACTGATCGAAAAGAGTGTTCCTATAGTTGGGAGCAGAGGAAACAGAGAGCAGCTGAACTGCCTCTGCATCTCGAGTCTTTGACAACTTGCGCGAAGGACTTAGGTTTTGTGTGTCCAATAGAATACCCGCCATCTGATAGCAATTTTTTTCCCAAATTATCCCTTCAGAAAATATATGTTGGTGAAAATGTGAAACAACAAGGGAAATATATTGTGTTCTTACCAAAAGTTTTTTCAAGATTGGTGTTTGGAGGAGGTCATAAGCGTCTTCACAGTAGTTATCGGTGAGAACAGTACAAGCCGATCCAACCTAGAGACGAAGAAAAACATGATTGTAAAAGGTTCATTTTGCTAATGCTTGCAAAGAAGCTTATGCTTGCAATATGGAATAACTAACCTCGCCATTCGTTTTTAGGATATCTTCTCCGACTACAAGCATGCTCAACTGCTTCTCCATCATTAGTGTCTCTAACTCAACCTGATTGAACATAGTACAACATAATCAACTGTAATTTGCTAATCTACTTAATAAGAGCGGATTTATAATCTACCAAAACTAGTTAAAGATTAGTTTATAATGAAAATGATGAATTTCAAATCTTTCAATCCAGACACTCAAAGTGAATAGAGAATGAACTAGTCACATGTGAATGTAGAAAGAAACGAAACTTCTAAAGTGAGAAAAGAAAGACCAATTTTTTGCGATTTATTTGACTAATAAAAGAACAAATACCTCATTGGAAAAGAGAAGAGAAGTAGCATCAAGGCCAACATGGTGGAAAAGCCACGCGGCTTGACGTTGCTTCCACATTTTCCCTCTCCTTATGTTCATCACTGGCACAACAAACTCCAAATTATTCTCACCACGCGTTCGTTCCTTCTTATTAGCCCGATTTTTGTTTTCCAATAGCCATGCGTAACATGTGGCTGCCACCATTGAACTTGTACCTAGAGATCACTCAAAAGATTGTAAGTATTTGATCAGCTAATCACTCAAAAAGAAGAAATAACCAAAGAAAGAGAAAGATAAAAAATTTAACTGTTTGAGGGTCCAGAGAGCACAATCTTGGCCTTGCCATTGATTTCACCACTCAAAAGCTTCTCAACTTTGACTCTTTGCTCTTTCAAGAAACCATTCAAATCTTGATCTTTCAAGAATCCACTCAAATCTTGACCCTTCATACCTCCACTCTTCATCTCCCAATCATTCGGATTATCCCTCTGCAAGATCCGACTAGTTCTGCACGTGGACGAAGATATGGACCTCCGGTGGGTCGACTCCACTAAGTTCCGGGGCGGAGACAAGAGCCCCGTCTCCGGAACGGAGCTTGTAGTCGACGAAATCGACTTCCGGTGGGCCGATTCGGCTAAATGTTTAGGTGGGGATAGCTGCTGGGCTTCGAAGATTGTACCTGGTGCATTGTTGTTTGTACCATTATTGATATTTTTGAATGTCCGTTTTGACAAGGAAACGGCGGGTAAGTTGGTTGGGGCTGGGATCGTCTGTGACAGCGGTGATTTGGGATCGGTTTGGAAGCGGGATCTGCGGTGAACTGATTGGCGGGGAGGGAGGGGTGGGGCCCGCAGATGGCTGTTGGGGCTTGGTGGTGTGGGTTCAAGGGAAATGGTGGGGTCAGGGCTATTGGGGATTTTGAGGTTGGTGGAAATCCATTTTTGGATTTCGGATGCAGGGGATAATGGCTCCTCTTCTGGAGGATCCAAATTTGTTTCGGATCTATTTCGGGTATGCTTTGCTGTTTTTGAGAGGATTTCAGCACTGAATCCATCTATTGCTCTATGCCTGTTTATTTTAGTGTCAAAATTGAAATATGAGTTTCTTTTTTATCCTATTACATATAAGATCAAGTTTTACGATCAAAACCAATCAAAAGTATGTTTGTTTTTCAATTTTCAATTTAATTTTTTTTAGTCGATTGCAATTTGAAGTTCAAGAGGTTTTTAAAGTGCAACTTAAACTTCTTTTTAGATGATTTTTCGGTGAATGCGCAACACGTGACTTTCATAACGGTAAATGTGTTAATAAAAAAAAAAGGTTTTGGTTGCAGATTGAAAATCAATCATACTTTTGATTGTTTTTTTGACTTTAATCCCTATTTGTCCTAATGAAAGTCATGTGCAAATCCATGTATTGTGCATTTCGTTAGAAAGTTGGTGGAAAAAAAAAATTAAGTTGCACTTTGAAAAAATCTTGAACTTTGAATTGCCATCGTATTAAAAAAAATTAGGTTACTTCTGAAGTTATGATTGATTTTTGCATTTAACCTTTAATAGTTCTTACCTTCTAGCAGATCTAGAGAACGGGTCTCTCTTATCAAGAGACGAGGCCGAAGACCTTCCTTGCAACGTGGCAAACCTCGGTGAGATAACGAGTTTGGAAGGCGAATCACCTTCCCTTGAAGGAGACAAAGCCACCATCTTCTTGGCCTCCTCCAACCACTCTTGAGTCATCCTACTACTAGCACTCCTAGTGCTCAAATCAAAATCATCCTCATCCCGATCGCGTAGGACCCGCTCTCCACCTCCGGTGAGGTCGTAGGCCTTCTTTTGATCGCCACCATTTACTGTTCCAAAGAACATGTCATTCATAAGATCGGTTATGTCTGGCATTTGATTTGCGTTTGAGCCAACTCTTTTTGTTTCTACTAGCTTCCTCTGAAGGCTGATTGATGGCCTTCCATCGGTAGAAACGTGTCGGTCGAACCTCCGGTCCATGGCTTCCATTTTTATCATCCGGCCAATGGGGCTGAGAATTCAAGAAAACATTGACATAATGTGGATAGATGGTGAAACTTGGAAATGCATTGGTGAGGATCATATATTGAAACAAATGCCGGCCTTAAGATATGTCTTTTTGTGTGTGTACATTGCCTTGTAGAGATGGTACATTGGCATGTTAGGCTGCATTTGTAAGTTTCTTAAAGAATTTGCCCAGTCCAAGATATTAATAATTTTGTAGAGTGGTCTTTTAATATTAATTAAGCATATTTGACTATTTTCTTTAGCAAGTGGTATTTTTTATTTCATATATCTTATACCAATATTTTATACATAGTAGTGATTTTAAAGAAGTGTGAAATGAATGAAGGTTCTTAAACTCTAAAAGTGGTGTTATCACATTTCTAATATATTTGATGGTTCGATGGTATTTATGATGCTTCTTGTGTGTCACATATGAGGTTACAAATTATTTCCTCTAATTTATAATTTATAATTTAAAAAAGAAAAAAAGAAATGATCCTTTCATCCTAATCGCAATAGCCAAGGAAGCTTTCCACATGAAGATATTAGAGACACTTATAATTGAACTTTTGTACTTTTATTAGCGCTTAAATTTTCGTTGGTAAAACATAAGTCCCCTATTGTAAATAAGAAAATTATGTAATAAAATGATATTATATTTTTATATTAGTTTCTTAAAATATTTAGGTTGATAAATATTAATATAGGCAAAAACTTTTGTGCACAAGGTGCACGGATCTAAATCTGTGCACAACAATACTATTATGAAGTAATACTGTTATATTATATATAGTTTTAACAGTATTACTCATATAATATAACAATATTATTTTATATAATAACTGTATTGTTGTGCACATATCTGAATTTGTGCACCTTGTGCACAGGAGTGTAGTATATTTTGGTCACCAAATATATGAATCATACTTTAATGTATACAAAGGTACGAAACTTGGTTTAAAGGTACAAGGGTCTACTTTTATAGTATTTTGTTACATGGAACTTAATTTGAATGGAAATTAAAGGATACATAACTAAATATTCACAAATATAAAGTATATGTATGCAAATAAAAAAAGAATATGGAAATAAAGTTCAAACATATTCCTTGTTTTGAAGTGGCTAATTTGATTAATTGTAGAATTAAAGAATATTCGTCTTTTCGATCGAATCAAACAGTATAAGTGATGGATTTCAAAATTCAATCTTTAAAATATAAGAGCACACCGTGAATAATAAATTTATTTAAGAAATATACCTTGTAATGATTTCTTTTCCCTACACCCAAGACGTGAGAACTGAAAACTAGCGTTCTTTTTCTATACAAGTTGGCGTGAATTTCAGATTTATGGGGGAGAAATTGTGACTTTCTTTTATAGATTCAATTCTATTTTACATATCCCGTTAAAATTCTATTTTTAATCTAATTTGAATTCTTTTATAATTAGATATGTAATCTAATTAGAATTCTTTTATAACTAGAAATTTAATCTATTAAAATTCAAATTCTTAATCTAATTAGTCCTTATCAAGCTAGGATTCCAAATTCCTTCAATTAATTAAGAGCCTTGATCTTAATATAATTGTAATCAATATATCTCATAATATCCACTTTATTGCTTATATTAATATCATAAATAAATATCTAATATTTATTTAATTTCTACTACAGTTAACATTGTAGAATATCAAATACTCTCAAAATTAAATGATATTTACATAATTATCCAAAACTCATAGAAAACTATTTCCCATAAATCATTTGAAAATTTTAAACTTATATTCAACTATTTATAAAATGTATACAATATACATAAGAGTTTGAAAATAAATATCGTATTTATTAATAATTAAAAAACTTCATAACTATTTTAATATCCATGGCAACAACCCCCCTATAGAAAAGTGCTTCAAGTTTGTCCGTTGACTTATAACTTATCTATAGGTGTTCACCTTCACCACCTATTGATACTAGCATCAATGCCACGAAAAAAAAAGGGAACATAGAAAACTAATCATACATAATATAAATATTAAACATATCTCATTTAAAAAAAAATAGAAGATAAAAAATTATAAGTTTCGGGATGTGTTTTGTATTTTTCGAGTGTGCATAACTTCACCCAAATATAGATTCACGCTCATTCATTTTCGACAAGGGAAGGAGAATTTGGAAGAAATATCCCAAACCAAACAAATTCATTTTTTTATTTTATTCTTCCTGTAATTAAATTCCCTCAGTAAATAATTGTCATTTCATGGGTTTATACATCAACAAAGTAATAAATGGAAAATAACGATGAGAATGAGTTTTATTTAAAAAAAAAAAAAAAAAATATATATATATATATATATATATATATATATAATGATAAATATTCTATGGGTTGGGCTCTTCACACTGTTTCGTATTTGGAAATCCTAGAAGGCCAATGTTCATAATTAATCAATTTGGCTGTATCAAAAAAAAAAAAGAAGTAATAATTTTCAATTTAAAAGGAAAAATGAAATTCTATTTAAAACTAAGCAATAATTGAATTTTTTATTAATATTTTTTTATTCATTATGTGAATTGTGGCTATTATGTTATAATTATGTAAGACTGATAAATTTAAAAAATTATTATTAGTCGATGAGGTAGAGTGTACAATTAATTTGATACGGAAAAGACTGGGCTTTGTCGACCCAAATTGTCTATCCAAAGGCCCAAAAGGCCCTAAAGAGACTAGTTGAGTCAGTAAAATTAAGTGTTCTTTCTGAGATAAGAGTTCATTTTTTTTAATAGTCATTTTGGGGTCAGAATGGCAAATATTACTACTTTTTTGAAACTATTTGGTAAATTTTGTTATATTTGCACATAGGGTTTCAATTTTAAGAATTCTTACAACCTCTTGGGTAGGCTTTTGAATCTTTTGAGTTTTGAGATTATTATTGTTTCAATTTTCAAATTATTATCAACCAATGAAATTTTAAACAACAAAGCTCGTGCCACCATGTGATTCGGATAAGAAAATTCTCCTAACATAAATTAATAAATTACATATGAGTTCAGAATTATTTGTATGAAATTGATGCATGAATCACTCACCCCGACCCAACCTGTGACGCGTTCCGATGCGTTTCCACACGCCTTAATTTTCGCACCCAGCCGCGTCCGTGTATGTATACATGTTAATTAGTTAGTCGTGCATTTTAGTTATATTAGTCATACTTTTTAATTATGATAGTTGTATCTTTATATATTATATAAATGTATAACTATGTTGATATAAGTAATATTACATAAATGCATGTGTAATATCACATAAATGGTATATATATATATATATATATATATATATATATATATATAAATTGGATTTTTTTTTAAGTTAAAGTATTATGTAAAGGTTATGATATTTATACACAAATGTATGACTTATATAACATAAAGTTTAGCATAAAAAAAAAGGCACGAATCCAGATCAACCTGGATCACAGTTGCATGGTGCACCAATTTCACAGAAACAGTACTGAAGAGAATTAGATAGATGATTAAGAATTAGAGGAGTAAAATGATAAAGAATGAGATATTATTTCTTGATGAATGAATAACTTGGAGGAAAATTTTAACTTTTCAACTATTTATATCTATCTTGCAAGGTATGAATAAAATAGACAATTTCTTTCTAAAAAACCCTAATTACATAAGACACCCAGTCCCATTGAACTTAAGTATGTTGGGCCCCAAACTCATTTTGAAAATATCCACATCAATCACCTCCTGATATGATTAAGTAGATTTGATAACAGAGGTGGTTGATCATAACACGAATGTTCTAAACTGACAATCCACATCACCATGCATGCGCCACATCAGATTGGCCCAACTTGGAAATTATAATCATATTTATTGATGGGTAATTTCATCATATTGAATCTTTAGGATTAATGATCTTCTTGTTTATATTGTCTTATTTCAAGTTCGCAAACGATGCTACACACTAATCATAAATCAATACCATCATTTATACGATCTACATTTTTTTTTATAGGAAGTAAAAAAGATATATATTGATAATAGTGAAATACAAAATAAGATTTTATTTAAGATAAAAGCTCAAGACACACGTATTGATAATTATTAATACACTCCAAACTTTCGTTTTCTTGTAAATTGTTCTTTCCCATGCATTATGCAGCCGAATGTACCCTCAATATCTTCCTAAGAAGAGTCAACTTCTAAATATGCAAAATTCCAAGCATATATATCTCAAATTACTAATAAATAATAGATTAACCTTTGCAAATCTACCCTTTGAACACAACTTAGAGTCACTTTACCATCTCAAACATTCTTTATTCACCAATTAATTCTTATCTTTTAATTTTCATGTCGTTGTTCACTCATTAATTTGTTACTTTTGAAAGAATGATCTGAAATCCTTAATTTATAATTTGATTAATCATTTACTAGTGATATGGTCGAACTAAGCGAACCGGATTTTCTTATCTAGTTCGGATTGAAATTATGAATTATCGAAGCGAACAGTTTAAAGAAAGCGAATAGAAGTTACTTTATAGTGAGCGAACTATGTTGTAACACGATTTGAGGCGAACTGTTTTCCACTTGATAAGAGTTCGCAGTTAATATTTCATTGAAGTACGAACTTATTTGATTTTGGACCAAGATGATGAACTCATTTCGGTTGAGTTAAGTGAACTGATTTGAATTCATATAACCGCCCATTTCGTGGACCACTAAGTCGCTTCCCACATTTCTCGGATATCCCCAACTGACGAATTTCAGGAAGTATATATACTTATTATATTGTTTCTTTCATTTTTTTTTACGCACAATTATACTAGAAACATACATATTATCTCTTTTTCTGACTTGAACGTCGGAGTCCCATCGCCGGAAAAACCTCCCGGCGTTCTTTGTTTTGCAGGTGTTTTTGACCGGGGAATTTCAGGTTTCGTCAGAGAAGAAGAAGACAAGACCGGGATCAAATCAACTAGTAAATTAAAGATAAATGGAGAAATAACGTAATTGAAGAGATGGGCTGATATTACCCAACTTCAATTACAAATTATTTATGAAGGATTAATCTGATGTTATATCAATTAACGATTCAATTTTATACAATAAAACATTCTACGATCTAAAGTGTGAAATATGTCTAATAAATTAATTAAAGAGCTTAAATATTTAAACTCAAATAACCCCTAAAAGCATGAGTTGAGAGTGTTTGAATTGTTCTACATTGTATTATTGAACTGCCATCATTAAGAAAAAAACAAAGGAATACAAACAAATATGTCCATCTCTTTTGTCTTGAGACCCTATAAATGGATCAATACAAAGCTCCTCAACTCAACCACCTTAATCCTCATTTGGCTAAGAAAGTAGACACAAATGAAACTGGAATTCAAGAATTCATCAATGGCAGTTCAAGATATTTTAGTAGTCTCCCTTCTTCTCTCTTGTCTTGCAGCCACTTCTTACGGAGTAACCTTCGCTTCTCTTCCTAATAATATCATCGTCTCTGCCTTGACAAAAGAAGGACAAGGTATGAACCATTCGTTATTTCTTCTCAATCATGTGTTTCATTTCATCAGTGCACGTTGATTTTCATTATTACTTGTCATTATTACCTAGTCATTGAAAAAAA
Source organism: Scutellaria galericulata (assembly GCA_946896805.1). Taxonomy (NCBI): domain Eukaryota; kingdom Viridiplantae; phylum Streptophyta; class Magnoliopsida; order Lamiales; family Lamiaceae; genus Scutellaria; species Scutellaria galericulata. Next base: position 2,031,463 of record OX335797.1, on the reverse strand, counting down.
AAATCAACATTTTTTTCTTCATCAAAATTGCAATTTAATCAGGAATTTTTGAATTTAGCAAAGAAAATAAATCACAAGGGCTTTAACTCAAAACTTCAATTTGAAACACTATTGTATTTTTTAATGATTCGAGTTCACGTGTGACATGTCAGGCAAAATAGTGTGTAAAGGTTGAATTGTAATAATGTATTAAAGTTCTGAATATTATGTAAATGTGAAAATTGTGATCTTAGAAAAAAAAAAAAAATTTGAAATGCAATAGATTGTTAACATCATGATCTTAATTTTTTTTTTTTTTTTTTTGTGTTTAGTTCAAATGATGGTGTGTGTTAATTAATATTGTTATGTTAGGTTGAGCTTGTAATGTGATTGATGTTTGAATTTGAAATAGTTAGTTGTGTTAAATATCATATTTTGTTTGGATTGATGGTTTAACTATGAGATGAAAATAATTTTTTTTTTTTATTTGGATTGAATATTATGACAAGAAAATAAAGCAAATTACCTTAGCACCCTTGATAAACAAATAACACAAATTCAAATGTATGAATTTTAATATCAAAATCAGAAGTATTTTGGTGGTTTATTTAACACAAAACAAGTATCATTTATCCAACAATATGGACTAAACACATCCCAACCCATTGGCCACTAAATTTGATCATAAAATTTTCTTACAGTTCTGAAAGCTGGTGAAGACAACATCACAGTTACATGGTCACTGAACACTACTAGCCTCACAACGGGGACGGATTCTACCTACAAAACTACGAAGATCAAGCTCTGCTACGCGCCTGTGAGCCAACGCGATCGCGCGTGGAGGAAAACAGTGGAGGATTTGGACAAGGACAAAACGTGTCAGCACAAGATTGGTGCTAAGCCATACAGCCCTTCTAACAACTTTTTCACCTGGAAAGTACAAAGGGATGTCCCAACAGCTACCTATTTCATCAGGGTCTATGTTCTTAACTCTGCTGATGTGGAGGTAGCTTATGGGCAGACAACAGATGGTCACAAAACGACGAACCTGTTTGACGTGGAGGCCATCAGTGGGTGCCACGTGTCACTCGACATAGCCTCAGTTTGCTTCTCTGCCTTTTCTGTTGTGTCATTGTTTGTGTTCTTCTTCTTGGAGAAGAGAAAATCCAAATCCTCTCAGCAAAAGTGAATGTTTTTCAAAATCTTTCAGTTCAAAACTACTGCAGCAACTTTTTGTTATGGAGCATTGATAGGCAGAATATTAGTTGCCACTTTAGTCCCATGAATGCAAACAAAGTACAATGAAAAAGATTTCTCTGCAAATTTGGACATGTTAATATTCTGACAAGATTTAAATCTATCCTTAACCTGCTCAAAATGCAAGAAATACTGAAATATTTTATCTCACAACATACAGAATATAGATTGACTTATGGAAAATGAGTTCGGATACGCAAATTCTACGTTATGACAATTCTCTCATAATAAATATGATGACAAATATCATGACATTATCAAAAGTCAAATCTCATAATACAGTATTTGATTGCCACCATAAACAGAAGTCAAATAGATTAGGCAAAACAACCAAATGATTATTCACTTGCAACATTAATGAAAGTACACAATCTTATTCGAGCAGTCCATATCCGGTTCAAGAGTCCAACAATATGAATAGAGTAAAGAGCAGCACCGATCCAGCAAGTGAGACTACTCTTATCCCCATGAATCACACATTGTCTCTTATCTATTGGAAACCAAGTGTTAGAAGTACGACATGCAAAGAAGGATAATTTGAATGTTCTGAGTACCTGACAGGCTATAATCAAGGATCAAGAGGAGGAAAAACAGTGAGCTTAAAGTTACAGTCTTTGGAAGACTCTTTGGAAGCCTGCTTTGCATCGAGAATCTTCTTGGCAGAGGCAGCTGCACGTGTTGTACGGTACAAGTCCAACAGCTGGAGGCTCGGTATTTCTGCTAGACCAATTGGAACTTCGCAAAGTGCCTCACAGTTATGCAGCTCAAGCCTCCTCAGTTTAGGGAAATGGTGGCCTTCAGCTTTCCAAACAGCCAAATCCGTGTGTTCGATGTGCAACACTTCAAGAAGGCGAAAACCTCCATCAGCTGCCACCCAGTGATCACCCTTGAACGCATTGTTTTTAAGCTTAAGCACCTCGAGTTTATACAATAATCCTATGATAGACATATGATTCCAACTGAGAAAAGTAGCGGATATTGTTAGGCTCCTCAGATTAGGTGGGAATTTATACGGTTGAGGAAGCCCGCGCAATTGGCCCTCCGAAGGTGGATGAGGAAACACATCATTTAGCAGCTTCAACTTTTCAAGAGAAGACAATTTTCCCAAACTATCGAAAGAATATCCACTCTTTCCATCCAAAAGCAATGCCAGTGGACCACGAATGCTCAGTTTCTTCACATTACGAGCCTTGTCGAAAACTTGTTCAGTGCAATTTTCCACTGCAATAGTTCCGAGAGTTTGAAGCTGTTCACCATGTTTGCTACTCTTAGTTGGCTTGGGCAAAGTAGCAGATACATTTGTCTTTAAATGCCTCAATTGATTCATCTTCCATATATCTGCTCTGACGTCAAGTGTACGAGACGTGGTATCCACTATAAGAGTTTGAATGTTCCAAAGCTTATCCAATACTTTAGGCAGAATGGCTAAATTGAAGGTCAAGGCAATGTATCTCAAATGAACCAATTCATACATGTCCTTTGGAATTTTACTGAACTTGATGGGCTTCACATCTAAAACTCTAAGCAATTTGAAAGCTGCAGGGATGGCTGAACTGTTTTCTGGAGGCAGATTGATTTCATCCTTGGAGAAACAAACAAACGAGCGGACATGAGGTCCATAAGGTTTTGAATTGATAAAGTTCAAGAATTGGGAATGAATAGAAAGACGACGAAACTTCTTTACGTTACCAATTGGAGGATCAATAACTCCATTGTTGGACTTCATTTCCTGGAAAAAGTTTTCCTTTTCGTCTCCAGCTTCATTTTTGCAAAAGTCACGCAGCATATCATGAATACGACATGTTTTAACTCTACCATCTGGCTTCATCATTTCAGTTCTAACTAAGTTCCTGCTAATTAGATCCTCCAAGTAGCTTTCTGCAGTTTCCTCCAAAGTATAACCATCCTTTTGTTGTATAAAACCTTCCCCAATCCACATGCGGATCAATTTCCACGCTGGGATCTCGTAGTCCTCAGGAAACATCCCAAAATAGAGAAAGCACGCACGCAAGTGAAAAGGTAATTTATTGTAACTCAAAAATATAATTTTGTCCATGCGCTTCTCCTGGTCCTCATTAAGATGTCCTTTCACATTTTGAGACACTTTTTCCCATGCTCTTGCGCGAGCGTTTGTATCTTGTGCAGCTAAGAACTTTGTGGTAAGAATGCCTCCTATGACCACTATTGCAAGAGGCAGCCCTCTACAATTGATCGCTATCAGTTTTCCAACAACATCCAAATCAGAAGGGCATTCAAGCTTACCAAAGACCTCGAGCTGAAGCAGCTCCCAACTCTCATCGTCAGTCAAGAAACGCAAATTGTGGGGAGGTCTATTATGATTAGCACACAAAGCCACCTCCTCATTACGACTCGTAACCAAGACTTTACCCATCTTGTTGTTATCAGGTAAAGCAATTTCGAGTTTTTTCCAATCAACAGCTGTCCACACATCGTCCATGACAATGAGGAATTTTCCACTCTCTAGTTCGGTAGCAACTAGTTTCGCTAGTTCCTGCTCATCCTTGCTATCTATATCCTCGGTGAGAGTGGTAAAATGTTTGAGAATCTGAAGAAAAAGAGTTCTCTTTGAGAACTCTTGAGAAATATAAAGCCAGATGCGGGTGGGGAATTCATATTCGATTGCTGGATCATGAAAAATCTTTCCTGCCAGCGTTGTCTTGCCAAGACCAGGCATACCAATGATAGTGATGACATCAAGTTTTTCTGTTTCTTCAATAAGATATCCTATTATCGTTTTCGCCTCATCATCAAAACCAACCACATTCTTTTGTCTTACAACAGGAACCTGCAGTTTAAAAGGCAAAACTTCCATTTATGAAGATGAGAAATTACATTCATCTACCAACAAATGATTTAAAGTTAGCAATTGGACTCTTCAAACATTCGACATTGTTGAATAATGGCTCCCATTCAGTGTCATGCAAGTAGAATGAATGATATCTACCACAGCTTTTTTCCACGTGCATAAATTATTGATAAATTTAAATGACATCCATATTCGCTTGACTCAAAACCTCCGATAATTATGGAAAGATTCGCTTGTTCTAGCATTAATAAAGCACTTTTTTTTTTGTTAACAAACTACAAAATTGAAATTAGTCATGTACTTACAAAGGTTGTAAACAATGATTCTCCTCAAACTTATATAATTTTTTTTTCAGTCCAGAGTCTCCAATTTACACCAGAAAAAAGGGGATATCATGAACATTCGACTCATATAGAAAAGAGGAAGCAAAAAAAAAAAACTTTGCTGGATAAGAACTAAAAAGCTTCATTTTTATAATAAATTGTGATGATAATTACACTAATTCTTACTGAATATATAAACTTTCCATTTATGAGGTATAATAATTATCGCAATGTAATCAAATCTAATAAAACTTACCTAACGAAGGAAAATTTATCATATCCAAATGAAGATAATTCGATCATAAATCAAATGAGAGAGAGAGCGAGAGAAGAGAGAGAGTTGACCTCGGGTTTATCAGACTCATCATCGGCGATATTGAGGGCGGCGAAGCCAATTTTGCCGTCGTCGCCATAGATCTTTCTGACCTGGCTGCCGATTATCTGGACATCTCTGCCGATGGAGTGGAGATCCACCATAGTCGAGAAAGCTCGGCGGAAGTAGCTCTTCGACTTGCTCTCGGCGGCCTGAGTGACGAAGGCGTCGACGACGTCTTCGGCCGAGTAAACGACGTCGCGTATCTGGCGCACGAGCTCCTGCACGCGCTGGTCCTTTCTCCGCTTCTTTATGGAGTCGTTGAGAAAGGCTTTGAAGAGGCGGAGATCTTTCTCCAGATTCTCCACCTGGCTTTTGGCGTCGCCGATCAGATCAATGTGGTACACCAGTAACTGTTTCAGATTGTCCAACAGGAACTCTACAGCTGCGTCCGCCATTACTGCTCTCTCTCGAGGTTTTCGATCTCTGTGCGTGGTGGTCAACGTAATCTAGGGCATTGGTCTTCTTTATTAGAGAGGGAATAATTGGATGCTGATTCGTTCTTTCACACTACTTTTTCGAGGGAAAGAAGACAAAATAGTCACTTTAGTGCCACTGCTACTTAAGTGCCACTTGCCTTTTTTTTTTTTTTTTTTTAATTTAAAAAGTTATTTGTAAAATTTCATTTCATTTAATACCCTAACCTAAATTACCAATGGTACAGCATGGTTTGTAGGAGTTTTAAGGAGCGAGCTCGAACGAACGCGAGTTGTTCATATTTATTTGTTTATCTTAAAAGAGTGTTCATGTTCATTTATTTAATGATTGAATATATTTAAAAAGGGTTCACGAATATGTTTATTAATCTTTTATAATAAAGAAATTTAAAATTTTCATGCAAAAATTGAAAATAAAACATCAATTGAAAATAAATAAATGATATAATAAAATTATATATAAATAAGTTATATTTGAAGACATTAAAACCAAAATGAACATAAATGAATATTGAATAAATAAGTATATAAATGTTTAGCTAATAAAAAAGAGTAAGTCTCCTGTGCAATCGTCGCGACGGTCAAAAGTATGTGATTTTCGGGCATAAGTATGTGATTTTCAAGTATAAGTATGTGATTTCAAGGCATACTTATGGTCGAAAAAGACATACTTGTCAAAAGACATACTTATGATCGAAAAATGCATACTTGTCAAAAGACATACTTATGATCGAAAAAGACATACTTATGGCCGAAAAAAACATACCCGTCGCATGTGCGACGATCTCACATGAGTTTTTGTGAATAAAAAAATGTTAAACAAACACTAAATGAACATGTTCAGGAGTATAACCGAATAAGTTTTTTTATTCATTTATGTTTGTTAAAACTTACAAACGAATATAAACGAACATTAACTAAGCTTGTTCACAAGTATTTTGTGGAAAGCTTTGTTGGTTTACACCCCTGTTTGAAGACTTATCTCAATGTCACAAAATATAACTGTTTACCGTAGTTTAAAAAAGAAAGACATATATGTGGCCTGAGTCGTACAATTGGTTTATTTCTAGATTTCCACTGCGAGAGAGCGTTAAAATGGCGGATGCAGCATTGGAAAGTCTGCTTGAAAACCTGCAGCAGCTACAGTCTAACCACGCCAATTTGATGGGCGATGCTTGGAATCTGGTCGAGAAATTGGGCAACGATCTCCACCTCTTCAAATCCTTTGTCAACGACACCACTGCGAGTCGGAGACAGGACGAAAGACGGCAAAAGCAAATACGCAACCTTGTTTATGAGGTGGAAGACATCATCAACGCCGCCGTCACTCAGGCGACAGACAGCAACTCGGAGCATTACTTCCTCAGAGGAGGATTCGACACGCCGAAGATGCTCCTCAGCATCTCCGAACAAGTGGACTCCATCTCCGGTGAGATTAGAGATATCTACGGCGAGAAGACCTGGATTGACGGAGAAGATGAGAAGACTGATGGATATGAGGTAGATTATTATTATTATTATTTTTGAATATTTCTCGATTGAATTCTCCTGATTTGTGGTTCGCTGTTGAATTTAGGATATTGACATTGGAATCTGCTTTGGTACATGATTAGTAATTTGATCAATTGGATTGAATTAATTTGATTGATTTTGAGGTTTAAAAGTAATGATTGATGTTGGAATTTGTTATAGGTTTATTAGTTTAATTTAGTTAATCAGACTGTGTTGTGGTGATAATTGATGATTGAGTTGGAACAAGATCTTAAGTGCAGAGGCAAAATCTTCTTAGAAAACAATTCACCATTTGTTGAGCTCCATTCAATGCTTATTCCCTTCTGAGGAACTAGTTTGTCGAAATAGTATCACAATCGTGTTTCGAAAGAATTCATATTATGTTCAACTCTAATAGATATCATATACATGAAAGTAACGCCGAAAGATCAGTCTTCTCCTGATTGTTATCATTAGTATTACTTCACCATTTGGAGCAAAAATCAGCAAAAGTTAAACAAACAAGATTTGGTATTATACATTTCCTTACCATTTGGTTTTCAATTCGACAATTCAAACATTTATAGGATTTCCTTTATAGTTTTGCATCATCTACCTAAGCTTCAGAGATTCCAATGTTGTAGTCCTGTATTGTATAACATGATCATATAATGTGATGCCAGTATTGTAACTATTAGGACTAGTTCAAAAGAGAATCAAAAACATTTACTCTTTAGTTGATGATGGATTCCTTGACATATTCTTTGAAGAACATGATCTAGTGAATATATTAGATAATTGTTGGAGGATGAACCAGAAAACACATAAAAAAAGACATCTATATTATTGATGTTTTTCTTGTGGAAACCAACTGCCAAATTGTCAGCAAGATATCCTCAACTATAAGCCTACACCGTTGAACTCCTCTGAATGCTAAAATCCCTTCCAATGATAACTGATCTACTCCAGAACATTTTTCTTAAAGAAATGAGCCTATCTCTCACATCCCGAAGACTGTTGTGTGTTAGTTCAATGCTCAAAGTTCAACTGATGTGAAATGTCGAACAAGTCAAGGAGTGACGTTGCTAATTTTACTTGAAAATCACAATATTTTAATTTTGACTTTTTTCTTCATTGATGGAAACTTCTCCACCAGGCTCCTTTATCAAGACAAGACAATGTGGTGGGTATCGAAGATGAGGCCGAAAAAATAATAGGATATCTTAGTGAAGAAACTCTGCAGCTTGATGTCTTGACCATCATCGGTGTGGCTGGCCTGGGCAAGACAACACTGGCACGAAAAGTCTTTTGTGATCCAACAATCAAATACAAATTCCCCACCCGCATATGGGTTTATGTTTCCCAACAGTTCACAAACAAGGATATTTTTCTTTCCATTCTGAAAGAGTTCATGAGGCTCACTGAGGATATTTATTGCAAAAATGATGAGGAGTTAGCCAGACTTGTCGTTGCTTATCTAGATACGAGAAAATTCTTGATAGTTATGGATGATGTGTGGAAACCTAAGGATTGGGATAAGCTCCAAATCGCTTTCCCAAAGAGTAATACGATGGGTAGAGTTTTGATCACCAGCCGATATAAGGAAGTTGCAGACTTTGCTAATCCTGATAGACGTCCCCATGAATTGCGTTTCTTAACTCAAGAAGAGAGTTTGTTGCTGTTCCAATTGGAGGTTTTTGGTAAACCTGAGTTTCCTCCTGAATTGAAAGTTTCCGGAGAACTAATTGCAGGCCTGTGTCACGGGCTTCCACTCACCATAATGGTTATTGGAGGCATGCTTGTTGAAAAAATTTCAGCATCAAATGAAATGAGCCCAAGAACAAAAGCATGGATAGACGTGTCTGAAATCTTGGGTGCGTTTCGTGGTAAGAAGCCACTGGAACTTCTTGAGAAAACAATATCATTGAGTTACGATAAGTTGTCTTATCATTTGAGAGAATGCTTTCTCTATTTAGGGACCTTTCCTGAAGATTATGAGATCCCAGTGTGGAAACTCATCCGTATGTGGATTGCGGAAGGATTCATACGACAAAGAGGTGGCAAATGCATGGAGGAAGTTGCACAGAATTGTTTGGAGGATCTTATTATTAGGAATTTAGTTAGAATTGATAAGACTAATGCCAATGGTATAGTGAAAACATGCCGCATTCATGACATGATACGTGATTTTTGCAAAACAGAAGCTGGAAATGAAAGGGAGAATTTCCTTCACGAATTGACCAAAAGCAAGGATGGATGTTTTCAACCACTGGTTTCTGATATAGAAAAAAAACGTCGTCTTTGTGTTCATTCTGATGCTCATACCCTAGACTTTCTCTCTTTAAAGCCCTATGGTCCTCGTATCCGCTCCTTTGTTTGTTTTTCTAAGGATGAAATCAACTTGCCCCCAGAACATATTTCAGTCATCCCCAAGGCATTCAAACTGCTTAGAGTTTTAGAAGCCAAACCCATCAAATTCACTAGAGTTCCTAGAAGCCTCTATGAGTTGATTCACTTGAAGTACATCACCCTGTCCATCAATCTACCTATTCTTCCTGCAGCATTCTCCAGACTTCGGAACTTACAAACTCTTGTAGTCGATACAACATCTTACACTCTTGAAGTCAAAGCAGATATTTGGGAGATGATTCATTTAAGGCATTTTAAGACAAATGTACCATCTACTTTGCCGGATACAGGTGGTAAAGCCGGTGATAAGCTTCAAACACTCTGTACAATTTCACCACAAAGTTGCACAGAAGAAGTTTTCACCAGGGCTCGCAATTTGAAGAAATTGAGTATTTCTGGAAGACTAATCTTGCTTTTGGATGGCAAGAACGGATCATTTGATAGTTTGGGAAAATTAGTTAATCTTGAGAAGCTGAAGCTACTAAACAGTGTATTTTACAGTGTTGCAGAAGGTCAATTGTCTGGTCTTCCTCCACCCTATAAATTCCCACCGAAGCTGAGGAACCTAACATTATCCAACACTTTTCTCGATTGGCATCATATGTCAATCCTAAGATCACTGAACAACCTCGAGGTGCTCAAGTTGAAAGATAATGCATTTGTGGGGAAGCACTGGGTGGCAACTGATGGAGATTTTCGCAGTCTTGAAGTCTTGCAAATCAGAAGTACAAACTTGGTTGTTTGGACAGCTTCGGGCCATCAGTTCCCAAGACTTCGACATGTTGAGCTGCAGAATTGTGAGGAACTTGTTGAAATCCCAATCGGACTGGCCGATATACCAAGCCTCCAACTGTTGGAGTTGTACCGTACAACATCTTCTGCAGCAGCCTTTGCCAAGAAAATTCTCGAGGCAAAAGTAAAAAACGAGGCAGAACACTCTGATGTCCGTTTTGAGCTCTGCATTTTTCCTCCTCATGAATAATCTAGGTACTATATCGGCTTTCTTTGCGATTCCTTAACTGCCACGAGTATGAAATTTTCCTCCTATGTTGGAATTTTTCATTGTATGAAAATTTTGGCAGATGAATCTTGATCATTTGAAGTTGTACAGGATGTTTGTTTTAGCATTATAATTGAATCTCAATCATTTTAGACTTGAGAGAGAGAGAGAGAGAGAGAGAGAGAGTTGATACCCACACGATACAATAGTCCATGCAAATGTAAACTACCCAGCCTATTCTATTCAATCCATGTTGATATTATCTTAACCAACTTCTAATTTACCTAAAGATAAAACATATTCGGTCATCATATGAAGAGTAACTGTCAATCGATAAAATGTTTTAGTTGGGTTTGGGTCATCATATTAAGAGTAACTGTCATAGGTGGCTGCAAATTTCTTTGTTGTTCAACTTGAGCCGAGTTCTCACGTGCTGCAACATCTGGACGTCTTCAGCGGAGGCGTGGATGAAAAGATTGCTGTAACACTTTGGGCATTTATTATATGGTATATTTGGATGTCAAGAAACAATTGCATATTTAATGATATTGTTCCAAATCCGATTAAGACGGTGAGTGAGATTAAAGCAAGAATTTGGTCCTGGTTTGGGGTGAAAGGAAAATTATTGAATAATCATTCTTTTCTGAAATGGCTTTCTAATCTTAGAGGTTGCTTGAATTGATGCTCTTTTTCGGATAGGTGTTGTGTATCGGTGTTGTAAATCTGATATCGACTTTGTACGGGTTGGAGTACCCCTTGTACTCTAGATTTTTTATGTTATTTAGTTGATTTTTCTGTTAAAAAAAAAAAGAGTAATTGTCAACCCACAAAATGTTTTAGTTGGGTTTGAGTTGTGGGATGGAGATTTCATTTCACAGAATTATATCTTAGTTTTTGTCATTTCAATATTATTGGACAAAATCGCAATTTCCATTGAAAATTGGGCTACCAATTACCAATTTTGTAATGTTTTATGAAACAAAAGAGGCACTCCATAATTGAAAAGGCAAAAACTTTTGTGCACAAGGTGCACGGATCCAAATTTGTGCACAACAATACTGTTATATTATATGAAGTAATATTGTTATATTATATGAGTGATACTGTTAATATGAAGTAATACTGTTATATTATATGAGTAATACTGTTATATTATATGAAGTAATATTGTTATATTATATGAAGTGATACTGTTATATTAATATAACAGTATCACTTCATATAATATAACAGTATTGTTGCACCTTGTGCACAGGAGTGTCACTCAATTGAAAAATACATAAATTTGAACTGCCTAATATTCTTAAATAATATTTATTCAGATCATTATTGTGACCATATAATTGTATAAATATATTTGTAAATCAAAATTATAAACAACAATGAGTAGAATGACAAAGAAATAAATTAAGATATGTAGCTGGATGGCGAGCCCAATCACCTCTGGGTCGGGCTGGCCCGAACGACGCACCTGACCAGTTGACTCATGAGTCATGATTGATCAATTATCATTCAGACTGGAAATGGCCTATGTTTGAGGGAGACAGAAGAGTACGAGAGAAAAATGGCTTATGCTGCTGTACTTTCGCTCAAGCAGACAATAAATCGCCTTCTAAATCCTTCCAATTCAACGATTCTTCTTCCCAACTCGGAAATGAAATCCATCAACGAGGACCTTTGTTCCTTGCAATCGATTCTCCAAACAATCAGTTCTGTGCAAATCAGCGAGAGAGTTGATAATTTGCAAGGACGAATCAGAGACTTATCGCATGAACTTGAAGATCTAATCGATCATCATACATTATCAGATCGATTTCGTTCTGAATCTGAAAGCTCTGTAGCTGAGAGTTTGGCTTTGGCATTCTCCCAAAAACTGTTGAAAGCCAAAGCAGAGCTTAGTTCCTTTACCCAAATGTTGAAGGCCGAGGAAGAGCGCCACGGAGAAGACGAGAACTTGATCAATTCTCTTATCGCCGATTTTGATGCTGTTTCATTGGAAATTGATCATGGCGAGACGAATCAGATGGTGGGGGTGGATAAAGAGCTGATGCAACTAAAGGATTGGCTATTGCAGGACACAAAGAAGCTGGATGTTATCTCCGTATTCGGAATGGCCGGCATCGGTAAGACTTCTTTTGCCAAAGTAATTCATTCTGATGAATTGGTCAAATGGAAGTTCAACCCTAGGTTGTTTAGGACAATAGGTCCAAAATATCAGTTGAAAGAATTTCTGCTAGGTCTTGTAGGTCGAATGGGTGTTCGGATTGATGGTATTTCCAAATTGAAGGATAAAGAAATAGGATTGCATGTACATCAGTTTTTAATTGGTAGGAGATATTTGATTGCTTTAGATGATGTATGGAGTATTCACATTTGGAATGAGGTTAGACAGTTCTTTCCTGATCAAGGAAAGGGGAGTCGGATCATCTTGACAACTAGAAATCGAGATGTGGCTCATCTTGCTAGCACGAGTAGACATTTTCTAGAAGTCCCCTTCTTGGATGAGCATCCGAGTTGGGATCTTCTTCATCGGATGATATTCACCGCAGGGGAGACGTGCTCTGCCCAGCTTGAGAAAGTTGGAAAGAGGATTGTCAAGAAATGCGATGGACTTCCTATGGCAATTGTCTCTGCTGCCAAGTTCCTATGTGAAGGTGACAAAACTGTTGAAAATTGGAGCAGAATTGCGGAAAATGATATCTCAGGTATCATCAGTGTAGATGACTACACAACTATGTCAGAGGCACTATCTTTGAGTTACAAGCAGTTGCCCCTACATTTAAAGGCTTGCTTTCTTTATATGGGAGTATTCCCAAGAAATTATGAGATCCCTACCTCTAAACTCCTTAAGCTCTGGGTTGTTGAGGGATTACTTGAACCAAAAACGAATAGAACCCCAGAAGAAATGGCTAGGGAGTGTTTGGATGACCTTGTTTCTAGGTGTCTTGTCTTAGTTCATGAGCGGAGCTCCAGAGGAAGACCGAAAACGTGTAGAGTCCACTTTCTCATTCGAGATCTATGTGTTGCTGAAGCTGAGAAAGAAAAGTTTTTCTGTATCTTGAACAATCATGCATATAGTTCAATGGAAGGCGCAAAGAGTCAGCGGAGGCTGTGCATCCACAACAACATTCTTTTTGCCCTCAAAGAAGTGCATAGCTCGATGCAATCAGTTTCAGCTGCACGTTCTCTTCTTTGTGTTGGTCCAGAGCATCAACATCCATTACGAGTATGCTTAAGTTTCAAGTTGCTCAAAGTGCTAGATGCACTTTCAGTCCACTTTTACAGGTTCCCACATCAAGTATTAGAACTAGTTCAGTTGAAGTACCTTGCCATCACATATGATGGGGAGCTCCCAGCATCCATATCTGGATTGTGCAACCTTGAAGTCTTGATTGTCCATCAACATCATAGCCTCAAGCCCTCTGATGCACCACCAGTTTATTTGCCTATAGAGATCTGGAAATTGCAGAGGTTGGAGCACCTTGAATGCTTGGGATTTGACCTGCCAGATCCTTCTATCAATGGAGATGGATCTGATGATTCTTTTATCCTGGAAAAGCTTTTAACACTTTCAGGTGTGAGCGTACACAGCTGTGCCCATGGAGTTTTCGCAAGAATGCCTAATCTGTTGAAGTTACGAATTTGGATAAGCTCTACACATGATGCTGTTAAAACCTTCAACTTCTTTGGTGCTTTTACTGAGATTTGTCACTACCTTGAGTCATTCAATTGCATTGTCATGAATCGTGGCCTTGCATATCAAGTTGCTTCTCCTATTCCGGCTTTCCCTTTATATCTCAAAAAGTTGACCTTAAGTAGATGCGGATTTTCCTGGGAGCATATGACAAACATTGGCAGATTGCCAAATCTTGAAGTTCTGAAATTGCGATGCTGTGCCTTCCGTGGCCATACGTGGGAAATGGATCAGGAGCAATTCCCCAAGCTAAAATTCATGTTGCTGGAAGATTTGGATATGGAGCAATGGATAACCAACGAAGATCACTTCCCAAAGCTTACACACATTATTATCAGGCACTGCTACAAATTGCATAACATCCCCAGTGATGTCATAGAATTCCCAGCAATTAAATTGATAGAGGTGGACAATTGCAGTCCAGCCGCTATGGAATCTGCTCGAGGTTTACAAGAGGAAAAGGAGGAGTTGGGTCATGATATTCGATTTCGGATCTATTCTTCATGGAGGGATGATATGTACCTCACATTATGACCTCCTCCCTTGGCTCAAGAAGGTAACTGTTTTTGCATATTTCAGCTCTGTTGAACAAATTTTGAAGTTGCTCGATGCTGGTGATGATCATGCTTTCTTACAAATTTCTGTTAATGATGTTGATTGCTTCCAAAAGTTGAAGACTGATGGACTAAATCTTAGCTTGTAATTATAGTTTTGGATAATGTCAATTTTGGTCATACATGTAACACACATTTTTTTTTTTTACAATTAAGTATTTGTTTTTCAATTTTAGTTCTTTATGATTAATTTTTTTTTTTTAATTTCAGTTCATTTTGATCGAAATTTTCTTCAAAATTAATAACGTGACCATCGTAAATTCTAACATGATAGTCAAATTTCATTGACTTCAACGTTAGTCTTGGATGTACTTTTTTAAAATTAAAATTTTATACTTTGATTTATAAATATTAAAATCAAAACAAATTGAACATAAAAAAAGTATAAAAATCGAATTTTGAACAGCAGCAAGGCCAGCCTGTATTATCACATGTTCATGACGAATATTTTTTTTTATAGAAATTAAATGACTAAAAGGAAAAAAGTTGAAAAGGATAAGTATCCACTAACACTATTTTCTGTCATAAATCAAAAGTAATACTTTGTAAGAAATAAAATGAACTGATAAATTAAAAGTTAATCGAGAGCTTATTACGTAGCTTTTAGGATACGAAATTGTGGGATAACATTGATCCTGTGATAACTCAACACACAAAACACTTGTTAATTTTATTCATATTTTACACAAATAAATACATAATTTCAATCTATAAAATTTTCGGGATGCAATATGATTATTTTGATTTTGAGAATATTATCTATTCAAATTATGTTGTATTATTTTTAGACTAAATAAATGAATTTATTTCGTTATTAATGTAATCAATATCGGCCACTATTTATTTATAAAAGAAATATTATAAATTTCTAGAGGGAGTAGAATGTAAATTCCTTGTCTGCCACTGGTATGTATATAGATCAGAAGTTGAGCATTTGCTAATCGAATAGAAGAGTGATGGCTTATGCCGCTACAGTTTGTGTGGTGAGGATTCTGGATGAGCTGCTGCATACGGATCGATATCCTGTTCATTTTCCAAAGCCGCAGATCGAATATCTGTATCATAAGGTTTGTTCCTTGCAATCCTTGTCTGAATCCATATTTCCTGTGGCAAAAAGCAGGAGAAGTGAGGTAAATGTTCTGGAAACCGAAATCAGAGATGTATTGTATGAAGCCCAGGACATAGTTGAAATGTTCATCTCCAACCAGATCTCTTCAGAATCTTCTGGAGAAATACCTCAGAATACGACTTCAGTTCTGTTGGAGGAAATAATCGCAAAGCTTGACACCATCAGAGAAACGGCAGAGGAGATGATGAGATGTTCATCTGGAGAAAGCCAAAGAGATGTGGAAGGAGGCGATTTCATGTCTCAGTTGAATCTTCGCAGCAAGCGTGGTGATGTTGTGGGACGGGACGTAGACTTGATGAATCTAACGGAAATGCTAACGAAGTACGTTCTTGGTCGCCCAGTGGTTGCAATTAGTGGGTTGGCTGGTATTGGTAAGACTACTATTGCTAGATATGTGTACAATGATCGGCTTATTGCACAATACTTCGATGTCCGTTGCTGGGTAACAGTATCTAGTGAATACAGTGTCACAGAGATCTTTTCAGCTCTCTTAGATGCGCTTGGTGTGAGGATGGAAAGGAGAGAAATTGTTTGGTTAGCTGAACGACTGTATGACAAATTAAGAGGTAGAAGGTATCTCGTTGTGATGGATGATATTTGGGGCGTAGAAATATGGGATCAAGTGAAAATATTCTTTCCGGATAATGCCAATGGAAGTCGAATTGTTATGACTACTAGAAATGCAGCACTTGCTCACCAAATTTCAAACACTCATCTGGTGATGCAGCCTCTAGACCAAGAAACGAGTTGGATGTTACTCTGTGATCAGGTATTCGGAGAAGATGTTTGCCCTCCGGAATTGGAGGATGTTGGGAGGAGCATTGCAGAGAAATGTGATGGTATTCCACTCTCAATTGTGGTGGTTGCTGGCCTACTCTCCAAGGCAAGCAGGACGGTTGAATATTGGGAATATATCAATGCAGATTTACAATTACATGGTGCAGCTGCCAGTGGTGATGAGTCCTACATGAAGATTTTTGCTCTGAGTTACAACAACCTGCCCAGTATATTGAAAGCATGTTTCCTTTATATGGGAGCTTTCCCTAAAGACAGCGAGATTCTTGTCTCCAAACTCATCAAATTATGGGTTGCCGAAGGTTTTCTGACACCAACATCTGAGACCTTTGAACAAGTTGCAGAGCAGCATTTGAAAGATCTTATTGATAGAAATCTCATTTCTATTCGCAAGATCAGTTCTGATGGCCGAGCTAAAACCTGTAGCATACAAGGTAATTTACACCAACTTTCTATCAAGGATAATTTTTTCCATACTATAAATAGGTATGCTCAAGACCTCTCAGAAGTCATGTCAACTCCGAGGCGTATATCATTTCATAATAATATCCTTATGTGCACTGAAGATCTTTACAAAAGCATAAGATCAAATAAACTAGCACGCACTCTTCTATTTGCTGGCCCCGACCATCTTCATCCATTACCTTTCTATCCAACTTTTGGTCTTCTTAGGATATTGGATGCTCTTACACTCTATTTTATTGAGCTGCCTAATGCAATGTTTGAACTGATTCATTTAAGGTATCTTTCTTTTACCTATGATGAGGACCTTCCCCCGTCAATATCCAAACTCCGAAATCTGTTGATCCTGATAATCCGCCAACATCCCAAAATCATGTCGAGGCGTGCATCAATTCTGCCAGAGGAAATCTGGAACATGCCACAAATAAGGCATATTCCACTCTCGGAAAGTGTCTTGCCTGATCCTTCTGGTAAACACAACTCTGTTCTCCTTGAAAACCTTCAATCTCTTTCAAATATAAGTGCAGATTGTTGTACCAGAGAGGTTCTTCAAAACATGCCTAACTTGAAAAAGTTAGGAATTTGGTTTGAAACACCGGGTGCTGTACACTTTTACCTTGATCAACTTGGACACCTTGAAGCTCTCAAATTCAATGTCTTGAAACCCATCCATGGGGAAAAGATTGACTTTTTACCAAAACTTGTTTTCCCAAAGACGTTGAAGAAGTTGAGTTTAAGTGGTTGTGGTCTTCCTTGGGAAGACATGACAATTATCGGAAAATTGCCTTTTCTTCAAGTATTGAAACTGCGTGAATTGGCCTTTCAAGGTCCAAAGTGGAGTCCAAATGAACAGGAATTTCGGAAACTGAGATTTTTACAGCTTGAATCCCTGGATTTGGAGGAGTGGGATGCTGATGATTCCCACTTCCCAAGACTCGAACGTCTGATTATCAGGCATTGCTATGAATTGGAGGATATCGGTCTGAGTATTGCATACATAGAAAGTTTTAAACTGATTGAATTGGTTGACTGCAGTCCTAATGTTGTGGTATGGGCACAACAAATGAAAGATTTACGACCGCATTTTGTTTTTCCGGATTTTCAACTTCACACCCTTTGCTCATGGGAAAAGAGTCTTCCCTAGTCTTCCCCATATGCATGAAACTAGCAAGCTACTCGGCTTCCATTAAACTAGGAAGCTGCTCAACTTCCATTTGGTTAAATCCTATCTTTCTCATCAAACTATGGCAAGTGCCGATCGAAATCGTTGACAGCAATCCTGCTGTGCTATGGGTAGGGAGAGCTTGGAAGGATCAAAATAGAATTGGAAATGAGGTTTGTTGAATATTGTCTGGCAGCATCAAACATTGTCCTGTTTATTGTGTCTCTTTTACTTGCATATGTAGTAGCATGTATGCCCATCTGGGCTGCCTGTTTATTATTTCGTCCAAATTTCAAGAATTAGTTCAATAAAATGAAGTTAGTTTGTGTCGCTCATATTTCTTATTGCCTAATTTAATGATTTGCTATGAACTTCCTCCATTTTATTATATCTATCATTTAAGGTTGTTGGATACTAAAAATTAATAGTGTGTTTAATAGTCATATATATATGTGCAGAAGTAGTGAACTTGCAAGGAAGGGGAAAAAGACTGTAAATGAATGAACTAAAGAACGTAACTTTACAATATGATTGAATGATCTAAACATATCCTATACCTTTGTATATATAGAAGAAGAAAAACTAAGAAACAGAAATAACAAACATACCATAAATAGTCAGTGTAACCGAGCTACCTGCCAACCACCATAACTAACTTTCCAGAAAATGAAAGTTTTATGAAAGTATAAATATGGATGTATGTTTCATTTTCATCTGGTTGAGATTATGTATATAAAATGATTACATTACTCTCTTTTAGTTAAACTATGTTATTCATTAATGTACACTAAGAAGAGTAAAACTGATGGAGATTAGATATGTTAATGAATGAATTATTTGATTGAGATTTAGACAGATTTTATTATTATTAACATCTTTATGTTCATTTTATATTTATCTTTTAGAATTCTAATTTTGAATTAATATAAATAGGAGATTTTTCTATTATCTAGATAGTTTATTGATTTATGTTCTTTTTTTTTTATATATATATTTGACTATGCTCTTTGTACGTGCATGTGACACATAGTATATGTATTGATCTAGTGTATTATTGCACGAACATAGCACATTATTTGTAAATCTTGAAATGATTTTCATTTGTTATTTAATTAAATCACTTCAAACTACTTTGAAAATATATTATATATCCTTGTGATTTGATAAATAAGAACTAAATTTAACAATAATGTTTAAACTAAACTAATTAAATGTTCTTACATGAATTTGTAATCATATTTATAACCATACTAGTTACTAGTATAGAGTCTAGACCTCATGCGATACACACATTAGATTTATCAAAATAAATATTTTGGAGAATAAAATTAATGTAATAATGAATCTATTCTGAGTGAGAATTATGATAATTTGGAGAATAATTTTGACTTATATATATGAAATGTATTTATGGTAATAAAAATGTTTATTAGCCAGCGAAAATTATTTTAACATTTTATTCAAAAATTTTAAGATTTTTATAGTGGAGTTTGTAATGCATATACTTTAAATATATGTTATATTAAAACAATTATGATAAAATCGAAACCCATGTAATAATAAGACATAAAAGACATCATATTTAGAGTTTTTTTTTTTAATGTAAATATGTATATAAAGTAACACCACATTTTTAATTAGTATTTTCTTGTATGTATTAATATTAGCAAGTAACAATTTTTTTTTTTGTTTAATTTACTAATGTTAGTTTTACTCAAGAATGGAAATATTGCGAAATATTGTTCATATATTGTAAATTTGGATATTGCGATTTGGATATTGGAGGATAATGATTTTTTTTTTAGTATTGTGGATATATCACGAAATTTCGTAAAATATTGATGTTGATATTTCTATCGGTTCAGTCATAGTAAAAAATTGGATGAAAATCAGGAAATATCGTGGATATATCGCACAATATGCATTTATACAAAAATCGCAATTTTTTTAACTTATTATTTTACATATCTAATTATTTTTGTCTTATTTTTTTGTTGAATATTTTAGCTTGAAAAAGTTGCAACATGCAATAATATATTCTCTCATATAGTTTTAATTTTAGTCATTTTGTATTGTATTATGTATTGTTGTTTTAAGTCATACAATTTTTATATAATCTATTATAGATATGTTTGCTTTAAACATATAATTTCTTGCGATTTTAATTGAAATATATGGACAATAATATGTTATAATAATTTCTAATATTTCATGTTAAAATTTCAAAATTTAATAACATTTCCATCATTTTTTTTCAATTTTTCCTTTTTTACAATATGCGATATCAATATATCCAATAAATTAAGGTTGCAATATTACTTGCGATAACAATATTTTCATACTTGATTTTTCTTAAAAAAATATTTTCATAATCACATGATTGTATTTATTATGTCAATTAATATACATAATTAATTTCTAGTTCATTTTCAAATTTTCAATAAAATACATTTTCAAATAAATTTTCAAGATTATTAAAAATAAATTTTAAAAGACTTTACACACTCATGAAATACTTTGCGCTGTGTCAAAGGTGAAAGAATTCATTTTCTGGGTTGTGTTTAAAAATTTTGGAGTATGGATAGCCAATCCATTTTTAGACCCAGGTCGCCAACCTAGATTAGGAAAAAAGACAAAAAAAAAAAAATGGAAATTATTTATGCGGTGGCAACCGGTTGCAATTTTGGTTGAAATACCAACCTTATCAACCAATTATGGCAACTTGGAGCATCCAATTAAAATTGGACACATGTCAATTTTTTATTTGTTGAATTAGATTTTATATGGATAAAATATATATTGTAAATATTGTGGATAATATGTATTTAAAATATACATATATATATATATATATGTCAAAATTCATATTTTTTAATCAAATAGACACCAATATTGACATATTTTGGAACACCATCTAAAATTCTCTATTTTCTCTTCTATTTTTTTTATCATTCATCTCTCAATTTCAATTATGAATCCAAACCATCCTAATTATTTTCCAAACTCCCAAAATTATCCAAACTCTCAAAATTATCCAAGCTTTGAATCAATTCTTAACTCTCAATTTTTTCCTCTCTCAGAAGATTATCCAAGTTATTATCAAAACTCTCAATTTTCTCCGAATCTAAATCAAGATCCTACCTCTAAGAAACGACTTGATTGAGCATATATGATAAAAATTTGGAACTAGCTAGGAATTAAAATGTAATTTGCATCTTCTGTATTTGTAATTTTTTTTATTTCATGCATCTACTTGTAGTTTGATTTATTTCTTTTTCAATTTTGTCTTTCAACTCTTGTAATTATAATTTCGTTATTGTATTTTATTCTAAATGTGTTTTAAATTATTTTTATATTATAATTATAGATTTAGAATATTAAATTATTTAATGTAATTTTTATACATTTTAAATATAATAAATATTGATTATAAAATATATGTAATTAATATATAATAAAATAATAATAATTATTTTAGGTTGGGTTGGGTTGAGTTGTGGATGTGGGTAAAAAAAAAAAAAGTTAATTTGAGTTGTGGGTTGAATAGGTGGATAAGAGAGAAATTAATATTTTATTTTAGGTTGGGTTGAGAGAGGGTTGTGATATGGCTATATTGCAATCCATTAGCCAATCCAAATTATCCAATCGGCTAGCATTAAATTAAAATATAAAAAAACTAAATTAAATAGCAGCTTAGAATTTGATTCCCCCAAATTTATAGGTCTTCAGTCGAGGCGAGGAGGGTTTATTGACCATTGTTGATGCTCTAACAATTATCCTTCATCGAAGTGAAGAGTGATGGCTTATGCAGCTATAGTTTCTGTGATGGGGATTCTGGATGAGCTGCTGCATACGGATCGATATCCTGTTGATTATCCAAAGCCGCAGATCGAATCTCTGTATCATAAGGTTTGTTCCTTGCAATCCTTGTTTGAATCTATATTTCCTGTGGCAAATAGCAGGAGAAGTGAGGGAAATAATCTGGAAGTTGAAACCAGAGACGTATTGTTTGAAGCCCAGGACATGATTGAAATGTTCATCTCCAACCAGATCCGTTCATCAGAATCTGAAGAAATACCCCCGAATTGGACTTCAGTTCTCGCAAAGCTTGATAAAGTCAAAGGAATGGCAGAGGAGATGATGAGATGGCCAAGCCAAAGAGATGGGGAACAACGACCTCAGTTCAATCGTCGCAGCACGACTGGTGACTCCGTGGGATGGGACGACGGCTCGATTAATTTTCTAATGGATGTGCTAACGGATCAAAATGCCGCTCGCCAAGTGATCGCAATCACTGGGATGGGTGGAATAGGTAAGACTACTATTGCTAGAATTGTTTACGAGAATCCGCTAATTGCACAACACTTCGATGTCCGTTGCTGGGCAACATTATCTCAAACACCCAGAGTTACAGAAATCTTGTCAAGTTTCTTAAATGCATTTCATCTGAATGTGGTAAGGAGGGATATTGATGCTTATGAATTAGGTGAACAACTGTATAAAGTATTATGGGGTAGAAGGTACCTCGTTGTGATGGATGATATTTGGGATGTAGACATATGGGATGGAGTGAAACGCTTCTTTCCGGATAATGGGAATCGAAGTCGTATTGTTATAACTACTAGACTTACAACAGTTGCTGACCAAATTGCAAACATTCATCGTGTAATGCAGCCTCTAGACCAAGATACAACTTGGATGTTATTCCGTGATAAGGTATTCGGAGAAGAGGTTTGCCCTCCGGAATTGGAGGATGTTGGGAGGAGCATTGCAGAGAAATGTGCTGGTCTTCCACTCGCAATAGTGGCGGTTGCTGGCATACTCTCCAACAAGAACAGTACAGTTGAATATTGGGAATATATCAATGCAAATTTACATGGTGCGGCTGCCAGTGGTGATGAGTCCTACTTGAATATTTTAGCTCTGAGTTACAACCACCTGCCTAGTAGATTGAAAGCATGTTTCCTTTATATGGGAGCTTTCCCTGAAGACAGCGAGATTCGTGTCTCCAAACTCATCAAATTATGGGTTGCCGAAGGTTATCTAACACCAACATCTGAGACCTTTGAACAAGTTGCAGAGCAGCATTTGAAAGATCTTATTGATAGAAATCTCATTTCTATTCGCAAGTTCAGTTCTGATGGCCGAGCTAAAACGTGTAGCATACACTCTCTTTTACACCAAATTGCTATTCAGAAATTTTTTTTCCATACTATATATAGGTATGCTCAACAATTCTCAGAAGGCATGCCAAGTCAAAGGCATATATCAGTTTATGATAATATCCTCATGTGCACTGAAGATGTTTACCAGAGCGTAAAATCAAATAAACTAGCACGTACTCTTCTATTTGCTGGCCCCGACCATCTTCATCCATTACCTTTCTATCCAACTTTTGATCTTCTCAGGGTATTAGATGCTCTTGCAGTCTATTTTATTGAGTTGCCTAATGCATTATTTGAACTGATTCATTTAAGGTATCTTTCTTTTACCTATGATGAGGATCTTCCCCCCTTAATATCCAAACTCCGAAATCTGTTGATCCTGATAATCCGCCAACACCCCAGAATCATGTCAAGGCGTGCGTCAATTCTGCCTGAGGAAATCTGGAACATGCCACAAATAAGGCATATCCTACTCTCGGAAAGTGTCTTGCCCGATCCTTCTGGTAAATGCAACTCTCTTCTCCTTGAAAACCTTCAATCTCTTTCAAATATAAGTGCAGATTGTTGTACCAGAGAGGTTCTTCAAAACATGCCTAACTTGAAAAAGTTAGGAATTTGGGTTGAAACACCGGGTGCTGTACACTTCTACCTCGATCAACTTGGACACCTTGAAGCTCTCAAATTCAATGTCTTGAAACCCATCCATGGGGAAAAGATTGACTTTTTACCAAAACTTGTTTTCCCAAAGACGTTGAAGAAGTTGAGTTTAAGTGGTTGTGGTCTTCCTTGGGAAGACATGACAATTATCGGAAAATTGCCTTGTCTCCAAGTATTGAAACTGCGTGAATTGGCCTTTCAAGGTCCAAAGTGGAGTCCGAACGAACAGGAATTTCAGGAACTGAAATTCTTACTACTTGAATCCCTGGATTTGGAGGAGTGGGATGCTGGTGATTTTCACTTCCCAAGACTCGAACGTCTGATTATCAGGCACTGCTATGAATTGGAGGATATCGGTCTGGATATTTCACTGACAAAGATTCTTGAACTGATTGAATTGGTTGACTGCAGTCCTAATGTTGTGTTATGGGCACAACAAATGAGAGAGGAACAACGGGAGTATGGATATGAGAATTGTGCACTTCACACCCATTGTTCATGGAAATAGTCTTGCCCATATGGCATGAAACTAGCAAGCTACTCAACTTCCATTTGGTTGTATCATCTCTTTCTCATCAAACTATGGCAAGTGCTGATCGAAATTGTTGACAGCAGTCCTGCTCTGCTATGGGTATGGGGAGCTTGGAAGGATCAAAAGAGATTTGGAAATGAAGTTTGTTGAATATTGTCTGTCAGCATCAAACATCGTTCATTGCATATGTAGTAAGTAGCCTGTTTATTATTTCGTCCAAATTTGAAGAATTAGTTCAATAAAATGAAGTTAGTTTGTGTCGCTCATATTTCTTATTGCCTAATTTAATGATTAGCTATGAACTTCCCCGATTTCATTATATCTACCGTTTAAGGTTGTTCGATAAAGTTTAATAGTCATATGTGTAGAAGTAGTGAACTTGAATGATTTAAACTCTATCCTGTGTATATAGAAGAAGAAAAGCTGGTAAGAAATAGATGGAAGGAAAACAAGTAAGAAACAGAATAACAAACTTACCATAAATAGTAAGTGTAACCAAACTGCCTATCAACTACCCACAACGAACTTTCCAGAAAAGGAATGCTTTATTAAAATATATATATGGAATTAAGTTTCATTTTCTTCTCATTGCGATTATGTATATAAAATGATTACATTAAACTCTCATATTCATTAATGTACACTAAGAAGAGAAACTTACCTTAAAAACAAAGACAATTAAACTCTCATATTCATTAATGTACACTAAGAAGAGAAACTTACCTTAAAAACAAAGACAGTAAAAAAGTTGGAAAGAGGGACTTATAGTCTTCTTTCTATTATAAATGCAGTTGGAATGAAATAAACATTATTTTGTAGACCAACATATGGGATGAGATGAATGGAGTGTTATACTTGATCGGCTATGCCAAAATCAATTTTAGCTTCTTCTATTTAATGTACATTCAAATGCTAGAGCAGGACCAGTCTTGTGCTAGGGCCAGAAGGTCAACGGTCTAGGATTTCATTTCGAAAGAGTCCCAAATTTTCATCAAACACTAGGTAAATATGATTATAACAAGTTTATTTTATTTGACCTAATATATCATGTAATTGATCATATATTTTCTAAAAAATAAAATCGTAAAACACATAGAAAAAACAATTTGATGAAGATTGTAGTGAAGAAAATTCACAATCTCTAGGCGTAATTGCAAAAAAAATCACCACTTTTTCAAAAATTGCAAATTTATCCCCACTTTTCAATAATTGCAAAAAAAATCACGACCTTTATTCACTGTTGCAATTTAAGTCACACTTGTATTTCCGGCAACCGGAATCCACGTGTCCGGCAAACATGCCACGTCATTTCCAACAAAAAAAGATTTTAAGATCAAATTGCAAAATAAAATCACCACCTTTCCAAAATTGCAATTTAATCCTAACTTTTTATATAATTTGCAAAAAAGTCACAACCTTCATTCAATGTTGCAATTCGAATTTATTCTTTGGTGGCTAAGTTCATGTGTCTAAATAAATTTTTACGTGAGATATACGATTTTTATCATATACGATTTTAATCATTCTTTTGAGTACTTGAAAAAAGAATAAGGATACAATTTTTTTATGATATACGATTTATTTATCATCAAATTAAAGAAAGAGGTTTAAATTAAGATATAATTAAAATGACGTTGTTTTGATGTAAATAAATTATTTTTTAAGATTGCGTGGCTTATGTGACATCTCAGTGAAATTTTATTTAGACACATGAACTTAGTCACCAAAGAATAAATTCGAATTGAAACATTGAATGAAGGTTGTGGCTTTTTTTGCTAATTATATAAAAAGTTAGGATTAAATTGCAATTTTGGAAAGGTGGTGATTTTATTTTGCAATTTGATCTTAAAATATTTTTTTATTGGAAATGACGTGACATGTGACATGACATGTGACGTGGCATGTTTGCCGAACACATGGACTCCGATTGTTGGAAAATACAAGTGTGGCCTAAATTGCAACGATGAATAAAGATTGTGATTTATTTTGCAATTATTAAAAAGTGAAGATAAATTTGTAATTTAAAAGTGGTAATTTTTTTTTTTTTTTTTTTTACAATTACGCCATTTAACTAATTATCTATTGATTATTGCAAGAAGTAAATGTTATCTTTTTGCTTGGATATCCTTTAATACCATCCACTTATATTTGAACTTACTATAATATTCATTTATTTTAAGCTTCTCTAGGAAAAACCACCTATTTTGAGTTTGATCAAAACATGTGTTCATAAACAATTTTTGAACATAATTCATGAACCGTTTGTTTGTGTTTGTGAATATATATATATATATATATATATATATACATATATATATATATATAATTGTTGAACAGATGAATATGAACAAACCTTTAATAAATAAAGGAATAAAAAAAAATTGTTCATTTATATTCGATTCAAATTTCACATGGCAATGCATTTTATAGGAAAAATCACCTAAAATAATTAATCAGGGATGCTCTTTACACTTAAAATAAGTATGCTAAACTAGAAACCTGAAATTGGGTCTAATAAACCTGATAAAACCAAAATAAATATTATCATATTTAGAAAATAAAAGTAAGCAACTAAATCTAAAACTGAGCTTAAAAGTTAAAAGTTTGAGTTTTAGGGATATATACACACAATTTCAATTTTGACCCAGAACAACCCAATTCACATTTCCTTAAAAGTAGCCTACTAAAAATCAGCTAGTGGGTTATAACATATTGGCCCAAGAATTAAAGACTTGTTCAATAAGGGTCAACATTTGTGAGCTAGTCGTCGAATGAAAAATTATTTATTTTAAATAAAATCAAAACTCAAAAGTCTATAGGTGTATGAAGGGTGTATCATCCCTTTGCCTCATGGGAGCTTCAATTCCCTCAAATTTTTTTTTTTTGAAAAATTCCACTATCGTGTATTTATAATGCAATTTTTTTTTAATATTTAGATATTGTTTTATATTAATTTAAAACCCCAAATTATATAGCGCTCTATATAGTTTGTCTAGCTCCGTTGCTGGATGCACGAATCCGAGACTGCAACATATTCACGACAAGTAAATTCTTTATCAAGATATCTAACGGCATGATTGATATGGTGAAATGGAATTAGGTGGGAATAGAATGGTGATGGAAAATGAATGATATAAAAATATTTATTCCTATGATTGGTATCACAAATGAATAAGAAATGAATGAAATAATCATTATGATTATATTTCAAAATTAATAACTACAAATAAAATATTAAATCAATTTTTATTTGATCAAAATATCATCCACTATAATTTTAATTTAATATTCTTATTCCATTTATCACTTAAATTTAAATTATTTAGTATATTTAATTAATTAAAAAAATTACAAAAAATTAATCATTACAGAAATATTAAGGTATATTATATTTAAATATTTAATTTTTAACTTTATTATTAGTTTACTTATTTTGTATTATTTACATATTCTTCCAGTAGTTAATTATATTATATTTATGATAATTTTTATTAATTATTTTATATGATTTTATGTTATCAAAATAATATTTTATATTATCTAAAAAATATTTTAATTAGTTATAATTTATTTATATATTTTTATATAAACTATTTTTTATCCTAATATTAATTTATCTTATTTGTATATATTTAAAAAAATTAGATAATTCTTATACTAGACTAAATTATTAATTTCAATGTTGATCAATACATTCATTAATAATAACAATGACACTATTTAATGATCATATAACTATCAACTATCAAGTAGATCGAGTGTAGATAACTCCACGTGAAAATTAAAAAGATAGAATTCCAACCAATGCCACATTGGTAATGGTTAATAATGCCTAAAATAGGAAAAAACAGTGTGAGTTGCAACTTTGGTCCTAAAATTTGGAGGTGACATTTTCTAACCGTTCCAAAATTGTGCATTTATTCTGACCCCGTGACTTCGAAATTAGTATTTTTTTTATACATATCTATTATTTATATAAAAGTGTATATATTTTTTATAAAATATAAAAATATTGATGTTTCTTACAAAATATGCATGGATTGTCGAATATATCCCTATCAAAAAGTATTATTTAAGATTATAATTGTAATTTAGGATTTTCATACTTAAATAATTTTATATTAGAATCATAACTAATTCAAAATTTTATAGAACTCATTATAATTAGAACTCTAATATAAAAGTATCATATATAAGGTAATTGTATTATTTCTTTTCTTAAATTGAATTGATCTCCACGTACAACGCACATGATCTAAAACTCGTTTATATAAAAGTGTGGATATTTTCCTACAAAATATGAATTGCCAAATATATCTTTATCAATGATTATTATTTAAGGTTATAATAGTAATTTTAAATTTTCATGTTTAAATAATTTGATATTAGAATTCTAATTCAAAATCCTATATAATCCTATTATAATTAAAATTTTAATGTAAAAATGTTATATATAAAGTATTTGTATTATTTCTTTCTTTAATTTAAAATGATCTTTACGTGTGCAACGCAAAAAAGTGTGCAATTTGATTACCATATTATTAATGATCGAAAGTATGTAACTTCGCAATGATATATGACCAAAAATGCTACTTTTGGAACCATATGATCAACATTGCATAATTTTTTAAACGGTATCAAAAGTGCCACTCCCTAATTTTGGAGAATAAAAAATGTCACCCCAAATGTTATACATAAAATCCACACATTTTGAACAATTTGACAATGAATGTGTAGTGGCCAAAACTGAATTTGGAATGAGAATAAGAAGTCAATGGTTGAACAAACAACATGATATGATAAATGAGACCATTGACTATAATTAAGTTTATAATACCAAATAATTCTTAAAAATAAAAAATAAAAAAATCTCCCAAGATATTCATATATCTTCCTAAAAAGTTTATAAATTGATCATGTGCAAGCCAAGCACTAGTAAAAGCCATGGCCAAACTCACAATGAAGCTCTTATCCACCATTTTCACCATTCTTGTCTTCTCATCAAATCTCATTCCCACAACAAACTCCCAACAATTTTCAAGAAATCTTTCCAAAAAAGAAATGGGCCTGAAAAAGGAGAAGCTGAGCCACCTCCACTTCTACTTCCACGACATAGTCAGCGGGCCCAACCCCACCGCCGTGCGCGTGGCGGAAGCCGCCACCACCAACTCCTCCTCCACCGGGTTCGGCTTCATCGCCGTCATGGACAACCCACTAACCGTGGGCCCCAATATCAGCTCCAAGATCGTGGGAAGAGCTCAGGGGCTCTATGCCTCTGCAGATATGACCAACCTCGGCCTTCTCATGACCCTCAACTTCGTCTTCACCAACGCCAAGTTTAACGGCAGCACTCTAAGCGTCCTGGGGCGGAACACCGTCACGTCCGCCGTCAGGGAGCTTCCGGTGGTCGGTGGCAGCGGCGTTTTCCGGTACGGCCGTGGGTATGCTCAGGCGAGGTCTCACGAGGTTAATTTCCAGACCGGTGATGCTGTCGTGGAGTATAATGTCTATGTCTTCCATTATTGAGGGTACTTTTGTAATTTCACGTTTAGCAAAATAAGTGTTTGGTGGATTGTATTGAAGATATATTTTTGGTTAATTTACATACAGAATACATATAGTCATAATTATATGAATATTATATCCAGTAAGTATTTCTCCATTGTGTTGCACGGGATGTCATATTTATAGTTATATTTGAATGATTATATCAAAAGTTTGTTTTTAATTTTTTCTCATGTAATTTAAAATTTATATTTAGAAAAATATTTTATTATTTTTCTAATTTGTGATTTTAGTTATTAACGTCTTATATCGTATTTATAAATTCTTAAATATAAATTTTACTTTGAACACATATTTTTTTTAACTTCAATATTTTAGTTTACTAGCATAGTTAAAATAATTATATATCAACTAAAAAAAGTCAAATATTCCCAAATTTTATTTTATTTATTTTTTTATTTACATTGCATATATTTCATGCATTAAAAGAAAATTTTACATCAATAACTTTAAATTTGAAATTATGATTTGTTTTACAAATACAAAATAAAGTGGATTTTGATACAAAATTACATATAAGAATGATATATTTGGTACACCATTATAAATATTTTAGTTTTGAATTTTTGTTTTTATATATATAATGTAAATAACAAATTCAAAACCATAATAATGATGAATTCAATATGTCATGCATTAAAAACAAATTTTATATGAATAACTTTTAGTTTGAAATTATGATTTGTTAAAAATTTATCATCCTCAACTCTCTTAAAAACTTACAAATAACCAAGAAAAAAATAAAACTAACAATAAACAAAATTACAAATAAGAATGATAAATTCAGTACATCATTTATTAAAAATAAAGAAGTTATTTAATTTAAAACCTGTAACTTATAAATGAAATAACAGAAATCCTAACTCAAGGTATCACCCATGAGTTGAGTCAATAATGATCACTCACATCCAATACCTATAGAAAGCTTGAATCTGACCAGCCTTTCTGTTGCTCTTTTTACTTCCTCAATTTTCTTGGCAGATGCGACTGCTTGTTTGTTGAGACGTTCTATGTCCAATTGCTCGAGGCTCTTTGTCAGGCCGACTGGAATTTCTTTGAGTTGCTCACAGTTCTTAAGGACAAGATGTCTTAAGTCTTGGAAAACTCTCAGTTGACGCATCCCAGAGGACTAAATTTGTTTCTGCAATGAGCAAGAATTCGAGATGCTGAAAGCCTTGATCATTAAAACGCCAATCTTGTCCTGTGAATGCATTGTTTTTCAACTTGAGGGATCTGAGGTTATCCATCTCTCCCAATACAGACATATGCTTCCATTCCAAGTATGTGGCTGATAAACTCAGCCTTGTCAGATTTGGTGGGAGAGAAGGGAGTCCATGCAACCTGTTTCCACAAGTTGATTCGTAAAATAAATCATTTACCAGCTTCAATTTTTCCAGGCGATCCAATTTTCCTAAACACTTGTTATGAATAAGAGTAGTTAATTGGCCACGAATCCCCAGTGTCTTTAAATTAGGGACTCTATTGAGCACTTGTTCTGTGCAAGATTCAGGCGATAATCTACTCAGTGTTTGAAGATTTTCACAGGCATGATCATTACGTTCGTCTTTCACGGCCAGGGTAATTGCTGCTTTAGTCTTGAAATGCCTGAGCTGAATCATAATCCACATATCCGCTCTGACTTCAAGAGAAGGCGACTCTGTTTCTATTACAAGAGTTTGTAGATTCAACAGTTGAGAGAGGGTCTCGGGAAGAACATCGAGAGCATCACAGGACAGAGTGAAGTACCTCAAATGAATAAGTCGGGTAAATTTCATGGGAAATTTAGTAAAATTGATAGACTTGGATTCCATAACTCTTAGCAACTTGAAGGCATTAGGGATGGCTGAAACGTATTCAGGATGCAGGACCAATAATTTCTTATTGAAACATAAGATAGAACGTAGTTGAGGGCCATTTAAATTTGTAGAGAGGAATTCTGGTATATGGGAATGGATACAAATACGACGGTGCTTTTGCAAATCATACCCTCGAGGTTCGAAAGTTCCATATGACTTTTTTATCACCTGAAACAAATTCTGATCTGAGAGCCCAGCTTTAATAATGCAGAATGTACGCACCTCAGGACGAACTTGACATGTTTTGACTTGGCCTAAGGAATCAGTTTTGCAGACCATCACCAACTGTCTATTGATAAGTTGTATCAAAATATCATGTGCAGTTTCCTCCAAGCTTTGGTAATCCTTACGTTGAATGAACCCTTCAGCGATCCACAAACGAGTCAATGTCCAAGCTGAGATCTCATAATCTACGGGAATCACACCAATATACAGAAAGCAATCTCTCAAGTCATGAGGTAATGCAGTGTAACTCATTGATATGATAACTAATAAACCATGATAAATATCAGGCACATCTATGTTTTTAGATACTTCACTCCACTCATGTACATTTGCGCTAATTGATTTTCTTGTCGACCATTTCTCCTCAAGAATTCCTCCTACAACCCTTATTGCAAGTTCAACTCCAGCACATCGCTTAGCTATAAGTCTTCCAATGGATTTCAACTCGTCGGGGCAGTATTCGGAACTCCCAAATACTAGTGATTGGAGAAGATACCAACTTTCTTCCTGAGTTAGTAATCGCAGTTTTATAGTATAATTAGCTAGCCAACCGAAATCTAAGTAACGAGAGGTGATAATGACTTTATGCATCCCATTCGTCTTTGGCAAGACTTCTCGGATATCATTCCATTCTTTAACACTCCATACATCTTCAAAGACTAACAGGAAGTTTCCATCCTTCAGCAATTCCCGAACTGTTTGGGCCAGCTCTAAATCACTCAAGCTAGACATGTCTCGGGTGGTTAGCTGTTTCGGAATCTTAAGAATCACATCCTTCATGTTGAAGACTTGAGACATGTTAACCCAAATGCGGATTGTGAATTCGTATTGGATTTTTGGATCCTCAAATATTTTCCATGCCAATGTAGTCTTCCCCAAACCAGATATACCCATAATGGATATAACGTCAAGCTCCTCAGTGTCTTCCACGAGATGGTTAATTAACTTCTCTACTTCATCATCAAAACCAACCAGGTGTTGCTGCCTTAATTTGGGCTGTACAAAAAGCTAGAAATTGTGAATGACAATAAAAATTAATCTTTGTGTTCTCGATCTGCTTAAGAATAATTTCCGATTATAAGATGTTAGATCACACTATACCTCATTCATAAGAACATAAGCTTTACACAGAACAAATTTCCAAGTCAAAATACCCAGTTTTTTGTTTGCTTTGGGATGTGAAATCAAATTTTCAGTTCCAAAAAAATTTCTATCGTGTTATAGCTACTCACATCACATGTATGAATACGGCTTTTACACCTTTTTAATGAAACCATACTCACAACTAAAATTGAGCGACTCAGACTCAAATTAAGCAAAATTCACGAAAGCCGAAAAGTTATTATTCTAAATTACAGGTCCGAAAACATAAAATTCGAAATTGCGAAACCCTTTAATTTACTTGGCAAAAAAAGTAATAAACTCAATTAAATATGACCTTATTTTTATGGAGTTTTAATTGATAATTTCACAAAACCATGAGCTACAAGCTCAAGTAGTATCTCACTTTTATAAAGATGCAGATTGTGAGTTCGAATCCCGATCATGCAAGTTTTCTAATCCTTATGGTTTCTTCTCATACAGTCCCCAAACTCATTAAAAAAATTGATAATTTCACAAATCAATATTTCTTATATTTTAGATCTTGAATGGATAACTAGCACATCAAAGTTGATAAAACATCAATTTTTTTTTTTTAAATTAATAGTTAAAGAATAGAGATTCATCCAGATCGGGAGAGAGATAGAGTCAGTGGCGAACGCAGTAAGAGGCAAGGGGTGGCACGTGCCTCCCCTTTTTTTTTCATATAAATTATTTAAAATAATTTTAAAATGTTTTAAAATTTAAAAAAATTCCTTAACTATATACATAATATAGTTTTTTTCTCAATTTCAAATTAACTCTTTTGAACTCTCATTCAATACTCTTTCCTTCAAATCAAGTCTTCCCTATCATACTTGTTGCTACGGCGAAAGCCCAACAAATTTAACATGTATCAACGGTTATTGATGGATGATGGTTCTCACTGCTAGCACTAGGTAGAAAATAAAAATAAATGTATAATAAATTCTAAGTTAAAATTTTCATTTGTTTTATTGATTTGGACATTATCAAATTGACATTGAAATTTTGATTAGTTGTTAGATAACTTAGATGAATTTCTCATTTGTGGTAAATGAATTTTAAAACTTTGATTTGCGTATTGAGTCATAGAAGTTAACAAATGCTCGTGAAAACACAGCTTCACAATCGAATGAGTGACTAATAGATGAATGATAATTTGATCGTTTATCTTAAAAATGATATATTCGAGCATAATGAAGCTATCATTTACAACGTTTTAAAATATGGCGAACTTTTGGGATAAATTGTAAACGAGATCTTTTCGTTCATTTTTTTGATTCAAATGAAATGTATAAACTGAATCTTTGAAATCACTTGTAAGTTACATTTTTTTTATAGAAATTTAAATTTTTGTATATTATTTTTAATGGCCACCTCTTTGGAAATTTTCTGCGTCCGCCACTGGATAGAGTGTACCCGTTTCCGAGTATCATATCGGACGATGTCGATTTGTGTGTTGGCAACAAAGAGTTCCAACAATGGCTTCACCCTATTTGTAAGGGATCTCACCTCTTCTGCTAGATTCACAGCCTTTGTATGCAGACCTTGCCGGTGCCACGACTTATTGATCGTCGCCGCCATATGGTCAAACAGGAGTCAATGGTATATTCGGCATCATAAACAAAATTCTTCATCATTAATAACAGCTTCTCCATCTCCTCCTCCTCGGAATTGATTGGTGCATCTTTAACCACACCTCTCAAACAACGAAGTTCATACGTCAGCAGCTGCAGCTCCTCTTCTGCGCCGGAGATGAGGTCGATCTTCGATTTCAGCAGCTGCAATATATTTGCCAGCAAAAACGACGTCGCAGCGTAAGCCATCATGATCTCACTTTTTTTTTTTTATGGAGCCAGATTTCAAGGTGATCGTAGTTCTTAATGATATGTGGATCGTGTGATTGGTAAACTAGACTTTTGATTTTAAAATAATACTCAAAAACTAGTTGTAACGATTACAAGATGAATCGTAGCTCACAATGCACACCAATTCAGACTACAAAACACAGCTTAAGAACTTGCAGATGATCGCGATTGAAACTCAAAGACGAAGAAGAAATAAGAACAGTACACAAGAAGATTTACGTGGTTCGACTCTTCCACTGAGTCTACATCCACGGCAGAGAACCAGATTTTATTAATTCAATGAATCAAGAGAGAATTTACAGAGAAAAGCAAAAACGCAGAATTAGGGTTCTCAGCCTAATGACCTTGATATATATAACTCCTAAATCTAACGATGAAAACGGCTAAAACTAAAATATTTTATGCATGGTTATATGCTGATCAAAACCCCTCTATCAATTTTAACAGCCATGTAACGGATCGTCACAACATTAGCCAATTGCAACTTAGATGCGCAAAAACCCTAGTTTAGATCTAGTTTTCTGTTTTCTCATGCAACCGTTTCTGCAACTGATCTTTACTAACTTCTTCAACTGATCTGATTGATATACGATTGGTTTATACTCCACCATGACTAGCACTTGTTTCCAGCTGTACTTCCACGTCATCAGGAGCTTCAATGCCAAGTCAGCAGTTTAAGTTTTATTCTTCACTAGTTGTTGATTTTTTTATAGAGAAATATACAAGAAACATATAGCAATGTAGGTTCATACATTAAGAAACTGCAAGTTGGTATTTACAGCTAATCTTGACAATAATGATTGATTAATTAATGGTTCCACATATCAAATATGGAAAAGTCAGTAGATATATAATATTTGCAAATTGTGTCGTGTTATTTTTTCAATATCAGGTTCCACAATCAAGAAACAGCAAGTGATGTTATTTCCATGAGCTTTAGCGAAAATCAATAGTGATTTCAATTGTGCAAAAAAAAAAAAAAAAGTTAAGTTGATGATTTATTATGCTAAATCTGAAAGTTTGTATTGGAATTGCAATGTTAATTAGGATGCTTGTACTTTATTACTCTGCCTTGTATGATAATTCAATTATTTTAAGGGAGCAAATTTTATTATAAATACATTAAATTTATGTTAAACCATTTTTTCTTTTATAAGTTGAGGTGCGAGCGGTCACCCCTCTTCTCATCTACAAAAACTCATATGCAACATATATTTATAGTAAAACTCATATACAACACATATTTATAGATGTAAAAAATACATTTGAGTTGAAAACACATATTTATAGATGTAAAAAATATATTTGAATACTTAAATACGTCACATTTGAGACGGTGTCACAAAAGGCCAACTCCTTCTCAATTTACTTGGGCACTAGCACCTTTTATGATGCATAGTCTTAAGAACATTTTTTACTCCCAACCAATGTGGGATAATCTTGGACATTAACATAATTTATAATGCATTGTCACAGTTCTATTTTTTTATTAACAATCAATGTGGGACACACTTATATATTAATATTAGGAGTGTGGAAATAAATACCACATAATAATTGGATTTCTGTTGGCCCAAGATCAACAATTTTGTAGGTGAAGAATAACTAAAAGAATTTATCTATCTCAAAAGAAGAAAGATGGATAGAATAAGGCGTTGGAGAATATTGCACTCTAAACTTGTATTGATTGACTTGCTTGAAAAAGCCCATACAACTTAACATACTTATGGTACATCAATGAAAATTCTAGAGACGAGTACATAGAGAATGCAAAAAGTCTGCTCTAAATCTGCAAGTACGAGAAGCAATAAATCCATACTCGAGAGATTTCCAAGTGTAATTCTAGAAAAATCAACTTTAATTCTCAACAAGGAGTTCTCATACTTTTTTTGATTTGTTTTGGATCCGGGACAACTTATAAATTTATAATACCTCTATTATGTATAAATTATAAATAATTAAGGAAGAATTAATATTTTCAAGAGAAAAATCATATATTATTATGAGTTAGCTTTTTTTTTTTTTCTTTAATTTGAAGACTTTTTGTTTCCGATCGTGGCCGCCATGGTCAAACAGGAGTCAATGGCATCTTCGGCTTCATAAACCACATCCTTTATCATCCTGTCCATCATCAACAGCTCTTTCTTCTTGACCTTATTTGCCGCATGACCAGGGACGGCTCATTCTTCAGCAGCTGGAGCTCCTCTTCTGCACCGGAGATCTGAATATGTCTTTGAATTTTAGTGAGAAATCAATTATTTGAATTATAAAATAATGCTATAAATTAGTGATTTAGTTTGCTAAATTTAAAAGTTTGCATTAAAGTCACAAAGTTATGAAAATGTAATTATTTTAAGGGAGCAAATTTTATAAGTTGAAGTGGGGAGCCGCCACCCCTCTTCTCATCACTGTCTAGTCTCTCAGATAATTTTTTCCATAGATAAATACAAAACAACATTAGGTACAATAATTAAAATATTGCGAGTTGAAGTTGTTAGTCGTGTGAATGCAAAACAATGTTAGGTACAGTAATTAGTCGCGTGAATCGGTATATATATTGTATGGCTCCACAATTAAGAAATTGGCCGGCTTGATATATTACTAATTTATTATATATAAATGGTATATTAGATTGTTATGTTTTAGCCATTTATTGAGTTGGATGATTGCAACCCGTCCCTCGTTGTTTCGGTGCGAAAACTACAATATGCTGTTGACGTGCATTGCTGAATTAGATGAATAGTCTCTAGGAGCAATATGCAACTGAGATTTTCAGTTTATTTCATTTCTATTTCTTTCCTTTTCTTTTCTCTGTCATTATCTTTCTGTTTGATTTTTCTGGCAATTAATTTTCTTCTATAGAGTGCTGCTAGCCCTTCTGTTGTGTTTTTCACTTCCTGAATTTTAATGGCACATGCAACTACGTGTTTGTTGAGACGCTCTATGTCCTATTGAATTTTATGAATTGCTTACTTTTGAATCAAACGAGGCATTTGAATTTAGGAAAAAAAAAAAGAATCGAGCATACAACTAAACCTTTGCTTTCACCTTGGTTGTGGCAAAATTAGAGTACACTAACATAATACTGAATGTGGAATGAGTTATTTGATTTGAACATTGGTGGAAGAAAACACTACTTAAAGAAATAGAAAACCTTACATCATCGTCTCAAGGTACTAATGAGTTTGGTGAATGGGTGATCACTCACATCCAACACCTATAGAGAGCATGGATCTCCTTTTTCCTTCACGAATTTTCTTGGCAGATGCAACTGCGTGTTTGTTGAGACGCTCTATGTACAATTGCTCGAGGCTTTTTGACAATTCGAT
The DNA here is from genome assembly GCA_946896805.1 of Scutellaria galericulata. NCBI lineage: Eukaryota > Viridiplantae > Streptophyta > Magnoliopsida > Lamiales > Lamiaceae > Scutellaria > Scutellaria galericulata. Next base: position 1,993,192 of record OX335797.1, on the reverse strand, counting down.
TGGAATTTCTTCAAGCTGCTCACAGTTGTTAAGCACGAGATTTCTGAGCACTTGTTCTGTGCAACCCCCAACGTCTTTAAATAAGGGACTCTATCGAGCACTTGTTCTGTGCAAGATTCAGGTGATAATCTACTCAGTTTAGTCTTGAAATGCCTCAACTGAATCATACTCCATATATTTGCTCTGACTTCAAGGAAGTTTGTACGTTCCACAACTTAGAGAGGGTTTCAGGAAGAACATTGATTTGTCCGTAACCAAATCACCTTCTTCTACGATGAAGTAACCTTCTTCTCCGACGAAGTAACCTGCAAAAACGTAAAACACCGGGGGGTTTTTCCCGGCGAAGGGACTCCGACGCTCAAGTCAGTAAATTGAATGTTGCAAGTATGTTTGAATATAAAGAGTGCTTAAGAAAATAGAGAAAGGAACATAATGAATATATATACTTCCTGAAATTAGCAGTTGGTGTTATCCGAAAAAGGTGGGAACGTGGGAAGTGGCTTAGTGGTCCACATAATGGGCAGTTATATGCATTTAAATCAGTTCGCTTCATTCAACCGAAACCAGTTCGCTATCTCAGTCCAAAATCAAATAATCTCACACTTCAGTAAGATACTAGCTGCGAACTCTTACCGAGGAGAAAATAGTTCGTCTTAAACCATGTCACAATATAGTTCGCTTATTGTAACACGATTTCTGTTCGCTTCTATTAACGCTGTTCGCACTAGCGGTTCAGTCTTGACCTGAGCTCTGAGAAAATCCGGTTCGCCACAGTTCGACCACATCAGGTATTCCCCCCCTTTGAAGTGCATGTTTACATGCGCTAGTTGGCACCACTTACGCCGAACATCAAATGATCCTTCTAGAAGCAAGATGTCTTCTCAATCGTCTCTGTCACGTGTCCAACGGCACATTTCCCTAAGCGCCTTTTCACATCCACCGTTAGATCACTTCATATCCGAAGGCCGAGAATTCGGGACTTTTCAATTTTTCCCCCCCAAATTCAAGGGTCGTCTTCTTCCTATATATATCACCTTCTCTTCTCAAAAAACCCTTCTGCAAAATTACTGTACAATCACATACAAGCAAGGGCTTTTCTTCTTCAATCTCTAGGACTCCTCAAACAAACCAGGTACCATCTTCCTTCCTTCTTCTTTTCATTTTCAATGACATCCTCTACTTCTTTAACCCATTTGAGAGACGAAAGTGAATTAGAAGAGGGATTCACTCAACTTCCTATACGCCCTTTTTCTAAACCCTTAAACCCTAGATCTTCCTCCTCTGGCCGCCAAAATCCCTCCAATCTTCCAAAAATATCTCGCAAAAAAACCGTAGATACCGTTTTTTCGGCGACCAAAGCTACTCAAACCCATGTCATTTTATTGAGTTCGTTTTTAGTAGATGGGTATTCAGTAATTATTCCCAACTCGGAAGAGCGACCTCATCAGGCCCCAGATGATTGCCAAACCTGGTTTCTAAAGCACATATCTCTGGGTCTAGTCCCTTCTGTTCATCCTTTTTTCCACACTATTAGTTCGGCCTTCGGGATCTGTCCGAACCAACTCCATCCCAACTCAATTAGCTACATAGTCTCTTTCTATATGGTGTGTAAATGGATGGGTGTCGAACCCACTGCTGACAAATTTCAATCTTGTTTTATGTTAAAACGAACTAATCCTTATCGATTTTATCTAAGTCCTCGTAGTGGGGATAGACGAGCTCAATTTTTGTCCCCTGGAGATGAGAAAATCCCTCATTGGGAAAAATTTTATCTTTTTATTCGTGCTCCAGCGAGCCGGCCTTTTAACTTACCTCTCTGGGTTGATCATCCCCTTCACACAAGTTCCGCTTCTCCGGGAGATTCCCAAATTAGGCTCTTGAATTCTATATTCCGGAAGGGGTGGTTCGACATCGTACAGTTGAGCTCGTGTCAATCTCTACTTGTTTTCTGGGGGTTTTATCCGAACAACCAGATTCCCTCCCGATTCAATCTAGGTTAAAGAGAGATCTGCAAAAATTTCTTCTTTTCCTTTTTTTTATATATATACTGAAGTAGTACCTTGATTGATCTCTTTTTCCTACAGATAGCACCATGTCCATGTTCTTCAATTTCGCAAGTGAGGTTGCTGAAGAGGATCGAACCCCTATCATCCCCGCCGAACATGCTGTGGACAAGGAGCGAGCTTTAGAGTTCCGAACAGCTGAGGAAAAATGACTCGTTGAGTTGTCCAAGCGAACTCCAAAACCCACTAAGGAGATCATTCAACAAGGAGGGAGCGACCTTCCTCAGAGTTCCGATTTTCCTATTCCCCCTGTCAACATCTCTGCAACCCTTCCTTTGACAAAACCAAACCTACCCCTCAAGCAACCAAACCCATCGAGCTATCTGAAGGGGCAGATGAGGGAACTCCAGGAGCCGTAGTTCCCTCTTCAAAGAAGAAAAGAGGTTCTTCCAGTTCGAATAGGGCTCCCAACAAAAAACGCCACATTACAGAGGAGCGCCAAACTGAAGCAGAAAACCTTCCAAAAGCTCCCGTGGGGAAAGCTACCATACAGGAACTGGATGCCGAAGAGAGGGATTTAACCCTGAATATAACTCGAGGTGAGAAGTTGGTGAATTATCTGAAGAACTTCGGCAAGACAGCGTTACGCCGCCGAAGTCAAATTCGGAAGCAACGCGATCAGCTGAAGGAAATGGAGGAGAAGAAGACAACTTTAATTGCAGATGTGCACGCTAATGCCGGCAAAGCCGAGACTCTATCTGCCATGTTGGACGAGAGCGAACTGCAACTGGGGTATACACGATCTGAATTGGCGAGGAAAGATGAGCTATTGCTCACTAAGGAAAGGGAAGCGGTGGAAAGACAGAAAGCTTTGAAAGCAGCAGAGGCAGATGCGATATTCTGGAAGACGGAATTTGAGCGAGAAAAGAATTCCCGAGCCGAATTTGGTGAGGCCAAAAGGAATGAGGGCTTTCATCAATTTGTTCGAAGTCCAGAAATGAGACTTATAGTGGAGGGGTTTCGCGAGAGATTCGTCCATCACTTGTGGAACTCGGTCTTCTTTCTTTCCAAAGCCGCCCCCATGGCCGAAGCATATTTCAAAGAAGGGGTTCGCTTGTGTCAAGAGGAATTGAAAGAGACTTCGCCTGACTCTGAAGTCCATTCAACCTTCTCGCTTTGGGCCAGAAAGTCTTAAAATCCTTCCCCTTTCCTCCAGGCTGGAAAGGGAATCTGAGTGAAGGAGTGGATGATGAATGGTGGTCTGGATATTTGGAAGAAACCATACATGAAGTGATGAACTCAAAATTTCTTCCAAGTACCAGTTCGACACCACCTCTTATTCTTTCAGCTGCTTCTGGTTCCGCCATGGATCTGCCTGAAGAAATGTTCGCTCCTCCACTATCTCTTTCGGCCATTGAGCCAAACTTCGAACCAGCTCCCTCTGTTAATCCCTTAGATCTTTGATAATGTAGTTAGAACATATGTAATAGGTATTTGACATAGTTTTGACACTCATCCTTGTAAAAAAATCTCATAATTCTATGCTACATATTTCGATGTCGCTTCTTTATATTTACTTGATCATGTTCGATTTTTGAAAGAACTTAAAGTTCTTCGATTTGATTACTAAATTCTGAGCACTTTGTCAACTCACTTAAGAATGAGTACTGAGGGAACTCTTTCAATTCGCTTAATCATAAGTTCCGAGGGAACTCTTCAATTCGCTTAATCATAAGTTCCGAGGGAACTCTTCAATTCGCTTAATCGTAAGTTCCGAGGGAACTCTTCAATTCGCTTAATCATAAGTTCCGAGAGAACTCTTCAATTCGCTTAATCATAAGGTCCGAGAGAACTCTTCAATTCGCTTAATCATAAGTTCCGAGGGAACTCTTCAATTCGCTTAATCATATGAAATCAACAAAATGTAAAGACACCGGAATTTAACGTGGTTCGGTCAATTCGACCTACATCCACAGAGAGGACAAATACTTATCATTCCATAATATCAACAAGAATGAAAAAGAAAAAATCACATACAGGAACAATTTCATGTGTAAAATTTCTTCAAATGGGCTACATGCCATGGCCTTGGTAGCACCTTGCCATTCCGATCTGTTAATTCATACGATCCACCAGGAAAAACATTCGAGATAGTATAAGGTCCTTCCCAAATGGCATCCAATTTCCCAATCTCCACTAAGGCATCAGATTGTCTTAATACCATATCGCCAACTTGAAATTCCCTCTTCCGGATCTTTTTATTAAAAGCGGCCTGGACCCGTCTCTTATAAAGCTCATGACGAACTCTAGCTTCGTCTCTGATTTCGTCCAAAAAAATAGATCGGTTCGAATCAACTCATCGTTCTCCTGGGGTTCGAAATTAGTAATTCTCAAGGCTTCTCCTTGAATTTCCGCAGGAACTACTGCCTCCATTCCGAACGCCAAACTGAAAGGTGTCTCTCCAGTAGTCGATCTAGAAGTAGTTCGATACGCCCATAACACAGATGGAAGTTCGTCAACCCAATTGGATTTTTCAAACTCAAGCCGTTTCTTTATTCCGTCTACAAGGATACGATTAACAACCTCAACTTGACCATTCGCCTGGGGGTGAGCTACAGGAGTGAAAATTTGCAATATCTTCATTTCTTCACACCATTCTGTGATCCTTTTTCCCTGAAATTGAGCTCCGTTATCCGACACTAAAATCCTTGGTAAGCCGAACCGACAACAAATGTTTTTCCATATGAAATGAATCATATCACTTTCCGTAATTTTAACCAAGGGTTCAGCTTCTACCCACTTAGTGAAATAATCAACGGCTACCACCAGGAACTGCTTACTTCCCCTTGTTTTGACAAATGATCCAACTATATCGATTCCCCATCTAGCAAACGGGCAAGGCGAACATACAATAAGCATATCTGTGGCTGGCACATGAATTCGCCATCCATGTTTTTGGCATGCCTCACATTTCCGAACTAATTCTTCAGCATCTTTTTTCATTGTGGGCCAATAAAACCCAGCTCGCCCAACTTTCCGAGCTAATGCCCTTGCTCCTGTGTGTTCGGCACATCCCCCTTCGTGTGCTTCTTTTAGAACTTTTATCCCTTCTTCTTGAGATAGACATCTCGCATCTGTTGGTAAAAAAGTTTTTCTATATAAAATTCCTTCAATAACATAATAGAATCACATCTGTTTCTCCAATTTCTCCAGTTCTTTCGATGTTCCTTCCTTTTTTCCTTCAAGAAACTTCAGTAAAGGAGTTCGCCAGTCGGACTCTACCTTGTCAATACTCATCACCTCCTTCTCCTTTCCTACTCCCATAACGGTAATACTCCTTCTCGAACAATCTTGTAACGAGCTTCCTATCTTCACCAGAAAATCTGCTTTCTGATTTTCACTTCGAGGGATCTGCTCAATCTGGAGCTTTTCAAATTTTTTCTCCATATCTTTCACCTTTTGAACATAAGAAATCATGCGCTTCTCTTTAACTTCACACTGATTCTGAAGTTGCTGCATTACCAGCTGCGAATCAGATTTAACGATTACGCTACGAGCTCCAACTTGCTCAGCTATTCTCAATCCCTGTAAAAAAGCTTCGTATTCAGCCTCATTGTTAGATGCTCGAAATTGAAATTTTAAAGCGAACTCCAACTCATCCTTCTGGGGGCTGATCAACAATATTCCAGCTCCCGCTCCTTGACGAGATGATGATCCATCAACATACAGCTCCCATTCTTCCTTTTCTTGTATTCTAGTTGTTTCTTGAATAAAGTCCGCTAGGGCTTGCCCTTTGATAGCTGTACGCGGTTCGTACCTGATATCAAACTGCCCTAATTCCACAGCCCACTTGATCAATCTTCCCGACGCCTCAGGTTTTCCCAGAACTACGCTCAAAGGATGATCTGTTCGCACTATTACCTCATATCCCAAGAAGTATGGCCTCAATCTCCTCGCCATAGTAACCAAAGCATAGGCTACTTTTTCTACTTCGGTGTACCGAACTTCTGCTCCATGTAAAACTCTACTGACAAAATATACTGGGAACTGATTTCTTCCTTCTTCTCGAACCAATACCGAACTGACTGATTCCTTTCCGACTGCCAAATATGCTATCAATTTACTTCCCTTAACTGGCTGTTTCAACAAAGGAAGCGATGATAGAAATTCCTTCAAATCTTTAAAGGCACTTTGGCATTCCGCATCCCATCCGAACTGCCCATTTTTCCTCAATATCTTGAAGAAAGGTAATCCTTTATCTGCCAACTTGGATATGAACCTGCTCAAGGCCATGATGCGACCAGTCAGCATTTGTACTTCTTTTATTGTTCGAGGAGGTGACATCTCCTGTATAGCTCGTATCTTGTTGGGATTAACTTCTATTCCTCGTTCAGTGACCATATAACCCAAAAATTTTCCTGCCTTGACACCAAATGAACATTTTGCTGGATTCAAACGCATCCCATGTTTCCGAATAGTCATCATGGTTTCCTTTAGATCTTCGGCGTGTGTGCTTGCTTATTTTATCTTTACCAACATATCATCCACATAAGCTTCCATATTTCGCCCCAACTGGCTTTTGAATGCTTCATCTACCATTCTCTGATAAGTAGCTCCTGCATTTTTCAATCCAAATGGCATTACTGTATAGCAATATGTACCTGAAGAGATGATGAAGGCCACATTGGGCTTGTCCTCTGGATGCAACAAGATTTGAAGATATCCCTGAGCTGCATCCATCATACTGAGTAGTTCGCATCCAGCAGTGGAGTCCACCAACTTATCAATTCGAGGTAAAGGATAATGATCTTTGGGGCAGGCTTTATTCAAATCCCTGAAGTCAATACACATTCGCCATTTATTTCCGGGCTTCGGCACTAGCACCACGTTAGCCAACCAGCGAGGATACTGAATCCTCTCAATATGCCTTATCTCCAGCAGCTTCTTTACTTCTCCTTCAATGACCTCGTTCTGTTGATCACCGAAGTGCCTCAGTTTTTGCTTAATTGGTCGAACATCAGGTTTGATGTTCAACCTATGAACTGCCAATTCTGGATCTATGCCCTTCATGTCCTCCGGCTTCCATGCAAATAGATCCACATTCTCCTTCAGCACCTTCACCATCTCCTCTCTAATCTGCCCCTGTAACTGACTTCCTAGACGAACTACATGTCCAGGTTGTTCGGGTATCAATTCGATACTCATCAGTTCTCCTTCTTCGAACTCAGCTATATTTGGCTCGTCTCCTGTCTTTTGACTTTTATCTCGACCTCGATCCATATCATCTCTTTGTTCGCCACTACGTTTCCGACTTTCAGAATGGCGAACTGCAGCAGCATAACATCGTCGAGCAATCTGTTGATCGTCATGAGCCACTCCAACTCCAACTGCACGCCCCTCTTCATCCTCCATGGGAAACTTCATCATCAGATGTGTCGGAGAAATGACAGCTGCATAAGTGCTTAGTGAGGGACGACCCAAAATTACGTTATATTGTGAGGGGACATCCACCAGTAAGAAGGTTATGGTCTTATTCTGCCTCCATTCTTCATCTCCCAAAACCATAGGCAGTTGAACTTTCCCATAGACCGTAACTGCTTCACCTGCAAAACCATAAAGTGAGGTTTCCACAGATTTTACCTCGACTGTCGACCTCATCTTCTTAAAACAATCCATGAACATGATGTCAACCGAACTTCCAGTATCCACGAACACCCGCTCAACATTGAAACCTCCTATCTCAGCGACAATCACCATCGCATCAAACTGAGGACTTTGAATAGCCACCCGATCTCGAGCTCCGAACTCAATCGCTACATCATCAAAAATTGAGTGAACCGTATTCTGTTGCTGGCGAACAGAATTGAGTCTCGTTTTCCGAGCTCTGTTGGAATCTCCATCTGTTGGCCCACCCATGATCATATGAATGGTAGGCCTTTCCTCTCGTTCAGGTCGATTCCGAGGCGGAAGAGGCGGTGGTGGAGGTAACTCTTGTCATTCTGGCCTTCTCTCTCTTCTAAATTCCTCTCTGTGGTTCCTCTGTTCCTGGTTCGGTTGAGCTCGTCGAACAAATCGAGCTAACCTGTTCTCCCTTATCAATCTCTCCAACTTGTCACGTAAATGTAGGCATTCATCAGTTCCATGCCCATATTCATTGTGAAACCTGCAAAGTTTTCCATTACCAAAAGTGGGCGGCTTCTTTGGATTGGTACTCCAAGTAGCAGGCCATTTTAATTGGGGCAAATCCCATATTTCCATCAACACTTGACCTGGAGCCATGGTCAAGGGAGTATACTGATCATATCTCCTCCATGTTCTACTTTCTCGCAACGGCGGAGGTACGAATCTTGTTCGAGGATCTACAACTTCTCTCTTTCTCGCAACCTCATGGTCTTGCGATCTGACCATCCGACTGGAACCCTCACCCTTCTTGATCCAAACTGCTTCTTCCAAATTAGTATACTTTGTAGATCGCTGCAACAAATCATCAAAATTCACAGGGGTTTTCTTCACCAAAGAGGTATGAAGATCTCCCTCCTTCAAACCTTGGATAAAGGCGCTAACAATCAGGTCGTCTGAAGAATCAGGGGCTTCTAATGTAGCAGCCGTAAATCGTTTAACGTAACTTCTTATCGTCTCATCTCCTCTCTGCTTCACCCCAAACAAGGTCTGATTGGACCGTCTCTGCCTTCTCAAACTAGCGAACTGATGCAAGAAAAGTTCAGATAATTGCCCAAAGTCATGTATCATTCCATCACGCAATTGACTAAACCAAGTTTGAGCCGCCTTGGTAAGAGTAGTAGCGAACACCCTACATTTGATACCCTCGGAATATCGATGTAAAAGGGCGGTATTCTCAAACCTACACAAGTGATCCCAGGGATCTGTAGTGCCATCATAGTCAAAGTTAACTGGCCGAAATGAAGCTGGCAATTCGTCCTCCATAACTTCTTCAGAGAAAGGATTTCCCCTTGACCTTTTCGGAACTCGTCGAACAGTTTTTTGAACTTCTCGCAACTCCTTTCTTAAATCATCCATCTGCTCAGACAATTGTACATGCTCTCGCTTCTGGCCACGAGGATGATTGAACTGACTTTCCTGCTCATCCGTTCGAGATTTGTCATCATCCGATTCCTTTCTAACATGCATATCAGTGTTACCTTGCTGTGATTCGACCTTCTGTCTATTTAAAGCTTTCTGAACAACAGCCTCCATCATATTCTCCAATTGCTCATGTGTTAAAATCACAGTACCAGGAGGGTTTTTTGGTGCAGAATTCTGACCACCTTTCTCGTCGTCATGTCTCTTTGATGTTTCTCCCACTTCTAGTCTTCTTCGTGATCCTCTGGTGTTCACCATCTTTGGTTATTCTCAACATCTTGCTCAAGTTCTTTTTTCCCACAGACGGCGCCAATTGATTTGTACGTAACCAAATCACCTTCTTCTACGATGAAGTAACCTTCTTCTCCGACGAAGTAACCTGCAAAAACGTAAAACACCGGGGGTTTTTCCCGGCGAAGGGACTCCGACGCTCAAGTCAGTAAATTGAATGTTGCAAGTATGTTTGAATATAAAGAGTGCTTAAGAAAATAGAGAAAGGAACATAATGAATATATATACTTCCTGAAATTAGCAGTTGGTGTTATCCGAAAAAGGTGGGAACGTGGGAAGTGGCTTAGTGGTCCACATAATTGGCAGTTATATGCATTTAAATCAGTTCGCTTCATTCAACCGAAACCAGTTCGCTATCTCAGTTCAAAATCAAATAATCTCGCACTTCAGTAAGATACTAGCTGCGAACTCTTACCGAGGAGAAAACAGTTCGTCTTAAACCATGTCACAATATAGTTCGCTTATTGTAATGCGAACTCTTACTGAGGAGAAAACAGTTCGTCTTAAACCATGTCACAATATAGTTCGTTTATTGTAACACGATTTCTGTTCGCTTTTATTTACGCTGTTCGCACTAGCGGTTCAGTCTTGACCTGAGCTCTGAGAAAATCCGGTTCGCCACAGTTCGACCACATCAAACATCAAGATCATCACAACACAGAGTCAAGTAACTTAGATGAATCAATCTGGTGAACTTCATTGGAAATTTAGTAAATTTGATGCACTTGGATTCCATAACTTTGAGCAACTTGAAGCCATTAGAGAAGACTGAAATGTATTCAGGGCGCAGGACGAAGAGTTCCTCTCGGAAACATAAAATAGAACGTACTACTTGGGGGCCATCTAAATCTGTTGAAAGCAATTCAGAGAGATGGGATTGGATACAAAGACGACGGTGCATTTGTTTGTCTGACATATTAAAATACCTTTTGAAACAAATCCTGCCCTGTGATGGCGGCTTTGGAAATGCAGAACTTGACATGTTTTAACTTGACATATAAGGTAAATCTCATGCAATATTAGTTAATAAATTAAGAAAGAATGCATGCATGTATCTTTAACCAATAATAATTAATTAGGAGTTTGAATACTACACTTAAATTTTTTATTTAGGCCTATACAATTTAGCACTTAATTATTATACATTATTTAAGCAATCGAAAACAATAAGGTGTATATTTTCATCGCCATATTATATAATTAAAAAGAAAATTTGAGAATTAAAAGTTTGCATTAAAGTTTGCTAAATTACATTTTCGTAACATAATTATTTTAAGGGAGCAAATTTTATAAGTAGAGTTGGGGAGCCGCCACCCCTCTTGTCATCACTATCTCGTCTCTCAACTCATCTTCTCCATCGATAAATACAAAATAACATTGGGTACAATAATTAAAAGAGTTTCTCATCACTATCTCAACTCATTTTTTCCATCGATAACTAAGTAACATTAGGTACAATAATTAAAGAGTTTACTAAAAAAAATTCCCAGTAAATTAGGAGGTTTGAAAATTTCGAGCTTTAAGTTTTCGGGCTGACAATTTAGGATTTTAAACTTTCGAACTTCACGAATTTCTATCCAATTGGATAAAATTCGTGAAGGTTGAAAAATTAAAGTTCTAAATTATCAACCCAAAAACTTAAATTTCGAAATTGTCACGACCCCTAATTTATTGGGAAAAAGGTAATAAACTCTAATTAAAATATTACAAGTTGAAGTTGTTAGTCGTGTGAATGCAAAGGTCCCGGTCAAAGTGTTGGATATTGGAAAATAGATTACATGAATTTCTTGTTTGTATCATTTTATTTAAAGTGTGGCTGAATATTGGAAAATGAGTAAGTCTCTTGTGAGACCGTCTCACGAAATTTTAATGCATTGCGTGAGATGGGTCAACCCACAACCCAATTACCAACCACCCAAATCCTACAATTCACATGTTATTTGTGGGTGATGGGGCTCCGTCTCACGAAAACTATGCGTGAGACCGTCTCACATGAGTTTTTGTGATGGAAAATAGGTTGTGAACTTTTCTTTCTTGGTTTTCCATTTCGTATGGAACTTTCTTTATTTCTGTTTGTAAGTGAATTTAAATCTCTGTGATTCCCATATGAGTAGCTAGTTCCCTGACTTTCTTCAAGTTTGATTGTAACGCCTGATTTTGAACATACATAATTCTACTAGTTGTCTTATTCTTTGTATAAAAAGCTATAAATGATGAGATTAAATTAATTATTGCAATGCTTATTAGTGCAATAACAACATTCAAACTTAGTGTTCCATGATCATATGATCAGCATGTAAGTGTGAGTTTTTCCATCTGCTTTTCAATAATTGTCCACTCTATAGCTCATATCTGGTGTAGCTGTAGTAGAATTCTCCAAAATTTTTCAGATAGTTTATAAAAAATATAGTTCAAGATGTTAGAATCTCCTATACCTAATTCACAATCAATTAATAGATTTATCAAGAGGAAGATTGACAATTGAAAGTTTCCGAATACTCCTATGCAAGATAAAAAGTAACAGTAACCAAATGTTGTGTGTAATGTTGTTAACATCAGAGTTAACACGCAGCGAAATATAAATAAAGATATTAAATAACAACACACAAAATTTATCCACGAGTATATAATGATACTCGTGAACTACCTCAGGGCAAAAGGTGTCTTATTGATATATCTTTGTATTACAAATAAGAGAACTTTGTGAAATTCTCAAAATGACATTCTACGTATATACGTCCGTAAACAACGAACAAATGGACGTGTAAACTATGATCCTATCAACCAAGCCCTGAACCTACTTTGCTATGAGATCTATCCGAGAATAGATCTACTAAAATAAGCAAGAACAGTGAAGTATTAAAAGATGGTTGACTAAAACAATACGAGAGTGTAGAGTAGAAACTTGCTTGAAAACTCTTGTATGCAAAATCTGGAAGTGTATCTTCTTCTTCGATTTGATCTTCTATTTATGGACTTGATTAGCCACACTTCATGTTGTGAACTTTCAGTTCCATTGCTTGCGCTCCAAGACCAATGGTGGACTTGTTCTTCTTGCTTGCTCTCCACGCTCATTCTTCATACTTCATCACGGTAGCATGAGGCTTCCACACTCTTCACGTGTTTGCCTTCTTCTCCTTCATCTTTGACCTAGTCTTTCCTTAGCCTTGGAGAAGACGGTCTTCACTCCTCCATGTTGAATCGGTCTTCTCTCCTCTCTTCCATTGGATGTAGGATCGTGCGCTTCTGCTTGGAGATCAATGAAACTCACGTCTTTTGTTAATTAAGTAATATTCATCTTTCATAAACAAATCCCATAAATATAGGAGTTTGTTTATTTTGAAAGACTTAAATTACTTGGTTAAAAAGTCCTGCAAATAAACATGTGAGTTTAAAAGATATCAAAGATATAAATCAAATAAACAAATCCCTTGAAATTAGGAATTTAGTTTATTTTGACTTATTCAAATCTTGATTCACAGTCTGCATAAAAAAACACACGTGATTGATTACTAATACATCTCATAATATCATGTCACGTGAAAAACATAAATCCCTTGATTTAAATTATAAGAAAAAGAATAAAACTATTAATGTTGCCACCGATGTTGCCAACAGCAACACTAACAACAATAAAACCAAGATAGACACACCTGGTAGAAACCAGCAAGATAGTCGATAAAAATCAAAATCAAAATACAAGGAAAAAAAAAACAGTGAACTCAAAACCATAGTTTATACCAACTCTATTGCAAAACCAAGGATCATCAAATAAAGAAATTGAACCTCTAAAATCACCAATACTCACTAAGAAATCAAAGCAATTGAAGAAGTCGATATGTAACTCAAAGGTGTAGCAAGCCTTTTTGAGTAAACTTCATCCATCACAAATGGTCAATCTGTGAACCTTCACATCCATCACCTATAGTTAGTTTGAATCTAACCATCCGTTCTGTTGTTTGTTGAACTTGCATTAACTCTTTTAATTCCTCGATTTTCTTGGCAGAAGCAACCGCATATCTGTTGAGACGCTCTATGTCCAATGTCTCGAGGCTCTTTGCCAAGTCAAGTGGGATTCCTTGGAGTTCCTCACAATTCTTGATCACAAGACATCTAAGACTCGGAAAACAATCAGTTGACATCTCCCAGTGAACTATGTCTGTCTCTGCAATGAGCAAGGACTCTAGGCGAGGAAAGGTGTGACCATCGAGACTCCAAGATGATCCTCTGAATGCATTGTTTTTCAACTTGAGGACCTCCAGGGTGCTAATCATTCCCAACACAGACATGTGTTCCCAATCCAAGGATGTAGCTGATAAACTCAACCTCTTCAGATTTGGTGGGAGAGAGTTTGGAGAAAGGAATCTATGCAAACTGTATGAAGAAGTTGGTTCGTAAAATAAATCATTTACCAGCTTCAACTTTTCTAAGCGATGCATTTTTTTCAAGCACTCGGTATGAACAAGTGTAGTTAATTGCCCACGAATCCCCAATGTCTTTAAATTAGGGACTCTATCAAGCACTTCTTCAGTGCAAGATTCGGGCGATAATCTAGTCAGCGTTTGAAGATTTTCAATGGCATTATCATTATGTTCCCCTTGGTGAGCCAGAGTAATGGCTGCTTTGGTTATAAAATGCCTGAGCTGGATCATAATCCATATATTTGCTCTGACTTCAAGGAAAGGCGACTCGGTTTCCACTACAAGAGTTTGTAGGTTCCGTAATTGAGAGAGGGTTTCAGGAAGAACATCAAGATCATCACAAGACAGAGTGAAGTACCTCAAATGAATGAGTCTGGTAAACTTCATTGGAAATTTAGTAAATTTGATGCACTTGGATTCCATAACTCTGAGCAGCTTGAAGGCATCAGGGATGGCTGAAATGTATTCAGGAAGCAGGACCAAGAGTTCCTTGTAGACACATAAAATAGAACGTAGTTGTGGGGCGCCATTTAGATTTTTACTGAGGAATTTTGAGAGATGGGAATGAATACAAACACGACGGAACTTTTTCACTCTAGAATATGGAGAGTAAAAAATTGCATCATTTAACATATATATCTCCTGAAACAAATTCTGCTCTGAGGTTGCAACTTTCGAAGTGCAGAAAACACGCACATATTTATGAACTCGACATGTTTTGACTGTGCCGATGGAATTTGTTTTGCATACCATCACCAAATTTCTGTTGATAAGTTGCATCAAATGATTTTCTGCAGTCTCCTCCAACCTCCACCCATCCTTACATTGAATGAATCCTTCAGCGATCCACAACCGAGTTAATGTCCAAACTGAGATGTCATATTCTTCAGGAAACAGTCCGAAGTAAAGAAAGCAATATTTCAAGTCATCAGGCAATTCTTTGTAACAAAACTCCATGATATTTGATAAGTAATGATTCTTGTATCCTAGATATGTTTGTAAGCTTTCAGATATTTCATTCCATGTGTGTTTAACAGTAGTGATTGATTCTGATGTGGTGGACAATCTTGCAGCAATACTTCCTCCCACAAGCGTTATTATAAATGGCAACCCCTTGCATGTGTCAGCTATAGACTTCCCGATTTGTTCCAACTGTGGAGGGCAATCTAGGAGATTCCCAAATACTTGCAACTGCAGAAGTTCCCAACTTTCTTGACGAGATAGTAAATGCAGGGTGTGAGGGACTCTCCTATGATTAGCATAAAAACCCACAGACATGATACGACTAGTTATGAGGACTTTCCTCGTCCCATTGCTCTTTGGCAAAACCTCTCGAATAACATCCAATTGCTCAACACTCCATACATCATTTAAGACTAACAAGAATTTTTCTTCCTCCAACAATGCACAGACTTTCTGAGCTAACTCAAACTCATTCAATCTAGACATGTCTCGGGTGGTTAATTGTTTCAGAATGCTTACACACATATCCTTCCTTTTGATATCGTCTTCAAAAGAAATGTTAACCCAAATGCGAGTGGTGAATTCGTTTCGGATTACTGGATCATTGAATATTTTCCGTGCCAATGTTGTCCTTCCTGAACCACCCATACCAACAATGGATATAACATCAAGTTCCACAGTGTCTTCCATCAGACTCTCAATCAAAAACTCTTGTTCATCTACATCACCTACAAAGTGATGTGCTACCCGAAGCTGTATAGAAGCTAGAAATGGTGAGATTAAAAGAATTGTTGCAATGCTTATTAGTGAAACAACGACTATATTACATTATTGCAATGTTTGTTAGTGTTCCAACAACAAATCTAATTTCTTATGCCTCTCATTAAATTCTCAATCCTCTCTTCAATATTACAATATTTGATCAAAAGGGCAGTAGTACTGGTAAGTTGGTGGTAGGGGTGAAAATAATTTAGGGGAAATGGCAAATTTATGACATTATTTTTTTGCCAATGACCAATTAAGGATGCTATCTTTTCGGGCCCCAACATTGGGACATTTCTTTTTAATTTGAGCGATTTAAGGACAATTAACCACAATTCTAAAATTTCGAGCCTAAATTGCATGTGCAATGCATGTGCCTCCCAAAAGGTCTATAACCACCCATCAAACTATAATTTGATATCTCTTGAAACTGAACAAAAAATGTATGTTTTACATGTCAAAACATCATCTTTTCAAGCCATAATAAAACTTCAAATCAATTTAACAAATTCAATTCGGTTGAAGCTCGATCTGAGTGAGAATCAAATTAAATTTTCAAAAAGCTTGGATTTTAAGGGGCACAAACACTGCACGTGATTTAGCTTGAATTGTTTGAATTCCGGACTAATTGCTTTAAAATTGTCCAAATTAAAAAGATAGTATCTCAATATCGAGACCCAAACGATGGTGTTCTTATATGATGAATCACTAAAACATAGTTTCATTTCCTAAATTTGAAATTTTCCTATAATTTAGTAAAAAAACCAAGAAATCATCAAATGGTTTGCTCTTTAAAAATTTTGGTTCAGTATTCATAGAGAAAACACCAATATAACCTAATCAAATCGATATACAATCTAGGAAAAATGATAAAAATACGACATAATTATTAAAATATCCTTCTTCTTCCTTCAACCAAAAGTCGTTCAAGGGGTGTTCACCATGACTATAGTTTTTAAGTTTCCAAATTAATTTTAGATTTAAAAATTATTTTCTAATTATTCAAATATTTGTAAGATTTTTTCCCATCACCACAACCATAATATTTTTCTTTTTAATTTATTTTTAGAGTTTAGAAAGTACTTTTTAATTTTATCATCTTCTAAGATTATTAATTACCACCACTACGATTATAATTTTTTTTTTCAATTGATTTTAGACTTACATATTATTTTTTAAACTTTTCAAATATTTTCCACCTCCACGACCTTTATTTAAAAAAAAATTCTAAATTTATTCAAATAATCTTAGCTTTTGTTCCACCACCACATGCATAATAATTTTTATTTTTCAATTGATATCTTTGATTTTAAAAATTATTTTCTTTTGCTCTCAAAATATTCCTAAGATTTTATTATTTCTATAAGATTTTCAAAATCAAATCTTATATTTCTCAAATAATTTATTGATTTTTTAAATCTTTTGGATCCATTAAAAGTATTTTAAATCTAATTTTGTAGCTATCTCATATATATATATATATATATATATATATATATATATGATTGTAAAACTAATTTTTTGATTTTTAATATGTGCTTCGAATCAACACAAAAACTCATGTGAGACGGTTTCACAAATAGTTTCCGTGAAACGGATCATTTTTACCCACATATCAAAATCATTTTTATTAATTTATATGTAAATAGTGAAATGTGGGCTAACTCGTTTCACATATCATGATCCGTGGGACGATCTCACATAAAACTTACTCTCGAATCAAACATCATATTATTTTTAAATAAATATTGAAAGCAATTAATTAAGTTAGAGTGTACAAGATATTTCATAATTAAACTATATGCTTCCCCCATGCAAAAAAGAAGTCATATGTCTTCAACACTACTTTTTATTTAGCGCGTACAATTTGTAATACATAAAGTCTCACTTATAACCTTCTTTTTGTAATAAGTTCATAATTCAAAGTTTGTTATATAGGTTGTCATTGCAAAATGGAAAAAAGAAAAGAAAACAGTAATCTTTGGCGGTAAAGAAAAAAGAGATCCGCACGATCCGTATAGGGTTAAATATTTCATATCTAATACCCTGAGCAAAGAGATGTATGTTAGAACCACGAGTTTTGTAGTTTAAGTAGCATCACACCACTTTTATAAAGATACAAAAATTTGTGTGTGACGTTCTCACGGATAACTATACGTGAAATGAATTATTTTTACCCACAAATCAAACCCAGTTTCACAAATTTATATGTAAATTATGAAGTGTGGGTTGACCCATCTCACATAAGATGATTCATAAAACAATCTGACTCACTCTTATAAAGATGTAGACTGTGATGATACGTGTTTCTAGTCTTTATTGTTCCACTCCCAAACTAGTTAAAGGAAAAAAAAAAAAAAAGAGAAATCTACTAGTACTACTGGAAATCTAGTAGATCTACTAAAAAAACTAGTTAAAGATGTTTTTTTTTTCGATTTTCCAGATCTTTAAACATGTTTTGAAGGGGGAAATTCACAATATTTTATTTATGGACATGGTATATATAGATTTCCAAATAAATATTTGGGAGAGATAATATATGGGTACCTTTTCTAGTCTTGTCCGGGGTTGTACCAGTCCACTGCTGCCACCAGATTGGACGACGTCGTCTTGTACGTTAGCATCATAGAGATCCAACAATGGCTTAATCCCCTCATCTTCTCTAAGCTTAGCAACATAGCGATCCATGATCGGTTTGACTTTGTTCTCTCTAATCAACCTCACCTCCTCTGCTAGATTCACCGGCTTTGCATTCAGACCTCGACGGTGCCACCACTTTTTATTTCCGATCGTCGCCGCCATGGTCAAACAGCAGTCAATGGCATCTTCGGCTTCATAAACCACATCCTTTATCTCCTTCTCCATCATCAACAGCTCTTCTTCCTTGTCCTTGTTTGCCACGTGGCCAAGGACGGCTCTCAACGAATCGAAATCATTCTTCAGCAGCTGGAGCTCCTCCTCCGCGCCGGAGATCTGATCGCTTTCCGAATTCAGTAGCTGCGATATGTGTTCCACCAGAAACGTCACCGTTGCATAAGCCATCTTTGCTCCAACAACTGATGAGGATGGGATTCTAATTTCTAACAACTGGTCTGGTGGAGCCAAATTTAAGGTGCTACACAGATATCATGAAAGTCAACATTGATGGCTTTGTTTGGACTGAATTAATTATGTAACTTCTTTTTCATGTTTAGAAAAACGAACATGTATGGCTAAATGAATTTGAAGTAGAAATCTTTAATTTTAGACAAAGTGTTGAGTGAGACCGTCTCATGGATCTCATTCTCATTTCATGAGATGGGTCGGGTTGGGTTGAACATAAAAATTATGTAATATTTTTATATATATGAGATAATACTTTTATGTGTATCACGTAATACTTTTTCAAAATATCACCACGTAATACTTTTATGTGTATCATGTAATACTTTTGTATATATCATGTAATACTTTTTGAAAATATAACATAATAACTATAAAAGTATCATATAATATTTTCATGTATATAAGGTAATACTTTTATGTGTATCATGTAATACTTTTAAGTCAACGGTGTTGACCGATGTTGACCGTTGACCTTAACTTTGACCTTTGACTGGGTCGGGTTGACCCGTCTCACGGAATGAGATCCGTGAAACGGTCTCACACAAGACCTACTCTTAATTTAAAAACTTTGAGAGAAAAATACGAGGATGATAATTTTTATCTCAACAAAAATATCAGTCATGCTATCCTACCTACCATAGCACATTAAGATATGTATATGGTTAATGTGTCAAAAATCCAAAATATCTATTGATTTTCCATATATTGAGGGGATTGGATCATTACACGTTATCAATTAACATATTAAGTGTTGTCACGATGAACATTTTATTATTTTGGAGAGATCTTTCATATATTTGTCTTATTCTGGTTAATTAACAGGTCAACATAATTAACACGAGAGCAACACGGAATTTCAATTTCGGTAAATAATCACATTAGACCGAGCTTAGATATTAGTGATATTTTAATATATAATAAATAATATTTTAACATTTAATAAGTGATACAATTTTTGCAAGTAGTAATAATTGATAATTTAACCTGATCCATTGCCTGTAATATGAGTTGCACCTCATGGAATAAAATTCCAATCTCATGTGAACCTTTTTCAATGTAATTATTCTATCAAGAAAAGCTATTGCATATACGAAATGAAATGATTAAATTTTAGATGGGAACATTAAGTTCCTTGTAAGCCTTTAATTGTAAGAAATTCTTTTGCCAAAAAGAACTCATGTTAAAATAGATAATAGTTGGAACACACACAATCATAAATAATTTTCAATACAAACAGTATTTAAATAGATATGTATTCCACCAGAAACGACACCGTAGCATATGCCATCTTTGCTCGATGGATCTCTCTTTCCTTCACTCTGATCAAGGATGGGATTCTAATTTTTAATAACGGGTGGTTTAGTGGAGCCAAATTATAATTGTAATTTGTCTTAATTAAATAGTTGAATAAAAACATTGTCGTCTTTTTATTCAACTCATTTTCTCCATCGATAAATACAAAATAACATTAGGTACAATAATTAAAAGAGTTTCTCATCACTATCTCGTCTCTCAACTCATTTTTTCCATCGATAACAAAATAACATTAGGTACAATAATTAAAGAGTTTATTACATTTTTTCCCAGTAAATTAGGGGGTCTGACAATTTCGAACTTTAAGTTTTCGGGCTAACAATTTAGGACTTTAAATTTTCGATCCTTGCGAATTTCTGTTCAATTGGATAAAATTCGCGAAGGTCGAAAAATTAAAATCCTAAATTGTTAGCTCAAAAACATAAAGTTTGAAATTGTTAGAACTCCTAATTTATTGGGAAAAAAAGTAATAATTAAACTCTAATTAAAATATTTCAAGTTGAAGTTGTTAGTCGTGTGAATGCAAAGGTCCCGGTCAAAGTGTTGGATATTGGAAAATAGATTACATGAATTTCTTGTTTGTATCCTTTTATTTAAAGTGTGGCTGAATATTGGAAAATAGGTTGTGACCTTTTCTTTCTTCGTTTTCCATTTCGTATGGAACTTTCTTTATTTCTGTTTCTAAGTCAATTTAAATCTGTGTCATTCCCATATGAGTAGATTGTAACGCCTGATTTTGAACATACATAATGCTACTAGTTGTCTTATTCTTTGTAATAAAATACACATCTTAAGCATATGTTAACTCAATTTGTTGAATTTTAACTGAAAATATCCCAAATCGATTATTATTCATAAATATAAATATACACGAGGCAATGCTTATTAGTGCAATAACAACATTCAAACTTAGTGTTCCATGATCATTTGATCAGCATGTAAGTGTGACTTTTTCCATCTGCTCTTCAATAATTGTCCACTGTATAGCTCATATCTGGTGTAGCTGTAGTAGAATTCTCCAAATTTTTTCAGATAGATTGTTAAAAAATATAGTTTAAGATGTTAGAATCTCCTATACCTAATTCATAACGTATTAAAGGGAAATTATTTTTATTTCATTTGTTAAGTTGGCCTTCCTATAATCCTATTACGGTTTCAATCATCTTCGAGTTCTGAGTTGGTTTTACTTCTGTAACTAATTTCTATTTCTTCAATTGTGTTTTCTGCTGATTCGTGGAAGCTATATGGAATTAGAATGTGGATATTCATCGAGTTTCAAATGTCCACCTTATAATTTTTTATATGTAAGTTTCATATTTATTCACACAATATTTATATAATCATTTTTATTAGTGTGATAAATTTCAATTTTTGATAATCAAGTGAATCCATTTTTCAATTTCAATACTACACGTGGTATTTGCATGATTCATATGAGATTTAAATATTTCATTTCCAACACCCTGATCAAGGAGATGCCAGCTGCTAGATCCATATGGCATTTAAATATTTCATTCAACTACTACTACTTTTTTCCCCCAATTTTCCAGATCGTTAAACATATTTTGAACGAGGAAATTCACAATAATTTAATAACACTGAAGGCTCAAAAGAGCAATAATGTTTAAACACACAATTGGAAACCATACACAATTACAGGTGTTTAAAAGTTCAACAACTGCCGGCAAGAGTTGAAAGCCACAAATGGTCAATCTGTGAACCTTCACATCCATCACCTATAGTTAGTTTGAATCTGACCATCCGTTCTGTTGTTTGTTGAACTTGCATTAACTCTTTTAATTCCTCGATTTTCTTGGCAGAAGCAACCGCATATCTGTTGAGACGCTCTATGTCCAATGTCTCGAGGCTCTTTGCCAAGTCAAGTGGGATTCCTCGGAGTTCCTCACAATTCTTGATCACAAGACATCTAAGACTCAGAAAACAATCAGTTGACATCTCCCAGTGAACTATCTCCGTGTCTGCAATGAGCAAGGACTCTAGGCGAGGAAAGGTGTGACCATCGAGACTCCAAGATGATCCTCTGAATGCATTGTTTTTCAACTTGAGGACCTCCAGGGTGCTAATCATTCCCAACACAGACATGTGTTCCCAATCCAAGGATGTAGCTGATAAACTCAACCTCTTCAGATTTGGTGGGAGAGAGTTTGGAGAAAGGAATCTATGCAAACTGTGTGAAGAAGTTGGTTCGTAAAATAAATCATTTACCAGCTTCAACTTTTCTAAGCGATGCATTTTTTTCAAGCACTCGGTATGAACAAGTGTAGTTAATTGCCCACGAATCCCCAATGTCTTTAAATTAGGGACTCTATTGAGCACTTCTTCAGTGCAAGATTCGGGCGATAATCTAGTCAGCGTTTGAAGATTTTCAATGGCATTATCATTATGTTCCCCTTGGTGAGCCAGAGTAATGGCTGCTTTGGTTATAAAATGCCTGAGCTGGATCATAATCCATATATTTGCTCTGACTTCAAGGAAAGGCGACTCGGTTTCCACTACAAGAGTTTGTAGGTTCCGTAATTGAGAGAGGGTTTCAGGAAGAACATCAAGATCATCACAAGACAGAGTGAAGTACCTCAAATGAATGAGTCTGGTAAACTTCATTGGAAATTTAGTAAAGTTGATGCACTTGGATTCCATAACTCTGAGCAGCTTGAAGGCATCAGGGATGGCTGAAATATATTCGGGACGCAGGAAGAAGAGTTCCTTGTAGACACATAAAATAGAACGTAGTTGTGAGGCGCCATTTAGATTTTTACTGAGGAATTCTGAGAGATGGGAATCAATACAAACACGACGGAACTTCATCAAGCTAGAACCTGGAGAGTCAAAATTTCATCATTTGACATATTTATCTCCTGAAACAAATTCTGCTCTGAGATTGCAACTTTCGAAATGCAGAATTCACGTACATATTTTTGAACTCGACATGTTTTGACTGTGCCGATGGAATTTGTTTTGCATACCATCACCAAATTTCTGTTGATAAGTTGCGTCAAATGATTTTCTGCAGTCTCCTCCAAGCTCCACCCATCCTTACATTGAATGAATCCTTCAGCGATCCACAACTGAGTTAATGTCCAAACTGAGATGTCATATTCTTCAGGAAACAGTCCGAAGTAAAGAAAGCAATATTTCAAGTCATCAGGCAATTCTCTGTAACAAAACTCCATGGTATTTGATATATAATCAAAATCGTTTCCTAGATATGTTTGTAAGCTTTCAGATATTTCATTCCATGTGTGTTTAACAGTAGTGATTGATTCTGATGTGGTGGACAATCTTGCTGCAATACTTCCTCCCACAAGCGTTATTGTGAATGGCAACCCCCTGCATGTGTGAGCTATAGACTTCCCGATTTGTTCCAACTGTGGAGGACAGTCTACGAGATTCCCAAATACTTGTAACTGCAGAAGTTCCCAACTTTCTTCATAAGATAGATACCGCATTCTATGAGGGACTCTCCTATGATTAGCATAATGACACACAGACATGACACGACTAGTTATGAGGACTTTCCTCGTCCCATTGCTCTTTGGCAAAACCTCAAGAATAGCATCCAATTGCTCAACACTCCATACATCAGTCAAGACTAACAAGAATTTTTCTTCCTCCAACAACGCACAGACTTTCTGAGCTAACTCAAACTCACTCAATCTAGACATGTCTCGGGTGGTTAACTGTTTCAGAATGCTAACACACATATCCTTCCTTTTGAAACTGTCATCGAAAGAAATGTTAACCCAAATGCGAGTGGTGAATTCGTTTCGGATTGCTGGATTATTGAATATTTTCCGTGCCAATGTTGTCTTTCCTGAACCACCCATACCAACAATGGATATAACATCAAGTTCCACAGTGTGTTCCTTCAGTTTCTCAATTAAAACCTCTTCATCTACACGACCTACAAAGTGATGTGCTACCCGAAGCTGTATAGAAGCTAGAAATGGTGAGATTAAAAGAATTGTTGCAATGCTTATTAGTGAAACAACGACTATATTACATTATTGCAATGTTTGTTAGTGTTCCAACAACAAATCTAATTTCTTATGCCTCTCATTAAATTCTCAATCCTCTCTTCAATACTACAATATTTGATCAAAAGGGTTGTAGTATTGGTAATTTGGTGTAGGGGTGAATATAATTTAGGGGAAGTTGCATATTTAGGATATTATTTTTTTGCCAATGACCAATTATTTGAGCTCGACATTGGAACATATTTTTTTAATTTGAACGATCTAAGGACAATTAGCCACAATTCTGAAATTTCGGGCCTAAATTGCATGTGCCTCCCAAAATTTGGGTTTTCGAAAAATTGAGTTGATTCTCGCTTAAATCAAGCTTGAATCAAATTAAATTCAATAAATTGATTTGGAGCTTTGTTAGGATTTGAAGAGAGGAGTGTTTTGACATAGAAAACATATATTTTGGTAAGTTTTGAGAAAGTTCCGTCATAACTACTACCTCAACACCGTCTCTACTATCGGAATCCACCATAACCACCCCTCAAACTAAAATTTGATATTTCTTGAAACTCAACCAAAAATGTATGTTTTATACATTAAAACACTCATCATTTCAAGCCATAACAAAAACATCTAATCAATTTAATGAATTTGATTCAATTAAGTTCAATTTGAGCGAGAATCAAATTAAATTTTTAAAAAACTCGGATTTTGAGAGAACATGCTATTTAGGCCCGAATATCTTGAATTCTGAATTAATTATCCTAAATTTGTCCTAATTAAAAAGATAATATTTCAATGTTGGAATCCGAAAATATGATTTCCATATATGATGAAACATTAAAAGAGAATTTCATTTCCTAAATTTGCAATTTTTCCTATAATTTAGTAAAAAACCAAGAAATCAAATCAAATGGTTTGCTCTTTAAAAGATTTGGTTCAATATTCATAGAGAAATATAACCGAACCGATCGATATAAATTACAGGAAAAACGATAAAAATACTCTGTAAGTAGACATAATTATTAAAATATCCTTCTTCCTCCAGCTAAAAGTCGTTCAAGGGGTGTTCACCATGACAATAGTTTTTTATGTTTTCAAATTAATTTTAGATTTAAAAATTATTTTCTACACTATTCAAATATTTGTAGGACTTTTTCCCATCACCACAACCATAATTTTTTTCTTTCTAATTTTTGAGTTTAGAAAGTATTTTTTAATTTTGTTATTACCACCACTACGATTATAATTTTTTTTTTCAAATTAATTTTAGACTTACATATTATTTTTCAAACTTCTCAAATATTTTCCACCTCCACGACCTTTATTTAAAATTAATTTTTGAATTTAAAATTGTTTTCAAAAATTTTCAAATAAAATTATAATTCGTAGCCATCTCATATATATAATTGTAAATCTAATTTTGTTATTATATCTTGATTTTCAATATGTGCTTCGAATCAAACATCATATTATTTCTAAATAAATATTGAAAACAATTAATTAAGTTAGAGTGTACCAGATATTTTATAATTAATAAACTATATGCTCCCCGTCCAAAAAAGAAGTCATATTTCTCCAACATTACTTTTTTATTTGGACGTAGAATTTATAATACATAAAGTCTCACTTCTAACCCCCTATTTTATATTCACGATTCAAAGTTTGTTATTTAGGTTGCAAAATAAAAATAAAAATAAAAAAACCATAATTTTTGGTGGTAAAGAAAAAAAGTTCCGCACATCCATATAGGATTTAAATATTTCGTATCTAACATCCTTGAGCAAAGAGATGTCTGTTAGAACCACGAGCTTTGCAGCTAACTCATATCTCACGTTTATAAAGATGAAGATTGTGATGATTTGGATTCGATCTAGATGCAAGTTTTCGATTCATATGACATTTAAATATTTCGTTCAACTACTTTATTATTATTATTATTATTATTTTCGATTTTCCAGATCTTTAAACATGTTTTGAAGGGGGAAATTCACAATATTTTATTTATGGACATGGTATATATAGATTTCCAAATAAATATTTGGGAGAGAGAATATATGGGTACCTTTTCTAGTCTTGTCCGGGGTTGTACCAGGCCACTGCTGCCAGTGCCACTAGATTGGACGACGTCGTCTTGTACGTTAGCATCCAACAATGGCTTAATCCCCTCATCTTCTCTAAGCTTAGCAACATAGCGATCCATGATCGGTTTGACTTTGTTCTCTCTAATCAACCTCACCTCCTCTGCTAGATTCACCGGCTTTGCATTCAGACCTCGACGGTGCCACCGCTTTTTATTTCCGATCGCCGCCGCCATGGTCAAACAGGAGTCAATGGCATCTTCGGCTTCATAAACCACATCCTTTATCTCCTTCTCCATCATCAACAACTCTCCTTCCTTGTCCTTGTTTGCCACGTGGCCAAGGACGGCTCTCAACGAATCGAGATCATTCTTCAGCAGCTGGAGCTCCTCCTCCGCGCCGGAGATCTGATCGCTTTTCGAATTCAGTAGCTGCGATATGTGTTCCACCAGAAACGACACCGTTGCATAAGCCATCTTTGCTCCAACAACTGATGAGGATGGGATTCTAATTTCTAAGAACTGGTCTGGTGGAGCCAAATTTGAGGTGCTACACATGATATCATGACAGTCAACATTGATGGTTTTGTGTGGACTGAATTAATTATGTAACTTCTTTTTCATGTTTAGAAAAACGAACATATATGGCTAAATGAATTTGAAGTAGAAATCTTTATTTAAAAACTTTGAGAGAAAAATACGAGGATGATAATTTTTATCTCAACAAAAATATCAGCTTTCTGTCCTACCTACTGTGTACACGGTTAATGTGTCAAAAATCTAAAATATCTATTAATTTCATTTTTTATATAATGAGGAGACATTATAGATCGCATTAAGATATGTCCATGGATAATGTGTTAAAAATCCAAAATACCAATTAATTTCACTTTCCATATAATGAGGGAATGAAATCATTGCACGTCACATTAAAATATGTCCACGGTTGATATATCAAAAATCCAAAATACCTATTAATTTCACTTTCCATATAATGAGGGGATGTAATCATTACACATCATCGATTTGACATAATAAGTGTTGGCACAATGGACATTTTATTATTTTCGAGAGATCTTTCTTATATTTGTCTTATATTCTAGTTAATTAACGGGTCAACATAATTAACACGAGAGCAACACGGAATTTCAATTTCGGTAAATAATCACCGAGCTTAGATAGTGATATTTTAACGTATAATAAATAATATTTTAACATTTAATAAGTGATACAATTTTTACAAGTAGTAATAATTGATCATTTAACCCGATCCATTGCCTGTAATATGAGTTCCACCTCATGGAATAAAATTCCAATCTCATGTGAACCTTTTTCAATGTAATTACTCTATCAAGAAAAGCTATTGCGTATACGAAATGAAATGATTAAATTTTAGATGGGGACACTTAAGTTCCTTGTAAACCTTTAATTTTAAGAAATTTTTTTGCCAAAAGAACTCATAAATTTGCAATGCGATATGAACTGTCATAAAATTGCAATCCAATATGAATTAATTAATGGTTTTCGCCATTTTTATTTAAGTTGGGGTGAGGAGCCGCCACCCCTTCCTCATTTGATCATTGTTTCGAGTAGAGGTTCTCAATCAGTTCGAATCGTCGGTTTGACTGTTTTGTTCTTTTTTTTTTTTTTTTTTTGAAATTTAATTTTTTTAGTTAAATTTGCGTGCGCGCTCACACAAACACACACATATATATATATATATATATATATATATATATATATTGAAATTATTCATATACTACAAAATAATTATTTTTTTTTTTGAGTTAATAATTTGATATAAATTAAAAACTATAATTTACATTTACAAGTTACAACAACACAATATTACAAGTTACAACTTCAAAAATTAGAAATTACAATTTAAATACAATGATATACCTAAAACAATTACAACTTATAATACTAGTTAAAAACAATAATCAATAAAGTTTAAAATGAAACAGTGAAATAACATTAATACATAATATTATTTATATATAATATAAAATTTTAAAAAATAGATAAACTAGCGGTTCGAATCAACTAAACCACTAGTTCGAACCACTGGTTAAACTGCCGATTTTTCAATTTGAAATTACCCCGAACTGAAACCGAATTATGTAACCACGGTTAACAATATCGATTTCGAATTGAAACGGGGTCAACGATTTTCGATTGGGAATGAGCACCTCTAGTCTCGAAGGATATGCTAATGGTTTTTGCCTTTCAAATCAATTTTTCCATTGATAAACACAAAGTAATGTTAGAGATACAATAATAAAGAAATTGCTAGTTGTTTGTAGTGTGACTCGATGTATAATGTTTGGTTACATAATTGGATTATTTTTAAATCTTCGGTCTTCATTTATGATACACAACAATATTTAGATATACTAAATGGTAGATCAGGATTCAGAGAATATGGATGTATATTTATACTTTTAGGCATACTCAAATATAACAAAATTATCAAAATACACATAATTAATATAAATGAAAAAAAAAAAGTTTAATAGTAAAAGACAAAAGATGTTAATGATGATAGGAGAAACCCTCCCAACACAAGGATAACATCTTCCATTACACTTGATATAATTACATCTCATATTACATATTAATCATCATTCACCACACATCATCATCAGTATCATATGACATCAATAATTAAAATATAATGTATAATAAATATCATAAAATATAAAATGTCACATCAAACGTAAATTACATTGGACACTTAATTATTTGGTCATTGAAATAGAAAATCCGTTTCAGTCTACCAATGCCTCTCCTTGATTCTCTCATTCTTATAGACTTAAACTTACAACTCTCCTCCAAAAATATTATTTTCAAATCCCAAAAAAATCCAACCCAAACATAATCCCCTTTAAGTCCATCGGAGAAATGACACCGGCCTCCGGTCAACCTTTGCCATCATCTCCGCCCGTAACTCCGGCGCCGTTCACTTACCCTCCGATCATCGTAATCCTCACTATCGTCTTCCTCACAATATTCTTGATCGGATTTTTCTCCATATATTTCTGTCAATGCATGCAAAACCTAATCCACACGTGGCCCCTCCGGCACGGCCCCACCACCACCGTCGTGGCCATAACCACCGGCGTCGATCCTTCAATAGTACAATCTTTCCCATTATTCACTTACTCAGCCGTCAAAGATTATAGAAAAGAAGAATACGGGCTAGAATGCGCCATTTGCTTGCTCGAATTCAAAGTGACGTTCTTCGTTTTTTAACAATATGTTGCCATGTTTTCCATCAAGAATGCATCGACCTTTGGCTCGAATCACACAAGACATGCCCCGTCTGTCGAAGGAACCTCGCCTTGCCCCCCGACAAATCTCCCTTGCACGAAAACCATGATCATGTTGATGATGAAGATGATCATGACACCTTTGTTAGCATCTCAATCGATGATGAAAATGAAAATGGTGGCAAGAAAGAGGAAGGGAGTTCTTGTGATTATGGCGACGAACATAGTAAGGTAGAGAAGTTCTCTAGATCACATACGACAGGGCATTCGATAGTCGGAAATAGGGATAACATAGATCAGGATAGGTTCACGTTGAGATTACCTGAAGATGTGAAATCACGCATCATTAAGGGCCACAGTTCGAGCAAAAGTTGGTCGATTTTCGGAGAGTTATAGGGCGAAAGATCGATGCTGCGAATCTTGCTGATTAATTCATCAACTGTATATTATAGTGGTGATCATATTAATTCAGCTTTTGGAAGGAGAAGTTGGCAAAATGCTAGCTAGCTATATGATTATTGGTGACGATTATGAAGAACTATGGTGATTTGGGTACCATTATGAAGTGTTGTTTTGATGATTTGTTGAAGATCAACGATGAAATTGACAGTGAATACGAACCCCATTCTTAGTTGCATTCTTCCAAAACCAACACTGTTCTGATTTCCAGATGTGCTTAAAAGACCTTTTATCCTATTGGCCATTGCAATGTGGAGTACAAATTTTGTCCAAATTAAGTTCATTGTAACATGAGTAAATAGGTCGATAAGGCTATATCTGCGTTTATTACTGGTCGTTGCATTCGTAGATATATGATTCACATCGGTATTTAAAATCATTTTTGGTCTCATAATTATTTTCAATAACGAATTTGGTCTATAATTATCATAATTTTCAATTTAGTCCTATAACTTAAGAGTTCATTCGATTTCAATTCAATTTTGACGAATTTCGCCAGAATCCCAATAGGATTTTGACGTGATATTTTCCGAAAATCTTCAAATTTTCTGAACAAAATTGAACTGAAATTGAATAGATTTTTAAATTATAAAATCGTGATAATTATGAAATAAAAATTGAAAGATCGAGACAAACCCAATAAAACCTACGATATGATACTAGACCTATCTCGAAAATATTTTCTTCAAGTTGCGATTTTGCAATTCTTGGGTTTTTCCAGTCATGCTTTGATTTCATACTAATAGGTTACTCGACTGTAGTCAATGATGATATTATCGATCCAATTTTATTTTATTTACTGATGTTTGTTTTCTCTTATTGTTCAGCATTTAATGAGGAGTGTTCGGTCTTGAATATTTAATTCATAGTTTATATATCTTTCGATCACAAATTGATGTGTTTCATCTTTAATGCTTTACATTGATATTAAACAACTTCAAGTCTTAAATTCATTAAACTTGTTTTCTTCATCATCTTCTTGTCGTCTAGTGTTGAGATACTAAATTAATAGAATAGAGAATGCACAATATTTAATAAGATCATGAGTAAAAGATTAAAAAAATGAATTAGAGATGAAGATGAAATAAATGAAGATCAGGTTCATGTACGGAATGCAAAATTTAGTACGGAACTTTTGACTTCGGGAAATGTTATCCTTCTGATTTATCAAATAATTATTTTCACAAGTTGGGGATTAGTTGTATACTTTTCTCCCATTCCCTTTGATAATAAAAAAATTATTTGTTTATACATGGCTTAGGTACATAAATAGGTGAAAGAACATTTCATATATTTAACATAAAATATATCATAAAATATATGTGACAATTCAAAAAATAGAATAATTATTTTATGGATTAAGACATTTCACGAAATAACATGTTTAGAAAACTCACACACATATATAAATATATATATATATATATATATATATATATAATCTAAGACATAATATATTTAATTCAAGTTTATATCTAACTTATTTATTTCACTATAAGAGTGGGATTAAACACACTCCACTCTTTACTAAAAACATCCCCAATTTAAATATTATGCAATTTAAAACTTTAAATAATTTAAAATTCCGATTTTACCATTTAAGAAATTAAAAAATATATTTAAACCATACCCTCACTTTTCCCCTTCATTTCATTTCTCTTTTTCAATCTTTTTTTTTTTTATGTTATTTCTTTGATAACGATGAACATATCACGAAATTAGTTAATGTATGAAAATCGTGTGATAATCATAAAAAAAATGTAAGAAAATCGATCAAATTCGACTTGCTCCATTTGGTCCTGATTGACCGAACACGTAGAAGTACGTTTGACATCGGGTGCAAAAATGCAGCAAGTTGAGTTTTAATCGATTTTTTACATTTTTTCCGTATTTTTACACGATTTTCATACATTTAACTAACCCGTGAAATGTTCGTCATTCCATTCCATTCTTAATAAACACTGAGACAAAGAATCTCAAAGAAACAAGAAATATGAAAAGGAGAGAAGTGAAGAAATGAGTGAGAGAAGAGTTTCAATTTTTTAAAAATAAAATTTTAAGGGTAAAATTGGTATTTTCTTAATTTTTTAATTTTTTCTAATTAAAATTTGTTGAATTGGGGTGTGTTTAGTAAAAGGTGTGATGCCTTTACTCCTACCCTTGCTACACAGTATATATTTCTTTCTATTTTACAAGACGATTTCATGATGATTAAGGCGATTCCCATTTTTTTTTTTTTTTTTTTTGAGCTTACATTCATTTTCTAATGGTCACTCATGTGGTGTGGAAGAAGATTTCAGATTTGAAAAAAAAAAAAAAAAAAAAACTTGAATGTAATGTGTTGTTTTTTTAGAAAAACTTGGTAACTTGTTAATTTTATTTCATTATTTAAAACTTATTTTAAGATTTAAGTTAAGCAATATTGTAGGATATATACACACACACACACACACACACATATATATATATATATATATATATATTACATTTTTATTATTAGTTTTTTCACATTTTGTTTAAATGAATATTTGTTTTAAATAAAATTCTGAATCTCCAAACAGATCTGCTTTGTATACGCTCAAATCTCCTAACTGAATTGATTTTCTAGAATGGTCTTGAAGAATTATATCGGGCCATTCCTACACACTGTGTATATGTTACTATGTATATGTTAATGATGCTATTTGAATGCAAATGAGATGATAATATGATAAAAATTAAAGTAATATTTAGAATAAAGTACATCGTATGCCAAATAGAAAAATTTGTACGGTCCAAAATTAAAATCGAATCCATTTATTGATCCTCATGTGCATGAATATAAAAAGTTTTATTTTATTCTTTTTTTCATCCATGTATGAATTGGTCGTTAATAGCCTAAGATGATATATAAAAAATGATTATTCCAAATGATCTGTCAAAACTTGGTATTTTTTCAACTATAGTCGACTTGCAGCTTCTCATGTGCCTTTTGCTTCTACCCAATTCATGTTGACTTATAAGATTATATTCATTTCTGAATCGTGCTCATGAGAGAGCTCATATTTTATTTAAAACCTGATTTAATTCAATCAATTATATTTTTTATTTTTTAATTTAAACGTGACTAAGCGACCCAACTTTTGTGTTAATTTCGATTTTGAAGATTCAATAAAATATATTTTTTCGATTTTGCCACTCTCAACCCTTGGCAGAATTAATGAACAAATTTCTTGTTAAACTACCACTTATGTTGTTTGAGGGGACCAAGTTCAAATTGAGGAACACCACTATAATATTTTTAATAAAATTTAATTCCTCTCAAATCTTTCTCTATAAAAAAAGGGTAAGACTACTAGTCCACTAGCTAGTAACATGTAGCACAATGTCAAAACTCTCAAAATTAATTATTGTAATTTAAATGAAATTATATACATACAAAAAAATAAAAAGGCGATAGATATCTTAAAGAGAAATCTAAATTTAAAAACCAAAATGAATGGTATTAGTACGAAATACAATTTTCTTTTAACTTCCCAAAAAAAAAAGAAAAAAAACAAAGGCAATATAGTAATTTTTCATACTAAAATGAAAAACCCATGCATATATATACTCAATACAAAAACCCTAATTAATATTGATTTAAAATAATAAATAAGAATTCATTAAAAACAGATACATTACACGAACCCTCGTCTAGATAATTGTATTACCTAAAATTGTGATTCTTGAACATATCAAGAAAAGTTCCAATTACATACAACTAGCTATCCAACAATGTAATAAAGAAGTCAACTACAAAACTAATGGTTAGAATATTCTCCCCTCACCCTTGAGCTTGATTTTGGGCCATTTCCAATTAAAAAATTATAATTATAATTACAGAAGGGTGGAGATCATCAGGTTGATTTATTTAATTTTTATTCATTGACACTAAATAGAAAAATTAGCCAGTTGGTATGTTATGACTTTTTTGGCCAAGTTACAATACACTCCTTGTTGCGTTTACTTTCTATATAAGCACATAACATCTCACCCTTTTGTCCATCTTCAACTTCAGATAATCAGTACAATCTCATCATACATAGCTTTCAAGAAGTTGTCGAATCCATAAGCCGATCCGATCAATGGCGATTCGTGTCTCCCTCGTTGTTTCTCTTGTGCTCGCGTGTTTGGTGGCTGCTTCCTACGCTAAAATTAGCTTCTCGTCTCTGAAACCAACACTTGTCGTCACCGCTTCACCTAAATCCGGCCAAGGTAACACTATTCGCATTTCTTGTTCACAATCTTGGCATTTAAAAGACAAATAATACCTTTCTTTAAGAAAAGAAAACAATGTTCTGTCTTCTCTACATACGCCATTTTCTATAAGGCTGTGTATGGATAGAGGGATTTGATCAATTCATACTGTTCAAAAATTAGTTCAAAATGAAAGCGATGGATTTGAAATTCATAGCAATCCAAACACCAACAATGGATTCAGTACTATGAATTTCAAATCTCTCAATCCAAACACGACTTAAGATATTTCAATCTAATCGAAACGATCTCTACATGAACTTGCAGACTTGAAAGCTGGGAAGGACAATATCACAGTGTCATGGTCCTTGAACACAACCTACCCTGCTGGAACAGACTCTGCATACAAGACGGTGAAGCTCAAGCTTTGCTACGCACCGATCAGCCAAGTGGAACGAGGATGGAGACGAACAGAGGACCATATAATGAAAGACAAAACCTGTCAACACAAGATCGTTGCAAGGCCATACGCTCGTTCTAACAAC
This sequence comes from Scutellaria galericulata, assembly GCA_946896805.1. NCBI lineage: Eukaryota > Viridiplantae > Streptophyta > Magnoliopsida > Lamiales > Lamiaceae > Scutellaria > Scutellaria galericulata. The sequence goes on along the minus strand of OX335797.1, from coordinate 1,958,675 downwards.
AACTTCACCTGGACCGTGCAGAGGGACGTGCCCACAGCTACGTATTTCATTAGGGCTTACGTATATGACTCTCATGATCATGAGGTTGCCTTCGGACAGACAACAGATACCAAGAAAACGACCAACTTGTTCAATGTTGAGGGATTCTCCGGTCGCCACCTGTCACTGGACATTGCCTCCGTTTGCTTCTCGGCTTTCTCAGTCATCTCCTTGTTCGGATTCTTCTACATGGAAAAGAGAAAGGCCAAGACATCCCAAGACAAGTGAATCTTATATCTTTTCTTAATCATTTCTGTCTTTTTTCCATAAACTATACCTATTACTGTTGTGTGTAACAGCAAGTGCTGTGTTTCTTTACTTGTTATGGAACCTCTGTGTGATGTATAAGGTTCGATAAGAGGATCGTTCAATGTAAGAATTTCTAAACTTTATGCTACATTATTTCCTGGTGCAATTCAGACAGTTTTCTGGGACTATAATGCTCATCACAGAAACTCATCAAACAATATCTGGATTTCTGACATAAAATGAATAAATGAGAAGGTGCACTGCACTTTCTTCAAGTCAATGATAATAAAGAATGATATATGATAGTACCAAGTAAAGACCAGATATCAAGAACAATAAATCTGATAACCTGAGATTCATTATTTAAATTGTGTCACACCTCCCAACTGTTTGACTAAGTTGTGGATCAAGCTCATCATTTTCCTGCTTAATTATTTCACATAACATTAATTAAAAGGAACATAATATGCAAGCAAACTATAGGATATTTCAATGTTTTACCTCAGGAAAATGAAAGTAAACTGCAAGAAAGAGATAGATATCAACATCAAAATGTAAAAATCTCTAATTTTTTAACTTAAAGTTTACAGAGCACAAAATTTGTAGTTGACCAATGCAATATTAATCAAGTAGCATGAAGCAACGACGGTACCTGTGAAATAAGCATCGGCTAACTCTGTACGTATATGTGGTCCAATCGTAGAATGACTACTTGCAAAACTATTGATTAAATTTTGCATTAGATTGGTTTTTTTTTTAAACCTATTACATCAAAACACTACAAGAAATCTGTATTTCATCCAAACCCATATATCTTCAACGTTTTTATGGTTCGTCTAACGACTGAAAACCATTTTCTGACTCTGCATTCTACCCGAACCAGAGAGCAATAAGCTATCATGGAATATATCAATAGATCCAAAAGCATTAGTCCCCGGAGGACACTCTAGGGCTGCTCCAAGAACCCTATGGTGGACCCCGTGTGAGTCCACCGAGTGCCCGTCTTCATGATCATGGCCAGCTAGACACACCTTTACACACTTGTAACGGTGTATAACTTCCATCACTTCATCATAGTTCCACAACAAGGCTTCATAAGACGATGCACGAGGCTCCAAAGGTAGATGACAGCACACTATCACTTTCTGGTTCGCCTTCGTTGCATCCTCAAGAACACGACCCAACCATTCCATCTGCTCTTCCCCAACTCCACCATTGAACATAACGAACCTTCTCTCCAACCCCACGAGTCCATTCGGACTATTCTTGTTTGAATTAGGATTTCTCTGTCTGAGAATGTTCATCGCTTTTACTCTGTTCGGATGGCTCTCAGGCCAGCCTATACCGCTCACATCAAAGCCATCAAGGACCACAAATCGAACTTCTGGTAAGGGTGAAAAATCGTAATAGGCATGACCATCATGGCCCGCAATGTTCAGCAAAGGAAGCAGCTTTTCGCGAGGGAGATTATAAAGACAGTGATTGCCAATCATGTGGTACACAGAGCCGTTGAAAGCACCAAATTCATCAACAACTTTCTGAATCGCGTTTAGAGACTCGGATTTTGGACACTTGCCATCAATAATGTCACCAAAGTTCATGACGAACTTCAGCTTCTTGTTGTTCCAATGTTGCACTGCTCTTTGCAACACGAGCAGGCTGTGCCTGTAATAACGAGGAACACCATGAAACGAACGACCATCACGAATATCTGCATACTGGACATCAGATATGACCCCTAGAGACACAAGAGGCTGCTTTCCTTGTGCACTAACAATCCCATTTCCATAAGCCATTGAGGCCCAATACTTCGATTTTTCAGTTTTGAGTTACAAAGACTCAAACCTCAGACCCTACTCGAGTCGAGAGATGCACCTACCATCTTGCCAAGTTTTTGGATGCATTGAGGTGCAAAACTTAAATCCTAGTACCATAGAAAAAATATAATTATTTCATGATTAAATTTGCATTCATATATATAGCAGAATATGCAAAAAGGCCAGTAAATCCACATGCCCCCATCTATTTATTAACTCTAAAATAAAGGTTTATGCAAAATAATGAGAATTTCAGATGATTATGATAAATTTCTGGTAAAATTAACTAAATTAATTAAGCTGAATACCTGATAAACTCTGCGCGACAAAAATATTTAAAATTCATAATACAACAAGAAAAATCCCAATTACGAGACAATAAAAAAAAACATCTATAATCAACGGCAAAGCCATAGTCAATGTACGTCCACTAATTAAGTATTGCAAAAATTTCACATAATCCGTACACGAAAATCGGAATGTAATTGTAGGAGGAGAAGTAAAGTACCTCTGTGAAGAAATGTAATGCTCCAATGGTGTATTCTTACTAGAGAGAGAAAGAGAGGATAAGTCTGGTACTGCTCAACAGTAGAGAAATGGTCACGTGCTTTTGTAGCTAATAAAGAACAATCCATTATTTGGTAGAATCTGGATTGCAATTAAATACAAATTGCGTTTTGAATTAATTGTGGGGTTAAATGCATAAAGCCAACAATATTTTTCAATTTGTAATTTAAAGTTGATTTTTTATTTATCTGTAATTTGAAGTTGAAATTTATTTCAAAATGTAAGCTAAATAATTTTTCTAGGAATTTTTCTAATGAAATACACAATACGTAATTTTAAAAAAACCATAAAATATCATAATTTTTCAATTTGCAATTTAAAATATTTTTAATAACATTTTTATGCTTATGAAAGTCACACTCAGTGGATAAAACCAAAAAAGTTTTCGGAAAAAATTTAGATTACATTTTGAAAACTTTAGAATGCAATCATATTATAAAAAAAAGTTTAAGTAACAAATTGAAAATCAATCATACTTCAGATTGATTTCTTCATTTAACTTTTAATTGTGTTTAAATTAAAAAGTTCGACAATCTCAACTTAAAGTTTCAAATTGCATCCAAAAATAAATAAAAATCTTGACATGACCAGAAAACTTGTATGGATTTTAAATTTGTTCTTTTATATATTGAAACAAATATTCAAATTTTACATGTCTTCCCTTAATTGTGGAGAGCCTCATCAATAAGTCAAAGCTTATTCACACTTGACATGTCCATTCGATCATTTGTCCCACAATTATTTATTTCAATTCATCAATATTGCAAGTTGCCAACACATCAAATGTATCATATCATACACATAACAAACCCATATACAAAATACAGCAAAAATAAGCTTATGGTTTAATGTTTCTAAATCTACATGCATTTTAACCAGAGTTCCAATTTTGGACTATTTATTCCCAACTGGAGCAACATTCTTCAACAGCATCACAAGCTAACAAATTCCTTCTATCATAACAAGTCTCAACGATAATATTACATCATACGACAAAATAAATCGAAAGGCAACCTAATGGATTGAATCACAATGGGCGTGGCCATCATGACGAGCAATGTTCAACAAAGGAAGTAATTTTTCACAATGGACATTGAATTTACTGAATGAATTGAACCTTGACATCAATATACACAAAATTAATGATGAAATTCAGCTCTTATGTGTTCCATTGTTCCACTGCTCTTAGCAACATGAGCAGAAACGAGAGGCCGATTCCTTTAAGCAATAACAATCCCATTTCGACAACACATTGAGATGCAAAACTTAAATACTAGGAACATGACGAAAATTATAGTGAATGAATAATTCTACATTCATGTTGAAATTATGCTGTAGTGTTAAATGCAGAAAGCTGATGTAAATAAATCCGCAATCAAAAACGAAGAACCAGACTTGAACATTACTCACTCTAAATACCATTGAACTAAAGAATTTTGAATAATAAACTCCAAAACACCAATAGTACTAGGCATTTGGTGACTAAAAGGTTAATTTCACTTTAACAAAATAACAGTCTACCAATACATATTAATTTTCTTAAAGTTACTATAAAATGTTCTAAAATTGGTAAACTTATGTATTCTAGCATTTTGTTAACTTAACTAATGGTTACTAAACAGTAAATTTATTTGAAATTTAACCGTAGTTGAATTTAAATGATAATCTTTTAGTATGTGATAATAAAATTAGTGTGTAATTAATTTTATGCATCGTTTGAATTTATATTAGCTAGGTAATATATTTTACTTATAAATTTCTTACTGATCATAAATTGGCCGACTGGTTGGTTTAACATTTTTCGGCCTACGTTACATTACAGTCATCATTTCTTTCTTCATATATAAGCAGATAAGATCTTACCTTTTAGCCCGTCTTCAACTTCCGATAACCAGTAGCAAATTTTCATAGCTTTTCAACTTTTCTCCCAGAGTGTTCATAACTTCTTGAATCCATAAGCGGTCCAATCAATGGCAATTAATGTTTCTCTCGTCATTTCAGCGTTGCTTTCATGCTTGGTGGCTACTGGTTGTGCTCATGTTAGCTTCACTTCTCTGCAGAAAACGCTCATCGTCTCTGCTACACCTCAGCCTGGACAAGGTAACAAGCTTCAACTCTTTTATATCTTTTGTGTTTGCACACATCCTACACAAACAAGATAAAGTACATAGTATAATATGTTAGATGTGGATTTTTAGCATATTTTAGTGGAAATGGGGTGTGTTTAGTAAGTTCTGGGGTGCGGATTGCCGCACCCTATTTTATTACACAATTGGAAATGGCCACCTATTTAAAAAATGGAATCTGGTCATATTTCCCTGGAAATGACTAAAATACCCTTAATGTGTTAAATTTTTTGAAGATACAAGTTCTTTCTCATTCCACATGTCCTGAAAATGCAGAAGCTCAAGATAATAAATGTTTCCAACATCTTGTCTTGAGCTTCATATGGTTGAGACAATGATGCGTAACGTCTCAAGCATGTAAAGCTTGAGACGTACAAAAGGGTATCTTAAGACTTTTCAACTGTCAAGGTGTCTTTTTTTTTTTTTTTTTTTCCTGGGAACAGGTTGCTATATCTCATTTTGCCACACTACAATAAATGGCTAGAAATTTTTATTCATCATTCACTCATTAAAATATCAAGAACTAAACAATCTCATCAAAAAAAGTATTACATTTGAATTTCGATACGTACCGTACTTGACTCACTTGTTGACTACACATGCAAAAATAACCTTCTTCAATTGTCTCTAAACTGTGGCTACATGAACCTGCAGTGTTGAAAGCTGGGGAAGACAATATCACTGTAACATGGTCACTCGACAAAACCTTGCCCACTGGAACAGATTCTGCATATAAGACAGTAAGGGTCAAGCTTTGCTATGCACCAATCAGCCAACACGATAGGCCATGGAGAAAAACAGTGGATGATTTATCAAAAGACAATACCTGCCAACACAAGATCGTAGCAAAACCGTACAATTGTTTTAGCAACAACTTCACCTGGACGGTGCAGAAGGATGTGCCCACTGCTACATATTTCATTAGGGCCTATGTACACAACTCTGCTGACGAGGAGGTAGCCTATGGACAGACCACGGATTCTCAGAAGGCCACCAACTTGTTTGAGGTACAGGCGATCACGGGACGCCATGTGTCATTAGACATTGCAACGGTTTGCTTCTCTGCTTTCTCCATTTTGTCTTTGTTTGGATTCTTCTTCATGGAAAAGAGAAGGGCCAAGCTATAACACAAAGTGAAGCATCTTGGATGATTACTCCCGTCTGTTTCTTTACATGTTATATTTGGATAAAAGGATTTGGATAATGTAAGATGTTAACTGAACTACTTTCATTTATCATGGTTTTCTGCCTACTTTATGCAACATTATCTCCTGGAATTTGCGATAGAATGCAGACAGTCATAGACTTCACATAGCAGTATCTAATTCTCCCATTTTTGGAAGGACATTTTTTTTCTTTTAGAAATTCAATCTCATCATTCTTTTCTCAATAACTCGTGTCCGATCAGCAATAATCCTATGAGCAAATTATCCTCATCATTTCTACTTGAAGAAAATGTAATCTAAATAGACAATTGTCCTGCTTATATCCTATAAAGCAAAAGTCAAATCAGAAATATAAAATCCCTAACCAAAGAGAGTATTAAAATAACTCATCAGCTATGTGAGAAGGTGCATGGCATTTCCTGAAGTCAATGACAATAAAGAATGATTATGTGAGTTGTAGCAACTATTGACCAGAACTAAATCACAATAAATTTGATATATGAGCTTCATTTTTTAAATTGTATTGAACATGAACTCCTAATCATTTCACCAATTTGAGGATCAAGCTCAATCCTGGAATTACAGACATCCTCCTACTTAATTATTTCAAATGCACCTCATCATAGTAAAAGGGAATAAAAAATGCAAGTAAATTATATGACATTTTGACATCTTACCTTAAAAAAAGGGAAAATAAACTGCAAGAAGTAGATATGCATCAACATCAATTATGTTAGCATATTGAAAATTTGTTCCTTAAGTGCTGGTAATAAAATTATCCAGAAGTCAGATCACATCCGAAGTCTCTAGAAAGCTATTCTTCATGAAAATAAATAAATAAATGGATAAAATTTCAAACAAAAAGATTTTGATGAACTTGTTAAGACAGTAAACAGGGTTGTGCTACTTGCACAATGCAGGATCAATCGAGCAGCATCAGCCATACTATAAATTACTAAAAGCAATCACCGTGAGGTATATATAGATTGAGGAATAGAAAATTCAAGCAAACTGCAGGAAAGTGATGCAAATAAAACACCAATGAGAAACTATGCTTCTCCATCATAACGGCACAATGAACACTGATAAAATTACAGGTTTTACCTCCCAATACTGACTTAAACATTTTGATCAGTGTAGTATCAACCAAGTAGCATCAGTTACATGATTTGGTTCGGTAGAGCATATTCAACATAGATATGGAAGAACAAGATAAGCTATGTCAGAACTTGAACTAGAAATTGTTAGTGAACTTCTCAAAGCACACCAATTATACTGATCAGTCTCAATTATTTTTGATTCACGAGGAATAAGTTGAAATTGTGGGAACCAGACAATTTGAATTATTAAGTGGATTAATAGTACAAAATTAAAGACTAATATTGAAATTTCAGATGTAATACAGCCTTAAATAACGGGAAAATCAATTCTTGATATCTTAATGGTGAAATACCTATAAAAAAAATCGGTTCCGTAAATGCCCTCTCTGAACTTTCACCATCTTATGCCGCTCCAGAGTATATGAGCATTGAGCAACTAGAGCAGATATTAACAGCTGACAATTTCATCTAACAACTGAAAACCATTTCCTGACTCTCCAAACGATCTGTACCGGAGAGCACTAAGCCATCATTGAACATATCAATCGATCCAAAAGCATTAGTGCCTGGAGGACACTCTAAGGCTGCTCCAAGAATGCGATGGTGCACGCCATAAGAGTCCACTAAGTGTCTATCACTATGATCATGGCCAGCTAGACAGACCTTTACGCACTTGTATCGGTGTATCACTTCCATCACTTCATCATAATTCCACAACAATGGTTCATATGATGGTGTATGAGGCTCTAAAGGCAGGTGAGAGCATACTACCACTTTCTGGTTCAACTTCGTTGCATCCTCAAGAACACGATCCAACCATTCCATCTGTTCTTTCCCGACTGCTCCATTGTACATAACAAACCTCCTCTCCAGCCCCACGAGCCCATTTGGACTATTCTTATTTGAATTCGGATTTCTCTCTTCAAGAATATTCATGGCTTTTATTCGGTTCGGATGATCCTCTGGCCAGCCTATAGCACTAATATCATAGCCATCGAGGACTACAAATCGGAGTTCTGGTACTGGAGAGAAATCATAATAGGCACGGCCATCATGACTGGAAATGTTGAGCAAAGGAAGCAACTTTTCGCGAGGGAGATTATAAAGGCAGTGATTGCCAATCATGTGATATACCGGGCCTTCAAAAGCATCAAATTCATCAATAACTTTCTGAATTGCATTTAAGGATTGCTCTTTTGGGCAGAAGCCATCAATAATGTCGCCAAAATTAATGACGAACTTCACCTTTTTCTCATTCCAATGGCGCACTGCTCTTTGCAAGACAAGCAGACTGTGCCTGTAATAACGAGGAACACCAAGAAACGAGCGGCCATCCGGAATATCAGCATACTGGATATCGGCTATCACCCCAAATGAAACTAGAGGCTGCTTTGCCTGTGCACCAACAATGCCATTTCCATAACCCATGGACAAGAAAAACTTAAATCCTAATTCCTAGCAACATAAAAAAGATCAGATAATTAATGACAAATTCTGCATTCATATTGAGTAGTAAACCGACAAACAGAACAAAAAAATCAGCCACAACTAGTAAAGATATGATTCGTAAAATCCGAAATTTAAATTAAGTGCCGGAAAAAGGAAGTAAATGCCATATCAATATGTCTCCTGAATCCAAATTCATCAGCTGATTATGCAAATTCATAAATCAAATAAACAGCTTGACTCAAATTATTCAGTCCCAAAATCCCAAACTCAGAAAAAGCAACACAATTCGCAATTAATCCAACTACAGGTCAACGAAAACACATACGAATACACCAGTCGCAAACGATTCGTACACTGCATGATTATCCGAGCAAGAAAATCGGATAACATTATATCAGAGGCGAAATTTTGTACCTTGGTGGATAAATCTTATGCTCCAATGATGTTTCTCGCTAAGAAATGAGAGAGAGAGAGAGAGAGAGAGAGAGAGTATGCGACCACGTAAATTTGGAAGGCAACTAATGAAGATTCCTAGTCAAGTTGGAATTTTCAACTGCAATTAAAAACTTTGATTATTTTCGTATTTTAATTTATTAAAGTTAGCAATCTGATAGTTTAATTTCAATTTAAAATTTAAAAATAAAATTGGAAGTAGATCGCGTACATTGTACCTATATTTCAAGGGTTTCTCGATCTTTTTAACATATTTTCAAATTTGAATAGACAAATTAGATATTTTACATAAATCAAACAAAATTTGCAAATTAATTCAATTTAGAATGTTAAATCTCATTAAACATTGTATGTTGTATGCTTTATTAAGTTGCAAATTACAAATTTTATGTACGATAGATTGCAAACGATCACAAATTATACATCTTAGATTGCAAATTACAATAAAAAAATTACACTAAAATTCGAAAATAGTCATAATTTCGAAATGACTAAAAAGATTAAATATAATAATAACTAAATTATGTATCATTTATGTTTAATTGTTACAGGGTATTAATTCCCTCAACTTCAAGCTTGTTTTACTACACAATCGGATGAATCAAGTGAGATTATTTAATCAAATATTGATTAAAATTTAAGTCAGTTGGTTCAATGAAAATGGAAATAGTTATTTAAACATAATCCACATCACGCTAAATTAATTTAATATAAAATGAAAAAATAATACACAAAATAAATCATTTAAACTTGTTATTGGACAAGAAGAGTGGAAAGTGGAAACATTAGAAAATGAGTCATCAAATTTAAAAAACAGCCAACTTATAAATTGGGCTTATAGAGCTATAAATTAGTGGGCCTACATACAAAAGCCCACATGCTGGCAGCAGGTTGGGCCTCGAGATAGGTAATTGTTTGAGTTTGTACAATATATTGAAAAAAATAAATCATTTTAATGTTTTTTTCCTCCAACTATATTGAGATCTATTATATTATTGAATATTGATCTCATAAAAAAAAAAAAATTTAAAAATCACCATATTTAATTATACCTTATAAAAGAGTATTACTTTAACATTCAACTAATTTAACTTTTAGGTTTGATGTGTTCATATCTCAGATAATAACTACCTGGAAAAAAAAAATTGAACTAGAACTTTTATTTTTTAGAATGTACAACCTTTAATAATACATTAAGTCTCATTTATATATCTTTATTTATTCATTAAAATAATTATTCAAAGTTTTTTTTATTACTAATCAGGTTAATTAGAATGTATTTTAGATCATATTTCAATTAGAAACTAACTTTCAGTTTTCATAATTTTTTTTTGGGAATATATATTTTATTTGAAAACGTGATTCTTTTTTATCGGATAAATGTAGTATTGTATTTCAGAATATTATTCATTCACTCCAGTTTTTCCCAATTTTTGCAGTCAATTTTAAATGTATGATCATAATTGTTCACTAAATTCTTTTAAATAAATCCACAAATGTACAATGTAATTCCGAATTTGAACCTAATAAATTACTCAAATTCAACACCTTGTTTTATAGAGGTAATTGAATATTAAAATTTCAAATCTTTACTAATTAACAAAATAAAGTAACAAATGAACACATTAAATCAATATAATGAAGATGAGTTCTAGAACATGCTTTCACCTTTTTTTTTTTTAAATCAAAATATCACTTCAATTAATTCAAGTTCATTAGGTTGTGTTTGGACCAAACTTGGATTTTGAATGAGTTAAGTCCAGTCCATTTTGGACAAAAATTATCAAAATCCTACAATTCTACCATATTTTTCTTACTTTTTCTACAATTCCCAATAAAAACATCTACTTTTTCTACAACTTCCAACAAAAAAAAAAAAAAATTTACTTTTTCTACAATTTCTAGTATGAAAATGACATCTTAACTATAATTCTTATTCAAAATTCATACTCACAAAATTTTTCAAAAATCGCCTTACGTTTGGAATAAACATAGTCTTAAGTATTCTCCCAATATAGAGAAATTAAAAAAACATCATGTCCAAACAATCTTACTAAAAAATAAAAAACACTATAAAAATTGATTTTCCGATTCCCTAATCATTCTATTTTTAATCTTCTCCTTCAAAGTGCCTACAAAATATGATCTTATTCACAAGCCTACCAAATCGAATTTCGCACCTCAAGAACTTAATTAATATATAATTAAAGTTGGAAAAAAAAATAATAATTAAAAATCCACGATTAATTTAAAATAAATTTTAATTAGTAAAATCATAGTCCAAGTAAAATGGTTACACTGACATGGCTTTTCAATTCTCGAAAAGTGCACCTTTGCAACGTTTTTAATGTAGAAATAAAAATTTGATTGGTGCTCCAAAAACAATTTCATTTTATATAAAAAACAAACAAAAGTGACAATTTTTCTTTGCAAAAAAGTGAGTCAAAGATTTTTAGAAATTAATTCATCACCATTCATTTTCTTGGTCCCTCCACAGTTCCTCTCTTTTGGCGCGTGATTAGGCGGCTCATTTCCACTTGGAAGTTATCCACCGCCGCCATTCTCCGCCTTCATATACTCTTCCCACCACCTTCATTTCCGCTGCTCCGCCCTTCAATCCCTTCTCTCTCCTCCTCTCACTCTTAATCTTGATTCGTTGAAAAAGGAAAAGAAGTAGTTCAGGCATTTACGCAAACACCTAGAAGACAAAATACGTGGCTGTTTTGCAGTTGGAAGATGGACTCAGCCTCGATTGCCATGAGTGCCGTTTGTTCATCTTTCTTTTCCAATTCTTCAAACCCTAAAGTCAGCCATGTCTCCAACCCTAAACCCGCCTCGCCGCCGGTTTTCAGATGCAGCCATTCGCAAAACCCACATCTTAGTTCTTGGTCTCCTCTCAAATCCGCTTCCAGAGCCGTTGTTTCATGCTCCGCCGTCGCATCTCAGCACCCCAACACCTCCACCACCAATGCAAAGCTTGAGCTCCTCATTCAAGAATTCCAGTTCCTAACTGATCCAGTAGATCGTGTAACAAGGCTTTTGCACTACGCGGAACTCCTCCCTCCATTCGAAGATTCATCGCGAATCACGGAGAATCGCGTCCCCGGTTGCACGGCTCAGGTGTGGCTACGTGTAGAATTGGATGATGATAAGAGATTGAGGTTTTGGGCTGATAGTGATTCGAAGATAACGAAAGGGTTCTGTGCTTGTTTGATTCGGATGCTCGATGGCGCCACGCCAGAGGACGTCTTGGCTGTCAAAGCAGACGATTTGGCTGCGCTGAGTGTTGCCGGTTTTAATGGAGGAAAGGGTGATAATTCTAGTAATAGAGCCAATACATGGCACAATGTGCTGATGAGTATGCAGAAGAGGACCAAGGCTTTGGTGGCGGAGCGTGAAGGGCGGCCTCATGGCGTGCTGTTTCCATCGTTGATTGTCTCTGCTGATGATGGTATACAGGCCAGAGGAAGCTATGCTGAAGCTCAGGTGGAACTTCTGTTTAATCTTTAATCCTCTTGTTTGATTTCATATTTAACCATTGTGTTTATGTTTTTATTGGTGACTTGGATTTGGTGATGTAGAGTATGATAAAAGTAGGGTGGGACTAAAGGCACCCCATCAATGCACTATGGGGTGTCTAGATTATGGGTGCCCTTAGAACATTGTGGGGTGCCTTTAGTCCCATCCTAAAAGTAATATGTGAAATAAAAAAGGTTAAGTACTGACAAGATTAGTGTGCAACTTCTATTTAATCATTTGTTGTTGTGTGGTTTAGTTTGATTCATATTTAAAGATTGTGTTTTTTTATTGTCCACTTTCAGATCTAGTGATGTGGGGTATGATTATCTGACAGTTTGATTATCTTAAGTGCGAAACATTCGAGGAACAATTGTTATAATGATCTTAAAATAAGTTAGATAACTGACAAGACAAGTTAACAACTGTCTTTGGTATATTCTACCTTGTAGATTTTAATTCAAATGTATGTGTAAGTAGATGGTAGATGGTTTGCTTTGTGGAATGCATGGGGTGTATTATAATCAGGAGCACTCTCTCTACTTGTGCATTATTTTTGGAATTTTTTGAGTACAGATTTGAAATATTTGGAATGTTGTTGAAGAGTGGTTAATACCATAATTGTAGAGTATATTATTCAATTGACAAACTGTTGGCTACTCACCGGCTCTGAAAGCCATTGCATTACATTCTTAGACAAATTATCTCATCTTTCATCTCTTGGTTTAGTGTTGCAGCATGTAAATAGATCATGTATATTTTTTTAGTTTGATGTATACTATAATTTGTAAACATGCATTGATTTTTTATGTCTTAAAAACTGAGGGGGGGGGGGGGGTCTATTTTTTAATTAGTCATCTGAATAGTCTAGAAGAGAAGTGCTAAACAGAGAATATCATTGTAGATTGCTCTGTTCTATCAAAAACCATGTGATGTACTGGCTGGTATTATAGTTGGGTAATGGAAATTGTGCATGATATCATATCCGTGTTTATGTTGTATCTTGTCTATTAAAAAGCCTAAGTTTGAATATAGTGTATTGCAGGCTAGATTTCTGGATCCTGATGAGGTGAAAATTCAAGAGCTAGTGAATTTGCTAGAGGAGAAGAACATTGGTGTGGTTGCACATTTTTACATGGACCCTGAGGTCCAAGGCGTTTTAACTGCCGCTCAGAAGCAATGGCCTCATATCCATATATCCGATTCACTGGTCATGGCAGATTCCGCTGTGAAGATGGCTCAAGCGGGCTGCAAATTTATCACTGTTCTCGGTGTAGATTTTATGTCAGAAAATGTCCGTGCTATCCTCGATCAGGCCGGTTTCCCCGAGGTACTGCATCTTGCCAAATGTCCTCCTTGAATTTCATAAATTTTGTGTCTATTTGTTGCTTAAGCCATTATTTTTTTCATGTTTCTTTTTCCTTAATTGTGCATTTTCTTCAACTAATTGTTTTTTAGGTAGGGGTATACAGGATGTCAAATGAGCGTATCAGTTGTTCATTGGCCGATGCTGCTGCAAGTCCTGCATATATGGATTACCTTGGGGCAGCTGTATCTTCCGTTTCTTCTCCGTCTTTACATGTTGTGTACATTAACACCTCTCTTGAGACCAAAGCTTATACTCATGAAATTGTTCCAACAATTACGTGCACCTCTTCTAACGTTGTGCCAACCATTCTACAGGCTAGTGTTATTCATGCTTTAGTGTCAGCTTCTTTTAATTACTTTAAGCTGAATCTAGTATCTTCCAGGCATTTTCAGAAGTACCCAATCTAAATGTATGGTATGGTCCTGACACCTACATGGGAGCCAACATCATGGAATTGTTCCGACAAATGACTGTGATGAGCGATGAAGAAATAGCAAACATACATCCAAAGCACAACAGCGAATCTATCAAATCTTTGATACCTCGCCTTCACTATTTTCTGGTAAACTACCATTGAACAAAGAAGTTATTCTTTGATCAGCGTCTTTAGTTTGTTATTCTTTGATGCTTTAAAATTGCATTAGGATGGAACGTGCATTGTTCACCACCTCTTTGGTCATGAAGTTGTGGGTAAAATAAACGAAATGTACTGTGATGCTTTTCTAACTGCACACTTTGAAGTTCCCGGTGAAATGTTCTCCCTAGCGATGGAAGCGAAGCGAAGAGGAATGGGAGTGGTGGGGTCCACTCAGAATATATTAGACTTCATCAAAGAGAGGGTACAAGAGGCGTTAGACAGAAACGTCGATGATCATCTCCAGTTTGTTTTAGGAACTGAATCTGGAATGGTTACTTCGATTGTTGATGCAGTCCGCAAACTATTGGGCCCCACGAAGTCCCAAAACGGGGCTAAAGTGAGCGTAGAGATTGTCTTCCCCGTCTCATCCGAGTCCATTACTACAACACCAAGCCCATCCTCAGGCGAAACAGGGGACTTCTCGAACCTCACTGTAATACCTGGAGTTGCTAGTGGAGAGGGCTGCTCTCTTCATGGTGGTTGTGCATCTTGCCCTTACATGAAGGTTAGCTATTGTACTACTTTTTTAACAATATTACCCTCGATTTCTTAATTTTGATCTCACCTATTTAATCTCTTTAATTCATTACCACAAGATTACACAATATTTTCTTATCTCAAATATTCATTATTTATTTCTTTTATATTATCTCATCTCATGTTAATTAAGGAACGGGTGAGAAAATATTGATACGTCTAAAGGACATTTTTGTCTAATTTTTATGTTCCTTAGTCTATGACAAAATCTCTAGAAAGATACTTATTTTGAATCGAAGGGAACATTTTGCTGTCTATTCCAGAACTATGATACGATTTCATAACCCTTTACATTCGAGTTTCTAATGTTATTTCCTTGTTGAATTTGCTAGATGAACTCTCTTGATTCACTCCTCAAAGTATGCCATAGCTTGCCCCATCGCAAAGATGATCTTTCAGCATATGAAGCCGCGCGGTTCAGTATCCAAACCCCAAATGGGAACCTAATTGCGGACGTGGGTTGTGAGCCGATTCTACATATGAGACATTTTCAGGTTTGCATATCAATCAACTTCCACTTACTTGTAAAAAACATTTGATCTTTGGAAAATTAGCTTTGAACATGCTTGGTTGTGCTTTTCTTAGGCTACGAAGAAGTTGCCGGAGAAGCTGGTCCAGCAGATCCTCCATTCTAGTGGTAATTGATGACAAAATTATGCCGCTAACAGCGTTGACGAGCTGATGCTCTCTTGAGTCGAGCAGATACTTCATTTTTGTTTGTTTTTTGAAAAGTAATACTGGGCTGATAATGGTATATACAACTTCTTTGTTATGAACATCGCATAAATTTCTTTTTCTCCTACGTTTCATGAGGAATTACAGTGTAGGAGGTTAGATGTAGTGGGATTGTCTTTGATGATGATGATTATTATTATTATTATTATTATTATTATTATTATTATTATTGTTGTTGACGACATTCTAATAATAAAAATAAAAGATAAAGGATTTTCATTGAAGAATTTGCAAATTTCATACGGGTGGGGGCTATACACACCCTAAAATAATAAACACATTCAAAAAATGTATTTTCATACATTTGATATTTTAAAAAATTAGGTGTATTTAGTATTTTATGAGGATTACATAGAGTAAATTGTTTCATTATTATATATTATTTAAAAGATGAACCGATTATTAATAAGAACTTTTAATAATGGTATTTTGATATGAGCAAGATCCATTAGTTGAAGCATGAAGGATTACTCTTAAATCATGTTAGTTTCTTGAAAAGGATATTACTTGCGTTCTTAACAATTTGGTAATAAATAAACTACCCACTAAATAGGAAGTAACATGATTTAAGAGTAATCCTTCAACCAACGGGTCTTGCCCATATCAATACCCTCCTCATTAAAATGGGTCTTGTCCTCAAGGCCCGAATGGAAATCAGAATCGACGGATGGGAAGAGTGGTCGACTGAGATGGAGCTGGTAATAGAGGTGTGTTATTGGTTTGTTCCGATGGCTGGGACTTGAGTTGAGACTTGGGTGGAGCACTGTGAATAGCTAATGGATGAGATGACTTAGCAATGTTTGGGTGTTCCTCTTTAAATTTATCCTCCATCGCAAGGCCAATTGCATTGCTGATGGTTAGGATTTTGCAAATTTTGAAACTATTTATGGAAAAAAATACAAGAAATTTTTAATGTAAGATATAATTAAGTCACAATTGTCAATTTTATTTTTTATTGATTCAATATATACTATTTCTCTTTATTATACATAATTCATGTAACTTTACATTTTGCAAATAAGTATTATTTAACATTGGATTAAAAAGAAAAATCACTTTAGGTATCAAATTTATAATAATAGAATGTTGATGTGGGTTTTCTAGACAGATGAAATGGGTAAATTATATTTGTGACATTTATTTGTATTTTTTAAGTATCAAACATTTGAATTTTATCATTTTAGTAATCGAACTATTAAAACAAACTTGTTAAAAACATATTAAAATTTTAAAGTTTAACATGTGTTCATTGTGAATGATAAGATATCTAAATACATACATAATTTATATATGTTTCCTCACTTTTATGCCACTATCAGTTGGACTCCCTCAACAAGATTTCTGGCTTCGTCATTGATTTCCTCTTGATAGTAGGGGTTGGCATGGATAGTGAAGGATGAAGCTGAAAAAAGATTTACTTCATCAAACCAGACATGAAGACTTTGTACGAGATTGGTTAAGGAAGTCATCGATTCTTTTAGAGCATCAAACTCTTTGACAGTGGGGATTCGGGTTTGTTTTGGTGGCATAGTTCGCTGGATGAAAGCACCAAATTGTTAAGAACTCAAGTAGTACCTTTTCAAGTAAGGATGAACTCCAAAATAAAATGAAACCAAATATTTTGAGCAATCATAAAATCCCAATTTTTCATTAATCAACTCATCATTACATACAAATATGTAATAATGTAATAAAAGTAAATGAGGGAAATAACAACAGCTAAGAGCATCTCCAACACTGTTGTATTCTCATTCAAATTTACAAATTTTCATCTCCAAAAGTGCTGTAAAAATTTGCTCTAATTTTTTGTAACTGCTAACCTTGCATTAGGTTAATGCAAGGTGAAATCTTGCGGTATTCTTTTTCATTTTTTTAATTCATTAATTTTCTTTTCTTTTCAATGCTTTTTTTTTTCTTTCTTCCTTTTGTTTTTTTTTCTTTTTTTTTCATTCTTTTTTTCTTCCTTTTGTTTTCTTTTATATTCAAAACATTATTATGATATGTTGTTTGGATAATAATAAAAATTGTAACAAATTGTAAATGGAATTTAAAATACTGCACAAATCATAAATATAATATTTAAATATTACAAAAAATTAACTAAATTATTTTCATTTAGTTTGAATTTTTTTTCTATAACCATCATTAATGTAATATATTGTTATTAAATTATTATATTAAACACAATTTAAACGCACATATATATAAGTTATAAAATAATAAAGATCAAAAATTGATAAATTAACAATGATTATGTATATTACTAAATATATGACAAATAAAGAAAACATAAAAAATAATAATTATAAGGAATATTATGAAATATTCCATTTTAGTGCAACAAATAGTGCAAAATGTTGAAGATGAATGACAATTTTTATATTACGATAATACAAAATTTAAGCTTTTTTAACAGAAACTTGTAGTTTATAAATTTTTTTAACAATGTATGGTGTAAAAATGGTATTAATATATTAGGCGAAGTCGTCATTCTTAAAGGCAACTCCCATATTATTTTAATAAAATTGAGCGTTATCGCCATTAACGGAGACGACTCCCATCAAAACTGACTGCTGGTCGTCCACGACTCCAATTAACTATGAATATATATAATTTCTCCACCTACTTACCATATTCATTATTCACTAGGCAACAAACTTATTTTGTTTTTTACTTATTCTGGTGGCATGACTTAAGACATCAACTTATGTGTTATACTTGTATTCATAAGGCAGCCAATGTTTTATACAGTACAGATGGTATTCTGCTACAGTAAAGTTGACTGCTACAGTATAGAGATGGTTTTATACTTAAATTTTTACTGTAACCAACTGCGATGCATAGTCTTGTCTTATCAATTAGTTACTGTGTATCCGTGAAATTTGAATGTTGAGCATTGTTATAAAGAGTTATTCTCTCTATTCTTCTTCACTACTCATTTCTCATTTCTTCATCAGTTTTTCTTCTCATTTTAGTTCCTCACCCTACACTGTATTTATCTTTCTTTTCTCAAGCTGTTGATTATATATTACATTCGTTTTATTTGAAGAAGAGAGCTCAAAAGAAGATAAATATAGTAAAGAAAGCAGGTAAAAATCTTGTATTACCTATTTCAAAAAAAAAATTAGCTAAAGTTTTAACATTTTTATTTTCCTTGGCTAACACTATTTTATTTTATTTGTTAACATGAGATGGAACCATAGCAGCTGGAATACAAAACTTCACTTCACTGTTGAGGAAACATTTCAAACAAATCGGTATGTTTAATGAATTATTTTTAAAATATTATAGAATGATTATTTTAGCCATTTGTTAGGGTTTAATGTATGCACAAAATGGTGTATCCATAATTTTATATGTAATTATTAGCCTAGTTATAAATATTATGTATGCACGTTAGTTAGTTTCTTAAATAATCATTAGCTTGTTAATTAAACATTCTTATTGTTTGATTATGCTAATTAAATTTTGGTTTAACTATAATATACACTTATTTTAGTTATATATTTGGTGTTATAATATATAATTATTTGGTGTTATCATACTTTAAATATAATTATTTGGTGTTATAATAATAATATATATTTATAACATAATTAGTAAAGTTAATTTATTTTAAAACTATTAGAACCATGTTCATGTCTATTAGAGATAAAGCTCCTCACTTCATCTAGATAATAGTATGATGTTAATTATCATAAAGTATTAAATGATATATATAAATGTAAGAAAAACATTCATCATGAAAACAAAAAAGCTCGCTGGAAGTATTAATATAATTAATGATCATTCATAAATAAATGCTAATATTACATATATGGACGAAAAATAATGAGATATCTTTTTAAAGTGTATTTTATAATTATATATATTTGAAGTATAGGTTATCAACTAAAAACCTATTGCCATTGTAAGAGAAAAAAAAAAAAAAAACTCAGTTTATGTAATTTGAATATAATTGAATATCTTTTTTTTTTTTTTTTTTTTTAAAGATTATGGAAGCTTCAAACAATGTTGGTCTTGTGGTGGTGGATCTAGTAGTGATTGTCCAATTATTGGGGCGAGACGAGTATCTCGTGACATGGGATATTCAGGGTTGCTTATTGTGTTATACCACCAAATGATGGACATCAACAATCGTAAATGCATGTTGAACATATATGGGGCATTATGTAAAAATAATACAACATTATATTGTCAATAATACAACGGTTTATATTTAGAACGAATATTGTCAATGATCGATGAAATCTTGTTGTTTTTGTTTCTCTAAAGAGGATGGATGTTGGAGTATCCGATGTTGTCATGTTTTCGGAGACTCAAAATACATGCCCTGGAGGTGGATTGTCTTATCCCGAACATCCGGAACAACATAACACTATAGATGAACTTAATTAGCGATGTGGTGAAAGTGGTCTACCGTTATATCTACATATGAGGAACCAAACTCAAATGTGAATACCGAATAAAATCCTTATTTTTCATCTGTTCCCCTTAGACTATAAAACGACGAGTGATTTATGCAAGATGGGCAATACCGAATCAAAATGAAAATACTTATTTTGGGACTTATTCGGGAAGACAGTGGGAATCTTGGCCATTAGAGTTTGGTCGTGCTGACTTCGGTGGATTAAACAGACTTGACCTAAACATGCCTCTGACAGGCTATGGAGAAATTGAGGTGCAACCACATGAAGAATTTGTAGATGCAGCAAGTGAAAGAAGACCAGAATAAGAAAATGATGAACGAAGTGGTAATTTTCTATTTTTCATTATTTCATATAATTTTCGAAGTTGATTTTTAGGTTGCATTATTTGTAATTATATCTATCTGTATGTAGATTCAGATAATGAAGAAGATGACTTCGAATTAAATGAAGATGAGGATAATGCTTTGGATATGAAGCAACGAGAGGAATATGAGGAATTTTGCATATACATATTATGTCCAGAATGGTTTATCCCCGATATGTTAGAAATCGAGCCACCGAATTCCTCACAAATTGAGAATGCTGAGCCAGCTACACACATTTTGTAAAAAGGATCCACCTTTTACAGTAAGGTTGAATTGAAGAATGTTGTTGGGTTTTACCATTTGGAGAATCAAGTTGAATATCGTGTGGACCATTCGGACAAACACAGATGGTATGTGAGATGTAGCCAAATGGATTATCCTTTAATACACAATGCAACCAAGAAATATGAGATTTGGAAAATCTCAAAGAGTGTTTTGCAACACAATTGTTCTTTCGATCTGAACCATAGTTCTCCACGTCGACTTCCTTCTACTTTGATCGGTGAGTATTTTGCGTACACCAAAGAAATCGAACCTCAGGCTGAGAGGGATCATTGAAGAAATGAACCGGCGACATAGTTTGACTCTCAGTTATAAGTTTGCATTGAAGACAAACTTACTTGCAATGAGACTCACATACAGTGATTCGAAGAAATCGTTTTGGATGCTTCCATCTTACTTGTAGTATTGAAGTACACTAATCCTGGTACATCAATAGACTTGGAGACAGATGCGAATGAAAAATTTAAATTCGTATTTTTTGCATTTGCTGCCTCAATTGTGGGATTTCAAAGATATTTAAGACCGGTTATTGTGGTGGACGGGTATTGCTTGAAAGGTCTGTATAAAGGTATTAGATTTGTTGCTGTTACACAAGATAGAAACGATTAAATATTTCCTCTCGCAATTGGCATAGGAAATGTGGAGAATGATGAATCTTGGACATGATTTTTGAAAAATGTCCGTGCAGCATTTGGATGCTCAGATCAACTACTTATTGTGTCTGATCAACACGTTAACATTAGTAATGCCATCACCGAAGCATACCCAAAGACAACCTATGGGCTGTGTTGTTTTCATCTTCAACAAAATTTGGCGAGACATGGATCACATTTGGTAGGACTTTTCAAGAGGGCAGCATATTGTTATGATCGTAATGAGTTTGAGAAGTAATTTATAACCTCATTCAGTTTAAATAATTCACTTGATCTTTATATATAGATATGTTGTCCTTTTAAAGTGTCAAATTTTATCTTCTTGTTTTTTTCAGGTATATGAGCAGTTTGAATGCATTGAAGGTTCAAGGTGCACTCGACACCTTAAACAAAGCAAATAAGAGTAGATGATTGCACGTTAACTGTCGCGTTCAAAGATTTAACTTCATGACGTCAAATGCGGCCGAGACGTGGAATTCTTGTCTCTTTTGGGTATGGAGGCTGCTTGTATGTTCGTTTTTGGAGGGAGCTCGACGGATTATAGAAAAATGGTTTTACGAGAGAAGAACGACTGCCGAAGATAGACAAAACAATCTCATAAAATTTGCACATGATCGTGTTCTAGAATTCGTGAAGCTTAGACGACAAATGCATGTGGATATGCTTGGATGCCACAAATACAAGGTCACAGATCGGTCTAAAAATTTTATCGTTGACCTAAAATCACTTTTCTATAATCCGTCGAGCTCCCTCCAGAAACGAACATACAGACAGCTCCATACCCAAAGAAGACAAGAATTCCACATCTCAGCCGCATTTGACGTCATGAAGTTAAATCTTCGAACGCGATAGTTAACGTGCAATCATCTACTCTTATTTGCTTTGTTTAAGGTGTCGAGTGCACCTTGAACCTTCAATGCATTCAAATTACTTATATACCTGAAAAAAAATAAGAAGATACAATTTTGGACACTTTAGAAGGACAACATGTCTATATATAAAGATCAAGTGAATTATTTAAACTGAATGAGGTTATAAATTACTTCTCAAACTCATCACGATCATAACAATATGCAGCTCTCTTGAAAAGTCCTACCAAATGTGATCCATGTCTCGCTAAATTTTGTTGAAGATGAAAACAACACAGCTCATGGGTTGTCTCTGGGTATGCTTCGATGATGACATTACTAATGCTAACGTGTTGATCAGACACAATAAATAGTTGATCTGGGCATCCAAATGCTGCACGGACATTTTTCAAAAACCATGTCCAAGATTCATCATTCTCCACATTTCCTATGCCAATTGCGAGAGGAAATATTTGATCGTTTCTATCTTGTGTGACAACAACAAATCCAATACATTTATACAGACCTTTCAAGTGACACCTGTCCACCACAATAACCGGCCTTGAACATCTTTGAAATCCCACAATTGAGGCGGTAAATGCAAAAAATACGAATTTAAAATTTTCATTAGCATCTGTCTCCAAGTTTGTTGATGTACCAGAATTAGTATACTTCAACACCTGAAAGTAAGATGGAAGCATCCAAAAACGATTTCTTCGGATCATCATATGCGAGTCTCATTGCATGACATTTTTCCTTCAATGCAAACTTATAATTGAGAGTCAAACCATGTCGCCGGTTCATTTCTTCAATGATCCCTCTCGACCTGAGGTTCGATTTCTTCGGTGTCTGCAAAGTACTCACCGATCAAAGTAGAAAGAAGTCGATACAGAGAGAACTATGGTTTAGATCGAAAGAACTACTGTGTTGTAAAACACTCTTTGAGATTTTCCAAATCTCATATTTCTTGGTTGCATTGAGTATGAAAGGACAATCTTTTTGGCTACATCTCACATACCATCTGTGTTTGTCCGAATGGTCCACATGATATTCAACTTGATTTTCCAAATGGTAAAACCCAACAACATTCTTCAATTCAACCAGAATGTGTGTAGCTGGCTCAGCATCTCAATTTGTGAGGAATTCAATGGCTCGATTTCCAACATATCGGGGATAAACCATTTTGGCGTAATATGTATATGTAAAATTCCTCATATTCCTTTCGTTGCTCCATATTCAAAGCATTCTCCTCATCTTTATTTAATTCGAAGTCATCTTCTTTATTGTCCGAATCTACACATAGATAGATATAATTACAAATAATGCAACCTAAAAATCAACTTCGAAAATTATATGAAATAATGAATAATAGAAAATTACTACTTTGTTCATCATTTTCTTGTGCTGGTCTTATTTCACTTGTCACTTCTGCAAATTCTTCACGTGGTTGCACCTCATTTTCTCCATAGCCTGTCGGAGGCATGCTTAAGCCGAGTCTGCCTAATTCACCAAAGTCAGCACGACCAAACTCTAATGGCCAATGTTCCATCTGTCTTCCCGAAGAAGTCCCAATATAAGTATTTTCATTTTGATTCGGTATTGCCCATCTTGCATGAAATCCCTCATCGTTTTGTAGTCTAAGAGGAACAGATGAAAAATAAGGATTTTGTTTGGTATTCACGTTTGAGTTTGGTTCCTCATATATAGATGTAAACGGTAGACCACTTTTACCACATTGCTGATTAAACTCATCTATAGTGTTATGTTGTCCTGGATGTTTGGGATAGGATGATCCACCTCCAGAGCATGTATTTTGAGTCTCCGAAGACACGACAACATCGGATACTCCAACATCCATTATCTTCAGAGAAACAAAAACAAAAGGAACCTCATCGATCATTGATAATATTCGTTCCAAATCTAAACCATTCTTAATTTTTATCCTCTTCACTCTTCCTTCAATTTCAACTAGTGAGTGAATCACATATCCCCACAATTCATGTTAGCACCCACAAGTACATGAATTGAGTACAATAAACCAAAATATGTCGTTGTAGGAAGGTGAATGACCTCTTCAAAACCGTTGGTGTATTCTAAACCTTCCCAATAGCCTCCATACCATACAACTACTTGTAAAGTCATCTTTTTTGTCGATTCTGTGAAAAAAATATTAAAAATTGTGAGTATTATGAATCCAATAATAAATAACAAATCAAATAAATAAAAAATAAAACAAAAAAAGTACATTAATTATTTCCACTAATAAAACAATAAATTATTTCAATAATAAATCCAATTTTAATAATAAACTACAAAAGTCAAAAAAACAATAAATTGAATTTCAATTAATCTTAATATACTAAATAATCTTTCACTTTAGCACTACTGTGCATCAAATTATTCAAGTGATTAATAAAGTGGCACTCCACCAAAAATTAATTCATGTTCACATAACTAATAATTTTTAACTAATATTCGTATAATTTATAATGTTCGTATAACTAATTTATAACTAATGTTCGTTTAACTTATAAACTAATGTTACTATAATTAATGTTCGTATAACTAATAATTCTCAATAACTAAATATAATTACATAATAATATAGTTGTATTATTATAACTAAATAATAATCCGTCATGTAACATTGTAAAACAACATAATTTAATGTACACACGAAGATTATAACTATTGTAACTAAATAATAACTACATAATAATTTTCCTTATTAACAAAATAAATAATTAATAGTGTTAGATTAATTTATGTGTACATTAATCTGCGCATTTATTTTTAATATGTTAATCTACATTACTTATAAATTGTTATATTATTATAACTAAATAATATATATACGAAGATTTACCTCATAAATAATAAATTAATTATTTCATAGAAAATTAATGAAGGAACATTAATAATGAAACCATAGTAAACGAACATTACTAAAAATATTGCAATTTAAACGAACATTAATCTCTTAATAATAAAAATAAAAATATTTCAATTTAAACAAATATTAATAAAAAAATATTATGGCCGCAATAGTGAATATTTTGGATAATGTTCGTTTAATTTGCACAAAGTAGGGTTAAAATCGGATTTAGCGAAATTCCCGTTTAACCCTATCATCCCTAAAAATATAGGGTTAAACGGGGATTATGCGAAATTCCCGTTTAACCCTATATTGTTATAAATGATAGGGTTAAACAGGGATTATGCAAAATCCACGTTTAGGATATGATTAAACGAGGATTATTCAAAATCCACGTTTAACCCTATAACGGCATATTACTTAACAATATTATTTTAAACGGGGATTTTGCATAATCTTAACAATGTTACACAAAAATTTAACTATTAAACATACCTTTCAAATTTCCACGATAATTCTTCAAACCTTCAAAGTGCCAATGAATGAAATTTTTTTTATGAAAATTTGTTCTTTAAAATATTGTATGATAATTTCTTACTGTAATTATCAACCTTATATACACAAATAAAGTGAATAAACTGGAATATTACATGTTGATTCACAATAAATAATAAGAATAAAAAAACAAAAAACCTTATATATGTATAAAACTTTATATTTCTATTGGGTCAAGTTCAATTAGATTGATTTTAACCTCTAATAGGCTATGTGTGAAACAAAATATGAATGAAAAAAAAAAATCCAACTATAGTTGATGGGTTGGGTGGGGTGGGTTGTTATTATGTTTTTGCTTGAAGTTTTGACCATGAGGGGCATGATAATTAAGTAGATAATCATAGATGCATAAAGTAAGTGGGGTTTTGGCTTGCACAAGTGAAAAGAGTCATGGGCCATATGTCTCTCAAAGAAACATCAATTAGCCTTTGAGAGAAGCTTTTATTTATATATTTGATCATAAAACCATCAATAGCTAATTTGAATTTCAAATTAATTCATTTTTGCACCATAGATTATTAAGAGAATTTATAAACTACAATTTTCTGTTAAAAAAACCCAAAATTTATAGTAAAATACTGTACAATACTCACTACAATTTTCTATTGTACAATGTTAGAGATACCCTAAAGAACATGATGTCCATAACAATCAAGGATGAAAATATCTTAAAATATCTCTGATATTTTCCCGATATTTCCATTTTTTCATGTGACCGATACAAAAATGGGGTGCAATCGATATATTTAAGATATTTTCATGTTTCACATAAAAATGAGAAATTTTGTCAAAATATCGATAAATATCGGTATTGATTTCGATATCGGTACAAATTATAGGAAAATAGATGAAATATCGATAATAACAGTATTGATTTCGTTATCAATGATTTCATGATTCAAATTATAGAAAAATCGGTAAGATATCAAGTAAATATCGAGGAAATATTGGTGGAATATAAGAAAATATCAGTAAATATCGGAAAAATATTGATAAATATCTATATCGATATTTCCATCGATATTGATATTTTCACGATATTTCTGTAAAATTGAAATACAAATATTTCCATCAAAACCAAAATTTTCATCCTTATTAACACACCACTAATACACTACAATAAATAAATAGCAACTACCCACTAAAATAGGCACTAACATGATTAAGATTTAAGAGTAATCCAACCGGTGTAGCCCATATCATATTTCGGTCAAAATGGGTAGAAAAAGTTTTTTTTTTTTTTTTATCTAATTCAGATAGAAGTAAACTCACTCATTATATAAACTTCTTTTACCTTTACATTTATTTTGTATGATATTTTTAATTACAAACAACCTTCTAAGCATTCGCATCTATTCTAATCTATCAACTATAATTTCAAATCATAATGTTTTTCTAAAAGAAAATTTTGATTAAAATATTTTTTAAAAATGAAAGGATACTTTTCATAGATTAATAGTAAACTCGAGATTAAAAGTTTTTTAATCATTTATTTAAAATAAGTTGAGATTGGGAATCTCTCCCAGTCTCCCCCAATTCTCAGCGAGAAAGACCACTGGAGCATTATACTTCTCTTAATAAGGTACTAAATTTCGCAATATATATACACATTATTTCCATTTTCTTGCAAGGATATCATTGTTTTCCGTTAAGTAGTTAGAAATTTCTTGTTGCATTTGGAATTTCATCTTTTATTTCGTTTTTATAGGTTTGGGATTTGGGGAGTTTTAGAAATTAATGAAATATACTTTCTATTGAATAGTTCTAGTCAAGCTGTGTGGTTGGAGTGATTAATTTGATTCAAGAATTTGCATTATCAACTGGTAATTATTTGCTGATGAGAAAAGGGGAGATAATAATATTCAAAGTTTGACCTTTGGCAATTTGTTCTTTGTTCTGATTGTGGATAATTCACTGCCTTTATTACTCCTAATAATTGGATTTTTTTTTTAATTTATAATTTTTGCTATGTTTAAATAAAAGCATGTAATGTCTATGACATGCCGGTAAAAGCATGTAAGCAATATGATTATATGAAACATGGTTCTGACTTCATGTATATTTGAAATAATATACTTTATTTAAAAATATTAAATAAAACTATATACAAAAATATATTTATTTTATTCAAAAAAAATTAAATTCTTTAAATTTGAAAAATCATAAGCCACATCTTTTTTTTTTTTTTTCTTCTTTATTTACTCCTCAGTTCATTTAATTGTCATTGTAGTGGTAACTGAATAAAAGTCACACTCTTTACAGAGTTTGTTTTTTCCTTCGCTTAGAAACCTGATGATGGCTATTTCGTCATAAAAAAGAAACCTGTCTGATGGTTGGAGCCACAACATAATGAATTCATAGGAGATTAGCTTATCAATAAAATTGCTGAAAAGTATTCAACTCTTTGTCCAAGACTAATTTTACTCAAATCTATTTCAATTTACGTATCATTTTGGATTGCTTTATTTTATTTTATTTTATTTCCCTATAAAAAAAGATTTTTGGTCCTTTTTTAAGTTTTTCTTATTAGATTTTTTATCTTTTATCTTATACCTTTTGATTTTTAGTCCTCTATATTTAAGAAATATCATTTTTTAGTCCTATAACCTGCTATAGAAGGTAACTATATAAATTTAATTTTAACACCTTTTTTTTTTTTTTTTTCTAAATTGAGAGAACACTATTTTTTTTTTCAATCACAAATTTGTATTCTTCATCTAACATGCCTAAATTAATATTAATAAATAAATAAAATTATTTTTCATCCCAATATGTGGGTTAAAGTTTTGGGTTAAACATTAATATTAAAAATTTGGGCATCCCAAACTTAGACATTAATAAAGAATAATGTATTGTTTAATTATTAATATCAATTTAGTGTACTCTCAGTTAAAAAAAAAATGTTGGTGTTAAAGATGAATTTTAATTAAGAAAATAAAAAGTTATATGTTGTAGCAAGTAAGAGGACTAAAAATTGAAATGTGAAAGATAAATGATGAAAATTCCAATAAGGTATATATAAAGTATAAAAACACTTGTTTTCCTTAATTTTTATATTGGATTGCTTTGTATAAATTAAGAAAATATGAGAAGGCATATGCAATTGTGCATCAGCCCACAAAAGGCCAAAGGCGTACGTGTGTTTCCTTTTCCGTAAAATACAATGAACCTGAATTAGAGTTAGCTTTCAATTTTAATTTGATATAAAAACCTGATTTTAATACAATGTAAGGATTTAATTTCGAAAAATTAAAGTTTAGAAACAAAATTGAAAGACCCTTTTTCGTATTATATGTCATTTCAGACGGTTATAATACTGTTATGTTGGGTTCATGAATCCACGTTTTAATAATGGGCGAGTGATGATGGTACACGTGGCCTCTAACCTCTTATGTAAGGAAAAAGACAATGTTGGATTAGATATATGTAGGAATAAAAGTTCAGCTTTGATATGGAAATATCGGATCTTAATCTACGGAAATATTGATGGAAATATCAGTATCAGTATAAATATGTTATTTATTAATTTATTTTTAATATTTATTGATATTTTCCCAATATTTCATTAATATTTACCGATATTTTTTGAATATTTCATCGATTTTCCTATAAATTGATTCATGAAGCCATCGATATCGAAATTGATACTGATATTTATATTTATCGATATTTTACCCATTTTTGATAAAATTTCTTGTTTCTATACCGATTATGTGAAAAATGAAATTATCGAAAATATATTGTTACAACCCATTTTTGTATCAATCATGTGAAAAAAATGAAAATATTGAAAAATATCGTATATTTCAGGATATTTTCATCATTGAGTGTGGGTACTGATGAACGGTATTTAATAATAACCAGGGTGTATTAATTATTGTTCATTGAATTTTTTAATATAAACTTATTGTTCATGGTACCAAAAATATGCAATAATAACGCTTACATTTATAGTCTTTTGTTTGAATCGTTATCCCTATGCTTTCTTATTTTGATTGAATTATCATTTACTTCTTAGAAGCATAAACTCAATTAATGCTTTGAACTTTTGATAGACACTTAATCTTTATGTTGTTCAAGTTCATTTATATTTATGATCATATATTTGTACTAGATAGAGAAAATATCCTTTTGATTTGAGTTATATAGCTCATAGTACTAGAAACTATTTTTACTACATTAAAAATTATAGATTATACGTTATTTTTACTGCACCTAATATAAAACAAATAATTGTTGAATAAAGTTATTCGCCAAAATTAGATCATGTGGATAATCAATTTTTTTTTAATAAAAAAGTTGGGTTATTAAAAAAACTAATAATTTTTTAATGCGAAAATTTTTTTTTAGCTTTCACAAGATTTTCCAAGAAAAACACCCCAACAAGAAAACACAGATGAAGAAAAACCAAAACTATTGCGAGTCATTTCTCTCGAATTTTATTTTGTTTTATTGGAGAAAATGAAGCCAGAAGGCAATACAGAGAAATATTTATATAGTTTTTAGGGAAATAAAATAGATTAATAATCATAGATTATATGTGCAACTATATGTGTAATATAATTATCTTTTATCACACGATAGCGTTCATTCGTGAAATAAATATAAAATAAAATGATAAAAGAAAAAATTGAGGCTGCAGCTTAACTAAGTTGTAAAATTGAAGACGAGAAATCAATATGTTAAGGTATTTCAGCTATAAGTTCTAGGTATCCCTTGTATCAATTATCTCTATATTAATGCAATGTCTTTCTTTCAATCCATCTTGCAATTATTATACTTAGTATAACAATATACTAACAATATATTCTGTTAAATTGAATCGTCTTTTAAACTTAGTTGGATTAGTATATGATCGTTAACTAATCTTATTTAATCGAATAACCTAGAACAGACTCTCTAAATTTAATTTGTCAAATCCATTAATTATCATGACGAAATGATAGACTAAACTTTGAATACACAAGTTCGATTGGATAATACTAATCAAGGATAAAAATATCGGTATCGGTAGAAATATCGGTACCTTGATTTTACGGAAATATCAACGGATATATCGATTTCGGTGGAAATATCGGTTTTTTTACGCAAAAAATTTAAAAACTTTGTAAAAAAAATTGAAAAGTATATATAGTACGTTACATAATATTATAAGTAACATTAATACATATATTGAACTTACATTTCAAATAAAAAGATATGTTTTATATCTGAACTTATTTATATTTTATATTTTTGGAAAAAAACCAAATATTTTTAGCATATTCAAGTCAAGATAGCCTCCAGTTTTGAATGGCTCTTGGACCCACCCTTATAAACGTGTTTGACCAATTACTTCCAAGTTCCAACATTTCATTTTCTCTCTATTGTTTTTTTCCCTCACATTGAGGAGAGGGAGTGTGTGTATGAGTAATTTTTCTTGCTTAAGAGAGAAAATTCCCCACATGCCAGCTTCAATCCAGGAGAGTCACCATCACGCGCCGCCGCAGTTGTTGAGCCGGAGCCAGCGGCGACTTCTCTTCTTCTTCCTGAAATGTGTGATCATAGTAATCGTGATGTCCCTTTTCCTCTTCTTCCTCGGATTCGCCGCCATTGTCCTCCTCCACTTCCTCTTTAAAAACTATTTTTACACAGTATTCTCGGCGATTTTTTGGCGATAAATCCGATTTATCACCGATATTGAGCAAAAAAAAGCCACTGTTTGGCGACTTCAAATTTTCTCCGATTTTCGCCGATTTTTCTCTGATTTTTCGCCGATTTTTTGTCGAAAAAAAAAAACTTGCATAATCTCTTTTGGCCCCCTTGATTTGCCGTTATTTCGCCGATTTTTTGGCGAAATTTCCCGATTTTTTTGTCACTAATACTAATACCAAATTCATGCTACCCTAGAAATGCACAACCTCTAATTTACTACTTATGAAAATCAAATCATGATTTAAAATTCTAGCAATCAATTATCAATTACTCAACCTAGGTAATCAATAATTGAAAACATGTCAATCAAATAGCACAAATAATTCCAACAAAAAAAATTAAAAAAACGTTACACGATTAATCAAGAAATAATTAAGCACTCGGGTTCAAATATCCATTCTAACAAGATTGAACACATCTAGCCTTTTATCCTTGCCTGAAACTCTTCAATTGCCATGATAAAATAAAGAAAAACTAATCTAAAATGATCTTTAATGCCTTCAGAGCTTCGAATTCGTCGCCTACATGATTTCTAACTCTTACGGTACTGAACAATGATCTCTACGGAAATGTATGGTAGCGTTTTTAACCCCAAGAGATGAGTCGAAACCCTTTTTGGGCAAAAATTATGCTTCAAAATCTCGTTGAGTACAAGGTGGGCCTGTAGCGGCCCTGTTAGTGCCACGAGCTTTAGTGCTTGGTATGCAACTTTGCAACTAAGCAATGGAAGAGGATTGAATTGAGAGTGTTTGATGCACATGCACCTTTATTCCTGCTACAGTTGTTTCAAATCCTAATATTAAGGAATCACGATTCCTCAGGTTTTCCTAAGGAATGACTTTCATTTCACAATTCTATTTTCTAAAACAAAAAATTAATTAAGTTGATTCTATTCCTAAAGAATTTTGGTAAACCAAACAACACAAATTTAAAAAGAATATTCATTCCATTCCTCACTGATATCATTACCATTCTTTTTCTCATTCCATAAAATATACCAAGCGGCCCCTTAATCTTGTTTTGAGGCCATCAAGTACCCACAAACACGGTCCTTGGTCCAAAAATACTAAAAAAATCCTTGAAATTAACATGCAAAAAATATTTGGAGTAATTTGACACCAAACCTACGGTGGATATGAAAAATGCATAAAAACTGATGTTTAACTACTAGAAACAATCAATGTTTTCAACCTATCAATAACCACGACCAATACTTGAAAATATCGATTAATTCTTTATTATATATGTGAAATTTTATAGCGTAAATCAATTGCATGTAGTTTACACACTTAACTAATATATATATTACAAATCAATGATAATTACATATCTTGAGTTTAACGTCAACTTAGCCGGCCTAATTTTAGAGTTAATTTAATGGCTTCAAATTGGACAAAGGTACACTTCATTCATGCATGTCCCATGTAAATATATAAATACCCAAACCTTATATATACACATACAAAATATGAGATTGAAACACAATTAAAAAAAAAAAAAAAAAAACGATTCATGCAATTTCTTTCTACCTATATAAATAAAATGGTTGCTTTTCAAGATCTTATAGTTCCCATTTTCCCATTCATTTTCGCCATCGTCTTTCTATACAGATGGCGGCGGTCCGGTGCAACTTCCACTCCCCGGAAAAGGCTGCCACCATCTCCAGGAAAGCTTCCGATAATCGGAAACCTTCATCAGCTGGGCGCGTGTCCTCACCGATCACTCCATTCTTTATCCAAGCGTTATGGCCCACTGCTGTTACTTCATTTTGGCAACGTGCCAGTGCTCGTGGCATCATCGGCCGATGCAGCGCGTGAGATCATGAAAAACCAAGACTTGATATTTGCAAACAGGCCCAAACTAAGCATCCCTGACAGACTAATTTACGGATCCAGGGATATTGCGTTTTCGCCTTATGGCGAGTATTGGAGGCAAGTGAGAAGCTTATGTGTTCTCCATCTACTGAGTAACAAAAGGGTTCAATCTTATCGTCGTGTGAGAGAAGAAGAGACGTCTCTCATGGTCGAGAAGATCAGGAAATCTTCATCGGTTGTAAACTTGAGCGATGTTTTGTTGTCGTTGACGAATGATGTAGTTTGCAGGGTGGCTTTGGGGAAGAAGTATGGGGAATACGATGAAGCCAAAGAGGTGAAGAAGTTTATGGGGGATTTCCAGGTGTTGTTAGGTACTTTGCCTGTGGGGGACTATATTCCGTGGTTGGGTTGGATTAATCGTGTGAATGGATTGGATGGTAAAGTTAGAAGAGTTGCTAAACATTACAATGAGTTTTTGGTGAGAGTGCTTCAAGAACATAGAGATGATTATGAGAAGAAAGAAGAGAAGATTGGTGGTGATGATTCAGTGTTGGATTTGGTGGATCTATTGCTTCAACTTCAAAGAGACAATAGGGATGCAGAACCTCTAGAAGATGAAACTATCAAAGCTTTGATTTTGGTAAGATTTCTTTTATCCCATCCTCATGTTCTAAGAAAGTTTTGCTTCATGATAATTTTCCTGTGAAAAGATTATAAAATCGGGCATGTTTTCAATTTTAGTCACTTGTTGTAAAAAGAAAATTTGCTTTTTAGCACTCCCAACTTAAATTTCATTATTTTTTAGTCAATAACTAATTTTTGGATACATTTATCTTCTTTTTGCCTGTAAAATTTCTAAATATCAATTTGTACCATCAAAACCTTGATCATTTTATCATATCCAACACCAACAGAACCACATATTGTTCTATTTAAATACACACACTACACTGTCATTTCTAGCAACTTGTGGTAGAAAAAGTTATTTTTTAATTTGAGGAAATTGTCGATTTGGACCCACATATCACATGGTAATTTCATTTTAAAATCTCATGACAGGACATGTTTGGTGCTGGAACTGATACCACAGCTTCTGCTTTGGAGTGGACAATAGCAGAGCTGATAAGAAATCCAAGAAGCATGAAAATCTTGCAGAATGAAGTGAGAGAAGTAGGCAGAAACAAGAGAGAGATAGAGGAGGATGACTTGGAGAAAATGCCGTATTTGAAAGCAGTGATCAAAGAAGGTCTAAGGCTACATTCACCGGCGCCATTACTCGTCCCTCGAGAATCCACTCAAGACACGAAGCTACTAGGCTACGACATCGCCTCCAACACACAAGTGATGATCAATGCTTGGGCCATTTGCAGAGACCCATCGTTGTGGGAAAATCCAGAAGAGTTTAGGCCAGAGAGGTTCTTGGACTCAAATGTAGACTTCAAAGGGCTTCATTTTGAGTTCATCCCGTTTGGTGCTGGTCGAAGGGGCTGCCCTGGGGTGGGGTTCGCCATGGCAGTTGATGAGCTTGTATTAGCTAAGTTGGTCCACAACTTCAACTTTGCATTGCCTAATGGAGAAAGAGAAGAGGATTTGGATGTGACTGAAGCCTATGGAATCACTCTGCATAAAAAGTCTCCCTTGCTTGTAGTCGCCACTTCACATACTTATTAGTTCATTGCTATTTTTCAGATGTATCCTGTAGCGCCCCGAATAAAAAACGAAGCATAATTGATTGCTTAAATATTAAACCCTTAATTGATTTATTATGTGCGTTAATCTTGACTGTTACATTTAATTACGTGCGTTTCAGATACGTGTTTAATGCATGATTTAGATGGACATATTTTTCTAGACATGGAACATAGAACATTTTTATACCATTAGATGCGTAACGGAAAAACGAGAAGATAGAAACGAACTAGAGGTCAATCGGAGACCCGTAGCTCAAATGGCGAAGAAAAGGGTAAAATCTTGATGAACGATAAAAAATAAAAAGAATATTTTAATGAACGATAACTTAGATATTTTTGGTAAATAGTAACTTTCCAACGATAAATAGTAACTTTCTAAAATCTATAAATATGGGCTCATTCGATTCAAAAATTATCGTTTTTCCGAACGAGCCGAAAACGATGAAAACAAGTAAGTCTCTCCTCCCTTCTCTTCTTTGTTTTCTGTCTCCGGCGGGAGGCCATCGGCGCCGCCGCCGCCGTCGCCGGTTGGAAAATTTCAAACTTATCGATTTTGGCCAATTTTCGCACAAATCGTAGGTCTCAACGAGACGAGTCTAGGACAGTTTCCGGAATTCAAATCCGATGTCTTGTTCGCTGGGAAACGGTGAAAAACCACCTCCAAACCCTAAACCCTAGTTTATCACCCTTTCTCTCTCCTCTGATTTCTCTCTCTCTCTCTCTCTCTTTCTCGCCGGAGCAGGCGCCGGAGAGGCTACCAGAGGTGTGGGGAAGTCGCTGGAGGGGCGGCGCCACCGTGGGTGGTGGCGCCGGAGCTGAAACGGGTGGTGGAAAGGTGGTGGTTGTAAGGTATTTTGTGTGTTTTATTGAAATTTGGGGGCTGTTTTGGGGTACTGTTCATGTCGGAATCCGGCAAAGGGTGGCCGGAGATGGTGGTCGCCGGAGCAGGGTTGCCGGAGGACCAGGTGGCGGCGGCGGCGCCGCCGCAGCTGGTGGCTGCTGGAAGTTGCTTGGGAGTCATGCTGCTGGGCGCGCAGGCGGCGGGAGACGCCGGGAGCTGGGCGTGCACTGTGCGCGCGCCAGGTGACAGGAGCGAGTGCGTGCGCGTGGTGCCGGGTGACGGGAGCGAGTGCGCGGCGCCGGGAGACAGGTGCGCAAGCGACGCCGTGTTTTCGATACGAATCCCGTTTTTTTTCCATGGTACGTTATCATCGAGTTGTTGCTAACAAGATGTCGCTGACCGGGGGTCGTGGGTCCCGGTCAAAGTCAACCTTTTGACCAAAATTACCAAAATACCCCTTAACCTTAAAGCGCTCCGTTCGAGCTCATTCTTTTTCCGTAGCGACCCAAATTTCATTCTCTTTCATCTTAGCCTTATAAACTGAACATCCACTCTCGTTTCTTCAACCTCAATCTTTAGATCTCTCGATCTGTCGCGTCTTTAACGATCATTCCTTCTCTGGATTCATTTATAGCTTTAATTTTATTTATTAAAGATTTAAGAAACACCGTAAATTGTGTAGGCTACCAGTTGGATCGAGCGTTGAGATACTTGACACTTGTTACACACTACTCACGTGGTAACCACCGAACAAGGTGGGGGTAGTTTCTAACTCTTTATCTGTTTACAGTTTTCCCTATTCCAAGCATGATTGAGGAATACTAAATGTTGTGATTATATGCTGTGTGTGGAGGTAAATTCTAAACCTCTATGTGTTTACTGTTTTCCCTATTAGATATATGAACTGTTGTGAATATTGTGTGCATATTTATATCTTGGGGATGGATTTGGTGGTCCGTAAATACACCAGGACATGTTGTGTCATATATGTGATGTGTTTATTTGCTGAACTTATATATGATTGATTCGTGTATCTACTTAATGTATTAAAACATGGAAATTATTTCCACAAGTGATTCAACGCACTTACTCCCCCACCTGTACTCACACTACAAGAGATGAAGAAAGTCAAGATGCGTAGAGAGGATGGTGCCATATCAAGCTTCTCCTTTTTGCTTTCAAAACTTAATGTTCAAACGATGTTTTATATAATTTCACGTTTTGTAAAAAAGTATATCGTCCTTTTCTGTAAATGGATCCTGATGTATTTTCCGCTGCTATGTTAAATGTTTTATTTCGGCTAGAAGGTGAGGATTTGTATATGTAAAATCTTATCTTTAAATAGTTTCAAAGGTTTCTGTTTTATATCATGCACGTCTTTTCCCCTTCTTTCTTCACGCTCACAAAGAAAACTCTGATAATTTTTATGAAAGAAAACGGGGCGTGACATATCCTATATGTTTTGAAAATTTCCATCATTTAATCTTATGTTATATTTCGTATAAAATCTTTTATTCCGTAATAATCATCATGTGTCGCGAGTGAAAAGCTATGCTTTAAATTTACGATTGTAATAGAATTGTAATCTTAAATACCTTTTCATATAATACTAGATCCATAATTAGGCTTTGAAAGAATTTGAGGTCCTATTTTTCAATTCAAAACACTCTTCAGAAAATAAATCGAGTATCAGACGAAAGGTGTGGTATAAAGTGTTGAATACTTCACACAACACTTCAGAAAATTATACGCAGCGAAAATATAAGAAGAATATGAAACAGGGACACAAAATTTTCTACATAAGCTTATGCTTGTTCTGCGCTCTCATGAGCAAAAATTCACTAAAAGAAAGTTATTACAGAGGTACATATTCGTATATGAAATTCGAACTTCCACAAACAAAGCATCCCTCGATATATAAGAACTCGAGTTTCTTTGGGTAGTCTAAACAAACACAACAACACATAAACCAAATCCTAAACTGCACTTTAGCCAAATGTTTTTAAGAAAAAGGAAAACAATTCATTTTTGGTCTTTGCCCTAGAGGTCGTGTCCGATTTTGATCCTGCTCATTTTCAATTTTAGTCCTATAATAGAAAATTTTGTCCAATTTCATTCAATTTTTCACCAAAATTTGTATTTTCTGATAGTTTTCGCGCGGTGAGTGAGATACATACACACTCAATTTCATTATTTCTGATCAGTCACACTAACGTGACAATTCATTTTTCATTATTTTGCAAATAAAATGTCACATCATTTAATGAATTAAAAAAATAAAAATAATTATATGAATTAAAAATAATAGAATTAAAGAAAAACTAAATTACTCCACCTTTAACAAAAATGGGAAATTCCTCAAATCCTTAAATCCCCAAACCAACACAAGAACCCTACTCCCAAAATATAATTTATATTAAATTGATTTGTAATAAATTAGTTTTCTAATATTTTATTCATAAAATTAAGAAAATAAAGGAATCTTAATTTTATGAAATGAATTAATTATATTTTTCTTTCTTTCGTTCTTTTCTCATATAAATTTAGACAAATCGGATGAAGATTGTTCCAAAATTGCACTAACTTGTCTTATTTATCCAAAATATAAATATATAATTAAATATAAATAAGTCTATAAATAAAAGAAAAAAAATGGAATTTCGTCTTGAATTGAGAACTCAATCTAATTTGAAGTCTTCAATTGAGAAAAAAAATATTAATTTGAGCCCCTAATTGAGAAATTTCAAAATTTGTGCCAATAATTGAGAACTAATATATAAATTGTGGTTTGTTATGGAATTTATCCTATCAAAATTAGATTTTGATTTTCCGATTCAAATCAACTAACATACCATTTTTGAGAGAAATATTGAAAATAATTTAATTTAAAGTACATAAAACAATTGATAATTGATCTTTGCAGGAAAGCTATGTCCAATTTATTTGATGTGCTCCCTTTGGTCCCAAATTTTATGTCACATGCAAATTTAATATATGTGGACATAAATAAGTATAACAAATACTGGAAATATCGATTAAATCTTTGTTATATATGCGAATCTCTTTTGATTGTAGATCAATTGTTGATTAACATACTCACAATTGTAATATCCAAAGACTGGAAAAATATCTTCTAATTTTAGGGTTGATGTCATCAACGATATTCCAAAACTGTACGGTCTACTGCACCTTACAGTTTTATTTTCCCCTTCAAAATACACAATGAATAGTCTATTTTGCAATCTAAGATTTAATCCTAACCAATTTTGTGCCCACAATTTTATATATATATACACTAGTTGAGAACACGTGCGTTGCACGTGGAAAGACAAATTTTTTAGACCTATTATTTGGTTGAATTTGTGGTTTTTTTTCCCTTCACTTGTTCTTTAATATTTTGTTGAAGTGTATACAAATTACTTAACATTTGATTATTATAAATTAATGTTTTTTCAATTTAAAATAGGTATCATAACAATGATAATTTGTTAAGAAAAATATCATGAGATCCTAGAAATTGTGTGTGGTTAAGTATAATTCAATGTGAAGTCCAAATATACCGAAAATATTGTTTTGGGAGTCGTCAAAAAAATATTAAAAAATATTATTGTATTCGATTATAAATTCTAATTCCTCTATTCCTATAGATTAAAATATTAATAAAAATAATAAGAATCGAATTTCTGAAACGAAAAATTATAATTCTAACTAACTAAAAGTAACCAAAACATGTTTGATCTACAATTAAAATCAAAGAATGTTAAACAAATATAGTCAAAACATGTAATTTTTTCAAGAAGAGTTTGAAATGTAAAGGACTCTTGCCTTTTTAATCAAAAAAATAAAATAAAATATATATTGAATTATGTTACTATCCTTAATAAATAAAGAGTTTTCTTTAATTAGAATTCTAATTTAATTTGATTTGATTTAATTATTTAGGAGGGTTAAGATTGACATTATAAAAAATGGATGAAACATCCATACTTGATATAATTTATTTTCTTTCTTTTTTTTACATATTAAATTAAGAATTATGTTATTTGCAATTTGTGATTTGGATGGACTCTATTAAATTGAATAAGATTTTGAAAAGCTTTTCAATGATATATTATAAGTATATAAAAAAAATTATAAATTACAAAATCCTATCCAAGGATGAAAATATCCCGATACACGTGCAATATATCCGTATTTTGAAGGTTGCGATATGTATATGGGGGTAAAAAAAAATTTCCGGGATATCTCGGATATATCGCAAATATCCATATCCGTATCCATATCCGTCCATCTCAGTGTAAAATTGAAAAAATATCGAGAAATATCGCGGATATATCGCAAAATATCGGGATATATCCAAAATATCGCAAAATTTTTCAACGAAGGAAATCCGAATCCAAAAGTAGCAGCTATGGTTCGTGAGAGTGGTGTTGATGTGAATCAGGTGTTGCAACAAGAAGTTGGTAGTACCACTTTTGGTTCAGAGTCTTCAGACTCAACTGATGATGAAGGAATGGTGGAAACAGTGATGGTGGTAATGGCGGACCAAACCAAGTAGATTATTTTTCAAATCAAAGATCATTGAGTCCATTCACAGGTGAGGATGAGTTCACTCATATAACATAAGACACGGATCATGGATCAAGAGAAGGAGGTCCGGGTATAGGTGCAATCGGAAATGATTATACAAGGATACATACTTGGCATGAAGATGAAATCTCAAATGTTGATATAGATCAATCACTTTCAAATGAGCTTTGACTCAATAGGTATGGACACCAACCAAAATGACATGTTTCAAGAATTATATACCCATGTACCATGACACATACGAGAGTTTATAGTTTGATTGGAGTATTCAAAATGTATTTAATTATACACTCCCTCAAATGTCCTATGGAAGCATATACCAACAAAATGATGATTGACTCAATCCACACTATCCAATTTATGGTGAAACCATTGGAAGAGATAGAGTAACGTACCAAACAACATGTGCATAATTATATTCATAATTACTCAAATGTGATGAGTTGGTACCAATATTGTTTGGACAAAGATAACATTGCACCTGTTATTTTTGAACCTTATAGATCATTATTTTGGCTCTAGTGATTTGGTTATATCAATCAGTTTTGAATAAATCTCAATTTTCGTAACGTTTTTGTATGTTTATTATTTATATGTATGTTGTAAACATGTCATTTTGTTGAGATTTAAAATTAAATATATGCATTTTTGGATGTTATAATAGTCTATAAAATCTTATGTAAAATTTCCAATTTTTTAATAGAGTTTCCATAATTTTTTTAATTTTTTTTCGATATCGATATATTCATCGATATATCCGTAAAATCAAAGCGATATGAACATTTTCATCCTTGATCCTATCTAATCAGCTTGATTCGAGAAGAAAATAATCCCAATGATGGATGAAGATATATTTGAAAAGCGGATATTACAAAATTCTCACATAGTTTTATAATTGTTTGTATGTAGTGTACGTAGTTAAATATTTTGTAGTGAAAATGCCTTTAACTACCTATTTTTATATAAAGATTTACTTTTCTACCATATTATAATAAACAACTTTCTACCTATTTTTGTAGGATTAAAATGTATAAATTACCCTAAGTGTGGTATAAATTTTACCCTAAAATAGGTAAAAATGTTATTTTTTATAATGAGTTTTTTGGGAATGTGAATAATGATTTTGCCAAGAAAAAAAAAGTAGAAAAGTTATCTTTTATGCATATGGGTAGAAAAGCATAGAAAATGGGAAATTTTTTTTTATTTTTCTTAAATAGAGATGTTAAATCAAAAAGTCTGTTGGAAACGTGTCGTTCTACCTATTTAGATCGAGCATTATGTGTTCAATTTCTACAAGTCGAATGCTTACAAGGATGTTCAACAATCTACGACCCAACACAATCTGTTTGAATACAAATAGTTGAATTTTCCTTCTTTGGCTTAACACCGTAGTCGAACAGACTGCTAAATGTTCGACCAACCAGAATCGAAAACGAAAACTTCCAATTAAATTTCTCCTTAAAATTCCTCCAAACAAATGGAATAAAAAAAAATTCACGAACTGGACTATAAACAGTTGAAAGGTAATTTATGATATATAGTAAATTAAAATTTAAAAATTTTAATAGTAAATTTATTGATAGTGATTGGATAAATAAAATTTAGAAATTTATTATTTTCATTTTAAATTATTTTTTACATAATATGAATGAATTTTGAATTTATCTCCATTTGAATTGATTTAAAATCTATTAATTTCAAATACAATATTTAAAATCTCTATTCAAATGAAGTCATTAAATTTTTAGATAAAGATAAGTAAATATTGATGGTTAACTTCTACTGTACATTGAATATTTTGTACTTAACATATTTTATTTAATATTATTGTACAGATAGTGTAGATTATATTCTGTAGGAAAAACCAAAAACCAAAATATCTAATGAGGGAAGTGGTACGTGTATATTCTAGAAGGGGAATGTTAGCAACCAAAGGTGAAGTTCAAAGTGTGATTTTGCGTGTCTAAATTGCATACAAAAATGTGATTTTACCCAAAAAAAAAAAAAAAAAATTACTGCATAGGATGTGAAGCAGCAAGCAAGGCATTTTGGAACATGGAGCAACGATGATTAACAACTACATATATCCATGTTCTTTGCACTAACAATATGCATACTTGACCAACACAGATTGTTGGATAGCCATAAATATAATCCCTCCAGAGAAGCTATTAAATTTAAAGGAGATGGCTTATTTGAGGATAAAAGTAAGACATTATACCACAATACAATCTTTGTCTGGCGAAGAAGTAGAGCATTGCAATGCATTGTTAATCAGCCTCGGAAAATGTCAACATTCCATACAGCACTATTTGCGACTTGAAAGAGGCAAGCATCACCTTCCTTGAGGCCATTCTCCACCACAAACTCCCTCCAACCATCTCCTATATACACCTGGCGTTTTCCTATGTGGCGTGAGACGGGCCATGCTTTCCCATTCTTCAGACAAATGGTCAAACCAGTGGTGCTGTTTGAAGGCAAGTTCTCTTTTGCAAAGGACAGCGGCAATCTCTGCAAGTGAGCATAATGGAGATGTATAGTTTTACAAATGGGATGCATTATGCGTAAACTAAAACAAGTATTCAGATGAATTACACTTACCAAATTGAACTCTGAAGAAACATACGTTGTATGCATCAGAGAAATGTAGAAAGGCCTACGGAGAGTGTGAGCAGAAGTGAAAGCTAATGCTTTTCGATAGGCCATCGATGTCTTCCTAGAAACTGCTCTTTGATATTTTCTTCTACCTGATCTATATTCTCCTGCAAATACGTATGCAAACCATAAATAGATTTTGGTTCCTTTATGGAACAAAATGAAAGATAGTCTCTTACCCATGTTCTGCTCTCCCGTATCAGAATCTTCAACCCTAACAGCTATTTCTTTTCCTCTACTGCTTGATCCATTATCTTCACCTCCAAAAACAGCATCAGATGGATAGTTTATCTCTGCACCGCTTGGTTCAAATATGTTAACGTCGAACTGGGAATTGCCATCGTACTCAAATACTAAGTGGTACCCAAAGCCTATTGAGTAGCGCTCTCTGAATTCTTGCCATCCTTTTTGAAACAGGGTGTAGTCATTACACTGAATTACTTCTACCTCTGACACTGATCCATTCGGAACTTTCAGCAAGACCGGGTTGTGCAGGTTATGTCCAAACATATTCATAAATGCAAGAGGGATTGCCTGTCGATAAAAACATCTATGTTAAAGAAGTTCAACACATAAAATCAGGATCTATACTGCTCATCTCCTCATTTTGTTCTTACAAACAGATTAGGAGTTTCTATTTTTCTAATAATTGTTTAACCATATAGTAATCTTCATCAACGGATTCAAAATCTCGATAAAGATAAAAGTCATCCCTCAATTTATGTCCACAAGAAAACAAAGCATCCGGATTTCAACCAAGTTAAAGACTTACATTTTCAAATTACAAAACTTTG
Source organism: Scutellaria galericulata (assembly GCA_946896805.1). Taxonomy (NCBI): domain Eukaryota; kingdom Viridiplantae; phylum Streptophyta; class Magnoliopsida; order Lamiales; family Lamiaceae; genus Scutellaria; species Scutellaria galericulata. Next base: position 1,914,828 of record OX335797.1, on the reverse strand, counting down.
GCCTTTGAAAATTCATAGATATTGCAGGACTATTCAACTTGGAAATAAAAATTACAATATACAACTAGTTTACATTACAGGTTGTATATCTCTTAAATAGGGACAGCTGATAGAATAGCCAAATTGTTTAAGGAAAAATTAGAAGTAGACAAAACAAAAGAAAATATTGATTATAGTCAAATTGACACTATTAACCTTAAGTGAGTGGGGGCCTCATTTGAGTTTTGAACCATTAATCCACCCCTGCACGACCTAACCCCTTGGAATGAATGACCCCCCCTGACCCCTGGGCATGACCCCTTGCACAACCCATGGTATGTCACTCTCACCTTAAGGGTGTTTTAGTCTAATCACATTAGAATGCCAAGATACATTATGGGCTACACAGATCACTCACACCACCCAAAAATTTCGGAAAAAATCGTCTCAAAAAAGAATGAATAATAGGCTTAACACTAAATCAAACTAAAAAACAGTGATCTGCAGTAAAATTGAAAAAGATGGAAAAAATATGAAAATAAGAAGAAATGGTCTGGTTTCCGTTGAAGAAGAGAAGTTACCAGAGTGTGAGCACGGGGTTCCGTTATTGTCCTGAAAAAATTAGGCGCATAGGAGAGATCGGCTTCTCGCCGGCGGCCACTTGTAGCCATCGCTCTACAGGAATGCCCTTCTCCCCAGTGGATTTGAAAGAAAGCAAAAGAAATAGAATTTTATTTTTACCCAACAATAAAAAAAGAGAGCAATAAAAGCAAAACAAATTCACCCACTTGAGCAAATTTACCCAGCAATATTTATGGGAAATGGACAAAAGAGAGGAGAAAAAGGACTCAAATAATTAGCGATTTGCCTGGTTAAATGTGCATTGATACAAACATTTCACGAATTTAGAAATTCTGGTTTTCAAGAGATGAAAAAGCACAACTGAAGAAAGGAAGGAAGAGTTACTCGCTTCATAAATGTCTTTTCGGGGCCTGAAAGAGGGCAGAGAATGATGCTCCAGCTTCCAATAGGATTTCCTTATGGTTGAGATGCATCTGTAGCGGGAAAGAGTTGGGTTCTTTACTGAGCTTTCGAGGTGGGTTTTGATGAAGTATTTGCTGGAGATTAAGGAATGCCATGATTTTGAAACGAACTTGAATTTCAACAGGGATTTCACTGGGAGTCTTGATAGGATTTCTACAATGATAGGTTCAGGAAATTAGGGGAATCGCAGAGGGATTCCAATGGCTTCCGAACTCACTGAGTCTGAGTCTGATTCAGAGTATGATGAGTCCGAGTCCGAGTATGATTCTGATTCGCTCGACATTGTTATGGCTTCCAAACACTCTGAATATGAATCTGTGTATGAGTCTGAGTCGCTCGAGGACTAAACTTATAATTCGAGTGAGTAATTATAAGCTTTATTCTAAGAAAATAAAATGCAATTATTTTTTCTCTTTAACCTTTTATCATTTTATTTTAGTACTTGTATTTTTCTAGAAAACATTATTCATCCCTCAAAAGTGAGTTTCACGTGCAGAATTTTCATGTTGTTTTTTCCAACTATAGCTACATGTCAGGATTCAAATGAAAACCAGTTTCCTGACTATAAAACCAAAAGCCAAACTAAAATTCAATACCAACAAAACTTTCTATGCACTTTTTTTCCAATAAAAAACTAATTAATTTTAAAAATGAACCAAAAAGAAATAATAATAATAATAATAATAATAATAATAATAATAATAATAATAATAATAATAAAATTAAAAATAAAAATAACCCTCAATCTATAAGCATGAAATCTAACACACATACCTTAATATCTTTTCTCAAGAATAATGTCAATGATAACTAAGACAAGAGCCACACCTAAAGTGAACTTATAGTTCAAGGCTGAAGATGCCTCAGCAGTATGAATCTTGGTGTCTAAGGACAATGCTTGACCTGAAGAAGTTGCCTCTGACTTTTTCTGGCTCTTTCTTTTGGAATGAGTGGATGGTAATTTTTAAAATTAATTAGTTTATTATTGGAAGAAAGTGCATGGAAAGCTTTGCTGATATTGAATTTTAGTTTGAGTTTTGGTTTTTTAGTCAGAAAACTGGTTTTCATTTGAATCCTGACATGTAGCAGCTTTCATGTTAAATATTTCGAGCATTATATCTCAACCCTCTATCTGGTTTAACAATAGTGGATCTTTGAGGCAGAGGGTTAAAGGGTTGCTCATATTTAGAAAGGTTAATAGGTTATTGATTGAAAGATTATTTTAATGGATGATTTCTATGCTCATTTTCCTGATTGCATTATTTTTAGTTGTCTCTTGTAATATATCATTGAAACAAATTAAGTTAAATTAGTCATTAAATTTTAAAGAATTGGATGTATATTAATTTTCATATAAATCGGTATTATTCAAAAATATGCTTATAATATATCATTGAAAAACTCTTTAAATATATAAGAAGAGTTTGAAATATAAAGGACTTGTTTTTTTAAGAAAAATAATCAAAACATGTAATTTTTTTAAGATTACAAAAGAAAAATAATCAAAACATGTAATTTTTTTAAGAAGAGTTTGAAATATAAAGGACTTGTTTTTTATAATCAAATAGAAAAATAAAATAAATATTAAATTACGTTATTATCCCAAATAAAGAGTTTTCTTTCATTATGACTCTAATTTAATTTGATTTGATTTAATTTAATTATGTAGGAGAGTTAAAATAGGCATTAATATATATATATATATATATATATATATATATATATATATATATATATATATATATATATATATATATATAAAAGTAGCAATAGGCAACAAATTAATTTAATGGCTTAAAATTGGAGAAAGCTACCATTCACGATTCATGCATGTAATATATTCTATTAAATATATACCTAAACCTTATATGGAGACATCAAATACGAGATTGAAACGCAATAAAAAATATTCGTGCATTTTATAAATAAAATGCTAAATTTTAAAGATCTTAAAGTTCCTATTTTTCCGTTCATTTTCGTCATCGTCTTTTCTTACAGATGGCGGCGATCCATTGCAGCTTCCACTCCCCGGAAAAAGCTGCCGCCATCTCCAAGAAAGCTTCAGATAATCGGAAACCTTCACCAGCTGGGCGCGTGTCCTCACCGATTGCTCCATTCTTTATCTAAGCGTTATGGCCCACTTATGTTACTTCATTTTGGCAACATGCCGGTGCTCGTGGCCTCATCGGCCGATGCAGCGCGTGAGATCACGAAAAACCAGGACTTGATATTTGCAAACAGGCCCAAACTAAGTATTCCTGACGGGCTAATGTACGGATCCAGGGACATTGCATTTGCGCCTTATGGCGAGTATTGGAGGCAAGCATGGTTCGCAAAAACGCCTGTTACGGCCGTTATAACGGCGTTACGTAACGGTAACGGCCATCTCCGCGTCACTGATTCGGTAAAAAACGGTGGTCTACGTTATTGGGTATGATATCGACGTGATAACGCCCGTAACGCCGTTACGTGGCATGATAACAGCCATAACGGCGCGATAACGGCGGTAACGGCGTTATAACGGCAAAAAAGCTTTAATCAAGTTGTGAAAATGTATAGAAATATCAGTCCACTTTGCAGATTTTTATAAAAATATATACTTGGAGTTTTTCAAAACTGTTTCGGTATGTTATACTATATGAAATTTTGAGTCTATGATTAAAATTTGGTAATATTTGGAGTAGTTTATGAATTATGATGATTTTTCAAAAATAATCCAGTTTGAGTTGTTATTATGCAGTTTCAGACCTTAGAAAATTAATTATATAAAATCACTCCATTATACGTTTTCAAAACTCTTTTACTATGTTTTAGTACATGATGTTATAAGTCTAAATTATTAATTTCACAAGGTTTCAGGAAATATACAATTTACGGTGAATTTTTTAACACAGATTGGTTTTAGAGCATTTTCGAATTTTTTTTGATTATATTAAATAATTTATTAAAGCTTTTGTGATTTGAACATATTACTAACTTCAAGCCGTTAAATTTTGAAACTGATATTATGTGATTAAATGTGTGCTTATGTGTGATCGTCATGATCAAGAACTATCGTCACACACAACACGATATGTTGATCGAGATTTATCCAATGCATATCATGAGTATCCACGTAAACAACCTAGGTCTCATCTAACCCATTATGATTATTCACATCTTCCTATTTATCCTGAAAAGGAAGATAATGATGATTTTGAACCACCTCGGCATTCCACGTGATATTAATTATGTATGTAATTGTATATTTTATATGTTAATTCTAGTTTCTAATATATTTTTTTTTATGTTAATTTAGTAAAAACATAATATAAATAATGTTCATGAAGTTCTAGAAATTTTAGAGTTTTTTTTTTTTTTAAATTGTCCGTTACGACCGTTATAACGCCGCGTTTTGGCAATGTAACCTTAACAGTGGTGTCCGCGACGATGACCGCGACCGTTACTGCTAACCATATGTGTTCTCCATCTACTGAGTAACAAAAGGGTTCAATCTTATCGTCGTGTGAGAGAAGAAGAGTCGTCTCTTATGGTCGAGAAGATCAGGAAATCTTCATCGGTTGTAAACTTGAGTGATTTTTTGTTGTGGTTGACGAATGATGTAGTTTGCAGGGTGGCTTTGGGGAAGAAGTATGGGGAATATGATGAAGCAAAAGAGGTGAAGAAGTTTATGGGGGATTTCCAGGTGTTATTAGGTACTTCGCCTATCGGGGACTATATTCCGTGGTTGGGTTGGATTAATCGTGTGAATGGATTGGATGGTAAAGTTAGAAGAATTGCTAAACATTACAATGAGTTTTTTGGTGAGAGTGCTTCAAGAACATAGAGATGATCGTGAGAAGAAACCGGAGAAGATTGGTGGTGGTGATTCAGTGTTGGATTTGGTGGATGTATTGCTTCAACTTCATAGAGACAATAGGGATGCAGTACCTCTGGAAGATGAAATTATCAAAGATTTGATTGTGGTAATATTTTTTCATCCTATCCTTATTCCTCATGTGCTAAGAACTTTTTCACGTAACAAACTCATTCTTAACCATCTTTATTTATAAACATTATTTTAGTTATTAAATTTTGTTATTTTTTAATTAAGAGAAATGATTTTTGCTCAACTATACCCATTTAACATTTGTGGTGTGATATGATGATACGAACTATATTAATAATGGTATGTGATTATATTATGATGGTACATGCGACATTAATTAATAGTGGTACGTGATTATATTATGGTGGTACGGGGTGTATTATGGTGGTATGAACAACCTTATTAATGGTACGGGTGAAATGTGATAGTACGGACTGGTACGTGGTTAATTTTATTAAGGATACAATAGTAAAAAAAAAATTATTCTCGAGTAAAAAAAAAATTTCACACCCTTAATTAAGAAATGACGTTTCTTTCCATAGTAGGGTACTTATAATTTCATCCATAATTTTCTAGTGAATGGATTATAAAATCTGGCATGTTTGCAATTTTCGTCATTTGTAGTTTTGTAAAAAGAAAATTAAATTGCTTTTTACTCCCAACTTAAAATTCATTATTTTTTAGTCAATAACTTATTTTTGAACATATTTCTCTCTTTTTGCCTGTAAAATTTATAAATATCAATTTATACCATCAAAACCTCGATCATTCTATCATCCAACACCAACAGAACCACATTGTTCTATTTATATATACGAGACACTTTCATTTCTATAGCCACTTATGGTAGAAATGTTATTTTTTAATTTGAGGAAATTGTCGATTTGGTCCAACAAATCACATGGTCATTTCATTTTATAATCTCATGACAGGACATGATTGCTAAAATCAAAATCAGAAGTTCATGGATCCTTTCTTCATTTCAAAATTAGATCATGTGGATAATCAATTTTTTTTTTTTAAATAAAAAAGTTGGGTTATTAAAAAAACTAATAATTTTTTAATGCGAAAAAAAAATTAGCTTTCACAAGATTTTCCAAGAAAAACACCCCAACAAGAAAACACAGATGAAGAAAAACCAAAACTATTGCGAGTCATTTCTCTCGAATTTTATTTCATTTTATTGGAGAAAATGAAGCCAGAAGGCAATACAGAGAAATATTTATATAGTTTTTAGGGAAATAAAATAGATTAATTATCATAGATTATATGTGCACCTATATATACCATTTCAAACCAGGATGTAGTTTTTATTTATTTATTATTTCTTTAGAAAGTTTATAGGGTTCTGCTTCATTACTTAAAGTAGAAATATTTTAACCCTTAAAATTTTCAATTAATTCTGTAATTTCTGAAAAATAATGGTTTGGAATGAGTAACAATGCCACGTACAAATTCCTTTCGAAAGTTAAATACATCTTGGGTTTGAAATTGTAACTATATGTGTAATATAATGATATTTTATACACACGATAGCGTTCATTCGTGAAATAAATATAAAATAAAATGATAAAAGAAAAAAAATTAAGGAAGATTAACTAAGTTGTAAAACATATGGTCAAATATGTTGGGCTTCTCATCGTAATGAAGACGAGAAATCAATATGTGAAAATATTTCAGCCATAAGTTCTAGGTATCCCTTGTACCAATTATCTCTATATTAATGCAATGTCTTTCTTTCAATCCATCTTGCGATTATTATACTTAGTATAGCAATATATTTTGTTAAATTGGAGAGTCTTTTAAACTTAGTTAGATTAGGATATCATCGTTAATTAATCCTATTTAATCGAATAATCTAGAACAAACTCTCTAAATTTATTTTGTCAAATCTATTAATTATCGTGACGAAAGGATAAATTAAACTTTGAATACACAAGTTCGATTGGATAATACTAATACGAAATTCATGCTACCCTATAAATGCACGACCTCTAGTTTACTAGTTATGAAAATCAAATCATGATTTAAAATTCTAGTAATCAATTATCAATTACTCAACATAAGTGATCAATCCAATTATATATGCATCAATAATTGAAAACATGTCAATCAGATAGCACAAATAATTCCAATAAAAAAAATTAAGAAAACGTTACACGATTAATCAAGAAATAATTAAGTACTCGGGTTCAAATATCCATTCTAACCAGATTAAACATGTCTAGCCTTTTATCCTTGCCTGAAACTCTTCAATTGCCATGATAAAATAAAGAAAAACTAATCTAAAATGATCTTTAATGCCTTCAGAGATTCGAATCCGTCCCCTACATGATTTCTAACTCTTACGATACTGAACAATGATCTCTACAGAAATATAGGGCAATGTTTTTAACCCCAAGAGATGAGCTGAAATCCTAAAATAATCCTTGAAATTAACATGCAAAAAAGTATTTGGAGTAATTTGACACTAGGGATAGATATGAAAAATGCATAAAAACTGATGTTTAACTACTAGAAACAATCAATGTTTTCTACCTATCAATAACCACGACCAATACTTGAAAATATCGATTAATTCTTTATTATATATGTGAAATTTTATAGCGTAAATCAATTGCATGTAGTTTACACACTTAACTAATATATATTACAAATCAATGATAATTACATATCTTGAGTTTAACGTCAACTTAGCCGGCCGAATTTTAGAGAAAGCTACACTTCATTCATGCATGTCCTTCTAGTGTATATACATAAATACCCAAACCTTATATATACACATACAAAATATGAGATTGAAACACAATTAAAAAAAAAAAAAAAAACGATTCATGCAATTTCTTTCTACGTATATAAATAAAATGGTTGCTTTTCAAGATCTTATAGTTCCCATTTTCCCATTCATTTTCGCCATCGTCTTTCTATACAGATGGCGGCGGTCCGGTGCAACTTCCACTCCCCGGAAAAGGCTGCCGCCATCTCCAGGAAAGCTTCCGATAATCGGAAACCTTCACCAGCTGGGCGCGTGTCCTCACCGATCGCTCCATTCTTTATCCAAGCGTTATGGCCCACTGATGTTACTTCATTTTGGCAACGTGCCAGTGCTCGTGGCATCATCGGCCGATGCAGCGCGTGAGATCATGAAAAACCAGGACTTGATATTTGCAAACAGGCCCAAACTAAGCATCCCTGACAGGCTAATTTACGGATCCAGGGACATTGCGTTTTCGCCTTATGGTGAGTATTGGAGGCAAGTGAGAAGCATATGTGTTCTCCATCTACTGAGTAACAAAAGGGTTCAATCTTATCGTGTTGTGAGAGAAGAAGAGACGTCTCTCATGGTCGAGAAGATCAAGAAATCTTCATCGGTTTTAAACTTGAGCGATGTGGTTATGTCGTTGACGAATGATGTAGTTTGCAGGGTGGCTTTGGGGAAGAAGTATGGGGATTGTGATGAAGCCAAAGAGTCGAAGAAGTTTATGGGGGATTTTGTGGAGTTATTAGGTACTTCACCTATCGGGGATTATATTCCCTGGTTGGGTTGGATTAATCATCTGAATGGATTGGATGGTAAAGTTAAAAGAGTTGCTAAACATTTCGATGAATTTTTGGTGAGAGTGATTCAAGAACATAGAGATGATCATGAGAAGAAACAAGAGAAGATTGATGGTGTGTTGGATTTGGTGGATCTATTGCTTGAACTTCAAAGAGACAATAGGGATGCAGTACCTCTGGAAGATGAAATAATCAAAGCTTTGATTATGGTAAGATTTCATTATAATCTCATGTGTTGCATAATTAGCCACATTGGAAAAAAATTGCAAAATTAGAAATGTGGAAATGAAATGACCCTGTGACCTGTGACAATATCAGCAAGTTCCTTCTTTTAATGACAATTTAATATTCACTATTTTCTTACTGAATTTGGACATTTTTGATCTTCTTACTCATACTAGTTCTTACTATCAAAATTTAGGTCATATCATTTTATCATGTATCAACATAATCAATTGTTTCGTTTATATCAATACATACCATCCAAACTTAGGTTGTACCACCATATCCATGCCAACAGAATCACGCCATCTCCTTTTCATGAGCCAATACCATCAAAATTTTCGTCGTACCACATCTTGTGTCGATTCTATAATTGATTAAAATGTTTAGATCACATCAAAATCAAGGTTTTCACTTTGAATCTATCTTGGTGACAGGACATGTTTGTTGCTGGAACCGATACCACATCGTCTGTTGTGGAGTGGACAATGGCAGAACTGATAAGAAATCCAAGAAGCATGAAAATCTTGCAGAATGAAGTGAGAGAAGTAGGCAGAAACAAGAGAGAGATAGAGGAGGATGACTTGGAGAAAATGCCGTATTTGAAAGCAGTGATCAAAGAAGGTCTAAGGCTACATTCACCGGTGCCATTACTCGTCCCTCGAGAATCCACTCAAGACACGAAGCTACTAGGCTACGACATCGCCTCCAACACACAAGTGATGATCAATGCTTGGGCCATTTGCAGAGACCCATCGTTGTGGGAAAACCCCGAAGAGTTTAGGCCAGAGAGGTTCTTGGACACAAGTGTAGACTTCAAAGGGCTTCATTTTGAGTTCATCCCGTTTGGTGCTGGTCGAAGGGGCTGCCCCGGGGTGGTGTTCGCCATGGCAGTTGATGAGCTTGTGTTAGCTAAGTTGGTTCACAACTTTAACTTTGCATTGCCTAATGGAGAAAGAGAAGAGGATTTGGATGTGACTGAAGCCTATGGAATGACTATGCATAAAAAGTCTCCCTTGCTTGTAGTCGCCACTTCACATACTTATTAGTTCATTGCTGTTTTTCAGATGTATCCTGTATGTTTATGTTATATTTCGTATTAAATCTTTTATTCTGTAAAAATCATCATGTGTCGTGAGTGAAAAAGGCTATGTTTTTAATTTACGATTGTAATAGAACTGTAAAATTAAATAACTTTTCATAATACTTGATCCTTAATTAGGCTTTGAAAGGATTTAAGGACCTATTTTTTAGTTCAAAACATTCTCAAAAAATAAATCGAGTATCAGATGAAAGGTGTTGTATGAAGTATTGGAATGCTTCACACAACACTTCAGAAAAATTATATGCAGCAGAAAATATAAGGAGAATATAAAATAGAGACACAAAATTTTCTACACAAGCTTATGTTTGTGCTGCGCTCTCATGAACTAAAATTCACTAAAAGAAAGTTAATACAAAGGTACAAATTCGTACAAGAAATCCTTCCAAAAACAAAGCGTTCCTCAGTATATATGAACTCAAATTTCTTTGGGATATCTGAACAAACACAATACATAAACCAAATCCTAAACTTCACTATACCCAAAGGTTTAAGAAAAAGGAAAAAAATCATTTTCGGTCCTGCTCCAAAGGTCGTGTCCGATTTTGCTCTTGTTCATTTTCAATTTTCAATTTTAGTACTATAATTAATTTTTTTTTTCCAATTTCAGTCTTTTTTCCCGTCGGAATTTGTATTTTCCGATGGTTTTTTTTGCTTCAATTTTATTATTTTTGATCAATTACGCTGCATGACTATTCATTTTACAATATTTTGCAAGTAAAATGCAAAATCATCATGCCACATCATTTAATGAATTAAAAAAAAAACAAAAATAATTAGCTGAATTAGAAAAATAGAATCAAAGAAAAATTGAATTACTCCACCTTTAACAAAAATGGGAGATTTTTCAAATCCTCAAATCCCCAAATCAACATAAGAACCCTACTCCCCAAATATAATTTATATTAAATTGATATGTAATTAATCAGTTTTCTATACTTTTATTCATAAAATTAAGAAAATAAATAAATCTTAATTTTATGAATTGAATTAATTATATTTTATTTCTTTTGTTTTTTTCTCGTATAAATTTAGACAAGTCGGATGAGAATTGTTCCAAAATTACACTAACTTGTCTTAATTTATCCAAAATATAAATACATAATTAAATATAAATATGTCTATAAATAAAAATAAAAATGAAATTTCTTCTTGAATTGGGAACTCAATCTAATTTGAAGTCTTCGATTGAGAAAAAAATATTAATTTGAGTCCCTAATTGAGAACTTTCAAAATTTGGGTCAATAATTGAGAATTAATATATAAATGCGGATTTGTTATGAAATTTATCCTATCAAAATTAGATTTTGATTTTCCGATTCAAATCAACTAACATACCATTTTTGAGAGACATATTGAAAATAAATTAATTTAAAGTACATAAACAATTGATAATTGATCTTTGCAGGAACGCTATGTTCAATTTATTTGATGCGTACTCTTTTGGTCCCAAATTTTATGTCACATGCTAATTTAATATATCTGGACATAAATAAGAACGACAAATACTGGAAATATCGATTAAATCTTTGTTAAATATGTGAATCTCTTTTGCTTGTAGATCAATAGTTGATTTACATACTAAAAAATGTAATGTCCAAAGACTGGAAAAATATCTTCTAATTTTAGTGTTAATGTCATCAATGATATTCCAAAACTGTACGGTCGACTGCACCTTACAATTTTATTTTCCCCTTCAAAATATACGATGAATAGTCTATTTTGCAATCTAAGATTTAATCCTAACCAATTTTGTGTCCACAATTATTATATATATAAGTAGCAATAGGCAACAAATTAATTTAATGGCTTAACATTGGAGAAAGCTACCATTCACGATTCATGCATGTAATATATTCTAGTTCATTGCTGTTTTTCAGATGTATCCTGTATGTTTTGAAACTTTCCATCATTTAATCTTATGTTATATTTCGTATAAAATCTTTTATTCTGTAATAATCATCATGAGTCGCGAGTGAAAAGCTATGCATTAAATTTACGATTGTAATAGAATTGTAAAATTAAATACCTTTTCATATAATACTAGATCCTTAATTAATATCAGCGGCTTATCTACGTGAGCAAAGAGGTACATTTGTTGTACCCCAAATATCTTTTAATAATTCTACATACTAAACTATGCAAAAATTTATATTATACTTAATGTAGCTCAACTGATTTGATGCCAACTTTTTCCAAGACCAAGACCCGAGTTTGAATCTTCATGGCTAACATCTGTTGAAATTTATTTTTCGATTGTGTTGATATAATTTTTTCTAGCCAATTTTTTTATTTTTTTAATCTTTTGCCCATATTGAGTTGCAAACCATTTTTCAATAATTTATCTACTTATTTAATTAATCTTATAATTTATTGTGATGAACTTTTCTTCTCATATATTTAAAATGAAGATCAATTCATATAAAAAAAAATGTTTTTAAAATGATTACATAATAATTCTTGTATTATAAAATCTTCAGAAAGAAGCAATCAAAACTTTAAAAAAAATCATGTTTATTTTAAATTTGTAATGAATTTATCTACCCATATCTTTACAATGATGATCAATTTATTGAAACATTTTATTTAAAAGTTATTAGATAGTAGTTCTTGTATTATAAAATAAAAACTAAAAAAACTGAAAAACACTTTTTTTTTTGGTAAGCTTTGAATTATATAGATATAAATTTTAAATAATATTCTATTTATATATACTTATAATTATATTTCACACCCCCAATCTCTAAATCCTGAATATATCCGCCACTGATTATTATAGTCTTGAACTCATAAAACATTAATATTTTTGTATTAGTTAGTGAATTCTTTTTTTTTTTTTCCCTTTTTTGTCTTATTATTGTTACCATCATCTGAAAAAACTGATGAATGAGATTAGTTTTATTCCTTGACCCTGAAGCAAAAATATTTATAACCCAAGTGCTTTCAGCATGTAAACCCAAGTGCATCTACAATAATCATCAACAATTATGTGGAAATATTTATAACCAGCATGAGAAATAATTGAAAAGGGACTCCATATATCACAATGTATCATATAAAAAGCATAAGGAGAAGAAAAAACACTATCTGAGAAAGACAATCTTCTTTGCTTAGCCATGTGGCAAATGTCACGGTGAGAAAAATCAGTAAAATTAATATTCAATTGTTTGATATCTGACAAGTATTTAGAAGATATATGCTCTAGCCTAGAATGCCACAACATAGAATCTTTACTAGCACTAACAGAAGAATTAACAACAGAGATCTTCAGATGATACAACCCGTCTTCTTGTTCATCAAAACCAATCACATTCTTGATGCTTATGTCCTATAAAACATAGTGTGAAGACAAGAAACTAACACAACAACCAGAATGCTTGGTAAGATTGGAAATAGACAACAAGTTGAAGGAAAAATTAGGAACAAACAGAACATTTTTCAAGAGAAGAGCATTAGTTAATTGAACTTCACCATTATAAGTGGCTGTTGCTATCTCATTATTAGAGAGATTTATTCTAATTTCAGATGGCTTAGGATGAGAAGTAAAAAGAGAATAATCACAAATCATATGATCAGTAGCTCCCGTATCTAATATCCAAGACTGAGATTGATGATTAGAATATGAATGAAAACAATAAGAAAAACTTGTCATAGGAGGTTGAACAACGTTATCCTTTTCAGAAATGACTGCAACTGTTGTGTGAAGTTGCTCTTCTCCTTTCTTAAGTTTAACAAAGCTCATAAACTGTTCAAAGAGCTTCTGGGTGAACAAAGGATTAGAGTCTTGAACTTTTGCTTGAGTAACACTTGTATTAGGGGAACTAACACTTATATGGGCAGAAGAATCATTAAATTTTCTGGGACCTCTTGGACCTTTCCATCCTGGAGGATAGCCGATAATTTGAAACCACTTTTCAACCAAGTGACCTGGTGCACCACAATGAGAACAATTCAGTGATCTCTTCTTGTCTTTGTTGTATTTATTGTATACAGTATTGTTGGCTAACATAGCTACTGCATCAGCCTGAGATCCAGAAGAAGTATTCAAACTCCTTTGTGCTTCTTCTTGCAACAAGAGAGAGTAGACCTTTGCAAGAGGTGGAAAAGGAGAAGATAATAAGAATTGACTCCTTAGGGTAGAGTAACTTTCATCCAAACCTATCAAGAACTTCATAACTGCATCTTGTTCTTGCACTTTAGACATACTCTGCATCAGATTGCACACACAAGAAGCCATAACCCCACAAGAACAACGCAAAACCGGCCTATAACTAAGATACTCATCCCACAATGCCTTGAAACTATTATAATAAGCAACCAACGATTGACCATTATGAGACATAGTGCCAAGAGATTTTTCAAGATGATAAACTCTAGGACCATCTGATTTAGCATATCGCAAATGCAATTCTTCCCAAACATCCCTAGCACTAGTAAAGTATTCCAATGTCTTTTTAATATCTGGATGAATGGAATTAAGTATCCAAAGCAAAACCAAATTGTTTGCCCTAACCCAAGCCGAGTAAAGAACACTATCATCTTCTGGGGGAAGTAGAGAACCATCAATTAGGGGAAGTTTATTCTTCACACTTAAAGCTCTCTTCACAGCGTGGCTCCAAGAAACAAAATTAGAACCATTTAATGGCTCAAGAACAATAGACACTGCTGTATTGTCGTTTGGATGCAAGGCAAGGGGAGAAAAGGTATTAATCAAAGGATTTAAAGAACTTGCCGTATTTGAAGAAGAACTAGCAGGCGCCGACGCCGGCGCCGACATCGGTGCCAGAGAATCAGTGTGAGAATTGGCCATAAAAGGGGCGTGATAGACACGAGAGTACAGCGGAATACAAGGATCGAAGAATCACCTTATTTCTTCAATCTGATACCATAACAAGTTTCCAAGATGGAAACTAAGAAGAATATCAATGGTGTAGAACCAAAGTGAGGAAGAGAAATAGAGATGAAAGATTGTATTCAATTGAATCAAAGAAATGAATGTACAAGTTACCTTACTGTGATGTTATCACTGTTATTTATAGACTAACTTAACTCAACTAATTATATAACTAATAACTTAAACTTAACCATCCTAACTAGTTTACAAAGCTGATATATAATAATAAAAAAAATATTATTTATCTTCAACTCTAACTTCTTGACAATAATTACATATCTTGCGCTTAACGACAACTTAGCCGGCCTAATTTTAGAGTTAATGTCATTAACGATAATCCAAAACTGTATGATTATAGGAAACAAATTAATTTAATGGCTTGGAGAAAGCTACACTTCATTCATGCATGTCCTTCTAGTGTAAATCTATAAATACCAAAACCTTATATATACACACACAGAATATGAGATTGAAACACAATTAAAAAAAAAAACGATTCATGCAATTTCTTTCTACGTATATAAATAAAATGGTTGCTTTTCAAGATCTTATAGTTCCCATTTTCCCATTCATTTTCGCCATCGTCTTTCTATACAGATGGCGGCGGTCCGGTGCAACTTCCACTTCCCGGAAAAGGCTGCCGCCATCTCCAGGAAAGCTTCCGATAATCGGAAACCTTCACCAGCTGGGCGCGTGTCCTCACCGATCACTCTATTCTTTATCCAAGCGTTATGGCCCACTGATGTTACTTCATTTTGGCAACGTGCCAGTGCTCGTGGCATCATCGGCCGATGCAGCGCGTGAGATCATGAAAAACCAGGACTTGATATTTGCAAACAGGCCCAAACTAAGCATCCCTGACAGGCTAATTTACGGATCCAGGGATATTGCGTTTTCGCCTTATGGCGAGTATTGGAGGCAAGTGAGAAGCTTATGTGTTCTCCATCTACTGAGTAACAAAAGGGTTCAATCTTATCGTGTTGTGAGAGAAGAAGAGACGTCTCTCATGGTCGAGAAGATCAGGAAATCTTCATCGGTTGTAAACTTGAGCGATGTTTTGTTGTCGTTGACGAATGATGTAGTTTGCAGGGTGGCCTTGGGGAAGAAGTATGGGGAATACGATGAAGCCAAAGAGGTGAAGAAGTTTATGGGGGATTTCCAGGTGTTATTAGGTACTTTGCCTGTCGGGGATTATATTCCGTGGTTGGGTTGGATTAATCGTGTGAATGGATTGGATGGTAAAGTTAGAAGAGTTGCTAAACATTTCGATGAGTTTTTGGTGAGAGTGCTTCAAGAACATAGAGATGATTATGAGAAGAAAGAAGAGAAGATTGGTGGTGATGATTCAGTGTTGGATTTGGTGGATCTATTGCTTGAACTTCAAAGAGACAATAGGGATGCAGAACCTCTAGAAGATGAAACTATCAAAGCTTTGATTTTGGTAAGATTTTTTTTTATCCCATCCTCATGTTCTAAGAAAGTTTTTGCCTTCATGATAATTTTCCTGTGAATAGATTATAAAATCGGGCATGTTTTCAATTTTAGTCACTTCTTGTTGTAAAAAGAAAAATTGCTTTTTAGCACTCCCAACTTAAATTTCATTATTTTTAGTCAATAACTAATTTTTGGATACATTTATATTTGTTTTGCCTGTAAAATTTCTAAATATCAATTTGTACCATCAAAACCTTGATCATTTTATCATATCCAACACCAACAGAACCACATATTGTTCTATTTAAATACACACACTACACTGTCATTTCTAGCAACTTGTGGTAGAAAAATTGTCGATTTGGTCCCACATATCACATGGTAATTTCATTTTAAAATCTCATGAGTCATGACAGGACATGTTTGGTGCTGGAACTGATACCACAGCTACTGCTTTGGAGTGGACAATTGCAGAGCTGATAAGAAATCCAAGAAGCATGAAAATCTTGCAGAATGAAGTGAGAGAAGTAGGCAGAAACAAGAGAGAGATAGAGGAGGATGACTTGGAGAAAATGCCGTATTTGAAAGCAGTGATCAAAGAAGGTCTAAGGCTACATTCACCGGTGCCATTACTCGTCCCTCGAGAATCCACTCAAGACACGAAGCTACTAGGCTACGACATCGCCTCCAACACACAAGTGGTGATCAATGCTTGGGCCATTGGCAGAGACCCATCGTTGTGGGAAAATCCCGAAGAGTTTAGGCCAGAGAGGTTCTTGGACACAAGTGTAGACTTCAATGGGCTTCATTTTGAGTTCATCCCGTTTGGTGCAGGTCGAAGGGGATGCCCTGGGGTGGGGTTCGCCATGGCAGTTGATGAGCTAGTATTAGCTAAGTTGGTTCGCAACTTCAACTTTGCATTGCCTAATGGAGAAAGAGAAGAGGATTTGGATATGATTGAAGCCTATGGACTCACTATGCATAAAAAATCTCCCTTGCTTGTAGTTGCCACTTCACATACTTATTAGTTCATTGCTGTTTTTCACATGTATCCTGTATGTTTATGCTATATTTCCTATTAAATCTTTTATTCTGTAATAATCATCATGTGTCGTGAGTGAAAAGCTATGTTTTTTTAATATACGATTGCAATAGAACTGTAAAATTAAATACCTTTTCATAATATTAGATAGGGGTGGGGGGCATTTCTGTCCATTTTACAATGGGGGAAATGAAAAATACCCACAACTTAAGAAACAATGTTTTTTTTACCCAATTTAGGGGTAAAATTACCCAAATATCCTTATTAACACTAGGTAAATTGAATTGGGAAAAATCACCAGATTTACCTTTACTCATCGAACCCTAGTAATTTTAGAATTTCTGCTAATCACCACTCTTCGTTATTTGCCTGATTTCTCTTCGTGATCTTCCCGCTGTTATTCGTGATTTGTGTCGAGGAAAACCGACAGCACGACCGTGAGGAAGAGGCGACGGTGACACTGGTATTTTCGGTACTGTATTCGGAGGACACGACAGGTTCAATGGCGGCGGAAGGTGGCGGCGAACAGAAAAAATCACCGGAGAGAATGGCTTCTGAACAAGTAAGTTGGATTTGCGAAATTATTAGGTGTCGAAATGTTTGTAGGATTTGAATTTTTCATGTTGATGAGGATAGATCACGAGGCAATTCCATAAGTATATACTTAATCACGAGGGTAAAATATTACTGTTAGTAAAATGTTGAGCTTCTGTAGATTCAACACGAGGGTAGATTCATAGATCACGAGGGTAGGATAGATTGAGGTGGATGCTTAATAACGAAAAGTATGTTAAATAACGAGGATAAATATGTAGATCACGAGGGGAGCCCTAGATTGATCACGAAGCTTCTCTGTAACTTTTGGTAATAAATTACCAGTCACTTTCTCTATCCTTCACTTTCTCAATTTCAAATATTGGATTTACACAAATTGTTATGGCACTTTCTCAAGCGCTTAAAAAGGAAAAGGAACCTTAAATCTTTGCAGATGATGGTGAATACGCAAAGTCAGTAGGGCCTCATTTGTTAAGACTCACTGATATTTAATAGCATAATTTGAAAACTTGTAATACTAGATAGTGCCTTTTTTCAAGTTCGTTTTCTATTATCAGGTGGAGAAAGTGTTTGTGAATATACCAATTCTAAATATGAACCTTTTTATATATCTGTAGTCTATACAAATACAATCAGTTTGGACCCCCTCTCTCACTCTGTCTTATATATTTGTAGTCTATACAAAAAAATTGTGAACACTACTATCATGGAGTCTATTTTTATGTTAGTAGAATAAAAATTGTACAAAATATGGAAATCTTATTATGACAGAACACTGACCTCTACAAGAAGACTCAACTGCATTTCAAATTTGCCATTTAAATTAAAAGAATCTAAATCGCTCTAATACATATAGTTACCAATCAGAGAAAAATAATCAATCTAGTTCGTGATGTATCCGGTGAAATTTTCAAAGACTTGTTATGCTGAAAGTACTTACTTGGTAATGAAAAATCTTCGAGAAATAACTGGAAAAGAAAGCCACCGAAGAGCCCAGTTCCAAATACTATCATGTATCCCACAACTGAAAAATGTAGGTTTAGGAAATTTGAGCCAAATACATAATCTGAAAAAGACTTTTAAATTTAAAGAAAAGACAAAAATCATCACAATCACTCTTTTTAATCTACTATTCTTATTGTCTATTAAATTATTTAGTAACCTGGAGCTTCTGTTATGAGATTGCTGTGTTTATTTTATTATGGGATTGCTGTGTTTATTTGATTATGAGACTATGATATGCTGGACTGTGTTTATATACTGTTAAAATGCCATTATTATTGTTATTAGGCTATAGTTGCACTGTATTAATTCCACTTGATAGATCAATTCTAACATTATAATTATTTGCAAATTCTTAACAGCCACAGTGGAAGTGGCGGAGACGTTTGAACTTAGAGGCTAGATGTAGTACCTATTGTCTGAGCAAGGTTATTAGCGACATAGATAAGGAGTTGAGCCTCTGCGATAGGTTAGATGTGT
This sequence comes from Scutellaria galericulata, assembly GCA_946896805.1. Classification (NCBI taxonomy): domain Eukaryota; kingdom Viridiplantae; phylum Streptophyta; class Magnoliopsida; order Lamiales; family Lamiaceae; genus Scutellaria; species Scutellaria galericulata. Next base: position 1,895,648 of record OX335797.1, on the reverse strand, counting down.
TTCAGCGGTCTTGTTTTGGTCATTTCTTGAGGTTTGACAGACATGCCGTTATTAGTGGTCGAGGACTTCTATATCTATTCGACCGAGAGATCATCCATCCAGGAGGGAGTCCACACGAGTGTTGGTTCCGTGTCGGAGATCGATCTTTGAGGTTTTCGAAGGACGAGTTCTGTATGATCATAGGGCTAAAATTCGGATCTTCTGAATTTCAATCCGATTGTTCACCGTGTGAGCCACCTCAGGATAGTGTGTATAAGAGGAGTTTTGATGGGCAAGCCGTGGTAGCTGGCGATTTGTTTAACCGTTTTAAGAATGGAGAATTCCGAAGCCGTCCAGACGATGCAGTGAAGATTTCGTATATATTGTTGCTGACATTGTACCTGTTTGGCATGGATGTACGCACGCCGGTACCCCATTGGCTATGGAGTTTGGTCGAGCAGGCTACTGTGTTTGATAAATTCCCTTGGGGCTCGTACATTTTTCAGCGATTGATGCATTACTTGGACCATTCCCTGCATCCTTTACCATCCGGCGCTCCAAGACCACTATACCATTTATACGGATATCAAATCGCTTTGCAGGTATATTAGTTTTGACTGTTTAAGTTGTGTACTCGGATTAAGTATTGTGTCAATCATTTATGATTTAACATTATCGTTATCGTCACTTTGTAGATCTGGGCTTTTGAGTGCATACCTGAATTCGGTTCGCAATTAGGAGAGAAGAAATCGGATGAATTTCCAAGAGGCGTCCGATGGCGAAGTCCAGGAAAGCGTCCAAGTATTCCTGACATCTTCAATGCACGAACAGTGAGTAATTGTGAACTTAGAGTTATTTATCTTATACTTCTTGTGCATCTAAAATCTAATTTAATGTCAATATGCATAAGATCGAGTGCATTCAGTTGGTGCCTACATAGACAGAGACTGCATCACCATATATGGCTGACATTGAGATGGACATCTTATCTGGAGTAAGATTTATCCATCAGGATCGACCCATTGGACGTAGTGTAGGTGGGCCAAGAATGTCTAGGTCGGACACTGTTCGTTCTCAGGAAACAAAGAGAAGGTCGAGAACTAATAAACGGGCTTCAAAGAGAACAAAAATTGACAGGGCTATTGACATTGTCGAGGGAGGTGACGAGGGTAATACTCCAGCAGCAACCACTTCATCCCCACTAGCACCTCCCACACCTGCAACCTCGTGTGGACCACCACCACCACCAGAGGTATGGGTTGTTACTCAAGCGTTTGCGACTTTTTATAAATGTCTTTCAAATTCTCCATTAATAAATCTTTATTGGTTATTTTTTACCTTTGTTGTTTAATCAGAAGTCGAGAGACGATTCAAAGAAGCGGCGTAAATCCAAGAAGTTATCTACACGAGCGACTTCTGAATTTTTTAGGACGGAGCTAAAATCAGCGATGGAGAGTGGGGAGCAACGGGGAACAGATAACGTCAGACAATCACTTCCGACCCTCGTTCAACAGACAATTCCGGAGGTCCTGAAATCTATGATGCCATCCCTCATTCAAGAGTCGCTACCTAATGTACTGCGAGATGTCATGCCAGACATTATTCGACAGTCGCTTCCGGATATCTTGTGTGATCTGATGCCAGACTTCGTACGTCAGCTGCTTCCGGAGGTGGTTAGACAAATGAGGGAGACTGAGTCTTCGATCCCCTCCAAAGAGACCGAGAGTGCCCAAGGCCTTGGAGCACACAGTCCTGCACAGACACCTGACTTCGTATATGGGGTTAGTACAAACAGACTACACTCTTCTCATAATTGTTTGACATCAGTTTACTATATACATTCAATTACTTATTGATGTAATTCTCAATTTGCATGCTAAGGATACTAGATTTCCTATACTATTGGACCAGCAGTCGCAAGCGTTGGCACAGACATCCGGAGACGTGTTTGTCTCATAACCTTTGCAGCCACCACCGATTACTGTCTTAGAACGGCATGGAGAGACATCTTCCCTCGAGGAGGATCCAACTGCAGATTTGAAGAAGAGAGATGAGGTAGCATCACTACCGGAGGAACCAGCTGATAAGGACGAGACAGAAGCTGTGCTAGAGGCCCCTGCAGTGAATGCATTTGAAATGCAATCATCTCCGAAAGATGGATCGGCCATTGAGACTTACACTAGACGCGTACGAGCAAAGTCTGCTGCAATCCGGACTCCATTTGTCGATCCAGACCTCAAGAAAAAGCATTTCAAGTTGGAGGCTGATTACAGAGACTTTATGAGTACTGATGATTCTCGACGGATTCATGGGACCAATTTTCTTGTGAATGCTAGGTGGTTCAAGGATATCGAGGACACGTCAGTGGATCTCAGTACAAATGTAAGTTTGTTTCTATACATTGAAACACTTTAATAATTGTATATTGCCTTATCATTGATGTGGTGACGGACTTCATTCATCACATGATTGTAGGTGTTGGATAGCTATATGAGTGTTTTGGCTCTGCGGCTGAAACAAGGTGATTCTGTCATTTCCGGACTGGCCCCAAATAGCTTCAACATCGTTGATTCCACTTTTATGGTGAGTTACGTTACTAGTAGTTTTTGCTTTTTTTTTTTTATCATTAGAATGCTATAACAATGTTGAAATCATATTTTCAGACCTTGATAAGATATTCCTGGATGAGGATGTACAAAGATGAACCTCAGTTCGTCAACGGTGATCCATCGGGCCCTTGCAGATATCCGAATTGGACACCAGATAATGATTTGCAAAGATATGTGAGAGGCACCTTCCCCTCGTGGGGACACCCTTGGCATCGAGTCCCAGATGTAAGTTTTCAACGTCTATTCTAGCACAGTTTTTTATTTACAAATTTACATATCGGAGTTATATATACATTTTGTTGATAGTTGTTTAACAGCTTTTACTGATATGCCACTGCGGAGATTTTAGCCACTGGATTACCTGTCGAGTGCGCTTACGTGAGTGGCAAATCCATGTCTATGACTCATTGAGCCATAACAGTGTTCATGATGAAAATTTTGTGTTTGAGAGGAGAGTGCTTCAGCTGACACCACTACGGCGTTTGTTGCCTAGATTACTTGAGGTAGCAGGGTGGTTCGTGAAGCTAAAGATGCAGCCGACCTATGAGCCATTTGAGGTTGTATGGGTTCCTCTGGAAGAGCAATTTCAACAGAATGACGCACATAATTGTGGTGCATTTTCATGTATGTACATTGAGCGCTTTATATCTAGTAGATTAGTAGATCCTAGCAGCGATGAGATTGTTGCTCAATATAGGAAACAAATGGCACTTAAGCTTTTTGAGATGAGTACCTAGGTTTCGGTGTTTGCTTATTGTGGGTTGACTGACTTGTATTGATGCTATTGTTGACATTTATAGTGGTTGTTTATTTACTGATACGTTTCTTGCTATTGTCTTCCGTTTCTGGTTGTTGGTTGTATAAACAGGGATATTGTTGGTTTTTGGTTATTGTTGGTTATAATCAGGGATATTGATGTTGCCAAGCAGGGATATTGTTGGTTTTGGTTATACATTTATAAGCAGGGATATTGTCTTTTTTTGGTTTTTCGTTATTTTTGGTTATAAGCAGGGATATTGATGGTTTTTGGTTATACATTATATAAGCAGCGATATTGTTGGTTTTTTGGTTATTGTTGGTTATAATCAGGGATATTGATGTTGCCAAGCAGGATTAGTATTGGTTGTTGGGTATACATCATGGTTCGCTGTAACGGTCGCGGTCACTGTCGCGGTGACCACCATTAAGATTACATTGCAATTTCACGGAGAATTCGCGGCTGTAACGGACAATTTAAAAAAACTCCAAAATTTCTATAACTTCATGAACACTATTTATAAACATGTTTTTACTAAATTAACGTAAAAAAAAATTACAACTATTATGAAAACAATAACTTAATTAAAACAAAAAATACCTAATCTAGCACAAAAAATAACTACAAATTTAGATGTATACTATTTATAAACTTTCAAACAAGCATCAATTGTCCCTTGAAGAAAATAAACCGTATTTTACATCTTAACTCATAAAACTCTAATTCATATGCTAAAGATTTAAATTATTTAACACTTCACACATAAGCACACATTTAATCACATAATATCAGTTTCAAAATATGGTCAAATTGTATTCTTATATCATAGATAAAATTTTGATCTTGAAGTTAGTAATATGTAGGAGGAAAAGACACGCTGTGCCACAACAATTTTCATAATCCAAAGATCATCCAAAATTCATGAAAATAAGCATGCATTTACATAACAACCCTTAGTTATCCATGCTCAAATATTACGGATAAATTCAAATCACAAAAGATTTAATAAATTATTTAATATAATAAAAAATTGTTCGAAAATGCTCTAAAATCAGTCCGTGTTATAAAATTCACCGTAAATTGTATATTTACTGAAACATCCTGAAATTAATAATTTAGACTTATAACATCATTTACTTAAACATAGTAAAACAGTTTTGAAAACGTATAATGGATCGATTTTATATAATTAATTTTCTATGGTCTGAAACTGCATAATTCCAACTCGAACTGAACCATTTTTGAAAAATCCTCATAATTCATAGACTACTCCAAACATTACCAAATTTTAACCATAAACTCAAAACTTCATGTAGTATAACATACCAAAACAGTTTTGAAAAAAATCCAAGTATACATTTTTATAAAAATCGGCAAAGTGGAGTGCTATTTCTAAAAATTTTCACAACTTGATTAAACCCACCTATTTTCATAATTAAAATGTAGATTCGACTTTTATAACTCTATCCACCTCAAATAAACCATCTTCACTCAATTTATCACACATGTAATGAGATTAGATAAGATAATTCGTACAGAATGTGATAATTCTATCTGAGTCTCAATAATTTTGGAGCATACATTAATTGTCATACACTAACATTTGTAGGACTAATTGTAGTCAAATATCTCAAGAATCCGCTTCCTCGCAGCACCACTTCGAGGCTAGAAGAAAGACAAAAGAGACAAAATTCAACAAGCCAATGAGTCAAAATAACATTGATATACCAAAATTGTTATAATCATAAATTCTGGCAACTAATCTTCGTACCTCAATCTTCTTCCGAACTACTTGTAATTGCTCGTTGACCACATGTCCTCTTTGAATGTCCAACTGTTCTGCAGATGCTACACTTTTTCGGCTGTCTTTTCTTAGGTTCGACAGGTTGTTGGGCAGCTACGTTCGCATTCGGTATCATCAAATTCACCGTACATCTAGCAGAATTGTGGTCAGTTCCATGACATATTGAACATTTCTGAACACGAGTCCTGCTACTTGATTCCCCCTGAAGGATGACGTCTCTGCCGAGGACGACCCGCTTGTCTCGGGTTGTTAGGTGGATTGACAGTCATCATGGCATTATCAATTTGCTACGGAATACACCAATCAACTGGGGTCGGAACAGGCATTATCAGCTCCGAATATAACTTTTGCAACGTCATCATCTTATAATAGTCAGAGACATAGGAACCAAGCGAGTGATTTGCCTCACTATGACAATTGGAGTATGATTAGACTAGTCATCACAAAACTAAGAAAAACGATGACGTAGGAGTATTAAATTACCTCAGAGCTTTGATTGCATGACTACATGGTATTAAATCCAACTGGAATTCACAACATGTGCACGCGCTTTGCCCCAAATCAACGACATGGTTATGAAGACCGTCCTTCACATTGAACACGGACCCACTAATCTGAGAAATCTTCATACGTTGGCTATCTTGTTGAGCTCCATGTATTCTCTGAAGGATATTCGGACTTAAGCTGGATTCCACACCGAACCATTTCGTACGTCTTTTCGAAAACCATGTTTGAAGTAGGTTGCGAGCAAATTCAAGAAGAGAACAAATCGGCAACTTTCGTGCCCATAAGAGTCTTGAATTCAGAGACTCTGCTGAGTTTGATGTCATAATCTCATACCGACGCACGGGACAACATGCACGAGCCCATCTTCTCACCTTCGCTTTTCTCAACTTCTTCCAGCCTTTCTTGTTTAATATCTTGATTTGTTGCATATACTTCTTGTGTATCTCTCTTGTATAGGAATATGCAGCTTTCTTATATAAGCTCACAAATCGAGCTCCATATGAGCGAAAGTTCAACTCCATGTGCCACGAACATAACCCATGACATGCCCCTGGAAATACTCTTTCAATTGCATTTTGTATGCTCACATGACGATCTGATTAACAAAATAGTAAAAAACACATTATATTTCAAACTTAAACTTATCAAAACAAAGCTAAAAAAATGACATTCAAACCTGAGACAATTATAAGATCAACCGGATGACCGTATGCTTTCTTTAATTGAGTCAAGAACCAATGCCAAGATTCATCGTTCTCTTTGTCACCAACACCAAATGCAAGAGGATAAATTTGTTTGTTACCATCCTGAGTAGCAGCCACAAACATAAGACCCTTGTATCTGTCTTTCAAATGTGTTCTATCAACCACGATTACAGGTCTACAACATTGTTGAAATCCTCTTATAGATGCACCAACAACCATGAAAACATACTTGAACTTATCATCCTCATCTGTTTCAAAAGCCGTTATAGTACCAGGATTTGATCTTCACAGCATGTGCAAGTACGCAGGTAACATCCTCCACGAGTGATCAAAATCGCCATATATTAAGCTGTGTGCATGATGATGAGCTCTCAGTGCCTTATCATATTGAATCTCAATACCATGGTGTGTAGAAATATCATCCATAATGTCTCTGGGCTTAAGTATACGACCATCTCGAAGCAATGAAGGAGCAAAATAAGCCCCAATTATTTTCGATGACAATTGACGAGGTCGGGCTGTCATGTCCAGGTGGCAGTTATGTGGAGCCTTAAACCTTTTCACTGTCCACGATCTCTTTTCAATTCCATTAGCGTGCAATAAAAATTGGCATCCTTGTTGTTTACAAACAATCGTATATCGTTGCTTGTCAGAACGTTTCACTACATACTCGACTCGATGCTTCATGTGGTAAAATCCCACACCATACATTAACTGCATTTTGCTATCAAATATTGCACCAACCTCGAGCTTTCTCTCACCATCCACTGGACAAACTGAAATAGGATTAGGGTCTTCAGTGTGAAACGACGCCCCTGGAATAATCCAATCCCCATGCTGATTGGTTGCTAAGTCTGGTCCTGACTCACCACTTGAACCATCTTCTATAATCGAAATGATTCTGTTTCTAAGAACTCGCTGATGGGTACTACCAAAAATAACGTCTTCACTCTGAGCAAAATCCTCTTGCACAAAAAATTCATCTGTTTCCCATTGCTCGGTAAATAACCGACTATGAAGTAAATCAGCATAATCATCATCACCATCATCGTTGTCATCATCATTATCATAATCATTAGAGTCAGAGTCATCTTCACCATCATCATCATCAGAGTCATCAGTACGAACAATAGCAACCTCTGCCCCCACTATTGCTTCATCATCATCATCATCGTCATCATCGTCATTTGAGACATTAGTGGTCGCTGCCACAACTGGAACCGTACCACCACCATCATCTTCATCATCTTTATCATCTACATATTTCGAATCAAAAATATCATTGAAATCGAAAAGTCGGTGGTGTGGTGGGGAGCTAGTTCTCTGATCATCAACAACGGACACTGATATTTTCTTGGAAGAAGAGCAAGGCAGATCCTCCAATGGATTGCTAGCAGAGGCTTTGAACTTTTGGACTGGATAAACGGAAGGAATTTGGTTTGCAGTCAGACTTTGCACATAATTCAGCTGGTCTCCATAACTATATTGTTGTTGAGAATTCAAAAGCTGAACATAACTTCCCCCTTGACTTGAATATGAGAATGGAATATTCCAATCAGACTCTTTAGGTTCAATAGAAACAAATAACTTGGGGTAATCATACACTTCAGCAACTCTCCTCAAATCAGCATTCGTCCTGATTTTAAATTTCACTTCTCCTGAAATCTGCGTAGGCATTAAACAATGCAACGCATAATCACAAGTCCTACGATCTGCTCAGACAATATAATGAATTTCATCCAATAGTTTTTCATAAGAAATTGTATGCAATGATGCATATATCAAACCATCCTCTCCATTTTTATACTTCGACCCATGCCAATATCCACGATGAACTATAATGATTTCGTTGTTTGCCATCTACATAAAAAAAATCATAACAATTACACTTCATTTAGCTAATTAAATAATAATACATATAACGACAAAAACAATTTAAATCCTATACAAACTTTATGAAAAACATAAATACATTTTATCAAATTGATATGATTGCATTTTTTATATCATATTATCAAATTAATATAATAAATTGCAATATTGTACTATTACATTTAATATTTTAAAACTATAGATTTTAAGAATGTACAACTATTATTTGATTTAAATTAAATTAATATTATTTGATTTTTAAGATATTTTATAATGATTTAAATTATTATTATTATCAATTCACAATCTATATATTCAAAATGATATATTAGGACTATTTTTTTAGATCTTAGAACAACAATTCGTGATAAAAAAAACATACAAAAAAAATATGATTTTTACATTTTAGATTATTAATTACAAGTATTATTATTATTATTATTATTATTATTATTATTATTATTATTATTATTATTATTCAATAATATATTAATTATTTTGAAAATTTATATATAAAAATTAGTTACCATTGTCATTCATATTTCATATTTTTATAAAAATAATTACGATTTTTGTACAATTTATAATGGTTGTTATTATTATGATTATTATTATTAATATTATTATCATTAATAATAATAATAATAATAATAATAATAATAATAATAATAATATTGTTATTATTATTATTATTATCTTAAAAATTGTTTATAAATTTTTTGTAAGATTTATTACAAATATTTAAATAAATTTTTTTAAAAATAGTATTTTAAAACCATTATGCTTGGATTTTAGAAACAATTTTACAATTTTTTTCATCAAGTTTTAATATAATATTCAATTTCAAAACATACTTAAAATTGTAAGACAATATTTCATGTTTTCTAAAACAAAATTGAGAATTTTTTTAAGTTTTAATTATAATCATGGTTATAAATGATAAAACATAGATCACGGTGCTATTGGAATAGATCGCGATGCTCAAAAATACCACCGTGATCTAAGATGAGCTTCGTGATCTATGATATTTTATAAATATTTTCTTAAAATAGATCACGGTGCTCGTTACCACCGTGATTTAAGATGAGCTTCGTGATCTATGATATTTTTAAATGTTTTCTTAAAATAGATCACGGTGCTCGTGATCTATGGAAGTGTTAAAAAATTCCTTCGTGATCTAAGTTAGCTTCGTGATCTATGGTATTTTTTAAATATTTTCTTAAAATAGATCACGGTGCTCGTGATCTATGGAAGAGTTAAAAAATTCCTTCGTGATCTAAGTTAGCTTCGTGATCTATGGTTTTTTTTAAATATTTTCTTAAAATAGATCACGTTGCTCGTGATCTATGGAAGTGTTAAAAAATTGCTTCGTGATCTAAGTTAGCTTCGTGATCTATGTTTTATCAAGAACAGATCATGAAGGTCATTGAAGATCACGAAGCTAAACATAGATCACGAAGCTAAACCCTCGTGATCTATGTTTAGCTTCGTGATCTTCAATGACCTTCGTGATCTGTTCTTGATAAAAAAAAATTCAGTTTTTCAAGATTTTTTTCGTTTTTATAACTCGCATGTACATGCAAAAATATATATCTACAATAAAAAATTATCAAATATAATATACTAAACTTCAAAATATTTAATAATCTTACCTCTTTTGAGCTCCTTAAGAGATGAAAATCACCACATTTTGTGCATTTTAAGAGATGAATTTTAGGAAAAATATGGAGTCAAACATAGGAGTGCATTCAGATAAGGAGATTCAATTGTGGTGGGTGAAATCATTAAAGGCTATAAGGGCATTTATGACTTTTCATCCTCATTTTGGGTAAAAAAACATGTTTTGTTATAAAGTGGGTATTTTTCATGTTTTGCTTTCTACATTGGATACAAAGGCCTATTTCCTCTACTAGATACTTAATTAGGTTCTGAAAGGATTTAAGGACCTATTTTTTAGTTCAAAACATTCTCAAAAAATAAATCGAGTATTAGACGAAAGGTGTGGTATGAAGTATTGGAATACTTCACACAACACTTAGGAAAAATTATATGCTGCAAAAGATATAAGGAGAATATAAGATAGAGACACAAAATTTTCTACACAAGCTTATGTTTGTGCTGCGCTCTCATGAACCAAAATTCACTAAAAGAAAGTTATTACAAAGGTACATATTCGTACAAGAAATCCTTCCAAAAACAAAGCGTTCCTCAATATATATGAACTCAAATTTCTTTGGGACGTCTGAACAAACATAATACATAAACCAAATCCTAAACTTCACTATACCCAAAGGTTTAAGAAAAAGGAAAAAAATCATTTTCGATCCTGCTCCAGAGGCCGTGTCCGATTTTGCTTCTGTTCATTTTCAATTTTCAATTTTAGTACTGTAATTGATTTTTTTTTTTGGAATTTGTATTTTCCGATGGTTTTTTTGCGAGTGAGATACACATGCCTTCAATTTTATTATTTCCGATCAATTACGCTGACATGACAATTCATTTTACAATATTTTGCAAGTAAAATGCGAAATCATCATGCCACATCATTTAATGAATTTAAAAAAAAACAAAAATAATTAGCTGAATTAAAAAAAATAGAATCAAAGAAAAATTGAATTACCCCACCTTTAACAAAAATGGGAGATTTTTCAAATCCTCAAATCCCCAATCAACATAAGAACCCTACTACCCAAATATAATTTATATTAAATTGATATGTAATTAATCAGTTTTCTATACTTTTATTCATAAAATTAAGAAAATAAATAAATCTTAATTTTATGAATTGAATTAATTATATTTTCTTCCTTTTGTTCTTTTCTCATATAAATTTAGACAAGTTAGATGAAAATTATTCCAAAATTGCACTAATTTGTCTTAATTTATTAAAAATATAAATACATAATTAAATATAAATATGTCTATAAATAAAAATAAAAATAAAAATGAAATTTCTTCTTGAATTGAGAATTCAATCTAATTTGAAGTCTTCGATTGAGAAAAAAAATGTTAATTTGAGCCCCTAATTGAGAACTTTCATAATTTGGGTCAATAATTGAGAATTGATATATAAATGGAGTTTGTTATGAAATTTCTCCTATCAAAATTATATTTTGATTTTCCGATTCAAATCAACTAACATACCATTTTTGAGAGAAATATTGAAAATAAATTAATTTAAAGTACATAAAACAATTGATAATTGATCTTTGCAGGAACGCTATGTCCAATTTATTTGATGCGTACTCCTTTGGTCCCAAATTTTATGTCACATGCAAATTTAATATATCTGGACATAAATAAGCACGACAAATACTGGAAATATCGATTAAATCTTTGTTAAATATGTGAATCTCTTTTTGCTTGTAGATCAATAGTTGATTTACATACTAAAAAATGTAATATCCAAAGACTGGAAAAATATCTTCTAATTTTAGGGTTAATCTCATCAATGATATTCCAAAACTGTACGGTCGACTACACCATACAATTTTATTTTCCCCTTCAAAATATATGATGAATAGTCTATTTTGCAATCTAAGATTTAATCCTAACCAATTAATTTTGTGTCCACAATTATTATATATATAAGTAGCAATAGGCAACAAATTAATTTAATGGCTTAAAATTGGAGAAAACTACCATTCACGATTCATGCCTGTAATATATTCTAGTTTAAATATATACCTAAATTTTATATACACACATCAGAATACAAGATTGAAACACAATAAAAAATATTCATGCATTTTATAAATAAAATGCTAAATTTTAAAGATCTTATAGTTCCTATTTTTCCGATAATTTTCGTCATCATCTTTCTTTACAGATGGCGGCGAGCCATTGCAGCTTCCACTCCCCGGAAAAAGCTGCCGCCATCTCCAAGAAAGCTTCCGATAATCGGAAACCTTTACCAGCTGGGCGCGTGTCCTCATCGGCCGATGCAGCGCGTGAGATAATGAAAAAACCAGGACTTGATATTTGCAAACAGGCCCAAACTAAGCATTCCTGACAGGCTAATGTACGGATCCAGGGACATCGCATTTGCGCCTTATGGCGAGTATTGGAGGCAAGTGAGAAGCATATGTGTTCTCCATCTATTGAGTAACAAAAGGGTTCAATCTTGTCGTCGTGTGAGAGAAGAATAGACGTCTCTCATGGTCGAGAATATCAGGAAATCTTCATTGGTTGTAAACTTGAGCGATGTTTTGTTGTCGTTGATGAATGATGTAGTTTGCAGGGTGGCTTTGGGGAAGAAGTACGGGGAATACGATGAAGCCAAAAAGGTGAAGAAGTTTATGGGGGATTTCCAGGTGTTATTAGGTACTTCGCCTGTGGGGGGACTATATTCCGTGGTTGGGTTGGATTAATCGTGTGAATGGATTGGATGGTAAAGTTAGAAGAGTTGCTAAACATTTCAATGAGTTTTTGGTGAGAGTGCTTCAAGAACATAGAGATGATCGTGAGAAGAAACAAGAGAAGATTGATGGTGATGACTCAGTGTTGGATTGTGTGGATGTATTGCTTCAACTTCAAAGAGATAATAGGGATGCAGTACCTCTGGAAGATGAAATAATCAAAGCTTTGATTGTAGTAATATTTTTTCATCCTATCCTCATTCCTCATGTGCTAAGAAGTTTTTTTTTTTTTTTTTAATGAAGGAACCTCATTCTTAACCATATTTATTTATAAACATTTTTTTAGTCAAGTTATTAAATATTGTTCTTTCTAGATAAGAGAAATGATTTTTGCTCAACTATACTCATTTAACATTTGTGGTGTGATATGATGGTACAAACTATATTAATTATGGTACGGGATTATATTATGATGGTACATGCGACATTAATATTGATACGTGGTTATATTATGGTGGTACAGGGTGTATTATAGTGGTATGAACAACATTATTAATGATACGGATGTAATATGATGGAACATGGTGAAATGTGGTAGTATGGGCTGGTATGTTGTTAATTTCATTAAGGATACAATAGTAAAAAAAAATTATTCTCTTGACAAAATTTTTTTTCATACTCTTAATTAAGAAATGATATTTCTTTCCATAGGAGGGTACTTATAATTTCATCCATAATTTTCTAGTGAATGGATTATAAAATCTGGCATGTTCGCAATTTTAGTCATTTGTAGTTGTAAAAAGAAAATTGCTTTTTACTCCCAACTTAAAATTCATTATGTTTTAGTCAGTAACTTATTTTTGAACATATTTCACTCTTTTTGCCTGTAAAATTTATAAATATCAATTTATGCCATCAAAACCTCAATCATTCTATCATCCAACACCAACAGAACCACATTGTTCTTGTTAGTGTTATATTTTAACACTAATTAATTTTATCTTTTCTTTGGTATTTTAATTCCATATTTAATTCTAATATATTTATGTATTGATAGTATATTTTATACTTAAAGATACTTAATATATTGGGAAGATTTGTTTGTTGAGATTTTGTAGGAAACTTAATCTAAGAAGTGAAAGACTTGAAGAAAACTTTAACGTTAAGTTTAGTTCCTACTATCTAGGAGTTTGTTTCTTGCTTGTTTGTTACTCTTTTGCAGGAATTAAACACGTGGAATTTATCAAGAAAGAAACCGATCAAAGACGTGCCAAAAACAGAAGAGAAGACGTGCAAGAAGATAGAGAAAGAAGAAGTGGAACATCATGGAGAAGATGGAGTTGTGGTGAAGATGGAAGATGGATGAAGATCATGGATAGATCATGGACAAGAAGCACGATCTGCTGGAGTCTATAAATAGCACAATCCAGACTGTAGATCAGTATGCATCGAGAGTGATCCAATAGCAAAGCATAGAGTGCTAAGTGAGAAACAAGGACAGCTTTCAAGGCAATTAAATGTTGGAACATCAGTGACAACATTCTGTTTGATAGTCTTTTCTTCATTAGATTCTAGTTGAGTTGCCTTGTAAACTCTACAGAGAGTTTTAACATTCTTAGAGAGTCGGAAGATAATCTTTGAGTGTTTGTTTTCTTTTTCAAAGAGATTCTTTCATAAGATCTCTTTGTGATTGTTTTGTAATTACTCTTGTAGTAATAAAGTTTTTTGCCCTGTTGGCGTTCCACAAGTATTTTTATATACTTGTGGATAAATCTTTTGTTCTTGTTCGATTTTATATTCCGCTGCAAATTCTGATTATTCTAAGTATTTGAATGTTTTGGTAAATGTTGTGACATTTGAAATAATATTATCAATCTGTTCATTTGATTTTAAGTCTTGCAGGAGTTTCTGATTACACCAGACATTTCAGTTCTATTTATATATACGAGACACTTTCATTTCTAGCCACTTATGGTAGAAATGTTATTTTTTAATTTGAGGAAATTGTCGATTTGGTCCAACAAATCACATGGTCATTTCATTTTATAATCTCATGACAGGACATGTTTGCTAAAATCAAAATCAGAAGTTCATGGATCCTTTCTTCATTTCAAAATTAGATCATGTGGATAATCAATTTTTTTTTAAATAAAAAAGTTGGATTATTAAAAAAACTAATAATTTTTTAATGCGAAAAAAAAATAGCTTTCACAAGATTTTCCAAGAAAAACACCCCAACAAGAAAACACAGATGAAGAAAAACCAAAACTATTGCGAGTCATTTCTCTCGAATTTTATTTTATTTTATTGGAGAAAATGAAGCCAGAAGGCAATACAGAGAAATATTTATATAGTTTTTAGGGAAATAAAATAGATTAATTATCATAGATTATATGTGCACCTATACCATTTCAAACCAGGATGTAGTTTTTATTTATTTATTATTTCTTTAGAAAGTTTATAGGGTCCTGCTTCATTACTTAAAGTAGAAATATTTTAACCCTTAAATTTTTCAGTTAATTCTGTAATGTGATGCAGGCAGAAGCGTGATGAAGATAATATTTATGATCCGTTGATTCTGGGAATACCGGATGTAAAGAGAAAACTATGTTTTCTTATTTCATAAATCAATTCAACTCCTCAACATAATAAAGATAACTCCTATTTATACTAATAAAAACCTAGAATCTTAAAGATACGATGAAATCAATATAAAGATATGAATAAATCAATATAAATCTCCACCAAATATATATAATCTCTATTCACCATCATTCTTCCCCTCTTCGAAACGATTCATTCTCGAATCGGAATCAGCTGCAGAAGTAGACAAGAGACGAATCGGAATCAGCGGCAGAAGTAGACAAGAAATCCATGGTGGGGCACGCGGAATAGCAAACAAGAAATGAAGTTGAGTACCACCATCCCAATTTTGTGAAGCACTGAATGCTCTTTTAAGATAATATTGCATTTGCTCCTCCATATTGAATGTTGTTGGTTTGCCAAGTTCCACATACGTAACACCAAATATTTTACTTCAAAGTTCTCATTCTCGACAATATTTTCTTCCTTATTCTTGACCACATCAACATCGTTTTTGTCTTCCTCAAATGTGTAGTGAGACTCTTCTTCAACCTTGTTAAAAATCAATGGGCAATCAGCAATGGTAACAACCTCTAAAAATGAAACATCAGTTTCCTCGTCAAAAATTGGTGGACCTTCATAGTCACCATCGTCAATCGAGAAATTACCACTCTTCTCATCGATCAAAAAATCACCACTCTCTTCGATGATGGAGAAATCATCACTTTCCTCGTCGAAAATTGGTGGACTATCATAGTCACCATCATCAGTAGAGGAAAAATCATCAGCACTCTCCTCATAAAAAATTGGTGGTCCGATGTAATCACCATCTACTTCAACATCTTCATACGAATTGAAAGTGATGAAAACTTGAACCGTTGAAACCCTCATGGATCGTGACTGGTCTCTGATTACCAACTGATGCAGGCAGAAGCGTGATGAAGATAATATTTACGATCCGTTGATTTTGGGAATACCGGATGTAAAGAAAAAACTATGTTTTCTTATTTCATAATTCAATTCAACTCCTCAACATAATAAAGATAACTCCTATTTATACTAATAAAAACCTAGAATCTTAAAGATACGATGAAATCAATATAAAAATATGAATAAATCAATATAAATCTCCACCAAATATATATAATCTCTATTCTCCATCATAATGTCTGAAAAATAATGGTTTGGAATGAGTAACAATGCCACGTACAAATTCCTTTCGAAAGTTAAATACATCTTGGGTTTGAAATTGTAACTATATGTGTAATATAATTATATTTTATACACACAATAGCGTTCATTCGTGAAATAAATATAAAATAAAATGATAAAAGAAAAGAAATTAAGGCAGCTTAACTAAGTTGTAAAACATATGGTCAAATATGTTGGGCTTCTCATCGTAATGAAGACGAGAAATCAATATGTGAAAGTATTTCAGCCATAAGTTCTAGGTATCCCTTGTACCAATTATCTCTATATTAATGCAATGTCTTTCTTTCAATCCATCTTGCAATTATTATACTTAGTATAGCAATATATTTTGTTAAATTGAATCGTCTTTTAAACTTAGTTAGATTAGGATATCATCGTTAATTAATCCTATTTAATCGAATAATGTAGACAAAACTCTCTAAATTTATTTCGTCAAATCTATTAATTATCGTGACGAAAGGGTAAATTAAACTTTGAATACACAAGTTCGATTGGATAATACTAATATGAAATTCATGCTACCCTATAAATGCACGACCTCTAGTTTACTAGTTATGAAAATCAAATCATGATTTAAAATTCTAATAATCAATTATCAATTACTCAACAGAAGTGATCAATCCAATTATATATACATCAATAATTGAAAACATGTCAATCAGATAACACAAATAATTCCAATTAAAAAAAATTAAGAAAACGTTACACGATTAATCAAGAAATAATTAAGTACTCGGGTTCAAATATCCATTCTAACCAGATTAAACATGTCTAGCCTTTTATCCTTGCCTGAAACTCTTCAATTGCCATGATAAAATAAAGAAAAACTAATCTAAAATGATCTTTAATGCCTTCAGAGCTTCGAATCCGTCCCCTACATGATTTCTAACTCTTACGATACTGAACAATGATCTCTACAGAAATATAGGGCAATGTTTTTAACCCCAAGAGATGAGCTGAAATCCTAAAATAATCCTTGAAATTAACATGCAAAAAAGTATTTGGAGTAATTTGACACTAGGGATAGATATGAAAAATGCATAAAAACCGATGTTTAACTACTAGAAACAATCAATGTTTTCTACCTATCAATAACCACGACCAATACTTGAAAATATCGATTAATTCTTTATTATATATGTGAAATTTTATAGCGTAAATCAATTGCATGTAGTTTACACACTTAACTAATATATATTACAAATCAATGATAATTACATATCTTGAGTTTAACGTCAACTTAGCCGGCCGAATTTTAGAGAAAGCTACACTTCATTCATGCATGTCCTTCTAGTGTATATACATAAATACCCAAACCTTATATATACATACACAGAATATGAGATTGAAACACAATTAAAAAAAAAAAAACGATTCATGCAATTTCTTTCTACGTATATAAATAAAATGGTTGCTTTTCAAGATCTTATAGTTCCCATTTTCCCATTCATTTTCGCCATCGTCTTTCTATACAGATGGCGGCGGTCCGGTGCAACTTCCACTCCCCGGAAAAGGCTGCCGCCATCTCCAGGAAAGCTTCCGATAATCGGAAACCTTCACCAGCTGGGCGCGTGTCCTCACCGATCACTCCATTCTTTATCCAAGCGTTATGGCCCACTGATGTTACTTCATTTTGGCAACGTGCCAGTGCTCGTGGCATCATCGGCCGATGCAGCGCGTGAGATCATGAAAAACCAAGACTTGATATTTGCAAACAGGCCCAAACTAAGCATCCCTGACAGGCTAATTTACGGATCCAGGGACATTGCGTTTTCGCCTTATGGCGAGTATTGGAGGCAAGTGAGAAGCATATGTGTTCTCCATCTACTGAGTAACAAAAGGGTTCAATCTTATCGTGTTGTGAGAGAAGAAGAGACGTCTCTCATGGTCGAGAAGATCAGGAAATCTTCATCGACTTTAAACTTGAGCGATGTGGTTGTGTCGTTGACGAATGATGTAGTTTGCAGGGTGGCTTTGGGGAAGAAGTACTATGGGGATTGTGAAGAAGCCAAAGAGTTGAGGAAGTTTATGGGGGATTTTGTGGAGTTATTAGGTACTTCGCCTATCGGGGACTATATTCCGTGGTTGGGTTGGATTAATCATCTGAATGGATTGGATGGTAAAGTTAAAAGAGTTGCTAAACATTTCGATGAGTTTTTGGTGAGAGTGATTCAAGAACATAGAGATGATCATGAGAAGAAACAAGAGAAGATTGATGGTGTGTTGGATTTGGTGGATCTACTGCTTGAACTTCAAAGAGACAACAGGGATGCAGTACCTCTGGAAGATGAAATAATCAAAGCTTTGATTATGGTAAGATTTCATTATAATCTCATGTGTTGCATAACTAGCCACATTGGAAAAAAATTGCAAAATTAGAAATGTGGAAATGAAATGACCCTGTGACCTGTGACCTGTGACAATATCAGCAAGTTCCTTCTTTTAATGACAATTTAATATTCACTATTTTCTTACCAAATTTTTGGACATTTTTGATCTTCTTACTCATACTAGTTCTTACTATCAAAATTTAGGTCACATCACTTTATCCTGTACCAACATAATCAATTGTTTAGTTTATATCAACGCATACCATCCAAACTTAGGTTGTACCACCATATCCATGCCAACAGAATCACGTCATCTCCTTTTCATGAGCCAATACCATCAAAATTTTCGTCGTACCACATCTTGTGTCGATTCTATAATTGATTAAAATGTTTAGATCACATCAAAATCAAGGTTTTCACTTTGAATCTATCTTGGTGACAGGACATGTTTGTTGCTTGAACCGATACCACATCGTCTGTTGTGGAGTGGACAATGGCAGAACTGATAAGAAATCCAAGAAGCATGAAAATCTTGCAGAATGAGGTGAGAGAAGTAGGCAGAAACAAGAGAGAGATAGAGGAGGATGACTTGGAGAAAATGCCGTATTTGAAAGCAGTGATCAAAGAAGGTCTAAGGCTACATTCACCGGTGCCATTACTCGTCCCTCGAGAATCCACTCAAGACACGAAGCTACTAGGCTACGACATCGCCTCCAACACACAAGTGATGATCAATGCTTGGGCCATTTGCAGAGACCCATCGTTGTGGGAAAATCCCGAAGAGTTTAGGCCAGAGAGGTTCTTGGACACAAGTGTAGACTTCAAAGGGCTTCATTTTGAGTTCATCCCGTTTGGTGCTGGTCGAAGGGGCTGCCCCGGGGTGGTGTTCGCCATGGCAGTTGATGAGCTTGTATTAGCTAAGTTGGTTCGCAACTTCAACTTTTCATTGCCTAATGGAGAAAGAGAAGAGGATTTGGATGTGACTGAAGCCTATGGAATGACTATGCATAAAAAGTCTCCCTTGCTTGTAGTCGCCACTTCACATACTTATTAGTTCATTGCTGTTTTTCAGATGTATCCTGTATGTTTTGAAACTTTCCATCATTTAATCTTATGTTATATTTCGTATAAAATCTTTTATTCTGTAATAATCATCATGTGTTGCGAGTGAAAAGCTATGCTTTAAATTTACGATTGTAATAGAATTATAAAATTAAATACCTTTTCATATAATACTAGATCCTTAATTAGGCTTTGAAAGGATTTGAGGTCCTATTTTTCAATTCAAAACATTCTTAGAAAATAAATTGAGTATCAGACGAAAGGTGTGGTATAAATTGTTGAATACTTCACACAACACTTCAGAAAATTATATGCAGTGGAAAATATAAGAAGAATATGAAACAGAGACACAAAATTTTCTACACAAGCTTACGCTTGTTCTGCGCTCTCATGAGCAAAAATTCACTAAAAGAAAGTTATTACAGAGGTACATATTTGTATATGAAATCCGAACTTCCACAAACAAAATGTCCCTCGATATATAAGAACTCGAGTTTCTTTGGGTAGTCTAAACAAACACAACAACACATAAACCAAATCCTAAACTGCACTTTAGCCAAATGTTTTTAAGAAAAAGGAAAACAATTCATTTTTGGTCTTTGCCCTAAAGGTCATGTTCGATTTTGATCCTGCTCAGTTTCAATTTTAGTCCTATAATAGAAAATTTTGTCCAATTTCATTCAATTTTTCACCAAAATTTTTAAGTTGTAGAATGTCTATACCATTAGTCCTTTTTTTAAGTACTTTTCAATTTTGAATTGTAGAATATATATATATATATATATATATATATATATATATATTGTTATATCTCATATTCTAAATCAACCACTACACGACATGTGTGTATCATATGACATCACTAATTAACATGTGGCATGTATTAACTATCATGAAACATTAGGTGTAACACCAAATGTAATAGAAGATCCAAATCGTTTTTCTTTTTTTAATATTTTTTTTATAATTATGCATACCATGTTTGATATTATTGGATCTACCACTGATCAGTAGCATGGTGTATTACACATTAATTCAAATTGTATGGATACAGTTATAGATCTAGCCAGATATTAATTCTGTGAAGTTTATAATTATATATTTTTGTTGCAATTCTTAATATTATACATTTTCAAGTTTTAGTGCATATATTTTGTTTATGTAAATTTTTTTTAGTATTCTAAAGAATGTGCATACCCTCTTTCGATATTCTGGATCCGCCACTGTACATACACACTCAATTTCATTATTTCCGATCAGTTAGTTTAACTTGACAATTAATTTTACAATATTTTGCAAGTAAAATGTCACATCATCATGCCACATCATTTAATGAATTAAAAAAATAAAAATAATTAGATGAATTAAAAATAATAGAATTAAAAAAAAACTAAATTACTCCACCTTTAACAAAAATGGGAAATTCCTCAAATCCTTAAATCCCCAAACCAACACAAGAACCCTACTCCCAAAATATAATTTATATTAAATTGATTTGTAATAAATTAGTTTTCTAATATTTTATTCATAAAATTAAGAAAATAAAGGAATCTTAATTTTATGAAATGAATTAATTAAATTTTTCTTTCTTTTCTTCTTTTCTCATATAAATTTAGACAAATCGGATGAAAATTGTTCCAAAATTGCACTAACTTATCTTAATTTATCCAAAATATAAATACATAATTAAATATAAATAAGTCTATAAATAAAAGAAAAAAATGGAATTTCATCTTAAATTGAGAACTCAATCTAATTTGAAGTCTTCATCAATTGAGAAAAAAATATTAATTTGAGCTCCTAATTGAGAAATTTCAATATTTGTGTCAATAATTGAGAACTAATATATAAATTGTGGTTTGTTATGAAATTTATCCTATCAAAATTGAATTTTGATTTTCCGATTCAAATCAACTAACATACTGTAGAGTGTATAGCATGTATGGCATAAGCCATGTGTACAGCCAAACATATGGAAGGAAATTCAGAAATTGGCCAAGTATGGGATAAATCGTAATCTCACTTATAAAAGCGCGTTTCGGAAATGCGACTTCAGACAGGTAAGTTGGTTGCTCAGTTTTTTTGCTAATTCTCATTTCCGTTTTTCTGTTTTGCTAGGTGATCTTGCGGGGCGAATTTCTCTCTCATCTCTCAACCGATTTAGGCGCGATTTCTTGCTACGCATTCTATAAAAGGAGGAGAACGGTTCTTGTGTTGAGATTATTAGCAATTGAGTTGTGTACATTGAGATATTCTCCTGAAAAGCTTAGAGTGTATTATTAGGGTTTTCAGTTTTCTGATTTCTTGAAAACTCTCATTCAATTCTTTGTTTAGTGGAATACTCTCAGAGTGGATGTAGGCTGTGTTATAGCCGAACCACTATAATCCTTTGGTGTTGTGTGTTGGTTTACTTTTGCTCGGTTCATTCTTGGTTGTTCTTCGATTCTACATCAAGGTTTGTAGTTTTGGTTTGCATGCGAATTGCATATGTGTATTCTGAGTTCTTGATCGAATCAGTTTGACACATATCATTTTTGAGAGAAATATTGAAAATAATTTAATTTAAAGTACATAAAACAATTGATAATTGATCTTTGCAGGAAGCTATGTCCAATTTATTTGATGCGCCTCCTTTGGTCCCAAATTTTATGTCACATGCAAATTTAATATATGTGGACATAAATAAGCATAACAAATACTGGAAATATCGATTAAATCTTCGTTATATATGCGAATCTCTTTTGATTGTAGATCAATTGTTGATTAGCATACTCACAAATGTAATATCCAAAGACTGGAAAAATATCTTCTAATTTTAGGGTTGATGTCATCAACGATATTCCAAAACTGTACGGTCGACTGCAGCTTACAATTTTATTTTCCCCTTCAAAATACACAATGAATAGTCTATTTTGCAATCTAAGATTTAATCCTAACCAATTTTGTTTGTTGCCTATTGCTACTTATATATATATATATATATATATGTGTGTGTGTGTGTGTGCGCGCGCCAAAATCGGCCCGCGAAAAATTCAATTTTAGTTCATTTAAAAAGTCACTGTCCAATTTTCGTCCACCATGAAAGCTGTTTTCAATTTTAGTCCAATTAAGCCAAAAATCTTCACTATTTGGTCCAATTTTCACCGGAATACTACTCTCGCTGGCGAAAATATTAAATAATTAATGAAAAACTTTAAACAAAAATCAAATAAATTATTAATTAATATTTTAAATGAAAAACATATTTAAAAAACAAGGAAAAAAAAGCGGATTTTGTGGTCTTTCAGTTCGAAGAAATAGATTTAAAATGTACATTTTACATTTTTTTTCTTATCCAATAAAAAAATAAATATATAAATATATATATGACTCGAATAATTTTGATTGGTCGATAGCAGACGCAGACCACGTGTCATCCGGTGACAATTTGGGGCGATTGTACTGATTACAATCGCCGGCGAGAGTGGTATTCCGGCGAAAAAGGTCAAATAGCTAAAAAAATCCAAACCTTTTTAGGGTTTTGCTATTTTGGTCAATCTTTTTATTTTAAAATAGCAAAAACTTGAAAATGTTTGGATTTTTTTAGCTATTTGGCCTGCGAAAAATGGACCAAATAGTGATGATTTTTGGCTTAATTGGACTAAAATTGAAAACTGCTTCCATGGTGGACGAAAATTGGACAATGGCTTTTTAAATGGACTAAATTTTTTTTTTAAGAATTTACATGTATTACTATAGGATTAGGATTTTTAAATGACATCAAAAAATTTTAAATGGATTACTATAGGATTTGGATTCAAAAAAATTCCAATATCAATTAATATTATAATAAACTTAAATAATACTCTTTAATAAGAATATATAACAGGGACTTGAATTTTCCTCATAAGCACTTATGCTTTGAAAGATAATTAATAAAACAGAGAAAAAGGGGAAAGCCACTGCTAACTTTGTGATGTATTTCATTAATATTTTTCTAGCATAATCACATCAGAATGAAGGTGGGATATATATAGCAATACAAAGGAATCTTAGCTATAGAGTGCCACATGATAAAATTGTATAATGATTACACAGAAAACCAAGATAACAAACTCTTCAGAATTCCTATTTTCTCTTGACATTTCATACTAACACTATAAGCAATTTCTGGTCTAGTAATTGTCACATACTGCAAAGCTCCCACCACACTTCTATACAAAGTACCATCAACAACAGCTTGACCTTTATGTTTTGAAAGTTGCAAGGAACTAACCATACCTTAGCTGAGATGGATACCATGCAAAGTATGAGATATTTCAATACCAAGGAAATGATTGACCTCACCAAGATCCTTGATGGAGAATTTCTGATGCAAAAGTTGAATGACTTTATCAATTTCTACTGAATTATTTCCTGTAATAAGAATGTCATCTACATAGATGAGGAGGAAAATCTGAGAGTGAGCAGTGAATTTGTAAAACAAAGAATTATTTGCCTTAGAGCCCTCAAAGCCAATATCAAGCAAAGCTGCTCTAACAGTGAGATACCAAGTTCTCGAAGCCTGTTTAAGCCCATAGATGGCGTTATTCAGCTTGCAAACCAAAGGAGAAGCAGATGATGATTCAAACCCAGGTGGTTCCTTCATGTAAATTTCCTCAGTGAGTTTCCCATGTAAAAAGGCATTATTTACATCCAATTGCTTAATTTTCCAAGAATGGTGCACAGCCAAAGTGAAAAGAACTCTTATAGTGGTAGGTTTCACCACAGGGCTAAAGGTTTCTGTGAAATCAAAGCCTGCACTTTGACTGTAGCCCTGAGCAACAAGTCTTGCTTTACACTTTGATACCTTTCCAGCAGCATCCCTCTTAATTTTAAACACCCATTTACATCCAACAACATTTTTACCTGTGGAAAGAGCAACCAAATCCCATGTGTGATTCCTAAGCAAGGCTGTGTGTTCCTCTTGCATTGCTACTTTCCATATAGGATTTTGCAAGGCCTGAATCACAGAGGTTGGCTCAGTTTCAACCAGAGTTTCCACAGTGTAAACCTTGGGCTTCACAATACCCGATTTTAACCTTGTGATAATGGAATGTATATTTCCAGATTGAGGCTGCTCTCCAACCTGCACACCTGCAACACTAGAAGTAGACAATGCAGAAGAAGTATCACAAATATTGGGCAATTCAACAATCAAGGGGCATGTGTTTAGGCTATCAGGACAAGGAGTTGGACTGATGGGTGGATTTATAGAGTGAGAGTATGAATTGGGACTGGATGGTGGTATAGGATTGGTGGGAGAGGAAGTGAACCAACAAGAGAACCAGAATGTGAGAGAGGTGTGTGGTTTGACTGATGAGAAACTTGTCTCCTCGAATAAAGCATGTCTAGTAACAATGAGTTTTCCATTAGGCAAAAGTATCTTGTAGCCTTTTTGAAGATTGCTATACCCTAGAAAAATGGAAGGAGATGATCTAAATGTAATCTAACTGTGTTTCTGCTAGAGTTTTGAAATGAAGAAAGGATCCATGAACTTCTGATTTTGATTTTAGCAAACATGTCCTGTCATGAGATTATAAAATGAAACGACCATGTGATTTGTTGGACCAAATCGACAATTTCCTCAAATTAAAAAATAACATTTCTACCATAAGTGGCTATAGAAATGAAAGTGTCTCGTATATATAAATAGAACAACGTGGTTCTGTTGGTGTTGGTGTTGGTGTTGGATGATAGAATGATCGAGGTTTTGATGGTATAAATTGATATTTATAAATTTTACAGGCAAAAAGAGAGAAATATGCTCAAAAATAAGTTATTGACTAAAAAATTATGAATTTTAAGTTGGGAGTAAAAAAGCAATTTTCTTTTTACAACTACAAATGACTAAAATTGCAAACATGCCAGATTTTATAATCCATTCACTAGAAAATTATGGATGAAATTATAAGTACCCTACTATGGAAAGAAACATCATTTCTTAATTAAGAGTATAAAAAAAATTAGTTTTTTTTTTACTATTATATCCTTAATGAAATTAACAACGTACCAACTCGTACTACCACATTTCACCCTGTACCATTATATTATGGGTTAAATTCAATTTTAGTTCATTTAAAAAACTACCATACTACCACATTTCACCCTGTACCATTATATTATGGGTTAAATTCAATTTTAGTTCATTTAAAAAACTACCGTACTACCACATTTCACCCTGTACCATTATATTATGGGTTAAATTCAATTTTAGTTCATTTAAAAAACTACTGTTCATTTTTCGTCCACCATAGAAGCGATTTTCAATTTTAGTCCAATTAAGCCAAAAATCGTCACTATTTGGTCCATTTTTCGCCGGAATACCACTCTCGCCGACGATTGTAATACAATCGCCCCAAATTGTCACCGGAATGACATCAAAAAAATTTAAATCCTAATCCTATAGTAATACATGTAAATTTGGATGTATTAAGTTCATTATATTAATTTATTGTTCTAATACTATAGTAATTGTTAGTGTTATAGTGTTATATTTTAACACTAATTAATTTTGCCTTTTCTTTGGTATTTTATTCCATATTTAATACTAGTATATCTATGTATTTGGTAGTATATTTTATACTTAAAGATACTTAATATATTGGATAGATTTGTTTGTTGAGATTTTGTAGGGATAATGACTTAGAAGGAAAGATTTGAAGAAGTCTTTTAATGATAATATAATTCCTACAAAATAGGAGATTTGTTTCTTGCTTTCTTATTCTCTTTTGCAGGAATTAGACACGTGGAATTTATCAAGAAAGAAGCTGATCAAAGACGTGCCAAAAGCAGAAGTGGAAGACGTGCAAGAAGATGGGAGAAAGAAGAGAAGTGGAGTCATGGAGAGTATGGAAGGTGGATAAAGATCATGGATCGTGGATAGATCATGGACAAGAAGCACGATCTGCTGGAGTCTATAAATAGTACAATCCAGGCTGCAGATCGGTGTGCACTTTCCAGACATATCCAAGAGCGAAGCTAGAGCATAGAGAGAGAGATTCAAGGACAGTTTCAAAGCAACTGAGTGTTGGAACATTAGGGACAACATTCTGTTTAATAGAGTCTTTCTTTTGATAGATTCTAGGTTTGTTGCTTTGTAAACCCTATAGAGGGTTTTAACATTCTTTGAGAGTCGAGAGATAATCTTAGAGTGTTTGAGAGTTTCAAAG
Source organism: Scutellaria galericulata (assembly GCA_946896805.1). Classification (NCBI taxonomy): domain Eukaryota; kingdom Viridiplantae; phylum Streptophyta; class Magnoliopsida; order Lamiales; family Lamiaceae; genus Scutellaria; species Scutellaria galericulata. Next base: position 1,868,681 of record OX335797.1, on the reverse strand, counting down.
AGATTTTTTCACAAGATCTCTTTGTGATTGTTTTGTAATTACTCTTGTAGTAATAAAACGTTTTGCCCTGCTGGCGTTCCACGAGTATCTTTATATACTCGTGGATAAATCTCCTGTCCTTGTTCGTTTTTATATTCCGCTGCATATTCTGATTATTTTAAGTGTATGAATGTTTTGGTAAATGTTGTGACATCTGGAACAACATTATCAATCTGTTTTTAAGTCTTGCAGGAGTTTTCTGACCCACCAATCCTTTCAGTAATAGACATAATTTGGATTTTCATTAAAATCCTAACCCTATACTGATACATAGATCCAGTTATAAGTTGCCATGTATATAAGTTGTCTAATCCTATATATACTAACTAGTATAAGGTCAGTGTAATACACGTGGTTAAAAAAAATTAAATTGAACTTAATAAGATTTAAAGTCTAGAATAGTTCTTATTGTTAAAGTTTAGAATAGTTCTTGAATTGTTTTTTCTTTCAATTAAATAATAAAAAAATAAATGTTAAAATTTCCAAATAAATGTCATAATTTATTTAAAACATACATTCACAAAAAAAAAAAAAAAAAATCAATTTCATTAATTTATAAAATATTTTTTTTAATCAACCCACCTTCATTTTATAATTTTCTTTTATTTATTTATATTTCTATCAATTTTTTTAAATTAAATAAATTCCAAATATATAATTAATTTTACTATTCAAAGTATAGTATATTCTATTTTAACAAATCTAAACAAATCTCTTATATCATCTAATAATGTTTCTTATCAACATTAATTTAAAGTCATTAATTAGCCATATTAAAAGTTTTACATTTAATAAAGATTTTATTTTAAAAATTATTATTATAAGAAAAACTGTAGATTTGACATGTGGCATAAGTGGTCTTGATTTTATATATAACAAGATACATGTAAACAATTTAGACCGCAACAATGCAAAAGTTGATGAAGCAAAAAACGAAAAAAATAATAATTATGAGTAAGAAACGTCTACGTACCTGCAGGTCCAAAATTTAAGTTTAATTCAATGATATATATATATATATATATATATATATATATATATTTTTTTTTTTTCCCGTTGGTTTTTAGTGCCCTCGATATATGCTTTCAATCTATTAATAAGTTTTTAACTTGTATTACTAATTATTTTATCTAAAATATGAATTGATATGTGTTCTTGAGATGAAATAAGTAAATTGAATTATGATGGGTGGAATGATTAAATGCATAGGAGGGCATTTATGTCTTTTTATCCTTATTTTGGGTAAAAAAAAACATGTTTTCTTATCAAGTGGGTATTTTTCATTTTTTGGTTTGCAAAAAGGATACAAAGGCATATTTCCACTTTGCTGATATGGTTAAATAAAAAACTACATCATTTATATATAAGAGCTATGGTCAAGGGTCATCCTATACCTTACGTCGAAGGCTATATATATGTACACATAAACAACCACGACAAATACTGGAGAATATCGATTAAATATTTGTTATATATGTGGAATTTTAGTGAGTTTAGATCAATTGTGGTTTACACACTCACAAATATATATACAGAAATCAATGATAAATATATCTTCAGTTTAATTTCCACACTGCAATATAAGATGAATAGTGTATTATATTATCTAGATTAGATCCTCACCAATTTTCTGTCCACAATATATAGATAAGTAGCAGTAGCCAACAAATTAATTTAATGGGTTGAAATTGGAGAGAGCTAAAATTCACGATTCATGCATGCTATTCTAGTGTAAATATATACGAAATTGAAACACAATAAAAAAACGATTCATGCATTTTCTTTCTACATATAAAAATAAAATGGTTGCTTTTCAAGATCTTATAGTTCCTATTTTCCCATTCATTTGTTAGATTAAACCAAATTCTTTGAATCAAGTCTTAGTCAATTGTGTCCTTCAACATTCTAGTCAAAGAGTCACCTTGTAGTTTGGATTGTGAATTTATTTTTCTTTGACTCCTATGTCACCAAGTAGTATAAATATGTAATCTTGGTGTATCACTCTGTAAGGCAAAAAAACCTATAACTTGAGAAATACAAATATCGTCTTCTCAAAAACCTTCAAAATATACTCGTGTTTCTTACAAACTAGAAGCATAAAAAAAATACCCCAACATCATTTTCGCCCTCGTTTTTCTTTACAGATGGTGGCGGTTCAGTGCAACTTCCATGCACCGGAAAATGCTGCCGCCATCTCCAAGAAAGCTTCCGATAATCGGAAACATTCACCAGCTGGGCGCGTGTCCTCACTAATCGCACCATTCTTTATCCAAGCGCTACGGCCCACTGATGTTACTTCATTTTGGCAACGTGCCGGTGCTCATGGCCTCATCGGCCAATGCAGCGCGTGAGATTATGAAAAACCAGGACTTGATATTTGCAAGCAGGCCAAGACTAAGCATCCCCGACAGGTTACTGTACGGATCCAGGGACATCGCATTTGCGCCTTATGGCGATTATTGGAGGCAGGTAAGAAGCATATGTGTTCTCCATCTACTGAGTAACAAAAGTGTTCAATCTTTTTCGTCGTGTAAGAGAAGAAGAGACGTCTCTCATGGTCGAGAAGATCAGGAAATCTTCATCGGTTGTAGACTTGAGCAATGTGTTGGTGTCATTGACAAATGATGTATATAGTTGCAGGGTGGCTTTGGGGAAGAAGTATGGGGAATGTGATGAAGCCAAAGAGTTGAAGTTTATGGGGGATTTCCTGGAGTTATTAGGTACTTTGCCTGTGGGGGACTATATTCCCTGGTTGGGTTGGATTAATCGTGTAAATGGATTGGATGTAAAGTTAGAAGAGTTGCTAAACATTACAATAAGTTTTTGGTGAGAGTGCTTCAAGAACATAGAGATGATTATGAGAAGAAACAAGAGAAGATTGATGGTGATGATTCAGTGTTGGATTTGGTGGATTTATTGTTTGAACTTCAAAGAGACAATAGGGATGCAGTACCTTTTGAAGTTGAAATAATCAAAGCTTTGATTGGGGGTACTAATTTTTCATCCTATCCTCATTCCTCAACTATACTAATTTGCCTTCATGATAATTTTCCAGTGAATGGATTATAAAAGGCAAAAACTTTTGTGCATGAGGTGCACGGATCAATTTGGTATCCAATCCAACTGGCCCATCATATATATAAATTCAGGCCCAAATTTATATGATGCATCTCACCACAATTTATTTTCTCTCTCTTTCACACAGGCAGACATTCTTCAGCGTCTTCTTCAGCGTCTTCTTCTCTATCATTCTTCAGATCTGCCTTCAGCGTCTTCTTCAGCGTCTTCTTCTCTCTCCTTATTCAGCGTCTTCTTTTCTATCATTCTTCAGCGTCTTCTTCTTCTCTATCATTCTTCAGCGTCTTCTTCTCTCTCCTTCTTCAGCGTCTTCTTCTCTCTCACATTGCAAATTTCAGTAATCGTCTTCTTTCTTCCGCAAACCTAGTTCGAATTTGTAATCGTTTTCTTCTATCTGACATTCAAAATTTCAGTTTTACTTTTTTCAACGTAAATTTTCTGATTTTTATTTTATTTTTCGTGATTTAATTTTTCAATTTCGTGTTCTCTGTTTTTTTTTTCTGATTTTTAACAAATTTCGTGCCTCTATTGTTGAGTGCATAAATTAATATAACAGTTCTATATAACTTATACATAACAGTACTACTAACAGTACCACTCAATAAATATAACCGTATCACTAAAATAACACAACAGTATTACATAAATTAATATAACAGTTCTATATAATTTATACATAACAGTACTACTAACTTATACATAACAGTACCACTCAATAAACACAATCGTATGACTAAAATAACACAACAATATTACATAAATTAATATAACAGTTCTATATAATTTATACATAACAGTACCACTCAATAAACACAACCGTATGACTAAAATAACACAACAATATTACATAAATTAATATAACAGTTCTACATAATTTATACATAACAATATCACTCAATAAACACAACCGTATCACTAAAATAACACAACAGTATTACATAAATTAATATAACAGTTCTATATAATTTATACACAACAGTACTACTAACTTATACATAACAGTACCACTTAATAAACACAACCGTATGACTAAAATAACACAACAGTACTACATAAATTTATATAACAGTACTATATAATTTATACATAACACTGTATCAATGGCGGAAATTTTTCCTTCGCGATTTTGTTAATCGATGTCGCAGTTCTCCCAAATTTTTTTGAGATTCGTCCTTCAATCTTCAATTCAAACACTAAAACCTTCAATCAATGGGTATTTGAATACTGTATCAACTTTAAACCTTCATCAATCACTGTCTCATCTTCAAACCTTCATCAATGGCGGAATTTTATTTTTTTCAGAAACAATATTTATGTGTTTATGGTCGAAATTTGATCAATGTTTGTTGTTATGTCAATGGATCAAAATTAAATTAGAGTATTAGTCTGTTTTCATGGTAATAGAAGAGTTTACCATGAACAATGGTTGTTGCAGTTTTTTTCCCAAATCTGCTCGAGAAGATGATGAACAGTAAAATAATTTTTTTTTTAATTTAATGGCGCGTGTTAACACGCGCCTGCCATGTGGAGCGCGTCCTCAGTGCGAGTGGGGCAGCAACCGGTCCAGATTGTTGTGCACGGATCCACTGATCCGTGCACAAGTTGCACAGGAGTTGTTCTCATTATAAAATCGGTCATATTTGCAATTTTAGTCAATTATTGTTGTAAAAAGAAAATTGCTTATTACTCCCAACTTGAAATTTATTATTTTTTAGTCAATATCATGAGTTTTGTAGCTCAAGTAGTATCTCACCTTTATAAAAATGCAGATTGTGTGATAATCAAGGTTTAAAGCCTAGATCACTATGAGTTTTCTAATTTTTATTCCTTCCCTTCCATTCCGTCTAGCTCATTAAAAAAATATATTATTTTTTAGTCAATAACTTATTTTTGGACACTTTTATCTTTTTTTGCCTGTAGAATTTATAAATATCAATTTGTACCATCAAAATCTCGATCATTCCATCGTATCCAACACCAACATAACCACATCATTCTATATATATATATATATATATACACACTAGACGCTTTCATTTCTAGCCACTTGTGGTAGAAAAAGTAATTTTGTAATTTGAGGAATTTGTCTATTTGGTCCCATAGATCACGTGATCATATCATTTAGAAATCTCGTGACAGGACATGATTGCTGCTGGAAGCGATACCACAGCTTCTGCTGTGGAATGGACAATGGCAGAGCTGATAAGAAATCCAAGATGCATGAAATTCTTGCAGAATGAAGTGAGAGAAGTAGGCAAAACAAGAGAGAGATAGAGGAGGATGACTTGGAGAAAATGCCGTATTTGAAAGCAGTGATAAAAGAAGGTTTAAGACTACATTCACCGGTTCCATTACTCGTCCCTCGAGAATCCACTCAAGACACGAAACTACTAGGCTATGACATCGGCTCGAGCACATAAGTTATAATCAATGCTTGGGCAATCAATAATACGCACTTAGAGAATTATAAGAAAAAATTCACTTGATGTAATAAATAATCACATAACAAAGAAAAAAAAAATTATTATTCAAAAGAAAGAAAAAACAAAACAAAAAAAGAAAAACACAGCACAAGGTGAAATCTGCAAAAGGAATAATTTCTCTAATGCAATAGTACTATCAGCACCAGCTCAGCATGTAGTACAACCTGTATGATTTTGATTCTTTTCAATGGGATAGCTCTTTTTTTATTTTTTTTCCCAACTAAAATGTAGCTTTTTAATTATAATTATATTTTTATGTTTCTCAGTTTTTGCCAACAATATTAACACGCGTCAATTTAAAATTAAAGAAAAAACAAAATATGATAAATTATAAAATAAACCTAACCCAAAAAAGAAGTGTGTTCCATCTCATGAGATAGACATTGATGGTCCAGGTGGTTTAATAGATTTAGAGGGGTAAATAAAGTTCTTCTAACTTTTAAAACTTTCAAAACAAACTGTGATTTTTTGTCGTACGTTGTGTATGTGGTATTTGAGCTTATAGCGGTGTACATCCTGTGACCCACAACTTAAAATGAGTCTTGCAACAACGTATAACTTACTATGCTATTTGAGCTTAATCGTAGTATTTTGTTGTATGAAAGTACTGTAGAGTTTTATGCAGCGGAAAATGTTCTTGAAGGGTTTTTTTTTATGAAAATCGTTTTGCAAACTTATGAATTTTAGTAACTAAGTTGTTTTATCATGTTGTATATAGATATAAGAATATTGCCGTAAGAAGTAAGATAAACACAACAATTTATATTGGTTTAAAATCCACTCTACTCTTCACACATGAGGAATATTGTTGACTATGGTTTGATTTAGAAACTTTAGACACAATAGTTTTACAAACTCAAGACTTCAACACTACAACTGTTAGCTTCTACATATGTTGCTCAACAACTAAGACTAGACCCACACAGGATATATATCTACACAAAGTAGTTACATTTAGTGATCAGAAACATAATTTCTTGGGTAACCCAAGGACTCCTAAAACAAAAGCTCTCACACAATGTATAGTTAAAGATATTCTTTCTTCTTCAACTTTGAAGCAGTCTATTAGCTTGATGGTTCAACTTTTTAGTAGGCTGACTTCTTAAGGTAAAAAGATTGAGACTTAGAATATTCGGTTTCTTGAGAGTTTTGAATTCAATTACTCAGTCTTTCAACAATTGTCTCAGTGCTCTTCTTCATTTATAATAATTATCCCCATTGAAAAGAGACAAACCCTAGTAATTAATGCTTGCTCCAGATTCATACAAGGTCCATTAAATGATTTTTGGATCATTAGAAGTTTTTCTGTGGGGACCATTATGCTCTTCTGCGGAAGCTGTATATCTGCAGTTCGCTTGTCCAGTTGTCACCTTCTCATTGACCTAAAGCTCTGTCGTGTAACTTTGTCTCTACTGCTATATTTGAATCTAGGAATTTGATGGACTTTTCCTTCAACTAATATTTATCTTCCTCGTACATCAATCAGTTTTTACATGCTTTCTTCTGTTCTTGTAGTGTTAGTCAAGTTAGCAATAAAATGCCTGATGTAAATTCTTTTATGCAGTAAGTTTGGTCCTGTTGTATATTTGTCTTCTGTAGCTTTTATGTTTTCATACAACGTAAGTCATTCTGTGGTCATCTTACAACACTTGTATCTTAAAACATACAATAAAATCTTCTTATTGCGGCTTACAACAGCTGTATCATTTAACTTACAGTAAGGTCTTCACTTTTATTCTAGGACACAACCTTATCTAAGTTTCACTTAATTGCTTTGAAAAATTGGGGTACTTTAAAGTCCTATTACATTATGTAGTTTGTAAAAACCTGAACATTGATTTTCTAACAATTTTTCAATTTTTTACGATGACAAAACATTTACATTATATAGTTCATGCAGAAGACAGTAGATTATCCACAGAGGATTTATTTACATTAGTACGTTTATAAGATACATGAATATATGTATCAGAACATTCAGTATCAGAAAATCTAAAAATACAAAAACATATCAAATCATCCATACAAATAGGTAACTGAGCATGCAAAGATAAGTATCACATCATATAATGATATCAGAATAATATACTTATCAGAGCATACTCTAAAAACAGTAAGTAAGATAAGTTCATAAGTTGTTAGCTTTTCAATAGGAATGATAGTGGGGAGGGAATCTCTGTTCCCGGCAGGGTCTGCCCTAAAATGTACACCCATGGGGACGTGAACGAGAGACATTCTTTCCCCGACTAGCAGTACCAGGACCAGGACGATGATTATATTTCTCGCCCTGATTCCTGCGGGACCTGAAAATAATACATGCATATATATATATATATATATATAATATTTAAAATAATATAATTACATATTTATAAATAAATATTTAATATTGAAATGTGACGAAGATTCAAAACCCTATGGGTATGTTTGGAAGGGGACTAAGTAGGATTGGAGAAATAATGTCATTGAAATTTTGGATTTTATAGTAAAGGTGAATAGTGAAAATGCATGTTTGTTTGATGATTTAGTAAGGTATGATTATATTTTAAATGTCAAATCAATGATGTAAAAAGTGAGCCGATATAATATATTATTGTGAAAATGTGAGTTGATGTCATATTTTTTTATGAAAAAATGTATTCGATAATGATTGATAATTGTAATATAGATGGTAATGATTATATCTCAATTTTATGATCCAAATTTAAATACGAAAACAAACATATATTAAGATTTTGAATTTGAATCCTGTCATGTCAAATCTCTTTCGAACAGAGCCTATATTATTTGATTTTGAAAAATCATTTCCACCGTCTCTTTCTCTCTCCTTCTAGACCAACGGCGCACCGCACTCAAGAGAGAGATTTTGAGATTTCATTTCACCCATCTTTTCTCCCTCCTTCCAGACCAATTGCACATACGAGAGAGTTTTTTCACTTTTCACCATTTTCCCAATTCTACGTTTATTATTATTATTATTATTATTATTATTATTATTATTATTATTATTATTTATTTATTTATTTATTTTTAAGTATTGAGCTTTGTAGACGGTTAGTTTATTTTTCAAGAATTGAGACCTTTTTTTTACGTGAAGATTGTTTTCTGAAATGGGGTTTCTTGTTTCTAATGTGAATCATTTTCTTAACTTCTTTCGAGTTCAGGTTCGCTGTTTAACTCCCTTTACATTTTCAAGATTAAATGTTCGAAAAGCACAGAATGTAATTTTTTCAATTTTCTTTTGTATTTTGAATTTATGAATTTGGTGGATGAATCAAATGGAAATGCTAGATTAAGAGAGATGCAAAAATACTCGATTACCATCTCTCTTGTTTGATCTTAAGTTATTATTTGCATCATCATACTTGTAAATTTTACATTTCTTATCTCTTACTAATATAAAAGTACGAGTGTCTATAAGAAAAATTCAAGTCGTCTATTGTATATCTTTATTAAAGAGTATTATTTAAGTTCATTATAATATTAATTGATATTGGAATTATTTTGAATCCAAATCCTATAGTAATAGATATAATTTGGATTTACATTAAAATCCTAATCCAATAGTAATACATATAAAATTATATCTATTAAGCTCATTATATTAATTTAGTGTTCTGATGCTATAGTAATAGATATAATTTGGATTTTCATTAAAACCCTAATCATATACTAATGCATAGATCCAGTTATAAGTTGCCTAATCCTATATATACTAATACACTAATTAATTTAGACCACAAAAACAAAAGTTGACGGGACCAAATAATAAATTATAGACAGACAAACTGAAAAAGAAGATCATTATGAGTAAGAGTACAAACAAACATTGCCAGCAAGAAACGTCTACGTACCTGCAGGTCCAAAGTTTAAGTTCAATTCAATTATATCTTTTTGTGGGAACCCGGTAAAATCTTGGGTGAGATTGTTTCATAAATTCATTCTATAAGATGGGTCGGGTCGGATCAAATATTAAAAATTATATAATATTTTTATGTATATTATGTAATAATTTTCTATATATTGAGTAATAATCTGTATAATATGACGTGTTTTGAGTTGAGTTGAATTATAAGAAAATATGTAATACTTTAATGTACTATATTAGATAATATTTTTCTTTATATCAGGAGATACTTTTGTATTATAGGATACAAGATCAAATTGAGTCAGGTCGGGTCATTCAAAAATGCGCGGACCCTAGGTTGTCCAGACACTCTTCTCTCTCATGCAACATGTAATACTTTTGTGTATATTAGGTAATATTTTCCTATATATGCTAATGTTTTTGTATTATGTACATATACTACATAATATAATACAAAAGTATCACCTGATATATAAAAAAATATTACCTAATATACACAAAAGTATTACATAAGTAATTATATCCGACCCGACCCACTCTGCCTCACGAAATGAGATTCGTAAGATGACCTCGCACAAGACCTACTCTCATTCTTAACCATCTATACTTATAAACATTTTTTTGTCAAGTTATTAAATTGTGTTCTTTTTTAGTCAAGATAAATTATTTTTGCCCAACCATACTCTTCAAATATTTGTGGTGTGGTATGATGGTATGAGTTACATTAATGATGATACAGATGCAGATGAGATCCTCTATCCCAATATTATGTGTACCACTCATGTACCATTACAAAATGACGACGTTTTGATGATAAATAATCAAACATGGGAAATCTTTTTAAAGCTGTAAATCTTATAAGCGCGGCTTTAACTTGAGCCGCTGTTTTTTTTTTCTTTTCCCTTTTTTTCTATTTTGACTTTCCTCGCCAAACTCACCATCGTCGTAACATGCAATCGGCCTTCATCGTCGTCTCATTGTGTCGGCCTCCCACCCCATTCAACCTGACACTCACCCCACCACATCACTCGTCGATAAGAAATCTCCATATTCGTCAACAGGGAAGATGCCTTGAGATTGTTGTTGATAGGGTGAATACAAATTGGTTGCAAGCTAATTCTTCAATTAATTTCAAAAATTATTTTGCTTTAATTGAAATTGAAATCAAACAGAATTTGATCACTAAATTTCTGTTTTCATTTTTTGATTCAATTATTTGTTTTTTGTTGGAAGAAATACATATCAGAGTGTTCAGAGGTGAGATGATGATTGAAGGTTGATTGCAATGACGTGAGAAAGAGATTTAGTTTCCAATGACAACCAAAATGAGAGAAGTGATAATAGATAAAGAGGAGAAATGAAAGAGAGAAAAAAAAAAAGGAAAAAGAAAATAACGGCTCAAGTTAAAGCCGCTCTGATAAGATTTGCTGCTTTGAAAAGATTTCCCAAGTTTTATTATTTATCATCAAAACGACGTCACTTTATAATGGTATATGAGTGGTACACATAAATTGGGACAGAGGATCCCATCTGATACAGATGTGTATTATGATGATACCAACTACATTAATAATGGTACGCGAGTGTAATACGGTGGTACAGACTATATTAATTGTGGTACGAGGTATACTATGGTGATATGTACTTCATTAATAATGATACGCGGTGAAATATGATGATACAGATTGGTACAGAGTGAAATATGATGGTACGAGCTAGTACGAGATTAATTTAATTAAGAATACTATGATCCAAACTAAAAAAGAATAATTTTAAACTCTTGATTTAAAAAAAATGTTTTTTTTTTTTTTACAATTAACTACTTATAATTTCATTATTTTTGTTTTTGTTTTTTTAAGTGCCCTCGACATATGCTTTCAACTATGAATAAGTTTTTACCTTGTATTACTAATTATGCTTGAGTATAACTTTAACTAATTTATGCAAATATACTTAAAAATATGAAATAAAACATTGAAACAATATTAGAAGGAAATACAAAATAAATCAAAAACCAAATCTTATAGATTTGAAAATGTTACCATCTTAAAAATCATAAATTTATCTTTCTTAGGGAAATCGATCTGTTTGCTTATTCAGTTGAAACTAAACTAATAATAATTTGCAGATGACATAAAATTTGGGACCAAAGGAGTATGCATCAAATAAATTGGACATGACTTTTTCTAAGACAATAAACTTTTTTTTTTTTTTTTGAGATAATAAACTAATAATAGTTTGTCTGTGGCATAAAATTTGGGACCAAAGGAGTACGCATCAAATAAGTTGGACTCATCGTTCCTGCAAAGGTCAATAAATTAATATATGACCAAAAAGTAAGAGGTCATATTTCAATAATTGAACAATGGGATTTTGCTGATATGCTTAAATAAAAAACTACATCATTTATATATAAGAGCTATGGTCGAGACTCGAGGGTCATCCTATACCTTACGTCGAAGGCTATATATATGTGCACATAAACAACCACGACCAATTAATACTGGAGAATATCGATTAAATCTTTGTTATATATGTGGAATTTTAGTGAGTTTAGATCAATTGTGATTTACACACTCACAAATATATATACAGAAATCAATGATAAATATATCTTCAGTTTAATTTCCACACTGCAATATAAGATGAATAGTTTATTATATTATCTAGATTAGATCCTCACCAATTTTCTGTCCACAATATATAGATAAGTAGCAATAGCCAACAAATTAATTTAATGGGTTGAAATTGGAGAGAGCTAAAATTCATGATTCATGCATGCTATTCTAGTGTAAATATATACCCAAACCATACACACACCAGAATACGAAATTGAAACACAATAAAAAAAACGATTCATGCATTTTCTTTCTACAAATAAAAATAAAATGGTTGCTTTTCAAGATCTTATAGCTCTTATTTTCCCATTCATTTTTGCCATCGTCTTTCTTTACAGATGGCGGCGGTCCGGTGCAACTTCCAGGCCCCGGAAAAAGCTGCCGCCATCTCCAAGAAAGCTTCCAATAATCGGAAACCTTCACCAGCTGGGCGCGTGTCCTCACCAATCGCTCCATTCTTTATCCAAGCGCTATGGCCAACTGATGTTACTTCATTTTGGCAACGTACCGGTGCTCGTGGCATCATCGGCTGATGCAGCGCGTGAGATAATGAAAAACCAGGACTTGATATTTGCAAACAGGCCCAAACTAAGCATCCCAGACAGGCTAATGTACGGATCCAGGGACATTGCATTTGCGCCTTATGGAGAGTATTGGAGGCAAGTGAGAAGCATGTGTGTTCTCCATCTACTGAGTAACAAAAGGGTTCAATCTTATCGTCGTGTGAGAGAAGAAGAGACGTCTCTCATGGTCGAGAAGATCAGGAAATCTTCATCGGTTGTAAACTTGATTGATGTGTTGATGTCGTTGACGAATGATGTAGTTTGCAGGGTGGCTTTGGGGAAGAAGTATGGGGAATATGATGAAGCCAAAGAGGTGAAAAAGTTTATGTCGGATTTCCAGGTGTTATTAGGTACTTCGCCTGTCGGGGACTATATTCCCTGGTTGAGTTGGATTGATCGTGTGAATGGATTGGATGGTAAAGTTAGAAGAGTTGCTAAACATTACAATGAGTTTTTGGTGAGAGTGCTTCAAGAACATAGAGATGATTATGAGAAGAAACTGGAGAAGATAGGAGGTGATGACTCAGTGTTGGATTTGGTGGATGTATTGCTTCAACTTCAAAGAGATAGTAGGGATACAGTACCTCTAGAAGATGAAGTAATCAAAGCTTTGATCGTGGTAAGGTTTTTTCATCCCATCTATTTCATGTTTTAAAAAGTTTTTGTATTCATGATAGTTTTCTAGTGAACGGATTAAAAAATCGGGCATCTATGCAATTTTAGTCATTGTAGTTATAAAAAAAAGTTGCTTTTTACGCTTTCCTTAAAATTCATTATCTTTTAGCTGATAACTTATTTTTGGACACAATATTTATCTTTTTTTTTTTTCCTTGTAAAAATATCAGTTTGTACCATAAAAAAATTCAGTCGTTCTATTTTATTCTATACTATAAGAACAAAATCATTCTATATATATCAGAGTGCGAAACACTTTCATCTATAGTCACTTATGGTAGGAAAAATTATTTTTTAGTCAGAGAAAATTGCCGATTTGGTACATAGGTCACATGGTAATTTTATTTTGTTAAATTAATCCCATCGTTACATTTTCAATACAAATTTATTGCATATTCAGTCTCAAACGTGAAAATTAAATGTGATTTTTTGGAAGGAATTGAAAAAGAATTTGTCAAAAATAGTTGCAATATAATAATATTGGTCCTAAACTTTTGAAACCTATATTTTTGAGGGATTCGGGTCCAAATTAAATTGCAAATTTTGATGTTTTTACCCTTCTAGCTAGTGCCATCTATACTAGTCTTTACTATAAAAATTTAGGTCATTTCACTTCATCATGTACCTAATCCATACCCACAGAATCATGGAATCATGTCGTTTCATTTTCATGAGTCAACACCATCAAAATTTTAGTTTTGCCACTTTATTCCGTACTAATGATATAATAGACTAAATTGTCTTGAAAAATAACAAAAGTTAGAAAGACAATAGACTGAATTTACATTATTTAGATCAAATGTAAAATGGCACAATAATACGTTTATTTCATATATATATAAAAGATCAATCTTGGTGACAGGACATGTTTGGTGCTGGAACTGATACCACAGCTACTGCTTTGGAGTGGACAATGGCAGAGCTGATAAGAAATCCAAGAAGCATGAAAATCTTACAGAATGAAGTGAGAGAAGTAGGCAGAAACAAGAGAGAGATAGAGGAGGATGACTTGGAGAAAATGCCGTATTTGAAAGCAGTGATCAAAGAAGGTCTAAGGCTACATTCACCAGTGCCATTACTCATCCCTCGAGAATCCACTCAAAACACGAAGCTACTAGGCTACGACATAGCGTCCAACACACAAGTGGTGATCAATGCTTGGGCCATTTGCAGAGACCCATCGTTGTGGGAAAATCCAGAAGAGTTTAGGCCAGAGAGGTTCTTGGACACAAGTGTAGACTTCAAAGGGCTTCACTTTGAGTTCATCCCGTTTGGTGCTGGTCGAAGGGGCTGCCCCGGGGTGGTGTTCGCCATGGCAGTTGATGAGCTTGTATTAGCTAAGTTGGTTCACAACTTCAACTTTGCATTGCCTAATGGAGAAAGAGAAGAGGATTTGGATATGACTGAAGTCTTTGGAATCACTATGCATAAAAAATCTCCCTTGCTTGTAGTTGCCACTTCACATACTTAGTTTATTGTTGTTTTTCAATTGTATCCTGTAGTTCTGTAGTTGTACTTTTAAAACTTTTATCATTTAATTTTCTGTTACATTTTATATTTCATATTATATTCTGTAATAATCATCATGTGTCGTGAATGGAGAGGATAGAGGTGCTCATCCAGTTTGAAAAACTTGAATTGAATTGGAACCAAACCGGGATCAACGGTTCGGAAAAGTACCTTTGACTCAGGTTTCGATTTAAAACCAAAACCGTGAACTGTGGTTACACGGTTCGATTTCGGTTCAAGATTATTTCAAACTTGGATACCGTCGGTTTACCTATTTTTAAAAAAATTATATTATATATATTTTACTCTTTCATTTTAAGTTGTATTTATTGTTATTTGTAATTTGTATTGTAAGTTTTTTAGGTATATGGTTTGTATTTCATGTATTTAAATTGTAATTTCTAAATTTTGAAGTTGTAACTTGTAAGTTGTAACGTTGTGTTGTTGTAACTTGTAAATGTAAGTTCTAAGTTTAAATTTATATCAAATTATTAACTCAAAAAAAATTGTTGTTTTGTAATATATGAATAATTGCAATATTTATATGCAAATTTAATTAAAAAAATTTAAAAAATAAAATAAAAAATCAAAACAGCCAAACCAATGGTTTACAAATCGGAACCAAAATCGAAATTCACACATTTCAATTTCGCCTCCATGATATGGTCATTTAAATTACATAATTGTCATTACTAACATCTTATAAGTTCCACCATTTTATTTATGCAAACACTTCATAAACATATTTTTAAATTAAGTTAAACATTTTATAAACTTTAAAAACATCTTATAACAGGTAAGAAAACATAAACTCTATGATATTTAAAGTATTATTAAAGTAAATATTAGTGCATAATAAAATTTTAATTTTTTATTGAAATTATAAGAAAAATATTTGTTGTCTTAATTTGTTATTTTGTAGATATATAATTTCCATTTTTTGTAATTAAAAAATTACTGATTTTATTGTAGTTTTATATTTACTTAAATAATATTTGAAAATTTATTTCTCAATTTATATTTTAAAATATAATTTTTCAGAATTTTTTGTTGTTGTTGTTGTTATATAGTTAATCCTTTTTTAGTTTTGGTTTTTAGGTATTTAAAAATATTTTTTTGATTTTTAAAATTAATTAATTTCCTATTTCTATTATAATTTATGGAGGGGTGTTTCATTTTTTAGAGTTTAAAAGTACCCCGTATGTTTGTATGTTTTTCCAAAATACCACTTTCTTGAATGACATGGATATAAGATTAAAAAAAATTACAAAATTTAATTCTACATGTGTAATTAGTTGCCACGCTAGATTATGACCAACTATTTACTAGTTACTATCGATAAATGAGTATTTTCAGCAATAAACATTAATGTAATGGGTATTCGTAAAAACTCAAAATATTAAGGATAAGATCATAATTAGTGATAATATATGGGTATTTTTGCCAGTTTTCTCTCGTAATCTATGCTTAATTAAATATATGGTTTTAATGTTAGTAAAATTGAATATATTTTTATTTAATATTACTAGATTCTTGAATTAGGCTTCAATTTTCATAAAAATATTTTCATATTTAATTCATTTATATATATATTACCATCTACGCATCAACTAGTTCAAAACAAACGAAAGTACATAGATACAATTTTTACAATTTAAAATATGGATAGCTGATTCAATACAAAATGACGATGGGTGGGATAGCGCTTTTTTCTTTTTCCAACTAATTAATGTAGCTGTTTAATTATACGAGTTTTAGATCAAGATATAACACTTTTATATTAGAGTTATAATTATAATAGGATTCTATAAAATTTTAAATTAGCTAGAATTTTAATATAAAATTATTTAAATATGAAAACTTAAATTACTATTATAACCTTATATAATAATCTTTGATGGGGGATATATTTGGCAATCCACATTTTGTAAGAAACATATACTAATATATATATATATATATATAGAGAGAGAGAGAGAGAGGTGTAATAGATTTAATAGATATATTTTTATATTTTCTCTGTATTTAGCAATATGAGCACGAGCCAATTTAATAATAAAGAAAAAACAAATTACAAATTAAACCTATCCCAAAAAACAAGAGTGTTCCATCTCATGAGATAGACATGCTATGCGATTCAATATTAATTAATTCATTTGATTGTGTGGTTCAGAAAAAGAAGCTTATCCTAGATGATGCCTTTTTACGACCACATTCTAAACTTACCAAATATACATTCTAACGGGTCAAGGGTTCCAACCCGACTCGAATTCCCAACAGGTTCCCTTCATGTGATCAAAATTTGTCATGCTATAGTTATCAAGATGTAGATATTTCCACAGGGCTACATCTACAAAAGCTTGCCATGCATGAACACATTTCGATCGTCACAAAAAAAAGAACATGTTTTCTTTACTGGTTTACTTAGCTTTGTTCATCTTCTTCCTCTATAAATGGCTGTACTATAACCCCCATTTTACGCCCCGAAAAAGACAACCTCCATCTCCAAGAAAGCTTCCATTGATTGGAAACCTCCACCAGCTTGGCCTACTCCCCCATAGATCACTCCAATCTTTATCTCGACGCTATGGTCCAATCATGTTGCTTCATTTTGGCAATGTGCCAGTGCTTGTGGTCTCTTCAGCTGATGCAGCGCGTGAGATCATGAAAAACCAGGACTCGATTTTTTCAAACAGGCCAAAGCTAGGCATCCCTGACAGGCTAACATTCGGGTCTAGGGATATCGCCTTTTCTCCTTATGGAGAGTATTGGAGACAGGTGAGAAGCATGTGCGTGGTACAGCTGTTGAGTAACAAAAGGGTTCAATCTTTTCGTCGTGTTAGAGAAGAAGAGACGTCTCTCATGGTCGAGAAGATAAGAAAATCGGGATCTTCATCTTCATCAGTTGTAGACTTGAGCGATGTGTTGGTGTCAATGACGAATGATGTGCTTTGCAGGGTGGCCTTAGGGAGGAAGTATGGCAACGATGGAGAAGGAAAAAAGTTCAAGAAATTTGTGCACGAATACGAAGAATTGTTAGGGGCTTCACCTCTCGGGGAGTATGTTCCGTGCTTGGCTTGGACTAATCGTGTATATGGATTGGATGCGAGAGTAGAGAGTGTTGCAAAGTACTTCGATAAGTTTTTTGAGAGTGTTCTTGAAGAGCATAGGAATGGAATGAGACGAGATGAGGCCAAGTTGGATTTCGTTGATATATTGGTTGAATTTCAGAGGGAAAGTAGTAGTAGTTCTGCCCCGGTTTCAGATGAAACTGTTAAAGCTCTCATTCTGGTAACCATTATATGTATGTTATGTCTTAGATTTCAATATTTTTAATATATGTCTGACTATGTCTGGTCAACCTTGTTGATAGGACATAGTTTGTTGTTGTGTTACTATCTTATATTTCAATATTTTTAATATATGTCTGACCGTGCTTGGTCAACCCTGTTGACACAGGACATGTTTGCTGCTGGAACAGATACCACGGTATCTGTTCTGGAGTGGACGATGGCGGAGCTTATAAGAAATCCACGAACCATGAAAGTTTTACAGAATGAAGTGAGAGAAGTAGTCGGAAGCAAGGTAGAAGTAGACGAGGACGACTTGGAGAAAATGCCGTATTTGAAAGCCGTGATCAAGGAGAGTCTAAGACTACATACACCGGCACCACTACTCGTCCCTCGAGAATCCACTCAAGACACTAAACTACTGGGCTATGACATCCCGTCTAAGACACGTGTGTTGATCAATGCTTGGGCGATCGCCAGAGACCCATCGTTGTGGGAAAATCCGGAAGAATTTAATCCGGAGAGGTTTTTGGGGTCAAGTATAGACTTCAGAGGACTTCATTTCGAGTTGATTCCGTTTGGTGCTGGTCGAAGAGGTTGCCCTGGAATCGCGTTCGCCATTGCCGTTAATGAGCTGGCATTAGCCAAGCTCGTGCACAAGTTCAACTTTTCATTGCCTAATGGAGAAAGACAGGAGGATTTGGACATGAGTGAATCCAATGGCATTGCAGTGTATAGAAAGTTCCCTTTGCTTGTAGTCGCCACTTCCCATGCTTGTTAGTACATTTCTTTGGGACGAAATATTTTCAAAAAATTAAAATTTATGAAGTAAATGGGTCAACTAATTTAATTTGTGAAGGTATGGGGCGAATTCTTATCGATCAGGGTCTAAAAATATATAAGACGTACGAAGTTTCATATTTAAAAAGGTAGTTTTTCTGCTTTCAATTGTTCCCTGTTTTCAATTAATCTATGTAGCATTTCATTTAAAAATAATGATGTGCTAGTAGAATTTGTAATAAAAATTAACTGACCTGATGTTGATATGTACCTGTCAAGTATATTTGTAAGGGAAAAACTGTAATTTTCATCCTATATTTTATATTTTAAGTATTCTCTATCTTTATCATCGATTTTATCACTACAAGAAATTCGATATCTGTTGTCTTTCCCAGAAAACGAGCATTGTCGTATCCAGCGTTGTAAAAAATGTACGCTGATAAACAACACACTAAAAGCGTTGTCTTTTTCAGATACGACAACACATAAAAACCATTGCACGAAAGGGTTGTATTTTCGGATTTAGTGCACCTATATATGGAATGCTTAAAAAGATTGTCTTTCCAGAATTGAACTGAGATGAGGGTGTAGTCATTTCTTTATGACAACCCTTTTTTGTGTTGTCTTTTTTGTTTATTCACATTTTTTACAATAAATTTCATATTTTTGCTATCCTATAATAATGTAATAACTAGCAGTACACCCGCGCGATGCGCGGTTTGTTATATAAAATCTAATCATCTTTAATATTGACGACATAATGTAATGATATATAATTTAAATGTAAAATATATATTGCTTTTAATATCTATATTAATAAAAATGTTAATATTGCAACTTTAAAATTATGTTATTTTAAATAATTGTATTTGATAAAATCAGAAATTTTGAATGCAAACAATTTTGAAACTCAATATTTTAAATTTGATATAATTATATATGCAATGTAAATAATAGATTATGAATTTTAAAATAGATATGAATTTGATATGACATGCAATAAAAATGAAATTTAAATGAAATTGCGAATATAATTAATTTATAAATATAACACAATACAATATAAAATAATAAAATATGAATAATAAAATAATAAATTGAACATCAATATTCAATAATTAATAAAATAATAAATATAACATCAATATTCAACAATTAAATTTGAAAATAAATTTGAACACAATATATAATGATAATAATAATAGTTTTGTGTTTGTTAGTTTTAATTTCTGAATAATTAAGAAGTGATTTATTATATTTACTAATATGTTTTGTTCATATTTTTGTTCTTTATATTTTAGAATTATTTTTAGAATTTGTAAATAATTTTGTACATTGTTTTTAGATGTATTTGTTAAAAAAATTTAAATATATTCCAAAATTTAGTTTATATTAAAAATATTTAGCTTCCAAATAATTTTTACATTTTAAAATAATAATTTTTAGATTTTTGAAACCATGTTTCAGATTATTTTAGAACAAATTCTAGTTTTTTTTTTAAACAACTTTTAGATTAATTATATCTCTTTATTTAAAATAATTTCGAATAAATTACCAAATATTTTTATTATTTTATTAAGCTATTTTTTATTCAATTTATTGATATTTATATCTTTCAAAATTAATATTACATATATATTTTAATTAATTTTTAAATTTTAATTGTTGATTTTAAATTGTGAAACCTTGTTATTATTATTAATTTTAAATTTTATTATTATTTTGATATTTTTATAATAATTTTCAAACTTTTAAACATTTTGTAACACCTCGTCAAATTAATTTTCGATTTTAAAACTATTTTCCACATTTATATATTAAAAGTTTAAACTAATTTTCCAAATTTTTAATTTTTGACATAATGTTTAAATTTCATTATTTTCAAAGTTTGATCACATCATTAAAATATAATCATATCCTTAAAGTATATGATTACCAAAATGAATATGTATAAAATTTTGTTGGTGTATGGTGCTAAGCTTCTCCACAATTTATAGATGTGGACAAATCTTGTTTAGTATTTTTCTTACTTTTTTTATTTCCTAAAAAATGTATTGAGTAAATTTAAAATTAAGGTGCAAGGAAGTGAATTCTATTGGAATATGACCCACAATTGAATTTTAAATATTACAAAAGTAGGGCCCACAATTGAATTTTTAAATATTCTTATGAATCTTATCATAACATTTTATTGTAAATGACAAAAAAAAAATGCATGATTACATATAAAATATTAATTTTTAGAGTCTACAAAAAAAATCAAAAAGAAAATATTTATACAATTTGATGTGACATTTTTAGGAGGGAAAGTGACAAATCAATAAAATTTACCAACTTCTCTCATTTTATATATAGTATAGATATAGATTCTCAATAATTATATAAACTAAAAAATGCATTAGAAGAACATATAAACATATTTTGCATAACATTCATAAATCCTCCCAACAATGTCTCATCATAGCACTTCAAATCACAAAACGTTACGTCTATAAATTTAAACTCCAACAATAACAAAATGATCGTATTTGTTTGAATAACATCACGACCTTTACAAAAACAGCATCACGAACTTCACATGTACTCCCTACGTCCCCACAATCTGTCAAATGTAAGAACAAAATTAACACGAACACCTAAAAATCATAACGTGATCATATCAAATATGTATATATATTCAAAAGAAAGCATTGCAAATTAAAATATAATAGTTCTACCCATTTATATGTTCTTGAATGCATTCATCTCATTCAACACGAACTTCATCAATATCAACTCTAGTGCACTTAAGATGCGTAAACTTTGAAAAAAAAAATAGAATAATCAACTTCATTTGGTGAAATATACAATCACTACAAGAAAAATAGGAAACAACAACCCCCAAAGACAACTTTTTTATGAATTTGTGATGTATTTTTGGAATTAACAACCTTTTTTACGAAAAGTATTGTCTTTTTTTCAAAAAATGCACTAAAAGACAACGCATTTTTCAAAGGGTTGTCTTTCAGTAGATTTTTTTTAAAAAAGACAATGTTTTTGTGCAACGCTTTTTTCAAAAGGTTGTCTTTCAGCGGATTTTTTTTTTTAAAAGACAACCCTTTTATGCAACGCTCTTTATGTGTTGTCTTTCAAAGTGCTTTTTCGCCAATAGACAACTCATTGTGCAATGTTTTTTTATGTGTTGTGTTAATTGTAAATTTTTTCATAATATTAATTGTTTTTTAATTAAATTAAATTTGAAAAGTTTAATTATTTTATGATGTTATCTTATATTATTTGCATTAATATTATCTTATATGAACAAACTCATAATTTTATAAGAATAGTATTTTTATAAAATATATTAAAAATATGCACTAGTATATTTTATAATTGTCTTAAAATGAAATTAGATTGAACATTACTAAACATATTAATTAGTCATTAATCTTCCAATTATATATATATATATATATATATATATATTGTTAACCTTTTAAAATATATTAAAAATACAAATAATATTGTGATTCTTTAATAATATTTTAGGTATTGAATAAATCTATGTACGTAAAAATATATGTAAATAAATCTATGTACGTACATAATATGACAAATAGTCTAACAAATTAAAGTAAAGAATAATATTTTAATTGAGTCACATTTATATTTTGTATCGTGAGTGCACTAACATTTTGGGTTTTGAACATTCATATGTTGGCCATTGAAATCGAGTTAAATACAGTAATATATCAAAATTGGAAATCAATGACTTATATTAATAAGTAATGGTACTTTATAAAAATTAACAAAAAATATGTGATAATATTAATTATTTTTTAATTAAATTAAATTTGAAAAGTTTAATTATTTTACAATGTTATCTTATATTATTTGCATTAATATTTTCTTATATGAACAAACTCATAATTTTAAAAAATAGTATTTTTATAAAGCATATTAAAAATATGCACTAGTATATTTTATAATTGTCTTAAAATGAAATTAGATTAAACATTTCTAAATATATTAATTAGTCATTAATCTTCCTATTATATATATATATATATATATATATATATTGTTAACCTTTTAAAATATATTAAAAATACAAATAATATTGTGATTCTTCAATAATATTTTAGGTATTGAATAAAAGAAATGCATGTGGGATATTATTACATAAAGTATCAATCTAATGGTTAGAGCACCACCTTGCCACCCGAGTTCGATTCCCAGACAATGCGCAATATTGGCTATGATAACGTTATTCCTGACGTCAGCGTCCCATGCAATAGTTTGGTATGATGATGTCAGCGCTATGATGTGTCATGATGATGTGTCAGCACTATCCAATAGTTGGTTATGCTGATGTGTCAACACTATGCAATAGTTGGGTATGCTGACGTCAACGATCCTATTTAATAGTTAATTAAAAAAAAGGCAACCCTTTCGTGCAACGATTTTTATGCGTTGTCGTATTTGAAAAAGACAACGTTTTTAGTGCGTTGTCTATCAACGCACATCTTTTACAACGCTGGATACGACAACGCTCATTTTTTTGGGAAAGCTTTCAGCGAAATTCTTGTACTGAATATGCAAACTAAATAGGAATTAGTTAAAGCCCTTCATGACAAAAAAACTATTAATCATCGTACATGCAACATAAAGTAAGCGAAAAAAATGTACTAAACTTATTAAATTGAAACTTACAAATCAACAAGGGGTTGATGACAGTTAGAATCCAATGGAATCTATGGAATTAATAATTAACACAAATCAGTATCATCTTCAAACTTGAAGTCAACAAAACAAAAGGCTGCAAACTACATACTCATCTAAAGAGAGTTATTTGATCTTTTCTAGACATTTTTCTACAATCAAGGCATGTGACCAAGATAATAAATAAAGAATTCACAATTCTAAGTTTTTTTATTTGCCAATCCTAGTCTCTCATTACCCAAACATAAGCCTTACAATGCATATACCACCCACCATACAATGCATAAGACAATCAAAACCGAAACTCCATTATATATTCACCAGTTAATTTAACAGATTGAATCGTACACTGATAAAGAATGAGTGATTTACCTTATCAATGTCAAATCCAGCAGGTGCAAGAATGGTGAATGGATCCTCTTTGGGAAAAGTTTCAACCATGAGTTTCTTACAATCCTTGAGCCAGCTGTCATAATCAAATCCATTGTGCATGTTCAACATATCGTTAAGTAATCTCATCGCTGGAGAAGCCGCCCGCTTCAAAATCTCAGCCTTTAAAAGTATAGATGATTTACACAAATCAGAAATATACCAAACTAAGATTGTCAAACATCAACAGAAAGGGAGGTCAATGCTCGACAACGATTTAAAATCCAATAACGCACAACCACAATAGTGTAAAAGGGAATGTAACAGAAAGAAAGGGATTACTTGCTCAACCCAAGTCTTCCTTCTTTAACGAATAACAATGAAGAAACCTAAAAGACAACTTTGGAAAAGAAGCATATACCTCTATCCTTCTGTACAATAGATCGAGACTTCTAATGGCATCCTTTCATCCTGATATAAGTATAAGGAGCTAATTTATCATATGGACGATACATGGAAACATAAGAGCAAGACATTATGGAGCTCAGAAGGCTTATCCTAGAAAATGGCTTTGATGCTTCAAATCATAACTAATAACAAACTCTGTCCAATATCTTCAAATGTTGTTTTTATTCACTAATCACAATGGCAGATTGATACTCAAATAAGTAATTATGAAGTTATGGTACTTAAGTAAAATATTATATCACGTACTATTTAAAGAACTAAACACACGTGTTAATGACATTAACTTTTGTACAGACACAAATCAGGCACAAAAATAATTCAATTTTGTCAACAAATGAACTGAAATCAATGGCTGAATAAAACACCTTAAATCCAGCATCCTTGTCATCTCAACCTCATAATCTCAGTCAATGCATGTTAAATAGTAATTAAATCAAACCTATAACTTGGGAAAGTAAATAATTGTCCGAAGGAAAGATTTATAGTTGCCAGCACCTTCATCTAGCATACAACACCTTAAAATACATAGGAAACAATCATTTCAGACACACTAACAAATCATCAGATGCACTGTAGAATAACTCACATCACGTCTAGCAAGATCAAGGCGATTCCATATCACCAATAGAACTAGTTCATTCAGCTCCTCTTTCTCGGCAGCTTCCACAATTTTTTGTGGTGAAAATTATTAATACATTATCATCATGTGTGAGCTTGGAGATGTAGCTTAAAATATTGGAGAGGAAGAAATAAGTGCATAAACAACCAATAACGATAATTTTTTTGGGTTGAAAAATTCTTTACAATTAATTTCTTTCTCTCCGAGAAGCATTAGCCACCTAATAATAATACTATCCAAAATGACAAAATTTGAATCAAGGGAAAGGTGGGGATGATGAAGAGGTTGTTATGGGAGGAAGAAAATTGAGGGCTACAGTTTTAAGTTTTGATTAAGGAAGGAACAAGGAAAAACAACATTTGAGGCATATCTACTGAACTAGAATTGGTTACTTGACTATCCTGCATTGGCTATGCAGCAATGACACCAATATAAGGAAAATTTAGCAGTTTGAGGACTGCATTTGGACTTTGGATAGAAGGATTTGCAGATGTATTTGAAACTCATACAAGCAAAGCCTTTCTTGTTCTTTGGATTAATATGAATACAAATTATCAATAATTTGTGAATTTCAAACTGATTCACTTCAAATCTTTGCATTACAACTTCATCAATCAAAACACAATCTAAAGGTATTAATTTGAAGTCCTGAAGAACAACAAAGGTTCAGGACTAATGAGCATGAACAACGAGCAATGAGCAGTTTCAAATGCACTCTCAACTTTAGCGAAGGCGACACAAACAGTATAGCTTAGTCGACATCACTCTCTCCTTTTCCTTTTCATGATAATTCTAGTTCACATGATATAGCAATCTTCCCTTCAAATATAACACATTTCCAAATGCAATAGGTATCAAATCATTTCAGGTATATAACTAGATGATTATCTTTTCCATACAGAGCAAGAAAATAGAGTAAAGAATACCTCTTCCACCTCCTCAGCTGATCTTATGAAACTCGAAACTAATTTCTTGGCTTTTCGAAGATCTTCTTCTGGATAATTATTCAATCGCTGACATTAATACACAATTTTTCAAACTGACATTATGAAAATTAGGGCATACATTGGTTTATCAATAATTAGGGCACAAATTAATCCACAATTTGCTGAGAGAACAGACTTTTCACAGAGAAAGGAGAAGATAGGGACGGATCACCGACGGGATGAGAAGAGAAGAAGAGCCACGCGGCCGCGACGGGATGGTGGCAGAAACTGGTCGGCGACGAGACGAAAAGAGCAGAAACTGGTCGGCGACGAGACGAAAAGAAAATAGAGTGAGAAGATAGGGCGAGGGCGACGGGATGAGAGATGACGGCAGCCTAAGCGGCGACAATGGGTTGGGCGGCGAATTGCAGTCGACGTTTTGGTGGTGGAAAGAGAGGGAGATCATCTTCTTGGTCTGTAAGTGTGATTTGAAAAAACTCAAGTCCAAATTGTGTATAAAAGCTCGCACTATTAATCATTTGGTAAAATTGGTGATGTCTTCCCACTTTTAAGTGGAAGCTCTAGTGTTCGACCCTTTAGTAAATAAAACTAATTTTTGGTATATTCTTAATTTTAATTGATATCTTTTATATTTTTTTTGTTTTATAAAATAATTGTTTAAAATAATTAATTTTTTTGTATTAATTTTAAAACCAAACTCATTTTATCTTTATTTTTATTTTAGAAAATCATTCATAATTTATGAATTATGAATTATAAAATATAATTTATGTTTTAAAATAATACATAAATTTTGTATTATTATATAAAAGGGTGAGAGTAATATTTTAGGGGTAGTTTCTTAATTCAAAATAGTATTTTATAAAAATACTATTTTTTTTAAATTATAAGTTTGTTCATATAAGATAATATTAATGCAAATAATATAAGATAACATCATAAAATAATTAGACTTTTCAAATTTAATTTAATTAAAAACAATTAATATTATGAAAAAATGCACAATTAACACAACACATAAAAAAAACGTTGTACAATGAGTTGTCTATTAGCGAAACGGTACATTAAAAGACAACGTATAAAGAGATTGCATAAAAGGTTTGTCTTTTTTAAAAAAAAATCCGTTGAAAAACAACCCTTTGAAAAAAGCGGTGCACAAAAGGGTTGTCTTTTTAAAAAAAAATGCGCTGAAAGACAAGCCTATGTAAAAAGCGTTGTCTTTCTCATTATTTGCGTTGTCTTTTAGCGCATTTTTTTAAAAAAAGATGACTTTTTTTGGAAAAAGGGTTGTTAATTTCAAAAAGACAACACAAATTCATAAAAAAAAGTTGTCTTTGGTGGGTTGTTATATACTCCATCCGTCCCGCTCAAATTTGCACGTAGGGACGGATACGGAGATTAAAAAAAAAACTGTTTTTGTAGTGTAAAAAACACTTTTTTGAATAGTAAATGACAATTTTAGTAGATTTTATTTGTCATTTTTGGAGTGTGCAAATCTGATTGGGACGGACGAAAACAGAAAATGTGCAAATTTGAGTGGGACGGAGGTAGTACCATTTTTCTTGTAGTGTATGCATTTTAATTTTAATTCTCTAACTATGATTTTTTTTTTTTTACAATTTTTGTTTTTGGTTTTGTTTGGAATTTCGATTTTACCTATCTGGATGCAATATTAATCGATCTACAAAATAGTAATCTATTGTGTATATTTAATCGATGTGCAAAATAGTAATCTATTGTGTATATGATATACATGTACGTGTACATGTACATGATATGATTCTACCTTATGCATGTACATGATATGATTGATCCGTACACAAAATTAAATAAGATGTGTTTGACTTTGTTTTTTACAGTCATATTACCATATCCATCGTAGGCACATTAATTGCTGATATGTCAAATATGAGTTGGTCTTGTGTGCATTTGGTGTACATGCAATCCGGGTCGACCCAGTTTTTGACCCGAATCCGCGTGTTTTGAATTTTACTTTTTTTTTTTTGCTTCAGGTTGTGACCTTTATGTTGTAAATGTGTGACCTTTATGTTATAAATGTGTGACCTTTATGTTATAAATGTATGACCTTTATGTACAACTACATATCATGACCTTTATGTACTGTAATTTAGAAAAAAATGAAGATTTTCAACATAATTTGAACTGTATACCTTTATGTGATATCAATGCGACATTTATGTTATATCATGTTACCTTTATGTACAAATATTTTGACCTTTATGCACTTTTATATATTACATAAATGTCAGAATATTTGTACATAAATGTGACATAATATAACATAAATGTCACATTGATATCACATAAAGGTATACAATACAAATTGTGTTGAAAATCTTCATTTTTTTTCTAAGTTACAGACATAAAGGTACGGATGTTTGTACATAAAAGTATGAAAGTTATAACATAAAGGTATGAAAGTTATAACTAAAAGGTATACATATTTTCCAGAAAAATGCAGAAAATAAACTAAGTGTGTTGCGCCTCCTTCCCGGCGCGTGAATGAATGTTCCGACGAGTGGATGACCGTGCCGGGTCGGATTGCACGGATCTAAGATCCGTGCACCTGGTGCACATGAGTCTTTACCGTCAAATATCTAATATATCTATTATTTTCATTATCCATAATTTCAATGGATAAAATTATTACACATAATTGGTGGACATATTAAGTCTAACCTTTTAATTGTTTTTTACTACATGACTTTCTTTGTGTATTATTTATTCAAGATAATTTAGACATTTAATCATTTCAAATTTGTAGAGAATTGTTTATTATAATCATGGGTAGAAAGGGAAATCCCTTACGTAGGGGTAGTAGGAACCATTTCTCTAAAATTAATTGTATAAAAAATAACTTTCGATACTAAACATAATTAACATAAAAAACTATTTGATGCTATATAAAAATAAATAATGATATCAATAAATAAATTATTAATACTAAAATAATATTAATATTAGAAAAATAATAGATGTAATATATTTAATGATATTGAAAATGAATCTTCGATATATACCAAATATTGGGTGCTCATATAGTATCGAAATTAGGAGCGTTGGTACAAGAGAAGAGAATCATATTCATTTATAGTGTTTAATTTAATTTTTCAATTTAAATAATTTCTATTTTTATTAATTTTGCTTTAATCACAAAATTGTATTTTGGTGGAATATTTCCTGCCTAGTACACATGGAATGACTAGTGAAGATTGCAGTTTCATTTGAAATAACGGATTTTCAGAGTTAAAAGCAGTCTGTCATACATATACTGAGTAGCAGTTGAAGGTGAAGCCCAGTTTGTCTGCAAATAGGAATATTAATCTGAAAAGCTTCTTTCATGAATGAAAATTAGGTTAATGTAATGAATTGTATTTGGAAGAAGTATTTGGTTGAATATAGTTTTTTTTTTTTTTTTATGCAAAAATTTTCTATAAAAAAATTATTAAGTTAGTGTGTTGATTCCTGATCCTGTAAAATGAATTTGCAGTAAAATGATAGGAATAAACTACAAACGTACTTATTTTATTAATATAGTTATTTGATTGCTTAAAACTTTGTGCAGGCATGTTTGGTTACATAGTTGTATGATAAATTGGATCAGGGGTTGTTATGTTTAGATTGAATGTTTAATGTTGGATTTGAATTAATCATTTGTGTTTGGCATAAGTATTGTAGTATGAGTATCCAAGATTTGTTGTACAATTTAAACATTGTTTGGTTCAAAGGTATGTGGTGGGTTTAATGCAATTTGACAAAAATGCCCTAAACTCAAAAAAGAAAAATTATTATTATTATTATTAATTTTTTGTTGGAATTGAGTTCATTTGAACTCTATTATTTGAATTGGACTAGATTTTTGAAATGGGCTTACAGGAAGTAAGTGTTGTCAAACGTTAGATGACAAACTGAACTTATAAAAAATAAATACAATGATGTTTTATGTTAAAATTTAATAATCATATTGTAAATGAGACTGAATTATAATTGATGATTTGTGTATAATTAACATTATATTTTGTTGCTAAATGATGGGAGTCATGGGACATAGCAATATTATAAAAACGTTACATTTTTTTTTCAATATAAATAAGATGCAAAATGGATTTACATTTTATATATTCAAGGAACTGAAAAAGGACAAAAACTCTGGTCAAGTAAGGATTGTGACCCCCCACTCTACTTCCCAATCTTGACTAGACTTTTTTGATGTTTTTTTTTAATGATTTTGTCTTTTCAACTCTTGACTTTGCTGCAACGTGCAATGCATCAAAAGATGTAAAATTTTATTGATGGAGAATAGAAATTAGATATATTTGGTGAAGATTTATATTGATTTATTGTTATTTTTATATTAATTTCATTGTATCTTTAAGATTTTAGGTTTTTATTAATATAAATAAGAGTTATCTTTATTATGTTGAGAAGTTAAATTGATTTATAAAATAAGAAAACATAGTTTTCTCTTTATATTCGGTATTCCGAAATTAAGGGATCGTAATATTATTTTTATCACGTTTCTGTCTGCATTACCAGTCACGATCCTTCAATGGTTCAAGTTTTCACCACTTTCACTTCGTACGAAGATGTTGAAGTAGATGGTTGATGAGGAGAGTGCTAATGATTTTTTCTCGATTGATGATGGTAACTATGATAGTCCATCAATTTTCGATAAGGAGAGTGATGATTTCTCCATCGTCGAAGAGAGTGGTGATTTTTCTCGATTGACGATGGTGACTATGAAGGTCTATCAATTTTCGACGAGGAGACTGATGTTTCATTTTTAGAGGTTGTCACTATAGCTGATTGTCCATTGATTTTTAACAAGGTTGAAGAAGAGTCTCATTACACCTCTGAGGAAGACAAAAAAGAGGTTGATGTGGTCAAGAACAAAGAATAAAATATTGTCGAGAAGGACAACTTTGAAGAGAAATATTTGGTGTTACATATGTGGAACTTGACAAACCAACAACATTCAATATGGAGAAGCAAATCTAGTATTATCATAAAAGAACATTTAGTGCTTCACAAAAATTGGAATGGTAGTACTTAACTTCATTTCTTGTTTGCTATTCCACGTGAACCAGAGTTCGAAGCCACGGTCAAGGCAAGAGAGAGTCCCTCCTCTGACCACCCGAATCAATCAGCAGAAGAGATATGACCAGAGGAATGGAGAGCCGCGGCCTTTCTTTCAGCCTAAGAACTTCAGAGGGTCTATTGAATCTAAAAGAATAGCAACTTCGGGACCCCTCATGGCAGGTAGATTCTTCATCAGAGGGTTGAAAGTATCATTCTTCTTGACTTCCCTCGAGGTATGGAAAGAAGTGTGCGCTGGAGATTGGTGCGAGACTCAACCGAATGAGCTCATCATGGATTTCTTGTCTACTTCTGCAGTTGATTCAAATTTGTCTCTTGTCTACTTCTGCAGTTCGTTTTGAAGATGAGTTTCATCGTATTTTTTAGATTCTAGGTTTTTATTAATATAAATAGGAGTTATCTTTGTTATGTTAAGAAAGTTGAATTGATTTATAAAATAAGAAAACGTAGTTTTCTCTTTACATCTCGGTATTCCCAGAATCAATGGATCGTAATCTTTATCACGCTTTTTGCCTGCTACTTGGAAAAATTGTGTAAAAATATTTATTAACACTCAATTTTGGGGGCCTACTACAAGACTAGTTTCGGATAAATTAAAGGCCAGAAAATGAGTATTATATATATATTAGATTAGAAGCGACTTAACAGGTCTTTTAAATCAATGTTTCAGCAACTTTTATCAACACCCCAAAATTAGATGAATTTTTTTTTTCTTTTTTGGCTTGCTCAACATCTTTCAGCTTAAATCAATAGCAGTGGTAAAACAAATGAACTTCTGATTTTTCATATTGGATTTTTGCGAAAAAAAAATGTTTTATCTCATATTTCATTTTCATCTATTAATGTTGTTTACTTATATATTAATGATAAATGATATATCTATGTATACACTTTACCCTAATAAATAAAATGAAAACATTGGATAAAACCATATATTATTTAAATATTTCACTATCTACTTATAGATTCTGAAGATATGTGAAACACGATTATCCAACAAATGAAATATATTCTAATTCCTATGAAGAAAATTTTGATTCACAAGTTACCAAGAAAGGTGCCACACATATAATTATTCTCGTCGATCATCTCAATCAAGAAAAAGTGTTATTCATATCTATCCAATATACCAAAAAAAGATGGTTGGACATGCCATGCTTTAGCCCATTATTTATATATAGAATTGGATTCCTTCAAATTTGTAATAATGGAAAAGAATCAAATATGCCCAACTAGCCTAGATTTTTATCTCTTCATCAACTGTAACTGGGGCAAAATTCATTTTTGACCATAGGAATTTTCGATTTTCAATTGTGGCCCCTATATTCAAAAGTGGCCCAAAAATTCTCGAATTGAACCCTCTCGTTAGTCAATTAACAGAAAACGTTAGTTTTCAATTTTGGTGGGAAAAAATGTTCTCTTCATCTTCTCTGGCGGACGGCCGGCCGGAGCGCCGGCACCGGATTTTCCACCGACCCGAAACGTATCGTCACCTATGCCATTTCGAAGCCCTTGCCGAGCCCGTTCCGATTCCGAGCTCGGAACAGCCATCAGCCGCCGCATTCGCCGGAAATCGGCCGGAGAAGTTACGGCCTTTCTCTCTCTAAAACCCTCAACTTTCTCTCTCTTAAATTCATGCCATCCGGCCACCGAACAGAGCGATTCTTGAGCCTAGGTTGAAGTTCTCGCCGAGCCCGTCACGTATCCGGGCTCGAATCGTCGATCGGATCATCCGATCTCCGGTAACGGCCGGTCAAAGTTTTCTGACCTTTACATAAACAAAAAAAATGTGCCTCCTTCTCTGGAACTGGAACGCGCGAATGACAAAAGC
This sequence comes from Scutellaria galericulata, assembly GCA_946896805.1. NCBI lineage: Eukaryota > Viridiplantae > Streptophyta > Magnoliopsida > Lamiales > Lamiaceae > Scutellaria > Scutellaria galericulata. Next base: position 1,835,725 of record OX335797.1, on the reverse strand, counting down.
CACTTAACGACCACGTGCCCCGCATATGTATCCCCGTTAAAAATTTGACGGACTCATTGTCTGGGCCAAAAAAACCTGAAAATGGGCCACAATTGAGAATCGAAAATTCCTATAGGGCCAAAAATGAATTTTGCCCACTGTAACTGTAACACATGAAAATATCCTATATAAGCAGAACCAAATACACCAAAACCCTCACCACAACAAACATACAAACAAACCTTCTTATCTCCCATTACACTTGTTACCAAACATGGCCTGGTTTGATCCCAAAAAATACTATGGCAGCGAGCTAGGGTTTGGAGGTACTTTTGACAAAACCACCAAGGTGGAGAGGTACAAGTCAACTGATGAATACATGGGCTATGGTAGCTATCCAGGTCCAGGGTTGCATGGCTATGGCCCCGAAAGAAAGGACAACCATGCTCGACCTTGGACCTCGACCAGCCTTGATCGCACCAAGAAGGGAGACATGTTTGCCCATAGGGACAATAGCCCTCCACCAAGAGGTAAGTTCCACAACAACTACAACCATAATAACTACTATTCTAGTGATGACGAGGATGATGTTGTATGTGACGTTCAATGTTATCCAAAGCCCAAAGGCCAGGTGAAACATATTGTTCCATACCATGAAACTAACTCGTACCCTAAAAATTGGCCTACATACACCGTCCCTGTCACGACACAGCCTAGAAAGGATCCATACTATGATGAGCCAGCAAACGGCAACAGGACAGTGGTGCATAACGTTAACCCATTGCCACCTGTCAAGACAAGAACTGAGCCCAAGCACGAAAATACCGGCGCTATTACGTACAGAGGCGGAGGCATGATTTTTACTCAGGGGGGCCCGACTAACAATAATGTAGAATATAAATAATAAAAAAATTCTAGATTACAAGTAAACATAATTAATATAAACATTGACAAAGTAAAAGGGAAAAATTCAATTTTAATCCATTTAAAAAGCCACTGTTCAATTTTCGTCCACCCTGGAAGTGATTTTCAATTTTAGTCCAATTAAGCCAAAAATCGTCACTATTTTGTCCATTTTTCATCGGAATACCACTCTCGCCTGCAATTGTAATACAATCGCCCCTAATTTTAATTTTCGCCCCACTCGTGCTTATGTGGCACATTTTATCACAAGTGGCATGTTTAAAGGTGAACTTAATATCCACATTGGATTAAATATTATCTAATAAAAAAAAATATATATATATATATATATATAACTCGGATAATTTTGATTGGTCGATAGCAGACCACGTGTCATCCGATGACAATTTGGGGCGATTGTATTACAATCGCCGGCGAGAGTGGCATTCCGGCGAAAAATGGACCAAATAGTGACGATTTTTGGCTTAATTGGACTAAAATTGAAAACCACTTCCATGGTGGACAAAAATTGGACTGTGACTTTTTAAATGGACTAAAATTGAATTTTTCCCCAAGTAAAATATATTAACTTAATTATAATAACACTCAAAATGAAACTAATACAAGTCCATCATAACATCTCTCTTCTATTTTTCATATTCTGGTACCGTTGCATGATAGTTTCATTGCTGACTTTAATAATAACATCATTTTCAATGTATGCTACCAAACAATCATTCAACAGCTAGTCTCCCATTCGGCTGCGTAATGAACTTCTGATGATTTTCATTGCAAAAAAAACTTTTTCTACTGTTGCAGTGGCTACTGATCAATGACAACTTAACTAGCAAATAAACCAACGAAAAAACGTCATGTTTTCTTGTCGCAACCATCTTTTGAGCAAGACCTTCTATTCCTGCCACTTCAAAGAATTTTCCATCCAAACGCACATCAAAAACAATATTTTAGGCTATTTATGATTATTTTATTTTTTTGATTTTATATTTTATTACATAAACACAAGTCATAATCATATATAGGGTGATATCATATTCTGCATATGTTTTAACAATTTTAAGAGTATTAATTATCCATTACTTTTAACTTTTTGATGACAAGTTGATGATTTAGACAAACCCTAAATCCACAAAAAAATGAAAATAAGAATAAATTAAAAATAAATTAATGGTAAAACAAAAGAAAAATAAAGAATACAATAAAAAACTAAAAGTAAAATAAATTATATATACATTGAAGATGGTGGGTGGGTCTCACATGGGGTCCCCACTTACCTATGAAGTTGTGCAGCCGCAGGAGAGGAGAGAAAAAAGAATATCAAATTCTCAATTGAATTTGAAGTAGGCTGCTTACTTTCTACATATATATAATTTTTTTTTAAATTAAAGGGTATAAGTGAAAAGACTATTATACCTCTGTTTTTTTACAAAATCTCAGGGGGGCCCAATGCCCCCCTTGGACCCTATGTCCCTCCGGCCCTGATTACATATCACCGAAATATCGTGAAAATGAAGACATCGAAATTTTATTTCGATCAAAATATCACGAAATATCACGATATTTCGTCGAAATATCGTTAATATTTCGATTTTGGTCAAAATATCGCGATAATATCAGTGGTTGAGAGTGCACGCGCTGATGTTTGTTTTTTTCCCTTTTTTTTTTCTTTTTTTCTTTCTGCGCAATGACTATAATTTTCTTTTTTCTTTCCTTTTTTTCTTGATGCTGATTTCTCACTTTTTTTAGCAGAATGCTTATGATAAATGTTGCAAAAGAGATATATAAATGCAATGCAATGTAACAAGTAAGATATGCAGTAAACACTTATCGCTTATAATGGTTCGAAGATGGTGTAATATTTCTACGTCCACTCTACTCCTTCACTGGGGAGGAACTTTGTTAAGTCAGATTGATTTACAAGATACACTTTACAATCCTCTTCTCAACACAAGTTAACCTACTAGAATCAACAGATTTCTAGGCTCTATCCCACACAGGGTACACAACTCACATAGAGTTATAAAGCCTACACAAGACTAACACTTAACAAGGATCTAATCCTGTCAACTAAAGACACCAAACTAAAACAACCTAGCACACAACAAATAGTTAAAAGTATATGTTTGTTTCTTCAACTGGTGCAGTTCGAAGATAGCCTTGAACTAGAGAGCTCGAATGCTTGGCTTGACTGCTTTTTAAGGTTGAGTGACTGAACTTGGAAAGCTTGAGAATAGCTTGAGAATATGAGAGCTTAAGAAATTTGCAAGTTGTTCAGTAGTCTTCAAGGTCACTCCATCCTTCTATTTATATCAGTAGGAAAATGCCCGTTGAAGAGAGACACTGTTCTTGTTGTATTTCAAATTGATCTTGCAAATCTTTGCAATTAATGCGTCTGGAAAAATTGGGTTGTAAGGCATGTCCTACTCTGAGCCGCATTAATGGTGCCACTCCTTGGCTACAGTACTTTTGCAGAGCCGCGGGTCCAGGTGGCATCACCTCATTGACCAGGCCAAACACTAACTTCTATCTAACAGATGCTTGATAGGAACCATTCCTCGTACAACATTCATGTTATACCTCGTATTGAAATGAATAAGATAGAGAACTTACAACTTACTGATCAGGTTGCAACAACTGCTTTCTGTTTTGTGTCAACTTTTTGTCTGTGTCAGCTTCCTGTTCCAGAATCCTGCTTCCTGATTCTAAATAGCTTCCTATTCCAGAATCCTGTTGTCGGCTTCTAGTTTTCCATACTGTTTTCTGTTTTGCTGCTTACTGATCCAATTTCCTGATTTTGGTTCCTTCTTTAGGTTACTGATTTTTCCTTGCTGAAAATCAGTCCAAGACTTCTTCAACTTCAGAATCCTACTATGATCAGTATCCTATATCTTTCTGTTTTATACATCTTTAGAAAACTCAAATTAGAAAGATAAACTTATCAAACTATAATCCACTTATAAACCGTGGAAAATGGGTACTCTACCTTTCTATCTAAAGATACATTATCTCATCAAAACCTAGTTAGAAATATCCCAACATAAGACATTTTCAATTTTTTGACAACCAAGTATCTGTTTTTCAATTTAGTTATCTATGTTTTAATTTTTTCAAATTTCAGTCACTTTTTGTTAAAATTTTCAAAACCGTTGATGTGGCAGCCGTAATTTGACTGCCACTACAGATTTTCCGACGATTACGTCAGCAATTTGGAAAATTCTAACAAAAAATAGTTGAAATTGAAAAAAATTAAAATATAAATGATCAAAATTGGAAAACAGATACTCGGTTATAAAAAAATGGAAAGTGTCTTGTATACAGAATCAAAATTGAAATTATCCCAATTTTTGATGAAATTATAACAAGCCCATTATAGAAATATTCTTGTTTAACCAAGAGTTTGAAACTATTTTTTTTTTTAAATAAGAGAATATTTTTTTGGTCCATTATATCGTTAATGAAATTGACCTTATACCAGCATATTTCACCATGTACCAATCTGTATTATTTTATTTCATCCCGTACCAACTCATACCAATATAGTACACCCTCATATCATAATTAATGTAGTTTGTGTCACCATATACACACTCTTATCATTATTAATATAGTTTGTACCATCATAATATACTCTCGTATCATTATTAATAATTTATAAAAAATAATGTTTATAATTAAAGATGGTTAGAAATGGTGGTTACCACTTTTTTTATATCCGTCTTATTTTATTTCCGCTGCTTTTTCCGATTTTGAACTAGATGTTATAGCAATTGTTGCCAACATTGTTCATAACATCAGTCTGTTTTTCATATTTAATTTTCTAGCAAACGACCACTTTCATTCAATATCCGCTAATTCATCTAATATAAAAAAGCAAGATTTCTTGTAGTGAAAGTTGTTGGAAACTATTGGAACCCTTAACCCATTAGGATCCATGTTTGGTAAGCTTTGAATGTCACTACAACAAAATTCATTTAATAGGACACTTTTAAGTGTCCTATTATGTTGTATAATAGGACACCTTTTATACAAGGACTCTTTTAAGTTGTGTCCTATTTGCTTGAGTCACAATAGGTGTGTTAGGACGCTTTACTTAATAGGATGCTTATAAGCGTCCTATAATATGTTAAGTCAATTGGATATTGAGACACTTTCAAGCGTCCTAATAAGTCCAATAATATTTAAACCTATTTAATATATATAGTTTTTAAATATGAAACATAAGAATCTAATATAAACCAAAATAGTGATTTGATACTTCATAACAAATATGATTAACAGCAAATACACTAATGATATCTCATAAATGATAAATCTGACCATTCATCAACTATCAACCAATTTATGTGTACTAGATATTAGCTCTAATAATAAAATACACATATAATTAATGAAACATAAAAGAGCAACTTTTGTCCGGTTCAAAGTTCTTTAAAATTCACGTAAAGTCTCCAAGTTGCAAATCATTCTTCGAAGTTCTTTCAAATTCATGTAAAGTCTCCAAGTTGCAAATCATTCTTCGTCATTAGTGTGAACACTTAAAATCAAAACAAAAATAGCTCACTATCAATTTCAAAATTACATAATGTTCCAAACATTTTTTTAAAGCAAGACCTAATTCAACTAATAGTTATTGTGAATGATATGCTCATAGAAGAAATGAGTTGAACATGACTATTCATGTGTCTCTACCAAGCAGAAAATTCATGACAACAAATAATGCTCTGCTAATGCATAACAAGACATGTTCAAATCAGTATCTTGCAAAGACAATGAATAATATCAACAGAAAGCTAACATATCATAAATTTAACATCAAAATCAGTAGTAAAAATATTTGTAATTTCCTAAAGGTTAATCTATAAGTATATAGAGCAAGAAGAGCTGATCAAGATCAGGGGATGTCTATACATTTACCCATATCAGGCAGTCCTTCCTTTCTAATTAGATACGTTCGATGCACTTGGGAGAACTTATATAAACATGGTCTATCTGAAGACAACAAAGCATTCTCGTCACAAAGAAGTAAAAGGAATGGCAAGATATTAAGATTTTACAATATAAGTAGAGAAAATGGCTAGAACAAATTTCTTCAAGTCGGTGTAAAGATTTTAAAAGAGCATAAATGTAAATTCACAGAGAGATGAAAAGATTTTACCTTTAATTCAAATGTTATGGCATCACCTTATTCGGTAAAAAGTTCTCTTTGACTGTGTGTCTAAACCTCTATCCTCACTTCACTATTAATGGTATGACATAAACATGGAAAAAGAACATTGTTAGAAATAGATAATATATAACAATTCAAAATAAACACAATTAAATAGGATGAATAGAAATAAGTACTTCTAAAAAATATAATATAGAAGGAATGCACATATACATGGAATTAATATCACATAGCAATATCAACATCAATTAAACAGTTTCTGGCAGTCCTTAGCTGAGAGCATGATGCTTCTCTTGCCAATATCTAAATCAAAGTCATCTTCATTCTACTAGCTTATACCTGTTGCTAGACAGATGATTCAAAGTGCTAAATCTAATGAAGCACAAGTTCGGGGGGACTTACTACTTTCCAGGCTACTAAGATGATACCTCTGAAGCTCAACTAGAGATACCTGCTGAGGAGTTACATTTAGTAAAGAAGACTCAAGCTAAGAGAACATACTTTTTAGAAGATAAGCTAATTAATTCATGAAGAACGGTTGCAACTTCCATTGAATTTCCTTTTTTTTTTTTATCAACTTTTTTACTTTTGTTCTTTTTCAAACATTTGGTCAATAATATTCTTGGTACGGGATAAGGTGGTACACAGGTACGACCTAAGTTTTGATGATCATACGAGCTCATTAAAATGAAACAACATGATTATGTTGATATCGGTTAGGATAATACGACATAAGTTTGAAGAGTATGAATTGATATAAATAATGAAACTGATTTGTTGGTACGGGATGAATGGTATAAAAATGTTCAAGTTTGGCTGGAAAATAAGGATTGTTAAGTTGTATTTAAAAAGTAGTTTTTCCTATCACAAGTGGCTAAAAATAAAGATGTCTTTTATAAAAAAGAATGGTTTGCATTTGTTAGTATTGAAAACTAGTTTAGATCCTCTGTACCAAAATATATATCTCATTTATATGCCACGTAAAAGACTACGAAGTTTTGAATAAATAATTTTTATATCTTTTTAAATAGAACATCGTGAATTTTGACGGTACCATTAACATTTGCAAATTTTGTGGGCAGAGAAAGATAAATATGTCCAAAAATAAGTTCTCGCTGGAAAATAAAGAATTTTTTAAAATTGGGGATAAAAAATATATATATTTTTTTAACTACAAACTATAAAAACGAAACAAACCCGATTTTGTAATCCCTTTTACTAAAAAATTGTCATGAAGACAAAAACTTCTTAGAAAAAATTCTTACCTGAATCAAAGCTTTGATTACATCATCTTCCAGAGGTACTGTATCCCTATTGTCCCTTTGAAGTTGAAGCAATATGTCCACCAAATCCAACACTGAATCATCACTATCAAACTTCTCTGGTTTTTTCTCATGATCATCTCTATGTTCTTGAATCACTCTCACCAAAAACTCATCGAAATATTCAGCAACTCTTCTAACTTTACCATCCAATCCATTCACACGATCAATCCAACCCAACCAGGAAATAAAGTCCCTGATAGGCGAAGTACCTAATAACTCGTGGAAGTCCACCATAAACTTCTTGGCTTCATCATATTCCCCATACTTCTTCCCCAAAGCCACCCTGCAAACTACATCATTTGTCAACGACACCAACACATCTCTCAGGTTTACAACCGACGAAGATTTCCTGATCTTCTCGACCATGAGAGACGTCTCTTCTTCTCTCACACGACGATAAGATTGAACCCTTTTGTTACTCAAAAGATGGAGAACACATATGCTTCTCATTTGCCTCCAATAATCGCCATAAGGCACAAATGCAATGTCCCTGGATTCGTACATTAGCCTGTCAGGGATGCTTAGTTTGGGCCTGTTTGCAAATATCAAGTCCTGGTTTTTCATGATCTCACGCGCTGCATCGGCCGATGAGGCCACGAGCACTGGTACTTTGCCAAAATGAAGTAACATCAGTGGGCCATAGCGCTTGGATAGCGAATGGAGCGATTGGTGAGGACACGCGCCCAGCTGGTGAAGGTTTCCGATTATCGGAAGATTTCTTGGAGATGGCGGCAGCTTTTTCCGGGGCCTGGAACTCGCACTGGACCGCCACCATCTGTAAAGAAAGACTATGGAAAAAATGAATGGTAGAATGGGAACTATAAGATCTTGAAAAGCAACCATTTTATTTATATATGTAGAAAGAAAATATTGCATGAATCTTTTTTTAATTTCCTGTGTTTCGATCTCGTATTGTGTGTGTGTGTATATAAGGTTTAGGTATACATTGTACACTAGAATAGCATGCATGAATGGGTAGCTTTCTCCAATTTTATGCTGCCACTAAAAATTGTTGTCTTTTTTTTTTTCTAATTAGTTTTCCACTTGCCCGATTTTTTTTTTTTTGTTGAACATATTAAGTATTTAAACACAAATAATATGTTGAAAAGAAAGGTAGTTTATCTATACACACCTTTAATAATTTTAATATGAAACATAAAAATTCAATTGAACCCCCCTTCTCGTTCCCCTTTCAATTTGCGGTTTTTCTTTTCCTTCTCTATAGAGTTTTCTGCTTCAACTTTTCATTAGTTAATCTGTGAAATCGAAGAGAGTTGTGTAATAATTTTAGTAATACAATCTGTTATTTAAGTTAAACATAATATTTATTTTATCCGTGCAATTTAAAATCCGTAAACCCCAAAATATTAATCTGAATCAATATTTCTCTAAAAGCCACCAAAATATAGTGTTTGGTATGTATATTAACCACTAATACTAGTATATGATATATACATCAGCCACCAAATATTTGTATTCCTTACCAAACATAATATTTGGTATATGTATTTGTCAAACCAAGTCAAGGCCTCTTCGACGGAGTTTTTAACGGCGGCCAACGCCACTCCAGTTTAGCTTCTTAGTGCAAGCAACCATTGATTGAGGTTTGGATTCAGGTGGGTTTGGATTTTGAAGATTATGATTCTTCAGAGTAGGTTTGGATTTTGAAGATTAGGGTTCTTCAAATTTTGGTTTGGGATTTTGATTTGCGTTTTGTGTTTCTTGATTTTGCATTTTTTCTTTTAACTTTTTTGTTTTAGATTTTGCATTTTTTCTTTTAATTTTTATGTATTTTGATTTTGCATTTTTTCAATTATTCTTTTAATTTATGATTAAGTTTTTATTTTATTTGGTAATTTGGATAGAAAAAAAATCAAAAATAAATGTCAACTGAAAAAATGTGCCACATCAGTGTAAAATAACTGACTTTTTGAAATTGGGGGCGAGTGTAGCTCACTTGTTGGAAATTGGTTGGGAAATTGAGATTCCGGCAAAAAAACTGACTAAAATTGGATAGATTTTTCAATCGCAGAATTAAAATTGATGATTAGAAAATAACATGACTAAAAACGGACATCTCTAGGGAATCACTAAAAATGAATTTTTTCATTAAAGAGCTTGAGACTGAACTTAAGAGATAATTCGGATTAGCAGAGTTTGTTCCTAATTTAGGGATGGAGGGTTTGAAAGATAGATTGAGAAAAATATTATTAATCAATTTACTCGGACAAAAATAGTATGAATTACAGAACTAAGAACTGGTGCTTGTTTATTAGATGATTCTTTTTTATTTATATGTTTTCTTCTTTGATTGTTGCTTAGTAGCTTGATAGATTTCTTACTTCGACTATTTTTTAAGATACTCATAATTGTTACTATTATTTTTATAATTTTAAACATTAAAATTTCAATATTAGTTATTCAAAAATAAATTTTTTGACATTTTATAATTAATATTTTTTGTTTTTTATTTTTTATATTTATTAAATGGGTTTTTAAATTAATTTTAGGCTTAATTAAGAGGCCCAATTGTTAAAAAAGGTATTATTGAAGCCCAAATATGTGAAATGACCCTAATTATCCCTAAACATCCACCTCCACCACCCCTGAAGTTTCCTAAAACCAAAAACCATCACATAATCACGAGAAAGTAATTATATTTGACTAATCCAAATCCTAACACGTTGATATGCTAAGTAAGTAACAACTAAACAAATTGAAATTGTGCATCTTCTTTTCTTCCTTGGGATACCAACTATTTATGTTTGAAGAAAAACATGAGAGGATTTTGCAAGTTTAAATTTGAGATTCGAAGTCTAAAATTGAATTTTTTATATTAATTTGTTTTGGAATTTTATATAGTATGATTATATTTAAAATGTTACTATCATATTGAAAGTTCAAGTGGCAGAAACTTCGTACAAAATATCAGAATGACTAATGTTGTGCCGAATGTCACAAAATTATCAAAATATATTGGAATAAAAATTGAGGAAAGAAAGAACGAACAGAAAATTTATCCACGAGTATAAAACACTTGTGGGATGCAAACAAGGCGAATTTATTACTTGTTAAAACTAATTACAAAAACTACAAAGAGATTTTGAAAGACTCTTTCAACCAACACACATCCTAAATAACTAACAATGAAACTCTATGGTCGTAAAGACCTGGTTGAGAAGACAAACAAATCTATCCAAGGGCGTGCTTGGTATGCAATTTTGAAATTAAGCAATGGAAAGTGAATGAATTGAAAGTGTTTGGTACACATCTTTGATTCCCGCTACAGTTGTTTCAAATCCTAATACTAAGGAATCAGAGATTCCTCAAGTTTTCCTAAAAAATGACTTTCATTCCACAAATAAATGGTTATGATATTAATTCCCATTATCAACCAAACAATACAAATTTTAAGAGAATATTCATTCCATTCCCCACTATTATCATTACCATTCATTTTCCGGATTCATTCCATTCCTCATTACTATCATTATCATTCCTTTTCCCATTCCTCCTTTTCCTATTCCTTGAAATATACCAAGCAACCCCTAAATGTAAAATAGTCTAGAGTAAAGAAACTCTAAGATTTTATGAAAAAATAAATAGAAATGTTGTACAAAATCTCTAAGACTTTATGAAAAAATAGACAAAAATGTTGTACAAAATATCTGATGAAAAAATAGACAAAAATGTTGTACAAAATGTTGTACAAAAATGATAAAGTAGGGACTAGGGGTGGAAATTGGAACAGAATTTCCGATATCCGCCAAATTCGATGCGAAATTTTTCGATTTTGGAATGAATATTTTTAATCCGAAATTCCAAAATTCCGATATTTGATTTTTCCGAAAAATTTCGGATTGGAATTGGAATTAGTTTTAAAATTCCAAAATCTGATCCGAAACATTTTTGATTTTTAAGTAGCAAAAAATAAGAAGTAAATATATCATAAATTTCTAATTTACATAAGTAAATATATCATAAAAATATAATATATATATATATATATATATATTTTTCATATAAAATAAAAAGTGAATATCTAATTTACATAGGTAAATATATCATAAATTTCATTAAAAATCATAACATTTTATATAAATTTATTATTTTAATGATAAAATATATGAATAAAATGGAATTTCCGATATCCGCCGAATCCGATCCGAAAATTTCCGATTTTGGAACGAATATTTTTAATCCGAAATTTCGAAATTTCGATTTCCGATTTTTCCGAAAATTTTTGGAACGGGGAATTAATTGGAATTGATTTTCCAATTCCAAAAATTTTTGGAATTTTTCCAAAACACCCTATTTCCGATCCGATCCATCCGATTTCCACAGGTCCCTACTTTATCATTAGAATGTTTCTTCTTTCTTAATTCCATGATCACCACGTTCATATTCACACTTCCACTTCTCCACAATCACAATCTCACGTCTAAACCTGCAACTTAAAACACGTGAGAAATACTTTATCACTAGAATGTTTCTTTTTTCTTAATTCCACGATCACCACGTTCATATTCACACTTCCACTTCTCCACAATCACAATCTCACGTCTAAACCTGCAACTTAAAACACGTGAGAAATAAAACTTGTAGGCTACTCAACAAACTCCTAAAATTTAGAGGAAAATTATATCTCCTAAAATTACTCCAATCAAATCAAATAAATATTAAATTTGATTTGAAAAAAATACCAAATATTATGTTTTATTAGAAATGCAAAATAAAATAAATAAGAGTTTAAAAATTAAACTCTAATACTTATTACGAATTATTTAAAATTTTTATGTATTTGTATTACTTTATTGCGAAAAGTTATCAAAATATCTATTATATAATACAAGAATAATTCCAAAATGGTATTTTCCCACGTAATTCCCCAGACTTCTTATTTCCAAAAAATACCATATTTTCCTAATTAAATTTATTAAATTATAAAATATTTAACCTCCCATTTTGGAGAGTGAAAAACGACACATTAAATAATATAATCTTTATGGAATAAATTCTATCTCAATCAAATATTCTCCCCAATTTGTGAAATCTTTTAAACATCTCTATCCGAAAAATCGGAACTTAACTATAATATCTAATCTTTATTTACAGATTTTCAATTATCAAATTCGGATACAATCTCTTCTAATTTTTGAAATCATTATTTTTTGAATTTAATCTTCATTTAATTTATCTATCTATTTGAAATCTAATAATACAATATCTAAGATTTGCAATATAATTTATATATATATATATATATATATATATATATATATATCTTATTAAGAACGTCAAAAAATCTCAATGATAGGGTAAACAATACATCGCTCATTCCCATTTTCTCTCCTTCCTAAATTTCCAATATTTTCTCACTCACTATAGAGTGGTTAAGAGAGAGAAAATGGTTAAGTGTGTTGGAGAAGATGGATTAATGGATTACAATCGAACAAGAGAACGTTCAAAATCTGTGAATTCTTCGCGATCTTGGTTAGTTATGCACGAGTATTTCGATGCAGTGGACAAATGTGAAAAGGACGAGTCACGAATCAGAGAGTTGGAGGAAGAATTGCAAACATTGCGAACAAGTCAAAATGACAACAATTGCCAACGCCAGATTTTATTGGATAAAGTAATGAGCTTTAATGAAATTAGGGCTTTGGACTTGGCTGATGTTGCCTGTTTGGATCAGCTTTGCAAACTTGGGTTTCGAGGAAGAATTTTGGTGAAGGAGGAGTTGAGATTATTGCAATCTGCAATGGACAAGATACCACTCCGATATGAGATTGTAGATAACTTATAATAAATATCTTCTTTTCTTTTTTTCTAGATTTTGCATAAATTGATTTGCATGTTTTTATGTTGATTTGCAGTGTAGGGATAAACAAGGTGAATCAATTGATAGAATCAGCAATCTGCCTGATGACTTATTAGTGTTGATATTGTCTTCCCTTCCTTCAAAGGAAGCAGTTGCGACTAGCATACTTTCTTCACGATGGAGATATTTGTGGACCTTCATTACTAAGCTTGATTTTGATGGCACTTCATCAATGGCGAAGATGGTTTTTGGACACAAAAGACTACCAGTTGAGAAGGGGAGGTTGAGTTATGTGGAATGGGTTAATCATGTTATAGCATTGCATAAGAGCTCCAACATTGAGGAATTCAGAGTGTTCTTCGATCTCACTAAGACTTATAAAAGCTCGATTGATGAATGGCTTAGATTTGCTCTTACTAAGAAGGTTCAGAGGCTTGAGTTGAACTTGACAACTGAGGCTTCCAGAAGAGGCCTCTATTGCAACTATTATACTTTTGATCCCTATAATCTTTTTTCTGACTCATTTGATCATGTCAAGTATCTTAAACAGTTATTTCTGAATGAAGTGAATGTCAACGGTGAAGCCTTGGCATTCTTCTTATGCAACTGCCCTCTGCTAGAACATCTATCCATTTCTAAATCCGGAGGCTTTTCGACTCTGAAGATTATTGGGCCATTTCCGTCACTTAAACGCTTAGAAATAAACTCATGTTACGACCTCACATCAGTCGAGATTCGTGATGTGAATCTTGTTTATTTGAAGTATGTAGGCCTAAGGGTTGATTTTGTTGTTGAGAATCTTCGTGTAAGCCCAAGGGTTTGTTTTGTTGTTGAGAATCTTCCTCTGCTTGTCGAAATGTATATTGGCGGATCGCAATGGGATGTTGGAGATGTCTTCTTGCTGTTGTCTGAGTACATTCCACAGTTAGAGATATTAACATTGGATATTTCATGGGGATCTTATAGTGTAAGATTAACATGCATGTTTCTGCATTAGTGTCTCATAGCTCGTATTTCTTGATCCTTTTTCATTTTTTGTTTTGACTCCACAGACAATTCAAGACGTGTGTTCAGCCTCAAAAATGAGGAATCTTAAGCAATTGATGATAGTAACAGCTACTGAAGATTGTGGTAGATATTTCATACCTTCGATAAGTAATTTACTACATGTATTACCTTGCTTGCAGAGATTTGTGCTTGAGGTAAAAAATTTCTTGTGCCCCATTCATCTTATCCTAATCCTATGTTATCTTGATTTTTCAAAGGCGAAGTTCTTCTATTTTGCATTTTGTTGTAGGCAACACATCCTCATCGTATTGAGAAGAAGACTAGAAATGTGAGGCTTATATCAATTGAGGAGAGGACTGGAAAGAATGTGAGGTCATATCCTCATCTTAAGGAGATACAATTTGTGGGATATCAAGGTCCAGTATGGGAACTAGATTTGCTTTGGCATTTCTTGAACAATGCGGTTGCACTTGAGAAAATTTTGGTTGATACGCGCAAGCCCATTAAAAGTTTGGAGGATAAATTTTATTTTGCCACTTTTCAGAATGAATTTAATGATGTCGAAGTTAGTGTGAGGAGACGAGCAGTGAAGGAACTTCCAAAGATAGTGCCTTCAAAAATAAATCTGAAGATTCTGTAGTTGCTAACATAAACATATGCAAAACGGTTTCCCGAAATTAGATTTGTGAAATTCTCATAAGAATCTTTTGCTTAGTTGTTTGCTATACTTAGTTTTGCTACTTCTCTTATTGTATTAGCATCCTTTCATCTCTTGAATTGAATTGTTTCCCTTGCGATAAAGAGTCGATTTCCTCTTTTCCCTTTATCATGTGAATGTCAAATCGCTTTTTTTTCTTTTTTTTTCAAATAATGTTTGAAATCAATGAAAATGTTTAAAAATTAAAGATGGTGTAGGATTTACTTAAAGAACCATATATGGTTATAAAAATCATAAAATAACACAACAAAACACGTATAATGTATTTAGGAAAATATTAAAAGGTTTCAAGCTTGAAACATTCTAAACTTTTAAGAATATGTTAAATAATCTTCAATTTTAAACATTTGCTCAAGTTGAGAAACTGAATCAAAATTATTCTTAAGGTTTCACATACAATTTTGAAAAAATAAAATCACATTTTTTTAGATTGTCATGATTTACGATTAGCATTTATCCTATCAACACGTTAGAATTGGACACATAATCACGAGAACACCAAATTTCCCAGATTTTACCCATCCGAAGTATTATTATTGACATTCTTTTTGTTGGCAAGAATTAAGTACATTGAATCACGAGAAATTAATTATTTTTAACTAATCCAAATCCGAACAACTATGTATGTTTGAAGTTAGAAATATATATATACATATATTAGCCAAACGAAAATGATAAAATGCTAACCGTGAGCAACTCTTAATATGTCCACCGATTACACCGATTACGTATATTGATCGCATCCTCTCATTATATAAAAAGTGAAATTAATAAGTATTTTGGAATTTTGACACAACAATCGTAGATACATCTTAACGTGTCCACGGTGGTAACAGGACTACAACAAAACTTAATTCTTACACATATTGTAAAACTTAATTCAATCAAAACTTAATAATTTTCAGTCAAAACTCTACTTTATACAACAATAATTAAGTTTTGACATTTATGCAACACAAACCAAACAAATTTCCTTTTATATCTCAGAATAACAAAATCAAAATCATCGGTCTCTAATCAAAGCAACATATACCTGAAACACAATTCACTAAAAGCCAAACAAATACAACTCAAAGTTCAACTAAAAAACAATAAGTATAATATCATTATTATCAAACCAAAATCATCATATCTACTCAAAAAAAAAACAATATATATCTCAATTGATTGAAATACAATTCACCAAATACCAAATGAATACAACTCATAGTTCAACTTAAAAGCAATAAGTATAATATGCAACTTGCAAAGCCACTGTCAGAACTCCAGTAGGAAATAAGTTATTTAAGTACTAACCCAAGCATAGAATAATGCAGCTTAGAAATATTGAGCATCAGAGGCTAGTTATATCTTGATCATACAATTTATATTAAGATTTTATAAAAACTAGCACAACTATTAAACAACAAAACTTCGCCTACAATCAAATAACTTTTGACATTTTTAGGACATACATGATACAACACATAAAAATAAAACCAATCAGAAATAAAATTTTAGGGAATAAGAGAGAACTATCGTCCATATGAATAACAAATATATACATGAAAGAGAACTACGCATGAAATGTTAATTAAATGAGTTATGAAGCTCGTGTATCGTACGGGTCCAAATATAGTAACGAGCAATCTCTACTGCAAGGTCTCGATTCCGAGTACCACAAGAACTGTTCGTAGCACCTATTCAGCAAATAAAATCAAAACTATACAATTAATATATCAAGATTAGATGATTTGATTGATGTAAAAGAGCACGCAATTAGAAAATAATTAACGTTGCAAAACTTAAATAAATTACTTGCAATTATTGATAAAGTATATAGGAGAAATCTACATGCATTTTTTTCTTTTCCCAGGAAGGTAGTACTCTATTAATCTTGTTTCTGTCTTGGCTCATGAAAATAATTGTGTTAAGAAGAATATTCATACAAATTCACATTTAGGAGGTTCATTTGATTCATCTATCTATCTGGTTTTAATATAGATAGTATCGTATAATATGTAAACCAGTTAATGAATAATAAAATAATAATCTTAATTGATGATTTTACCATTTTTGTAAAATAATGCTTCTTTTTTAAGAGAATGGTTGTAGGCAGTCAACAATGGCAGCCAAAGTATGAATCATGTCAATAAAATTATATTTAATTAGATATATATTATTAATTTTTTCATATATCCACATGTATATATATATATATACACTTATTATTTGAGGTATATTGTTGCACGATAAATATGAATATCATAAGCACATATATACACTCTGTTGCACTCAAGATAAATATGAATATCATACCATGCACTGAAGATAAATATGAATATCATACGCACATATATACACTTTGTTGCACTCAAGATAAATATGAATATTATATCGTGCACTGAAGATAAATTTGAATATCATACCGTGCACTGAAGATAAATATGAATATCATACGCACATATATACACTTTGTTGCACTCAAGATAAATATGAATATTATATCGTGCACTAAAGATAAATATGAATATCATACCGTGCACTGAAGATAAATATGAATATCATACGCACATATATACACTTTGTTGCACTCAAGATAAATATGAATATTATATCGTGCACTGAAAATAAATATGAATATCATACCATGCACTGAAGATAAATATGAATATCATACGTACATATATACACTTTGTTGCACTCAAGATAAATATGAATATCATATCGACACTTGATTGCACTGAAGATAAATATGAATATCATACCGACACTCAAATTTATGTTATATTAAATGAAATGATGTCAAATTAGATATATTTTTAATTTGTTAGGTATATATATGATAAATCTTTATCCTAATTTGTCAATATTCATCTTTATCTTCAATATGTATGAAACAATATCAATCCTCAATTTGGTATATGATAAATCTTTATCCTAATTTGTTAATATTTATCTTTATCTTTAATATATATGAAACAATATCAATACTCAACTTAGTATATGATAACCAGAGGCACTTCATTCAATCGAAAGAAGCATTACGAACTTGTCAACCTGAATTTGTTACTATTGGACAAATTTCGAAACAATTAACCTATTGATATTGGAAGACCCAATCGACAAATTCCCTAAAAACCAAATTTCGAAATAATAAACCTATTGATATTGAAAGACCCAACCGATAAATTCCCTAAAAAAACCCACACTATGGAGTATAAACCTGGCTTCAGATAAATGCCTTATTGGGTTGTCCGAGAAATGGCTTGATCAAGTAAATGACATATATAGAGTCAATGGTAACAAACCTTTATTAGACAGACTTGGGTCATAAACATAAACCCCATAAACTTCTGGAAAATGCAACTTTGGGTCATAAGCATAAACCCCATAAACTTCTGGAAATTGCGTCTGCGTTGCATGTATGCGTAGCACACTAGCGTATGTGTGTGCGAATGTGTGTTGCGTAGCACACTAGCGTATGTGTGTGCGAATGTGTGCGTATCGCGTTATGTGTATGTGTGTATGAATGTGTGCGTAGTGTGTATGTGTGTGTGAATGTGTGCATAGTGTGTATGTGTGTGCGTATGTGTGCTGCGTAGTGTGTATGTGTGCGAATGTGTGCGTAGCGCGTTATAGTTATGTGTATGTATGAACAATGGAGACAATGTACAAGTCCTCATATGATGTGGACAATTAATAGGATCATTGGGATAATGCGTTTTTACCTTAAAACCAAAAGGTAAAGACACCAAAATTCTAGGGAGACAACATACATGGAACAATTAATAGGATCATTTAAAGATGCTGAAATTCCAGGGAGACAATGTACAGGGAACAATTAATAGGATCATTTACAGGGAACAACATTGGGATATTGCATTTTTACCTTAAAAGAGGGAACAACATTGGGATGGCAAAAACTTTTGTGCACAAGGTGCACGGATCCAAATTTGTGCACAACAATACTTTTATATTATATGAAGTAATATTGTTATATTATATGAGTGATACTGTTATAATATGAAGTAATACTGTTATATTATGAGTGATACTGTTATATTATATGAAGTAATACTGTTATATTATATGAGTGATACTGTTATATTTAATATAACAGTATCACTCATATAATATAACAGTATTGTTGCACCTTGTACACAGGAGTGTCACTCCATTAGGATATTGCATTTTTACCTTAAAAGAAGGAACAACATTGGGATATTGCGTTTTTACCTTAAAAGATGTCCAACAACATATCCTCATATGTGATGTGTACAACGTGATGTGTATTGGAAGACAACGTACAAGTGGAGACAACATATTTTTACCTTAAAAGATGTCCAACAACGTATCCTCATATGTGATGTGTACAACGTGATGTGTACAACGTGATGTGTACTGGAAGACAACGTACAAGTCCTATGTGAGTTGAGCATTATGTGCATGTATGTGTGTGCAACGCTGGCTGTGCATGTATTTATGTGCATGTATGTGTGTGCAACACTGGTTGTGCATGTTATGTGCATGTATGTGTGTGCAATGCTGGCTGTGCATGTATTTATATGCATGTGTGTGTGTCACGCTGACAGTTATGTGCATGTATTAAAATGCCCAACAACACATTTTTATCTTAAAAGATGCCCAACAACGTATCCTCATATGTGATGTGTACAACGTGATGTGTACAACGTGATGTGTATTGGAAGACAACGTACAAGTGGAGACAATGTATCCTTATATGTGACGTGTACTAAAAGACAATGTACAAGTCCTATGTGAGTTGAGCATTATGTGCATGTATGTGTGTGCAACGCTGGCTGTGCATGTATTTATGTGCATGTGTGTGTGCAATGCTGACAGTTATGTGCATGTATTAATACTCATGTTTATCTTTAATATATATAATAGACAATAAAATTAAAATTAGTATTTATTTAATTATCTACATACATAGTCTTAAAACCATTAATTTCTTTATAATAAAAATAAGAATTGAAAATTACACACAAAAAAAAAAAAATACAGCCTCTAATTAAACAACTCCACCACCATTGCCACATAGGAATATTATATTTTTTTTGACTTTCCTTCCAAATAACTATAAAGTAATATTCTCTTTCGAGTTTCCTTTTTCAAATCTTTTTACATATATGATGTTGTCACATGGAATTGCTATCATCATCATTGAAGTGTGTGTCATTACAAACCACTAATGAATTCCTAAACCACCTCACTGCAATGTGGATGTAGTATCAACAACGGTTTTCATTAAAATGTTACAATTTACACTTTATTTGAGGTAAATCACCTCACTGCAACATGGTTGTATTGTTGATAACAACGTGTTCTACTAAATGTTGCAATTTGTATACCTCGTTTAATGTAAACTACCTCACTACAATGTGGTTGCATTGTAGTATTGTTGATAACGTGTTCTACTAAATGTTGCAATTTGTATACCTCGTTTAATGTAAACTACCTCACTGCGACGTGGTTGCATTGTTGATAATAACGTTTTTCATTAGAATGTTGCAATTTGTACACCTCATTTAATGTCAATTACACCTCACTGCGACGTGGTGCATTGTTGATAACAACGTGTTCCATTAAAATGTTGCAATTTACACCTCATTTATTAAATATCAATTCTAAAGTATTCAAGAGAAATTATATTTATGTAACTGTCTCATTAATTTTGATTTGTGAGACCGTGCACATGCGACGATCATACTTATAGCAGAAAAAGACATACTTATGGCTATAAAAGACATACTTGAATAAACATGATAAAAACATACTTAAAAAACACATATTTATAGTTGAAAAACACATACTTATACCTAAAAAACACATACTTGAATCTCGTCGCATGTGAGACTGTCTCACAAGAGACCAACTCATTTTTGAATATGTAAAAAATAAAATAAAATAAGAGGTTGTATTTAAAAAGTGGGTTGTAGGTAAAAAAGTTCATGTGAGATATGACACTACCTGTTGCCTCTACATAAAGTATGAGAGGTAAGATCAAATGTAATAGAAGATCCAAGCTGTAATATATTTTACGGACAAAAAATTGGTGAGGATCAAATCTAGATATTTATGTAATATACTTTTTGTAATGATTTGTGTAATCACCTTCATTAGGTGTGTGATTGTATTAACGTATACAAAAATTTACAAAGATACAAGATTGCAACAAATAATTACTAGATGAAGAAATATGGGTGCGGATCACACCTCAATCCTAGTGTTACTGTTCACAGGTGATGTGAACAGTAACACTAGGAATGGGGTGTGTTTAGTAATTAGTGGGGTGCGAATAGCCGGGCCCAAGAAATATTCACACCTAATAGAACAATCTAGAAATATGTCACTATTCATCATATAGTGTAAATGGGGTAAATAATAAGGTGTAGTAGTGCACTTTGAGAAAAAGTGACAGTAAGATGATCAAATTTGCATTATAAGAAAAATAAGTATTTGCAGTAACAATCGCAAAAACATTGATAACTGTCACAAAATGTTTTTGCGATAACATTTTGTCGTAAAGTTATTATCGAAAAAGTCTTTTTGCAAATAGTTTTTTTACGACAACATTGTTATGCTAATGTATTAGCAACATCATATTGTCGCAAATACTTCATTGTTTTTTATGACAACATATTGTTAATTTATATTAGCGCGTGTTTTTTGCGATAATTTGTTGTCGCAAAAAATCTTATCGCAAATACTCATTTTTTCTATAATGTTGAATACTTAAATTTAAGGCAAAAACTTTTGTGCACAAGGTGCACGGATCCAAATCTGTGCACAACAATACTGTTATATTATATGAAGTAATACTGTTATATTATATGAGTGATACTGTTAATATGAAGTAATACTGTTATATTATATGAAGTAATACTGTTATATTATATGAAGTGATACTGTTATATTAATATAACAGTATCACTTCATATAATATAACAGTATTGTTGCACCTTGTGCACAGGAGTGTCACTCTAAATTTAATGATAAAACGTGTACAAAGTCTATTACACGGCGAAAATTTCCTAAATCTTTTTTAGTGTTTCGGGCATATATGATCAAGATTTTTTTGTTATGCTATATCAGCATGAAAACAATTCTATCGATCATCACTGAAAGAAGAACATGTTTTTCTTTACTGGTTTACTTAGCTTTGTTCATCTTCATCCTCTACAAATGGCATTACAGTGTCAAGAAGGTTCCCTTTGCTTTTACACTTCACATGCTTGTTAGTACATTAATTTCTTAGGGATGGAGCTAGGATTTGGTTTCAATTGAGCACGAATATTTCAACAAAGCATATGAAGCAAATGGGTAAAGTAATTTTGTGAATGTTGGAACTACAATCAAAATGAGCTTGCAAAACTAATCGAGACAGAGACAGCAACTAACAGAAACTTAAGAAAACAAGCAAGAATGAATATAGAAGATTAACAGCAAAATAAAAACAAAACAAGAACAACACCAAAATTACGTGTTTCGACTCAAGAAAACCTTGAATCTACATCCACGGGCCAAAGGATCAAGTTTTTATTAATCACGAACGAGAAACGAATGCAATGCAGCTTCAAATCACTCTATTTTCCAAGTAACTCTCAGCTTCAATCTTCCTACTTTACCTTTATAATTCTCTCTCTCTAGTGAATGAAAAAGAAAAATAAAGATACAAATGAGTTCCCAAGATAACAACCTTTCTAATGAACCTATTTATGCTGAGAACCCACGTATATATAGTAAGAAAAACGAAGAGAAAGTAGCCTCAATGATCACAGAAAACCGTTCTTGAATTAACTGCAGCGGCCATAACCGTTTTAACGGTCGCCTCCTCTCTCTCTTAAAAAAAACGCTGAAAACGCTTCTTTTAGTGTAATGCGCTTTTTCCTTCTCGTTGAGAGTAACACTTCTGTGCAATTGGTGCACAGAGTTGCATGGAAGACCTTTATGTTAGTAACTTTTAAAATGAACATGCATAAAGGTGTTACATTTATAACATAAATGTACTACATTTATAACATAAAGGTGCGGATTGCACGGTGCAACTGGTGCACAAAAGTTTTTGCCTCTCGTTGAATCATAAAAGCGTCCGTTTTTTCTTTTAATTTATTTCCTGATTTGAGAAGACTAATTTTTATCGATGAATGTCTAAAATATATAAGATGAAATTTCATATTTAAAAAGGTAATATTTCTGCTTTCAATATTGTTCCCTGTTTTTTTTTTTTTAATTACATCCATGTAGCATTTCATTTAAAAATAGTGATGCGCAAGTACCCTGTCAAGGATATATATAATTGTAAGGGAAATTGCAATTGAGGTTTTGCTTATTTTTAACCATCAATTTTATATATTCCAATTTTAATTTTTTAATAATTATCTTTTTTTAATTTTCATTTGATTTTATTCGAAATATCAATTTTGTTTGCATGAACGACGAAATTACTAAAGTGAATTTTTCAATTTTGATGTCTAAGTAGGTAGAAATTGACATTCTAGGAAGAGTCGGACCAAAATTGATTAAACGAAAAAAGTAATAGTATGAGGACCAAAATTGGAATGCCGAATAAATAAAATTGTTGGTAAAAAATGAATAAAACTTGAGTTTTTGGAGAAAATTTGAGATTTTCCTAGTTATAAGTAAATAAAATATTTTTTCTGATAATTATTATAAAAAATATTGTATTCGGTGTGTATATATATATAAGATACACAGAATCTAAAGAACCCTATATTATTTGTGACTACTATTTTTATTAAGAACTTATGATAGTGAAAACTTCATATATTATTAAAATTAGAAAATTTTAGGATGCTAATTAGGTGTTCTGGATTGAAGATTAGAAAAGCAAGATAATCTCCCATATTAATTCGAGAGACAAAGGTACAAATAGGATGGACTCAACTCTCGTGTTTGTCGACAAACTTTGGGATTCTCAAAGAACATATTCACTATCAACATCTTCAACTGTCCACGATATTTTATTAAAAAATTTATATTATTTTAATGTTAAAATTTTCATTCAAGTCGGTACTATTTTTCATATTAAAAATGAATATTTCATAATATTGCTTATTATTATAAAAAAAATAAAAACAAAGAAAGTGAATTAAAAAAATGAAAAAAAAAAAAAAAAAGAATACAACAGATTTTTGACCTTGTGTTAAGCTGGTGAAGGTGAAGAGATGACATTTAAAAAAGTGAGCACAATCTTTTACAGACCATGTGGTAAGCTGGTGAAGGTGAAAAGATGACATTTAAAAAAGTTAGCACAATCTTTTACAGCACTGTTGAAGTTGAAAAACATCAAATTCGGATGTTTTAATGTAGTTCTAGAGATTTGGTGTAATAGATGTGGAAACATGGAGTAGAATTTAATTAGATAGTGTTTGACTAAACTTATTTAAAAGAGCTTATAGCCTCTTTCATTTTATTAGTTGTTATTAGGATTTATAAGATGTATTATTTTATTATAAAAATAAGTTATGGAAGTGTTTGAATAAATAAGATGGTGCAACTTATAAAATGTAATAATGATAATTGTATAATTTAAATAATTAAATTTGAAGGAGTTTTTAGATTCTAAGATCTTATTGTAGACATAAATTCAGATTCCTTTTCTAAAAAGATGTTATAAACTAATAACATCTTATTTTAAATATTTATCATTGAGGAGTTTATAAACTTTTATGGAAGGTTATAAATTCATCCAATTAAAAATCTTGTTTGACTAAGGCTTGAGAGCAGATTCCATAATTTTCCAAGATTTTTAGCGTTTCTTTTCCTTTTTACTCATATTAGTTTTTAATCATGATTTTGGACTTTCTTATGAATTCTATTATTTTATAAATAAACCTATTTCTTTAGATAGATCAATTTGAATCCTCTATTATATCTGATGATTCATTATATCTTTATATACATAAAAGTAAGACCAAAAAAACACATGACAATTATACATTACTCTTACTGTCGTCTTACATTAAATATAACTAATTAATTACTTCAATTTTTATGTTACTAAGAATCATTATTAAATAAAATAAAAATATTAATTAAATTTATCTAAATAACATATGGTTAACTTTAATATTATAAGTTATTTACATATTTGAAATTTGTTAATTTTTAAAGTTTAGAGAAAAAATATAAATAAATAAAAAAGAAGAAAAAATTAAAATAAAGCTGAGTTGATGGAAACGATTGTTCACACTTTTCAAACTTATTAATTCATGACATTGAATTTTTTTTTTCTTTTTGAATATGTGTATTAAAATATATAATGAAATTTATTTGTAAACTTTTGACTTTTATTTTTTTATCATCTAATTGAAAAAAAAAAAATTGAGCATAAAAAAAATTAAATAAATAAAATTGAGCATCCACAACAATACTCATTATTAATATTCATTATTGTGAGACTCATGTGCCACCACACCAAATTACAAACACTCATTTTCTCCCACATCAATTTAATATTATTACAATCATTACACATTATTACAATCATTACATGTGGATAGGGAACCTCAAAGTGGCTCTATTTCATTATATTCCACCTATATCCTAGGGGTGCGGCTATCCGCACCCCAAGAATTACTAAACACACCTCAACTCAAGTGTTACTGTTCACTTCAACTCAGGTGTTACTGTCCACTTCACTTGTAAACAGTAGCACTTGAGTTGGGGTGTGTTTAGTAATTATGGGGTGTGGATAGCCGGGCCCATATTCCAATTCCATTCATTTAATATCCTCTTTGGTGTCATTGACATAACAGATGTCGTTTCTAGTCTATCTCTTTCTATTTCTTTTCTATATACGGAAAGTTCAAAAATCATCATATAATAATCCAGAAGTTGCAATAGAAAAGAAGGGGGAGGTTTGTGATGATTTTTCAATCTTTTCTACTAGATAATCTAGTATCCTTATGCATGAAGATAATGAATTCGGTCGTTGTGGTCGGACTCTATTATGGATTTCTTGGAGCAAAGGTTGAATCCCCAACCCCAAGGGCCCCCCATATCCCGGTCCGACCCCTATTCTCTATTATGGATTTATGACCATATAGAGAATAGGGCCCTCTTATCTCTTGTTACATTATCCACTAATGTTTTTTCATTTTAATTATATTAATTAAAATCTATTATTTTATTTTAAAAAAATTATTAGTAAATAATTATAAGTTATGTTGATGATATAAAAGAGGTTCCATATATTCTCTATATTGAATATGATAATTAATTTTATCGTATATGATTATTCAACTTTTCAATTTTTTTTTTTTTTTTTGTAGAAAACTCGTTTAATTCATTAATTTATCATATATTTTGTTTTTATACAGCTTCATTTATTACTATTTTATTTTATTTCATATTATATTTCTTTTTGTCATTTTTTGTTATTGTCTTCAAAAAAATAGTTTAAAAGGGAGAAGAAATATATAGCAACAACAAAACAGAGAAAAAATTATAAAAAATAAGAATTTACTTGTCAAATTTTTTTAATAAAATGACCAAATTTTTTTTGACTATTCATACATTAAAAATAATTTTAATGTAAAAAAGACATTATAATTGAAATTTAAAAAAATTAAATAAATTTAGTAGGTACCAAACTAAAATTGTAAAAAAGGCATTATGACTTTCACGAATTGGAACAAGGATTATAATATATTATAATGAAATAGTAAAATATGGACAAAAACATCACACCGTTTCAAAATGTCGTACATATGAATAAAATTAATGTTTGAATTGTTTTATTAAAAATAACTACACGAACCTTATACCAGGGATACGTGAGTCATTAATAAATAATAGAATAATAATAATATTAATGAATAATATAGACTATAGTATTAGTCAAAACAATATTATTTTAGTGAGTTGGTCTTGGTGTACATGCAATCCGGGTCGATTCAGTTTTGACCCGGATCCAAGTGTTTTGAATTTAACATTTTTTTTTTGCTTTAGGTTGTTACCTTTATATTGTATTAGTGTGACATTTATGTTATAAATGTGTGACCTTTATATACAAAGTTTTATGTATTATAACTTAAAAAAAATAAAGATTTTCAACATAATTTGAACTGTATACCTTTATTTGATATCAATGTGACCTTTATATTATATCATGTCACATTTATGTACAAATACTTTTATATATTACATAAAGATCAGAATATTTGTACATAAAGTGACATAATATAACATAAATGTCACCTTAATATCACATTAAGATATACAATAGAAATTATGTTGAAAATCTTCATTTATTTTTCTAAGTTACAAACATAAAGGTACAAATGTTTGTACATAAAGATCACACATTTATAAGATAAAGGTCAAGACAAAAATGTGGAAAAAAATTTTAAAAAACAAAAAGGAAATTCGCAAATTCGGGTCGGATCGATCCGGATTGCATGGATCTTAGATTAATGTACCTGGTGCACAGGAGTTTTACTATCATATAATATGTAAGCCAGTTAATGAATAATAAAATAATAATCTTAGTTGATGATTTTACTATTATTATAAAATAATGTTATTTTTTATAATTATAACACTTATTTATATATATTTTTAAATAATAAAAAATGCGTATTTTTAGTAAGAGAATGGTTGTAGGCGGTCAACAACTGCTACTGATCACGTCAATATAATTATATTTAATTAGATATATTATTAATTTTACAAATATCCACACTTAACATATATGCACTTATTTGAGATATATTATTGGACCGAAAATAAATATGAATATCATACCAGTTTGGATCATGTCAATATTATATTTAATTAGATATATTATTAATTTTACACATATCCACTTATTTGAGGTATATTGTTGGACTGAAGATAAATATAAATGTCAATACAATTATATTTAATTAGATATATTATTAATTTTACACATATCCACACTTAACATATATCCACTTATTTGAGGTATATTATTGGACTGAAGATAAATATAAATATCATACCAGATCATGTCAATATTATATTTAATTAGATATATTATTAATTTTACACATATCCACTTATTTGAGGTATATTGTTGGACTGAAGATAAATATAAATAATATACCAGTCTGGATATCAATACAATTATATTTAATTAGATATATTATTAATTGTATACATATCCACACGTACATATATCCACTTATTTGAGGTATATTGTTGGACTGAAGATAAATATGAATATCATACCAGTCTGGATATCAATACAATTATATTTAATTAGATATATTAATAATTTTACACATATCCACACATACATATATCCACTTATGTGAGGTATATTGTTGGACTGAAGATAAATATGAATATCATACCAGTCTGGATTATGTCAATACAATTATATTTAATTACATATATTATTGATTTTACACATATCCACACGTACATATATCCACTTATTTGAGGTATATCGTTGGAATGAAGATAAATTTGAATATGAAGATTGATATTGTTTCACACATAAATAGACACGGTCTAAAATGTATAAATAGCAGCAACATAGCATTCTTGTTTTTCAGTCTAAACACAGAAACATAAAATGGCTACTTTTCAAGAGCTGATCATAGTTCCCATTTTTTCTTTCATTTTGGCCTTCATCTTTCTTCATAGATGGCGATCAATGGCTGTTTCCACGCCCCGGAAAACGCTGCCATCATCTCCGAAAAAGCTTCCGATAATCGGAAACCTTCACCAGCTTGGCACACATCCTCACCGTTCACTCCACTCACTATCCAAACACTATGGCCAACTGATGTTGCTTCATTTTGGCAAGGTCCCAGTGGTTGTTGCCTCGTCAGCTGACGCAGCGCGTGAGATCATGAAAAACA
This sequence comes from Scutellaria galericulata, assembly GCA_946896805.1. Classification (NCBI taxonomy): domain Eukaryota; kingdom Viridiplantae; phylum Streptophyta; class Magnoliopsida; order Lamiales; family Lamiaceae; genus Scutellaria; species Scutellaria galericulata. Next base: position 1,806,924 of record OX335797.1, on the reverse strand, counting down.
AGGACTTGAATTTCTCAAACAGGCCGAAACTAAGCATCCCCGACAGGCTTATATACGGATCCAGGGACGTTGCGTTTGTGTCTTATGGCGATTACTGGAGGCAGGTGAGAAGCATATGTGTGCTCCAGTTGCTGAGTAACAAAAGGGTTCAATCTTTTCGTCGTGTGAGAGAGGAAGAGACGTCTCTCATGGTCGAGAAGGTCAGGGAATCGGTATCTTCTGTGAACTTGAGTGATGTGTTGGTGTCGTTGACAAATGACGTGGTTTGTAGGGTGGCATTGGGGAGGAAGTACGGAGAAGATGTTGTGGGGAGAAGGTTCAAGAAGCTTCTAGAAGAGTTTGTGGGCTTGTTGGGTACGTTTAGTGTCGGGGATTACGTTCCGTGGTTGGCTTGGATTAACTGGATCAAGGGTTTGGATGGTAGAGTTGAGAAAGAAGCTAAACTGTTTGATGAATTTCTTGAGAGTGTGCTTCAAGAACATAGGGATCAGAAGAAAGGAGATAGTGATGATGGAGAGTGGGATTTTGTAGACATATTGCTTCTGTTTCAGAGAGATAGAGAAAGTAGCTCTCCTATTGAAGATGAAGTGATCAAAGCGCTCATTCTGGTAAGAACCTTTCACGTTCTGTAAAGTTAATAATATGTCAATCTCGAATGTCTTACGAGTTATATTATCTCATTTAGTCATTTACAGCCCTACACGTGACAGGACATGTTTGCTGCTGGAACTGATACCACGGTCTCTGTGCTCGAATGGACAATGTCGGAGCTTATAAAGAATCCAAGAATCATGAAAATCTTGCAAAATGAAGTGAGGGAAGCAGGCGGAAGCAAGGAGCATATAGATGAGGAAGACTTGGAGAAAATGCCGTATCTGAAAGCAGTGATCAAGGAGAGTTTAAGGCTGCATGTACCATTACCACTTCTATTACCAAGAGAATCAAGTATAGAAACGAAACTACTAGGCTATGACATCATGTCTAACACACGAGTGATGATCAATGCTTGGGCGATTGCAAGAGACCCATTGTTGTGGGAAAATCCCGAAGTTTTTCATCCAGAGAGGTTCTTGGACTCGACAATAGACTTCAGAGGGCTTCATTTCGAGTTGATCCCGTTTGGTGCTGGACGGAGGGGCTGCCCAGGAATTGCATTCGCCATGGCTGTTGACGAGCTGGCATTAGCCAAGCTGGTGCACAAGTTCGACTTTGCATTGCCTAATGGAGAAAGGGTGGAGGATTTGGACATGGCTGAATCCACTGGAATCACAGTCCATAGAAAGTTTCCTCTAATTGTAGTCACCACTCCATATAGTCCATGAAAACTTTCCTCTACTTTGCATTAATGCATTAATTGTAATCTGTTTTTTGAAAACCAAGAACACAAATAGTGAATTTCCATATTAGAACAAACATATACTATTTTCTTACATAGATTCTAATTTTGATTGTGAAGTTAGCTTCTCAATGAGATTATTGAGAAAAGATAGATATTCAAATTATAGGGACACATATAACTGAGAAGTGCATATAAATTTTACTATAACAATGCTTATTAGATTCTAGGTGAAAGAATTGTTTTACCTGTTTATATGAGGCGGAGATGGCTCTTACTCTCCTACTTGATAGATGTGAACACGAATGCCATCGTTTCCGAAGCCCCTTTTACCTGTTTATATGAGGCGGAGATGGCTCCTACTTGATAGATGTGAACACGAAGGCCATCGTATCCGAAGCCCCGTTGTTCCTCCTGAATAAGCTCCACTGAAGTCACAGCAGAAGGACTCGACTTATCGATCTCAATACATTCAAGTGTTGCTATTTCTCCAATACCACTAGGGATTGCTGCCAACCATCAAATCTGACCCATCAATGTATAGGAAACTTAATCTGCTAAATTCCCCTTCAATTGGTTCCCACTTTGGCCCGACAAAAGCATAATCTCTTAGTTTTAGCACTTCAAGATTCGGCAATGATCCTACAATCGACATATCTTTCCATGGAATCCTGCAACTTCTCAGAACCAATTCCTTAAGCCTTGTAGGGAAAGCCAGCTCTGGGGGGAACCGTAATTTGGAAAAATGGGAACTTCTCTGATGCAAAGGTCTCGTGCAAGATCATGGAAGCTGATGGTTTATGGTTTTCATTGTGCCAAATTTTTGTTTCGGCCTCTTGTGGGAAATTGATATAAGGCTTCTCTCTTCAAGTTCGAGGATGTAATCCTCAGCCACCTCCTCAAAGGTCTTAGCTTCGTTTTTCTTCAGAAATCCCTCTGCAGCCCACAACTTGATGACTTTGGACACAACAATCTTAATATCTTCTGGGAAGACTCCCATGTACAGAAAACATGGTTTTAGATGTTGCGGTAAATGACTATAACTCAAGAATAGTATCTCTAAACAAGTATCAGAATCTCTATTTGTTATTGAATACATATTCTCCGCCACCTTTTCCCATTCATCAAGTGTACAGTTGACGTTTACTAGAATTCCAGCTATCACAACAATTGCTAGAGGAAGTCCTTCACAATCAAATGCTATTCGTTGTCCAACTTCATACAAGTGACAAGGACACTTTTCCTCTATAAACACCTTTTTCTGAAGCAGATTCCAACTTTTACAATCACTCAGAATGTTCATAAAATGAGGACGACTCCAACAACTGGCATATACAGCCACACTCTCTAGCCTTGTAGTCAAAACGATTCGACTACCATTCCCATTGTCAGGAAAATACCTTTTGAGATCATCCCAGGCATTAGTACTCCACAAATCATCCATCACAATCAAGTACCTCCTTGAATACAAAATCTTATGGAGTTTCTCTGCCAACCCATCCCTCTTCTTCATAAACATATTGTCATTCTCCATTTTACCCAATGAACCTACAAGTTGCTGCAGAATCAGTATAGATTTTTCCAGCCAAAGTCGTCTTCCCAATGCCTCCCATTCCCACAATCGGCACAATTTCAAGCCTCGATTCTGATTCAGTGAGCCTTTCCTTCATTCTAAGCAAATCATTATAAAGCCCCACAAGAACACTATCAACAGCAAAATCAACTCTCGATGGACCAACACGCAAATAATCATTTGATTGCAAATCTTGCTCAACCTTACACCTCTCACTAATTTCTTTTGCCTCAACTAACATATGATCAATTTCCTCAATTAGTTTCACTAAACCATGATATGGCCAATTATGAAACGTTTTATCCATGAGCTTCAATCCAAAATCGTAAATACGGGAAAAGGGCATCACAAAGCATTTTCGGATATAAATTGACTGATAAATCAGGAACACGAAAAGGGTTTACCTTAAAGTCATATACCTGAAGTTCAATGATTTCTTCAGCTTCGTACGCTGCATCTCTGATTTTTGCTGCCAGTATTTCAAATCCATCTACTCCTCCCTCACAATTTTCCAGATAATTTTGCAAGGATTGAACTTTATGACGGAGGGCTTCAAAAATTTTCTTGTTGTATAAAATGATCTGTGTATCAGTATTTAGGATTTGATCGAGCGTTTGGCCAAGTGAAGCTACGGCGGCGTAGGCGGCCATTTTTACCGGTGAACACAAACACTAGTGTGTAACCATTAGAGCATTAGCAATGGTGATTCAATGGTGTTATTAGGACACCCACATGCTCCTCTTCTTCGAGTTTGGCTATCGGAAACCCAGAAAATAACAAAAGAAAATCGGTGGGTGCAGAGTATTGTCCAGTCCATTTTGTATTTTTATTTTATCTTTTATATATATATATAATTTTTTTTTTTTTTATCTGCAAGTAGCCGTTTGGGATGGGAAGGTGGGATTTTAGGTTTTATTATTTAATTTTTTTTAATGGCTCAATCTGGGTGAAAATGCTTTAATTTTACAAGAAAAAAAAAATCAATTATCAAATTCCAAAATTGAGTTAAGAATTGTAGCTGTACTTCATCTTTTAATATTTTTTCCAAAATTGTATGGTCCGTCAAGTCAATTATTGGCATATGAAAATTGAGGCCAAATATCAAAGAATTCCAAATATTTTCGAGTTTTGTTTATTTTAGTCAATTCTTTAATAATTATTAATTTAATTATATAGTAGTTAATTAATTGCAATTTTAACCAAATTTCAATTTTAGTCAAAATTAAATTATATATGGTGTGTGGCGACACATAGATAAAAAATCATTTTTTATGATGAGTAAATGCTTTCTTATCCACGTGTTCGCCACATAAGATATATGTCATTTAATTTTGATTTAAATATTAAAAATTGGCTAAAATTACAACTAATTGGCTACAATATGGTTAAATTGACAATTTTCACAAAATTGGCTAAAATAACAGGGACAAAATTTATTTTTCGTCCTTTCCTATGGACGTTATCCAATTTTAATCCTCTTATTTTCCGATTATCAATTTTAGTCATCCTATCTCTAGGGTTGTCCAATTTTAGTCTGATTGTCCAATTTTGGTCCTCCTATCTTCATTTTCCGATCAGCTCCGGGCGAGTGACACACACTCGCCCCCAATTTCATGAGTTCCGATAGCTGACGCTTATGTGACAACTATTTTCATATGTGGTATTTCTTTTTGTTTTATTTTCCTAATTAAAATGCCACATCATCCGCCATGTCATTAAAAAATTAAAATATATAAAAAAGGAAAAAAATTAAATTAAAAAAAAACAGGAAAGAATTAAAAAAAATATTCTTTAATTTTGTTCCTATGTTTTTATACAACAATCAAAACTCTACTTTATACAACAATAATTAAGTTTTGACATTTATGCAACACAAGCCAAACAAATTTACTTTTATATCTCAAAATAACAAAATCAAAATTATCGGTCTCTAGTCAAAGCAACATATACCTCAATTGATTGAAACACAATTCATTAAAAGCCAAACAAATATAATTCAAAGTTCAACTCAAAAACAATAAGTATAATATCATTATTATCAAACCAAAATCATCTACATCTACTCAAAGTAACACATATCTCAATTGATTGAAATACAATTCATCAAATGCCAAATGAATACAACTCATAGTTCAACTTAAAAGCAATAAGTATTAATGTGGAAACCTAATAGGAAGAGCAAACATAAACAAACTCATTACAAAAGTTAAGCCTTCCGAGTGTTAACAAAAATGAGACTTACTCACTACTTTTTGGAAACAACATATGCAAAAAACTAGCACAACAATTAAACAACAAAACTTCTCCTACAATCAAATAACTTTTGACATTTTTAGGACATACAACAAATAAAAATAAAACCAATCAAAAATAAAATTTTAGGGAATAAGAAAGGAAAAAAACAAGATGAAAAACGAGAAAATAAGGCACAAGGATTAAAGTGGTTTGGCCTACGTCCACTATGAAGATTCAGATCTTTTTCACTAATCAAAAAAGAGAAAATGATTACAAGACGAACACTCAACTAGGGTTTCTCCAAACTAACACTATAACCTCTAACAGTGACGGATTCGGGGGGGGGGGGGGGAGAGGGGGCTGTTGTCCCCCCAAGAATTTTGAAATTTTTTTTTAGTAGTGCATTTTAAAATAATTTCATACAATTGCCCCCCTAAAATTCAAATGATATATTATATTTTTACCTTATTTCTTTCCACATCAATGTGTATATATATATTGTGTTATAGAATAATAAAGAATATAGTATATTTTAAATTAGCTATACAATCATAGAAAATATATATGTAAAATTTCAATATATTTAGATTTTTTATGAATGTGTTCCTTCCTCCCGAAGTCCCGCCCCCGCAAACACTAAATTCTGGATCCGCCACTGACCTCTAATCCGCTCAAATCTCACCAAAGAAAATGAAAACTCTTCTTATACTACAACTGAGAGAACCCCAAGATTATGAGAAACAAGAGCCCTAAGTCAATTTTAACCACTCAACTAAACAAGAAAACGATTTTAACAAACTAAATCGTAATCTGTGCCAAAAGAAGATAAAAAACCTTAATTGCCGAGTTGTTCCGGTTCGGCTCGGTTTAGACCGGTTCTTCATGACTTAAAAAATCCGGTTCTTGACTCCTTAGCAGCTCTTCCATTTCCTGAGTCACTCATTTTCGTCTGCAGCTCACAATAACAAATATATACATGAAAGAGAACTACGCATAAAATGTTAATTAAATGAGTTATGAAACTAGTGCATCGTACAGGTCCAAAAATAGTAATGACTAAAAAAAATTAAAAGGGAAAATTGAATAACGAGCAATCTCTACTGCAAGGTCTCGATTCCGAGTACCACAAGAACTGTTCGTAGCACCTATTCAACAAATAAAATCAAAACTATACAATTAATATATCAGGATTAGATGGTTTGATTGATCTAAAAGAGCACGCAATTAGAAGATAATTAACAGTGCAAAACTTAAATAAATTACTTGCAGTTATTGATAAAGTATATAGGAGAAATCTACGTGCATTTTTTTCTTTTCCCAGGAAGGTAGTACTCTATTAATCTTGTTTCTGTCTTGGCTCAAGATATAAAAATAATTGTGTTAAGAAGAATATTCATACAAATTCACATTTAGGAGGTTCATTTGATTCATCTGTCTATCTGGTTTTGTCTACTCTTTTTTTTTTTTTACATTAATTTTTCTCTACAGTTTGATCTTTTTTTTCTATTTAGTTTTCTACTTGTTCGATTTAATTATTTGTTTTAACATATTAAGTATTTAAAACCTCTAAACCAATAATATTTGAAAATTAAAAAGGTAATTTTTATCTATACACCTTTAATACTTTTAATATTAAAAACATGATATTATTTTATCCTTGCAACTTAAAATCCGTAAACCTCAAAATATTAATCTGAATCAATATTTCTCTTAAAGCCATCAAAATATAGTGTTTGGTATGTATATTAACCACTAAATTCTAATATATGATATATACATTAGCCACCAAATATTTGTATTCCTTACCAAATATAATATTTGGTATATGCATTAGTCACAAACCCACAATTTTCATCCAAACTGAAATCTCCCACCAGAGTATTAATATTTGGCCGAACGTATGTCTCTATCACAATTTGAGAACTTCACGATTTTGATTCGCATTATTTGTTATTCTAGATCTTGAATGAGAGGATATATTATTTTTATATATTTTGTGTAGTTTGTGTTTGTATGACTATTTTGAAGGATAAGGGTGTTTTTGGATTTTCAGAGGTTGAAGCATAAATTTTTTAATATGTAAAAAAATAAAATAAGAGGTTGTATTTAAAAAGTGGGTTGTAGGTAAAAATGTTCATGTGAGATGTGACACTACATGTTGCCTCTACATAAAGCATGAGAGATAAGATCAAATGTAATAAAAGATTCAATCCGTAATATATTTTGTGGACAGAAAATTGGTGAGGATCAAATCTAGATATTAATGTAATATACTTTTTGTAATGATTTGTGTAATCACCTTCACTAGGTGTGTGATTGTATTAACGTATATAAAGATTTACAAAGATACGAGATTGCAACAAATAATTACTAGATAAAGAAATATTCACACCTAATAGAACAATTTACAAATATGTCACTATTCATCATGTAGTGTAAACGGGGGTAAATAATAAGGTGTAGTAGTGCACTTTGAGAAAAAGTGATGGTAAGAGGATCAAATTTACACTAAAAGAAAAATAAGTATTTACAACAACAATCGCAAAAATATTGATAAGTGTCACAAAATGTTTTTTTGCGACAACATTTTGTCGCAATGTTATTATCACGAACGAGAAACGAATGCAATGCAGCTTCAAATCACTCTATTTTCCAAGTAACTCTCAGCTTCAACCCTCCTACTTTACCTTTAGAATTCTCTCTCTCTAGTGAATGAAAAAGAAAAATAAAGATACAAATGAGTTCCCAAGATAACAAGCTTTCTAATGACCCTATTTATGCAGAGAACCCACGTATATATAGGAAGAAAAACGAAGAGAAAGTAGCCTCAATGATCACAGAAAACCGTTCTTGAATTAACTGCAGCGGCCATAACCGTTTTAACGGTCGCCTCCTCTCTCTCTTAAAAAAAACGCTGTAAACGCTTCTTTTAGTGTAATGCGCTTTTTCCTTCTCGTTGAATCATAAAAGCGTGACACCGTTTTTTCTTTTAATTTATTTCCTGATTTGAGAAGACAAATTTTTATCGATGAATGTCTAAAATATATAAGATGAAATTTCATATTTAAAAAAGTAATATTTCTGCTTTCAGTATTGTTCCCTGTTTTTTTTTTTTAATTAATTACATCCATGTAGCATTTCATTTAAAAATTGTGATGCGCAAGTACCCTGTCAAGGATATATATAATTGTAATGGAAAATTGCAATTGAGGTTTTGCTTATTTTTTACCATCAATTTTATATATTCCAATTTTAATTTTTTAATAATTATCTTTTTTTAATTTTCATTTGATTTTATTCGAAATATCAATTTTGTTTGCATGAACGACGAAATTATTGAAGTGAATTTTTCAATTTTGATGTCTATGTAGGTAGAAATTGACATTCTAGGAAGAGTCGGACCAAAATTGATTAAACGAAAAAAGTAATAGTATGAGGACCAAAATTGGAATGCCGAATAAATAAAATTGTTGGTAAAAAATGAATAAAACTTGAGTTTTTGGAGAAAATTTGAGATTTTCCTAGTTATAAGTAAATAAAATATTTTTTCTAATAATTATTATAAAAATATTGTATTCGGTGTGTATATATATACATGGATACACAGAATCTAAAGAACCCTATATTATTTGTGAATACTATTTTTATTAAGAACTTATGATAGTGAAACTTCATATATTATTAAAATTAGAAAATTTTAGGATGCTAATTAGGTGATCTGGATTGAAGATTAGAATAGCAAGATATTCTCCCATATTAATTCGAGAGACAAAGGTACAAATAGGTTGGACTCAACTCTCGTGTTTGTCGACAAACTTTGGGATTCTCAGAGAACATATTCATTATCAACATCTTCAATTGTCCACGATATTTTATATAAATTTTATATTATTTTAATGTTAAAATTTTCATTCAAGTCGGTACTATTTTTCACATTAAAAATGAATATTTCATAATATTGCTTATTATTATAAAAAAAATAATAATAATAAAAAACAAAGAAAGTGAATTAAAAAAATGAAAAAAAAAAAAAAAGAGAGAGAGAGAGAAAACCACAGATTTTTGACCTTGTGTTAAGCTGGTGAAGGTGAAGAGATGACATTTTAAAAAGTTACCACAATCTTTTACAGACCCTGCTGAAGTTGAAAAAGATCAAATTGGGATGTTTTAATGTAGTTCTGGAGATTTGGTGTAATAGATGTGGAAACATGGAGTAGAATTTAATTAGATGGTGTTTAACTAAATTTATTTAAAAGTGCTTATAGCCTCTTTCATTTTATTAGTTGTTTTTAGGGTTTATAAAATGCATTATGTTATTATAAAAATAAGTTATTGAAGTGTTTGAATAAATAAGGTAGTGCAACTTATAAAATGTAATAATGACAATTGTGTAATTTAAATAATTAAATTTGAAAGAGTTTATAGATTATAAGATCTTGTTGTACACATAAGTTCAGATTCATTTTCTAAAAAGATGTTATAAACTAATAATATCTTATTTTAAATATTTATCATTGAGGAGTTTATAAACTTTTATGGAAGGTTATAAATTCATCCAATTAAAAATCTTGTTTGACTAAGGCTTGAGAGCAGATTCCATAATTTTCCAAGATTTTTAGCGTTTCTTTTCCTTTCTACTCATATTAGTTTTTAATCATGATTTTGGACTTTCTTATGAATTCTATTATTTTATAAATAAACCTACTTCTTTAGATAGGTAAATTTGAATCCTCTATTATATTTGGTGATTCATTATATCTTTATATATATAAAAGTAAGACCACAAGAACACATGACAATTATACATTACTCTTTCATTAAATATAATTAATTAATTACTTCAATTTTTATGTTACTAAGAATCACTATTGAAATATTAATTAAATTTATCTAAATAACGTATGCTTAACTTCAATATTATAAGTTATCTATATATTTGAAATTTGTTAATTTTAAAAGGCTAGAGAAAAAATATAAATAAATAAAAAAGAAAAAAAATTAAAATAAAGATGAGTTGATGGGAAACGATTGTTTACACTTTTCAACCTTATTAATTCATGACATTGAATAATTTTTTTGAATATGTTTTTTAAAATATATTATGAACTTTATTTGTAAATTTTTTACTCTAATTTTTTTATCAACTAATTGAAAATAAAAATTGAGCATCTACAACAACACCCATTATTAATACTCATTATTGTGGGTCTTATGTATCACCACACTAAATTTAAAACACTCATTTTCTCCAACATCAATTTAATGTTATTACAATCATTACACATTCATTACAATCATTACATGTGAGTCACATTATCCACTAATCTTTTTTTCTTTTATTTATATCAATTAAAATCTATTATTTTATTTTAAAAAAATTATTAGTAAATAATTATAAATTATGTTGATGATATAAAAGAGGTTCAATATATTCTCAATATTGAATATGGTAATTAATATTATCGTATATGATTATTCAACTTTTCAATTATGTTTTATTTTTTTTAGAAAACTCGTTTAATTCATTAATTTATCGTATATTTTGTTTTTATATAGCTTCATTTATTACTATTTTATTTTATTTCATATTATATTTTTTTGTCATATTTTATTATTGTCTTCAAAAAAATAGTTCAAAAGGGAAAAGAAATATATAGCAACAAAAAAAATAGAAAAAAAAAATAAGAATTTACTTGTCAAATTTTTTTTAATCAAATGACCAAAATAAATTTGACTATTCATACGTTCAAAATAAAATTTTAATGTAAAAAAAGGGATTATAATTGAAATTGAAAAAGCAATTAAATAAATTTAGTAGGACCAAATTGAAATGGTAAAAAATGTGGACAAAAACATCACACCGTTTTTATTTCAAAATGTCGTATATATGAATAAAATTAATGTTTGAATTGTTTTATACTCCCTCCATTCCTTTTTAAGTGAAATTTTGAAACTTTAAAATTTTTCCTATTTAATTGACGTTTTGTGCATTATTTCCATATATACCCCTATAATTAATTAATATCTAAATTAAATACATTGTATAATACCTATGTTTTCAATAGAGACATGCACCAATAATAATTATTGTCAAAGAAAAGCTTAATTAATGAGGGGTATATTAAGAAAATAAAATCATTCTTAATTTGTGTGTTGAGCTGTAGGAAGTCACTTAATTAGAAATGGAGGGAGTAAAAAATAACTACACGAACTACGGGGATACGTGAGTCATTAATGAATAATAGAATAATAATAATATTAATGAATAATATAGATTATAGTATTAGTCAAAAGAATATTATTTTAGTATAGATAGTTTCATATAATATGTAAGCCAGTTAATGAATAATAAAATAATAATCTTAGTTGATGATTTTACTATTTTTGTAAAATAAATTTTTTTTATAATAAATTATAACACTTATTTGTATATATTTTTAAGTAACTTAATGAATTTACCTTTTTTTTTTTTTTAAATAATGCGTATTTTTAGTAAGAGAATGGTTGTAGGCAATCAACAATTGTTGTCATGAAGTCCGGATCATGTTAATAAAATTATATTTAATTAGATATATTATTAATTTTACACATATCCATATATACACTATTTGAGGTATATTGTTGCATTGAAGATAAATATGAATATCATAACACTCTAATTTATGTTATATTAAATGAAATAATGACAAATTAGATATATTTTTAATTTTTTTTACGTATCTTTATCTTCAATATGTATAAAACAATATTAATCTTCAACTCAATGTGTATATATTCATCTTTATCTTCAATATGTATTAAACAATACCAATCCTCAACTCAGTGTGTATATAAAGATATATACACACTGAGTTGAGGATTGATATTGTTTCATACATATTGAAGATATATATATATATATATATATATATATATATATATATATATATATATATATATGAAATGAAGTCAGAATCATGTCAATAAAATTATATTTAATTAGATATATTTTTAATTTTTTATGTATCTTTATCTTCAATAACTGATCTAGTAATTGGTGATTTATCATATACTGAGTTGAGGATTGATATTGTTTGACACCTATTAAAGATAAAGATGAATATTGACAAATTAGGATAAAGATTTATCATATACTTAGTTGAGGATTGATATTGTTTCATACATATTGATGATACAAATGAATATTGACAAATTAGAATAAAGATTTATCCTATAGTGAGTTGAGGATTGATATTGTTTGATATATATTGAAGATAAAGATAAAAATGAATATTGACAAATTAGGATAAAGATTTATCATATATATATATATATATATATATATATATATATATATATATATATATACTTAACAAATTAAAAATATATCTAATTTGACATCATTTCATTTAATATAACATAAATTTGAGTGTCGGTATGATATTCATATTTATCTTCAAAGGATTAATATTGTTTCATACATATCGAAGATAAAAAATGAATATTGACAAATTAGGAAAAAAATTTATCATATATATATTGAGTTGAATATTGATATTGTTTCATATAAAATTGAATATTTGTTTCATACATATTGAAGATAAAAAATGAATATTGACAAATTAGGAAAAAAATTTATCATATATATTGAGTTGAAGATCGATATTATTTATATAAAGATGAATATTCATATTTTGTCAATCATTTGGCTATTATGCCCAGCGGCCTCTCTTTCCTGAAAAATTATTATGATAGGAAGGATTTGATGACTGAAAAATTATAATGACATGAAGGATTTGATGAAAAGACAAGAAGCCTCTCTTTCCTGAAAAATTATAATGATAGGAAGGATTTGATGGAAAGACAAGAAGCTATTATGACCAGTGGCACACTCTATTTGACCGACAGCAGTTCTATTACATGAAGATCTTATTACATGAAGATAAGTTTCACGGCGATTTTCCTCCGATGAAAATCTGTCTACAATGATTTTGCTCTAACTCGTTAGCCTCGTTATTGTTCCTCTGACTCTGACTCGTTAGCCTCGTTATTGTGGTTTTGGTGTTTCTATGACGGTGAAACGATCACTAATTGTCGGAACACGTCAATCAAATTCTTCCCAAGAAAATGGACGAAATAGGTGTGTATCTTCAATAGGGTTCCCAGCCAAAACTACCCCTTTTTGTATAAGAAAATCCTTTAATACCCCGAATGATAAAATAGTGCCAATAGTACCCCAAAATATAAGAGTTGATCCCAAAATACCCAAAAATAACCTGTCTGCCCGTGATTAATTTTCGTAACTAGGTTTTCACATCATTGACATCCATTAATATAAAAGTAGGGTTGAACGAAATTATTTGAAGTGCAAACATTTCACGAACATTAAAAAAGAGTAAACCCTACACGAGAATAAAAGTTAAACGTTGAACGAAAATAATAAAATGAACATGCATGGGAAAAAAAGAAATTAAATCGAACATTTAGTTTAATGTTTCACGAACATTTAGTTTATTGTTTCACGAACATTTAGTTTAATGTTTCACGAACATTTAGTTTATTGTTTCACGAACATTAAGTTTAGTATTACACGAACATTAATTGAAATGTAAATTGGTTAAACTGGAATTGAAAATTTAACCTTGCACGAAAATTAACATAAAGTTACACGAGCATTTAAATGAAAATTAAACGAGGAATTAGAAAATCAACATTAAAGGAAAAAAAAATTGTCAACGAACATTAAAAAAGTAACTGTAGAAGAAAAATAAATTTACACGAAGATTACAGAATTAACCTTAAATTAACCTAAAAAAATTTTGAAATTTCACGAACATAAAAAATTGAACATTAAATGAGAAATGAAAATGAAACCTTACACGAACAATTAAGATAAATTTACACGAAAATTAATTTATTTTCTTAACCTTACCCGAAGATAAAAAAAATTGAAATTGCAAGAACATTAAAAATTGAACATTAAATGAGAAATGAAAATGTAACCTTACACGAACAATTAAGATAAATTTACACGAAAATTAATTTATTTTCTTAACCTTACCCGAAGATAAAAAAAAATTGAAATTGCAAGAACATTAAAAATTGAACATTAAATGAGAAATGAAAATGTAACCTTACACGAACATTATAGATATAGCTACGCGAAAATTAATCAAGGGGTGAACGAAGATTATAAAGAATTTCTCTTAGCAAGTATTAATGGGCCCAACAACCCATGGGCCCCATCACATGAAGATAAAATTATTTTAATAAAATTTCGTGCAGCCCTAATTTGGAATGAGCAAATTCACAGCCTCCTCCTCCCCAAAAACTACCAAGCCTCTTCTTCCTCTTCGATTTCATCCCTTTGAGAAGGCACCATTTTTTTTGGAGAAGGAATTCTTACACGAAGATTATGGCGTCGAACAATGTTAGTCTTCCCTTTCACTTAATTAAAATTTTCTGTGGGTTTGATTTTTTTACATTTGGATTGCTCCGATTTATGCTCGATTACTTGTTTGTAGTTTGAATTTGTTATTCGAAATTTGTCTATTTACGTATATTTGGTTGTTGGGTAATGGCCGAATAAGTTTAGATGTTGATTTGTTGGTTTGTTAGATTGCTCGATAGCCGTTGATTTTTTTTTTCTGCATAATTAGGCTTACTCGAAGATTTTGCAGAGATTCTGGAAAATTAGGCTTGCACGAACATTTCCAAAAAATTCATAATGTTGCACGAACATTAGTTACATGTTGCACGAACAATTCTTTAAAAATTAAACCTTGCACGAACATTTTTAAAAAAAATAAAATAAAATTTTAACCGAACATTTCCAAAAAAATCATAACCTTGCACGAACATGAATTGCATGTTGCACGAATACCTAATTTAAAAATTAAACCTTGCACGAACATTGTTTAAAAAAATAAAATTTTACCCGACAATTTCTTAAAAAATTAAATTTTACACGAACAATTCTTAAAAAAATTAATTTTCACTGCGAACATTTCTTAAAAAAATTAAATTTTACTGATATCATTTCTTACAAAAATATAATTTGACACGAACATTTCCTAAAAAAATTAAATTTTACACGAACAATTCTTAAAAAAATTAAAAAAACACGAACAACTCTTAAAAAAATTAAATTTCACTGAGAACATTTCTTAAAAAAATTAATTTTTAATGATATCATGTCCTAAAAAAATTAAATTTTAAACGAACATTTGTTAAAAGAAAAAATAATTTACACGAACAATTCTTAAAAAAATTAAATTTTACACGAACAATTCTTTAAAAAAATAAATTTTACCCGAACATTTCCAAAAAAATCATAAGCTTGCACGAACATTTAAAAAAAAAAAAAACTTTAACCAAACATTTCTAAAAAAATCATAACCTTGCACGAACATTAATTGCATGTTGCACGAATACCTAATTTAAAAATTAAACCTTGCACGAACATTGTTTAAAAAAATTAAATTTCACTTAGAACATTTCTTGAAAAAAATAATTTTTAATGAGATCATTTTAAAAAAAGTAAATTTTACACGAACAATTCTTAAAAAAGATTAATTTTACAAGATTATTTCTTAAAAAAATAAAATTTTACACGACAATTAAATTTAAAGATTCCGACAACATAAAAGAAAATAATTTTTACACGAAAATTATATTTAAAGATTCCAACAACATTAAAAAAAATTTGGCCATTATTAAACCAACATTAAAGACTTAAATGGTGACAAAATTAATTATTTACTAATTATTTATCAAAAAATTTAATAATACAAAATAATTTACAACATTAAGCGAACATAAATATGTAATATATTTGAAATATATTACGTAACTATTATAATGGATTGTTTGAAATAAGAAACCATTTACAATCATATACAATCATATAGAATAAACTTGGTAGCTTTATCCTTTGAATAAAATATAGATTATTATGCCGAGAATTTTGAATAAATTTTGAATAAAAATCTTATAATTATGAAGAAAAAATGAAATAATAAATCATGTCATTTAGTCAGAAATAATTAACAATAAATCATTTGACTCTTAACAATATATCTCATGTCATAACTTATAATAATTGAAATAATAAATTTTTTTAAATAATTATCAATCAAATGTCATTTATAGATATTTGGTGCACTGTATTTGCTTTTCTCCTTACAAAATAATAAATCATGAAATAATGTGGGGTGCTATTTGTTTGTGCATTTGACCCTCTTTGAAAAATGTCTTCAAACAATGACGTAATATATGAATAAAAAGTTGTATTTTTCCACAACTTGTAAACATTTTATACTTCATGGTCATAATAAATTAATAATTAACCATCTATTTAATTGGCTTCATTCAAATAATTATTGTATTGTGAATATAATAGTTTGTTGTATATGCAGTTACATCGTTGATATTGCTTGATAATTAATTAATTAGATAATTTTTATTATTTTAGTACTATTGGGTCCGTGATGGTTGCCAGGGTACGTTGGCATATATCAATGGGTATACTCGTTTGAGCATATTAGATGAAATTAAGGAGGAGTTGTTGGAAATTGGGAGGGATTGCCTGCTGGACCTTCTGAGGTCGTGTTTCGGCCATTTTCTGAGGTGGCAGACTCAGCTAGAAAGTTGTAAGTCCTTTCTGCACGTGTTGATGTCACGTGAGATACGTAGGGCGGATACCCCTGCAGATGAGCGATGGTTTCTTATTGGTATAGACCTCCATCTTTGTCGATTCACGAGGAGAGAGTTTGCCTTGATCACTGGGTTGCGATTTGGTGATTCCGACTTCGATCCATCTGAGAGGCATGTTCCACCTGCAGATGGAGTATATTACAGAGTTCACGCCGACTGGGATCGTGTGACTGTCGCTAATCTTCGGGATCGATTTATCGCTGGCGAGTTTCGTGCAAGGAGGGATGATCTTTGAAGATTGCGAAGATCCTCATTCTCTACTGTATTATCTTCGGAGTCGATATTGGGAAATCGATAGTTGATTTATGGGTTTGGGATCTAGTCGAGCAGGAGGCTCTTTGGGAGAGCTTTCCGTGGGGAAAGATATCTTACATGACTCTACTCCGATACATGGAGAAGCTACCGATAGAAATCCCACCACAAAGGGGGAACAAGATATTCAGATACCACTTCTACGGGTTCTCGATTGCCTTACTGGTTAGTTGTTTTTATTTTCCATAGTCTTTACTTGTTTTATTTTCTACTTGATATTTGGATGCTAACGTTTGAAAAAATCTTTTAGATGTGGAGTTTTGAGGCGATTCCTGTGACACGTACTTTTGCATGCTACCGAGTACAGAGTGATTATTACATGCCTCGGTGTTTCAAGTGGTCCACTAAGATAAGCGAAGATGATGTCATACATAAACTTTCTGATGAGGTATCACGTACTTTTTAAATGGCAGTTCTTGATCCATCTACATTTACAATTTTGATGTCTGATTGAAGTTATTTGATGGAATGAACATAGGTGGGGCCATGTTCCCAGATTCTTGAGCCTAGTTCTGAGGAGACACTACAGCCGTACTGGCAGAGTATTGATGATGAGCTTACTCATGGAGTACAGCCCGTCCTGCAACGTCGTGGTAGGAAGCCAGTTGCACCTATTGCGGCATCGGGAGAGGGGACTTCACGTCTTGGTCGGACAGCACGGAGCACTGGTTCAAGCCGTACTGCTTACCAGACAACTGAAACGGAAGATGCAAATCGGGACTTGCAGAGCTACCCGGAGAGGGCATATCATCATAGTGTACCGGAGCCCAGCTTAGCACAGGATGAGGAGGTCCCTATTCGGGGTAGGCGGACCAGCCGAGCACACTATCAACAGGTGTCACCAACGGACGATGGGCCACATGATGAGCCAGATGAGGGCCTGTATGCTCGGTTGAGCCGTCTGATTGACACTCGTCACAGAGAGGTGCAGGATTTTGTGGGAAAGAGGTTTCGACATATGGAGCATCAGATCCCCGGATTAAGGTACAAACAAACGCTCCCAGTCCGACGTGTGGTTCCTGCCTTGCTGGAGTATTTGGACTACAAAACAAGGCGTGGTGGTGATGTTTGGATAGCTGAGGAGGTGCAGATCACTAGTGCCAACCCGAAAGTTTGTTACAAACAAAAGGATAGTACATCATGTGGTATATATGCGATAAAGGCGATTGAGAGTTGTTTGAGTGGCATCTGGCCGAGACCAGGCATGGTAGAGCCACTGGATGCTGTTAGACGTGAGGTCGGGTTGACTATTTTTAGATTCTCATCGGATGCATCTACCATTTTGCCTTCTGATTTGTGAGATACATTGACTTGATCATTTTGTGGACCCAACGGCTGGAGTTTGGTTATTATATATTTAATATGGTATTCGTGGTTTATTTAATTATCAACTTGTTGTGAAATTTTTAATTTACGACTTAAACGAGATAGGTGTTTCACTAAAGACGATAACAACATAACATGCATTACAATATTAATACGAAATACAAGCTGGATGTCAAGATAAGCTAATCATGTCTCTGTTGTCTCAGATAGACCTCACATTTACAACGTGTATGCTCGTCCGAGCCACAAACTGAGCATTTTTTCTTTCTCCTAGTCTTCGGCGCTGTTTCATTATTAGCTTCCTCGAAATTACCATAGTGCACATTCAATGGTAACTGCTCGGTACATCTTGTGATATTGTGGCCAGTTTGCCCACACCGACTGCATGACCCGACCTTGCGTGCACTTCCCGATTCTGGACCAGACGATGGTATTCGTTTCCCTTTCGGCCTACCAGCTTGCTTTGGCTTGTCAGGAGCTCGACAGATTTGTATACGTCGGTTGTCAGAGTATTTCCATTCTTGTGGGTCGGGCACTGGGAGAACCTCTTCTGCCCACATACCCCTCAACGACTCCGTCGTGTAATATAGGAGCACATATGAAGTAACCGATTCCTTCGCAAAACTGTTCAAAAACCATGAAAATAGTTACATACTCGTCAACAAGTTTGTTAGAATAAAATATTTCAAATCGAAAGTGCTACCTGATTGCGGCACATGCGTGTGAACACGGAATCCCGTCCAATTGAAAAACCCTACATGTACACGAACTCCGGGAGAGTTCGACTATATAAATCTTACTTTCATTTGTCACTTTGTACTTGCCACATCCGAGTTTACTGACATGCATTCGTCTAGCAAGCTTTACGGCATCAAGTAACCTATCATGTACTGACCTTGTTAGGGTGTTCTCTCTGACATTCGCTGCTTCTCTCCTATCGACAAACCATTTTTCTATTATTCGACGAGCACACTCCAAGAAGGAGCTTACCGGTATCTTTCTTGCCCAAAGAAGCCGAGCATTCCAACTTTCAGCCGCATTTGATGTCATAAAGCTATACCGTCGAACAGGGCATCTAACACGACTCCACCTACTCAGTTCTGCCCTGCATAATGTCTCAATGGCACCATGTATTTTTGTTGCTTCCAGACTTATTATATACCTATGAAATGTAAAAAAAATGTGCAATGGTTAACATTTCACTCTTCGTAAAAATAATAAATTACATGTTGATTTTTATTGGACTTACAAATACCTGTCGAATTCAGAGTCTTCATAACAATATGCTGCTTTCTGGAATAGCCCCACTAAATGTGATCTGTATTTCGCAAGATTCTGTTGCAAATGATAACAACATAGACCATGGGAGGCTTCTGGGTAGACTTCCTCGACTGCATTACTGATACTTACGTGTTGATCAGACACTATCAGTAGCTGTTCAGGGCATCCGACTGCTTTACGAACATGTTTCAAAAACCACGTCCAAGAGTCATTATTTTCTACACTACCTATCCCCGTTGCAAGTGGAAAAATCTGATCGTTGCCATCTTTTGTGACAGCCACAAAGCCGATACCTTTATATTGCCCCTTCAAGTGACAACCATCGACAACAATAACCGGTCGGGAATATTTTTGAAATCCACGGATAGATGCGCCCAGAGCAAAGAAGGCATATTTGAATTTTCCATCTTCGTGCGTGTCCAAGGCTGTATAGGTCCCTGGATTCGAACTCTCCAGAACGTCCAAGTACATTGGAAGCATCGCGAATGACTTTTTTGGATCTCCGTATGCAACCCTCATTACATGACGTTTAGCCCGCAATGCAACCTTGTAACTAAGATGTAAACCATGTTGCTGGGTCATTTCTTGTATGATGCTACTAGGGACAAGCGATGAGTTATCTTTACGAACGTGTTCGGCATAGTACTCACCGATCAGAGTACTCGGCAAACGACGACGAGCACTATTATTCAGATCGTCCGTACATTCATGTGGTATAACACATTTCAAGATTTTCCATATGCCAAATTTCTCGGATGCTTTCAGTATGAACGGATAATTATTCCTATTGCATTTCACGTACCACCTTGTTTTGTTTGAACGCTCCACACGGTACTCCACTTGTTTTTCCAGATGGTAAAAACCCACTGCGTTCATCAATTCTGTTTTACTCCTAAACGTGGCTCCTTTTTGTAGATTAGATGGGGGCGGATCAATTAGGGCCAACTCGGAGACACTGGATTGCTCAAATGGTGGTGTATTTGGGATAAACCATTCGGGTTGCAAAATGTAGCTAAAAAATTCATCGTACGCCATTCGCTGCTCATCGTTCAAATTTTCCTGAACCTCTTGGTCTAACTCGAGGTCATCTTCATCATTATCTGTAAGATATTCAACATATATGATATGTAAAAACCAAATTTTTCGTTCATCAATCACAAAAAATATGTATAATTTGAAAAAGAAAATTACCACTTCGACTCTCACATCCACTATCTAATCGTCTTTCTTGTTGTACTGGTTGTGGTTCTTGTGCAGCTATTTCGTTTATTATGTGGGGTTGTGTATACGTCGGGTCCGCGTACGCAGTTGGAGAATTATTCAAATCAATACACTCCAGTCCCAAACTTGATGGCGGGTTCATCTCTAAGAATGGATAAGGCCAGCGCTCATATCCGTGGTTCGAAGATGTCCCAACTTGCCTCGTCTGAACCTCATTATCTAAACCCCATCGTGCATAAAACGAAGGATCGTCTGCAAGTCCTAGTGGAACTGAGGAAAACTCAAAATTCTGTACACTATTCTCGATACCCGTGTGAAAAAAATCTTGATGCGATGATCCAACATTAAATACTCCAGATGACGAACCTTCAGCTATCCTATTCTGAGTCGTACATGGAAACACTGTATCGAGCACTCCAGTATCCACACTTTTTAGCGAAACAAAAACAACAAGGACATCATCGATGGTGTACAATACTCGAGCCAAATCTGAATCATTCTTTATTTTTGTTCTTTTCACTAATCCGTTGGACTTCACCAGTGAACAAATCACATATCTCCACAAATTCAAGTCCGCATGCAATAATCCATGAATTGACTCGAACAAATCATGATATGTGATTTGTTGAAACTGAAACACCTCTTTCGAACCATTTTTATACTCTAGGCCTGCCCAATTACCTCCAAACCAAATCACTACAGACAAATATCCCATTGTTTCCTAAACATTACAAAAACCAATATATATGCAAGTCAGTTATTTCATAATAGTTATAATATTAGATATTTGGATATCAAAAAATCAATTCATATTGGATATAATATTATGGAATGAGAAACAATCAAAACTGCAACAGTATGGTTAATTTACAAATCTTATTATTCAGGACTAAAAAGGTAATTATTAATCATTATATAAAAAAGTAATACAATTTATTAATAATTCATAATCATTACCTAATTAATAATGATTAAACTATTCGTAGTGATAATAAATTCAAAATAATTACTACCTTTAAATAATTAAGTGTAAAATATACTTTAATTCCTAATAATTTTATAATTTAAAACATAACAACAATTACACATGAAAAATATTCACCACCTCAGTAATGTAAAATAATTATTCAACATTATTAAAAAATAGTAAATAATACCTTCATCATATATAAATAAAAATCATATAAATGTGAAAAACGTCACATAACAGAAATAATTTTGTTACAAAGAATGTTTTCATATATAAAAACAAAAAATGAATTTTCAAATATTTTATAATATTTGTATTAACAGTAAAATTATTTTTTAAATATAAATTTATTTACAAAATACAATTATTAAATTTGTCTTGTGCAATGTAATTATAGAAAACTTCGTGCAGCCTTAAAATTAAATTTTTGTGCAGCCTTAAAATTTAATTTTCGTGCAGCCTTTAAAATTAATTTTCGTGCAGCCTTTAAAATTAATTTTTGTGCACCTTTAAAATTAATTTTCGTGCAGCATTTAAAATTAATTTTCATGTAGCCTTTATATTTAATTTTCGTGTACCCTTAAAAAAATTGAATTAATAACTTTATTTCCACTAAAATTTCTCTTGGTCTAAAAATTCGTGTAGCATTGAATTTAAATGTTCGTAGAGCGTTAAAATCTATATTTTCATGAAAGTATACTAAAATTCCAATTACTAGATTTATTTATTCTAAGATGTTAATTATGCATATCTTCGTGAAGCATTCAAATAAATAATTTCGTGAAAACGTCGTGCACTAATTCTAATGTTCGTGGACCTCTAATACATAATGTTCGTGTACCTCTAATACATAATGTTCGTACATCGTTCTATTATCCTACAAGTGTAACAAAAATTTATTTTAAAACAATTAAAAATACTCCTAATTCTCGTGGACATCTATTAATGTTCGTATTGAGCTTCTTATGTGTGGAAGAAAACCTTATAAAATCGTGTAATACTCATAAAATAATTACATACCTTGAAGAAGTTAAAATTCTTGCCGCAACATCGACCACAATTTTTTTTAATCTATACAACTTTTTGGGTGTGATTTAGGGGAGACGAGTTAGAAGGCTTATATAGAGAATTGAATGAAAAATAAATGAATTTAATTTTCGGGCCACTTCAATAAATTTACACGAACATTGCATGCATGCAAATTTCCCATACCCTGCAAAAGTCAATAACATTGCATGCATGCATGCAAATTACCATCCCTGCAAAAGTCATGGAAATGTCTCTTCGGTCCACTGTTCATTTTACTGTTAGCGGCTTGACTTTTCAAAAAATGGGTAAAAAGAGACAATACCTTATATTTAGTGTTAGAAAAGGTAATTGGTTATATGTTTTGGGCTATATTTGGCTATTTACTCATCTTCAATATGTATGAAACAATATCAAACCTGGTGTGTATCTTTAATATGTATGAAACAATATCAAACCTCAACTCAGTGTGTATATATTCATCTTTCTCTTCAATATGTATGAAACAATATCAATACTCAACTCATATATATATATATATATATATATATATATATATATATATATAACTTCGTATGAAACAATATCAATCTTCATCCCAATTTGTATATATTCATATTTATCTTCAATATGTATGAAACAATATCAATCCTCAACTCAGTGTATGTGTATATATATATTGAAGATATTATTTCATACGTATTGAAGATAAAGATGAATATATATATATATATATGTATATATATATTGTTTCATACAATATATATATATATATGATTTGTCCGTAACCAAATCACCTTCTTCTACGATGAAGTAACCTTCTTCTCCGACGAAGTAACCTGCAAAAACGTAAAACACCGGGGGTTTTTCCCGGCGAAGGGACTCCGACGCTCAAGTCGGTAAATTGAATGTTGCAAGTATGTTTGAATATAAAGAGTACTTAAGAAAATAGAGAAATGAACATAATGAATATATATACTTCCTGAAATTAGCAGTTGGTGTTATCCGAAAAAGGTGGGAACGTGGGAAGTGGCTTAGTGGTCCACATAATGGGCAGTTATATGCATTTAAATCAATTCGCTTCATTCAACCGAAACCAGTTCGCTATCTCAGTTCAAAATCAAATAATCTCGTACTTCAGTAAGATACTAGTTGCGAACTCTTATCGAGGAGAAAACAGTTCGTCTTAAACCATGTTACAATATAGTTCGCTTATTGTAACACGATTTCTGTTCGCTTCTATTTACGCTGTTCGCACTAGCGGTTCAGTCTTGACCTGAGCTCTGAGAAAATCCGGTTCGCCACAGTTCGACCACATCAGGTACTCCCCCCCTTTGAAGTGCATGTTTACATGCGCTAGTTGGCACTACTTACGCCGAACATCAAATGATCCGTCTAGAAGTAAGATGTCTTCTCAATCGTCTCTGTCACGTGTCCAACGACATATTTCCCTAAGCGTCTTTTCACATCCACCGTTAGATCACATCATATCCGATGGCCGAGAATTCGGGACTTTTCAATTTTTCCTCTCCCCAAATTCAAGGGTCGTCTTCTTCCTATATATATCACATTCTCTTCTCAAAGAACCCTTCTGCAAAATTACTGTACAATCACATACAAGCAAGGGCTTTTCTTCTTCAATCTCTAGGACTCCTCAAACAAACCAAGTACCATCTTCCTTCTTCTTTTCATTTTCAATGACGTCCTCTACTTCTTTAACCCATTTAAGGGACGAAAGTGAATCAGAAGAAGAATTCACTCAACTTCCTCTACGCCCCATTTCTAAACCGTTAAACCCTAGATCTTCCTCCTCTGGCCGCCAAAATCCTTTCAATCCTCCAAAAAAATCTCGCAAAAAAACCGTAGATACCGTTTTTTCGACGACCAAAGCTACTCAAACCCATGTTATTTTATTGAGTTCGTTCTTAGTAGATGGGTATTCAGCAATTATTCCCAGCTCAGAAGACCGACCTCATCAGGCCCCAGATGGTTGCCAAACCTGGTTTCTGAAGCACATATCTCAGGGTTTAGTCCCTTCTGTTCATCCTTTTTTCCACACCATTAGTTCGGCCTTCGGGATCTGTCCGTACCAACTCCATCCCAACTCAATTAGCTACATAGTCTCTTTCTATATGGTGTGTAAATGGATGGGTGTCGAACCAACTGCTGCCAGATTTCAATCTTGTTTTATGTTAAAACGAACTAACCCTTATCGATTTTATCTAAGTCCTCGTAGTGGGGATAGACGAGCTCAATTTTTGTTCCCTGGAGATGAGAAAATCCCTCATTGGGAAAAATTTTATCTTTTTATTCGCGCTCCAGCGAACCGACCTTTTGACTTACCTCCCTGGGTTGATCATCCCCTTCATGCAAGTTCCGCTTCTCCGGGAGATTCCCAAATTAGGCTCTTGAATTCCATATTCCAGAAGGGGTGGTTCGACATCATACAGTTGAGCTCGTGTGTATCTCTACTTGTTTTTTGGGGGTTTTATCCGAACAACCAGATTCCTTCCCGATTCAATCTAGGTTAAAGAGAGATCTGCAAAAATTTCTTTTTTTTATACTGAAGTAGTACCTTGATTGATCTCTTTTTCCTACAGATAGCACCATGGCCATGTTCTTCAACTTCTCAAGTGAGGTTGCTGAAGAGGAGCGAACCCCTATCATCCCCGCCGAACATGCTGTGGACAAGGAGCGAGCTTCAGAGTTCCGAACTGCTGAAGAAAAACGACTCGTTGAGTTGTCCAAGCGAACTCCAAAACCCACTGAAGAGATCGTTCAACAAGGAGGGAGCGACCTTCCTCAGAGTTTCGATTTTCCTATTCCTCCTGTCAACATCTCTGCGACCATTCCTCTGACAAAAACCAAACCTACACCTCAAGCGACCAAACCCATCGAACTGTCTGAAGGGGTAGATGAGGGAACTCCAGGAGCAGCAGTTCCCTCTTCAAAGAAGAAAAGAGGTTCTTCCAATTCGAATAGGGCTCCCAGCAAAAAACACCACATTACGGAGGAGCGCCAAACTGATGCAGAAAACCTTCCAGAAGCTCCTGCGGGGAAAGCTACCATACAGGAACTGGATGCCGAAGAGAGGGATTTAACCCTGAATATCACCCGAGGTGAGAAATTGGTGAATTATCTGAAGAACTTCGGCAAGATAGCGTTACGCCGCCGAACTCAAATTCGGAAGCAGCACGATCAGCTGAAGGAAATGGAGGAGGAGAAGACAACTTTAATTGCAGATATGCATGCTAACGCCGGCAAAGTCGAGACTTTATCTGTCATGCTGGACGAGAGCGAACTGCAACTGGGGTATACACGATCTGAATTGGCGAGGAAAGATGAGCTACTGCTTACTAAGGAAAGAGAAGCGGTGGAGAAATAAAAATCTTTGAAGGCAGCGGAGGCAGATGCGATCTTCTGGAAGACGGAATTTGAGCGAGAAAAGAATTCCCGAGCTGAATTTGGTGAGGCCAAAAGGAGCGAAGGCTTTTACCAATTTGTCCGAAGTCCAAAAATGGGACTTATAGTGGAGGGGTTTCACGAGAGATTCGTCCATCACTTATGGAACTCCGTCCTCTTTCTTTCCAAAGCCGCCCCCATGGCCGAAGCATATTTCAAAGAAGGGGTTCGCTTGTGTCAAGAGGAATTGAAAGAGACGTCGCCTGCCTCTGAAGTCCGTTTCAACCTTCTCGCTCTAGGCTAGAAACTCTTAAAATCCTTCCCCTTCCCTCCAGGCTGGAAAGGGAATCTAAGTGAAGGAGTGGATGATGAATGGTGGTCTGGGTATTTGGAAGAAACCATACATGAAGTGATGAACTCAAAATTTCTTCCAAGTACCAGTTCGACACTACCTCCTCCCATTTTTTCAGCTGCTTCTGCTTCCGCTATGGATCTACCTAAAGAAATGTTCGCTCCCCCACTATCTCCTTCTGCCATTGAGCCAACCTCCGAGCCAGCTCCCTCTGTTAATCCATTAGATCCTTAATAATGTAGTTAGCACATATGTAATAGGTATTTGAATAGTCTTTTGGAAAGCATACTCATTCCTTGTAAAAAGTTTTGACATAATTCCATGCTACATATTTCGGTGTCGCTTCTTTATATTTACTTGATCATGTTCGAATTTTGAAAGAACTTAAAGTTCTTCGATTTGATTACTGAATGCTGAGCACTTTGTCAACTCACTTAATCATGAGCACTGGGGGAACTCTTAAATTCACTTAATCGTAAGTTCCGAAGGAACTCTTCAATTTGCTTAATCATAAGTTCCGAGGGAACTCTTCAGTTCGCTTAATCATAAGTTCCAAGGGAACTCTTCACTTTGCTTAATCATAAGTTCCGAGGGAACTCTTCAGTTCGCTTAATCATGAGTTCCGAGGGAACTCTTCAATTTGCTTAATCATAAGTTCCGAGTGAACTCTTCAATTCGCTTAATCATAAGTTCCGAGGGAACTCTTCAATTCGCTTAATCATGAGTTCCGAGAGAACTCTTCAATTTTCTTAATCATAAGTTCCGAGGGAACTCTTCAGTTCGCTTAATCATAAGTTCCGAGGGAACTCCTCACTTTGCTTAATCATAGAACTCTTCAGTTCGCTTAATCATGAGTTCCGAGGGAACTCTTCAATTCGCTTAATCATGAGTTCCGAGGGAACTCTTCAATTTGCTTAATCATAAGTTCCGAGAGAACTCTTCAGTTCGCTTAATCATAAGTTCCGGGGAAACTCTTCAGTTTGCTTAATCATAAGTTCCGAGGGAACTCTTCAGTTTGCTTAATCATATGAAATCAACAAAATGAAAAGACACAGGAATTTAATGTGGTTCGGTCAATTCAACCTACATCCACGGAGAGGACAAATACTTATCATTCCATAATATCAACAAGAATAAAAAAAGAAGAAATCACATACGGGAACAATTTCATGTGTAAAACTTCTTCAAATGGGCTACATGTCATGGCCTTGGTAGCACCTTGCCATTTCGATCTGTTAATTCGTACGATCCACCAGGCAAAACGTTCGAAATAGTATAAGGTCCTTCCCAAATGGCATCCAATTTCCCAATCTCTACTAAGGCATCAGATTGCCTTAATACCATATCGCCAACTTGAAACTCCCTCTTTCGGATCTTTTTATTAAAAGCGGCCTGGACCCGTCTCTTATAAAGCTCATGACGAACTCTAGCTTCATCTCTGATTTCGTCCAAAAACAATAGATTGGTTCGAATCAACTCTTCATTCTCCTGGGGTTCGAAATTAGTAATTCTCAAGGCTTCTCCTTGAATTTCCGCAGGAACTACTGCCTTCATTCCGAACGCCAAACTGAAAGGTGTCTCTCCAGTAGTCGATCTAGAAGTAGTTCGATACGCCCATAACACAGATGGCAGTTCATCGACCCAATTGGACTTTTCAAACTCAAGTCGTTTTTTTATTCCGTTTACAAGGATATGATTAACAACCTCAACTTGACCATTCGCCTGGGGGTGAGCTACAGGAGTGAAAATTTGTAATATCTTCATTTCTTCACACCATTCTGTGATCCTTTTTCCCCGAAACTGAGCTCCGTTGTCCGACACTAAAATCCTTGGTAAGCCGAACCGACAACAAATGTTTTTCCATATGAAATGAATCATATCACTTTCCGTAATTTTAACCAAGGGTTTAGCTTCTACCCACTTAGTGAAATAATCAACGGCTACCACCAGGAACTGCTTATTTCCCCTTGTTTTGACAAATGGTCCAACTATATCGATTCCCCATCTAGCAAACGGGCAAGGTGAACATACAGTAAGCATATCTGTGGCTGGCACATGAATTCGCCATCCATGTTTTTGGCATGCCTCACATTTCCGAACTAATTCTTCAGCATCTTTTTTCATTGTGGGCCAATAAAACCCAGCTCGCCCAACTTTCCGAGCTAATGCCCTTGCTCCTGTGTGTTCGGCACATCCCCCTTCATGCGCTTCTTTTAGAACTTTTATCCCTTCTTCTTGAGATAGACATCTCGCATCTGTTGGTAAAAAAGTTTTTCTATATAAAATTCCTTCAATAACATAATAGAATCGCACCTGTTTCTCCAATTTCTTCAGTTCTTTTATTGTTCCTTCCTTTTTTCCTTCAAGAAACTTCAGTAAAAGAGTTCGCTAGTCGGACTCTACCTTGTCAATACTCATCACCTCCTTCTCCTTTCCTACTCCCATAACGGTAATACTCATTCTCGAACAATCTTGTAACGAGCTTCCTATCTTCGCCAGAAAATCTGCTTTCTGATTTTCACTTCGAGGGATCTGCTCAATCCGGAGCTTTTCAAATTTTTTCTCCATATCTTTCACCTTTTGAACATAAGAAACCATGCGCTTCTCTTTAACTTCACACTGATTCTGAAGCTACTGCGTTACTAGCTGCGAATCAGATTTAACGATTACGCTACGAGCTCCAACTTGCTCAGCTATTCTCAATCCCTGTAAAAAAGCTTCGTATTCAGCCTTATTGTTAGATGCTCGAAATTGAAATTTTAAAGCGAACTCCATCAACATACAGCTCTCATTCTTTCTTTTCTTGTATTCTAGTTGTTTCTTGAATAAAGTCCGCTAGGGCTTGTCCTTTGATAGTTGTACGGGGTTCATACCTGATATCAAACTGCCCTAACTCCACAGCCCACTTGATCAATCTTCCGGACGCTTCGGGTTTTCCCAGAACTACGCTCAAAGGATGATCTATTCGCACTATTATCTCATATCCCAAGAAGTATGACCTTAATCTCCTCGCCATAGTAACCAAAGCATAGGCTACTTTTTCTACTTCGGTATACCGAACTTCTGCACCATGTAAAACTCTACTGACAAAGTATACCGGAAACTGATCTCTTCATTCTTCTCGAACCAACACCGAACTGACTGATTCCTTTCCGACCGCCAAATATGCTATCAATTTACTTCCATTAACTGGCTGTTTCAACAAAGGAAGCGATGATAGAAATTCTTTCAAATCTTCAAAGGCCCTTTGGCATTCTGCATCCCATCCGAACTGCTCATTCTTCCTCAATATCTTGAAGAAAGGTAATCTTTTATCCGTCAATCTGGATATAAACCTGCTCAAGGCCACAATGCGACCAGTCAACATTTGCACTTCTTTTATTGTCCGAGGAGGTGACATCTCCTGTATAGCTCGTATCTTGTTGGGATTAACTTCTATTCCTCGTTCAGTGACCATATACCCCAAAAATTTTCCCGCCTTGACACCGAATGAACATTTTGCCGGATTCAAACGCATCCCATGTTTCCGAATAGTCCTCATGGTCTCCTTTAGATCTTTGGCATGTGTGCTCGCTCGTATGCTCTTTACCAGCATATCATCCACATAAGCCTCCATATTTCACCCCAACTGGCTTTTAAATGCTTCATCTACCATTCTCTGATAAGTGGCACCTGTATTTTTCAATCCAAATGGCATTACTGTATAGCAATATGTTACCTGAAGAGGTGATGAAAGCGACATTGGGCTTGTCCTCTGGATACAGTAAGATTTGATGATATCCCTGAGCTACATCCATCATACTGAGTAGTTCACATCCAACAGTGGAATCCACCAACTTATCAATTTGAGGTAAATGATAATGGTCTTTGGGACAGGCTTTATTCAGATCCCTGAAGTCAATACACATTCGCCATTTATTTCCGGGCTTCGGCACTAGCACCACGTTAGCCAACCAACGAGGATACTGGATCCTCTCAATATGCCCTATCTCCAGCAGCTTATCTACCTCTCCTTCAATGACTTCGTTCTGTTGATCTCCGAAGTGTCTCAGTTTTTACTTAATTGGTCGAACATCAGGTTTGATGTTTAACCTATAAACCGCCAATTTTGGATTTATGCCATTCATGTCCTCCGGCTTCCATGCAAATAGATCCACATTCTCCCTCAACACCTTCACCATCTCTTCTCTAATCTGCCCCTGTAACTGACTTCCTAGACGAACTACATGTCCAGGTTGTTCGGGGATCAATTCGATACTCATCAGTTCTCCTTCTTCAAACTCAGCTGTATTTGGCTCGTCTCCTGTCTTTTGACTTTTATCTCGACCTCGATCCATATCATCTCTTTGTTCGCCACTACGTTTCCGACTTTCGGAATGGCGAACTGCAGCAACATAACATCGTCGAGCAATCTGTTGATCGCCATGAGCCACTCCAACTCCAACTGCACGCCCCTCTTCATCCTCCACGGGAAACTTCATCATCAGATGTGTAGGAGAAATGACAGCTACATAAGTGCTTAGTGAGGGACGACCCAAAATTACGTTATATTGTGAGGGGGCATCCACCAGTAAGAAGGTTATGGTCTTATTCTGCCTCCATTCTTCATCTCCCAAAACCATAGGCAGTTGAACTTTCCCATAGACCGTAACTGCTTCACCTGCAAAACCATAAAGTGAGGTTTCCACAGATTTTACCTCGACTGTCGACCTCATCTTCTTAAAACAATCCATGAACATGATGTCAACCGAACTTCCAGTATCCACGAACACCCGCTCAACATTGAAACCTCCTATCTCAGCGACAATCACCATCGCATCAAACTGAGGATTTTGAATAACCACCCGATCTCGAGCTCCGAACTCAAAACCTACATCATCAAAAATTGAGTGAACTGTATTCTGTTGCTGGCGAACAGAATTGAGTCTCGCTTTCCGAGCTCTGTTGGAATCTCCATCTGTTGGCCCACCCATGATCATATGAATGGTATGTCTTTCCTTTCGTTCAGGTCGATTCCGAGGCGGAAGAGGCGGTGGTGGAGGTAACTCTTGTCGTTCTGGCCTTCTCTCTCTTCTAAATTCCTCTCTATGGTTCCTCTGTTCCTGGTTCGGTTGAGCTCGTCGAACAAATCGAGCTAACCTGTTCTCCCTTATCAATCTCTCCAATTCGTCACGTAAATGTAGGCATTCATCAGTTCCATGCACATATTCATTGTGAAACCTGCAAAGTTTTCCATTACCAAAAGTGGGCGGCTTCTTTGGATTGGTATTCCAAGTAGCAGGCCATTTTAATTGGGGCAAATCCCATATTTCCATCAACACTTGACCTGGAGCCATGGTCAAGGGAGTATACTGATCATATCTCCTCCTTGTTCTACCCTCTCGCAACGGCGGAGATGCAAATCTTGTTCGAGGATCTACAACTTCTCTCTTTCTCGCAACCTCATGGTCTTGCAATCTGACCATCCGACTGGAACCCTCACCCTTCTTGATCCGAACTGCTTCTTCCAAATTAGTATACTTTGTAGATCGCTGCAACAAATCATCAAAATTCACAGGGGTTTTCTTCACCAAAGAGGTATGAAGATCTCCCTCCTTCAAACCTTGGATAAAGGCGCTAACAATCAGGTCGTCTGAAGCATCAGGGGCTTCTAATGTAGCGGCCGTAAATCATTTAACGTAACTTCTTATCGTTTCATCTCCTCTCTGCTTCACCTCAAACAAGGTCTGATTGGACCGTCTTTGCCTTCTCGAACTAGCGAACTGATGCAAGAAAAGTTCAGATAATTGCCCAAGTCGTGTATCATTCCATCACGCAATTGACTAAACCAAGTTTGAGCCGCCTTGGTAAGAGTAGTAGCGAACACCCTACATTTGATACCCTCAGAATATCGATGTAAAAGAGCGGTATTCTCAAACCTGCACAAGTGATCCCAAGGATCTGTAGTGCTATCATAGTCAAAGTTAACTGGCCGAAATGAGGCTGGCAACTCATCCTCCATAACTTCCTCAGAGAAAGGATTTTCCCTTGATCTTTTCGGAACTCGTCGAACAGTTTTTTGAACTTCTCGCAACTCCTTTCTTAAATCCTCCATCTTCTCAGATAACTGTACATGTTCTCGCTTCTGGCCACGAGGATGATTGAACTGGCTTTCCTGCTCATCCGTTCGAGATTTGTCATCATCCGATTCTTTTCTAACATGAATATCAGTGTTACCTTGCTGTGATTCGACCCTCTGTCTGTCTAAGGCTTTCTGAACAACCGCTTCCATCATACTCTCCAATTGCTCATGTGTCAAAATCACAGTACCAGAAGGGTTTTTTGGTGCAGAATTCTGACCACCTTCCTCATCATCATGTCTCTTTGATGTTTCTCCCACTTCTAGTCTCCTTCGTGATCCTCTGGTGTTTACCATTTTGATTATTCTCAACGTCTTGCTCAAGTTCAGTTTCCCACAGACGGCGCCAATTGATTTGTCCGTAACCAAATCACCTTCTTCTACGATGAAGTAACCTTCTTCTCCGACGAAGTAACCTGCAAAAACGTAAAACACCGGGGGTTTTTCCCGGCGAAGGGACTCCGACGCTCAAGTCAGTAAATTGAATGTTGCAAGTATGTTTGAATATAAAGAGTACTTAAGAAAATAGAGAAAGGAACATAATGAATATATATACTTCCTGAAATTAGCAGTTGGTGTTATCCGAAAAAGGTGGGAACGTGGGACGTGGCTTAGTGGTCCACATAATGGGCAGTTATATGCATTTAAATCAGTTCGCTTCATTCAACCGAAACCAGTTCGCTATCTCAGTTCAAAATCAAATAATCTCGCACTTTAGTAAGATACTAGCTGCGAACTCTTATCGAGGAGAAAACAGTTCGTCTTAAACCATGTTACAATATAGTTCGTTTATTGTAACACGATTTCTGTTCGCTTCTATTTACGCTGTTCGCACTAGCGGTTCAGTCTTGACCTGAGCTCTGAGAAAATCCGCTTCGCCACAGTTCGACCACATCAATATATATATATATTGAATATATATATACAATATACAAATTGAGGATGAAGACTGAGTTGAGGATTGATATTATTTCATACACATTGAAGATAAAGATGAATCTTGACAATCTAGGATAAAGATTTATCTGACATCATAAATCTCCATCCTAATTTATTGATAGATTAATACTCATGTTTATCTTTAATATATATAATAGACAATAAAATTAAAATTAGTATTTATTTAATAATTTATATACATAGTCTTAAAACCATTAATTTCTGTATAATAAAAAGAATAATTTTAGTTGATGATTTTTCAATTTTTGTAACATAATTATTTTTATAATAAATTATAACACTTATTTGTATATATTTTTATGTAACAGAATGAATTTACCATTTTTTGATGCGTATTTTTAGTAAGAGAATGGTTGTAGGCAGTCAACAAACTAAAAATGGTTGTAGGCAGTCAACAATTGTTTGTTTCCATGAAGTCTGGATCATGTCAATAAAATTATATTTAATTAGATATATTATTAATTTTACACATATCCACACGTATATAAATACACTTCTTTGAGGTATATTGTTGCACTGAAAATAAATATGAATATCATACCGACACTCAAATTTATTTATGTTATATTAAATGAAATGATGTCAAATTAGATATATTTTTAATTTTTTTTATGTATATTTATCTTAAATTAATATGTATGAAACAATATCAATCCTCATTCATATTGAAGATAAAGATGAATATATACACACTGAGTTGAGAATTGATATTGTTTCATACATATGGAAGATATATATATATATATATATATATATATATATATATATATATATATATTGAAGATTGACCGCATCGTAACGCGATAAAATTATTAATTTCTTTCTTAACCTAACCAACTAGTAGCAAGTAAGAGTCGATCCCACGAAAAGTAATGAGTAACTATGCCACATATGAGTCAAATTAACAAATTATGAGAGGGGTTTTGAGCTTAATTAACTATCACTAAATTAAATAAAATAAACCTAGAAAGCAAATTAAATAAAGAATCAATGTATGCAAATATTCCAGTTAACAGTTCAATTATCCCCCGATATCAATTATTCTCTAATCAATGTATTATCCTTTTTTTAGATTATCATGGAATTATCACACATAGTCTGACAACAGTCTCTATTAAACCGAAGATTATGGGCTTTTCTCCAATTCTTTAAGCCCATAATTATGCCATACTCTCTTCCTAATTAATTATGCCTAATGTTTTATTTCAATTTCCTTCTTGATCTTTAAGCCCAAAGATGGTCCACTCCTCTTTCTTAGACCAAGTTTGATTCCCTTAGTCCATGATTATCTCTTTTCGATTCCAAAACACTTCAAAACTCCTAAAATAATCAAGAAAATAATATATGAAGTAATTGAAAACCGAAAACATATATAGGTACAAAATCGGTGCATTCAATTATCTAAAAAATTATAAAATCACAAATATATTCACAATAAAATGCACCTATTTTCTACCTATCAAAAAAAAAAAAAAAAAAAAAAATATATATATATATATATATATATATATATATATATATACTGGGTTGAGGATTGATATTATTTCATACACATTGAAGATAAAGATGAATATTGACAAATTAGAATAAAGATTTTTCTGATATCATAAATCTCCATCCTAATTTATTGATAGATTAATACTCATGTTTATCTTTAATATATATAATAGACAATAAAATTAAAATTAGTATTTATTTAATTATCTATATACATAATCTTAAAACCATTAATTTCTTTATAATAAAAATAACAATTGAAAATTACATAAATAAAAAATACAGTCTCTAATTAAACAACTCCACTATCATTGCCACGTAGGAATATTATATTTTTTGACTTTCCTTTCAAATAACTACAAAGGAATATTCTCTTTTGAGTTTCCTTTTTCAAATCTTCCTACGTATATGATGTTGTCACATGGAATCGCTATCATCATCATTGGAGTGCCTCATTGCAAACCGCTAATGAATTCCTAAACCACCTCACTGCAATGTGGCTATAGTATCAACAACGGTTTTCATTAAAATGTTGCAAATTACACTTCATATTGTTGATAACAACGTTTTCCACTAAATGTTGCAATTTGTATATTAAACTACCTCACTGCAACGTGGTTGCATTGTTGATAATAATGTTTTCCATTCAAATGTTGCAATTTGTACACCTCATTTAATGTTAACTACCTCACGGCGACGTGGTTGCATTTTTGATAAAAACATGTTCCATTAAAATCTTGCAATTCACACCTCATTTATTAAATATGGTATTCAAGAGAAATTATATTTATGTAACTGTCTCATTAATTTTGATTTGTGAAATAAAGTTGTATTGAGAAAATTAGCATACAAAATAATTCGATTTTCCTTAATAATAAGATAAAATAAATTATGTGGGACTTTATCTTATCCAATTTTTTGTCCATGTGGTCACATTCAAAATTTTATGTTAATTTTTGTCTACGTGAATGCATCCATTTTTTTTTTTTAATTATTATCTATCTATCAAGGGGTTGAGATTTGGTCCAAATTATTTATATGTAGTTTTATCTTAAAAGAAATTTTTAATACTAATCAAAGAAATGATAATACTCATTTTTAATGAGCAAAAAAGTTTTATCAAGTGAATGAAAAGTTTGGTGATTTCATGGTGCCTGTCTGCCTCCTTTTTTGGTTATAGTTTTATGAAGGAAAAAATTGGTGACTTAATTAATTAATATCATGCAATATGGTGCCTGCTTGCCTGCCTATTTATACAATTGTATCATTGAATATAATAATCAAAATAATTTCAACGTATTTAAATGAAAGAATGTCACATATATGTTAATATACAACATAAAGAAATAACATAGAAATTTTCTGACAAAAAACTAAAATAAAAAAAAGAACAAGTTCAATATAGTTTAGTAATTAAGGACATGAACAATTTATGTTGTTAGTTTTATTCTAAAATAATTTAAATATTTAAATTTAGTCTAATACATCATTATATAAAGAAACTAGCATAAGGCCCATGTAATACACGGGATTTGAAAAAAATTAAATTTAACTTAATAAAATTTTCAAAATTTATATATTATTTATATAGAAAAAATAAATTTATGATTTGGTGCAATACTTATCACCTTATTTATTATTAAAAATAACATAATATGATTAATATATTATTTAAGTGTTGGAATGTATTTGCGTTTGTAAAGGAATATAAATAATTTTTAGTTATTATTTAAAAAAAAAAAACATTGCTATGTTTATTGTATTATTCAACATTTGCACCATTTTTTTAGTTTCATTTTTTAGTTCATTTTTATTTAATTATATTTTTTTATCAATTTTTTAAATTAAACAAATTTCAAATATATAATAATTTCTATATTTGAAGTATATTATATGTTATTTTAAAAAATCTAGCTAAAATTCTTATATTATTTAGTAATGTTTGTTATAAACATTAATTTATAGTCATTAATTAGCCATTAAAAGCTATTATGTTTAAATTTTCATTTATTAAAGATTTTAGTTTTAAAAATAATTATTAGAAAAATTGTGGGCTTGACATGTGAAATAAGTAGTCTTACTTTTATATATATAAAGATAATATAAACGTTAATATTTTGCAATTTATTAATGACTACTTTTATCTATATGTCCACTCTCGATTGCAAAAATGAGTCATATTCAATATAAATTTTTTTTTTTTGATCCACTAAATAAGAGAAATATTTTATAAATCATTAATTCTCACTTATACCCTTTAATTAATTCGTAAACCCATCATTCAAAATCTGATAAAAGAAAACAAAAACTTATTACAATGACATTATAAAAAAATTAGTTAAAAATAATTTTAATTTTTTCAAATTAAGAAGATTATACTTTTTTTTTGAACCAAATAAATATTTAGAAACATCACCTTTTCGTAAACCGAAGTATGTTGTCATTGCATCATGATTGTTCGATACTTCAATGACATTTGGGAGAAATTAATTTCATTTCATACCCATCAAGTGAACAATAATCGAAGAACTAATATGAACTTGGGTATTAAATTTTTTATTAAAGTACAAATTGAATTGAGACCAAACATTTAGATAAACTAGTCATTACCTGATCGTTTCATATTTTTACGGATTATGGTTGTTTGGTATTAAAAAATTATTAGGGTAAAATTAACTACTAAACCAAAAACATTTTCAAGTGAAAGGATTTTCTATTTAACATACATAATATGTTTTCTACCCATAAATTTAAGTAAATATGGTGTTTAACCTCTTTTTATATTTTGGATAAAAATATCCTCTTGATAATATAAGCATGCATAAGAGAAGCCATACCAAAGGCTGAAAAGAAAACAAGAAATTGGCTAAGTATGGTAAAAAAACGTGTTCAACTTAAAAGGGCGCATTTCGAAACGCGATTTCAATCTGGTAAGGTTAGTTAAGCTCAAGAAACTGATTCCAGTTTACTGCGTGGATAGTCGATCTTGCGGGCTCGTTTTCTTGACCGTTTCTCAACCAATTCGCATGAGGTTTTCTGCTAACTGCTCTATATAATGTGGAGTGAATTTCATTAGTTATGAAGAAGTTGAGATTCACACTGTAGAGAGAGAAATCTTGCTCGCGTTATAGCTGTGCAGTTTAGGGTTTTTCTGGTTCTTTGCTATTGATTGTAATCGAGTTTTCTTGGTGTTCTTCAATAAAATTCCCTCCCCTTTCTCCCGTGGATGTAGGCATATTAAGCCGAACCACGTAATTCCTGTGTTGTGTTTTGTTTTTTGAGCTTTGGATCGATTTAGGGTTCTTGGTTGTTTGTTCTTGCATGTGTGCATGCAAGCTTGTTTTTTATTCTTGAAGTTGTGATCTTAACACCTCTAATTTTTAGCTATTTTTTAAAAAGTATTTTGATCTTTTAGATGAAAAAAAGATTGGAAAAAAAAACATATATTTTTTTAATATGAAAGTGACGTTTGTTAATATTTTCCATCTTGTGGGTACAACTTTTGTCGGATTTTATATATCCAATATTTTTGTAAAATTAATCCATTCGTAACTATTTACTGAGATTTATTTATGAACACAAGTTTTAATTCTACATAGTACTCGATTTTCAATTGCTGGTATGCAATAGTGAAAAATAGTTGGCAAATTCTTAATTGCGTGCATATGATGACTTGAATTTAATTGGAGAAATCCAGATTAAATTGTTGATAATTCAAAATGTTCTTGCAAACTCTAGAACCAAGCCATCATGATTTAAACCTTATCCTATTCTGTCAACCACCGTTTGCTTTTATAGGGTTGAATAATTTTGATAACAAGCAGGATAAAATGTGAGACATAGATAAATTTTAATGAGGAGTGATGACAACGTCTATCATTATCCATGTTTACACACTGGGTTGAGGATTGATATTGTTTCATACATTTTAAAGATAAAGATAAATATATACACATTGAGTTGAGGATTGATATTGTTTCATACATATTGAAGATAAAGATACGTAAAAAATTAAAAATATATCTAATTTGACATCATTTCATTTAATATAATATAAATTTGAGTGTCCGATATTCATATTTATCTTCAGTGCAACAATATACCTCAAATAAATGTATATATTTGAGTGTCCGTATGATATTCATGTTTATCTTCAGTGCAACAATATATCTCAAATAAGTGTATATATGTATGTGTGGATATGTGTAAAATTAATAATATTTGTTTTATGCATATTGAAGATAAAGATGAATATATACACACTGAGTAATCCATGTTTACTTGGCTCGACTCAGACTAATCCCTTAGTGAGGAGTGACCGATAGCGTCTATCATTATCCATGTTTACTTCACATTAAATTTGCATGGATAAAGATCCAATTACTAAAATAATCTTCAATATAATAAGTAAACAAATGAATTAGAACAAAACAAATGAATTATGGTATCATTATCAAGCATTTAGTTCCCAAATTCTAAATAATCCCGATCCAGCTCTCATGATAAATCATAAATTCCAATCATTCATTGTAAACATCTGTCAAGGTTGGATTATTAATCCCATCCAGATTCATCCATTAAAGTAGACACAGCCTAAAATGTATAAATAGCAGCAACATAGCATTCTTGTTTTTCAGTCTAAACACAGAAACATAAAATGGCTACTATTCAAGAGCTGATCATAGTTCCCATTTTTTCTTTCATTTTGGCCCTCATCTTTCTTCATAGATGGCGATCAATGGCTGTTTCCACGCCCCGGAAAACGCTGCCACCATCTCCGAAAAAGCTTCCGATAATCGGAAACCTTCACCAGCTTGGCACACATCCTCACCGTTCACTCCACTCACTATCCAAACACTATGGCCAACTGATGTTGCTTCATTTTGGCAAGGTCCCAGTGGTTGTTGCCTCGTCAGCTGATGCAGCGCGTGAGATCATGAAAAACCAAGACCTGAATTTCTCAAACAGGCCGAAACAAAGCATCCCCGACAGGCTCGTGTACGGATCCAGGGACGTTGCGTTTGCGTCTTATGGAGACTATTGGAGGCAGGTGAGAAGCATATGTGTGCTCCAATTGTTGAGTAACAAAAGGGTTCAATCTTTTCGTCGTGTGAGAGAGGAAGAGACGTCTCTCATGGTCGAGAAGATCAGGGAATCGGGATCTTCTGTGAACTTGAGTGATGTGTTGGTGTCGTTGACGAATGACGTGGTTTGCAGGGTGGCATTGGGGAGGAAGTACGGAGAAGATGGGGTGGGGAGAAGGTTCAAGAAGCTTCTAGAAGAGTTTGTGGGCTTGTTGGGCACGTTTAGTGTCGGGGATTACGTTCCGTGGTTGGCTTGGATTAACTGGATCAAGG
This sequence comes from Scutellaria galericulata, assembly GCA_946896805.1. Lineage (NCBI taxonomy): Eukaryota > Viridiplantae > Streptophyta > Magnoliopsida > Lamiales > Lamiaceae > Scutellaria > Scutellaria galericulata. The sequence goes on along the minus strand of OX335797.1, from coordinate 1,766,264 downwards.
GTTTGGATGGTAGAGTTGAGAAAGAAGCTAAACTGTTTGATGAATTTCTTGAGTGTGTGCTTCAAGAACATAGGGATCAGAAGAAAGGAGATAGTGATGATGGAGAGTGTGATTTTGTAGACATATTACTTCAGTTTCAGAGAGATAGTAAAAGTAGCTCTCCTATTGAAGATGAAGTGATCAAAGCTCTCATTCTGGTAAGAATCTTTCATGTTCTGTAAAGTTAATAATATCTCAATGTACAAGTGTATTAATACTTTCGTTAAATACACGTGACTAGGAGTGTCAACGAGCCGAGCCAAGCCTAGTACTGCCAAACTCGAGCTTGACTCGAACTTGTCCAAGCTTATCTTTTAATGTTTGAGCTCGACTCAGCTTGACTCGGTACTTGTAAAATTTTTAAAAGAAAACTGGAAATTGAAATTTTAATGTAAAGGCTAAATTATTAAGGATAAAATTGTAGATTTAACATTGCTAGCTTGTCGAGTATTAATATGTTTGGACTCGAGATAGAAAGCTTTTCGAGTAGCTTGAGTTCAAGCTCAGCTTGATTATTTTCGAGTCGAATTTGATTTTTTTTCGAGACGATCCCGAATAACTCACAAGTTGTATTATCTCATTTACACCCTACACGCGACAGGATATGTTTGCTGCTGGAACTGATACCACAGTCTCTGTGCTCGAATGGACAGTGTCGGAGCTTATAAAGAATCCAAGAATCATGAAAATCATGCAGAATGAAGTGAGGGAAGTAGGCGGAAGCAAGGAGGATATAAACGAGGAAGACTTGGAGAAAATGCCATATCTGAAAGCAGTGATAAAGGAGAGTTTAAGACTACATGTACCATTACCACTACTATTACCAAGAGAATCAAGTCAGGAAACGAAACTACTAGGCTATGACATCATGTCCAACACACGTGTGATGATCAATGCTTGGGCGATTGCAAGAGATCCATCGTTGTGGGAAAATCCCGAAGTTTTTCATCCAGAGAGGTTCTTGGACTCGACAATAGACTTCAGAGGGCTTCAGTTTGAGTTGATCCCGTTTGGTGCTGGACGGAGGGGCTGCCCTGGAATTGCATTTGCCATGGCCGTTGACGAGCTGGCATTAGCCAAGCTGGTGCACAAGTTCGACTTTGCATTGCCTAATGGAGAAAGGGTAGAGGATTTGGACATGGCTGAATCCACTGGAATCACAGTCCATAGAAAGTTTCCTCTAATTGTAGTCACCACTCCATATAGTCCATGAAAACTTTCCTCTAGTTTGCAATTGTAATCTGTTTTTTGAAAACAAAGAACACAAGTAGTGAATTTCCATATTAGAACAAACATATACTATTTTCTTACATAGATTCTAATTTTATAGTGTTGAGACAAGATAGATATTAAAATTCTGGACACATATAACTGAGAAGTGCAAATAAATTTTACTATAAAAATGCATATTACATTCATGCATGATTAAATGTACCAAAGGACTTTCTAGGTGAAAGGATTGTTTTACCTGTCTGCATCAGGAGAAGGTGGCTCCTACTGGATAGATGTGAACACGAAGGCCATCATTTCCCAAGTCCTTTTGTTCCTCCAGGATAAACTCCACTGAAGTCACAGCAGAAGGGCTGGACTTATCAATCTCAATAATTTCAAGTGTTCGAATTTCTCCAATACCATTAGGGATTGCTGCCAATTTACGACAATTCTCAACAATGAGGTGCCTAAGATGTGGAAAGTGGAAATCATCGGCTTCCCAGTGCATCAAATCTGACCCATCAATGTATAGGAAACTTAATCTGCTAAATTCCCCTTCAATTGGTTCCCACTTTTGCCCGACAAAAGCATAATCTCTTAGTTTTAGCACTTCAAGATTTGGCAATGATCCTACAATCGACATATCTTTCCATGGAATCCCGCAACTTCTCAGAACCAATTCCTTAAGCCTTGTAGGGAAAGCCAGCTCTGGAGGGGAACCATAATTTGGAAAAATGGGAACTTCTCGTGTAGGAAAGGACCTGACACTGCATTTTAAAACTTCAAGTTTTTGTAGACAAGCAAGATTGTTGATGTAGAAAGGTGCTTCATCCCATTTTTCTATCCAGATTCCTAGTTTTTTCAGATTTGGCATCTCTTCGAGGATCTGTTTTTGGCAAAAAGTAGCACTTACCTCCGAAAGCGTTTGCAGGTTTTCTAGGAAGGAACGTGTTTTCCAACCAGATAGCACACAAGGAAAATCGGACAAGTACAAAACATGGAATCTCAGATGTCTTAATCGTGGCATTGACCAGATAGCTAAGGGTAAAGGTCTTGGGCATGGCGAAAAGGTTTTCAATAAAGGAGTAAATATTAAGGTCTGAAGGTTCCACAGTTTGGATATGGATTCAGGAATCTCACCATGATAGGAAAAAGCAAGATATCTCAAGTTATAGAGCGTAAGAATTTCAACTGGAAACTCAAAAAACAGCACTTGGGAGATGTCCAAAACCTTGAGTAGCCTGAAACAATATTGATATACGGATGATGGGAAAGGTTGCCGACCGGTATACAGAAGAGAACGAGCAAAAGAGATTGGCTTGGCCCACATGTTTCTGGTAGAGAGGTGATCAAGGCATTTGAAAAAGGGATCTTCAAGAGGAATATCTGGATAAATACATACACAGCGCTGGTGATTCATTTCTTGTGGAAAACCATCAACGGGACTCGTAATGATGTGAAGCAACTTTTCCTTTCGAGCTTCTCTGATGCAAAGGTCTCGTACAAGATCATGGAGGCCGATGGTTTTCATTGTGCCAAAATCTTTTTTCTGCCTCTTGCCAAACACTGAAATAAGACTTCGTTGTGCAAGTTCTAGGATATAATCCTCAGCCACCTCCTCAACAGTCTTAGCTTTGTTTTGCTGTAAAAATCCCTCTGCGGCCCACAACTTGATGACTTTGGACACAGCAATCTTACTATCTTCTGGGAAGACTCCCATGTATAGAAAACATGGTTTTAGATGTTGCGGCAAATGACTATAACTCAAGAATAGTATCTCCAAACAAGTATCAGACTCTCTATTCGTTATTGAATGCATGTTCTCCGCCACCTTTTCCCATTCATCAACAGTACGGTTGACATTCATTAGAATTCCAGCTGTCACAACAATTGCTAGTGGAAGTCCTTGACAATCATGTGCAATTTCTTTTCCAACTTCATAAAATTGACTAGGACAGTCTTCCTCTTTAAACACCTTTTTCCGAAGCAGATTCCAACTCTCAAGATCACTCAAAATGTTCATAAAATGAAGACGACTAAAAAAGCTGGCATGAATAGCAACACTCTCTAGCCTTGTAGTCAAAACGATTCGACTACCATTCCCATTGTCAGGGAAATACCGTTTAAAATCATCCCACGCTTTAGTACTCCACAAATCATCCATCACAATCAAGTACCTCCTCGAATACAATGTCTTATGGAGTTGCTCTGCCAACCCATCCCCCTTCTTCATAAGCATTTTTTCCTCCTTTTTACCCAATGAATCTAGAAGTTGCAACAGAATGTCATTAACATTGTATGATTGAGATACCGTTATCCAAGCACGAACATTGAAATGATACACAATAAGAGAATCAGTATAGATTTTTCCAGCCAAAGTCGTCTTCCCAATGCCTCCCATTCCCACAATCGGCACAACTTCTAGCCTCGATTCTGATCCAGTGAGCCTTTCCTTCATTCTAAGCAAATCATTATCAAGCCCCACAAGAACACTATCAACAGCAAAATCAACTCTCGATGGACCAACACGCAAATGATCATTTGATTGCAAATCTTGCTCAACCTTACATCTCTCACTAATTTCTTTTGCCTCAACTAACATATGATCAATTTCCTCAATTAATTTCACTAAACCATGATATGGCCAATTATGAAACGTTTTATCCATGAGCATCAATCCAAAATCATAAATACGGGAAAAGGGCATCAAAATCTGAAGGTAAGCTAGCATTTTTGGATAAAAGTTGATTGATAAATCGGGAACACGAAAAGGGTTTACCTTAAAGTCATATACCTGAAATTCAATGATATCTTCAGCTTCGTACGCTGCATCTCTGATTTTTGCTGCGAGGATTTCAAATCCATCGACTCCTCGCTCACAATTTTCTAGAAAATTTTGCAGGTTTTGAACTTTTTGACGGAGTTGTTTAAAATTTTTCTTGTTGTACAAGATGATGTGGGTATCTGGATTTAGGATTTGATCAAGCGTTTGCCCAAGTGAAGCTACGGCGGCGTAGGCGGCCATTTTCAGTAATAGAGCATTAGCAGTTGTGATTTAACGGTGATTTCCTCTCTCTCTCTCTCTCTCTCTCTCTCTCTCTCTCTTCCTCGAGTTCACCCAATAAAAAAACATAAGAAAATCAGTGGGACTCGCGCTGCAGAGTTGTGTATTTTTTAAATCAGCTAGTACTAACCGTTTGGGATGAGATGGGAATATTTTATTTTATTTTAATTCTTACAATTATCAATTCGAAAATTTGATGTAAGAATTCTAGCAGTACTTCAACTTTAATATATAAATATATTTTTTAAGGTATGGTAAGTCAAGTTAGTTTTTAAGGCATTTACTTGGCGCTCTTTATCTGATACGTGACATAGTATAATTGAATGTGTTACACATAATATTTAATTGATGGTTATACAAATATATTTATTGATTTTAATTTATTATGTATTAATTGAATAAAACGTAAAATATATGAATATATCAAAAACTTTAATAATAGCACTAAAAAAAAGTTATATGGAATAATTTAAATAAAACTAAAATAATTATTTTATATTTCAAAAGATTATATATTGGAAACTACATATATTTGGTGTAAAATATGAATAGAATTAGAAAATGGATTTTATATTCTTAAAAGCGGGTTATAATCACACACATGAGCTCTTCTATTATATTTTATGTTATATCTTCTATTTCAAATTAATTATCATATAATATTATTACGTGCTATGAATTAAATAACATGAAATATGAGATATATATATATATTAAATATAATAAAAGATTCAGATTGTTGATTTAATAGATGAAAGTAAAAGTTTATGTGGATTTGATTAAATTAATCAAATGCTGAGGTTGTGGGGTGGAGGAGAGAGAATGGTTTTACTATTACCAATGCTCCTCTAAACTAACCTTTAAATTGTAAATACTCCCAACATGAGTTTGCCAAAATGTGATTTGTAAAAGTAAAATACTAATATACTAATTTGTCACAGAATAATTAAAGTTTTGCATGAGATTTAAGGGTATGTAGTTCATTAGTTGGCTACACTCTGTCACCTAATCTTAAATAATTTGTTAACCCATAGATGGGATCTAATTTATAATGAACTAGTGATACTTTCCTTCTTTGAATCAGAGTTTGATCAAGAACTTGCAAAGAAAATGTTCACTTTTCAGCAAGAATTTCTGCTTCTACTTATTATCACCTTGTTGTGTGTATACATCCTCACCAAATGGTTATACAAGACTTCTACTAAGTATAGATTGCCTCCATCACCACCACAGCTGCCAATCTTGGGAAACCTTCACCAGCTAAGCGCGCTGACTCATCGTTCTCTCCATTCGTTGAGTACTAAATACGGACCGATCATGCTTCTTCACTTTGGCAGCAGACCAGTGGTCGTTGTTCAATCGGCTCATGCAGCAACTGAGATCTTGAAAACACATGATCTCATCTTTGCTTCTAAGCCAGAATTAAGAACTACGAGGCGACTTCTCTACAACTTGAGGACTGTATCAGTAGCACCGTATGGTGAATATTGGAGGAAATTGAAAAGCATTTGCGTTCTCCAGCTTCTAAGCAGCAAAAGGGTCCAATCTTTCCGTTCTATCAGGGAGGAAGAAACGGCTCTTTTGATGACAAAGATCAGTTCGTCTTGTTCGCCGGTGAACTTGAGTGAATTGTTTATATTGCTAACTAATGATGTGATCTGTAGAGCGGCTTTTGGAAGGAAGTATAGTGATGGGAAAGATGGCAAGAAGTTTCTGATGCTTGTTAAGGAGCTAGTGCATCTATTGGGCAGTGTTGATGTCGGAGAATTCGTTCCTTGCCTTTCGTGGATTAGTCATGTTAATGGTTTTAATAATAGAGTTCACAAGGTTGCTAGAGAAGTTGATGAGTTCTTAGAGATAGTTGTTCAAGAACACTTAAATGGAGAAATGGAAAGTGCAAAGGATGCAAATTTCGTCGACATTTTGCTTAATATTTACAAGGATCTCGCCATTGATAGGATTAGCATCAAAGCAATAATTCTGGTATTTTCTTCTGCCTCTTACTTTGTTATGTACTAATGGAGGCACTTATTTATTGTTTCTTTGGTGTATGTTCTTGCAAAACCAGGATATGCTTGTCGCGGGAACTGATACGACGTTTGCAACTCTGGAATGGGCGATGACAGAACTCCTAAAGAACCCCGTGATCATGAAGAATTTGCAGAACGAGGTGAGGGGGATTCTGGTAGAAGGACATGATATAATGGATGAAGACTTGGAGAAAATGCAGTACTTAAAAGCTGTAGTGAAGGAAACGCTTCGTTACCATACTCCCGTCCCATTCCTTGCACGAGAGCCACGCGAAGATGTGAAGATAATGGGGTATGATATAGCAGCTGGGACAATGGTGTTGATCAATTCTTGGGGAATTGGAAGAGACCCTGCTTTTTGGGATGAACCCGAGAAGTTTCAGCCCGAAAGATTCTTGAGTCGTTCGATAGACTTTATGGGGCTAGACTTTGAGCTTCTCCCATTCGGGTCTGGCAGGAGACGTTGCCCTGGAATTGCATTTGCTACTGCAAATGTTGAATTGGTTTTAGCAAATCTCATGCAAAATTTTGATTGGGAATTGCCAAATGGGAAAAATGGAGAGGAATTAGATTGTATTGAAGGTCCAGGTGTTACCATTCATAGGAAATATCCTCTTTTTGCTGTGGCAAAATAATGAGAGATAGAGAGGGGGGTCTACATTTAATGTAACATGTCTGGTTAAAGTTCACATGCATTTGATCTGATTCAAAGGTGAATTAAAAAGTACAAGTTGTAATAGACTATTAATGTTCAACAAGAATAAAATAATCATATGTTGTAGTGTCTTGATCTATAATATATGCATTCTTTCATAATGATAACATATTGAATAAGTAGAAGAAGATGTTGATTTTGCAGCATCAACAAGCTAATGATTTTCTTGGAAATCCATTTCTTGTTGTTCTCATCAGTTTGTTCTTGTTATGGATTCTCAAGAAATGTGTGTACAAGAATCCCTCCAACAGAAGGCTACCTCCATCACCACCAAAGCTACCAATCTTGGGAAACCTTCACCAATTAAGCGTGATGGCTCATCGCTCGTTGCAAGCATTAGGTACAAAGCACGGATCACTCATGCTTCTTCACTTTGGCAGCAAGCCAGTGATCATAGTCCAATCAGCAAATGCAGCCATTGAGATCATGAGAACACATGATCTGGTCTTTGCTGATAAGCCCAACACGAGAACTACAAGGCGACTTTTCTATGACTTGAAGGATATATCAATTGCTCCTTATGGTGAATATTGGAGGAAGTTGAAAAGCTTATGTATTCTCCAGCTCTTGAGTGGCAAAAGAGTCAAATCGTTCGATTTTATTAGGAAGGAAGAGACTGCCCTTCTGATTAAAAAGATCCAGTCGTGTTGTTCGCCTGTGAATTTGAGCGAAATGTTTGATTCGTTAACGAATGATGTGATCTGCAGAGCGGCTTTTGGAAGGAAGTACAGTGAAGGGATTGCTGGGAAGAAGTTTCTAATGCTTCTTAGAGAGGTTTTGCAGTTATTGGGAGGCAGTTTCAGTGTCGGAGAATTTATTCCGTGGCTTGCTTGGATTAATCGTGTTAATGGTTTTGACCGTAGAGTTGACAGGGTTGCTGATGAGGTTGATGATTTCTTGGAGCTGGTAATTCAAGAACAGCTCAATTCAGATTCAGTTATGGATGAAAGCAATGAGAATTTCATCAACATTTTGCTTAGTGTTTACAATGATAATAACAGTGATGTTTCCATTGATAGAGATAGTCTCAAAGCAATCATTCTGGTGATCTCTCTCTCTCAGTCTCTCTCCATTATTAATGCTAAAAATTGGTTATAATTCATTGTGGGTTCTAACAGGATATACTTGCTGGTGGAACTGATACGACATCTGCGACTCTAGAATGGGCCATGACGGAAATCCTAAGAAATCCCGTTGTCTTAAAGAGTTTGCAAATTGAAGTACGAGAAATTCTGAAGAACAAACACGACATAACAGACGAAGACTTGGGGAAAATGCAATATTTGAAAGCTGTGGTGAAGGAAACGCTGCGTTTTCATCCTCCGATCCCATTTTTGGCCCGTGAAGCACGAGAAGATGTCAGGGTTTTGGGGTACGATATTGCAGCCGGAACGTTGATCATTACTAATGCTTGGGCTATTGGACGAGACCCTGCATCTTGGGACGAGCCAGAAAAGTTTGATCCACGAAGGTTTTTAAAATCATCTATTGATTTTAAGGGTCTGGATTTCGAGCTGATCCCGTTCGGAGCTGGTAGAAGAGGGTGTCCAGGGATTGCATTTGCAATGGCAAGTGTTGAACTTGTTTTAGCAAATCTTGTACACAAGTTTGAGTGGGAATTGGCTGAGGATTTGGACATAGAAGAATTGCCTGGTGTTACCACTCATAGAAAACATCCTCTTTTTGCGGTTGCAAATCATTGTTATTTCTAGTGTGGAATTTGTAATAATAGCTTATGAAGATAATTTCAATCAAGTGAATCACAACTTGTCTTTTTTTTTTATTTGTTTTCTGAATCAGATCATTGCATTATTTGAATTTTAATCAGGCATGTTATTATGTTAATTAAAACGTAGACCTCTCATGTTGACTACTTTTTTTAATAATATGATTAGCACAAGTCATTAGTGGGCTACACACCCTGTCACGATGTGATCTCCAAGAAAGTCTGATCTTGAATAGTCTAATATATATATCTTCAATCAATGTTTCGCCTATTTTTTAATGTCAACTTGTGGCTTGAAATTAACTACTGATGTTGATACTTTGGATCAGATCGAGAGGAGGAGGATTTCCCCATCCAATCATAGGTCCCATTCTGTTGGATAAGATATACTACTTCCGTCCCGTTCAAATTTGCATACTTTTCGTTTTCGTCTATCACATTTAAATTTACACACTTCAAAAATGATAAATAAAATGTACACAATTGTCCCTTCTTATTCAATATTAACACTCAAAAAACAGTTTTTTCTCAACATCCGTACCCAAAAACAGTTTTTTCTCAACCTACGTTCAAATTTGAGCGAGACGGAGGGAGTAATTTTTTTCAAATTAATATTTTAAATTATATGTTTATTTACTAGTATAATATTTATATTCATTAAAATGAACTTGAAATTTAATTATCTATTTGATATTTAGAGATTTATTTATTTTAATATTTACAGAAAGAAAAACTCAAATTTCTTTTAGAAACAATCAAATTTAATAAAATATTACTCCCTCCGTCCCACAACACTTTGCACACTTTCAGTGTGAAAGTGTGCAAAGTGTTGTAGGACGGAGGGAGTAATTCTTTGATATTAAATTCATGTGCAACCACGAGTGAAAATCAAGTTTTTGATAAATAATCCAATTCCAATGTCTTTAGACTTAAACATTACATTTCCTGTTTATGAAGAAACTGTCAAAGCCTCCGTACATATTAACAAAAAATTTCAGTAATCAATTGACAATCTTTTAGTCAAGCTTTCATCAGTATTATATTTTTTGTTTACTTTTGTTAGTACAAGTTTTGGCATTAAATTGTTGTCATTATTTTCCTAATTTCAAATTTCGTTGCATGTGATTAGTGATTATAGTAATATTGACCACATGCCATTTTATTTCTATATATATGCTTTGTTTGTTTCACCTTCTTCCCTTAATCTATGATTTCAAATTTCTATGCATGTGAATGTGATTAATAGTCTTGATCACATGCCATTTTATTTCTATATTGAATGTTTGTTTGTTTCTATATTGTACTCTCTCAATCTATATCTCGATCTTGAAGTCTTATATATACATACATCAATATAGGAACGTATAATACCTGAGATTTGAAATTAAATTAAATTAAACTTATGGAATTTTGAAAGAAATTAAATATTATTTATATAAAAAATTACGATTTTTTGAAATACACATATCCTAATTTAACATTAAATATAAGATAATATGATTAATATATTATTAACTTGTTGAATTATACATATATTGCATTTATATGTGAATATAAATATTTTTCTCTTATTATCTTGAAATAAGAATATATTACATATTAATAGTTTTTTTTTTTTGATAAATAAAAGACCTATTATATTTTTTGAAAAAATAAATAGCTATCGTATTTTTAAAATTTTATTTATTGTAGACTTTATTTGTAAAAAATGGCAATTTAATATGAGAAAATTGTAGGCTTGACAAATGTCTTTAGATTATATACCCCTTCCATCCTAAAATATGTATCTATTTTAGTATTTTGCACATAAATTAAAAAAACTACAATAGAATTTAGTTCACTATAGATAAAATTTAAATAATAACTTTGTATCTTATTTAATATAAAAAAAGTAAACAAAGACGGTTTTGATAGAACATGAACAAGTAATTATGAAAATCTTTTTAATTTTTAATTTAATGAATTAAACCATCATAAAATGAGAAGATTAAAACCGATCCTCAACCTGTATACTTCAACACCCACAGAGACGATCACAAAGCATACTAGATTAAACTTTTACAAGGCAAAAGAAAGCTCAAACACAAAAGACAAAGACAAACTATTACAAAAAAATCAACAAACAAAAAACCCACAAAAACCTCATGTAGTTGAAAACCCCGAGTATCTACAGTAATAAAACCTCTCAACCCCTTACATATGATATGTCCAAAGAACTAAAATGCATTTCTCCCCCGTTTTGAATGGCAAAATTTGTCAAATGATCTGTTGTCTTGCTATCTTTTCTATGTATGTCAGAAATATACAAATTAATTAAGTGGTTTTTAAAAATAAAATATTTTTATAATTAGAGGTGGAGTTAGATTAAAAATATTGAGGGGACTAATTGACTTTGGAGATTAGATTACTATACAATTAGTATTTTAACCCTAAAAAAAAAAAATTCACAAATATATAAAGATAATTACCATAAGCCTCCAAAAGATTCCGTCCCTATTTACAATAATTTTTTATATCTCCAATATTACAGATGATTTTATTGTAAAATATACAAAATATAAAGAACGTCAGTTTCAACCCAAATACGTGCCAAACCTAAATTTTTATGATAATACTTATTTGAAATTTAAAAAAAATATATATATATATATATATTGACCATAACGCTATATCTTTAATTTGGACTGAGGGAGACTATATTTGCACATATATAATAAAGCATTTATGTTTTATCAGGTATCAGGTAGGCTACACGGCATGAATTATTGGCATTGTCGGAACACGTGTCAATCGTGAATTATTTCTTTATTAGATGATAGCAATACAAACCCCTATTTTCTTGATTGATGAAACTTGTGTGGTGACATTAATTTCAGAAAATTATCCCGAAACCATCTTTCAAATTTAATAACCTTGTTGGCTAAGTCAGTGACGATAATAAAATAATAAAATTCAAATTAGTAACTTAATTATATCTCAACTTGAATTTCAAAATTTCATCTTACTTTCTTCATTTACTTAATGCATGATAGATTCATTTTATATTTTCACCGAAACTTAAATATTGATTATCATTGTTAGAATACAAAAACTATAAATTTTAGAGAATATTTTTTCTTTTTTTATTTCTAAAAGGAAATTATATTATAGTAATGTAATCAACAATTTAGCATTCAACAATTATATTATAAGTTTGCTTATTTTCTATCGCTTTTTTTTTCCCACAACTTCAAGCATACAAATAAAGAATTGGTAAATAAAATATAAAATATATCATTCATCAATTTAAGGTACAATAAATCTACAATAATGAAGAGAAAAGAAAGAAAAAAATATAAATATAGCATTTTATGTTGAAATTAGATGGAGAAGGAATTAAAAGAGAAGGAAAGAGAAAATGTTTAGGAATTTATGTTGGATGAAAGAAAATCTGCAGAGGGATGAGTACGTAATTTTATTTTGGGTGGTACTGTCCACACCCCAAGGTTTTCTAACCACACTCCATAATTAAATAAATCAAAAGTAATTATATATTAAATGTCTATAATACCCTTTGACCACACCCCACATATAATTTCAAATACTAATTATACCTCATAATTTCTAAACACGCCCCATTCCCACTCTTCTTCTCCTTCATATTGCATAAATTCTTCTCCATACCACAATTTTTTTTCTCCTTTGATAAACCCTAAGAATATCACTCAACCAATATTCTCTACAAAAATGTTTATGGAACGGGAAAATACATTTGAAGCTAGCAATGTAAGATTTCTACTACATTTTTAATAGTTTTTAGTAGTGTATTACAAAAAATCGAGTTTTTGTTTGAAAAGTAGAAAATCCCACTGGAACAGTCACGTTCGACTATTCCAAGTCGAACGTATTGAAGAGTGTTCGACTGAAATAATCGAACGGTATGAAGAGTGTTCGACTTAAAAAGTCGAACTTATTTATTGGTGTTCGAACAACACTCTTATATGTGTGTTCGATTTTTAGTGTTGAACAGTCCTATGAACTGTTCGATTTTTGTGGTTCGACAATCTTAGTAATGTTCGATTTTTGAAGTTGAACTGTCTTAGTAATGTTCGATTTTTGAAGTTGAATAGTTTTAGTAATGTTCGATTTTTATTGTTGTACAGTGGGTTGATTTAAGTTTTTTTGGTTTTTATCGTTGAACAATATGTTTATTATCTTCTATTTTAATTGTTTATTAGGAAAATGGTTCAAAATCCATGGAACTAAGTGTTGTGAATCCCATTGATGAAAATAAGATGGATCAACAAGAGATTGGTCCAATATATGAGAGAATAGATTACACAATTGAGTTTTCCATGGCCGAACTTTTTGATAGTCGCATTTTTTTGGTGGAATTAGTAAGAGGAGTAGCGCATAAGCTTAATATGGTGGTTTCAGTAAAATGCTTAGATGAAGTGGAAAGTGGTCGAAGGCCTAAAGTGTTATTGAGATGTGAAAGAATTGGCAAGTATCGTCCATCTAAACCAAAAACACAAAGACAACATTTAGTTTTCAACAATCAGGTTGTTGAAAAGAAAAGCTATAGAGAGAGAGTTACCAATACGAAGAAGTGTGATTGTCTATTTCTTTTGAAGGGCACTCAATTGGATGAAGGCCAATGGTCACTAACAGTTTTATCGGGTGTTCATAATCACCCGATGGGGTGTTACTTGGTTGGTCACTCATATGTCGGTCGATGTACACCTTTTGAAGATCGGTATGTGTTTGACTTGTCAAAGAATAACACAAAACCAAAAGATATTTTGAGTAGTTTGAAAGAATCCTTTGTTGATAATGAGTCAACGCTGAAGACCATTTACAATGCTCGTCATAAGCATCGAATTGTTGAGCACGGAGGTCGTTCTCAGATATAATATCTTTTGGAGAAATTAAAACACCATGAATATTATTATTTCGCTAAGAGATGTGAGCAGACGGACATGGTCAAAGATTTATTTTATACTCACCTGACCAGTGTCGAGTTGTTGCGTGCGTTTCCAAATGTTTTATTGATGGACTATACATATAAGACCAATCGGTACAAGATGCCTCTTTTGGAGATCGTTGGGATTACATCCACTGATATCACATTCTCGGTGACATGTATTTATCTGGAGGCAGAATGTCAGGAAAATTATATTTGGGCTCTTACAATTCTGAAGGGATTAATGGATCAATCAACATTACCGCAAGTGATTGTTACTGATCGGGAGATTGTATTGATGAATGCGATAGAGGTTACATTTTCAAACATGAAACAATTGATATGTCGGTGGCATATCAGTAAGAACATTTTGACCAAGTACAGACCAATGTTTCATACAAAAAATAATATGTGAGATTCATTTAACAACTCATGGAATTCATTGATACATGATGGGGACATCACTTTTTATGTTAATACTTATTTGAAATACGTGCCAAACCTAACTTTTTATGTTAATACTTATTTGAAATAAAAAAAATTAACCATAACGCTATATCTTTAATTTGGACGGAGGGAGTCTATATGTGCACATATATAATAAAGCATGTATGTTTTATTGACATTCTGGGAACACGTGTCAATCCAGAATTATTTCTTTAGAGTAATGCTAAATGGATTAATTTAATCCAGTTCAATTGCATTTAATACCGTTTACATTATTATAAAAAAACTGTTATATCCTTTTGTATTTTTTTACAGATAAATCTTGATATGGTCGAACTGGAGCGAACCGGAGTTCCCGCCCTTAAACCGAACTAAAGTCAAAGTCAACAAGTGTGAACAACTTTATCAAAAGCGAACGGTAGTCATTTTTATAGAGTAAACTGTCCTACGACATTATGTGCGAATTAATGGACGAACTAATTCAGCTTCGAGATATGTCGACGAACTGTTTAACAGTGAGAAGGGTCAAACAGATTCAAATGTAACTGACCGCTATTTTCGCGGATTAGTTGCCCATATCCCATGTTTTTCGGGTAATCCTAACTGCCACGTGTTCCAGGGAGTATATATACTTATTATATTCATTCTTTCATTATTATTATGCACAAATATATCAAAAACATACACACGCACATCACTTGAGAGATTTGCTTAGCAACCTTATTGACTTGAGCATCGGAGTCCTATCGCCGGGAACCCCTCCCGGTGTTTGTTTTGCAGGTATTCGAGTCGGAAGTTTCGAGTTTTCTTTTGGGAAAGAAGCGTTGGATCGGAACAACATCAAATCTCTCAGGATCAAATTGATCCGGATCAATTGGGGTAAATTTGTAATATTAATAAAATTCAAAATGTGTTATACCTAATATACCATTTTCTTTTAAACTGAGGATTAATAATCTATCTCTCTTCATTTCATGATACTCTTTAAAGGTATTAATTATATCTCTTCAATTAATGATACTTTTTGAAGCTATTAATTATAATTTTATTTGCAAAGACCAACTTGGCATAAATTTTATCGAATAAAAAGAAATTTGATACACAATCTTATCTATGACTATACTTTTTATATAAAATAAAAATTGAGTAATTGACAGTAATTCGATTCGGGTCCAATAATAATTGAATATAAAGAACAATAAATCTACAATGATCAAATTGAACCGAATCAGATAGGATAATATTGTAATATTAATAAAAGTGAACATGTGTTTTGTCAAATGTACCCTTTTTTTAAAATATAGGATTAATCGATCGTTCATTATTCTTCATAAAAAATCATTAATATCCCTCACACACCAAGTGATGCTCTCAAATGTCATTTATTATAATTATCTTATTTACAATTCTACATATTTAACTAAACGGGTCAATTTTTCTATTTTAATATTTAATTTATTAATTACAAGAACAACACTAATTTTTTTTCTATTTAAGTTTTTAATTTATTAGTTACAAGAACAACACTAAAAGTTTCAATTTTTTTAATAAAATTACTCTCTTTATCTCATTAAAATGGATTTATTGTTTGTTTCATATGTCACAAATTATACTTCCATACAAATTCATTCTAATTCATTTCAAAATTTTGTGTGGTCAAACTATTATAGACCATAAACTTGATCTTATTGATTGTTTTGTTAATATTACAAACATGCCTAAAATTATCAGACAATTTGTAAAGGACATGCAATAGCAAAACTTGTGTAAATTATTAGAGATTAGTACCCTAATAGTACAACTATGCACGAGTCTCGAAAATTACCATAATCAAATTGAAACTTGAACTGAAAAATATCAATAAATATATTTTTTTTATTTTCCTGAAACCGAATTTTTATTTGCTTTGGTTGTGGAGATTTTTCAATTATGTGAACCGAGTACTGAATCAAATTGGCATCGAGAAATCAATTGAATTTGACCAAATCGAAGAATCGATTTTAAAGAGTTATTTGTATATATGTATATCATTTATTTTTTTATTACCTTCATTTAACACAATATACATTTGATAAAGTTAATAATTTATAATGATACAAATAATTTAATTTTTCAACCTTTTTATCAATTATTAATATAAATTATATTCCAATGTCCCTTATCAAGAAAACATGTGATATATATTTTTTAAATTATAAAACTTTGGAACTTTGTAACTTTTGATCAAGTGTAGTGTTTGGTTTTTATATAGTTGTTAATGAAATTTTGTTGATGTCTGCTAAATTAGTTTTTAGTTATTTTTTTTCGAATTTGTTGCATTTCATTTAAAATAAATTCAATAGAAGAAATTAAAGAATTTCATATATTTGTGGTGTAGAAAAAAAAATTAAAATTTCATATTTTTTTAAGAAAGAATCGATTTTTATTTTTTTTAAGATTGGCTTAATCATGTTTGTTTGTTTGCATTAATAGTAAACGAGAGAAGTCAAAATTATTCATTATTAAGTAAAAAGAGATCAAATGTCCAAAATAATTTCATTATTGTATGAAGAAAGTTACTCCCTCCGTCCCAAATTAATTGACGTTTTAGCATTTTTCACACAAATTAAGGAGACCTACAAAATGACCGATCTACCCATTACTTTTTTTCTTCCTTTTTATATTTCCAATACTTATTTTGAGATAACAAAGCATTTAATAAGAAAGAATAAATGAGGGTAATTTTGGAAGAATTGTGGAAAATGTTTCTTGAAATCCTATAATGACAAATATTTTGGGACAAATTTCAAATGCTAAAGTGACAATTATTTTGGGACGGAGGGAGTATCCATTTAACTTGGGTAATGTAATAAAATTAATTTATTTTGATAACAAAAGTTTGCATTACTTAAATATATATTTAATGTATCTTGACAAAACTTGCATTTCCTAAACCTCATAGTTAATGTATTCCCTCTATTTAATTGAGTTAGGAGAAAAAAAAAAAGAAAGGATATAAAAGTCTTTCTACAATAATGTGAATACTATTAAATGCAATTGATCCGGATCAAATTGATCCATTTAGCACTATCCTTTTTTTACGCTAAAGAATTATGTTAATTAATATCAAATTTAGGGAATGCAAGTTTTACAAAATACATTAACTATATATTTATGAATGCAAAATATTTTGGATAGTTTGGCCAAGTTACTACACGTTACATACAAATACATTAAATTTGGTACATAATAATCAATCAACATTGGCTTTCTTTTGTTTTTTTGTTTTATTTACTCTTTTTTTCCCAATCTTTTCATTATATCTTCGTTTTTTTTATTCTTTGTCACATGAGATTTACTATATCAAGTGAACTTTTCATAATTATCTGAGCGACTAATATAATATTATATATTAATAATAAAAATATAGAAATTAAAATGGTAGAATGGAAATATGAAAAAATATAATACATCAATAATAAAATTACATTTAGAATTTTTTTTAAAAAAAGGAGGGAAAGGAAGGAAAAAAAAAAAACCATTCTTTTTATCCAAGCAGAGGATTTGTATCCAAATTTTAATTTGTTTATGAGATGAAAATTCTTGTACATGTAAAATAATTTTATTACACATTATTATACTAATTAAAAGCACAAGAAATAGAAAAAAATATGTATTTTTGTCTGTTTTAAATTGCCAAGAGAATAAATTAATATTTATAATATTCCAAAAACTCAAAATAACTTTTTAATATTTATAAATAAATAAATATATATATATATATATACACACACACGCACACATAAATACACACCTTCGTTTTATAACAAAATAAAGAATTTGTACAAGAAAGAATAGTGGATTTATTTTGTTTGGAGTTTTACCAAACATGAATGATATGAATTCTATGGCATCAAATTTAAGGAATGGTTTTTTTTCTTTTTCGACAATGTGTTTTTAATAGTCTATAAAACTTATTTGAGAAATTTAGATTTTCTCTTTATCATATAATTCAAAATTATAAATAAATTAAGAAACATTTGAAACTATATTAATAAAATAAAAATGAAAGAATGGTTAGAATAATTTACAAGCATAACATATTTTTCAATATAATATATGAAAGATCATGTATGTCTCTTTACATATATGCAACATATAACCAAAACAATTAAATAAAAAATTAATATTCACACTATATTATATTTAATGATAAATTAGACGTTAAGTATTACCCAAAATCATATATCTATGTCTGCCAATTTAAGCAATATTTAAAATTTCTAATTTAATTTACTAAATATTATATTTCTTAAATCTCGCACATTAGGGGTGTAATCGAACTAGATCGAAATGAATATTAAGAGGCTCTTTTTTTTTGAAGTTTTATAGATTTCAGCACAATTCAATCCTCTATAATCAAGTTCGACCTTGATTCGGTTTTATTTTATTGTTGGTCCCAAGTGGTGTCCGAGGTTCAGAGGGGGGGTGAATGAACCTTGGTCGATTTTGAAAATCTGTTTAAAACTTACTGTTCTGCAAGTTACTTGAACTTGCAGCGCCAGTCAGTTACTGTTTGCAGCACTAGGATGCTGTAACTTAGAGTTTTATACGCAGTGGAAAAAAAAGGTTTTAAGACACAAGACTGGTTTTCTCAAATATGATCCTTATCAAACGTTTTATGCTTTATGACAGAGATAGATATAAAAGATAAAGCACAAATAAGAAAGCAATAAAACACTTATGGTTTATAGTGGTTCGAAGGTGGTGTAACCCTTCTACGTCCACTCTACTGCTACCACGAGCAGGAACTTTGTTAAGCAAGATTGATTTACAGGACACTCCTAACAATCTATCAACTTACAAAGCTAAACACCTACTAGAGTCCAGCGTACACACAACAACTGCAAACTCTAAAGGCAAACCCACATAGGGTTTCAAACTCCCACACAAGGAAGCTGTCTATATCCTAGACAACTATACAAACAACAAGGATCTCTCCTATCAACTGTTCGACACCAAAAACAACCTAAGCACACAGCAACAAGGTTAAAAAGTATATAGATTTATTCTTCAACTGGTGTGGTGAAGTGAGCTTCTGAATCCTTCAAAGGATCTTTCAGCTTTGAACTTGCTTCACTGCACAGAGGTTGAGTGACTGAAACTGAGAGTAGACTTGAAAGAGTATAGCTTGAATGCTTGAGAGTTTTTGTGCAAAATGTTTCAGTTCTTAGCTTCAGGGTTGCTCATCCTCTATTTATACTTGTAGAGAAGATATCCGTTGAAGGAGATATCTCCCATTTTGAATTTAAGTGTACTTGATCAAAGACATGACTTGCATTTAATGCGTCTTGACTTTTTTTTCTGGAGCATTTAATGCGGTGGTTGCAGCTCGCAGCTTTCTGCAGCACGTCAATCCACGTGACGTCTTGGCATTGACCTCGTATCTGCAACTTTGATCTTCTCGGGAACGGCTCTATTTATTCTTACTTGAATCTTCGTTCCTCGTACTGCATTTACCCTTCCTCTGATTACAGGATACTTATTATGTTGGTCATTGGCGCTGTTGACTGTTTGAGTAGTAAGCTTCACGCTGTATCCTAGGTCTGCTTGCAGCTGTTTGTCCTTTACAGCGCTGCTGTAACTTAGATCTTCTTGCAGTATCTTCATACAGTACTGCTGTATCTTTTCTTGCAGTATTCCTGTAACTTTTTCTTGCAGCGATGCTGCATGTCATTCTTACTTACTTTGCTACAATGATGTAACTGCCTTCTTGCAGTGTTGTTGTATCTGCTTTCTTGCAGCAGCTTCGTTCTAAAATCTTTGATGCAGCATAGTATGCATGTGTACCTCCATCTTCCAACTTCTATAACTAGACTCAATCCTAGTTTATGTTTTCACTTAAATATTGTGAAAAATGGTGTACTCAAACTTCCTATTATATTCTTGGTTTGTCTTATCAAAATCTAAACACTGAAATCGCAACATTTATTAACTATACATACAAATATATACGTTAATTCATATATATATATATATATATATACTATGTTGTTTTATTTGTCATTAAAATATTTAATGTAAACAAACAAACTTGATGAGATATATAATTTTTTTTTTCAAAATTCAATTAATCTAATTTAATCGCAAATTAGATATTTAGAGAGGTATTGAAAAAAAATGTAGAGAAATGAAATACATGTTTAAAAAAGAAAAATACATGTTGCTCAAATTTAAATTGTGAACATTGAAAGTAAAATTAAGTAAAGTGAATTTAATTTAGAAAGTGGAAGAAAAGAAGATGATTCAAGTTATAAATTTTGTTTCCATAAATCTTTAATGAGGAGAGATGAATCTTCAATCTTAAATTAATGAAGAAAGATGAATTTTCAATCTTAAATTTCAAAGAAGAGATATATTTGACAAATCACATATTGAGTTTTATTAATATTGCATTATTACCCCTATTGATTCGGATCAATTTGATTCTCAAAGATTTATTGATTTCTTCATTAGATGATAGCTATACAAACCTCAATTTTCTTGTTTTATTAAACTTGTGTGGGACATTAATTTCAGAAAATTATCCCAAAACCATCTAACAAATTTAATAACCTTGTTGACTAAGTCCGTGACTATAATAAAATAATAAAATTCAAATTAGTAGCTTAATTATATCTCAACACTTGAATTTCAAATGTTTTATTTGCTCTTTATTTTTATTTTTTTCCATCTTTTCATTATATCTTTGTTTATTTTTATTCTTTGTCACATGAGATTCACTATATCAAGTGAAGTTTTCATAATTATCTGAGTTTATAATATAATATTATATATTAATAATAAAAATATAGAAATTAAAATGGTAGAATGGAAATATGAAAAAAATATAATACATCAATAATAAAATTACATTTTGATTTAAAATAAAAAAAAAAAGGAGGGAAAGGAAGGGAAAAAAATATCCTTTTTTCTATCCAAGCAGAGGATTTGTAACCAAATTTTAATTTGTTTATGAGATGAAAATTCTTGTACATGTTAAATAATTTTATTACACATTATTATACTAATTAAAAGCACAAGAAATAGAAAAAAAAATATGTATTTTTGTTTGTTTTAAATTGCCAAGAGAATAAATTAATATTTATAATTTTCCAAAACTTCAAAACAACTTTTTAATATTTATAAATTAATATATACACACACACATAAATACACACCTTCATTTTGTAAAATAATAAAGAATTTGTAGAAGAAAGAATATATATATATATATATATATATATATATATATATATATATATATTGAGTGGATTTAATTTGTTCGGAGTTTTACCAAACATGAATGATATGAATTCAACAACATCAAATTTAAGGAATGGTTTTTTTTTTTTTTCTTTATCCATAATGTGTTTTTAATAAACTATAAAGCTTATTTGAGAAATTTAGATTTTCTCTTTATCATATAATTCAAAATTATAAATAAATTAAGAAACATTTGAAACTACATTATTAAAATAAAAATTAAAGAATGGTTAAAATAATTTGCTAGCATAACATATTTTTCAATATAATATATGTAAGATCATCTATGTTTCTTTACATATGCAACATATAACCAAAACAATTAAATAAAAAATTAATATTCACACTATATTATATTTAATGATAAATTAGATGTTAAGTATTGCCCAAAATCATATATCTATGTCTGCCAATTTAAGCAATATTTAAAATTTCTAATTTAATTTACTAAATTTTATATTTCTTAAATCTCGCGTATTAGGAGTGTAATCGAACTAGATCGAATTTAATATTAAGAGGCTGTTTTTTAAGTTTTATAGACTCCAACTCTATTCGATCCTTTATAATCATGTTCGACCTTGATTCGCTTTTATTTTATTAACTATACATACAAATACATACGTTAATTCATATATATTTTGTGTTGTTTTATTTGTCATTAAAATATTTAATGTAAACAAACAAACTTGATGAGATATATAATTTTTTTAAAATTCAACCAATCTAATTTATTCGCTAATTAGAAATTTAGAGAAGTATTTAAAAAAATGTAGAGAAATGAAATACATGTTTAAAAAAGAAAAATATATGTTGTTCAAATTTAAATTATGAACATTGAAAGTAAAATTAAGTAAAGTGAATTTAATTTAGAAAGTGGAAGAAAAGAAGATGATTCAAGTTATAAATTTTGTTTCAATAAATCTTTAATGAGAGATGAATCTTCAATCTTAAATTTTGAAGAAGAGATATATTTGACAAATCACATATTGAGTTTTATAAATATTACATTATTATCCCTATTGATTCGGATCAATTTGATTCTCAAAGATTTATTGATTTCTTTATTTGATGATAGTAAACATGATCAAACGGTTCGAAAAACCGGAACCGGGCCGGTTCGAACCGGCAGTCAACGGTTCCCCGAACCGTTGACCCGGTTTTGGTTCCAAACCGGAACCGGGAATTGGTTCGGTTTCGGTTCCAAATTCCCCAAACCGGCGAACCAGCGGTCTAACCGGCGGTTCGAACCGGCGGTTCGAACCGCCGATTAAACCGTCGGTTTTTTCTTTTTTCTTTTTATATTAAATGTTTGATGCCACATGTACGGCTGTGTTTGAATCGAAAATAGCCGTTGGAAATGAATGGCCATGATTAAATGGCCGTTGGAAACCGGCCAAACCGAACCGGTTTGGAACTGCCGGTTCAAACCGGTGATTTCGGTGAGATTTTTAACCAACGGCCGAGATCAATTGCACGTTGGAGATGGACGGCATTGATGAGTCGAAACGCCGGTTCAACCGAACTGGAATCGGCGGTTCGAACCGGTTTTCCTTTTTTTTTTTTAATTTTTGAGATCTATAAATAAAGGTTCAAATTGTGTATTTGCTCATCCCAATTCTCTTGCTCTCTCTCTCTCTCTCTCTCTCAATTCTTGCATTCTAGCTCCCTTTAATATTTCAAGTTCAAAACCTCTCAGATTCTTGTTATATTTCAATTTCTTGTTCTTAATTATATCATCTACTTCTAGTTCTACACTTCTACTTCTACTTCTATTGGAAAATTTTTACATTCATCATGTCTAAAAGAGATTTTTCTGCTTCGTCCTCTCGTGGGAAGGGAAAGAGTCCCATGCCACATCCACAATCCTACAAAGATGATCTCATTGATCGGTGGTGCGACGACCTTGATGAAAATGCTTATTTGGGGGAACAAATTGCTCAAGCTTTAGTCGAAGAAGATGAAGAAGAGGTGCCGCCTACACAAGAGAGTT
Organism: Scutellaria galericulata; assembly: GCA_946896805.1. Classification (NCBI taxonomy): domain Eukaryota; kingdom Viridiplantae; phylum Streptophyta; class Magnoliopsida; order Lamiales; family Lamiaceae; genus Scutellaria; species Scutellaria galericulata. The sequence continues at coordinate 1,742,815 of OX335797.1, read as the reverse complement.
TGAATGCCACTCAAACCACCTCAAATAGAGCATCTTCTTCACTTCGAAGTGACATTTTCTCCATTCACTTCAAGAAGGAAGCCGTGCCCAATAGTAACGTCGACTACATAGTGACGTGCAACCATTGTGGGAAGCAATACAAGTTCAAGTATGGAGGGCGCTATGGAACGTTGAACAACCACATATATTATCATGAGCTACCCCCTCTATATTTATGTGCTAAATTATTAGATCATAGGATTAGAGAAGATGGATTAGAAGAACTCTTAATTATGTACTATAATGCATTGTTCCCATGTCGTTTGATTAGTGAATATGATCTAGTAGAATATGTGCCTAATCCTAGGGATGTAGTTAAATTGGCTAAAGATTATTTGTATGATTTATTTAGATAATATAAAACAATTCATGGTGATTCAAGCAGTAGTGATGATGTAGGAGATCAAAATGTAGGATCTAGTAGTTATTCCTCTTCTTCATCTAGTTTTGGACCGACTCTTAGTCAATTTTACAACTTCTATGGCATAAGAACGCAAAAAAGAGCTAAAGGTACCAACCTATCACAAGAATTAGATTCTTATTTAAGTGCTACTTTTGAATCTGTTGCTTTCGAGAACAATTTGGATCTATTAAAGTGGTGGTCACAGAGGACCACCATATATCCTATACTAACAATTATTGTCATGGAGATGTTTGCATGTCCCGCCTCCACGGTCTCGGTTGAACATGCCTTTAGCGTATCGGGCCACACTTTGAGTGCGAGACGAGCAAACTTGGCTGCCGAGAATGTCCAAAACCTTATGCTCCTTGAGGATTGGGTCAAAACATCCAAACGTCAACAAAACCTCGATTGCACACACTTTGAGGAAGGTGAACCGGATTTGTATGGCTACAACTCGAACACAACATTCTCCGGTGGCAGTGGCATCAACCTCGACGATTGAAGAAGGTAAGTTGAGGTAAGAGAACTACGTGAGCTTTGATTCCTTAATTCGATTTCAATTAAGGATACGTAGGCAATTTCATTTTAAGTTTGGAATTTCAATTCCAAACTTAGAATGAAACTCAAGCTTATTCAAATTTCCCCCTCCCTTTTATTAAACTTGTTTCAATAGTTACTTAGTTAGATATTTAGATGTTAGATCTTAGACTTGTATTATATAATTCAAGATAGATACATAATTGTAATTGTAATTCAAGATAGACTTTTATTTCTTTTAGATATACATGGCCTTTTGTAATTGTAATATATAAGAACTTTTTTAATAGATTAGAATCATAAATTAGATAGAGTTCTAACTTGTAATAATTTTTCAAGTTATAATGAAAAAGTCTGTTCACTTCAATATTTTATATTCCAAAAATCAATTTCTCATGGTATGGTAATGGACTAATGGTATACTTCAAAACAAACATTAAAAATCATACAAAAACGAGAACACGGAAGATCCGATGGAAGAATAGACGTTGAAATACGAGATCCGATGGAAGAATTGGTGGCGCACGGTCTGGTCGTGCCATGCAACACGACCGTGCGCCGTTATACAGAGAGTCTGCGATGGTGGGGCAGACCGTGCCCGGGTCAACAGGAAACCGCTGGTTAAAACCAGCCGAACCGTCCGGTTTCGGTTGAACCGGCGGTTTGGAACCGAAACCGGAACCGCCCATCACACGGTTCGGTTTCACTTCCACTAATCTGAACCGCCGAACCGACGGTTCAAACCGAAACCGGAACCGTTTAACCGTTTGGGCATCTCTAGATGATAGCTATACAAACCTCAATTTTCTTGATTGATTAAACTTGTGTGGGACATTAATTTCAAAAAATTATCCCAAAACCATCTTTCAAATTTAATAACCTTGTTGACTAAGTCCGTGACTATAATAAAATAATAAAATTCAAATTAATAACTTAATTATATCTCAACAATTGAATTTCAAATTTTCATCTTACTTTCTTTAGTTACTTTCAAATTCATGGATAGCAGTATTATAATATAAATCAAACCGAAGTATCAAATCATATCATGGTATATATGATTTACAGCTTATGAATGAGTAAATTGTTGCAAAACATAAAATGTTTTTTTTTCCATTCCTCTCACTATTTTACTAATCATCCAAATCGATGTATCTTGAATCCATGGATTCAACGTTGTTAAGCAATAAGATTTCCATTTTATTGTCCTCGTTTATATCAATTATTCTCTTTTTTTATTTTGATGACACTTGAATTCTTGTCTTTTCCATTTTACAGCCTTTTCTACATGTTTCATCTTTCCACTTCTGGGGTGTGTCATAATCGTTGTTTTAAATTTGAGACTCAGTATTAATTAGCGGTGTGTGGTTATTAGTTGGCTACACTTGAGTCATTTTTAAAGAAATCTTCATAAATCATTCATGTAATATGTAGTATATAAAGAATTATTAATTTATATTTTATATGGGTCTATAAAAATTATCAAAAATGTATTATCTTATAATTTTAGCGAATTATTAATTTAGCACCCTATCTCTGAGTCGGGACCGGCCAAAAATATTATCTTAGAGAGTTTATTAGATAATTGAGTATTAATTTATAGAGTTTCTACTGTATTTGACAAATCACATATTGAGTTTTATTAATATTACATTATTACACATATTAATTCGGATCAATTTGATCCTCAAAGATTTATTGATTTCTTTATTAGATGATAGCAATACAAACCCCTATTTTATTGATTGATTAAACTTGTGTGGGGACATTAATTTAAGAAAATTATCCCAAAACCATCTAACAAATTTAATAACCTTATTGACTAAGTCCGTGACTATAATAAAATAATAAAATTCAAATTAGTAACTTAATTATATATCAACACTTGAATTTCAAATGTTTTATTTGCTCTTTATTTTTATTTTTTTTCCATCTTTTCATTATATCTTCGTTTATTTTTATTCTTTGTCACATGAGATTGACTATATCAAGTGAACTTTTCATAATTATTTGAGTGTATAATATAATATTATATATTAATAATAAAAATATAGAAATTAAAATGGTAGAATGGAAATATGAAAAAAAATATAATACATCACTAATAAAATTACATTTAGATTTAAAAAAAAAAGGAGGGAAAAGAAGGAAAAAAAAAAACCCTTTTTTTTCTTTTTTCGAAGCAGAGGATTTGTATCCAAATTTTAATTCGTTTATGAGATGAAAATTCTTGTACATGTTAAATAATTTTATTACACATTATTATACTAATTAAAAGCATATGAAATAGAAAAAAAATGTAGTTTTGTTTGTTTTAAATTGCCAAGAGAATAAATTAATATTTATAATTTTCCAAAAACTCAAAACAACTTTTTAATATTTATAAATTTATATATATATATATATATATATATATATATATATATATACGCACACATAAATACACACACCTTCGTTTTGTAAAAAAATAAAGAATTGGTACAAGAAAATATATATGTGTATATATATATATATATATATATATATATATATATATATATATATATATATACACTGAGTGGATTTCTTTCGTTTGGAGTTTTACCAAACATGAATGATATGAATTCAACAACATCAAATTTAAGGAATGGTTTTTTTTCTTTTTCGAAAATGTGTTTTTAATAAACTATAAAACTTATTTAAGAAATTTAGAATTTCTCTTTGTCATATAATTTTAAAAAATAAATAAATTAAGAAACATTTGAAACCATATTAATAAAATAAAAATGAAAGAATGGTTAGAATAATTTACAAGCATTAAATATTTTTCAATATAATATATGAAAGATCATGTATGTCTCTTTACATATGCAACATATAACCAAAACAATTAAATAAAAAATTAATATTCACACTATATTATATTTAATGATAAATTAGACGTTAAGTATTGCCCAAAATCATATATCTATGTCTGCCAATTTAATCAATATTTAAAATTTCTAATTTAATTTACTAAATTTTATATTTCTTAAATCTCGCATATTAGGGGTGTAATCGAACTAGATCGAACTTAATATTAAGAGGCTTTTTTTTTAAAGTTTTATAGACTCTAGCTCTATTCGATCCTTTATAATCATGTTCGACCTTGATTCGGTTTTATTTTATTAACTATACATACAAATACATACGTTAATTCATATATATATTGTGTTGTTTTATTTGTCATTAAAATATTTAATGTAAACAAACAAACTTGATGAGATATATAATTTTTTTTTTCAAAATTCAATTAATCTAATTTATTCGCTAATTAGAAATTTAGAGAGGTATTGAAAAAAAAACATGTAGAGAAATGAAATACATTTTTAAAAAAGAAAAAGACATGTTGCTCAAATTTAAAATGTGAACATTGAAAGTAAAATTGATTAATTGAATTTAATTTAGAAAGTGGAAGAGAAGAAGATGATTGAAGTTATAAATTTTCTTTCCATAAATCTTTAATGAGGAGAGATGAATCATCAATCTTAAATTAATGAAGAAAGATGAATTTTCAATCTTAAATTTTAAAGAAGAGATATATTTGACAAATCACATATTGAGTTTTATTAATATTACATTATTATCCCTATTGATTCGGATCAATTCGATTCTCAAAGATTTATTGATTTCTTCATTAGATGATAGCTATACAAACCTCAATTTTCTTGTTTGATTAAACTTGTGAAGGACATTAATTTCAGAAAATTATCCCAAAACCATCTAACAAATTTAATAACCTTGTTGACTAAGTCCGTGACTATAATAAAATAATAAAATTCAAATTAGTAATTTAATTATATCTCAACACTTGAATTTCAAATGTTTTATTTGCTCTTTAGTTTTTTTTTTTTTTCCATCTTTTCATTATATCTTCGTTTATTTTTATTCTTTGTCACATGAGATTCACTATATCAAGTGAAGTTTTCATAATTATCTGAGTGTATAATATAATATTATATATTAATAATAAAAATATAGAAATTAAAATGGTAGAATGGAAATATGAAAAAAATATAATACATCAATAATAAAATTACATTTTGATTTAAAATAAAAAAAAGGAGGGAAAGGAAGGGAAAAAAATATCCTTTTTTCTATCCAAGCAGAGGATTTGTAACCAAATTTTAATTTGTTTATGAGATGAAAATTCTTGTACATGTTAAATAATTTTATTACACATTATTATACTAATTAAAAGCACAAGAAATAGAAAAAATATGTATTTTTGTTTGTTTTAAATTGCCAAGAGAATAAATTAATATTTATAATTTTCCAAAAATTCAAAACAACATTTTAATATTTATAAATTAATATATATATACACTCACACATAAATACACACCTTCGTTTTGTAAAAAAATAAAGAATTTGTACAAGAAAGAATATATATATATATATATATATATATATATATATATATATATATATATATATATATATTGAGTGGATTTATTTTGTTCGGAGTTTTACCAAACATGAATGATATGAATTCCACAACATCAAATTTAAGGAATGGTTTTTTTTTTCTTGATCGAAAATGTGTTTTTAATAAACTATAAAGCTTATTTGAGAAATTTAGATCTTCTCTTTATCGTATAATTCAAAATTATAAATAAATTAAGAACCATTTGAAACTACATTATTAAAATAAAAATGAAAGAATGGTTAGAATAATTTACTAGCATAACATATTTTTCAATATAATATATGAAAGATCATGTATGTCTCGTTACATATGCAACATATAACCAAAACAATTAAATAAAAAATTAATGTTCACAATATATTATATTTAATGATAAATTATATGTTAAGTATTGCCCAAAATCATATATCTATGTCTGCCAATTTAAGCAATATTTAAAATTTCTAATTTAATTTACTAAATTTTATATTTCTTAAATCTCGCATATTAGGCGTGTAATCGAACTAGATCGAACTTAATATTAAGAGGCTTTTTTTTTTTTAAGTTTTATTGTCTCCAGCTCTATTCGATCCTTTATAATCATGTTTGACCTTGATTCAATTTTATTTTATTAACTATACATACAAATACATACGTTAATTCATATATATATATTGTGTTGTTTTATTTACCATTAAAATATTTAATGTAAACAAACAAACTTGATGAGATATATAATTTTTTTTAAATTCAATTAATCTAATTTATTCGCTAATTAGAAATTTAGAGAAGTATTTAAAAAAATGTAGAGAAATGAAATACATGTTTAAAGAATAAAAATACATGTTGTTCAAATTTAAATTGTCAACATTGAAAGTAAAATTAAGTAAAGTGAATTTAATTTACAAAGTGGAAGAAAAGAAGATGATTCAAATTATAAATTTTCTTTCAATAAATCTTTAATGAGATGAATCTTCAATCTTAAATTAATGAAGAAAGATGAATCTTCAATTTTAAATTTTAAAGAAGAGATATATTTGACAAATCACATATTGAGTTTTATTAATATTACATTATTATCCCTATTGATTCAGATCAATTTGATTCTCAAAGATTTATTGATTTCTTTATTAGATCATAGCTATACAAACCTCAATTTTCTTAATTGATTAAACTTGTGTGGGACATTAATTTCAAAAAATTATCCCAAAACCATCTTTCAAATTTAATAACCTTGTTGACTAAGTCCGTGACTATAATAAAATAATAAAATTTAAATTAATAACTTAATTATATCTCAACACTTGAATTTCAAATTTTCATCATACTTTCTTCAATTACTTTCAAATTCATGGATAGCAGTATTATAATATAAATCAAACCGAAGTATCTAATCATATCATAGTATATATGATTTACAACTTATGAATGAGTAAATTGTTGCAAAACATAAATTGTTATTTTCCATTCCTCTCACTATTTTACTAATCATCCAAATCGATGTATCTTGAATCCATGGTTTCAACGTTGTTAAGCAATAAGATTTCCATTTATATCAATTATTCTCTTTTTTTTATTTTGATGACACTTGAATTCTTGTCTTTTCCATTTTACGGCCTTTTCTACATGTTTCATCTTTCCACTTCTGGGGTGTGTCATAATCGTTGTTTGAAATTTGAGACTCAGTATTAATTAGCGGTGTGTGGTTATTAGTTGGCTACACTTGAGTCATTTTTAAAGAAACCTTCATTAATTATTCATGTAATATAATATGTAGTATATAAGGAATTATTAATTTATATTTTATATGGGGTCTATAAAAATTATAAAAAATTCTTTTAATGTCCAAGTTTGCAATTAATAGGTGCACGTATTTGCACTATTAAACGAAAATAAGCCTCATATAGGTTTGAGGCAAGTTTTCATTTAATAGTTCAAATTGATCGTTTAATAGTATGCATTTCCAAACTTTCGTTTAATACCCTCTAGATAATCGAGTATTAATTTATAGAGTTTCTACTGTATTTGACAAATTTCATATTGAGTTTTATTAATATTACATTATTACACCTATTAATTCGGATCAATTTGATCCTCAAAGATTTATTGATTTCTTTATTAGATGATAGCAATACAAACCCCTATTTTATTGATTGATTAAACTTGTGTGGGGACATTAATTTAAGAAGAGTTGGTCTTGTGTGTACTTGGTGTACATGCAATTCGGGTCGACCCGGGTTTTGACCCGGATCCGCGTGTTTTTGAATTTTCCTTTTTTTTTTTTTTTTTTTTTTGCTGCAGGTTGTGATCTTTATGTTGTAAATGTATGACCTTTATGTACAACTATCATGACCTTTAGAAACTGTAACTTAGAAAAAAAATGAAGATTTTCAATATAATTTGAACTTTACACCTTTATGTGATATCAATGCGACCTTTATGTTATATTATGTCACTTTTATGTACAAATATTCGGACCTTTATATAATATATAAAGATGCATAAAGGTCAGAATATCTGTACATAAAGGTGACATAATATAACATAAAAGGTCACATTAATATCACATAAAGGTACATAGTGCAAATTGTGTTAAAAATCTTCATTTTTTTCCTAAGTTACAGTGCATAAAGGTAGAGACAGTTGTACATAAAGGTCACACATTTATAACGTAAAGGTCATATATTTATAACATAAAGGTCAAGACAAAAATCTAGAAAAAAAAAATAAAAAAATAAAAACTCGCGGATCCGGGTCGGATCGACCCGAATTGCATGGATCTTAGATCCGTGCACCTGGTGCAGTGTTTGCCATTTAAGAAAATTATCCCAAAACCATCTAACAAATTTAATAACCTTGTTGACTAAGTCCGTGACTATAATAAAATAATAAAATTCAAATTGGCAACTTAATTATTTCTCAACACTTGAATTTCAAATGTTTTATGCTTTTTTTTTTTTTCCATCTTTTCATTATATCTTGGTTTTTTTTTATTCTTTGTCACATGAGATTCACTATATCAAGTGAACTTTTCATAATTATCTGAGTGTATAATATAATATTATATATTAATAATAAAAATATAGAAATTAAAATGGTAGAATGGAAATATGAAAAAATATAATACATCAATAATAAAATTACATTTAGATTTTAAAAAAAAAGGAGGGAAAGGAAGGCAAAAAAAAAACTTTTATTTTTATTTTTATCCAAGCAAAGGATTTGTATCCAAATTTTAATTTGTTTAGGATATGAAAATTCTTGTACATGTTAAATAATTTTATTACAAATTATTATACAAATTAAAAGCACAAGAAATAGAAAAAATATGTAATTTTGTTTGTTTTAAATTTCCAAGAGAATAAATTAATATTTATAATTTTCCAAAAACTCAAAACAACTTTTTAGTATTTATAAATTAATATATATATAGACACACATAAATACACACCTTCGTTTTGTAAAAAAATAAATAATTTGTACAAGAAAGAATATATATATATATATATATATATATATATATATATATATATATATATATATATTTAGAGTGGATTTATTTTGTTTTGAGTTTTACCAAACAATAATGATATGAATTCAACAACATCAAATTTATTAGATGATAGTAGAGATGTCCAAACGATTAAACGGTTCCGGTTTCGGTTCGAACCGCCGGTTCGGCGGTTCCGAATTGGTGGAACCGAAACCGAACCGTGTGATGGGCGGTTCCGGTTTCGGTTCAAAACCGCCGGTTCAACCGAAACCGGACGGTTCGGCCGGTTTGAACCGGCGGTTTCTTGTTGACTCGGGTACGGTCGTGCTGTAGGGCACGGTCGTGCCCCACCATCGCAGACTAGTCTCTGTATAATGGCGCACGGTCGTGCTGTGGGGCACGATCGTGTCCCACCATCGCAGACTCTTTGTATAATGGCGCACAATCGTGCTGCATGGCACGACCAGACCGTAAGTACACTTTTTTAAGATTATAAAGAAAACTATAATGACGTTTTTAAAAAAGTGTACTTACGGTATAAATTTTACTAACACTTAAAAAAAATATGTCAGCATTTTCATAAATTTAGAGACGTTTTTTTTTAAAGCGTCCTTATTTTAATACAATTGTTAACACTTTCTTGAAAGTGTCGCAATGAGGAAAAACTGTAATGACGTTTTTTCTGCTTGTATTATTAAAGCAATAACATTAAGTTTAATGTGTCACTAAATTGACGACACTTTATATTTTGGGTTTATAACTAGATAATATTTTGGTCTCGACACATTTTCACAATGCTATATTAATTAATTGTGTCGTTAACAAAATGACGCTTAACAAACAACGTCGCAACTCCTTTCAGAAGTGTTGTCAAAAAATTTAACTATCACACTATTTTAAAGTTTTGTGATGCTTGCTAACACTTTTACTGTTTGTGTTGTCAACAATGCGATGCTTAACAAAAAGTGTCACAAGTAGTGTTGTTGAAAATTTTAATCATCACGTTATTTATAAATGTTGCGATACTTGCAAACATTTTTATTGTTTGTGTTGTTAACAAAATAACACTTAATAAAAAGTGTAACAACTCTATCCAAAAATGTTGTTGTTGTTGATATATATATATATATATATATATATATATATATAAAATTGCATTGTAGTAAATGATTAAAAAGAGAGAAAATTTTAAAAAAATCAATATAAAATTATTTGAAAGAAAAGTAGTAAAATTATTATTATTATTATTATTATTATTATTATTATTATTATTATTATTTTAAGGAAGTTGTAAAATAATATTAACACAATAACAAAGTAAATAATAATAAATAACCCATTCCATTGACCTTCCACATATTATAATTCACACTCAACTTAATTACAGTAGCATTCAATGACAAGGACGGAATTATTCTTAATTATAGGAATTTGTTGGAAGTGTTACTAATTTTATGACTTCAACTCTTAAATTGTGTCACAAAATTAATAACGCTATTTGATCTAAACATTGCTAATTGAACTACACATATTTTCTACCATGTTGCAAATTTAACAACGCATATTTTCAAAATGTGTGGCTATTTTTTGTGACACTAATGATTAGTGTTGGCATATTAATACAAAAAATACTATAAATCTTTTAAAATAGTGTCGCCATTTTTAATGTTAGTGACGTAATTATTAAAAGCGTCACTAAATAAAGTTTACCCACACATGACTTGTGCGTTAAAAAAAATTTGTAACGACAAATTTAACAACACAACTCGCGACACTTTTACAAGTGTGGGTAATTTACTTTATGACACTAATTAGAGTCGTTAACTAAACACTCTTTTTGTTGTAGTATGTCATGGGTTCCCACCATTTTTAAGTTTAATTTTTATTGCTCAAATCTAGAATAACCCTCAAATTTCTTTTTAATCGAATTTAAAAAAAATTAAAAGTGAAAATTTCACAAATAAATTTCAAGTTACTTTAAAACACTTGTTCAAAAACAAATGTCAATTTCTTTTGTTAATAATTAGTTTGAAAAGTTTGATTAATCCGTTTCAATTGATTCAAATTTATTCCTTTTTTTAATATTTTTTCTGATTTTTTTTAAATTAAACAAATTTTAAATATGTAAAATAATTTCTGTTATTGAAAGTCTAGTTTGTTATTTTAATTAATCTAGTTAACGTTCCCATATTATTTAATGATATTTATTAATATTAAATTTAAAGTCATTTGTTAGTCATATTAATAGTTTTTTTTTTTTGATAAATAAAATAGCTATTATATTTTTTGGAAAAATAAATAGCTATCGTATTTTTAAAATTTTATTTATTGTAGACTTTATTTGTAAAAAATGGAAATTTAACATGAGAAAATTGTAGGCTTGACAAATGTCTTTAGATTATATACCTCCATCCTAAAATATGTATCTATTTTAGTATTTTGCACATAAATTAAAGAAACTACAATAGAATTTAGTTCACTATAGATAAATTTTAAATAATAAATTTGTATCTTATTTAATTTAAAAGAAGTAAACAAAGACGGTTTTGAAAGAACATGAACAAATAATAATTATGAAAATCTTTTAAATTTTTAATTTATTGAATTAAACCATCATAAAATGAGAAGATTAAAACTGATCCTCAACTTGTATTCTCCAACACCCACGGAGACGATCACAAAGCATACTAGATTAAACTTTTACAAGGCAAAAGAAAGCTCAAACACTAAAGACAAAGGCAAACTATTACAAAAAAAATCAACAAACAAAAAAACCCACAAAAACCTCATGTAGTTGAAAACCCCGAGTATCTACAGTAATAAAACCTCTCAACCCCTTACATATGATATGTCCAAAGAACTAAAATGCATTTCTCCCCCGTTTTGAATGGCAAATTTTGTCAGATGATCAGTTGCCTTGCTACCTTTTCTATGTATGTTAGAAATATACAAATTAATTAAGTGGTTTTTAAAAATAAAATGCTTTATAATTAGGGGTGGAGCTAGATTAAAAATATTGAGGGGATTAATTGATTTTGTGGATTAGATTACTATACAATTAGTATTTTTAACACCAAAAATCAAACAAAAAAAATCGCAAATATATAAAGATAATTACCATAAACCTCCAAAAGATTTTGCCCCTATTTACAGTCAAATTTTTGATATCTCCAATATTACAGATGATTTTATTACAAAGAACGTCAGTTTCAACCCAAATACGTGCCAAACCTAATTTTTTATGATAGAGTGACTCTCTTGTGTTTTGGGGACACGGATTTTTGGATCTGTGTCCCCAACCCGCCCCAGCGACCCGCGTACTTTTTTTTTCCTCAGCTGTGAGCGTTCTCCCTTAGGTGTTTTTTTTTTGAGGTATTATAAATTTATCCTATAGGTATTACAAACATGAACTAAATGTATTACATGATTACATGCTTTATGTGATACCCGAAGAGTATATGTGTGATATTTGAAGAGCAAATGTGTGATACCTAAACATAATACATTATATAGGCTATGTGATACCTGAAGAGTATATGTGTTATACTTTTAGAGCAAATGTTTGATACCTGTCAGGTGCGCGCGGCGTGGGCGCGCGGTTTTTGAGGTATTACAGATTTGTCCTATAGATATTAAAAACATGAACTAAATGAATGTGATACCTGAAGAGTATATGTGTGATACCTTTAAAGCAAATGTGTGATACATGTCTGGTGCGCGCGGCGTGAGCGCACGGTAGGGTCGCGTGAGGGCGTGTGGGAGTGACGTGCCAAGACGGGTTGGGGACATGGATCTAAGATCCGTGTAACGTCTAGGATGAAACGATGCATAATTGGCTAATTAAATAATTTAACCCCTAATTATGTGATTTAATTATGTGCGTTTCATATTAATCGGAATAATGCATGATTTAATTAATTGTATGTATGATTAAATTATCGAAAACATAATTAAATTGAAGAGCCTATGTTTATATTTATCGAGAGCATAATTGAATCAAAAACATGGATTATGATGTGATTAGAGAGGTTCGTAATCAAAAAACAAAATGATAGAAACGAGAATCGAGCCAATCGGAGGCCCGAGGCCCAATCTAGGCCTAAAACAAGGTATGAGGTGGTATGATATACACATGGTTTGGAAGGATTTTACCACTTGCTAAAAATTACACCAAGGTAAGAAAAAATGCTTCTCTCCCTCTCTGGTTTTCCGACGCGGCTGGCCGGAGCGCCACTGTGCCGCCGTTGGCACCACCATTTTCTCCCTCGTTTTCGCTCAAAGTTATGTCAAAATGAAGCCCTTGCCGAGTCCATCATGAATCCGGGCTCGGATCACCCAGCCGCCGCTGCCGGAAATCGATCAGCAAAGGTGTGGCCATTCTCTCTCCTCCTCCCGTTTTCTCTCTCTTCGTATCTTCTTCCCTCTTTCTCCGATTTGATCGATTTATACGTCAAATCAAAGCTCTCGCCGAGCCCATCACGGATCCGGGCTCGAATTTTCGATCAGCCGCTTTCTCCACCGACAATGGCCGGTCAAAATCTCAGTTTCTCTTTCTCTCCTCTCTCACTGCTCTCTCTCTCTCCCTGATTCTCTCTCTCACCGATCTCTTGCCGCTGCCGCTTTCGCTGCGTGGTTGTTGTCGAGGTGTGTGTGGTTGGGGTGGTGCCTTGTTGCGCCGCCGTCAGAGTCGCCGCGGCCGGTTGTATGCCGCCACGGCAGTGTGGCTGTGTTGTGTGTGTTGTGTGTATGAGGCGTGCCAGCCATTGTGTGTGGGTGGTCGTGTGTTCGCCGGCGACGTGGTGTCGCCGATGAGGGTTTGCAGGCGGCGGGAGACGACGAGAAGGGGGTTTGGGGGGAGCAGGGACTTGGTTCAAAAATTTGGATAGTTTAGGGACTTGGGTGCAAACCCTAGATTTTTGGTATATTTACGATTTGGTCCCTGGACTTCTTCAAAATTTCATTTTAGCCCTCGAACTTTTAAAAATTATATTTTGACCCCCAAAAGTTTTCAAACCTTTGACTTTAACCCCAAAAACTTTCAAAAATTGCATTTTGACCCCTGAAGTTTTCAAAATATCAAAGTGACCCCAAAACTCTTCTGTTTTTACAAAAAACCCCTAGTCAAAGTCAACCTTTTTACCAGAGTTTACAAAACTGCCTCTGCACCTTAAAACGCACCTTTTAAGCTCGTTTCTCATCCGTTTTAGCTCATTCTCACGCCAATCGAACCCTTATCGATCCTTCTACATTTTATGATCATGTTTTAAGTCTTTCTTTCATTTTACCTTCCCTCAATGCTCCTTGTTCCGAGAGAATTCTTTTAATAATACGTAATTAACATAACAAGAAACTAATAAACATCATTTGCATGTGTAGGCTACCGCATTTAGGATCGATCGTTAGCTTAACACTCTCTTTACACGAGGAAAACACCATCGAACAAGGTGGGGTAACTTCTAAAGCCTAATAACTTTACGTTTCTGTATTTAACGCACAATAATAATGAACGAATGCATGCATGTGAGCTTATTGTTAAATGAATTGTTGAACCCTACGTGCTGTGTTTAAATGTTGTGATCATTATGTTCATTCACGCATTATGAAAATATTATGAAGGGACGAAAGTCCGCAATTATGTTATGAAGGGACAATAGTCCATATTCATGCTGAAGAGATAGTAAGTTTACATTCAAGCTACGGAGGGACCAGTGGTCCGTAAAGTAAGTCGGGGAGTACCCGCACCTAGGGTTACTGAGGAGAACCTGCGCCTTCTGCAGACAAAAGTTATAATGTTAGGTGCACCTTACGTGTCGTGCATTTTATGTGTTGTGCTTACTTGTTGTGCTTATACATGTTTAATTCGTTTAACTCTTGATATATCTTAAATATGGAAATTAATCCCACGAGTCTATTCAAACGCACTCACCCCCACGTGTATTCACGCTACAGGTAACAATAGAAGTAGGGAAGCGTAGCGAGAGGGGTGCCTTATCAGTCGTGTTGTGTTCCTTTTGTTCCCTTTCTCTTTAAACAACGTTTTGTACCATTCGTAAAGATAAACTATTTTTTCTTTGATATGGATCCTGATGATTTTCTGCTATTTTATTTTTAATGTTTTCTTCTTGCTTGTCACCGATGGTTTTGAATGTGTAAAGAACGTATTTTTAAACTGTTTTACCGAAGTTCCCGTTTTTAGATATTGTGTTAAATCTTGATTCATCTTAAATCTTTACTCGTTTTGCTTCACCTATAGGTTTTAAAAAGGTATGTTTCTTTCCTTCTCTTCCTGCACGCCCATAAGAGAACTCTGATATTTTTTTTTTAAGTAAGAAATCTGGGCGTGACAATCCGTATCCCCGGGATATATAAGTTTTTGCATTTATGATAATACTTATTTGAAAAAATATAAAACCCAAATACGTGCCAAACCTAACTTTTTATGTTAGTACTTATTTGAAATAAAAAAAAAAAAATTGACCATAACGCTATCTCTTTAATTTGGACGGAGGGAGTCTATATGTGCACATATATAATAAAGCATGTATGAACACGTGTTAGAGTAATGCTAAATGGATTAATTTAATCCGGATCAATTGCATTTAATACCGTTTACATTATTATAAAAAAAATTGTTATATCCTTTTGTATTTTTTTACTGATAAATCTCTCTGGATTAAATTGATCCGGATCAATTGGGGTAAATTTGTAATATTAATAAAATTACACAAGTTTAATCAATCAATAAAATAGGGGTTTGTATTGCTATCATCTAATAAAGAGATCAATAAATCTTTGACGATTAAATTGATCCGAATCAATAGGGGTAATAATGTAATATTAATAAAATTCAATATGTGATTTGTCAAATATATCTCTTCTTTAAAATTTAAGATTCAAAATTCACCTTTCTTCATTAATTTAAGATTGAAGATTCATCTCTCCTCATTAAAGATTTATGGAAAGAAAAATT
The DNA here is from genome assembly GCA_946896805.1 of Scutellaria galericulata. NCBI lineage: Eukaryota > Viridiplantae > Streptophyta > Magnoliopsida > Lamiales > Lamiaceae > Scutellaria > Scutellaria galericulata. Next base: position 1,726,947 of record OX335797.1, on the reverse strand, counting down.
ATAACTTGAATCATCTTCTTTTCTTCCACTTTATAAATTAAATTCACTTTACTTAATTTTACTTTCAATGTTCACAATTTATAAATCTTTTTTTTTTTTAAGAGATACCGAGGATGATGATGATGATTATTATTATTATTATTGTCGTCGTCAATATATTTTAAAAAACAATACTGCATAATTTTTGAAGTACTTAACGAATTTTGGGTATGTCTGGTCTTTCGAACTTCTCCATTATCATCCTATGTTTAAAGAAAAGATCTAATAATGATAAGAATTTTTACTATATTATTATGAACTAATGATGATTAGATTTTAATAGTGCTTGAAATGAATTTGTTGTTATAATTGAGAAAATTTGGTAAAAAATTGTATATAATAGGAGATACGGGCAACCATGATTTCTTTGTAATTAATCTTAATCTCTCACAAAGTTATTGTTCAATGAATTTATCAATTTTTATGTTTATTACTAATTATCTGATTTTGGTGGAAGAAGATTAATCTTTGATACAATTCATCACAATCTCAACCTAAATTCTTAACCAGTTTAATTTCAATCTACTAGTAACTTGATATCTTTTTTTTTTTTTTTTTTTTTTGGGGAAGAATGTAGTATCATTTTGATGAATAATTAAGAACCATAAATAAAGAATCGTTCAACAATCTATTACACATTCATCCATCAATACGACATATAATGCTTTTAAAATTGCAATATACATCATATAAAACAACGATATTATACATTCAGTAACAAAATTGTGTACACTAAGTGCGTTGAACCAGACAATTACAAAGAATTAGATCCAATTGAATAAACACAAAACAAAGAATTAATCTCCAATTGATCAACACAAAATTTTATATAAGAAAGATTTCACAAATTTAATTCATGCAGTAATATTGAGTCATTTAAGAAAAAAAAGTGAATATTAATTTCACAAAAACTCATGTGAGACGGTCTCACGAATAATTCCCATGAGACGGAGCCCCATCACCCACAAAAAATGGGTTGACCCGTCTCACGCAATACTATAAAAATCTATGAGACGGTCTCACAAGAGACTCACTCTATTAATTTTTTAAGATACTTTTGGGATAGATATTGAGATTGTTAGGTAACATATAACAAATTGATTAGTCTTCAAAGATTTAGGCTTATCCTGAGAGCACAATATTGAATACGTGATTTATTTGTATCAGATGATTAGCTACATCATTGGAATTAAGAGATTTAAATCTTTTTATTACGTAGAATCAATTAACTATCTATCTTTGTAAATTATATATTTTTCTTTTTTAATTTTATTACTGAAATTTTACTTTTAAATTATTTTTTTACTTTTCCGAAATTGTTATAATTACAGAGAAAAGAGGTACAGTACAATATATATACCCCTGAGTCCTGACATTTTGGGAGACTGGTAAGTGGTAATGCTCCAGTACGTAGTACGATTCTATGGTCTTATCCAATAATATAAAATTTAAAAATTATGAAATTTATTATTTATTTTTCAAAAAGACAATATTAATTGGTAGAGTAATTCGAGTGCTATCCACAATTTGTTCCAACATTGACATATTGTACGTCTTTACAATTTTTTTTTTTTAAACCAAGTCTTACTAGTTGTAAGGAAACTAGAATACAAGTGTTACCTATGTAGTTTTATAAATTGGATAAATGAATGTTTTAAATTTGTTTTTTCGACTTATGTATAGATATTTATCATTTATATAGAATTGTTTAAGACTAACATCAATCGATGCTTATAATATATATTATATACCAATAACAAATTTTAAACATTTCTTCAAGAAAAAAAATGTTAAACATTAACATAAACAAAACAAAAAAAGTAAATATTCTTGCATGCGATTGTTACATGAGGTTGCACGGGTCGGGTCTCTCTTTTCTTTTTCTTATTTAATATAGTTTTTGCCAATTTGTTACATTTTTGGAAGCAATGAGCATTTATTAACAAATATATTAAATGTGAACTATACACACACACACACACACACATATATATATATATATATATATATATATATATATATATATATATATATATATATTCTGATTTGGAAAGAGTGAAGAAGTGTGTTTGCATGTTATTAATTGGCAATATATATTAGCTTCCCATTCCGACTCAAACATGAAACATTGTGGTTAATTAATATCTCAAATCCCAGAAATGATTTCTTGAGAAAATTAAGCTCAATGTAAGCAATTAACAAACCATCTTTTCTTCCTACAACTTCTTCTCAATACCATCTTCTCCATCTTGTTTTTTCACTTATATACTTAATATTTATTTTCTCAAAATTAAGCTTGCAAATGGAAAGAGAAACCAACACTAAGTTCATAAACAGAAGAGGAGGAATATATCCTCATTTAAATTTCAAGTTTCACCCCTAGCCTACCTCTTTCTTTCTAAATGTGTCTAGGTAGCAATAATTTATTTAATATTAGCTTATGTCATTAATTTAACTAATCTAATATTTGGGAAGTCAAACATATTAATTAAATATTATATTGTCTACAAGTCATATATTATTGTCTAAAAGTCAATATATGAAGATCATGAAACTGTGCACATTATAGTCAGAAGATAAGATCTCGGATGAAAAGTTTTATGTTGTGCAACATTTTACTGATCTATGCAATCATAGAAACTACTGCAAGGACACACACACACACACACACACACATATATATATATATATATATATATAATTTCACTCTATCTTTAGACAACAATACTTTATTGTTACTGTTGGGCGAAATCTGGAAAATGTCGGCAACACTGACGGCAACAACTGAAACTGGCAGATTCTGGAACAAGTGAAATGTTGTCGGAAATGTTGGCAACAACGTCGGCAACACCTGGAACTGAAATCTGGAACAACCTATGGGAATTAGTGGATCTTCCTCCGGAGAGTAAACCACTAGGATACAAGTGGATATTCAAAAGGAAAATGAAGGCAGATGATACTATCGATAAGTACAAGACAAAAGGATTTCAACAGAAACAAGGCCTTGATTACTTCGATACATATTCTCCAGTAACAAGAATATCCTCCATTAGAATGGTCTTAGCCATTGCAGCTTTAAGGAATCTTGAAGTTCTTCAAATGGATGTCAAGACTGCATTCTTAAATGGAGACTTAGAAGAGGAGATTTATATGGAACAACCTGAAGGTTTCATAGCTCCTGGAAATGAAAATAAAGTGTGCAAGTTGGTAAAGTCGGTATACAGCTTAAAACAAGCACCAAAACAATGGCATGAAAAGTTTGATCATGCCATGTTGAGTAGTGGATTCAAAATCAATGAATGCGATAAGTGTGTTTATGTGAAGAACACTGAAAATGGCTATGTCATTCTATGTCTTTACGTAGATGACATGCTCATCGTTGGAAGCAACGATAAGATGATCAAGTCCACTAAAGATATGTTGAATGCGAAATTTGACATGAAAGATATGGGTTTGGCCGACGTGATCCTTGGAATTAAAATCCATTGATCGTCTGAGGGACTTGTGTTAAGTCAAACACATTATGTTGAGAAAATTCTTGAAAAATTTAATAAGGATGATTCAACATATGCCAGGACCTCGATAGATCCTAGCCAACATTTATCGAAAAATCGAGGAGACGGTGTGTATCAAGTTGAATACTCTCGAATAATTGGAAGTCTGATGTACTTGATGAGTTGTACACGACCTGACATTGCTTACGCTGTCAGCAGACTTAGTAGATATACGAGCAATCCGGGTGCTGAGCACTGGAAAGCTATCGTGAGAGTACTAAGGTACTTAAGGTACACTCGTGAGTATGGTCTGCACTATTCCAATTATCCAGCTGTAGTTGAAGGATACAGTGATGCGAACTGGATATCGGATATGAAGGACTCTAAGTCCACTAGTGGGTATGTGTTCACACTAGGAGGTGCAGCCGTTTCGTGGAAATCTTCTAAACAAACGGTAATTGCTAGATCCACTATGGAATCTGAGTTTATAACTCTAGATAAGTGTGGAGAAGAAGCGGAATGGCTTCGTCACTTTGTAGAAGATATTCCAATGTGGCCTAAACCTGTGCCCGCAATTAATATACATTGCGATAGCCAATCGGCTATTGGGAGAGCACAAAGCCACATGTATAATGGTAAGTCTAGACACATTCATCGAAGACATAATACCATTAGACAACTACTCTCTACTGGAGTCATCTCGATTGATTACATAAAATTGAAAGATAATTTGGCGGATCCATTAACCAAAGGGTTAAGTAGAGACTTAGTTGCAAGTTCGTCGAGAGGGATGGGGCTAAAGCCTTTTGGAGAAAAGAGTTGAGACGAAGGAAAACCCAACCTAGTTGACTGGAGATCCCAAGATCTAGGTTCAAAGGGACAACCGACTCGTTAAAACTCTAGAATATCACTGTGGGGGATATTTTTATGTCTCTCGTAGCCTATCCTTAGAAGATAAACAGTGGTGACGTTGGAGATTAGGGTAAGCTTAAGGCTTTTAATGATTCGATGAAGAATCACCTATGTGAGAAAGAAGTGGGGCCGCTTCAAAGGGAGTCGTTAAAAGGCTCGACTCTTAGCAATTCTCGCAGAACCAGGATGATGTTCATGGCCAAAACGAACATAACCATGAGAACTGGATAATGTTAGGAAGAGTCATGTGTGAGGCACATCATCGTTAACACCTATGGCCGATTAGTTCAAGGACATCGCGTCTACTAATTAGCTAATAAAGTAAATGCGTTTTCACAAGGGAAGGTTCAAAGGGTAACACCTACCTATCCTATGCAAGACTCAACTGTCGATCGGTATCTTTTTTCTATTTGTATCAATTTTCATTCATGTGGGGGATTATTGGAAATTTTGGATTAAATTCCAGAAATTTTGCCTTGCTTTGGGCATTAATTGTACATGGGTCCCGAACCCGATTGTGGCGAAATAAAGTTGGAATGTGTTCACCTCCGTGAGAGGTTCGTGGCGAGATGTTGTACGTCCAAAACGGATAAAAGGTGAATGCGAAATTGAATCTCAAAGTTGCATGTTTGGATCCTTGCTTAGGCTTGGAAATTGGAGTGTGGGTTGTTGTCCCACATTGGAAAACCAACACAAAATTTTCCACTATATATAGTTTTTCACTATAGTGTGGGATAAGTAATGTTGGCAAAAGGCTCTCTCTCGCGGAGGGGGTGCAAATTGAACTTCGGACCATGGAACTCGTGTGCACACGCGACCTGCATACACGAATGTTGGTCTGATAAGTGGCGGCCTCGCCCGGTTCATTTTGCCACGTTTTTGCACCCTTGACCTTTCATTACCTTTCATTTTCCAACATGTGACATGCCTTTTAACCTTCCAACTTCTTGCATCAATTGCAAGCAATGAATTTTGCAGTTTTAAAACTGCTTTGAAAGGCCTATAAAAGGAGCCTCCCTCCACATGATCTCCACTAAGCTCAACTCTAGCATTTTGCTCCCTCTATTCGATACCAATCGAGCACTCTTCCAGTTCGCCAAGACAGCAAGTTTGGTTCATTTTGCCACGTTTTTGCACCCTTGACCTTTCATTACCTTTCATTTTCCAACATGTGACATGCCTTTTAACCTTCCAACTTCTTGCATCAATTGCAAGCAATGAATTTTGCAGTTTTAAAACTGCTTTGAAAGGCCTATAAAAGGAGCCTCCCTCCACATGATCTCCACTAAGCTCAACTCTAGCATTTTGCTCCCTCTATTCGATACCAATCGAGCACTCTTCCAGTTCGCCAAGACAGCAAGTTTGGTGCTTAACTTGGCTGTGGTTTTTAACCGTTGTATCCTGGGAAACAGACGTCCTTAGAGTACTCAAGCACCAAGAGAGTCGGATGAATCTGTTTTAAGGAAACCGTGTGTGCACGGGCCTCGGTCATACGTTGTTCCAGATTCCAGTTCCAGGTGTTGCCGACGTTGTTGCCAACATTTCCAACAACATTTCACTTGTTCCAGAATTTGCCAGTTTCAGTTGTTGCCGTCAGTGTTGCCGACATTTTCCAGATTTTGCCCAACAGTTACTATTATTGGAAATATGTATTCTATTTGTAACGGATATAAACCGGCCTAAAATCATTTGAAAAATAAGAATACTATTTTTACTGTTCCCATGCTAATTTTGTGATGTTGGAATGGATAAAACCACTTCACCTAATCATAGTGGTGCCGGGGCATTTTTGTTTGCACTAGGCTTGGCCCCGGTCATATCCTCGATGAATATATATAGAAACTGTTAAATGTTTGGTTGCTCGGTGACTGATGCTAAATATGCTGCATATTCTCATGCTATGGAGTCAAATGTTTTATTTGCTCTTTATTTATTTTTTTCCATCTTTTCATTACATCTTCATTTTTTTTATTCTTTATCACATGAGATTCACTATATCAAGTGAACTTTTCATAATTATCTGATTGTATAATATAATATTATATATTAATAATAAAAATATAGAAATTAAAATGGTAGAATGGAAATATGAAAAACTATAATACATCAATAATAAAATTACATTTAGATTTTAAAAAAAAAAAAAGGAGGGAAAGGAAGGAAAAAAATAACCCTTTTTTTTATCCAAGCAAAGGATTTGTATCCAGATTTTAATTTGTTTATGAGATGAAAATTCTTGTACATGTTAAATAATTTTATTACACATTATTATACTAATTAAAAGCACAAGAAATAGAAAAAATATGTAATTTTGTTTGTTTTAAATTGCCAAGAGAATACATTAATATTTATAATTTTCCAAAAAACTCAAAACAACTTTTTAATATTTATAAATTAATATATATATACACACACATAAATACACACCTTCGTTTTATAAAAAAATAAAGAATTTGTACAAGAAAGAATATATATATATATATATATATATATATATATATATATATATATATCTTTTGTTTGGAGTTTTACCAAACATGAATGATATGAATTCAACAACATCAAATTTAAGGAATGGTTTTTTTTCTTTTTCGAAAATGTGTTTTTAATAAACTATAAAACTTATTTAAGAAATTTAGATTTTCTCTTTATCATATAATTTTAAAGAATAAATAAATTAAAAAAACATTTGAAACTATATTAATAAAATAAAAATGAAAGAATGGTTAGAATAATTTACAAGCATAACATATTTTTCAATATAATATATGAAAGATCATGTATGTCTCTTTACATATGCAACATATAACCAAAACAATTAAATAAAAAATTAATATTCACACTATATTATATTTAATGATAAATTAGACGTTAAATATTGCCCAAAATCATATATCTGTATGCCAATTTCACTTATTTAAGCAATATTTAAATTTTCTAATTTAATTTACTAAATTTTATATTTCTTAAATCTCGCATATTAGGGGTGTAATCGAACTAGATCGAACTGAATATTAAGAGGCTCTTTTTTTTTTGAAGTTTTATAGATTCCAGCTCGATTCGATCCTTTATAATCAAGTTCGACCTTGATTCGGTTTTATTTTATTAACTATACATACAAATACATACGTTAATTCATATATATATATATATAATGTGTTGTTTTATTTGTCATTAAAATATTTAATGTAAACAAACAAACTTGATGAGATATATAATATTTTTTTCAAAATTCAATTAATCTAATTTATTCGCTAATTAGAAATTTAGAGAGGTATTGGAAAAAAAAATGTAGAGAAATGAAATACATGTTTAAAAAAGAAAAAGACATGTTGCTCAAATTTAAATTGTGAACATTGAAAGTAAAATTAAGTAAAGTGAATTTAATTTAGAAAGTGGAAGAAAAGAAGATGATTCAAGTTATAAATTTTCTTTCCATAAATCTTTAATGAGGAGAGATGAATCTTCAATCTTAAATTATTGAAGAAAGATGAATTTTCAATCTTAAATTTTAAAGAAGATATATATTTGACAAATCACATATTGAGTTTTATTAATATTACATTATTATCCCTATTGATTCGGATCAATTTGATTATCAAAGATTTATTGATTTCTTTATTAGATGATCGCTATACAAACCTCAATTTTCTTGTTTGATTAAACTTATGTGGGACATTAATTTCAGAAAATTATCCCAAAACCATCTTTCAAATTTAATAACCTTGTTGACTAAGTATGTGACTATAATAAAATAATAAAATTCAAATTAGTAACTTAATTATATCTCAACACTTGAATTTCAAATGTTTTATTTGCTCTTTATTTTTATTTTTTTTCCATCTTTTCATTATATCTTCGTTTATTTTTATTCTTTGTCACATGAGATTCACTATAACAAGTGGACTTTTCATAATTATCTAAGTGTATAATATAATATTATATATTAATAATAAAAATATAGAAATTAAAATGGTAGACTGGAAATAAGAAACAATATAATACATCAATAATAAAATTACATTTAGATTTAAAATAAAAAAAAGAGGGAAATGAAGGAAAAAAAAACGGGTAAAATTCAGATTTCATACCTGAAATTAGGCTATATTTCAGATCGGGTACCCCATTGTCATCCCTCATCACAAGTAGTCCCCCAGTTATTGAAAACACATCAAAAAACATCATCGCCGTAAAAAATTCGTCAGTTTGGACGGAAATTAACTACCTGGAGCGGGTTTGGTGCGAAAATTTCATCCAAACCCTAATTTTTTTCCCCAAATCGCCCAAGCTAAGAATGAGCAACCTGTGGATGAGCAACATGGCAAAGGGGCTTCTGTAAGGCAGCACCAGCAGGGTATGGAAGAGCAGCAGACTGTGGAACAACAACCTGTGGAGGTGCAAAAATATCACATTTCAGTATGCAAAAAAATCAAAATTTCAGTTTCATTGAAGCTTAAAAAACAGAAACGAAACCTTACCCCATAATTTGGGCAATACCAATATCTCCTCCTTGGATTATCTTCCGACCAAGAGGTCTTGAGGGGCAACTCAAATCCACATTTACAATGTTGCTGTGTATGCAACCCCTTTGAAGAACACCAGCTTGAATTTGAGGATGAAACATTGTTTTGGAACATTCTAAACACGTAATCGAACTTCAATAGCAGAATTGAAGAAAAAATAACCAAAATCGATCGATAATTGGCCAGAAATTGAAGCTGCACTCGTCGGTCTTGATGTTTGGGGGAAAAATTAGGATTCTTGTGTTAATTTTCGCTCCAAACACTTTAGGTTAGGTAAATTCCGTCCAAATGGATGGAATTTTAACGGCAGGGACAAAATTTGATGTGTTTTCAATAATTGGGGGACTACTTATGATGAGGGATGACATTGGGGTACCCGATCTGAAATATAGCTTAGTTTCGGGTATGAAATTTGAATTTTACCCAAAAAAAAACCTTTTTTCTATCCAAGCAGAGGATTTGTATCCAAATTTTAATTTGTATCTCATTGTATCCCATTCTGTTCTGCGAGATTTGAAAATAACCGTCAATACCTCGGTGTAGGTCCTGGATAATCCATAGCCCATTTACAACTAGCCAATTAAGAATTATCAGATGTATTAGCACTGCATCAACTTATTAGAAATACAAGACAACCCATTCGAAATGTCACGAAATCACCCGCTCTTGGGGGATGTCCTCAGTGTCGAGGAACATGTACTAGGGTGTATGTGCGACTCACTTAGATCATGAGCTGACACAAAAAAGCAGGCTGATCTTCCCCAAGAGCTCACATCGACGGGAACGTTTGGCACCTCGATGTCGGGTCTTCGCCCAAATTTTAATTTTTTTATGAGATGAAAATTCTTGTACATGTTAAATAATTTTATTACACATTATTATACTAATTAAAAGCACAAGAAATAGAAAAAATATGTATTTTTGTTTGTTTTAAATTGCCAAGAGAATAAATTAATATTTATAATTTTCCAAAAATTCAAACTTTTTAATATTTATAAATTAATATATATATATACACACACATAAATACACACCTTCGTTTTGTAAAAAAATAAAGAATTTGTACAAGAAAGAATATATATATATATATATATATATATATATATATATATATATATTGAGTGGATTTATTTTGTTCGGAGTTTTACCAAACATGAATGATATGAATTCAACAACATCAAATTTAAGGAATGGTTTTTTTTTTCTTTATCGAAAATGTGTTTTTAATAAACTATAAAACTTATTTGAGAAATTTAGATTTTCTCTTTATCATATAATTCAAAATTATAAATAACTTAAGAAACATTTGAAACTACATTATTAAAATAAAAATGAAAGAATGGTTAGAATAATTTACTAGCATAACATATTTTTCAATATAATATATGAAAGATCATCTATGTCTCTTTACATATGCAACATATAACCAAAACAATTAAATAGAAAATTAATATTCACACTATATTATATTTAATGATAAATTAGATGTTAAGTATTGCCCAAAATCATATATCTATGTCTGCCAATTTAAGCAATATTTAAAATTTCTAATTTAATTTACTAAATTTTATATTTTTTAAACTTCGCGTATTAGGGGTGTAATCGAACTAGATCGAACTTAATATTAAGAGGCTTGTTTTTTTTTAAGTTTTATAGACTCCGGCTCTATTCGATCATTTATAATCAAGTTCGACCTTGATTCGGTTTTATTTTATTAACTATACATACAAATACATACGTTAATTCATATATATTGTGTTGTTTTATTTGTCATTAAAATATTTAATGTAAACAAACAAACTTGATGAGATATATAATTTTTTTTTAAAATTCAATTAATCTAATTTATTCGCTAGTTAGAAATTTAGAGAAGTAATGAAAAAAAATGTAGAGAAATGAAATACATGTTTAAAAAAGAAAAATACATGTTCAAATTTAAATTGTGAATATTGAAAGTAAAATTAAGTAAAGTGAATTTAATTTAGAAAGTGGAAGAAAAGAAGATGATTCAAGTTATAAATTTTCTTTCAATAAATCTTTAATGAGAGATGAATCTTCAATCTTAAATTAATGAAGAAAGATGAATCTTCAATCTTAAATTTTAAAGAAGAGATATATTTGACAAATCACATATTGAGTTTTATTAATATTACATTATTATCCCTATTGATTCGGATCAATTTGATTCTCAATGTCACACCCCGTTTTCATACTTAATTTTATTTTAAATATCAGAGTTGCTCATGGGCGTGCAGGGAGAAGAAAGAGAAGGAGACATAAATTTTTTTGAGAATAAAACCAACAAACATCCGATAAAGCATTTAAAAACGACAATCGTTTCAAAACATCGAGACCTGTGACACCGATTCAGAGAAATACTGACAGAACCATACAAATCATTTACATGTTTTTCAAAACATCGGCACATTGCCGGAAGATAGCATTTTTAAACCATCAGCGGAAGAAAACAGGCTCCTACGGTTTTACAAAATATAAGAAGTCATGAAGAATAGACGGACATAGATTTCCAAAATAACTGAAAGAGGAACACTGGATACGACACCCCTCTCGTTGCAAGTTTTATCTTTCATTATTTCCTGTAGGGTGAGTACAGATAGGGGTGAGTGCGTTTGAATACACTCGTGGAAGTAATTTCTGTTACCAGTTTAATTAACATACGAATTACAGGTACAGTTATTAGCACAACAAATAATCACAGCACATAATAAATGCATTGCACATACTTCTCCCTTAGGTGCGGGTATTGCCCGTCTTACCCCGCAACCGGTTTTAAGACCGGGGGTGCCTTTTACGGAACACCAATCCCTCCGTGAAGTTTTTTACGGACCATGAGTCCCTTCGTGATGAACGTGGACTTCTGTCCTCGTATAACATATATCATTCAATGCATGAGCAGTTAATATCACAGCACATAATCCCAAGGCACGTAAGTTCAAGCAATTCATAGCATGCGATCAAAGATATAACAATCTTATTTAACATAGCAGCGCATTATCAGCATAAGTAAGACATAGTGAATACGAAAACATTAAAGTCGTTAAGTTCAGGAGTTACCCCCACCTTTCTAGGTGGCGTTCAACTACGAGCGATGCAGGCTTTAAAGGTAAACACGTATGCTCCTAGCCACGATAGCCTACACATGTAAACGTAACCTATTAGTTTCGTTTTAAGATATTTTCATTTTAATAGCTAAAGTACTCTCGAAAAGAAATGATGATGGACAAGAAATCGTTTTGAAAAGCTTAGAACTTGATCACATATCGAAGAGGGTTCGATTACGGTTCTATAGGCGAAAGAACAAGGTCAAACGGATGAGAAACGAGTGAGAATGGAGCGTTTTAGGGTTTAGAGGTAAGAACGTAAATTCTGGTAAAGGTTGACTTTGATCAGGGGTAAAACTGTAAATTCAGAGAAGTTTTGGGGTTAAAACAGGGTTTCTGGAAGTTATGGGGTCGAAATGCAATATACAGAAGTCTGGGGGGTGAAAATCGAAGACTTGGAAAGTTCTGGGGGTGAAAGTAGAATTCCCAGAAGATAGAGGACTAAAACGCATGAAACAAAAGCTGGGGGACCAAAATGAAAGAACCCTAAACTTTCTAGGATTTGCGAATAGGTCCCTGGAAGTTTGGATTTTGCAACCAAGCCCCTACCCCCAAAACCCACCCCCATCTGCCGCTGCACCCGCCACTGCCGCCATTACAGAGCCTCGCCGGCGACACCACGTCGCCGGCCACCACCCAACACCACACCACTCACCGGCGTTTCTCGCGCCGGCTACCACAACGCACGGCGGCGCTGGAAGCGCCGCCCCAAGACACACACACACGCAGAAACACACGCACACACGCACACTGCCGGCGACCACCGCGTCGCCGGCGGCGCACCAAGCGCCGCCCCCAACCACCACACACACACACCACAAACCAACGGCGACAGCGGCGAGGGAAAGAGAGAGAGAAAAAATGGCAGAGGGCGAGAGAGAGCGATCGAGAGGAGAGAGAGGGAGAAACGCAGAAACTTTAGGCGGCGATTGCCGGAGATCGAACCGTTCGATCGACGATCCGAGGTCGGAATCGTGACGGGCTCGACGAGGGCTTCAAATGCATGTGTAGATCGGCTCGATCGGAGAAGAAACGGAGGAGATCGAAGAGAGAGAAATAGGGGTGGAGAGAGAGGGTTTTCGCCGGCTGTTTTTGGCCGTTCCCCGGCGGCTTCGGCGGTGGAGGGGAAATCCGAGCCCGGAAATGGAACGGGCTTGGTGAGGGCTTCGATTCGATGTATGGTTTGAAAGAAACGGGGAGGAGACGCGGCGGCGCCGGTGGTGGTGCCGCCTCTGGCATGGCGGCGCCGGTGGTGACGCCGCCTCTGGCATGGCGGCGATGCGGCGGCGATCCGGCCGCCGGCACCGGAAAAAGGAGAGGGAGGAGAGAGTAAACAATTTTTACCTTTGGTTACTTTTTGCCAAATTTGGTAAATGAAGTGTCAACCCAAGTTTTAACCACATTCTCATCCCATTGACTTGGGTCCATTTTGGGCCTCGGAACTCCGATCGGCCCGATTTTCGTTTCATTCTCTTCGTTATTCGACTACGATCGTTCTCATATCATGCATATCTCATATTCAATTAAATTAAAATCTTGATAAATATTAACGTAAGCTTCTCAGATTAATTACGTTTCGATAAATAAATAAACGTCTGATCGTTAAATTAAACCAAGAAATTATTCGATTACTCTGTAACGCACATAATTAAAGTTGAATTATTTAATCCTCAAATTATGCTTCGTTCTTTCCTAGGCGCTACAATCAAAGGTTTATTGATTTCTTTATTAGATGATAGCTATACAAACCTCAATTTTTTTGATTGAATAAACTTGTGTGGGACATTAATTTCAAAAAATTATCCCAAAACCATCTTTCAAATTTAATAACCTTGTTGACTAAGTCCGTGACTATAATAAAATAATAAAATTCAAATTAATAACTTAATTATATCTCAACACTTGAATTTCAAATTTTCAGCTTAATTAATTTCTTCAGTTACTTTCAAATTCATGGATAGCAGTATTATAATATAAATCAAACCGAAGTATCAAATCATATCATAGTATATATGATTTACAGCTTATGAATGAGTAAATTGTAGCAAAACTGAAATTGTTCTTTTCCATTCCTCTCACTATTTTACTAATCATCCAAATCGATGTATCTTGAATCCATGGATTCAATGTTGTTAAGCAATAAGATTTCCATTTTATTGTCCTTGCTTATATCAATTATTCTCTTTTTTCATTTTGATGACACTTGAATTCTTATCTTTTCCATTTTACAGCCTTTTCTACATGTTTCATCTTTCCACTTGTGGGGTGTGTCATAATCGTTGTTTGAAATTTGAGACTCAGTATTAATTAGCGGTGTGTGGTTATTAGTTGGCTACACTTGAGTCATTTTTAAAGAAACCTTCATTAATTATTCATGTAATATAATATGTAGTATATAAGGAATTATTAATTTATATTTTATATGGAGTCTATAGAAATTATAAAAAATTCTTTTAATGTCCAAGTTTGCAATTAATAGGTGCACGCATTTGCACTATTAAACGAAAATAAGCCTCATATAGGTTTGAGGCAAGTTTTCGTTTAATAGTTTAAATTGATCGTTTAATAGTATGAATTTCCAAACTTTCGTTTAATACCCTCTAGTGATTTGATTGTTAGTCAGAATAAATCTCATCATCTCACTGTTCACATCAGGACCGGTTAAAAAATGTGGTATTTTTGTCACTTTCTTATATTTTGTGGTAATTTTGGTCAACTCACTATATGATGTGGTAAAAAAAGTCATACATTATATGTTTTGTGGTACGGATGGCTATTTCCCCATATATATATATATATATATCTTCAATCAATGTTTGGCCTATTTTTTAATGTCAACTTGTGGCTTGAAATTAACTACTGATGTTGATACTTTGGATCAGATCGAGAGGAGGATTTCCCCATCCAATCATAGGTCCCTTTCTATTGGATAAGATATAATTTTTTTCAAATTAATATTTTAAATTATATGTTTATTTACTAGTATAATATTTATATTCATTAAAATGAACTTGAAATTTAATTATCTATTTGATATTGAGAGATTTATTTATTTTAATATTTACAGAAAGAAAAACTCGAATTTCTATATATATGCTTTGTTTGTTTCACCTTCTTCCCTTAATCTATGATTTCAAATTTCTATGCATGTGAATGTGATTAATTGTCTTGATCACATGCCATTTTATTTCTATATTGTTATCATTGTTTGTTTCTACAATGAACATACATGTACTCCCTCAATCTATATCTCGATCTTGAAGTTTTATGTATACATACATCAATATAGGACCGTGTAATAGCTACAACAAAAAAGATGTCTAGCTACACTAATTTAGTGATGTTTGTAAAAAGTGTTATTAAAAAGAAGACTATAATGACATTTTTAAAAAAATGTACTTACGGTATAAATTTTACTAACATTTAAAAAAATATGTCAGCATTTTCATAAATTTAGAGACGTTTTTTTTTGAAAGCATCCTTATTTTAATACAATTGTTGACACATTCTTGAAAGTGTCACAATGAGGAAAAACTGTAATGACGTTTTTTATGCTTATGTCATTAAAGCAATAACATTTAATTTAATGTGTCACTAAATTGATGACACTTTATATTTTGGGTTTATAACTGGATAATATTCTGGTCTCGACACATTTTCACAATGCTATTCAAAAGTGTTGTGATGTTTACAATCACTTTTATTAATTAATTGTGTCGTTAACAAAATGACGCTTAACAAACAACGTCGCAACTCCTTTCAGAAGTGTTGTTGTCGAAAAATTTAACTATCACACTATTTTAAAGTGTTGTGATGCTTGCAAACACTTTTACTGTTTGTGTTGTCAACAATGCGACGCATAACAAAAAGTGTCACAACTCTGTTCAAAAGTAGTGTTGTTGAAAATTTTGATCATCACACTATTTATAAGTGTTGCGATATTTGCAAACATTTTTATTGTTTGTGTCGTTAACAAAATAACACTTAATAAAAAATGTAACAACTCTATCCAAAAATGTTGTTGAAATGTTGTTGATATATAATTGCATTGTAGTATATGATTAAAAGAGAGAAAATTTTCAAAAAAATCAATATAAAATTATTTGAAAGAAAAGTAGTAAAATTATTATTATTTTTTTTTTTAAAGGAAGTTGTAAAATAATATTAACACAATAACAAAGTAAATAATATTAAATAACCCATTCCAATGACCTTCCACATATTATAATTCACACTCAACTTAATTACAGTAGCATTCAATGACAAGGACGAAATTATTCTTAATTATGACCTTCCTTCCATAATAACTGAATCATCCACAACCATCACCTCACCATTGTCTTCAATTAGGACTTTAATTGAGGCTTTAATTTTAATGTGTTTTGACTTAATTTCTTTCATATAATCCTCATCTAATATTGCATCAAATCTCATCTATACATTGTCATTTCCTATGTCCCATATACTTTGTCCAATTTGAATTTTTGGAGCTATAAACTACTATATGCATAAATACACATTTTGAAACCAGTTTCAATTCATGAAGTGCATTAAGCTTCACAAGTGCCAAGATGAGCAAGGCTTTTGGATGCAAGTTGTTAAAACGACATTGTTCAAAACTCAGCTGTAGCACCCCAACCCATCTTTGTAGGATTGAGGCGCTACCTTAACCTTATATGCTCAAATGATTTTGTAAAAGAGATAATAATTTTTCTTTTTAACAGATTTTCATAAATAAACTCAGTGGAAGACTTTATTAAACACGAGTACTCTTTTTTTTTTAAATCGAAAAGCTTAGCATGCAATAAACTAACTCGTGTTCTACCCACATTTGTAAATCAAAACCTCGCCATACATAAGATGTTTTAAAAAGTTTACTTAAGCCAAAATCGGAAGTGTAAAAAGGGGCATTAAGCATTTTAACTTCATACATATTAACATATAATAAAAACATATAATATATATGCTTCTAGAGAGGGGTCCGTACAGCTGGCTACACATCCGCTTCGTCGTAAGGGGGTCCTGAAAACGTTTAAATATAGTAACATAAGATTTAAAAAATCTTAGTGGATAACGCTTATTAACTATTACATTAAAGAGATTAACTGATACGCTTAATACGCCATCTCCAAGGTCCGAGGACCTGGTATAAACTCTAAGGTCCGAAGACCTGGCATCCAAGGTTCGTCAACCTAGTACTTCACCCGAATGTGTCATTTCATTTCATCATACTCAACATACGAGTTATTCTAATCAATGTAATTGTAAATAAATGTTACCCATTTTTTACGTTGATTCGAAAGCTGGGATAGCTCCTGAAGTATCCGATCACTCGTACTGCACTTGGCACGTTCATAAATTTTTAGTCTTCAAGTTGCATTTCAATTGCATCATACTTATCTAACCTATCATGCTTATCGTACATATAACATATGTATATTACAAAAAAAACATAATTATTGATTTAGGAGAAAATTTTTAAAGTATACTTTCAAACAAGCATCAATTGTACTTTGAAGGAAATAAAAAAAATGTATTTTACATCTTAACTCATAAAATTCTAATTCATATGCTAAAGACTTAAATTATTTAATACTTCACACATAAGCACACATTTAATCACATAATATCAGTTTCAAAATATGGTCAAATTGCATTCTTAAAGCATAGATAAAATTTTGATCTTGAAGTTAGTAAAATGTAGGAAGAAAAGACACTCTTTACCACAACAATTTTCATAATTTAAACGATCATCCAAAATTCATGAAAATAAGCATGCATTTACATAACAACCCTTAGTTATCCATACTAAAATATTAGGGATAAATTCAAATCATAGAAGATTTAATAAATTATTTATTATAATAAAAAATTGTTCGAAAATGCTCTAAAAACGAGTCAGTGTTATAAAATTCACCATAAATTGTATATATATTGAAATATTTTGAAATTAATAATTTAGACTTCTAACACCATGTACTTAAACATAATAAAACATTTTTGAAAACTTATAATGGACCGATTTTATATAATTAATTTTCTAAGGTCTGAAACTGCATAAATCCAACTCGAATTGGACTATCTTTGAAAAATCATCATAATTCATAGACTACTCCAAATATTACCAAATTTTAACCATACACTCAACACTTCACGTAGTAGAACATACCAAAACAGTTTCGAAAAATTCCAAGTATAAAAGTTTATAAAAATCGGCAAAGTGGATTGCCATTTCTAAATTTTTTCACAACTTAATTAAACCCATCTATTTTCATAATTAAAATGTAGATTCGACTTTTATAACTCTATCAACCTCAAATAAACCATCTTGACTCAATTTATCACATATGCAATGAGCTTAAATAAGATAATCAAACATGCAAAGACTAAATCAACATGCAATTGAACAATCAACTCCCAAAAGTGACATATTTTAAAGATCAACCATACAAAACAAGACTTTGAACAAATTTCTTCACATTAGTAGAAAATCACCCACGGATCATACATGCAATCTGTTTAGGTAAAGAAATCAAACATGCAAAGTTTAATCCAATATGCATTTGCTCAATCAACATTTAAAATGACATATTTTTGAAGATCCACTACTTAGAACAAGGTATCCAACAATTTTATCACATTTGTAGGAAATATCACTTAGATCTTACATGCAACTCAAAATTAGAACTTTATCATGCTCTTAAGGAAGAAGAGTGGTGAGGGTTTAGCCAAAATACCTCTTAAATGCACAAACTATGAGTTCCTTGAAACTTGCTTGAAAGGAGATAGTACTTTGAGCATAATTTTTCATGATCTCTTGGAAGGATCTTGTTTCTTCACTTATTTCTTGAATTGGGCAGCTTGTTTGAAGATAGGGAATGTGATTTGGAGGAGAAGAAAAGGAGTAGAGAGAAGAAGGAGCAACTATTTAGAGAGAGAGAGAGAGAGAGAGAGAGAGAGAGAGAGAGAGAGAGGTGCTCAAATGAGAGGGTTGAAATGAGCTTAAAGGTGGAGTCTCCCATTTTATATGTAGCATGTAGTGTACCAATTCTAATTTAATACATGTATTATACATGTAGATCATCTCTTGTTGTATTTATCCATTAGATGTGTGATAATTAGTAGCATTGAAACTTGAGGTGGATTTGATGGGGGCATGGTGGATTGAGTGTAGTTCCATCTAATGTGACATGTACAAAAAAATAAATCATGGTAATTATGCATAAACTTATTTCCAATTTAATACATCATATAAGCCACATAATTATGAATGAAGATATATTTAATTTAATACACTATGTAAATCACACTTTATTGCACACAATTCACATGATAATAAAAAAATAATATATACTTAACCATAATTAAACACATTAGCCATGTTCCTTATATTAATCATATATATCATTTTTATGTGTAACTTATTAATTTTTTTGTCATTCTTTTACTCGTGCATGTTGAGTGCATCACGATCGAACCCGGTCTCTTCGGATAGCTATCCTGCAAGACGTTTAGACTTAAGGAAACATTAGCTCACACATTCTTGATAAAAAGTAAAATTCGTCTTAAACTCGAAAAGATCACATGCTATAAATTATTTTATAAAGAATGTAATTTTTATATAAAAATATGCTATGCAAGTTTTATGAAAAATGGGGTGTTACATCAGCGAATAATAACAAGAAGATGAAGAGCTTGATGGAAGCAAAATTCAGGAAATCAAACCAAATTCAAATTGGAAATTTCAGATTTTCGAGTCCTCTCTACTGTTGTTCCCTCCAAAACGTGTTGATGCATTTGTATTGATAACTTGATATTGATAGGGATGTCCAATGTGAAAGAAAATGTGGGATTGAATTGATACTTAACTTTAGATCAGGTCTTCAGTTGTCTCGTCCCTCATTCTCAAGAACTTAAGGACCAAATGAAACAACTCTTTAGTGTTCCGTCATCAATGTTTGAAAAAGTTGCAACGTTGGTACTTTCCGTCAGTGTTCCGTCAAACATTGATGAACTTAACTAACCCTAATTGTTTTGGAGCCAAAATTTACGATTTTCCCCCAATTTCACTTCACCCTCCATAGCTAACCCTAATTTGGAAAATCCGTCTTCAATCCAGTAAAGAACGAACCGGAGAAGAAAGGTGACGGGTACGAGGCCATATACAGCTTCTACTTCGGCGACTACGGCCACATCGCCGTGCAGGGCCCTACTTGACCTTTGAGGACACGTGTCTCGCCGTGACTGGTGGATCCGGCCTATTCGAGGGGGTGTACGGCCAGGTGAAGCTCCACTAGATCATTTTCCCCTTCAAGTTGTTCTACACCTTCTACTTGAAGGGCATTCCGGATCTGCCGGTGGAGCTGCTCGGCGAGGCGGTGGCGCCGTCGCCGACAGTGGAGCCCACTCCTACTGCCAAGGCCTGTGAGGAGGGGGTCACCCTCCCAAATTTTACTAATTAAATTCTCACTTTTTTTTTTGTATTTCTCCTCATTTTTTTCACCTTTTTCTGTTTTGGATAAAAGTAGCTTTCATTTTCTTCCACTTCTACTTTTAGCAATGGGTTTTCTTTGCATTTAACATTACTCCCCTTTGTCGACTATATATATATATATATATATATATATATATGTGGACTGCATTTATTTTAGAGGAAATAATTGTTTGCCATTCATACAGATGCGAGATTTTAGTGGATTGAAGAAAGATTTTCCAAATTAGGGTTAGCTATGGAGAGTGAAGTGAAATTGGTGGAAAATCGCGAATTTTGGCTCCAAAAAAATTAGGGTTAGTTAAGTTCCGTCAGTGTTTGATAGAAGGTACCAACGTTGCAACTTTTTCAAAAATTGATGACCAATGTTGCAACTCGAAAAAATTGGGGTACCCAAAGTGAAAAAGGGGTTTACATGGGGTACTGGAATTGTAATTTGCCCAATGAAAATATGAAAAAAAAAAAAAAAAATATATATATATATATATAGTGTTGTTTTATTTGTCATTAAAATATTTAATATAAACAAACAAACTTGATGAGATATATAATTTAAAAAAAAAATCAACTAATCTAATTTATTCGCTACTTAGAAATTTAGAGAAATATTGAAAAAAAGGTAGAGAAATGAAATACATGTTTAAAAAACAAAAATACATGTTCAAATTTAAATTGTGAATATTGAAAGTAAAATTAAGTAAAGTGAATTTAATTTAGAAAGTGGAAGAAAAGAAGATGATTCAAGTTATAAATTTTCTTTCAATAAATCTTTAATGAGGAGAGATGAATTTTCAATTTTAAATTAATAAAGAAAGATGAATCTTCAATCTTAAATTTTAAAGAAGAGATATATTTGACAAATCACATATTGAGTTTTATTAATATTACATTATTACCCCTATTGATTCAGATCAATTTGATCCTCAAAGATTTATTGATTTCTTTATTAGATGATAGCAATACAAACCCCTATTTTCTTGATTGATTAAACTTGTGTGGGGATATTAATTTCAGAAAATTATCCCAAAACCATCTTTCAAATTTAATAACCTTGTTGACCAAGTCCGTGACTATAATAAAATAATAAAATTCAAATTAATAACTTAATTATATGTCAACACTTGAATTTCAAATTTTCAGCTTAATTACTTTCTTCAGTTACTTTCAAATTCATGGATATCAGTATTATAATATAAATCAAACCGAAGTATCAAATCATATCATAGTATCTATGATTTACATGTACAGCTTATGAATGAGTAAATTGTTGCAAAACTGAAATTGTTTTTTTCCATTCCTCTCACTATTTTACTAATCATCCAAATCGATGTATCTTGAATCCATGGATTCAACGTTGTTAAGCAATAAGATTTCCATTTTATTGTCCTCGTTTATATCAATTATTCTCTTTTTTTATTTTGATGACACTTGAATTCTTGTCTTTTCCATTTTACAGCCTTTTCTACATGTTTCATCTTTCCACTTCTGGGGTGTGTCATAATCGTTGTTTTAAATTTGAGACTCAGTATTAATTAGCGGTGTGTGGTTATTAGTTGGCTACACTTGAGTCATTTTTAAGGAAATCTTCATAAATCATTCATGTAATATGTAGTATATAAAGAATTATTAATTTATATTTTATATGGGTCTATAAAAATTATCAAAAATGTATTATCTTATAATTTTAGCGAATTATTAATTTAGCACCCTATCCCTGAGTCGGGACCGGCCAAAAATATTATCTTAGAGAGTTTATTAGATAATCGAGTATTAATTTATAGAATTTCTACTGTATTTGACAAATCACATATTGAGTTTTATTAATATTATATTATTACACCTATTAATTTGGATCAATTTGATCCTCAAAGATTTATTGATTTCTTTATTAGATGATAGCAATACAAACCCCTATTTTATTGATTGATTAAACTCGTGTGGGGACATTAATTTAAGAAAATTATCCCAAAACCATCTAACAAATTTAATAACCTTGTTGACTAAGTCCGTGACTATAATAAAATAATAAAATTCAAATTAGCAACTTAATTATTTCTCAACACTTGAATTTCAAATGTTTTAGTTGCTTTTTTTTTTTTTTTGTTAAATTCAGATTTCATACCCAAAATTAGACTATATTTCAAATCGGGTACCGCAATGTCATCTCTCATCATAAGTAGTCCCCCAATTTTTTAAAGTTAATCAAATTTCGTCCCTGATGTTAACAGTCCGTCCATTTGGACGGAATTTACCTAATCTGAAGTGTTAGGAGCGAAAATTAACACAAGAACCCTAATTTTTCCCCCAAACATCAAGACTGACGAGCGCAGCTTCAATTTCTGGCCAAACATCGATCGATTTTGGTTATTTTATCTTCAATTTTGCTATTAAAGTTCGATTACGTGTTTAGAATGTCCCAAAACAGTGTTTCATCCTCAAATTCAAGCTAGTGTTCTTCAAAGGGGTTGCATACACAGCAGCATTGTAAATGTGGATTTGAGTTACCCCTCAAGACCTCTTGGTCGAAAGATAATCCAGGGAGGAGATATTGGTGTTGCCCAAATTATGGGGTAAGGTATTGAGGTGTGGAAATCAGTCCTGATTCACTTCTTCTTGCCATAGATGCCCAAACTTACGAGAGCGCTCGTGATTTTTAGAAGAGAAATTATGGTTTTTGGTTGGAGAAGAGGGCGTGTTCTTGCCTTGGGCGAATTTGGGGGAAAATTAGGGTTTCTGTTCTTAGCTTGGGCAACTTTAGGGAAAAAATTAGGGTTTGGGTGAAATTTTCACACCAAACCCGTTCCAGGTAGTTAACTTCCGTCCAAACGGACGAAATTTTGACGGTGATGATGTTTTTTGATTAACTTTAAAAAACTGGGGGACTACTTATGATGAGGGATGACATTGGGGTACCCAATTTGAAATATAGTCTAGTTTCGGGTATGAAATCTGAATTTAACCCTTTTTTCCATCTTTTCATTATATCTTCGTTTTTTTTATTTTTTGTCACATGAGATTCACTATATCAAGTGAACTTTTCATAATTATCTGCGTGTATAATATAATATTATATATTAATAATAAAAATATAGAAATTAAAATAGTAGAATGGAAATATGAAAAATATATAATACATCAATAATAAAATTACATTTAGAATTAAAAAAACAAAAGAAAGGAAAGGAAGGAAAAAAAAACCTTTTTTCTATCCAAGCAGAAGATTTGTATCCAAATTTTAATTTGTTTATGAGATGAAAATTCTTGTGCATGTAAAATAATTTTATTACACATAATTATACTAATTAAAGCACAAGATATAGAAAAATATGTATTTTTGTTTGTTTTAATTGCCAAGATAATAAATTAATATTTATAATTTTCCAAAAACTTAAAATTTTTTTTTAATATTTATAAATTAATATATATATATATACACACACATAAATACACACCTTCGTTTTATAAAAAAATAAAGAATTTGTACAAGAAAAAAAAAAAATATATATTTAGAGTGGATTTATTTTGTTTTGAGTTTTACCAAACAATAATGAGAGGAGCACTCTTGTATCCCTGGGGCACAGATCCTAACCGACCCGACCCGCGCATATATCCATGTCCTCAAATTTTTTTTTTATTCAGGTATTACAAATTTGTCTTATAGGTACTACAAACATGAACTAAAAGTATTGATACTTGAAGAGTATATGTGTGATACCTTTAGACCTGGTAGGTGGGTGCGCGCGTGGGCATGCGCGGTGTGGGCACACGACGTGTGCGCGCGCGGTGTGGGCGTGCGACGTGTGGGCATGCGGTGTGGGAGGTATTACAGATTTGTCCTATAGGTATTACAAATATGAACTAAAGGTATTTGATACTTGAAGAGTATATGTGTGATACCTTTAGACTTGTGAGGTGTGGGCGGTGTGGGCGCGCGGCATGCGCGCGCAACATGGGGGCGCAGTTTTGAGGTATCACACATTTGTTCTATAGGTATTACACATATGTGATACCTGAAGAGTATATGTGTGATACCTTTAGAACAAATGTGTGATACCAACATGTGAGCGCACGTGGACGAACATCAAGGGCGCGTGTGGGAGCGGCCCACGCGCCGGGTCGGGTTTGGGGCATAGAATATTTTTCACAATAATGATATGAATTCAACAACATCAAATTTATTAGATGATAGCAATACAAACCCCTATTTTCTTGATTAATTAAACTTGTGTGGGGAAATTAATTTCAGAAAATTATCCCAAAACCATCTTTCAAATTTAATAACCTTGTTGACTAAGTCCGTGACTATAATAAAATAATAAAATTCAAATTAATAACTTAATTATATCTCAACACTTGAATTTCAAATTTTCATCTTACTTTCTTCAGTTACTTTCAAATTCATGGATAGCAGTATTATAATATAAATCAAATCGAAGTATCAAATCATATCATAGTATATATGATTTACAGCTTATGAATGAGTAAATTGTAGCAAAACTGAAATTGTTCTTTTCCATTCCTCTCACTATTTTACTAATCATCCAAATCGATGTATCTTGAATCCATGGATTCAATGTTGTTAAGCAATAAGATTTCCATTTTATTGTCCTTGCTTATATCAATTATTCTCTTTTTTCATTTTGATGACACTTGAATTCTTATCTTTTCCATTTTACAGCCTTTTCTACATGTTTCATCTTTCCACTTGTGGGGTGTGTCATAATCGTTGTTTGAAATTTGAGACTCGTATATAACCATTTGGTGTGGTTATTAATATATATTCTTATCATTCCAACTCCCAGCGTCCAAGCCTTTATGACAACGGTTTTGAGTGACTATAAAACCAGCCTCCCCACCTCTGAATTTCATCACCGAAATCATCCAGCTTCATACTTCTTTGCTATTGTTTTTCTTCCTCTGAGTGATACCATCGGGCGTTTTTTCCAGTTCGCCGTTTAGCAAGAGCTAGTGCTTGGCTCTATGCTTCGTTGCTGTTGTATCTTGGGAAACGGACGCCGATAGAAATCTCGAGCACCTCGAAGGCGGCGAATCTGTTTTAAGAAAACTGTGATTCCACAGTACTCGACCTTCTCGATTTCCTTTTTTCGCCATTTTCGCGTAACAAAGATTTCCATTTTATTGTCCTCGTTTATATCAATTATTCTCTTTTTTTTTTTTTTTTTTGATGACTCTTGAATTCTTGTCTTTTCCATTTTACAGCCTTTTCTACATGTTTCATCTTTCCACTTCTGGGGTGTGTCATAATCGTTGTTTGAAATTTGAGACTCAGTATTAATTAGCGGTGTGTGGTTATTAGTTGGCTACACTGTGTCACCTAATCTTAAATAATTTGTTAACCCATTGATGGGATCTAATTTATAACTAGTGATACTTTCCTTCTTTGAATGAGAGTTTGATCAAGAACTTGCAAAGAAATGTTCACTTTTCAACAAGAATTTCTGCTTCTACTTATCATCACCTTATTGTGTGTATATATCCTCACCAAATGGTTATACAAGACTTCTACTAAGTATAGATTGCCTCCATCACCACCACAGCTGCCAATCTTGGGAAACCTTCACCAGCTGAGCGCGTTGGTCCATCGTTCTCTCCATTCGTTGAGTACTAAATATGGACCGATCATGCTTCTTCACTTTGGCAGCAGACCAGTGGTCGTCGTTCAATCGGCTCATGCAGCAATTGAGATCTTGAAAACACATGATCTCATCTTTGCTTCTAAGCCAGGATTAAGAACTATAAGGCGACTTCTCTACAACTTGAGGACTGTAACAGTAGCACCATACGGTGAATATTGGAGGAAATCGAAAAGCATTTTCGTTCTCCAGTTTCTAAGCAACAAAAGGGTCCAATCTTTCCGTTCTATCAGGGAGGAAGAAACGGCTCTTTTGATGACAAAGATCAGTTCCTCTTGTTCGCCTGTGAACTTGAGTGAATTGTTTATGTTGCTAACTAATGATGTGATCTGTAGAGCGGCTTTTGGAAGGAAGTATAGTGATGGGAAAGATGGCAAGAAGTTTCTGATGCGTATTAAGGAGCTAGTGCATCTATTGGGCAATATTGATGTCGGAGAATTCGTTCCTTGCCTTTCGTGGATTAGCTATGTTAATGGTTTCAATAATAGAATTCTCAAGGTTGCTAGAGAAGTGGATGAGTTCTTAGAGATAGTTGTTCAAGAACACTTAAATGGAGAAATGGAAAGTGCAAAGGATGCAAACAGGGAGAATTTCGTCGACATTTTGCTTAATATTTACAAGGATCTCGCCATTGATAGGATTAGCATCAAAGCAATGATTCTGGTATTTTCTTCTTCCTCTTACTTTGTTATGTACTAATGGAGGCACTTATTTATTGTTTCATTGGTGTCTGTTCTTGCAAAACCAGGATTTGCTTCTCGCGGGAACTGATACAACGTATGCAACTCTGGAATGGGCGATGACAGAACTCCTAAAGAACCCCGTGATCATGAAGAAACTGCAGAACGAGGTGAGGGGGATTCTGGATGAAAGACATGATATAATGGATGAAGACTTGGAGAAAATGCACTACTTAAAAGCTGTAGTGAAGGAAACGCTTCGTTACCATACTCCCACCCCAGTCTTCGCACGAGAGCCACGCGAAGATGTGAAGATAATGGGGTATGATATAGCTGCTGGGACAATGGTGCTTATTAATTCTTGGGGATTAGGAAGAGACCCTGCTTCTTGGGATGAACCCGAGAAGTTCAAGCCTGAAAGATTCTTGAGTTGTTCGACAGACTTTATGGGGCTAGACTTTGAGCTTCTTCCGTTCGGGTCTGGCAGGAGACGTTGCCCTGGAATTGCATTTGCAATTGCAAATATTGAAATGGTTTTAGCAAATCTCATGCAAAATTTTGATTGGGAATTGCCAAATGGAAAAAATGGAGAGGAATTAGATTGTATTGAAGGTCCTGGTGTTACCAATCATAGGAAATATCCTCTTTTTGCTGTGGCAAAATAATGAGAGAGAGAGAGAGGGTAAAATAAAAAGTTCACATGTATTTGATCTGATTCCAAGGTGAATTAAAAAGTACAAGTTGTAATAGACTATTAATGTTCCAACAAGAATAAAATAGTCATATGTTGTGGTGTGTTTATCTATCATATATGCATCCTTTCATAATGATAAACATATTGAATAATTAAGTAGCAGAAGATGTTTTTTTCAGCATCAACAAGCTAATGATTTTCTTGGAAATCCATTTCTTGATGTTCTCATCAAACACATCTAAATTGGGAAAATTTGTTCAAGCAAAAGTTCCCTACACTCAGAAACTGCGTCCAACTAATGGAAGATTGAACAAAGCAAGTACCCTGGACAAGGGAAAGAAGCCCATGCTACAAGGAGAGAGTAAGACTGCTAAAAAATCCAGGAAGCAGCATAATCAGTATGCTGCTAGAAGGAGAAGAATGCAACAATCTCCCAGAGACTAGCAAAGCTTCTATCCCTATTACAAGAAATTTGAAACTCAGAACAGGCTACTTGAATTCACGAAGAGAGTGCAGAATGAGAAGAGCTTGAGCATTGTAAAGATCAGATCTGGCAGAGGAACATAATTCACAAACAAATTCATTGAGAAGTACTATTCAGAGAATGAGATTTGTCATGAGTATTTTGCAGCAAGAACTCCCCAACAGAATGGAGTAGCAGAAAGAAGAAACAAGACTCTGAAGGAAGCTGCTAGGACCATGATTGCAGATGCTGGCATACCAAAGAGATTTTGGGCCGAAGCAACCAACATAGCATGCTACACTCAGAACAAATGCCTAATTAACAAAGACCATGACAAGACACCCTATGAAGTATGGTATGGTTTTATACCTAACATTTCTTTTTTACATATCTTTGGATGTAGGTGTTATATTCTGATCAATGGTAAGGAGCACCTGAAGACCTTCGATGAAATAGCAGATGAAGGAGTATTTATAGGATACTCCTCAGTAAGCAAGATCTTCAGGATCTTTAACAAGAGAAGTCTGGTTGTTGAAGAGTATATACATGTGGTATTTGATGAACCACGCAATGATACTGAGAGCTTGTGATAGGAGACATCAACGAAGGAGTGAGAATAAGGAGATCAAGACATCAGGAATCTATGTTCTCATGCTTTATATCACAAATTGAACCCAAGAGTATAAAAGAAGCTTTTGAAGACAGTAACTGGATTCAGGCCATGCAGGAAGAGCTGGATAAATTTGAAAGGAACCAAGTGTGGAGATTGATTCCAATGCCTGATCATCAAGGAGTTATTGAAACTAAGTGGGTGTTCAAGAACAAGATGGATGGAACAGGTACTGTGGTCAGAAACAAGGTAAGACTGGTAGCAAAATGATACTGCCAAGAAGAGGGCATAGATTTTGATGAGACTTTTGTTCCAGTGGCTAGACTTGAAGCTATAAGGATATTTATGGCCTATGTTGCCCCCTATGTTGCCCATAATGACTTCAAGATTTATCAGATGGATGTGAAGAGTGCATTTCTAAATGGACTCTTATTTGAAGAGGTTTATGTGGAACAACCACCTGATGTTGAAGAACAGGCAGAAGACAAAGTGTTCAGACTGGATAAAACTTTGTATGGATTAAAGTAAGCTCCTAGAGCTTGGTATGATATACTGTCCTTGTATTTATTAGAGAATGGATTTCAAAAAGGAACAGTGGACAAGACATTATTCAAGATACAAGATGGAAACAGTATTCTGCTTGAGCAGATCTATGTGGATGATATCATATTTGGATCCACAAACAAAGATTTGTGTGAAAAGTTCTCAGCCCTCATGCAAAGTAAGTTTGAGATGAGCATGATGGAAGAACTAAGTTTCTTTCTTGGCTTGCAAGTGAAGCAGTTGGATAATGGAATATTCATCAATCAAGTCAAATATACAATGGAACTAATCAAGAAGTTTGGAATGGAAAGTGGATCATCAGTGAGCATACTCATGGCCACATCTATCAGTTTGAATAAGGATAAAAGTGGAAAGGATGTGGACATAACCAAGTATAAGACGCTTATTGGATCCCTGCTATATGTTACAACATGCAGACCAAATATAGTATTCGTAGTTGGAGTCTGTGCAAGATTTCAGACAGCACCAAAGGAATCACATCTTGCCGCAGTAAAGAGGATTATCAAATACCTAAAGGGCACTCAAGATGTTGGACTATGGTATCCTAAGGAATGAGGATTTGACCTGAAAGGATACTCAGACTCAGACTTTGCAGGTTGCAAGATCGATAGGAAGAGCACTGGTGGTACCTGTCAGTTTTTAGGACATAGACTTGTTTCTTAGTTTTGCAGGAAGTAGACATCAATTGCAACATCAACCGCTGAAGTTAAATATGTAGTTGCAGGAAGCTGTTGTGCACAAATCTTGTAGATTCCGTAACAACCGAAGGACTATGGCATTATAGAAAGGGAGACTCACATCCTATGTGATAACACAAACGTCATAGTCATTACACACAATCATGATGCTCCACACAAGATTTGAACCTGCGTTGTCGAATTTTTTTTCTCATATTACCATAGTCTTACCAACATGGCTATATCCTAAATCATGATGTTGTCGCTTTGTGTTATTGAAAGTAGATTAAAAAAAAGAATTTCTTTCTCAAATTCAATAGAATGTCAGATGAATATTGATTGCAATGTAAATTGGACAAAATCAATTTTGGGTTCCCGAAATTAACAATTTATGTGGATTTTAATTCACATGATATATATTTGTGGTTGAAACTTGAAAGCATATACAATTTCTTTTATATGTATTTATATATTTTATTTACTATTAAATTAACGATTATAGAATTTTTATATAGGCATATTTATAAGATCATGATGAGATCTCCACATATACTACTTAGAGTATATCCCTGTGCAACAAGTCGGGTCGGATTCAACCTGACTCTGTGCATTTTTTTATTTTTACCTTCATATTTATATTATTTTAATCATACATTTATGTTATATTAGTCATATCTTATGTCTAGATTTCATAACCTTAGTGCAAATGTGCAATACTTTAACTTTAAAAAAAAATTCGCTGACATTTATACTACATTAGTCGTACATTTATGTTATATTAGTCATATCTTTATATACTAATATCATGCCTTTATATAATACTTTAACTCCGAAAAAAATCCTAATTTCACCACAAGTTGTACATGTTCACCTTTATGTGATATTATTTATACCTTAATTTATATCAACATAAACATACTTTATGTAATATATAAATGTACATCTAATATAACTAAAAATTATGACTAACATAACTAAAAAATATGACTAATATAACTAAAATGTATGAAATATATTAATAGTTGTCTGAAAATATGTTAAGGTACATGTAAAAATTTAAAAGGTATTATTAACATAACATAAATGTATGTTTATCACTACATAAAGGTATGACACTTGGGATCGAATTTGGACGAATTTGTACGTGACTTTGTGGCGCGTGAGGACACGTGACTGCGCGTGAGGGGTGAATCTATGATTTCAAATCTGTACAACAGGTGTATATAAGTTTTTGTCTACTACTTATATTTCTTTTTGGTAAATTTGACGAGTCAAAGACATTATTTTTTGAAAATGTTATCCTCAAATCAAAATGCTTCAATATCAAGCTTCAATTACTCATAAGATATAATTTTTTTCAAATTAATATTTTAAATTATATGTTTATTTACTAGTATAATATTTATATTCATTAAAATGAACTTGAAATTTAATTATCTATTTGGTATTTAGAGATTTATTTATTTTAATATTTACAGAAATAAAAACTCAAATTTCTTTTAGAAACAATCAAATTTAATAAAATATTAATTCTTTCATATTAAATTCATGTGCAACCACGAGTGAAAATCAAGTTTTTGATAAATAATCCAATTCCAATGTCTTTAGACTTACATTTCCTGTTTATGAAGAAACTGTCAAAGCCTCCATACATATTAACAAAAAATTCCAGTAATTGTTAGTACAAGTTTTGGCATTTAATTGTTGTCATTATTTTCCTAATTTCAAATTTCATTGCATGTGATTAGTGATTATAGTAATCTTGACCACATGCCATTTTATTTCTATATATATGCTTTGTTGTTACACCTTCTTCCCTTGGGAGTGTATTGGTTGCGGAGTCTGTAGGATTTTTTTAGACTTTCAAAGTTTGGGGGTATTCAATTCGAATTTTCAAAAGTCTTTTAAAATCCCGAGGTATTCAATCCGAATTTTCAAAAGTCTTTAAAAATCCTGAGGTATTCAATACGAGTTTTAAAAAGACTTAAAAATTATTTAGGTATTCAAGATTTTAATACTCTATGGATTTTCTTTCATTCTCTTCCAAAAATATAAATATATTTCACTCTCCAAAATCTCTTCTAACAACCAAAGATTTCAACGTATTCTCTTAGAGAACTTTGAAGATGAATGTATAAATTTAATATTTCACTAGATGTCGATATTAATTGAAAATTCTTAATAGAAATAATGAACTTTAATAAAT
The DNA here is from genome assembly GCA_946896805.1 of Scutellaria galericulata. NCBI lineage: Eukaryota > Viridiplantae > Streptophyta > Magnoliopsida > Lamiales > Lamiaceae > Scutellaria > Scutellaria galericulata. The sequence goes on along the minus strand of OX335797.1, from coordinate 1,694,818 downwards.
TAAGTTAATGTATAAATTTAATATTTCACTAGATGTCGATATTAATTGAAAATTCTTAATAGAAATAATGAACTTTAATAAATTAAGCTTTCATATACGGGAGGAAGATGAATAGGATTAGATCGTGGCTATTGTATCAATTTAATATTTCAATAGATGTCCATATTGAAAATTCTTAACAGAAATGATGAAAATTCAAAATTAATAGATATTTACGATTAAAATATTCTCAACTTAAATAACTATAATATTGATAAAAAGGATAATTATATTTGTATAAATTAATCATACGAATTACTAGATATCAGTATTGATATTTTCATTAATTGAATTTGATATTTATTGACATTTATTGATAGAGAGGATAATTTATTGATAGAGAGTAATTATATTTGTATAAGATAATCATACATATAATTAGATATTGATATTGATATATTCATAAATTTGAAGTATTGATAAGTATTGATATATTCGTCGATAATGATATTTTGAATTTGATATTTATTGACATTTCTTTGATATTTCACTTCTAAATAATTTGGATAACTTTTTTTATATACAAGTGTGGTCCATATACATTTGCATCAATAGTTCCAGTGCCGAAGTCTATGGAAATCCATGTAAATCAATAAAAAAAGTGTATTCCACAATCATGTCAAATCTATGAAAATCCATGTAAATCAATAAAAAAAAGTCAGCCAAACTCTACATAGAGTCTATAGATTTTCTAAATACACAAACTTTTTAAAGTCCAAAAAAATCCAATAGAATGCCAATTGAATACACCCCTCTTAATCTATGATTTCAAATTTCAATGCATGTGAATGTGATTAATTGTCTTGATCACATGCCATTTTATTTCTGTATTGTTATCATTGTTTGTTTCTACAATGAGCATACATGTACTCCCTCAATCTATATCTCGATCTTGAAGTTTTATTGTAACGCCCAGTTTTTTTTAATTATGGATATTTTTAATTAAGACGTTACATACAAAATTCATTTTTTCATGATAATTAAACAATTAAAATTAGGAACATTTCTAAAATACATGAAATAAAATATGATTTTCCCGCATTCTTTTAAAAACCTGGCTACCAGTATCCACCGCTCGCGCACCTTACTCAAAAATTCCTCAACCTGAAAATATTTTTTTTACATAATGGGGTGAGTGTATGAAGGCACTCAGTGGGGGGAATTCATGAGTAGTCAATACATTGAAGAAAGCATGGGCACATAATTCTTTTGCACATAAATGCGGGTTTGAACCGCCTTTGAAAAACACGTTTTGCAGGACTTAGCCGCCATTTTACGTCTTGCAGAACTTAGCCACCATTTTTACGCCTTGCGGCTCCGCCACTTTTACGTCTTGCGGATCTTAGCCGCATTTTTACGTCTTGCGGAACTTGCCGCCAAATACGTCTTGCAGAACTTAGCCGCCATTTTTACACATTTAAATACCACACATTTAAACTTTCATAATTAAACCAAAAATCACGTAGTAATCACACGTAAGGAAACTCATCTTTCATAAACATGTAACTCGCAAGAATTTACCCCACCTCAAACTCACTTAGATATTTAAACGTGGAAATACAGAAATTACCCCCACCTCTGCTGAATAACGTCTCGGAGAGCTTCTAGGCGCTACGCGTGTCTAACCGCGTCCTGCACTTGAACTTCCTGCATGATACACCATTCTCGTCTTAGCGACTAAAAGAGTCTATTTATAACTTCACTTAGGATTCGAATTGAAAGCATTCTTAAACAAGAGTCGATGGAAAAAGGTCCGTAGAAAGGACTTTTGAATGCAAGGGAATATAGCTCGTATTGTTTGGAAAAATGAGCGTTAGCGACAGATGATGGCTTATAAGGAAAAAGAAAATGAGAATTCTAAATATAGCATTTGAAGGTTCGACTTTTGTGGCAAAGTGTAAGTGTAAAGCATGCATATATATACTCAGCAAAGGAAATAAAGAAGGAAAATAGAGTTCAGCAAAAATTTTGAGTAAAGAAGAATCGCAACTTTATTTATAAAAGCGTGTTTTCGAAATGCGATTTCAGACAGGTATTTCAGTTATTTTCTTAAGCTTTGTTTCTTGAGTTTGTTTTGCAGGTTTCAGCGAGCTAACTTGCGAGGTGGTTTTCTCTCTCAATACTTAACGGAATGGAGAGCGGTTTGAAGCTACGTGATCTATATATACTATAGTTTACTTCTTGTTTAGAACGCAATTCATTTTGTAAATTTTAGAGAGAGAGATAAGCCTGCAAAAGTCTTAGCGCAGATTAGGGTTTGTTTAGTGTTTTGTGATTCAAACTCTTTGTAATCTCTGATCTTTTTTTAGTGGATTGTTCTTCTTTAGTGGATGTAGGCGTGGTATAAGCCGAACCACTTAAATCTCTTGTGTTGTTTTCTTTGTTCTTGTTTTGTTCTTAATTCTTCTCAAGTTCGAATTCTTAATTGTTGAAGTTTTGGTTTGCATGCTGAGTTGCATGCTTGAGTGATTTAATTCTTGATCAGTTTATGACACAAAGAAAATCCCTTGCACACTTAATTAAACTTGCAAAGAAAACTTGAACTTGCGAGGAAAAATATTAAACTTGCAAGAAAGATTAAATTTGCCAAGGAAAAATATTAAGCTTGCGAAAAAGAATTAAACTTGCAAGGAAAATTAAACTTTGCAAAGAAGAACCTAAGCTTGCAAAATTAACTTGCAAACTTGCAAAGAAGACATTAAGCCTGCAAAATTCAACTTGCAAAGTAGCAAAGAGAAGTTAAACTTGCAAGCTTACAAATTAAATAATTAAGCTTGCAAGGAACATCAAACTTGTGATCTTGCAAGGTAAATAATTAAGCTTGCACGAACACTAAACTTGCAAACTAGCGTAGAAAGCAATTTAGCTTGCAAAGAATATTAATCTTGCAAGGGAACAAATCTTGCAAAGTAGCGTAAACTTGCAAAAATAATTTAAATTTGCAAACTTGCAAACTAGTTAAACTTGCAAAGTAATATTCAATTTGCTAAGTAAACTCAATTTTGCAAAGTAAAATTAAACAAAACTAACAAGGGACCCCCCCATTTCCTCCTTTCTCAGCCCAAACTGCTGTCATCAACCTTCTTCCGCCGTGGCTGCCGCCGTCGCCGGTGACCCACACACCAACCAACACGCATACACACACACAACAACCTGCACACACTAAAACAGCAACTCAAACACAGCAAAACAGCAGCAAACAACACAGTCGCAGCAGCCGACGCTGGTCCCCGGCGCGCTCCCAGCGCGCGCGGCACGTTCCCGGCGCGCGCCCAGCACCAGCCAGCCACTGCCAGCTCCCCCCAGCGCCCCCAGCGCTCACCTGCGCGCCTAAAGCAGCGACCCGACGCGCACCAGCGCTCCCAGCGCGGTGCCCAACACCCGCCGCTGCCCCGGCGGCGGTCGACAGACCACACACAGGCGCACCCTGCACCGGCAACCACGACGACGGCAGCAACAGTAGAGGGAGAAAAGCTGCGCAACGGAGAGAGAAAAAGAAAGAGAGAGAGAGAAACGGGAGAGAGAAAGGTCTGAGAGAGAGATGAAGTATGTGTGTATACCAAGGACAAAAATATCGGTATCGGTGGAAATATCGATAACTTGATTTTAAGGATATATCGATATCGGTGGATATATCGGTTTTTTACGCAAAAAATTTTAAAAATTTGTAAAAAAAATTGAAAAAAATATCTAGTACTTTATATAATATTATGAGTAACATTAATACATATATTGAACTTAAATTTCAAATAAAAAAGATATGTTTATTGAATTGTTGTACCAATGTATATAATAATAAAATAAAATATTTGATTAAGTCTCAAATTTATGAAATTCTATAATATTTTCTCATATTGTGTATCAACACCATTTAATATATAACATGTGTTCATAATTTCATATATTCGAAAGGTAATATTATGTGTATATATATATATATATATATATATATATATATTATACTAATTTCCAAAAATAACATATTTATTTTAAAAAAGACACAAATTTTCGAATGAAAAAACATGAAATTTGATTTACATTTGTTGGATTTTGTGCAAGAGAGAGAAACCCACCATCTCCATCTCTGCTTTCCCCCAATTGTTGTCAACCAAAAATGGGGATTTCTTTCAGCACCACCCCCAGGAGAAGAGCCCCCATCCACCCCTACCCCCACCCCTCCACCCCATGACTACTACCCTCCTTATCCTGCGCACCACTCTCCTTCTTCCCCCCTCTCTACTAAGGGCAGCAGTTGAGTGAAAGGCCCACAAAGAGGGTTGAGTCTGACTGGGTGAAAGACCAGTATTTTTCTCGATTTTTCTCGATAAATCGCCGATAAATCGTGACTTTTTGACAAAACTGAACACAACTCATCCGATAACGATATTTTGGCGATTTTTTCGGATAAATCGGCGATAAATCGCCGATATTTCGATGGAAACTTATGTCAGCTGATATCTGTGTCGCCCAACCCATTTTGGCGATATTTCGGCGATTTTTGGCGATAAATCACAGAAATATCGCGATATTTCCGTCCCTGATGTATACTGCCCTTCCCTTTTCTTTTCTTTCCTTTTCCTTTCACACTTTGGTCAAAAGCTTAGATTGGGTAGTTGTCACACTTTGGTAGAGAGAGAGGTGGTGGCTTGGAATAAAGTGATGACTTGCCATTTTTCTTTTCACACACATGGCTTGCAACTAGTATGCTAATTAATTACTTATGCAACTTATGAATTTCTTATGCAATATTTATTTAATAACAAAAAAAATTAAAACATTGCACCTTAATTAATTTTCTAGGGTGTTATATTTATATTTACATACATCAATATAGGATCGTGTAATACTTGAGATTTTAAATTAAATGAAATTAAATTTATGGAATTTTGAAAGAAATTAAATATTATTTATATAAAAAAAAATTAGGTTTTTTTTTGGAATTCACATATCCTAATTTAACATTAAATATAAGATAATATGATTAATATATTATTAACTTGTTGAATTATACATATATTGCATTTCTAAGTGAATATAAATATTTTTCTCTTATTATCTTAAAATAAAAATATATCTAGCTACACTAATTTAGTGACATTTGTAAAAAGTTTTATTAAAAAGAAGACTATAATGACGTTTTTAAAAAAGTGTACTTACGGTATAAATTTTACTAACACTTAAAAAAAATATGTCAGCATTTTCATAAATTTAGAGACGTTTTTTTTGAAAGCGTCCTTATTTTAATACAATTGTTAACACTTTCTTGAAAGTGTCGCAATGAGGAAAAACTGTAATGATGTTTTTTCTGCTTGTGTTATTAAAGCAATAACATTAAGTTTAATGTGTCACTAAATTGACGACACTTTATATTTTGGGTTTATAACTAGATAATATTTTGGTCTCGACACATTTTCACAATGCTATATTAATTAATTGTGTCGTTAACAAAATGACGCTTAACAAACAACGTCGCAACTCCTTTCAAAAGTGTTGTTGTCAAAAAGTTTAACTATCACACTATTTTAAAGTTTTGTGATGCTTGCTAACACTTTTACTGTTTGTGTTGTCAACAATGCAATGCTTAACAAAAAGTGTCACAAGTAGTGTTGTTGAAAATTTTAATCATCACGTTATTTATAAATGTTGTGATACTTGCAAACATTTTTATTGTTTGTGTTGTTAACAAAATAACACTTAATAAAAAGTGTAACAACTCTATCCAAAAATGTTGTTGTTGTTGATATATATATATATATAAAATTGCATTGTAGTAAATGATTAAAAAGAGAGAAAATTTTAAAAAAAATCAATATAAAATTATTTGAAAGAAAAGTAGTAAAATTATTATTATTATTATTATTATTTTAAGGAAGTTGTAAAATAATATTAACACAATAACAAAGTAAATAATACTCCCTCCGTCCCACAACACTTTGAACACTTTCAGTGTAATTTTACACTGAAAGTGTTCAAAGTGTTGTGGGACGGAGGGAGTAATAAATAACCCATTCCATTGACCTTCCACATATTATAATTCACACTCAACTTAATTACAGTAGCATTCAATGACAAGGACGGAATTATTCTTAATTATAGGAATTTGTTGGAAGTGTTACTAATTTTATGACTTCAACTCTTAAATTGTGTCACAAAATTAATAACGCTATTTGATCTAAACATTGCTAATTGAACTACACATATTTTCTACCATGTTGCAAATTTAACAACGCATATTTTCAAAATGTGTGGCTATTTTTTGTGACACTAATGATTAGTGTTGGCATATTAATACAAAAAATACTATAAATCTTTTAAAATAGTGACACAAAATAGTGTCGCCATTTTTAATGTTAGTGACGTAATTATTAAAAGCGTCACTAAATAAAGTTTACCCACACATGACTTGTGCGTTAAAAAAAATTTGTAACGACAAATTTAACAACACAACTCGCGACACTTTTACAAGTGTGGGTAATTTACTTTATGACGCTAATTAGAGTCGTTAACTAAACACTCTTTTTGTTGTAGTATGTCAGGTGCGCGCGGCTTGTGGGAGCGGCCCACGTGCCGAGACGGGTTGGGGACATGGATCTAAGATCCGTGTAACGTCTAGGATGAAACGATGCATAATTGGCTAATTAAATAATTTAACCCCTAATTATGTGATTTAATTATGTGCATTTCATATTAATCGGAATAATGCATGATTTAATTAATTGTATGTATGATTAAATTATCGAAAACATAATTAAATTGAAGAGCCTATGTTTATATTTATCGAGAGCATAATTGAATCAAAAACATGGATTATGATGTGATCAAAGAGGTTCGTAATCAAAAAACAAAAGGATAGAAACGAGAATCGGGCTAATCGGAGGCCCGAGGCCCAATCTAGGCCTAAAACAAGGTATGACGTGGTATGATATACACATGGTTTGGAAGGATTTTACCACTTGCTAAAAATTACACCAAGGTAAGAAAAAATGCTTCTCTCCCTCTCTGGTTTTCCGGCGCGGCTGGCCGGAGCGCCGCCGTGCCGCCGCTAGCACCACCATTTTCTCCCTCGTTTTCGCTCAAAGTTATGTCAAAATGAAGCCCTTGCCGAGCCCATCATGAATCCGAGCTCGGATCACCCAGCCGCCGCCGCCGGAAATCGATCAACAAAGGTGTGGCCATTCTCTCTCCTCCCCCTGTTTTCTCTCTCTTCGTATCTTCTTCCCTCTTTCTCCGATTTGGTCAATTTATACATTAAATCAAAGCTCTCACCGAGCCCATCACGGATCCGGGCTCGAATTTTCGATCAGCCGCTTTCTCCACCGACAATGGCCGGTCAAAATCTCGGTTTCTCTCTCTCTCCTCTCTCACTACTCTCTCTCTCCTCGATTCTCTCTCTCACCGATCTCTTACCGCTGCTGCTGCGTGGTTGTTGTCGAGGTGTGTGTGGTTGGGGTGCCGCCTTGTTGCGTCGCCGTCAGAGTTGCCGCGGTTGGTTGTGTGCCGCCACGGCAGTGTGGCTGTGTTGTGTGTGTCGTGTGTATGAGGCGTGCCAGCCATTGTGTGTGGGTGATCGTGTGTTCGCTGGCGACGTGGTGTCGCCGATGAGAGTTTGCAGACGGCAGGAGACGACGAGAAGGGGGTTTGGGGGGTAGGGACTTGGTTCAAAAATTTGGATAGTTTAGGGACTTGGGTGCAAACCCTAGATTTTTGGTATATTTACGATTTGGTCCCTAGACTTCCTCAAAATTTCATTTTAGCCCTCGAACTTTTAAAAATTATGTTTTGACCTCCAAAAGTTTTCAAATCTTTGACTTTGACCCCCAAAACTTAAAAAAATTGCATTTTGACCCCTGAAGTTTTCAAAATATCAAAGTGACCCCAAAACTCTTCTTTTTTTACAAAAAACCCCTAGTCAAAGTCAACCTTTTTACCAGAGTTTACAAAACTGCCCCTGCACCTTAAAACGCACCTTTTAAGCTCGTTTCTCATCCGTTTTAGCTCATTCTCGTACCAATCTAACCCTTATCGATCCCTCTACATCTTATGATCATGTTTTAAGTCTTGCTTTCATTTTACCTTCCCTCAATGCTCCTTGTTCTGAGAGAATTCTTTTAATAATACGTAATTAACATAACAAGAAACTAATAAACATCATTTGCATGTGTAGTCTACCGCATTTAGGATCGATCGTAAGCTTAACACTCTCTTTACACGAGGAAAACACCATCGAACAAGGTGGGGTAACTTTTAAACCCTAATAACTTTACGTTTCTGTATTTAACGCACAATAATAATGAACGAATGCATGCATGTGAGCTTATTGTTAAATGAATTGTTGAACCCTACGTGCTGTGTTTAAATGTTGTGATCATTATGTTCATTCACACATTATGAAAATGTTATGAAGGGACGAAAGTCCACAATTATGTTATGAAGGGACAATAGTCCATATTCATGCTGAAGAGATAGTAAGTTTACATTCAAGCTACGGAGGGACCAGTGGTCCGTAAAGTAAGTCAGGGAGTACCCGCACCTAGGGTTACTGAGGAGAACTTGCGCCCTTCTGCAGACAAAAGTTATAATGTTAGGTGTACCTTACGTGTCGTGCATTTTGTGTTGTGCTTACTTGTTGTGCTTATACATGTTTAATTCGTTTAACTCTTGATATATCTTAAATATGGAAATTAATCCCACGAGTGTATTCAAACGCATTCACCCCCACGTGTATTTACGCTACAGGTAACAATGGAAGTAGAGAGGCGTAGCGAGAGGGGTGCCCTATCAGTCGTGTTGTGTTCCTTTTGTTCCCTTTCTCTTTAAACAACGTTTTGTACCATTCGTAAAGATAAACTATTTTTTTTATATGGATCCTGATGATTTTCCGCTATTTTATTTTTAATGTTTTCTTCTTGCTTATCATCGATGGTTTTGAATGTGTAAATAACGTATTTTTAAACTGTTTTACCGAAGTTCCCGTTTTTAGATATTGTGTTAAATCTTGATTCATCTTAAATCTTTACTCTTTTTGCTTCACCTGTAAGTTTTAAAAAGGTACGTTTCTTTCCTTCTCTTTCTGCACGCCCATAAGAGACCTCTGATATTTTTTTTTAAAGTAAGAAATCTGGGCGTGACAATCCGTATCCCCAGGATATATAAGTTTTTGCATTTATGATAATACTTATTTGAAAAAAATAAAACCCAAATACGTGCCAAACCTAACTTTTTATGTTAGTACTTATTTGAAATAAAAAAAAAATTGACCATAACGCTATATCTTTAATTTGGACGGAGGGAGTCTATATGTGCACATATATAATAAAGCATGTATGAACACGTGTTAGAGTAATGCTAAATGGATAAATTTAATCCGGATCAATTGCGTTTAATACCGTTTACATTATTATAAAAAAAACTGTTATATCCTTTTGTATTTTTTTACTGATAAATCTCTCTGGATTAAATTGATCCAGATCAATTGGGGTAAATTTGTAATATTAATAAAATTAGACAAGTTTAATCAATCAATAATATAGGGGTTTGTATTGCTATCATCTAATAAAGAAATCAATAAATCTTTGACGATCAAATTGATCCGAATCAATAGGGGTAATAATGTAATATTAATAAAATTCAATATGTGATTTGTCAAATATATCTCTTCTTTAAAATTTAAGATTCAAAATTCACCTTTCTTCATTAATTTAAGATTGAAGATTCATCTCTCCTCATTAAAGATTTATGGAAAGAAAAATTATAACTTGAATCATCTTCTTTTCTTCCACTTTCTAAATTAAATTCACTTTACTTAATTTTACTTTCAATGTTCACAATTTAAATTTGAGCAACATGTATTTTTCTTTTTTAAACATGTATTTCATTTCTCTACATTTTTTTTTCGATACCTCTCTAAATATCTAATTAGTGAATAAATTAGATTAATTGAATTTTGAAAAAAAAATTATATATCTCATCAAGTTTGTTTGTTTACATTAAATATTTTAATGACAAATAAAACAACACAATATATATATATATATATATATGAATTAACGTATATATTTGTATGTATAGTTAATAAAATAAATCCGAATCAAGGTCGAACTTGATTATAGAGGATCGAATCGAGTTGGAATCTATAAAACTTCAAATATAAAAAGAGCCTCTTAATATTCAGTTCGATCTAGTTCGATTACACCCCTAATACGTGAGATTTAAGAAATATAATATTTAGTAAATTAAATTAGAAATTTTAAATATTGCTTAAATTGGCAGACATAGATATATGATTTTGGGCAATTACTTAAAGTCTAATTTATCATTAAATATAATATAGTGTGAATATTAATTTTTTATTTAATTGTTTTGGTTATATGTTGCATATGTAAAGAGACATACATGATCTTTCATATATTATATTGAAAAATATGTTATGCTTGTAAATTATTCTAACCATTCTTTCATTTTTATTTTATTAATATAGTTTCAAATTTTTCTTAATTTATTTATATAGTTTCTCACATAAGTTTTATAGACTATTAAAAACACATTTTCGAAAAAGAAAAAAAAAACCATTCCTTAAATTTGATGCAGTTGAATTCATATCATTCATGTTTGGTAAAACTCCAAACAAAATAAATCCAATATTCTTTTTTGTACAAATTCTTTTTTTTTTTTTTTTATAAAACGAAGGTGTGTATTTATGTGTGCGTGTGTGTGTATATATATATATATATATATATTAATTTATAAATATTAAAAAGTTATTTTGAGTTTTTGGAATATTATAAATATTAATTTATTCTCTTGGCAATTTAAAACAAACAAAAATACATATTTTTTCTATTTCGTGTGCTTTTAATTAGTATAATAATGTGTAATAAAATTATTTTACATGTACAAGAATTTTCATCTCATAAACAAATTAAAATTTGGATACTAATCATCTGCTTGGATAATAAAAATGGTTTTTTTTTTCCTTCCTTTCCCTCCTTTATTTAAAAAAAAAATTCTAAATGTAATTTTATTATTGATGTATTATATTTTTTCATATTTCCATTCTGCCATTTTAATTTCTATATTTTTATTATTAATATATAATATTATATTATACGCTCAGATAATTATGAAAAGTTCACTTGATATAGTAAATCTCATGTGACAAAGAATAAAAAAAACGAAGATATAATGAAAAGATGGGAAAAAAAAGAGTAAATAAAAAAAGAAAAAAAAAACAAAAGAAAGCCAGTGTTGATTGATTATTATGTACCAAATTTAATGTATTTTTGTATGTAACGTGTAGTAACTTGGCCAAACTATCCAAATTATTTTGCATTCATAAATATATAATTAATGTATTTTGTAAAACTTGCATTCCCTAAATTTGATATTAATTAACATAATTCTTTAGAGTAAAAAAAGGATAGTGCTAAATGGATCAATTTGATTCGGATCAATTGCATTTAATAGTATTCACATTATTGTAGAAAGACTTTTATATCCTTTCATATTTTTTTTCTCCTAACTCAATTAAATAGAGGGAATACATTAGCTATGAGGTTTAGGAAATGCAAGTTTTGTCAAGATACATTAAATATATATTTAAGTAATGCAAACTTTGTTATCAAAATAAATTAATTTTATTACATTACCCAAGTTAAATGGATAACTTTCTTCATACAATAATGAAATTATTTTAGACATTTGATCTCTTTTTACTTAATAATGAATAATTTTGACTTCTCTCGTTTACTATTAATGCAAACAAACAAACATGATTAAGCCAATCTTAAAAAAAATAAAAATTGATTCTTTCTTAAAAAAATATGAAAATTTAATATTTTTTCTACACCACAAATATATGAAATTCTTTAATTTCTTCTATTGAATTTATTTTAAATGAAATGCAACAAATTTGAAAAAAAAATAACTGAGAACTAATTTAGCAGACATCAACAAAATTTCATTAACAACTATATAAAAACCAAACACTACACTTGATCAAAAGTTACAAAGTTCCAAAGTTTTATAATTTAAAAAATATATATCACATGTTTTCTTGATAAGGGACATTGAAATATAATTTATATTAATAATTGATAAAAAAAGTTGAAATATTAAATTATATTTATCATTATAAATTATTAACTTTATCAAATGTATATTGTGTTAAATGAAGGTAATAAAAAATAAATGATATACATATATACAAATAACTCTTTAAAATCGATTCTTCGATTTGGTCAAATTCGATTGATTTCTCGGTGCCAATTTGATTCAGTACTCGGTTCACATAATTGAAAAATCTCCACAACCAAAGCAAATAGAAATTCGGTTTCAGGAAGATAAAAAATATATATTAACCGCGCGTCGTTACGCGATAAAATTAATTAAATTTCTTTCCTAACCTAACCAACTAGTAGCTAGGGCAAGTAAGAGTCGATCCCACAAGGAGTGAAGAATAAACTATGCCACCTATGTTCAGTTCAAGAGACATAAAAGGTGGGTTGTTTGAGATTGGTTATCTATCACTAAAATACTAATAATCTAGAAAGCAAATTAAATAAGGATCAATCGATGCAGATATTCCAGTTAACAGTTCACTTATCCCCCAATCTCAATTATGCCTTAACCAATGTAACACCCCTCTCTCAGATTATCATGGAATTATCACCCCTAATCTAACAACAAGCTCTGTTAAACCGAATCGTCTCTTAAGATTAATTAAATTAGGATACGCTCGCTAATTAACCCTATTTAATTGAACAACCTAGGATATGCTCACTAGATTTAATTCATTCAAATGCATTAATCACCAAGACGATAGGATGAACTAGACTCCAAACCAACACGCGTGATTCGATAATACTAGGATTATGTTACCCTAGAGATGCACAACCTCTAGTTTACCACTTTATGAAAATTAAACCGCAACGACGGAATTAAGATTCTAGTAGTCAATTATCAAACACTTAACCTAGGTGATCAGGCTAAATCAAGCATCAATAATCGAGAACATTATGCACAGATAACATAATCAATTCCAATCAAACATCGAGAGAGAAATACAGGATTAATTAGAAAATAAATAAATATACGGATTCAAACATCCCTGCTAACCGGAATTGAGAAATTAATCATGTAGGGCCCCGGATCAAAATAAGCATAATCGAATAATTAAATATTTGAACCCTAACTTAATAATTATGTGCATATATGTTGACTGTTCAATTTAATACGTGCGTTTCAAATAAGTGTTTACTGCACGTTTTAGATCGATATTTTTCCTAGACGTGGAACATAGGATTTTATTTTACCCCGCGATGCGTATTTGAAATACGAGAAGATAGAAACGAACTAGAGGTCAATCGGAGTTACGTAGCTCAAGTAATGAAGAAAACAGCAAAAACGAAGAATACTATGTATACGAGACGTATACGAAGAGTATAAAATACGAGATATTTTCTAACCAAAAATCTTATCCGGAACAGTGACCTACTCTATATGAACAGTAACCCTAGTGAATAGTGATTTTTCAGATTCTATAAACAGGGGTGTTTTCGATTGAAAAATTTACCGTTTTCCCGAGCGAGCCGAACGAGCCGAGCGCGACCAAAACACGTAAGTTTTCTCTCCTCCCTTCTCTCCCCCTCTCCTCTCTTTTCTGCCTCCGGTGCGTCGCCGCCGGAGCAGCCGCCGGCGCGGCGGCGCCGCCGCCGGAGGGTACCGGAAAATTCCGACGTTGTCGGAATCGGACGATTTTCACACACAACGTTCGTCTCGACGAGACGAGTCTAGGACAACTTCCGGAATTCAATTCTGATTTACTGTTCGCCGAAAAACGACGAAAATCAGCCTTGAAACCCTAACCCTAACCCTTGCATCAACCTTTCTCTCTCCTCTGTTTTTCTCTCTTTTCTCGCCGGAGCTGATGACTGGAGGTCCACCGGAGGTAGGGGTGTCGTGCTGGAGGGCCGGCGCCGCCGTGGGTGGCGGCGCCGGAGAAGGACAGTGTGTGTATATGCATGATCGTGCATGTGTGTGTTTGTGGGTGTGTGTTGTGTGTGCTTGTATGTGAGCTGTTGGGAGGCGGGGCAGGTGGCGCCGCCGTGAACTGTTGGTAGCCGGCGCTGGTGATGCGCCGGCGAGTGTGGTGGTGGTGGCCGGCGGTAGGTGGTCGCCGGCCAATCTCTTGTGTTGGTGCGTGTGTGTGTATGAGCATGTGCGTGTGTGTGTTTATGGTGGCGTGTGTGTGTCGCTGGAGCTGGGTGATTGTCGGCGATTGGAAGTCGCCGGCAAGTGTCTCAGGTGGTTGGGGAAAGGTCGCCGGCGACTGGAAGTCGCCGGGCCGGAGTTGGGGAAGCTGGGTACATTTTTGGATTTGTGATTTCGAAGGATTTTGCGGCGAAGATTTCAGACACTGTTCATGCCGGAATCCGGCGAGGGGTGGCCGGAGGTGGTGGTCGGTGGCGTGTACTCGTCAGCGGACCAGTTGGTGGCCGGAGATGAGCGGCGGCGCCGGGAAGTGGGCTGGTGAGCAGGGGTGACGCCGGGTGACTTGGGCACGAGCTGCCGAGAAAACTCGGCAGCCGCCGAGACGAGCTGCCGAGATGGGATGCCGAGCTGCCGAGAAAACTCGGCAGCCGCCGAGGACGTGCGCGTGCCGGGAGCCGCCGTGCGCGCCGGCGAGCGTTTTCGCACGTCGTTTCATTTCCGATATTTTCATCGAGTCGTCGCATTACGAGATGTTGACCGAGGGTCGCGGGCCCGGTCAAAGTCAACCCTTGACCAAAATTACTAAAATACCCCTCAACCTTAAAATGCTCATTTCGAGCTCGTTTCAACTCCGATCGAGCTCATTCTTTTTCCGTCATGACCCAAATTCAATACTCTATCATCTCAGCCTTTGAAACTGATCTGTCCTTCTCGTTTCTTGGGTCTCGATCTTTAGATCTCTCGATCCGTCACGGCTTTTACGATCTTTTCTTTCACCGGGAACTTTTATAGTTTTAATTATATTTATTGAGGAACTAAGGAACATCATAACTTGTGTAGGCTACTCGTTGGGTTGAGCCTTGATATATTTGGTCCTAGCTACTCACGCGGATACCACCGAACAAGGTGGGGGTAATTTCTAAACTCAGTATCTGTTTACAGTTTTCCCTATTCAAAGCATGATTGAGGAATACTAAGTGCTGTGATTATATTTGTTGTGCCATACTTTATACTGTGCATGGGCTGCGGTCCACCTCTTTCATTCATTCGTCCCTTATCCCTTTCTACTACTCTGTTGAGGTTTGGTGGTCCTCTTGAAATGCACCAGCGGTATTGAGACCGTTTTATTGGATAAGATGGGGGAACCCCGCACCTATTCGTCCCTTACCATTTCTAATATCTGCTGTGCTTTTACGTGCTGTGTTCTGTGTTAAAATTATACGCATGCTGTATTTATATATCTGATGAGAGTCATGAGGCGGATTTTACTTCCACGAGTGTATTCCACGCACTCACCCCTTAATCTGTACTCACACTACAGGAGATGACGTGTATGCTGAACCCTAGATGGAGAGAGTTGGTGCTCTGACTGGACTTTCATATGTAGAACTGATGTATCACAACACTTAAACAATATTTTATATTATTTCACGTTTTTGTAACATATAAACTTGTACATGTTTTGAATGTTGGATCCTGATGTTGATATTCTGCTGCTATGTTATGATGATCGGTTGAAACCGATTTTGATATGTGATTGAATCACATCGTCCCTTACTTTTTTTCTTCTGTTGTCTCTTACCTCTTTCATCTGTTATTCGTCTCTTATCTTTTCTTTCTTCACGCCCGTGTGAAAACTCTGATATTTTTAACGAAAAAAAAAAACGGGGCGTGACAAATCGAGCATCTTTGAAATCAAATACATCCAAGCAATTAAAAATTCCATCTAAATTCTAGGGAAATAAAATTGTTTCTGTCACGCCCCATTTTCTTACACAAAATATCAGAGTTTTCCATTGGGCGTGAAGAAAGAAATAGCAAAAGACGACAGAAGAAGGGGATTAGAGACGACAGAAGAAAGAGGTAAGGGATGATATGGATCATTCGTATATCAACAGTCGGTCTCATTACCGACAACATTCGGCCTCAATACCGATATATATATACATCATAATAAAGCAGCAGAATAAACCATCAGGATCTCACATCCGAAACATATATCGAATATTATTACAAAACGTGATTTAAATAAAATATTATTTTGAAATTGTTTGTGCGACAACATCTTAAAAACACAAGTTCAGAAACAGCACCGCCTCTCTCCATCTAGGGTTCAACATGCTCATCAGCTCCTATAGTGTGAATACAGAATAAAGGGGTGAGTGCGTTGAATACACTCGTAGGGATAAAGTCTGCATCTTATAACATGCAACAGTTATATCGTACAGAAAAGTAACATTCAATCACAGCATGTAAAATGCATAGCAGATATTAGAAATGGTAAGAAGGATAGGTGCGGGGACAGCCCGTCTTACCCTATAAAACGGTCTCAATACCGCTGGTGCATTTCAAGAGGACCACCAAACCTCAACAGAGTAGTAGAAATGGGGGAGACGGCTTTTTACAGTCCATTGGACTCTCCGAACATGCAATGTGAACCAAAGTTCTTTCACAGTATATAGTATGGCACAACACCTATATTCACAGCATTTAGTATTCCTCAATCATGCTTCATAAATAGGGAAAACTGTAAACACATTAAGAGTTAGAGATTACCCCCACCTTATTCGGTGGTTACCACGTGAGTCGCTAGTATCCAAGACTTGGTATCTTGATTCCCAATCCAACTGATATCAACCCAATGGATAGCCTACACAATTTTATAATATTTCTTAGATCCCAAATATATATATATATATAATTAAAGGTATAAATACTTTCGGAGAAAGTACGATCGTTAAAGACGTGACGGATCAAAAAATCTAAAGATTGAGGGTGAAGAAACGAGAGGGGAAGATCAGTTCATAAGTCTAGGATTAAAGAAAATGAAATTTGGGTTGCAACGGAAAAAGAATGAGCTCGATCAGAGTTGAAACGAGCTCGAACGGAGCGTTTTAAGATTGAGGGGTATTTTGGTAATTTTGATCAAGGGTTGACTTTGACCGGGACCCCCGACTCCCGATAACTCGATAAAAACATCCGAAACAAAATGACGGGTGAAAACGCTCGTTGGTGCGCATCCGGCGCGCACGGCGCTCGCCCGTGCACGCGCACTCGTCCTAGCGCGCGCACCCGATCTCGGCAGCTCGGCAGCATCCGCCGCGCACTCGCGCGCCCAGCGCGCCCGTCTGCAGGCACATACGTGCGCCCCGCGCGTCCGCGCCCCGGCGCCCTCGGCAGCTCGCGCACCCGCGTGCGCCCAGCGCGCACCACCGCGCCCAGCTCGCCTGAGAATCAGCTGCTCGACCAGCCCACTTCCCGGCGCCACCAGCTGCGGTGGCGCCGCCCTGTACCAACGTCACCTGGTCCGCCGGAAATCCCGCACCGCCGGCTACCACCTCCGGCCAACCTCGCCGAAATCCGGCCATGAACAGTAACCCGTTCAACAGCACAAACACACCCAAACACACACA
The DNA here is from genome assembly GCA_946896805.1 of Scutellaria galericulata. Classification (NCBI taxonomy): domain Eukaryota; kingdom Viridiplantae; phylum Streptophyta; class Magnoliopsida; order Lamiales; family Lamiaceae; genus Scutellaria; species Scutellaria galericulata. The sequence continues at coordinate 1,677,158 of OX335797.1, read as the reverse complement.
AAACCCTTGCCAACACCACTCAAAACCACTCCGGCCGGTGATCTTCCGACGCCGGTCACCATCCCAAAACCATCCCAAACTCTTCCCCAACACCCCAACATACCCCAGCACCAGAAATGAACCAAAACCACCAAGAAACGAGAGAGAAACGGGATAGAGAAAAGGGGGTTAGAACTAGGGTTTAGGGTTTTGGAGTCCGTTTTTCGCCGTTTCCCGGCAAACGACACATCGGATTGGAATTCCGGAAGCTGTCCTAGACTCGTCTCATCGAGGGCTATGATCAGTGCGAAAATTGGCCAAATCCGATAACTTTGACATTTTCCGGCCACCGGCGGCGGCGGCGGCGCCGGAGACGTCACGGAGGCGCTGACGGCTGCACGGCGGCGGTCCAGTGGCGGCGGCTGCGACGGAAAGCGGTAAAGAAAGAAAGAGAAGGGAGAAGAAGAACTTATGTGTTTTCGTCGCTTTCGGCTTGTTCGGAGAAACGTTAAATTTTGAAGTGAATGAGCCCCTATTTATAGATTTTGAAAACTTACTTTTCACCGTTGGAAAATTATTATTTACCAAAAATATCTTAATTTACCTTCCATTAAAATATTCTTTTTTATTTTTACCGTTCGTCAAAATTTTACCCTTTTCTTCGCCATTTGAGCTACGGGTCTCCGATTGACCTCTAGTTCGTTTCTATTTCCTCGTATTTCCGTTATGAATCTCATGGTGAAATAATATTCTAGGTTCCGTGTCTAGAAAAAATATACTCATCTAAAACCAGCGTTAAACATGTATCTGAAACGCACATAATTAATTAGACAATCAGAAATTAACACACATAAAATATTTAAATTTAAGAGTTTAATATTTAATTAATCAATTATTCTTCATTTTTGGTCCGGCACTACAGTTTCTCTCTCTAACTAAACTTTCTCCCTCCTAATCTATCTAATCTCCTCTGGCCGCGTGAATTCTCTGTTACTTTGGGGCCAAAGTCAAAAATATATCCTCTGGCCTTTCTTCTTAAGCCAAAGATTATGGGCTTTTTCTCCAATTCTTTGATAAAATGGGCTCAGGCCCACTTATTAATTTCCTTCAATTTTGTGTTATTTTCTTGAATCAACAACCCAATTAACTCCACGTCTCGTTCCACTTGTTTTCATTGCCTTCAAAAATTCTCCAAATCTCCTAAAATAATTATGAGAATAATTTATAAAGTATTTGGAGACCAAAAACACATATAGATATAAAAGCGATGCATTCAATTATTTAAAAGATTATAAAATTACAAATATGCCCATAATAAAATGCACCTATTTTCTACCTATCATATATCTATGGATATTATTCCGTTCAAGTTTCGATTTGATTATGGTAATTTTCGAGACTCGTGCATAGTTGTACTATTAGGGTACTAATCTCTAATAATTTACACAAGTTTTGCTATTGCATGTCCTTTACAAATTGTCTGATAATTTTAGGCATGTTTGTAATATTAACAAAATAATTAATAAGATCAAGTTTATGGTCTATAATAGTTTGACCACTCAAAATTTTGAAATGAATTAGAATGAATTTGTATAGAAGCATAATTTGTGACATATGAAACAAACAATAAATCCACTTTAATGAGATAAAGAGAGTAATTTTATTAAAAAAATCGAAACTTTTAGTGTTGTTCTTGTAACTAATAAATTAAAAACTTAAATAGAAAAAAATTTAGTGTTGTTCTTGTAATTAATAAATTAAATATTAAAATAGAAAAATTGACCCGTTTAGTTAAATATGTTATATGTAGAATTGTAAATAAGATAATTATAATAAATGACATTTGAGAGCATCACTTGGTGTGTGAGGGATATTAATGATTTTTTTTATGAAGAATAATGAACGATTGATTAATCCTATATTTTAAAAAAAAAGGTACATTTGACAAAACACATGTTCACTTTTATTAATATTACAATATTATCCTATCTGATTCGGTTCAATTTGATCATTGTAGATTTATTGTTCTTTCTATTCAATTATTATTGGACCCGAATCGAATTACTGTAAATTACTCAATTTTTATTTTATATAAAAGTATTACAATCGCCGGCGAGAGTGGTATTCCGGCGAAAAATGGACCAAATAGTGACGATTTTTGGCTTAATTGGACTAAAATTGAAAACCGCTTCCATGGTGGACGGAAATTGGACAGTAGCTTTTTAAATGGACTAAAATTGAATTTAACCCTATAATAATAACAATAGTAATAATGCTTTATAATATTATAATTTTAATATGTGTTACAATTATTTATAGTTTAACTTTTTCATCCCCAATTGAAGCTAAAAATTGCACAAAATGAGGTTGTTATCAAACTATTATTCTATAATTTGGAATTATATAGCTTTATGTAGTTTTATAATTTTATATTATGATATGGTACGAAGATGCAATAATTTTCTAATTATCTCCACAATTCGATTAAGTATCACAGATTTTCAAATATCGAAACAATTCATTTTGTTTATTTATAGCAAACAGCCTGATTTAGATTAAATAGTACAAATGCCATAGGTTAACACTTATGCCAGTAATTTATTATATCACGTTGACACAAATAAATTGTAATTAAAAACATTATTGCAGATGCCCTAATAAATTAATAATTCAATATATATATATATATATATATATATATATATATATATATATATATATAATCATTTTTCTCCAATCTCCTAGGCATGTGTGTAGCCAGACGTAATTTAGAAATAGACTACCACCCACTCATCTTGTACCATATATTATCCGGCATTTCCACCTACCTAGCTAACTCAACTTGTTCATCTAATATCTCCTCACCATCTTCATGTCTATATATACATCCCCATAACTACACCTTCATCTACATATCCTTCTCATTTTGAACTCCATCTCTTCTTAACCCAACATTATCATACTCATGGCCCAACCAAAACCCAAAAGAAACAAGTATGCTTTGGCTTGTTCTTTCTTAGCTTCCATGACCTCCACCTTACTTGGTAACGGTAATTAATTTCTTTCAAAAAATATTTATTTATTAGTCGGTGAAAAATCTATATCATCGAGTCCAAAAAATGAAGGTTGTGCCCACAAATTGATTGGATCATGCATGGTGTCTTATTCCTTCTGCGTATGTCTCTTATAATTAGTTATTACAGTACTTATAACTACATGTTTTATTTTCACCACAACTATGTATTAAGTTTTTTTTACAACTTTTAATGTAAAGATTTCATTTTAAAATTATTGATATAGGGAATTTTCATTAATAGATCGTCATGAAAGAAAAACATATTTTAATTCATTTTCGTTTCCCAATTTGATAACTGGCAATATCTTACGCATTGTTGTATATATTTATCAAGACAAAGTGTCACACGCTTCTATTGCAAATAATTTTAAATAAAATACTATTTTTGCACTTTCAATTTCTTTTTGTTTTTAACTTTTCATCATATTGAGTCATATATATATATATATATCACCCTTGTAATTAAAATAATGTGTATTTGAATGATATCTCGACACATATGAAATTAGTAATATTATGTTACATATTATATTTTGATATTATATATTATATTTCATTGATACATATTTGGCATATAACGTGACAATATTATTATACACGCAAATTTTATTAGTTAGAAAATGTATAAATCTAGAACAAGCATGGTAAAATTTGAATTTTCCAAATATAATGTAATAAACCAACGTTTTTTTTTTTTTTTTTTTTAAGAGATACCGAGGATGATGATGGTGATTATTATTATTATTGTCGTCGTCAATATATTTTAAAAAACAATACTACATAATTTTTGAAGTACTTAACGAATTTTGGGTGTCTGGTCTTTCGAACTTCTCCATTATCATCCTATGTTTAAAGAAAAGATCTAATAATGATAAGAATTTTTACTATATTATTATGAACTAATGATGATTAGATTTTAATAGTGTTTGAAATGAATTTGTTGTTATAATTGAGAAAATTTGGTAAAAAATTGTATATAATAGGAGATACGGGCAACCATGATTTCTTTGTAATTAATCTTAATCTCTCACAAAGTTATTGTTCAATGAATTTATCAATTTTTATGTTTATTACTAATTATCTGATTTTGGTGGAAGAAGATTAATCTTTGATACAATTCATCACAATCTCAACCTAAATTCTTAACCAGTTTAATTTCAATCTACTAGTAACTTGATATCTTTTTTTTTTTTTTTTTTTTTTGGGGAAGAATGTAGTATCATTTTGATGAATAATTAAGAACCATAAATAAAGAATCGTTCAACAATCTATTACACATTCATCCATCAATACGACATATAATGCTTTTAAAATTGCAATATACATCTAATAAAACAACGATATTATACATTCAGTAACAAAATTGTGTACACTAAGTGCGTTGAACCAGACAATTACAAAGAATTAGATCCAATTGAATAAACACAAAACAAAGAATTAATCTCCAATTGATCAACACAAAATTTTATATAAGAAAGATTTCACAAATTTAATTCATGCAGTAATATTGAGTCATTTAAGAAAAAAAAGTGAATATTAATTTCACAAAAACTCATGTGAGACGGTCTCACGAATAATTCCCATGAGACGGAGCCCCATCACCCACAAAAAATGGATTGACCCGTCTCACGCAATACTATAAAAATCTATGAGACGGTCTCACAAGAGACTCACTCTATTAATTTTTTAAGATACTTTTGGGATAGATATTGAGATTGTTAGGTAACATATAACAAATTGATTAGTCTTCAAAGATTTAGGCTTATCCTGAGAGCACAATATTGAATACGTGATTTATTTGTATCAGATGATTAGCTACATCATTGGAATTAAGAGATTTAAATCTTTTTATTACGTAGAATCAATTAACTATCTATCTTTGTAAATTATATATTTTTCTTTTTTAATTTTATTACTGAAATTTTACTTTTAAATTATTTTTTTACTTTTCCGAAATTGTTATAATTACAGAGAAAAGAGGTACAGTACAATATATATACCCCTGAGTCCTGACATTTTGGGAGACTGGTAAGTGGTAATGCTCCAGTACGTAGTACGATTCTATGGTCTTATCCAATAATATAAAATTTAAAAATTATGAAATTTATTATTTATTTTTCAAAAAGACAATATTAATTGGTAGAGTAATTCGAGTGCTATCCACAATTTGTTCCAACATTGACATATTGTACGTCTTTACAATTTTTTTTTTTTAAACCAAGTCTTACTAGTTGTAAGGAAACTAGAATACAAGTGTTACCTATGTAGTTTTATAAATTGGATAAATGAATGTTTTAAATTTGTTTTTTCGACTTATGTATAGATATTTATCATTTATATAGAATTGTTTAAGACTAACATCAATCGATGCTTATAATATATATTATATACCAATAACAAATTTTAAACATTTCTTCAAGAAAAAAAATGTTAAACATTAACATAAACAAAACAAAAAAAGTAAATATTCTTGCATGCGATTGTTACATGAGGTTGCACGGGTCGGGTCTCTCTTTTCTTTTTCTTATTTAATATAGTTTTTGCCAATTTGTTACATTTTTGGAAGCAATGAGCATTTATTAACAAATATATTAAATGTGAACTATACACACACACACACACACATATATATATATATATATATATATATATATATATATATATATATATATATATTCTGATTTGGAAAGAGTGAAGAAGTGTGTTTGCATGTTATTAATTGGCAATATATATTAGCTTCCCATTCCGACTCAAACATGAAACATTGTGGTTAATTAATATCTCAAATCCCAGAAATGATTTCTTGAGAAAATTAAGCTCAATGTAAGCAATTAACAAACCATCTTTTCTTCCTACAACTTCTTCTCAATACCATCTTCTCCATCTTGTTTTTTCACTTATATACTTAATATTTATTTTCTCAAAATTAAGCTTGCAAATGGAAAGAGAAACCAACACTAAGTTCATAAACAGAAGAGGAGGAATATATCCTCATTTAAATTTCAAGTTTCACCCCTAGCCTACCTCTTTCTTTCTAAATGTGTCTAGGTAGCAATAATTTATTTAATATTAGCTTATGTCATTAATTTAACTAATCTAATATTTGGGAAGTCAAACATATTAATTAAATATTATATTGTCTACAAGTCATATATTATTGTCTAAAAGTCAATATATGAAGATCATGAAACTGTGCACATTATAGTCAGAAGATAAGATCTCGGATGAAAAGTTTTATGTTGTGCAACATTTTACTGATCTATGCAATCATAGAAACTACTGCAAGGACACACGCACACACACACACACATATATATATATATATATATATATATATATATATATATATATATATATATATATAATTTCACTCTATCTTTAGACAACAATACTTTATTGTTACTGTTGGGCGAAATCTGGAAAATGTCGGCAACACTGACGGCAACAACTGAAACTGGCAGATTCTGGAACAAGTGAAATGTTGTCGGAAATGTTGGCAACAACGTCGGCAACACCTGGAACTGAAATCTGGAACAACCTATGGGAATTAGTGGATCTTCCTCCGGAGAGTAAACCACTAGGATACAAGTGGATATTCAAAAGGAAAATGAAGGCAGATGATACTATCGATAAGTACAAGACAAAAGGATTTCAACAGAAACAAGGCCTTGATTACTTCGATACATATTCTCCAGTAACAAGAATATCCTCCATTAGAATGGTCTTAGCCATTGCAGCTTTAAGGAATCTTGAAGTTCTTCAAATGGATGTCAAGACTGCATTCTTAAATGGAGACTTAGAAGAGGAGATTTATATGGAACAACCTGAAGGTTTCATAGCTCCTGGAAATGAAAATAAAGTGTGCAAGTTGGTAAAGTCGGTATACAGCTTAAAACAAGCACCAAAACAATGGCATGAAAAGTTTGATCATGCCATGTTGAGTAGTGGATTCAAAATCAATGAATGCGATAAGTGTGTTTATGTGAAGAACACTGAAAATGGCTATGTCATTCTATGTCTTTACGTAGATGACATGCTCATCGTTGGAAGCAACGATAAGATGATCAAGTCCACTAAAGATATGTTGAATGCGAAATTTGACATGAAAGATATGGGTTTGGCCGACGTGATCCTTGGAATTAAAATCCATTGATCGTCTGAGGGACTTGTGTTAAGTCAAACACATTATGTTGAGAAAATTCTTGAAAAATTTAATAAGGATGATTCAACATATGCCAGGACCTCGATAGATCCTAGCCAACATTTATCGAAAAATCGAGGAGACGGTGTGTCTCAAGTTGAATACTCTCGAATAATTGGAAGTCTGATGTACTTGATGAGTTGTACACGACCTGACATTGCTTACGCTGTCAGCAGACTTAGTAGATATACGAGCAATCCGGGTGCTGAGCACTGGAAAGCTATCGTGAGAGTACTAAGGTACTTAAGGTACACTCGTGAGTATGGTCTGCACTATTCCAATTATCCAGCTGTAGTTGAAGGATACAGTGATGCGAACTGGATATCGGATATGAAGGACTCTAAGTCCACTAGTGGGTATGTGTTCACACTAGGAGGTGCAGCCGTTTCGTGGAAATCTTCTAAACAAACGGTAATTGCTAGATCCACTATGGAATCTGAGTTTATAACTCTAGATAAGTGTGGAGAAGAAGCGGAATGGCTTCGTCACTTTGTAGAAGATATTCCAATGTGGCCTAAACCTGTGCCCGCAATTAATATACATTGCGATAGCCAATCGGCTATTGGGAGAGCACAAAGCCACATGTATAATGGTAAGTCTAGACACATTCATCGAAGACATAATACCATTAGACAACTACTCTCTACTGGAGTCATCTCGATTGATTACATAAAATTGAAAGATAATTTGGCGGATCCATTAACCAAAGGGTTAAGTAGAGACTTAGTTGCAAGTTCGTCGAGAGGGATGGGGCTAAAGCCTTTTGGAGAAAAGAGTTGAGACGAAGGAAAACCCAACCTAGTTGACTGGAGATCCCAAGATCTAGGTTCAAAGGGACAACCGACTCGTTAAAACTCTAGAATATCACTGTGGGGGATATTTTTATGTCTCTCGTAGCCTATCCTTAGAAGATAAACAGTGGTGACGTTGGAGATTAGGGTAAGCTTAAGGCTTTTAATGATTCGATGAAGAATCACCTATGTGAGAAAGAAGTGGGGCCGCTTCAAAGGGAGTCGTTAAAAGGCTCGACTCTTAGCAATTCTCGCAGAACCAGGATGATGTTCATGGCCAAAACGAACATAACCATGAGAACTGGATAATGTTAGGAAGAGTCATGTGTGAGGCACATCATCGTTAACACCTATGGCCGATTAGTTCAAGGACATCGCGTCTACTAATTAGCTAATAAAGTAAATGCGTTTTCACAAGGGAAGGTTCAAAGGGTAACACCTACCTATCCTATGCAAGACTCAACTGTCGATCGGTATCTTTTTTCTATTTGTATCAATTTTCATTCATGTGGGGGATTATTGGAAATTTTGGATTAAATTCCAGAAATTTTGCCTTGCTTTGGGCATTAATTGTACATGGGTCCCGAACCCGATTGTGGCGAAATAAAGTTGGAATGTGTTCACCTCCGTGAGAGGTTCGTGGCGAGATGTTGTACGTCCAAAACGGATAAAAGGTGAATGCGAAATTGAATCTCAAAGTTGCATGTTTGGATCCTTGCTTAGGCTTGGAAATTGGAGTGTGGGTTGTTGTCCCACATTGGAAAACCAACACAAAATTTTCCACTATATATAGTTTTTCACTATAGTGTGGGATAAGTAATGTTGGCAAAAGGCTCTCTCTCGCGGAGGGGGTGCAAATTGAACTTCGGACCATGGAACTCGTGTGCACACGCGACCTGCATACACGAATGTTGGTCTGATAAGTGGCGGCCTCGCCCGGTTCATTTTGCCACGTTTTTGCACCCTTGACCTTTCATTACCTTTCATTTTCCAACATGTGACATGCCTTTTAACCTTCCAACTTCTTGCATCAATTGCAAGCAATGAATTTTGCAGTTTTAAAACTGCTTTGAAAGGCCTATAAAAGGAGCCTCCCTCCACATGATCTCCACTAAGCTCAACTCTAGCATTTTGCTCCCTCTATTCGATACCAATCGAGCACTCTTCCAGTTCGCCAAGACAGCAAGTTTGGTTCATTTTGCCACGTTTTTGCACCCTTGACCTTTCATTACCTTTCATTTTCCAACATGTGACATGCCTTTTAACCTTCCAACTTCTTGCATCAATTGCAAGCAATGAATTTTGCAGTTTTAAAACTGCTTTGAAAGGCCTATAAAAGGAGCCTCCCTCCACATGATCTCCACTAAGCTCAACTCTAGCATTTTGCTCCCTCTATTCGATACCAATCGAGCACTCTTCCAGTTCGCCAAGACAGCAAGTTTGGTGCTTAACTTGGCTGTGGTTTTTAACCGTTGTATCCTGGGAAACAGACGTCCTTAGAGTACTCAAGCACCAAGAGAGTCGGACGAATCTGTTTTAAGGAAACCGTGTGTGCACGGGCCTCGGTCATACGTTGTTCCAGATTCCAGTTCCAGGTGTTGCCGACGTTGTTGCCAACATTTCCAACAACATTTCACTTGTTCCAGAATTTGCCAGTTTCAGTTGTTGCCGTCAGTGTTGCCGACATTTTCCAGATTTTGCCCAACAGTTACTATTATTGGAAATATGTATTCTATTTGTAACGGATATAAACCGGCCTAAAATCATTTGAAAAATAAGAATACTATTTTTACTGTTCCCATGCTAATTTTGTGATGTTGGAATGGATAAAACCACTTCACCTAATCATAGTGGTGCCGGGGCATTTTTGTTTGCACTAGGCTTGGCCCCGGTCATATCCTCGATGAATATATATAGAAACTGTTAAATGTTTGGTTGCTCGGTGACTGATGCTAAATATGCTGCATATTCTCATGCTATGGAGTCAAATGTTTTATTTGCTCTTTATTTATTTTTTTCCATCTTTTCATTACATCTTCATTTTTTTTATTCTTTATCACATGAGATTCACTATATCAAGTGAACTTTTCATAATTATCTGATTGTATAATATAATATTATATATTAATAATAAAAATATAGAAATTAAAATGGTAGAATGGAAATATGAAAAACTATAATACATCAATAATAAAATTACATTTAGATTTTAAAAAAAAAAAAAGGAGGGAAAGGAAGGAAAAAAATAACCCTTTTTTTTATCCAAGCAAAGGATTTGTATCCAGATTTTAATTTGTTTATGAGATGAAAATTCTTGTACATGTTAAATAATTTTATTACACATTATTATACTAATTAAAAGCACAAGAAATAGAAAAAATATGTAATTTTGTTTGTTTTAAATTGCCAAGAGAATACATTAATATTTATAATTTTCCAAAAAACTCAAAACAACTTTTTAATATTTATAAATTAATATATATATACACACACATAAATACACACCTTCGTTTTATAAAAAAATAAAGAATTTGTACAAGAAAGAATATATATATATATATATATATATATATATATATCTTTTGTTTGGAGTTTTACCAAACATGAATGATATGAATTCAACAACATCAAATTTAAGGAATGGTTTTTTTTCTTTTTCGAAAATGTGTTTTTAATAAACTATAAAACTTATTTAAGAAATTTAGATTTTCTCTTTATCATATAATTTTAAAGAATAAATAAATTAAAAAAACATTTGAAACTATATTAATAAAATAAAAATGAAAGAATGGTTAGAATAATTTACAAGCATAACATATTTTTCAATATAATATATGAAAGATCATGTATGTCTCTTTACATATGCAACATATAACCAAAACAATTAAATAAAAAATTAATATTCACACTATATTATATTTAATGATAAATTAGACGTTAAATATTGCCCAAAATCATATATCTGTATGCCAATTTCACTTATTTAAGCAATATTTAAATTTTCTAATTTAATTTACTAAATTTTATATTTCTTAAATCTCGCATATTAGGGGTGTAATCGAACTAGATCGAACTGAATATTAAGAGGCTCTTTTTTTTTTGAAGTTTTATAGATTCCAGCTCGATTCGATCCTTTATAATCAAGTTCGACCTTGATTCGGTTTTATTTTATTAACTATACATACAAATACATACGTTAATTCATATATATATATATATATATAATGTGTTGTTTTATTTGTCATTAAAATATTTAATGTAAACAAACAAACTTGATGAGATATATAATATTTTTTTCAAAATTCAATTAATCTAATTTATTCGCTAATTAGAAATTTAGAGAGGTATTGGAAAAAAAAATGTAGAGAAATGAAATACATGTTTAAAAAAGAAAAAGACATGTTGCTCAAATTTAAATTGTGAACATTGAAAGTAAAATTAAGTAAAGTGAATTTAATTTAGAAAGTGGAAGAAAAGAAGATGATTCAAGTTATAAATTTTCTTTCCATAAATCTTTAATGAGGAGAGATGAATCTTCAATCTTAAATTATTGAAGAAAGATGAATTTTCAATCTTAAATTTTAAAGAAGATATATATTTGACAAATCACATATTGAGTTTTATTAATATTACATTATTATCCCTATTGATTCGGATCAATTTGATTATCAAAGATTTATTGATTTCTTTATTAGATGATCGCTATACAAACCTCAATTTTCTTGTTTGATTAAACTTATGTGGGACATTAATTTCAGAAAATTATCCCAAAACCATCTTTCAAATTTAATAACCTTGTTGACTAAGTATGTGACTATAATAAAATAATAAAATTCAAATTAGTAACTTAATTATATCTCAACACTTGAATTTCAAATGTTTTATTTGCTCTTTATTTTTATTTTTTTTCCATCTTTTCATTATATCTTCGTTTATTTTTATTCTTTGTCACATGAGATTCACTATAACAAGTGGACTTTTCATAATTATCTAAGTGTATAATATAATATTATATATTAATAATAAAAATATAGAAATTAAAATGGTAGACTGGAAATAAGAAACAATATAATACATCAATAATAAAATTACATTTAGATTTAAAATAAAAAAAAGAGGGAAATGAAGGAAAAAAAAACGGGTAAAATTCAGATTTCATACCTGAAATTAGGCTATATTTCAGATCGGGTACCCCAATGTCATCCCTCATCACAAGTAGTCCCCCAGTTATTGAAAACACATCAAAAAACATCATCGCCGTAAAAAATTCGTCAGTTTGGACGGAAATTAACTACCTGGAGCGGGTTTGGTGCGAAAATTTCATCCAAACCCTAATTTTTTTCCCCAAATCGCCCAAGCTAAGAATGAGCAACCTGTGGATGAGCAACATGGCAAAGGGGCTTCTGTAAGGCAGCACCAGCAGGGTATGGAAGAGCAGCAGACTGTGGAACAACAACCTGTGGAGGTGCAAAAATATCACATTTCAGTATGCAAAAAAATCAAAATTTCAGTTTCATTGAAGCTTAAAAAACAGAAACGAAACCTTACCCCATAATTTGGGCAATACCAATATCTCCTCCTTGGATTATCTTCCGACCAAGAGGTCTTGAGGGGCAACTCAAATCCACATTTACAATGTTGCTGTGTATGCAACCCCTTTGAAGAACACCAGCTTGAATTTGAGGATGAAACATTGTTTTGGAACATTCTAAACACGTAATCGAACTTCAATAGCAGAATTGAAGAAAAAATAACCAAAATCGATCGATAATTGGCCAGAAATTGAAGCTGCACTCGTCGGTCTTGATGTTTGGGGGAAAAATTAGGATTCTTGTGTTAATTTTCGCTCCAAACACTTTAGGTTAGGTAAATTCCGTCCAAATGGATGGAATTTTAACGGCAGGGACAAAATTTGATGTGTTTTCAATAATTGGGGGACTACTTATGATGAGGGATGACATTGGGGTACCCGATCTGAAATATAGCTTAGTTTCGGGTATGAAATTTGAATTTTACCCAAAAAAAACCTTTTTTCTATCCAAGCAGAGGATTTGTATCCAAATTTTAATTTGTATCTCATTGTATCCCATTCTGTTCTGCGAGATTTGAAAATAACCGTCAATACCTCGGTGTAGGTCCTGGATAATCCATAGCCCATTTACAACTAGCCAATTAAGAATTATCAGATGTATTAGCACTGCATCAACTTATTAGAAATACAAGACAACCCATTCGAAATGTCACGAAATCACCCGCTCTTGGGGGATGTCCTCAGTGTCGAGGAACATGTACTAGGGTGTATGTGCGACTCACTTAGATCATGAGCTGACACAAAAAAGCAGGCTGATCTTCCCCAAGAGCTCACATCGACGGGAACGTTTGGCACCTCGATGTCGGGTCTTCGCCCAAATTTTAATTTTTTTATGAGATGAAAATTCTTGTACATGTTAAATAATTTTATTACACATTATTATACTAATTAAAAGCACAAGAAATAGAAAAAATATGTATTTTTGTTTGTTTTAAATTGCCAAGAGAATAAATTAATATTTATAATTTTCCAAAAATTCAAACTTTTTAATATTTATAAATTAATATATATATATATACACACACATAAATACACACCTTCGTTTTGTAAAAAAATAAAGAATTTGTACAAGAAAGAATATATATATATATATATATATATATATATATATATTGAGTGGATTTATTTTGTTCGGAGTTTTACCAAACATGAATGATATGAATTCAACAACATCAAATTTAAGGAATGGTTTTTTTTTTCTTTATCGAAAATGTGTTTTTAATAAACTATAAAACTTATTTGAGAAATTTAGATTTTCTCTTTATCATATAATTCAAAATTATAAATAACTTAAGAAACATTTGAAACTACATTATTAAAATAAAAATGAAAGAATGGTTAGAATAATTTACTAGCATAACATATTTTTCAATATAATATATGAAAGATCATCTATGTCTCTTTACATATGCAACATATAACCAAAACAATTAAATAGAAAATTAATATTCACACTATATTATATTTAATGATAAATTAGATGTTAAGTATTGCCCAAAATCATATATCTATGTCTGCCAATTTAAGCAATATTTAAAATTTCTAATTTAATTTACTAAATTTTATATTTTTTAAACTTCGCGTATTAGGGGTGTAATCGAACTAGATCGAACTTAATATTAAGAGGCTTGTTTTTTTTTAAGTTTTATAGACTCCGGCTCTATTCGATCATTTATAATCAAGTTCGACCTTGATTCGGTTTTATTTTATTAACTATACATACAAATACATACGTTAATTCATATATATTGTGTTGTTTTATTTGTCATTAAAATATTTAATGTAAACAAACAAACTTGATGAGATATATAATTTTTTTTTAAAATTCAATTAATCTAATTTATTCGCTAGTTAGAAATTTAGAGAAGTAATGAAAAAAAATGTAGAGAAATGAAATACATGTTTAAAAAAGAAAAATACATGTTCAAATTTAAATTGTGAATATTGAAAGTAAAATTAAGTAAAGTGAATTTAATTTAGAAAGTGGAAGAAAAGAAGATGATTCAAGTTATAAATTTTCTTTCAATAAATCTTTAATGAGAGATGAATCTTCAATCTTAAATTAATGAAGAAAGATGAATCTTCAATCTTAAATTTTAAAGAAGAGATATATTTGACAAATCACATATTGAGTTTTATTAATATTACATTATTATCCCTATTGATTCGGATCAATTTGATTCTCAATGTCACACCCCGTTTTCATACTTAATTTTATTTTAAATATCAGAGTTGCTCATGGGCGTGCAGGGAGAAGAAAGAGAAGGAGACATAAATTTTTTTGAGAATAAAACCAACAAACATCCGATAAAGCATTTAAAAACGACAATCGTTTCAAAACATCGAGACCTGTGACACCGATTCAGAGAAATACTGACAGAACCATACAAATCATTTACATGTTTTTCAAAACATCGGCACATTGCCGGAAGATAGCATTTTTAAACCATCAGCGGAAGAAAACAGGCTCCTACGGTTTTACAAAATATAAGAAGTCATGAAGAATAGACGGACATAGATTTCCAAAATAACTGAAAGAGGAACACTGGATACGACACCCCTCTCGTTGCAAGTTTTATCTTTCATTATTTCCTGTAGGGTGAGTACAGATAGGGGTGAGTGCGTTTGAATACACTCGTGGAAGTAATTTCTGTTACCAGTTTAATTAACATACGAATTACAGGTACAGTTATTAGCACAACAAATAATCACAGCACATAATAAATGCATTGCACATACTTCTCCCTTAGGTGCGGGTATTGCCCGTCTTACCCCGCAACCGGTTTTAAGACCGGGGGTGCCTTTTACGGAACACCAATCCCTCCGTGAAGTTTTTTACGGACCATGAGTCCCTTCGTGATGAACGTGGACTTCTGTCCTCGTATAACATATATCATTCAATGCATGAGCAGTTAATATCACAGCACATAATCCCAAGGCACGTAAGTTCAAGCAATTCATAGCATGCGATCAAAGATATAACAATCTTATTTAACATAGCAGCGCATTATCAGCATAAGTAAGACATAGTGAATACGAAAACATTAAAGTCGTTAAGTTCAGGAGTTACCCCCACCTTTCTAGGTGGCGTTCAACTACGAGCGATGCAGGCTTTAAAGGTAAACACGTATGCTCCTAGCCACGATAGCCTACACATGTAAACGTAACCTATTAGTTTCGTTTTAAGATATTTTCATTTTAATAGCTAAAGTACTCTCGAAAAGAAACGATGATGGACAAGAAATCGTTTCGAAAAGCTTAGAACTTGATCACATATCGAAGAGGGTTCGATTACGGTTCTATAGGCGAAAGAACAAGGTCAAACGGATGAGAAACGAGTGAGAATGGAGCGTTTTAGGGTTTAGAGGTAAGAACGTAAATTCTGGTAAAGGTTGACTTTGATCAGGGGTAAAACTGTAAATTCAGAGAAGTTTTGGGGTTAAAACAGGGTTTCTGGAAGTTATGGGGTCGAAATGCAATATACAGAAGTCTGGGGGGTGAAAATCGAAGACTTGGAAAGTTCTGGGGGTGAAAGTAGAATTCCCAGAAGATAGAGGACTAAAACGCATGAAACAAAAGCTGGGGGACCAAAATGAAAGAACCCTAAACTTTCTAGGATTTGCGAATAGGTCCCTGGAAGTTTGGATTTTGCAACCAAGCCCCTACCCCCAAAACCCACCCCCATCTGCCGCTGCACCCGCCACTGCCGCCATTACAGAGCCTCGCCGGCGACACCACGTCGCCGGCCACCACCCAACACCACACCACTCACCGGCGTTTCTCGCGCCGGCTACCACAACGCACGGCGGCGCTGGAAGCGCCGCCCCAAGACACACACACACGCAGAAACACACGCACACACGCACACTGCCGGCGACCACCGCATCGCCGGCGGCGCACCAAGCGCCGCCCCCAACCACCACACACACACACCACAAACCAACGGCGACAGCGGCGAGGGAAAGAGAGAGAGAAAAAATGGCAGAGGGCGAGAGAGAGCGATCGAGAGGAGAGAGAGGGAGAAACGCAGAAACTTTAGGCGGCGATTGCCGGAGATCGAACCGTTCGATCGACGATCCGAGGTCGGAATCGTGACGGGCTCGACGAGGGCTTCAAATGCATGTGTAGATCGGCTCGATCGGAGAAGAAACGGAGGAGATCGAAGAGAGAGAAATAGGGGTGGAGAGAGAGGGTTTTCGCCGGCTGTTTTTGGCCGTTCCCCGGCGGCTTCGGCGGTGGAGGGGAAATCCGGGCCCGGAAATGGAACGGGCTTGGTGAGGGCTTCGATTCGATGTATGGTTTGAAAGAAACGGGGAGGAGACGCGGCGGCGCCGGTGGTGGCGCCGCCTCTGGCATGGCGGCGCCGGTGGTGACGCCGCCTCTGGCATGGCGGCGATGCGGCGGCGATCCGGCCGCCGGCACCGGAAAAAGGAGAGGGAGGAGAGAGTAAACAATTTTTACCTTTGGTTACTTTTTGCCAAATTTGGTAAATGAAGTGTCAACCCAAGTTTTAACCACATTCTCATCCCATTGACTTGGGTCCATTTTGGGCCTCGGAACTCCGATCGGCCCGATTTTCGTTTCATTCTCTTCGTTATTCGACTACGATCGTTCTCATATCATGCATATCTCATATTCAATTAAATTAAAATCTTGATAAATATTAACGTAAGCTTCTCAGATTAATTACGTTTCGATAAATAAATAAACGTCTGATCGTTAAATTAAACCAAGAAATTATTCGATTACTCTGTAACGCACATAATTAAAGTTGAATTATTTAATCCTCAAATTATGCTTCGTTCTTTCCTAGGCGCTACAATCAAAGGTTTATTGATTTCTTTATTAGATGATAGCTATACAAACCTCAATTTTTTTGATTGAATAAACTTGTGTGGGACATTAATTTCAAAAAATTATCCCAAAACCATCTTTCAAATTTAATAACCTTGTTGACTAAGTCCGTGACTATAATAAAATAATAAAATTCAAATTAATAACTTAATTATATCTCAACACTTGAATTTCAAATTTTCAGCTTAATTAATTTCTTCAGTTACTTTCAAATTCATGGATAGCAGTATTATAATATAAATCAAACCGAAGTATCAAATCATATCATAGTATATATGATTTACAGCTTATGAATGAGTAAATTGTAGCAAAACTGAAATTGTTCTTTTCCATTCCTCTCACTATTTTACTAATCATCCAAATCGATGTATCTTGAATCCATGGATTCAATGTTGTTAAGCAATAAGATTTCCATTTTATTGTCCTTGCTTATATCAATTATTCTCTTTTTTCATTTTGATGACACTTGAATTCTTATCTTTTCCATTTTACAGCCTTTTCTACATGTTTCATCTTTCCACTTGTGGGGTGTGTCATAATCGTTGTTTGAAATTTGAGACTCAGTATTAATTAGCGGTGTGTGGTTATTAGTTGGCTACACTTGAGTCATTTTTAAAGAAACCTTCATTAATTATTCATGTAATATAATATGTAGTATATAAGGAATTATTAATTTATATTTTATATGGAGTCTATAGAAATTATAAAAAATTCTTTTAATGTCCAAGTTTGCAATTAATAGGTGCACGCATTTGCACTATTAAACGAAAATAAGCCTCATATAGGTTTGAGGCAAGTTTTCGTTTAATAGTTTAAATTGATCGTTTAATAGTATGAATTTCCAAACTTTCGTTTAATACCCTCTAGTGATTTGATTGTTAGTCAGAATAAATCTCATCATCTCACTGTTCACATCAGGACCGGTTAAAAAATGTGGTATTTTTGTCACTTTCTTATATTTTGTGGTAATTTTGGTCAACTCACTATATGATGTGGTAAAAAAAGTCATACATTATATGTTTTGTGGTACGGATGGCTATTTCCCCATATATATATATATATATATATCTTCAATCAATGTTTGGCCTATTTTTTAATGTCAACTTGTGGCTTGAAATTAACTACTGATGTTGATACTTTGGATCAGATCGAGAGGAGGATTTCCCCATCCAATCATAGGTCCCTTTCTATTGGATAAGATATAATTTTTTTCAAATTAATATTTTAAATTATATGTTTATTTACTAGTATAATATTTATATTCATTAAAATGAACTTGAAATTTAATTATCTATTTGATATTGAGAGATTTATTTATTTTAATATTTACAGAAAGAAAAACTCGAATTTCTATATATATGCTTTGTTTGTTTCACCTTCTTCCCTTAATCTATGATTTCAAATTTCTATGCATGTGAATGTGATTAATTGTCTTGATCACATGCCATTTTATTTCTATATTGTTATCATTGTTTGTTTCTACAATGAACATACATGTACTCCCTCAATCTATATCTCGATCTTGAAGTTTTATGTATACATACATCAATATAGGACCGTGTAATAGCTACAACAAAAAAGATGTCTAGCTACACTAATTTAGTGATGTTTGTAAAAAGTGTTATTAAAAAGAAGACTATAATGACATTTTTAAAAAAATGTACTTACGGTATAAATTTTACTAACATTTAAAAAAATATGTCAGCATTTTCATAAATTTAGAGACGTTTTTTTTTGAAAGCATCCTTATTTTAATACAATTGTTGACACATTCTTGAAAGTGTCACAATGAGGAAAAACTGTAATGACGTTTTTTATGCTTATGTCATTAAAGCAATAACATTTAATTTAATGTGTCACTAAATTGATGACACTTTATATTTTGGGTTTATAACTGGATAATATTCTGGTCTCGACACATTTTCACAATGCTATTCAAAAGTGTTGTGATGTTTACAATCACTTTTATTAATTAATTGTGTCGTTAACAAAATGACGCTTAACAAACAACGTCGCAACTCCTTTCAGAAGTGTTGTTGTCGAAAAATTTAACTATCACACTATTTTAAAGTGTTGTGATGCTTGCAAACACTTTTACTGTTTGTGTTGTCAACAATGCGACGCATAACAAAAAGTGTCACAACTCTGTTCAAAAGTAGTGTTGTTGAAAATTTTGATCATCACACTATTTATAAGTGTTGCGATATTTGCAAACATTTTTATTGTTTGTGTCGTTAACAAAATAACACTTAATAAAAAATGTAACAACTCTATCCAAAAATGTTGTTGAAATGTTGTTGATATATAATTGCATTGTAGTATATGATTAAAAGAGAGAAAATTTTCAAAAAAATCAATATAAAATTATTTGAAAGAAAAGTAGTAAAATTATTATTATTTTTTTTTTTAAAGGAAGTTGTAAAATAATATTAACACAATAACAAAGTAAATAATATTAAATAACCCATTCCAATGACCTTCCACATATTATAATTCACACTCAACTTAATTACAGTAGCATTCAATGACAAGGACGAAATTATTCTTAATTATGACCTTCCTTCCATAATAACTGAATCATCCACAACCATCACCTCACCATTGTCTTCAATTAGGACTTTAATTGAGGCTTTAATTTTAATGTGTTTTGACTTAATTTCTTTCATATAATCCTCATCTAATATTGCATCAAATCTCATCTATACATTGTCATTTCCTATGTCCCATATACTTTGTCCAATTTGAATTTTTGGAGCTATAAACTACTATATGCATAAATACACATTTTGAAACCAGTTTCAATTCATGAAGTGCATTAAGCTTCACAAGTGCCAAGATGAGCAAGGCTTTTGGATGCAAGTTGTTAAAACGACATTGTTCAAAACTCAGCTGTAGCACCCCAACCCATCTTTGTAGGATTGAGGCGATACCTTAACCTTATATGCTCAAATGATTTTGTAAAAGAGATAATAATTTTTCTTTTTAACAGATTTTCATAAATAAACTCAGTGGAAGACTTTATTAAACACGAGTACTCTTTTTTTTTTAAATCGAAAAGCTTAGCATGCAATAAACTAACTCGTGTTCTACCCACATTTGTAAATCAAAACCTCGCCATACATAAGATGTTTTAAAAAGTTTACTTAAGCCAAAATCGGAAGTGTAAAAAGGGGCATTAAGCATTTTAACTTCATACATATTAACATATAATAAAAACATATAATATATATGCTTCTAGAGAGGGGTCCGTACAGCTGGCTACACATCCGCTTCGTCGTAAGGGGGTCCTGAAAACGTTTAAATATAGTAACATAAGATTTAAAAAATCTTAGTGGATAACGCTTATTAACTATTACATTAAAGAGATTAACTGATACGCTTAATACGCCATCTCCAAGGTCCGAGGACCTGGTATAAACTCTAAGGTCCGAAGACCTGGCATCCAAGGTTCGTCAACCTAGTACTTCACCCGAATGTGTCATTTCATTTCATCATACTCAACATACGAGTTATTCTAATCAATGTAATTGTAAATAAATGTTACCCATTTTTTACGTTGATTCGAAAGCTGGGATAGCTCCTGAAGTATCCGATCACTCGTACTGCACTTGGCACGTTCATAAATTTTTAGTCTTCAAGTTGCATTTCAATTGCATCATACTTATCTAACCTATCATGCTTATCGTACATATAACATATGTATATTACAAAAAAAACATAATTATTGATTTAGGAGAAAATTTTTAAAGTATACTTTCAAACAAGCATCAATTGTACTTTGAAGGAAATAAAAAAAATGTATTTTACATCTTAACTCATAAAATTCTAATTCATATGCTAAAGACTTAAATTATTTAATACTTCACACATAAGCACACATTTAATCACATAATATCAGTTTCAAAATATGGTCAAATTGCATTCTTAAAGCATAGATAAAATTTTGATCTTGAAGTTAGTAAAATGTAGGAAGAAAAGACACTCTTTACCACAACAATTTTCATAATTTAAACGATCATCCAAAATTCATGAAAATAAGCATGCATTTACATAACAACCCTTAGTTATCCATACTAAAATATTAGGGATAAATTCAAATCATAGAAGATTTAATAAATTATTTATTATAATAAAAAATTGTTCGAAAATGCTCTAAAAACCAGTCAGTGTTATAAAATTCACCATAAATTGTATATATATTGAAATATTTTGAAATTAATAATTTAGACTTCTAACACCATGTACTTAAACATAATAAAACATTTTTGAAAACTTATAATGGACCGATTTTATATAATTAATTTTCTAAGGTCTGAAACTGCATAAATCCAACTCGAATTGGACTATCTTTGAAAAATCATCATAATTCATAGACTACTCCAAATATTACCAAATTTTAACCATACACTCAACACTTCACGTAGTAGAACATACCAAAACAGTTTCGAAAAATTCCAAGTATAAAAGTTTATAAAAATCGGCAAAGTGGATTGCCATTTCTAAATTTTTTCACAACTTAATTAAACCCATCTATTTTCATAATTAAAATGTAGATTCGACTTTTATAACTCTATCAACCTCAAATAAACCATCTTGACTCAATTTATCACATATGCAATGAGCTTAAATAAGATAATCAAACATGCAAAGACTAAATCAACATGCAATTGAACAATCAACTCCCAAAAGTGACATATTTTACAGATCAACCATACAAAACAAGACTTTGAACAAATTTCTTCACATTAGTAGAAAATCACCCACGGATCATACATGCAATCTGTTTAGGTAAAGAAATCAAACATGCAAAGTTTAATCCAATATGCATTTGCTCAATCAACATTTAAAATGACATATTTTTGAAGATCCACTACTTAGAACAAGGTATCCAACAATTTTATCACATTTGTAGGAAATATCACTTAGATCTTACATGCAACTCAAAATTAGAACTTTATCATGCTCTTAAGGAAGAAGAGTGGTGAGGGTTTAGCCAAAATACCTCTTAAATGCACAAACTATGAGTTCCTTGAAACTTGCTTGAAAGGAGATAGTACTTTGAGCATAATTTTTCATGATCTCTTGGAAGGATCTTGTTTCTTCACTTATTTCTTGAATTGGGCAGCTTGTTTGAAGATAGGGAATGTGATTTGGAGGAGAAGAAAAGGAGTAGAGAGAAGAAGGAGCAACTATTTAGAGAGAGAGAGAGAGAGAGAGAGAGAGAGAGAGAGAGAGAGGTGCTCAAATGAGAGGGTTGAAATGAGCTTAAAGGTGGAGTCTCCCATTTTATATGTAGCATGTAGTGTACCAATTCTAATTTAATACATGTATTATACATGTAGATCATCTCTTGTTGTATTTATCCATTAGATGTGTGATAATTAGTAGCATTGAAACTTGAGGTGGATTTGATGGGGGCATGGTGGATTGAGTGTAGTTCCATCTAATGTGACATGTACAAAAAAATAAATCATGGTAATTATGCATAAACTTATTTCCAATTTAATACATCATATAAGCCACATAATTATGAATGAAGATATATTTAATTTAATACACTATGTAAATCACACTTTATTGCACACAATTCACATGATAATAAAAAAATAATATATACTTAACCATAATTAAACACATTAGCCATGTTCCTTATATTAATCATATATATCATTTTTATGTGTAACTTATTAATTTTTTTGTCATTCTTTTACTCGTGCATGTTGAGTGCATCACGATCGAACCCGGTCTCTTCGGATAGCTATCCTGCAAGACGTTTAGACTTAAGGAAACATTAGCTCACACATTCTTGATAAAAAGTAAAATTCGTCTTAAACTCGAAAAGATCACATGCTATAAATTATTTTATAAAGAATGTAATTTTTATATAAAAATATGCTATGCAAGTTTTATGAAAAATGGGGTGTTACATCAGCGAATAATAACAAGAAGATGAAGAGCTTGATGGAAGCAAAATTCAGGAAATCAAACCAAATTCAAATTGGAAATTTCAGATTTTCGAGTCCTCTCTACTGTTGTTCCCTCCAAAACGTGTTGATGCATTTGTATTGATAACTTGATATTGATAGGGATGTCCAATGTGAAAGAAAATGTGGGATTGAATTGATACTTAACTTTAGATCAGGTCTTCAGTTGTCTCGTCCCTCATTCTCAAGAACTTAAGGACCAAATGAAACAACTCTTTAGTGTTCCGTCATCAATGTTTGAAAAAGTTGCAACGTTGGTACTTTCCGTCAGTGTTCCGTCAAACATTGATGAACTTAACTAACCCTAATTGTTTTGGAGCCAAAATTTACGATTTTCCCCCAATTTCACTTCACCCTCCATAGCTAACCCTAATTTGGAAAATCCGTCTTCAATCCAGTAAAGAACGAACCGGAGAAGAAAGGTGACGGGTACGAGGCCATATACAGCTTCTACTTCGGCGACTACGGCCACATCGCCGTGCAGGGCCCTACTTGACCTTTGAGGACACGTGTCTCGCCGTGACTGGTGGATCCGGCCTATTCGAGGGGGTGTACGGCCAGGTGAAGCTCCACTAGATCATTTTCCCCTTCAAGTTGTTCTACACCTTCTACTTGAAGGGCATTCCGGATCTGCCGGTGGAGCTGCTCGGCGAGGCGGTGGCGCCGTCGCCGACAGTGGAGCCCACTCCTACTGCCAAGGCCTGTGAGGAGGGGGTCACCCTCCCAAATTTTACTAATTAAATTCTCACTTTTTTTTTTGTATTTCTCCTCATTTTTTTCACCTTTTTCTGTTTTGGATAAAAGTAGCTTTCATTTTCTTCCACTTCTACTTTTAGCAATGGGTTTTCTTTGCATTTAACATTACTCCCCTTTGTCGACTATATATATATATATATATATATATATATATATATATATATATATATATATATATGTGGACTGCATTTATTTTAGAGGAAATAATTGTTTGCCATTCATACAGATGCGAGATTTTAGTGGATTGAAGAAAGATTTTCCAAATTAGGGTTAGCTATGGAGAGTGAAGTGAAATTGGTGGAAAATCGCGAATTTTGGCTCCAAAAAAATTAGGGTTAGTTAAGTTCCGTCAGTGTTTGATAGAAGGTACCAACGTTGCAACTTTTTCAAAAATTGATGACCAATGTTGCAACTCGAAAAAATTGGGGTACCCAAAGTGAAAAAGGGGTTTACATGGGGTACTGGAATTGTAATTTGCCCAATGAAAATATGAAAAAAAAAAAAAAAAATATATATATATATATATAGTGTTGTTTTATTTGTCATTAAAATATTTAATATAAACAAACAAACTTGATGAGATATATAATTTAAAAAAAAAATCAACTAATCTAATTTATTCGCTACTTAGAAATTTAGAGAAATATTGAAAAAAAGGTAGAGAAATGAAATACATGTTTAAAAAACAAAAATACATGTTCAAATTTAAATTGTGAATATTGAAAGTAAAATTAAGTAAAGTGAATTTAATTTAGAAAGTGGAAGAAAAGAAGATGATTCAAGTTATAAATTTTCTTTCAATAAATCTTTAATGAGGAGAGATGAATTTTCAATTTTAAATTAATAAAGAAAGATGAATCTTCAATCTTAAATTTTAAAGAAGAGATATATTTGACAAATCACATATTGAGTTTTATTAATATTACATTATTACCCCTATTGATTCAGATCAATTTGATCCTCAAAGATTTATTGATTTCTTTATTAGATGATAGCAATACAAACCCCTATTTTCTTGATTGATTAAACTTGTGTGGGGATATTAATTTCAGAAAATTATCCCAAAACCATCTTTCAAATTTAATAACCTTGTTGACCAAGTCCGTGACTATAATAAAATAATAAAATTCAAATTAATAACTTAATTATATGTCAACACTTGAATTTCAAATTTTCAGCTTAATTACTTTCTTCAGTTACTTTCAAATTCATGGATATCAGTATTATAATATAAATCAAACCGAAGTATCAAATCATATCATAGTATCTATGATTTACATGTACAGCTTATGAATGAGTAAATTGTTGCAAAACTGAAATTGTTTTTTTCCATTCCTCTCACTATTTTACTAATCATCCAAATCGATGTATCTTGAATCCATGGATTCAACGTTGTTAAGCAATAAGATTTCCATTTTATTGTCCTCGTTTATATCAATTATTCTCTTTTTTTATTTTGATGACACTTGAATTCTTGTCTTTTCCATTTTACAGCCTTTTCTACATGTTTCATCTTTCCACTTCTGGGGTGTGTCATAATCGTTGTTTTAAATTTGAGACTCAGTATTAATTAGCGGTGTGTGGTTATTAGTTGGCTACACTTGAGTCATTTTTAAGGAAATCTTCATAAATCATTCATGTAATATGTAGTATATAAAGAATTATTAATTTATATTTTATATGGGTCTATAAAAATTATCAAAAATGTATTATCTTATAATTTTAGCGAATTATTAATTTAGCACCCTATCCCTGAGTCGGGACCGGCCAAAAATATTATCTTAGAGAGTTTATTAGATAATCGAGTATTAATTTATAGAATTTCTACTGTATTTGACAAATCACATATTGAGTTTTATTAATATTATATTATTACACCTATTAATTTGGATCAATTTGATCCTCAAAGATTTATTGATTTCTTTATTAGATGATAGCAATACAAACCCCTATTTTATTGATTGATTAAACTCGTGTGGGGACATTAATTTAAGAAAATTATCCCAAAACCATCTAACAAATTTAATAACCTTGTTGACTAAGTCCGTGACTATAATAAAATAATAAAATTCAAATTAGCAACTTAATTATTTCTCAACACTTGAATTTCAAATGTTTTAGTTGCTTTTTTTTTTTTTTTGTTAAATTCAGATTTCATACCCAAAATTAGACTATATTTCAAATCGGGTACCGCAATGTCATCTCTCATCATAAGTAGTCCCCCAATTTTTTAAAGTTAATCAAATTTCGTCCCTGATGTTAACAGTCCGTCCATTTGGACGGAATTTACCTAATCTGAAGTGTTAGGAGCGAAAATTAACACAAGAACCCTAATTTTTCCCCCAAACATCAAGACTGACGAGCGCAGCTTCAATTTCTGGCCAAACATCGATCGATTTTGGTTATTTTATCTTCAATTTTGCTATTAAAGTTCGATTACGTGTTTAGAATGTCCCAAAACAGTGTTTCATCCTCAAATTCAAGCTAGTGTTCTTCAAAGGGGTTGCATACACAGCAGCATTGTAAATGTGGATTTGAGTTACCCCTCAAGACCTCTTGGTCGAAAGATAATCCAGGGAGGAGATATTGGTGTTGCCCAAATTATGGGGTAAGGTATTGAGGTGTGGAAATCAGTCCTGATTCACTTCTTCTTGCCATAGATGCCCAAACTTACGAGAGCGCTCGTGATTTTTAGAAGAGAAATTATGGTTTTTGGTTGGAGAAGAGGGCGTGTTCTTGCCTTGGGCGAATTTGGGGGAAAATTAGGGTTTCTGTTCTTAGCTTGGGCAACTTTAGGGAAAAAATTAGGGTTTGGGTGAAATTTTCACACCAAACCCGTTCCAGGTAGTTAACTTCCGTCCAAACGGACGAAATTTTGACGGTGATGATGTTTTTTGATTAACTTTAAAAAACTGGGGGACTACTTATGATGAGGGATGACATTGGGGTACCCAATTTGAAATATAGTCTAGTTTCGGGTATGAAATCTGAATTTAACCCTTTTTTCCATCTTTTCATTATATCTTCGTTTTTTTTATTTTTTGTCACATGAGATTCACTATATCAAGTGAACTTTTCATAATTATCTGCGTGTATAATATAATATTATATATTAATAATAAAAATATAGAAATTAAAATAGTAGAATGGAAATATGAAAAATATATAATACATCAATAATAAAATTACATTTAGAATTAAAAAAACAAAAGAAAGGAAAGGAAGGAAAAAAAAACCTTTTTTCTATCCAAGCAGAAGATTTGTATCCAAATTTTAATTTGTTTATGAGATGAAAATTCTTGTGCATGTAAAATAATTTTATTACACATAATTATACTAATTAAAGCACAAGATATAGAAAAATATGTATTTTTGTTTGTTTTAATTGCCAAGATAATAAATTAATATTTATAATTTTCCAAAAACTTAAAATTTTTTTTTAATATTTATAAATTAATATATATATATATACACACACATAAATACACACCTTCGTTTTATAAAAAAATAAAGAATTTGTACAAGAAAAAAAAAATATATATATTTAGAGTGGATTTATTTTGTTTTGAGTTTTACCAAACAATAATGAGAGGAGCACTCTTGTATCCCTGGGGCACAGATCCTAACCGACCCAACCCGCGCATATATCCATGTCCTCAAATTTTTTTTTTATTCAGGTATTACAAATTTGTCTTATAGGTACTACAAACATGAACTAAAAGTATTGATACTTGAAGAGTATATGTGTGATACCTTTAGACCTGGTAGGTGGGTGCGCGCGTGGGCATGCGCGGTGTGGGCACACGACGTGTGCGCGCGCGGTGTGGGCGTGCGACGTGTGGGCATGCGGTGTGGGAGGTATTACAGATTTGTCCTATAGGTATTACAAATATGAACTAAAGGTATTTGATACTTGAAGAGTATATGTGTGATACCTTTAGACTTGTGAGGTGTGGGCGGTGTGGGCGCGCGGCATGCGCGCGCAACATGGGGGCGCAGTTTTGAGGTATCACACATTTGTTCTATAGGTATTACACATATGTGATACCTGAAGAGTATATGTGTGATACCTTTAGAACAAATGTGTGATACCAACATGTGAGCGCACGTGGACGAACATCAAGGGCGCGTGTGGGAGCGGCCCACGCGCCGGGTCGGGTTTGGGGCATAGAATATTTTTCACAATAATGATATGAATTCAACAACATCAAATTTATTAGATGATAGCAATACAAACCCCTATTTTCTTGATTAATTAAACTTGTGTGGGGAAATTAATTTCAGAAAATTATCCCAAAACCATCTTTCAAATTTAATAACCTTGTTGACTAAGTCCGTGACTATAATAAAATAATAAAATTCAAATTAATAACTTAATTATATCTCAACACTTGAATTTCAAATTTTCATCTTACTTTCTTCAGTTACTTTCAAATTCATGGATAGCAGTATTATAATATAAATCAAATCGAAGTATCAAATCATATCATAGTATATATGATTTACAGCTTATGAATGAGTAAATTGTAGCAAAACTGAAATTGTTCTTTTCCATTCCTCTCACTATTTTACTAATCATCCAAATCGATGTATCTTGAATCCATGGATTCAATGTTGTTAAGCAATAAGATTTCCATTTTATTGTCCTTGCTTATATCAATTATTCTCTTTTTTCATTTTGATGACACTTGAATTCTTATCTTTTCCATTTTACAGCCTTTTCTACATGTTTCATCTTTCCACTTGTGGGGTGTGTCATAATCGTTGTTTGAAATTTGAGACTCGTATATAACCATTTGGTGTGGTTATTAATATATATTCTTATCATTCCAACTCCCAGCGTCCAAGCCTTTATGACAACGGTTTTGAGTGACTATAAAACCAGCCTCCCCACCTCTGAATTTCATCACCGAAATCATCCAGCTTCATACTTCTTTGCTATTGTTTTTCTTCCTCTGAGTGATACCATCGGGCGTTTTTTCCAGTTCGCCGTTTAGCAAGAGCTAGTGCTTGGCTCTATGCTTCGTTGCTGTTGTATCTTGGGAAACGGACGCCGATAGAAATCTCGAGCACCTCGAAGGCGGCGAATCTGTTTTAAGAAAACTGTGATTCCACAGTACTCGACCTTCTCGATTTCCTTTTTTCGCCATTTTCGCGTAACAAAGATTTCCATTTTATTGTCCTCGTTTATATCAATTATTCTCTTTTTTTTTTTTTTTTTTTGATGACTCTTGAATTCTTGTCTTTTCCATTTTACAGCCTTTTCTACATGTTTCATCTTTCCACTTCTGGGGTGTGTCATAATCGTTGTTTGAAATTTGAGACTCAGTATTAATTAGCGGTGTGTGGTTATTAGTTGGCTACACTGTGTCACCTAATCTTAAATAATTTGTTAACCCATTGATGGGATCTAATTTATAACTAGTGATACTTTCCTTCTTTGAATGAGAGTTTGATCAAGAACTTGCAAAGAAATGTTCACTTTTCAACAAGAATTTCTGCTTCTACTTATCATCACCTTATTGTGTGTATATATCCTCACCAAATGGTTATACAAGACTTCTACTAAGTATAGATTGCCTCCATCACCACCACAGCTGCCAATCTTGGGAAACCTTCACCAGCTGAGCGCGTTGGTCCATCGTTCTCTCCATTCGTTGAGTACTAAATATGGACCGATCATGCTTCTTCACTTTGGCAGCAGACCAGTGGTCGTCGTTCAATCGGCTCATGCAGCAATTGAGATCTTGAAAACACATGATCTCATCTTTGCTTCTAAGCCAGGATTAAGAACTATAAGGCGACTTCTCTACAACTTGAGGACTGTAACAGTAGCACCATACGGTGAATATTGGAGGAAATCGAAAAGCATTTTCGTTCTCCAGTTTCTAAGCAACAAAAGGGTCCAATCTTTCCGTTCTATCAGGGAGGAAGAAACGGCTCTTTTGATGACAAAGATCAGTTCCTCTTGTTCGCCTGTGAACTTGAGTGAATTGTTTATGTTGCTAACTAATGATGTGATCTGTAGAGCGGCTTTTGGAAGGAAGTATAGTGATGGGAAAGATGGCAAGAAGTTTCTGATGCGTATTAAGGAGCTAGTGCATCTATTGGGCAATATTGATGTCGGAGAATTCGTTCCTTGCCTTTCGTGGATTAGCTATGTTAATGGTTTCAATAATAGAATTCTCAAGGTTGCTAGAGAAGTGGATGAGTTCTTAGAGATAGTTGTTCAAGAACACTTAAATGGAGAAATGGAAAGTGCAAAGGATGCAAACAGGGAGAATTTCGTCGACATTTTGCTTAATATTTACAAGGATCTCGCCATTGATAGGATTAGCATCAAAGCAATGATTCTGGTATTTTCTTCTTCCTCTTACTTTGTTATGTACTAATGGAGGCACTTATTTATTGTTTCATTGGTGTCTGTTCTTGCAAAACCAGGATTTGCTTCTCGCGGGAACTGATACAACGTATGCAACTCTGGAATGGGCGATGACAGAACTCCTAAAGAACCCCGTGATCATGAAGAAACTGCAGAACGAGGTGAGGGGGATTCTGGATGAAAGACATGATATAATGGATGAAGACTTGGAGAAAATGCACTACTTAAAAGCTGTAGTGAAGGAAACGCTTCGTTACCATACTCCCACCCCAGTCTTCGCACGAGAGCCACGCGAAGATGTGAAGATAATGGGGTATGATATAGCTGCTGGGACAATGGTGCTTATTAATTCTTGGGGATTAGGAAGAGACCCTGCTTCTTGGGATGAACCCGAGAAGTTCAAGCCTGAAAGATTCTTGAGTTGTTCGACAGACTTTATGGGGCTAGACTTTGAGCTTCTTCCGTTCGGGTCTGGCAGGAGACGTTGCCCTGGAATTGCATTTGCAATTGCAAATATTGAAATGGTTTTAGCAAATCTCATGCAAAATTTTGATTGGGAATTGCCAAATGGAAAAAATGGAGAGGAATTAGATTGTATTGAAGGTCCTGGTGTTACCAATCATAGGAAATATCCTCTTTTTGCTGTGGCAAAATAATGAGAGAGAGAGAGAGGGTAAAATAAAAAGTTCACATGTATTTGATCTGATTCCAAGGTGAATTAAAAAGTACAAGTTGTAATAGACTATTAATGTTCCAACAAGAATAAAATAGTCATATGTTGTGGTGTGTTTATCTATCATATATGCATCCTTTCATAATGATAAACATATTGAATAATTAAGTAGCAGAAGATGTTTTTTTCAGCATCAACAAGCTAATGATTTTCTTGGAAATCCATTTCTTGATGTTCTCATCAAACACATCTAAATTGGGAAAATTTGTTCAAGCAAAAGTTCCCTACACTCAGAAACTGCGTCCAACTAATGGAAGATTGAACAAAGCAAGTACCCTGGACAAGGGAAAGAAGCCCATGCTACAAGGAGAGAGTAAGACTGCTAAAAAATCCAGGAAGCAGCATAATCAGTATGCTGCTAGAAGGAGAAGAATGCAACAATCTCCCAGAGACTAGCAAAGCTTCTATCCCTATTACAAGAAATTTGAAACTCAGAACAGGCTACTTGAATTCACGAAGAGAGTGCAGAATGAGAAGAGCTTGAGCATTGTAAAGATCAGATCTGGCAGAGGAACATAATTCACAAACAAATTCATTGAGAAGTACTATTCAGAGAATGAGATTTGTCATGAGTATTTTGCAGCAAGAACTCCCCAACAGAATGGAGTAGCAGAAAGAAGAAACAAGACTCTGAAGGAAGCTGCTAGGACCATGATTGCAGATGCTGGCATACCAAAGAGATTTTGGGCCGAAGCAACCAACATAGCATGCTACACTCAGAACAAATGCCTAATTAACAAAGACCATGACAAGACACCCTATGAAGTATGGTATGGTTTTATACCTAACATTTCTTTTTTACATATCTTTGGATGTAGGTGTTATATTCTGATCAATGGTAAGGAGCACCTGAAGACCTTCGATGAAATAGCAGATGAAGGAGTATTTATAGGATACTCCTCAGTAAGCAAGATCTTCAGGATCTTTAACAAGAGAAGTCTGGTTGTTGAAGAGTATATACATGTGGTATTTGATGAACCACGCAATGATACTGAGAGCTTGTGATAGGAGACATCAACGAAGGAGTGAGAATAAGGAGATCAAGACATCAGGAATCTATGTTCTCATGCTTTATATCACAAATTGAACCCAAGAGTATAAAAGAAGCTTTTGAAGACAGTAACTGGATTCAGGCCATGCAGGAAGAGCTGGATAAATTTGAAAGGAACCAAGTGTGGAGATTGATTCCAATGCCTGATCATCAAGGAGTTATTGAAACTAAGTGGGTGTTCAAGAACAAGATGGATGGAACAGGTACTGTGGTCAGAAACAAGGTAAGACTGGTAGCAAAATGATACTGCCAAGAAGAGGGCATAGATTTTGATGAGACTTTTGTTCCAGTGGCTAGACTTGAAGCTATAAGGATATTTATGGCCTATGTTGCCCCCTATGTTGCCCATAATGACTTCAAGATTTATCAGATGGATGTGAAGAGTGCATTTCTAAATGGACTCTTATTTGAAGAGGTTTATGTGGAACAACCACCTGATGTTGAAGAACAGGCAGAAGACAAAGTGTTCAGACTGGATAAAACTTTGTATGGATTAAAGTAAGCTCCTAGAGCTTGGTATGATATACTGTCCTTGTATTTATTAGAGAATGGATTTCAAAAAGGAACAGTGGACAAGACATTATTCAAGATACAAGATGGAAACAGTATTCTGCTTGAGCAGATCTATGTGGATGATATCATATTTGGATCCACAAACAAAGATTTGTGTGAAAAGTTCTCAGCCCTCATGCAAAGTAAGTTTGAGATGAGCATGATGGAAGAACTAAGTTTCTTTCTTGGCTTGCAAGTGAAGCAGTTGGATAATGGAATATTCATCAATCAAGTCAAATATACAATGGAACTAATCAAGAAGTTTGGAATGGAAAGTGGATCATCAGTGAGCATACTCATGGCCACATCTATCAGTTTGAATAAGGATAAAAGTGGAAAGGATGTGGACATAACCAAGTATAAGACGCTTATTGGATCCCTGCTATATGTTACAACATGCAGACCAAATATAGTATTCGTAGTTGGAGTCTGTGCAAGATTTCAGACAGCACCAAAGGAATCACATCTTGCCGCAGTAAAGAGGATTATCAAATACCTAAAGGGCACTCAAGATGTTGGACTATGGTATCCTAAGGAATGAGGATTTGACCTGAAAGGATACTCAGACTCAGACTTTGCAGGTTGCAAGATCGATAGGAAGAGCACTGGTGGTACCTGTCAGTTTTTAGGACATAGACTTGTTTCTTAGTTTTGCAGGAAGTAGACATCAATTGCAACATCAACCGCTGAAGTTAAATATGTAGTTGCAGGAAGCTGTTGTGCACAAATCTTGTAGATTCCGTAACAACCGAAGGACTATGGCATTATAGAAAGGGAGACTCACATCCTATGTGATAACACAAGCGTCATAGTCATTACACACAATCATGATGCTCCACACAAGATTTGAACCTGCGTTGTCGAATTTTTTTTCTCATATTACCATAGTCTTACCAACATGGCTATATCCTAAATCATGATGTTGTCGCTTTGTGTTATTGAAAGTAGATTAAAAAAAAGAATTTCTTTCTCAAATTCAATAGAATGTCAGATGAATATTGATTGCAATGTAAATTGGACAAAATCAATTTTGGGTTCCCGAAATTAACAATTTATGTGGATTTTAATTCACATGATATATATTTGTGGTTGAAACTTGAAAGCATATACAATTTCTTTTATATGTATTTATATATTTTATTTACTATTAAATTAACGATTATAGAATTTTTATATAGGCATATTTATAAGATCATGATGAGATCTCCACATATACTACTTAGAGTATATCCCTGTGCAACAAGTCGGGTCGGATTCAACCTGACTCTGTGCATTTTTTTATTTTTACCTTCATATTTATATTATTTTAATCATACATTTATGTTATATTAGTCATATCTTATGTCTAGATTTCATAACCTTAGTGCAAATGTGCAATACTTTAACTTTAAAAAAAAATTCGCTGACATTTATACTACATTAGTCGTACATTTATGTTATATTAGTCATATCTTTATATACTAATATCATGCCTTTATATAATACTTTAACTCCGAAAAAAATCCTAATTTCACCACAAGTTGTACATGTTCACCTTTATGTGATATTATTTATACCTTAATTTATATCAACATAAACATACTTTATGTAATATATAAATGTACATCTAATATAACTAAAAATTATGACTAACATAACTAAAAAATATGACTAATATAACTAAAATGTATGAAATATATTAATAGTTGTCTGAAAATATGTTAAGGTACATGTAAAAATTTAAAAGGTATTATTAACATAACATAAATGTATGTTTATCACTACATAAAGGTATGACACTTGGGATCGAATTTGGACGAATTTGTACGTGACTTTGTGGCGCGTGAGGACACGTGACTGCGCGTGAGGGGTGAATCTATGATTTCAAATCTGTACAACAGGTGTATATAAGTTTTTGTCTACTACTTATATTTCTTTTTGGTAAATTTGACGAGTCAAAGACATTATTTTTTGAAAATGTTATCCTCAAATCAAAATGCTTCAATATCAAGCTTCAATTACTCATAAGATATAATTTTTTTCAAATTAATATTTTAAATTATATGTTTATTTACTAGTATAATATTTATATTCATTAAAATGAACTTGAAATTTAATTATCTATTTGGTATTTAGAGATTTATTTATTTTAATATTTACAGAAATAAAAACTCAAATTTCTTTTAGAAACAATCAAATTTAATAAAATATTAATTCTTTCATATTAAATTCATGTGCAACCACGAGTGAAAATCAAGTTTTTGATAAATAATCCAATTCCAATGTCTTTAGACTTACATTTCCTGTTTATGAAGAAACTGTCAAAGCCTCCATACATATTAACAAAAAATTCCAGTAATTGTTAGTACAAGTTTTGGCATTTAATTGTTGTCATTATTTTCCTAATTTCAAATTTCATTGCATGTGATTAGTGATTATAGTAATCTTGACCACATGCCATTTTATTTCTATATATATGCTTTGTTGTTACACCTTCTTCCCTTGGGAGTGTATTGGTTGCGGAGTCTGTAGGATTTTTTTAGACTTTCAAAGTTTGGGGGTATTCAATTCGAATTTTCAAAAGTCTTTTAAAATCCCGAGGTATTCAATCCGAATTTTCAAAAGTCTTTAAAAATCCTGAGGTATTCAATACGAGTTTTAAAAAGACTTAAAAATTATTTAGGTATTCAAGATTTTAATACTCTATGGATTTTCTTTCATTCTCTTCCAAAAATATAAATATATTTCACTCTCCAAAATCTCTTCTAACAACCAAAGATTTCAACGTATTCTCTTAGAGAACTTTGAAGATGAATGTATAAATTTAATATTTCACTAGATGTCGATATTAATTGAAAATTCTTAATAGAAATAATGAACTTTAATAAATTAAGTTAATGTATAAATTTAATATTTCACTAGATGTCGATATTAATTGAAAATTCTTAATAGAAATAATGAACTTTAATAAATTAAGCTTTCATATACGGGAGGAAGATGAATAGGATTAGATCGTGGCTATTGTATCAATTTAATATTTCAATAGATGTCCATATTGAAAATTCTTAACAGAAATGATGAAAATTCAAAATTAATAGATATTTACGATTAAAATATTCTCAACTTAAATAACTATAATATTGATAAAAAGGATAATTATATTTGTATAAATTAATCATACGAATTACTAGATATCAGTATTGATATTTTCATTAATTGAATTTGATATTTATTGACATTTATTGATAGAGAGGATAATTTATTGATAGAGAGTAATTATATTTGTATAAGATAATCATACATATAATTAGATATTGATATTGATATATTCATAAATTTGAAGTATTGATAAGTATTGATATATTCGTCGATAATGATATTTTGAATTTGATATTTATTGACATTTCTTTGATATTTCACTTCTAAATAATTTGGATAACTTTTTTTATATACAAGTGTGGTCCATATACATTTGCATCAATAGTTCCAGTGCCGAAGTCTATGGAAATCCATGTAAATCAATAAAAAAAGTGTATTCCACAATCATGTCAAATCTATGAAAATCCATGTAAATCAATAAAAAAAAGTCAGCCAAACTCTACATAGAGTCTATAGATTTTCTAAATACACAAACTTTTTAAAGTCCAAAAAAATCCAATAGAATGCCAATTGAATACACCCCTCTTAATCTATGATTTCAAATTTCAATGCATGTGAATGTGATTAATTGTCTTGATCACATGCCATTTTATTTCTGTATTGTTATCATTGTTTGTTTCTACAATGAGCATACATGTACTCCCTCAATCTATATCTCGATCTTGAAGTTTTATTGTAACGCCCAGTTTTTTTTAATTATGGATATTTTTAATTAAGACGTTACATACAAAATTCATTTTTTCATGATAATTAAACAATTAAAATTAGGAACATTTCTAAAATACATGAAATAAAATATGATTTTCCCGCATTCTTTTAAAAACCTGGCTACCAGTATCCACCGCTCGCGCACCTTACTCAAAAATTCCTCAACCTGAAAATATTTTTTTTACATAATGGGGTGAGTGTATGAAGGCACTCAGTGGGGGGAATTCATGAGTAGTCAATACATTGAAGAAAGCATGGGCACATAATTCTTTTGCACATAAATGCGGGTTTGAACCGCCTTTGAAAAACACGTTTTGCAGGACTTAGCCGCCATTTTACGTCTTGCAGAACTTAGCCACCATTTTTACGCCTTGCGGCTCCGCCACTTTTACGTCTTGCGGATCTTAGCCGCCATTTTTACGTCTTGCGGAACTTGCCGCCAAATACGTCTTGCAGAACTTAGCCGCCATTTTTACACATTTAAATACCACACATTTAAACTTTCATAATTAAACCAAAAATCACGTAGTAATCACACGTAAGGAAACTCATCTTTCATAAACATGTAACTCGCAAGAATTTACCCCACCTCAAACTCACTTAGATATTTAAACGTGGAAATACAGAAATTACCCCCACCTCTGCTGAATAACGTCTCGGAGAGCTTCTAGGCGCTACGCGTGTCTAACCGCGTCCTGCACTTGAACTTCCTGCATGATACACCATTCTCGTCTTAGCGACTAAAAGAGTCTATTTATAACTTCACTTAGGATTCGAATTGAAAGCATTCTTAAACAAGAGTCGATGGAAAAAGGTCCGTAGAAAGGACTTTTGAATGCAAGGGAATATAGCTCGTATTGTTTGGAAAAATGAGCGTTAGCGACAGATGATGGCTTATAAGGAAAAAGAAAATGAGAATTCTAAATATAGCATTTGAAGGTTCGACTTTTGTGGCAAAGTGTAAGTGTAAAGCATGCATATATATACTCAGCAAAGGAAATAAAGAAGGAAAATAGAGTTCAGCAAAAATTTTGAGTAAAGAAGAATCGCAACTTTATTTATAAAAGCGTGTTTTCGAAATGCGATTTCAGACAGGTATTTCAGTTATTTTCTTAAGCTTTGTTTCTTGAGTTTGTTTTGCAGGTTTCAGCGAGCTAACTTGCGAGGTGGTTTTCTCTCTCAATACTTAACGGAATGGAGAGCGGTTTGAAGCTACGTGATCTATATATACTATAGTTTACTTCTTGTTTAGAACGCAATTCATTTTGTAAATTTTAGAGAGAGAGATAAGCCTGCAAAAGTCTTAGCGCAGATTAGGGTTTGTTTAGTGTTTTGTGATTCAAACTCTTTGTAATCTCTGATCTTTTTTTAGTGGATTGTTCTTCTTTAGTGGATGTAGGCGTGGTATAAGCCGAACCACTTAAATCTCTTGTGTTGTTTTCTTTGTTCTTGTTTTGTTCTTAATTCTTCTCAAGTTCGAATTCTTAATTGTTGAAGTTTTGGTTTGCATGCTGAGTTGCATGCTTGAGTGATTTAATTCTTGATCAGTTTATGACACAAAGAAAATCCCTTGCACACTTAATTAAACTTGCAAAGAAAACTTGAACTTGCGAGGAAAAATATTAAACTTGCAAGAAAGATTAAATTTGCCAAGGAAAAATATTAAGCTTGCGAAAAAGAATTAAACTTGCAAGGAAAATTAAACTTTGCAAAGAAGAACCTAAGCTTGCAAAATTAACTTGCAAACTTGCAAAGAAGACATTAAGCCTGCAAAATTCAACTTGCAAAGTAGCAAAGAGAAGTTAAACTTGCAAGCTTACAAATTAAATAATTAAGCTTGCAAGGAACATCAAACTTGTGATCTTGCAAGGTAAATAATTAAGCTTGCACGAACACTAAACTTGCAAACTAGCGTAGAAAGCAATTTAGCTTGCAAAGAATATTAATCTTGCAAGGGAACAAATCTTGCAAAGTAGCGTAAACTTGCAAAAATAATTTAAATTTGCAAACTTGCAAACTAGTTAAACTTGCAAAGTAATATTCAATTTGCTAAGTAAACTCAATTTTGCAAAGTAAAATTAAACAAAACTAACAAGGGACCCCCCCATTTCCTCCTTTCTCAGCCCAAACTGCTGTCATCAACCTTCTTCCGCCGTGGCTGCCGCCGTCGCCGGTGACCCACACACCAACCAACACGCATACACACACACAACAACCTGCACACACTAAAACAGCAACTCAAACACAGCAAAACAGCAGCAAACAACACAGTCGCAGCAGCCGACGCTGGTCCCCGGCGCGCTCCCAGCGCGCGCGGCACGTTCCCGGCGCGCGCCCAGCACCAGCCAGCCACTGCCAGCTCCCCCCAGCGCCCCCAGCGCTCACCTGCGCGCCTAAAGCAGCGACCCGACGCGCACCAGCGCTCCCAGCGCGGTGCCCAACACCCGCCGCTGCCCCGGCGGCGGTCGACAGACCACACACAGGCGCACCCTGCACCGGCAACCACGACGACGGCAGCAACAGTAGAGGGAGAAAAGCTGCGCAACGGAGAGAGAAAAAGAAAGAGAGAGAGAGAAACGGGAGAGAGAAAGGTCTGAGAGAGAGATGAAGTATGTGTGTATACCAAGGACAAAAATATCGGTATCGGTGGAAATATCGATAACTTGATTTTACGGATATATCGATATCGGTGGATATATCGGTTTTTTACGCAAAAAATTTTAAAAATTTGTAAAAAAAAATTGAAAAAAATATCTAGTACTTTATATAATATTATGAGTAACATTAATACATATATTGAACTTAAATTTCAAATAAAAAAGATATGTTTATTGAATTGTTGTACCAATGTATATAATAATAAAATAAAATATTTGATTAAGTCTCAAATTTATGAAATTCTATAATATTTTCTCATATTGTGTATCAACACCATTTAATATATAACATGTGTTCATAATTTCATATATTCGAAAGGTAATATTATGTGTATATATATATATATATATATATTATACTAATTTCCAAAAATAACATATTTATTTTAAAAAAGACACAAATTTTCGAATGAAAAAACATGAAATTTGATTTACATTTGTTGGATTTTGTGCAAGAGAGAGAAACCCACCATCTCCATCTCTGCTTTCCCCCAATTGTTGTCAACCAAAAATGGGGATTTCTTTCAGCACCACCCCCAGGAGAAGAGCCCCCATCCACCCCTACCCCCACCCCTCCACCCCATGACTACTACCCTCCTTATCCTGCGCACCACTCTCCTTCTTCCCCCCTCTCTACTAAGGGCAGCAGTTGAGTGAAAGGCCCACAAAGAGGGTTGAGTCTGACTGGGTGAAAGACCAGTATTTTTCTCGATTTTTCTCGATAAATCGCCGATAAATCGTGACTTTTTGACAAAACTGAACATAACTCATCCGATAACGATATTTTGGCGATTTTTTCGGATAAATCGGCGATAAATCGCCGATATTTCGATGGAAACTTATGTCAGCTGATATCTGTGTCGCCCAACCCATTTTGGCGATATTTCGGCGATTTTTGGCGATAAATCACAGAAATATCGCGATATTTCCGTCCCTGATGTATACTGCCCTTCCCTTTTCTTTTCTTTCCTTTTCCTTTCACACTTTGGTCAAAAGCTTAGATTGGGTAGTTGTCACACTTTGGTAGAGAGAGAGGTGGTGGCTTGGAATAAAGTGATGACTTGCCATTTTTCTTTTCACACACATGGCTTGCAACTAGTATGCTAATTAATTACTTATGCAACTTATGAATTTCTTATGCAATATTTATTTAATAACAAAAAAAATTAAAACATTGCACCTTAATTAATTTTCTAGGGTGTTATATTTATATTTACATACATCAATATAGGATCGTGTAATACTTGAGATTTTAAATTAAATGAAATTAAATTTATGGAATTTTGAAAGAAATTAAATATTATTTATATAAAAAAAAATTAGGTTTTTTTTTGGAATTCACATATCCTAATTTAACATTAAATATAAGATAATATGATTAATATATTATTAACTTGTTGAATTATACATATATTGCATTTCTAAGTGAATATAAATATTTTTCTCTTATTATCTTAAAATAAAAATATATCTAGCTACACTAATTTAGTGACATTTGTAAAAAGTTTTATTAAAAAGAAGACTATAATGACGTTTTTAAAAAAGTGTACTTACGGTATAAATTTTACTAACACTTAAAAAAAATATGTCAGCATTTTCATAAATTTAGAGACGTTTTTTTTGAAAGCGTCCTTATTTTAATACAATTGTTAACACTTTCTTGAAAGTGTCGCAATGAGGAAAAACTGTAATGATGTTTTTTCTGCTTGTGTTATTAAAGCAATAACATTAAGTTTAATGTGTCACTAAATTGACGACACTTTATATTTTGGGTTTATAACTAGATAATATTTTGGTCTCGACACATTTTCACAATGCTATATTAATTAATTGTGTCGTTAACAAAATGACGCTTAACAAACAACGTCGCAACTCCTTTCAAAAGTGTTGTTGTCAAAAAGTTTAACTATCACACTATTTTAAAGTTTTGTGATGCTTGCTAACACTTTTACTGTTTGTGTTGTCAACAATGCAATGCTTAACAAAAAGTGTCACAAGTAGTGTTGTTGAAAATTTTAATCATCACGTTATTTATAAATGTTGTGATACTTGCAAACATTTTTATTGTTTGTGTTGTTAACAAAATAACACTTAATAAAAAGTGTAACAACTCTATCCAAAAATGTTGTTGTTGTTGATATATATATATATATAAAATTGCATTGTAGTAAATGATTAAAAAGAGAGAAAATTTTAAAAAAAATCAATATAAAATTATTTGAAAGAAAAGTAGTAAAATTATTATTATTATTATTATTATTTTAAGGAAGTTGTAAAATAATATTAACACAATAACAAAGTAAATAATACTCCCTCCGTCCCACAACACTTTGAACACTTTCAGTGTAATTTTACACTGAAAGTGTTCAAAGTGTTGTGGGACGGAGGGAGTAATAAATAACCCATTCCATTGACCTTCCACATATTATAATTCACACTCAACTTAATTACAGTAGCATTCAATGACAAGGACGGAATTATTCTTAATTATAGGAATTTGTTGGAAGTGTTACTAATTTTATGACTTCAACTCTTAAATTGTGTCACAAAATTAATAACGCTATTTGATCTAAACATTGCTAATTGAACTACACATATTTTCTACCATGTTGCAAATTTAACAACGCATATTTTCAAAATGTGTGGCTATTTTTTGTGACACTAATGATTAGTGTTGGCATATTAATACAAAAAATACTATAAATCTTTTAAAATAGTGACACAAAATAGTGTCGCCATTTTTAATGTTAGTGACGTAATTATTAAAAGCGTCACTAAATAAAGTTTACCCACACATGACTTGTGCGTTAAAAAAAATTTGTAACGACAAATTTAACAACACAACTCGCGACACTTTTACAAGTGTGGGTAATTTACTTTATGACGCTAATTAGAGTCGTTAACTAAACACTCTTTTTGTTGTAGTATGTCAGGTGCGCGCGGCTTGTGGGAGCGGCCCACGTGCCGAGACGGGTTGGGGACATGGATCTAAGATCCGTGTAACGTCTAGGATGAAACGATGCATAATTGGCTAATTAAATAATTTAACCCCTAATTATGTGATTTAATTATGTGCATTTCATATTAATCGGAATAATGCATGATTTAATTAATTGTATGTATGATTAAATTATCGAAAACATAATTAAATTGAAGAGCCTATGTTTATATTTATCGAGAGCATAATTGAATCAAAAACATGGATTATGATGTGATCAAAGAGGTTCGTAATCAAAAAACAAAAGGATAGAAACGAGAATCGGGCTAATCGGAGGCCCGAGGCCCAATCTAGGCCTAAAACAAGGTATGACGTGGTATGATATACACATGGTTTGGAAGGATTTTACCACTTGCTAAAAATTACACCAAGGTAAGAAAAAATGCTTCTCTC
Source organism: Scutellaria galericulata (assembly GCA_946896805.1). NCBI lineage: Eukaryota > Viridiplantae > Streptophyta > Magnoliopsida > Lamiales > Lamiaceae > Scutellaria > Scutellaria galericulata. The sequence continues at coordinate 1,634,314 of OX335797.1, read as the reverse complement.
CCTCTCTGGTTTTCCGGCGCGGCTGGCCGGAGCGCCGCCGTGCCGCCGCTAGCACCACCATTTTCTCCCTCGTTTTCGCTCAAAGTTATGTCAAAATGAAGCCCTTGCCGAGCCCATCATGAATCCGAGCTCGGATCACCCAGCCGCCGCCGCCGGAAATCGATCAACAAAGGTGTGGCCATTCTCTCTCCTCCCCCTGTTTTCTCTCTCTTCGTATCTTCTTCCCTCTTTCTCCGATTTGATCAATTTATACATTAAATCAAAGCTCTCACCGAGCCCATCACGGATCCGGGCTCGAATTTTCGATCAGCCGCTTTCTCCACCGACAATGGCCGGTCAAAATCTCGGTTTCTCTCTCTCTCCTCTCTCACTACTCTCTCTCTCCTCGATTCTCTCTCTCACCGATCTCTTACCGCTGCTGCTGCGTGGTTGTTGTCGAGGTGTGTGTGGTTGGGGTGCCGCCTTGTTGCGTCGCCGTCAGAGTTGCCGCGGTTGGTTGTGTGCCGCCACGGCAGTGTGGCTGTGTTGTGTGTGTCGTGTGTATGAGGCGTGCCAGCCATTGTGTGTGGGTGATCGTGTGTTCGCTGGCGACGTGGTGTCGCCGATGAGAGTTTGCAGACGGCGGGAGACGACGAGAAGGGGGTTTGGGGGGTAGGGACTTGGTTCAAAAATTTGGATAGTTTAGGGACTTGGGTGCAAACCCTAGATTTTTGGTATATTTACGATTTGGTCCCTAGACTTCCTCAAAATTTCATTTTAGCCCTCGAACTTTTAAAAATTATGTTTTGACCTCCAAAAGTTTTCAAATCTTTGACTTTGACCCCCAAAACTTAAAAAAATTGCATTTTGACCCCTGAAGTTTTCAAAATATCAAAGTGACCCCAAAACTCTTCTTTTTTTACAAAAAACCCCTAGTCAAAGTCAACCTTTTTACCAGAGTTTACAAAACTGCCCCTGCACCTTAAAACGCACCTTTTAAGCTCGTTTCTCATCCGTTTTAGCTCATTCTCGTACCAATCTAACCCTTATCGATCCCTCTACATCTTATGATCATGTTTTAAGTCTTGCTTTCATTTTACCTTCCCTCAATGCTCCTTGTTCTGAGAGAATTCTTTTAATAATACGTAATTAACATAACAAGAAACTAATAAACATCATTTGCATGTGTAGTCTACCGCATTTAGGATCGATCGTAAGCTTAACACTCTCTTTACACGAGGAAAACACCATCGAACAAGGTGGGGTAACTTTTAAACCCTAATAACTTTACGTTTCTGTATTTAACGCACAATAATAATGAACGAATGCATGCATGTGAGCTTATTGTTAAATGAATTGTTGAACCCTACGTGCTGTGTTTAAATGTTGTGATCATTATGTTCATTCACACATTATGAAAATGTTATGAAGGGACGAAAGTCCACAATTATGTTATGAAGGGACAATAGTCCATATTCATGCTGAAGAGATAGTAAGTTTACATTCAAGCTACGGAGGGACCAGTGGTCCGTAAAGTAAGTCAGGGAGTACCCGCACCTAGGGTTACTGAGGAGAACTTGCGCCCTTCTGCAGACAAAAGTTATAATGTTAGGTGTACCTTACGTGTCGTGCATTTTGTGTTGTGCTTACTTGTTGTGCTTATACATGTTTAATTCGTTTAACTCTTGATATATCTTAAATATGGAAATTAATCCCACGAGTGTATTCAAACGCATTCACCCCCACGTGTATTTACGCTACAGGTAACAATGGAAGTAGAGAGGCGTAGCGAGAGGGGTGCCCTATCAGTCGTGTTGTGTTCCTTTTGTTCCCTTTCTCTTTAAACAACGTTTTGTACCATTCGTAAAGATAAACTATTTTTTTTATATGGATCCTGATGATTTTCCGCTATTTTATTTTTAATGTTTTCTTCTTGCTTATCATCGATGGTTTTGAATGTGTAAATAACGTATTTTTAAACTGTTTTACCGAAGTTCCCGTTTTTAGATATTGTGTTAAATCTTGATTCATCTTAAATCTTTACTCTTTTTGCTTCACCTGTAAGTTTTAAAAAGGTACGTTTCTTTCCTTCTCTTTCTGCACGCCCATAAGAGACCTCTGATATTTTTTTTTAAAGTAAGAAATCTGGGCGTGACAATCCGTATCCCCAGGATATATAAGTTTTTGCATTTATGATAATACTTATTTGAAAAAAATAAAACCCAAATACGTGCCAAACCTAACTTTTTATGTTAGTACTTATTTGAAATAAAAAAAAAATTGACCATAACGCTATATCTTTAATTTGGACGGAGGGAGTCTATATGTGCACATATATAATAAAGCATGTATGAACACGTGTTAGAGTAATGCTAAATGGATAAATTTAATCCGGATCAATTGCGTTTAATACCGTTTACATTATTATAAAAAAAACTGTTATATCCTTTTGTATTTTTTTACTGATAAATCTCTCTGGATTAAATTGATCCAGATCAATTGGGGTAAATTTGTAATATTAATAAAATTAGACAAGTTTAATCAATCAATAATATAGGGGTTTGTATTGCTATCATCTAATAAAGAAATCAATAAATCTTTGACGATCAAATTGATCCGAATCAATAGGGGTAATAATGTAATATTAATAAAATTCAATATGTGATTTGTCAAATATATCTCTTCTTTAAAATTTAAGATTCAAAATTCACCTTTCTTCATTAATTTAAGATTGAAGATTCATCTCTCCTCATTAAAGATTTATGGAAAGAAAAATTATAACTTGAATCATCTTCTTTTCTTCCACTTTCTAAATTAAATTCACTTTACTTAATTTTACTTTCAATGTTCACAATTTAAATTTGAGCAACATGTATTTTTCTTTTTTAAACATGTATTTCATTTCTCTACATTTTTTTTTCGATACCTCTCTAAATATCTAATTAGTGAATAAATTAGATTAATTGAATTTTGAAAAAAAAATTATATATCTCATCAAGTTTGTTTGTTTACATTAAATATTTTAATGACAAATAAAACAACACAATATATATATATATATATATATGAATTAACGTATATATTTGTATGTATAGTTAATAAAATAAATCCGAATCAAGGTCGAACTTGATTATAGAGGATCGAATCGAGTTGGAATCTATAAAACTTCAAATATAAAAAGAGCCTCTTAATATTCAGTTCGATCTAGTTCGATTACACCCCTAATACGTGAGATTTAAGAAATATAATATTTAGTAAATTAAATTAGAAATTTTAAATATTGCTTAAATTGGCAGACATAGATATATGATTTTGGGCAATTACTTAAAGTCTAATTTATCATTAAATATAATATAGTGTGAATATTAATTTTTTATTTAATTGTTTTGGTTATATGTTGCATATGTAAAGAGACATACATGATCTTTCATATATTATATTGAAAAATATGTTATGCTTGTAAATTATTCTAACCATTCTTTCATTTTTATTTTATTAATATAGTTTCAAATTTTTCTTAATTTATTTATATAGTTTCTCACATAAGTTTTATAGACTATTAAAAACACATTTTCGAAAAAGAAAAAAAAAACCATTCCTTAAATTTGATGCAGTTGAATTCATATCATTCATGTTTGGTAAAACTCCAAACAAAATAAATCCAATATTCTTTTTTGTACAAATTCTTTTTTTTTTTTTTTTATAAAACGAAGGTGTGTATTTATGTGTGCGTGTGTGTGTGTATATATATATATATATATATATTAATTTATAAATATTAAAAAGTTATTTTGAGTTTTTGGAATATTATAAATATTAATTTATTCTCTTGGCAATTTAAAACAAACAAAAATACATATTTTTTCTATTTCGTGTGCTTTTAATTAGTATAATAATGTGTAATAAAATTATTTTACATGTACAAGAATTTTCATCTCATAAACAAATTAAAATTTGGATACTAATCATCTGCTTGGATAATAAAAATGGTTTTTTTTTTCCTTCCTTTCCCTCCTTTATTTAAAAAAAAAATTCTAAATGTAATTTTATTATTGATGTATTATATTTTTTCATATTTCCATTCTGCCATTTTAATTTCTATATTTTTATTATTAATATATAATATTATATTATACGCTCAGATAATTATGAAAAGTTCACTTGATATAGTAAATCTCATGTGACAAAGAATAAAAAAAACGAAGATATAATGAAAAGATGGGAAAAAAAAGAGTAAATAAAAAAAGAAAAAAAAAACAAAAGAAAGCCAGTGTTGATTGATTATTATGTACCAAATTTAATGTATTTTTGTATGTAACGTGTAGTAACTTGGCCAAACTATCCAAATTATTTTGCATTCATAAATATATAATTAATGTATTTTGTAAAACTTGCATTCCCTAAATTTGATATTAATTAACATAATTCTTTAGAGTAAAAAAAGGATAGTGCTAAATGGATCAATTTGATTCGGATCAATTGCATTTAATAGTATTCACATTATTGTAGAAAGACTTTTATATCCTTTCATATTTTTTTTCTCCTAACTCAATTAAATAGAGGGAATACATTAGCTATGAGGTTTAGGAAATGCAAGTTTTGTCAAGATACATTAAATATATATTTAAGTAATGCAAACTTTGTTATCAAAATAAATTAATTTTATTACATTACCCAAGTTAAATGGATAACTTTCTTCATACAATAATGAAATTATTTTAGACATTTGATCTCTTTTTACTTAATAATGAATAATTTTGACTTCTCTCGTTTACTATTAATGCAAACAAACAAACATGATTAAGCCAATCTTAAAAAAAATAAAAATTGATTCTTTCTTAAAAAAATATGAAAATTTAATATTTTTTCTACACCACAAATATATGAAATTCTTTAATTTCTTCTATTGAATTTATTTTAAATGAAATGCAACAAATTTGAAAAAAAAATAACTGAGAACTAATTTAGCAGACATCAACAAAATTTCATTAACAACTATATAAAAACCAAACACTACACTTGATCAAAAGTTACAAAGTTCCAAAGTTTTATAATTTAAAAAATATATATCACATGTTTTCTTGATAAGGGACATTGAAATATAATTTATATTAATAATTGATAAAAAAAGTTGAAATATTAAATTATATTTATCATTATAAATTATTAACTTTATCAAATGTATATTGTGTTAAATGAAGGTAATAAAAAATAAATGATATACATATATACAAATAACTCTTTAAAATCGATTCTTCGATTTGGTCAAATTCGATTGATTTCTCGGTGCCAATTTGATTCAGTACTCGGTTCACATAATTGAAAAATCTCCACAACCAAAGCAAATAGAAATTCGGTTTCAGGAAGATAAAAAATATATATTAACCGCGCGTCGTTACGCGATAAAATTAATTAAATTTCTTTCCTAACCTAACCAACTAGTAGCTAGGGCAAGTAAGAGTCGATCCCACAAGGAGTGAAGAATAAACTATGCCACCTATGTTCAGTTCAAGAGACATAAAAGGTGGGTTGTTTGAGATTGGTTATCTATCACTAAAATACTAATAATCTAGAAAGCAAATTAAATAAGGATCAATCGATGCAGATATTCCAGTTAACAGTTCACTTATCCCACAATCTCAATTATGCCTTAACCAATGTAACACCCCTCTCTCAGATTATCATGGAATTATCACCCCTAATCTAACAACAAGCTCTGTTAAACCGAATCGTCTCTTAAGATTAATTAAATTAGGATACGCTCGCTAATTAACCCTATTTAATTGAACAACCTAGGATATGCTCACTAGATTTAATTCATTCAAATGCATTAATCACCAAGACGATAGGATGAACTAGACTCCAAACCAACACGCGTGATTCGATAATACTAGGATTATGTTACCCTAGAGATGCACAACCTCTAGTTTACCACTTTATGAAAATTAAACCGCAACGACGGAATTAAGATTCTAGTAGTCAATTATCAAACACTTAACCTAGGTGATCAGGCTAAATCAAGCATCAATAATCGAGAACATTATGCACAGATAACATAATCAATTCCAATCAAACATCGAGAGAGAAATACAGGATTAATTAGAAAATAAATAAATATACGGATTCAAACATCCCTGCTAACCGGAATTGAGAAATTAATCATGTAGGGCCCCGGATCAAAATAAGCATAATCGAATAATTAAATATTTGAACCCTAACTTAATAATTATGTGCATATATGTTGACTGTTCAATTTAATACGTGCGTTTCAAATAAGTGTTTACTGCACGTTTTAGATCGATATTTTTCCTAGACGTGGAACATAGGATTTTATTTTACCCCGCGATGCGTATTTGAAATACGAGAAGATAGAAACGAACTAGAGGTCAATCGGAGTTACGTAGCTCAAGTAATGAAGAAAACAGCAAAAACGAAGAATACTATGTATACGAGACGTATACGAAGAGTATAAAATACGAGATATTTTCTAACCAAAAATCTTATCCGGAACAGTGACCTACTCTATATGAACAGTAACCCTAGTGAATAGTGATTTTTCAGATTCTATAAACAGGGGTGTTTTCGATTGAAAAATTTACCGTTTTCCCGAGCGAGCCGAACGAGCCGAGCGCGACCAAAACACGTAAGTTTTCTCTCCTCCCTTCTCTCCCCCTCTCCTCTCTTTTCTGCCTCCGGTGCGTCGCCGCCGGAGCAGCCGCCGGCGCGGCGGCGCCGCCGCCGGAGGGTACCGGAAAATTCCGACGTTGTCGGAATCGGACGATTTTCGCACACAACGTTCGTCTCGACGAGACGAGTCTAGGACAACTTCCGGAATTCAATTCTGATTTACTGTTCGCCGAAAAACGACGAAAATCAGCCTTGAAACCCTAACCCTAACCCTTGCATCAACCTTTCTCTCTCCTCTGTTTTTCTCTCTTTTCTCGCCGGAGCTGATGACTGGAGGTCCACCGGAGGTAGGGGTGTCGTGCTGGAGGGCCGGCGCCGCCGTGGGTGGCGGCGCCGGAGAAGGACAGTGTGTGTATATGCATGATCGTGCATGTGTGTGTTTGTGGGTGTGTGTTGTGTGTGCTTGTATGTGAGCTGTTGGGAGGCGGGGCAGGTGGCGCCGCCGTGAACTGTTGGTAGCCGGCGCTGGTGATGCGCCGGCGAGTGTGGTGGTGGTGGCCGGCGGTAGGTGGTCGCCGGCCAATCTCTTGTGTTGGTGCGTGTGTGTGTATGAGCATGTGCGTGTGTGTGTTTATGGTGGCGTGTGTGTGTCGCTGGAGCTGGGTGATTGTCGGCGATTGGAAGTCGCCGGCAAGTGTCTCAGGTGGTTGGGGAAAGGTCGCCGGCGACTGGAAGTTGCCGGGCCGGAGTTGGGGAAGCTGGGTACATTTTTGGATTTGTGATTTCGAAGGATTTTGCGGCGAAGATTTCAGACACTGTTCATGCCGGAATCCGGCGAGGGGTGGCCGGAGGTGGTGGTCGGTGGCGTGTACTCGTCAGCGGACCAGTTGGTGGCCGGAGATGAGCGGCGGCGCCGGGAAGTGGGCTGGTGAGCAGGGGTGACGCCGGGTGACTTGGGCACGAGCTGCCGAGAAAACTCGGCAGCCGCCGAGACGAGCTGCCGAGACGGGATGCCGAGCTGCCGAGAAAACTCGGCAGCCGCCGAGGACGTGCGCGTGCCGGGAGCCGCCGTGCGCGCCGGCGAGCGTTTTCGCACGTCGTTTCATTTCCGATATTTTCATCGAGTCGTCGCATTACGAGATGTTGACCGAGGGTCGCGGGCCCGGTCAAAGTCAACCCTTGACCAAAATTACTAAAATACCCCTCAACCTTAAAATGCTCATTTCGAGCTCGTTTCAACTCCGATCGAGCTCATTCTTTTTCCGTCATGACCCAAATTCAATACTCTATCATCTCAGCCTTTGAAACTGATCTGTCCTTCTCGTTTCTTGGGTCTCGATCTTTAGATCTCTCGATCCGTCACGGCTTTTACGATCTTTTCTTTCACCGGGAACTTTTATAGTTTTAATTATATTTATTGAGGAACTAAGGAACATCATAACTTGTGTAGGCTACTCGTTGGGTTGAGCCTTGATATATTTGGTCCTAGCTACTCACGCGGATACCACCGAACAAGGTGGGGGTAATTTCTAAACTCAGTATCTGTTTACAGTTTTCCCTATTCAAAGCATGATTGAGGAATACTAAGTGCTGTGATTATATTTGTTGTGCCATACTTTATACTGTGCATGGGCTGCGGTCCACCTCTTTCATTCATTCGTCCCTTATCCCTTTCTACTACTCTGTTGAGGTTTGGTGGTCCTCTTGAAATGCACCAGCGGTATTGAGACCGTTTTATTGGATAAGATGGGGGAACCCCGCACCTATTCGTCCCTTACCATTTCTAATATCTGCTGTGCTTTTACGTGCTGTGTTCTGTGTTAAAATTATACGCATGCTGTATTTATATATCTGATGAGAGTCATGAGGCGGATTTTACTTCCACGAGTGTATTCCACGCACTCACCCCTTAATCTGTACTCACACTACAGGAGATGACGTGTATGCTGAACCCTAGATGGAGAGAGTTGGTGCTCTGACTGGACTTTCATATGTAGAACTGATGTATCACAACACTTAAACAATATTTTATATTATTTCACGTTTTTGTAACATATAAACTTGTACATGTTTTGAATGTTGGATCCTGATGTTGATATTCTGCTGCTATGTTATGATGATCGGTTGAAACCGATTTTGATATGTGATTGAATCACATCGTCCCTTACTTTTTTTCTTCTGTTGTCTCTTACCTCTTTCATCTGTTATTCGTCTCTTATCTTTTCTTTCTTCACGCCCGTGTGAAAACTCTGATATTTTTAACGAAAAAAAAAAACGGGGCGTGACAAATCGAGCATCTTTGAAATCAAATACATCCAAGCAATTAAAAATTCCATCTAAATTCTAGGGAAATAAAATTGTTTCTGTCACGCCCCATTTTCTTACACAAAATATCAGAGTTTTCCATTGGGCGTGAAGAAAGAAATAGCAAAAGACGACAGAAGAAGGGGATTAGAGACGACAGAAGAAAGAGGTAAGGGATGATATGGATCATTCGTATATCAACAGTCGGTCTCATTACCGACAACATTCGGCCTCAATACCGATATATATATACATCATAATAAAGCAGCAGAATAAACCATCAGGATCTCACATCCGAAACATATATCGAATATTATTACAAAACGTGATTTAAATAAAATATTGTTTTGAAATTGTTTGTGCGACAACATCTTAAAAACACAAGTTCAGAAACAGCACCGCCTCTCTCCATCTAGGGTTCAACATGCTCATCAGCTCCTATAGTGTGAATACAGAATAAAGGGGTGAGTGCGTTGAATACACTCGTAGGGATAAAGTCTGCATCTTATAACATGCAACAGTTATATCGTACAGAAAAGTAACATTCAATCACAGCATGTAAAATGCATAGCAGATATTAGAAATGGTAAGAAGGATAGGTGCGGGGACAGCCCGTCTTACCCTATAAAACGGTCTCAATACCGCTGGTGCATTTCAAGAGGACCACCAAACCTCAACAGAGTAGTAGAAATGGGGGAGACGGCTTTTTACAGTCCATTGGACTCTCCGAACATGCAATGTGAACCAAAGTTCTTTCACAGTATATAGTATGGCACAACACCTATATTCACAGCATTTAGTATTCCTCAATCATGCTTCATAAATAGGGAAAACTGTAAACACATTAAGAGTTAGAGATTACCCCCACCTTATTCGGTGGTTACCACGTGAGTCGCTAGTATCCAAGACTTGGTATCTTGATTCCCAATCCAACTGATATCAACCCAATGGATAGCCTACACAATTTTATAATATTTCTTAGATCCCAAATATATATATATATATAATTAAAGGTATAAATACTTTCGGAGAAAGTACGATCGTTAAAGACGTGACGGATCAAAAAATCTAAAGATTGAGGGTGAAGAAACGAGAGGGGAAGATCAGTTCATAAGTCTAGGATTAAAGAAAATGAAATTTGGGTTGCAACGGAAAAAGAATGAGCTCGATCAGAGTTGAAACGAGCTCGAACGGAGCGTTTTAAGATTGAGGGGTATTTTGGTAATTTTGATCAAGGGTTGACTTTGACCGGGACCCCCGACTCCCGATAACTCGATAAAAACATCCGAAACAAAATGACGGGTGAAAACGCTCGTTGGTGCGCATCCGGCGCGCACGGCGCTCGCCCGTGCACGCGCACTCGTCCTAGCGCGCGCACCCGATCTCGGCAGCTCGGCAGCATCCGCCGCGCACTCGCGCGCCCAGCGCGCCCGTCTGCAGGCACATACGTGCGCCCCGCGCGTCCGCGCCCCGGCGCCCTCGGCAGCTCGCGCACCCGCGTGCGCCCAGCGCGCACCACCGCGCCCAGCTCGCCTGAGAATCAGCTGCTCGACCAGCCCACTTCCCGGCGCCACCAGCTGCGGTGGCGCCGCCCTGTACCAACGTCACCTGGTCCGCCGGAAATCCCGCACCGCCGGCTACCACCTCCGGCCAACCTCGCCGAAATCCGGCCATGAACAGTAACCCGTTCAACAGCACAAACACACCCAAACACACACAAAACCCTTGCCAACACCACTCAAAACCACTCCGGCCGGTGATCTTCCGACGCCGGTCACCATCCCAAAACCATCCCAAACTCTTCCCCAACACCCCAACATACCCCAGCACCAGAAATGAACCAAAACCACCAAGAAACGAGAGAGAAACGGGATAGAGAAAAGGGGGTTAGAACTAGGGTTTAGGGTTTTGGAGTCCGTTTTTCGCCGTTTCCCGGCAAACGACACATCGGATTGGAATTCCGGAAGCTGTCCTAGACTCGTCTCATCGAGGGCTATGATCAGTGCGAAAATTGGCCAAATCCGATAACTTTGACATTTTCCGGCCACCGGCGGCGGCGGCGGCGCCGGAGACGTCACGGAGGCGCTGACGGCTGCACGGCGGCGGTCCAGTGGCGGCGGCTGCGACGGAAAGCGGTAAAGAAAGAAAGAGAAGGGAGAAGAAGAACTTATGTGTTTTCGTCGCTTTCGGCTTGTTCGGAGAAACGTTAAATTTTGAAGTGAATGAGCCCCTATTTATAGATTTTGAAAACTTACTTTTCACCGTTGGAAAATTATTATTTACCAAAAATATCTTAATTTACCTTCCATTAAAATATTCTTTTTTATTTTTACCGTTCGTCAAAATTTTACCCTTTTCTTCGCCATTTGAGCTACGGGTCTCCGATTGACCTCTAGTTCGTTTCTATTTCCTCGTATTTCCGTTATGAATCTCATGGTGAAATAATATTCTAGGTTCCGTGTCTAGAAAAAATATACTCATCTAAAACCAGCGTTAAACATGTATCTGAAACGCACATAATTAATTAGACAATCAGAAATTAACACACATAAAATATTTAAATTTAAGAGTTTAATATTTAATTAATCAATTATTCTTCATTTTTGGTCCGGCACTACAGTTTCTCTCTCTAACTAAACTTTCTCCCTCCTAATCTATCTAATCTCCTCTGGCCGCGTGAATTCTCTGTTACTTTGGGGCCAAAGTCAAAAATATATCCTCTGGCCTTTCTTCTTAAGCCAAAGATTATGGGCTTTTTCTCCAATTCTTTGATAAAATGGGCTCAGGCCCACTTATTAATTTCCTTCAATTTTGTGTTATTTTCTTGAATCAACAACCCAATTAACTCCACGTCTCGTTCCACTTGTTTTCATTGCCTTCAAAAATTCTCCAAATCTCCTAAAATAATTATGAGAATAATTTATAAAGTATTTGGAGACCAAAAACACATATAGATATAAAAGCGATGCATTCAATTATTTAAAAGATTATAAAATTACAAATATGCCCATAATAAAATGCACCTATTTTCTACCTATCATATATCTATGGATATTATTCCGTTCAAGTTTCGATTTGATTATGGTAATTTTCGAGACTCGTGCATAGTTGTACTATTAGGGTACTAATCTCTAATAATTTACACAAGTTTTGCTATTGCATGTCCTTTACAAATTGTCTGATAATTTTAGGCATGTTTGTAATATTAACAAAATAATTAATAAGATCAAGTTTATGGTCTATAATAGTTTGACCACTCAAAATTTTGAAATGAATTAGAATGAATTTGTATAGAAGCATAATTTGTGACATATGAAACAAACAATAAATCCACTTTAATGAGATAAAGAGAGTAATTTTATTAAAAAAATCGAAACTTTTAGTGTTGTTCTTGTAACTAATAAATTAAAAACTTAAATAGAAAAAAATTTAGTGTTGTTCTTGTAATTAATAAATTAAATATTAAAATAGAAAAATTGACCCGTTTAGTTAAATATGTTATATGTAGAATTGTAAATAAGATAATTATAATAAATGACATTTGAGAGCATCACTTGGTGTGTGAGGGATATTAATGATTTTTTTTATGAAGAATAATGAACGATTGATTAATCCTATATTTAAAAAAAAAAAGGTACATTTGACAAAACACATGTTCACTTTTATTAATATTACAATATTATCCTATCTGATTCGGTTCAATTTGATCATTGTAGATTTATTGTTCTTTCTATTCAATTATTATTGGACCCGAATCGAATTACTGTAAATTACTCAATTTTTATTTTATATAAAAGTATTACAATCGCCGGCGAGAGTGGTATTCCGGCGAAAAATGGACCAAATAGTGACGATTTTTGGCTTAATTGGACTAAAATTGAAAACCGCTTCCATGGTGGACGGAAATTGGACAGTAGCTTTTTAAATGGACTAAAATTGAATTTAACCCTATAATAATAACAATAGTAATAATGCTTTATAATATTATAATTTTAATATGTGTTACAATTATTTATAGTTTAACTTTTTCATCCCCAATTGAAGCTAAAAATTGCACAAAATGAGGTTGTTATCAAACTATTATTCTATAATTTGGAATTATATAGCTTTATGTAGTTTTATAATTTTATATTATGATATGGTACGAAGATGCAATAATTTTCTAATTATCTCCACAATTCGATTAAGTATCACAGATTTTCAAATATCGAAACAATTCATTTTGTTTATTTATAGCAAACAGCCTGATTTAGATTAAATAGTACAAATGCCATAGGTTAACACTTATGCCAGTAATTTATTATATCACGTTGACACAAATAAATTGTAATTAAAAACATTATTGCAGATGCCCTAATAAATTAATAATTCAATATATATATATATATATATATATATATATATATATATATATATATATATATAATCATTTTTCTCCAATCTCCTAGGCATGTGTGTAGCCAGACGTAATTTAGAAATAGACTACCACCCACTCATCTTGTACCATATATTATCCGGCATTTCCACCTACCTAGCTAACTCAACTTGTTCATCTAATATCTCCTCACCATCTTCATGTCTATATATACATCCCCATAACTACACCTTCATCTACATATCCTTCTCATTTTGAACTCCATCTCTTCTTAACCCAACATTATCATACTCATGGCCCAACCAAAACCCAAAAGAAACAAGTATGCTTTGGCTTGTTCTTTCTTAGCTTCCATGACCTCCACCTTACTTGGTAACGGTAATTAATTTCTTTCAAAAAATATTTATTTATTAGTCGGTGAAAAATCTATATCATCGAGTCCAAAAAATGAAGGTTGTGCCCACAAATTGATTGGATCATGCATGGTGTCTTATTCCTTCTGCGTATGTCTCTTATAATTAGTTATTACAGTACTTATAACTACATGTTTTATTTTCACCACAACTATGTATTAAGTTTTTTTTACAACTTTTAATGTAAAGATTTCATTTTAAAATTATTGATATAGGGAATTTTCATTAATAGATCGTCATGAAAGAAAAACATATTTTAATTCATTTTCGTTTCCCAATTTGATAACTGGCAATATCTTACGCATTGTTGTATATATTTATCAAGACAAAGTGTCACACGCTTCTATTGCAAATAATTTTAAATAAAATACTATTTTTGCACTTTCAATTTCTTTTTGTTTTTAACTTTTCATCATATTGAGTCATATATATATATATATCACCCTTGTAATTAAAATAATGTGTATTTGAATGATATCTCGACACATATGAAATTAGTAATATTATGTTACATATTATATTTTGATATTATATATTATATTTCATTGATACATATTTGGCATATAACGTGACAATATTATTATACACGCAAATTTTATTAGTTAGAAAATGTATAAATCTAGAACAAGCATGGTAAAATTTGAATTTTCCAAATATAATGTAATAAACCAACGTTTTTTTTTTTTTTTTTTTTTTAAGAGATACCGAGGATGATGATGGTGATTATTATTATTATTGTCGTCGTCAATATATTTTAAAAAACAATACTACATAATTTTTGAAGTACTTAACGAATTTTGGGTGTCTGGTCTTTCGAACTTCTCCATTATCATCCTATGTTTAAAGAAAAGATCTAATAATGATAAGAATTTTTACTATATTATTATGAACTAATGATGATTAGATTTTAATAGTGTTTGAAATGAATTTGTTGTTATAATTGAGAAAATTTGGTAAAAAATTGTATATAATAGGAGATACGGGCAACCATGATTTCTTTGTAATTAATCTTAATCTCTCACAAAGTTATTGTTCAATGAATTTATCAATTTTTATGTTTATTACTAATTATCTGATTTTGGTGGAAGAAGATTAATCTTTGATACAATTCATCACAATCTCAACCTAAATTCTTAACCAGTTTAATTTCAATCTACTAGTAACTTGATATCTTTTTTTTTTTTTTTTTTTTTTTGGGGAAGAATGTAGTATCATTTTGATGAATAATTAAGAACCATAAATAAAGAATCGTTCAACAATCTATTACACATTCATCCATCAATACGACATATAATGCTTTTAAAATTGCAATATACATCTAATAAAACAACGATATTATACATTCAGTAACAAAATTGTGTACACTAAGTGCGTTGAACCAGACAATTACAAAGAATTAGATCCAATTGAATAAACACAAAACAAAGAATTAATCTCCAATTGATCAACACAAAATTTTATATAAGAAAGATTTCACAAATTTAATTCATGCAGTAATATTGAGTCATTTAAGAAAAAAAAGTGAATATTAATTTCACAAAAACTCATGTGAGACGGTCTCACGAATAATTCCCATGAGACGGAGCCCCATCACCCACAAAAAATGGATTGACCCGTCTCACGCAATACTATAAAAATCTATGAGACGGTCTCACAAGAGACTCACTCTATTAATTTTTTAAGATACTTTTGGGATAGATATTGAGATTGTTAGGTAACATATAACAAATTGATTAGTCTTCAAAGATTTAGGCTTATCCTGAGAGCACAATATTGAATACGTGATTTATTTGTATCAGATGATTAGCTACATCATTGGAATTAAGAGATTTAAATCTTTTTATTACGTAGAATCAATTAACTATCTATCTTTGTAAATTATATATTTTTCTTTTTTAATTTTATTACTGAAATTTTACTTTTAAATTATTTTTTTACTTTTCCGAAATTGTTATAATTACAGAGAAAAGAGGTACAGTACAATATATATACCCCTGAGTCCTGACATTTTGGGAGACTGGTAAGTGGTAATGCTCCAGTACGTAGTACGATTCTATGGTCTTATCCAATAATATAAAATTTAAAAATTATGAAATTTATTATTTATTTTTCAAAAAGACAATATTAATTGGTAGAGTAATTCGAGTGCTATCCACAATTTGTTCCAACATTGACATATTGTACGTCTTTACAATTTTTTTTTTTTAAACCAAGTCTTACTAGTTGTAAGGAAACTAGAATACAAGTGTTACCTATGTAGTTTTATAAATTGGATAAATGAATGTTTTAAATTTGTTTTTTCGACTTATGTATAGATATTTATCATTTATATAGAATTGTTTAAGACTAACATCAATCGATGCTTATAATATATATTATATACCAATAACAAATTTTAAACATTTCTTCAAGAAAAAAAATGTTAAACATTAACATAAACAAAACAAAAAAAGTAAATATTCTTGCATGCGATTGTTACATGAGGTTGCACGGGTCGGGTCTCTCTTTTCTTTTTCTTATTTAATATAGTTTTTGCCAATTTGTTACATTTTTGGAAGCAATGAGCATTTATTAACAAATATATTAAATGTGAACTATACACACACACACACACACACATATATATATATATATATATATATATATATATATATATATATATATATATATATTCTGATTTGGAAAGAGTGAAGAAGTGTGTTTGCATGTTATTAATTGGCAATATATATTAGCTTCCCATTCCGACTCAAACATGAAACATTGTGGTTAATTAATATCTCAAATCCCAGAAATGATTTCTTGAGAAAATTAAGCTCAATGTAAGCAATTAACAAACCATCTTTTCTTCCTACAACTTCTTCTCAATACCATCTTCTCCATCTTGTTTTTTCACTTATATACTTAATATTTATTTTCTCAAAATTAAGCTTGCAAATGGAAAGAGAAACCAACACTAAGTTCATAAACAGAAGAGGAGGAATATATCCTCATTTAAATTTCAAGTTTCACCCCTAGCCTACCTCTTTCTTTCTAAATGTGTCTAGGTAGCAATAATTTATTTAATATTAGCTTATGTCATTAATTTAACTAATCTAATATTTGGGAAGTCAAACATATTAATTAAATATTATATTGTCTAAAAGTCATATATTATTGTCTAAAAGTCAATATATGAAGATCATGAAACTGTGCACATTATAGTCAGAAGATAAGATCTCGGATGAAAAGTTTTATGTTGTGCAACATTTTACTGATCTATGCAATCATAGAAACTACTGCAAGGACGGACACACACACACACACACAAAGATTATATATATATATATATATATATATATATATATATATATATATATATAATTTCACTCTATCTTTAGACAACAATACTTTATTGTTACTATTGGGCGAAATCTGGAAAATGTCGGCAACACTGACGGCAACAACTGAAACTGGCAGATTCTGGAACAAGTGAAATGTTGTCGGAAATGTTGGCAACAACGTCGGCAACACCTGAAACTGAAATCTGGAACAACCTATGGGAATTAGTGGATCTTCCTCCGGGGAGTAAACCACTAGGATACAAGTAGATATTCAAAAGGAAAATGAAGGCAGATGGTACTATCGATACGTACAAGGCAAAAGGATTTCGACAGAAACAAGGCCTTGATTACTTCGATACATATTCTCCAGTAACAAGAATATCCTCCATTAGAATGGTCTTAGCCATTGCAGCTTTAAGAAATCTTGAAGTTCTTCAAATGGATGTCAAGACTGCATTCTTAAATGGAGACTTAGAAGAGGAGATTTATATAGAACAACCTGAAGGTTTCATAGCTCCTGGAAATGAAAATAAAGTGTGCAAGTTGGTAAAGTCGGTGTACGGCTTAAAACAAGCACCAAAACAATGGCATGAAAAGTTTGATCATGCCACGTTGAGTAGTGGATTCAAAATCAATGAATGCGATAAGTGTGTTTATGTGAAAAACACTGAAAATGGCTGTCATTCTATGTCTTTACGTAGATGACATGCTCATCGTTGGAAGCAACGATAAGATGATCAAGTCCACTAAAGATATGTTGAATGCGAAATTTGACATGAAAGATATGGGTTTGGCCGACGTGATCCTTGGAATTAAAATCCATAGATCGTCTAAGGGACTTGTGTTAAGTCAAACACATTATGTTGAGAAAATTCTTGAGAAATTTAACAAGGATGATTCAACATATGACAGGACCTCGATAGATCCTAGCCAACATTTATCGAAAAATCGAGGAGACGGTGTGTCTCAAGTTGAATACTCTCGAATAATTGGAAGTCTGATGTACTTTGTAACGCCCCATTTTCATAGACTATAATAGAATATCAGAGTTTAATAAATTTTCCTTTTGGGCGTCCAGCTACTTGATAAAACATGCATTTCCAAGGTAAATTAAAATTCTTTAAAGAACGGTAAGTCCGTTCGAACATTCCTTGTTTTATAAAACGTGAATCATATACAGCGGAAGAACAATACATTTTTTTTCCTTTATATCCATACAGCTAAAACTGTACAGCTTTGCAAACTAAGTTATTCCCAAAAAGGTTTCAAAAGCACTTTTTATACAATTAAATAATATACACCTCTTACAAATCAAGTAAAACTCTTTCGTAATCTTTAGAACATTGGCTACCAGCATCCACCACTTGCACACCACGCTCAATGATTCCTCAGGCTGAAAACACTTTAACATAAAAAGGGGTGAGTGCATAAAATCACTCAGTGGGGTGGGATGGTGAACAATTAAAACACTTAAAACACGTAATCATAACACTTCACAACACATAAATGCGGTTTTAAGGCCACCTTTCTGAAAATACGGGTCTGAGCCGCCATGAAAACTTTGCGGTTTTGAGCCGCCGTGAAAACATTTTGTGGAACTAAGCCACCATGAATACAATTGTGGAACTTTGCCACCTTGAATACAATGGGTATTCATGGTCACATACCATCTTCCTTCATCTTGCAATTATTGCACAAATCTCTTTGCCACGAAACAAAGCACAAAATACCACATTTATAAATTAAATCACTTCTTCTCACATCAATCAATAATTTCACGTTACAACACTTGATCACGAAAAAGGGAATACAAGGATTTCCCCATATCCTTCATATATTGTCATTCATGAAGCATACCACATTTCACTTTGCATATCACTTTCAACCTCCATGTTATAAATAAAAATATTCAATAATTGCACACAAGAGCACCCATAGTTCACAACATATAATTTACAAGAATTTACCCCCACCTCAGATAAGTAGTTCTGGCAGCTGCTACTGTTCAAGAAAAGTTAAGAGACTCTTCGTTGGTGTTTCCTATAAAAGTATAAGAATAAATCCTATTTAGCGGCGTAAAGGAATTACTCACAACTTGGCTAAAACGTGAATTAAAACATTCCTAAATAAGGTCGATAATCAGGGTCTATAAGTAAAAACTTGAATATAAAAGGAGAGAACTCGTACTACTTGGCAAGATGGGTTTTCATGCAAACTAGAACTTATGACAGAAGAATAATACTAAACTTACTAGACTAAAATTAAATCCGGCTAAAAGAATTGGCTTTGCAAAATATATAACTCTTTCAAAAATAAACTTTGTGAAATTAAATTGACTTAACAAAATAATTGAATCTTGCAAATCAGCTCATTTTTGCGAAATTAAATAAATTTTGTACAATATTTAAATCTTGCAAAGTTGCTCCTAACTTGCAAAGTTGAACTCAATTTGCAGAAATTAAAACTTAGTTTGCCAACCATTAATTTGCGAAGCTAAAACAATTTGCAGGATATAAAAGTGATCTTTCCAAGCTAAAATAACTAGACTCGAAATGCATACTACGAAGCATAATTAGAGCAACTCAACCTGCAGAGTAACATAAAATCTTTGCCTAAACTAAAGGAATTAAATATGAATTGCATTTTGCAAAACCATGCTAAATGTATAAAATTTAATTCTGCAAACATAAAGAAAACAGCTCTCTTTTCCTCATTCCAAAACTGTTGTGACCAGCCCTGTTCCTGGGCTGCTACCACCGACTCCGGCGACCCGCGTCGCCGGCGACTCACCCCCGACTACTCACCAGACTACGACCTACTCAGACGACCCAAAAACACCCCCATAGCTACTCTACAACTTACCCAAACTCAGCACGAAAGGTGGCCGTCGACCAGCCTCAGAACAGACCTGGCGCGGCCCCGCCGCGCCCCAGCTCCCGCGCCCGCGCGCCCCTGCACACCTGCACACCTGCCCAGCACACCAGCAGCCCTGTCCCCGGCGCCCAGCGCTCCCGACGCGCACGCAGCCTCGTCCCCAGTGCCCAGACCTCTCCCGACGCCCACCAGACGCTCCCAGCGCGATGCCCAACATCAGCCGCTGCTCCCGGCGGCGGTCAACAGCCCACACGCCGGCGCACCCTGTGCCGGCGACCCCCGGCGACGGCAAAACCAGCGAAAAATAAAGTAGCAGCAGCAGCAGGTTAGGGAGAAATAGAGAGAGAACGAAAGAGAATCGGGAGAGAGAGAGAGCGTGAGAGAGAGAGAGAACGAGATTGAGAGGGGGAGAAATCTGTGCGTTTTCCCCTGCTCCCTTTTCCTTCCCTTTTCTTTTTACCTTTCCTTTTTCCTTTTCCCACCTATCTAGTTTAATTAAAATGTGTCATGTTGTGGTGGAGGGTGAGTCGGTGATAGGTGGCGGATATGTGGTGAATAAGCATTCCATGATTTTTGTTTAATTCCTTTCTTGTTTTTTTTTTTTTTCTTTTTCTTATTTTATTTAATATTTGCCTTAACAAATAATCATACAACAATACATCTATATAGTTACTTAGTTTCTCAACTATTTATGCATAATTAATTTGATCACCAAATTAATACTTTACATCTTAATTAATTTAGACTATGATATAAAAATATCCTAGTTAATTAATTTGGGGTGTTATATACTTGATGAGTTGTACACGACCTGACATTGCTTACGCTGTCAGCAGACTTAGTAGATATACGAGCAATCCGGGTGCTGAGCACTGGAAAGCTATCGTGAGAGTACTAAGGTACTTAAGGTACACTCGTGAGTATGGCCTGCACTATTCCAATTATCCAGCTGTAGTTGAAGGATACAGTGATGCGAACTGGATATCGGATATGAAGGACTCTAAGTCCACTAGTGGGTATGTGTTCACACTAGGAGGTGCAGCCGTTTCGTGGAAATCTTCTAAACAAACGGTAATTGCTAGATCCACTATGGAATTTGAGTTTATAACTCTAGATAAGTGTGGAGAAGAAGCGGAATGGCTTCGTCACTTTGTAGAAGATATTCCAATGTGGCCTAAACCTGTGCCCGCAATTAGTATACATTGCGATAGCCAATCGGCTATTGGGAGAGCACAAAGCCACATGTATAATGGTAAGTCTAGACACATTCATCGAAGACATAATACCATTAGACAACTACTCTCTACTGGAGTCATCTCGATTGATTACATAAAATTGAAAGATAATTTGGCGGATCCATTAACCAAAGGGTTAAGTAGAGACTTAGTTGCAAGTTCGTCGAGAGGGATGGGGCTAAAGCCTTTTGGAGAAAAGAGTTGAGACGAAGGAAAACCCAACCTAGTTGACTGGAGATCCCAAGATGTAGGTTCAAAGGGACAACCGACTCGTTAAAACTCTAGAATATCACTGTGGGGGATATTTTTATGTCTCTCGTAGCCCATCCTTAGAAGATAAACAGTGGTGACGTTGGAGATTAGGGTAAGCTTAAGGCTTTTAATGATTCGATGAAGAATCACCTATGTGAGAAAGAAGTGGGGCCGCTTCAAAGGGAGTCGTTAAAAGGCTCGACTCTTAGCAATTCTCGCAGAACCAGGACGATGTTCATGGCCAAAACGAACATAACCATGAGAACTGGATAATGTTAGGAAGAGTCATGTGTGAGGCACATCATCGTTTACACCTATGGCCGATTAGTTCAAGGACATCGCGTCTACTAATTAGCTAGTAAAGTAAATGTGTTTTCACAAGGGAAGGTTCAAAGGGTAACACCTACCTATCCTATGCAAGACTCAACTATCGATCGGTATCTTTTTCCTCTTTGTATCAATTTTCATTCATGTGGGGGATTGTTGGAAATTTTGGATTAAATTCCAGAAATTTTGCCTTGTTTGGGCATTAATTGTACATGGGTCCCGAACCCGATTGTGGCGAAATAAAGTTGGAATATGTTCACCTCCGTGAGAGGTTCGTGGCGAGATGTTGTACGCCCAAAACGGATAAAAGGTGAATGAGAAATTGAATCTCAAAGTTGCATGTTTGGATCTTTGCTTAGGCTTGGAAATTGGAGTGTGGGTTGTTGTCCCACATTGGAAAACCAACAAAAAAATTTCCACTATATATAGTTTTTCACGGGGAAATTGCAAATTTAGGACAGTAACTTTACCTCATTCACCATATAGGGACAATATCTTTTCGGGCTTTGAAATTGAGACTGTATGTTTCAGTTTGGGCGAATTTAGGACAATCAGCCCGAATCGATGAATTTCGGGCTGAATTGCACGTGAAAGTCACGTGAACCGGAGGAAGCGGGCTTAAAGCCCGAAATTCACGTGACTTTCACGTGCAATTCAGTCAGAAATTCATCGATTCAGGCTAAATTGTCCTAAATTCGCCCAAATTGAAACATACAGTCTCAATTTCAAAGCCCGAAAAGATATTGTCCCTATATGGTGAATGGGGTAAAGTTACTGTCCTAAATTTGCTATTTCCCCAGTTTTTCACTATAGTGTGGGATAAGTAATGTTGGCAAAAGGCTCTCTCTCACGGAGGGGGGTGCAAATTGAACTTCGGACCATGGAACTCGTGTGCACACGCGACCTGCGTACACGAATGTTGGTCCGATAAGTGGCGGCCTCGCCCGGTTCATTTTGCCACGTTTTTGCACCCTTGACCTTTCATTACCTTTCATTTTCCAACATGTGACATGCCTTTTAACCTTCCAACTTCTTGCATCAATTGCAAGCAATGAATTTTGCAGTTTTAAAACTGCTTTGAAAGGCCTATAAAAGGAGCCTCCCTCCACATGATCTCCACTAAGCTCAACTCTAGCATTTTGCTCCCTCTATTCGATACCAATCGGGCACTCTTCCAGTTCGCCAAGACAGCAAGTTTGGTGCTTAACTTGGCTGTGGTTTTTAACCGTTGTATCCTGGGAAACAGACGTCCTTAGAGTACTCAAGCACCAAGAGAGTCGGACGAATCTTTTTAAGGAAACCGTGTGTGCACGGGCCTCGGTCATACGTTGTTCCAGATTCCAGTTCCAGGTGTTGCCGACGTTGTTGCCAACATTTCCGACAACATTTCACTTGTTCCAGAATCTGCCAGTTTCAGTTGTTGCCGTCAGTGTTGCCGACATTTTCCAGATTTTGCCCAACAGTTACTATTATTGGAAATATGTATTCTATTTGTAACGGATATAAACCGGCCTAAAATCATTTGAAAAATAAGAATACTATTTTTACTGTTCCCATGCTAATTTTGTGATGTTGGAATGGATAAAACCACTTCACCTAATCATAGTGGTGCCGGGGCATTTTTGTTTGCACTAGGCTTGGCCCCGGTCATATCCTCGATGAATATATATAGAAACTGTTAAATGTTTGGTTGCTCGGTGACTGATGCTAAATATGCTGCATATTCTCATGCTATGGAGTCAAATGTTTTATTTGCTCTTTATTTATTTTTTTTCCATCTTTTCATTACATCTTCATTTTTTTTATTCTTTGTCACATGAGATTCACTATATCAAGTGAACTTTTCATAATTATTTGATTGTATAATATAATATTATATATTAATAATAAAAATATAGAAATTAAAATGGTAGAATGGAAATATGAAAATCTATAATACATCAATAATAAAATTACATTTAGATTTTTTTTTAAAAAGAGGGAAAGGAAGGAAAAAAATAACCCTTTTTTTTATCCAAGCAAAGGATTTGTATCCAAATTTTAATTTGTTTATGAGATGAAAATTCTTGTACATGTTAAATAATTTTATTACACATTATTATACTAATTAAAAGCACAAGAAATAGAAAAAATATGTAATTTTGTTTGTTTTAAATTGCCAAGAGAATACATTAATATTTATAATTTTCCAAAAACTCAAAACAACTTTTTAATATTTATAAATTAATATATATATACACACACATAAATACACACCTTCGTTTTATAAAAAAAATAAAGAATTTGTACAAGAAAGAATATATATATATATATATATATATATATATATATATATATAGATAGAGAGAGAGAGAGAGAGAGAGAGAGAGAGAGAATTTCTTTTGTTTGGAGTTTTACCAAACATGAATGATATGAATTCAACAACATCAAATTTAAGGAATAGTTTTTTTTTTCTTTTTCGAAAATGTGTTTTTAATAAACTATAAAACTTATTTAAGAAATTTAGATTTTCTCTTTATCATATAATTTTAAAGAATAAATAAATTAAAAAAACATTTGAAACTATATTAATAAAATAAAAATGAAAGAATGGTTAGAATAATTTACAAGCATAACATGTTTTTCAATATAATATATGAAAGATCATGTATGTCTCTTTACATATGCAACATATAACCAAAACAATTAAATAAAAAATTAATATTCACACTATATTATATTTAATGATAAATTAGACGTTAAGTATTGCCCAAAATCATATATTTGTATGCCAATTTAACTTATTTAAGCAATATTTAAATTTTCTAATTTAATTTACTAAATTTTATATTTCTTAAATCTCGCATATTAGGGGTGTAATCGAACTAGATCGAACTGAATATTAAGAGGCTCTTTTTTTTTTGAAGTTTTATAGATTCCAGCTCGATTCGATCCTTTATAATCAAGTTCGACCTTGATTCAGTTTTATTTTATTAACTATACATACAAATACATACGTTAATTCATATATATATATATATATATATAAAATGTGTTGTTTTATTTGTCATTAAAATATTTAATGTAAACAAACAAACTTGATGAGATATATAATATTTTTTTCAAAATTCAATTAATCTAATTTATTCGCTAATTAGAAATTTAGAGAGGTATTGGAAAAAAAATGTAGAGAAATGAAATACATGTTTAAAAAAGAAAAAGACATGTTACTCAAATTTAAATTGTGAACATTGAAAGTAAAATTAAGTAAAGTGAATTTAATTTAGAAAGTGGAAGAAAAGAAGATGATTCAAGTTATAAATTTTCTTTCCATAAATCTTTAATGAGGAGAGATGAATCTTCAATCTTAAATTATTGAAGAAAGATGAATTTTCAATCTTAAATTTTAAAGAAGAGATATATTTGACAAATCACATATTGAGTTTTATTAATATTACATTATTATCCCTATTGATTCGGATCAATTTGATTATCAAAGATTTATTGATTTCTTTATTAGATGATCGCTATACAAACCTCAATTTTCTTGTTTGATTAAACTTATGTGGGACATTAATTTCAGAAAATTATCCCAAAACCATCTTTCAAATTTAATAACCTTGTTGACTAAGTATGTGACTATAATAAAATAATAAAATTCAAATTAGTAACTTAATTATATCTCAACACTTGAATTTCAAATGTTTTATTTGCTCTTTATTTTTATTTTTTTTCCATCTTTTCATTATATCTTCGTTTATTTATATTCTTTGTCACATGAGATTCACTATAACAAGTGGACTTTTCATAATTATCTAAGTGTATAATATAATATTATATATTAATAATAAAAATATAGAAATTAAAATGGTAGACTGGAAATAAGAAACAATATAATACATCAATAATAAAATTACATTTAGATTTAAAATAAAAAAGGAGGGAAAGGAAGGAAAAAAAACGGGTAAAATTTAGATTTCATACCTGAAATTAGGCTATATTTCAGATCGGGTACCCCAATGTCATCCCTCATCACAAGTAGTCCCCCAGTTATTGAAAACACATCAAAAAACATCATCGCCGTAAAAAATCCGTCGGTTTGGACGGAAATTAACTACCTGGAGCGGGTTTGGTGCGAAAATTTCATCCAAACCCTAATTTTTTCCCCAAATCGCTGAAGCTAAGAATGAGCAACCTGTGGATGAGCAACATGGCAAGGGGGCTTCTGTAAGGCAGCACCAGCAGGGTATGGAAGAGCAGCAGACTGTGGAACAACAACCTGTGGAGGTGCAAAAATATCACATTTCAGTATGCAAAAAAATCGAAATTTCAGTTTCATTGAAGCTTAAAAAACAGAAACGAAACCTTACCCCATAATTTGGGCAACACCAATATCT
This sequence comes from Scutellaria galericulata, assembly GCA_946896805.1. Classification (NCBI taxonomy): domain Eukaryota; kingdom Viridiplantae; phylum Streptophyta; class Magnoliopsida; order Lamiales; family Lamiaceae; genus Scutellaria; species Scutellaria galericulata. The sequence goes on along the minus strand of OX335797.1, from coordinate 1,608,232 downwards.
CCTCCTTGGATTATCTTTCAACCAAGAGGTCTTGAGGGGCAACTCAAATCCACATTTACAATGTTGTTGTGTATGCAACCCCTTTGAAGAACACCAGCTTGAATTTGAGGATGAAACATTGTTTTGGAACATTCTAAACACGTAATAGAACTTCAATAGCAGAATTGAAGAAAAAATAACCAAAATCGATCGATAATTGGCCAGAAATTGAAGCTGCACTCGTCGGTCTTGATGTTTGGGGGAAAAATTAGGGTTCTTGTGTTAATTTTCGCTCCAAACACTTCAGGTTAGGTAAATTCCGTCCAAATGGACGGAATTTTAACGGCGGGGACACAATTTGATGTGTTTTCAATAATTGGGGGACTACTTATGATGAGGGATGACATTGGGGTACTCGATCTGAAATATAGCCTAGTTTCGGGTATGAAATTTGAATTTTACCCAAAAAAAAACCTTTTTTCTATCCAAGCAGAGGATTTGTATCCAAATTTTAATTTGTATCTCATCGTATCCCATTCTGTTCTGCGAGATTTGAAAATAACCGTCAATACCTCGGTGTAGGTCCTGGATAATCCATAGCCCATTTACAACTAGCCAATTAAGAATTATCAGATGTATTAGCACTGCATCAACTTATTAGAAATACAAGACAACCCATTCGAAATGTCACGAAATCCCCCGCTCTTGGGGGATGTCCTCAGCGTCGAGGAACATGTACTAGGGTGTATGTGCGACTCGTTTAGATCATGAGCTGGCACAAAAAAGCAGGCTGATCTTCCCCAAGAGCTCACATCGACGGGAACATTTGGCACCTCGATGTCGGGTCTTCGCCCAAATTTTAATTTTTTTATGAGATGAAAATTCTTGTACATGTTAAATAATTTTATTACACATTATTATACTAATTAAAAGCACAAGAAATAGAAAAAATATGTATTTTTGTTTGTTTTAAATTGCCAAGAGAATAAATTAATATTTATAATTTTCCAAAAATTCAAACAACTTTTTAATATTTATAAATTAATATATATATATATATATATATATATATATATATATATATACACACACACATAAATACACACCTTCGTTTTGTAAAAAAATAAAGAATTTGTACAAGAAAGAATATATATATATATATATATATATATATATATATATATATATTGAGTGGATTTATTTTGTTCGGAGTTTTACCAAACATGAATGATATGAATTCAACAACATCAAATTTAAGGAATGGTTTTTTTTTTCTTTATCGAAAATGTGTTTTTAATAAACTATAAAACTTATTTGAGAAATTTAGATTTTCTCTTTATCATATAATTCAAAATTATAAATAACTTAAGAAACATTTGAAACTACATTATTAAAATAAAAATGAAAGAATGGTTAGAATAATTTACTAGCATAACATATTTTTCAATATAATATATGAAAGATCATCTATGTCTCTTTACATATGCAACATATAACCAAAACAATTAAATAGAAAATTAATATTCACACTATATTATATTTAATGATAAATTAGATGTTAAGTATTGCCCAAAATCATATATCTATGTCTGCCAATTTAAGCAATATTTAAAATTTATAATTTAATTTACTAAATTTTATATTTCTTAAATCTCGCGTATTAGGGGTGTAATTGAACTAGATCGAACTTAATATTAAGAGGCTTGTTTTTTTTTAAGTTTTATAGACTCCAGCTCTATTCGATCATTTATAATCAAGTTCGACCTTGATTCGGTTTTATTTTATTAACTATACATACAAATACATATGTTAATTCATATATATTGTGTTGTTTTATTTGTCATTAAAATATTTAATGTAAACAAACAAACTTGATGAGATATATATATTTTTTAAATTCAATTAATCTAATTTATTCGCTAGTTAGAAATTTAGAGAAGTATTGAAAAAAAATGTAGAGAAATGAAATACATGTTTAAAAAAGAAAAATACATGTTCAAATTTAAATTGTGAACATTCAAAGTAAAATTAAGTAAAGTGAATTTAATTTAGAAAGTGGAAGAAAAGAAGATGATTCAAGTTATAAATTTTCTTTCAATAAATCTTTAATGAGAGATGAATCTTCAATCTTAAATTAATGAAGAAAGATGAATCTTCAATCTTAAATTTTAAAGAAGAGATATATTTGACAAATCACATATTGAGTTTTATTAATATTACATTATTATCCCTATTGATTCGGATCAATTTGATTCTCAAAGGTTTATTGATTTCTTTATTAGATGATAGCTATACAAACCTCAATTTTTTTGATTGATTAAACTTGTGTGGGACATTAATTTCAAAAAATTATCCCAAAACCATCTTTCAAATTTAATAACCTTGTTGACTAAGTCCGTGACTATAATAAAATAATAAAATTCAAATTAATAACTTAATTATATCTCAACACTTGAATTTCAAATTTTCATCTTACTTTCTTGAATTACTTTCAAATTCATGGATAGCAGTATTATAATATAAATCAAACCGAAGTATCAAATCATATCATAGTATATATGATTTACAGCTTATGAATGAGTAAATTGTTGCAAAACATAAATTGTTATTTTCCATTCCTCTCACTATTTTACTAATCATCCAAATCGATGTATCTTGAATCCATGGATTCAACGTTGTTAAGCAATAAGATTTCCATTTATATCAATTATTCTCTTTTTTTTATTTTGATGACACTTGAATTCTTGTCTTTTCCATTTTACAGCCTTTTCTACATGTTTCATCTTTCCACTTCTGGGGTGTGTCATAATCGTAGGTTTGAAATTTGAGACTCAGTATTAATTAGCGGTGTGTGGTTATTAGTTGGCTACACTTGAGTTATTTTTAAAGAAACCTTCATTAATCATTCATGTAATATAATATGTAGTATATAAGGAATTATTAATTTATATTTTATATGGGGTCTATAGAAATTATAAAAAATTCTTTTAATGTCCAAGTTTGCAATTAATAGGTGCACGCATTTGCATTATTAAATGAAAATAAGCCTCATATAGGTTTGAGGCAAGTTTTAGTTTAATAGTTCAAATTGATCGTTTAATAGTATGAATTTCCAAACTTTCGTTTAATACCCTCTAGTGATTTGATTGTTAGTCAGAATAAATCTCATCATCTCACTGTTCACATCAGGACCGGTAAAAAAATGTGGTATTTTTGTCACTTTCTTATATTTTGTGGTATTTTTGGTCAACTCACTATATGATGTGGTAAAAAAGTCATACATTATATGTTTTGTGGTACGGGTGGCTATTTCCCCATATATATATATATATATATATATATATATATATATATATATATATATATATATATATCTATCTTCAATCAATGTTTGGCCTATTTTTTAATGTCAACTTGTGGCTTGAAATTAACTACTGATGTTGATACTTTGGATCAGATCGAGAGGAGGAGGATTTCCCCATCCAATCATAGGTCCCTTTCTATTGGATAAGATATAATTTTTTTCAAATTAATATTTTAAATTATATGTTTATTTACTAGTATAATATTTATATTCATTAAAATGAACTTGAAATTTAATTATCTATTTGATATTTAGAGATTTATTTATTTTAATATTTACAGAATGAAAAACTCGAATTTCTATATATATGCTTTGTTTGTTTCACCTTCTTCCCTTAATCTATGATTTCAAATTTCTATGCATGTGAATGTGATTAATTGTCTTGATCACATGCCATTTTATTTCTATATTGTTATCATTGTTTGTTTCTACAATGAACATACATGTACTCCCTCAATCTATATCTCGATCTTGAAGTTTTATGTATACATACATCAATATAGGACCGTGTAATAGCTACAACAAAAAAGATGTCTAGCTACACTAATTTAGTGACGTTTGTAAAAAGTGTTATTAAAAAGAAGACTATAATGACATTTTTAAAAAAATGTACTTACGGTATAAATTTTACTAACATTTAAAAAAATATGTCAACATTTTCATAAATTTAGAGATGTTTTTTTGAAAGCATCCTTATTTTAATACAATTGTTGACACATTCTTGAAAGTGTCACAATGAGGAAAAACTGTAATGACGTTTTTTCTGCTTATGTCATTAAAGCAATAACATTTAATTTAATGTGTCACTAAATTGATGACACTTTATATTTTGGGTTTATAACTGGATAATATTTTGGTCTCGACACATTTTCACAATGCTATTCAAAAGTGTTGTGATGTTTACAATCACTTTTATTAATTAATTGTGTCGTTAACAAAATGACGCTTAACAAACAACGTCGCAACTCCTTTCAGAAGTGTTGTTGTCGAAAAATTTAACTATCACACTATTTTAAAGTGTTGTGATGCTTGCAAACACTTTTACTGTTTGTGTTGTCAACAATGCGACGCATAACAAAAAGTGTCACAACTCTGTTCAAAAGTAGTGTTGTTGAAAATTTTGATCATCACACTATTTATAAGTGTTGCGATATTTGCAAACATTTTTATTGTTTGTGTCGTTAACAAAATAACACTTAATAAAAAATGTAACAACTCTATCCAAAAATGTTGTTGATATATAATTGCATTGTAGTATAAGAAAATTTTCAAAAAAATCAATATAAAATTATTTGAAAGAAAAGTAGTAAAATTATTATTATTATTATTTTTTTTTTGAAGGAAGTTGTAAAATAATATTAACACAATAACAAAGTAAATAATATTAAATAACCCATTCCAATGACCTTCCACATATTATAATTCACACTCAACTTAATTACAGTAGCATTCAATGACAAGGACGAAATTATTCTTAATTATGACCTTCCTTCCATAATAACTGAATCCACAACCATCACCTCACCATTGTCTTCAATTAGGACTTTAATTGAGGCTTTGATTTTAATGTGTTTTGACTTAATTTCTTTCATATAATCCTCATCTAATATTGCATCAAATCTCATCTATACATTGTCATTTCCTATGTCCCATATACTTTGTCCAATTTGAATTTTTGGAGCTATAAACTACTATATGCATAAATACACATTTTGAAACCAGTTTCAATTCATGAAGTGCATTAAGCTTCACAAGTGCCAAGATGAGCAAGGCTTCTGGATGCAAGTTGTTAAAACGACATTGTTCAAAACTCAGCTGTAGCACCCCAACCCATCTTTGTAGGATTGAGGCGCTACCTTAACCTTATATGCTCAAATGATTTTGTAAAAGAGATAATAATTTTTCTTTTTAAAAGATTTTCATAAATAAACTCAGTGGAAGACTTTATTAAACATGAGTACTCTTTTTTTTTTTTTAAATCGAAAAGCTTAGCATGCAAGAAACTAACTCGTGTTCTACCCACATTTGTAAATCAAAACCTCGGCATACATAAGATGTTTTAAAAAGTTTACTTAAGCCAAAATCGGAAGTGTAAAAAGGGGCATTAAGCATTTTAACTTCATACATATTAACATATAATAAAAACATATAATATATATGCTTCTAGAGAGGGGTCCGTACATCTGGCTACACATCCGCTTCGTCGTAAGGGGTCCTGAAAACGTTTAAATATAGTAACATAAGATTTAAAAAATCTTAGTGGATAACGCTTATTAACTATTACATTAAAGAGATTAACTGATACGCTTAATACGCCATCTCCAAGGTCCGAGGACCTGGTATAAACTCTAAGGTCCGAAGACCTGGCATCCAAGGTTCGTCAACCTAGTACTTCTCCCGAAGGTGTCATTTCATTTCATCATACTCAACATACGAGTTATTCTAATCAATGTAATTGTAAATAAATGTTACCCATTTTTTACGTTGATTCGAAAGCTGGGATAGCTCCTGAAGTATCCGGTCACTCGTACTGCACTTGGCACGTTCATAAATTTTTAGTCTTCAAGTTGCATTTCAATTGCATCATACTTATCTAACCTATCATGCTTATCGTACATATAACATATGTATATTACAAAAAAACATAATTATTGATTTAGGAGAAAATTTTTAAAGTATACTTTCAAACAAGCATCAATTGTACTTTGAAGGAAATAAAAAAAATGTATTTTACATCTTAACTCATAAAATTCTAATTCATATGCTAAAGACTTAAATTATTTAATACTTCACACATAAGCACACATTTAATCACATAATATCAGTTTCAAAATATGGTCAAATTGCATTCTTAAAGCATAGATAAAATTTTGATCTTGAAGTTGGTAAAATGTAGGAAGAAAAGACACTCTTTACCACAACAATTTTCATAATTTAAACGATCATCCAAAATTCATGAAAATAAGCATGCATTTACATAACAACCCTTAGTTATCCATACTAAAATATTAGGGATAAATTCAAATCATAAAAGATTTAATAAATTATTTATTATAATAAAAAATTGTTCGAAAATGCTCTAAAAACCAGTCAGTGTTATAAAATTCACCGTAAATTGTATATATATTGAAATATTTTGAAATTAATAATTTAGACTTCTAACATCATGTACTTAAACATAATAAAACAGTTTTGCAAACTTATAATGGACCGATTTTATATAATTAATTTTCTAAGGTCTGAAACTGCAAAAATCCAACTCGAATTGGATTATCTTTGAAAAATCATCATAATTCATAGACTACTCCAAACATTACCAAATTTTAACCATACACTCAACACTTCACGTAGTATAACATACCAAAACAGTTTCGAAAAATTCCAAGTATAAAAGTTTATAAAAATCGGCAAAGTGGACTGCCATTTCTAAATTTTTTCACAACTTAATTAAACCCATCTATTTTCATAATTAAAATGTAGATTCGACTTTTATAACTCTATCAACCTCAAATAAACCATCTTGACTCAATTTATCACATATGCAATGAGCTTAAATAAGATAATCAAACATGCAAAGACTAAATCAACATGCAATTGAACAATCAACTCCCAAAAGTGACATATTTTAAAGATCAACCATACAAAACAAGACTTTGAACAAATTTCTTCACATTAGTAGAAAATCACCCACGGATCATACATGCCATCTGTTTAGGTAAAGAAATCAAACATGCAAAGCTTAATCCAATATGCATTTGCTCAATCAACATTTAAAATGACATATTTTTGAAGATCCACTACTTAGAACAAGGTATCCAACAATTTTATCACATTTGTAGGAAATATCACTTAGATCTTACATGCAACTCAAAATTAGAACTTTATCATGCTCTTAAGGAAGAAGAGTGGTGAGAGTTTAGCCAAAATACCTCTTAAATGCACAAACTATGAGTTCCTTGAAACTTGCTTGAAAGGAGATAGTACTTTGAGCTTAATTTTTCATGATCTCTTGGAAGGATCTTGTTTCTTCACTTATTTCTTGAATTGGGCAGCTTGTTTGAAGATAGGGAATGTGATTTGGAGGAGAAGAAAAGGAGTAGAGAGAAGAAGGAGCAACTATTTAGAGAGAGAGAGAGAGAGAGAGAGAGAGAGAGAGAGAGAGGTGCTCAAATGAGAGGGTTGAAATGAGCTTAAAGGTGGAGTCTCCCATTTTATATGTAGCATGTAGTGTACCAATTCTAATTTAATACATGTATTATACATGTAGATCATCTCTTGTTGTATTTATCCATTAGATGTGTGATAATTAGTAGCATTGAAACTTGAGGTGGATTTGATGGGGGCATGGGGGATTGAGTGTAGTTCCATCTAATGTGACATGTACAAAAAAATAAATCATGGTAATTATGCATAAACTTATTTCCAATTTAATACATCATATAAGCCACATAATTATGAATGAAGATATATTTAATTTAATACACTATGTAAATCACACTTTATTGCACACAATTCACATGATAAAAAAAAAAAAATATACTTAACCATAATTAAACACATTAGTCATGTTCCTTATATTAATCATATATATCATTTTTATGTGTAACTTATTAATTTTTTGTCATTCTTTTACTCGTGCATGTTGAGTGCATCACGATCGAACCCGGTCTCTTCGGATAGCTATCCAGCAAGACGTTTAGACTTAAGGAAACATTAGCTCACACATTCTTGATAAAAAGTAAAATTCGTCTTAAACTCTTAAACTCGAAAAGATCACATGCTATAAATTATTTTATAAAGAATGTAATTTTTATATAAAAATATGCTATGCAAGTTTTATGAAAAATGGGGTGTTACATTAGCGAATAATAACAAGAAGATGAAGAGCTTGATGGAAGCAAAATTCAGGAAATCAAACCAAATTCAAATTGGAAATTTCAGATTTTCGAGTCCTCTCTACTGTTGTTCCCTCCAAAATGTGTTGCTGCATTTGTATTGATAACTTGATATTGATAGGGATGTCCAATGTGAAAGAAAATGTGGGATTGAATTGATACTTAACTTTAGATCAGGTCTTCAGTTGTCTCGTCCCTCATTCTCAAGAACTTAAGGACCAAATGAAACAACTCTTTAGTGTTCCGTCATCAATGTTTGAAAAAGTTGCAACGTTGGTACTTTCCGTCAGTGTTCCGTCAAACATTGATGAACTTAACTAACCCTAATTGTTTTGGAGCCAAAATTTACGATTTTTCCCCCAATTTCACTTCACCCTCCATAGCTAACCCTAATTTGGAAAATCCGTCTTCAATCCAGTAAAGAACGAACCGGAGAAGAAAGGTGACCGGTACGAGGCCATATACAGCTTCTACTTCGGCGACTACGGCCACATCGCCGTGCAGGGCCCTACCTGACCTTTGAGGACACATGTCTCGTCGTGACTGGTGGATCCGGCCTATTCGAGGGGGTGTACGGCCAGGTGAAGCTCTACTAGATCATTTTCCCCTTCAAGTTGTTCTACACCTTCTACTTGAAGGGCATTCCGGATCTGCCCGGTGGAGCTGCTCGGCGAGGCGGTGGCACCGTCGCCGACGGTGGAGCCACTCCTACTGCCAAGGCCTGTGAGGAGGGGGCCACCCTCCCAAATTTTACTAATTAAAATTCTCACTTTTGTTTTTTGTATTTCTCCTCATTTTTTTCACCTTTTTCTGTTTTGGATAAAAGTAGCTTTCATTTTCTTCCACTTCTACTTTTAGCAATGGGTTTTCTTTGCATTTAACATTACTCCCCTTTGTCGACTATATATATATATATATATATGTGGACTGCATTTATTTTAGAGGAAATAATTGTTTGCCATTTGAATTATTGAAAATTTTGAAATAATTGTTTGCCATTCATACAGATGCGAGATTTTAGTGGATTGAAGAAGGATTTTCCAAATTAGGGTTAGCTATGGAGAGTGAAGTGAAATTGGGGGAAAATCGCGAATTTTGGCTCCAAAACAATTAGGGTTAGTTAAGTTCCGTCAGTGTTTGACAGAAGATACCAACGTTGCAACTTTTTCAAAAATTGATGACCAATGTTGCAACTCGAAAAAACTGGGGTACCCAAAGTGAAAAAGGGGTTTACATGGGGTACTGGAATTGTAATTTGCCCAATGAAAATATGAAAATATATATATATAGTGTTGTTTTATTTGTCATTAAAATATTTAATATAAACAAACAAACTTGATGAGATATATAATTTTAAAAAAAAATCAACTAATCTAATTTATTCGCTACTTAGAAATTTAGAGAAATATTGAAAAAAATGTAGAGAAATGAAATACATGTTTAAAAAAGAAAAAGACATGTTGCTCAAATTTAAATTGTTAACATTGAAAGTAAACTTAAGTAAAGTGAATTTAATTTAGAAAGTCGAAGAAAAGAAGATGATTCAAGTTATAAATTTTCTTTCAATAAATCTTTAATAAGAGATGAATCTTAAATCTTAAATTAATGAAGAAAGATGAATCTTCAATCTTAAATTTTAAAGAAGTGATATATTTGACAAATCACATATTGAGTTTTATTAATATTACATTATTATCCCTATTGATTCGGATCAATTTGATTCTCAAAGGTTTATTGATTTCTTTATTAGATGATAGCTATACAAACCTCAATTTTTTTGATTGATTAAACTTGTATGGGACATTAATTTCAAAAAATTATCCCAAAACCATCTTTCAAATTTAATAACCTTGTTGACTAAGTCCGTGACTATAATAAAATAATAAAATTCAAATTAATAACTTAATTATATTTCAACACTTGAATTTCAAATTTTCATCTTACTTTCTTCAATTACTTTCAAATTCATGGATAGCAGTATTATAATATATATCAAACCGAAGTATCAAATCATATCATAGTATATATGATTTACAGCTTATGAATGAGTAAATTGTTGCAAAACATAAATTGTTATTTTCCATTCCTCTCACTATTTTACTAATCATCCAAATCGATGTATCTTGAATCCATGGATTCAACGTTGTTAAGCAATAAGATTTCCATTTATATCAATTATTCTCTTTTTTTATTTTGATGACACTTGAATTCTTGTCTTCTCCATTTTACAGCCTTTTCAACATGTTTCATCTTTCCACTTCTGGGGTGTGTCATAATCGTTGTTTGAAATTTGAGACTCAGTATTAATTAGCGGTGTGTGGTTATTAGTTGGCTACACTTGAGTCATTTTTAAAGAAACCTTCATTAATCATTCATGTAATATGTAGTATATAAGGAATTATTAATTTATATTTTATATGGGATCTATAGAAATTATCAAAAATGTATTATCTTATAATTTTAGCGAATTATTAATTTAGCACCCTATCCCCGATTCGGGACCGGCCAAAAATATTATCTTAGAGAGTTTATTAAATAATCGAGTATTAATTTATAGAGTTTCTACTGTATTTGACAAATCACATATTGAGTTTTATTAATATTACATTATTACCCCTGTTGATTCGGATCAATTTGATCCTCAAGGATTTATTGATTTCTTTATTAGATGATAGCAATACAAACCCCTATTTTCTTGATTGATTAAACTTGTATGGGGACATTAATTTCAGAAAATTATCCCAAAATCATCTTTCAAATTTAATAACCTTGTTGACTAAGTCCGTGACTATAATAAAATAATAAAATTCAAATTAGCAACTTAATTATTTCTCAACACTTGAATTTCAAATGTTTTAGTTGCTTTGTTTTTTTTTTTTGTTAAATTCAGATTTCATACCCGAAACTAGGCTATATTTCAAATCGGGTACCCCAATGTCATCCCTCATCATAAGTAGTCCCCCAATTTTTTAAAGTTAATCAAATTTCGTCCCTGACGTTAACAGTCCGTCCATTTGGACGGAATTTACCTAACCTGAAGTGTTTGGAGCGAAAATTAACACAAGAACCGTAATTTTTCCCCCAAACATCAAGACTGATGAGCGCAACTTCAATTTCTGGCCAAATATCGATCGATTTTGGTTATTTTATCTTCAATTTTGCTATTAAAGTTCGATTACGTGTTTAGAATGTCCCAAACTAGTGTTTCATCCTCAAATTCAAGCTGGTGTTCTTCAAAGGGGTTGCATACACAGCAGCATTGTAAATGTGGATTTGAGTTGCCCCTCAAGATCTCTTGGTCGAAAGATAATCCAGGGAGGAGATATTGGTGTTGCCCAAATTATGGGGTAAGGTATTGAGGTGTGGAAATCAGTCCTGATTCACTTCTTCTTGCCATAGTTGCCCAAACTTATGAGACCGCTCGTGATTTTTAGAAGAGAAATTATGGTTTTTGGTTGGAGAAGAGGGCGTGTTCTTGGCTTGGGCGAATTTGGGGGAAAATTAGGGTTTCTGTTCTTAGCTTGGGCGACTTTGGGGAAAAAATTTGGGTTTGGATGAAATTTTCGCACCAAACTCGTTCCAGGCAGTTAACTTCCGTCGAAACGGACGGAATTTTGACGGCGATGATGTTTTTTGATTAACTTTAAAAAACTGGGGGACTACTTATGATGAGGGATGACATTGGGGTACCCAATTTGAAATATAGTCTAGTTTCGGGTATGAAATCTGAATTTAACCCTTCTTTTTCCATCTTTTCATTATATCTTCGTTTTTTTTTTGTCACATGAGATTCACTATATCAAGTGAACTTTTCATAATTATCTGCGTGTATAATATAATATTATATATTAATAATAAAAATATAGAAATTAAAATAGTAGAATGGAAATATGAAAAAAAATATAATACATCAATAATAAAATTACATTTAGAATTAAAAAAACAAAAGAAGGGAAAGGAAGGAAAAAAAAAAACCTTTTTTCTATCCAAGCAGAGGATTTCTATCCAAATTTTAATTTGTTTATGAGATGAAAATTCTTGTACATGTAAAATAATTTTATTACACATAATTATACTAATTAAAGCACAAGATATAGAAAAAATATGTATTTTTGTTTGTTTTAAATTGCCAAGAGAATAAATTAATATTTATAATTTTCCAAAAACTTAAAAAAACTTTTTTAATATTTATAAATTAATATATATATTTATATATATATACACACATAAATACACACCTTCGTTTTATAAAAAATAAAGAATTTGTACAAGAAAAAAAAAAATATATATATATATATATTTAGAGTGGATTTATTTTGTTTTGAGTTTTACCAAACAATAATGAGAGGAGCACTCTTCTATCCCTGGGGCACGGATCCTAACCGACCCGACCCGCGCATATATCCATGTCCTTATTTTTTTTTTTTATTTAGGTATTACAAATTTGTCTTATAGGTATTACAAACATGAACTAAAAGTATTGATACTTGAAGAGTATATGTGTGATACCTTTAGACCTGTTAGGTGGGTGCGCGGCGTGGGTGTGCGCGGTGTGGGTACACGGCGTGTGCGCGCGCGGTGTGGTCATGCGGCGTGTGGCGTGTGGGCATGCGGTGTGGGAGGTATTACAAATTTGTCCTATAGGTATTACAAATATGAACTAAAGGTATTTGATACTTGAAGAGTATATGTGTGATATCTTTAGACTTGTGAGGTGCGCGCGACGGGTGTGGGCGCGCGGCATGCGCGCGCAACATGAGCGCGCAGTTTTGAGGTATCACACATTTGTTCTATAGGTATTATACATATGTGATACCTGAAGAGTATATGTGTGATACCAACATGTGAGCGCACGTGGACGAACGTCAAGGGCACGTGGGCGCGTGTGGGAGCGGCCCACGCGCCGGGTCGGGTTGGGGGCACGGATCTTGGGGCATAGAATTTTTTTCACAATAATGATATGAATTCAACAACATCAAATTTATTAGATGATAGCAATACGAACCCCTATTTTCTTGATTAAATAAACTTGTGTGGGGAAATTAATTTCAGAAAATTATCCCAAAACCATCTTTCTAATTTAATAACCTTGTTGACTAAGTCCGTGAATATAATAAAATAATAAAATTCAAATTAGTAATTTAATTATATCTCAACGCTTAATTTTAAATTTTCATCTTACTTTCTTCAGTAACTTTCAAATTCATGGAAAGCAGTATTATAATATAAATCAAACCGAAGTATCAAATCATATCATAGTATATATGATTTACAGCTTATGAATGAGTAAATTGTTGCAAAACATAAATTGTTATTTTCCAGTCCTCTCAATTTTACTAATCATCCAAATCGATGTATCTTGAATCCATGGATTCAACGTTGTTAAGCAATAAGATTTCCATTTATATCAATTATTCTCTTTTTTTATTTTTATGACACTTGAATTCTTGTCTTTTCCATCTTACAGCCTTCTCTACATGTTTCATCTTTCCACTTCTGGGGTGTGTCATAATCGTTGTTTGAAATTTGAGACTCAGTATTAATTAGCGGTGTGTGGTTATTAGTTGGCTACACTTGAGTAATTTTTAAAGAAACCTTCATTAATTATTCATGTAATATAATATATAGTATATAAGGAATTATTAATTTATATTTTATATGGGGTCTATAGAAATTATAAAAAATTCTTTTAATGTCCAAGTTTGCAATTAATAGGTGCACACATTTGCACTATTAAACGAAAATAAGCCTCATATAGGTTTGAGGCAAGTTTTCATTTAATAGTTCAAATTGATCGTTTAATAGTATGCATTTCCAAACTTTCGTTTAATACCCTCTAGATAATCGAGTATTAATTTATAGAGTTTCTACTGTATTTGACAAATTTCATATTGAGTTTTATTAATATTACATTATTACACCTATTAATTCGGATCAATTTGATCCTCAAAGATTTATTGATTTCTTTATTAGATGATAGCAATACAAACCCCTATTTTATTGATTGATTAAACTTGTGTGGGGACATTAATTTAAGAAAATGATCCCAAAACCATCTAACAAATTTAATAACCTTGTTGACTAAGTCCGTGACTATAATAAAATAATAAAATTCAAATTAATAACTTAATTATATCTCAACACTTGAATTTCAAATTTTCATCTTACTTTCTTCAGTTACTTTCAAATTCATGGATAGCAGTATTATAATATAAATCAAATCGAAGTATCAAATCATATCATAGTATATATGATTTACAGCTTATGAATGAGTAAATTGTAGCAAAACTGAAATTGTTTTTTTCCATTCCTCTCACTATTTTACTAATCATCCAAATCGATGTATCTTGAATCCATGGATTCAATGTTGTTAAGCAATAAGATTTCCATTTTATTGTCCTTGCTTATATCAATTATTCTCTTTTTTCATTTTGATGACACTTGAATTCTTATCTTTTCCATTTTACAGCCTTTTCTACATGTTTCATCTTTCCACTTGTGGGGTGTGTCATAATCGTTGTTTGAAATTTGAGACTCGTATATAACCATTTGGTGTGGTTATTAATATATATTCTTATCATTCCAACTCCCAGCGTCCAAGCCTTTATGACAACGGTTTTGAGTGACTATAAAACCAGCCTCCCCACCTCTGAATTTCATCACCGAAATCATCCAGCTTCATACTTCTTTGCTATTGTTTTTCTTCCTCTGAGTGATACCATCGGGCGTTTTTTCCAGTTCGCCATTTAGCAAGAGCTAGTGCTTGGCTCTGTGCTTCGTTGATGTTGTATCTTGGGAAACGGACGCCGATAGAAATCTCGAGCACCTCCGAGGCGGCGAATCTGTTTTAAGGAAACTGTGATTCCACAGTACTCGACCTTCTCGATTTCCTTTTTTCGCCATTTTCGCGTAACAAAGATTTCCATTTTATTGTCCTCGTTTATATCAATTATTCTCTTTTTTTTATTTTGATGACTCTTGAATTCTTGTCTTTTCCATTTTACGGCCTTTTCTACATGTTTCATCTTTCCACTTCTGGGGTGTGTCATAATCGTTGTTTGAAATTTGAGACTCAATAGTTCTACCTACTATTAATTAGCGGTGTGTGGTTATTTTGATCAAGAACTTGCAAAGAAATGTTCACTTTTCAGCAAGAATTTCTGCTTCTACTTATCATCACCTTGTTGTGTGTATATATCCTCACCAAATGGTTATACAAGACTTCTACTAAGTCTAAGTATAGATTGCCTCCATCACCACCACAGCTGCCAATCTTGGGAAACCTTCACCAGCTGAGCGCGTTGATTCATCGTTCTCTCCATTCATTGAGTACTAAATACGGACCGATCATGCTTCTTCACTTTGGCAGCAAACCAGTGGTCGTTGTTCAATCGGCTCATGCAGCAACTGAGATCTTGAAAACACATGATCTCATCTTTGCTTCTAAGCCAGAATTAAGAACTATGAGGCGACTTCTCTACAACTTGAGGACTGTAACAGTAGCACCGTACGGTGAATATTGGAGGAAATTGAAAAGCGTTTGCGTTCTCCAGCTTCTAAGCAACAAAAGGGTCCAATCTTTCCGTTCTATCAGGGAGGAAGAAACGGCTCTTTTGATGACAAAGATCAGTTCGTCTTGTTCGCCTGTGAACTTGAGTGAATTGTTTACATTGCTAACTTATGATGTGATCTGTAGAGCGGCTTTTGGAAGGAAGTATAGTGATGGGAAAGATGGCAAGAAGTTTCTGATGCTTATTAAGGAGCTAGTGCATCTATTGGGCAGTATTGATGTCGGAGAATTCGTTCCTTGCCTTTCGTGGATTAGTCATGTTAATGGTTTCAATAATAGAGTTCACAAGGTTGCTAGAGAAGTTGATGAGTTCTTAGAGATAGTTGTTCAAGAACACTTAAATGGAGAAATGGAAAGTGCAAAGGATGCAAACAAGGAGAATTTCGTCGACATTTTGCTTAATATTTACAAGGATCTCGCCAATGATAGGATTAGCATCAAAGCAATAATTCTGGTATTTTCTTCTTCCTCTTACTTTGTTATGTAATAATGGAGGCACTTATTTAATGTTTCTTTGGTGTATGTTCTTGCAAAACCAGGATTTGCTTGTCGCGGGAACTGATACAACATTTGCAACTCTGGAATGGGCGATGACAGAACTCCTAAAGAACCCCGTGATCATGAAGAAATTGCAGAACGAGGTGAGGGGGATTCTGGATGAAAGACATGATATAATGGATGAAGACTTGGAGAAAATGCACTACTTAAAAGCTGTAGTGAAGGAAACGCTTCGTTTCCATACTCCCGCCCCAGTCTTCGCACGACAGCCATGCGAAGATGTGAAGATAATGGGGTATGATATAGCAGCTGGGACAGCGGTGTTCATCAATTCTTGGGGAATTGGAAGAGACCCTGCTATTTGGGATGAACCCGAGAAGTTTCAGCCCGAAAGATTCTTGAGTTGTTCGATAGACTATATGGGGCTAGACTTTGAGCTTCTTCCGTTCGGGTCTGGCAGGAGAGGTTGCCCTGGAATTGCATTTGCAATTGCAAATGTTGAATTGGTTTTAGCAAATCTCATGCATAAATTTGACTGGGAATTACCAAATGGGATAAATGGAGAGGAATTAGATTGTATTGAAGGTCCTGGTGTTACCAGTCATAGGAAATATCCTCTTTTTGCTGTGGCATGTAACATTTAATGTACATGTCGGTTAAAGTTCACATGTATTTGATCTGATTCCAAGGTGAATTAAAAAGTACAAGTTGTAATAGACTATTAATGTTTCAACATGAATAAAATAATCATATGTTGTGGTGTGTTTATCTATCATATATGCATCCTTTCATAGTGATAATATTGAATAATTAAGTGGCAGAAGATGTTGTCTTTGCAGCATCAACAAGCTAATGATTTTCTTGGAAATCCATTTCTTGTTGTTCTTATCAGTTTGTTCTTGTTGGAAAATAAGTGTTGTTAGGTGTATTGAAAGATGCACAATTACGGGGTTAAGTCGAGGCAAGAGCTAGGTTCTTTCTCCGTAAGATGATATTGTCCCGTATCCAAATGCTCACGATTAATGGCAATCGTCCCCAAGATACAACGATTTCAAGCTTAAGGATTATAGCACAACAACCCAAAAGCTATCAGCGAACTTTACTCAATACTCGAGACTTTCTAGACAATGACTAATGTTGTTGATTTCTGAATGAAAATCTTGATTTCTGAATGAAAATCTGAATGTATATTGGAATTGGAAATCAATGAAATGAAATGAGGGGGCCTCCTATTTATAGGAGTAAGGAGATGTGTCCCTTCCCACAATGGACACCACCCTTAGATCCAAGAGGTGTGTTCATATCTCTTCACAAGGGTCAAACCATTTGGACCAAAGGATCACATCATTTGGTCACACCCATTCACACCCATTGAACACCACTTGGTCACACCCCTTCACACTTAGCCCGTCCGGACCCATGACCCGGACCGGCCCATGACCCGACCCGCGACCCGACCCGGTCCGATCCGAACTCAACCCGGGTGTCACATGCGGTTCGGATGGTGTAGCCATCTAGGTCCAAAAAATAGCAATAGGTTCCACCATAAATGAGCACACATGATTATCTCTTGTACATGTGCTCCTACTAATAAAATGAACCTTTTTCTACCAATTTTCCAATGTGGGACAAGTTCATCTTCTTCCCATTTTCCTTCAGAAGAAGGATCCAAGTTGCCAACTTTGTGTATTAATTTCTCATTCACTCGAAATTGGAAATTCGAAAGTAAATACACTACATTCATCTACACGGAACGTAGATTCCGATTTAGCAACTTATTTCCATTTATTTAAAATGGAATCAATATTAAAAATTGGTCAAAGTTTGGTCAAAACCAACATTCTCTTCCAATTTCCAATAATCCCCCACATGAATGATGAAATTAATGCATGCATAAATGCAGACCCCTAAGAAAGTCCCGACGAACTATTATTGCATCAGGATAGATAGCTTCCGGCTTTGAATCTTCCCTAGTGAAGTACTATCGGATATACTGGCGATTTGGTGGACGCGATGCCTTGAACCCCTCCGCCGTTTGTATATACCAAGACAATAATACCCACACAACAAATAGTTTTGATATCTTTCAGTTCTCACGTTGTGTCCGTTTCGGCCATGGACCATATCTCGGATTCATGAGCGTTCTCCATTCTTTGGAGTTGAAGCGGCCACACTTCTCACTCATATAGGTGATCTCCTATAAAGAGTATCATGTCATACCCCACCTTTAAAGGCTATAGGAATCATTAAAAGCATTCAAAATGCTTACCCTCACCACACTGCACAGGTTCTACATTTGGGGCACCCTCAAGAATGGAGCATTGGATAAATTCCAAGTGCATATCTAGACTTAGATCATAGCTTAGTTGTCTCATTGAACCAAGTTTGTGGGATCCTCCACGCTTCATGGTTAAGTTACTGTTATGACGTCTGTAATGTGTGGTTTTTCAACCTTATTCCCTTCACTGCACTATACATCTGATCTCTATTAATGCCTTTTGTTAGCGGATCCGCAATATTTTCCTTAGACTTCACATAGTCAATGGAAATTATACCACCAGAGATCAGTTGTCTCATGGTATTATGTCTTCGACGAATATGACGAGACTTACTGTTGTACATACTACTCTGTGCCCTCCCAATTGTCGACATGATGTCGCAATGTATCATCACTGGAGACACAGGTTTTGTCCAACATGGAATATCTTCTAAGAAATTCTTAAGTCACTTGGCTTCTTCACCGGCTTTATCTAGCGCTATAAACTCAGACTCCATCGTGGATCGAGCTATGAACGTTTGCTTAGAAGATTTCCAAGATACTGCTCCTCCACCTATAGTGAATACGTACCCACTTGTGGACTTGGAGTCAGTCGTATCTGATATCCAATTGGCATCGTTGTATCCCTCTAATACAGCAGGATATCTCGTATAAAGTATGTCATGGTTCATGGTATGTTTTAGATACCTTAGAACCCTTGTCAAAGCTATCCAGTGGTCCGACCCTGGATTACTCGTGAATCTACTAAGTTTGCTAACTGAGTATGCAATGTCGGGGCGTGTACAGTTTGTGAGATACATCAAGCTACCAATGACCCTTGCATATTTCAGTTGAGATATTGGGTCACCTTTATTTTTGGCTAAATGCAGACTTAGATCAACCGGAGTTTTAGCCGGAGGTAAGTCTCAAGCCTCGAATTTCTTAAGCACGTTCTCGACGTAATGAGATTGTGATAAGACAATTCCTTCAGATGTCCTAGAAATCTTTATTCCTAGTATGACATCCGCTAAACCCATATCCTTCATGTCAAAGTTACTCTTTAACATGTTCTTAGTTTTCACGATTGCATCATGGTTGTTCCCCATGATTAACATGTCGTCTACATAAAGACAGACAATCACAAAATCTTTTAGTGTTCCTTTAACGTATACACATTTGTCACATTCATTGATTTTGAACTCATTTGACATCATCATTTTGTCAAATTTCTCATGCCACTGCTTAAGTGTCTGTTTCAACCCGTACAGTGATTTGACAAGTTTGCATACTTTATTCTCTTGTCCGGGTGCTACAAACCCCTCGGGTTGTTCCATATAAATCTCTTCGTCCAGTTCCCCATTTAGGAAAGTTGTCTTTACATCATCTGATGTATTTTAAGATTGTGCAGAGCTGCAATAGTTATTGTCATGACCACATTTCTAATATAGCTACACGTAATAGATTTTCAACTTAAAACACCTGTAGGTGAGTGTATGACTCTTTTTTTAAAAAACATAAATAACTTTTCTTCCACTCGGAAACAGATACGAAAGTATATCGCATGCTTCGTAGTGTGTACCATAAAATCAAGCCACACCCACTTCTATTTTTTTTACATATTTATATACATCAGATGATCAAACAGCAAACCCCCAAGTACTTTATTAAAACATTGTTTAAAGCAAAATAAGCTCATAACATAGCCCAACAGGTCGTCATCCATGTACACCATCTCCGAACCCGTAGGAACTCAACAACACCGTCAGTAAGTTTATGAGCTTATGCATCAATAGATTCACCTACAATGCATGAACTATATGAGCTAATAAGCTCAGTAAGCAGAAATTATGTACACAACATTAAGGATATGAAATGATGTCAATGATGCATGCTAATGAATGAAAACCTTTCTGTACAAAATCATTTTCCTTCATTGGGCCCTTGACCACCTCGCTACTAAGCACCGGATAGAGCTCCATATAACATCATTCATCACTATAGCCATATTCATGTCTCACATGCCACCGGCTGAGCGAATCAAGCCGTATTCATGTCTCACATGCCACCGGCTAAGCATATAATAATGGTAGCCATATTCATGTCTCACATGCCACCGGCTGAATGAATTAAGCCGTATTCATGTCTCACATGCCACCGGCTGAATTCATGTCTCACATGCCACCGGCTGAATGAATTAAGTCGTATTCATGTCTCACATGCCACCGGCTACCCATATAATATACTGTAAGCATGATTACATGCCTCGGTGCTAGTAGTGGTCAATAAAATACTTTTCCTTTTGAAATCATGTCTTGCGTGCAGAATGCAATATCTTTCCTCATTTACGTATGCACGTCTTGATGCTCGTGATTGACATTCGTAATGCATCACATATACTTTCCCATAGCATCATTTGCAACCACATTAATTCTCAAGGATACAAGAAATCGTATAATATTATTTCACATAACATCACTCAAACACGTCAATTCTCAAGAATACGTAAAATCACATAATATCACTTAAGCAATATATAACCATGACGTACTACGTTCATGCATTGTAGTTGCAAATGAATTTCTACTTACCTGGTCTCCAAAGATTTTGATTGTGTAACTTCCTAATTTACCTCTCAGTCTTCTCTTCTATTTTCCCCTATTTTTTCTTCTCTCTCTTTTTTTTCTCTTTTCCTCTATTTTTCTCCTGTTTCTTTTTTTTTTCTTCTCTGTCTCGTTTCCCTTCTCTGCAAAACCATGGAACTCTATATACTTTTTAATTTTATTACCACCGCCTCTTCAAAGCTTCATGGGTAAGATTTATTTCTTTTATTATTATTAAAATTATCATATCATGATTTAGCTTATCTTATATACATGCACTTACACGTGTATACTATACACTTTAATGGAAAATGATATTATATATATAATAGTATACACATGCACTTACGTATATGTATATATATAATATTGGTAATAGTCAACTTTATTTACATAATATGCACACACGTCCACTACTTGCATATATATATATATATATATATATATTATATGTGCACTTATATATATATATATACCATAACCAAATCAAATATTTAATTATTATTTATTTTTATCTATTCTTATTAATTAATTTTCTTTCTATAATTTATACCATCAATAATTAATTAATTTATATTGTGCACTTAAATATTATTAGACTCAACCAATTACGATGGGGTTTTCTCAACGCCAATTAGATAAAAGTATATAAATAATTCAATAATTAAAAGCAAACTATAATCATGTAAAATCACAAGTAGCACATAAATAATAAGATATGCATATGATGCATGAGGCGTATTGGTCAATAAGTAATGGCGAGCTCGGGTCTCACAGTTATGAGCATTCGAATGGATGTGATTCTTGTGACAGGTGAGTAAGTGTCAAAGAAATCATATCCTTCCTTTTGTCTAAATCCCTTTACTACCAACCGAGCTTTGTATTTGTCAATTGATCCATCAGCCTTATATTTCCTTTTAAGGATCCACTTGCATCCTAAAGGTTTGCACCCTGGTGGAAGATAAACTAACTCCCACGTATGATTTTGCATGATGGACTCAATTTCACTATTGATAGCTTCCTTCCAAAGAGGAGCATCTGGGCTGGACAATGCTTCTTGAATTGTCCCATGTTTAGTTTCTAACATGTAAGTTAGAAAATCCGGACCGAATGACTTTGTCATTCTAGGTCTCTTGCTGCGTCTCGGTTCATCTTCCTCTTGGGGATGACTTTGACCAGCCTCATAAGTTCTCTTGTTAGAACTAATATCTTTCCTTTCTTTATTCGGAAAGACGTTCTCAAAGAACACTGCATTTCTCGACTCTATGGTCATTCCTTCAGTCATATCAGGAATTTCTGATTTGTGTACCAAGAATTGATATGCATTACTGTGATAAGCATATCCAATGAATATGCAGTCAACAGTCTTGGGTCCTATCTTCACCTGTTTAGGCTTAGGTACTTCTACCTTTGCTAGACACCCCCACACTTTCAGGTAATGATAAGAAGGTTTTCTTCCTTTCCATGACTCATACGGAGTCTTGTCCCTTTTCTTGTGTGGCAATTTATTCAGAATGTGATTTACCGAAAGCACGGCTTCCCTCCACATGTTCTGGGGTAGGCCAGAGCTAAGCAACATTGCATTCATCATCTCTTTTAGAGATCTATTCTTGCGTTCTGCAACGCCATTTGACTAAGGTGAATATGGAGCCGTAGTTTGGTGAATAATATCATGTTCTGCACAGAACTCAAACGGAGTTACATACTCCCCACCTCTGTCACTACGAATCATTTTGATTCTTCTGTTGAGTTGATTCTCAACCTCACTCTTATAATTTTTAAAGGCCTCAAGAGCTTCCTCTTTTGTCTTTAAAAGATACACATAAGAGTACCTTGTGCAGTCGTCTATGAACGTAATAAAGTACTTCTTACCCCCTCTAGTTTGTACAAATTTCAGATCACATATGTCTGTATGGATCAACTCTAGAGGTTCAGTACTTCGTTCCACTGAATGGAAATGTGTTTTAGCCATTTTTGCCTCAACACATACTTCACATCTATTTAGTGAATCCATTTCCATTTCAGGCAACAAATTCAAACTTACGAGCTTTCGTAATTTATTTGAATTTATATGTCCTAATCTATCATGTCATAAATTAGAACTCTCAATCAAGTAAGAAAAATTAATAACTTTATTATCATTGGTCCGCTTAATATTGCGGTGTATAGTCATTACATTCAACTTAAAGAGCCCATTATCAAGGTAGCCATTTCCAACAAATTGACCAGCCTTGGTTAGTACAAATTTCCCGGCCTCAAACATTAATCTAAATCCGACTTTGCTCAACAGCGAGCCAGAAACTAGATTCTTGCGAATGTCTGGGACATGCAGAACATCCACGAGCGTCAGCTCCTTCCCTGAGGTCATCTTGAGTACCACTCTTCCCAATCCAGCCACGTTTGAGGTTGTTGAATTTCTCATATACAGCTTCCTACCAGTGATTGACATATAGGTTGAGAACATCTCCTTGTCGGAGCATATATGACGTGTAGCTCCAGTATCCACCCACTAATCTCTAGGATTATCCACCAAGTTGGCTTCAAATACGACAGCTGATAGGTCGAGCTCCGTCATTTTTACAGGTACATCATCCTCAGCAAGGTTGACTTGACCTTGATTGCCCTTCTTGGGTTGTCGACAATCTCTAGCAAAGTGTCCAGTCTTTCCACAGTTGTAGCAGTTTCCTTTGACTTTCTTCTTAGGTTCCTGTTTAGACTGTAGGTTGCCCGACCCCTTCCTCTTGTTGCTAGGACGTGCTTCAGCCAGGTTCACTTTTGCCTCTATTGATGCCCTACTGCTCTTGACTTCGGATTTTCGGTTATCTTCCTCGATCCTTAGTCTCACAATCAGGTCCTCAAGCCCCATTTCTTTTCTCTTGTGCTTGAGGTAGTTCTTGAAATCTTTCCACAGATGCGGTAGCTTCTCTATAATAGCAGCTACTTGAAAAGATTCACTGAGTTGCATACCCTCAGCATGTATGTCATGTAGGATCAGTTGCAACTCCCGAACTTGGTCCAAAACAGTCTTTGTATCGACCATTTTGAAATCCAAGAACTTGCCGACAATGAACTTTTTCATTCCGGCGTCCTACGTCTTGTACTTCTTCTTCAGGGATTCCCATAACTCTTTTGCGGTCTTAGTAACCGCATAGACGTTATATAGGGAGTCGTCTAGCCCATTCAGAGTATAGTTCCTGCATAAGAAGTCGCTGTGATTCCATGCATCTAGTGCGGTGCGTTTTTGTTCGTTTAATTCATCATCGGCCACTATAGGCGGATCTTCTTGGATGAACCTCGCAAGACCGGGGGTCGTTAGGTAGAACAACATCTTCTGTTGCCACCTTTTGAACTCACTTCCATCAAATTTCGGCGGTTTCTCGGCGAAAACTGGTGTAGAAGATGTAGATGCCATCTCTTCAATTCACTAATTATCGTCTTACGATTGTAGGAAAATAAGTGTTGTTAGGTGTATTGAAAGATGCACAATTACGGGGTTAAGTCGAGGCAAAAGCTAGACTCTTTCTCCATAAGACGATATTGTCCCGTATCCAAGTGCTCACGGTTAACGACAATCGTCCCCAAGATACAACGACTTCAAGCTTAAGGATTATAGCACAACAACCCAAAAGCTATCAGCGAACTTTACTCAATACTCGAGACTTTCTAGACAATGACTAATGTCGTTGATTTCTGAAAGCTATCAGCGAACTTTACTCAGCTATCAACGAACTTTACTCAGCTATCAACGAACTTTACTCAATACTCGAGACTTTCTAGACAATGACTAATGTCGTTGATTTCTGAAAGCTATCAGCGAACTTTACTCAATACTCGAGACTTTCTAGACAATGACTAATGTCGTTGATTTCTAAATGAAAATCTGAATGTATATTGGAATTGGAAATCAATGAAATGAAATGAGGGGGCCTCCTATTTATAGGAGTAAGGAGATGTGTCCCTTCTCACAATGGATACCACCCTTGGATTCAAGAGGTGTGTTCATACCTCTTCACAAGGGTCAAACCATTTGGTCACACCCAATGGCCACACCATTTGGTCACATCCCTTCACACTTAGCCCGTCCGGACCCATGACCCGACCCGGTCCGATCTGAACCCAACCCGGGTGCCACATGCAGTTCGGATGGTGCGTGTGTGCTTAGTCAACTAGGTCCAAAAAATAGCAATAGGATTCACCATAAAAAGAGCACACATGATTATCTCTTATACATGTGCTCCTACTAATAAAGTGAACTTTTTTCTACCAATTTTCCAATGTGGGACAAGTTCATCTTCTTCCCATTTTCCTTCAGAAGAAGGATACAAGTTGCCAACTTTGTGTATTAATTTTTCATTCACCCGAAATTGAAAATTCGAAAGTAAATACACTACATTCATCTACACGGAACGTAGATTCCGATTTAATAATTTATTTCCATTTATTTAAAATGAAATCAATATTAAAAATTGATCAAAGTTTGGTCAAAACCAACATTTTCTTCCAATTTCCAACAGTTCTTGTTATGGATTCTCAAGAAATGTGTGTACAAGAAAGGGTCAAATCGTTCGATTTTATTAGGAAGAGACTGCCCTTCTGATGAAAAAGATCCAGTCGTGTTGTTCGCCTGTGAATTTGAGCGAAATGTTTGATTCCTTAACGAATGATGTGATCTGCAGAGCGGCTTTTGGAAGGAAGTACAGTGAAGGGATTGCTGGGAAGAAGTTCTAATGCTTCTTAGAGAGGTTTTGCAGTTATTGGGAGGCAGTTTCAGTGTCGGAGAATTTATTCCGTGGCTTGCTTGGATTAATCGTGTTAATGGTTTTGATCGTAGAGTTGACAGGGTTGCTGATGAAGTTGATGATTTCTTGGAGCTGGTAATTCAAGAACAACTCAATTTAGATTCAGTTATGGATGAAAGCAATGAGAATTTCATCAACATTTTGCTTAGTGTTTACAATGATAATAACAGTGATGTTTCCATTGATAGAGATAGTTTCAAAGCAATTATTCTGGTGATCTCTCTCTTAGTCTCTCCATTATTAATGCTAAAAATTGGTTATAATGTTAATGAACTGTTATTAACACCCCATTAACATTCTAACAGGATATACTTGCTGGTGGAACTGATACGACATCTGCGACTTTGGAATGGGCCATGACGGAAATCCTAAGAAATCCCGTTGTCTTGAAGAGTTTGCAAACTGAAGTACGAGAAATTCTGAAGAACAAACACGACATAACAGACGAAGACTTGGGGAAAATGCAATATTTGAAAGCTGTGGTGAAGGAAACGTTGCGTTTTCATCCTCCGATCCCATTTTTGGCCCGTGAAGCACAAGAAGATGTCAGGGTTTTGGGGTACGATATTGCAGCTGGAACATTGATCATTACTAATGCTTGGGCTATTGGAAGAGACCCTACATCTTGGGACGAGCCAGAAAAGTTTGATCCATGAAGGTTTTTTAAACCATCTATTGATTTTAAGGGCCTGGATTTCGAGCTGATCCCGTCCGGAGCTGGTAGAAGAGGGTGTCCAGGGATTGCATTTGCAATGGCAAGTGTTGAACTTGTTTTAGCAAATCTTGTACACAAGTTTGAGTGGGAATTGGCTGAGGATTTGGACATAGAAGAATTGCCTGGTGTTACCACTCATAGAAAACATCCCCTTTTTGGGGTTGCAAATCATTGTTATTTCTAGTGTGGAACTTGTAGTAATAGCTTATGAAAATAATTTCAATCAAGTGAAACACAACTTGTCATTTTTTTTATTTGTTTTCTGAATCAGATCATTGCATTATTTGAATTTTAATCAGGCATGTTATTATGTTAATTAAAACGTAGACCTCTCATGTTGACTACTTTTTTTAATAATATGATTAGCACGTCATTAGTGGGCTACACACCCTGTCACGATGTGATCTCCAAGAAAGTCTGATCTTGAATAGTCTAATATATATATCTTCAATCAATGTTTGGCTTATTTTTTAATGTCAACTTGTGGCTTGAAATTAACTACTGATGTTGATACTTTGGATCAGATCGAGAGGAGGAGTATTTCCCCATCCAATCATAGGTCCCTTTCTGTTGGATAAGATATACTACCTCCGTCTCATTCATATCTGTACACTTTCCGTTTTCGTTTATTCCATTTAAATTTGCACACTCCAAAAATAACAAATTAAATGTACAAAATTGTCCTTTACTATTCAACATTAACACTCAAAAAACAGTTTTTTCTTAACCTTCTTGCCCAGAAACAGTTTTTTCTTAACCTACGTGCAAATTTGAGCGGGACGGAAGGAGTAATTTTTTTCAAATTAATATTTTAAATTATATGTTTATTTACTAGTATAATATTTATATTCATTAAAATGAACTTGAAATTTAATTATCTATTTGATATTTAGAGATTTATTTATTTTAATATTTACAGAAAGAAAAACTCAAATTTCTTTTAGAAACAATCAAATTTAACAAAATATTAATTCTTTGATATTAAATTCATGTGCAACCACGAGTGAAAATCAAGTTTTTGATAAATAATCCAATTCCAATGTCTTTAGACTTAAACATTACATTTCCTGTTTATGAAGAAACTGTCAAAGCCTCCATACATATTAACAAAAATTTTCAGTAATCAATTGACAATCTTTTAGTCAAGCTTTCATCAGTATTATATTTTTTGTTTACTTTTGTTAGTACAAGTTTTGGCATTAAATTGTTGTCATTATTTTCCTAATTTCAAATTTCGTTGCATGTGATTAGTGATTATAGTAATATTGACCACATGCCATTTTATTTCTATATATATGCTTTGTTTGTTTCACCTTCTTCCCTTAATCTATGATTTCAAATTTCTATGCATGTGAATGTGATTAATAGTCTTGATCACATGCCATTTTATTTCTATATTGTTCTATATTGTACTCTCTCAATCTATATCTCGATCTTTGAAGTCTTATATATACATACATCAATATAGGAACGTGTAATACTTGAGATTTGAAATTAAATTAAATTAAACTTATGGAATTTTGAAAGAAATTAAATATTATTTATTTAAAAAAATTATGATTTTTTGGAATACACATATCCTAATTTAACATTAAATATAAAATAATATGATTAATATATTATTAACTTGTTGAATTATACATATATTGCATTTATATGTGAATATAAATATTTTTCTCTTATTATCTTGAAATAAGAATATATTGCATATTAATTTTTTTTTTTTGATAAATAAAAGATCTATTATATTTTTTGGAAAAATAAATAGCTATCGTATTTTTAAAATTTTATTTATTGTAGACTTTATTTGTAAAAAATGGAAATTTAATATGAGAAAATTGTAGGCTTGACAAATGTCTTTAGATTATATACCCCTTCCATCCTAAAATATGTATCTATTTTAGTATTTTGCACATAAATTAAAAAACTACAATAGAATTTAGTTCACTATAGATAAAATTTAAATAATAACTTTGTATCTTATTTAATATAAAAAAAGTAAACAAAGACGGTTTTGATAGAACATGAACAAGTACTTATGAAAATCTTTTTAATTTTTAATTTAATGAATTAAACCATCATAAAATGAGAAGATTAAAACCGATCCTCAACCTGTATACTTCAACACCCACAGAGACGAGCACAAAGCATACTAGATTAAACTTTTACAAGGCAAAAGAAAGCTCAAACACAAAAGACAAAGACAAACTATTACAAAAAAATCAACAAACAAAAAACCCACAAAAACCTCATGTGGTTGAAAACCCCAATTATCTACACTAATAAAACCTCTCAACCTCTTACATATGTCCAAAGAACTAAAATGCATTTCTCCCCCGTTTTGAATGGCAAAATTTGTCAAATGATCTGTTGTCTTGCTATCTTTTCTATGTATGTCAGAAATATACAAATTAATTAAGTGGTTTTTAAAAATAAAATATTTTTACAATTAGGGGTGGAGTTAGATTAAAAATATTGAGGGTACTAATTGACTTTGAGGATTAGATTACTATACAATTAGTATTTTAACACTAAAAATAAAAAAAAATTCACAAATATATAAAGATAATTACCATAAGCCTCCAAAAGATTCCGCCCCTATTTACAATAATTTTTTATATCTCCCATATTATAGATGATTTTATTGTAAAATATGCAAAATATAAAGAACGTCAGTTTCAACCCAAATACGTGCCAAACCTAAATTTTTATGATAATACTTATTTGAAAAAAAAAAAAATTTGACCATAACGCTATATCTTTAATTTGGACCGAGGGAGACTATATGTGCACATATATAATAAAGCATGTACTCCCTCCGTCCTATAAAACTCTTCACATTAATTTGGGCATAATTTTTAAGAAAAAAAGAATATTTGTTTTATGATTGACGGTATAAGGGTCAATTATGTGAGAAAAAGACAAAAAGTAATAAATTGTTGAGAGAGAAAAAGTAATGGCATTGTGTGTAAATAAGTGTGTATTGGGAGGATAATAATTGTGATAAAATTTACTAATTTTTGGTATGCAAAGTGTTTTGAGACAGATTAAAAAAGAAAAGTGTGCATAGTTTTCCGGGATGGAGGGAGTATTTTTTATCAGGTATCAGGTAGGCTACACGGCATGAATTATAGACATTGTCGGAACACGTGTCAATCGTGAATTATTTCTTTATTAGATGATAGCAATACAAACCCCTATTTTCTTGATTGATGAAACTTGTGTGGTGACATTAAATTCAGAAAATTATCTCGACAGCATCTTTCAAATTTAATAACCTTGTTGACTAAGTCAGTGACGATAATAAAATAATAAAATTCAAATTACTAACTTAATTATATCTCAACACTTGAATTTCAAAATTTCATCTTACTTTCTTCATTTATTTAATGCTTGATAGATTTATTTTATATTTTCACCGAAACTTAAATATTGATTATCATTGTTAGAATACAAAAACTATAAATTTTAGAGAATATTTTGGTTTTTTTTTTATTTCTAAAAGGAAATTATATTATAGTAATGTAATCAACAATTTAGCATTCAACAATTATATTATAAGTTTGCTTTTTTTCTATCGCTTTTTTTTTTCCACAACTTCAAGCATACAAATAAAGAATTGGTAAATAAAATATAAAATATATCATTCATCAATTTAAGGTACAATAAATCTACAATAATGAAGAGAAAAGAAAGAAAAAAAAATATAAATATAGCATTTTATGTTGAAATTAGATGGAGAAGAAATTAAAAGAGAAGGAAAGAGAAAATGTTTAGGAATTTATGTTGGATGAAAGAAAAAAATGAAAGAAAATCTGTAGAGGGATGGGTAATTTTATTTTGGGTGGGACTGTCCACACCCTAAGGTTTTCTAACCACACTCCATAATTAAATAAATCAAAAGTAATTATATATTAAATGTCTATAATACCCTTTGACCACACCCCACATATAATTTCAAATACTAATTATACCCCATAATTTCTAAACACGCCTCATTCCCACTCTTCTTCTCCTTCATATTGCATAAATTCTTTTCCATACCACAATTTTTTTTTCTCCTTTGATAAACCCTAAGAATATCACTCAACCAATATTCTCTACAAAAATGTTTATGGAACGGGAAAATACATTTGAAGCTAGCAATGTAAGATTTTTACTACATTTTTAATAGTTTTTAGTAGTGTAATATAAAAAATCGAGTTTTTGTTTGAAAAGTAGAAAATCCCACTGGAACAGTCACGCTCGACTATTCCAGGTCGAACATATTGAATAGTGTTCGATTGAAATAATCGAACGATATGAAGAGTGTTCGACTTAAAAAGTCGAACTTATTTATTGGTGTTTCAACAACACTCTTATATGTGTGTTCGATTTTTAGTGTTGAACAGTCCTATGAACTGTTCGATTTTTGTGGTTCAACAGTCTTAGTAATGTTCGATTTTTGAAGTTGAACTGTCTTAGTAATGTTCAATTTTTGAAGTTGAATAGTTTTAGTAATGTTCGATTTTTATTGTTGTACAGTGGGTTGATTTAAGTTTTTTTGGTTTTTATCGTTGAACAATATGCTTATTATCTTCTATTTTAATTGTTTATTAGGAAAATGGTTCAAAATCTATGGAACTAAGTGTTGTGAATCTCATTGATGAAAATAAGATGGATCAACAAGAGATTGATCCAATATATGAGAGAATAGATTACACAATTGAGTTTTCCACGGCCGAACTTTTTGATAGTCGCATTTTTTTGGTGGAATGAGTAAGAGGAGTAGCGCATAAGCTTAATATGGTGGTTTTAGTAAAACGCTCAGATGGAGTGGAAAGTGGTCGAAGGCCTAAAGTGTTATTGGGATGTGAAAGAAGTGGCAAGTATCGTCCATCTAAACCAAAAACACAAAGACAGCATTTGGTTTTCGATAATCAGGTTGTTGAAAAGAAAAGCTCTAGAGAGAGAGAGTTACCGGTACGAAGAAGTGTGATTGTCTATTTTTTTTTAAGGGCACTCAATTGGATGAAGGCCAATGGTCACTAACAGTTTTATCGGGTGTTCATAATCACCCGATGGGGTGTTACTTGGTTGGTCACTCATATGTCGGTCGATTTACACCTTTTGAAGATCGGTATGTGTTTGACTTGTCAAAGAATAACACAAAACCAAAAGATATTTTGAGCAGTTTGAAAGAATCCTTTGTTGATAATGAGTCAACGTTGAAGACCATTTACAATGCTCGTCATAAGCATCGAATTGTTGAGCACGGAGGTCGTTCTCAGATATAATACCTTTTGGAGAAATTAAAACACCATGAATATTATTATTTCGCTAAGAGATGTGAGCAAACGAACATGGTCAAAGATTTATTTTATACTCACCTGACCAGTGTCGAGTTGTTGCGTGCGTTTCCAAATGTTTTATTGATGGACTATACATATAAGACCAATCGGTACAAGATGCCTCTTTTGGAGATCGTTGGGATTACATCCACTGATATCACATTCTTGGTGGCATGTATTTATCTGGAGGCAGAACGTCAGGAAAATTATATTTGGGCGCTCATAATTCTCAAGGGATTAATGGATCAATCAACATTACCGCAAGTGATTGTTACTGATCGGGAGATCGTATTGATGAATGCGATAAAGGTTACATTTTCAAACATGAAACAATTGATATGTCGGTGGCATATCAGTAAGAACATTTTGACCAAGTGCAGACCAATGTTTCATACAAAAAAGGATAAGTGGGATTCATTTAACAACTCATGGAATTCATTAATACTTGCTGGGGACATGATGAAATTTGATGAGTTGATGCGGAGATTGAAGGATGATTACGACGACTACCCAGATGTCGTTAACTATGTCGTTGACAATTGGATAACACCTTATAAGGAGAGGTTTGTGTCTTGCTGGACCAATAATGTCATGCATTTTGACAATACAACAACTAGTAGGTACGTGTATTTAACAACATAAATTCGTAGATCAATTGTTGGGTTACTTTATTACTAAATTTGTTCATCATCGCTAATTATTTATACTTGGTCTTACAGGGCGGAGAGTGCACATTCAAGACTGAAGAAACAACTTGGTACGACTCAATCAAACTTCGAAATATCTTAGGAAATGATTCACGGTTTGTTGATTATATCTCACAATACAATCAAAACATCATTTGAGAAGAGTTTGAATGTGTTACATCACCGTTACAAGTCATTCTTTTTCAAGATTATAAGAGGTTTGGTCTCACATGCTGCTCTACAGAAGATTTATGAAGAGATGGAGGGTGCAGATTCATGTGGCGTCGATTCTTTGTTGTGTGGATGTTTTTTGAGAAAAACCTGTGGGTTGTCATGTGCACATGAACTTGTGGTATTGAAACTAAGCGGTGCATCAATCACACTGGACATGGTTGACAGGTTTTGGAGGAAATTAGATTGTGAGCCTTCAAAGACAGATGTTAATATTGCCTATGATCTTGGAAGACGATGGCAGGAGACTGTGGGTGATATTAACAATGTATTCGAGTCTACAAATGAATCTCAAAGGTTCTGTTGCTTAAACGACTTAGAGAAATCTCAAACCCGAGGACATCATCGTTGCTTGAACCTGAGATTCATACCCGTGTTCGTGGTCGTCCTAGCAAGGCTAAAAGTCGTAAAGATAAGTCCACCAAACGAGATAAAAGTGCATTTGAGTATGTGGAGTCGGTCATTGATAGTTGTTCACCAGTTGAACAAACTATTCAAGTATTTGGATCTTTGTCAATTGGACCGATGTTTACTAAAACACGAAGACAAAAACATGTCCAATGTTGATCACTGCGTAATCAATCTAACACTCCACTCGTTGAACTACTCCCAACTCACTGGAGACCTTACGTGCTAGACATAATAAATGTAAAAGATGACGGTCATTGTGGCTTTTTGTGTGTCTCACATGCCCTCGGGTTGGGTGAGTACTCGTGGGCAAAAGTTCGTGATGATCTAATCAAAGAGTTGGAGGAATTCAGAGCTTTATATGATACCGTTTGGTTGGATGCTACTCGGGTTGAAAAGATGTTAGAGATGTTGAGGTGTTTCCGTGATGAAGTATATGATTCAAAGTTTTGGTTTATTTTTCCGGAAACTTATAACTTAGCGGCCTCAAGATATAATATGTCTTTCGTGCATATTTCTCCCCAGCAGTCGTTGACTTTTCTACCTTTGAGGACATCGGTTTCGACGAATCCTCATCTAGCATGCATGACACTTGTTGGAAACAACCATTTCATTAAGGTAAGGGTTTCACCTTAAAACTTCATTTTATATCTCTCGTTTATCCGCTAATACTTTGATTGTTACAATGTCTTTAACAGGTCGAATTGATATATGACTGTCTGATACCTCCTATTAGTACCACATGGTACGTATATCACTATCCATGCGCTGATGGGTGGACATTTCTCTATCAAGCACAATTGGTCAAGTACAACAATATGATAAAACAAGTTGTGAATCCATTGATGTTGCGAGTTTGGATATTATTGACAATGATTAGATGTATTATGATGGTAATTGTTGGTATTATGATGTATTATGTAGTATTAATTGAACACACTAAGGTGTATTATGATGTATTGTTAATTGGATGTTATATATAATGTTTAGTTTTGGATATGTTATTATTATGGCCTTGATTCATGCAATTTATTTTTACTATTCGAAAATTGAAGTCGAACACTGTACCAAAGAACGACTGCAACTCGGGTTGCTCGTTCATGATGGCCTCAGTTTCTTCTCCTGCAACATCTTCCTCCACCGAATGAGCATACAAGTGTTCAGTAGTGGCAGCAAGCTCTTCATTTCGTCGTTTTCTTTCAGAAGCTGTTGGTCGGCTCTTCCTCCTTATGTAGATTTTGTCTGCTGCAAGTAGTCAACAAAATCGTGTCAATAACAAAAAATAAGAGAGACATAAAAAATTTGGATCTGTTAGACAAAAACACTAGTGTTCGACTCCTCTAGTTCGAACACACTCAGACATGTTCGACTACAATAGTTCGAACACATCAAGCCATGTTCGACTACAATAGTTCGAATAATGTCCTAGTGTTCGACTTTGATAGTCGAATGCACTAAGCCCTGTTCGATCCATTTAGTCGAACGTTCTACGACTTGTTCGACTTGGCCAGTCGAATGCCCTACACCGTGTTCAACTATCCTAGTCGAACGACCCATCTATTATTCGGCTTCGAATAACCAGTTTCGAACACAGCAAATGCAAAAACATGAAATTCTTACGATTTTCAACATAAAAAACATAATATTTTTCCACAATAGACTACAATTATATTTCCCCACAATAGACTACTAATTGGTTCGATTTTTACCAATCAATCTAATTTACATAACTTCCATTCAAGATTCAAAATGAGAAAAACTTGTGGTTTGGGTAAAAAACGAACCTGGCATCGAAATATTTGGATTGTCCATTGAAGTATGTTGGATTTCTCAAGTCGAGGGAGTTCGAATTTGTTCAACAATCTTCAAAACTTTCCTTTTCTTCTAGTTCGATTTCTGTAGTGGACGTTCGATTTTCTATTTTTTTAGTTTGCTTTGATTTTGTTTTTTTTTTTTAGCCAAAAAGTAAATATGGAAATGTTTGGGGTGTGTTTAGAAATAATTTAAGATGTAGATATTATAATTGAGGTGTGAATAGACTATGGGGTGTGGTTAGAAAACCTTGGGGTGTGGTTAGAAAACCTTGGGGTGTGGATAGTCCCGCCCTTTTATTTTTTTAAATTTAATTAATAAAATACCAAAATATAACTATTTTCCAGAATTTCAGGGGCCAGTGTCCTTTGGCCCAATTGTGGATCTATCCCTAATCGTGAAGATATGCAAAATGTAAAGAATGTTGGTCTCAATCCAAATACATGCCAAACCTAAATTTTTTTAGGGTTAATTACATAAATGTACATGAACTTAAAGTCTAGTTTCAATTACAAGATGAACTTTTGACTGTAACATAAAAAACGTTCAATTTAACACTTGTTTCAATTTAGGACATGTTTTGAGAATTTCGGGCTCCAATTAATGATGTGGAGCTCGAAATGTTAAATTGAAGTCATGTCATCAACAAATGTAGAATTTAGAAATAAATAAAAAAACAAGTAGAAAAAGAAAAAATAAAATTAAAAGTTAAAAATAAATAAAAAAAGAAGAAGAAGAAATACTGCGTATATTTTCCCAACCTTCTTTCCCTACTCTTCTGCCTTCCCAATCCCCTCTCCACTGTCACAATCTTCCGATCTCTTCATTCTAACCATCTTCCTTCTCCTCTCGCCACTGTCACCACCTTCCCCTCCCAGCCTTAAAATCGAATTTAAAAAATAAAGATGAAAATCGTAAGAGTTAAAACAAATGAAATTTCAAATAAAAATTTCTTTCGAAAATTACTAAAAGTCGAACGGTTTATGTAAATTGACATGAGTATGTGTTTGGTCTTAAGTAGATGATCGTTTTGATACAAATTTGGTGTAATTTGGTTGAGAAATGAAAGAAATTGAATTTTGAAAGCTTGGAGGTCATCAATGGAGACATGGTAGCAGATAGAGAGTTTATAGATAGATTTTAGGGCTGTTTTTCTAGAATTTTCAAAGAAAAATAATTGGGTTTCATTTTGTAGAATTTAGTAATAGATGAGATTTTTCTTGAATTTTCCGGCGACAGTAGTCCAACGGTGGTTCGCCAATGGCTCCAAGGAAGAAGATGCATAAATTATTATTTTTTCCATTTACTTTTTTGTTTTTTCTTTTCTTTTCTTTTTCCATTTTTTTTTGGTAATATTCCACATTGGATGACTAAGTTTTAATTATAAATTCCGGGTTTCATGTTAGCAATTGGAGCCCGAAAAACCCAATCATGTACATAATTGAAACATATTTTAAATTGAACGTTTACGATGTTACGGCTAAAAGTTCATGTTGTAAATGAAATAAAACTTCAAGTTCATGCTTTTTCACGTAATTAACCCAATTTTTTATAATAATACTTATTTGAAAAAAAAAAAGAAAATTGACCATGAGACTATATCTTTTGGACTGAGGGAGTCTATATGCGCGCGCATATATATATATATATGTTTTATCCAGGGTCTGCAAAACCGGCAAAAATCGTTGATTTCTCGGTGATTTTTCGGTAAATCGAGGCCACCGAGATGAAAAACACCTGCAGCAAGAATTCGTTTTTGTATCAGCGATTTATCGTGAGTTTTCGGCGATAAATCGCCGATTAATTAATATCGACGCCTCTGTGTTAGTTTCTGTCAATTCATCGCTCGCCATTTTATCGATCCGTTTTCTATCGGTTTAAATTTTTCATTTTCTGCAATTTTTTTATTTTTTATTTTTGGTTGCTGTCGGTGCCACCGCTCCTTGCACAGTTGGGCACAATATTAATGGATATTGGAATTAAATTCCATGCATTTGATTGGTAGTTGGAATATTTTTGTCCCCCCACCCAAAGCTTCTTTTATTTATCAGTTTTGTTATAAATATTGCTTCAAACTTGTTCATTTTTTCAAATTAATCAACTAGTATTTGCTTTATTAATTGCTTGCTTCATATATTATAAATAATTTGCTTGCTAATTTTCCGTCGATTGTTCATCAACATCAAGAAGGTTCATCATTTAAAGGTTAGTTAATTTAAATACTTAACTACATATTTAATTTTTTTAAGTAATGTTGTAATCTGTACTGTTAATTTGTTAATTATTAGTAGATTTAGTGAATTTGTATCCATAATTTTGATTGAAATATTATCTTATAAATATGACTTTAGGCACATTGTTTTATATTATGTTTAATTTAGAAGGATTTAATTTAATTTACATTAAGTGATGTTTTAATATATACAAATTGATATGTGAATAATATATATATTTACATTAGTTATGATATTTAGCTTTGAGCTTTGAATATATACTAGCAAGGACTAAAATATTTACTTAGTTATAAATTGATTTATATATATATATATATATATATATATATATGGTTACTAAAATATATAACTTATAATTGATTAATATATATTTACATACAACTAAAAACTTATATCTTGTTTCAATAGTGGATAGACAAAATCAGTGTGAAAAGATACGCATTATTTTTGTAAAATTTCTCAATCTTAAAAAAATACTTCATATCGGATTGCACTTATGCAAATCAATGAACGTAGTTATAGATTAATAAGGAGTACAACTTTGACATAGAATAAGATCAGAGAATCTAGTATGAGATTCTATCATTTGCTAGTTGAAGATCATTTTATTGATAATGTATAACTATATATAGAGCTAAGAAATTTTGAACATACAACATCTAGATATAAAATTTAATTTTTGTAGCTATTAATTCATAATTACAAATTAATTTAATTTAAAGTTTATTTTTAAGCCATGCAAGATGTACCAAATTTATTATTTATCACTTGCAATTTTATTTTTAACTTGCAACTTTATTTATTAATATATTATGCATCTTTGTGTATTTAAATAATTTACTTAAAATATCTGAACATATTTTCTTATACCGAGATAAGGAATGGCAAGTGAAAGTGGGATTGGTGGAAGAGACCCTGAATGGAAATATTGCACAGCCGTCCCGGATGATCAAATGCCACTACTTGTAGCTTTTGTGGCCACACGTTTATGAGTGGAGGTATTACATGTTTCAAATATCACTTGAGCCACACGGACCCAAATAAAAATGGTCGTCCCTGCAAAAATGTACCTCCAGAGGTTAAGAAAGAGATGTGCGATTATATTAAAACTAAGGAGGTTTCAAAAGGGAAGAAAGCTGCAAAAATGGATGACATTAGAGCAGAATTACGAAGGGGGTTATATGATGAGGATGCAGATGAAGATGATGATGATATTGCATATCCTGATGACATGATAGATCAAAATGAACGACAACAATATCGTGCCGCTGTACGACAGTCTAAGGCAAGTGAGTGGGAAAGAGATCAAATGCCTAACTTTGGGCATAACAAAAGAGGTTCTCAAAGTACTCGTGGAGTGAATTTTGAACCAGCATCAGCACCATCTTTATATAAGTCACAAGATGCAAGACAAAAAAGGATAAAGAGTACGTTTTCTAGTGGAAACATCAAATAAAAAATGGGTCAAATGGTGAGTAAATTTTTCATTTACGATAATATACCACTAGAGAAAGTTGCATCACATCATTTTCGAAATATGATCTAAAGTGCACAAGAAAGTGGTGGGGTGTAAAACCACCAACTCCATATGAGATTAGACATAAGTATCTGGAAATGGAGTACACTGAAACACAGATGCATGTGACCACACAAATGGGAAAATGGGAGACATATCGGTGTACAATCATGACTGATGGATGGACATGACCACAAAATTGTCAATCCTAAATTTCATGGTCTATTGCAAGGAAAGTACTGTCTTTCTTATATTTGTTGATGCATCAAATAAGATCAAGGATCATAAATACATCTATGATCTACTGAAAGAAGTTGTGAAAGAGGTTGGAGTGAATAATGTCGTTCAAGTTGTCACAGATAATGGTTCCATTTTTGTGAAGGCGGGAAAAAAACTCATGCAATGTCACAACTTATATTGGACACCCTTGCAGCACACTGCATTGACTTGATCTTTGAAGATATTGGAAAAAATCATACTGTCAAGACAGTCATTATGAAGGCTAGGCAATTGACGAACTACATTTACAATCATGAGTGGTTGCTGGCAAAAATACGAGAGTATTGCCAAAGAGACTTAGTATGGCCAGGAGCAACTCGTTTTGCAACAAACTATATCGCACTAGATAGTTTGTTGAAGAAAAAATCTAGCTTGAAACAATTATTTACGAGCGACGAATGGGCTGAAAATCGTTTGAGCTGTTCAGAGGTGGGTAAATCAGTGGAAAGTCACGTTCTTGACCACCGGTTCTGGGATCAAGTAAGACATGTGGTGGACATCTATGAGCCATTATATCAAATACTTCGAGTCGTGGATACCGAGGTTGTTCCTACCATGACGCTCATATATGAGTTGTTTCGTATCATGAAACAAAAAGTCCAAAACACACATGCGTCAGTGTGGGTACTTAACATAATTCAAGCTAGATGGGAGAACACACTTTCACATCCACTACATGCTGCCGATAATATCATGCAACACATCCTATGTTATGCAATTGTAAATTATATGATAAACTAACTGCATTTTTTATTTTGTAGCTTTCTACTTGAATCCAAGATTCCAGTATACTCAAGGAGTTGGTGAAGATATGACTCTAATTCAAGCGATGCACGAAGTGTTCAACAAACTTGAACCCTATTCAAAAGGCATAGCCCAAATTGGAAATGAGGTTTACAAACTATAATTAGAATATGCTTTATATAACTACTAGTGAAATTCAAATTTATCGAGTATACTTGCATAATTGGAATAATTTGCAGATCACCTATTTTCGTGATGCTAAAAAAGGATTCAGTGATCGTGTTGCGCTTGCATCAAGAAATACAATGACCCCAGGTACGTCTTCTTACCGATTATATTAATTACAACAAATTATTTGGAAATTATATATGTTTGACATTTATTAATTCTTGGCAGCTGAGTGGTGGGTTATGTATGGCCAATCATCGCCTACACTTAGAAATCTGGCCATAAGAATACTGTCACAAACAACGTCGTCTTCTGCTTGTGAAAGAAATTGGAGTACATTTGCCTTGATACACACTAAGCAGCGTAATCGACTTGCATATTCAAGACTTGAGAAACTTGTCTTTTGCTACTATAACATGAAATTAAGGTTACGAGATATGGAAGCTGAAAATGACAACGTTGCTGGGCTAGACTACCTTGATGTAGTTGATGTAGCACCTGACATTGGTGATGAGGAAGAAGATCCACTGTTCCAATGGATTTGGCCTATCCACATGGACGATACTGAAGGTAATCTAGATCCAAAAGTTGCAGCAGCTGCTCGTGAATATGGATGAATGTGTCTCAGATAATGGAAAAGGATGTTGGTGCCAACACTAGTGGTTCAAGTGAATCTATGGATACTTCGACAAATAGTGGAAGCAATGTTGGTGGAAGCATCGGTGGTGGTGGTGGTGGAAATATCTCAAATTATGATGCTGAAGATCAATTTCAGTTAAGTCCATTTATCGGTGAGGGTGATTATACACATGCAACACAAGATTCTGACCATGGAAGGAGAACGGGGTGCAGGGATTGGTGCGATTGGAAAGAATTACGGAAGAAGACATACTTGGAACTGGAACCAAGATGAGAGCTCAAACCCTGATATTGAATCACTTTCTATGAGTTTTGACTCAATGAATATGAGCAATGATCCGTACAATGCATATCAACCGTCGTATTCTCACAGCAGACATAGCACTACCGAGTTTGATTCCTTTAGTCAAAATCCATTTTACAACCCACTACCTGAAATGTTACATGGAGGGTCAAGCTTGCATCAACTTAGTCAACCATATTGGGTCAATCCACATTATCAGATTTATGGAAGTACTGTTGAAAGAAATAAAGAAACCTATGAAAGTCATCTCCATGATTACGCTGAAAATTGGTTTAGTGTCTTAAGTTGACATCAATATTGTTTGATTCAAGATGACATGCCATCTTATACATTTGAACCTCATAGGAGTTCAAGCTATTACTAGGTCATGTATTAATTTTGTTAGATAATTTGTCATGTTATCATATGAGACAAGATTTATACAAAAATTCATCTCTAAATTTGTTGTAAATTTATCATTTTATTTGTAGTTTTAAGCTCAATATATATATATATATATATATATATATATATTAATGTTACCTATAATATTATATAAATTACTAGATATATTTTTCAATTTTTTTTACACATTTTTTAAATTTTTTGCGCAAAAACCCGATATTTCCACCGATATCGATATATCCGTTGATATATCTATAAAATCAGTGTACCGATATAACCGTCGATACGGATATTTTAGTCCTTGGTTTTATCAGGTATCAGGTAGGCTCCACGGCATGACTTTTTGAGATAGTCAAAATTATTTCTTTATTAGATGATAGCAATACAGACACCTATTTTATTGATTGATGAAACTTATGTGGTGCATTAATTTCAGAAAATTTTCCCAAAACCATCTTTCAAATTTAATAACCTTGTTGACCAAGTCCGTGACGATAAATTGGTACCAAATATTTTGACCATTGAAATTAACCACTACGATTTGGAATTTCGTGCAAATGAAATTAGAGTAATACTGCTGGGCCCTAATGCTTCTCCTATTTAATGAAACACACTTTTCCATAAATCACTATAATCAGTATCGTGTCAAACTCAACTTGAATTTCTCACCACATTCATTAAAATCCTTTCATCTCTTCTTTCTTACACTACAACAGTTAAACACATTCAATCATGTTACATTTTCTATTCCAAACTCTGATGGTTCTGTTCTTGTTCTGGTCGATTTTCAGATGGTTCTGGAAATCGACCAGTAACAAGAATCTACCCCCATCACCACCAACGCTACCGGTACTCGGAAACCTGCATCAGTTGAGCTCACTAGCTCACCACAACCTGCAATCCATGGCGAAGAAACACGGCCCGATCATGCTTCTTCACTTCGGCAATCTGCCCACATTCGTCATCTCATCAGCAGATGCAGCGCGCGAGATCATGAAGACTCATGATCTCACCTTCGCAGACAGACCCGATTCAAGTGTCAACAGGCGACTTCTGTACGACAACAAGGACGTATCCGTTGCACCGTATGGCGAGTACTGGAGGCAGTTGAAGAGCATCTGTGTTCTCCAGTTGCTGAGTAACAAGAGAGTCC
Source organism: Scutellaria galericulata (assembly GCA_946896805.1). NCBI lineage: Eukaryota > Viridiplantae > Streptophyta > Magnoliopsida > Lamiales > Lamiaceae > Scutellaria > Scutellaria galericulata. The sequence goes on along the minus strand of OX335797.1, from coordinate 1,565,667 downwards.
AATCTTTCCATTCGATCAGGGAGGAAGAAACAGGCCTGTTGATGAAGAAGATTGGAGAGAATAATCCAGGTTCTGTGAATCTGAGTCAGATGTTTACTGAGCTGATGAATAATGTGGTTTGCAGAGCAGCTTTTGGCAGGACTTATAGTGAAGGGGAAAATGGCAAGAAATTTCTCTCCCTGTTGCAAGAATTCTTGGAGCTATTGGGGACTATTAGTATCGGAAATTTCGTGCCATGGCTGTCGTGGATTAATCGTGTTAATGGCTTCGACGCGAGGGTTGATAAGGTTGCGAAAGAACTAGATGAGTTTCTGGAGAAAGTGATCCGAGAGCGCCTGGAAACTCGCATGTTGCATCCTGCTAAGAAGGAGAATGGAGAAAATTTTATCGACATTTTGCTTGATGTCTACCAGGATAATTCCATTGGTGTCCCCATTGAAAGGGACAGTATTAAGGCAATAATCTTGGTAAGAATTTTCTCCTTCAAGTTGTTTATATTTTTATGATCGAATATTTGGCAAAATCTCAATTTCGTCCTAGTTCTAGATTTTGTCTAACTTTTTTTATCACTAATATTACTTAATATTTCATTTTTCGTCCTATAACTATTTACATGTTATATATTTTTAATTATTATCTGATTCGCTCGAAATGTCAGATTCTGTTTGTCTGGACACCAGAATTAAAAAATTCACATCAACAATTTCAGTGTTCAAGTCGATGAAAATCGATTAAAATTGGAACAATATTATAATTAGAGGAGCAAATTGTAAAACATAAAATTGGTGATAAAAAAGTGAATAAGTGATAAATTGCAATTTTCCCCATATCTTATCTTTATTTTTCTATGTAAAGGATGTGTTTGGGGCTGGAACGGATACAACATCGACAGTGCTGGAATGGGCGATGGCAGAACTCTTACGACACCCTCTAATCCTCAAAAAATTGCAAGATGAAGTAAGAGAAATTGTCAAAGACAAAGATCACATCACAAATGATGACATGGAAAAAATGCACTACCTGAAAGCTGTGATCAAGGAAACTCTTCGTTACCACACTCCGATCCCATTACTGGTGCCTCGAATTGCAAGGAAAGATGTGAAAGTTATGGGCTACGACGTTTCAGCTGGAACAATGGTGATGATCAATGCTGGGGCTATTGCAAGAGACCCCATATCTTGGGACGAACCAGAAAAGTTTAACCCTGACAGGTTTTTAAATTCCTTGGTGGACTATAAGGGCATGGATTTCGAGCTGATTCCATTTGGGGCTGGGAGAAGAGGTTGTCCGGGGATTGCATTTGCAATAGCGATTAATGAGTTCGTTTTAGCAAATCTCGTCCGGAAATTTGACTGGAAATTGCCGGACGAGGTGAAGGATTTGGACATGAGTGAACGACCAGGCATTGCGATTCGAAGAGCTGTTCCTCTTCTTGTAGTTGGGACTCAATGTCATCCTTAGAGTATTGTGTGATGAAAATAAAAAGGTTGTGTATGTAATAAACATTGACAAGTATTTTCTGCTTTGCAAAATCCGATGTTTAGCTGATCGCATATGTATATATAAATTGTCTACTACAGAAATTTTATGGCAGAATCTAGATTTTTGCATCTCTGCTAATTAATCTGTTTTAGGATTTTTATCCAAGTTAAGATGTATACAGTTTGGTTAGCGTACCCAATTTACATGATATCCAAGATTCAGTATATATACACTAATTAAACATTGAAATAGAGAATTTTGTATGGAATTAATATACATCCTATTAAATTTATTTCTTTTAAAGAGGAAATGGCTCAAACTAACCAAGTAGGACAGTGAAACATCTTTTTTAGCCAAAAATTTAATTTACATTTTTTTTAGTCAAAAATATGATCATTTGACTCAAATACCCTTATTAGATTAAATATGATTTAAAAACTTCTTCTTCTCCTCTCTTCTTCCTGTCATGTATGTTCCTTTCTCTTTCTTCTTCCTCTTTCCTTTTCTTCTTCTTCCTCTCATATATGTTCATCTCTCTTTCTTCTTTCTCTTTCTTTTTCCTCTAACTGTCTCTCTTTTTTCTTTCTAATCCGTTCAAAATTAGTGTGTATCTTTCATAATATATGCAACGTAATGATATATATGGAACAATATGTATGAATAATCACTTTTTAAAAAACTACATTTATAATGCCACAAAATATTGATGAAAACACATACATGAGACTACACGAGCAAACGGGGTTCGTGTAAAACATGAATCGTGTTGTTCGTGCCACACGAGCAAAATATGACTTGTGTTGTTCATGCCACACGAAACACATACACGAACCTACACTGAAAAAACAATATACAAGCATACACAAATTAGGGCCCACACGCACATGAACCTATACAAATTACGATTTTTGTGGCTACACGAATTAAGACCTACACACGAATCCACACGAATTTCGACTCGTGTCGCAACTTGAATAATGTCTCGTGCTGCCGCACTAAATGTATTTCGTGTGGCCGGATAGGTCAAATTTATTTTTTATTTTTTTATATTTAATTTGAATTTGAATGGTCCCACCTCATTCAGAATATATTTGGGAAATTGACTAAAAAAAATGTAAATTATAATTTTAATTAGAAAGGATGCCACGTTATCCTATTTGGCTATTTATAAATTTGGGCCTCTTTTAAACTTATTTTTTCTGTCAAAGAGTAGTGTGCCTTTATTTTAATACATTTTGTTGTTTAATTCCCACAAATTTTGCATTTGACCATCCATGAAGCGAGTGCTGTATGACAACAAATATTCAACTATATTTACTCAAAAGAAAGAAACTTTCTAAACATAAATATTTAATTATTATTAATTATTTAAAAAATTTAGGTATATAAAAATCAGAATTTCTTGATGAAAGAATTAGCAATAGTTGGAAATTTGGTGGGGTTGACAGTATAACAACTTTTAGATTTATCAAAGTTCTTATTGAATTCAGTAAAATCATACTGACAGTTTTACCCCCGACTAAACGTTAATTTCTTTTACAATTTTTGAAATAAATCTAGGTAATTTTTCTTTTAGTTACAATGCAATTAGGTATTGACTTGATATTCGTGATTGGATCCCACAAATACTCAAGTTAATTCATCCGTAATTAAGTGTATCGAACTTACTCACTATTTCTATAATTTAATACAATACACTTACATATGTAGCTAAATGAAATTAATGAATAAATTTTTGTTGTCATTGTTAGAGAGATATATTTGCCGTTAGACTAAGCATATAAACACATACAATTATTAGGTACATAAACATTAAATATCATTGATATGCCACATGATTGATTTTTTTTAGACACCACTTCCAAGCTTATCTCTAATTATTTTTGGATAACAATTCGATTTATCTAAATTACTAATATCTAAATTTTGGGATTAACTTGAATGACCTTTGTTGACGTCAGATTTTGTACGGCACAAAATCCTAGCCTAACACAAAGAAAACTCGATCCGGCTTAAAGAAATCGAACCGAATAAGAAGTGCAAGAATCGAATAAAATAAGAAAAAGAAAGGCCCGGTGTCTACTCGGGGAAATTTGCTAGGCTTATTCTGGTCGGTCAGTTTTGGCCGGCCAGAACGCTTTTATTATATGAACTGAGAGAAAATTAACTCTTAATTGCTTGAGTGCGATGAATTCCGAACCCCTTTTCGAGGTTTCCTCGCCCTATTTATAGACTAATTCTAAGATATATATTACTTGATCATTAAGGAATAAATCCCTCGAATCTAGGATCTAAAGAAGGTAAAAAACTAGATCTAATCCTATCCAAATCAGACCAGATTTGATGTGGGATTTGTTTCCCTTTTTATTGGACTTCTTTGCGCGAATCAGCCCAGCTAACCCTACGCGGATCTTCTGGTCGGGCCATCCAGTATACTGGTCGGGTCCGCCGACTGGACTACTGCGGATCAGGTTTCCATTCTAGTCAGCTCGAGTACGCTCGACTCGGGGAGATCTTCTGCTCGTCGGCTCGGGTAATTTTTGGTGGGGCACAACACTAGCCCCTTAGGCCGTGGCCAGTTATTGGTCTGGTCGGGGCCTAACCCCATTTAGCCCTGCCACAAAAAATTGCCCCTGAGCCGCTGCTCGTCTAAAATTCAAACTGGAGGACATGCGTCAAGATCTGGCCATGTGTCACAATCTCGGTGGCCGGAAGTCGAAAAGACGTGATGCTCTACTATAAATAAGTGAGACACAAACTCTTTTCTCCACTTCTCTTCTTCGCGATCTCCAAACTCTCGCTCTTTTTCACTTTCTGTCCGAGCAACAAAGACCGACCTAAAGTCTCCGTCCAAGATATACTGTCCTCCAACGTCCCAAGGTATATATATTTGTTTTAACTTATGGCTTCAGACTCGTCTACTGGTGGTTCGGTGTAGGATTACGACCAGGGGGTCGATCCTGCCTCTGAACCATCGTACTCCTGGACCTCCAGCTCTTCCGACTCGTCCTCGTCTTCCGACCCAGGAAACACTCCTACTGCTCAGCCGACTGGCGATGCAAACAACGGGCCGACTTCCTCAGCTCGAGGCTTAGGCGAAGCCAGCACCTCGGGGCGGGAAATTTCTGTCATCCCCGAGGGGATTCCCATCTGTGCCGCCTCAACCGGACGACTGGCCCGTCGAAGTGCCTCGAATCCTGACTCGGAGGCCTTTGACTGTCCGTCCTATGCCACCAACGCTGAGCTGAACAAATGGCGCACTCTCTTTGATATTCCTGAGAGGGTAACTTTCTCGGTCCCCCATCCGGCGGATCGGATGGACCAGCCGCCAGAAGGTCAGGTTGCCATCAGCGTCCGAGCTCTGGAAGCCGGATTGCATTTCCCCCTTGCCTCTACCTTGGCTGGCTACCTCGCGCAGTGGGGAATCGCTCCGGGCCAGCTGCACCCCAACGGATGGACATCTATCATCGGCTTGGTGGTGTTATTTTGGCATTTCGGCCTGGGAGTTCCGAGCCCCCATGAGGTGGCATGGATGTTCAGGCTAAAGATGGTTCCCGGCCTGAGGAACCATTTTTACTATTTGTCGGTACGGAAATACCGACCTCAATTGGTGCGATGTTTGCCATCGTCCATCAAGGACTGGCGCGGCAAGTGGTTCTGGGTCGGTGGAGAGTGGATCGACTCATCCGTCCGGGTTAACTGCCCGACCTGTTTTGGGGACGCCCAGGGTATTTAATGTTTCAACTTTTTATGGTTTATTAACGTCTCTTCTGATCGTTAACTTCTTTCTGTTCTGCAGATATCACACCGAAGTCTCTGGTGCTCGGTGAGACCTTCATGCGGAAGCTGCGCTACCTCCGTGATTTCTCCTCCGAGGCACAGAGGCATTATAGGGACCTGATCACCTCGGAGAAACTCCGTGGTGCCGGTTTGGTCTTGCCATTTTGCGCTTCTCCTTCTCCCGTTCAAGGTGAGTCACTTATCACTTGTTTGATTAACTTTTATCTTGCTTCTCTGACCGGTCTTCGTTTCAGTTTCCCTTCCCGGCCAGGGTATCTCTATTAGGATGGACCCTGTTGAGCGCCTCCGACAACGCTCCTAACGTGCATCAGCCCCTGCTCGGGGTGCCCCCGCTTCTGCCCGAGGACGGGGTGCTGCTCGCCCTGTACCATCCCGGGGCACTGGTGCTCGTCGGCCATCTGGGTCCGACGCGGCGCCGAACAAGAGGGCTCGGCTTGAAGAGGGTGGCCCTTCAACCGCAGGCCGACCATCTGCTCGGTCAGTGCCTGCCTCAGGCCCGGGATCGAGTCTGGTTGGGTCGGTCAGTATCACTGGCTGGGACCCCGAGCGGGTCGCTCATACCGAGTAGTGGCTGGGGCGGAGGCCTCCCTTCCAGATCAGCTTCGCCCGCGCCCGCTCTCCGACCGAGGACACAACCTCCCATCAGGGGTGGCGGAGTCCATGGAGGCTCCTGCTCGGGCTTGGACTGAGGAGCTGGAGGACTATGCCCAGCACATGACTGGGATCGATTTGGGTACCTGCTCCTCCATCCTTCTTGCCCAGGCCTCTGTCTTCTCTTGGAGGGCCCAGGCCGCCCACGAAGCTAACCGGGTTCGGTACGAGCGTCGGCGGGATGAGCTGCGTGATGCTCGGAATGAGGTGGCCACACTCAAAGATGAAAAGGTCACCCTGTCCGTCAAGTTGGCCTCTTCCCAAGAGCGGCTTGATGAGGTGACTCGGGCCGCGGAGATTGACCGGCAGAGGGTGGCGGACCTTACGATGGAGGTTTCTCGGCTTCGGGGCGAGCTGGAGGAGATCCGGGCCTACCAGCTGGATGAGATGGCGGTTGCCCAGAAGTTCAAGTTGTCCGCAGAATACAAGTACGAAAGTATTCTGACCTACGTCTTGTCCTATATGGACAACATCCAGACCAACCGTGCTGCTGGCGTGGACGACAAGCCGCTGATGGAGGCCCTGGCCTCCTTTCTGGAGAAACAGCCCCTGCCCGCTTATCATCTCCGGATGATGGATGACCTGGCGGGGTTCCTCCCACCGGGGTCCGAGCATCTCCTCAGGCCGGCTCCGCCCATCAAGTTCATGTCGATGCATCCCCCTGCTGACCCTGAGGCCGAGGAAGGCGGCGACGTCGGGGTTGTTGGGGGCGGCTCGGATGAGGCGGCTGAGGCGGATGTGGCGGCGGAAGCGGATGGGGCGGCCGCGGTTGCCGAGGCGGGTGATGTAGTTGTCGGGGATGTCGAGGTGGTCGACATTGATGAGCGATGACTCTTTTGTCCCCTTCCTTTTCTTCCTTCAATTTAATATCGTGGTCGTGAGTTGCTGCCAGGTGTGCCTAGTAAGCAGGTGGCACTTCATGCTCGTTATTACATTGAAGGCCCCCGATCAACAGTGTCCTCCTCTATTCATATCTAGTTCGGATCTTTCGTGTTTCGCTTGTTCGGCTTTCTGCTTTTTGTAAGAGGTTCCGGCCTCCAAACCGGCTTTTTGTGAATGTTAATGTTTTTTCCAAACATATAGAGGCTCGTTTGATTCTTTTGCCGGACTGTTTGTGGTCGGAACTTGACCGAGCCCCTGATGAAAATCCGAGCCCCGACTTATTTACTAGGATTGTGAATCGTCTTGACTGATTCGGAACCCTACTTGGTCGTCCTGCCTTTAGATCGGGTTTCTGAGCTCTGCGGGTGAGCTTGGGTTGGCCGCCGCCTTGGAATCGAAACCCTTAAATTTGACCTCGCGTTCGGCTGGCGAGCTCGGGGTGGGCCGAGGCCTCTGTAGGCCGAAGCCTTTGTGGGGTCGGAACCCTTGCGGGCCGAGGCCTTAGCGGGGTCGGAACCCTTGTGGCTCGAAGCCTTAGTGGGGTCGGGACCCTTGTGGCTCGAAGCCTTAGTGGGCCGAAGTCTTAATATTTGGCCTCAAGCTCGGCTGGCGAGCTTGGGGTGGGCCAAAGCCTTTGTGGGGTCGGAACCCTTATGGGCCGAGGCCTTAGCGGGGTCGGAACCCTTGTGGCTGGAAGCCTTAGTGGGGTCGGAACCCTTATGGCTCGAAGCCTTAGTGGGCCGAAGCCTTAATGTTTGACCTCAAGCTCGGCTGGCGAGCTTGGGGTGGGCCAAAGCCTTTGTGGGGTCGGAACCCTTATTTGGGTCGGAACCCTTGACGCAGCAAGTTTTTATATCAGGAATAGAATTTATTCAGAGTAAAGGGAAAATTACATATGAATGAATATAACCTAAATGAACTAAAATCTAGTGATAGTACTTCTTCAGATGTTCTGCATTCCAAGGCTTGGGAATCTTTTTTCCGCTTAGGTCGGCTATCTCATATGCGCCTCTGGTCAGTACTCGAACTACCTGATACGGTCCTTCCCAGTTTGGTCCGAGCGGGCCGGCATTAAGCTCTTTTGTGTTCTGCAGTACTTTCTTTAGGACCAGGTCTCCGGCCTCGAGTTTTCTGGCTCGGACTTTGGAGTTGTAGTATCTTTCGCTTCTCTGTTTGTAGATCGAATTCTTTAGCTCGGAATCTTGCCTTTTTTCTTCCAACAAATCTAAGCTGTTCAGCATTGCGACTTCGTTGTCCTGTTCCTGGAAGTTCTGAGTTCTCCATGTGGGCATACCAACCTCGACTGGTATGACGGCTTCCGAGCCGAAGGCCAGGCTGAAAGGTGTTTCTCCTGTGGAAGTTCTGGCTGTTGTTCGGTATGACCAGAGTACGCCTGGTAGCTCGTCCGCCCATGTTCCCTTCAAGTTCTCGAGCTTGGCTCTCAAGGTGTGTTTGATGATTTTGTCTATGGCCTCCACTTGGCCATTGCCCTGGGGGTGATATGGGGTGGAGAGCAGCTTCTTGATGCCTAAGTTCGCGCAGAACTCATTGAATCCCGACGAGTCAAATTGCCTGCCATTATCGGAGACCACGGAGTGTGGAATGCCGAAACGACATATGATGGACTATTTTGGGCTCGGAAATCTTTACGAGCGGCTCGGCTTCTGCCCACTTAGTGAAATAGTCAACCGCTACGATTGCGAATCTCACACCTCCTCTGCCGGTCGGTAGAGGCCCGATCAGATCAATTCCCCATTTGGCGAACGGCCAAGGCGCGATTATCGAATTCAGCTCTTCTGCTGGTGATTTCATCAGCGGGGCACACTTCTGGCATCTCTCGCACTTGCGTGCAAAGTTAATTGCATCCTTTTTTAAGCTCGGCCAGAAATAGCCCTGTCTGATAATTTTGAAGGCCAAAGCCTGCCCTCCTGTGTGATTCCCGCAAATTCCTTCGTGCACTTCTCGCAGTGCGTAATTGGCCTCGTGCTCGTCCAAGCACCTTAGTAATGGTAGGGAAAAACCTCTTTTGTAAAGGATTCCGTCCTTCAAAGTGTATCGGGCAGCTCGTATCCTCAGTCTTCGGGCCTCGATTACGTTATCGGGCTCCTTCCCCCCTTTCAAGTATTGGATGATCGGAGTCATCCAAGTATTCTGCTGCTCGGTGTTGTATATTGTCTTTTGTTCCAGAACTGAGCTTTCTATCATTCCGATATTTACCGAGCCAATATCTTCTGCTCCTTCACTTGTTGCCAAACGGGCCAGTGCGTCGGCTTGGGCGTTTTTTGCTCTCGGAACTTGTTCTGCTCGGATATTCTTGAAGTCTGCCAGGGCTATCTCCACCGACCTCAGATATCTGGCCATCTTCTCATCCCTAGCGGCGTATTCTCCCGAGACCTAATTGACGACTAGAAGTGAGTCGCTGAAAACCTCGAGGTCGTCTGCCCCAAACTGTTTGGCCATCTCTAACCCGGCCAGGAGTGCCTCGTATTCTGCTTCGTTATTCGTTGCTGGAAACTTGAAACGTAATGCTGAGCAGAAATATTTGTTATTGGGGCTGATCAGAACGATCCCAGCCCCAGCTGCCGCCATCGTGGATGACCCGTCCACGAACATCTTCCAGGGCCTCTCGACCTTTTCCTCTTGTAGGACCACAACGGGGGTGAACTCGGCGATAAAGTCTGCTAGGGCCTGACCCTTTACTGTTGTTCTCGGCGAATAATGGAGGTCGTACTGCCCGAGTTCGACCGACCACTTAAGTAGTCTCCCTGAGGCATCTGGTCGGCTTAAGACTTGTTTCAAGGGGAAATTCGTTAGGACTTCGATCTGATGGGCCAGAAAATAAGGCCTCAATTTTCTGGCCGAGATGACCAGAGTATACGCCAGTTTCTCCATGGCCGGGTATCTCAGTTCGGCGTCGTGCATTGACTGGCTCACATAGTACACTGGTTGTTGGGAACCTTTTTCTGCTCGGACAAGTACCGCGCTTACGGCGTAAGACGACACTGCTAGGTAGAGTTGTAACTTCTCACCTGCTTCTGGTTTGGCGAGTACTGGGGCCTCCACTAGTGACCTTTTTAGTTCTTCAAGAGCTTTTTGGCACTCAGCGTCCCATTCGAAATTTCCATCCTTTTTAATCAGTTTAAAAAAGGTTTTGCACTTATCCGTTGATTTCGAAATGAATCTGTTCAGTGCTGCCACTTTCCCTGTTAGGCTCTGGACATCTTTTACTCTCCTCGGGGGAGTGAGCTTCATTATTGCCGAGATCTTTTCGGGGTTAGCTTCGATTCCTCTCTGGCTTACCATGTAACCGAGGAACTTTCCTGATCCGACCCCAAAGGAACACTTCTTAGGGTTCAACTTCATCCTGTACTTCCTTAGGATGTCGAACATTTCTGCTAGATCTTTGACGTGGTTCTCTTTCTTCTTCGACTTGACTAACATGTCATCTATGTAGACCTCCATGGTTTTTCCGAGCTGAGCAGCAAACATTTTGTTGACCAGTCTTTGATATGTTGCTCCTGCGTTCTTCAGGCCAAAGGGCATCATTCTGTAACAGTACAGCGCTCGATCGGTGATGAACGTCGTATGTCGTTGGTCGTGCTCGGCCATAGGGATCTGATGGTATCCCGAATAAGCGTCCATAAAACTCATGATTTCGTGCCCTGCTGTTGTGTCGACCAGCTGGTCGATGTTCGGCAATGGAAAGCAATCCTTGGGGCATGCTTTGTTGAGGTCGGTAAAATCTATGCACAATCTCCATGCCCCATTCGCCTTTTTTACTAGAACTGGGTTGGCCACCCAGACGGCATAATCGCATTCCCTTATGAAACCGTTCCCGAGTAATTTTTGAACTTCCAATTCTAAACCTTGATATCTGTCTGGACTCAGTCTCCTCCTCTTCTGTATTATCGGCTTAGCAGCTGGGTCGATGTTCAGGTGGTGGCATGCGTCCTCGGGTCGGATGTCCTCCATGTCTTCGTGGCACCAGGCGAAGACGTCTGTGCTCCTTTTGAGGAAGTTTATTAGTTCTCCCCTGAAAGGTTCTTTCAGCTCCTTGCCGATTTTGAGCTCTAGTTCGGGTCGGCTTTCATCTAGTTGGACCACCTCCAATTCTTCGATAGGTGTTGCTCTGCTCGGTGGTGCATCCTTCCTCGGATCCAATGTTTCCCATTCTTCGATGGTTGGATTTCCGTCATTTGCCCCCGTAATTGTGAGGCCGCTTGTTCTTAAGTCAGTGTCGTCCTCGATTATTATGGTCGGAGTCCGGACTTTTGACTGTGTGGTTTCGGAGTTGAGGTCGGCCGATTTTTCCGTGCATCCAACCGGGTCATCTATTTCCATCACATTGTGTTCGGATTGGTCGGCTGATGATGATTCGATGATGTTGAGCTCTCTCGGCCTCAGGCCCGACTCGCATTCCCGAGCCGCCAACTGATTACCTCGAATGACGAAAATGTTTTCCCCTACCGGAAACTTGATGGCCAGATGATGTATTGATACCACTGCCCTCAACTTTGCCAACAATGGTCGGCCCCAGATCGCGTTGTAAACTGAATTTAGGTCTACTACCTTGAATTCAGCTGTTGTGTAGACAGCTTCGTCCCCGGTTCCGAATACGACTTTCAACTCGCATTTCCCGACCACGCGCGTGACTTTTCCCCCGAAACCTTGAATTGAGTCGGAGCAGGGCACGAGGTCGGAGGCGGGAAGTCCCATCCTTCTGAAGGTGTTCAGATGGAGTATGTTTGCATAACTCCCAGTGTCGACCAGAACTCTGTGGACCATGGTGAGGCAGATATTTAGAGATACTACCAGGGCGTCGTTGTGCGGCTGCACTATTCCCTCAGAATCCTGCTCGGTGAAAGTCAGTGGTGGATGGACTGGCTCTGGCCTTGGGGGGTTACATCGTTGGTAACTATTCCTTGCATCCCTGAGCTGCTCTCTCCTCATTCTTTTTGAGAGCCTTTGTTCTCCACAGTTGTTGTTTACGAGGGTGTGAATTTCGCGGATGGCCCCTAGCTGCGGCGGTGGTGGGGGTTGCTGCTGTTGTGGCCTTTGCTCGGCGTTTTTGACATATTCCTTCAGATGGCCTCTGTCGATCAGCTTCATGAGCTCGATCAGGAGGGACCTGCATTTATCCGTGTCATGTCCTGGGGACTTATAGTACTGGCAATACCTGTTCTGATTTAACCACTTGGGGTCGGCTTTGATTGGTCTCGGGGCCGGTAGAACATTCTGGCCTTGTAGGTCGGTCAAAACTTGGGCCGGGCTGACTATTAGGATATGTCGGACTCGGTCCAATTCCTCGTTCTGGTAGACCTTGAACTCACCTGGAGGCTTGAAAGGCGTGTTCTTCCTTTTCTCTTTTCCTTCTTTTTCTGAGGTGGGTTTTTCCTCTGGTATGGCCTCCTCTGCTCCGATGTACCTTTCTGCCCTGCTCAAAAAGTCGTGGTATGTTTTGGGGCCGTGTTCGTGGACATTCCACCAGAATCTGGTTTTTGGGCGGAGGGCAGCCATAATTGCCATGAGTACAGCATCGTCCGACACGTGCTCCATTTCCAAGACGAGCTTGTTGAATCTGTCCATGTAGGACCTTAGTGACTCATCCTTGCCTTGTTTGATGTTCACCAATCTCTCCTTCGGTGTTGACCTGGTCTTCGAACCCATAAATTGTGTTAGGAAGAGGTCGGTCAGCTCCTCCCATCCTTCAATTGAAGAGTCTGGCAACGATCGGAACCATCTTTGAGCTCGGTCTCCCAACGTGAGGGGAAAAGCTTTGCACATGAGCTCTTCCCCGACTCCTTGCAGCTCCATCCAAGAGGCATATTTGTCGATATGCGAGTTCGGGTCAGTCTCGCCGTTGTAGAGGCCGATCGGTGGTACTTTGAATTTTGTGGGGGTAACTCGGTCAGAGATCCGATCTACGAAAGGAGAGTTTTTCTTCCGCCTTTTTTCCTGTTCAGGCTTCGGTTTTTTGGCTTCGATTTCGGCCAGCCTTTGCCTTAGCTTTCTCTCCTCTTCCTCTTCGGTGATGGAAAGTCTGTATCCTTTCCTCCTCTCATTCTGTCGCTGCTCGTTCCCGAAGTCCAGGGTTCTCTGAGATTTCCTGGCTTCGCGAGCAGAAGCCGGTCCTATCCGATCAAATACGCTCCGCGTCTTGGTCAATGCCGCAGATCGGGTCGGGCAGCGTTGAGTTTCTGGTAGACTTTCGTCCAGCGATGGGGTTTCCTCTCGTCGCTGGTCGGTCTCTATTTCTTTCCCCCTGTCCTTCCGCTTCTTCCTCGACCCGTCTGAAGATTGTGTGTCCTCGAGATCGTGGGCTCTACGGTTCCTCTCCCTGGCCTCGGCTTCCCTTAGTCTCTGACTAAGCTGGAGCATCCTGGCCCTGATCTCCTCCGAGTTCATCTCGGTCTCTCTGGCCTCCGTTACCAATGGGATCCCAACAAGATTCCTTCCGAGTGGAGTGTTGGTAACGATCCCTGGGGTATCATGCAGCTGCCGTTGGTTAGAGCTACCAGGCAACAGAACCTGGTTCTGGGGATCGGATGAGATCCTCAGGTCTTCGCGATTATCAAATGTGTTGGTTGTCATCGAGCTATGTGTCGGAGGTTCACCCCCTCCTTCTAGCGCCAAATGTTGACGTCAGATTTTGTACGGCACAAAATCCTAGCCTAACACAAAGAAAACTCGATCCGGCTTAAAGAAATCGAACCGAATAAGAAGTGCAAGAATCGAATAAAATAAGAAAAAGAAAGGCCCGGTGTCTACTCGGGGAAATTTGCTAGGCTTATTCTGGTCGGTCAGTTTTGGCCGGCCAGAACGCTTTTATTATATGAACTGAGAGAAAATTAACTCTTAATTGCTTGAGTGCGATGAATTCCGAACCCCTTTTCGAGGTTTCCTCGCCCTATTTATAGACTAATTCTAAGATATATATTACTTGATCATTAAGGAATAAATCCCTCGAATCTAGGATCTAAAGAAGGTAAAAAACTAGATCTAATCCTATCCAAATCAGACCAGATTTGATGTGGGATTTGTTTCCCTTTTTATTGGACTTCTTTGCGCGAATTAGCCCAGCTAACCCTACGCGGATCTTCTGGTCGGGCCATCCAGTATACTGGTCGGGTCCGCCGACTGGACTACTGCGGATCAGGTTTCCATTCTAGTCAGCTCGAGTACGCTCGACTCGGGGAGATCTTCTGCTCGTCGGCTCGGGTAATTTTTGGTGGGGCACAACAACCTTAGTTTAAAATTTGATTCACTAAATATCACTAACAATAAAATAATATTTATTTTTTGCTCCCTCATAAATTTAGTTCTCTCTTGATTCGAGTAAATTAAGATAATGAACTCATTTTCTTTGATGTACGCGTTGAGTATCTTCATGTTTGTTAATACGTCGTTGTCTTGAGATGCACCTTCATTAATTAAATGTCTGGTTGATGCTACTAATCATTATTTAACTAGATTTTGTCAATTAATTTAAATAAATTATGCAAGAGATCAATGTTCTAAAATTCGCTAGGCGCTTGACTGGCGCCTAGGATACCAAGTCGGGGCCTAGGCAGCGTTTAGGCTTTGTATCTAAATTAAATAGATTTTTTATTATGTTACCTATTTTTCTTAATTTTTTATCCTTATAAATTTTTTTTGGAACTCTTATATTATTTAGTTTTTGATTTTATGTAGGAGGACAAGTAAAAAGTTCATATCTCATTTGTAAAATTATTTTTATTTGTATTTTTTAATTTTTGAAAATTTTATCTATATCTAACTAAATAATAATAATTTGATAGGAGTCTATAATACATTAAGAATAACATAATTTTGCTAAAAAGTGAAAAAAAAAAGTAAAAAAAATAATTTTAAAAAAAAAGTATTTAGCACCTAGAACCGCCTAGGGCCGAATTATTTCGCCTAGCCCCTCCTAGGACAAAATTGTTCCGCCTAGCCCTGCCTAACGCCTAAAGTGACCGAATAAGTAAAAATCGGTGCAGCTAGGAACCGCCTAGTGCCTAGACACCGCCCTGACGGCCGCCTAGACCGATTTTAGAACACTGTTAGAGATATAACGGTTTATGATATAATAAAATCGAAATTAATGTGGAAGATCTGTTTTAGGTAGAGAAAAAATCTCACTAATTAAGTTAATATGTTGGAAAATGAATTTAACGTGCAAGCGATAAAGCTGATAGTTACCATTAACAAATATTAATTAGTGCATCTCAGAACAACTTTGCATATTTATTTTGTTTGAAAGTGATATCACAATATATCATGGCCAAGATTTCACAGGTTGTCACATCAAAAGATTTTGCGTATGATATTTAATATCATATAAGAGAGGTCGAATTAGATTTTCCAAAAACATGTTGATGGATCAGAATGAACAAAGTGGTCAATAAATAAAAATAGAATAATAAAAACTAAATATGCAGGCGAAAATAAGATCATATTTAATTTGTGGGATTTCCTTACTTTTCTAAACTAAAAAAATAATAACTAATTGATCCTATCTTGAGACAACAAATAATTTCTTGTAAAACTTATGTTAAAAACATGGGAAAAATCCATTTGTGACCCTGTGCTATAGTTTTTGTTCGATTTTGGTCTTGCTTATTCTAAAATTCAATTTTCGTCCTATAATTGCAAAATTTGTCCAATTTTAATTTTTTTCACTCGAATTTGTATTTTTTGGTGGTTTGTCAACAATTATAATATACGTTCCCAATTTTTAAATTTCTGTTCGAGACGTTGACATGATAATTATATAATGATATGACAATTTATTTTACATTTATTTTAACCTAAAAATGCCAAATAATTTTAATACACCAAAAACAATAAACAAAAAAAAAATTAATTTCAACTAATTCTTCAAACCTAACCTAATCCTTCACAACCAAAAAAAAAAAACAACACAAAATTAGATTTCGCGTAACCTAATCGTTCACACCAACAAACCAAAACGGAAAAAAAATGGTCTAAACTCAAAATCAATAATCAATATTGCAAAATATATAGCAATAATCCCAATTAACTATAGAAGATAAATAAGAGAAATTTCATTTATTACGTACTAAATTCGAAAATAATTCATCAATTTCGATTTTGACAACCTGTCTGTTATACTCGATCAGTAAATCCCTACTGATAAGGCTACTGGCCACCGATTAAATTATACTACTAATAAGGCTACTGACCATCAGTTAAATTAAGTCATTTAGGCTACTGATAAGGCTACTGACCATCAATTAAATTATATTATTTAGGCTACTGGCCACCGATTAAATTATATTACTAATAAGGCTACTGGCCATCAGTTAAATTAAGTCATTTAGGCTACTGATAAGGCTACTGGCCATCAATTAAATTATATTATTTAGGCTATTGGCCACCGATTAAATTATGAGTGACACTCCTGTGCACAAGGTGCAACAATACTGTTATATTATATGAAGTGATACTGTTATATTAATATAACAGTATTACTTCATATAATATAACAGTATCACTCATATAATATAACAGTATTACTTCATATTAACAGTATCACTCATATAATATAACAGTATTACTTCATATAATATAACAGTATTGTTGTGCACAGATTTGGATCCGTGCACCTTGTGCACAAAAGTTTTTGCCTTAAATTATACTACTGATAAGTCTACTGACCATCAGTTAAATTAAGCCATTTAGGTTACTGATAAGGCTACTGGCCATCAATTAAATTATATTATTTAGGCTACTGGCCAACGATTAAATTATACTACTGATAAGGCTACTGGCCATCAGTTAAATTAAGCCATTTAGGCTACTGATAAGGCTACTGACCATCAATTAAATTATATTATTTAGGCTACTGGCCACGATTAAATTATGCTACTGATAAGGACTACTGGCACCGATTTGGCCTTCTTTGCTGCTAACATTAAACCTCATGATCGGTCAGACACGTTCTCAGATCAATAAAGCAATTGAAGAATAACACATATGAAGACAGATGACGGGCATACAATAACACGGTTGTTACCTACTACTTCATGCAGCACTACATCTGTAACTAGACTCAACACTTGTACAAGCTATTACAGTAGTTATAATGATAGCTTTTACTATTTTTAGTTAAAAACTCTACTATAAACTGGAGAGTTACTGCCCAAGAAAGGGACATCGAGCAATAAAATAACTTCTTTTTACTACTCTTATTTTCTGTATAATCGGTCACCAAATAGACTCAATACTCATCTGCTATTTTCAATTGTTAATCGATCGGTGCAAATAATTAGTCATACATAATTACTGAATTACTCACAAACCATCAGGTTTATTTGAGAGTTGATCTTTTGCATCAACACTGCCCGTTATCTTTTCTCGGTCACAACAACAATGTCGAAACTCTCAGCGGCCCTCTCACCTGTTCTTTGGCTGTGCAATTCTAAATGAATGGTTGAAACGCTGATGGTATATTTGATGAAAATTTGTTAGATTTTATTTAGATTTGATGAAAATTTGTTTAGATTGATGAAAAATGACGTATGAGAAGCCATGGAAGCCTATGATTAGGTAGTTTAATTTGTTATTTAATTAATTATTACTTTCATTTTTTTTCAAGTGATGACGTGGTAATTTTTCCCTTTTTTTTTTTTTTGAGTAACACTTCCATGCAACTGGTGCACAGAGTTGCACGGAAGACCTTTATCTTATAAATGTTATAAGAAAACTTATGTGTTAGCCACATGTAAGCCATGTAATTTAATTTTGACTCAAAATTTGATTTGGCCAAAATAACAATAATATTTTAAAATTATGGATGAATTGACAAAAATAAAAGGATTGACCAAAATAGCAAAAACCTGAAAAGGTTTGGATTTTTTTAGTTATTTGGCCGGCGAAAAATGGACCAAATAGTGATGATTTTTGGCTTAATTGGACTAAAATTGAAAATCACTTCCATGATGGACGAAAATTGGACAATGGCTTTTTAAATGGACTAAAATTGAATTTTTGATGTCATTCCGGTGACAATTTGGGGTGATTGTATTACAATCACCGGCGAGGGTGGTATTCCAGCGAAAAATGGACCAAATAGCGACAATTTTTGGCTTAATTAGACTAAAATTGAAAAACGCTTCCATGGTAGACGAAAAATGGACAGTAGCTTTTTAAATGGACTAAAATTGAATTTAACTCTACAAATATATATGTTCATAGGGGTTTTCTTCAAAAAATTCAATTAGCAATTCTTTATAATTATAAGAATCTTGAAGCATAAAAAAGTTGAATTCCATCTATGTTTTACGTCAATCACAAATTTCTTAACTTCCATTCCATTATTTTTACAAAATCGGGCCCATTTTTTATGACATTGTGTTGATTTAGCAATTTCATGAAGTGCATCCTCAATAGGTTTAATTTGATCATGCAAAGCATCTAGACCATCTTGTACACATAAATTCAAACAATGGGGTACACAAAGAATATGAAAAATCTTACCATTTATTGGAGGTCTATAAAATTCTATTAACGTAGGCATACTAGCGGTGTTAGGAGCGGCATTATCAAAACCAACCGAAAAAACTTTTTTAACTATATCATAATCATTAAGAATTTTTATTAATTTTCTAGCAATTGCTACGGAAGAATGTTTTTCATCAAATTCGGCATATGCAATTAATCGTTTTGCATATTCCATGCATCATCTATCCAATGACATGTTACTCCTAAATAATCATGCATTTGATAAGGATCTTTCCACACATCACAACAAATAGATACTCGTTGTGTTAAATTTTTTAATTCTTCAAGTAAAGTATATTTATATTCGCCATAAATTTTTTCTATGTCACATGTAACGGTATTTCTAGAAATTTTTCTACTAGCGGGTTGTAAATAAACACTAGTATATTCTTCAAAATCATCATCCGTTGGAAATTGAAAAGGAAGATGTTTTTTTGCAACTAATTTGGCTACTCCTTTCCTATGAAATAATTGACTAAATTTAAAAAGGAAAGAAGGGTTATTACTATCGGTTCCCAAACTGAAACCGGTTTGTCGAGAAAGATGGGTTTGAGAGCGGTCACTACCCATCTTGTCCGGATGCTTCTTTAGCAAATGGTTGTTGAACGTTCCATAGCCCCCTCCATGCTTGAATTTGTTGCTCTTTCCACACTAGTTGCACGTCACCGTGTAGTCCACGTTCGAATTTGATACTTTCTCCTTTTGAAAATGTATGGAGAAAATATCACTTCAAAGTGTCAAAGGAGTTCGAGAGCCGCTACGTACGTGTATCACTCTCTTGAGTTGGCCTCCTCGCCTCCTCCTCTTGCTCTTCTTGCTCGATAAAGGCGGCGACGGTATTAGCTCCGAGAGCTTCCTCCAAATTTGCATACTCCTCATTCCAATGAGAGTGAGGAGTGTATTGATTGATAATTTCATCGAGTTGAACATCTTGTGGTGGTGGCATAGGCTCCTTTCCTTTACCACGAGAAGAACCGGCAGAAGAAGAACCTTTTCGAGACATTTTTTATCGAAATAGAATAGAATTGAAATTGAGCACAAAGTTGAATCGAAACTTGAAAATTGAGAGAGAATTAGAGAGAATTGGAAGAATGGCGTGAGAAATGAATTGAGTTGAGAGGGTATTTATAGAAAAAATTTCAAAAAAAAAAAAAAAAGGTAGCCGGATGGTTCGAACCGCTGGTTTGCAACGGTTAACTAATCTCGACTATTGATCTCCCACGGTCGAGCGATCCGGACCGTACACGTGACATTTTCCAACAAAAAAAATTCGCGCGAACCGCCGGTCAACCGACGGTTCCGGCAACAACGACTACTTTTCGCCGGAGCTCCGGCAACACGTGTCATTTTCCGTTGGACACGTGTCATTTTCTCAAATTTTCAAATTTATTTTTTAAATTGGCAAAACCGCCGGTTTAACCGCCGGTTCACGGTTTCATAATATACGGAACCGAAACCGAACTGGATGAAACCGATTTACGGTTCCGATTTGGAACCGTTGACCCCCGGTTTTGAACCGGCTGGTTCTGGTTTTCACGGTTTCATAATATACGGAACCGAAACCGAACTGGATGAAACCGATTTACGGTTCCGATTTGGAACCGTTGACCCCCGGTTTTGAACCGGCTGGTTCTGGTTTTTTTGGAACCGTGGGCACCACTACCTGGGTTTACTTATCGTGTATTACACATTTTATTGAAATAAACAAATTAAACTAAGGATTTAAATAAATTTCCATTTTCTGTTTGGAGGATAAATAACGCTTAAAATCTCAAAATAAATCTCAAAATCAATAATCTTAAAATCTTAATAATTTGGATTCAATAATAATAATAATAATAATAATACTACTACTACCACCACCACCACCACCACCACCACCACCACCACCAATGTATGCAGAAGATGCTACTACTACTACTACTACTATCAAATCTCGATTTCATTTAAGATTGTGTGCCTCCAATGTATGCAGAAGATGCACCAAAACATGCTGGCGTACTACTACTACCACCACCACCAATGTATGCAGAAGATGCTACTACTACTACTACTACTACTACTACTATCAAATCTCGATTTCATTTAAGATTGTGTGCCTCCAATGTATGCAGAAGATGCACCAAAACATGCTGGCGAACACATTAATTTCAAATTTAATTAGTTCATCTAAGATTGAGTATGCAGTTCAGAATGCATCTTTCGAGTAGCACCACTTTCCATAATTTGAAAACAAAATGGTGCATGTATACAATGTGGAAAACAATCTATACAAAAATGGGTTAATTGTGGATATCATTTTTCTAAATTGCAATTTTAATAATTTTTAAATATTTATAAAAATAACACACCTTATATATAATGTTGTTTTGACATTTTTTTCAGTTTTTCAATATTGTTTTCTTTGTGATTAAACTGACATGCAGCCTCCAAGGTAAGTTTTCATGTATTAAGAAAGCCCTAGGAGATTGTATAACCGTTTAATCACAAAGAAAACAAAATTTACCTTAGAAACTGTATGTCAATTTAAACATAGGAAAAATAATTGAAAAACTAAAAAATGACAAAATTGCCTTTATATGTATAATGTTGTGTTACTTTTGCAAATATTAAAAAATTTCGTTAAAATTACATTTTAGAAAAATGATGTGATTTAACCACAATTAACCCTACAAAAATAATTATAAGCCAATATATTGTAATATCCCAATTTTGGGAAACTTTAGAAAAGTGCAAATGCAGTAGGTCAAAGATTTTATTTGTGCACAACGGAAAAATGTTTTTTTTTTTTTTCATTTTAAAAGTCTAAAACAAAATGTAAATAAACGGAATTCATGAGTGTGTAGTGGAAAATCATATCGATATTGGTTCCATAATTATATAATTTTCAATTTAGACTCACATTTTAAGAATCTTTACGATTTCAATCCACTTTTGGCCAAAAAATTTATATTTTTCCGGACAATGTCACGTGTCAAATTCTTATTGGGCTTTTGATTTTGGCATTTCACCAATAAGAATTTGACGCATAAAATTTTCCGACAAAATTCGTCAAAATTGGATTGAAATCGAACAGATTCTTTAATTGTTGGACTAAATTAAAAATTGTGATTATTATAGAACCAAAATTAAAAGACTAAGATCAAAAAAAATTTAACACAATTTAGCACAAAGACCTTTAACATAAATCATCATCATATATCATTGAGTAAACTACTTTTTTCGCCCATTATATATGTCGTTTCGCAGTTTTGCCCTTTTTGATATCGGGCTTGCAATTTAGGACTTTATTTTTCACGGACTGGCAATTTAGGACTTTATTTTTTTAATTTTAGCAATTATTGCCCAATTTCAGCCCGAATTGCTTATTTGGGTTGAAATTGCACGTTTTTCGGGCTTAATTTGATGAGGTGGCTAGTAATTATATGACGTGGAATTTTGTAATTAATTACGGGAAGCCACGTGTATTTTTGGTGGGACCCACTTATTAAAAATTATTAAATTCAAAATTAATTAATAAAAAAAACCTTCTAGAATTAAAAATCAAGAAAAATCAAAAAATCCCAAATCAAAAAAAAATTCAAATCAATAAATCAAAACATTGTAGATCCTTTAAGATCCCTTCTGCAGATTGATTCAAATCCTCTCAACCACCGATCCGTATATCGGATTCACAATCCTTCCACATGCCTCGTACAATAGAGACCTAAATATTGCTGCAAATAAAAATTCACATCAGAAAAACCAAACACACACATATATTTGTAAGATGATCGGAAAAGGTACGAACCAGGGCGGAGATGAGGGGGACCAGCGTTGATGAGGTTCATAAGGCCGGCGCGGCCGTAGAACTTGGCAAGGAAGACAGTGGCGTTGGCCTGAGAGTGAGGGCATTTGATCCACTCCAAACAGGGCTTTATGTTGCAGTTATCGCTGCAGCCTTTTCTCAGAACTTGACATCCATTACAGCTTCTAGTAAGGTTTTGAGAGAGGGGTTTCTGGGAAGGGGGGAATTGAGGGGATGGCCAAGTTTAAGGGGTCAAATCAGTGGGAGTTACAGGTTCACCCAAATTCGATTTGGGAAATGCAGATTTTGGATGGGGAAATGCTAGGAAGGTGGAGGTCATATCCATGGATGGAGTGAAGTATTCAATGTCCATGTGTAAATTTAGGGAGTTTGAAGGGGGATTGGAGATTGGTTTGTCTTTGCCTAAACAAAGAATGGAGGCTTTTGCAAATTTCTTTGGCGGTAGAGGTGGGAGATTTGGCGGTGGTGGCTACGGAGGTGGTGGCGGGGGGCGCGGCGGCGATGGAGTTGCAGGGAGGAAAGAGAGTGGTGATGGCGATGAAGAAGACGATTGAATTTTTCTAATTCTTTTTCCATTTTTTATTATTCCATTTTTTCCATTTTTTATATTTTTTGATTTAAAATTTAATTATGATGTGTATTATAGTGGGCCCCATTGTTTAATATATGTGGCAGAAGATAATTAATTGAAAAATGCCACATCGCTAAATCACACGCCACCTCAGCAATTTCAGCCCGAATTCAGGGGTCACGTGCAAAAAACATGCGATTTCATCCCAATTAAGCAATTCGGGCCGAAATTGGGCAGTAATTGCTAAATTTTGAAAAATAAAGTCCTAAATTGCAAGCCCGATATCAAAAAGGGCAAAACTGCGAAACGACAAACATAATGGGCGAAAAAAGTAGTTTACTCTATATCATTTAGTAATGCTCTTATTAATGTCTCCAACACAGACTTTCAACCATAAAATTCAAAGTACAAGAGTCCTTTTACATCAGTTTTTAATCAAACAGCAGTAAAATCATGTTTTTATTTAAAGTACAAGTAGAAAAACATCTGGTTCCTTAATCATGGCTGCTATCAATATTGGGATTGAGACTTGGAATGACTATAAGAGGAGTTTTCTTTCTAATTGACATGCCTGATTTTTCTTGCACATCCAAGTCTTCACCTTTAGCTCCATCAGGCAATGCCCAGTCAAATTTGTGCAAGATATTTGCCAATGTATGCTCGATATTATTTATTGCAAACCCAAGCCCTGGACAGATTCTTCGCCCAGCTCCGAATGGGACCAACTGGAAATCAAATCCCATATAGTCGATTGGCAAATCCAAGAATCTCTCTGGTTTAAACTTTTCTGGCTCATCCCAACTAGCAGGGTCTCGACCAATAGCCCATGCGTTAACCATGACAGCTGTCCCAGGTTCGACATCGTATCCCATTAGTTTCACATATTGTCTGGCGCCGTGGAAATATACAGCTACAGAAGGGCGGTAACGCATTATTTCTTTGATCACAGCTTTTAGATATCGCATCTTCTGCAAATCATCGTCAGTTATAATTAATCTCCCTTTCATAATCTCTCTTATTTCATCTTGCAGTGTTTTCATCGCTGTAGGGTGCCTTATCAGCTCTGCCATTGTCCATACTAGAGTCGACGCTGAAGTTTCAGTTCCACCAACAAAAGCATCCATTTTTAAGGGTTAATTGCCAAAAATATCACAACCTTTGCTCAAATTGTCATTTTAACCAAACTTTTCAATATTGGTCAAAAATAACAGAACCTTATATATGTAGTATGTTTTTTAACTAAGATAGTGAAAAAATAAATCATTATCTATCGATATACATCTTTTTACCCAAGTTTTTTAGTCTTTTTTGTCTCTCTCCCTTCCACTCCACTCCTCTCAAGCTTATTTTTTTTAAAAATACAACTTTTCGAAAACTGATTTTAGTCGGAAAACTTACTAAATATATAAAGTTATGTTATTTTGACTAATATTGAAAAGTTTGGTTAAAATGGCAATTTGAGTAAAGGTTGTGATTTTTTTGGCAATTAACCCTATTTTTAATCACCAATACTATACAATTAGCTCCCAAAAAAAGAGAGGAAATTGTAAATTTAGAACGTTATCTTTAGGTCATTCATTAATGTAGGATACTAACTTTTCAATTTGTTTTAGGACAAAGAACCTGAAATCATGAATTTCGGGCCAAATTATATGAATTTCAGGTTGAATCACTTCAACAAAAAGCCCAGATCTTATGCAATTGGACCTGAAATTCGTGATTTTGGGTTTTTTGTCCTACAATCGTCCAAATTGAAAAGTTAGTGTCTCAATGTCAAGGACTGAAAATGTAGTGTCTTTTATTGGTAAATGACCTAAAAATAGTGTCCTAAATTTGCAATTTTCCCATAAAAAGATGCATAATTTTCCTGCGATGTTGAGAAAGAAGAATATGTTACCAAAACTAGAGCTTTAACTGATAATAGGTCAATAGAGACACCAGGAGTATTGCCCTTGTAAATCCCAAGCAAAATATCCACAAAATTTTGTTTTTCATCTTCACTTTCACTTTGCAGGCCCCTATTCAAGTGATCCTCAATAATTGCATCCATGACTTCATCCCTTCTCTTAGCACATGAGTCCAACGCAGCGTTGTAACCATTGATCCGACTGATCCAACCAAGCCATGGAATAAATTTTCCGATGGAGAATTTAAACGTCAATGACGCACCTTCCCCCAAAGCTTCAATGAACTTCTTCTCATGTATCTCCATTACTTTTCCACGCTTCTTCCCCAAAGCTACGCGACTGATTATATCATACGTCAGGGTCATGAACATTTCTGTCAAGTTCACAGGCGTGGACGACAAGCTACACTCTCTAAGCTTATCCATCACGAGCTCTATTTCTTGGTTCCTCAACGAGCTATACGTCTTCAATCTCCTGCTACTCATCAGCTCCTGCATAAAGATGCTTCTCTGCATCCTCCATAGCTCACCATATGGCAAATTAATCATGTCCTTCATGTCGTAGAAAAGCTTCTTGAGTTCATGCATCTCAACCCTAGATGCAAATGCGAGATCATGTGTTTTCATGATCTCCTTTGCTGCATTTGCCGATGAAACCACCAGCATCGGTTTTGAGCCAAGATGGACAAGCATTAGATCAGGGCTGTAAAGTATATAGTATAGCATGCAATCATAGAAAGAAAAGAAATAAAAGAAGGAAATGAAAGTCAGCAAATTTGGCTAAGGGAGTGAAAAACGCAAAGTCACTTATAAAAACGACTTTCGCAAATGCGATTTCAGACAGGTAAAAAACGGTTATGGCTTTTCTTTGTTTAAGCTAATTTCAGTTTTCAGTTTTAACAGGCAATCTTACGGGGCTGATTTCTCCCTCGTTTCTCAACGGAATCGGGAGCGGTTTTCATCTGCGTACTCTATAAAATATGGAGTTCATTTCATTAGAAGGGATCGAAGTCAGTATAGTTGTGTAGAAAGAGCTATATCACTGCAAACACTGTATAGAGAAATTTTAGGGTTTTTCATTTCAGTTCTTTGCATTGTAACTCTTGATTCTTGGTTGAGATTTATTGGATTGTTTTCTCTCAGTGGATGTAGGCATATGTTAAGCCGAACCACTTAAATCGTGTGTGTTGATCCTTGGTTTATTGTTTTCGTTCGATTCTTCTTCGATTATCTTTCTTCTTGTTGGATTGCTATTGCATGCACGTTTGCATGTGTTTGATCTGGAGTTCTTGATCGAATTGTGACAAGGGCCATATTTTCTGGATAATTTCCAGAGAGATCTGTGCAAATATTCGCCGATTTGGAGGAGGTTTCCGATGATGGGTAGCGTAGGCGGAGACTGTGGTAGCTTCTTGTTGCCATTTCTTCTTAGCCTTTTGGCAAAATGCCATGCAAAGAACAAAGCTGCAAGTGTAAGAAAAAGTGTGGGAATTTGAAGCACTTCCATATTCTGATGAATTGTTTCCATGTTTTGCAATGATATTTGTACTTGGCTATGTGGTTATTTATAGCTACAAGGAATATTGCATTGCAACACCCTTAAATTCAATTTTAACATCTAAAATTGATCTATATATCTATGTAATAATAAAACCGCAGGCAAAAGTTGCCAACCGGATGAGGGGTAGGGATGCTGCTTTGGCAGGTTGCCAAAATTAATTATTTTTCTTATAGTCTATATTTTAGGTTGTTATTTATTAATTAAATTTATCATATTTTTTAATAGTTGAAATCCACTGGTTTAAGGAGCATATATTGAATGAATTTTTAATAAATTATATATTTTATGATTTTTTATTTAATTCATTTATATTACACAATATATCAAAATTATTGTTTTTCTTAATTGTCTATATTTTAGTTTGTTATTTATTAATTAAATTTATCATATTCATTGGTTTAAGGAGCATATATTGAATGAATTCTTAATAAATTATAGATTTTATGATTTTTTATTTAATTCATTTATATTACACAATATATCAAAATTATTGTTTTTCTTAATTGTCTATATTTTAGTTAGTTATTTATTAATTAAATTTATCATATTCATTGGTTTATGGAGCATATATTGAATGAATTTTTAAATTGAAGAGTATAAACTTTTTGTATAATAGTTTGGTCTATTCATCATCTTATTTAAGTGCATTGAGTATTGAATTAAGTCCAATTTTTGATATAATTTTAATATATAGCAAGCGATTTTATGGGATTTGGAATAATCAAATTACTTGTGTTGGTTGGACTAGAAATTTCAATAAATATACGTCAATTCTATAATTATAAAAACTATAAAATATTATATCTTTTCGTGTTTTTAATAAAATCACATGTTTCAGCGTTGCATTTGGACCATTTTAGACTTTTTTAATTGGGTCGAGTCAACTCTATAATGTAAAGGTTCACCCCACAAATACTAAATACACCCCACAAATACTAAATACACCCGAGAAATTGTATTTTTATACCTTTCAGTTTTTAAAAATTGAGGTGTGTTTAGTAAGTTATGAGGTGTGTAGTCTCACCCTAATTTAAATGGGTTGTAATATAATAACATATAACTCTAAAAATATTTAAAATTTAAAAAAAATAATAATTACTGCTAATCAATAATAATTGTTTTTTTTTAATTTGGAGCATTTACACAAATTATAGTTTTCTTTTTCTTTTTTTTTGATATATTGTTTTTAGCAATGATGTGGCAAGTTTTATTAATATTACGTGGTTTTTTAGTTTCAAAATAAGATGTGAAATAAATTAACACAACATCAAATAATTGTCAGTTCCAACAGTTTTGATCGCAATTTGTAAAATTGGGGGCCGGTATATCTCACTTGCCGAAAATCCACCGGAAAATCCAAAACTCAAATGAAATAAAGACTAAAATTGGACAAATTTTGCAATTATAGAACTGAAACGGAAAATTCAAAATAAGTAGGATTATAATCGAGCACGAGTTTTAGGACAGGACCGATAATAAATTCTTCCCGTAAATTAATATCTATTTATGTGACAACTTGTATAATTTGGCAAGGAAAGTTGAACTACTGCCTATATTCTAGCTAATTTGGTAAGAAGGGTTAATGTTCCCTCTTGACCGGGGATGAAGAAAGTGCACATCCTAAGAATACCATTACGATTAAAATAATGTGTCAAATGAGTGGTAAAAGTGGGGAAATTTTATTTTTGTCCTTTTTTTTGGACATAACGATTTTGATCATGCTTATTAATTTTAAATTTTAAATTTTAGTTTTATAATTAAAAAGTCTTTTTCTTGCCGAAATTTGTATTTTTCAGTGGGGTTTCGGCGAGTGAGATACACATGCCACCAAATTCATTATTTCTATAGCAATTTTCTACTTATGTGGCAATTCATTTTACATTTTTTTCCAACTAAAAAGACAAATCATTATGCCACATCTTTTACTTAACTAAACAAAATACAAAAATTAATAAACAAAATAACCAAAAAAAAAAAAAAAGCATAAATTTTCTAAACACAAATATCCCCAAAATCTAACAATTTTAAAACACAAGAACCCTAGAAATTTCCTAAATATTTAATTTGAAAGAGGGGAAATTTCGTTTGGGGATGCAAATTTAATGTGTCAATATGGGTTTTTAAGAACCCTAATAGAAGTTGATACCTACAAGTCCTGACCTTCTCAAGCTTTAACCTCTAAAAACGGAGTTCCCAACGCTAGATGCAAGGTTCTTAGTGCGATAAATGTCATTAATTCTACAATCGAACCAACAAAGAATTTATAAAGATCGGGGACCGATTGGGTTCATAGAATATGTAGTGAATCAATCTTATGAATGGATTGTAAGAGCTATTGTGTTAGGCCAAAGTTGAAGAGTTTGGTAATCTACTGTTTGATATGAGGGCATCTTCAGCTGTGTAAAAAAAATAATACAACTTTTGCACTATTTTAATATAAAAACTGTCGCTCGTCTCCAACAGTTTGCATTATTTTTTTTGCACTAAACATAATAGTTCTACTTATTCTTATTTAAGTTTTTTTTTAACCAGTAATTTATCGGGTCTGGCAATTACAACCATGAACTTTTCGGGTTGGCAATTTTATCCTCTAACTTTGAAAATTCAAAAATTTAGGCCAATTTTAGTCCGAAAGGCCAAATTAGGCTCAAATTGGGCAATCAAGCCCTAATTTTGAGTTATTCACCCCAATTTGTTCATTTCGGGTTGACAATTTTATCCTTTAACTTTTAATTTTTTTTAATTTTCTTTTAGTTTTTTTAAATGCACTTGTATTACTTTTAATGTTATTTAGTAAAAATCATTAAATTTGGTCAAATAGCCCGAAATTAGCGATTTAAGCCCAATTTGGTCTTTTGGGCTGAAATTGGCCTAAATTTTTTAATTTTAAAAAATTTAAGGATAAAATTGTCAACCCGAAAAGTTAATGGCCGGAATTGCCAGACGGATAAGTTACTGGTTAAAAAAGATAATAAAATTTTATTATTTTGATTTTTTATTTGTCAAATATTAACAAGGTAAAATACATCTGCCATATATATTATTTTTTATGGGATGGATTATATCAACGATATATATTATTTTTAAGGATACGTAATATTGATACAAGTTTATCATATTTTTTATAAAATATTCGAATTACGATATAACATACAATGTATGGATATTGATATACACAACTCATGGATATGAATATCGATCAATATCAATCAGAATCCAGAATTTATCAATATATATATATCGGTTGAGTTGATATATTTAAATATTTCATGTCATTTTAATAATATTTATGATTTGTGTAGTATTTAAAATTTTATAATACATTTAAGTAATTATTATTATTATTATTATTATTATTATTATTATTATTATTCAAATAATATATAGTATTATTCAACATTTTAATTGCATAATTAAATTACCTTGAACAATATTGTCATGTCAGTAGATTTATTAGAAAATTCCAAAATTTGGGGCATGTTCATCTCAATTGTGGAAAACCGCTGAAAATTGTAAATTCTGACGAAAAAAATTTTAATCCAAATTTTTTTTTTCGATTACAGGACTAAAATTGATTTTTTTGAAATAAGCAGGACCATTTTTTGTCATGAGTCATAAGGTAGGACAAAAAAAGATTTTTTCCGAAAGAGGGGTGAGCCAACTTCAAAATCGTGTCATTCATACATACATACACATCAACGCGTCTCACGGTTTACATAGTAGCAGCAAAAATATTAACAAGGGTATTCTTAAAAACTCAACATTAACATATGAGGTATTTTTAAAAACTCAAAAAATTAAAGAATAATGTTATATTTAATTAGGAGTAACATACGAAGTGTTTTCAATAATTTTCCCTAATAGGGTTATATTTTCGGATTACCAACCTTCTTTATTCCTATAGCTACGTCTCTGTATGTAGCGCTTAGGACAAAAACGACGCATAATTGGTTAATTAAATAATTAAACTCATAATTGTTTGATTTAATCATGTGCATTTCAGAAAAATGATAAAATGCATGTATAATTAATCGGTGGTATAATTTAATCAAACAACATAGATTATAATTTTATCATAAGGTTCGTAATCGAAAAACGAGAAGATAGAAATGAATTTGAGGCCAATCGGAGACCCGTAGCACAAATCACGAAGTATACGACGAAATACAAAGAATTGGAAACGAGATTTTTTCGATAAATAGTAAAAGTAAGATATTTCGATGATTAGTAAAATGAGATATTTTCATGAATAGTAAGATATTTTCATGAACAGGAAAAATTAAGATATTATCGATGAATAGTACAATATTTTTCGAAAAAGGGTATAAATAATACGAAATGAATCGTAAACGTAATTTTCGAACGAGAAATGAAAAAGTAAGAATCTTCTCTCTCCTTTCTCTCTCCTTTCTCTCTCTTCCTCTGTTTTCCAGTAACCGCCGCCAGTGCCAGAAACTTTTTCTTGATTTTGGCCGATTTTTGCACGGCTTGTAGGTCTTGCCGAGACGATTCTAGAACAGGTCTCGGATTTTCATTCCGACTTATCCTTCGCCGGAAAACAGCCGGTCAAACCTCTGAAAACCCTAACTCTCATCTCTCTCCCTTTCTCTCCCCATCTCTCTCTCTCTCTCTCTCCCTCGCCGGAAAGGTGGTTGGGCAACCACTTGGGTGTGTGTGGTGTTGGAGGGGTGGAGTCGCCGTGGGCGACGGCGCCGGAGTTGTACAGACGTGTGTGTATGTGAGTGCATGGTGTGTGTGTATGCATGTGTGTGTGTGTTTTGTGTAGCTGTTGTTGGTGGCGGCGCTGCCGTGGTGATGGTTGTGGTGGCCGACGCTGGTGGTGCCGGTGAGTCGTGGAAAGACAGTGCTAGGCGGCGCCACCGCTGCTGCTGCGTTTCTGGGTGCTGCTGGGCGTGAGAGCGGGGGATGCGCATTGTGCGAGGGCGTTCGCGTGCGGGGGCATGCGTGGTGTGTGAGCTGGTGTACGCGACGGGAGGCGTTGGGCGCGCGGGGTATGCTCGTCGTGTGTGTGCCGGCGAGCGTTTTTGTGCGTTAGTCCGCGTCGTGTGATTGCATTGTGTCGCCGGCGATGGGATGTCGTCGGTTGGGAGTCGGGGGTCCCGGTCAAAGTCAACTATTTTCCAAAAATTACGAAAATGCCCCTATACCTTAAAACGCTCCGTTTGAGCTCGTTTTAACTCTGATTAATCTCGTTCTTCTTCTGTTGCAACCCTAATCTTTCCTTCTTCATATTAAGATCACTTGTTTACCCTTCCATACTCGTTTCTTCATCCTTAATCTTTAAATCTTTCGTTTCGTCTCATTTTTCCCTATCGTTACTTCTTCAAGAGAGTTTATATAATTATATATACGTATTTAACGTATTATGGATCTAAGAAACCCTCGTTTATATGTGTAGGCTTACAAATGGATCGATACCCTTAAGATTTGATACTTTGACAACTCACGTGGTTACCACCGAACAAGGTGGGGGTAATTTCTAAATCTTGATGTGTTTACTGTTTTCCCTATTGATGTATGAATTGCGGAATACTAAATGTTGTGATTATATGCTGTGAATAATGTGTCATACTTTATACTGTGAAAGGACTAAGGTCCACATATATCTCTCGGAGAGACTTATGGTCCGTAAAAAACGGTCTCTCTCCCCTTCTACTATCATAGGTTTTGTGGTCCTGGAAATGCACCAGCGGTATTAAGACCGTTATATAGGGTAAGACGGGAAATTCCCACACTTATCTTCTGTCTCCTGTCTTTCTGTTATGTGTTATGCATTTTACGTGCTGTGTCTGATTGCCGAACTAATATATGTTTGATTTGTGTAACTGCTTAATAAACTTATGTATATTCGAATTGTTTAACTGTGTTAACTTGTTAAGATACGGAGTTTATCCCCACGGGTGTATTCAACGCACTTACCCATGTGTATTCACATTATAGAAAGTGACGAGAATCAAGATGTATAGAGAGAGTGGTGTCCTATCAAATTTCCTCATTTTGCTTTCTTAAACTTAATGTTGAAACAATGTTTTATTTAATTTCACGTTTTGTAAAAAAGTATATCGTCCTTTTATGATGATGGATCCTGTAAAAGTTTATTTCTGCTACTTGAAGTTTTAAACTGTAAGATTTGGTTGTATCCGAAGTTTCATATGTAATGTTTCTGATCGTCTCTTATCTCCTTCTTCTTTAAAGTAAACGTCTTATCTCTTTCTTCTTGCACGCTCGCAAGGATAACTCTGATATTTTTAAGTAAGAAAACGGGGCGTGACACTGTAAGCCCATTTCCAAAGAGGAGCCTAGAAGCCACGCATATTATAGATTCCACCAGATTCTATAAATATAACAGTTGCAAAAAAGAATGACATTAACAATATTTGGAGTTACGACCCTTCAATAAATGAAGTAGAGTAGGTCTTGTGTGAGACCGTTTCACGGACCTCATTCCGTGAGACGGGTCAAAAGTATAACATGATATATACAAAAGTATTACATGATACACATAAAAGTATTACATGATACTTGTATTATGTGATATTTTCAAAAAGTATTACATGATATATATAAAAGTACTACTTAATACACACAAAAGTATTACATATTACACAATTCACGCACGAGGAAGAAGAGCACATGGGGCACCTAGGATCCGCGCGTTTTTTGTTGAGACCCGACCCGACCCAATTCGGGTCATTATCCCATAATACAAAAGTATTACCTGATATACATAAAAGTATTACTTAATACACATAAAAGTACTACACATTTTCTTATAGTCTGACCAAATCCAAAATGCATCATATAATATCAAAGTATCACCTAATATATAGAAAAGTATTACATAACACACAAAAGTATTACATAATTTTATGTTCGACCCGATCCGACCCGTCTCACGGAATGGGATTCGTGAGACGGTCTCACTCAAGACTTTGTCAATGAAGTATGATTCATTGTAGTTAGTTGTGGTTTTATGAAATGTACAACACAAAATGACTTAAAATGAATAAAAATTAATTGAATTCAACAAAAGAATAGTGGTGGTATTCAATGAAAAGAATCATCTATGTATGAACGTATTAATTGCTGGAAGATCTGAGCTTGGATATTGATGGATCTTAACGAGCTAGCGGAATTAGATGTCACAAGAGCTTCTATTCTACTTTCATTTAAATATTGACATCTTTGGAAAATTAATAATAAAATTATGATCAAGTAGATTTATCGTAGATTTGCTGTTATTTCACTAAAATTAAAACTATTGATCTACAAATTGGGGAAGTAAATGCATCTTTATTATAGGCAGACTCATTAATCTATTGAATATAATATATATTATTCGTCTCATTATTTTATTTGATCAATTGTTAAAAGAAAAAAAAACACGTCATTTACTTGTATTGCCATTTTAACCAAATATTTGGGTATTGAAAAAAAAAATACATGAGTAATTACAGTACTTCGTATCACTCAAATCATTGGAAATTAAGTTTTTTTTTTCACTATGCTGACGTATCCAGGTTAAAAAATACAATTTTTTTTTCTTGAACTTGATTTCATCTATCCATAAATTATTTTAAAGATTTTAATCTTCACATATTTGATTTCTTTAAATGCATGCATGACGTGAGAAGAAGAAGAGAGAATTTTGGGAAATTTTCATTTTTGGTCCTGATCTAGTACTCCAGTACTCGTGTCCTATTTTAATCCTATCTATTTCAAAACTTCAATTTGAGTCTTGTAATTGAAAATTGAAATTATCCAATTTTAGTCCTTTTTCATCGGAATTTGTATTTTCCAGTGGGTTTTCCACATGTGAGATATGCACACCCTCAATTTTCCAGTTTCCGATCAATTAGGGGAAATATCATTTTTGGCCCTGTAGGAATTGTCGCGGGCCGAATTTGGCACCTAGTATCAAAAGTGGCCCAAAAATAATCAAATTTAGCCCTGTTCGTTAGTTAGGTTAATGAAAACCGTAAAAAATTCTTGTTGTACAGGAATTCAGTCATCAAAAATTTGTGCCCTCCTTCAGTTTGGAATGCAATAAATAGAGAGAATTGACGGCCACGTGTGTCGCACGTGGTAGCTCCGTTAGATTTTAGACGGAATTGTGAGGGTGGACCAAAAAGGCCTGAAACTGGACCAAATTCGGCCAGCGGCAATTCCTACGGGGCCAAAAATGATATTTCCCCCGATCAATTATAATGACGTCTAATGTTGTGTTTATGTACGTGGCAATTCATTTTAATTTTTTTTAACCCAAAAACCCACATAATATCAAATCATTTGCCACATCATTACTCAAAAAGAAAAGATTAAAAAAAACAATAATTTCCTTCCTAAACACCAAAATCGATCCTCTAAATGGAAGCCTCAAGAAATTTAAAATAGAAGATTTACACACAAAAAAACCCTAAAAATCCTTAAATTCATTCCCCAACTGATCAATCCCCAAACCTAACTTACTTGACGTACTTGGGAGTTTAACAGTAGCTTTCATGTATAATAAAAACAAAGGTTTAGCATAGCAAACAAACTCCATATAGATTTCGGACAAGGAAGCACTCAGACGATGAAATTATAAATTAGGGTTAATTTCAATTTTGTATTGTGTATGTAATATATTTTCTATTTTTTTATTAATCAAGTATCTGTTTTTTAATTTTGGTCTTCTATGTTATAATTTTTTCCAATTCAATCTTTTTTTTGTCAGAATTTTCAAAGTTGTTGATGTGGCAGTTGAAATTTAGCTGCCACGTCAGATTTTTCGGCGGACACCTGAGCAATTTTTGAAAATTCCAATCAAAATGAACTAAAAAAATTAAAATATAAAAGATCGAAATTGAAATTATCTCTTATTATCATGTTCACGAGTTTCTCCAATGAAATCATATACGGAGATTGGTTCCACGGAAGAAGATGAGAAAGTAGAAGAAACTGAAAAGCAGGAGAAGATGGATGTGATTTGGGAGGATTTCAATGAATAATTAATTACAAAGCATAAAGATTGGTTCACCCAGCTGTGGTTTGGATTTGGCGGGAATGAATTTAAAGATTTTTAGGGTTGTTGTTTGTGGATATTGGATCGAGGAATGGATTTTGTTGTTTAGGCAGAAATTGTTGTTTTATTTTTTTATCGGAAAAATTGGTAAAAATACCCCGTATATATACCCTAATTATGATCTTACATTTTAATTTTTTGACTTTTTAAAAATACCCTGTATGTTGGCGCTTCTTGTTAAAAATACCCCGTCACCTGTTGTATGAGGTAACTCGCTGACGTGACCGGTTATTTCACACGTGGGTTTTATTTTTCATTTGTTTTTTTTCCAAATCACACAATAAGTGCCAAGTCATAGTGATTCCTCCAACACTTAGACATAAACGTGAATGATCAGCCTCCAAATCCCCAAAATAAAAAAAAAAAACCTATTTCGAAAAATTGAAAACCAAACCAAATTCTATCTCAAATATACCTGAAATCCCCCTCTTGAATATTGTATGTAGTTAGAGTATTTTAGCATTTTGTTTTAGTTCGCAGATATGATTTTAATGTTTGTTGTTTAAGGCTTGGGTATAGTGTTTGTTCACTATGTTATGTTTGTTGTTTTCGATATGTGGATACATTCGATTTATTTATAGTTTGGTTGCTGGTAGTTAGAAATTTGTTGAATATTTAATGTTTCTTTGTCGGGTTGGTGCATGTTTGACTGTTTTTTGTGTTATATTTGCGAAAAAGAAATCTTTTGGGTAGAAGACAACACAAAATGACATGTGGGGACCTATATGTTGCTTTCCCATTATTTGGTGTAATACTTTTTAGATATCGAATAAAAGACATAAAAATTGATTGATTTTCTTGTTAAATTTTTTTATTACAGGGTTAAACAGTAAGGAATATACCTTATGTCTCTATTTTGGGGGGCATTTCAATAGCAAACATGATTCATATGTAGGGGTGATTTGTTTAAGTTTGATTATGTTGATGAGAATACACTTCAATAGCAAACATGATTCATATGTAGGGGTGATTTGTTTAAGTTTGATTATGTTGATGAGAATACACTTACTTTAAAGGGCCTTAAAGATCTTTCTTGTTATATAGGTAGTAGTACTTCCATCAGTTTGTATGTTAAAAAAATTGGTTCTGAAGAGTTCTTCCAAATTCATAGTGACTGTGAGTTGAAAGAGTATTGTGTTGAATATTTGTTTACTGGGGTGAGAGAGTTAGGCTTATATCTTCTAGATGATGAAGTGGAAAGGGCAATGGAGAGAGAACTACATAGAAAGGGTAAAAAACAGTTAGTTTTAGAGGATGAAGGTAGTGAAGGTAGTGATGGTAGTGATTATTGTTGTCTATCTGAGGAGGAGGAGGGTGATGATGACCTACTGCATAAAAAGTACACTGATGTGGATGTTGAGGGGTTAGGGTCTGGAGAGGGGATTGAATTAAGCTCTGGAGATTAGGACATACTAGTTAGTGAAGAAGATTTTTATAGTGCTAAGTCTTCTGATGATGAATAGAGGTCCAGTGTGTTTAGAGGAAACCAAAAATATAACCCAATCTTTCTTCTTGGGATGATATTCAGCACCAAAAAAGAATTTAGAGAGGCTGTTGAGTCACATGCCATAAGGAAAGGTAGAAGTGTCAGTTTTCATTGAAGTGATAGACATATGATTTATGCAGTTTGTGTTGATAAAGATTGTCCATGGAGGATCCATGCTCTCAAAATGCAGCATGATACTTCTTGGGAAATCACAACTCTATATGGAGATCACTCTTGTGCCCCTACTTATAATGTGAAAAACATGAAAACAACATGGTTAGCTGATAGATATGGATATCAATTTAAGACTGATAAAAAAAGAAGCGTGCATGCTTTTAGGGAAGATATTGTGTCTAAGGTAAGATGTCATGTCACTTTTTGGCAAGCTTATAAGTGTAAATAATTAGCACTTAAGAAACATGAAGGAAATGCGGAAATGCAGATGAACAATACTCATTCCTTTGGAGTTATGCTGATGAGATTAGGAGGACAAACCCTGGGTCAACAATAATCATAGGGGTTGAGCAGGTTGGAGAGCAACCTGTGTTTGCAGGTTATACATTTGTTTGAGGGCTTTAAAGTTGGGGTTTATTAAAGATTGTAGGTCAGTGATTGGGTTAGATGATACCTTTTTGAAAGGACCTCATGGTGGGATATTGTTAGTTGCAGTAGGAGTAGATCCAAGTAACAATAGTTTTCCCATTGCATATGCTGTAGTTGGTAAAGAATCTGGGGAAACTTGGGAGTGGTTTTTGAAGTTGTTGATTGTTGACCTAAATATCTAGGAAGCTTTTAAGTGGACTATTATTAGTGATAAGCAAAAAGGTTTGATAAAAGTTGTTCATGATCTACTTCCAAATGTTGCCCATAGATTTTGTGTCAGACACCTGCATGAGAATTTCAAGAAGGCTGGGTTTAGAGGTCACCAATTTAAGATAGCAATGTGGAGAGCAGCCAAAGCAACAACAGTCCAAGAGTTTAGGAGGAGGATGAGTGAAATTAGGAGTTTGGATGAGAAGCTCATGCATGGTTTGATGATAAGCATCCACAACAATGGAGTAGGTCACACTTTGACATCTACCCTAGATGTGATATTCTGTTGAATAACATGTGTGAGTCCTTCAATGCTAAGATATTGAGAGCTAGAGAGCTTCCAATACTGTCAATGTTGGAGCAAATCATGAATGATCTTATGAAAAGGAACCAAGAATGTAGAGATAGGGCAAAAAAAAAATGGACAGGAACTTTCTACCCTAAGATAAACAAGATCATAAGCCATAATAATTCAAAGGTTGCATATTGTATTCCCATCAAATCTGATGATACACATTACCAGATATCTTGTTTTGATGGGAGTCAATTTTCAGTTGACTTGGAAAAGATGAGTTGTGGGTGTAGAAAATGGGACCTTACTGAGATCCCATGCAAGCATGCCCTTTGTGTCATTCATTGTCAAAAACTTGCAGTGGATCAATTTGTTCATGACTGCTATAAGGTGGAGGCTTATAAGAGGGCTTATGAGTTGGCTATAATGCCTATAAATGGCAGAAATGAGTGGACTCCCTCAAGTTGTATCCCTCATTTGCCCCCAAAAAGGATACACACAATTGGTAGGCCACCAAAAGCTAGAAGAAGAGAGCCAGATGAAGTTGTGCAGAAGACTAAGAGGAAGGGAATATGGAGGCCAATAAATAGAGATCAATTCAATAAGAAGAGAAAACAAGAGACCGTGAGATGCAGTAAATGTGCCATTTAAGGACACAACAAAAGGGGATGTGAGGTAAAATACAATGTAATTAAATGTAATTATCAAATTTTATGTACTTATTTTAAATTGATATTAACTTTGTTTATGCAGAAACAAGGTACTGAAGATATTCATGATGAGCAAGATTTCCAACAAATCCTCAATGATTGTGGTCTTGGTGATCTTCTCAATGAAAGCAACATTGAAGACATATTCAGTGAAAGTAATGTGGGGGAAAATTTGGCAGAGGATGCTCCAATAATAAATGAATCAGACAATAATGTTGAGGTAATGAGTGGTTTATGGGCTTAATTGCATTTTAATTTATCTTTTGATTTTTTTACTGTATAATATTAACAAATTGGTTAACTTGATTTTAATAGATGGAGCATCTGGTAAACAATATTGATGAGATATGTTTAAGTCAATTAACTCAAGTGGGGGATGATGAAGGGGCTCAAAACATAAACTTGGTAAGATTACCATTGCTTGGTATCAACTTTCAGTGTGTGTACTAATTTAGATTCAAATTGACTAATTTTCTTTATATACTTCTTGTTAGAATGAGAAGACTACAAATGACAGAGTTCTTAAGCTACAACCAAGAAGAAAGGGAAAGGTAAAATTCAAATCTAGTAGTTGAAACGTTTTCCTTCTCTATTATATCATGCTTGGCAAAAATTTGATTATGTGTTTTTTTGGAATAGTGTGATATTGGGCCAGTATTTACTACTCCTATGGTGAATATAAGGGCACCAGCTCCCTTTATTGGTGATCAATTCATCCCAAGATCACCTTCATTTCAAATGCCAAGTAGTAGTCCAATTCTTCAAAAATAAGGGAAGAAGTATGTGATGCTCTCAAACTTGGGAGCTGTCATGGATCAAAGTGTAGTGGCTTAACAATCTTAGATTGATTATCTTTTGTTGGATATTTTGATGTCATTTGTTGTTGGTTTACTATGGTGTTGTTGGTTTAATGTGCCAACTGGATTTGAATAGCACTCAGTTTATGATTTTGATAGTTTGATTTTGTTGGCTTAGTGGCTTAACAAATCTTATTTTGTTGGATATAAACAATTGTAGAGTGGTTATTTTGTCACTAGTTTGTTGTTGTCTTCATTGGATTATGATTGCAATCAAATCTTATATTACCATTTTAAATTCTTGGTAATTAACAGAAATCAATTCATACAGATTATGTTTGTGTACTTGTCAATTTATACAACACTTAACAATAGAGAACTAACTTGAAACTTGTAATTAAATGATAAAGTATCTTGAATCCAAAATAAGTTAAACAACATTCATTAAACTTAAATAAAGTGTACAACACCAAGTCAAATTACTACAAGTTAAATAGAACATAAATTACCAGAAACATTCCTAATTAACTTAATTCCAATTACTCTCTAAACATTACCCTAATGGAACCAAGTTACAAATAAAAACACCCATGAGAAGAACAAAATCATCTTCAATCTTTTCATTCGTCCTTCAATATTTCACAAAGCATCAACCCTCTCTTCCAACACACGATTATTCTCACGCAATTGCAGTAACAATCCCCTAGCTCTTTCATTCATTGGAGGGTCAATCCATGTAAAGTAATTGCATCCATCACTCTACAAAATCATGCACAGAAACAACAAACAATTAAGGAAAAAAATGGCATGAAACAGGAAAAGAAATTCGACAAAAAACAGTAATAAAAATAGAAATTTGACACAAAGCCACATCCCAATTCGACAAGAAAAACGGAAACCATACATCCCAATTTCGGCATCCACGAAACCTTCTTCCCGGATTGTGTGAAGTCCACGAGCATCTTAAAGAAGATCTCAAGCCACAATAGCAGAATTCTCTCTCATTTGAAGAACTTGACATTCTTTTTGTGGAAGGGTAAGGAAAAGTGAGGCGTTATGTTTAAAGAGGATTTAAGAGGGAATGGTTGACTGTTTTAAGAGGATTTGGGAGGGAAATGATGGATTTTCCCTTCCTTTCTCAATTGACATGGAAAAGAGAACAAAAAAAATCGAAAAA
The DNA here is from genome assembly GCA_946896805.1 of Scutellaria galericulata. Classification (NCBI taxonomy): domain Eukaryota; kingdom Viridiplantae; phylum Streptophyta; class Magnoliopsida; order Lamiales; family Lamiaceae; genus Scutellaria; species Scutellaria galericulata. Next base: position 1,525,119 of record OX335797.1, on the reverse strand, counting down.
ACAATTACACATGTGTATTTACCTGTCACGTCAGCATGTGACCGGTTTTTTACCTCCTACAACAGTTGACGGGGTATTTTTAACAAGAAGCATCAACATACAGGGTATTTTTAAAAAGTCATATATATATATATATATATTTTTTTTTTTTTTTATTTTTTTTTTATTATTATTTTTTTTTCAGTGTAGACATGCAAGCACAAAATGTGTGTTCCAATGCATAAAGATTATGAAGGAGCACACCTCTTACAACTAAATGAATTAATATTGAATTTTATTCTTGAATTAACCGAAACTTTTGTTTTATTCCAAACCTTGAAGAATAGTGATTTTAAGAAACATAATTTATCAACTTCTTTTTCATTCTTAGAAAATTGATATGACAATTATGGAATGAAATACACCTTATTGATATTTATTTGGATCCGAGTTTGATCAGATTTTTTTATGAATATTTTTTCGAAGAAGTAGGGAGTAGACTCCCTCAAATCCTAAAAAAAAAAAATTACTCAATCCATTTATTGTAATTTTTTTATTTGTGTAGATTATTGCAATTACAGTATTTCGACAACAAAAAGTGATTATAAGGGAATGTTTTAGAGTTTGTTGGTCCAATTTAATTAGTTGTTTTGTCAATTATTAGAATTGATCTTCACAAACTATGTATGCTATGAATTTGTAAAATAAAATAACATTGAATTTTGCATATTGTCTATAAATTATGTATTTATAGATCCAACAAATCATAATTCTAAAAACAAAAACGTATATCATTTTAAGATTTTTCTAACAAATAAATTATACACTTGCATCATACGGGCGCATGACTAGTTATCATTCAAAATAAAGATAAAACAATTGATTTATAAAAATATTAACATGTTCACAATGAATGCATCTTAATGTGTCCATTGTTGATCATTATCATGTCTTTTTAAATCTTGTGATGTGAAATTAATAATTATGTGAAATTGAGAACACATTAGCAATGGACACATTAAATGTCCACAATGTAAAAACATGAATAATTAATTAATAACTTGATATTAGCCTAATTCTAAATAAATTTTGTTGGTCCCAAGTGGTTAGAGGTTCAGAGGGAGTGAATGAACTTTTATCGATTTTCAAAACTTTTCTGTATAACAGGTTCCTAATTCAAGGATGAATGCAGTAACCTATCTCGATTCATCAACCTGGCCAAAGGCTTACTCAAGTTTCTGACTCGGTATCACAGTATGCAGCGGAATAAACTTGATAGAGTTTCTATTTTGTAAAACCTGTTTTCTTTTCAAATATGAGTTTTAGCAGAATCCTTGAACAGAATGCTTATGATATGCTCAGCAAGATAGATATGCAATATATGCAGTGCAACAATTAAATCAAAGCAATAAAACACTTATGGCTTATAGTGGTTCGAAGGTGGTATAATCCTTCTACGTCCACTCTACTCCTTCACAAAGAGGAACTTTGTTAAGTCAGATTGATTTATAAGACTCTACTTTACAGTCCTCTTCTCAACGCAAGTTATACCTACAAGAATCCCAGATTCTTAGGTCACAAACCCACACAGGGTACACAATCCCATACAGGGCAAATAACCTATACAAAAACTATAAACTTAGCAAGGATATAATTCTATCAACTAAGTACACCGATTAAAACAACCTAGCACACACAACACAAATGGTTAAAAGATACAACGTTTCTTCAACTGTGGTGAAGTCAGTCTTGAACTTGAAGGCTTGAACTCTTGAATTGTAAACTGCTTCTTGAAGGTTGAGTGACTGGGCTTGATAAGCTTGAGAAGAATAAGACTTGAGAAGTATACGTAATTCAAAGCTTTAGTTGGTCAGTTATCCAATAGTCTTCATGGTTACTCTAATCCTCTATTTATATCGGTAGAAAAATGCCCGTTGAAGAGAGGCATTATCCTTTTTCCATTTCAAAGTGATCTTGCAAATCTTTGCAATTAATGCGTCTGGGACAGACTAGATTGAAGGTCATGTCCTTCTCTGATTTGCATTAATGGCGCCACTCCTCGGTTACAGAGCTTCTTGTAGAGCCGCGGATGCGGATGGCATCATCTTATTGGCTTGGCACCAACTTCTGTCTAACGGGTCCTCAGCAGGAGCCATCCTCGTACATCATTCAATATACATTCCTCGTACTATATTAAATGTGTAGGTTAGACTTATAGCTTTCTGATCAGCTTTCAGTATTTGCTTACTGTAGATGCCAGTTATCTGATTCTGAGTCAGCTTTTTGAGTTTGAGTCAGCTTTCAGTATCCCGATAAGCTCTCTGTTTCATCTGCTTATTGATCCCTCTTCTTCTTCCTAAATTCAGAAAGCTGTTCCGAACAGTTTTCTTTTTCTTTCCAGAGTGCATCATTACAAATCAGAATTTAGACAAATGAACTTATACATTATAGTTCCACTTAAAAAGACGTGGGAAATGGGTACTCTAACTTTCTCTCTAAAGTTACATTGTCTCATCAAAACCTTAACAGAAATATCCCAACAAATTTGGTATCTTTTTTTAGTTTAGAAAAAAAAAAATCAATTTGTAGGATTTCGAGCGATTATTATTATGCTAGAAACAATTGTTAATGGTGAAGGACCCTACTTGTATTCTTTATAGTATAGAAGTTAGCATCACATTTCAAAATACATAAACTCAGTCTTTTAGCACGACACATCATTTTAGCCATGAATGCAAACACATACTTATTTTATTATCTTATTTAGCTATTTCTACCATTATTACTTTTGACGTTTTGGACCCAACAAAAGATAGTTTTTGGAGTTTATTATTTTTTTCGCCCATTAAGTTAGGGGTCTGGCGATGTAGGATTTTTTCTTTTCGGGCTGATAATTTAAAACTTTATATTTTCTATTTTGGTTAATTTTGTCCAATTTCAACCCGAATTATTTATTTGGGCTGAAATTGCACATTTTTTTGCACGTGACACCTCTAATTCGGGTTCGGCGGGCTCAATTTGCTGAGGTGGCGCGTGATTTAGCGAGGTGAAATTTTTCATTTAATTAGATTTTGCCATGTGTATTAATAAGTGGGGCCCACCTCCATCCAGATCCCACCTCTCTCATCTGTTTCTTCTCTCTCCTCTTCCTCATCCAGCCATCACCACTCTCTCTCCTCCCTGCAGACTCCGCCGCCCTTTCGCTCCTCCACAAACACCTCGGCCTCCGTCGCATACCGCCAAGGAATCCCTGCGATCCCGACAGAATATTCTGCGAGCCGCGAATCGTCAACACCTCCTACGTCCTTAGAGTCACGCGCCTCGTCTTCGAATCCCAGAACATTAATGGCAAACTCTCCGCCGCCTTTGCCAGTTGTCGGAGCTGAAAGAGCTCTCCTTGCAAAACAACCACCTCGCCGGCGAAATCCCATCCCAAATCTTCGAGCTAAAGAAGCTCGAAGTCCTCAACCTCCACAACAATCGCCTCTCCGGCGAAGTCACGCAGGGACTATTCTGGCTCACCCGCATCCGCCTCCTCGACTTATCTGGCAACAACTTCACCGGGGACCTCAACTTCCTTAAGCACTTCCCCAATCTCGAACAACTCAACCTCGCCGATAACATGTGCCGGAAAAGTCCCTATCTCTCTAAAATCCTTCCGGAATCTCCGATCCATCAACATCTCCGGCAACAATTTGCTCGATTCCAACCTTATTCCCAAACGCTACATCTTCGCCGAAACATTAGGGTTCAGTGTTTTGACTTGGGAATGAATTTTCCCCCCTTTTGGCAGTCACAGTGACGGGCCCCACTTATTAATACACATGGCAGAATCTAATTAAATGAAAATTTCCACCTCGCTAAATCACGTGTCTCCTCAGCAAATTGAGCCCGCCGAATCCGAATTAGGGTTGTTACGTGCAAAAAAAATGCAATTTCAGCTCAAATAAGCAATTCGGGATGAAAAATTTGGGCTGAAATTGGCCAAAATTGAAAACTTAAAGTTCTAAATTGCCAACCCGAAACGAAAAGGTCCCACATCGCCAGACCCCTAACTTAATGGGTGAAAAAAGTAATAAACTCTAGTTTTTGTGTAGATAACTTCCACTTTAAATGCTTGATTTTTATATTTTTATAGAATTTCCTTGTCTAGTGGCATTTATGCATATCATATTTTAATAATAATTTCATGAGATTATGTAATTATTCTTATTTTAATTTCACATTTTCATTTATTACCACACATCATATATATATATATATATATATATATATAAAATGATAAATCATATTATATACATAATGATTCCTATAGAGCTGGCGAAACAGGCGGCCCGGCCCGGCAGACCACGTAATAAAATTGGGTTGGACCGGGCTCATCCTTTGTTCGGGCCTATAAACTTGTAGACTAGCCCAACCCGACCTGGTCCAACGGGCCAAACTGGCCCATTCCCCTTTTTTAGAGCAAATAAACAAATATATATTGCATATTCACACCCAACATATCATAATAATTAATTTATAAGTTCAAAGTCATGTAAAATTCAAAAAATGTAAATTGAATAATTTAGGCTATGGAGATTGGTCTTATTATTGTGTATAATTACTTAATTATATTTATTAGAGGAGTAAAATTAAATGAACCGGCTCATTATTGATTGTGCATTTGTTCCATCATCATTCATCCATTGACTTCAGACCATGGGGCCAATTCGGCAATACTAATATTTCAAAGAATAGCCTAAATATAATTTTAAAAAATAAAAATCATGGCCCATTGGGTCAGCCCGAGCCCAACGGGTTAATTTGGCCCAAGTTCATCTAGCCCGTCAGGCCAATCTTTCTAGAGCCCAATCCAGTTTTATTTTCGAATCGATCCGACCAATGGACGGACGAGACCATTTTGCCGGCTCTAGTTCCTATTATACCTAGCCTCGCCCATCCAATGATGTATACTGAAAGAATTATTTTCTTGAAAAAAACACACATTTACAATGATTAACACAACGAAAGGAAGAGTATTTCCAAATGGCCAAATTAGGCCAAATTTGAATTAGTGATTTGTGAGATGTAAAATAATATTGTCCGTTGATGTTAATTTTCGAATATATTCATAAATTAATAACAGTAATTTGTGTCGATTTTGAATCGTTAGTCAGTGATTCTTGTCCCGAATTAGAGTTTTGGCTATAATGGGTAACTAATAGCAGCCATGATATCAGATTTCCAAAACCTCTAATTTAATTTCATATTTTATTATTAAATACGAAATGCATTCATTTATATGTTTTTCTATAGTTTATTAATCTCAACATACATTCCAATCCCTCAATCAGAACCTATTCTCCCAAAATAATCTCACCAAAATCATGGAAAATAAAACTATCTGAGAACACTGAAACTTCGACAAAATTCTCATAAACTTGACGAAAAATATCAAATGTGGAATTTTCTTGAAAAAACGGGCGAACAAAAGGCCGGTGAAAGCACGTAATTGCATAAATCCAGAATGGCGACAAAAGAACCTAAGCCCCTCGATTTCTGGCCACACGATAAGCACGTTGAAACCTCTGCATCTATGGCTACAAGCACTCAGTTATCTTCTGCATTGCAAGCCCTTCAGTGAGATCTCAACTCCTGGAGGTAATGGCCCACTTGCTGCGCCCCAAGAAACAATGCATCCGCAACGAGAACGAGCCCAAGCTGAAAAAGGAAACTTCTTTGATTGCAAAACTGAGGTTTAAATAATTTATAATCGAATTTGGGTTAAGGCAATAAATAATTACCAAACGCGCAGAGAAAACTAGTCGGTAGCCCCAGCCTTCCTTGGCAGCTGCAGCTCTCTGTTGATCGGTCCAACTAATGGAATAAATAAAATGGCACAAGTCAACAGCTAGAAAGGGTGTGCAATTTATTGACAAGGAGGAAAATACATGAAATTTTTCGATTATATTAGGACAAGAGCAAAGGATCGGTTACAAGAGAGAATGACGATCGAAAACTGCATACATAAACTATAAAGAAAGTGGCAAAAAGTCACAATCAAAGTCAAGAAAATCCTATAAATAAGAGGCAAAATAATTCACTCTGAGACGGTTCCATAACTATGGTGTCTTCCAATTTTTGTCTCATAATTATCACAATTTTCAATTTAGTCACGTAATTTAGGAATCTGTCAGGTTTCAATTGAACTTTGCCGGAAATTGTCACATGTCAAATACCTATTGAGATTTTGATTTTTGCATTCCGCCTATAAGAATTTGATACGTAACATTTTCAGGTGAAATTCGCCAAAATTGGATTGAAATCGGATAAATTCTTAAATTATGGGACTAAATAAAAAATTGTGATAATTATGGGACCAAAATCGGAAGATATCACAATTATTGGGACCAAAAATAATTTAACCCGTTCCTAAGGTCCATTAGTTCATTGCCCGATTTTATAGATTCCTGTGAAGCCCCTCGAAACAAATATTTTAAGACGCCGTGTACCTTTTCAAGAGGTATATCAGATACTAGGATTATTTATAAGACCATTTTAACAGTACAATGTATTTAAGGAAAAAAGAAGTATGCTGTGTTACCCCAGAAATTCCGATAGCCCGCCAATTCCTGCGAGCTTAAATGACTGGGGGCCTTCCCTTCCAAGATCCTACACAGTTGACAAATTGTACGATTCAAGGAACAAGAACAAAAGTAGAATCTAACAACAAGGCTTATGAAATCACTAGAGAAACAAAAAGAAAAAAGAGAAAAGGAAAAACGGGACCTCTTCTTCAGCAGCCTCCAAACCACCTTGAACCCAAAAAAGGTTTGTATAACCAGCATTATACAATTGTTCACAAGCTGCAAGGGATCTGCCTGATTATGAAATGACTCAGCACAAAATATTGGAATGAAACAAATTATATAGGAATATTTGTGTTCTACCAATTATAGTAATGAGTTTTATTTGTCTACTCAAATGACTTAAATGTACATTGAGTAATCTATTTAAACATTGAATCACAAATACAATATATCAAAACAGATACTCATGCATTGAGATTAATATTTCCATATCTCGGAAGCTCAACCATAAATCCTATTGAAACATTGATTGTGGGATTCTTGTCTTGTTGTTTGACTGCATATCCTAGTCGAATTTTAAACATTTAAGTACTTAAAAATTGCGGCCATTGTGTTTGGCATATGAACAATAAACCTATGCAAGACATATTGATGGCATAACATCAATTAAATGATGAAAAACGTTCACTTATGAAACATTGTAGCCAGTTCGATAATATAGTTGATGTGTAAAATCCCAGAAACTGAAAGAAAATCTCACCTGAAGCCTTTCTGGCATGCCACAATAAGATCTGTGTCTTTTGGGAATTTCTCCTCAACTTTTGATATGAATTGTCTGTTCGCAAAAGAATGTAAACGAGACTCTTGAAATGTAACACAAGTCGAGCGTATAATGATGCTAGTATAAAGAATAGGATCAAACTGTATCGTACCTGTAATAGGATAATGTAGGGATGCCACTCCACCATCCTCCTAAAAATCGACTTTAACACAATTATTACTTCAAGAAAACTCAAAGTAAAATACATCTTAAAATTTTAATAACATAGCAGACAAACGAGATTGATTACAAAATAGGTGCTGATATGTAGTAGAATATTAACGCATATTCTGATACTACATTATGATTTACGATTATTCCATCCATCTAAATAAGGAGTCAATCTATAAGGAAATAATTTCCTCCAAACTCGAACTTTCGAAGCTGACTTCTTAATTTTAGGCATTAGAAGCAAGATTGTGAGTTAAACAATGGTTATAATTTTATATGAATAACCAACAAAACAAGTCCTAAGCACAGTTATGAGATAGAACTTAAAGTACCCATCATGAATCCCGTGATCTTCCTTGTGAGAGTGCCAGCATCCAAATTTTCATCAACGTCAAATATTGGAATCCAAGTAGAACCTTTGACCCATGCCTTCAGAAAAAGATTTGAAAACACAAACTCCAATTATAAATCAAGAAAATAGTAAACATTACAGAACTCAAAGTTTTAAATTCCTAAGACAACGAGAACTTACAAGACAGAAACCAATCGTAAAGCAAAGTTTGTGTTTGCCACTAGTATAGAAAAGAAAGATAATGATGCCAAATTAGAGTTGGATAAAATCATAATGGAACTTTATTCACCTTTTTACGCTCAGTAGAGGGACGAACATCAAGTAAGGTTTTATTTGAGAGTTGAATAGCATATCCAGCTTCTTTTGGAGTTAGAACATTGACTTTTCCATCCCTGACCTAAGTTAGAATACATAAATTTCAATACAGTAATCAATGCACACAAGCACTTATTAACAAAGAACCCATTAAAAAAACAGTCTAGTTAATACGATCAAATAACAAACTTACAGTACAAACATCATTGTAAAGCCACCAACTTCTTCCTAAACTTATCATTTGATAACACGCACAGAATCATATCGATTATGGACTCCACAATACTTCTGTGTGCTATTTCATAATCTGAGATAACTACCCTATCATGGCCTAGATACTAAAAAGGTTCTGTTGGCATAAGTAAATACGTTTTTCTCTAATCTTTCGGAACACGAAATCAAAAGAGTGTGCTTACAATATTCGCTTGATATTGGTCTCTATTTCACATTATGCGATTAATGCATGAAAATAGGAAACGTATATCAATACTAGTATTTAAGGCATATATTATGGATGAAATTCAGCAAGACCAATAAGTAAGTATCTTCCCTTGAAGTTTCTGAAAAAACAACTTTTGTGGAATTGAAATTTAATGTTAGACCCTAAAGTCTACATGATCTCTGTTCAACGACACTCCAAGACTTCAATCAAGATCACGTTTTTCGTACCCCTTTAATCACGGTTGAAATCTTTAAAATCGCATATTCATTTGTCATCAAGCACATTCCAAGAGATATTACTAATCAAAGGTTTCTATTTTACAAAAGAGCCACTTAAAAGCCCCAACTTTACAACAAATCTGAGCAGATTATCGCACAAACAGCTCAAAGCATCAATAATCACTACAATGTGTATGTAGCTCTGTATCCACAAATTCACTAAAATTACGACTAGAATTTAAAATTACCAGAGCCTCCCATCTCTTTCTAGCAGCCGCCATATCTCTCATTTGCTTAACCTCGAACTCTTCTTCAACTACTTGCATTCTTGTGTCACTCCTACACTAAATCAAGACCAAATTCCAAACAACAAAAGAACACAAACCCATGTTATCAACACAATCAAAAGACGTTTCATGAAAAAAAATTTAAAAAACCCCTAAACAATAATAAACAACTGATGAATTATGCTTACATTGTGGCGAGTTTTGAGACTCTTTCTTGATGGGGCAGTAGCAAACGGCATGAGAGCAGAACTGAAAAGATGGTTCCATTTTCGTGGCTTCTGAGCGAGATTTAGAGCATTGATGGGTGAGAAATTAATGCCCAGAGCTTCCATTATTTGGAGAAGGAAAGGAAAGTGGCGAATTTGTGTCAAGTGTTTGATATTTGTTTTGGGGTGAGATATTGTTCGGTTGCTTATCTACTTCTAATTTCTTGATTCTTTCAAAGGTTGAAGAAAGGAGTTCATTGGTTATCCTAGATTTGTTAGCCATCATATTTTAGTGTTTAAATAAATTCATTTTGTTGTCATTAAATTATATAACTTTATGTGGAAATTCCCATTTTTAACCCATTCTCATAAAAATAATTTTTCTTATCTTCCTTTTTTAATTTTTTTTTCATTTAAATCATCATTTTTTAATCACAAAGTAGATTCAAACCATCTTATAATTTATTTCTGAATTTCATATATAATATATATATATAGAAAATAAGATCATATAGTCCAAAATGAAAACCTAGTATTCCCGCTAAAAATTGTTGTTCGATTCTTGATAAGTTGACATTTTGTGCATTTAATTACATTTTTTTTATGGTCAAATCTATATCTATATCTATCTATATATATAAAACAACAATTACCCCTACAAATAGAAATGACAAAAGTTTTCTCATCCATTTCCACTTCCTAATATTAGAAATATTATAAACTACTGTTTTTTTTGGATGTGTATATATGGTATATAATACTCTTTTATAATGGACAAAATCTTCAAATAAAAAATTTAACAAATTTATCATTTTATAAACTTAGTAAAATTTATATTGATTTTTTTTTATTTCTACAAGAAAACTAACTTAACACATCTAATGTGTTATAAATTTATTCTCATTTTCATTTGACATATGATATTTTATTAGTCAATTCATTATATTGTTTCATGAAACTGTAAAATTCAATCCTACGTAATTAGTATTAATCTCATTTCTTAATATTAGAAAAATTATTTTTTTATATTGTCTCATTTATCTTGATTTTTTTTTATAACAAAAAAAAAATTTACATATCTTATGTGTTATAGATTTAGTCCTGTGAACATTGATTTATTTTTTAACATATGATATTTTATTAGTCAATTCATTATTGACATAGATATTGTATTAATCAATTCATTATGTTTTTTCTTGAAATTGCAAAATTTGATCTTACATAATTAATATTAATCTCAAATTATGTAAGTTTTTATTTTTATGCATATTAATAACCTCTTAAAAATATATCATTAAAATATATTATATATATTAGAATATCTTGATATAAATTAATACTCCCTCCGTTCCAACTGAACTTGTCTACTTGTCATTTTGGTTTGTTCTAGCTGAACTTGTCAGCCCATAAATGGTAAAAAAAAAAAATTTACATTAATATCCCTATATTTCAACATTATTACAAAAATGTCATCCAAACTGCATAGGATTTGATTTGATGTGCATATTATTACAAAAATGTCATCCAAAAGTGCATATTCACTTGAGTCAACTGCATTTTCTTAATCTTCGTGCCCGATCAACGTAGGCAAGTTGAGCCGGGATGGAGAGAGTAATAGATTGTAATATCATCCAGTTGCATCGTCAATCAATACTATATATAAATATAATTTATAACCAAATTATCATTTTTTTATTCTAATCAATTGATAGACGACATTTCAATGTACCGAAATTTGATATATCATATAATAAGGGTTTTATTATATTATTGCATCATTAAAAAAAAATCTCGTGTGATAATCTAGATAAAATATTACATAGATTGGTTAAACAAATTAAATTACTCAATTTTTGATATATCATTGAAATGATCTAAATAAGTAAATGAGTAATTATTATGTTGCTAAGATACCAAAATTTGTGGATATACACACAAAATATATATATATATATATATGTATATATTGATAAAATATGTATCTAAATCTAAAAATCATGTTTACTTTATATTTGAATAATTTTTTATTATTGTTTGTATTTACTTTATATTTTAAAATCATATTTTTTTAATTTATTCAATGAAAGAAAAAACATCATTAGTGGTTTTCACAATCTAATGTTACCACCTTATAATTTATATATTTAGCACATTTTTTAAAATCAGAAATAATATCTATAATTTCATAATAATATGTAATTTTCCTAATCTAATCATCACATTTATCAAATTTATGGATTTAGTAAAACATTTTTTAATCTATATAATATTTTATCAAAATTTTAATATATTATTTTATTTTTTAAATCATATATTATTTTACTCAAGAAAACTACAAACAACGAGATATATTATAAAAATAGCATTATTATAGGTAGTTTTCTCAATCTAATATCCATATCTTATAATTATAAATTTAGGAAATATTTTATAACTGGGACACCTTTTTAAAAATTGCGTAATTATAGGGATATTTTAAAATTTAATCTTATTATTTATAGTATTTAAAAATTTATGAAATCGTTTTTGTTTTATGTAGCATTTGTCATTTTATATTATTATTATTATTATTATTATTATTATTATTATTATTATTATTATTAGTATTATATAAATCTAAAAAATTAATAATGTTGAAATCAAAAAAAAATTATGCACACATTTTTATATTATTATATCCTAAGTATTAACATAAATATTACATAAAACCAATTTCTATAACTTTGGTTTAAAAACACTTTGTAAAAGAGAAATTATGATTTAAATAACTTTGTTTTAAAAAAAATTTGTAAAAGAGAAATTATGATTTAAGTTATTTGAGTTTTTTTAATGGTATGTTAAATTTAGAATTTTACTTTTGAAAAGACATTATCACAATTTTACACTAATTATGAAAATGATTGAATAATTTTTGAAAAGACATTATCACAATTTTACACTAATTATGAAAATGATTGAATAATTCTAGATTAACTATGACAAATACAGTTATTAAAGTAGTTAAACAACATATGATGAATATATGAAATATTTAAAATTTATAAGTTATATGATATTAGATTAAAAGAAATGACTCTCAAAAACTATATTGTTTTTCATGAGCAACAATTTTATATCAAAAAATTACAATAATTGAAATTTATATGTCCATACATAACATGAGTATTAATGAGATTAAAATATTCTTAAGTTTATTTTTTTTGTCAATATCAAAATATTTGAATTTTATGACCATGCATCAAATGGGTAACAAATTAAATTGAAAGTAATCTCAAGAAATTTATTGTTTTTGTGTTCAACATATTCATATCAAAACATTAAAGTAATACTCCATCCGTTTCAAAATAAGGGTCGTTTAGAGTTTAAATTATGTGTAAATTTAGGCTTTTATGCAATTTTATTCCCAAATGATCCTTCTTAATATTCATTAGCTAAAATATATATGGCGATTTAATGGGATACTTTTTATGAAATTAATTTAATTCTCTTTTGAATTTTGAATCCTAAATTCCTTGATTAGATAAGGATATATTTGTCCAATTTTTATATTCCTTAATATATGACAAAAACTTCAAATTGACATTTATTTTGGAACGGATGGAGTAAAATTTATATCCCTGTGCATTGCACGAGACATATTTTCATTTCCTAATAATAGAAATTTCATCAAATTTTATATTTTATTTTTTTATGATATTAATTGAGTTTATTGTAAAGTTCTAAAAATATTAATTTTGTGTAATAAATATATATGGTGTATAATAATCTAACTTTGCTGAAAAATATTTTCAATGATATATATGGCAAGAATTATTAATTGATATGTATATAATAAAAATAAAAAGTATACATATCAATTAAATATCTTGTCTTTTAAACTATTTTTTTCGAATACACATATAAGTTCATTATGATTTGTTTTTCAAATCAATTATTTTTTCAATAATTAATTGAGTAATATGATATGAAATAATTATTTATGTTACAACTAATTTTGAATTAAAACTATATAAACTAATGAATTTGTTTGAAATCTAAAATATATCACCAATGAACAACATTTCCAAAACAGATTCATTTTGTAAAATATCACCAATTTGGTGGTTTATATAGCTGAGAAGCTGAAGTTGCTAGCTCTGTTGTCTGTTTATAGCAAGCTTCTTTCTTTGATGGATTCTGGATTTTGAGGAATGGCCAATTTTGTGAGTGTAAATAGATCTCTATCTTGCTTAGTAAACGTTTTCTTCAAGCCGCTAGAAACCAATTTATTATTATTAATGCTGATTATTTCCTTGTGGTAGACTTGTTGTTTGTGTTTATTTGTGAACCTTCAAAATTTTACCCCCCTCCATATCGCAATCTTCAAAATACGGATATATCGCACGTGTATCGGGATATTTTCATCCTTGTCCATACCTAGATATCATGAATTGGAAATTACATTTTTACTCATCCCTATATATATATATATATATATATATATTTCAATCTTTCTGCATATACATTGTTGCCATTCAATCGAAATGATGATATTGATGTTAGTGTATTCTAAGTCACAATATAGTTACATTAAACAGTAGCATGAAATCAATTATACAAATCTTTATAATCATTAGATCCAAAGGCGTTAGTGTTGTATTAATCATTTTAATTATACATAATCATATCTGTGTTTGTAGAACAACTGAGAATGCTCTACTGAACAGGACGATCGAGTAATATATATATTGTATATACTAGCATAGGCCCGTGTAATACACGGGATTTAATAAAAAAAATTAAATTTCGTGAAATTAAAAAAAATTAAATATCATTTACAAAACAAAATTAAATTTATGATTTGTGCAATATATATCGTTTAATTTAACATTAAATATAATAAAATATGATCAAATAATTATTTAATTGTAAAAAATATGTGTTGCATTTGTAGATGATTATTTAAATTTTTTTTTATTATTTTGAAAAGAATATACATTGTTATACCTATTATATAATTTAACTCACCTACCTTTTTTTTTTTTTTTATTGTTTACATTTGTAACAACCGTCAACTTTTATTTTTAATTAAATAATAAAAAATGAAAGTTAAATTTTCACAAATAAATTCCATAGTTTATTTAAAGTATATATTCAAAAATAAAATGATTGGCCAAAATAACAAAAACCCGAAAAACTTTGGAATTTTTTAGCTATTTGGCCATATATATATATATATATATATATATATATATATATATATAAGTGTGGATGTTTCTTACAAAATATGGATTGTCGAATATATCCCTATCAAGTATTATTATTTAAGGTTATAATACTAATTTAAGTTTTATATTTAAATAATTTTATATTAGAATCCTATCTAACTCAAAATCTTATATAATCTTATTATAATTAGAATTCTAATATAAAAGTGTAATATATAAGGTATTTGTATTATTATTTCTTCTCTTAATTTGAATTGATCTTCATGTGCAACGGACGTGATCTAAAGCATATATATATATATATATATATATATATATATATATATATATATTATACACCGAAAGAGAGATCACAAAAGGCAAACCCAAAATCTTGAAGTTGCTTGAAATTGTGAAATATTAAATGCCCAACTTTATTGACTTTGAGAAAAACACTGGATCTCTTCTAGGATATAACCTGTCTTGTAATAAACGAGAAAGTGTCCAAATTAGGGACAAAAAAAGGCTACAACAATAGTAGTTTTTTATCTTTTAACAAAAGACAGTTTCATTTCTAAAACGATTTATTGACTATTATAATTCACTGTTAACCTATTCGTTTTCAATTGTCTTTTCAAGTTTGTATATATATATGGATTTCAAATTATTACACATCAATATATGTGTGATAAAGAATATGATGAAGAAAACGAGATTGAGATTATATAGTTTAAAGGGAGAATTTAATTTTCTAAGTAAAATATGTCTTAAGATTTAAAATTTTAATGGAAACGTTATATGAAACATAAATTCAGAGATTAATTGTGATTTTCTGATGTAACAGTTTCTTTCATAGTATTGTTGTTTAACAATGTTTTGATTTCTTAAAATATCTTGAAAAAGAGTTCCACAGAAACAAAATTTTTCTGTCTGTTTTTTTTTTTTTCTTTAAGTAAATTCAACTTTTGAAGAACTGAATTAATACTCAGGGCACTAACAATGGTTTACAAAATTTCCAGTTATAGTTAACTCTTTCTCTTCTACCTACCTATCCACATTATCATTCATTTAACTATAACTCACTTTTTATGAACAATAATTGTGAACAGTAAAAAATGAACAGTAATTATGAACAGTAAAAGTGTCAGGTGTGAACAGTAGCCGTCTTTTTCTCTCACTCTCCTGTGTGGCGCATGTATTACACGCGCCAATCACAAAGAGAGTTGCTTGGACGCGCACAATTTTTTTTTTTAACCCGGTTCACACTTGTGAACCAAACAGTAACCAATTACTTAACTATAACTATTAAAAAATGCTCCAATGGGGATACAGTTATAGTTCACTAACTATAACTCTTCCTTTTTGTGCATTGTAAGTGCTCTCATCCCAGAGATTTTACTTTACAAAATATTCAAAAGAATTAGAGCTATTATTACTATTTACTATTACTATTAAAATATAAAAACGTGTGGAGAAATTATAATGAGAGAGAGAGAGAAAGATTAGTGACTAGATTTCAATTAAGTGATAGGATAATGACATGATTAGTATGAGTTTAACATGAATCATGACTATGATTAGGTCCCACCATTAAGTAGGGATCCTGTTATTAAAGATCTCTTAGGTAAGAAATCAACAATCAAAGATTTTATACATTTTATATGCCAAAGGTGAATTGAGTGATGTGATTTCAGAGCTTAAAGGGTTGATCACTACTCACTAAATGACAACCCCTATCTATTATCTTTGGTTCTATTTAATTCAAAAATGTTCTCTTACAAAAAAAAAAAAAAAAACTTCTTATAATTGGATATAAAATATAAATTATTTAAAAATATTATTGAATAGTAATTAATATCTTTTAAATTATTATTTAATTTATTTTTCTTATATGTAATTTTGATTATTGTCAACTTTATTTTATATTTGTAAATTTTAAGGCGGTTTTAAATCTTCTACAAAATTCATAATTTCAAATTAATTAAAAATTATTTATTTAAAATTTGCTATGCATGAAATATCAAATTTATCATTTTTACCATTTTAATTTTTTTATTTACATTGCATGTATAAAAGTAAAATATTAAAATTTGAGAATATTTGACTTGTTTTAGTTGATATGTAATTATTTTGACAATAGTAGTAAACTAAAATATTGAAGTTAAAAAAATATGTGTTCAAAGTAAAAATTATATTTAAGAATTTACAAATACAAAATAAAACGTCAATAAATAACATTACAAATTAGAAAAATATAAATAAATATTTTTAAATATAAATTTTCAACTATTTGAGAACAAAATTAGAAACAATTATTCAAATATAATTATAAATATGACATCTCATGCTGTGCATGAGAAAAATACTAGTAATTATTAATTGGGTCAAATTTATAAGTTGTAATGGAACATAATATATCATAATTCAGTGTATTCAGATTGGGTTGGATTAAGGCGGTGTTTGCAAAAAATTGTATATGGTTGAGAAAGTGATTAAATTTAGTGATTATGGAGAAATCACTTACCAGTAAAAGTAGATTGTGTTTGCAAAATAATTTTAAAATTGGAATAAAAAAATGATATTTTTTTTAAATTTAATTGAGAATTTGTCAAAGCAACCCCCAGCCCGCTTCTGGATTATAGATTCTAGTAGATTTTATAATTTGCTAGAAGAGAATTAAAACACTAAAAACTGATTCATAAAACTTAAATAAGTGATGAAAAGCTGTGAAAATGTCTTGCAAACACCCCCTAAGTCTTTACTATGGGCTTGTTATAATATTGTCTTATAGCAACTCAAAATTAATATTGTGTATATGACAAATATATATATATATATATATATATTAAATTAGAAACACAAATTTATATGAAATCGTCAGATATGATTTTGTTAGACGAAACAGAACTCAAATACATTCTATTGACGTCAGATTTTGTAGAGCACAAAATCCTAGTCAAACACAAAAAATATAAATCCAGTTCAAATAAATCGAACCGAATAATAAGTATGAAAATCGAATAAAGTGAGAAAAACACGGTATCTGGTGCCTACTTGGGCAAATTTGTTCGCCCGTTCTGGTCGGTCAGTTTTGGCTAGACATAACGTTTTTTTATATATAGTTGAGAGTAAAGAACTCTCTAATTGTTTGAATATAATGATTTCCGAACCCCTAACGAGGATTTAAGGCCCTATTTATAGACTATACGTAATGATACGAAACTTAGTGAATAAGACTCAAATCCCCCGATTTTAGGGTCTAGATAAGGAAAAATCGGGTTAAAATCTATCTAAATCGGATATGATTTGATCTTGATTTGTTTCCTTTCTTAAAGATTACTTGTAATAAACTAAGTCTTTTATACTCTTCTTGCGACAATGGCCTCGATTTCTGGTCTTTTACCTGACTTTCCAAAAATACCTTAAGTAATTATACTTTTGAACCATGTTGACTAGTAACTACTTGACTAAGCACGACCTTGGTCGGGTTGGCTCGGCCAATCTCTGGCCAGCGCGGCTAGTCTCTGGTTGGGCCCCTGGGCCAGGTTCTGGTCGGGTCGGTCCCTGACCCAGGCTGGCGATCTAGTCGGCTCTGGTCTTCTGGCCTCCTGGCCGGTTCAGGTCTTCACTTGGGCCGGACCCTGGGCCGGGTCGATTTGGTGGGGGCCCAACAATGTCGATATTTTATTTTGTAGATAATTAATTATGAAATGACATGTTCTATGAAATTAAATTTTCTGAGAAGGTTACACATAAAACTTACTCAATTATTCAACACCAAAATTTATGTGAGACGGTCTTACGGATAGTTTCCGTCAGACGGGGTCCCATCACCCACAAACAACATTTGAATTGTAGGGTTTGGGTGATGAGTAATTGGGTTGTGGATTGATCCGTCTCACACAATGTATTAAAATTTAGTAAGACGGTTTTATAAGAGACTTACTCATTATTCAATTAGAAAATAGTAAAGACAGATTAATGTGAATGGACGAAATTCGATAATCATCGCTATGTATATCCACAAGATTTGAAGAGAGTGAAAGGATATATTAATGATTACTTCATTATCATGTTTGAATTTTTGAACTTATTTATGAAATGTAAAACGAAAATTTTAACATTATATGTCCCCTATATATATAGACAAAAAAGAATCATACTATTATTTCACCGTAGTAGCAAATTTTAAAACGTCTTCTTATACGCAGATGATGAAAGGGGCTTGTTTTGGATTTATTCCACCATCGCCATTATATATCATTGCCTTTTCAAATTTATTATGACATGATACTGTATATGTATATCATATAATAATATATTTCAAATTTAATTTTGTCTTTCATTCTTTAAAGCTTCTTGACTTTTGAGTCCGAACCTTCTCCAATTTTTTTAATTTCAATTTTCAGACAAATGAAAAATATATGGGTTCCTATCAAATTAATGACATCCTCTGCAGTCAGATTTTCTGAGTCTCATTAATAGATTGGTACTATTGATCAAATCAAGTTACGTAATTTTAACTTACTTTAAACCGTTCTAACCCGTGACGGACCCAGGATTCAATCAGGGTCTGAGAGACTGAGACAACTAATAAAAAATATACAATAATTTTAAATTAAGAATATAAATTTATTAAAATTTGATAGAGTTAATATATTATTTTATAAAATTATAATAACATCCAAATTAGGAACTTAATTACAACCCAACATGACAACATCAACGTAAAAAAAAATTAATTAAACTAACACATTACACCATTTTTCTTATATTTTTCGTATTTTGAAATTGGTGCATGATATTTTCATTTCTAACATAGTATACATTGGAATTAGATGAAGAATGAATTGAGAGAGAGAGGAGTAAATATTGTAAAAGAGATCTTTAGAATTAGATTTGTGTAGACTCTGTGAAAGAAAAAAAAAAGATGAAGAAGAAGAACACATATCTACATTTTCTAATTTATTCTTAATATTGAAATGCTTACACAATATCAATTGAAAAACTTTATCAAACTCAAAGAAATTATCTTAAATCATTGAATTTTTTGATAAAGTAAAATGGAAACTCTCAATACTCAATATTATATTGTTGGCAACAAACGGGATAAATAAATTGATGAAATCTAACGATAAAAAAAA
Organism: Scutellaria galericulata; assembly: GCA_946896805.1. Classification (NCBI taxonomy): domain Eukaryota; kingdom Viridiplantae; phylum Streptophyta; class Magnoliopsida; order Lamiales; family Lamiaceae; genus Scutellaria; species Scutellaria galericulata. The sequence goes on along the minus strand of OX335797.1, from coordinate 1,505,427 downwards.
AAAAAATTCAGTTAAATTAAACAAAATAATAAGATAAATTTTGTGCTTAAATTAATTTATAGGGGGGATTGAGCAAGAAAATACTTAACTAATGACAAAAATATCCATAGACAAATATAAATAAAAGTTAAGAAGAAATGAGTGAATGGATGAGAATGTTAAATTAAATCATGAAAATTAATATTTATTTATTTTTTTAAATTAAAACATGAAATTACTAAAATACCCCTATATTTTTTGAAAAATTTCAGGGGGTCCCAGTGCCCCTTGGCCAGTACATGGGTCCCCCACTAGTTCTGACACTATTAAATTATTAATTAAAAATAGGGTAAATTACCAAAATCAAGTTTAATTATGATCTCCTTTTACACTGAGGTACCTGAATTTTGAGTTGTTATTAAACAACCTCCAACTTTTACAAATGGTACAAAATGGCTGCTAAATGCAATTGGCGATAGAATATTCGCCGCATATTCCTTCACAGAATATTCTACTGTCGTTTTCATCAAACGGTCATTTTGTACCATTCACAAAGTTCAATTGTTTACGGTAACAATCCAAAATTTCAATAACTTGGTGCAAAATGGGTCATACATAATTTGACTTCCATTTTGTAATTTATCCTTAAAAATATCACCAAAACTAGGCTGGAGAATTTGGTCCAATCAACTTTAATCTGATATAGAGAAGAGGAGTCACCCATATATATGTGTGTGTGAGACATAGCTAACTCATAATTGCAGCAAAAATGGTTTCTCAGATTTCCTTCACTTTATTTCTAATTCTGATCATCACATGTTTCTTGGTATCAATGAAGAAGAAAAGAAAAGCCAAACTTCCTCCAGGCCCTGGAAAGATTCCAATCATAGGCAACCTTCACCAGCTTGGAAAGCTGCCTCATCGATCTCTCCAAAAGCTATCCAAAACCTACGGCGATCTCATGTTCTTGCAGCTCGGATTCGTGCCTGCAATAGTCATCTCATCCCCCGACAGGGCCCATGAAATCATCAAAGCCCACGACCTGGCCTTCTCGGGCCGACCACCTCTCTATACTAAGAAGAAGTTCACCTACAACTTCTCTGGCATGTCCCTAGCTCCCTACGGCGATTACTGGCGAGAAGTAAGAAAAATCGTGGTCATGGAGCTAATGACAGCAAGGCGAGTCAATTCTTTCGAGCAAATACGGGCTCAAGAAGTAGCTACCATGGTTAAACATATTTCCAGCACTTTTCCAGGCCCTGTCGACCTGAGTTCAGTGGTGTTTTCGTTGTCGAATAACATCGTGTGTCGCGTGGCTTTTGGGACTACGAATGATCCTGGAAAGATCAGTAGATTTCGGGGAATTTTGCATGAGTTTCAGCAGTTGGCGATCGAGTTGAACGTGGCGGATTTTTTTCCAGGGATGGGTTGGATAAACAGGATTAATGGTGTGGATAAGAGGATAGATAAGAATTTCCAGGACCTGGATAGGTTTTTCAACAAAGTAATCGTAGAGCATCACGATCGAAGCAGGCGAGTTTTGGAGAACGAAGATTTAATCGATGCGTTGCTTCGGATTCAGAAGGATCCTCTTCAAACTATCAATCTTACAGATGAACAACTCAAGGGTGTGATCCTAGTAAGTCCTCTCTCTCTCTCTCTCTTTCTTCAAGTACAAGGTTAGCTCATAATATTTGTATCAATTACAGGGGTGTAAACGAGTCGTGTCGAACCAAATATTGTGACGCTCGAGTTGGAGCTCGACTCGAACTCGATCGAACTTATTTTTTTTAGTGCTTCAGTTCGACTAAACTCAATATATAAATAATATTTATAAAATAACCTAATGGTCTAAAAATATATTTAAAATGAAAATTTTATTAAACTGTAAGGGTGAAATTGTAAAGTTAATATATATTCGATGTTGCTTGATTAGAGTGGTGCGCATATGGAGAATATATTGGAAAGTATTTATATACAACTATTTTTCTATAAGTTGGTTGATTGTCATCACTGACTTACAACAATACCGATTAAGGGATAAATTCAATTTTGGTTTTGTAATAAAGTGTTTTCCATTTTTTTGACAACCAAGTGCATATTTTCCATTTTTAGTCATCTATATTTTAATTTTTCCAAATTCATATTTTTTTTGTCTAAATTTTCAAAATTGATGACGTGGTAGTCATATTCTAGCAGCCACATCAACGTTTTGAAAATTTTGACAAAAGAAAACTGAAAATGGAAAAAGTTAAAATATAGAAGACCAAAATTGAAAAACATATATTTTATTATCAAAAAATGGAAAGTGTTTTACATACAAGACCAAAATTAAAATTAACTCTATCAATTTAGTCACTAGTCTGATTATAAATAAAAACACTTAATCATGTGTTGCAGGATGTATTTGTGGCTGGGACTGATACTTCAGCAGCAACAATTGTATGGACAATGGCTGAACTCATAAGAAATCCAACTGTGAAGCAAAAAGCCCAGCAAGAAGTAAGAAATCTTGCGAAAGGAAAGACAACAATACAAGAAACTGATCTCCCAAAACTCACATACCTAAAACAGGTAATAAAAGAGTCACTCAGACTTCACCCTCCAGCGCCATTAATGGTGCCTAGAGAGACCACAGAGAGGTGCATCATAAGCAACGAATCGTACGAAATCCCCGCGAAAACGAGGGTGTTTTTCAATGCAGCAGCCATAGCCACTGATCCAGGGTACTGGGAGAACCCTAACAGATTTTGGCCTGAAAGGTTTGTGAACAACGAGGTTGATTTTAGAGGTAAGCATTTTGAGCTGTTGCCATTTGGCGCCGGAAGACGAAGCTGCCCCGGAATCGGATTCGCGATTCCGGTGGTGGAGCTGGCTCTGGCAAATCTTCTGTATTGCTTCGATTGGGAGCTTCCAGAAGGGTTATCGATTGAAGATGTTGATATGGAAGAAACACCTGGGATTACCGTGCATAAGAAAATTCCTCTTTGTTTAGTAGCTTTCCCAGTTGAAAATATGTAGGAAATTTAGAGATGTGTAGTTTCTGTACTTTTTTCAATTTTGGTCATATATGTTTTAACTTTTTCAATTTCAGTTAAATTTTTTCAATTTTAGTCATGTATGTTTCAATTTTTTTCAATTTTTGATCGGATGCAGTCGGGAAATCTCACGAAACATCCGCAATTTTGAGAATTCCGACCAAAATTAGACTAAAATTGGAAAAAATTGAAATGTAGAAGACCAAAATTGAATATAACAAGTATAAATCTCACAAATACGAAAGAACCAAATCTTTAATTATCCTTTGATTAGAAAGAGAAATTTAGCTATCCATGAAAATTTGCAGAAATTTTTCTAGAGAAAAAAGAGGATAAAGAGAAATTGAAATCCTACATATTGTCTAAGGTATGAAAAATATAGTTATCTAATCTTAAATATGTCTCTACAAACATTCTTATCCATAACTACCTAATAAAAGTCCTAAGATATTCAAACTAATTTGAAATCTTGTGGAGAGATAAAAGAGGGTTCCACTTTTTGAAATCCTCACACCAAATCTTTTTCAGGTAAGGCGTGTCCACACCTTATGTTCAACCCACATTTTGTCAGTCTTCTAGTTGAGGCGTGTCCACGCCTTATACAAAAACATCTTTTCGCAATGCCTACTCCAAGAAAAATTCTTGCATTCTTCAAAATCAACCAATTGACATTCAAACTGCCCAAGTCATCTTTTTATCCTACAAATATAATTTTTAGTCAAAATCCAAGAATTAAGCACACTTTTGAATAAAGAATATAAGGAAATATGATACATAAAATATGAAATACGCATCTTATCAAAAATTATAATGTATATCAAATGTGGTAGTTACTAGTTAGAGGACATTTGATTTAGCTATTGTTTACGAATTTATATAAATTCTTAAAGTTTTTGGTAAAGTTTAATAAATAAAATCTTCTTTCATGTCAAATATATTGAGCTCTTATTATTGCATTTTCTAATTATTTTATTTGATTTTTATGACAAAACATTATCTGACGATCCTTAGCAAACTAGCTATGTCATGGGACGATCCTTAGCCACTCAAAAACCGTTTCAAAACGGTTGTCATGAAGGCTTGCACGTGGGCAAGCCATTTTGGGAGTTGGAAGGCCAAAGTCAGATTCCTCAGTTTTGACAAAGATAAAGATTTGAGATATGGCAAGTGATCCATTATTGGGATTTCTTCAAATTATAACAAGTTAGTGTAATTTTGAAACGATTTTCATCCAACTTGTATGAATTTATAATATATATATATATATATATATAATTAATGTATTTCATAAAATTAAGATTCTTTTTATTTTATTAATTTTATGAATAAAAGTACAGAAACCCAATTTTAATATTAATCAATTTAATAGAAATTATATTTTATGAATTGAATTAATTATATTTTTCTTTCTTTCTTTCTTTTTTTATATAATTAATATAAGTCGGATGAAGATCGTTCCACTAACATGTCTTAATTTATCTAAAATATAAATATATATTAAAATTAAATTAAATTTATAAATATAATTGAAAAGAAAAAGAAAATTGAATTTTTTCTTTAATTGAAAACACAATCTACATTTCAAGTCTTAAATTGAGGGGAAAAAAAGGTTAAATTGAGCCCCTTATTAAGAAACTTTAAAAATTGGCTTTAGAATTGAGAATAAACTATGGGTCTTGTTATGAAATTTATCCTAATTGATTTGATAATTATAAAATATCTCATAAATTATTTATCAATTTATAAAAAAATATTTAAATACTCCTAAAAAGTAATATAATATAGTTATGATAATCTTTATCTTTTTCAAAAAGAAATGTAACTGAATAGTTATATATTTGTCAAAAGTAAAACTGTAAAAATTATAAATTTATTTTTTGAAACGTAAAAACTAAGTTTAAAATAAAATACCAAAATGTTAATATTGTATTTTAATAAGTAGAAAATTATCAAGCATTTGATTCTTTATTTTAACCAGTCACATTAACCGTTACATGTCAATAGAATATAATTTTCTTTTCTCCAAAAAGAATTAACTCCATTTAGAATATAGTCCAATGTCTTTTCTGTTTCATCATAATTAGTATATATCATGTAGAAATAAAATCAATTAGTTAAAACTATATAAAGAATCTCATGCGTTTCACAACCAGCCTCAATTATTGAAAACTTTAGGTGGCCCTCTGCACAGCTAGCATGTTCTCCCTTTAACATTTTATATATAAATGAGTCTCAATCTCATCGGTATGTTTGGATTTGGGTACACATGAATTTTGCAAGTTTGAACTTACACGAATACTCATATGAAATTAGTGCATGGATATTAATTTCATATAATTTGGGACGACCTGATTCGAGATTATTTTCTCATGCTCTCACGTACCGCCACGCACTCAGGTATCTGTGCTCACATATTTTCTCATGTATCGTATTATTACAAATATATAATACTTTTAATCATGACATTGATATCTTTTAATTATATCATTGATACTTCTATATTATGTTAGTTGTGCATTTACATTATATTACAAAGATATGCAATATTTTTGTAAAACTTTTATGTTATATTAAGTGAACATTTATTTTATAATAATATAAATTTGTGGTTAATATACATGTATAAGTAATATATATATATATATATATATATATATATATATATAAAAGTAAGATTACTAGGACATGTAGCAAACCCATAATTGTCTTATATTTAATGTTATTTTCATTGTTTTTATTTTTCAATTTTTAATATAAATTAAAAAATAGAAAGTTTAGAAATACAATGATTATGAAATGATGGACTATTAAATGACTTTCAATGTAAGAGGTTTAAAAAATAATAGTAGACTTTCAATATAAAATATTTTAAAATCTTACATAAATTTTCAAAATATAAACTACATATATGATGAAAATGTTTTGACGACGACAACAACATAGCAATAATAATAGTAATAATAATAATAATAATAATAATAATAAATAATAGTAAATTATTATTATTAGTAAGATAACAATATTAAATCTAAAATTTTAAAATCATCAAATAAAATAAAAATATTTCAATATTTATAAAATATTATTTATTCACATATATTAGGATGTTTTTTTATTTCAATAGTTAAATAATATATTGATCAAAATTACATTATATTAATATAACTTAGATGATAGCTAATTTATTGCAATTTTAGCATTTCAAATTATGTAATGCTACTATTTCAAAAATGTGTCTTTCAATGATCATATATACACATTGACAGAGTCCTTTCACACTCACCAAAAAAACAACAAGAAGGGTAATGGGGAGTTGTGATTGTAAATGAACCATAATGGGATTTTTATGGGCCTTATACAAAATATGATAACAATTCCACTAGCGACCCAATTACCGGAGAGTTTAATATATCAAATCAAGCCATACAATATGGCTACTATTTCATGGCCAATTAGGGGTGGAAATCGGAACGGAATATCCGATATCCGTCGAATCCGATTCGAAAATTTCCGATCTTGGAACGAATATTTTTAATTTGAAATTCCGAAATTCCGATTTCCGATTTTTCCGAAAATTTTTGGATTGGAATGGGAATTAGTTTTAAAATTTTCGGAAATTTCGAAATCCGATCTGAAAATTTCCGAAAATATATATATAATATATATATTTTTTTATATAAAATGAAAGGTAAATATCTAATTTACATAGGTAAATATATTATAAATTTCATTAAAAATGCTAGTAACATTTTATATAAATTTATTATTTTAATGATAAAATATATGGAAATTTTCGAAAATTTCAAAATTTCTGAATTCCGAAATTTCGGAAAAATCGGAATCGGAATGGATTTTACAATTCCGAAAATTTTCGGAATTTTTCCAAAACACCCTATTTCTGATCTGATTCGTCTGATTTCCACCCCTATAGCCAATATTGTGCTTCTTATTCCACATATTTTAGAGACACGAATTGACTCGTTTTCTTGGTAAACTCCCATGTAGAGAAACACAGTTTTACATGAATCGGCAATTGGTTATAACTCATGTGTAATATTTCAAGCAGCTCTCATCATCCTTTCAATTCACAATCGAATTTAAATTATGTGCTTATATTCCAGATATTCTTGTTGAGACCCCACCAAACCGACCCGGCCTAGGGTTCGGCCCAAGTGGGGACCAGAACCAGTTAGAAGTCCAGAATCGGCTAGAAGGGAACTGCTCCCCGAGATTGCGAGCTCATCCATCGAGCCGACCAGAGACAAAAACAAGGACATTTCTCCCTAGCACATCAAGCTCATTTACCGAGCCGACCAAACTAAGGCTCCGGCCCACAAAGGCTCCGGCCCACAAGGGTTCCAACCCCACAAAGGCTTCGGCCCACAAGGGCTCCGGCCCACAAGGGTTCCGACCCCACAAAGGCTTCGGCCCACTAAGGCTCCGGCCCACAAGGGTTCCGACCCCACAAAGGCTTCGGCCCAATAAGGCTTCGGCCTACAAAGGCTCCGGCCCACAAGGGTTCCGACCCCACAAAGGCTTCGGCCCAACCCGAGCTCGCCAGCCGAGCTCGGGATCAAACTTGAAGGCTCCGGCCCAAAAAGGCTTCAGCCCAACCCGAGCTCTCCCACTGAGCTCGGAATCAAATTTAAGGGTTTCGATCTCACCAACGGCTCCGGCCCAACCCAAGCTCATCCGAGCCACAAAAGGGCTCCGCCCCCAAGCTCATCCGAGCTACAAATTACAAGGGCGCCGGCCCAATCCGAGCTCACTCGTTGGGCTCGGATTCTGACTAGAGGCTCCGGCTCAAAGCCTTTTCGAGCTCTAAATCTGATAAAGGGCTCCGGCCCAATCTGAGCTCATTTGCTGAGCACGAATTATGACTAAGGACTCCGGCCCAATCCAAGCGTATCCGAGCTCGTGAACTTGACCAAGGGCTCCGGCCCCCACCTTAGCTCATTTGAGATCTGAAATCTGAACTAAGGGCTCTATGCCAAGAGCCGAGCAGAAACGTACCCGGTGCCGTGCCGGGAGCCGACTAGAAACGGACCCAGCGTCGTACCAGGAGCCGAGCAGAAACGGCGTCGAACCGGGTGCCGACCTGGCCCGTGCGCGCACATGCCGGGTGTCGGACAGACCCGCGCGCACACACGTCCGGTGTCGGGCAGACCCACGCACACACACGCCGGGTGTCGAGCAGACCCGCGCGCGCACACGTCGGGAGCCGACCTGGCCCGCGCGCGCACACGCCGGGTGTCGGACAGACCCGTGCGCACACACGCCGAGAGCTCGCACACACGCCGGGTGTCGAGCAGACCCGCGCGCGCACACGTCGGGAGCCGACCTGGCCCGCGCGCGCACACGCCGGGTGCCGAGCAGACCCGCGCACGCACACGCCGGGTGCCGAGCAAACCCGTGCGCGCACACGTCGGGAATCGACCAGACCCGCGCGCGCACACGTCGGGTGCCGAGCAGACCCGTGCACGCACACCGGGAACCGACCTGGTCCGCGCGCGCACACGCCGGGTGCCGGGCAGACCCCCGCGTACGCACACGCCGGGAGCCGGGTGCTAACCAGACCCCGCGCGGCAACACGCCGGGAGCCGACATGGCCCGTGCGCGCACACGCCGGGTGCCGAGCAGACTTGTACGCGCACACACCGGGTGCCGAGCAGACCCCCGCGTACGCACACGCCAGGAGCTGGGTGGACCGCATGCGCACCGAGCTGACCCGGCTCGAGCCAACGGGGACCGAACCGTCCAGACCCAAATCATTGGGGTCCGACTGAACCGATGGGACCCGACCCGAGCATAATCGTTTCGGGCAAGTTTCGAGCCATCAAGGTCCGACCCGGCTTGGACCTACCCGACCAGGTTTCGAGCCACCACAGTCCGACCCGGTCAGAACCAACCCAGCCGAGCCCAGCGCCGAAGCAAGCCTAGCTCAAACACAAGAAAATAAAAAATTGAAGTATGGATAGCAGGGCTAAGAAACTTACACTTACCTAAAAAATCATGGTATGTCGGAATAAAATGAAAGATGAGGTCGGCTTGTAGGAGGCTGATTGAGTTAGGCCCCGACTAGAATGATATCTAGCCACGGCCTAAGGGGCTAATGTTGGGCCCCCACCAAACCGACCTGGCCTAGGGTTCGGCCCAAGTGGAGACCAGAACCAGTTAAAAGTTCAGAACCGGCTAGAAGGCCAGAAGACCCGACCTGGCTAGAAGGGCCGACCCGGCCAAACAAGATCCCGACCTAACCAGGCCGACCGGGCTAGGGTCCAACCCGAGGAAGCCAAACCGACCAGGAGGCCCGAGAAGACTAGAAGGCCAGAAATTGAGGCCATTGTTGCAAGAAGAGCAGAAAAGACTTAGTTATTTCAAGTAATCTTCAAGAAATGAAACAAATCAAGATCAAATCTTATCCGATTTAGATAGGATTTAATCCATTTTTCCCTTATCTGTACCCAAAAATCAAGGGATTTATTTCTTTCTTTCCAAGTTTCATATCTCAGGTCTAGCCTATAAATAGGGCCTCGATTATCATTCAAAAGGATCGAATTCTAGATCCGAAATCATTGTAATTAGAGAGCCTTTTACTCTCAATTCTTATATAAAAACGTTCTGGCCGGCCAAAACTGACCGACCAGAATAAGCCTAGCAAATTTGCCCGAGTAGGCACCAGGCCATTCTTTTTCTTATTTTATTTGATTCTCATATTACTTATCCGATTCGATTTCCTTAAGCCGGATCGATATTTCTTTGTGTTAGGCTAGGATTTTGTACCATGCAAAATCTGACGTCAACAATTCTTATAAGTATTCACACTTCGCTAAGAGTCCTCTCACCATTACAAATGACAAAGGGAGTCCTCTACAATTTACTACAATCTTCTTTCCAATGCCCTTCAGTTCAATAGGACAACTTTCTTCCCTAAACACAATTTTTGAAAACAGACTCCAACTTTGATCCTCATCCAAAAATCTAATCTTAAATACATAAGAGTAGTCAATCACCTGAAAATCCGAAATTCTAGATGATATTACTATTCTACTTCCATTTTTTTTATCAGGAAAAATCTCCTAATTTCTCACACTTTAATATACCAAATATCATCCATTATAATCAAATATCTCCTATCCGATAATCTTTTGTGTAATTTATCTCCTAATTCACGTTCATTCATTTGACTCAAACCTACCCTGCCCTCTTGAAGTTCTGAAACGATTAGAGAGAAGCTATGTTTTTTTACAAGTTTATAATTTTCCATTTCCGGCAACACTTGCAAGAAAATCTTAGAATAATAAGAAAGAATTTCCCCCAAGTACCTTCATTTTAAAAGACAAAAATAACCTTAAATCTGTATGTTTTTACCTGATGATAAATTGAACTTATCCAAATCTAATCGAGTCTTAATTAATTTAATAATATAAAATATTATAAATTCATCAATTTATAAAAAGGAAACTAAATGCTCCAAAAATATATAATATAGTTGTAGCATCTGTATTTTTTCTCAATAAAAAAAGGAAATATTATTAAATATTATATATTTACCTTGAGGGATCTGAACATAATACATTCGATACCTTTAGAAATTTTTCAAAACAAATGTTAATACTTTATGTAACTTGTAAATATTTTTTTTCTCTACTGTGAATTGATGAGTGGTGTATAGTACGGTTGACCTTTAATTTGAAAAGGTTAATTAAAAATCAATTTAATTTGAACTTGAGGGGTAGAATCCATTTTTATTTTTTATTTCAATTAGTTAGGTACTTTTTACATTCCAAGTTAATTCTTAATTTACATAAAAAGGTTATATATAATAAATAGGTATATGGAATATATTTTTATAAATTTAGAGAAATATATATGGACCAACGGTGGGTAACAATCCGCCCTTAAGCCTCCTTTGGGCCATCTTCAATGTGGTATTTGTTTCCATCAAAATCAATGGAATTTATTTGGAAAAAGAAAAAAGAAAAAATAACTACCAGCTCATTAAATTATTATAGCAAATTATATATATATATATATATATATATATATATATATATATCACAAAACTTTACATAACACTGCCTCAAATATATAATCAAGTGAGATGATGTTACTGTATGCGCCCTTGAAGATATGTCATGAGAATTTTTAATGTATATATTTCTATTCCATTTCACAGTAAACCATTTTGGTCTTTCTATATAATTTTTTTTTAAATTTCCTATAAAAAAAAAGGGATTGACTTTATATTTATTTAAATTATATTGATTCCTTTTAATAGTTGATGGTGCTATAGTTCTAGTCGCATTAGCCATTACCATAAATGTCAAAAGTAAATAATAATAATAATAATAATAATAATAACAATAATAACAATAATAATAATCTCAAGATACATGTCTCAATATCACGTGAAATATTTATTTATGAAATTAATGAATCAACTCTATTAATTAAAATCGTATTTAACGATTTATTCTTCTAAAAATTAAATTGTTTTTATTTATTATTTTTTATTATTTAAAATAATCATGAAAATTTGAGTTTTTGTTATTGTATAAATATTTTTTTCTATTTATATTCATTTTGTAAAATTATTTGTTTCTAAATATCATGTGTCATACACAGATAGACAAATATACTATATATAAATTAATTAATATTGTATTCAAATATTAAATATGATGATACTAATATTTGGTAATTATTTATATTTATTTTATTCATTTCTTTTACAAAATTAATATTTTTTTTAGATAAAACCCCGTGCATTACAGGGGTCTATACTAGTTCATATACTAATATACTTAATAATGATTGAGTGTAGATATAAATAAATCCTACCATCATAAGTTTACTTTTTTTCCAAAATAAGATATTAAAATAATAATTTATTATAAAGACCATCAACTTGTAAACTCCTATGACTTAAAATCTAATTTTGAAATAAGATCTGAAATCTCCCAAAATAAGTTTGAAAATCTATGTACATAAAAAAAAAAATTATATGAGATAAAACCTTATTTCCTCCTATCCAAACTCAAGTTTAAATTTTGTTAAAAATTAGGTGTCATTTAAGATTTTAAATACAATTTTATTCTCAAATTATCCCTATTAATATTCTTTAGCTAATATTTAGGGATTTAATATGATATTTTTTATGAAATTAATTTGATTCTGTTTCCAATTTCATATCCTAAATTTCTTTATTAGTTAAGGGTTTATTTATCCAATTTTTATGTTTCTTAATATATGACAAAAAACTCCAAAATGACACTTATTTAAAAATGGAATGAATATTATTTATGATTCAAACATATTCCATTGTTGCACATGTGTATATTTCAAGCATTCACATAGAAAATGACATAGAAAATAGCCACATATTCATATTCATAGGTCTGCAAATGACATAGAAAATAGCCACATTGTCACGCCCCGTTTTCATATATTAAAATATCAGAGTTTTTCTTGTGGGCATGCAGAAGGAAGAAAGAAAGATAGAAGCATACTTTTAAAACAAGATAAGCAAGTGAACAGAAAATCCTTAAAGTTCGTCAAACAGTTTAATTCATCAAAGGATAGGATAAACAGGTAACGATTTAAATTGTTATCCAAAATAGAAACAACGAAGCTCGGTTAAAGCGTATAAATCTTTTACAGTTTCCAAAAACATCGGCACATCGTCGGAAGAAAACATTTTATACTAACAGCGGAAATAAACAGGATCCATCATAAGCTACAACAGTTTTACAAAACATAAACAGTTTTAAAGCAAAGTTCGACAATTTATTTTAAACTAATACAGAAGAAACCCTAGATACGGCACCCCTCTCGCTGCGCTTTTCTTACTTTTCACCATTTCCTGTAGTGTGAGTACAGATAGGGGTGAGTGCGTTTGAATACACTTGTGGAAGTAATTTCCGTTTTCAAGATTATATAGACAGTTAAAAGTATGTAAGCGATATACAACACATCAAGTAATTCATAACACTCAAGAATGCATTGCACATAACCTCTTCAGGCGCGGGTACTTCCCATCTTGCCCGGTATACTCCTCTTCAGGCACGGGTATTTCCCATCTTGCCCGGTATAACATGTTACATAGTATGCATGATCATATAATAACACAACACGTAATCCCAAGACACGTAAGTTCAAGTAATGCATAGCATACGATTATAGATATATTAACATTGATTAACGTATCAACAGTTTCATTAGCATATCAAGACATATTTAGTACAAAAATGTAAAAGACGTTAAGTTCAGAAGTTACCCCCACCTGATTGGTGGTGTTTGACTTCGTGTGATGCAAGCTTTAAATGTAAACACATATGCTCCTAATCACGATAGCCTACAACAAGCAAACGTAATCTATTAGTTTCGTTTTAAGATCGTTACGTTTATTAATTAAAGTACTCTCTCGAAAAGAAACAATGATGGAAAGGAAAATGATTCGAAGGGCTTAGAACTTGATCACGTATCGAAGAGGGTTCGATTACGGTTCTATAGGCGAAAGAATGAGCGTAATCGGACAAAAAACGAGTGAAAACGGTGCGTTTTAGGGTTTAGGGGCAAAAACATAATTTCTGGTTTGGATTGACTTTGACCAGGGGTGAAACTGCAATTTCAGAGAAGTTCTGGGGTCAAAATGGGATTTCTGGAAATTATGGGGTCGAAATGCAATATACAGAAGTCTTGGGGGTGAAAATCGAAGACTTGGGAAGTTTTGGGGGTGAAAGTCAAAGGCTTGAAGAGTTTTGGAGGTGGAAATGGAACTTCCCAAAAGTTAAGGACTAAAGTGAAAAAAAAGGAAAGTTTCGGGGGAAGGGAAGAACCCCAAACTTTCTGGGATTTGCAAAATGGTCCCTGGAGTTTTGAAAATTGCAAACAAACCCCTCCTCCTCCAAACCCATCCCCCGCCACTGACCACCGCTCCCGTCGCCGCTGCAAGCCACTGCCGGCGACACCACGTCGCGGGCCAACACCACAGCACGGCGGCGCCACTCCGAGCGCCGCCCACCCCACACGGCGGCCCAACAGCGCCGCCCCCCGAAAACACACACGCACACGACAGCACACACGCACACACCCACGCTGGCCGGCGACCACCGCGTCGCCGGCGACACCAACCCCAACACCACGACAACACAACCCAGCAGCGGCGAGAGAGAAACCAGGGACGAGAGAGAGAGAGAAGGTCGCGAGAGGGAGAGAGAGAATCGGGGCAGAGGAGAGAGTTTGACCGGCGATTGCCGGAGAAGAAACCGACCGATCGGTGATCCGAGCCCGGAATCGTAACGGGCTCGGCGAGGGCTTCACATGCATGTGTAGATCGGCTCGATCGGGGAAGGGACGAAGGAGATACGAAGAGAGAGAAAAGATAGAGAGAGGCTAGAGAGAAAAAGAAATCTGCAGAAACTTTGACCGGCCATTGCCGGAGATTTGCCGTCCGGTCGACGATCCGAGCCCGGAATTGTGACGGGCTCGGCGAGAACTTCAATCTAGGCTCAAGAATCGCCCCGATCCGTGGCCGGATGGCCAGAAACGAAGAGAGAGAAAGAATGGGTTTTTAGAGAGATAAAGGTCGAAACTTCGCCGGCCGATTGCCGGCGAATGCGGCGGCGGATGGCTGATCCGAGCCCGGAATCGGAACGGGCTCGGTGAGAGCTTCGAATTGACATAGGTTACAATATGTTTCGGTTCGATGAAAAAAAATCCAGCGACGGTGGGTCGGCGACGGCGGTGCTCCGGCCGACTGGCCGTCGGAAATCAAGAGAGAAGGAGGAGAAGAATTTAACTTGTGTAATTTTATCCAAAATGTGGTGAATTTCTCAACATAGGTGTATTATATCCATCCTTATTCATTTTATCAATTTGGTCTATCTTGGGCTTCGGGCCTTCGATTGGGCCATTTCTCGTTTCATTTTTTTCATCTTTCAGTCGCGATCATTCTCATAATGTAAACTCTACGTTTTAGTTTCAATTATGCTTTCGATTAATATAAACATAAGCTCTCCAAATTAATTATGTTTCCAATAAAATTATGCAAACATACTATAAATTATTTTGCGCATTAATTCGATTAATCCGAAACACATAAAAATTAAATCACATAATTAAGGTTGAATTATTTAATCGTCAAATTATGCGTCGTTTTTCCTGGGCGCTACACACATAGTGGTTGCAAGTCAGTGCAACTAATTACTAAAAAGTTCAAGTACTTAACAATGATAGTACTACTTAAGAATTTCAATGACAAGAAGAACCAAAACAATGAAAGTGATGAATTTGATAGTTGCTTGGTTTTTGTCGAGCTTTTCAATCTTCAGTGAGAGATCATTGCATTTGGAAATCAACAAAGTGGAATTATTGTCGACTCCAACAATAGAAGAGTCAATTTCTTCTTCCAATTTTGGCATTTGCATTTCGCTCGTACAATTTTTCCATCCAACTGATGTGGGTTCTAGCCAAGCAAAATACCCACATTCACGCGATCAACACATGCAAAACAGTTTGCCCTCTGTAGCTTTAGACGGACCGACAACTTTAATTTCAACATTTTTACGATAGTAGCACTTCTTGTTACTATACCTTAAATCTAAAGTTTCTTCATTTTTGGACATTGATGGCCTAAATGTTGAAGACATTTCTCCGAAAAAAATTGGTACAAAATTACAATATACAAACTGTTAATGAAATTAAATAATAAATAACATTAAATAATAATTAAAATAAAATAAAAAATGTTAATTAAATTAGTTCAAGATACAGTAAAATGAAAAAATTTACCTTGCTTTGTTGTGTGAAAGGGAGTTTGTTCCAATTTTTACAATGGAAACATTGGATATACAAAGAATTGATTTATAGCCAAAAGGTAAGGTTATTTTTGTCTTTTAATACTTAAAAAGTGCTTAAATAGCAACAATAGGCGCACTACAGCACGTGCGCTGCACTTCTGTTAACTTTCATGATTTAGGGGAAAACACACTAACTTTTTGTTAACCCAGGTGTAATCCTTGTCATTTTAAAATTAGGGGGAACGACGCCGACTTTCCATAACACATAGGGGTTTCATGCATTTAACCCTCGTTAAATTATATAACTTTATGTGGAAATTCCCATTTTTAACCCATTCTTATAAAAATAATTTTTCTTATCTTTCTTTTTTAATTTTTTTTTTATTTTAATCATCATTTTTTTTAATAATAAAGTAGATTCAAACCATCTTATAATTTATTTCTGAATTTCAGAAATTAGCTATTAAGGTCTATTAACATGTTTTCATATAATTTAACATAGGCAATTCCATAAACATTATGGTTTGGGAGAAATACCGAAATACAAAGCTTACCGTATCGAAAAAATACCGAAATTACGGTATACCGAAAATTTCAGTACGGCGGTATTATATTTTTAAAATTTCAGTATTATACCAAAATACCGAAAATATTAATATTAATTAAAAAATATAATATTTTTCATTTTGGTATATCGATATTTTTGGTATACTAAAGTTTCGGTATGTAATTATTATTTCGGTATATCGATATACCAAAATTTTGGAATAAATTTTTAATTTCAATATAATGGTATTTTCCGTATATCGAACATTTCGATATGAAACGATATAGCTAATTCTGATACCGTATCGGTATGAATTTTTTCTTACCAAATTTTTTGATACGGTATGGACTATGAATTTTTTCTTACTGAAATTTTCGATATGGTGTGCAGTATGGGATTTTCAATATGGTATACCGTACCGACCAACCCCTAGATTTGTGGAATCAATTATATATATAAGAAAATAAGATCATATAGTCCAAAATGAAAACCTAGTATTCCCGCTAAAAATTGTCTTTCGATTCTTGATAAGTTGACAATTTATGCATTTAATTACATTCTTTTCATGGTCAAATTTACTCAATATTTAATTTAACTATTGAATAGTAATTAATATCTTTTAAATTATTATTTATTATTTAATTTTAAATTGGAAAACGTAATTTTTATGAATTTCTTAGGGGAAGAGAGCTATGTAGGATTTTTATTCATTTTTCTTTACTAAATACAAATTCATAATTACAAATTAATTTCATTAAAGTACATTTATAATACATACATAATGTATCAAATTTATTATTATCACTTGCAGATTTATTTATAAGTCAGAGGTTTTAAATTAAATAATTTTTTCATTATTAATACATGATGTATTGAATTTATCATTCTTATTTATAATTTTATTTATTATCAGTTCCTTTTTTTTTTTTTTTTTGTAAGTCTTATAGGTGTTGAAGATGATAATTTTTTAAACAAATCATAATTTCAAATTCAAACTTATTCATGTAAAATTTATTTTAAATCCATGACATATTGAATTCATCATTATTATGATTTTAAATTTGTTATTTACATTGATTTATGAAAAAAAAAATCAAAAATAAAGTATTTATAATGATGTATTGAATTTATTTTTCTTATATGTAATTTTGATTATTGTTCGCTTTATTTCGTATTTATAAATTTTAAGGCGGTTTTAAATCTTCTAAACAATTCATAATTTTAAATTAATTAAACTTATTTATTTAAAATTTACTTTCAATGCATTAAATATCGAATTTATCATTTTTACCATTTTAATTTTTTTATTTACATTGCATACGTAATAGTAAAATATTTAAATTTGAGAACATTTGAATTTTTTTAGTTGATATGTAATTATTTTAACGATAGTAATAAACTAAAATATTAAAATTAAAAATATATATATTCAGAGTAAAAGTTATATTTAAGAAATTACAAATATATATGAAATAAAACGTCAATAAATAAAATTACAAATTAGAAAAATAATAAATATTTTTAAATATGAATTTTAAGTTATTTGAGAACAAAATTAGAAAAAAACTTTTAATGCAATTATTCAAATATAACTATAAATATGACATCTCGCAGCGCATAAGAAAAATACTGGTAATATGGGCTTGTTATAATATTGTCTTACTAGTATATAGATCTCGTGCGATGCACAGGTAAATAAAAATTATTATTTTGATGTTTTGATATGAAAATGTTGAACACAAAATAATATATTATTTGAGATTAATTTCAATATAATATGTTACCCGTGTGATGCAAAACCATAAAATTTAAATATTTTGAGGTTAATGTAAAAATATCAATTTACAGAAAAATCAAGTTCTTAATAATATTTCAATTTCATTTGGTAATCCGTGTGATGCATGGTATATAAATTTCAAGTGTTGTAATTTTTTGATATGGATAAGTTGACTATGCAAAACTAACCTTAATTATTTAGAATATATTTTAAATATAACAAACATTTTTTTAAATATTCTTTTTTGAAAAAGTTTCATCACATCGGCATATATAGTAGAATGCCAAATAACATTCATTCTCCAATTACGACATTATGTTCTCTACCAACCCCCTCCACCACCAATGAATTTTCATATATTTATCACAATTTCGACATAGTTTAACTTTCTAATATTTCCCGCTTGAAAACTTGAGTATGATGTTCATAGTCATGATATTGTCATAAGTCTTGACGATTTACTGGAGGAACAAACTTATAACAAATTGATGGAAAATATTAAATAAGTGTTTCACTATATATTAAAATATATTTGTTGATTTTGTTATTAAAATTCTAATTATAGCTATACAATTGCATAAATCAAAATATAAAGGGGTATCTTAAATTTTAATATTGACTTTTTTCAGTCTGTACATTTTTTTATTAGATTCCGTCAAGTATTATTATTTCTTTTAACATTCATAGTTAGTGTACTCAATTATTTAACATTTTTCAAATATTAAGATATTTTCTAGAGAACATATTACTTGTTCATATTAATTTGTTTAATTATTTATGTTTGTATACACATCAAAAATTAAATTTAATGTATATTAAAATAAAAAAAATCGGTAATTTATTTGTTTTGTTATAGTTCCATTTATTTGTTACATTTGAAAATATTAAATGGACTGAAAAAATTACTTAAAATGTTTTTAGATAAAAATTAAATGAAAAAAAAGTTGCTCTTATTCTAGAAATTGGCTGTGAATGACATATCCAAATTTATTTAAAACATTTTAAAATAAAAAAAATACGTATCATTTAAATTGTTATTTAGTGTATCAATCAAACATGTTTCAACTAATTTTATATTAATCTTGAATTTTTTTTATCTCTCATATTGAAATGTAATTATGCAGATAAAGTTTACCAATCTATGTATGCATAAATTTATATCATAATTATTAGTTTAGTGCTATTTTATTATTGTTAAACCTGTTTTTTAATTACTTTTTTATGTATAAAAGTTGAGTGTTTTTTTATCGAATATAATTGTAATTATTATCCAATCAATATATATATATATATATATATATATATATGTGTGTGTGTGTGTGTGTGTGTGGGCGTAAAAAAATTAGAAAATTGAGAATCACAAAATGACGTTTATGTTTTTACTCAATTGGTGAGTAGTAATTAATTAAATTAAATTTTATATATATATATATATATATATATACATATCAATCTATATACATAAAATTTAGGTGATAACTTAGTGGAAAAAAATAATGTTTAAATTTAGATATACCCACTAAATAAGGAAATGTGTGATTGGTTAATATGAGATGATTAATGATAGGTGCAATTTTTATATGTAGAAGATCACACAAAATATATTTTCTATATTTAATAATTATCAATTATTAATTATTAATATAATACATATTTAGTAAGTGAAAATGGGCGGGAAAACTTTTGGCATTACTATTTTTTGGGGGTAATTGTTATTATATATATATATATATATATATATATATATAGATTGCAGCTCAAAATCAATATTGTGTATATGAAAATAATATATTAAATTAGAAACACAAATTTATATGAACCCGTCAGATATGATTTTGTTAGACGAAACACAATTCAAATACATACAAGTCAGATGTTCTATGAAATTAAATTTTTGAGAAAGGTCCACATAAAACTACTCAATTATTCAATTAGAAAATAGTAAAGACAGATTAATATGAATGGACGAAATTCGATAATCATCGCTATGTATATTGATGTGTCTATAATTGTATATATTTTATCATCATAATTATCCTTGATTGTAGTGTATTTGTGCTTTAATTGATTTAATTATCATTGTTATTTGTAGGACTATACCTTGATGGACTTTGAGCAATTATTGGGCTTAAAATGATCAAATCATACTAAAAGGGTGAAGATGGAATTAATGGGCTTAAAAGGAGGAGCATGGGCTTAATGACTTGGAGGAAAAGAAAGGGGCAAATAAGAGATTAATCTCTTATCTTTTTGTATGGACTTTTATGTCCTTAGTATTTAAATTCTTTAGTTTCATTAGGTTTAGAAGATATTCCATCATTCTCTCATTCAACAATTCTCTACACACATTCTAGGTTTTCTCTCTCTAGTTTTTCTCTTGAAGATTTACATGGAGAAGATCAATCAAAGAATGAGTGGTTAAATTCTCTCTCTGATTCAAGAGTCGTTTAATTTGATTGCTATCATTGTGAGGCTTTGTGCTTGATTTGATTTCTTATTTTATTTCAAGTATCTATTGATTCATGATTGAATTCTATATAGTTATATATAGTTTGGGTTGACCTGACAATTCGATTTGAATTATATATTGCTAATGCTATCCACGATTTCTCCTTTATATGTTGTTGAGATATATGATTGATGAATGATTGGTACTTAGTAGCAATAGGTTGATTAGGTTTTTGCTGAGATTGTATAATTGCCTAATGAATCAATGGGACTAACGGAATCATAGGCTTAGTAATTGCAGCTATCTCGATTATTGAGTTCTAGGTTTCAGTTTAGGTTTAACTGTTTTCACCGGAGCTTAATGCGGTTGTTAATTAATTTGGAAGACGCGCCAATTAGTTAATAGCTAGTTTTGATTGGATGTTGGGTTCGATCATTTAAATTTGGAAAACATGGACTTCTCTACGGTTTCGTGTTTAGTCTAAAGTTAAATGCTTGAATGTGCAAGAAGATATTTGTAGCCTATGATCGGTGATGCAATCGAATGTCGACATCCTTGAATCGGAGCTTCGTGAGGTTAATCTCTATCCTATTTCTTTTCATCTTTCGTTGCTTGTTTTATTCATATTTTATTTGATATTTTCTTCATTTAGTTTCATTTAGTTTAGTAGATACCAACCCCCCATTTGTTCATTTTATACTCAAAAGAATTAAACTCGGTTCCTTATGGATGGACCATACTTGTCGTTATACTCATTCATTTGCTCATATCGGAGTAGGTTTTTTATTTTTGTTGGTCTGGCAAACCAATCATATATCCTAAAGATTTGAAGAGGGTGAAAGGATATACATATATTAATGCTTACGTCATTATCATGTTTGGATTTTTGAACTTATTCAGTAAGAGTACTCTCCTGTGTTCCCAACCCAATTCGATCCACCCTTTTTTATTATATATATATATATATATTTTTTTTTTTTTTTTTTTTTTTCTCTTTCTTCAACTACACCAGCGCCTCCCCACCCCCTTCTCTCTTCTAAAATCTTGATGCTTGGGGCTTGAATACCATCTGCTCCACCAAGTCGAAGGCGGTGCCGACTTGCCTGACACCCCTCCGCCGCCGAGGCTCGACCGCATCTTAGGTTGAAATCTTCTTCGGCCATTGTGTTTCTGTTTGCATTTGGATTCTGGATCTTATTTTGGTTTGCCATTCTTTAAAAAGTTTCAGCAATAAACCATAGATCTTAGTCTCAGATCTCAAAAAATCGTAAATCTACACAAATGATTAGGAGAGATTTTGAGTTTCTCTCTTTAATTTTTTTCCCCAAATTGCTGAACTTGTATGAAGTGGGATCGAAACCCATTTTCCACATCGAATTCAAAGGAAAAAATGACAATTCCGGCATCGTCAAATCAGAATATGTCGAATGTTCATCGATTTTCCGATAACAGTGCCTCTTTGTTTTCTTAAAATTTACAGATAGAAAGAGAGGGAAGAGAGGGATGAGTTATGAGGATGAAGAAAGAAAGATGAGAGAAATTATTTATTGAAATTGAAATTTTAAATAAATAAGTAAAATGAGAATGGTGATATTGTATTGATATATGAAGAAAAAAATACTTAGCAAAATGAGAGTGATGTGTTTTGAATCCATTATTGAATGAACTTAATGTACAAACGAATTTGAGTGATTGACATTGAAGGTATCCACAGAATACCTTTCAGATATCACATGTATACATTGAAGGTATCTGGTGAATACCTTTCAGTATCAATTGTTAAGGTATCTGGTGAGTACCTTTCAGTATCGGTTGTGTATCAGTTGTTAAGGTATCCACATGTATACTTTTAAGGTATCCATGAAATACTTTTTTTTTCAGACATCACATGTATACATTGTTGTGTATCAGTTGTTAAGGTATCCACATGTATACCTTTAAGGTATCCATGGAATACTGGATACCTTTTTTCAGACATCACATGTTTACAATGTTGTGTATCAGTTGTTAAGGTATCCATATATATATATTTAAGGTATCCATGAAATATTTTTTTTCACACATCACATGTATACATTGAAGGTATCCACGGAATACCTTTCATGTGGAGCATGCATCCACATGTATACCTTCAAGGTATCCATGTAATACTTTTTATGTGGAGCATGTATCCATGGAATACTTTTTATGTGGAGCATGCATCCACATGTATACTTTCAAGGTATCCATGAAATACTTTTTATGTGGAGCATGCGTGGCGTGGGCCTTCAAGGTATCCATGAAATATCTTTCATGTGGAGCATACGCGGCGTGGGCACATGAGCGCACGGTTTTTGGGTGTTATAGATTTATCCTATAGGTATTACAAACATGAACTAAATGTATGTGATATCTGAAGAGTATATATGAGATACCTTTAGAGCTAATGTAGAATACTTATCAGGTGTGTGGCGTGGGCCTTCAAGGTATCCATGAAATATCTTTCATGTGGAGCATGCGCGGCGTGGGCACATGAGCGCACGGTTTTTGGGTGTTATAGATTTATCCTATAGGTATTACAAACATGAACTAAATGTATGTGATATCTGAAGAGTATATATGAGATACCTTTAGAGCTAATGTAGAATACTTATCAGGTGTGCGGCGTGGGCGTGCGGCAGGGGCACGGGGAACGCGTTGGGCGCGCGTGGGTGCACCGGAATGGGTTGGGGACACGGATCTAAGATCTGTGTCCCCGGGACATTTAAGTTTTTGCCATTTACTAAATGTAAAACGAAAATTTTAACATTATATATATAGACAAAAAGAATCAGACTATTATTTCACTGTAGTAGCAAATTTTAAAACGTCTTCTTATACACAGATGATGAAAGGGGATTGTTTTGGATTTATTCCACCATCGCCATTATATATCATTGTCTTTTCAAATTTGTTATGAAATGATAGTATGATACTGTATATGTATATCATATAATAATATATTTCAAATTTAATTTTGTCTTTCATTCTTTAAAAGCTTCTTGACTTTTGAGTCTGAACCTTCTCCAATTTTTTTAATTTCAAATTTCAGACAAATGAAAAATATATGGGTTCTTATCAAATTAATGACATCCTCTGCAGTCAAATTTTCTGAGTCTCATTAATAGATTAGTACTATTGATCAAATCAAGTTACGTAATTTTAACTTAATTTAAACAACTATTAAATTATTAATTAAAAATAGGATAAATAACCAAAATCAAGTCTAATTATGATCTCCTTTTACATTAAGGTACCTAAACAACTACCAACTTTTGCAAATGATACAAAATGACTGCTAGATGCAATTGACAGTAGAATATTCGCCGCAAATTCTTTCACAGAATATTCTACTGTCGTTTTCATCAAACGGTCATTTTGTACTATTCACAAAGTTTGGCGGTTTATAGTAACAATCCAAAATTTCGATACCTCGGTGCAAAATGGATCGTACATAGTTTGACTTCCTTTTTTTAATTTATCCTTAAAAATATAACCAAAACTAGGGTGGAGAATTTGGTCCAATCAACTTTAATCTGATATAGAGAAGAGGATCCACCCATATATATATAAATATATATATGTGTGTGTGTGTGTGAGAGAGAGAGACATAGCTAACACATAATTGCAGCAAAAATGGTTTCTCAGATTTCCTTCACTTTATTTCTAATTCTGATCATCACATGTTTCTTGATATCAATGAAGAAGAAAAGAAAAGCCAAACTTCCTCCAGGCCCTGGAAAGATTCCAATCACAGGCAATCTTCACCTGCTTGGAAAGCTGCCTCATCGATCTCTCCAAAAGCTATCCAAAACCTACGGCGATCTCATGTTCTTGCAGCTCGGATTCGTGCCTGCAATAGTCATCTCATCCCCCGACAGGGCCCGTGAAATCATCAAAGCCCACGACCTGGCCTTCTCGGGCCGACCACCTCTCTATGCTGTGAAGAAGTTCACCTACAACTTCTCTGCCATGTCCATAGATCCCTACGGCGATTACTGGCGAGAAGTAAGAAAAATCGTGGTCATGGAGCTAATGACAGCAAGGCGAGTCAAGTCTTTCGAGCAAATACGGGCTCAAGAAGTAGCTACCATGGTTAAACATATTGCCAGCACTTTTCCAGGCCCTGTTGACCTGAGTTCAGAGGTGTTTTCTTTGTCGAATAGCATCGTGTGTCGCGTAGCTTTTGGGACTACGAATGATCCTGGAATGATCAGTAGATTTCGGGGAATTTTGCATGAGTTTCAGCAGTTGGTGATCGAGTTTAACGTGGCGGATTTTTTTCCAGGGATGGGTTGGATAAACAGGATTAATGGTGTGGATAAGAGGATAGATAAGAATTTCCAGGACCTGGATAGGTTTTTAGACAAATTAATCGAAGAGCATCGCGATCGAAGCAGGCGAGTTTCGGAGAACGAAGATTTAATGGATGCGTTGCTTCGGATTAAGAAGGATCCTCTTCAAACTATCAATCTTACAGATGAACAACTCAAGAGTGTGATCCTAGTAAGTCCCCTCTCTCTCTCTCTCATTCTTCAAGTACAAGGTTAGCTCATAATATTTGTATCGAATACATGGGTGTAAACGAGTCGTGTCGAACCAAATATTATGATGCTCGAAACTCGAATTCGATCGAACTTATTTTTTTAGTGCTCGAGTTTGACTAGACTCAATATATAAATATTATTTATAAAATAACGTCTAAAAATATACTTAAAATGAAAATTTTAATAAACAGGTGAAATAGTAAAATTAATATATATTCGATGTTGCTTGATTAGACTAGTGCGCATATGGAGTATATATATAGGAAAGTATTTATATACAACTATTTTTCTATAAGTTGGTTGATTGTCATCACTGACTTACAACAATATCGATTAAGGGATAAATTCAATTTTGGTTTTGTAACAAGGTGTTTTCCATTTTTTTGACAATCAAGTGTATGTTTTCCATTTTTAGTCATCTATGTTTTAATTTTTCCAATTTCAAACTTTTTTTTTTTTTGTCAGAATTCTAGCAGCCACATCACCGTTTGAAAATTTTGACAAATGAAGATTGATTATGGAAAAAGTTAAAACATAGAAGATCAAAATTGAAAAATATATATTTTTTTATCAAAAAATGAAAATTGTTTACATACCTGACCAAAATTGAAATTAACTCTATAGATTTAATCACCAGTCTGATAATAAATTTAAACACTTAATCATGTGTTGCAGGATGTATTAGTGGGTGGGTCTGATACTTCAGCAGCAACAATTGTATGGACAATGGCTGAACTCATAAGAAATCCAACTATGAAGCAAAAAGCCCAGCAAGAAGTAAGAAATCTTGCAAAAGGAAAGACAACAATACAAGAAACTGATCTCCCAAAACTCACATACCTAAAACAGGTAATAAAAGAGTCACTCAGACTTCACCCTCCAGCGCCATTATTGGTGCCTAGAGAGACCACAGAGAGGTGCATCATAAGCAACGAATCGTACGAAATCCCCGCGAAAACGAGGGTGTTTTTCAATGCAGCAGCCATAGCCACTGATCCAGGGTACTGGGAGAACCCTAACAGATTTTGGCCTGAAAGGTTTGTGAACAACGAGGTTGATTTTAGAGGTAAGCATTTTGAGCTGTTGCCATTTGGCGCCGGAAGACGAAGCTGCCCCGGAATCGGATTCGCGATTCCGGTGGTGGAGCTGGCTCTGGCAAATCTTTTGTATTGCTTCGATTGGGAGCTTCCAGAAGGGTTATCAGTTGAAGATGTTGATATGGAAGAAACACCTGGGATTATCCTGCATAAGAAAACTCCTCTTTGTTTAGTAGCTTTGCCACTAGAAAATATGTAGGAAATTTAGAGATGTGTAGTTTGTGTTGCTATATAAACTCTTCTTTGTCATTGTTAATTTATAATGGTTGAAAATTCATATTTTATTTCATCAGTGGATATCATATTTGAAATAATAAAGCTTTCATGTATCTATACTATGTATAAAATGAGAGTAGTTGACAAATTTTACAGATTTACCATTTTCCCTCCCAAACTATCAACCAATAGAAAAAAAAAACTAAATAATTTTTTTAAGTATCTTATAGAATAAATTTCACGTATATCTTACATAATAAACTATCTTATAATTTATATATAGGAGTAGAGATGAAATAAAAGAAGCTATCTTAAATGATATGATTACATTTTTATGATATCATTAAATTTTAAAAATAATGAAATTTAAACTTTGTCAAAAATTAAAAATTTTGAAAATTAGTTTATAATTTTAATATATAAATGTGGTAAATATTTGTAAAACCTAAATTTCATTTTATGAAGGGTTGTAAAATGTTTAAAAGTTTGAAAACTATTATAAAAATATTAAAATAATAATAAAATCTGAAATTAATAATGATAATAATAAGGTTGTAAGATTAAGTCTAACAATCTAAAATCAACAAATAAAATTTAATAATTAATTCAAATATATTTGTAATATTAATTGTGTAAGATAAAGAAATCAATTAATTGAATAAATTTTATTTAATAAAAATAATTATAATATTTGATAATTTACTCAAAATTATTTCAAATAAATAGATATAATTAATTTAAAAATTGTTTTAAAAAAACTATTCTAAAAAAATCTGAAACATGGTTTCAAAAATCTCAAAAAATTGTTTTAAAATTTAAAAATAATTTGAAATTTAAAATTTTTTAAATATAAACTAAATTTTGAAATAAATTTAATGTTTTTTTTGAACAAATCCATCTAAAAATAATGTAGAAAATTATTTATAAATTTTAAAAATAATTCTAAGATATAAAGGAACAAAAATATGAACAAAACATATTAGTAAGTATAATTAATCACTTCTTAATTATTCAAAAATCAAAACTCAAAAACACAAAATTGTTGTTGTTGTTGTTGTTGTTGTTGTTATATACTATGTTCAATTTTATTTTCAAATTTAATTGTTGAATATTGATGATGTTTTCAAAACAAAACACGGATTTTAACAAATTTCGAAATAATAAGATGCATGAATAACCGTTTAATATAACAACTTCATTATATTATTACAAATCGTATATATTGTCATAATAAATAATAATTTGCGCATCGCGCGGGAGTACTACTAGTAAGTGCTAAAATGAATTTATATATGATTCGAAATGCAATAGAGAATAAAGTATTGACTTAGTTAGTTCCTATTAATCTTTAAATTAAGTATTGGAAAATATTGTGTTCAGGTCTCTTATAAGTGAAATTTGTGAAACACATTATCGAGCTGGATTCTGAACTTGATATTTTTTGACAATTTCAGGAATCTTTTGATACAAATGTCAATACTTTATGTATTTTTTTTAATCTACTGTTGATGTGAACTTAGATGAGGATTGCCCAATTGCTATTTGAAGAAGCCCATTTGATTGCAGGACTTTTTCAAATATTAGGATGTTTCTTTTATTTATGTATTGCATAATCCTAGATTAGTGGTTAATGGTCGATACTATTAAACTTAATCAATAAATATAAGTGTAGGTTCATTTAACTTAGATCATAGATCTCCACAATAATTGAAAACCATTCATGTAATCAACCATGTCATGATTTGCCATAATCACTAGATCAGATAAACAATTATGTATTTAGTGTTCTAATTAGCAATTTATTGTCTTGTTAATTGAACAATGGATCCTATCATACAATTAACCAATTATAATTTGGGAATTCCAATTTTGATCATGTATGTAAGACCGTTTTCATTTTTGGACAACTAAGTATACGTTTTTCAATTTTGGTCATATATGTTTCAACTTTTCCAATTTTAGTCAAAATTTTCAATTTTATTCATGTATGTTTCAATTTTTTTCAATTTTGATTGGATGGCAGCCGAGAAATCTCATGTCGGTAATTTTGAGAATTCCGACCAAAATTAGACTTGAAATTGAAAAAAATTAAAACATATAAGACCAAAATTGGATATAACAAGTATAAATCTCACAAATACGGAAGAACCAAATCTTTAATTATCCTTTGATTAGAAAGAGAAATTTAAACATTCATGAAAATTTGCAGAAATTCTTCTAGAGAAAAAAGAGAATAAAGAGAAATTGAAATCCTACATATTGTCTAAGGTATGAAAAATATACTTATCTAATCTTAAATATATCTCTACAAATATTCTTATTCATAACTATCTAATAAATGTCCTAAGATATTCAAACTAATTTGAAATCTTGTGGCGAGATAAAAGAGGGGCGCCACTTTTTGAAATTCTCGCATCAGGTCTTTTTCAGGTAAGGCGTGCCCACACCTTATGTTCAACACACATTTTGTCAGTCTTCTAGTTGAGGCGTGTACACGCCTTATACAAAAACATCTTTTGAAAATGCCTACTCCATGAAAATTTCTTGCATTCTTCAAAATCAACCAAATTGACATTCAAATTGCCCAAGTCATCTTTTTATCCTACAAATACAATTTTTAGTCAAAATCCAAGAATTAAGCACACTTTTGAGTAAAGAATATAAGGAAATATGATACATAAAATATGAAATATGCCTCTTATCAAAAAATTATAATATATATCGAATGTGGTAGTTACTAGTTAGAGGACATACAGATTATCGCACAAACAGCTCAAAGCATCAATAATCACTACAATGTGTATAGCTCTGTATCCACAAATTCACTAAAATTACGACTAGAATTTAAAATTACCAGAGCCTCCCATCTCTTTCTAGCAGCCGCCATATCTCTCATTTGTTTAACCTCGAACTCTTCTTCAACTACTTGCATTCTTGTACCACTCCTACACTAAATCAAGACCAAATTCCAAACAACAAAAGAACACAAACCCATGTTATCAACACAATCAAAAGACGCTTCAAGAAAATTTAAAAAAAAAAAATCCCTTAACAATAATAAACAACTGATGAATTATGCTTACATTGTGGCGAGTTTTGAGACTCCTTCTTGATGGGGCAGTAGCAAACGGCATGAGAGCAGAACTGGAAAGATGGTTCCATTTTCGTGGCTTCTGAGCGAGATTTAGAGCATTGATGGGTGAGAAATTAATGCCCAGAGCTTCCATTATTTGGAGAAGGAAAGGAAAGTGGCGAATTTGTGTCAAGTGTTTGATATTTGTTTTGGGGTGAGATATTGTTCTGTTGCTTATCTACTTCTAATTTCTTGGTTCTTTCAAAGGTTGAAGAAAGGAGTTCATTGGTTATCCTAGATTTGTTAGCCATCATATTTTAGGGTATGTTTGTTTTGGGTTTATGTAGGATTGGGGAAATCCGGATTTTGAAATCCTGGGATTTGTAAATAAAGGTGAATAGATAAAATCTGTGTTTGTTATGAGATTTTATAGGGTAGGATTATTACTGTAGATGTCAAATCAATGCTGGAAAAGTTAGTAAGTGTAATATTATATTATTAGTTGATGTAATGATTAAATAGAGTAGGATTTTGATAGATTTCATAATCCTTGTTTGTTTAAGGATTTACATCAAGGATTTGAGATTTTAAAATCCCAAATCCGAATTTGTGAAACCCAAAACAAACATACCCTTAGTGTTTAAATAAATTCATTTTGTTGTCATTAAATTATATAACTTTATGTGGAAATTCCCATTTTTAACCCATTCTCATAAAAATAATTTTTCTTATCTTCCTTTTTTAATTTTTTTCATTTAAATCATCATTTTTTTAATCATAAAGTAGATTCAAACCATCTTATAATTTATTTCTGAATTTCAGAAATGAGCTATTAAGGTCTATTAACATGTTTTCATATAATTTAACACAGGCAATTCCATAAACATTAGGGTTTGTATAGGGGTGGGGAGAAATACTGAAATACAGGGCTTACTGTATCGAAAAAATACCGAAATTACGGTATACCGAAAATTTCAGTATGATATCGGTATGTTATTTTTAAAATTTCGGTATTATACCGAAATACCGAAAATATTAATATTAATTAAAAAGTATAATATTTTTCATTTTGGTATACCGATATTTTTTGTATATTAAAGTTTCGGTAAGTAATTTTTATTTCGGTATATCAGTATACCGAAGTTTTTGTATAAATTTTTCATTTCGGTATAACGATATTTTCCGTATACCGAAAATTTCGGTATGAAACGATATAACTACTTTTGATACCGTATCGGTATGAATTTTTTCTTATCAAAATTTTTGATAGGGTATGGGGTATGAATTTTTTCTTACCGAAATTTTCAATATGGTATGCAATATGGGATTTTCAATATGGTATACCGTACCGATCAACCCCTACGTTTGTGGAATCAATTATATATATATATATATATATATATATATATATATATATAGATAAATAGATAGAAAATAAGATCATATAGTCCAAAATGAAAACCTAGTATCCCCGCTAAAAAATGTCGTTGGATTCTTGATAAGTTGACATTTTGTGCATTTAATTACATTTTTTTCATGGTCAAATCTATATCTATATCTATCTATATATATAAAATAACAATTACCCCTAAAAATAGAAATAACAAAAGTTTTCCCACCCATCTCCCACTTCCTAATATTAGAAATATTATGAACTATTGTCTTTTTTGGGTGTGTATATATGGTATATTATACTCTTTTATAATGGACAAAATTTTCAAATAAAAAATTTAACAAATTTATCATTTTATAAACTTAGTAAGATTTATATTGATTTTTTTTATTTCTACAAGAAAACTAACTTAACACATCTAATGTGTTATAAATTTATTCTCATTTTGATTCGACATATGATATTTTATTAGGCAATTCATTATATTGGTTCATGAAACTGCAAAATTCAATCCTACGTAATTAGTATTAATCTCATTTCTTAATATTAGAAAAATCATTTTTTTATATTGTCTCATTTATCTTTATTTTTTTTATAACAAAAAATAATCTTACATATCTTATGTGTTATAGATTTAGTCCCATGAACATTGATTTATTTTTCAACATATGATATTTTATTAGTCATTTCATTATTAACATAGATATTGTATTAATCAATTCATTATATTTTTTTTGTGAAATTGCAAAATTTGATCTTACATAATTAATATTAATCTCAAATTATGTAAGTTTTTGTTTCTATGCATATTAATAACCTTTTAAAAATATATCATTAAAATATATTATATATATTAGAATATCTTGATATAAATTAATAATAGATTGTAATATCATCTAGTTGCATCGTCAATCAATACTATATATAAATATAATTTATAACCAAATTATCAATTTTTTATTCTAATCAATTTGATAGACGACATTTCAATGTACTGAAATTTGATATATCATATAATAAGGGTTTTATTATATTATTGCATCATTAAAAAAAAGATCTCGTGTGATAATCTAGATAAAATATTACATAGATTGGTTAAACAAATTAAATTACTCAATTTTTTATGTCATTGAAATGATCTAAATAAGTAAATGAGTAATTATTATGTTGCTAAGATACCAAAATTTGTGGATATACACACACAATATATATATATATATATATATATATATATATAGATAAAATATGTATCTAAATCTAAAAATCATGTTTACTTTATATTTGAATTTTTTTTTTATTGTTTGTATTTAATTTATATTTTAAAATCATATATTTTTTATTTATTCAATGAAAGAAAAAACATTATTAGTGGTTTTCACAATCTAATGTTACCACCTTATAATTTATATATTTAGGACATTTTTTAAAATCAGAAATAATATCTCTAATTTCATAATAATATGTAATTTTCCTAATCTAATCATCACATTTATCAAATTTATGGATTTAGTAAAACATTTTTTAATCTATATAATATTTTATCAAAATTTTAATATATTATTTTATTTTTTAAATCATATATTATTTTACTCAAGAAAGCTACAAACAATGAGATATATTATAAAAATAGCATTATTATAGGTAGTTTTCTCAATCTAATATCCATATCTTATAATTATAAATTTAGGAAATATTTTATAATTGGGACACCTTTTTAAAAATTGCGTAAATATAAGGATGTTTTAAAATCTAATCTTATTATTTATAATATTTAAAAATTTATGAAATCATTTTTGTTTTATGTAGCATTTGTCATTTTATTATTATTATTATTATTATTATATAAATCTAAAAAATTAATAATGTTGAAATAAAAAAAAATTATGCACACATTTTTACATTATTATTTCCTAAGTATTAACATAAATATTACATAAAACCAATTTCTATAACTTTGTTTTAAAAACATTTTGTAAAAGAGAAATTATGATTTAAGTTATTTGAGTTTTTTTAATGGTATGTTAAATTTAGAAATTTACTTTTGAAATATAAGACATTATCACAATTTTACACTAATTATGAAAATGATTGAATAATTCTAGATTAACTATGACAAATACAGTTATTAAAGTAGTTAGACAACGTATGATGAATATATGAAATATTTAAAATTCATAAGTTATATAATATTAGATTAAAAGAAATGACTCTAAAAAATTATATTGTTTTTCATGAGCAACAATTTTATATCAAAAAATTACAACAATTGAAATTTATATATCCATACATAACATGAGTATTAATGAGATTAAAATATTCTTAAGTACTTGATTTTTTTTTTTTGTCAATATCAAAATATTTGAATTTTATGACCATGCATCAAATGGGTAACTAATTAAATTGAAAGTAATCTCAAGAAATTTATTGTTTTTCGTGTTCAACATATTCATATCAAAATATTAAAATAGTACTCCATCCGTTTCAAAATAAGGGTCGTTTAGAGTTTAAATTTTGTTTCAAATTATGTGTAAATTTAGGTTTTTATGCAATTTTATTCCCAAATGATCCTTCTTAATATTCATTAGCTAAAATATATATAGTGTTGTAAATAATTACTATAACTATAAATAAACTAGAAGTAGAACGTACGAAAAGCGAACAAAAACAATACGTAAATAAAAGACGAGACGAGAAGGAACAAGTATATGAGAGAAGAGAGAATTTGTTGTTGTTTTTTTCTTCCATTTCATTTACATGTATTTATAGAGAAAAAGTTTATACATTTGTGCCTTAAACTTAATCACTAAGTTATATGCTAGCTTGATGCATGAGCTATATGCAATATTATAATACTTCCCCTTAAATATAGCTTTGTTATGTCATGTGCATAAGTTGTCTCGTTAAAAACCTCAAACCAAAAAAACCCATTGGGATAAAAACTGGGATAAGGGAAAAAGAGTACAGCGCACACTACATTATTTCCACTTCCCCTGAAACGAGCAACTAACCCCGAGTTAGTTGTATTATTTGAATATAACAATCCCAAATTTATAGTACCACGGAGATAACAAAAAATATGTTTAATTCCATTCCAGTGTCTCCGGGTTGGCTCAAAACTATATCGAGTAAGCACATTGACCGCAAATATGATATCTGGTCTTGTACATTGTGCTAGATACATCAATGCTCCAATAGCATTAAGATACGGCATTTCTGGGCCAAATATCTCTTCATCAGACTCTTTAGGTCGAAAAGGATCTTTATCAGAGTCTAATCAACATACAACCATAGGGGTGCTTAAAGAGTGAACACTCTCCATATTAAACCTTTTGAGCAGTCGCTCAGTGTACGCAGATTGATGAATAAAAATATCATTTGCTCTATGCTCTAGCTGAAGACCGAGATAGAGTTTGGTTTTCTCAAGGTCTTTTAGTCCCACCAAGGGTGAATGTGGACCTTAGTCCTTTCACAGTATAAAGTATGACACAACACATATAATCACAACATTTAGTATTCCGCAATTCATACATCAAATAGGGAAAACAGTAAACACATAAAGATTTAGAAATTACCCCCATGTAACCCAACAATATATATAACAACAGATAAACAAATAACAAGTATTATGGTACCGATGAACGTTACTCTATAAATCATTTTGTAACCTTCTCTGATAAGGTATTCACTTAGTCTGTGATAGCACATGCGACCAGACTGCTTTAGTCCATACAATGATCTTTGTAATTTGATCGAGTATAGTTCACGGGGATTACCCGTTTTTAGTATTTTAAATCCATCAGGAATTTTCATGTAGATATCAGAATCAAGTGAACCATATAGATAAGCTGTTACTACGTCCATAAGACGCATGTCCAAATTTTCATGGACAACCATACTAATGAGAAAACGGAAAGTGATCGTATCCATTACCGGTGAATACGTCTCATCATAATCAGTCCCAGGTCTCTGAGAGAATCCTTGGGCAACAAGTCGGGCCTTATATCTTACAATTTCATTATTCTCATTTCTCTTACAGACAAATACCAATTTATACCCAACAGGCTTTATATTGTCCGGAGTTTGAGTGATAGACCCGAATACATTCCGTTTATTTAGTGAAGCTAATTCAGATTTGATTGCTTCCTCCCATTTAGGCCAGTCATCCCTTTGACGACATTCTATTATGGAACGTGGTTCACTATTACAATCATCGCTCAAAATCTCTTGAGCAACCGAGAATGCAAAAATATCATCAATAATGATCTCATTTCTATCCCATACATAATTTAGTAGCTTATGGAATTCTCGGTATTTTCTGGATTTGATATCATCATGATTGTTTTACTAGGCTCTACAGATTCATCTAGAGCTTGCTCATTAGAACTCACTTGATTAATGGGCTCATAAACCCCTTTCTTGGTTTTTCGAGGAACAGAGTCCTTTGAGCCAATGGGTCAACCCCGTTTTTATCTTGGTCCATCAGAATTTATTTTCACATGTTCATTAGGAACATCGATCCTAGCTGGAGCGTTCACAGCTGGAATATGAGACTTCGTGACTTTACTGGTATCATTAAATGCGTCAGGAAGTCTATTAGCAATATTATGTAAATGTATGATTCTGTTGACCTCATTTTCACATTCAAGTGTGCGTGAGTCTAGATGAGACAAATTTTGCTCACACCATGTGAGATTCTCAACATGCATAGGTTTATTATTATCAAGGATTGTCTTACCGATTGATGGAAATGTCGTTTCATCAAAATGACAATCCGCAAACCTAGTAGAGAATAAATTACCTGTCATTGGTTCCAAAAACCTAATGATCGATGGTGAATCAAAACCAACATATATGTCGAGACGGCGTTGGGGACCCATTTTTGTCCTCTGTGGAGGTGGGATTGGCACATGTATAGCACACCCAAATGTGCGAATGTGCGAAATGTTTGGCTCAAAACCCAAGGTTAATTTGGAGAATGCATATGATATGCACTGGGACGTAATCTAATTAAAGATGATGCATGCAATACGGCATGTCCCCATGTTGTACTAGTGAGCTTTGATCTCACTAATAAAGTTCGAGCAATAATTTGGATTCTCTTGACAAGAGATTCTGCCAATCCAGTTTCCATGACATGGTGGCATAGGATTCGAAAGCTCGAATCGAGACACAATATAGTCCAGAAGTTGTTGCTTCAAATTTCTCATGAACATTCCTTTTGTTCATATCATATGATGTGACACATAGATATTCTTTGGCATTTTCAACCAATGTCTCTATATGGTATTCATTGCGTCTAACATCTTTAAAACTTAATAGACATGTTTTTGATCTACCAGATAAAAGTGCACTTTCAATATGCAGAGTGGTACCATTAGGCAACATAATTGTTGCATTCCCGGAGTCATCAATAATCTCAACGGGACCTGATATGTACATTGCTATTGATAAAAAGATAAAATCTACTCGATCTCGGGTATGCCATCTTCCGAGAGAGGTCTATACACAAAATTACCAAACTCTAAGTTTGGATCTATCACCACCACTTGACACTTTATACAATGGGATCAAGGTCCTCAAAAAAATCTGATAGTTCAAGAGATTTCCCATCTTGAACTTGATCATTCATGATTTGAGGTGTGGCGTCCTGAGGGGTAGTAAATGATATTTTTGCCTCAGTGGCGTGTGTCTGGACTCCCTTTCCTTTGTTTTTTATCGAATCCTGGTACAGATCTACCAAGTGTTGGGCAGTCCTGCAAACTTTGGCTCAATGGCCAGTCATTCCACATCTATTGCAATTATTGTCATAAGATTTCTCCGTGGGCATCTTGCCTTTGTCACGGTTCCACTGAAATCGGTTCCCTTGATTGACCGGATAATTATTTGGACGAGAATAACCACATCCGCATTGGTTATTAATATCATGACGTCCGCTTCGGTTATCATGATGGGGACTACCACGTCCACCTCCTCTCCAGGCACCATGCCCAGATCTTTGTTTACGGCCTCTAAATTGGCCCATTGATTTGTTAGCATGTGCTTCTGGCACTGCTTGAGACCAACAAGGTCCCAAATCATGATTTTTCAACAGCAACTCATTTGTTTTTTTCTGCTGTGAGTAGTACAGAGATCAACTCTGAATATGTTTTAAATTGGCGCTGCCTGTACTGTTGTTGTAGTACCAGATTTGAGGCATGCATGGTGGAGAATGTTTTCTCTAATTTGTCATATTCTAACAATTTTACACCACATAGAGCCAACTGAGACTCAATCTTAAAAAAAAGCCGAATTATAATCGGAGACTGATTTAAAGTCTTGCAGTCTTATATGCTGCCAATCATACTGCGCCCGTGGCAGGATCACAGTCTTTGTGTGATCAAATCTTTCTTTCAGTTTTTG
The DNA here is from genome assembly GCA_946896805.1 of Scutellaria galericulata. NCBI lineage: Eukaryota > Viridiplantae > Streptophyta > Magnoliopsida > Lamiales > Lamiaceae > Scutellaria > Scutellaria galericulata. The sequence goes on along the minus strand of OX335797.1, from coordinate 1,468,091 downwards.
CCATATTTCCGATGACCTTTCAAACTGTATGTACTCATCTTTCAAATCCTCCGATAAATGGTGGCGTATAAAGATCATGGCGTTAGCCTCATATTTCCTGTTGGCCTCATCGATATTTACACATTCAAGAGTTTTCACGAGATCCAACCCTTGTAAGTGTAGTTTAATATCTAGGCACCAGGACAAATAGTTTACGCCAGAAACATCGAGAATTTGAAATTTTTGATTTTCAATTCTAGCCATAATAAAACATAGAATATAACGATATAAAGTTTACAAACCTTTTCCCGAGCAAAAACTCGTGCTGATAACGTGTTGTAAATAATTACTATAACTATAAAATAAACTAGAAGTAGAACGTACGAAAAGCGAACAAAAATAATGCGTAAATAAAAGACGAGACGAGAAGGAACAAGTATATGAGAGAAGAGAGAATTTGTTGTTGTTTTTTTCTTCCATTTCATTTACATGTATTTATAGAGAAAAAGTTTATACATTTGTGCCTTAATCTAGGCAGTCTTAAACTTAATCACTAAGTTATATGCTAGCTTGATGCATAAGCTATATGCAATATTATAATATATAGCGATTTAATGTGATACTTTTTATGAAATTAATTTAATTCTCTTTTGAATTTTGAATCCTAAATTCCTTGATTAGATAAAGATATATTTGTCCAATTTTTATATTCCTTAATTTATGACAAAAACTTAAAATCGACATTTATTTTGAAACAGATGGAGTAAAATTTATATCCACGTGCATTGCACGGGACATATTTTCATTTCCTAATAATACACATTTCATCAAATTTTATATTTTATTTTTTTATGATATTAATTGAGTTTATTGTAAATTTCTAAAAATATTAATTTTGTGTAATAAATATATATGGTATATAATAATCTAACTTTACTGACAAATATTTTCAATGATATATGGCAAGAATTATTAATTGATATGTATATAATAAAAATAAAAAGTATACATATCAATTAAATATCTTGTCTTTTAAACTATTTTTTTTTCAAATACACATATAAGTTCATTATGATTTGTTTTTCAAATCAATTAGTTTTTTAATAATTAATTGAGTAATATGATATCAAATAATTATTTATGTTACAACTAAGTTTGAATTAAAACTATATAAACTAATGAATTTGTTTGAAATCTAAAATATATCACCAATGAACAACATTTCCAAAACAGATTCATTTTGTAAAACATAACCAATTTGGTGGTTTATATAGCTGAGAAGCTGAAGTTGCTAGCTCTGTTGTCTGTTTATAGCAAAATTGTAATGATAACTAGTTTTGTAGATGCTACACTGGATTGATGGTGGGCCATCTTACCATATACTTGCTTTATAACTCAACACTCATTGGATGTCCCCATACTTTAATCCAACCCTATCCATACCTAGATATCATGAATTGGAAATTACATTTTTACTCATCCCTTTTTTTTTTCTTTTTTTTTTTTCAATCTTTCTGCATATACATTAAATATAATAAAATATGATCAAATAATTATTTAGTTGTAAAAATATGTGTTGCATTTGTAGATGATTATTTAAAAAAATTATTATTATTTTGAAAAGAATATACATTGTTATACTATTATATAATTCAACTCGCCTACCATTTTTTGTTTTTGCTTTTTAATGTTTACATTTGTAACAACCCTCAACTTTTATTTTTAATTAAATGATAAAAAATGAAAGTTAAATTTTCACAAATAAATTCCATAGTTTATTTAAAGTATATATTCAAAAATAAAATGATTGACCAAAATAACAAAAACCCGGAAAACTTTGGGTTTTTTGTAGCTATTTGGCCATATATATATATATATATATATATATATATATATATATATATATATAAGTGTGGATGTTTCTTACAAAATATGGATTGTCGAATATATCCCTATCAAATATTATTATTTAAGGTTATAATACTAATTTAAGTTTTTATATTTAAATAATTTTATATTAGAATCTTATCTAACTCAAAATCTTATATAACCTTATTATAATTAGAATTCTAATATAAAAGTGTAATATATAAGGTATTTGTATTATTATTTCTTCTCTTAATTTGAATTGATCTCCATGTGCAACAGACGTGATCTAAAACTCATATATATATATATATATATATATATATATATATATAATACACCGAAAGAGAAATATTAAATGCCCAACTTTATTGACTTTGAGAAAAACACTGGATCTCTTGTAGGATATAACCTGTCTTGTAATAAACGAGAAAGTGTCCAAATTAGGGGCAAAAAAAGGCTACAACAATAATAGTTTTTTATCTTTTAACAAAAGACAGTTTCATTTCTAAAACGATTTATTGACTATTATAATTCACTGTTAACCTATTCGTTTTCAATTGTCTTTTCAAGTTTGTATATATATATGGATTTCAAATTATTACACATCAATATATGTGTGATAAAGAATATGATGAAGAAAACGAGATTGAGATTATATAGTTTAAAGGGAGAATTTAATTTTCTAAGTAAAATATGTCTTAAGATTTAAAATTTTAATGGAAACGTTATATGAAACATAAATTCAGAGATTAATTGTGATTTTCTGATGTAACAGTTTCTTTCATAGTATTGTTGTTTAACAATGTTTTGATTTCTTAAAATATCTTGAAAAAGAGTTCCACAGAAACAAAATTTTTATGTCTGTTTTTTTTTTTCTTTAAGTAAATTCAACTTTTGAAGAACTGAATTAATACTCAGGGCACTAACAATAGTTTACAAAATTTCCAATTATAGTTAACTCTTTCTCTTCTACCTACCTATCCACATTATCATTCATTTAACTATAACTCACTTTTTATGAACAATAATTGTGAACAGTAAAAAATGAACAGTAATTATGAACAGTAAAAGTGTCAGGTGTGAACAGTAGCCGTCTTTTTCTCTCACTCTCCTGTGTGGCGCATGTATTACACGCGCCAATCACAAAGAGAGTTGCTTGGACGCGCACAATTTTTTTTTTTTAACCCGGTTCACACTTGTGAACCAAACAGTAACCAATTACTTAACTATAACTATTAAAAAATGCTCCAATGGGGATACAGTTATAGTTCACTAACTATAACTCTTCCTTTTTGTGCATTGTAAGTGCTCTCATCCCAGAGATTTTACTTTACAAAATATTCAAAAGAATTAGAGCTATTATTACTATTTACTATTACTATTAAAATATAAAAACGTGTGGAGAAATTATAATGAGAGAGAAAGAGAAAGATTAGTGACTAGATTTCAATTAAGTGATAGGATAATGACATGATTAGTATGAGTTTAACATGAATCATGACTATGATTAGGTCCCACCATTAAGTAGGGATCCTGTTATTAAAGATCTCTTAGGTAAGAAATCAACAATCAAAGATTTTATACATTTTATATGCCAAAGGTGAATTGAGTGATGTGATTTCAGAGCTTAAAGGGTTGATCACTACTCACTAAATGACAACCCCTATCTATTATCTTTGGTTCTATTTAATTCAAAAATGTTCTCTTACAAAAAAAATTTATTATTATCACTTGCAGATTTATTTATAAGTCAGAGGTTTAAAATTAAATAATTTATTTATTATTAATACATGATGTATTGAATTTATCATTCTTATTTATAATTTTGTTTATTAATTATCAATTCCTTTTTTTTTGTAAGTCTTATAGGAGTTGAAGATGATAATTTTTTAAACAAATCATGATTTCAAATTCAAACTTATTCATGTAAAATTTATTTTAAATCCATGACATATTGAATTCATCATTATTATGATTTTAAATTAGTTATTTACATTGATTTATGAAATAAAAAATAAAAAATAAAGTATTTATCATGATGCATTGAATTTATTTTTCTTATATGTAATTTTGATTATTGTCAACTTTATTTTATATTTGTAAATTTTAAGGCGGTTTTAAATGTTCTAAAAAATTCATAATTTCAAATTAATTAAAACTTATTTATTTAAAATTTGCTATGCATGAAATATCGAATTTATCATTTTTACCATTTTAATTTTTTTTATTTACATTGCATGTATAAAAGTAAAATATTAAAATTTGAGAATATTTGACTTGTTTTAGTTGATATGTAATTATTTGACGATAGTAGTAAACTAAAATATTGAAGTTAAAAAAAATGTGTTCAAAATAAAAATTATATTTAAGAATTTACAAATACAAAATAAAACGTCAATAAATAAAATTACAAATTAGAAAAATATGAATAAATATTTTTAAATATAAATTTTCAACTATTTGAGAACAAAATTAGAAACAATTATTCAAACATAATTATAAATATGACATCTCATGCTGTGCATGAGAAAAATACTAGTAATTATTAATTGGATCAAATTTATAAGTTGTAATGGAACATAATATATCATAATGGCAAAAACTTTTGTGCACAAGGTGCACGGATCCAAATCTGTGCACAACAATACTGTTATATTATATGAGTGATACTGTTATATTATAACAGTATCACTCATATAATATAACAGTATTGTTGCACCTTGTGCACATGAGTGTCACTCTATCATAATTCAGTGTATTCAGATTGGGTTGGATTAAGTCTTTACTATGGGATTGCTATAATATTGTCTTATAGCAACTCAAAATTAATATTGTGTATATGACAAATATATATATATATATATATATATATATATAATTAGAAACACAAATTTATATGAACCCGTCAGATATGATTTTGTTAGACGAAACACAACTCAAATACATTCTGTTGACGTCAAATTTTATAGAGCACAAAATCTTAGTCAAATACAAAAAATATAGATCCGGTTCAAATAAATCGAACCGAATAATAAGTATGAAAATCGAATAAAGTGAGAAAAACACTGTATCCGGTGCCTACTTGGGCAAATTTGTTTGGCCCGTTCTGGTCGGTCAGTTAGAACGCTTTTTTATATAAAGTTGAGAGTAAAGAACTCTTTAATTGCTTGAATACAATGATTTCCGAACCCCTATAACGAGGATTTAAGGCCCTAATTATAGGCTAAACGTAATGATACGAAACTTAGTCAATAAGACTCAAATCCCCCGATTTTAGGGTCTAGATAAGGAAAAATCGGGTTAAAATCTATCTAAATCGGATATGATTTGATCTTGATTTGTTTCCTTTCTTGAAGATTACTTGTAATAAACTAAGTCTTTTATGCTCTTCTTGAGTCAATGGCTTCGATTTCTGGCCTTCTACCTGATTTTCCAGAAATACCTTGAGTAATTATACTTTTGGACCATGTTGACTAGTAACTACTTGACTAAGCACGACCTCGGTCGGCTTGGCTCGGCCAATCTCTAGCCGGCGCGGCTAGTCTCTGGTCAGGCCCCTAGGCCAGGTTCTGGTCGGGTCGGTCCCTGGCCCAGGTCGGTGATCTGGTCAGCTCTGGTCTTCTGGCCTCCAGGCCGGTTCTGGTTTTCACTTGGGCCGGACCCTAGGCCAGGTCGGTTTGATGGGGGCCCAACAATGTCAATATTTTATTTTGTAGATTATGAATTATGAAATGACATGTTCTATGAAATTAAATTTTTCTGAGAAGGTTACACATAAAACTTACTCAATTATTCAACACCAAAACTTATGTGAGACTGTCTCACGGATAGTTTCCGTGAGACGGGCCCCATCACCCACAAACAACATTTAAATTGTAGGGTTTGGGTGATGGGTAATTAAGTTGTGGATTGATTCGTCTCACACAATGCATTAAAATTTAGTAAGACGATCTTACAAGAGACTTATTCATTATTCAATTAGAAAATAGTAAAGACAGATTAATGTGAATGGACGAAATTCGATAATCATCGCTATGTATATCCACGAGATTTGAAGAGAGTTAAAGGATATATTAAGGGGTGTGCTAAATGCACCACACACATTTCTAAGGGCACCACACTTTATTAGTGTATTGACCCACATCATTACACTAATAGAGTGTGGTGCCCTTAGAAATGTGTGTGGTGGTCAATACACTAATAAAGTGTGGTACCCTTAGAAATGTGTGTGGTGCCTTTAGTCCCATCCTATATTAATGCTTACTTCATTATCATGTTTGAATTTTTGAACTTATTTATTTGATGTAAAACGAAAATTTTAACATTATATATATAGACAAAAAAGAATCATACTATTATTCCACCGTAGTAGCAAATTTTAAAACGTCTTCTTATAAGCAGATGATCAAAGGGGATATCATATAATAATATATTTCAAATTTAATTTTGTCTTCATTCTTTAAGCTTCTTGACTTTTGAGTCCGAAGCTTCTCCAATTTTTTTAATTTCAATTTTCAGACAAATGAAAAATATATGGGTTCCTATTAAATTAATGACATCCTCTGCAGTCAGATTTTCTGAGTCTCATTAATAGATTAGTACTATTGATCAAATCAAGTTACGTAATTTTAACTTAATTTAAACCGTTCTGACTGGTGATGGACCCAAGATTCAATCACGGGTCCGAGACAACTAATAAAAAAAAAACAATAATTTTAAATTAAGAATATAAATTTATCAAAATTTGATAGAGTTAATATATTATTTTATAAAATTATAATAACATCCAAATTATTAACTTAATTACAACCCAACAAGACAACATCAACGTAAAAAAAAAATTAATTAAACTAACACATTACAACATTTTTCTTATATTTTTCGTATTTTGAAATTGGCGCATGATATTTTCATTGCTAACACAGTATACATTGGAATTAGATGAAGAATGAATTAAGAGAGAGAGGGGGGTAAATATTATAAAAGAGATCCTTAGAATTAGATTTGTGTAGATTTTGTGAAAGAAAAAAAAGATGAAGAAGAAGAACACATATCTACATTTCTAATTTATTCTTAATACTGAAATGCTTATACAATATCAATTGAAAAACCTTATCAAACTCAAAGAAATTATCTTAAATCACTGATTTTTTTAATAAAGTAAAATGGAAACTCTCAATACTCAATATTATATTGTTGGCAACAAACGGGATAAATAAATTGATGAAATCTAAAGATGAAAAAAAAAGTTAAATTAAACAAAGTAATAAGATAAATTTTGTGCTCAAATTAATTTATAAGGGGGGATTGAACAAGAAAATACTTAACTAATGACAAAAGTATCCACAGACAAATACAAATAAAAGTTAAGAAGAAATGAGTGAATGGATGAGAATGTTAAATTAAATCATGAAAATTAATATTTATTTATTTTAAATTAAAACATGAAATTTCTAAAATACCCCTATATTTTTTTGGAAAATACTGGTTCCGACACTATTAAATTATTAATTAAAAATAGGGTAAATTACCAAAATCAAGTTTAATTATGATCTCTTTTTACACTGAGGTACCAGAATTTTGAGTTGTTATTAAACAACCTCCAACTTTTGCAAATGGTACAAAATGGCTGCTAAATGCAATTGACAGTAGAATATTCGCCGCATATTCCTTCACAGAATATTCTACAGTCGTTTTCATCAAACGGTCATTTTGTACCATTCACAAAGTTCGGTTGTTTACGGTAACAATCCAAAATTTCGATACCTTGGTGCAAAATGGGTGGTACATAGTTTGACTTCATTTTTTGTAATTTATCCTTAAAAATACCACCAAAACTAGGCTGGAGAATTTGGTCCAATCAACTTAATTAATCTGATATATAGAAGAGCAGCCACCCATATATATATATATATGTGTGTGTGTGAGACATAGCTAACTCATAATTGCAGCAAAAATGGTTTCTCAGATTTCCTTCACTTTATTTCTAACTCTGATCATCACATGTTTCTTGATATCAATGAAGAAGAAAAGAAAAGCCAAACTTCCTCCAGGCCCTGGAAAGATTCCAATCATAGGCAACCTTCACCAGCTTGGAAAGCTGCCTCATCGATCTCTCCAAAAGCTATCCAAAACCTACGGCGATCTCATGTTCTTGCAGCTCGGATTCGTGCCTACAATAGTCATCTCATCCCCCGACAGGGCCCGTGAAATCATCAAAGCCCACGACCTGGCCTTCTCGGGCCGACCACCTCTCTATGCTGTGAAGACGTTCACCTACAACTGCTCTGGCATGTCCCTAGCTCCCTACGGCGATTACTGGCGAGAAGTAAGAAAAATCGTGGTCATGGAGCTAATGACAGCAAGGCGAGTCAAGTCTTTTGAGCAAATACGGGCACAAGAAGTGGCTACCATGGTTAAACATATTTCCAGCACTTTTCCAGGCCCTGTCGACCTGAGTTCAGTGGTGTTTTCGTTGTCGAATAGCATCGTGTGTCGAGTGGCTTTTGGAACTACGAATGATCCTGGAAAGATCAGTAGATTTCAGGGAATTTTGCATGAGGTTCAGGAGTTGGCGATCGAGTTTAACGTGGCGGATTTTTTTCCAGGGATGGGTTGGATAAACAGGATTAATGGTGTGGATAAGAGGATAGATAAGAATTTCCAGGACCTGGATAGGTTTTTCGACAAAGTAATCGAAGAGCATCGCGATCGAAGCAGGCGAGTTTCGGAGAACGAAGATTTAATCGATGCGTTGCTTCAGATTCAGAAGGATCCTCTTCAAACTATCAATCTTACAGATGAACAACTCAAGGGTGTGATCTTAGTAAGTCCCCTCTCTCTCTCTCTCTCTCTCTTTCTTCAAGTACAAGGTTAGCTCATAATATTTGTATCAAATACTGGGGTGTAAACGAGTCGTGTCGAACCAAATATTGTGATGCTCGAGATGGAGCTCGACTTGAACTCGATCGAACTTAATTTTTTAGTGCTCGAGTTCGACTAGATTCAATATATAAATAATATTTATAAAATAACCTATTGGTCTATAAATATACTTAAAATGAAAATTTTAATAAACTGTAAAGGCGAAATAGTAAAGTTAATATATATTCGATGTTGCTTGATTAGACTAGTGCGCATATGGAGTATATATTGGAAAGTATTTATATACAACTATTTTTCTATAAGTTGATTGATTGTCATCACTGACTTACAACAATACCGATTAAGGGATAAATTCAATTTTGGTTTTGTAATAAGATGTTCTTCATTTTTTTGACAACCAAGTGTATGTTTTTCATTTTTGGTCATCTATGTTTTAATTTTTCCAATTTCAATCTTTTTTTTTTTTTTTGTAATTTTCAAAATTGATGACATGGTAATCAAATTCTAGCAGCCTATCAACGTTTTGAAATTTTGACAAAAGAAGACTGAAAATGGAAAAAGTTAAAATATAGAGGATAAAAATTGGAAAACATATATTTTATTATTAATAAATGGAAAGTGTTTTATATACAAGACCAAATTTGAAATTAACACTATCGATTTTAGGGGGTGTTTTCAATAATCATGTGTTGCAGGATGTATTCGTGGCTGGGACTGATACTTCAGCAGCAACAATTGTATGGACAATGGCTGAACTCATAAGAAATCCAACTGTGAAGCAAAAAGCCCAGCAAGAAGTAAGAAATCTTGCAGAAGGAAAGACTACAATACAAGAAACTGATCTCCCAAAACTCACATACCTAAAACAGGTAATAAAAGAGTCACTCAGACTTCACCCTCCAGCGCCATTAATGGTGCCTAGAGAGACCACAGAGAGGTGCATCATAAGCAACGAATCATACGAAATCCCCGCGAAAACGAGGGTGTTTTTCAATGCAGCAGCCATAGCCACTGATCCAGGGTACTGGGAAAACCCTAACAGATTTTGGCCTGAAAGGTTTGTGAACAAGGAGGTTGATTTTAGAGGTAAGCATTTTGAGCTGTTGCCATTTGGCGTCGGAAGACGAAGCTGCCCCGGAATCGGATTCGCGATTCCGGTGGTGGAGCTGGCTCTGGCAAATCTTCTGTATTGCTTCGATTGGGAGCTTCCAGAAGGGTTATCGGTTGAAGATGTTGATATGGAAGAAACACCTGGGATTACCGTGCATAAGAAAACTCCTCTTTGTTTAGTAGCTTTGCCAGTTGAAAATATGTAGGAAATTTAGAGATGTGTAGTTTCTGTTGCTACGTAAACTACTCTTCTATGTCATTGTTAATTTATAATGGTTGAAAATTCATATTTTATTTCAATATCATATTTGAAATAATAAACCTTTCATGTATAAGTGCTAAAATGAATTTATATATGATTCGAAATGCAATAGAGAATAAAGAAATTAAGTATTGGAAAATATTGTGTTCAGGTCTCTTATAAGTGAAATTTGTGAAACACATTATCGAGCTGGAATCTGAACTTGATATATTTTGACAATTTCAGGAATCTTTTGATACAAATGTCAATACTTTATGTATTTTTTTAATCTACTGTTGATGTGAACTTAGTTGAGGATAGCCCAATTGCTATTTGAAGAAGCCCATTTGATTGCAGGACTTTTTCAAATGTTACGATGTTTCTTTTATTTATGTATTGCATAATCCTAGATTAGTGGTTAATGGTCGATACTATTAATCTTAATCAACAAATATAAGTGTAGGTTCATTTAAATTAGATCATAGATCTCTACAATAATTGAAAACCATCTATGTAATCAACCATGTCATTAGCCACAATCACTAGATCAGATAAACAATTATGTATTTAGTGTTCTAATTAACAATTTATTGTCTTGTTAATTGAACAATGGATCCTATCATACAATTAACTAATTATAATTTTGGTTAATTTTAATTTTGGTCATGTATGTAAGACCATTTTCATTTTTGGACAACTAAATATATGTTTTTCAATTTTGATCATATATGTTATAATATTGTTTTATAGCAGCTCAAAATCAATATTGTGTATATGAAAAATATATATTAAATTAGAAACACAAATTTATATGAACCCATCAGATATGATTTTGTTAGACGAAACACAATTCAAATACATACAAGTCGATATTTTATTTTGTGGATAATGAATTATGAATTGAGATGTTTTTTGAAATTAATTTTTCAAAAAGTTCCACATAAAACTACTCAATTATTCAATTAGAAAATAGTAAAGACAGATTAATGTGAATGGACGAAATTCGATAATCATCGCTATGTATATGCACAAGATCTGAAGAGAGTGAAAGGATATACATATATTAATGCTTACTTCATTATCATGTTTGGATTCTTGAACTTATTTATTAAATGTAAAACGAAAATTTTAACATTATATATAGACAAAAAAGAATCATACTATTATTTCACTGTAGTAGCAAATTTTAAAAATACTTCTTATACACACATGATGAAAGGGGCTTGTTTTGGATTTATTCCACCATCGCCATTATATATCATTGTCTTTTGAAATTTATTATGAAATGATACTGTATATGTCTATCATATAATAATATATTTCAAATTTAATTTTGTCTTTCATTCTTTAAAGCTTCCTGACTTTTTTGAGTCTGAACCTTCTCCAATTTTTTTAAGAGTAGAACTATTCACACCCCAATACTTTCTATCCATACTCTATTATTTTCCAAATACCAAGAATACCTCCAAATTAAATTCCAAATCATTCCTTATTTATTTTGTCTTTTTCCCCAATTCCAACGATCTTTTTAATTTTCTTTTTCTTTTCATTCTTCAACTCCAAATAGTAATTATATCTGATAAGACTTAAACTGATCAATATCAAACCAAACATGCTTCTGTAAAATTAATCAATCCCTTAAAATTCATACATTTTTTTGACCGCAACAGCACCGGGCGAAATGGTTTGCAAAGCCACCAGCTGGAAAATCACTGCCCCCAGATCGTTTTACGAACAGCTCATCACTGTTCAACTTCAACCCTTGGGGAAGATGATCTGCAAGTTATCCAACTCCTTCAGCAACTGCACAGCACAACCTTGGTTCGTTTCCTACACCAAATGTATACTAAGAAGACATTGAAAGCAAAAGTCTTTCTTTTATTAAGAACTTTAAAGAAATATTTAATACATATGTAATCTCATTTTGGAAGGAGAATACATGTTTAGCCTCTCATATATGAGGGCTTACACTCGAAACACATAAACTTGAAACACTCAAAACTATTACAAAAATTTTATTTGTAAGAAAACTAAGGAGGATGCTCGATGTCCTCAGCTTCCTTCAACCCCTACTATATATAGGCATGAATCCGAACTTGAAGTGCGGATTTCAAATCTCGTTTAGCACCAGCTAGCCTACTCCATTAGTGCTCCCATGTGATAGTTTGTTGGGGAGTCCCTTTCAGCTAGTTAGTGCGTCTCATTTTACTTCCCCGTGACCCATCCCATATGATAGTGGTTGGAGTTGTCGGGGAATCATTTATTCCTTCACATGGCTCAGCCCATGTGATGCTTGTCTTTTCTCATGACTCACCCCATATTTGTTTGTCGGGGTATCTTTTTCTTAAAAATTATGTCTGCATGGTCCCCGCGGATAATGTTTCTTTTTTGCTGGACCCCTTTCTCTCTCAGACCCTTGTTCCTGTCGGTCAGGTTTGGGTCGGAAACCTTTCCCAAACTCGGGCTCTTTCTGATCCGGGCATGCTAAACAAATCCGATCGATCCATCGGCTAACATGCACCATATTATAGAATTTCCGGTAGGTTTCTTTACTCACCAGAATCTTGTTTTTCTAAAGGTTTCTTCTTTTTGTTTCGAAGAGATCCTCTACAAATCCTGTTGTTGATCCAGTCATGGAATTCAGTAGGAAAGATCCACTTGCTGAATTCTGGAAAAACTTGAATGGATATTTGACTTTGTCCATTTCTGTTAAACAAACCGAAGTCCCCATGCTCGCCTTGTAGAAGCTTTATCTTCTGAAATTGCTCCTACCAGTAAAGGAATTTCTTTTATATTTTTTAAGGCATTTCCATCCGGTCTCTTTAGCTTGATGAAATGAAAAGCTTCATTGAAGCCTTTCTTTGCTGGTTTTGGGGCTGCACTGATAAAATAGAGCTCTAGAATATCGCCTCTGGACAAATGTGGGTTATTTGCCCAAGTCTCGTGAACGGCTTACCCAATCCATTTCGGTAATTTCGAAATTTTTGGGAATTCGGGTGAAATGGTATGGATTGAAGCTAGCGTTCCAAAGGTATACCATTTTTGTACCTTGTTTGGATGACTTTTTGGTTTCATCCAAACTCTCGGGTACTTTCCTGAAATATCAACCACTGTTTTGTCTGGGTTGATACCCTTTCTCGTAATCAACTTCTCTCATTGACGCTGGTAAACCTTCATAGGAGAAACTTTAAACTCATCAGTTTGAACCTTAGTCTTGCATGTCTGTGACCTAAGGTTCAACTCTCCCTCTTTTACCCCAGAGGTGCTAGGTTGACTTGAAGACTCGGGTTGTCACACCGGAGCTTCAACCTTCGTTGTACATTCTCGAGAAATGCATCACTTGTAACACTCGTGATTATGGTATTTGAATCCATAACCTCCGGGTTAGAGTCCCGTTCTCGAATCGCTCATTTTTTGCACCGTAAGAGATGCAGCCTGGAGGAGAGGCTTGTGCAACGCTTGAAACAATTGTCCCTAAGCGTTTTGGCATGCTCGTATTAGACCAGAAACGGATTTCTGAATAACTCGTTGAAGTTGTCCAGCGACTTCGCCATTGAGACATAACGTTCCAAATTCTCGTTCAAGACTCTCTAGGTTTTCCCTGAGACGTCTAACTTGTTTAAGGACCTCGTCAGCAATGCGTCCTTCCATCTCGTGTTAAGAAATCTGCAAGAACATTCTCATGAGATTTCACAATGACAATATCATAATCATAATATTGACATTCTGTCTGTCATCTAAGTAATCTAGCCTTTTCTGGTTTAGATTCAATTTTATTTTTTAGAAAAGCCTTGAAACTCGAATTATCAATTTTCAAAGTAAACTTCTTAGCCAGAAGAAATAAAGGCCATTTTTTGAACGTCTTTCTGACTGCGAAGAATTCTTTCTCGTTGAAATGCCATCGATTTGCTTCTTTATCTGTAAACAGACTGCTGCAATATATGCATGACACTTCTTCGTTTAGTGTGGCTTTCATAAAGACTGCTACCCACCAATGATCACTAGCATCTGTATACAAAACCAATTCATCATCGTCTTGAGGTATATCAAGTTTTGGAAGCTTGCTACAAACTTCCTTAAGCTGTTTTATCCTTTCTCGATGTTCGTCTTCCCATTTGAATATTACATCTTTTTTTAGTAATGGGCCGAACACCTTCTTGTGATTAGCCAGATTGTTAATTAACATTCTAGCGAAATTGACAACTCCAAGAAAACTTTGAAGTTGTTTCTTATCTTTGAGATCATCTGGAAATCCCTGTTTCTTTTCTACAATGTGGCTTTGTTGAATGATCCCAGATTCATTGATTTCAATTCCTATGAATTCAATCTGTCTCGTAGCAATTACCGCTTTCTTTTCGAAAAACACTAATCCTTCTTTATGACAAACATTTGAAAATATTTCCAAATGTTTGAGATGCTCCTCCATATTCTTTGAAGCGATGAGAATATCATCAATGTATACAAACATGAAGTTGAAATAATATTTAAAAAGATTATCCATCTTTCTTTGATATATCTGGGGTGCATTTGCCAGACCCATAGGCATGACATTCCAGACATAGTGTCCTTGTGGTGTGGAGAAAGCTGTGAACTTCTTACTTTCTTCCTCCATCTTAATCTGGTAGAATCCAGACTTGCAATCGAACTTTGAGAATATCTTGGCACCTTTAATACAGTTAACCAAGTATTCTCTGCTAGGGATATAATATCCATCGAACTCTAGAATGTTATTAATCCTTTTATAATTAATAACAAGTCTAGGTTTACCTCTTTTGATTTCTCCATGATTCTTTACCAGAAAGTCTGGGCTGCTGTATGGAGAAACTCTTGGTGAAATTAATTTAAGGTCCAGATGTTTCTTAAGTATTTTCTGCATATCCTCACGATCTGTCTGATTCATAAGGATTGGTTTCAGTCTCACAAACTCGTGTTCCTTTCCTGGTTTCACCTTCAAGGAAGCTTTAAGCTCGTTCCTGTTCCACCATGCTAAAGGATCTTCATTGTAATTCCTTTGGATCATCTTCTTGAAATCCTCGAGTGATATTTGTTCTTCAAGGGTAACATCACTTTGTGGATTCTTTAATAAGGCTTTTCGTAATTCTGCAATAGGCTCTGGAGAAACTCGTTCTTCTCCTTATATTCTGAATGAGTACAAAGTATTATCCCATCTCTTGGTATCTTTTTGTTTCGAACCAAATTGTCGAAAGGATGATAAGGCATCACCAAATCTTCTTTTATCCGCCATTTTTGGATGTCGAAGTTTGGCTTCATCACCACGCTTGCTGTGAAAATTAATAGACATTTTTCGATAGAATGCCTCCCGTAGTCTCTGGACAATAATCTTATGATCATATAATGTTGTGAAAATAAGCCTTCTTGTCTCATTTTTCTGTGTGAATCGCTTGAATGTTTGTAGGAAATTATTTCCTAGCAAAACATCTGTTCCTGTATCATGGAAATAGATTGGTGGCGTTTTCACTTTGTATCATGGGATACTGCCAGCGCCTCTGATCACAATTTCTGTTTGCTTGATTTCTCTATTAAGGATAAAAATCTTTTTTGAGAAATCTCTTCCTGTAATGGTCCTCTATTAAGGATAAGAATCCTTTTTGAGAAATCTCTTTCTGCAATGGCTGGTAGATCTTCTCCAAACTCTTTAGGAAAGACCCCTTACTTTGCAGTATAAATCACTGCTCCTGAGTCAACATAGGCTGCAAAATACTCAGCCTTATACTCACCATATATCATTCCGATAGAAATGTATATGGAGAATGGACTAGTGATCATCTGATTCTGTATCGTTTATCTGCCACTATAAACTTCATTCCATCTTGTGATCTTTCCCAAGACTTATGATCCTCAAGAAAGTCGATACCCAGTACTAATTGTTCTGGGATTCTTCTTGCAACTTCCATGATAGTTAGTTCAATTTCACTCATTTTTAGGCTTCCTTGAAATTTTCCAACTATCGGTTGTTGGAGATAATATAAAACATCACAAGGAAAAATATTATCGTTTTGGGTGATGTCAAATATTACTTCAACTTCTCTCCAGTCTTTTAGACATTTCAGCCCTCCTTGTGTTTTGAATACACTTGGAATTCACTGGACTATACTAGGCCTTCTTTCTTCCCATCGACTATCAGTCTGTCTTGTTGGAAATACATTCTCTTTATCTCCATTCTGAGGCTTTAACTCTTATTGAAGATAGGCTGATCTTGGATCTTCATATCGATCTCCTTTATAGTTGGAGACTCGATTATATCTGGAAGAACCACCCTAGCGAAATCCTCAAAGATTCTTGGGACTTCGATAAATTTCTTTCTCAAGAATACATCTGAATGATGGGTATTCGAGAGAGCATAGGAAATCTTGTATGTGATCGAGTAGGGTCTATTTCCTTCTTTCATCAAATCCTCTCTTTTGAAATCTTGATGAAGGGTTAAGACTTTGTTGAAATCTCGATCTTCTAGATTGTATGCAATTCTAGGATAGACATTAAATGTCGGCTTTCCTACACACAAATTCCCTATGACTACTCCCAGGCATGAATCCTTGAGATTCGAGATTCGTTTGTCAAATATAGTCAGATTGAGTGGTGAATCTATTCCTTCCTTGAAGGTTGCCTTAATAACAACTCTTATGGCTCCGATGTGAATTCATGAGAGTGTATTTGCAACTTCTATTTTGACTTTGCTTCTGATCTCCTAAACCTCTCGGTAAGGGATCAACTGTATCTCGATTAGGTTAATTACTTGTGAATTCCATTGGGATGAAAAATTCTCCAGTAGTAACCCTATGGATAATTTGGTGTTTTCTGTTACGAAACTCAAATTTATCTAATGTCTTTTCCATAGCTCCGATGGTAAAACCATCATAAATCTGAAGCTTTGGATCTTCTTTCATAATCCTCATTAGAGTTTTATGAGAGACTGTTGTGTGATAGAGGAATCCTGACATATCATCTCTTGTTGTTTGAAGAATTTCTTCTTCACTCCGATTCTGATGTGGATTTACTTCCATCATCCGAATAGATCTCTTTTTCATAGATGCTTTCATCTGAAGATAAATCCTCAAATTGATACACCTGTATAAGATCTTGTTAATAGACAGCTTCGTTGAATTCTGGTGTTGATTCGAACTGTCTAATACCTCTTTTCTGGTTATCTGGGCAATTCGTTGACATATGCCCTCTTCCTCCGCATGTCCAGCAATTACAATCTTTAAAACTTTCATTGGCTCTAGTGTGAGCTCGTCTGAAAGTTCTTCTTCCTGGGGTTCTGTTGGAACTTCCTTGGTTAGAGCCTGATGAAAAGGCTCTACTCTTGTTTGGCACTAGTCTTTGCCCTGATTTATAACTTCAGGCCTTTTGTTTTGACCATGTCCTTCTAGGTCTCCATGAAGACCTACGACTACCTCATTGGTTGCTATTTTCACAGCAGTATGGATGACTTCTCAGCTTTCTCCTTTTATGCCTCCGTGGTTGACCTCCAACTACTGTTGGAATGTCATTATCTTTGCAACACAGAGGAACCATTTTGTTGATCCATCGTAGTCTCTTGTAGTTCTTGTAGAGTGCTGTCTGAAGGCACCATTCAGCTAACTTCAAGATTAATCTTCTTCATATCTATCACTTTTTTAATTTGTGACAGATTTTCCTTTGATGATAGCAAGAAGCTTCTCATCTCTAGTCATTGGTCGTATGATTTCAGTTGGTTTCCCTTTTTGGTATATATAGGGTACTGTTTCGAAATCTATACGTTTTCTTCCTCCGGGAAGACTTGGTTTGTCCTCCAGATTCTTAACTCGTTTTTTAATATCAAAAAGGATTTCAAGAGTCTCTTTCTGATATTTTATCATCGTCTCCATCTGGTTCTGGATCTGATGAACTTGTGTTGGTAGATGATTATGGCGGTTGCCATAATTCTGCATCGTCTTCTGGATTTCTCTAAGATCTTGAGAAAGCTTAGATGTGTCCGGAAGTATCTCGCTCCATCTAGGTTCTCCTTTTGTCATCAATGATTTAGATGAACTATTTCCTGGAGGTTTCTTAGTTCGGTATATAACATCTGGTTCACCGCAAAGAAACCCATGTAATATTCCGATTGTCTATTGCATTGTCTTAAGGTTTTCCTGTCGACTCCTGCGTTCTCTTGATCAACATATTGATTCTGCCAATATATGACATTATCCCTATGTTCTTGTTCATACATCGCCAAAATTTGATGATATCTCCTATAGGGTAAGTATCTTGGACATTCGTCTAGATCCATATTTTCGTGATAAATTCTCCTCACCAATGGTTAATAACATAAATATAATAAATAAAACTTAAAAGTTCTTAATAAACCTAGGCTCTGATACCATTTTCGGGCGATCAGTTTTAAACCATTTTAAACCAATTTTCCGAAGGAATTCGTACGTGGCATTGTTACTCATTCTAAACCACTGTTTTTTAGACAATATTAACACGGGAAAAGTATTCCGGCCTATATACTTATTTCGGGAGAAAATCAATTTTTAAAAGACTCAGACCCGATCAATATTTGGAATGAAAAAATGTGTAAATGAATATAGATTGGAATTAGCAAAAAGGTGCTTGGAAATAACCAAAATGATTTAAAAAGTAGATCAAGGGTATAATTGGAAAAGTTTGAGAAATTAAAAAATATTGGGGTGTGCTTAGAAATCCTTGGGGTGTGGATAGTCCTATCCTTTTTTTAATTTCAGTTTTCAGACAAATGAAAAATATATGGATTCCTATCAAATTAATGACATCCTCTGCAGTCAGATTTTTTGAGTCTCATTAATAGATTAGTACTATTGATCAAATCAAGTTACGTAATTTTAAATTAACACTTTTAAATTATTAATTAAAAATAGGATAAATTACCAAAATCAAGTCTAATTATGATCTCCTTTTACACTGAGGTACCTGAATTTTGAGTTGTTATTAAACAATCGCCAACTTTTACAAATAGTACAAAATAGCTGCTAGATGCAATTGGCAATAGAATATTCGCCGCATATTCATTCACAGAATATTCTACGGTCGTTTTCATCAAACGGTCATTTTGTACCATTTACAAAGTTCAGCGGTTTACAGTAACAATCCAAAATTTCGATACCTTGATGCAAAATGGGTCTACATAGTTTGACTTTATTTTTATAATCTATCCTTAAAAATACCACCAAAACTAGGCTGGAGAATTTGGTCCAATCAACTTTAATCTGATATAGAGATGATGAGCCACCCATATATATCATATATGTGTGGGTGAGACATAGCTAACTGATAATTGCAGCAAAAATGGTTTCTCAAATTTCCTTCACTTTATTTCTAATTTTGATCATCACATATTTCTTGATATCAATGAAGAAAAGAAAAGCCAAACTTCCTCCGGGCCCTGGAAAGATTCCAATCATAGGCAACCTTCACCAGCTTGGAAAGCTGCCTCATCGATCTCTCCAAAAGCTATCCAAAACCTACGGCGATCTCATGTTCTTGCAGCTCGGATTCGTGCCTACAATAGTCATCTCATCCCCCGACAGGGCCCGTGAAATCATAAAAGCCCACGACCTGGCCTTCTCGGGCCGACCACCTCTCTATGCTGTGAAGAAGTTCACCTACAACTTCTCTTCCATGTCCATAGCTTCCTACGGCGATTACTGGCGAGAAGTAAGAAAAATCGTGGTCATGGAGCTAATGACAGCAAGTCTTTCGAGCAAATACGGACTCAATGGTTAAACATATTGACAGCACTTTTCCAGGCCCTGTCGACCTGAGTTCAGTGGTGTTTTCTTTGTCGAATAGCATCGTGTGTCGCGTGGCTTTTGGGACTACGAATGATCCTGGAATGATCAGTAGATTTCGGGGAATTTTGCATGAGATTCAGCAGTTGGCGATCGAGTTTAACGTGGCGGATTTTTTTCCAGGGATGGGTTGGATAAACAGGATTAATGTTGTGGATAAGAGGATAGATAAGAATTTCCAGGACCTGGATAAGTTTTTCGACAAATTAATCGAAGAGCATCGCAATCGAAGCAGGCGAGTTTCGGAGAACGAAGATTTAATAGATGCGTTGCTTGGGATTCAGAAGGATCCTCTTCAAACTATCAATCTTACAGATGAACAACTCAAGAGTGTGATCCTAGTAAGTCCCCTCTCTCTCTCTCTCTCTTCAAGTACAAGGTTAGCTCATAATATTTGTATCGAATACATGGGTGTAAACGAGTCGTGTCGAACCAAATATTATGATGCTCGAGTTGGAGCTCGACTCGAACTCGATTGAACTTATTTTTTTAGTGCTCGAGTTCGACTAGACTCAATACATAAATAATATTTAAAAAATAATTTAATGGTCTAAAAAAATACTTAAAATGAAAATTTTAATAAACTGTAAGGGCGAAATAGTAAAATTAATATATATTCAATGTTGCTTGATTAGACTAGTGCGCATATGGAGTATATATTGGAAAGTATTTATATACAACTATTTTTCTATAAGTTGGTTGATTGTCATCACTGACTTACAACAATACCAATTAAGGGATAAGTTCAATTTTGGTTTTGTAATAAGGTGTTTTCCATTTTTTTGACAACCAAGTGTATGTTTTCCATTTTTAGTCATCTATGTTTTAATTTTTCCAATTTCAATCTTTTTTTTCTGTCGGAATTTTCAAAATTGATGACGTGGTAGTCAAATTCTAGCAGCCTCATCAACGTTTTGAAAATTTTGACAAAAAAAGACTGAAAATGGAAAAAGTTAAAACATAGAAGACCAAAATTGGAATTAACCATATCGATTTAATCACTGGTCAGATTATAAATAAAAACACTTAATCATGTGTTGCAGGATGTATTCGGGGCTGGGACTGATACTTCAGCAGCAACAATTGTATGGACAATGGCTGAACTCATAAGAAATCCAACTGTGAAGCAAAAAGCCCAGCAAGAAGTAAGAAATCTTGCAAAAGGAAAGACAACAATACAAGAAACTGATCTCCCAAAACTCACATACCTAAAACAGGTAATAAAAGAGTCACTCAGACTTCACCCTCCAGCGCCATTATTGGTACCTAGAGAGACCACAGAGAGGTGCATCATAAGCAACGAATCTTACGAAATCCCCGCGAAAACGAGGGTGTTTTTCAATGCAGCAGCCATAGCCACTGATCCAGGGTACTGGAAGAACCCTAACAGATTTTAGCCTGAAAGATTTGTGAACAAGGAGGTTGATTTTAGAGGTAAGCATTTTGAGCTGTTGCCATTTGGCGCCGGAAGACGAAGCTGCCCCGGAATCGGATTCGCGATTCCGGTTGTGGAGCTGGCTCTGGCAAATCTTCTGTATTGCTTCGATTGGGAGCTTCCAGAAGGGTTATCTGTTGAAGATGTTGATATGGAAGAAACACCTGGGATTACCGTGCACAAGAAAACTCCTCTTTGTTTAGTAGATCTGCCAGTTGAAAATATATAGGAAATTTAGAGATGTGTAGTGTTTCTATTTTGGTCATATATGTTTCAACTTTTCCAATTTCAATTAAAATTTTCAATTTTAATCACGTATGTTTCAATTTTTTTCAATTTTGATTGGATGGCAGCCGGGAAATCTCACATAACATTATTGGGATTTCTTCACATTATAACAAGTTAGTGTAATTTTGAAACGATTTTCATCCGACTTGTATTAATTTATATTATATATATATATATATATATAATTAATGTATTTCATAAAATTAAGATTCTTTTTATTTTATTAATTTTAGGAATAAAAGTACAGAAACTCAATTTGAATATTAATCAATTTAATAGAAATTATATTTTATGAATTGAATTAATTATGTTTTTCTTTGTTTCTTTCTTTTTTTATATAATTAATAAAAGTCGGATGAAGATCATTCCACTAAAATGTCTTAATTTATCTAAAATATAAATACATATTAAAATTAAATTAAATTTATAAATATAATTGAAAAGAAAAAGAAAATTGAATTTTTTCTTGAATTGAAAACACAATCTACATTTCAAGTTTTAAATTGAGAAAAAAAAAAAAAAAAAGGTGAAATTGAGCCCCTTGTTGAGAAACTTTAAAAAGTGGCTTTGGAATTGAGAAATAAACTATGGGTCTTGTTATGAAATTTATCCTAATTGATTTGATAATTATAAATTATCTCATAAACTATTTATCAATTTATAAAAAATTATTTAAATACTCCTAAAAAATTAATATAATATAGTTGTGATAATCTTTATCTTTTTCAAAAAGAAATGTAACTGAATAGTTATATATTTTTCAAAAGTAAAACTGTAAAAATTATAAATTTCTTTTTTGAAATTTAAAAATTAAATTTAAAAATAAAATACCAAAATGTTAATATTGTATTTTAATAAGTCGAAAATTATCAAGCATTTGATTCTTTATTTTAACCAGTCACATTAACTGTTACATGTCAATAAAATATAATTTTCTTTTCTCCAAAAAGAATAAACTCCATTTAGAATATAGTCCATGTCTTTTCTGTCTCATCATAATTAGTATATATCATGTAGAAATTAAATCAATTAGTTAAAACTATATAAAGAATTTCACAACCAGCCTCAATTATTGAAAACTTTAGGTGGCCCTCTTCACAGCTAACATGTTCTCCCTTTTAACATTTTATATATAAATGAGTCTCAATCTCATCGATATCTTTGGATTTGGGTACACATGAATTTTGTAAGTTTGAACTTACACGAATACTCATATGAAATTAGTGCATGGATATTAATTTCATATAATTTGGGTCCACCTGATTCGAGATTATTTTCTCATGCTCTCACACACCCCCACGCGCTCAGGTGTCTGTGCTAACATATTTTCTCACCACTACAAGAAAAATGCTCATAGACAACACCCCTACGACAACGGTTTTTTCAAAAAACCATTGTCGTAGGGTAAAATGCCGTTGTTGTAGACGGAACTGTTGTCTTTGCCCAAAAAATTCTCTCATAGACAACGGTTTTTAACCTACCATTGTCGTAGCCCGAAAAATTCTCTCATAGACAACGATTTTAACCTACTGTTGTCGTAGACAGTTGAAACCGTTGTCGTATCCCGAAAATTCATATATTAATTTGAAAAATATATTCTATATATATATAATTTGAAAATTATATTAATTATTATTAATATAGTCATTAATCATTCAATTATTTATATATATATATATATATATATCAAAATTGGAAATCAATTACTTATATTAATAAGTAATGGTACTTTATAAAAGTTAATAAATATGTAATAATAGAAATTAAATTGAAAAATATCAAAAATATATTATAAAAGAAATATATGTAAGACATTGTCACATGAGTTGTTTTCAAACGTTGTCGTAGCCTCGTAGAAGCGTTGTCGTAGACTAATATTTAAAAAAAAAAGTCAAATATTACAATATTTTTTTAAATGAAAGAAGAAATACTATATATTGTTGAATTAAATTGATGAAATAAACTAATTTTGAGAATTAAATTTTATTTCATTATAAAGAAACTTTAGAAAATATGTTCAACAGATTATTAATTTTATAAATATATTAATTTGAAAAATACATTAATGTTATAAATATATTAATTATACATATAATTTGAAATATATATTAATTTTATAAATATATTCATTATATATATAATTTGAAAATTATATTAATTATTATTAATATAATCATTAATCATTCAATTATTTATATATATATATATATATTAATATATCAAAATTGGAAATCAATTACTTATATTAATAAGTAATGGTACTTTATAAAAGTTAACAAAAAATATGTAATAATAGAAAATTGAAAAATATCAAAAATATATTATAAAAGAAATATATGCAAGACATTGTCACATGAGACATCAATGGTCTAATATTGATTATGATGATGTCATCCTTATGATGACGTGTCATCTCTAGTATGATGTGTGTGATGACGTTTGATGATGTGGCAAGCTTACGTGGCAAAATATTGTTTTATTTATTTTGCTGAATACGACAAGTGTTTTTAACCGTTGTCGTAGACTCTACGACAACGGTTACTAACAACACTACGCTCTACGACAACGGTTATTAGATAGAAAACACAACGGTTAATAACAACACTACGCTCTACGACAACGGTTATTAGATAGAAAATACAACGGTTTAAAACCGTTGTCATAGATAGCTACGACAACGGTTAATAACCGTTGTCTATGAGCAAAATTTTCAAGACCCTACGACAACACCAGCTACGACAACGGTTAAAAACCGTTGTCTATGTGCATTTTTCTTGTAGTGCACATAGCGTATTCTAATAAATACATAATACTTTTAATCATGACATTGATATCTTTTAATTATATCATTGATACTTCTATGTTATGTTATTTGTACATTTACATTATATTATAAAGATATGTAATATTTTTGAAAATATTTTATGTTATATTAAGTGAATATTTATTTTATAATAATATAACTTTTGGGTTGATATACATGTATAGTAACTTTTTTATATATAAAAGTAAGACTACTAGGGACATGTAGCAAACCCACAATTTTCATTGTTTTTATTTTTCAATTTTCAATATAAATTAAAAAATAGAAAGTTTAGAAATACAATGATTATGAAATGATTGACTATTAAATGGCTTTCAATGTAAGAGGTTTAAGAAATAATAGTAGGCTTTCAATATAAAATATTTTAAAATCTTACATAAATTTTCAAAATATATACTAACAAAAAATATAAACTACATATATGATGAAAATGTTTTGACGACGACGACGACAACAACAACAACAACATAATAATAATAATAATAATAATAATAATAATAATAATAATAATAATAATAATAATAATAATAATAATAATAATAATAATAATAATAATAATAAATAGTATATTATTATCATTTGTAAGATTACAATATTAAATCTAAAATTTTAAAATCAACAAATAAAATAAAAATATTTCAATATTTATAAAATATTATTTATTCACATATATTAGGATGTTTTTTATTTCAATAGTTAAATAATATATTGATCAAAATTACATTATATTAATATAACTTAGATGATAGCTAATTTATTGCAATTTTAGCATTTCAAATTATGTAATGCTACTATTTCAAAAATGTGTCTTTCAATGATCATATATACACATTGACAGGGTCCTTTCACACTCACCAAAAAAACAACAATAAGGGTAATGGGGAGTTATGATTGTAAATGAACCATAATGGGATTTTTATGGGCCTTATACAAAATATGGTGACAATTCCACTAGCGGCCCAATTACTGGAGAGTTTAATATATCAAATCAAGCCATACAATATGGCTACTATTTCATGGCCAATTAGGGGTGGAAATCGGAATGGAATATTCGATATCCGCCGAATCCGATCCGAAAATTTTCGATTTTGAAACGAATATTTTTAATTCGAAATTCCAATTTCCGATTTTTCTGAAAAATTTAGGAACATAATTGGAATTAGTTTTAAAATTTTAGGAAATTCCAAAATCCGATCCAAAAATTTCCGAAAAATTTCCGGAAAAAAAAAATATATAATATATTTTTTATATAAAATAAAAGGTAAGTATCTAATTTACATAGGTAAATATATTATAAATTTTATTTAAAATGATAACATTTTATATAAATTTATTATTTTAATGATAAAATTATAAATTTCATTAAAAATGATACATTTTATATAAATTTATTATTTTAATGATAAAATATATGAAAATTTCCGAAAATTCCAAAATTTCGGAATTCTGAAATTTCTGAAAAATCAGAATTGGAATGGATTTTACAATTCCGAAAAATTTTGGAACGGAATTGGAATTGGAATTTTCGATCCAATCCGTCCGATTTCCACCCCTATGGCCAATATTGTGCTTCTTATTCCACATATTTTAGAGACACGAATTGACTCGTTTTCTTGGTAAACTCCCATGTAGAGAAAACACGGTTTTACATGAATCGGCAATCGGTTATAACTCATGTGTAATATTTCGAGCAGCTCTCATCATCCTTTGAATTCACAATCGGATTTAAATTATGTGCTTATATTCCCAATATTCTTATAAGTATTCACACTTCGCTAAGAGTCCTCTCACCATTACAAATGACAGAGGAAGTCCTATACAATTTTCTACAATCTTCTTTCCAATGCCCTTCAGTAAATAGGACAACTTTCTTCCCTAAACACAATTTTTGAAAGGGTCCGGCTATCCGCACCCCCAATTCTTCTAAACACACCCCATTTTTTTTTTTTTATTTAAAAAATTTTAAAAATAACAAAATTACAATTTTACCCTTATGCAAAGAAGTGTGTTCGACTGGTGTTCGAACACCAGTCGAACACACCTCTTTGCGTTCGACAAACCAGGGTCGAACGAGTCCCAGATTTGTTGTTTTTTTCGTTCTTTTTATACGATTTTACACTATTATTATATAGTTTGTTAACTCATAGATTGGTTTTTCATACGTTATCCCCTTACAATTTTAAGGTTTGAGTAATGAAAGAAAGAAAAAAAAAAAAAAAAGGAAGAAGAAGGGAGAAGCAAGCAGACGGGTTTGGGGAAGAAAGGGAAGAAAAAATTTCAGTTTTTTTTTTAATTGATAAGGGTAAAATTGGAATTTTGGTTTTTTTTGAATTTTTTAAATTATTTTTTTAAAAACTGGAATGTGTTTAGAAGAATTGGGGGTGCGGATAGCCGGTCCCTTTTTGAAAACAGACTCCAACTTTGATCCTCATCCAAAAATCTCATCTTAAATACATAAGAGTAGTCAATCACCTGAAAATCCGAAATCCTAGTTGTTACTATTCTACTTCCATTTTTTTTTTTTTATCAGGAAAAAATCTCCTAATTTCTCACACTTGAATATACCAAATATCATCCATTATAATCAAATATCTCCTATCTGATAATCTTTTGTGTAATTTATCTCCTAATTCACGTTCATTCATTTGACTCAAACCTACCCTGCCCTCTTGAAGTTCTGAAACGATTACAGAAAATCTATGTTTTTTTACAAGTTTATAATTTTCCATTTCCGGCAACACTTGCAAGAAAATCTTGGAATAATAAGAAAGAATTTCTCCCAAGTACCTTCATTTTAAAAGACAAAAATAACCTTAAAACTGTATGTTTTTACCTGATGATAAATTTTGGTTTATGAACTTATCCAAATCTAATCGAGTCTTAATTAATTTAATAATATAAATTATTATAAATTCATCAATTTATAAAAAGGAAACTAAATGCTCCAAAAATATATAATATAGTTGTAGCATCTGTATTTTTCTCAATAAAAAAAGGAAATATTATTAAATATTATATATTTACCTTGAGGGATCTGAACATAATACTTTCGATACCTTTAGAAATTTTTCAAAACAAATGTTAATACTTTATGTAACTTGTAAATATATTTGTTTCTCTACTGTGAATTGATGAGTGGTGTATAGTACGGTTGACCTTTAATTTCAAAAGGTTAATTAAAAATCAATTTAATTTGAACTTGAGGGGTAGAATACATTTTTATTTTTTATTTCAATTAGTTAGGTACTTTTTACATTCCAAGTTAATTCTTAATTTACATAAAAAGGTTATATATAATAAATAGGTATATGGAATATATTTTTATAAATTTGGAGAAATATATATGGACCAACGGTGGGTAACAATCCGCCCTTAAGCCTCCTTTGGGCCATCTTCAATGTGGTATTGTTTCCATCAAAATCAATGGAATTTATTTGGAAAAAGAAAAAATAAAAAATAACTACTAGCTCATTAAATTATTATAGCAAATTATATATATATATATATATATATATATATATATATATATATATATCACAAAACTTTATCAAGTGAGATGATGTTACTGTATACGCCTTGAAGATATGTCATGAGAATTTTTAATGTATATATTTCGATTCCATTTCACAGTAAACCATTTTGGTCTTTCTATATAATTTTTTTTTTAATTTCCTATAAAAAAAAAAAAGGATTGACTTTATATTTATTTAAATTATATTGATTCCTTTTAATAGTTGATGGTGCTATAGTTCTAGTCGCATTAGCCATTACCATAAATGTCAAAAGTAAATAATAATAATAATAATAATAATAATAATAATAATAATAATAATAATAATAATAATAATCATCATCATCATCATCTCAAGATACATGTCTCAATATCACGTGAAATATTTATTTATGAAATTAATGAATCAACTCTATTAATTAAAATCGTATTTAACGATTTATTCTTCTAAAAATTAAATTGTGTTTATTTATTATTTTTATTATTTAAAATAATCATGAAAATTTGAGTTTTTGTTATTGTATAAATATTTTTTTCTATTTATATTCATTTTGTAAAATTATTTGTTTCTAAATATCATGTGTCATACACAGATAGACAAATATACTATATATTAATTAATTTATATTGTATTCAAATATTAAATATGATGATACTAATATTTGGTAATTATTTATATTTATTTATAATTATTTTATTCATTTATTTTACAAAATTAATATTTTTTTAGATAAAACCCCATGCATCACACGGGTCTATACTAGTTCATATACTAATATACTTAATAACTAGTATATAGGTCTCGTGCGATGCAAGGGTAAATAAAAATTATTATTTTGATATGAAAATGTTGAGCACAAAATAATATATTATTTGAGATTAATTTCAATATAATATGTTACCCGTGTGATGCATAATCATAAAATTTAAATATTTTGAGGTTAATGTAAAAATGTCAATTTACGGAAAAATCAAAATTTTAATAATATTTCAATTTCATTTGGTAATCCGTGTGATGCATGGTATATAAATTTCAAGTGTTGTAATTTTTTGATATGGATAAGTTGACTATGCAAAACTAATCTTAATTATTTAGAATATCTTTTAGATATAACAAACATTTTTTTAAATATTTTTTTTCGAAAAAGTTTCATCACATCGGCATATATAGTAGAATGTCAAATAACATTCATTCTCCAATTACGACATTATGTTCTCTACCAACCCCCTCCACCAATAAATTTTCATATATTTATCACCATTTCAACATAGTTTAACTTTCTAATATTTCCCACTTGAAAACTTGAGTATGATGTTCATAGTCATGATATTGTCATAAATCTTGACGATTTACTGGAGGAACAAACTTATAACAATTTGATGGAAAATATTAAATAAGTGTTTCACTATATATTAAAATATATTTGTTGATTTTGTTATTAAAATTCTAATTATAACTATACAATTGCATAAATCAAAATATAAAGGGGTATCTTAAATTTTAATATTGACTTTTTTCGGTCTGTACATTTTTTTTTATTAGATTCCATCAAGTATTATTATTTCTTTTAACATTCATAGTTAGTGTACTCAATTATTTAACATTTTTCAAATATTAAGATATTTTCTAGAGAACATATTACTTGTTCAAATTAATTTGTTTAATTATTTATGTTTGTATACACATCACAAATTAAATTTAATGTATATTAAAATAAAAAAAAATCGGTAATTTGTTTGTTTTGTTATAGTTCCATTTATTTGTTACATTTGAAAATATTAAATGGATTGAAAAAATTACTTAAAATGTTTTTAGATAAAAATTAAATGAAAAAAAAGTTGCTCTTATTCTAGAAATTAGCTGTGAATGACATATCCAAATTTATTTAAAACATTTTAAAATAAAAAACACGTATCATTTTAATTGTTATTTAGTGTATCAATCAAACATGTTTCAACTAATTTTATATTAATCTTGATTTTTTTTATCTCTCATATTGAAATGTAATTATGTAGATAAAGTTTACCAATCTATGTATGTATAAATTTATATCATAATTATTAGTTTAATGCTATTTTATTATTGTTAAACATGTTTTTTAATTACTTTTTTTATGTATAAAAGTTGAGTGTTTTTTATCGAATATAATTGTAATTATTATTCAATCAATATATATATATATATATATATATATATATATATATATATTTATTTATGTGTGTGGGCATAAAAAAAATTAGAAAATTGAGAATCACAAAATGACGTTTATGGTTTTACTCAATTGGTGAGTAGTAATTAATTAATTTAACCTTTATATATATATATATATGTATATATATATATATATATCAATCTATAAACATAAAATTTAGTTGATAACTTAGTGGAAAAAAATAATGTTTAAATTTAGATATACCCACTAAATAAGGAAATGCATGATGGGTTAATATGAGATAATTAATGATAGGTGCAATTTTTATATGTAGAAGATCACACAAATTTAATATATTTTCTATATTTAATAATTATCAATTATTAATATAATACATATTTAGTAAGTGAAAATGGACGGGAAATTTTTTGGCATTACTACTTTTAGGGGGTAATTGTTATTATATATATAGATATAGATATAGATATAGATGATTGAGTGTAGATATAAATAAATCCTACCATCATAAGTTTACTTTTTTTTTCCAAAATAAGATATTAAAATAATAATTTATTATAA
The DNA here is from genome assembly GCA_946896805.1 of Scutellaria galericulata. Taxonomy (NCBI): domain Eukaryota; kingdom Viridiplantae; phylum Streptophyta; class Magnoliopsida; order Lamiales; family Lamiaceae; genus Scutellaria; species Scutellaria galericulata. Next base: position 1,437,405 of record OX335797.1, on the reverse strand, counting down.
AAGGCCATCAACTTGTAAACTCCTATGACTTAAAATCTAATTTTGAAATAAGATCTGAAATCTCCCAAAATAAGTTTGAAAATCTATGTACATAAAAAAAAAAATTATATGAGATAAAACCTTCTTTCCTCCTATCCAAACTCAAGTTTAAATTTTGTTAAAAATTAGGTGTCATTTAAGATTTTAAATACAATTTTATTCTCAAATTATCCCTATTAATATTCTTTAGCTAATATTTAGGGATTTAATATGATATTTTTTATGAAATTAATTTGATTCTATTTCCAATTTCATATCCTAAATTTCTTTAATAGTTAAGGGTTTATTTATCCAATTTTTATGTTTCTTAATATATGACAAAAACTTCAAAATGACACTTATTTAAAAATGGAATGAATATTATTTATGATTCAAACATATTCCATTGTTGCACATGTATATATGTCAAGCATTCACATAGAAAATGACATAGAAAATAGCCACATATTTATATTCATAGGTCTGCAAATGACATAGAAAATAGCCACATAGTGGTTGCAAGTCAGTGCAACTAATTACTAAAAGGTTCAAGTACTTAACAATGATAGTACTACTTAAGAATTTCAATGACAAGAAGAACCAAAACAATGAAAGTGATGAATTTGATAGTTGCTTGGTTTTTGTCGAGTTTTTCAATCTTCAGTGAGAGATCATTGCATTTGGAAATCAACAAAGTGGAATTATTGTCGACTCCAACAATAGAAGAGTTCACTTCTTCTTCCAATTCTAGCATTTACATTTCGCTCGTACAATTTTTCCATCCAACTGATGTGGGTTTTAGCCAAGCAAAATACCCACATTCACGCGATCAGCACATGCAAAACAGTTTGTCCATTGTAGCTTTAGACAGGCCGACAACTTTAATTTCAACATTTTTACGACAGTAGCACTTCTTGTTACTATGCCTTAAATCTAAAGTTTCTTCATTTTTGGACATTGATGACCTAAATGTGGAAGACATTTCTCCTAAAAAAATTGGTACAAAATTACAATATACAAACTGTTAATGAAATTAAATAATAAATAATAAATAACATTAAACAGTAATTAAAATAAAATAAAAAATGTTAATTAAATTAGCTCAAGATACAGTGAAATGAACTAGCAAAAATTTTCCTTGCTTTGTTGTGTGAAAGGGAGTTTGTTGCAATTTTTACAATGGAAACATTGGATATACAAAGAAGTGATTTATAGTCAAAAGGTAAGGTTATTTTTGTCTTTTCATACTTAAAAAGTTTTTAAATAGTAACAACAGACGCACTACAGCACGTGCGCTGCACTTCTATTAACTTTCATGATTTAGGGGAAAACGCACTGACTTTTTGTTAACCCAGGTGTAACCCTTGTCATTTTGAAATTAGGGGGAACGACGCCGACTTTCCATAACACATGAGGGTTTCATGCATTTAACCCTTGTTAAATTATACAACTTTATATGGAAATTCCCATTTTTAACCCATTCTTATAAAAATAATTTTTCTTATCTTCCTTTTTTAATTTTTTTTTCATTTTAATCGTCATTTTTTTTAATAATAAAGTAGATTCAAACCATCTTATAATTTATTTCTGAATTTCAGAAATTAGCTATTAAGGTCTATTAACATGTTTTCATATAATTTAACATAGGCAATTCCATAAACATTAGGGTTTGTGTAGGGTTTGGGAGAAATACCCAAATACAGGGCTTACCATATCAAAAAAAAATTTCGAAATTACGGTATACCAAAAATTTCAGTACGGCGGTATTGTATTTTTAAAATTTCGATATTATACCAAAATATCGAAAATATTAATATTAATTAAAAAATATAATATTTTTCATTTTGGTATATCGATATTTTTGGTATACTAAAGTTTCGGTATGTAATTATTATTTCGGTATATCGGTATACCAAAGTTTTGGAATACATTTTTAATTTCAATATAACGGTATTTTCCGTATATCGAAAATTTCGATATGAAACGATATAGCTAATTCTGATACCGTATCGGTATGAATTTTTTCTTACCAAATTTCTTGATACGGTATGGAGTATGAATTTTTTCCTACTGAAATTTTCGATATGGTATGCAGTATGGGATTTTCAATATGGTATGTCGTACCGACCAACCCCTAGATTTGTGGAATCAATTATATATATAAGAAAATAAGATCATATAGTCCAAAATGAAAACCTAGTATTCCCGCTAAAAATTGTCTTTCGATTCTTGATAAGTTGACAATTTATGCATTTAATTACATTCTTTTCATGGTCAAATTTACTCAATATTTAATTTAACTATTGAATAGTAATTAATATATTTTAAATTATTATTTATTATTTAATTTTAAATTGGAAAACGTAATTTTTATGAATTTCTTAGGGGAAGAGAGCTATGTAGGATTTTTATTCATTTTTCTTTACTAAATACAAATTCATAATTACAAATTAATTTCATTAAAGTACATTTATAATACATACATAATGTATCAAATTTATTATTATCACTTGCAGATTTATTTATAAGTCAGAGGTTTTAAATTAAATAATTTTTTCATTATTAATACATGATGTATTGAATTTATCATTCTTATTTATAATTTTATTTATTATCAGTTCCTTTTTTTTTTTTTTTTGTAAGTCTTATAGGAGTTGAAGATGATAATTTTTTAAAAAAAATCATAATTTCAAATTCAAACTTATTCATGTAAAATTTATTTTAAATCCATGACATATTGAATTCATCATTATTATGATTTTAAATTTGTTATTTACATTGATTTATGAAAAAAAATCAAAAATAAAGTATTTATAATGATGTATTGAATTTATTTTTCTTATATGTAATTTTGATTATTGTTCGCTTTATTTTGTATTTATAAATTTTAAGGCGGTTTTAAATCTTCTAAACAATTCATAATTTTAAATTAATTAAAACTTATTTATTTAAAATTTACTTTCAATGCATTAAATATCGAATTTATCATTTTTACCATTTTAATTTTTTTATTTACATTGCATACGTAAAAGTAAAATATTTAAAACACAAAAACTCATGTGAGACGGTCTCACGGATAGTTTCCGTGAGATGGAGTCCCATCACCCACAAATGATATGTGAATTATAGGGTTTGGGTGGTGGATAAGTGAGTTGTGGGTTGACCCGTCTCACACAATGCATTAGAATTTCGTGAGACGGTCTCACAAGAGACTTACTCTATTTAAATTTGAGAACATTTGAATTTTTTTAGTTGATATGTAATTATTTTAACGATAGTAATAAACTAAAATATTAAAATTAAAAAAATATATATTCAGAGTAAAAGTTATATTTAAGAAATTACAAATATATACGAAATAAAACGTCAATAAATAAAATTACAAATTAGAAAAATAATAAATATTTTTAAATATGAATTTTAAGTTATTTGAGAACAAAATTAGAAAAAAACTTTTAATACAATTATTCAAATATAATTATAAATATGACATCTCGCAGCACATAAGAAAAATACTGGTAATATGGGCTTGTTATAATATTGTCTTATAGCAGCTCAAAATCAATATTGTGTATATGAAAATTATATATTAAATTAGAAACACAAATTTATATGAACCCGTCAGATATGATTTTTTTAGACGAAACACAATCCAAATACATACAAGTCAGATGTTCTATGAAATTAAATTTTCGAGAAAGGTCCACATAAAACTACTCAATTATTCAATTAGAAAATAGTAAAGACAGATTAATGTGAATGGACGAAATTCGATAATCATCGTTATGTATATTGATGTATCTCTAATTGTATATATTTTATCATCATAATTATCCTTGGTTGTAGTGTATTTGTGCTTTAATTGATGTAATTATCATTGTTATTTGTAGGACTATACCTTGATGGACTTTGAGCAATTATTGGGCTTAAAATGATCAAATCATACTAAAAGGGTGAAGATGGAATTAGTGGGCTTAAAAGGAGGATCATGAGCTTAATGGCTTGGAGGAAAAGAAAGAGGCAAATAAGAGATTAATCTATTATCTTTTTGTATGGACTTTTATGTCCTTAGTATTTACGTTCTTTAGTTTCATTAGGTTTAGAAGATATTCCATCATTTTCTCATTCAACAATTCTCTACACACATTCTAGGTTTTCTCTCTTTAGTTTTTCTCTTGAAAATTTACATGGAGAAGATCAATCAAAGAATGAGTGGTTAAATTCCCTCTCCGATTCAAGGGTTGTTTAATTCGATTGCTATCATTTTGAGGCTTTGTGCTTGATTTGATTTCTTGTTTTATTTCAAGTATCTATTGATTCATGATTTAATTCTATATAGTTATATATAGTTTGGGTTGATTTGACAATTCAATTTGAATTATATATTGCTAATGCTATCCATGAGTTCTCCTTTATATGTTGTTGGGATGTATGATTGATGAATGATTAGTATTTAGTAGTAATAGGTTGATTATGCTTTTGCTGAGATTGTGTAATTGTCTAATGAATCAACGGACTAACGGAATCATAGGCTTAGTAATTGCAGCTATCTCGATTATTGAGTTCTAGGTTTCAGTTTAGGTTTAACTGTTTTCACCGGAGCTTAATGTGGTTGTTAATTAATTTAATTAATTTTGGAAGCGCACCAATTAGTTAATAGCTAGTTTTGATTGGATGCTAGGTTCAATCATTTAAATTTGGAAAACATGGACTTCTCTACGGCTTCGTGTTTAGTCTAAAGTTAAATGTTTGAATGTACAAGAAGATATTTGTAGCCTATGATCGGTGATGCAATCGAATGTGGACATCCTTGAATCGGAGCTTCGTGAGGTTAATCTCTATCCTATTTCCTTTCTTCTTTCGTTGCTTGTTTTATTCGTATTCTATTTGATATTTTCCTAGTTTAGTTTCATTTAGTTTAGTAGATACCAAACCCCCTATTCATTTTATGTTCAAAAGAATTAAGCTATGTTCCTTGTAGATTGACCCTACTTGCCGTTATATTCATTCATTTGCTCACATCGAAGTAGGTTTTTTATTTTTGTTGGTCTGACAAACCAATCATATATCCACAAGATTTGAAGAGAATGAAAGGATATACATATATTAATGATTACGTCATTATCCTGTGTTCCCAACCTGATTTGGTCCACCCTTTTTTATTCTATATATATATATATATATATATATTTTTTTTTTTTTTTTTTTTTTTTCAACTACACCAGCGCCTCCCCACCCCTTCTCCCTTCTGAAATCTTGATGCTTGGGGCTGGAATACGATCTGTAATTTAAGTGTTTTGGAAATGCTTTGACAGCAAATTTATACCCTCCGAGATACACTTCGACAAAAGACTCGGTCATTCCATCTGCTCCACCAAGTCGAAGGCGGTGCCAACTCGCCTGAGACCCCTCCGCCGCCGAGGCTCGACCGCATCTTAGGTTGAAATCTTCTTCGACCATTGTGTTTCTGTTTGCATTTGGATTCTGATTCTGGATCTTATTTTGGTTTGCCATTCTTTAAAAAGTTTCAGCAATAAACCATAGATCTTAGTCTCAGATCTCAAAAAATCGCAAATCTACACAAATGATTAGGAGAGATTTTGAGTTTCTCTTTAATTTTTTTTCCCCAAATTGCTGAACTTGTATGAAGTGGGATCGAAACCCATTTTCCACATCGAATTCAAAGGAAAAAAATGACAATTCCGGCATCGTCAAATCAGAATATGTCGAATGTTCATCGATTTTCCGACAACAGTGCCTCTTTGTTTTCTTAAAATTTACAGATAGAAAGAGAGGGAAGAGATGGATGAGTTATGAGGATGAAGAAAGAAAGATAAGAGAAATGATTTATTGAAATTGAAATTTTAAATAAATAAATAAAATGAGAATGGTGATATTGTAATGATATATGAAGAAAAAAATACTTAGCAAAATGAGAGTGATTTGTTTTGGATCACTATTGAATGAACTTAATGTACAAAGAATTTGAGTAATTGACACTAAAGGTATCTATTGAATACCTTTCAGGTATCACATGTATACATTGAAGGTATCTGGTGAATACCTTTCAGTATCATTTGTTAAGGTACCTTTCAGTATCGGTTGTGTATCAGTTGTTAAGGTATCTACATGTATACCTTTAAGGTATCTATGGAATACTTTTTTTCAAACATCATATGTATACATTGTTGTGTATCAGTTGTTAAGGTATCCACATGTATACCTTTAAGGTATCTATGAAATACCTTCATGGATACCTTTTTTCAGACATCACATGTTTACAATGTTGTGTATCAGTTGTTAAGGTATCCATATGTATACCTTTAAGGTATCCATGAAATACTTTTTTTCAAACATCACATGTATACATTGAAGGTATCCACGGAATACCTTTCATGTGGAGTATGCATCTACATGTATACCTTCAAGGTATCCATAAAATACTTTTTATGTGAAGCATGCGTGGCGTGGGCCTTCAAGGTATCCATGAAATATCTTTCATGTGGAACATGCGCGGCGTGGACGCATGAGCGCACGGTTTTTGAGATGTTATAGATTTCTCCTATAAGTATTACAAACATGAACTAAAGATATGTGATACCTATATATGAGATACCTTTAGAGCAAATGTAGAATATCTATCAGGCGTGCGGCAGGGGCGCGGGGAACGCGTTGGGCGTGCATGGACGCGCCGGAATGGGTTGGGGACATGGATCGAAGTTCCGTGTCCCCGGGACATTTAAGTTTTTGCCATTTAGTAAATGTAAAACGAAAATTTTAACATTATATATAGACAAAAAGAATCAGACTATTATTTCACTGTAGTAGCAAATTTTAAAACGTCTTCTTATACACAGATGATGAAAGGGGCTTGTTTTGGATTTATTCCACCATCGCCATTATATATCATTGTCTTTTGAAATTTATTATGAAATGATACTGTATATGTATATCATATAATAATATATTTCAAATTTAATTTTGTCTTTCATTCTTTAAAAGCTTCTTGACTTTTGAGTCTGAACTAGGGATGGCAACGGGGTGGGGATTCCCCGTTCCCTGCGGGGATCCGCCCTGAACGGGATGGGGAATCCCTGAAATGCACCCCTGCGGGGACGGGGCAAAATTTTTCCCCGATTGGCGGGGGCGGGGATTGTATTCCCCGCCCCGTTCCCCGCGGGCCCTGAAAATATTATATATATATTTTTATTTATTTATATATAATATAATACAATTAATTATTATAAAAAATAAATTTTATTTTAATTATATATATATATATAAACTATATATTAATATATTTTTAAAATAATATAATTAAATGAATATAAAAAATTAATTATATAGAGATTGAAATGTTGAGTGCATTTGAAGTATTGAACAATGATGGAAATTAATGAAAATGTATTAAGATAATTTATCTTTGCGTTTTAACTAATTTTATTAAATTATGCTTTCATCTTTTATTTGGATTTTGAGTCTTTTTTTTTTAATATTTGAGTTGTATGAATTATTTTGTATATTAATTAAATTAAAAAAAAAAAGACAGGATGGGGCGCGGAGAGGAAATTTTCCCTGATTCGTTGGCGGGAACGGGGACGGGATTCCCCACGAACGCGGGGATGGGGATGGGGAGTGCTCCCCCGGCCCCGCCCCGTTGCCATCCCTAATCTGAACCTTCTCCAATTTTTTTAATTTCAAATTTCAGACAAATGAAAAATATATGGGTTCTTATCAAATTAATGACATCCTCTGCAGTCAAAATTTCTGAGTCTCATTAATAGATTAGTACTATTGATCAAATCAAGTTACGTAATTTTAACTTAATTTAAACCGTTTTCGCACTATTAAATTGTTAATTAAAAATAGGATAAATAACCAAAATCAAGTCTAATTATGATCTCCTTTTACACTAAGATACCTGAATTTTGAGTAGTTATTAAACAACTACCAACTTTTGCAAATGGTACAAAATGACTGCTAGATGCAATTGGCGGTAGAATATTCGCCGCATATTCTTTCACAGAATATTCTACCGTCGTTTTCATCAAACGGTCATTTTGTACCATTTACAAAGTTTGGCGGTTTATAGTAACAATCCAAAATTTCGATACCTTGATGCAAAATGGATCTTACATAGTTTGACTTCATTTTTTTAATTTATCCTTAAAAATATCACCAAAACTAGGGTGGAGATTTGGTCCAATCAACTTTAATCTGATATAGAGAAGAGAAGCCACCCATATATATAAATATATATATATATATATATGTGTGTGTGTGTGAGAGAGAGAGAGAGAGAGAGATAGCTAACACATAATTGCAGCAAAAATGGTTTCTCAGATTTCCTTCACTTTATTTCTAATTCTGATCATCACATATTTCTTGATATCAATGAAGAAGAAAAGAAAAGCCAAACTTCCTCCAGGCCCTGGAAAGATTCCAATCATAGGCAATCTTCACCTGCTTGGAAAGCTGCCTCATCGATCTCTCCAAAAGCTATCCAAAACCTACGGTGATCTCATGTTCTTGCAGCTCGGATTTGTGCCTGCAATAGTCATCTCATCCCCCGACAGGGCCCGTGAAATCATAAAAGCCCACGACCTGGCCTTCTCGGGCCGACCATCTCTCTATGCTGTGAAGAAGTTCAGCTACAACTTCTCTACCATGTCCATAGCTCCCTACGGCGATTACTGGCGAGAAGTAAGAAAAATCGTGGTCATGGAGCTAATGACAGCAAGGCGAGTCAAGTCTTTCGAGCAAATACGGGCTCAAGAAGTGGCTACCATGGTTAAGCATATTTCCAGCACTTTTCCAGGCCCTGTCGACCTCGGTTCAGTGGTGTTTTCGTTGTCGAATAACATCGTGTGTCGCGTGGCTTTTGGGAATACGAATGATCCTGGAATGATCAGTAGATTTCGGGGAATTTTGCATGAGATTCAGCAGTTGGCGATCGAGTTTAACGTGGCGGATTTTTTTCCAGGGATGGGTTGGATAAACAGGATTAATGGTGTGGATAAGAGGATAGATAAGAATTTCCAGGACCTGGATAGATTTTTCGACAAAGTAATCGAAGAGCATCGCGATCGAAGCAGGCGAGTTTCGGAGAATGAAGATTTAATCGATGCGTTGCTTCGGATTCAGAAGGATCCTCTTCAAACTATCAATCTTACAGATGAACAACTCAAGGGTGTGATCTTAGTAAGTCCCCTCTTTCTCTTTCTTTCTTCAAGTACAAGGTTAGCTCATAATATTTGTATCAAATACAAGGGTGTAAATTTTAATAAACTGTGAGGGCGAAATAGTAAAGTTAATATATATTCGATGTTGCTTGATTAGACTAGTGTGCATATGGAGTATATATTGGAAAGTATTTATATACAACTATTTTTCTATAAGTTGGTTGATTGTCATCACTGACTTATAGAAATACCGGTTAAGGGATAAATTCAATTTTGGTTTTGTAATAAGGTGTTTTCCATTTTTTTGACAACCAAGTGTATGTTTTCCATTTTTAGTCATCTATGTTTTAATTTTTCCAATTTCAATCTTTTTTTTTTTTCGAAATTTTCAAAATTGATGACGTGGTAGTTAAATTCTAGCAGCCTCATCAACGTTTTGAAAATTTTGACAAAAGAAGACTGAAATGGAAAAAGTTAAAACATATAGGACCAAAATTGGAAAATATATATTTTATTATTAAAAAATGAAAAATGTTTTACATACAAAACCAAAATTGAAATTAACCCTATCAATTTAATCACTGGTCAGATTATAAATAAAAACACTTAATCATGTGTTGCAGGATGTATTCGGGGCTGGGACTGATACTTCAGCAGCAACAATTGTATGGACAATGGCTGAACTCATAAGAAATCCAACTGTGAAGCAAAAAGCCCAGCAAGAAGTAAGAAATCTTGCAAAAGGAAAGACAACAATACAAGAAACTCATCTCCCAAAACTCACATACCTAAAACAGGTAATAAAAGAGTCACTCAGACTTCACCCTCCAGCGCCATTATTGGTGCCTAGAGAGACCACAGAGAGGTGCATCATAAGCAACGAATCTTACGAAATCCCCGCGAAAACGAGGGTGTTTTTCAATGCAGCAGCCATAGCCACTGATCCAGGGTACTGGGAGAACCCTAACAGATTTTGGCCTGAAAGGTTTGTGAACAAGGAGGTTGATTTTAGAGGTAAGCATTTTGAGCTGTTGCCGTTTGGCGCCGGAAGAAGAAGCTGCCCCGGAATCGGATTCGCGATTCCGGTGGTGGAGCTGGCTCTGGCAAATCTTCTGTATTGCTTCGATTGGGAGCTTCCAGAAGGGTTATCGGTTGAAGATGTTGATATGGAAGAAACACCTGGTTTTACAGTGCATAAGAAAACTCCTCTTTGTTTAGTAGCTTTGCCGGTTGAAAATATGTAGGAAATTTAGAGATGCGTAGTTTGTGTTGCTACGTAAAGTACTCTTCTTTGTCATTGTTAATTTATAATGGTTGAAAATTCATATTTTATTTCAATATCATATTTGAAATAATAAACCTTTCATGTATAAGTGCTAAAATGAATTTATATATGATTCGAAATGCAATAGAGAATAAAGAAATTAAGTATTGGAAAATATTGTGTTCAGGTCTCTTATAAGTGAAATTTGTGAAACACATTATCGAGCTGGAATCTGAACTTGATATTTTTTGACAATTTCAGGAATCTTTTGATACAAATGTCAATACTTTATGTATTTTTTTTTAATCTACTGTTGATGTGAACTTAGTTGAGGATAGCCCAATTGCAGGACTTTTTCAAATGTTAGGATGTTTCTTTTATTTATGTATTGCATAATCCTAGATTAGTGGATAATGGTCGATACTATTAATCTTAATCAACAAATATAAGTGTAGGTTCATTTAAATTAGATCATAGATCTCTACAATAATTGAAAACCATCTATGTAATCAACCATGTCATTAGCCACAATCACTAGATCAGATAAACAATTATGTATTTAGTGTTCTAATTAACAATTTATTGTCTTGTTAATTGAACAATGAATCCTATCATACAATTAACTAATTATAATTTGGGTTAATTTTAATTTTGGTCATGTATGTAAGACCATTTTCATTTTTGGACAACTAAGTATATGTTTTTCAATTTTGATCATATATGTTATAATATTGTTTTATAGCAGCTCAAAATCAATATTGTGTATATGAAAAATATATATTAAATTAGAAACACAAATTTATATGAACCCATCAAATATGATTTTGTTAGACGAAACACAATTCAAATACATACAAGCCGATATTCTATTTTGTGGGATAATGAATTATGAATTGAGATGTTTTTTGAAATTAAATTTTAAAAAAGTACGTTCCACATAAAACTACTCAATTATTCAATTAGAAAATAGTAAAGACAGATTAATGTGAATGGACGAAATTCGATAATCATCGCTATGTATATGCACAAGATTTGAAGAGAGTGAAAGGATATACATATATTAATGCTTACTTCATTATCATGTTTGGATTCTTGAACTTATTTATTAAATGTAAAACGAAAATTTTAACATTATATATAGACAAAATAGAATCATACTATTATTTCACTGTAGTAGCAAATTTTAAAACAACTTCTTATACACAGATGATGAAAGGGGCTTGTTTTGGATTTATTCCACCATCGCCATTATATATCATTGTCTTTTGAAATTTATTATGAAATGATACTGTATATGTCTATCATATAATAATATATTTCAAATTTAATTTTGTCTTTCATTCTTTAAAGCTTCCTGACTTTTGAGTCTGAACCTTCTCCAATTTTTTTAAGGGTAGAATTATCCACACCCCAATACTTTCTATCCATACTCCATTATTTTCCAAATACCAAGAATACCTCCAAATTAAATTTCAAATCATTCCTTAGTTATTTTGTCTTTTTTTCCAATTCCAAAGATCTTTTTAATTTTTCTTTTTCTTTTCATTATTCCACTCCAAATAGTAATTATATTTGATAAGACTTAAACTGATCAATATCAAGCCCAACATTATTTCCGTAAAATTAATCAATCCCTTAAAATTCATACCTTTCTTTGACCGCAACAACATCGGGTGAGATGGTTTGCAAAGCCACCAGCTGAAAAATCACTTCCCCCAGATCGTTTTACGAACAGCTCCTCACTGTTCAACTTCAACCCTTAGGGAAGATGATCTGCAAGTTATCTATCTCCTTCAGCAACTGCACAGCACAACCTTGGTTCGTTTCCTACACCAAATGTATAAAGTACTCCTTCTAAGGGATGAATCAATGATACTAAGAAGACATTGAAAGCAAAAGTCTTTCTTTTATTAAGAACTTTAAAGAAATATTTAATACATATGTAATCTCATTTTGGGAGGAGAATACTTGTTTAGCCTCTCATATATGAGGGCTTACACTCGAAACACATAAACTTGAAACACTCAAAACTATTACAAAGATTTTATTTGTAAGAAAACTAAGGAGGATGTTCGATGTCCTCAGCTTCCTTCAACCCCTACTATATATAGACATGAATTCAGACTTGAAGTGTGGATTCCAAATCTCGTTTAGCACCAGCTGGCCTACTCCATTAGTGCTCCCATGTGATAGTTTGTTGGGGAGTCCCTTTCAGCTAGTTAGTGTGTCTCATTTTGCTTTCCCGTGACCCATCCCATATGATAGTGGTTGGAGTTGTCGGGGAATCATTTATTCCTTCACATGGCTCAGCCCATGTGATGCTTGTCTTTTCTCGTGACTCACCCCATGTTTGTTTGTTGGGGTATCTTTTTCTTAAAAATTAGGTCTGCGTGGTCCCCGCAGATAATGTTTCTTTTTTGCTGGATCTCTTTCTCTCTCAAACCCTTGTTCCTGTTGATCAGGTTTGGGTCGGAAACCTTTTCCAAACTCGAGCTCTTTTTGATCCGGGCATGCTAGACAGATCCGATCGATCCATCGGCTAACATGCACCATATTATAAAATTTCCGATAGGTTTCTTTACTCACCGGAATCTTGTTTTTCTAGAGGTTTCTTCTTTTTGTTTCGAAGAGATCCTCTACAAATCCTGTTGTTGATCCAGTCATGGAATTCAGTAGGAAAGATCCACTTGCTGAATTCTGGAAAAACGTGAATGGATATTTGACTTTGTCCATTTCTGTTAGACAAACCAAAGTCCCCATGCTCGCCTTGTAGAAGCTTCATCTTCTGAAATTGCTCCTACCAGTAAAAGAATTTCTTTTATATTTTTAAGGCATTTCTATCTGATCTTTTTAGCTTGATGAAATGAAAAGCTTCATTGAAGCCTTTCTTTGCTGGTTCTAGGGCTGCACTGATAAAATAGAGCTCTAGAATATCGCTTCTGGACAAATGTGGGTTATTTACCCAAGTCTCGTGAACGGCTTCCCCAATCCATTTCGGTAATTTCGAAATTTTTGGGAATCCGGGTGAAATGGTATGGATTGAAGCTAGCGCTCCAAAGGTATACCATTCTTGTACCTCGTTTGGATGACTTTCTGGTTTCATCCAAACTCTCGAGTACTTTCCTGAAATATCAACCACTGTTTTGTCTGGATTGATACCATTTCTCGTAATCAACTTCTCCTATTGACGCTGGTAAACCTTCAAAGGAGAAACTTTAAACTCGTCAGTCTGAACCTTAGTCTTACCTGTCTGTGACCTAAGGTTCAACTCTCTCTCTTTTACCCCAGAGGTGCTAGGTTGACTTGAAGACTCAGGTTGTGACACTGGAGCTTCAACTTTCGTTGTACATTCTCGAGAAATGCATCACCTGTAACACTCGTGATTATGGTATTTGAATCCATAACCTCCGAGTTAGAGTCCCGTTCTTGAATCGCTCTTTTTTTTTTGCACCGTAAGAGATGCAGCCTGGAGGAGAGGCTTGTGCAACGCTTGAAACAATTGTCCCTAAGCGTTTTGGCATGCTCATATTAGACCAGAAATGGATTCCTGAATAACTCATTGAAGTTGTCCAGCGACTTCGGTATTGAGACATAACGTCCCAAATTCTCGTTCAAGACTCTTTAGGTTTTCCCTGAGACATCTAACTTGTTTAAGGACCTCGTCAGCAATGCGTCATTCCATCTCGTGTTAAGAAATCTGCAAGAACATTCTCATGAGATTTCACAATGACAATATCATAATCATAATATTGACATTCTGTCTGCCATCTAAGTAATCTAGCATTTTCTGGTTTAGATTCAATTTTATTTTTTAGAAAAGCCTTGACACTCGAATTATCAAATTTCAAAGTAAACTTCTTAGCCAGAAGAAATAAAGGCCATTTTTTGAACGTCTTTCTGACTGTGAAGAATTCTTTCTCGTTGAAATGCCATCGATTTGCTTCTCCATCTGTAAACAGACTGCTGCAATATATGCATGACACTTCTTTATTTGGTGTGGCTTTCATAAAGACTGCTGCCCACCAATGATCACTAGCATCTGTATACAAAACCAATTCATCATCGTCTTGAGGTATATCAAGTTTTGGAAGCTTGCTACAGACTTCCTTAAGCTGTTTTATCCTTTCTCGATGTTCGTCTTCCCATTTGAATATTACATCTTTTTTTAGTAATGGGCTGAACACCTTCCTGTGATTAGCCAGATTGTTAATTAACATTCTAGCGAAATTGACAACTCCAAGAAAACTTTGAAGTTGTTTCTTATCTTTGAGATCATCTGGAAATCCCTGTTTCTTTTCTACAATGTGGCTTTGTAGAATGATCCCAGATTTATCGATTTCAATTCCTATGAATTCAATCTATCTCGTAGCATTACCATTTTCTTTTCGAAAAGCACTAATCATTCTTTATGACAAAAATCTGAAAATATTTCCAAATGTTTGAGATGCTCATTCATATTCTTTGAAGTGATGAGAATATCATCAATGTATACGAACATGAAGTTGAAATAATCTTTAAAAAGATTATCCATCTTTCTTTGATATATCTGGGGTGCATTTGCCAGACCTATAGGCATGACATTCCAGACATAGTGTCCTTGTCGTATGGAGAAAGTTGTGAACTTCTTACCTTTTTCCTTCATCTTAATCTGGTAGAATCCAGATTTGCAATCGAACTTTGAGAATATCTTGGCACCTTTAATACAGTTAACCAAGTATTCTCTGCTCGGGATATAATATCCATCGAACTCTAGAATGTTATTAATCCTTTTATAATTAATAACAAGTCTAGGTTTCCCTTTTTTGATTTCTCCATGATTCCTTACTAGAAAGCTTGGGCTGTTGTATGGAGAAACTCTTGGTGAAATTAATTTAAGGTCCAGATGTTTCTTAAGTATTTTCTACATATCCTCACGATCTGTCTGATTCATAAGGATTGGTTTCAGTCTCACGAACTTGTGTTCCTTTCCTGGTTTCACCTTCAAGGAAGCTTTAAGCTCGTTCCTGTTCCACCATGCCAAAGGATCTTCATTGTAATTCATTTGGATCATTTTCTTGAAATCCTCGAGTGATATTTGTTCTTCAAGGGTAACATCACTCTGTGGATTCTCTAATAAGGCTTTTCACAATTCTGCAATAGTCTCTAGAGAAACTCGTTCTTCTTCTTGTATTCTGAATAAGTACAAAGTATTATCCCATCTCTTGGTATCTTTTTGTTTCGAACCAAATTGTCGAAAGGATAATAAGGCATCACCAAATCTTCTTTTATCTGCCATTTTTTGGATGTCGAAGTTTGGCTTCATCACCACGCTTGCTGCGAAAATTAATAGACATTTTTCGATAGAATGTCTCCCGCAGTCTCTGGACAATAATCTTATGATCATATAATGTTGTGAAAATAAGCCTTCTTTTCTTATTTTCCTATGTGAATCGCTTGAATGTTTGTAGGAAATTATTTCCTAGCAAAACATTTGTTTATGTATCATGGAAATAGATTGGTGGTATTTTCACTTTGTACCATGGGGTACCGCCAGCGCCTCCGATCACAATTTCTGCTTGTTTGATTCCTCTATTAAGGATAAAAATCCTTTTTGAGAAATCTCTTCCTGCAATGGTCCTCTATTAAGGATAAGAATCCTTTTTGAGAAATCTTTTTCTGCAATGGCTGGTAGATCTTTTCCAAACTCTTTAGGAAAGACCCCTTAGTTTGCAGTACAAATCACTGCTCCTGAGTCAACATAGGCTGCAAAATACTCAGCCTTATACTCACCATATATCATTCCGATAGAAATGTATATGGAGAATGGACTAGTGATCATCTGATTATGTATCGTTTATCAGCCACTATAAACTTCATTCCATCTTGTAATCTTTCCCAAGACTTATGATTCTCAAGAAAGTCGATACCCAGTACTAATTGTTCTGAGATTCTTCCTGTAACTTCCTTGATAGTTAGTTCAATTTCACTCATTTTTAGGCTTCCTTGAAATTTTCCAACTATCGGTTGTTGGAGATAATATAGAACATCACAAGGAAAAATATTATCCTTTTGGGTGATGTCAAATATTACTTCAACTTCTCTCCAGTCTTCTGGACATTTCAACCCTCCTTGTGTTTTGAATACACCTGGGATTCACTGGACTGTACTAGGCCTTCTTTCTTCCCATCGACTGTTATTTATCAGTCTGTCTTGTTGGAAAGACATTCTCTTTATCTCCATGTTGAGGCTTTGACTCTTATTGAAGATAGGTTGATCTTGGATCTTCATATCGATCTCCTTTATAGTTGGAGACTCGATTCTATTTGGAAGAACCACCTTGGCGAAATCCTCAAAGATTCTTGGGACTTCGATAAATATATTTCTCAAGAATACATCTGAATGATGGGTATTCGAGAGAGCATAGGAAATCTTGTATGTGATCGAGTAGGGTCTATTTCCTTATTTCATCAAATCCTCTCTTTTGAAATCTTGATGAATGGTTAAGACTTTGTTGAAATCTCGATCTTCTAGATTGTATGCAATTCTAGGATAGACATTAAATGTCGGCTTTCCTACATAAAAATTTCCTGTGACTGCTCCCAGGCATGAATCCTTGAGATTCGAGATTCGCTTGTAAAATATAGTCAGATTGAGTGGTGAATCTATTCCTTCTTTGAAGGTTGCCTTAATAACAACTCTTATGGCTCCGATGTGAATTCATGAGAGTGTATTTGCAACTTCTATTTTGACTTTGCTTCTGATCTCCTAAACCTCTCGGTAAGGGATCAACTGCATCTCGATCAGGTTACTTGTGAATTCCATTGGGATGGTAAATTCTCCAATAGTAACCCTATGGATAATTTGGTGTTTTCTGTTACGAAACTCAATTTTATCTAATGTCTTTTCCATAGCTCCGATGGTAAAACCATCATAAATCTGAAGCTTTGGATCTTCTTTCATAATCCTCATTAGAGTTTTATGAGAGACTTTGTGTGAGAGAAGAATCCTGACATATCATCTCTTGTTGTTTGAAGAATTTCTTCTTCACTCCGATTTTGATGTGGATTCACTTCCATCATCCAAATAGATCTCTTCTTCATAGATGATTTCATCTGAGGGTAAATCCTCAAATTGATACACCTGTATAAGATCTTGATAATAGACAGCTTCGTTGAATTCTGGTGTTGATTCGAACTGTCTAATACCTCTTTTCTGGTTATCTAGGCAATCCGTTGAGATATGCCCTCTCCCTCCGTATGTCCAGCAATTACAATCTTTAAAACTTTCATTGGCTCTAGTGTGAGCTCGTCTGAAAGTTCTTCTTCCTAGGGTTCTGTTAGAACTTTATTGGTTTGAGTCTGATGAAAAGGCTCTACTCTTGTTTGGCATTGGTCTTTGCCCTGATTTATAACTTCGGGCCTTTTGTTTTGACCACGTCCTTCTAGGTCTCCATGAAGACCTACGACTACCTCATTGGTTGCTATTTTCACAGCAGTATGGATGACTTCTCAGCTTTCTCCTTTTATGCCTCCGTGGTTGACCTCCAACTACTATTGGGATGTCATTATCTTTGCAACACAGAGGAACCATTTTGTTGATTCCTTGTAGTCTCTTGTAGTTCTTGTAGAGTGCTGTCAAAAGGCACCATTCAGCTAACTTCAAGATTAATCTTCTTCATATCCATCACTTTTTTAATTTGTGACAGATTTTCCTTTGATGATAGCAAGAAGCTTCTCATCTCTGGTCATTGGTCGTATGACTTCGGTTGGTTTCCCCTTTTGGTATATAGAGGGTACTGTTTCGAAATCTATACATTTTCTTCCTCCGGAAAGACTTGGTTTGTCCTCCAAATTCTTAACTCATTTTTTAATATCAAAAAGGATTTCAAGAGTCTCATTCTGATATTTTATCATCGTCTCCATCTGGTTCTGGATCTGATGAACTTGTGTTGGTAAATGATTATGGCGGTTGCCATAATTCTGCATCGTCTTCTGGATTTCTCTAAGATCTTGAGAAAGTTTAGATGTGTCCGAAAGTATCTCGCTCCATCCAGGTTCTCCTTTTGTCATCAATGATTTAGATGAACTATTTTTTGGAGGTTTCTCAGTTCGGTATATAACATCTGGTTCACCGCAAGGAAACCCATGTAATATTCCGATCGTCTATTGCATTGTCTTAAGGTTTTCCTGTCGACTCTTGCGTTCTCTTGATCAACATATTGATTCTGCCAATATATGACATTATCTCTATGTTCTTGTTCATACATCGCCAAAATTTGATGATATCTCCTATAGGGTAAGTATCTTGGACATTCGTCTAGATCCATATTTTCGTGATAAATTCTCCTCACCAATGGTTAATAACATAAATATAATAAATAAAACTTAAAAGTTCTTAATAAACCTAGGCTCTGATACCATTTTCAGGCGATCAGTTTTAAACCATTTTAAACCAATTTTCTGAAGGAATTCGTATGTGGCATTGTTACTCATTTTAGACCACTGTTTTTTAGACAATATTGACACGAGAAAAATATTCCGGCCTATATACTTATTCCGGGAGAAAATCAATTTTTAAAAGATTCGGATCCGATCAATATTTGGAATGGAAAAATGTGTAAATGAATATAGATTGGAATTAGCCAAAATGATTTAAAAGTAGATCAAGGGTATAATTGGAAAAGTTTGAGAAATTAAAAAATATTGGGGTGTGCTTAGAAATCCTTGGGGTGTGGATAGTCCTATCCTTTTTTTAATTTCAATTTTCAGACAAATGAAACATATATGGATTCCTATCAAATTAATGACATCCTCTGCAGTCAGATTTTCTGAGTCTCATTAATAGATTAGTACTATTGATCAAATCAAGTTACGTAATTTTAAATTAACACTTTTAAATTATTAATTAAAAATAGGGTAAATTACCAAAATCAAGTCTAATTATGATCTCCTTTTACACTGAGGTACCTGAATTTTGAGTTGTTATTAAACAATCGCCAACTTTTACAAATGGTACAAAATGGCTGCTAGATGCAATTGGCGATAGAATATTCGCCGCATATTCCTTCACAGAATATTCTACGGTCGTTTTCATCAAACGGTCGTTTTCATCAAACGGTCATTTTGAACCATTTACAAAGTTCAGCGGTTTAAAGTAACAATCCAAAATTAATTTCGATACCTTGATGCAAAATGGGTCTACATAGTTTGACTTTATTTTTATAATCTATCCTTAAAAATACCACCAAAACTAGGCTGGAGAATTTGGTCCAATCAACTTTAATCTGATATAGATATGATGAGCCACCCATATATATCATATATGTGTGGGTGAGACATAGCTAACTCATAATTGCAGCAAAAATGGTTTCTCAGATTTCCTTCACTCTATTTCTAATTTTGATCATCACATATTTCTTGATATCAATGAAGAAGAAAAGAAAAGCCAAACTTCCTCCAGGCCCTGGAAAGATTCCAATCATAGGCAACCTTCACCAGCTTGGAAAGCTGCCTCATCGATCTCTCCAAAAGCTATCCAAAACCTACGGCGATCTCATGTTCTTGCAGCTCGGATTCGTGCCTGCAATAGTCATCTCATCCCCCGACAGGGCCCGTGAAATCATCAAAGCCCACGACCTGGCCTTCTCGGGCCGACCACCTCTCTATCTGTGAAGACGTTCACCTACAACTGCTCGGGCATGTCCCTAGCTCCCTACGGCGATTACTGGCGAGAAGTAAGAAAAATCGTGGTCATGGAGCTAATGACAGCAAGGCGAGTCGAGTCTTTTGAGCAAATACGGGCACAAGAAGTGGCTACCATGGTTAAACATATTTCCAGGACTTTTCCAGGCCCTGTCGACCTGAGTTCAGTGGTGTTTTCGTTGTCGAATAGCATCGTGTGTCGAGTGGCTTTTGGGACTACGAATGATCCTGGAAAGATCAATAGATTTCGGGGAATTTTGCATGAGTTTCAGCAGTTGGTGATCGAGTTTAACGTGGCGGATTTTTTTCCAGGGATGGGTTGGATAAACAGGATTAATGGTGTGGATAAGAGGATAGATAAGAATTTCCAGGACCTGGATAGGTTTTTCGACAAAGTAATCGAAGAGCATCGCAATCGAAGCAGGCGAGTTTCGGAGAATGAAGATTTAATCGATGCGTTGCTTCGGATT
This sequence comes from Scutellaria galericulata, assembly GCA_946896805.1. Classification (NCBI taxonomy): domain Eukaryota; kingdom Viridiplantae; phylum Streptophyta; class Magnoliopsida; order Lamiales; family Lamiaceae; genus Scutellaria; species Scutellaria galericulata. The sequence continues at coordinate 1,416,791 of OX335797.1, read as the reverse complement.
CAGAAGGATCCTCTTCAAACTATCAATCTTACAGATGAACAACTCAAGGGTGTGATCTTAGTAAGTCCCCTCTCTCTCTCTCTTTCTTCAAGTACAAGGTTAGCTCATAATATTTGTATCAAATACAGGGGTGTAAATTTTAATAAACTGTGAGGGCGAAATAGTAAAGTTAATATATATTCGATGTTGCTTGATTAGACTAGTGTGCATATGGAGTATATATTGGAAAGTATTTATATACAACTATTTTTCTATAAGTTGGTTGATTGTCATCACTGACTTATAGAAATACCGGTTAAGGGATAAATTCAATTTTGGTTTTGTAATAAGGTGTTTTCCATTTTTTTGACAACCAAGTGTATGTTTTCCATTTTTAGTCATCTATGTTTTAATTTTTCCAATTTCAATCTTTTTTTTTTTTCGAAATTTTCAAAATTGATGACGTGGTAGTTAAATTCTAGCAGCCTCATCAACGTTTTGAAAATTTTGACAAAAGAAGACTGAAATGGAAAAAGTTAAAACATATAGGACCAAAATTGGAAAATATATATTTTATTATTAAAAAATGAAAAATGTTTTACATACAAAACCAAAATTGAAATTAACCCTATCAATTTAATCACTGGTCAGATTATAAATAAAAACACTTAATCATGTGTTGCAGGATGTATTCGGGGCTGGGACTGATACTTCAGCAGCAACAATTGTATGGACAATGGCTGAACTCATAAGAAATCCAACTGTGAAGCAAAAAGCCCAGCAAGAAGTAAGAAATCTTGCAAAAGGAAAGACAACAATACAAGAAACTCATCTCCCAAAACTCACATACCTAAAACAGGTAATAAAAGAGTCACTCAGACTTCACCCTCCAGCGCCATTATTGGTGCCTAGAGAGACCACAGAGAGGTGCATCATAAGCAACGAATCTTACGAAATCCCCGCGAAAACGAGGGTGTTTTTCAATGCAGCAGCCATAGCCACTGATCCAGGGTACTGGGAAAACCCTAACAGATTTTCGCCTGAAAGGTTTGTGAACAAAGAGGTTGATTAATTTTAGAGGTAAGCATTTTGAGCTGTTGCCGTTTGGCGCCGGAAGAAGAAGCTGCCCCGGAATCGGATTCGCGATTCCGGTGGTGGAGCTGGCTCTGGAAAATCTTCTGTATTGCTTCGATTGGGAGCTTCCAGAAGGGTTATCGGTTGAAGATGTTGATATGGAAGAAACACCTGGGAAAATATGTAGGAAATATGTAGGAAATTTAGAGGTGTAGTTTGTGTTGCTATATAAACTCTTCTTTGTCATTGTTAATTTATAATGGTTGAAAATTCATATTTTATTTCATCAGTGGATATCATATTTGAAATAATAAAGCTTTCATGTATCTATACTATATATAAAATGAGAGTAGTTGACAAATTTTACAGATTTATCATTTTCCCTCTCAAACTATCAACCAATAGAAAAAAAACTAAATAATTTTTTTAAGTATCTTATAGAATAAACTTCACATATATCTTACATAATAAGCTATTTTATAATTTATATATAGGAGTAGAGATGAAATAAAAGAAGTTATCTTAAATGATATGATTACATTTTTATGATATCATTAAATTTTAAAAATAATGAAATTTAAACTTTGTCAAAAATTAAAAATTTTGAAAATTAGTTTATAATTTTAATATATAAATGTGGTAAATATTTGTAAAACCTAAATTTCATTTTATGAAGGGTTGTAAAATGTTTAAAAGTTTGAAAACTATTATAAAAATATTAAAATAATAATAAAATCTGAAATAAATAATGATAATAATAAGGTTGTAAGATTAAGTCTAACAATCTAAAATCAACAAATAAAATTTAATAATTAATTCAAATATATATGTAATATTAATTGTGTAAGATAAAGAAATCAATTAATTGAATAAATTTTATTTAATAAAAATAATTATAATATTTGATAATTTACTCAAAATTATTTTAAATAAATAGATATAATTAATCTAAAAAATATTTTAATAAAACTATTCTAAAAAAATCTGAAAAATGGTTTCAAAAATCTCAGAAAATTGTTTTAAAATTTAAAAATAATTTGAAATCTAAATTTTTTAAATATAAACTAAATTTTGAAATAAATTTAATGTTTTTTTGAACAAATCCATCTAAAAATAATGTAGAAAATTATTTATAAATTCTAAAAATAATTCTAAGATATAAAGGAACAAAAATATGAACAAAACATATTAGTAAGTATAATTAATCACTTCTTAATTATTCAAAAATCAAAACTCAAAAACACAAAATTGTTGTTGTTATTGTTGTTGTTGTTGTTGTTGTTGTTATTGTTGTTATATACGATGTTCAATTTTATTTTCAGATTTAATTGTTGAATATTGATGTTTTCAAAACAAAACACGGATTTTAACAAATTTCCAAATAATAAGATGTCATGAATAACCGTTTAATATAACAACTTCATTATATTATTACAAATCGTATATATTGTCATAATAAATAATAATTCGCGCATCACGCGGGAGTACTACTAGTAAGTGCTAAAATGAATTTATATATGATTCGAAATGCAATAGAGAATAAAGTATTGACTTAGTTAGTTCCTATTGGTCTTTAAATTAAGTATTGGAAAATATTGTGTTCAGGTCTCTTATAAGTGAAATTTGTGAAACACATTATCGAGCTGGATTCTGAACTTGATATTTTTTGACAATTTCAGGAATCTTTTGATACAAATGTCAATACTTTATGTATTTTTTTTAATCTACTGTTGATGTGAACTTAGTTGAGGATAGCCCAATTGCTATTTGAAGAAGCCCATTAGGATGTTTCTTTTATTTATGTATTGCATAATCCTAGATTAGTGGTTAATGGTCGATACTATTAATCTTAATGAATAAATATAAGTGTAGGTTCATTTAACTTAGATCATAGATCTCCACAATAATTGAAAACCATCTATGTAATCAACCATGTCATGATTTGCCACAATCACTAGATCAGATAAACAATTATGTATTTAGTGTTCTAATTAGTAGTAATTTATTATCTTGTTAATTGAACAATTAATGGATCCTATCATACAATTAACCAATTATAATTTGGGAATTCCAATTTTGATCATGTATGTAAGACCGTTTTCATTTTTGGACAACTAAGTATACGTTTTTCAATTTTGGTCATATATGTTTCAACTTTTTCAATTTCAGTCAAAATTTTCAATTTTATTCATGTATGTTTCAATTTTTTTCTATTTTGATTGGATGGCAGCCGGGAAATCTCACGTCGGTAATTTTGAGAATTCCGACCAAAATTAGACTTGAAATTGAAAAAAATTAAAACATATAAGACCAAAATTGGATATAACAAGTATAAATCTCACAAATACGAAAGAACCAAATCTTTAATTATCCTTTGATTAGAAAGAAAAATATAGCCATCCATGAAAATTTGCAGAAATTCTTCTAAAGAAAAAAGAGAATAGAGAGAAATTGAAATCCTACATATTGTCTAAGGTATGAAAAATATAGTTATCTAATCTTAAATATGTCTCTAAAGATATTTTTATCCATAACTACCTAATAAAAGTCATAAGATATTCAAACTAATTTGAAATCTTGTGTAGATAAAAGAGGGGCGCGACTTTTTGAAATTTTCGCAGCAGGTCTTTTTCAGGCAACGCGTGCCCACACCTTATGTTCAACACACATTTTGTCAGTCTTCTAGTTTAGGCGTGTCCACGCCTTATACAAAAACATCTTTTGAAAATGCCTACTCCATGAAAAATTCTTGCATTCTTCAAAATCAACCAAATTGACATTCAAATTGCCCAAGTCATCTTTTTATCCAACAAATACAATTTTTAGTCAAAATCCAAGAATTAAGCACACTTTTGAGTAAAGAATATAAGGAAATATGATACATAAAATATGAAATATGCATCTTATCAAAAAATTATAATATATATCGAATGTGGTAGTTACTAGTTAGAGGACATTTGATTTAGCTATTGTTTTCGAATTTATATAAATTCTTAAAGTTTTTGGTAAAGTTTAATAAATAAAATCTTCTTTCATGTCAAATATATTGAGCTCTTATTATTGCATTTTCTAATTATTTTATTTGATTTTTATGACAAAACATTATCTGAGATCTAATGAGTTGGTGTTAAAATAAAAGAAGTGTCTGTTCCACATCGGATTTGTGAACAAAGTGGGAGAGGCCCTTAAGGCTATTTAAGGACCTAGGTGCCTTTGTCACAAGTGTCCCAATTAATACACTTTAATCTAGTGTTTGATTCTAGTCAAATTCATTCCTTGTTTTCTCTTGTAAAGAGTGTTCTAAAAAATGTGAGAATCATTCTAGGCTTGTAAGAGAGTAGAGAGTATTGGGAGACAAATAGTGGAATATTGTGTGATTGTTAGAATTTTTCACATAATGATATTCTCTCTTATTCGTGGTTTTTCTCCGATTTTGGAGTTTTCCACGTAAATTCTTGTGTTGTGGATTGTTGTTTCGTTTCTTTCTTTTATTTCTCGTTTGCTTCTTCTTCCTTAGAAATGGAAAGGAATGGTGTCTTTTCCCAACAAGATCCTTAGCAAACTAGCTATGTCAATCTTTTCACCAAAAGCAACCACAAGAGCACCTTTATGATCATCTCGAATAGATCATCCTAGTGTTTGTTTTGGTTGAGACGAATATTTATTGAATAAAATAAAGTATTAGAAGATGCATCTTACTCTAAACAATGTAGTAATTAATTTCTATCCATCAGTTGTATCAGTCTTCTTGATGATATGAGTCCCAAGCCCTAAAACAAAACAAAAAAACAAAAAAGGTTAATAAACCTTTAATGAATTAGAAAAACACATAATCAGTCATGATAATTGCCACAAATTTATTTTTATGTACAAATCAAGTAACTTCCATCTTTACTACAGTTAAATCCGGGATAATCAAACAAACCACAAACTTGATTTAGTAGTAAATTTTGCGCGCAACTGTCGGGTACATTGGATTCACGATACCATATAACTACTAATTAACTTAATTGATCTAGAAGAATTAATTAGGAGCAATTTCATTGGAAATAAATTAGAAAAAGAAAAATTTCAAAAGGTTAATTAAAAATCAATTTAATTTGAACTTGAGGGGTAGAATACATTTTTATTTTTTATTTCAATTAGTTAGGTACTTTTTACATTACAAGTTAATTCTTAATTTACATGAAAAGGTTATATATAATAAATAGGTATATGGAATATATTTTTATAAATTTGGAGAAATAAATATGGACCAACGGTGGGTAACAATCCTCCCTTAAGCCTCCTTTGGGCCATCTTCAATGTGGTATTGTTTCCATCAAAATCAATGGAATTTATTTGGAAAAATAAAAAATAAAAAATAACTACCAGCTCATTAAATTATTATATATGTATCACAAAATTTTACATGACACTGCCTTAAATATATAATCAAGTGAGATGATGTTACTGTCCACTGCGGAAACTTATAATTTACACAAAGTCAATCTATATGTTATGGGTTACGAGTTGTAGTTTGACCCGTCTTACATAATTAGGTTCATGAAATGGTTTTATAAGAACTCTACTTATCTCACCGAATTATCCGAGAAAAAGGTTGATATTAATTTTTGTTTTTGTTTTATTTATTTATTTTATATTATATTAAATAGACTAGTGAACAATCTTCCCACTACGGTCTTAGTGCGGCTACACTACTCTTATTCCATGAAAAAGTGGGCTAACTGGACCTTTTTTTTTTTTTTGTAACTTTATGTAGGGAATCTCTTGATAATTACTCACTCTAAAAATTAGATTAATTATATTTTTTGACTTATTAATTAATGAATATAATTACACAATATATATATATATATATATGATTAATCATTGAATAAATAAGTCAAAAAATATCTTCCACTATCTTAATTCTCATGCTAATTTTTTTACAATAAATTGTATCTTAGCTCATGAGTAAATTAATGTATGCGCCTTGAAGATATGCCATGAGAAATTTTAATGTATATATTTCGATTCCATTTCACAGTAAACCATTTTGGTCTTTCTATATAATTTTTTTTTAAAATTTGCTATAAAATAAAAAAAGGGATTGACTTTATATTTATTTAAATTATATTGATTCCTTTTAATAGTTGATGGTGCTATATTTCTAGTCACATTAGCCATTACCATAAATGTCAAAAGTAAATTATAGAAATAATGTAATAATGAATATATTTATTTTTATATAACGTCACATATATCAACATGCATTTTCGTGTACTAGAAAAATACGAAATATAAACCACTACAGTACTTATCATATTAATTCCTTTAAAGGATATTGAAAGAGATTTCATAATAATAATAATAATAATAATAATAATAATAATAATAAACACATATTAAATTAAAAACTAAAAAGAGATTGAAAATAGGTAATTGTAATTTTAAAATAACTTTTGGTTATTTACAAATTTAACATGACTTTAAATGTGTTGTGCATTCATAACCAATAGACAAATTTCAAGCATTTTTTAATTTTATAAATTCGTGTTTCTAAACTAATTAATATATGTTTATTACATGTGATAGCATCAATATTCAATACTTTATGAAATTTTAGGGATTTCTAAAATATTCAATATTTATCAATTAGTTGTGGATACATACCACATTGAAAATCATGTGAAATTTGTAATTTTGGAAAATTTTGTAATTTCGCGGCAATTACCCTTTTACCATTTGTAAAATGTTGGGAAAATGTGGTGACAATGACTAATGACCTACTTTTGATGTGGATTAGAACAAAGATTCTTTATCCCTTGTCTACAAGACTTTTCTAAGCTTTTTTCAAGGAGTACCAAATTAGGTCAACGAATGCATTTGTTTTTATTTTTTTGGTTTTGTCAATTTAATTTGCGTAAATAAATGTACATAGTCTAACACATTATTAACTTTTTATGACATTTAAAAAGTGGTATTTTCAATATATTTGATTAAGTCTTATAAACCTTTTTAACATGTAGTCATGTACTATGTTGGTTCTATATCTTTTTTGATATGCTTATCAAAATAGTTTCAGAAAAACTTTGAGAATTATTCTAAGATTCAAAATCAAATTTAATTTGGATGATTCACATATGTTGGAAGAATGAGTAATTTTATTATAATTAAAAGGTATCATTTATAAATAATATTTAATATATATAACCAAGAATGACCTAAAAATAAAATAATCCTAACCATCCATTTGTCAATATTTAATTACATTAATTTAGCTCTTAATTAAGATATAAATCTATTTCAAAACCCCTTTATTTCTTAAATAATAATAATAATAATAATAATAATAATTGATAATTGATAATTAAAATCTCAAGATACATGTAACAATATCACGTCAAATATTTATTCATGAAATTAATGAATCAACTCTATTAATTAAAATCGTATTTAATGATTTATTCTTCTAAAAATTAATTTTTTTTATTTTTTATTTTTTATTATTTAAAATAATCATGAAAATTTCAGTTTTTGTTATTGTATAAATATTTTCTTCTATTTATATTCATTTTGTAAAATTATTAGTTTCTAAAAATCATGTGTCATACATAGATATAGACAAATATACTATATATTAATTAATTTATATTGTATTCAAATATTAAATATGATGATACTAATATTTGGTAATTATTTATATTTATTTATAATTATTTTATTCAATTCTTTTACAAAATTAATACTTTTTTAGATAAAACCCCATGCATCACACGGATCTATACTAGTTCATATACTAATACTAATATATATATATATATATATATATATATATATATATATATATATATAACAATTACCCCTAAAAATAGTAATGCTAAAAGTTTTCCCTCCCATTTTCACTTCCTAATTATAGAAATTTTATTAAATATTAAATATTTAATTTTTTGTTATATTAATTGAATTTATGATAATTTTTAAAAAATATTGATTTTGTATAATGAATATATATATATATATATATATATATGGTATACAATCAAATCATTATATATATAGATGAAATATATACATATATATGTATAATAATAATAATTAATAATTAATAATAATACAATAGTGATCCAAACAAATTTTTAATTTTTTTATAATTAGATGATATTTAGAACATTATTTTATTACTAATCTCAATCGTTAACTAAAAAATCTATAATTATATTTTTTGTATCTAGACAAGATGTACAATTATTTCATTTCTTCATCATTCAAATGGTTGTTTTCAACATACTTACAATTCTAGCTAATATTCCCTACAACTGGATAACACTTAAAATTTAATAATAATAATATAACAATACTTATTATAATCTATATATATATATATATATATATATATATATATATATATAATAACAATTACCCCTCAAAATAGAAATGATAATATTTTCCAGCCCATTTCCAATTCCCAAAAGTAGAAATGCAATATTTATTATTTCATAGTTTATAATTAAAAAAATTATTGTATTAAACATGATTATATATGGTAATAATATCATCTATGATACCGATAAATTTTAGAAATTATAATCTATATATGGTATATGAATGTTAATATGATCTCATCTAATAAATGCTTAATTATTGCTATAATAAATATTAAAGATATATATGTTGAATAAATTAAAAGAATACAAATGAATGAATTTCAAGAGAATTTTAAACCATTAAAGTAATATATATATATATATATAAAATTATCGCTAATGTTGTAACCCCCTCCCCCTAATTTTGTCTATATATAGAAGGAGATTTATAACAAAAGCAAAAAAAAATTCAAATTTAAGTTGACTTACTATGATTTCACCAATATGTAAAAATGTGATTCAAATAATTTTATGATTTTTATTATGTATGTAATTATAAATAGTTTTATAAAATTCATAATTTTGAAATATATATATATATATATATATACACATATAATTATATATATGATTTTTTTTATATGTGGTTTGAATTATTATTCATCTATAAATACATGTTAACTACAAGTTTGTATATCTATGACTTCACTTCGTCTTTTCAAGATAAATGATCGTTTTGTTTTTCGTTACAATAACCATTATTTTGACGAATATGACTCATATTTTTAATGTTGTCAATGATATCAATACCTTCTGTAATTTTGTGGGCACTAAAATTTTGTTTCGTTACATCACATGACATTATTCCATACATAAATAAAAAAAGATGTTTATAGTTATGACTTCAAAGACCAAGAGGTAATTATGCAATATTGTTTTGTTCAATATATATATATATATATATATATATATATATATATATATATTTATTTATTTATTTATTTATATCACCTCAATAAAGTTATAATAATCAAGTTACTTAGCATATATAAGATAACATAAATTATCTACTTCTATAATTGTATTCCAAATATGTTGAAAAACTATAATAAAAATCACATAATTTTTATTTGACAAATATATCATTTATAATACTCCAGTTTACTATATCCAGTTAAATAATACTAATAATATGACACAATGTTTACATAATTTAATTATATTAAGTAGAAAATTATTGTATAATCTTATAAAAATAATATAATAATAAAAATGATGATAATTTTGAAGCATTTACCTTATCTATGCTATATTAATTCTTTTTTAAAAATCATAAAGATTATTTATTGTATAAAATTTTTTAATATATATATCTTGAATATAATAAAGGAATATATATATATATATATATATATATATAATATGATACATTATTGCATACAATTAATATTATAAATAGGAAGTATAAAACTTATGAACTTATATATTTTCTATTACAATTTAAAAATTAAGTATATGAAAATACCATTTATAAAAAAATTATATAAAATTATATCATTTATACTTATAAAAAATTAATAAAACTCACTTTTTATGTCCATTTGCCGGATTATATAAATAAATCTTCAATATTAATCTTGAAGAATAGAAAGTCATTGCTATTTATAAGAGTGAAAATATGTCAATGATTTTTTTTTTCCATATATCTTTTAAATACTTTGAATTTTTTATTTATGAAATTTCATTATCATCTATATAAAACCAACTAATCTTATTTCCACTTTCTAAACTAAAAATACAAATATTTATTATTTTATAATTTATAAATTATAAATATTCAATTTTGTACAATTTATGTATATCCATAAATCATTTTGTGTTATGAAAATCATCTTGTATATACATGAAAATTGAGAGAGAGAAAAAACATGATCATATTTGATATGTTATAAATTTATCATGATTTATGTAAATAAAGTATTAATATCATGCTAAACGTTCATAAAAATTGTGAATAACATTTTGTACCTAAATTTAAATCATTATATATATCCACAAAAAAATTAGCAAAAAATATATCTCGTTTAATGTAAGAATAAATAATGTTTCATCCATTATTAAAAAATAATTGTGAATCTGAAATTTCATTATAATGGTAGCATCAAGTTTCTAATTTTATGAACAATGATAAAATATTTTACTTTCTATTGTTATATAGTTTCATGGTTTTAGACTTATTAGATTTTGAAATGTTTATCATCAAATATGATTTTTTCTAAGAGATAAATTTTAATTTTAGAGCATTTGGAAAAAAAAAATTATATACAGTAATATCATTGTTTTTACACTCATTATGAATAAGTTATTAAACATATATTTGCATAAGGTTTTTTTTTTTCAAGGTCAATTATGACAAAAACAAATAGTAAAGTAGCCAAATAACGTAGGATGAAAATAAGAAATATTAAAAATTGGTAAAATATATGAGTGGTAGATTAAATAGAAATAACTTAAAAGAACTCTATTATTTTTTATGATCACCATTTTTATATCAAAAAATTACCAACACTTGAAACTTATTTACTACATCACACAGGTACCAAATGAGGTAGAAATATTATTGAGAATTGATTATAATATTTAATAATACCTCATTTTACACTCATTATAATGAATAATCTATTAGCATATATTTGCATAAGCTTTTTCCAAACTAATTGTGACAAAAACTATTAGTAATAAAATAGTCAGATAATGTAAGATGAAATTAAGAACTATTTAAAATTCATAATTTATATGAGTAGTAGATTAAATTGAAATAACTTTGAAGAAGTATATTGTTTTTCGTAATTAATATTTTTATATCTACAATTTATTGACATATGAAATATATTTGTCCATACGTCACACAAATACAAAATGAGATTGAAATATGATCGAGAACTTGATTTTTTTTTCATAAATTAAAGTTTTCACATTAAATCAAAATATTTCAATTTAATGATCGTACATCACACAAGTAATAAATTAGACTGAAATTCATCCAAGAAATTTATTATTTTTCGTGTACTACATTTTCTTATCTAAATATATAAATTGTAAAATTTATATGCCTATGCATCGCACGAGACTTATACTAATATATTTAATAATGATTGAGTGTAGATATAAATAAATCCTACCATCATAAGTTTACTTTTTTTTTTCTTTCTAAAATAAGATATTAAAATAATAATTTATTGTAAAAGACCATCAACTTGTAAACTCCTATGACTTAAAATCTAATTTTGAAATAAGATCTGAAATCTCGCAAAATAAGTTTGAAAATCTATGTACATAAAAAAATTATATGAGATAAAACCTTCTTTCCTCCGATCCAAACTCAAGTTTAAATTTTGTTAAAAATTAGGTGTCATTTAAGATTTTAAATACAATTTTATTTTCAAATTATCCCTATTAATATTCTTTAGCTAATATTTAGGGATTTAATAAGATATTTTTTATGGAACTAATTTGATTCTGTTTCCAATTTCATATCCTAAATTTTTTTATTAGTTAAGGGTTTATTTATCCAATTTTTATGTTTCTTAATATATGACAAAAACTCCAAAATGACATTTATTTTAAAATGGAATGAATATTACTTATGATTCAAACATATTTTCTTTGTTTTTATCTCATGAATTAGATCTTGTGAGACGATCTCACAAGAATCCAGCCATATCTATTATCTATTATATTGTCATCTATATTATCTATTATTGTGAGATAAATGTTTATCTGCAATTTTAATTAACTTAAATATTATTCATTTTTTTCCCAACAGAAAACCAAGAAAGTTCCGAGAATCAGCCAACCAAAAAAAAAAAAAAAAGAATTCACATGTGACTCCAAATCGACAAAAAACCTTTCACAATCCTACCAACTAGTTAATCCCTCTCTCCCTCTCTCTCTCTCTCTCTCTCTCTCTCTCTTCCTTCCCATTTACTCAACACACTGTTTTTGTTCTCTATCTTCTGTGACAGCCAATGCCGAACATGCAGAAAAGTAATTAGCGAGGTGAGGAAGATCTCTAGTATATTGGGAACGATTAAACGAGAATTTGTGGCTTTTCCCTTTTATCTTTTCTGGGTTTCTTTTTTGGTTGTTTTGTTTATTTAATCCAATTGGGGTTGTTTTTTTGTTGTATCTGAGGTGAAATTCTACTTTGCATTTGTATTTTTATTGTATTTAATCTCTAATGTTCTGTTGCTTATGTCTTTTTCTATTGTGTTTTTTAAATCTCCACTGTTTTATGGAACTTTGAAGTTGGATTTTTGATGTATTCAGATGTAGGAAGAATGGTTCTATTTAGTATTTTTAGGCTAAATTGAACTCGAATTTCTTGCTAAGATATTTAAGCCAGTGAATCTTTGCTGTAATTATGCATAGTTGTCTCTTAAATTTAGTTAGATTGCTGAAAAAATCAATCTTTCAGTTAAAAAAGAAAAGAAAACGAATAATTAGGTTTTCTAATGTAATTCAATATGCAAAATTGTGCCCTTTTTCCATCTTTTTTTAGTGGGGGAATTGATTCCTTGTTGATTGGCAGTCTTTCAGTTAGAATCACCCAATTAAAAAAGATATATCTTTGGATATTCAGATAATTCCTTTTAATTTTTTTCTAGAAATATTTCGTGCCTATCCATGCTAGTAAATCCTTAACCGTGCGTTTTCCATAGTATTTTATGAAAATTTGGATCGAGATGCTGCATAAAAATGTTACTTTCCTTCTCTTTTGCTTTATGTGAGAGGATTGTTTTTCGTAGTCGTAATTTAGTCGTTGTTTTAGGATTGCTTTATTTGTTTGTTTATCTCTAATGATTAATCTTGGACCATGTGATCTTTGTTGAATCTATCTCTAATGTACGACCATAGTTGTTAAATTGGCTAGGCAAGGATGAGCCTAATCGGGATTTTGTCCTAAGCAAAACCACAAATTGGAAATATAGAAGCGGAGTACAATTTATTTCTGAAATGAACTTTATAGAGGATTCTTCTTTGTCCCTTCCTTTCTCGTTGTATAGGAAGAGAAAAATACCCTTTAGTGTTTATAGTATAAATTCTTTCAATAATTAAGAATCTCAACTGGTTTAGGTATTCGAACCAAGCCTAGTTTATTGTTACTTGGCCTATGCTTATAACTTAATGAAGTTTTTAGTTGACAATTTGTACATGATGTGGCACATTAGTTTTCTAAATTACAACATAATCTAAATCCCACATATTTTTTGTTGTCTTGGTCAATGAAAAATTCTCATTTCATGTATTCTTGAAATGATATAGTAATTTTTTAGGTCCAAGAGCTAATGGGTGCCAAGAATTCGAAAAAGTCAATCTCAGGTCGGTATTCATCTTATGCGTCGAGTTCAAATTCATGGAACCATAATCCCTACCCACAGCCATCGTATGCTCAGCCGAGCCACAACTATGCATCCCCATATCCTGCTTATAGTGGTCCACCACCCGAGAATAAGAGAAGATTGGAGAGAAAGTTCTCAAGAATTGACGACAACTACTCCACCTTAGATCAGGTAGAACTGTTTTTCTCACATAGTATCAATCACTTTAAACCAAATTCGTCTCTCGAAATGGGAAAAAAAGGAAAGGAAAGAACAATTTAATTCATATGGTTATGAAGTAACAATTGTTGTATACTGTAGGTCACCGATGCCCTTGCACGTGCTGGTTTGGAATCCTCGAATTTAATCGTTGGAATTGATTTTACCAAGAGCAATGAATGGACTGGTAAACATCACTTCTATCGCCCAAACTGGTGGTAAATTGGTAATTACGTGGTGGATTAAAACTTTTTTTCTCTCAGGTGCGAGGTCATTTCACCGGAAAAGTTTGCATCACATTAGTGACGAGCAAAATCCCTACGAACACGCCATATCAATTATTGGAAGAACACTATCCAAATTTGATGAAGATAATTTAATTCCTTGTTTCGGATTTGGAGATGGTATTTCCTCGAGACTTTGAGTACTTTTACGTCTATTGTAATTAAAGAGGCATTGATCACATGATTATAATATTGGCAGCTTCAACACATGACCAAGAAGTCTTCAGCTTTTTCCCCGACGAGAGATTCTGTGAAGGCTTTGAGGAAGTGCTGAGCAGATATAGAGAACTAGTTCCTCAATTGCGACTTGCAGGTTCGTATTAGAGTCTTGCAAATCGAAGCTTTTATTATACGTCTTCTGCGCCTTCTCTGCAAATTTGTCTGCTTGACTCTATAGGACCAACGTCATTTGCTCCTGTTATTGAGATGGCTATCACTATCGTCGAACAAAGTCATGGCCAGTACCACGTTTTACTCATTATAGCTGACGGGCAGGTGCGATACCTAGAAATTGTCGAATTTAGGATTTTTTGTAGCTTATTCATATTTCAATTTTGCATTTGATTTATAGGTCACAAGAAGTGTCGACACTGATCGTGGCCAGTTAAGTCCCCAAGAGAAGAAAACGGTGGATGCTATTGTCAAAGCCAGGTATTTTACGCATAGTCGCGCTCAATATATCTGCGATTATTAATCAAGAAACAAACTAGGTTCACCCGTTTTTGCTGATCTTATTGATTGTTTCAGTGAGTACCCATTGTCGATTATATTGGTTGGTGTTGGCGACGGGCCATGGGATATGATGAAGGAGTTCGATGATAATATTCCTGCTCGAGCCTTCGACAATTTCCAGGCAAGTTAGCTTAGAAAATAATCGAGTTAACATCTTATGATCGATCTTTTAACTCGTTTCATGTTTCTGTAGTTCGTAAACTTCACAGAAATTATGTCGAAGAACATCGATAGATCCCGGAAAGAAACTGAGTTTGCACTTTCGGCTTTAATGGAAATCCCTTCTCAATATAAAGCAACACTGGAGCTCGACATTCTTGGGTTAATTTTCATCCCAAAATCTTTTATATATTTTCATTTGATTCTACGTGGAATAATTTCCACTACTATCTCTCGATTTAATCTTTTTGCAGTGCTTCTAGAGGGAAGAGTGTGGATCGAGTTCCTCTTCCTCCTCCTCTGTACGGTGCCGCTTCCTTTGCCATGCCGAAGCCTTCACGATCTACCAGTTTCCAGCCGAGCGCGCCTTCTTCTTCTAGCAGCCGACGCGATACAGTTTCCAGTCATTCTGAAAGCCATGCTTCTGAAAATCATGTAATAAAAAATCATGAGTCATTGACCAAATTTTTTTATATAAAATTCCATTCTTGATTGTTCGTTCTTTTACAGCTTTGCCCGATCTGCATTGCTGACCCAAAGGACATGGCGTTTGGCTGTGGACACCAGGTATTAACTTTCCCTACTTGATTTTTGTCGAAGATACTGCAAAAGATGACAATTAGGGTGTGTTTGGATGGAGAGATTTGAGGAAGAATTTGCAATTCGTAACATTAAATCAAATTGGTTATGTTTGGATTGATATGAATCTGAAATCCATCACTTCCACTTTGAACGAATTTTTGAGCTATATCTGATATGAGTGGGATTTTGAATTCATTCATTTAAAATCATGTATTCCAAATCCTTCAATCCAAACACAGCCTCAATTCGTTTCTGACTCCTATGGTGAAAACAGACGTGTTATGATTGCGGAAAAGAGCTGTCATCGTGCCCTATATGTCGAGTCCCCATTGAGACGAGGATAAAGCTCTACTAAGAGATCGCATGCCTTCGCACTTATACGCCTTTCACGGGTGCAGCATTTGCGTATATTAGAATTTCTTCAGCTTTTCTGTACATATGCTTCAAACGTTGTGCATTGCTATTCTTAGTTTTCGAATAAGACTATCTATTTTGTTGAATTTCTTACATTGTGGAATATATGGCTTTTTTAAAGTTGTTTTGCTACATTTTTGGTTCTAATTCGTCGAACTCTCCTTGTTTATTTGTTATCAGGATAAACAACAGTTGAATATATCTTATATCTTTAATCTTTAATACATATTAAAGGAGAAACCAAGAATGACATGTATTAAAGGAGAAACCAAGAGTGAGATATGTTAAATTGTGGTTCAATCTTTTCCCTCCTAAAAATAAAGTAATCCTAACCATCAATTTGTCAATATTTTATTACATTAATTTAGCTCTTAACTAAGATATAAATCTATTTCAAAACCCCTTTATTTCTTACATAGTAGTAGAATGATGATGATGATGAGATACATGTATCAATATCACGTGATATATTTTATTCATGAAATTAATGAATCAACTCTATTAATTAAAATCGTATTTAACGATTTATTCATCTAAAAATTAATTTTTGTTTATTTATTATTTAAAATAATCATGAAAATTTCAGTTTTTGTTATTGTATAAGTATTTTCTTTCTATTTATATTCATTTTGTAAAATTATTAGTTTTTTAAAATCATGTGTCATACATAGATATAGACAAATATACTATATATTAATTAATTTATATTATATTCAAATATTAAATATGATGATACTAATATTTGGTAATTATTTATATTTATTTATAATTATTTTATTCAATTCTTGTACAAAATTAATACTTTTTTAGATATAAACCCGGGTCTATACTAGTTATTCTTCAAATTTCATCTTGTTTTTACATTTTTTGTAGTGTATATTAAATAAAGAACTATGTTCAACAACAGTTGTTAGTAAAACGAATTGGGATGAAAACTAGCTTATATATCTCTTGTAGATTTACTCAGCACCTTTTGTAATCACTCAGTTTTACAGGTTCAATAATCATTCCATGTCTTAAAAGTGGTTATTTGGCAGCTGAAACTTTGCTTTAATATATTTTTGATAAAGGAAAAAGTGGTTGAGCTGCATATCGTGGTAGTTTATATTTAATTTTCCTCCACCCAAAAAAAAAAAAAAAAAGTATTGTAATTGGTTTGTAAAATTAAGTTTTTTGATTATATTTTGCAATTTATTTAAAAAATTTTTTTGACTATATTTATGTTCATTCTATCTTATGTGGTGCTTATATGAAAAAAATAAAACTACTTTCATATGTAAATATGTAATTTATTTTTGGGTTAATTGTCAAAAAAAAAATCACGAATTTTCCAAAATTTGCAATTTTAATTAATTTTTTGACTATTAATAAATATAATATGACTTTTAATATCCCGTGCATATGTAATAAATGTACACATAGATTTCGGGCACATGTTCATTGCGAAAATCCCATTTTCAATGCACAAAACCCAACTAACATACCTAGAACACTTGATCATCACCCAATAAAAAACTTAAACTTCGCTCTTTTTGCAAAGCATATATGACTGTTGTTTACAAATATTTGCATAGGATAATAATGATTAGAATTGCAATTTTTTGAAAGTTCTTGATTTTTGCAGCAATTAATCCTTTATTATTTTTCAAAAATATGTATTACCATTATTCTTTTTTACAAAGATATGTGCTATTTTGTATACTTTTCCTTTTATAATTTTAAACAATGTTAACAAATTTTAGATTACCACACAAATAATAACATTTATAAAACAAGTCTAAATTTGAGATGCTCTCGTCTTCTTCGTGCTTGTTCCTTAATTTTTACATAATATTTTTCATGCAAAGATCAAGAGTTCCTCCATAGCTGATATCTCCAGCTCTAAATCATCAATCAAATAAAATTTAGGTATTATATTGATAAAATCAATCCCAACTCAATACCTTTTTAACTTACCTTATATAATTTTCCTCTAAAAAATGAAAAGTTAATCAAAGCTGCAAATTAACTGGATGTGAGAACCACCAAAGAACCAAAGCACAAACAATCAAGACCAGTGGGATTAAGTGAACAGCCTTTTGTGCTATTGAAGAGTTCATGGACCCATCCTTCTTCGACACATCAGAAACGACGTCGTTTTGATCTTTGTACGTATCTTGGTTAGAGAAGTTCACCAAGAACTCATCAGATGATCGAGCTGAAGAGTTCGTCGACAATCGATGCATATTTTGTTGAGAGCTATGATATATCATAGAGTACAAGCAATAAAGTGCATAATAAGTAAATTATATATGAAAGCAAATTTGCAGAAGAAAATGAAGATTTTCTTGACAATATTGCAAAGATGTAGCATATGTGGAGTGGGAAGTTAATACCTTTGCCTTTTGGTATTTTTTCTGATGATAATAAGAAATGTTAAAGAGTATGATTTGAGGAAATGGGATTTTAGGGTTTGAGAGAATTAATTTTTATAGAGCAATTAAAGAGAATTAATGCATGTGATAAATAGTCTCAATAGTCAGATCTTCTAATTTAAATCATATCATATCATATCATTCTTTTTTTCTTTTTTCTTTTTTTTTTTTTGAAATACGTGGATAGCATGTATATGGTATGCATTAATTAGCTATGGGAGATTTTATCTTCAATTTTGAATGATATTTTCTCCTTTTGTGTTGATATGATTGATACAATAACGTTAACATCGAACATGAAATATGAAACACTTTGTAAAATAGATAATTTAAATGGATCAAATTGCTAACAAATATCTATATCTTAGCTTATTACTTTATTACTATATCTATCTATAGACATCCAATAACATAATATGAATCGAAATTTAGAGGTTCCTTTTTTGTTTTCGACATGAAAAATTCATTTTTCATATAGGTATTTAATTAATTATTATGAATATTTGTTTTCTTTTCTTTCATTCCCAAAGATTTCCTTTAAAAAAGATAACTTTGGGAGTGAATAATTTTTTCTAAAATTAGCCAAGGAAATTTGCTTAAAAGGAGTAATTAAATTGCACTTTTTCCAGCATTTATATCTTTCGTAATCGTGGTAAAGAGATATTACTATGGACAAATATTTTTATAAAATATACTTTACAAAGAAAATTGAACCAATGAAAAAGAATAGATATTTTTTAGCGGGTTATATTCTCCTCTCTATATAATATTTGATTTGATTTGATATTTAATAAGCCTAACTTCCCAAATTATGAAAATTTAAATCTTCATTTTATCTTGTAAACTACTTTCAAACATGGAATAAATACTAAATTATTAACCTAAATTAATATTTGAATTCAAATTCAGCAAGCCTAGTCCCTATTTTAGAATTTCTATCCACAATACATTTTAGATCAATTGGACTAACCATATGATATATCATTTATCATTATATAAGTAATTGTATTTGCTTTATAATTATTAATTAATAATTAATTCTTCTGTTGATGGACTTGGGTCAGGCCCAACCCATATTCAATCAACTTGCAAGAATGAAGAGCCCAACTGACATAATCGACACTAGCCATTCAAAACGCGATTACTGTTAAAAAAAATTGAAAGTTCAAAAATTTAAAACACGCTTTTTAACGGGCAATTCCAAAATCTTCAATCCAGCCATCTTCTCCACCCATCAAAACAACCATACAAAAATATAGAACTCAACTGAATTCGATTTTGCTTCAAATTTCTGCAAAATATACGTACATATATAGATACACTATTTATATAAACACAGATATGGAATGCATGAATTTGATATCACCATCCTCTGCTGCAAGAACAAAGCTAGGATTTTCTTTTCAACAATCTCTCGTTTTCCTGCCAAAAAACCCCGCAATTTTTAGACACATGCCAAATTACTCTCTGTTTAAGCAATTCTGCTTACCCTCTATTAAATCTCAGCAGGTAAATGAGTTGCGCAAATTTCTTTATATGTTTATTGTTTTTTTTTTTTTAAATAAATTCTGTTAGTGTGTAGTGTGTGCTGTTATTTGGTGGGCTTTGCTAAATTTGATGGTTTTCGAGTTTGGATTTAAATTCTTGAAATTGCTATCTTGTTAATGGAATTTCGTTATATTTAGTTGTGCCTTTGTTGTTTAAATATGATTTCTTTTTTTCTTTTTTTGAAGGAAATTGTCTATGAATGATTTTACTGAGGGTTTGAAGAATTAGTTTAGATTAATGCAGAATTATTTGTTTATAAGAATGATTCTTGTTTAGATTTTTAAGATTTGAATTTGAATCTATTTTAGGGGCTTATAAAGGAATGCTTAAGCATTAAATAGTTTAAAACAGTGTAGGGATTGCAATGGTGAAGCTTTATGTATTCTTGTTGGCCTCATCTCTACTGATTGGTCGTATTTCTTTGCTTAATGGATTTTATCGAGAACAAATTGCAACTTTCCAACATATATTACACCAGCATTTAAGAAAATTAGAGCAGTGAATTCATATGGAGAAGGCCATGGAGTACCATTAAATAGGAGTGTTTTTCTAAATGTTTGTTTCTTATAATTTTAGTTTGAACTGAATGATGCGTCGACAACAGTGTCTGAGACTACTATTTCGGAAATTGGGACGTTGAAGGATGAAGTGACTCAAGGTATAAAGATAAGGAGGCGACCGCCAACTGGACCGCCACGTCACTATGTCGGTCCTTTTGAGTTTCGTTTGCAGAATGAAGGCAATACGCCTCGTAATATTCTTGAAGAAATTGTTTGGAATAAGGATGTCGAAGTTTCTCAGGTATTCTTGAATTTGCTAATGAACTTGTTTTATATAAGTGCTTTTTTATTTGCAGGCTGTGATTAATGTGTTAATGGCTGTAGATGAAAGAGAAGAAGCCACTTATAAAGCTGAGAAAACTGCTGGATAATGCTCCACCAGTTAGAGATTTTATTGGAGCACTTAAAGAGGCAAATTCAAGGACCGGTTTTCCTGGTTTAATTGCTGAAGTGAAGAAGGCTTCTCCGAGTAGAGGGGTCCTGAGAGAGGATTTTGATCCTGTGAGTCTGCATTTATTTCCTTTTCTTTTCTTTTTTTGTCGGCTTTTTACCTTACAAAACCTAAAGCAATGGATACAATTTCTTCAGAGAAATTCCTATTTTTGTGAAGTGCGATTAGTGTATGACCTCTTCAGATCACTTAGAGTCCATTTGGATAGGTGGATTTGAGGAGAGATTTGAAATCCATGGTAGCAAATCCACCGAGGGTATTTGTATAGATGTGGATTTGAAATCCACCACTTTCATTTTGAATTAATTTTCGAGTCATTTGGGTGGATTCAGTTGGAGTAAATTTGAAATCCTGAATTTCAAATCACTCTATTCCAAACACAACCTTATTGTTTATGTTTTGACTTTGTTAGCTTCTAATTGTTTCCTTCATTATTTTGAAACAGCATCTAAGAGACATTAGCTAAACCTCTATTGAATGGAGTATAGAAAGTATTGAAGGCATGTATTTCTCGGATGTTTTCAACAGGTACAGATTGCTAAAGCTTATGAAAAAGGTGGAGCTGCGTGCCTCAGTGTTTTAACTGACGAGAAGTATTTCCAGGTAAGAGTTTAGCCAATGTTTTTTCCTCCTCGACTTTGAATATTGTTGCGTGGTCGACTCATTAATGTTTTTTTCTGCTCCTATTTGCACTAAAATAAGGGAAGCTTTGAGAATTTAGAGGCTATCAGGAGTTCTGGAGTGCAGGTGGTATTCCAAATTTCGTAGCTTTTTATGCTTCTTTCATATTACGATAACTGACTTTGCAAATCTTGAATTCAGTGCCCTCTCTTGTGCAAAGAGTTTGTTATAGACGCATGGCAAATCTACTATGCTCGAGCAAAAGGCGCGGATGCAATTCTTTTTATTGCTGCTATATTACCCGATTCAGACATCAAGTACATGACTAAGATTTGCAAATTGCTGGGCTTGACAGCTCTGGTTGAGGTGTGCCTTTGCATTTCACTGCTAACTTCTTGAAATACGAAATGGTGCTTTATGATACGTGATATTAATAATTGATTCTTGATTCTTGATTCTTTTGGTAGAATACAAATCTTCCAAATAAGAATATATATATATATATATATATATATATATATATATATATATATCTATATCATTTAGAATTTCTTTTATCTTGAAGCTTAATCTCTCAGCCAGTTCGGTGTTCCATCTTCTAGGTACATGATGAGAGTGAGATGGATCGTGTCCTCGAGATTGAAGGGATTGAATTGATTGGCATTAATAATCGTGATCTTGGTATTTCCTCTGAAATTCCACCTATAAGGATTCGCCTAATTCACTTAGTTTTTTATCATCAAATTTCGTATGCAATCGCTACAATAGTATTATAGATTGACATTTTTTTTGAGATCATAACAAATGACTTGGCAAATACATGATATGGACTTTACATGGTTATCCATTTCAAAATTGATCAATTTGAAATAGCAAGCGAACAAAACATCGTCTACAATTTAGTTGATCGTACTATCATTAACTCGATAAAACACTTCATTCTAGCCTGTATGTACACATTAAGACAGTTCATCTTCGGCACCTTTGCAGAAACATTCAAGGTTGATATTTCCAACACCAAAAAGCTTCTTGAAGGAGATCGTGGAGAGAAGATACGTCAGAAAGGCATAACTGTAAGTTCATAACTTATATTTTCGTTTTTCCACATTTTCGTTGTATCCATTTTAAAGACATTGTTTCCGTGTTCATAAAACTCATCAGGTTGTTGGAGAATCTGGACTTTTTACTCCTACTGATATTGCATATGTCCAAGAAGCTGGTGTTAATGCAGTAAGCAATTATAACTATTAACTATAATGAAAATTTCATAAAAAATGGCAATTTTAGTTTACTCATCATCATATCATACTGAAAATACATCGTATCTGATTTAAGACAACGATTGACAATCTACCATATATAATACGAACTTTGACACACTGCATATGATAAACGTCGTGTATTTTCTTGTGGCTTAATAGGTACTGGTTGGTGAGTCAATCGTTAAGCGGCAAGATCCTTGCACGGGAATAGCTCAACTTTTTGGTAAAGATATTTCATGATGTTTATGTTTTCTGTAGAGATCTTGCTTGAATTTTCCAGTCTGAAAATTTTGTAAGGAAATGCTATTGTAACATATATATGTCATTTACTTGCAAACAAATTATTCTTGTTATTGTTATTATTTATCAAAATTATAAGTTCTGCAATCCCAATTATATAAGTGTGTTTTTCATTTTTGTTGTGTTCATCATGGTTGGAATCCAGGGTGTCTCTTACATGAAAAGTGTTTGTGAGCTCTCTTAATTTTATGAATTTAGAAAGGGAAGAAAATGAAAATAGAGGAAAATGTTTTGTAAATTTGTGGTATAGTTACTTTCTTGAAATCAGTTATATATCATTTTAATTTTGATACGATTCAGTTTGACAAAAAATAAAACCATTCATGCTTGAAATCACAAACCGACAAATTGTGATTCATGTTTCAATACAATTAAATATGGAATTGTTTAGTTTAATTTTTATTGCATTTTCTTAAGCTATTCTTGTTCTGATTTCCAACATCCACAAGAATTATAAAGATTTAACTAAAAAACTTCTGATTTTTTCTTTAAAAATGGAACTTGAAATTTCAATAAAATGAATAATAAACTATACAAGAATTTGTGACATTACAATCAAAGTTGATAACTACTTGATACAAAAACTATTAATACCTAAATAATATTCATCTGAGTTTGTGATCTCAGCCAAACCAACCAACCGGCCATTGAATTCATTTGAGACACCCATAAAAGACAATTATTAGCAATGTTTGATGCTACTAGTTATTTTGTCTTATACCTATAAAACTTGTTATAGAATTCAATCTCCTTCTACAATATTTAGACATTGTTTCAAGTGTTGCTTTACATCTACCCTCCCATTTACCTGTCTTGATTAGATGACTATTTCAGCAATCTTTTCTACCAAGTTTCTTCACAATCCAAGCTCTGTCCCTATAGACATCACTGTCAAGTTCTAACACCAAAATCAGACAGTCGTACAAACCAACGATTGCGCAGCAAGGTGTGAAGGCCGAGTCAGCAAAACCTTATGAACGAATACACATATAACATTATGAGCTATCATAGTTCAGAATCAAACAAAAAAGACAGATGTATACATAGAAAGGACACATACGTTAGCAGCGAATACATGGGAGAAATTTAACTCTTGATCTGAGTCATACAATGGTGATGATAGAATTGACACTCTGAAATGCTATGCAAAGTTTGTTTTAAAAATAAGATTGACACTTCATTATGTACTAATTATAACAGGATTATACAAATAAGCCCACCTATGTACTTCCAACTAATCACATACCGTGCCCACGTTTAATGCTTGCTGCTGCATAGAAATTAACTGGAAGAATAAAAATGGCAATAAATCTTCAAGTGCTTCATCCACTTGGTATCCACATTTGTACTTTGCTTCATTAAGTCAAAGTGCAGCTGAATAAATCATATTATTGTGAAAGCAATGAACTTGATTATTCTTACAACATCGACAACAAGTATCCTTTCCACACAAACAACCACCTATCGAGATTTTCTTACCATATATTAGAATGTGCACAAGATACTGTCACAGACAAGTAAATATCAGAAATCAAAACAGAGAAACCAACATATATCATGACAGTTTTAAGGGAACAAGAACTAGTATTCTACAGAATCCTAAATAACCAGCTCAAGTTCTTGCTTGAGAAAATAATGGAAATCAAAAGGCATGGACGCAGCAGAAGGCAACTTGGCCAGGACTGGATATGGAGGAAAACACGAGTTCAGAAGTTCTCCTCCATCGCCGATCCTGGACAAGTCTCTCCACCGATTCAGATAAGTTGTTAATGAACCCTTCCTCATGCATAGAACCCGCATATATAAAGGGAAATACAAAATGGCATAGAGGAAATAAAGAAAAGAATTGCATGACATATTTTTCAAGTAATACTTGAATTTTTTGTACTTTTGTGCAAAGCATTTTTGCTGGGGAAGAAAGAATATTCTGAGTTTGGTGAGGAAAGATTGATGTCAGCTAATTGGACCCTCTCTCCATTTTGGATGATTATTAGTTTATATTTTTCATAAGTATTTCACCTATTATTTACATGTTCCCTTTCTTTTTCTTTTTGAATGAAATATTATATATACATGTTAATATTTATGAAGTATAAGAAGATAGATACATTATACTAAGTGAAAATTGATCTTTCAAGTATTACACCTTTACATACAAAGTTACAAACACACAGATCAATGTAAATATATGTATACAAATGATAAATTGAAATCTGTCTACATCCTTTAGATATTAATAACTAGTCTGGGGAATTTCTTGTTATGAATTTAGTTTTAAATTGGAATTAATACAGCTATACATTATTGGGTTTTATTTTAAATATGTTTCATTTATAGAATTTAAAGTCAAGTATCTCTGGGTTTGTGGTTGCAATATCTAAAAATTAATTAGATATTAAACTTATATAATCTCAAATCCATAAAACTTTAGATTGAAGTGGTGATTAATAACATACAATTTTACACTTAAGTAAACATGGTGAATACATTTACTAGAAACTGAGAAAGTAATACGAAAATGTGCAATCTTCTACTCTTTTGAGTTGAAAGGAGCTTTCAAGAATCGGAAGAAAGAGGTCAATTTCTTTCAATTGCTAGAGTTTTAACGAAAGCAACTCTGTGGAATATAAATTCTAAGGTTCATACCCATAACAATTCAGATCGAAGATAAATCTTTTTATTAAACTTTGCAAAGATTAGTACAATGAGATCATTAAAACATGGAAAGTATATCCTAAACATATATTCAGCAGGCGGAGGTACTTGGCTTTAAAATATAGTTGTAGATGAGAACCTGGAAGAAAACACTGTTATTTTCCTTCATCTAACTACATGGAAACTGCAACTGTAACTTTTCATTATTCTCCAAATCATGGACTGGAAGGTGAGATCATCTGGTGGTCACCATCTGTGGAAATTTCAATGCAAACATGAGTAGTTAGGATTTTGACATTTTCTTTAGGCACAATATGTTGATGTCATCAGCAGCAGGTTAATCAGAAAGACAAAACATAAGAGGCTGAAACGAGAATCATAACATCAATTATTATACTATCCAGGTACAAGAAATCAAAATCTAACGTTAATTGCCACCAAGCCGGCCTCATTAAAATGTCTTTTCAAACATGTAATTGAGGCACAATCAATCTGAAAGAAAACTGAAACACAAAAAATATGCAAAGTCTATGCATACCCGTTCCAGAATCTCAGTGTCGACTCGAACTGTGAATCGCCTCCATCGATTCCTAGTTGCTGCCTCAAATGATGGTTTTCAACCGTAAGATCGGTTTCCCTCCTCTTACTCTCTTCAAGCTCCTTTTGCAGTTTGGCTTCTCTCTCTTGACTCTCTCGAAGAGCTTGCAAGAGCCCAGCATTTGTTTGCTCCAAGTCTTCAACTGATTCCCTGGCTCGTTTATTGGCTCTTGTCCTGCTGAACCAGCTGGCTACTTGCTCCACATCCAGTCCTGTAACACTCCCCAGTTCAATCTTTTCCTTCTTCGTAGGGTGCTCTGACTGCTCAAACGCAACCATGAGAGCATCAATCTGATACTTATTGAAGCGTTGCGCCATAATAGCTCAATGAAGCCACCCATTTTTTTATGAGTAGCTAGGCAGTCATTGGGATTTATAGAAGTCTCACAATAGTGCAAAGAAAGAGAAAAGGAAATAAAAACAGCATTGAGACAAGCAGATGAAGTTAGGATAGACGGTGATGACTAAGGACACGTTGGAGCATCATTCAGAAGCAATATTTTATCAAGGGAGTCTCTTTCCAGATTCTGGAACCTGTTGGAATAACATCTTCGTGGACAAAATAACACTTCATCCAAAGGTTTAAACAATGACTCTGTGCAATATCATATATTGACTTCTGCAATTTTTAAGTTTGCTTTTGTTTGAATGCCCTTTTGCCTGTAGTACTAAAGATATCTTTTCTGAAAATGCCAAGACAAACCAGCTTCGAAAAACTCCATGCCCATTGTCTTCTCCACTATTTACATAAAACAAATCACCCTACATACTAACATTTCATACGCATATACTCTAAGTCACCATCATGAAACTTCTTGGTAATTTCTTGACTTGCTTCCAAAGAAACATGAATATAAATGAAGATACACTTAAGAGACATCGACACAGAATCTGATTAAGAGGTACTTGCTACCAAAGAAAAGTTGAGCATAATTCATCAAGAAATAGGCAGGTATAAATGCAAAGCAATAGATCAGGTTCGGAAAAAATATATATATATATATATATCTACTTATTAGAGGTTTATTATAGATGGACTGAGTTTTGCATTTCACATAAATGGGCCTCAATAGATGTGGCTTACGTTACAATAGACCTGGAAACTTGAACCCAACCCGAAAGTTCCTACTTAGTTACTACCATTTTTACTTTTCAATATCCACAGTTTAAACTTTAATTTATTTGTTGAGATATATAAACTTCTCTGGCAATAAGCATGATTCCATGAAGATAAGTCATAAGCTTAGTTAGGAACAGAAGAAAGTTAAAGCTAAAAGATAATCTTGTTACCTGCTGATCAACAGAGATTAAAAAATAGCAAATAGATTTCCTTCAAGTTCATCATTCCATAAATTCTATGTTGTCAACATTTATGGGTCAAACAAACTAGTAGCTCTAAGGAATCTGGAACAGATATTTCATGAATTTTGGACCAGCCATTTTCTCATGCATAGCCTAGTCAAATGAAAATTTCCCCATTTGATTATGAAGGAAGTCAATGACACTTATACTTAATGCTATAACTCTTGAGACTTCTATTTCTATCCGCCTTTGTTGTTTTATTTTATCTCGTATTGCACATTACATATATGCAACCACCGTTCATGATCCATAGTTGCTACATTTAGAGTAACAATTTCTACAATTGCATCTCTGTCATGCAATGAGATGAAATGCAAAATCCAAAATACCTCTTGCAACAATGCGTATAATAATTCCGATTTCAGGAAACTAAACCTATATTCCTATTTCCTCATACAACTCATCTCATCCTTACTAGTGACACTGAGTGATTGCAATTATCCAGAAAAAAATATCGAACAAGATACAATCTTCACTCCACAGACCATTATCTTCCACATTAACCAACATCATGAAACTTCAAATAAATTCTTTCATCAATAAAGAAAAAGGAATACATTGAAGAAAATGAACCCTTACATCACTTACAGTTCTTTATATCTATTTAGGCTGAAGCATCTTCGTCTACAGCAAATTTACCCTCAATTAATGTGCGCAAGCAAATTGCTATCAGAGCTGACAAATTTCCAAAAAACGTGACGAATTTGACTACAAATTCATTGATTCTACATTTACCCATAACAAATACTAAAAGAAGCATGAATATTCACATCAAGCAAAGGCATCTACAGTCTACACCTTCATCAACAGCAAAGCGATGAAAATTGTAAAATCCATTGAAAACACAGAGTTCCAACTCGACAAATCAAAAACATTATACGAAACTAGCATTGAAAAATTCAATGCAGAAAGAACGATTCAGATCCTCAGCACAAAGTGAATAAATCGAATTTTTGGGATCATAATGAGAGAAATTTCGAACTGGCGAGCTCAATATCATAGAAAAGAGATAAGAACACTAACTTGTGCAAGTGTACTGAAGTAATTTCACTTGTATCCTTTTTTCTTATCATTCACAGCAAACGGTGCATTATCTCTTTTCTTCACTTGGAATTAGGATGGGACTGAATATACCATTTTCTAAGCACACACCAATTAAAAATAATTTAATTAAAAAAAATTAAATTTTTTAAAATTACCAATTTTATCCTTTAATAAAAAAAAACAAAAAATGGAACCCTAATGCTTCTTCTCCATTTCTCCAATTTTCATATTTCTTGCTTTTTTAATTTTAAATCTTTTAATTTCTTGAGGAATGTAATGTCGACGAACATTTTACAGATTTGTTTAATGTATAAAAACCGTGTGAAAATCATATGAAGAAATGCAAAAAAAAATTAGCAGACCCAAGCAGTTTCGTTCAACTCATATTGACCGAACACATAAAAGAGTGTTCGACCAAAGGAAGCACATTCGACTATCTTGACCGAACACATAGAAGCACGTTCGGCGGTATTGGCCGAACAAAATTAATATAGTTTGACCTAAGGGTAAAATTGACATTATTTATTTTTAATTAAAAAATCTATAAATTTTGGATGTGCTTAGAAAAGAGTGTGGTGTCTTTATTCCCACCCTGAAATTATTTAGTAAAATATGGAGCAAGTTATTTCCTATTTTATCCCGTCTGATTATCAATATGTCCTAATCATATCTTATTAATAAGAGCATGTTTGGTTCATATGTTAGGTTAGTTAAGTTAGTTAGGTGGTTGTAAATTTACATTGTTCATGTTAAATTGGATTAAATATTTAATGTGTTTTGATTTAAATGTTAAATGTTGAGTTTGACTTGGTTTGAGTGTTGTGTTATTTCAAGAAATGGGTTTATGTATAAAATTTTGTTTGGATCAATTGCATTTTTTTTTTTTTTTTGGTTTTATATAAACTTAATCAAAATGCCCCAGGTATATATGGGGTTTTTTTTTTTCTCTAAAGTATGGGGTTTAGTCCCCACCATCAATAATTCTTCTCTAAAGTAGAATACTGTAACTATGTTGAATTAATTCTCCCTAGTCATTGCCATGTCGGCAAATCTTACCTGTTGAACAGTCAGCTTCCTTAATCAAGTGTCTAGGGTTATCCACATTTGCTAATTGTTAATGCCAATATTCTTTTTATTAAATTTTAAACGTTATTATTAATTAAAATTTTAAAAAATATGATAAATTTTGATTAATTTAAAAAATCACAATTAACTTATACTTTTGAAAAAATGGTTTTTTTTTTCCTTTGTCCCATTTAAGGATAAAATTTTCGGTTTATGGAAATATCGATATCTTAATTTCACAGAAATATTGTGAAAATATCGGTGGAAATATCGATACATATATTTATCAACATTTTTCCAATATTTCCCAATATTTACTGATATTTACTGATTTTTCTACAATTTGTACAATGAATCCATTGATATCGAAATCGATACTGATATTTATTGATATTTCATAGATATTTATCGATATTTTATACCTATTTTCCTATAATTTGTATTGAAGCCACCGATATCGAAATCGATACCGATATTTTGACAAAATTTCTCGTTTTTATGTAAAAAAAATGAAAATATCGGAAATATATCGATTGCACTCCATTTTTATATCGATCACGTGTAAAAATGAAAATATCAAGAAAATATCTAAGATATTTCCGGATATTTTCATCCTTGGACCCATTAGATCTAAATAAAATTGTTTGGATGAGGTCTTAAGAATTAAGGTCAAAATGTGGTCTTTTTCTTACATTAGGAAATAAAAAAGTCAGCTTCTTCGGTTTCCAGAAAGAATACTACAGTATACCCTGTCCCCCTCTCTCCCCCCTCTTTCTTCCCCCCTCTCTCTCCCTCTCGTTTCTAACAATGACAATTTCCACAACATTCACTTCCACAGCTGCTATATATAGCAGCACCAATGCCAGGAATTTCTTCAAGTTGTTGCAGAAAAAGCCCTTCTTCTCCCCTCGAAGACCTGCTCACTCAGTTCTTGATTTCAGACACAATCCTCGTCGACAATCTATTACTTCCACCATCTATAGATTTTCTTATCACCATACTTTAAATTCACGCAATCTCAGCAATCATACTTTTAGTAGTACTTACACTAACACTGTTCTTGCTAAAAGTTTTAGTGCGATTGCGGCGGAGGGGGAAATGGCGGCGGCGACGCCATGCATCAAAGATGGTTCCCTATTGGTTAACGGGAAGGTGGCGTTGAAGGGTGTTCCCTCAAACGTCGTCGTTTATCCTGTGAATGATGATTCAACTTCTGTTTTCGTTGGTGCCAGCTCCAGTATTCCTAGTTCAAGACATGTTTTTGGTCTTGGAGTTCTTCAGTAAGCTGTTCTCTTTGCAGGTTTTGATTGTCTGAGTTTTATTTAATTTTATTTTGGGAGTATTGATTGTATGAAGAGGGGTTGATTTAAAGGGAAAGTATGCATTTTTCGTTTTCTTTATTTTGCAAGAATTTATGCTTTGTTTGAACTTTATTAGTGTTTGGAATTGTTTGTCAGAAATTGAATTAGTTAGCTTGCAGTTAAATTGAAACAATTTTAATTGTTTTTGCACTAATTTGAAGTACTTGTATGAATGGGATTAAAATGTGAAGGAATTTATAAAACAATAGAGAGAATATGAACTTCTTAATTATCAAGTAGTCAATTGTGGGAAGAAGGTATTTTAGCTTGGGCTACTAAATGTGAACTTTAGTGGTTCATAGCACTGGTTTGTTGGTGATGAAGTTCGCAAGTTTTAAGGTTTTATGTTGGTGCCTGGTGAATATTGTAGGGAATTCAGATTTATGTCTCTCTTCAGACACAAAATTTGGTGGATGATTCCTCGTTATGGAAGTCTAGGTAGCCAGATCCCCATAGAAACGCAAATGCTGCTCTTGGAGGCGAAACAAGAGTCTGTAGACGACACTTTTTATGTGCTGTTTTTGCCTGTGTTGGAAGGACAATTTAGGACAACTATGCAAGGCAATGCAGCTAATGAGCTTGAGTTCTGTGTCGAAAGTGGTAAGTTTTATTATTTAGTCTATGGTTCAATGCTAATTGTTATAATATATCGATGTGTTTCTATCAGGGGATGCTCAAGTACAAACCAGCAAGGTATCTGAAGCGGTCTTCATAAAGACGGGGGATAACCCGTTTGAGCTAATAAGGGATTCTTTCAAGTAATAGTGTTCATATTTATTCTTCGAAATTTAGTGTAATTGATAACGGTTAACATCTAATGCATTTTCCTTCACAGGATACTTGAGGGTCATAAAGGCACCTTCTCTCATATAGACCACAAAAAGGTATATACTTAAACGAACTCGTTTGCATTTGTATTGTTCATTACGTGGAATCCTGTTTGATCTAGTGTTGTTTAATTCATAGAAACCTACACATTTAGATTGGTTTGGTTGGTGTACTTGGGATGCCTTCTATAAAGATGTCAATCCACGTGATATTAAAGACGGGCTTGATAGGTAATCACTTTCAAAGTTCGACAGATTGATGTTTTCTTTGTGATGAAAAGTAGAAGTAAACGCTCGTATTTTCCAACAGTTTTCTTGAAGGAGGTTGCCCGCCTAAATTTTTAATTATCGACGATGGATGGCAAGATACGTTTAATGAGTTCCAGAAGGATGGAGAACCTTATGCTATAGGATCAGAGTTAGTAATTTTTGCTCTGGAATCATGTCTCGTTACGAAAACTTCAAAGTTTCTTACTTTGATTGTATTATTTCTTTACTTATAGATTCGCCAGTAGTTTAGTCGATATCAAAGAATGCTCGAAATTCAGGGGTTTGGATGCGGATGTATCATGCCATGATCTACAAGACTTTGTCAAATGCATCAAAGAAAAACACGGCATAAAGTATGTTATATCGGATTTCCTTATGTTGAGCTCAAAATATTACTTGTTATTCACAAATGCTTGTATAGATATGTGTACGTGTGGCATGCATTGATTGGCTATTGGGGAGGGCTCCTTCCATCGTCCGAGAAACTGAAGAAGTATAATCCCAAGCTAAGATATCCCGTGCAATCTCCCGGAAATGTCGGAAACCTTCGAGATATAGCCATGGACTGTATGGAAAAATACGGAATCGGTCTGATAGACCCTGAGAAAGTTTACAATTTCTATAATGATCTCCATAGCTACCTTTCAAGCTGCGGCATTGACGGGGTGAAAGTAGACGTCCAGAATCTGATAGAGACGCTAGGAATGGGCTATGGGGGCCGAGTTTCCCTCAC
The DNA here is from genome assembly GCA_946896805.1 of Scutellaria galericulata. Taxonomy (NCBI): domain Eukaryota; kingdom Viridiplantae; phylum Streptophyta; class Magnoliopsida; order Lamiales; family Lamiaceae; genus Scutellaria; species Scutellaria galericulata. The sequence continues at coordinate 1,383,548 of OX335797.1, read as the reverse complement.
CAAAAAATACCACAAAGCATTAGAGGAGTCCGTTGCTAGAAATTTCCGAGAGAATAACCTGATTTGCTGTATGAGCCATAACACTGACTCTATTTACAGGTTTGAGAGCTTGTCCGAAATTTTGCCAGCTCGTTTTTTTATTTTTGTTTTCTGAGTAGCAATGATGAACCAGCTCGAGGAGAAGTGCCTCCGCTAGAGCTTCGGAGGATTTTATGCCAAGGGAACCTATGTTCCAGACATTGCACGTTGCTTCTGTCGCCTTCAACAGTCTTCTTTTGGGGGAGATCGTGGTGCCCGATTGGGACATGTTCCAGGTATTTTTTCGATTTCAATTATCTTTTTTCGACGTTCTTTAATTTTCATGAATCACATCTTAAACCATAAGATGACTATACGTGTATAACGACTTCAAAGAAGTATGACAATAGTACCCTTCTATTCTATTTCAGAGCCATCATTACGCAGCAGAATTCCATGCTGCAGCAAGAGCAGTGGGTGGGTGTCCAGTGTATGTGAGGTAAGCTTTCTTGCTTGTAAATAATCGAGATGGTGTCAATTTTCTTGTTTTTATCCTTAAAAGGTCTTTCATTATGGATTTACAGTGACAAAGTAGGAATTCATGATTTCAAGATACTTAAGAAGTTGGTATTGCCTAATGGCTCGATACTAAGAGCTAAATGCGCTGGGAGACCCACTCGCGACTGTTTATTTGTAGATACAGTAATGGATGGAAAAAGGTGAAATGATAAGCTTTCTTGGATACCTATTAAATTCGAGTTTGCACTAGAATCCATAGGCTAAATGCATCAACTTTTGCAGCTTATTAAAGATTTGGAATTTAAACAATTTATCTGGAGTAGTCGGAGTTTTCAACTGCCAAGGAGCTGGAAATTGGCCGTTGACAGATGTACAAGAACGCAACATTAATTCATCCTCCGAATCTTTAGTTTTATCGGGATATGTGGGCCCTCAAGACGTCGATTTTCTTGGACAAGTCACTGATGAGAAATGGAATGGAGACTGTGCAGTATACGCATTTCGTGCAGGTAAACCTTAAATTTCACAAAATGTCTCGATAGTTTTGATGGTATTAAGATATAATCGTTGTATAGGATCCCTTTCTCGAGTACTGAAAGAAGGAAGCGTTCAAGTGTCTTTAGGCACACTCAAAAGTGAAATATTAACAATCTCCCCAATAAAGGTATGTGAACAATCTATTTTATCATGAAAATTGTGTTATATAGTCATGAATGCTTACGATCACAGTACAAAACAGGCTGTAAATGAAACACTCGACTTTGCTCCGATTGGATTGATCGATATGTACAACTCCGGAGGTGCAACTGAAGGACTTAGTTTTAGCGATGAGGCTTCAGGATGCACTGTAAGAATAGAAGCAAAAGGATGTGGCCGTTTTGGAGCGTATTCTAGTAAGAAACCGATTTATTGTACAGTGGATGGGGATCGAGAAGAATTCAAATACGATCCCGATAATGGATTGCTGGTTGTTGATCTTCAAGCTGAAGGTGAATGCAAGAATAGGGATATTAACATCTGCTATTAGTTCCAGTTCCATTTGAACAAGACTTTCTCGACATCAATCGTCTTGAGGTTACGCGTTGCTCGTTAGACGATGCATTTGTGTGTTGAAAAGCATAGTGTAAATCTTATCATGTCAACTGTTCTTGGACCTGTCAATTATTCTTCAATCGTTGTAAAACAGTGGCAACTTACAGATTTAATTTACAAGAATATAAATTATTCATATATTTACTATGCAAATTTCTGAACTGTTGGCTGAAAAAACCAACAAGGACAATAGAACTCACACCAAGATCATCAGCAGTAAGGGAAGCACTAAGGTTGGGAAGCAGCATGAAATCGTAGGCCCCTCAGTCTAGGGATGGCAGTGGGATGGGGAATCCCCGTTTCCCTTGGGGATCTGCCCTGAACGGGATGGGGATTCCCCGAAAGTTGTACCCGTGGGGATAGGGACGGGGGGGAGATTTTTTCCCCGACTACTGGGGCGGGGACGGGGATCATCCCCGCCCCGTTCCGCTGGGATGGGAACGAGGCAATTTTTTTCCCCACTAGACTCATGGGGATGGTAACGGGGATTCCCCACGATGGCTGGGACGAGGAAAGGGATTGCCCCCCGGCCCCACCGTGCTCATGTCTGGACGAAACCCAGCATTCTCTTGCATACACGAGGCAGCGATTTCAGCCATCTGCAGTTGATCAGATTAAATCCATTGTTTCAGAAAACAAAGTCATATGTCAATTATCTCAAATTTGCAATTCATCAACTTGACCTTTTTGAATGCCTCTGGAGGACAACTTCCTTTCATTCTAAAATCGAGCAACCCGTTGAATTTACCTTTATCCCCTGGCCTTTGCTGGTGTCATACAAATAGTTAGTTGCCATTGATAAACTTATATAACTATTACAAGTATTTCGTATTCGCAAGATCAAGAAATTGCATACCCATTTCATATAATGTAGTTGGCTGCCTGGCAGTCGATAATCAACTTTTTTACGGCCTGTCATGAGCTCGAGGAGTACCTCGCCAAATCAGTAAACATCAGCCCTCCAGCTTAGTTTACCACCCAAAATGAAATTAATACGAATTCACATTACTTTGCTTATTAATTCATCTCTACCAAAGACTCAGAATACATACTCTGGTGGGTGATAATTATGAGGAGAATAATCTTCGTCGCTTAGATTAGCATCATAAGCAGGCTTGGTTGGCAAACCGAAATCAGCTATTTTAACTCTTTCGGCCCATGACAGAATCACACCTCGTCCTTCTTCTACTGCACACAACATTAATTTAGTCTCCAATATCTGGAAATTGGATCACATCAAGAACAATTGGCTACCTAAAGATATGAAGTAGGTAGCATGTTATATATGTCAGCTCACCATGAAGAAAGTCGTGTAGCGACCCGTTTTGAACAAACTCATAAGCGAAGAATTGCTGATCACCATCCACACAGTAACGTAATAACTGAACCACATTTTCATGCTTTATGCTGGATACCATTGCAACCTAGAAAACCATATATTAGAACAACACACCCCTTTCCAAATTAATTTATAGACAATGGAGCAACATAAATGGATATAGTTTTTGTGTTTGAAACAAGAACAAGAAATCTTATATGTATACAGCACTTTACCAGGTGGTCTAACCATATTCCAAATTGCGTTTAATGACAGAAATCGTGATGCATTATGTGTTGCTGTCTGCTATTGAAGCGCGATCTCAAGCAAATGCATACGTGTCACTGCTCTTGGTTAGTCCAAACGGGCCCTTAACCATCGTACTAACATGACTCTTTGAGTTGCTAAAATCTTTGGCCAATCCAAAATCCGAAACCTTGGCTACAAGATTTTCATCGAGAAGGATATTGGTAGACTTGACATCACAATGTATGATGGAGCAGCCAGTGTGAAGATAGTCTAATCCTCGAGCAGCTCCAATGCATATATCCAGACGTTTCTTCCACGTGAACAAGAATCATTTTGTCATGCTCATTGCAAAAGCCAATGAGAGAGACAAGATTAATATGTCGGAGCTTGCTAAGTGTCTCGATCTCCATCAGAAACTCATTTTTTCCGCTTCATCGCCACAGTCTCTCGCCCATCATCAATTACGCCTTTGTAGAGTTTACCAAATCCACCATAGCCAATAAGATGAGCATCACTGAAACCTGCAGTGGCTAAATGGATCTCAGGCAGTGAAAATCGACGACCAAACTGTAATGCTTGCTGTTGCAATCATATTTGAAAACTATTCTTCCTTTAAGCAAAGTCCCTGCAAACCAACAAATAGATGGTAGATTTTTCTGAAATGTCTTGGTTCGATCGCATTAGTTAATTGAACTTTTCAAGATCATATAAGACAAAAGCTTATATATTCTGTGCCGTGTGAAGCCAATGATTATAAGATGAAAGCTTTGAAAAAGACGATAAAATGATCAACCTATATAGTAGAGAAAATACAATTCGAATCAAGAATTCATGGCAGCTCAATCATACATTGTGATGTAAAGCCTTTGAGTTGTCTTTACAAACAAACTTTTGATTGTTCAAGAAGAGTCCTTACCCATAAATCTAATCTATTCTGATACCAACACGTTGATATTTTGAAAATTAGTTTGATGAAGTTTATTATCTATTTTGCCATTAACCTTGGGGTGACATTTTAGAATAATAATATATGAAAATTCCAAATTTTAGTCCAAATGATCCAATTGGGCCTAAATTGCACGTGAAATGTATGCGAAACAATTTAATACACGTGAAATGTATGTCCAAATGATCCAATTGGGCCCAATTCACTACTAATCTTACATGTTCACATATAAATTTAATATACATTTATTATCTTTAAAACACATAAAAATGAAATAGAACCACAAAAAATAAATATATCAATGAAAAGAAAATCAAGTATTATGAATTCGTTAATATCCAGAAGCTGCAGCAATTTCTCTCTCTCTCTCTCTCTCTCTCTCTCTCTCTCTCTCTCTCTCTCTCTCTCTCTCTCTCTCTCTCTCTCTCTCTCTCTCTCTCTCCCTTTATATATATATATATGATTTTTTTAATTAAAGTATTTTCAATTTTAAAGGCATAATGAGAAATTCAAGATAAAAACTAACGACGTTGGATCCAATTCTAAAAGAATGGGACATGTGCCAAGTTTTTGATATCCTATCATTCTAATAACAAATAAGGGAACAAGGCGGAATTTCCAAAACACCAGGAATTTCATGCATTTTACCTGATAATTTATAAATCCCTATACTTATATATAACTTCAACTAATTATTAATTTGGTTATATATAAATCCCTATCCTAATTAATTTATAAAAGTGGTTAATATGGATCCAATTCAATAAATTACTATTACGTCATTACAATAAATAACTATATATAATTCTAACATCTCACGTGCCTCACATATACAATTATTAACATAAATGAACTTTAATAATGATCTTAAATATGAAAGAAATAGTCTTGAATGTCCCATGACCTAACCTAGTCGAGGTATTATTAATCCACGTCAGTAAGATACAATTGCAATTAGATTGGCTAGAGGCTAAAGCCTAAAGTCGCTTTGTAGCTATTTTAGCTCATTTATTAGCTAGAACAACTATTAATACTCCATAAAGTCATATTGCAACTTGAAGAAAAAGACATTTCTTCTTTTACAACGTGCATGTCACGTGACAGCCGACAGAGCATAGCAAACCAATAACATAGCACAATAATTTTTATTTGGCGTGTGGGATATGACCAAACCTACCACCAAATCTGGTGGCTGGTCAAACTTATAATTCAAGTAACATATTAACCACTTTTATAAATTAAAAATTATTAAATTTCCACATGACATATGTATTTTATGTGCAAATTAAGAATAAATCAACATTTGTACACTGAATATGCATCTGCACATGATTCAAAACCACAAATAATTTCAATAATTGTGAATACAATGAACATCTGAATACAATAATTTAGATTTGCTGTGTTCAGGTTGTCTTGGATACAAAAACAGTTGACAATTAATGTCCACAAATGCTGACTCATTTCCATGTCAATCCTATTATTATCTCAAATATTATTCGAGCAAATCATCATTTCTTATCAACCCACACACACTTCATGGAACCTATAAAAGACCGATTCTAAACCATGTTTCCTCACCATTGATTTCTAATTCCCTTCTATTCTTTTGTTTTTTCATTAGGACAATAGATTTGTTCTTTCGATTAGTTCGTTATAGAAATTTATTTCAGTTTAAACGCGACAAAAAATGACGATCACAGCTGCGCCAGTGATCAAGAATGGCTGCCTAATGGTTCGTGGCAAGGTTGTCTTGACACAAGTTCCAGACAACGTTGTTGTCTCTCCTGCAAGCTCGGGATCAGCTTTCATTGGTGCTTGTTCGAACAGCTCAAGCTCTCATCATGTCTTCAATCTTGGAGTTCTTGAGTAAGTGTGTTAATTTATCATGTATCATTTTGATTATTATTTTTTTTTTCTGCTAACATTTTCGTGCATGATCACCACAGGAATTGCAGGTTCATGTGTCTCTTCATTGCGAAGATCTGGTGGATGATACCACGTGTTGGAAAATCGGGGAGTGAGATTCCTCTGGAGACTCAGATGCTTCTTCTAGAAGTAAAAGAGGAATCCGCCATTGATTTGTTGGAGAAAGATAGTCCAGAAGAAACTGGGAATGAGAATAAGTTCTATGTTGTGGTGTTGCCTGTTTTGGATGGAGCATTTAGGACAAGTCTACAAGGGACTAAGGCAAATGGGCTGCAATTCTGCTATGAAAGTGGTTGGTTTCTATTCGTATAAACTCAGATTAACTGTTGTATTCGTGGCTAATGTTTTCGTGTCGTGTTTGTTGGTAAAGGTGATCCTGATGTCCAAACTTCTCAAGCATTGGAAGGAGTTTTTGTCAATTCTGGAGATAACCCTTTTGAACTCCTCAAGGATTCAATCAAGTATGTCTATCTCAGATATATCTCATGTTTGTTTATAGTCTAAGTTATCAGATTTTGATTCTTGAAATCTCGTTTTCTTGTAGGATTCTTGCCAAACACAAGGGCACTTTTAGTCATCTGGAAAACAAGAAGGTACAGAGAGAGAGAGAGAGAGAGAGAGAGATGGTTTGAATGCTAACTATATATTCTGATTGAATTGACAGACACCAATGCTAACTATATATTCTGATTGAATTGACAGACACCAGCTCATCTAGATTGGTTTGGATGGTGCACTTGGGATGCTTTTTACACTGAAGTGAGTCCAAGTGGAATCAAAGAGGGGCTTCAAAGGTACACATCAAAGGTCTCATTCGTGTTTGGCTCGATTAAAATCTAATTTTCTAACAAGAAAATCCGTCCTATAGTTTCAAAGAAGGAGGTGTTTCTCCCAAGTTCTTGATCATAGACGATGGATGGCAAGAAACAGAGAACGAATTCGACAAGGAAGGAGAGCCTCGGATCGAAGGAACACAGTAAGAGTCGCACTAGATTAAATCAAACTTCATAATCACTTTGATCATCATCATGCTGATAATCTTGATCCTTGTTTGACAGATTCGCCACTAGATTAACCGATATCAAAGAAAACAGCAAGTTCAAAGTCGACTCGGATGGTTCAAGTACAAATCTCAAAGAGTTGATTCACTACATCAAAGAAAACTATGGCTTGAAGTAAGAATCTTAACAATGGATGCCTAAGTTGTACAAACCTCTGTAAATTTCTAAGTTCTTGAATCGACCCATGATGCAGATATGTGTACATGTGGCATGCTCTAGCTGGCTATTGGGGTGGGCTCCATGCTTCGTCCGAAACCCTCAAGAAATACAACCCGAAGCTTCAGTATCCAGTGCAATCACCAGGCAACATTGGTAACATAAGAGATATAGTAACGGATAGCTTGGAAAAATATGGAGTTGGGGTGATAGACCCTCAAATGGTGCACGATTTTTACAACGATATGCATGGCTATCTCGCGAGTAGTGGGGTGGATGGCGTTAAGGTTGATGTCCAAAACTTGATCGCAACTTTGGGAGCTGGACATGGTGGCAGAGTGTCGATTACAAGACAGTATCATGAAGCTCTTGATGAGTCTATTGAGAGGAACTTCATGGATAACAACTTGATTAGCTGTATGTGTCACAATTCTGACTCGATTTTCAGCTTCAAGAAGGGCGCGACTGCTAGAGTATCCGAGGATTTCATGCCTAACGAACCTAGTTTACAGACACTGCACATTGCAACTGTGTCTTTCAACAGTCTTCTCTTAGGTGAAGTTGTTGTACCAGATTGGGATATGTTCCATGTGAGTTATGACTTGTGAATACTATCTTCTGTAACGCGCTCATTTGAGACACGTTCGTGTGTTTGATTGCTGACGTGGATTTTTTTATCAATGTAGAGCGATCATAGCACCGCGGAGTTCCATGGTGCTGCAAGAGCAATAGGAGGCTGTCCAATCTACGTAAGGTAATAGGAAAAAGGGTTAATATCAAAAATCAACATCAAGTATAAACTTTTTTTTCAATTTGCAACCTAAATTTTAATCTGTTTTCTGATTGCAAATTGCAACCTACAGCCATTTTTCTAGCCAAAATCGAAAATTTTCATTTTTTTTTTCAAATTGAGCTTGAATCTAATGGAGATTAGAAAATTGATTTGAGCTTTCATTGGTTTGAAATGTGGAATGTTTTGGCATAAGTTTCATGCATTTTGGTCAAAAACGGGACATTAAGTTCGATTTTGGCCGAAAAATGATCGGAAAATGGCCCTAGGTTGCAATTTGAAAAAGTCCTGAACTTTGGGGTGCAATCAGAACAAGAAAAAAATTTAGGTTGCAAATTGAAAAAAATTAATCCTTCAAGTTATTCATGATCGAAAGAAAACATTTTTCTTATTACTAATCAATGTGGCTTTACATTACAGTGACAAACCAGGAAACCATGACTTCAACATCCTCAAGAAACTTGTTCTACACGATGGATCCATCTTAAGGGGTAGATATGCTGGTAGACCTACCCGGGATTGTCTGTTTGTCGACCCGGTTATGGATGGAAAGAGCTTGCTCAAGATATGGAACCTGAATAAACTCACTGGAGTTATCGGAGTTTTCAACTGCCAAGGTTCCGGAACTTGGCATATGAAGCAAGCACCCGAATATTCCTCAGAAAACTCCGCCTCCATCTCAGGCCGTGTGAGTCCTCTTGACATAGAGTTCCTTGAAGATATTGCAGGGGAAACCTGGACAGAAGACTGTGCTGTATATGCATTCAACACAGGTAGTTAGTTTTTCAGAGTAAACAACTGATCAAACAAAGCAAAGAATTTCAATCTCTCAACAGTTTTTTTTTTCTTTCTATGCTTATGCAGGATCTCTTTCAAGAGTGGCAAAGAACAAAGCTGTTCAAGTGTCGTTAGGCGTGTTAGAGTGCGAAATATTCACTGTTTCCCCAATAAAAGTAAGCATAGTTCTTGCAAAAAAATAAATCTTGATACATTCTTATTATTCATGGCTAAAAGGGACTAACAATTGATGTTATGAGCAGATATTCAATGAGAACGTCCATTTCGCGCCTATTGGATTGATCAACATGTACAACTCGGGAGGAGCTGTGGAGGATTGTACCATTGGGGATACAGTTACAATCAAAGCAAGAGGGAGTGGTTTATTTGGAGTTTACTCCAGTGAAAAACCAAGTTACTGTAAGGTAGATAAGAAAGATGAGGATTTCAATTACAGTTCAGAAAGTGGATTATTGACAGTAAATCTTCAAAGTGACAGCAGCTTCAAAGAGATTGAGATTGTGTATACAGATTGTGAAAACAAAAGGTCTAGATTTTGATCATGAAGATCAGAATAGCATTATGAAGAAAAATGATGATTTGTTGTTATTTTATTTTCTTGAGTTAGCAGCTGAATTCCTGCAAATAAGAGCAGTTTTTATAGCAAGAAACGAGTCGATTTTTCTTTATTATAGAAACATTTTTACAAATTGGGAAATAGGACTTGAGAGATCTTGAATGCTTGATACATGAAATCTGGAGAGAGAGTTTATTAAAAGATTGTGGGATAATTAAACCTACAAATTCACATAATCATGAGTATGACCCTTTAAAATCTTATAGAAAATCATTAATTATATGGCTCACGATCAGAAGTATACTTGTGATGAATTGATACTTAGATGGTAATTTTGGAATTTGATGAATTGAATTGGTTTGTTAAGTGATTATTAGGCTAAAATTAATTGTAGTATTTGAAAGTTGCCTCAATTATAATTACACTGATACTTGTAGGAATCTAATTTAATGATATGAAATTCTTAATAGAACTATAAGAATGAAGTTTTATTTTGATTACAACACTTGGTTGGGAAGCATTTAGGAAGAACACATTTTTCAGAAAACAATGAGGGTAAATTAGAGTGAAAAGTGAGCAAAATGTAAAAAGAATATAATAAATAAAATAACAGGGACAGTAGAAATTCAAGTGCAAGATCAAAACCAAAAAAGGAAAGAAAGAGCAAAACCATGAATCTAAAAAATTCAGTCCATTGGGTTTGAGATAGATTGAAGATCTTACAAACCTGTGAATTTTTCTCAAGAGCTATGTACAACTTTTCCAGATTTTCCTCTTGCTAAAATATTAGTGATCTCAAGAAAAGTTCCAATCGCTGCAGAAAGGAAAGCAAAAGAATAAAATGAAAGACATATATGTTTGTTTATGCAGACAAGACAAGTAGTAAATATTGTTCGGTTTAACGTAACCTCTCTCAAAGGGGTATCTTGCTGGATCGTCCAGCAAATATACCGTGAGTGAGTCCACATTCCTCCCCTACATATGTATATGACCATCATCACCTTCTAATCATAATACAATGAAGCAAAGAAAAAAAGTTTTAACACTCACCACAACACGGTACAATTCAAGGACCAGATTCATTTCAGCCTCAGCCATATCTAAGAAACTCATCAACACCTGTTACGACACAAATATTGGCTTCTCCATGTATGGTTTCTGATGAAGTTTTAGGCTTGAACTGCAAATCTACAACTTAATGCTTGCATACCTTTCGAAAGCCCAAGGATCCGACACCCTCAGACATTGCTGCAGTGGCTTCATCCTTAACATGTTCAAGGCCTCCGATGACTGCATGCATATCTTCAGCCACATCCAGTAGTCGTAACTAGTGAAGCAACAGTAGGATGAGCAATCACCAAACAAGTTCAAACTATTCTCGGGAATAACACACACACACACACACACACATATATATACACTAGATTTAGATCACGTGCGTTGCAAGTGGAAATCAATTCAATTTAAGAAAAGAAATAATACAAACACCGTTCTAATTATAATAGGATTCTATAGGATTTTGAATTAGGATTCTAATATAAAATTATTTAAATATGAAAATCCTAAATTACTATTATAACCTTAAATAATAATTTTTGATAAGGATATATTTGGCAATTTATATTTTGTAAGAAACACCCACACTTTTATGTAAGTAATAATAATAGATATGTATACACATATATCGCTCTTCAACATTGTGAAGGAAGATCTAAAATTACAATAAATGTAACAAACCTTGGATGCTGGTCCCAAATGTGCAAGGTCCTTAGAGAATTCTAGCAACTCTGGCTTTTTCTCAGCTAGAATCTAAGACATCACACAGTTAAGATAAGCAACATTTGTAATCAAAGTAAGAATTTGTATGTGGAGTTACTTTATGCCAGACAAATTTAATTGTATGTTAAAAGGAGAAAAACACATACAGAATGAGCAATGACAAATTGCTGCAGAAAAAAAGAGCAATGGCACAATTAACTTACTTAGATATGAACTTAAAAAAAAAAAAAAAGATTTAGTTTTGAACTCACAGAGGATAGGCTACTTACAATCTAACTACAAGGCCATGCTGAATTTATCTCTATCTCTAGCAACCTAAAAGAATGAGCGGTTTCTTGCAAATTTAAGGTAAGGACAAGTATATCCTAGTTATATGATTAATTTTTAAGGACATCCAAATAATTTAATAGATGTAAATATAATCAAATACTTTTTTTTTAATTAAGATACCTATTATAACCCTAAAGAATAACTTATTATAATGGAAAGGTAAGGAAAACAAAATTATAATGGCATTCTGTGTTCCAACTTATTTTTCTAATGAATATTCAACTTCTTTATATTATAACCCTTTGAATATATTAAATTTAGGGAAGAACATAATGGAATTTAATTTTAACGTATACCTTGAATTAATATAAAATGTCTTTTTTTACTATTTACTTATTTTTCTAATGAAAGTTCAATTTCCTTACGTCATAACTCTTTGAAAGATATATAAACAAATCATATTAAACATATTTTATTACTATGAGAATATAAAGTCAAAATATAATTATAATAAACAAACATATTAAAAATAAAATAAATTACTATATATCCTTGATAAATCTTGAAAATTAAGGCTTTATAATTATTTTTTTAATAAAAGTATTGAGAAGATTAATAGAGGAAGAAGATAACATTTTTTTTTATTTCTTGTCATGTCTTATTTTAATTATGTCATATTTATAGGATAAAAAGTAATAGTAGTAATAGTAAAAATAATACAAGATTTCAAATTATAATAAAAAGAAAATAACAGGAAAATGGCCCAGAATTAAAATAGCTGAAGCAATTGATATTACGACAAAATAATCATAACAGAAAATAAATGCAAGTTTTCTTATAGTCACAAAAGATGTTGGGATTACTCTAATTGGGCAAAAGATTAACAACTATTATATTGTTTGTTGATTGAATAACATTGCTACCCATTTAAAAAGGGATCAATTAAGTGAATAAAATATTGGGCATATTACTCCTCTTTATGGTATTTGGTAGGAATTTTAACTTTTATATGTAGGGATAGTACTTTTTGTTTTAAATTTATAAAACAAATAGCTACCAAGTTCTACAAAGAACCTTGAACTATCCAACTATCTGATGTGGCTGCGAATTCAACATAGGGTAATGAGGATTTTGATGACAAAATTGCATATTGGAACCAATTGAGTGACATTGGCAACTAACATATATCTAAAGTGCAGAAAAGCAATGACTCTTACTGTATGTACGTGATGCATGAAACCAATCCTTTCGGGAGTTGAAGGTTCAATATCTTCCAACTTGATGTTCGAAGCAACCACTGCAATTGAAGTTATTGGATAATGCTAACAAATCAAACAGAAGAATGCAAACAATAGTATATGACATTTAATAGTAGATGCTTTTACTTGATGTATTGCCCCGATTAAATGGATTTCCTAGAGTAACGAGTGTCTTCAGTATAAGACGTAACTTCACACAGCCTCGAATCTACTACCACAATTCAATGACAAGAAAGATATAGTTTAAGATTAATGGACAAGAAAGATATAGTTGACAGTGCCTTCATAACTGAAAATATCAAACATGGGTGCGTACCTCTTTAGCAAAATTATTGAGAGTGTTCAGCTTAAAGTTTAGGTCCTCCAACTGAAGGCCAGAACAACTCAATGAACACTATAATCACAAGATATCTCACAGATAATAGTGAATCGAGGAGTATAAGAATATGGACCTGGCTAGTAAAATTTAGTGTAAAAGCAAGTGCGGTTAATTTGAACTCAAATCGTGGGACTTTCATTAGTTCCAGGAACAACTATAATATTCAGAAGCAGCAGAGCAGTTAGTAATGAAAATAAGATATGTTTCCTCAACTCTTTTTTTAAGGAAAGATTAATCAATAAATTTTCAAGAAACCTGTTCACAATTTCCTAGCATCTCCTTGTCCCCATTGTAGTTCTGTAAAAAATAAAGAAAGTAAATAAGAAAAGGCAAGTTGGAATTCAACAATGCTGCAGTTTCATAATAATAGAGCAAAAGCACAACTAAGATGACATGATAAATGCTGGACAAGACACCTCAAGGCATGGTCTAGCTAGGAGAGCTTAAAAAAATCACATTAGAGCTTTTACACTAAATTAAAGCATCTTTGGACTGTTTCATCACATCAACCTGAATATAATTGAAAAGAAATTTGGATTTTAAGCCACATAAAGTGCTAGTTGTTCATGGATGTCTTTAAACCCAGACTGGTCATTGAACCGAACAATTTTTGAATAGGGTCACAAGTCCAATCAGTTGAATTGTTTAAAATTTTCTTTATCTTTAATAGTTTTTCAAACTTAAGTCTAATTTGGAATCTTTTCACATGCCCCATTTTTCCTTGACACGGCACTGTATATACACTTTTTAGAGACTTAACCAGCAAAAAATAAAAGTGAAGGAAGTGAGGGAGACAAATACCTTTAGCATCTCTATTTCTTCTTCAGAAGGGCAGAATGCTATAAGATTTGCAACTTGATAATAGTCCAGTGCAGAAGAATCCATAGCCAGGATGGCATTCTAAAATCAGGAAAAGCAAATTTCAGTTCATCTATCAAACAGCATAAATTTCTTGATGTCACTTTAATCTATGAAACATATACTAATACCATTGCATCATCGAAAAAAATTATACGTTTTTTGAAGTAATTAGGTTGTTTTGACAAGAAAATGTTGTGGTGAACTTACAGCTATAGATGATATGGGAATCTTAATTTTTGTGAGCATAGTTTCACAAGCAGAGGCTCTACTCCAACTAACCTGATAGTAGAAAGTAGCAAATAGAAGTAAGAAATTAATTTGCCATAAAGACAATATCACATAGGTAAAACTGAAAGGAGAAAAGAATGAAGACTTTAACATTGATAAACATATTGTTCTTCCACATAATAATGACATGTACACATTAAATCTCGTATTTCACTGGTGCACATCAAGATCACACTATATCATACATTTGTGAAATGAAATGTGTAATTGAAGTAAAAGATCAGATACCAATCGCAGTTTACGGTTGCCCAATTGAGCTGGATACGTTCGTGGTGGAAGAGATATTTGACTAGATTTAGGGGGAGGGGGAGGTGGGGGTGGGAGTGGTGATATGGTTGGATCTAGGTTCTTACTCGAACTAAGGGGAGGTGGTGGTGGTGGTGGTCTTTGACTAGATTTAAGGGGAGGGGGAGGTGGGGGTGGGAGTGGTGGTATGGTTGAATCTAAGTTCTTACTCGAACTAAGGGGAGATGGTGATGGTGGTGGTGGTGGTGGTCGTCTTTGACTAGATTTAAGGGGAGGGGGAGGTGGTGGTGATGGTGGCGGCTGCGGCGGCGGCGGTGGGGTTGAAAGTGGTGGAGGTGGTGGGGGAGTGGCTTTATTAAAACTCATTGGGTGCTTGACGGAAATGTTGGCCGGAGGTGGTGGTGGCGGCGGCGACGATGGCTGTGAATTTCTTAGATCATCAATGAGAGGGGGTAGAGACTAGAGATGGTGATGTTCATATTCATAATTAATTATTAATTCATGTTTTGTATTTTCATCGGTCAACTCCAATTTGTCCTATTCAAATTTGTCAAACCTTGTTAATTTATTTGAGATGGATTAACTTGTCCTAAATAAATAATGTTAGTTTATAAAAAGACAAATTCTTGGATGAAACTGTATTATGTACTCAATGGATTCCGTAGATGGAACGGATATGTTCCGATCAACGTGGATCAACATCCTGATCAACAATGAATGTGGTCAACATTTAGTCAATATTATATTTTTATGTATATAAGATAATATTTTTGATAAATTTTAATTTGACATTATATAATATTCTTGTATGCATCATATAATCCTTTTCTTGTGCATAATACTTTTGTTACCAAAGTTGTAAATCAGTTTGGGAAATTGTAATTTCATATATAATATCTCTGTTCCCATCATGTAATGCTTTTGATTTTATACTTCAAGTCAATGATTAATTCAAATAAGCAATAATTGTATTCTCATAATGGAAACGATGGATTGCAAGTTCAAAGTAGACTTGGATGGTTCAAGTACAAATCTCAAAGAGCTGATTCATTACATCAAAGAAAACTATGAGTTCAAGTAAGAATCTTGACAATGGATGCCTAAGTTTCCTGTTTTATAATACATGGGTTGAAGATCCTCAAGAAACTTGTTCTACATGATATTGCAGGAGAAACCTGGACAGAAGACTCTGCTGTATATGCATTCAAAACAGGTAGTTAGTTTTTGATCATTAATACCAGAATAGCAAAGTGAAGAAAAATGATGATAATTTGTTGTTATTTTATATTCTTGAAATTAGCTGCTGAATTCTAGTAGCAAGAAACGAGTCGATTTTTCTTGATCATAATCACATTATCATAACATAAACTAAAGGAAACTTACATAGTAGAATCATGATTTGAGGTTTTTCTCATTCCATGAAGAACGGATCCGAACACGGACATGATCATTCACCCAGTCATGCTTCGCCTCGTACACTTGTTGAGCCGAAGAGACAAGGTTCGGGTTGCAATCATCCAACTCAATCACTTCAAGCTTTTTGCTCTCCCCAATTTCATCAGGGATCGATTTCAGCTTATAGCAATGCCTAATAATCAGACGAGTCAGCAACGGGAAGTGGCCACGTTCGACTCCCCAACGCTCTACATCCAAGTCTTCCAGCATCAGCAGTTTCAGCTGAAGAAATCGTTCCGTGCTTTCCCACTCGGAGCCCACAAAGGCGTAGCATCGTACTTTAAGCACTTCAAGATTCGGCAATCTGCCAATGTATGCCATATACTCCCACGAAAATCCACATCCACTCAAACTTATCTTTCTAAGATTATCAGAGAAGGCTGGAAACGAGGAAACTGTTCGACAAGTAGTGATCGGATTCACAACAATGCATTGAAACGACTCAAGGCAACGGAGATTGCCAAAATCGCCAAAAGTTTGAACCTGTTGATTGGCGAAAAAGCCTGTCAACTCGTCGCGAACTCCTATCTTCATTAGGTTGGGAATTCTTGCAAGAACTCCCGGCTTACAGCTGTGGAAGCTCACACCAGAAAGTGTTAGAAGCTTTTCTAAGACGAGAGAGCTTTCTCTAGAAGGTTCTGGAATGTCGAATCCCATGCAGTCGAGGTGCTTCAGTTTATGCAAATTCCAGATCTCTTCAGGTAGATACACTGGAGCATCAGAGTATTTGATGTTCTGATATCGACGAATGATCAAAACTTCGAGCTTCCAGAGTCTGGATATCAACTCTGGATGCTCGCCATCGTATGTGATGGCGAGGTACTTTAACTGAACTAGTTTTAGTACTTCGTTAGGGAACTTGTAAAACCGGATTGCAAATACGTCGAGTACTCTTAGCAGCCTAAAACGTAGGTAAACCGGTAATGGATATCGATGATCTGGACCAAAACAAAGAAGAGAACGCGCGGCTGAAACTGATTCCATCGAGCAAAGCACTTGTTTGATGCTCAAAACGACGTTATTGTGGATGCAGAGTCGCCTCTGGCTACTCGTTCCTTCTGGGAAGCTATTCGCCTTCTTCATAACATGATAAAACTTTTCCTTCTCAGCTTCACTAACACATAGATTCCGAAACACGAAATGGAGTTTACACGTTTTGATTTTGCCAGTGGAGCTTCTCTCAGGAACCAAAACGAGACTTCTTGAAACGAGATCATCCAAACACTCCTCTGCCGTTTCTTCCAAGCTTTTGGTCCTATCTGGCTCGAAGAATCCCTCTGCAACCCAAAGTTTGATCAGTTTCGACATGGTGATCTTGTAAGCTTTTGGGAACACTCCCATGTACAGAAAATATGCCTTCAAATGTTGAGGCAGCTGTTTGTAACTCACTGTCAGTGCTTTCGAAATAGGTGTGTCATCATCTGTTGTGATGACGAGCAAATCCTCGTCTTTCGCTGCTTTTTCCCAGTTTTCAACCGTTTTCTCCATCTTAAGTAGGATGTTGCCAACTGCAATGATTGCCAGAGGAAGCCCTTCACAGTTCTTCGCAATCTCCTTGCCGAGTTCCTCAAGTTGAGGATCACATATCTCTTCTGTAGTGAATACCATTTGATGAAGAAGTTTCCAGCTTTCATCATCATTCAAGAAGGGCATTTGGAGAACGCTGCAATTGCTGTAATAAGCAACTTCTTCAAGCCTAGTTGTTGCAATGATTCGACTTCCTTTATTCGTGCTAACTGGAAAGAAGCTTTTAAGATCATCCCAAACCTGAGTGCTCCATACATCATCCAACACGATCAGATACCTCTTATCTTGTAAAAAGTCGCGTAGCAAATTTTCTAATTCTATATCATTCTTTTGGCTCATTTCATCAATGGGGAAACCTACTTGATCTAGAGCAAGTAGCACAACTTTTCTCAACTGATAATATGGGCCTATTGGTAAAAACAAACCAACCTTGAAATAATCCAAAATGAATGAATCATAATAAACTTGTTTCGCTAGAGTAGTCTTACCAATGCCAGCCATCCCCAAAATGGAGACACGTGTCTTGGATGAATTCAACACAAGCCAACCAAGTAGTTGTAGCAGCTCATCTACCAATCCCACCATCTTGATCTTCTTCTCATCTGATGAAACGGCATCAGAAGCGAATGAAGTGATCTGTTGCTGGTCTTCTTCATTGGTGGCAAGGGAACTGATTTCTTGTTTGACTTTGAGCACTTCTTGGGAGAATATCAAAGTCAAACTCTCATTTCCAAAGCTGTCAGTTTCTGAAAGGAACTGATCAGATACTTGGGATTCAATCAGATCTTCAGTTTTATGTGCTAAAAATTTGATTTGTCTCTCTAGAGCAACTACTCTCTTGCTGCTAAGCAATGAATTGATTGTTTTGAGAAATGATTGCAAGTAGCAAACATCCTCATACACAACTTCCAGTTCTGAGTTGGGAACAAGAATCCTTGGCTGCGAATCATTCAGAAAAAACTGTATTGTTTGCTTAAGAGAAACTATTGCAGCATAAGCCATTTCTGCTCTCTCTCTCTCTCTCTCTCTCTCCCTCTCCCTCCCTCTCCCTCTCAAAATAATCAATGCTAGTTCATGAACACAGAGTTATTTGTATTTTATAATCTCTCTCTCAAAATAGTCAATGCTAGTTCATGAACACAGAGTTATTTGTATTTTATAATCAATAATGTAGCTGCCAGCTTACATTTTCAATTTTGATGCTTAAAAAAAAAAAAGAAAAAAAATTACTTTAATCACCTAACTCAAACTGAAGCATGTGCAATGCATATAGATCTTTCCTAGAGTTGATCAAACGGTTTAAAAAACCGGAACCGGAGAACCGTTGACCCGTTTTCGGTTCGGGGTATTTGAAACCGCCGGTTCGCTTAATTTTTTTTTTTTTTAAATTGATAAGGTGACACGTGTATGCACGAGATGACAGCCGTTAGACAAACCGGCGGTTCGAACCGGCCCGATTTTTTTTTTTTTTTTCGAATTGGTCCGTGCCCATGTATTTAAAAAGAAAAGAAAAAAAACGAAACCGAACCGCCGGTTCCAAACCGGAACTGAAACCGAGCCACCTAAGGTTCTGTTCCGATTTGGCATATTGCGGTTCGGAACCGAAACCGGCGGTTCGGAACCGGTTGAGCATGACTAATCTTTCCTTCATCTTGTCCTTTAATATCAATCTATAATATTTCATGTTATCAATTTATTTGTGAGAGAGTTGATTATAGGGTTGTGTTTGGAAGTTGATGAATTGAATTGGTTAGTTGGGTGATTATGTTGGGAAATCATACCACTGAAATAACTCTGGTATTTTGAAAGTTGTCTTAATAATAACTCCACTTGTAGGAATTAAATTGATGATATTAAATTATTAATTGAACTATGTGAATGAAGCTTTATTTTTTGGCCCCTACACATTTAATTTTTGGCCACTTGTGACACTTTCTTTTCTACCCTTCTTCTTCTCGGCATTTATTTTTATTAACTTTTGCCTTTTCAATGACAAATCAAGCAAGAAAAATTATACGAGTATAACCCTTACAATTAAAAAAGCAAAAGGTACACAAATATAATCCGATGAGCAAAAGCAAATAACATTACAGGGCACGAGTGCAAAGTAGAAATTAAAGTGCAAGAACAAAACCAAAAAAAATGAATCTATATATATATACTAGTTTAAAACACGTGTGTTGCACGTGAAAAGATCAATTTTTTTCTTGATCTCTTAATTTTTCTCCTTCATTTGTTGGTTTTTAGTTTGAAGTTATTTAAATTATTTAACATTTGAGTTAATATTTTTAATTTAATATTGGAATCTTAACAACAATAGTTTTTTACGAAAAATAAAATCATATAAATTATGTATAGTTAGGTATAAGTGTAATATAATGTAAAAATCAAACTTCAAATAACACAAAGCAAACCTAATACTCCATATGAAGCAATATTCAGTAAAGCATTATCAGAAGAACTTATGTAGGTTCATAAAAGGGTTAATTGCCAAAAAAATCACAACTTTTACTCAAATTGTCATTTTAACCAAACTTTTCAATATTGGTCAAAATAACATAACTCTATATATTTAGTAAGTTTTCCGACTAAAATCAATTTTCGAAAAGTTGTTTTTTTTTTTAAAATAAGCTTGAGAGGAGTGGAGTGGAAGGGAGAGAGACAAAAAAAACTAAAAAACTTGGGTGAAAAATTGTATATCGATAGATAATGATTTATTTTTTTCACTATCTTAGTTAAAAACATACTACATATATAAGGTTGTGTTATTTTGACCAATATTGAAAAATTTGGTTAAAATGGCAATTTGAGCAAAGATTTGTGATTTTTTTGGCAATTAACCCTTCATAAAATAGCAGTTTTTTTTCATGCATCATACACAAATAATGACTTTGAACAGAGCCAACAGTTCACGCGTAAACTCACATTTAGCCCAATTTCTCTATTTTCTACTATGATCCAATTTCACATTTCACTTCCTGAAGCAACCACTAATCAAATGAAATACGACAGAAAAATAAAGATCTGTTTGCTGACCAATAACTAAGAAAAATAGGAAACAATGGAGTGTGAATATGAACTTTCCTTTTTTTTTTTAATGCCAGATTAGAAACTACTACCATCTTAAGTAACATGACTAGCCAATGTCTATTGAAAGAATACCTTAAATTAAAGAATATAATGTCCTTTTAACTTAATTCTATCAAAAACAATAAGTAAAGAACTGATAAAAAATTTACCTGCTATACATCCTGTTCACTTTGATCATATTTTTTTTTATTTAAGAAATTCAGTGAAATGAGTCTTAACAAATTCAATCCATTGGGCTTGAGACAGATTCAAGAACTGCACCTTTTCCACTTCTTCATTCTTTTCAGTGTCAGCCTGCTGCTCATTTCATCTTCCTAAGATATTAGTGATGTCAAGAAAAACTCGAATCACTGCACAAAGGAAACAAAGGAATACTTTCAGCAGATGAGAAAACTTGCCACAAAAGAATAATTGAACTTATCTTTCAATATGTAGACCAAGTGAAACCAACCAGTGTTGCCACACATGCATACAAACTAACTACATATTGTTCCGTTTCACCTACCTCTCTCAAAGGAGTATCTTGCTGGATCGTTTAGAAAATACATTGTTAGTGAGTCCACATTCCTCCCCTACATATCACATTTTCCGTGAACATGATCACATGATCAGCTTCTAATCATGATACAATGAAGCAAATAGATATATATATATATATATATATATATATATATATATATATATATATATATATTGCACAGCACAAGATGTAACTCTCAATTAAACTTACCAATTCATTGTGAAGTGTGATGAGCAGATTCATTTCAACCTCAGCCTTATCTACGAAACTCATATAGACCTGTTACGAGACAGTTCACTAATTAATCACGCTATCATTTGTAAATAGTGTTAACATGTTGGCTTCTCCATAGATCCACAGAACAGCTACTTAAAGCGGAAGAAAACCCTACTTTTAAACTTAATCAAAATTACTTAACTGAATTACATAGTACTCTTAAGGGTAGGTCAAATCACAAGAAGTTCAAGTGTTTGTTTAAACTACAAAGAAACATCTAATAGATACCACATGTTGTCGGATGCCCAATTTTACTCTCACTCAACAATTATGGGATTCATGAAGGGTGTTTTAGTAATTAGCTTATCATAGGAGTTAATGCAATATAATCATACAGAAGGTTCTAAGATATGTAAATATATACTGCACATCAATGAGATCTAAACTAAAACAATTTGTAACACTAGTAACATATGAACTGGAAGTGGAATCCAATTAGGATTCTAAGGAATAGGATCCTAAGGAACCTAAAAGAGAGATTTTAGAATGTTTGTTCTTTAGGGGAAAACGCCTTAAATTGTTAAATAAATTGATTTTAGAATGGTTTGTGTCATCCACACCTCTGTATTTGATGGGGTCCGCCCATATTTAATTATAGGTCTTTCTGTCCTATACACCCATTTTTTGGCTAGAAGAGATGTTTTCTTACGACTTGGCTCTAAAGATCTGTTGTTATCTCATGTGGCTATATATAGTCATTTTCACAAGTTTTTTCATTTGAAGCTATAGTGAGTGTATGCTTCCAATATGCCCACAACTAGGACAAGTTTAAAAGCTTGAATTACAAATCCACGGAACGAAGGACATGGGAAAACTTAATAGTTACATACCTTATGAAAGCCTGAGGATACATCACCATCGTTCTTTGCTCTAGCGACTACATCCTTCAGTTTTGTAAAGCCTTTGTGGAAATCAGACGTATAATCAGCCACCTCCTTCAGTTCTATCTAGTGAAGCAACAATAGGATGAGCAAGCACGGAACAAGTTAAAACTATTCTCTGGAATAACATATATATATCGCTCTTCAACATTATGAAGGAAGATCTAAAATTACTATGTATGTATAACAAACCTTGGATGCTGGTCTCAAATGTGCAAGATCCTTAGAAAATTCTAGCAACTCCGGCTTTTCCTGAGCTAGAATCTAAGATATCACACAATTAACATAAGCAACATTTGTAATCAAAGTCAGAATGTATGTATGGAGTTACTTTATGACAGACAAATTAATTGTATGTTAAAAACACATAATGGATGAACAATAAAAAATTGCTGTGGGAAAATAGAGCAATGACACAAAATAACTTACTTAAATGTGACGAAACAAAAATTTAGTTTTGAACTCACGGAGGACAGAATGCTTACATTCTAACTACAAGGCCATGCTAAATGTATCGTTATCTCTATCTCTACTAACCTAAAAGAATGAGTGGGTTCTTACAAATTTAAGCAAGGACAAGTATATCCTAACCATATGATTAATTTCAAAGGAAATTCAAGTAATTTAATAAAAATATATATAATTACAAAATTAATTAATTTAAATTAAGATACCTATTATAACCCTAACAAAGAAAAATTCAATATTATAAAGGAAAGGTAAGGTAAAAAAGTTATTTCGACAAATAATTTGAATTAATAATGACATTAAATGCCTTTGTTGTGTACTCCTCATATTTCTAATGAAAGTTCAAATTCTTTATGTCATTAGTCATAACTCTACGAAAGATATATAAACAACTAATACCATATCAAACATATTTTATTACTATGAGAATATAAAATCAGAATATAATTATAATAAACAAACATATTAAAAATAAAATAATTACTGTATATCCTTGATAAATATTTAAAACCTAATAAAGAAGTGGATGAAGAGTATTGACGTATTGATGAGTTAAGGCCTTATAATTATTTTTTAATATAAGTATTAAAAAGATTAATAGAAGAACAAGATAACATTGTTCTTTATTTTCTTTCTTGTCATGTCTTATTTTAATTACATCATATTTATAGGATAAGAAGTAGTAGAAATAATAATAATAAAAGATTCCAAAAGAAAATAACAGGAAAATGGCCCAGAATTAAAATGGTTGAAGCAATTGATATCACTATAAAATAATCATAACAGAAAATAGATGCAAGTTTTCTTAGTCACTAAAGATGTTGGGATCGCTCTAATTGGACAAAACATTAACAAGTTGTAGATTAGTTTGTTGGCTGAATAACACTGGTGCTCCCATTAGAAAGGGATCGATTAAGTGAATAAAATATTGTGCATATTGCAAATCTTTATGGTATTTGGTATGAATTTTAACTTTTATACGTAGGGACATTAATATCTTATTTTAAATTTATGAAACAAATATCTACCAAGTTCTACTAAGAACATTGACCATCAATCTATCTGATAGGGTAATGAGGATTTTGATGACATAATTGCATATTAGAAATTTAGAACCAATTCATTGACAATTGGGAACTAACATATCTGAAGTACAGAAAAGCAATGAAGCGCAAACATGACTCTTACTGTGCGTATGTGATACATGAAAGCAGTTCTTTCAGGAGTTGAAGGTTCGATATGTTTCAACTTGATGCTCTGACCAACCACTGCAATTGAAGTCATCAGATAATGATAAAAAATCAAAAATATAAACATCAAACAGAAGAATGCAAACAATAGTATACGACAGTTCATTGTAGATACTTTTACTTCCTGTCTTGCCCCGATTAACTTGATTTCCTAGAGAGACAAGTGTCTTCAGTATAAAACGTAACTTCGTACAGCCTCTAATCTACCACAATTCAATGAACAAGAAAGATATAGTTTAAGATTAATGAACAAGAAAGAAAGAGTTGACAATGCCTTCATAGGTGAAAATATCGAACCCAATTACATAGGTACCTCGGTAGCAAAATTATTGAGAGCATTCATCTTTAACTTTAGGTCCTCCACCTGAAGGAGGAAACTACTCAATGAACACTATAATCAACAATATATCTCACAGACAATAATGAATCGAGGAGTATAAGAATAATAATATGCACCTCACTAGTAAAATTTATTGTATAAGCAAATGCTCTTAATTTGGACTCAACTTGTGGTACTTTCATTAGTTCCAGGAACAACTATAATGTTCAGAAGCAGCAAAACTGTTAGTAATAAAAACAACACATGTTTCCTCAACTAATCAATAAATTATCAAGAAACCTTTTCACACTTTCCTAGCATCTCCTTGTCCCCATTGTAATTCTGAAAAAATAAAGAAAGTAAATAAGAAAAGGCAAGCTGGAATTCAAGAATGCTGCAGTTTCATATAAAGGAGGACAAACACAAGGAAATTAAAGAGCAAAAGAACAAGTAAGATGACATGATAAATGCTGGATTGAGACCTCAAGGCATGGTCTAGGAGAAAGGCATGGTCTAGGAGGGCTTAACAAAATCATATTACTGTATTAGAGCTTATACACTAAATTAAAGCATCTTTGGACTGTTTTGTATAGTTGCTTCTAATGGAGATAAATAGTGCTTCTAGTGTTGAAGCACTATAACGCCTTGCATTTGGGTAAAATTGTACTTTTGTTAACCCATGTATCACATCGACCTGAATCCAATTGAAAAGAAATTTGGATTGAAAGCCACATAAAGTGCTAGTTGTTTGTGGATGTCTTTAAATCCCGACTGGTCATTGAACGGGACAATTTTTGGATAGGGTCACAAGTCCAATCGGTTGATTGATTAAGAAAAATAAAGGATAACACCTCTATGTATATAAATGTATACATAGTTATATATATGCATGTGAAAAATAAACTCAGGTAACAAAAATAATAAATATGATGAAATTAAGAAATAGATTAAACTAAATGCATATCCAAACATTTGAAGTACAAAATAGGTAAGAGCCATTGAAGAATATTTGTTCTATAACTTACTTTATTTGATGACTTTAAAATATATGTACACAAAAAAGATTAAAAGATTTTTCAAATTACTTATACTAACTACTAAGAACATCCATGAGCAATGGAAATTTTAATCAATTTCAATAATGAAAAAGACTTCACCCAAGTCAAAAGTGCTGATTATTCCACCGGTTTTGACTATTTCTTACTGAGTAGCTCGATACATTTTGCCATCCAAGACGTCTTTTAGCTGGATCACTACTATGTTCTTTAAAAACGTCATTTAGCTTGATTTTAATCCCCAACATATCCTCTAAGGATGAATAATGGCTTCCATTTCTTCATTTGTAAATACGAAGACAGGCAGTGTCAACCATGAGGCAGCTAAGATAATCACCTCAGGCACCCAAAAATTAGAGGCCCAATTATTTGGGTATATATGAAATATAATGATTTTAAGAGTGATTTTATTTCTTTTTCTAGAAAAAGTGATTTTATTATTTTAATCAAAAGATTAAGTAAATCACCAATTATGAAAGAGCCCCAAATAAAGTTAATGTTGGATTGGGATTAATGTGCCAATAACTATTAAATTAAGGGCTAAAAATTTGATAGTTGTTAGTCAATTATTTTTTTTCTTCTTTTCTACAAGTCATAATCATATATTTACTTAAATATTTTGTCAAAAGACCAATTTTTTCAGTTTTCTATATTGTTCATCCACATTCCACCATTGTATATAATCTATTCCGCTTTTGCAGCTGAAAAGGCAAGAACAATAAATAAAATTTTCTATATCTTCTTAAATAGTTTTTTCAAACTTAAAGCTTAGTTTGAAATCTTGTCTCATGCCCCATCTTGCTTGACACGGCCATGTACATACACTTAATAGAGATTTACCAGCAAAAAATAAAAGGGAAGGGAGGAGGAGGGAGACAAATACCTTTACAATCTCCATTTCTTCTTCAGTAGGACAGAATTTTATAAGACTTTCAACTTGATCAATGTTCAGTGCAGAAGAATCCATAGCCAGGATGGCATTCTGAAATCAGGAAAAGCAAATTGCAGTTCATCTATCTAACAGCATAAATTTCCGGATTTCACTTTTTTCTGCGAAACATAAACTAATACCATTAAATAATCGAAAAAAGAATACATATTTTATACGAAGCCCCACCACTCAAAAGAAGGATTTTTTATGATGAACATAAAGGAAGAAAACATGATCCTGTAGAACCAGGGAAATTATTCTGATCATTTGATAAATTTTAAAAGTATTTTCAATGCTCCTTCATTCTGAATTAATAAAGTTCCTTGGATAAGAAAATGGTGTAGTGAACTTACAGCTATAGACGATAGTGGCATCTTGAATTTTGAGAGCATAATTGCACA
Source organism: Scutellaria galericulata (assembly GCA_946896805.1). Taxonomy (NCBI): domain Eukaryota; kingdom Viridiplantae; phylum Streptophyta; class Magnoliopsida; order Lamiales; family Lamiaceae; genus Scutellaria; species Scutellaria galericulata. The sequence continues at coordinate 1,356,861 of OX335797.1, read as the reverse complement.
ATTATTGGCTTTTCTCGATTCAATCTGATAGTAGAAAGTAGCAAATAGAAGTAGTAAGAAATTAATTAGCCATGAAGTCAATATCACATAGGTAAAGCAGAAATGGGAAAAGAATGAAAACTTCAACATTGAACATATTGTTCTTCCAGATAATAATGAATGTATCCATTGCTAAATCAATGTCAGGGAAACTCTCTTATCAGTGTGTGCAGTGTGTGGTAAATTAGCACATTAAAGCTTCTATTCAGTATTGCATATCAGGATGAGACTATATTATACATGTGTGAAATGATATATGAAATTGAATTTTGAACAACTTTTCAACGGAATAAAATGAATAACAACAGCTAGCAGTAATAATAATAATGAATTCTCGGAGCAGTGAGCATTACAGTAGGATGGATGCAAGTTCTGGCATGAAAAGTGATTATGCAAAATAGAATATATACATACATTTATCAGCAGAATTTCGAATATTGGATTCTAATTTCAGATCAATAGTGAATAAAATATCACTTACCAATTGCACATCTGGTTTGCCCAAATGACGTGGAGAATATCTTTTACTAAATTTAATAGGAGTGGAGGCGGGGCTGAGTGAAATTTCTTATTTGAAGAAAGGGAAAGGCAACGTGGTGGTGGTCCTGGTGGTGGTCGTGGTGCTGGCGGTCGTGGTGGTGGTGGTTGTGGCGGCGGCGGTGGAGGCGGAGTTGCTTTACTAGAACTCATTGGGTGGTGGACGGAAATGTGGGGAGGAGGTGGCGATGGTGGTGGAGGTCTTTGACTAGAATTAAGGGGAGGGGGAGGTGGTGGTGGTGGTGGCGGCAGCATCGGTGGAGGGGGAGTTGCTTTATTAGAACTCATTGGGTGGTGGACGGAAATGTGGGGAGGAGGAGGTGGCGATGGTGGTGGAGGTCTTTGACTAGAATTAAGGGGAGGGGGAGGTGGTGGTGGTGGCGGCATCGGTGGAGGGAGAGTTGCTTTATTAGAACTCATTGGGTGGTGGTGATGGTGGTGGTGGAGGCGGCGGAGGCGGTGGTGGTGAGTTTCTTAGATCATCAAGGAGAGGAGAGGGGTAGAAATGCCTGGTTTTTTAATTTCATAACTAATTTTTAATTTTTTATTATTATTATTGATTAATCCACTGTTAAACTATTTGAGATTAATATATGAGCAGTACTTCCCTGCACCTAATGCACACATACACTTAGGTTGGGTATGGGTTGACCCGAATCCATGCATTTTTTTGTTCTGATTTCTATGTTATTTTAGTCATACTTTTATATTATATTAGTCATGCATTTATGTCCAGATATCATATATTTATTTAATATTTTTAATTCTTAAAATATTCTAATTTCGTCACAATTTGTACATATTTACCTTTATGTGATAATATACATATCTTTATATGATATTATTTATATATTTATATCAATATAGTCACATCTTATGTAATATATAAAGGTACAACTAATATAATTAAAAGGTATATCTAACATAACTAAAAATGAAAGATTAATATGTCTGTCTAAAAAAAATGTTAAAGTATGGTTAGTCTTACAAAAGGTATGACTTACATAACTAAAATGTATGACTAACATTACTAAAAAATATAGTTAACGTAACATAAAGGTCTGACACCTGAGAGCATGTTTTGTCTGCGGCCTGCGGGGCACCTGAGAGCATGTTTGGACTGATTTTGTCTACGACTTGCAGGCACGTGGCGAATCGGGTCGACCTGAGTGCGCGGTTTTTAGGATCCGTGCACCAAATGTACAAAAGTTTTTGTCAAAAACGAATTCGAAATATTTTGACACCTAAATTTAATGGACATTTCTATATCAATTGGAATAAATGATTTTAGTAAACAAATAATATTATGAAAAATGAAAACAATCTAAAGAGTATAATTATAACAAATTCACAACAATAATTTAAGGAGAATAAAAAACATATAATTCAATGTACCAATCGAATAATCATTCATATACATTTTATAATATTCGAAAATCGATTCGAAAATATATGATTTGAGTATCGGATATTCATCACTAAAAGCCCGTTGCTTATGTTCATCTTGCTAAAATATTAGTGATGACAAGAAAAACTCGAATCACTGCAAAGGAAACCAAAAGAAATACTTTCAGTAGATTAGAAAACATATGACAAAAAAAATAATTAAACATATCTTTCTTTATGTAGATCATGTGAAACAACTAATATCAACATATTGTTTCGTTTCACCATAACCTTCCTCAACCGGGTATGTAGCCAATTTGGCTACTAAAGATCTTTTGTCACCTCATATGGCACTTTGTAGTCATTTTCAAAGCTATTAGTGTATGCTTCCAATATGCCACAACTAGGACGATTACAAATCTATTGGATGAAGGACATAGGAAAACTTAAAGGTACATACCTTTCTAACACCATCGTTCTTCGTTGAAGTGGCTTCATACTCAACAATTTCAAGGCCTTTGTGGATTGCATACATATCTCCAGCCACATCCTTCAGTTGTATCTAGTGAAGCAACAGTAGGATAAGCAAGCACGAAACAAGTTAAAATTACTCTCTGGAATAGCATATATACATTGCTCTTCAACATTGTGAAGGAAGATCCAAATTACTATACACTAACAAACCTCGGATGCTGGTCCCAAATGTATAAGATCCTTAGAGAATTCTAGCAACTCCGGCTTTTTCTGAGCTAGAATCTAAAACATCGCAGAATAAACACAAGCAAAATTGATTGTAGGTTAAAAACACATACTGAATGAACAATAACCAATTGTTGTGGGAAAAAGAGCCAGGACACAAATTAACTTACTTAAATATGAACAAAACAAAACTATTGTTTTGAACTCACAGAGGATAGGCTACTTACATTCTAACTACAAGGCCATGCTGAATTTATCTCTACTAACCTAAGAGAATGAGTGGTTTCTTACAAATTAAGGACAAGTATTTCCTAATCATATGATTACTTTTTGACATTCAATTAATTTAATAAATATAAATAAATTCCAATGATTAGTTTTTTTTTAAGATACCTAATATAACCTAACAAAGAAGAGTTTAATATGATTAGGAATTGTTATAGTAATTTTTTATTTCGACATATAATTTAAATAAATAATGCCCTTATGTGTTCCAAGTTCCAACTCATTTTTCTAGTGAAAGTCCAACTTCTTTACACTATCACCCTCTGAATATAATAAAGATGGGGACAGCATTTAATTTTAATGTATATTTTGAATTAAAACCAAATGCCTGCCTTTTTGTAATGTACTCCTTACTTATTTTTCTAATGAAAGTTCAAATTTTTTGTCATAACTCTTCGAAAGATGCACAAACAATTAATGTCATATAAAACATATTTTATAACTATGAGAATATAAAATCAAAATATAATAATAATAATAATAATATTATTATTATTATTATAAACAAACATATAAAAAAGAAAATAAATTACTTTATACGCATGATAAATATTAAAAACCAACATAGAAGTGGATGAAGACTATTGATTTATTGATGAGTTAAGACTTTATGGTTATTTTTTAATATAGGTATTAGAAAGATTAATAGATAAACAAGATAATATTTTAATTTGTTTTTAGTTTTTTTCTTGGCATGTCTTATTTCACTGACAATTGGGAACTATCATATCTAAAGCGCAAACATGACTCTTACTGTGCGTATGTGATGCATGAAGGCAATTCTTTCGGGAGTTGAAGGTTCGATATGTTTCAACTTGATTCTCCGAGCAACCGCTGCAATTGAAGTTATCAGACAATGATAACAAATCAAACAGACGAATGCAAACAATAGTGTATGACAGTTTATTGTAGAGACTTTACTTGGTGTATTGCCTGGTTTAAATGGATTTCCAAGAGAAACGAGCGTCTTCAGTATAAGACGTAACTTCATATCTACCACAATTCAATGAACAAAAAAGATATCGTTTAAGATTAATGAACGAGAAAGATATAGTTCACAATGCCTTCAAAGGTGAAAATATCGAACCCAATTACATGGGTACCTCTTTAGCAAAATTATTGACAGAGTTCAGCTTCAATTTTAGGTCCTCCACCTGAAGGACAAAACTACTAAATGAAAACATTAATCAACAATATATCACACAGACAATAATGAATCGAGGAGTATAAGAAAGTGCACACCTGCTAGGAAAAGTCATTGTAAAAGCAAACACTCTTAATTTGGACCTAACTCGTGGGACCTTCATTAGTTCCAAGAACAACTATAATAATTCATAAGCACCAGAACTGTTAGTAATGAAAACAACATAAGTTTCCTCAATTAATCAATAAATTTCAAGTAACCTGTTCACACTTTCCTAGCACCTCCTTGTCCCCATTAAAATTCTGAAAAAATAAAAGAAAGTAAATAAGAGAAGGCGATTTAGAATTCAAGAATGCTGCAGTTTCGCAAATTGGAGGACAAACACAAGAAATTAAAGAGCAAAAGAACAAGTAAGATGACATGATAGATGCTGGATGAGACTTCGAGGCATGGTCTAGGAGATGTTAACAAAACCACATTAGATAAAAACATATACATATCATGCAACAAAACTACTAAATATGATAAAATTAAGAAATAAATTAAATCAAATGCATTTCCATACATATTAGTTCAAAATAAGTAGGAGCTATTGAATCATTGTTTTATTTTCTTTAATTGATGGCTTTAAATATATGTACACAAAAATGATTATAAGATTCTGAAATTATTAAAACTAACTAATACTATTAAGAACAACCATTAATCAACTTCACCCAAATCAAAAGTGCTGATGGTTTCACTGGTTTTGACTATTTCTTACCAAGTGGCTTGATATCTTTTTCCATCCAAGACAAACACATAACTGGATCAGTACCATATGTTTTCTGAAAAATGTCCTTTAACTTGATTTTAACCCCCAACATATCATCTACGGACAAATACTGACTTCTACTTCTTCATTTTGCAAATACATAGACAGGCCACGTAAACAAAGAGGCAAGAGGCTCAATTTTTTGGGTATAGCTGAAATATATATTTTATGATTTAAAGAGTGGTTTTACTTCTTTATTAGAAAATTTTGTTTTATTTTATTAATTAAAAGATTAAGTTAATTACTAATTATGAAAGAGTCCAAAAGAAAGTTAATGTTGCATTGGGATTAGTGTGACTAATAACTATTTAATTAAGAGCCTAAAAAGTTGGTAGTTGTTAGTCATTAACTAATTACGAAACGTTTCTATTTTTCTTTTGATAATTATTTTTTACTCATAATAGAAAGTTTTTGTAATTAATCATAATCATATACGAGTTGTGGAAAATAAGTAAATAATTATTCTTTTTCACAACTCATAATCATATATTTATAATTTACTTGTATCTCTTATTTAAAAAGCCATTTTTTATGTTTTCTGTACTGTTCATCCATATAACATCATTGTCTATAATCTATTCTGCTTTTTAGCTGAAAAGGCAAGAAATAAAAAAAAACTTCTAAATCTTTTTAACTAGTTTTTCAAACTTAAGTCTATTTTGAAATCTTGTCTCCTGCCCCATTTTCCTTGACACAGCCCTGTACATACACTTAGAGATTTACCAGCAAATAGAAAAAAGGGAAGGGACTGAGTGGGACAAATACCTTTAGCATCTCTATTTCTTCTTCATTAGGACAGAATCTTATAAGATTTTCAACTTGATCAATGTCCAGTGCAGAAGAATCCATAGCAAGGATGGCATTCTATAATGAAGAAAAAGGAAGTTTCAGTTCATCTTGCAAACAACATTAATTTCCTCATGTCACATTTATCAATGAAACATAAACTAATACCATTGCATCCCAGAAAAAAGAATACGTTTTATACAAAGCGCTGCCACTCAAAAGTATTGTGATGAACATAAGAGAAGAAAACGTACTCTTGTAGAAGCAGGGAAATTATTCTAACCATTTGATAATTCTATCTTATTAGAAATATATTATGTTGTTAAGTAATTCAATGTTCCTTCATTCTAAAGTAATTAAGTTGTTTGGACAAAAAAATAGTGTAGAGAACTTACAGCTATAGACGATAGGGGTATCGTAATTTTTGCGAGCATAATTTCACAACAAAAGGCTCTCCTCCGATTAACCTATTAGTAGAAAGTACCAAATAGAAGTAGTAAGAAATTAGTTGCAATTAAGACAATATCACAAAGCTAAAACAGAAAGTGGAAAAGAATAAAGACTTTAACATTGATAAACATATTGTTCTTCCAGATGAATGCATTCATTGGTAAATCAATGTCAGGGAAACTCCCCTTGTGTGTGTGTGTGAACTGTGCACTAAATTAGCACATTATAAGTTTCTAATCTCTACCGTGCGAATTTGCAATCCAGTAATCTATTTCACTAGAGCATATCATGATGACACTATATTACACAAACCTGTGAAATGAAATATGAATTTGAAGTACAGAAGAATGCAGAGAATTTGAAGAACTTTTCAGGTGAATAAAATGAACAACATTTAGCAGTAATAATAATGAATTCTAAGACTATCCTAGACATTAAATCGAGGCTGCAAGTTTATCATGACATAGATGTGAAGAATCATGGTGGAAAAATAATTCAAATTCCGGAGTAATGCCTGGAGAAAGCTTGACTCAAATGATCTGACATGAAAAATGATAATAAAAAATAAACTTAATATATTTATCACGACAATTTGGTATGTTGGATTCTAATTTCTGCTCATTGTGCAAAAATAATCACAGATGATCGATAATGACTAAAAAATCACTTACTAATGGCACATTTGTGTTGGCGAGTGGAGGAGGCAATGTTACTCTAGTCGGAGGACGTGGCGGCCTTGGTGGTGAGGAAAATCTTTTACTTGATCTAATAGGAGGGGGAGGTGGCGGTGGTGGTGGTGGAGGAAATCTTCGATTAGATTTAATAGGAGCGAGAGGTGGCGGGGACGGCGGCGGCGGTGGTTGAAATCTTTGACTAGATTTAAGGGGAGGGGGAGGCTGTGGTGGTGGTGGAAATTTTATAGTTGAACTAAAGGGAGGGGGAGGGGGAGGGGGGTGGTTTTATTAGAACTCATTAGGTGGTTTTGTCAGGATTGGAGGGTGTATCGCGTATTTGCATGTATATGCATGTGATTGGTGTAGGGTTTAGTTGGTCGTTATGTTAGTTGCTCAGGAGAGGTCGTGCTTTACTTATAGAAGCGCGTCTTTTGTTTTGCGTCTTTATTAATTGGTTGTAAGTTGACGGCGTCGTTTTACCTTAGTTTGCGTACGTTGTCGTTTTGATTCTGCATGGGATATTTGTATGAGCTGGTGTATGTTTTTCCAGATATGAAAAATCAGATTTTCTCCTCTCAAACTAGATCTATTCTCTCTCTACAATTCACTCTCAATCCATTCTTAACAATTGACCTCAGAGCCAAGCTGCGCAAACTCTAAATCAATGGCGGCTAAAACTCATGGCCAACGCATTGATGCGCTGGAATCGCAAGTGACTGAGCTGCTGGCTGGACAAGCTGCTGTGCTGCAAGCTCAATCTTAATTGGAATCGCGAATTGAATCAAAACTGGATAGTTTGGGTGAAATGCTGAAGGTACAAATACTGGACATCATGAAGGAGCAACAACACCAGTCGATGAACAAAGGTAAGGAATCTACTCATTTTTATAATTCATCGGTGTCAATTGGATCGGGATCGGGCTGTAAAACTCATATGAATCAGGAGAGGAATGAGGTTGGAGTATTATCTCCTATTCCGATGAATAAAATGAGTGGAGGACAGGTCTATAATGGTGGAAAATATCCTAAATTGGAATTTCCTAAATTTAATGGTGATAACCCGAGGTTGTGGCTTCGAAAGTGTTATAGATATTTCTCATATTATGATATGTCGGACTATGATAAATTGAGCCTAGTTGCTATGAACTTAGAGGGGATTGCAGACCATTGGTTCGTTGATTATGTGGAGGAGAGGGGGAGCATTCCATGGAGTGAGTTTACTAAGCTGGTGTTAGATCGATTTATGAATCCGAATGGAGGTAGCTTAGTAGCTCAATTTAATCGTCTGAGGCAAATCGGGAATGTGCAATCCTACATCAATGAATTTGAAGAGATGAGAGCACTGTTGAGAGAAAGTAATAAGGCATTGACTGATCAGTATTTTGTGGAGAGTTTTATTGGTGGATTAAAAGAGGAGGTTGGGAAGTTGGTGGCTATACAAAAACCTCTTTCTCTCTTAGCTGCAATACAATTAGCATTGCAAAGTGAAGATATAGTACACTTACTTACTAAGGGGCAAAGGATAATTCCTAAACCACCTCACACCTTGGTGATTGGAATTGCTAAATCTGAGAATGGATTGGTAAAACAGAAGATTCCACCTATTAAGAGATTAACTCCTGAGGAGATGAAAGCAAGGAAGGAGAAGAATTTGTGTTTCAATTGTGATGAGATCTTTCATATTGGGCACAAATGTAAGAAACTGTATATGATATTGGCGGATGAGGATGAGGAACAAACGGTGGACACTTTGGAATTGGAAGTGATGGAGGATGACAAAAAATAGCCTCAAATCTCACTTAATGCAGTAGCAGGACAAACACATGCAGATACTATCAAGTTGTTAGGGAAATCTGTTAATCAAGAGTTGATTATTTTGCTAGACTCTGGGAGTACTCATAGCTTCCTCGATCCAATCACAGCTGAGAGGTTAGGGTGTGTTATTGAATACACTAATCCATGGATGGTTACAGTGGCAGATGGCAACAAGATAGAGTGCAATTCAAGATGTCCACAATTTGAGTGGGAAATGGGAGGTTGCAAGTTTAGTACTCCAGTGAGACTGCTTAGGCTTGGGGGATGTGACATGGTTATTGGAGTGGATTTGCTGAGTCAATTTGGACCAATCTTATTGGATTTTAAAGAACATACAGTGCAATTCACTGTTAAAGGAAGGGTGGTACGGTTGCAGGGTATTCAACCAAATATAAAGTTGAATCTCATTACTGCTGATCAGTTAGGGAAGGAAGTGAAGAAGGATATGCAACATTTTGAAGCTTACTTGTGCTTGATCTCTACTCAGAGGGAAGATGAGAAAAGCTCTAATCATCACAAGGTTGATCTATTATTGAGTGAGTATGCTCATGTTTTTGCTGTTCCAAGTGCTTTACCCCAGAGAGAAACATGGATCATCAGACTCCAATTAAGCCTGGTGTGAATCCAATTAAGCATCATGCTTATAGATACCCTCTTCTTCAGAGACAGGAGATAGAGAAGCTAGTAAAGGAGATGTTACAAACTGGAGTCATAAGGCCGAGCAACAGTTCCTACTCATCTCCTGTTTTACTGGTTAAAAAGAAGGATGGTAGCTGGAGATTTTGTGTTGATTATAGGAAACTTAATGCAGCAACTGTGAAGGATAGTTATCCTATTCCTCTTATAGATGACTTGTTGGATGAATTGAATGGGGCTCAAGTTTTTTCCAAGATTGATTTGAGAGCTAGCTACCACCAGATTAGGGTAGCTGAATCAGACATATACAAGACTGCATTTGTCACTGCTTCAGGCTTGTATGAATTTGTTGTCATGCCTTTTGGTTTGACCAATGCACCAGCCACCTTTCAAGCAATCATGAACCAGGTTTTCAGTGATGTTTTAAGGGATTATGTTTTGGTTTTCTTTGATGATATTTTGGTGTACAGTAGAAGTATGGAAGACCATCTGCAGCATCTGAGATCAGTGTTTGAGCTCCTCACCAAACATAGCTTGTTTGCTAAAATGTCCAAATGTGTATTTGGAAATGTAATACCCCAAATTTCTAATTAAATTTCTTTTAAGAATAATAGACTTTTTATTTATTTATCATGGTCTCATAATAAATTATAATGAATTAGTTATGTGAGGTGTTTAGAATTCTTAAATAATTAGTAGATTAAAGATCATACTAAATTAGATATAGAATTTTAAAATTTAAATTTAATTGTGGAGATAAGAATGAAGTTGTTGAGAAGATTAAGGAGTCCACCACTTGGGATCTCCTACAAGAAAGGGGGATTGAAACCCTAGATATATAAATATATTATCATATATTATTAAACACATGTGGCCGTACGAGTGAAGAGAGAAAAAGAATGGAAAACAAGAAACAGAAGGATGGGAAACTAATGGAAGTCGAGAGTTCACAGGTAATTGCTTACGATCAATTTAATTAGTAAATAAATAAAATAAGGCACAAATTGAGTAGGAGTATAAGACATGCGAGAATAGTCTTGATTTAAAATTTGGGGCATTCATCTGTGTTTTCGTGAATTTGTGAAATGTGGCAAGTAATTAAGTCTTGGTATAACTAGTGAGAGTTAATTGCTAATTCTCTAATCTATGTTGCCTTTTTCTTTTCTATGCATGAGAATAACATTAAGTGGGTTTGGCATTTAAACTTGAATTATAATATGACAATGATTTTAGGAAGTGATAATTAGAGATTTGGTCCTTAGTTACATCAATAGTTTAAGTGAAGAATTTAAATAGTTTATTATTATATATATATGGAAGAGAATATCCTGTTAAGAAAATTATTTTGTTTAGCAATTCTTCTCTTTATTTCATGTTGAATATAGTAAATATTTATGCTCAATTGCCTAATTGTCCGAAGAGATGGTCTGATCTTTCATGTTTGTGGTTCGGTTTTCATAAGTTTTGGATTGAGAATAAATTATTTAAATTAGTGATAGAGTTATTGTTTAAACATGAGAATTTTATACTTTGTCAGTTGTTGGCTTGAGGAATTTAGTTGTTAACTGTTGGTTTATATTCTCTTTTATATTGAAAATACACTAATTAAAAAGTGGTGATATAGAATTGTACTTAAGAATTTATTGTAATTAGATTGAGATCATTGTTATTATTAATTAGGATGGACAATTAATTAGTTCAGTGCATTAAATTTTAGGAATTTTGATCCATGATATGCTTAATTAATTAATTTACTTGTTTAGTTTAAGAATTGACCTCTGTCTATTTACAATTTATTATAATATTCAGTAAGCAATACTTGTTAAGTAGATTATATTTAGCCCATTGTTGTAAATTGATGAGTTTTATTTAAGTACACTATTTTAATTTTTAATGGCATATTTAGTTTAGCACATGAATTTAATAATTAAGATGCTCAAAGGAGAAGTGAAACACAGACTATACAGTAGGGTTGCATGAAGAGTTGTTAAACTCCTTGATGAGTTATAATATAGTGAGAAATATTATTTAGTGATATCACTTAGGTCACTAAATCATTTATCAATACCGAATTAAATGGTAAGTAGATTTCCTTATAACAGAACTGGATTTGAGTAAAAGTTAATAAGTAAATAAGAAGTAGATTAGTTTTAACCTTCGCATTAGGTGGATAAATCCTAATTATATTTTCATCTATTCTTCCACGTTTTAGAGTTGATTGAGAAAGCTTAGAAGTGTGAGAGGATCGTGAGATACGTAAGTTTTGGAAACTTCAGGTAAGTACATCTTTCACCTGCAGTATGAGTAGCTTTGTTTTGAATGTTTAATGATTATGCAAAATTACGTGAGTGCCTATTTATGTTTTATGTGAGTATGCTTTAATGAGTTGCTAAGTTAAATGCTTCGTGAGTTTTATTATGATTTATGTGAATGTGAAGAGATGTTTTGTTAAGTGTGGTGATTCCATATGTTTGACCTGGTGCAAGATGCAAGTATTTTGTTTTACGAAAAGTGAGAAAAGTATTTTGAGATGGAGTATATATATTTATATATATAGTTTTGTATTTTTTTAAGAGACTGGTACCGGGCTCCTAGACTGCCCACGAGAAGAAGTTAAGAGCTCCTAGACTGCTCTATTAGTTATTAGTTGCTCCGTTTGGATTCGGTGGCTAGCTACCCCGGATTCTTCGGAGTTGCGCGCATTGGTACCATGTCTGGGCCCATAGTATATTATTTTCAAGTATAAGAGTATATTATTATTATTTTTATGAGTGATGTTTCTAGTGTTTTCTAAAGTTGCAAAGAAAAATGTTTTGTGAGATATGTGATGTACTTGCTAAGCATTTTTGCTTATAGTGTTACCTCATACTGCAGATAAAGGCAAAGGTAAGATGTGATGCAAGGAGGTAGCAACGCTGAAGCGTGATTGGTGATGACGGCCTCGGAATTGATTTAAGATTTTTTTAAGAGATTTCTAAGTCTCATGCAAAGTAAACTTTAGTTTTGAGTTCTTTCGATGCAATGTTTTACACAAATAATTTAAGTCTTTTTGGATACTTTAGACCGTTTTAAAATTCTGATATGTCTCTTAACATAATTATTTCCGCTGTTTAATTTTAGAAGAAAATTTTATAAATCCTTATGACGTATTTGTATTGGTTGGAAAGTTAAGCATAATTTAGTAGAAGTAACTACCCTATTAGAAAGGGGTGTTACAGGAAAGCAAGAGGTTGAATATCTTGGTCATGTTATCAGTGGAGAAGGGGTGAAAGTAGACACTGAGAAGATAAAAGCTATGACTTCATGGCCACAACCTACCACAGTAAAAGCACTCAGGGGATTCCTTGGGCTCACTTGATATTATAGGAAGTTTATTAAGGGATATGGAGTGATAGCTAAACCTTTAACTGATCTCACAAAAAAGGGAAGTTTGAATGGGGGCCATTAGCAGGGAGGCATTCCATACTCTTAAACAAGCCATGATTTCAGCTCCAATTCTTAGCTTACCAGATTTCAGCAAACCCTTTGTAGTGGAAACCAATGCATGCTACAATGGGTTGGGAGCTGTGTTAATGCAGGATCATCACCCTTTGGCTTTCATTAGCAAGGCACTTGGGGTGAAAAATATGGGGTTGTCTATCTATGAAAAAGAGTTTTTAGCTATCATTATGGCAGTGGATAAATGGAGGTCATATCTTCTTCATGCTCCCTTTATCATTAAAACTGATCAGAGAAGAGGAGCCTTAAATATTTGTTGGAGCAAAAGATTTCTACTCCTTTACAGCATAAGTATCTCACTAAGCTACTGGGGTTTGACTATAGCATTGAGTTCAAGAAAGGGGTGGATAATAAAGCTGCAGATGCTTTGTCAAGAATGTATTCGAAGGATAACTCATGCCATGCTATCACTGTTCTTAAACCAGTGTGGGTGGAGGAACTCTTGAGGAGTTATCAACATGATCCTGAGGTTCAAGATAGCATTGCTGAATGTGTAACCATGCCATTCAATGTATCTTACTACAGTTATTCTGGTGGTTTGCTCAGGTTCAAAGGGAAGCTGGTTGTTGGAAATGATGGCCCTTTGAGGAAGCAAATCATTACCTATATGCATGATTCCAGTGAAGGAGGGCATTATGGGATTACTGCCACCTATCAGAGGTTAACTGTTATTTTTTGGTGGCCTGGGGTTAGGAATCAAGTCCAGCAACATGTGAAGGAGTGTCACACTTGCCAGAACAGCAAGCATGAGAATGTGCATAACCCAGGGTTACTCCAACCACTGCCAGTACCAAATCAAGCTTGGACTCAGATTTCTATGGATTTCATTGAGCAATTACCCTTATCTTATAATAAAGATACAATTTGGGTCATTGTGGACAGATTTACAAAGTATAGCCATTTCATTGCCTTGGCTCATCCTTTTACTGCTTCTAAACTGGCTTCTATCTTCTTAGATATGGTTTATAAACTACTTGGCTTGCCTCATAGTGTGGTTTCGGATAGGGATAAGGTGTTTACAAGTCAGTTTTGGCAACAGTTGTTCAAATTAATTGGTGTGGAACAACATCTGAGCACAGCCTACCATCCGCAAACTGATGGCCAAACTGAAAGAGTTAATCAATGCTTGGAGACTTACCTCAGATGCATGTGTAGTGCTAATCCTAAACATTGGTTTTCTTGGCTTCCCATGACAGAGTTATGGTACAACACTTCCTACCATACTTCATTGAATGTTAGTCCCTTTGAAGCTCTCTATGGTTTCAAACCGATTCATTTGATGGGAGGACCCTATCTACACACCACTGTGGAAGGGGTTGCAGAGGTGCTTAAGGATAAGCAATTGGCTCAACATCACTTGAAGGAGTCTCTTAGGAAGGCTCAGGAGAGAATGAAATTATATGCTGATAAGAAGAGATCTGAGAGGGTTTTTCAGGAGGGTGATTGGGTGTATCTGAAACTTAAACCCTATAGACAACGTTCCATGCATAGAAGCAAGGTATGGAAGCTCAGTCCAAAGTATGCTGGGCCTTTTCAGATTCAAGCTAAAGTGGGAGCTTCTGCCTATAAGCTCTTTCTTCCTCCTACAGCCAGAATCCACCCGGTTTTTCATGTTTCTGTTCTCAAAAGGAAGGTGGGCCCTGTTACTGCTATTACTGATGCTTTGCCTGAGTTTGATGCAGACGGCAAAGTGCTATTGAAGCCGATTAAAATCTTAGCTCACAGATTAGTGAAGAAAGGGAAAGCTCCTGCTACTCAGTTCCTGGTCCAATGGGCTCACTTACCTGAAGAAGAGGCTACTTGGGAGTTTTGCGAGGATGTTCGAGCAAAATACCCTGAGTTACTGTCTTGTGGGCAAGACAATTGAAAGGGGGGGTATTGTCAGGATTGGAGGGTGTATCGCGTATTTGCATGTATATGCATGTGATTGGTGTAGGGTTTAGTTGGTCGTTATGTTAGTTGCTCAGGAGAGGTCGTGCTTTACTTATAGAAGTGCGTCTTTTGTTTTGCGTCTTTATTAATTGGTTGTAAGTTGACGGCGTCGTTTTACCTTAGTTCGCGTACGTTGTCGTTTTGATTCTGCATGGGATATTTGTATGAGCTGGTGTATGTTTTTCCAGATATGAAAAATCAGATTTTCTCCTCTCAAACTAGATCTATTCTCTCTCTCTACAATTCACTCTCAATCCATTCTTAACATTTTATTAGAACTCATTAGGTGGTGGACGGAAATGTGGGGCAGAGGTGGCGGCGGCGGGTTTCTTTGATCATCAAGGAGAAGGGGTAGAGATGGTGATGTTCATTTGGTTTTTTAATTTCATTATTAATAATCAATTCATTTTCTTCAGTTTTTTATGTTTGGCAGATTTTCTATTGATTTTTTTGATACCGGTTAGGTTAGTCCGTGATCCATAAAATTGATGTTCATTTATGAAAAATGGATTTTATGTGAGCAGTAAACTATATTATTTTGTTTTTAATTTATGTCTAACTAAAACTTAATATTTTATTTAAATATATTGATATATTATTTATTCAATAATTATAAAATTAATTTTTATTGTATTTCTTAATTTGTGAATTTTCTATCTATATATAATTAAATAAGAATAATTTGATAGAAGTTTATAATACATTGAGGGCTCGTTTGGTTCTCTGAATGAGTTTGTTAGGATTGTTTGATTTGGGATTATTTTACTGTTCAAAAAACAGGACAATAAACAAAAAATCAATTTACAGCACATAAACCAAGCTCGATTGGGGGAAATGGCCATGGAAGAAGAGAACGTAGACGAACGATTCTAGGAAGATTAACCTCTCTACTCAACTCAACATATTGTTATAAATTTCAAAGCTTTCCCGTGTTGTTAGAAATTCGTGGGAATCGACATGAGAATATCGGCCGGAAATTGGGAAAGCGATCGCCATCTTGGGCTGGTTTAATCGAACCACGAGTAACAGGTTAGTGGTGACAACCAAGTGTTCCTCAGATTAGTCTCATGTTTGTGTGCTACTATATCAAGTTAGTGGTGCCAAAACTCTCTCTAATTTGCATTATTCCACCATTTATTTTTGCAAATAATAATACTCAACATATTTTTTCATAGCATTGTCAAAATGGTTCAAATATTTTGGTGTATGTTTGGAAATGGCTTTACTGGATTTGGGGAAATTCAGGTAAAACGTATATTTGTTTTGGATTTTATACAATATGATTTTATTGTAAGTGTGTGGAGAAAATGTGTCAATAATGATTGTATTATAAATATATGTATTTGTATTTGTTAATATATATAATAATATATAGTATAATATAATATATATATATATAATACAATAGAATTATTTAATATAAATATGTTATATTGTTATATACAAATATATATTATATACGAATTTTAAAAAAATGTAATAATATAGATAAATATTATATATATTACATATAGAAATAGGTATGTATATATAAATAATTTAACATAAAAAGTGGGTGGGTGTTAGGGGTAGGGAATTTTATGTGAAATAATTACCAGGGCTCAAATGTAATATTTGGCATGTACAGGGAGTTTTTGGTCATTAACAAATGAATAGTAGGGGCAAAGGTGTCATTTAGAGTCCGTTTTACTGTTGGGCTTGAAAGGTGGGTTTAGGAACCCATCTTTTTTCCGTCTTCAAATCCACCACCCAAGCCCATGTAGTATAGGTTAAAAAATTTAATTATCCGGACCTTAATTTAAAACCGGGCTTGAGACCATCAAACCAAACATTGGTTTGGGCTGGTTAAAAAAGTCAAACCAGCCCAAACACATAAACCAAACAAGCCCTGAGGATATTGTTGTTTGTTAAAAAGTGAAAAAACAAAAAAATTATTGGTGTTTGGGATCGTCTAGAATTATAGAATAGAATTATTCTGTCTAATTGACCAAAAATCGATATGGGCATTTCACTTAAAGAAAAACATCAAAATCTATATAAAACAATCAATATATAAAAAAAAAATTGATAAAATCTATTAGAATCGATACAGGAGGTGTTTGCAAAAAATTATATGGTTGAGAAAGTGTGATTATGGAGAAATCACTCACTAGCAAAAATAGATTGTGTTTGAAATTTTTTTAAAATTTAATTGAAAATTTGTCAAAGCAACTCCCAGCTCACTTCTGGATTATAGATTTTAGAAGAGAATTAAAACACTAAAAACTTATTCATAAAACTTAAATAAGTGATGAAAAATTGTCAAAATTTTTTGAAAACACTTCATAGTCATGTTCCAAACTTCCAATTCAATCGAATGTAGATTTCTCTCACTAATTTCAAATAGATAATCGCACCGGGTAAATGATTTCAAATTTATCTGTATGTTCGCTAAAAAAAATTAATAATAAAGTTTCAAAATATGTACAATATAATATTTGATTTGATTAAATGCAAAACAAATTAAATACTTATCTGGAAAATAGTACCATCTATTTGAAACGGAAACCCCCCTTTCTGCCACTCTCTCTCTCTCTCTACATTTCACAGTCTCCTCCAATGGCGGAGTACGAGCAGCCGCCGATCAGCTCCGCCAATGGCAACCACAACATGATTCCGAAGGAGACGGCGCTGCAAGCCCTAAACACCATAATCCAGCTCCATTTCGAGAAAACCCTCGAGAAAAAACGCGCAGTAGATCTCCAGAAGAAGGAGCTGTGGAAGCTCTTCCACTTCTTCTTCCTCTTCCTGGGTCTCATCTTCCTGGGCCAGGCCCAGTCCAACCGCCTCCAATGCCGCCACTGCTGGGTCCCTATCGGCCTCCTCTCCGGGGCCCACCTCATCTTCTACGTCTCCGTCGCCCAAACCCTACGCTGCATCAACGGCTTCAAGTACCAGCGCCGCTGCCACAAGCTGACTCTCGGCCTCGCCACCGATCGGCTCCGCCAGCTCAAGCTGCAGCTCAGCAGCGGCGGCTTTGTCGATGAGATGGGGGATCAGCTCGAGATTCACTACCAGGAGCCGCCTGAGAGCTATTTTGGTAAGTTTAAGAGAAATTGGGCTCTGCATTTTGGCTTCTTGATCTTCATCTATGGTTTCATGGTCTCATCCTCTGTTGTTCTTCTTTGTTTCTAGAACTAATTGATTAATCTAGATTTTAGATTTTTGGCGTTGTTTTAGTTATAATTTATTTATGTTTGATGATCTAATTGGGGATGTATTTTTTGGTTTTTCTTATGATTTTTCCATTTTAGTATTTAATTTTTATTTAATATTAGTTGCATGTTCACTTTGGTAATATTGCCTCATTATCATTAGAATTAAAATCTTTAATATTCTCTACTCAAATAGACTGATATGAGAAAATGTTATCAATTTATAATATAATAAGATGATCAATTTATAACTTTGTTGGTTATAGATTGTAAATTGACCCCGAAATTGAGTTCCTGATTTTATTTTATTTGTCTCAAAAAAGAAAAAACGAACGAAATAAATTACATTCTTGGAGTCTTGTTAAACATTTGTTCTGCAAAAATTAAATTGCAATCCTTTGTTAAAAATTAGTTTACATTGTATTTTGAAAATACTTAAATAAATTTGGTTTAGAGCTAGAGAATGAGTATATTAAACACATAAAATAGTATAAATTTGTTGTTATGAACTTTTCAAGTTCAAAATAAAGTTATCAAAGTGATTTAAGTGCATTATTACCGTAAATTCTTAAGCCCATAAAGAGGTTAAGACTTAAGGGTATGTTTGTTTCAGGTTTCACGAATCTGGATTTGGGATTTTAAAATCTCAAATCTTCGTTTGTTAGGAAATTTAAATTAGGATTATAAAATCCACTCAAATACTACTTTATTTAAGGAAATGGTGCGGCTATCCGCACCCCATATATTACTCCACACACCCCAATTGTGTTGTTACTGTTCACATGTTTAGTATTCCTTGGGATGCGGATAGCCACACCCTTAAGGAAAACATAATAATTAACCCTACACTCTAACCTATTAATACACAAATTTCAATACATACTTAAATTTCTACTATTACAGTCATCCAATCATTACTATTATATCAATTAATAATATAATATTACACTTATTAATTTTTTCTAACATCGATTTGACATCTACAGTAACAATCATACTCTATAAAATCTCATAACAAACACAAATTTTAACTATTCACCTTTATTTACAAATTCCAGGATTTCAAAATCGGATTTCCCCACTCCTACATAAACCCGAAACAAACATACCCTAAGGATGTTTTTCCCCAATAATTAATTGCACAAAATTTGAGTATGTCCCATTTAGAAAAAAAAAAAAAAAAAAAAAAAAACCAAATGTAATATAATAAAATATTACACTTGAAAGTATTTTTTCTTCGGATTGTTTCATAGAAATTAAAGAAACATTTAATAATTATGACTATACATATAATATAACTACAATATATTTTTCTTCAACTCTTCAAAAGCTTCATATTTGAAGAAACCCATTAACAAATTGAAGTGGAAGAAGAAAAGCATGAATTTAATACCAATTCTTGAGTAGATTGAAGATCTTACAGACCTTGGAAGTTTTCTCAAGAGCTATGTACAACTTTTCCAGATTTTCCTCTTGCTAAAATATTAGTGATCTCAAGAAAAGCTCCAACAACTGCACAGAGAAAGCAAAAAGAAAAAAATGAAAGTTATATATCTTTGTTTATGTAGACACGTAGTAAATATATACCTCTTTCAAAGGGGTATCTGGCTGGATCGTCTAGCAAATATAATGTGAGTGCGTCCACATTCCTCCCCTACATATGTATGTCACCATCATCAACTTCTAATCGTAATACAATAAAGCAAAGAAAGAATGTTCTAACACTCACCACAACAGAGAAGAATGCCAGGACCAGACTCGTTTCAGCCTCAGCCATATCTGAGAAACCCGTCAACACCTTTTACAAGACAAGTTTAATTAGGCTTGGACTGCAAATCGGATGTGGGATGTTAAGATATATAATACTTGCATACGTTTAGAAAGGGCAAGGATACACGACCCTCATCCTTTGCTGCAGTGAGCTCACGCTTAACCATTGAAAGGTTCTTCATGATTCGTTGCATATCTTCAGCCACATCCCTCAGCCGTATCTGGCAAAGCAAGCATGAAACGAGTTCAAACTATGCTCTGGAATGTA
This sequence comes from Scutellaria galericulata, assembly GCA_946896805.1. NCBI lineage: Eukaryota > Viridiplantae > Streptophyta > Magnoliopsida > Lamiales > Lamiaceae > Scutellaria > Scutellaria galericulata. The sequence continues at coordinate 1,336,934 of OX335797.1, read as the reverse complement.
TCACATATATATCGCTCTTCAACATTGTCTAGAAAGATCTAAAATTACAAATGTACATAACGAACCTTGGATGCTGCTCCCAAATTTGGAAGATCCTTAGTGAATTCTAGCAACTCTGGCTTTTTCTCAGCTAGAATCTAAGACATCACACCATTAACTCAACCAACATTTATAATCAGACTAAGAATTTATATGCGCACAAATTAATTGTATGTTAAAAACACACATCCTATGAACAAAACAAAGATTTAATTTTGAACTCAAAAGTGAGACTACTTCAATTCTAACTAAAAGACCATGCAGAATTTATCTCTATCTCTATCTTTACTAACCTAAAAGAATGAGTGGTTTCGATGAATTTTAACTTATATATGTAGGATAGTAATATTTTATTTTAAATTTACATAACAAATAGCTACCAAGTACTACTAAGAACCTTGAACTATCCAACTATCTTATGTGGCTGCAAATTCAACATAGGGTAATGAGGATTTTGATGACATGATTGCATATTGGAGCCAATTTGAGTGACAATTGGGAACTAAAGTATATCTAAAGTGCAGAAAAGCAATGACTCTTACTGTGTGTATGTGATGCATGAAAGCAATCCTTTCAGGAGTTGAAGGTTCAATATCTTTCAACTTGATGCTCGAAGCAACCACTGCAATTGAAGTTATCAGATAATGATAAGAAATCAATCAGAAGAATGCAAAGAATAGTATATGACAGTTTATTGTAGATACTTTTACTTGCCGTATTGCCCCGATTAAATGGATTTCCAAGAGTAACGAGTGTCTTCAGTATAAGACGCAACTTAACACAGCTTCTAATCTACCACAATTCAATGAACAAGAAAGATATAGTTTAAGATTAATGTACGAGAAAGATATAGTTGCCAATGCCTTGATAGGTGAATATCGAACATTTACATACCTCTTTAGCAAAATTATTGAGAGCGTTCAGCTTGAATTTTAGTTCCTCCAACTGAAGGCCAAAACTACTCAAGTGAACACTATAATCAACAATAGATCTCACAGACAATAATGAATCGAGGAGTATAAGAATATGCACCTGGCTAGTAAAAGTAATTGTAAAAGCAAATATTCTTAATTTGGACTCAACTCGTGGGACTTTCCCTAGTTCCAGGAACAACTATAATATTCAGAAGCAGCAGAAGAGTGTTGGTTATAAAAACAACATATGTTTCCTCAATTAATCAATAAATTTTCAAGAAACCTGTTCAGACTTTCCTATCATCGGCTTCCACCCACTGTATTTCTGAAAAAATAAAGAAAGTAAATAAGAAAAGGCAAGTTGGAATTCAAGAATACTGCAGTTTCATATAATGGAGAATGAACACAAGGAAATTATAGAGCAAAAGCACAAGTAAGATGACATGATAAATGCTGGAGGAGACCTCAAGGCATGGTCTAGGAGAGTTTAACAAAATCACATTTGAGCTTATACATTCTTTGGACTGTTTTGTATAGTTGCTTCTAATGGAGATAAACAGTGCTTCTAGTGTTGAAGCACTAAAATGCCTTGCATTTGACTATAATTGTACGTTCATTCACCCATGAGTCACACCAACCTGAATCCAATTGAAAAGAAATTTGGATTTTAAGCCACATATAGTGCTAGTTGTTCATGGATGTCTTTAAACCCAGACACTGTCATTGTACCAGACAATTTTTGGATAGGGTCACACGTGCAATCGTTTTAATTGTTTAAGAAAAGAGAATTTTGAAATTACCAATACTAACTACTAAGAACAACCATGAGCAATAGAAATTTTAATCAACTTCAATAATGAGAAAGGCTTCACCCTTGTCAAAAGTGCTGATTCTTCCACCGGTTTGACTATTTCTTACCAAGTGGCCTGATACTTGTTGCTATTCAAGACACACACACAACTGGATCGACACCATGTTCTCTGAAACGTCCTTTAGCTTGATTTTAATTCACAACATATCCTCTAAGGATGAATACTGGCTATTTCTTCACTTGTAAATACAAAGACAGGGCCGTCTCAACCATGAGGCAACTAAGACAATCGCCTCAGGCTCCCAAAAATTAGAGGCCCATTTATTTGGGTATATATGAATTATATGTTTTTAAGAGTGATTTTATTTCTTCTTTAGAAAAGTGTTATTTTAGTTATAAGATTAAGTAAATCACCAATTATGGAAGAGCCCCAAATAAAGTTAATGTTGCAAAGGGTTTAGTGTGCCTAATAACCATTTAAGTAAGAGCTAAAAGTTTGATAGTTGTTAGTCAATTATTTTTGGGTTAAATGAAAAAAAACAACTTAAACTGTTGACTTTTTTCATTTTCCAACCTAAACTTTATTTTTATCAAATTGCAACCTGAACTACTAAATTTATCAAATTGCAACTCTCAACCCATTTTCCGACGAAAACGTGAACACACAATCGCACGCTAAAAACATAAGTGTCTTCTTGTAATCTTGTAATTTAAGGTGACCCGAAGTCAGCATACGCGTTCACATTTTTGCCGTAAAATGGTTCAAAAGTTGCAATTTGATAAATTTTAGTAGTTCAGGTTGCAATCTGTTAAAAAAAATGTTTAGGTTGGAAAATGAGAAAAAGGCAATGGTTTAGGTTGTTTTTTGCATTTAACCCATTATTTTTTACTTCTTTTCTACAACTCATAATCATATGTTTACTTCAATCTTTTGTGAAAAGCCTGAGTTTTCCAGTTTTCTATATTGTTCATCCACATTCCATCATTGTATATAATCTACTCCACTTTTGCAACTGAAAAGGCAAGAACAATAAATAAAATTTTCTATATCTTTTTAAATAATTTTTCAAACTTAAGTTTTTGAAATCTTGTCTCATGCCCCATCTTTCCTTGACACGCCCCATACATACACTTATTAGAGATTTACCAGCACAAAATAAAAGGGAAGGGAGGAGGAGAGAGACAAATACCTTTACAATCTCCATTTCTTTTTCAGTAGGACAGAATCTTATAAGATCTTCAACTTGATCAATGTTCAATGCAGAAGAATCCATAGCCAAGATGGCATTCTGAAATCAGGAAAAGCAAATTTCTGTTCATCTATCAAGCAACATAAATTTCCTGATGTCATTTTTGTCTATGAAACATAAACTAATACCATTGCATCATCGAAAAAAGAATACATTTTATACAAACCCCTACCACTCAAAAGTACTGCTTTTTTTATGATGAACATAAAGGATGAAAACATGCTCCTGTAGAACCAGGGAAATATTCCAATCATTTGATAAATTTAAAGGTATTTTCAATGCTCATTCATTAATCTGAAATAATTAAACTGTTTGGACAAAAAATTGAAGTAGAGAACTTACCGCTATAGACGATAGAGGAATCTTTATTTTTGTGAGTATAATTTCATAACTACTGGCTTTATGGAAGAAATCCTGATAGTAGAAAGTAGCAAATAGAAGTAGTAAGAAATTAATTTGCCATTAAGACAATATCACATAGGTGAGACAGAAAGGGGAAAAGAATGAAGAATTTGACATTGATAAACATAATGTTCTTGCAGATAACAATCAATGTCAAGGAAACTCTCATAAATTAGCACATGAAATCTTCAATTCAGTAGTGCATATCAAGATGACACTATACTACACATGCGTGAAATGAAATATGAAATTGAAGTTTTGAACAACTCTTCAACTGAATAAATGAACAACAACAGCTAGCAGATATAATTTGAATTAAAGTAGGAACAACTCTAAAGTATTGGCATGAAAAGCGATTATACAAATAAATTCACATTTTGAACAGTACAATTTCGTGCCCAGGATTCTAATTTCTGGTCCTTTTGCTAAAAATAATCGCAGATGATAAATAGTGAATGAAAAATCACTTACAGATTGCAGATTTCGGGTGTGCAGTTCAGGTGGCCACGTCAATGATGGAATAAATATTCGACTAGATTTAAGGGGAGGGGGAGGTGGTGGACGAGGAGGACGAAATCTTTTAGTACATTTACGGGGATAGAGCGGTCGTTGAGGTGGTGGTGGCGGTGGAGGCGGCGAGGATTTCATAGTTAAAAGGTTGGGGCTGAGGTGGCGAAGGCGGTGGTGGTGAGTTTCTTAGATCACCGATGAGAGGGGGCAGAGATGGTGATGTTCATTTGGTTTTTCAATTTCATAACTAATTATTAATTCATGCTTTTTTTTTATTATTATTGATTAATTCTACAACTCTTGCTATTATAAATTTTAATCGGTCGACTCCAATTTGTAATTCAGATTCTAATATCTTTGTCAGACCCCTGTTAATTTATTTGAGATTGATTAATCAATGATTCATATAGGTTACATTAATTTATAAAAATTGGTGTTGACTCTATATTACGAAATTATATTCATGGATATTTAGTCCTACATGATGATAATAAATAAATGAATGTGATGGTTTTAGTCCCACCCTACAAACCTTGCTCATCCAATTTATCCTATTCAGATTTTGATGTACTTGTCAATCCAAAATTTTGGAATAGATTTCTTTATAAAACTTGGTTTTGATTGTAAGTAATAGACACAAATTTCATGAAATAAATATTAATTTTGTATTAATTTCATGTATAATTTTTTTGTAAATAAAAGGGTTAATTAAAAAAAAAATCACAAACTTAAGGTTTTGTTTCAATTGCAAATGAACTTTTGACTATAACGCAAAAAACATCCAATTTAACACATGTTTTAATTCGAACAAGTTTTGACTTTTCGGGTTCCAATTACTAATGTGGAGCCCGAAATATAAAATTGAAACACAATTATCATCCTAGTCATCAACCCACATAGAATTAAAAAAATTAAAAAAGAAAAAAAATAAAAGAAAAAAGTTAATTTTTTTTTTACAACAACGCTAACTTCCCGTCTTCCCCCTTCTCCGTCTTCTTCTCCCTCCCTCCCTCCCTCCCTCTTGCCACCGCCGACCATCCTCCTCTCGTCATTGTTTTTATTCTCTCGTCTCGTCGCTGCCCCCTTTCCCTCTCCTCACGGTCGTCATTTTTCAAAATCAAACTCTAAAATTAAAATCCAAATTTTGAAAGTTGATATGAAAATTGAAGAGTTCAAAACAAATGAAAATTACAAATAAAAACATCTTTTGAAAGCTTATATAATGGAGAGCAAAATTTCTAAATCAATTTGTGAGACCATATGCAAAAATGAGAATCAAGAAATGAGTTTTGTTTTGGACTCCCAAACATATTTCGATCGATTTAACTAAAAAATTAACAATTTTATGTAAATTGACATAGGTATGTGTTTAATCTTGAGTAAAGGATCGTTTTGGTACCAATTTTGTGTATTTTGGTTAAAAAATGAAAAAAAAATCAAATTTTGAAAGCTTGATGACCAAATGGATGAAGGGTAAAAAGATGTTTTGGTGAATTTAATGGTTGTTTTTTCTGAAAATTTTGAAGGAGAAATGATTTGGGGTTTATTGAGATTCATTTTGTTAAGTTTGGTAAAATATGGAAAAATTTTGAAATTTTTCGACGGTGGTCCGATGGCAATGAAACGGCGACGCCGGCTGGCTGGAGGAGATGCAACAATTACATTTTATTTTTCAATTTGTTTTTATTTTTTGCTTTTCAATTTTCTTTTTCAAATTTTTTTTCTTTTTTAATTTCACGTGGGCTGATGATTGGACTTCAATTTTACATCTCGGACTCCATATCAGTAATTGGAGCCCAAAAAACTCAAACGTGTCTCGAATTGAAACAATAGTTAAATTAAATGTTTTTATGTTACAGTCAAAAGTTCATGTTGCAATTGAAACTAGACCCTAAGTTCATGTTTTTTTTTTATGTAATTAACCCTAAATAAAATATTAATAAAAGACACATTTATAACAATGCTTATGTGTGTATATCTTTATCTTTATATATTAGGAGTATAAAATAAGAATCTATACTATATATTACAGCAAGAAAGTTGACAATAATTACAAGATTGCCACTTTTCCGCCTAAAAGTGTCATGTGAATAAAAATAAAAAAGTTGTATATATTATTTGATAAGCTATTCTTTAATAAGAATAAAAAGTAGATCAATCTTACTCTAAAAGTTATTTTATAATCTATAAAATTAAGAAATGACGAGAGAGAGATATTGATTTCTCAAATCTATGTAAAACTAAAAGATGAAGAAAAATATAGTGATTTCTCAACAAAAGAGAGATTTATAGAGAATGGAAAAAAAAAAGATACACAAAGAATGAAACAAAAAAATAAAGAAAAAAGAAAAAACCGTAAATAAAATTACTTCTCAAATCTATATAAAAAAAAAAAAAAAAAAGAACGAATACAAGATTTGCTAAACATTCAAAAGTAGAAAAATTCTTCCAGATCTTATTGTCTAAAGAAAAAAAGAACAATAAAAAATCATAAATATAATGATTTCTCAAATCTATATAAAACTAAAAAAAATGAAAGAATACAAGATTTGCTAAACATTCAAAGATAAAAAAAGTTCTTTCAAATCTTATTATCTTATATCTAAGGAGATCCCATCAAATCGTCTTTGTACACTAAACACAAATTGAACAAATAATTTTGTGAGAGAGAAATGAACAAATAATGTAAAAAAACTATTTATGATGATTCAAGTATGAGAGTGGAACATACAAATTATAAAATATATAAAAGGAAAGATTAATTATTATGATTGAATGAAATATTATTGTATATAATAATTTTAATTTGACGAAAATATAAGTCAACAAATAAAATAAAAATGTTTAAAAATAAAATTAACAATTAAAATTATATGATAATTCATGCAACGCATATGAGTAATATGAAAAATCATTTATATATGATACATGTTTTAAATTTAAATAATAAAAGAACCTATTAGTTTATACAATTTCATTATATTATTATAAATTACAAATATTAACACAATAAATAAAAACCGTGCATCACACGAATGAACTGCTAGTATTGTCTAAAATAGAATGAGAATGATTTCCCACTCAAAACTCAGAAGCCTAACAACAAAATATACAAGGCAAAAATGGACGATTGTTATATAAAAAGTGAAGCATGCATCTTACCGGGTTTGGAGGTGTAACCACGCTCCAAATAGCGCGCGTAGCACTTGCCCAAGAACAAGCCGAGGACCCACACTGCATAAATTCACTCATACTTTCTCTTCACAATTTCGCAGCTTCTACATTCCAAACATTTTGTTTTCATGGACTCATTGACTGTGTATTTATTTTCGTTTTTATATTTATTTGGTTATGAATTTTATTTGAGATACTTTGAAGTTTGGATGGATAATTATATAATAATTGTTTGACATTAGCGTTCGCTTTTAAACGATTTAAGTTTCTATTGCTACTCATATTTTCGAAACGACTTATTTAAAGTAAATTTTTTTATTTTTTTTGGTATTGCATATGTATTATTCTTACTGCAATGTAGTTTTTTTTCCCAGTTCTAATTACTTTATGTAGGAATTCAATGAACAAATCGGAGTAAAAATTGTCAACTTCTGATTTTGGAAAAGTAGTAAAGATTTTGAAGATTAACAATTATAGTTCAGAACTGGTTTCGGATTCCCTAGAACCGGCCTAGAAGCCAGTGAACCAACCATTACAAGTTGTGAACCGGGCTGCTGCATGGCTTGGGTTAGTTTAGGGTTTTCTGCGCAATTTAGTTGATAAAAACTAAAATTTCGTTGAGCTGCAATTATGATCTCCTTCAATTAGCATAAGGTTATTGTTATATATATTTATATCCATGCACATTGGGTTTTAGTTTCACTTCGATTTATCATGTATTCAGTGAGATTTAGAATTAGGGTTCATAGCTAGAGAAAGTGTGAAAACCCTGATTTGGGGTGATCATGTAAACTAAATATTCTTACTCCCTTCTTAGTAGATTTGATCTGTGATCTTGCCGTGGGTGTAGGTCAAGTGGATAGGCCGAACCACAAGATCTTTTGTGTTCTCTTGTTCGTTTTTCCCATTCTCTTCTTCGATTTCTTGCATTGAGTTCTTGGTGTTGTTTTGAGCTGTGAGTTTGTGTGATTCCAATAGAAATCTCAACAAAAGATAACAAGATTATGCAATTAATTGAATTATTCCTTCTACATATATAAAACAATGTAATTAGATTGTTTTCATGTTGTGAACTTTTTATATAAACATTATTCATTTTTTCAGTAATATTGTACTTGATTAGTAAAATTCACATGTACCTTATTTGTATGTAAGTCGACAACCTACAATATTTTAAACCAAATTATGTTGAGTTGTAAAGATAATTATACATCTATGACAACTATTACATATAGATCTAATATTCAATTTTAATCAAAAACTATCAATCAAATTATAATCAACTGACAATACATATCTTTTTTAAGTCAAGGGCTACAACAAATTGATAATAAAATAAAAAACAATCGGTTATCCTATATATTTAATGAAGTTAGAGAAGAAAATAATTTATGTTAATTGATAATGCACGGATGATAAAGAGTGAAGATATTAATTTATTGCTTATAAATTTAATTTTTTCTTCATTTTTAAGTTGATATTTATACTAGCTTATGTATTTTAAATATAGATCAGAACATGCAATGAATGTTTCAGATCCCCTATTGTTATAGAGTCACTAATCACATCTAAATTTCATTTATGTTTAAAATTTCATGTCTTACTTTAGCCTTCGATAAAGAAAATAAAAAATATTATCTATATTTACAAATCAAAATGTGCAGTATATTTGAAATTATAACATCCACTAGCCTCGAATAAATAGATACAAAATCTATTTTGTATATGAGAAAGATTTACTAAATTGACATTGCCTTTCATAATAAAAATAAATAAAATTTCCAGATTTATTACAAACCTTGGAAGTTTTCTCAATATCCATGTACAACTTTTCCAGATTTCCCTCTTGCTAAAATATTAGTGATGTCAAGAAAAGATCCAACCACTGCACAAAGGAAAGCAAAAGGAATAAAATGAAAGTTATATATGTTTGTTTATGTAGAAAAGACAAGTAGTAAATATATACCTCTTTCAAAGGGGTATCTGGCTGGATCGTCTAGCAAATATAATGTGAGTGCGTCCACATTCCTCCCCTACATATGTACGTCACCATCATCAACTTCTAATCGTAATACAATGAAGCAAAGAAAGAATGTTTCTAACACTCACCACAACAGGGTAGAGCGCCACGACCTGTCTCGTTTCAGCCTCAGCCATATCTGAGAAACTCGTCAACACCTTTTACGAGACAAGTTTAATTAGGCTTGGACTGCAAATTGGATGTGGGAAATTAAGATATATAATACTTGCATACGTTTAGAAAGGGCAAGGATACACGACCCTCATCCTTTGCTGCAATGAGCTCACGCCCAACTATTTGAAGGTTCTTCATGATTCGATGCATATCTTCAGCCACATCCCTCAGTTGTATCTGGCGAAGCAAGCACGAAACAAGTTCAAACTATTCTCTGGATTGTATGACATTTATATCGATCTTCAACATTGTCAAGAAAGATCTAAAATTACCTCGGATGCTGCTCCCAAATTTGGAAGATCCTTAGTGAATTCTAGCAACTCAGGCTTTTTCTCAGCTAGAATCTAAGACATCACACCATTAACTCAACCAACATTTGTAATCAGACTAAGAATTTATATGCGCACAAATTAATTGTATGTTAAAAACACATCCAATGAACAAAACAAAGATTTAGTTTTGAACTCACAAAAGTGAGACTACTTCAACTCTAACTAAAAGACCATGCAGAATTTATCTATCTCTATCTTTACTAACCTAAATGAATGAGTGGTTTCAATGAATTTTAACTTATATATGTAGGATAATAACATTTTATTTTAAATTATACAACAAATAGCTACCAAGTACTACTAAGAAACTTGAACTATCCAACTATCTTATGTGGCTGCAAATTCAACATAGGGTAATGAGGATTTTGATGACATGATGGCATATTGGAGCCAATTTGAGTGACAATTGGGAACTAAAGTATATCTAAAGTGCAGAAAAGCAATGACTCTTACTGTGTGTATGTGATGCATGAAAGCAATCCTTTCAGGAGTTGAAGGTTCAATATCTTCCAACTTGACGCTCAAAGCAACCACTGCAATTGAAGTTATCAGATAATGATATGAAATCAATCAGAAGAATGCAAAGAATAGTATATGAAAGTTCATTGTAGATACTTTTACTTGCCGTATTGCCCCGATTAAATGGATTTCCAAGAGTAACGAGTGTCTTCAGTATAAGACGTAACTTTACACAGCCTCTAATCTACCAAAATTCAATGAACAAGAAAGATATAGTTTAAGATTAATGGACAGAGAAAGATATAGTTGCGAATGCTTTGGTCGGTGAAATATCGAACTTTTACATACCTCTTTAGTAAAATTATTGAGTGCGTTCAGCTTAAATTTTAGTTCCTCCAACTGAAGGCCAGAACAACTCAATGAACACTATAATCACAAGATATCTCACAGACAACAGTGAATCGAGGAGTATAAAAATATGCACCTGGCTACTAAAAGTTGATGTAAAAGCAAATACTCTTAATTTGGACTTAACTCGTGGGACTTTCGCTAGTTCCAGGAACAACTATAATATTCAGAAGCAGCAGAAGTGTTGGTTATAAAAACAACATATGTTTCCTCAATTAATCAATAAATTTTCAAGAAACCTGTTCAGACTTTCCTATCATTGGCTTCCACCCACTGTATTTCTGAAAAAAATAAAGAAAGTAAATAAGAAAATGCAAGTTGGAATTCAAGAATACTGCAGCTTCATAAAATGGAGGACAAACACAAGGAAATTATAGAGCAAAAGCACAAGTAAGATGACATGATAAATGCTGGGCGAGACCTCAAGGCATGGTCTAAGAGGGCTTAACAAAATCACATTAGAGCTTATACACTAAATTAAAGCATCTTTGGACTGTTTTGTATAGTTGCTTGTAATGGAGATTGGAGATAAACAGTGCTTCTAGTGTTGAAGCACAGCAATGCTTTGCATTAGGGTATAGATGTACGTCTGTTTACCCATGCGTCACACCAACCAGAATCCAATTGAAATGAAATTTGTATTTTAAACTAAGAACAACCATGAGCAATAGAAATTTTTTAATCAACTTCAATAATGAGAAAGACTTCACCCAAGTCAAAAGTGCTGATTCTTCCACTGGTTTCGACTATTTCTCACCGAGTGGCTTGATACTTTTTGCCATCCAAGACAAACACATAACTGGATCAGTACCATGTTCTCTGAAAATGTCTTTTAGCTTTATTTTATTCCCCAGCATATCCTTTAAGGATGAATACTGGCTTCTATTTCTTCATTTGTAAATACAAACACACAAGGCCGTGTCAACCATGAGCCAACTAAGACAACCGCCTCAGGCAACCAAAAATTAGAGGCCTCATTATTTGGGTATATATGAAATATATATTATACGATTTTAAGAGTGATTTTAAGAGTGATTTTGAAATCTTGTCTCCTGCCCCATTTTCCTTGACACAACCCTGTACATACACTTAGAGATTTACCAGCAAATAGAAAAAGGGAAGGGACTGAGGGAGACAAATACCTTTAGCATCTCTATTTCTTCTTCAGTAGGACAGAATCTTATAAGATTTTCAACTTGATCAATGTCCAGTGCAGAAGAATCCATAGCCAGGATGGCATTCTATAATTAGGCATAATGAAGGAAAAGGAAGTTTCAGTTCATCTTTCAAACAACATAAATTTCCTCATGTCACTTTTATCAATGAAACATAAACTAATACCATTGCATCCCAGAAAAAGAATACGTTTTATACAAAGCGCTGCCACTCAAAAGTATTGTGATGAACATAAGAGAAGAAAACATACTCCTGTAAAAGCAGGGAAATTATTCTAACCATTTGATAATTCTATCTTATTAGAAATATATTATGTTGTTAAGTAATTCAATGCTCCTTCATTCTAAAGTAATTAAGTTGTTTGGACAAAAAAATGGTGTAGAGAACTTACAACTATAGACGATGGGGGCATCGTAATTTTTGTGAGCATAATTTCACAACAAGAGGCTCTCCTCCGATCAACCTATTAGTAGAAAGTACCAAATAGAAGTAGTAAGAAATTAGTTGCAATTGAGACAATATCACAAAGCTAAAACAGAAAGTGGAAAAGAATACAGACTTTAACATTGATAAACATATTGTTCTTCCAGATGAATGCATTCATTGGTAAATCAATGTTAGGGAAACTCCCCTTGTGTGTGTGTAAACTGTGCACTAAATTAGCACATTAAAATTTTCTAATCTCTACCGTGCAAATTTGCAATCCAGTAATCTATTTCACTAGAGCATATCATGATGACACCATATTACACAAACCTGTGAAATGAAATATGAATTTGAAGTACAGAAGAATGCAGAGAATTTGAAAAACTTTTCAGGTGAATAAAATGAACAACAGTTAGCAGTAATAATAATGCATTCTAAGACTATCCTAGACATTAATTCATGAGAAATCGAGGCTGCAAGTTTATCATGATATAGATGTGAAGAATCAAGGTGGAAAAATAATTCAAATTCCGGAGTAATGCCTGGAGAAAGCTTGACTCAAATGATCTGGCATGAAAAATGATAATACAAAATAAACTTAATATATTTATCACCACAATTTGGTATGTTGGATTCTAATTTCTGCTCATTGTGCAAAAATAATCGCAGATGATCGATAATGACTAAAAAATCACTTACTAATGGCACATTTGTGTTGGCGAATGGAGGAGGCAATGTTACTCTAGGCGGAGGAGGTGGCGGCGTTGGTGGTGGGGAAAATCTTTTACTTGATCTAATAGGAGGGGGAGGTGGCGGCGGTGGTGGTGGGGAAAATCTTTTACTTGATCTAATAGGAGGGGGAGGTGGCGGCGTTGGTGGTGGGGAAAATCTTTTACTTGATCTAATAGGCGGGGGAGGTGGCGGCGTTGGTGGTGGGGAAAATCTTTTACTTGATCTAATAGGCGGGGGAGGTGGCGGCGTTGGTGGTGGGGAAAATCTTTTACTTGATCTAATAGGCGGGGGAGGTGGCGGCGGTGGTGGTGGGGAAAATCTTTTACTTGATCTAATAGGCGGGGGAGGTGGCGGCGTTGGTGGTGGGGAAAATCTTTTACTTGATCTAATAGGCGGGGGAGGTGGCGGCGGTGGTGGTGGGGAAAATCTTTTACTTGATCTAATAGGCGGGGGAGGTGGCGGCGTTGGTGGTGGGGAAAATCTTTTACTTGATCTAATAGGCGGGGGAGGTGGCGGTGGTGGTGGAGGAAATCTTCGATTAGATTTAATAGGAACGAGAGGTGGCGGGGGCGGCGGCGGTGGTGATGGTGGTGGTGGTGGCGGCGGCGAGGATTTCATAGTTAAAAGGTTGGGGCTGAGGTGTCGGCGGCGGTGGTGGTGTGTTTCTTAGATCACCGATGGGAGGGGGCAAAGATGGTGATGTTCATTTGGTTTTTCAATTTCATAACTAATTCATGCTTTTTTTTCAATTATTATTGATTAATTCTACAACTCTTGCTATTATAAATTTTCATCGGTCGATTCCAATTTGTACAATTCAGATTTTAATATCTTTGTCAGACCCCTGTTAATTTATTTGAGATTGATTAATCAACGATACATATAAGCAACATTAATTTATAAAAATTGGTGTTGACTATAATTAATTGATTCTATATTACGAAATTATATTCATGGATATTTAGTCCTAGTAGTGCAACCGACCAAAACCGGAACCGTCCGGTTTGAAACCGGGGTCAACGGTTCGGGAAACCGTTGATCGGTTCCGGTTCCGAACCGGAATCGTGAACCGGTTTCATCCGGTTCGGTTTCGATTCAGTGTATTAGAAAATCGTGAACCGGCGGTTAGAACCTCGGTTTTACCGATTTTTATTTTATTTTATTTTTTTGAAAAATCGAGAAAATGACATGTGTCGTCGGAACTCAGGCGAAAAGTAGCCGTTGTGAACTGGTGGTTGGAACTGTCGATTTTGCAGATTTTTTTTTTTTTTTGAAAAATCGAGAAAATGACACATGTCGCTGGAACTCAGACAAAAAGTAGCCGTTGTCGTCGGAATCCGGCGAAAAGAAGTCGTTGTCGTCGGAACCGTCGGTTGACCGTGGTTTGGAATCGACGGTTCACGCGAATTTTTTTTTTAAATGCCACTTGTACGGCCTGGATTGCTCGACCGTTGGAGATCAACAGTCGAGATTAGTTGCCCGTTGCAAACTAGCGGTTCGAACTGTCCGACTACTTTTTTTTTTTTTTTGCAATTTTTTCTATAAATACCCCCTCAACTCAATTCATTTCTCACACCAATCTTCCAATTTTCTCTAATTCTCTCTCAATTCTCAAATTTCGATTCAACTTTGTGCTCAATTTCATTTTCAATTTCAATTCTATTATATTTCGATCGAAAATGTCTCGAAGAGGTTCTTCTTCCACCGGTTCTTCCCGTGGTAAAGGAATGGAGCCTATGCCACCACCACAAGATGTTCAACTCGATGAAATTATCGATCAATACACTCCTCACTCCAATGGGAGTGAGGAGTATGCAAAATTGGAGGAAGCTATCGGAGCTAATACTGTCGCCGTCTTTGCCGAGCAAGAAGAGCAAGAGGAGGAGGCGAGGAGGCCAACTCAAGAGAGTGAAACACGTGGCGGCTCTCGAACTCCTTCGACACTTCGAAATGATATTTTCTCCATACATTTTAAAAAGAAGAAAGTATCAAATTCGAACGTAGACTCCACGATGACGTGCAACTATTGTGGAAAGAGCTACAAATTCAAGCATAGAGAGGGCTATGGAACGTTCACCAACCATTTGATAAAGAAGCATCCAGACAAGATGGGTAGTGAGCGCTCTCAAATCCATCTTCCTCGTCCAACCGGTTCTAGTTTGGGAACCGATGGTAATAACCCTTCTTTCCTTTTTAAATTTAGTCAATTATTTCATAGGAAATGAGTAGCCGAATTAGTTGCAAAAAAACATCTTCCTTTTCAATTTCCAACGGATGATAATTTTGAAGAATATACTAGTGTTTATTTACAACCCGCTAGTAGAAAAATTTCTAGGAATACCTTTACACGCGACATAGAAAAAATTTATGGCGAATATAAATATACTTTAATTGAAGAATTAAAAAATTTAACACAACGAGTATCTATTTGTTGTGATGTGTGGAAAGACCCTTATCAAATGCATGATTATTTAGGAGTAACATATTATTGGATAGATGATGCATGAAATATGCAAAAAGATTAATTGCATATGCTGAATTTGATGAAAAACATTCTTCTGTAGCAATTGCTAGAAAAATAATAAAAATTTGTAATGATTATGATATAGTTACAAAAGTTTTTTCGGTTGGTTTTGATAATGCTGCTTCTAACACCGCTAGTATGCCTACGTTAATAGAATTTTTTAGGCCTCCAATAAATGATAAGATTTTTCATATTCATTGTGTACCCCATTATTTGAATTTATGTGTACAAGATGGTCTAGATGTTTTGCATGATCAAATTAAACCTATTAAGGATGCAATTTATGAAATTGCTAAATTAACACAATGTCATAAAAAATGGGCCCGATTTTGTAAAAATAAAGGAATGGAAGTTAAGAAATTTGTGATTGACGTAAAACATAAATGAAATTCAACTTATTTTATGTTTCAAGATTCTTATAATTATAAAGATTTGCTAATTGAATTTTTTGAAGAAAACTCCTATGACCATATATATTTGTATAACAACTCTTGGGATGTATGTATTAATTTAATTCAACTATTAAATTTTTTTGAAGAAGCCACTAGAGAATTAAGTGACACTTATTATCCTACTTCTTCATTAGCCTTAAATCATTGTGTCAAAATTGCTTTAATTTTGAATGCATATTTTAAATGTCCTATTTTAGGTGATACTATTATATCCATGAAAGCAAAATGGTGTAAATATTTTTTCGAAATTCCTGATTTATTTTTAATAGCTAAATTATTATATCCTAGGATTAGAGAAGATGACCTAACCGAATTATTACGAATGTATTATAGTGTTTTGTTCCCCAATTTTGAGTTAGGGGAATATGATGCATTTGACTATGTTCCAAGTTATATAGAAGTTGTAGGTAGAGCTAGATCAACTTTGTATGAATTATTTAAAGAATATAAAATATCATTAGGGGATGATTGTGAGGATGATTTAGGTGCTCAAAATGTAGATAATAGTAGTTCTTCACAATATCCATATAATGTTAGTGGTTTTAGCGCATTTTATGATTTTTATGATAACCGAACACAAAAACGAGCTAGGGGATCTAATCCCACACAAGAATTATATAAATATTTAACTTGTACATTTGAATTTATTTCTTTTGAAAACTCTATGGATCTTTAGAAGTGGTGGTAAAAAAAAATTACCATTTATCCTATTTTAAGTAGTATTGCAAAGGAGATCTTTGCAAGTCCCGCCTCCAACGTCTCTGTCGAGTGCGCCTTCTTCCCAAGGACGACATATGTTGAATCTAAGAAGGGCAAAATTGACCGTAGAGAATTTTCAATACATTACTCTACTTGAAGATTGGCTTCGAGCCAAGAAACGTCAGCAATATCTAGATTCAACGGTCTTATTAGATGAAGATGGCGCAGACGAGTATGACAACGATTCCAACACATCCTCCTTCGCCGGGACCAACTAAGAAGGTAAGTTTACGAGGTAAGAGAACTACGTGATCTTTGATTCCTTAATTCAATTTAGGGATACGTAAGTAATTTCATTCTATGTTTTAAATTCACTTTCAAACTTAGAATAAAACTCTGCTCTTTCAAAAAAAAATTCCCTCTTCTTTCATGTATTAAAAAAAATTAAGGACTTAATTGAAATGAGCAAGAACGTTGTGTAATAGATGTTGTGTCTCAAAGAAATGAGGAGATAATGAGATGTGTTGAATTGCACGTCTTATTATGTCCTCTCTTTGAGACACATTATCTATTACACAACATTCTTTGCTCATTTCAATTAAGTCCTTAATTTTTTTTAATTAAAACTTTGAAGTTTGTAAGTTGTAATTTTTGGATATTTATACAAAGTTGTTTATTTTTTAACATAGATGGTTTGTTTTTTATTGTCATATTGTATATTTGTATGATCGTAAAAATTTGAGTCAAACAAAAAACGGAAATATAAACAAAATTTTTTTTAAAATAAAATAAAACTGGATAAACCGACGAACCTAACTGCCGGTTACGGCTCAACCGCCAGTTCCAAGCCGAAACCGTAACCGAACATACCCCGGTTTGATTATAGTTTGTACTTTACCGGTTGGCCAAACTGACGGTTCGGAACCAAAACCGACGGTTAGGTTAAACCGAGCACCACTATTTAGTCCTACATGATGATAATAAATAAATGAATGTGATGTTTTTAGTCCCACCCTACCTACAAATCTTGCTCATCCAATTTATCCTATTCAGATTTTGATGTACTTGTTAATCTTCAATTTTGGAATAGATTTCTTTATAAAACTTGGTTTTGATTGTAAGTAATAGACACAAATTTCAGGAAATAAAATATTAATTTTTGTATTAATTTCATGTTGTATAAATTTTTGTAAATAAAATAAAAGGGTTAATTACAAAAAAAATTACAAACTTAGGGTCTAGTTTCAATTACAACATGAATATTTGACTATAACATAAAAAACATCTAATTTAACACATGTTTCAATTTGGACATGTTTGGACTTTTCGGGCTCCAATTACTGATGTAGAGCCTGAAATATAAAATTGAAACACAATCATCATCCTAGTCATATCAACCCACATAGAATTAAAAAAAAAATAAAAAAAATTGAAAAAGAAAATAAATAGAAGAAAAAAGTACTTTTTTTTACAACTCGCTAACTTCCTCCTTCTTTGTCTTCTTCTTCTTCTCCCTCCCTCCCTTCCTCCCTCTTGCCATCGCCGGCCATCCTCCTCTCGTCGTTGTTTTTATTCTCTCGTCTCTTCGTCGCCGCCCTTTCCCCCCTTCTCATGGTCGTTATCTTTCAAAATCAAACCCTAAAATTAAAATCCAAATTTCGAAAGTTGATATGAAAATTGAAGAGTTCAAAACAAATGAATATTACAAATAAAAATATCTTTTGAAAGCTTATATAATGGAGAGCAAATTTTCTAAATCAATTTGTGAGACCATATGCAAAATCGAGAATCAAGAAATGAGTTTTGTTTTGGACTCCCGAATGTATTTCAATCGATTTAACTAAAACAATTACCAGTTTTATGTAAGTTGACATGAGTATCTATTTAGTCTTGAGTAAAGGATTGTTTTGGTACCAATTTTGTGTATTTTGGTTGAGAAATGAAAAAAATCAAATTTTGAAAGATTGATGACCAAATGGGTGGAGGGTAAAAAGATGTTTTGGTAGATTTAATGGCTGTTTTTCTGGAAATTTTGAAGGAGAAATGATTTGGGGTTTAATGAGATTCATTTTAAAAAGTTTGGTAAAAGATGGAAAAAATTTGGAATTTCCGTCGGTGGTCCGATGTCGGTGAAGCGACGGTGCTGGCTGGCTGGAAGAGATGCAACAATTAAATTTTATTTTTCAATTTGTTTTTATTTTTTGCTTTTCAATTTTTTTTCTTTTTTAATTCCACATGGGTCGATGATTGGATGATGACTGAACTTCAATTTTACATCTCGGGGCTCTACATCAGTAATTGGAGCCCGAAAAACCCAAACATGTCTCGAATTGAAACAATAGTTAAATTAAACATTTTTATGTTACAGTCAAAAGTTCATGTTACAATTGAAATTAAACCCTAGGTTCGTGTTTTTTTTATGTAATTAACCCTAAATAAAATATTAATAAAAGACACATTTATAACAATGTTTATGTGTGTATATCTTTATCTTTATATGTCATGAGTATAAAATAAGAATCTATACTATATATTAAAGTAAGAAAATTGACGAAAATTACAAGATTGCCACTTTTCCGTCCAAAAGTGTCATGTGAATAAAAAAATTGTATATCTTATTTGATAAAATATTCTTTAATGAGAATAAAAAAAGATCAATCTTACTCTAAAAGTTATTCTATAATCTATATAAAACTAAGAAATGAAGAGAGAAATACATTGATTTTTCAAATCTATGTAAAACTAAAAGGTACCTTTATATAAAACTAAAAAAAAAAATGAACGAATACAAGATTTGCTAAACATTCAAATGTAGAATTTTTTTTCCAGATCTTATTGTCTAAAGGAAAAAAAGAATAATAAAAAATCGTAAATATAATGATTTCTCAAATCTATATAAAACTAAAAAAAAAAATACAAGATTTGCTAAACATTCAAAAGTAAAAAGATTCTTTCAGATCTTATTGTCTAATATCTTTATCTAAGGAGATCCCATCAAATTGTCTTTGTACACTAAACACAAATTGAACAAATAATTTTGTGAGAGAGAAATGAACAAATAATGTAAGAAAAACTATATATGATGATTCAAGTATGAGAGTAGAATATACAAATTATAAAAAATATAAAAGGAAAGATTAATTATTACGATTGAATGAAATATTATTGTATATAATAATTTTAATTTGACGAAAATATAAATCAACAAATAAAATAAAAATGTTTAAAAATAAAATTAACAATTAAAACTATTAAAAATATATGATAATTCATGCAACACACACGAGTAATATGGAAAATCATTTATATATGGTACATGTTTTAAATTTAAATAACAAAAAATGTTAGAAATAACCTATTAGTTTATGCAACTTTATTATATTATAACAAATTACAAATATTAACACAATAAATAAAAACCCTACATCACGCGAGAGTGGACTGCTAGTATTGTCTAAAATAGAATGAGAATGATTTCCCACTCAAAACTCAGAAGCCTAAAAACAAAATATACCAGGCAAAAATGGACGATCGTTATATAAAAAATGAAGCATGCATCTTACCGGGTTTGGCGGTGTAGCCACGCTCCAAATAGCGCGCGTAGCACGTGCCCTAGAACAAGACGAGGACCCACACTGCATAAATTCACTCATACTTCTCTTCACAATTTCTCAGCTTCTACGTTCCAAACATTTTGTTTTCATGGACTCATTGATTGTTCTTGCAGATAACAATGAATTTCAGGGAAACTCTCTTAAATTAGCACATTAAATCTTTCTATTCACTATTGCATATCAAGTTGAGACTTTATGAAGTTTTGAACAACTTTTCAACTGAATCAAATGAACAAAACAGCTAGTAATAATTTGAATTCTGAGAGCATTGAGCATTAAAGTTTTGGTATGAAAAGTGATTGTACAAAATAAAATTTATATTTTCATCACCACGTTTTTGTATATTGGATTCTAATTTCTGGTCCTTTTGCGAAAAATAACCGCAGATGATCGATAGTGAATGAAAAATCACTTACAAATCCCAGATTTGGGTCGGCCATTTCACGTGGCCACGTCCGTGGTGGAAGAAATATTCGACTAGATGTAATCGGGGGGCGGCGGCGGAGATGGTGGTGGCGGCGGCGGTGGGAATTTCATAGTTAAAAGGTTGGAAATGTGGGGCGGAGTTGGTGGTGGCGGCGGGTGGTGGTGGTGCGTTTCTTAGATCATCATTTGGTTTTTGAATTTTAAAAAATTAATTCTGCAAATCTTGCTCATCCAATTTGTCCAGTTCAGATTTTAATATCTAAAATATCAATATAAGTATTTTAAATTTGATAAATTCATAAGCCCAATAAGTGGGTCAGTGTTGTAAATAATTACGATAACTACAAAATAAACTAGAAGTAGAACGTACGAAAGCAAACGAAAATAAAGCGTAAATAAAAGACGAGACGAGAATGAACAAGTATATGAGAGAAGAGAGAATTTGGTGTATTTTTCCATTCATTCTTACATGTATTTATAGAGGAAAATATGATACATATGTGGCTTAGCTTGGTCACTAAGTTTATTTAATTACTAAGTAATATCCAAAGTTAAAGATATATTCAATATTATAATACTTCCCCTTGAATATAGCTTTCTTATGTCATGTGCATAAGCTGTCTCGTTAAAAACCTCAAACCAGAAAAACTCATTGGGATAAAAACTGGGATAAGGGAAAAAGAATACAGCGCACACTACATTGTTTCCGCTTCTCCTGAAACGAGCAATATGAGTCTTGAAGTAAGATGTCAGTCTTGCTTCTCGTTGGATCTTCTCATACCGATGTCGTATACCAATTTCTCAAATGTAGATGTAGGCAGGGATTTTGTGAATAAATCAGCAAGATTGTGACATGAACGAATTTGCTGAACATTTATTTCTCAATTTTTCCGAAGCTCGTGAGTATGGAAAAATTTTGGTGATATATGCTTAGTCCTATCACCTTTTATATACCCGCCTTTAATTTGTGTTATACAAGCAGCATTATCCTCATAAATGATAGTAGGTGTAGTGGTAGTCGGTTTTAACTCACATGCATTCCTTATATAAGCTATAACTGATCTTAACCAAACACACTCTCTACCTGCCTCATAAAGGGCAATAAGTTCAAAGTGGTTGGAAGATGTGGCAACCAATGTCTGTTTAGTAGACCGCCATGAAATGGTTGTGCCATTATAACAAAATAAATATCCAGTTTGTGATCGAGCTTTGTGCGGATCAGATCTATATCCCGCATCAGCATAACCAACTAACCCCAAGTTAGTTGTATTATTTGAATATAACAATCCCAAATTTATAGTACCACGGAGATAACAGAAAATATGTTTAATTCCATTCTAGTGTCTCCGGGTTGGCTCAGAACTATATCGAGCAAGCACATTGACCGCAAATATGATATTTGGTCTTGTACATTGTGCTAGATACATCAATGCTCCAATTGCATTAAGATACGACACCTCTTTGCCAAGTATCTTTTCATCAAATTCTTTAGGTCGAAATGGATCTTTATTAGGGTCTAAACAACGTACCACCATAGGAGTGCTTAAAGAATGAGCACTCTCCATATTAAACCTTTTGAGCAGTCACTCAGTGTACGCAGATTGATGAATAAAAATGTCATTTGCTCTATGCTCTAGCTGAAGATCGAGACAGAGTTTGGTTTTCCCAAGATCTTTAACTTCAAACTCTTTCTTCAGATATCCAGTAGCATTGGCCAAATCCTCAGGGGTGCCAATGAGGTTTATGTCATCTACATAGACTGCAATTATAGCAAATCCGGTTTCTGATTTTCTAATAAAAACACATGGGCAAATTGAATCATTTTTGTAACCTTCTTTGATAAGGTATTCACTTAGTCTCTGATACCACATGCGACCAGACTGCTTTAATCCATACAATGACCTTTGTAATTTGATCGAGTATAGCTCACGGGGATTACCCGTTTTTGGTATTTTAAATCCATCAGGAACTTTCATGTAGATATCAGAATCAAGTGAACCATATAGATAAGTTGTTACTACGTCCACAAGACGTATGTCCAAATTTTCATGGACAACCATACTAATGAGAAAACGGAAAGTGATCGTATCCATTACCGGTGAATACGTCTCATCATAATCAATCCCAGGTCTCTGAGAGAACCCTTGGGCAACAAGTCGGGCCTTATATCTTACAATTTCATTATTCTCATTTCTCTTACGGACAAATACCCATTTATACCCAACAGGCTTTATATTGTCCGGAGTTTGAGTGATAGACCCGAATACATTCCGTTTATTTAGTGAAGCTAATTCAGATTTGATTGCTTCCTCCCATTTAGGCCAGTCATCCCTTTGACGACATTCTATTATGGAACGTGGTTCACTGTTACAATCATTGCTCAAAATCTCTTGAGCAACCGAGAATGCAAAAATATCATCAATAATGATCTCATTTCTATCTCATACATAATTGTAGTAGCTTATGGAATTCTCGGTATTTTCTGGATTTGATATCATCATGATTGTTTTACTATACTCTACAGATTCATCTGGAGCTTGCTCATTAGAACTTACTTGATTAATGAGCTCATAAACCCCTTTCTTGGTTTTTCGAGGAACAAAGTCCTTTGAGCCAATGGGTCAACCTCGTTTTTGTCTTGGTCCATCAGAATTCATTTTCACATGTTCATTAGAAACATCGATCCTAGCTGGAGCGTTCACAGCTGGAATATGAGACTTCGTGACTTTACTAGCATCATTAAATGCATCAGGAAGTCTATTAGCAATATTATGTAAATGTATGATTCTGTTGACCTCATTTTCACATTCAAGTGTGTGTGAGTCTAGATGAGACAAATTCTTCTCACACCATGTGAGATTCTCAACATGCATAGGTTTATTATTATCAAGGATTGTCTTACCGATTGATGGAAATGTCGTTTCATCAAAATGACAATCTGCAAACCTAGCGGAGAATAAATCACCTCTCATTGGTTCCAAAAACCTAATGATCGATGGTGAATCAAAACCAACATATATGCCGAGACGGCGTTGGGGACCCATTTTTGTTCTCTGTGGAGGTGGGATTGGCACATGTATAGCACACCCAAATGTGCGAATGTGCGAAATGTTTGGCTCAAAACCCAAAGTTAATTGCATTGGGGAATGCATATGATACGCACTTGGACGTAATCTAATTAAAGATGATGCATGCAATACGACATGTCCCCATGTTGTACTAGTGAGCTTTGATCTCACTAATAAAGTTCGAGCAATAATTTGAATTCTCTTGATAAGAGATTCTGCCAATCCATTTTGAGTATGCATGTATGCTACTGGGTGTTCAACATTAATTCCCAATGCTGCACAATATTCATCAAAATATTTTGATGTAAATTCTCCGGCATTATCCATCCTTATATTTTTAATAGGATGATCAGGAAAATGTGTTCGGAGTTTAATAATTTGTGCAAGCAAACGCGCGAATGCAACATTGCGCGTAGATAACAAGCATACGTGAGACCATCTAAAAGATGCGTCTATCAGAACCATAAAATATCGAAATGGTCCACTCGATGGGTAAATTGGTCCACAAATATCACCATGTATTCGTTGTAAAAACGATGGTGATTCATAACCAACTTTTGTCATAGAAGGTTTTATAATGAGCTTTCCTTGTGAACATGATTCACAAAAATAATCATTTGACATCAACATCTTTGTGTTTTTTAAAGGATGTCCTTTAGTATGTTCGACAATCCTACGCATCATAGTAGTTCCGGGGTGACCCAGACGATCATGCCATAACCCAAGTATATCGGGATTAACCAGTTTCCATGACATGGTGGTAAGCTCGAATAGGGACACAATATAGCCCAGAAGCTGTTGCTTCAAATTTCTCATGAACATTCCTTCTGTTCATATTATATGATGTGACGCATAGACATTCTTTGGTATTTTCAACCAATGTCTCTATATGGTATCCATTGCGTCTAACATCTTTAAAATTTAGTAGACATGTTTTTGATCTACCAGATAAAAGTGCATTTTCAATATGCAGAGTGGTACCATTAGACAACATAATTGTTGCATTCCCGGAGCCATCAATAATCTTAACGGGACCTGATATGGTTCTTACTTGTGCTTTGCACAATGTCACACTCGAGAAATATATTTTATCTGTGAATATTGAGTGTGTTGTTGCACTATCGAGTAGACAATGATTCTTTTTGTTAGTATGCTCCATGTATTGCCTGATTATACAAAAATATATTAATACTGGAATCACTATAATAAAATAACAATTTCATAATATTATATAATATAAGGTTAATTTCAGGAATTTATCATTTAAGAGATATATACATTTCTATTGACAAAAAGATAAAATTTACTCGATCTCGGGTATGCCATCTTCCGAGAGAGGTCTATACACAAAATTACCAAACTCTAAGTTTGGATCTATCACCGCCACTTGGCACTTTATACAATGGGATCAAAGTCCTCAAAAAAATCTGCTAGTTCA
The DNA here is from genome assembly GCA_946896805.1 of Scutellaria galericulata. Taxonomy (NCBI): domain Eukaryota; kingdom Viridiplantae; phylum Streptophyta; class Magnoliopsida; order Lamiales; family Lamiaceae; genus Scutellaria; species Scutellaria galericulata. Next base: position 1,311,886 of record OX335797.1, on the reverse strand, counting down.
AGAGATTTCCCATCTTGAACTTGATCGTTCATGATTTGAGGTGTGGCGTTTCGAGGGGTAGTAAATGACATTTCTGCCTCAGTGACATGTGTCTGGACTCCATTTCCTTTATTTTTTATCGAATCCTGGTATAGATCTACCAGGTGTTGGACAGTCCTGCAGACTTTGGCCCAATGGCCAGTCATTCCACATCTATTGCAATTATTTTCATAAGATTTCTCTGTGGGCACCTTGCCCTTATCATGGTTCCACTGAAATCGGTTTCCCTGATTGACCGAATAATTATTTGGACGAGAATAACCACGTCTGTGTCTACCGCCTCTTCAGGCACCACGTCCGCCTCGGACATCATGATGAGGACTACCACGTCCACCACCTCTCCAGGCACCACGCCCGGATCTTTGTCCATGGCCTCTAGATCGGCCCATAGATTTGTTAGCATGTGCTTCTGGCACTGCTTGGGACCCACTAGGTCGCAAATCATGATTTTTCAATAACAGCTCATTTGTTTTTTCTGCTGTTAGTAGTACAGAGATCAACTCTGAATATGTTTTAAACTGGCGCTGCCTGTACTGCTGTTGTAGTACCAGATTTGAGGCATGCATGGTGGAGAATGTTTTCTCTAATTTGTCATATTCTGACAATTTTACACCACATAGAGCCAACCGAGACTCAATCTTAAAAAAAGCCGAATTATAATCGGAGACTGATTTAAAGTCTTGCAGCCTTATATGCTGTCAGTCATACTGCGCCCGTGGCAGGATCACAGTTTTTGTGTGATCAAATCTTTCTTTCAGTTTTTGCCATATTTCCGATGGCCTTTCAAACTGTATGTACTCATCTTTCAAACCTCCGATAAATGGTGGCGTATAAAGATCATGGCGTTAGCCTCATCTTTCCTGTTGGCCTCATCGATATTTACACATTCAAGAGTTTTCACGAGATCCAACCCTTGTAAGTGTAGTTTAATATCTAGGCACTAGGACAAATAGTTTATGCCAGAAACATCGAGAATTTGAAATTTTTGATTTTCAATTCTAGCCATAATAAAACACAGAATATAAAAATAACGATATAAATTTACAAACCTTTTTTTTTCGAGCAAAAACTCGTGCTGATAACGTGTTGTAAATAATTACGATAACTACAAAATAAACTAGAAGTAGAACGCACAAAAGCAAACGAAAATAAAGCGTAAATAAAAGACGAGACGAGAAGGAACAAGTATATGAGAGAAGAGAGAATTTGGTGTATTTTTCCATTCATTCTTACATGTATTTATAGAGGAAAATATGATACATATGTGGCTTAGCTTGGTCACTAAGTTTACTTAATTACTAAGTAATATCCAAAGCTAAAGATATATTCAATATTATAATAGTCATGAGATTTTTCCCCGATTATTAATTGCACAAAATTTGAGCATGTCACATATAGAAAAAACAAGAAGTTGCTACACATTTTCTTATTGAAGTCCGTGGTAAACATTTTTTTATTTTGGAAGTTTGTTTTATTCGTAACAACTCATATAAAAGCGTTTCATGCAAGACCTTAAGCAAAATGGAGTTTATATAATTTTATGTGAGATTGACATTAATATTTTAAATGAATTGATCTATTTTTATTAATTCATATAAATTTTATATTACATAAGATCTCATATTAGACACGACCTACTATTTTTTATTTATTTATAATTTTTTTAAATCCAAATGTACCTTGTCAAACATTTCATCTTATTGAAATTTGTTCACATCAAATAATAATATAATAAAACATTAATAATAAAAAATGGAAAGTGTTCAATTGGAACATGAAAATGCGACTAAATTGATTCCAGTTAATCTTCGAGACAGAGTGGAAGAGGGAAGGAGATTCTTGACCGTGGAAAAGGATCCAATGAATTTGAAAAAATTGAACGAAGAGTCGTATGAGGTGAAAATCTCATGTACGATTCTGTAGAGTGACAGTAATGATAACTTACTTATCAACTTGAGCTAATGACCATTTATATCCATTTTCATATAAGAGAAACCCATTTTACCCCTAAATATAACAATTGATCCCAAAATACTCATTTTGAGTCAAGTCAACTGTTCAATGGCCCCCACGAGTCAAATCAATCTCATATTTGAAGGTTATACGAAAATTTCCTTAATTATTGGCTTACACGAAAATTTCTTTAATCATGAGCTTACACGAAATTTAATTATTTAGTATCTTACACGAAAATTTAACTATTTGAAGGATACACGAAAATTTTCTTAATTATTGGCTTACACGAAAATTTCATTCATTATGAGCTTACACAAAATTTAATTATTTAGTGTCTTACATGAGAATTTCCTTTATTTTAAACAAAAAAAATATTGGCTTACATAAATATTTCATTAATTATAAGCTTACACGAGAATTACATTATTTAGAAGGCTTACACGAACATTTCTTTATGTGAAGGCTTATACGAACATTTCATTATTTTAAGACTTACACGAATATTTTATAAGTTTGCTCGTCATTATTTCATAAGTTTGTAAGCTTATACGAACATTTCATTATGTCATAAGTGTTTAAGCTTACACGAATATTTCATTATTTCAAGCTTACACGAACAACTAACTTTTTCATAAGTTTTTTATATTAATTATTAATAATTAGTTTGAATATTAATTCTATAATATAGTGATCAAGCTTACACGAATATTTAGTGATCAATTATTAATTATTCTATAATATAGTTTGAACATTACTTATTAATGATGAAGCTTACACTAATTATTTATTATTCTATAATATAGTTTGAATATAACTAGTTTTAAGCTTACACGAACATTTGACCAAGCCTAAGCCTCCAGTGGATTTATAATGAATATATTAGCACATTACACGAACATTATAATTAGTTAAGCGAATTAGCCTCCAGTATAATTCTTCATCAAATTAATTATTAGCAAATTACACGAACATTAATGTTTTCACTGTTAAGGCATGATATATTAGCAAATTAATTAGTTAAGACATGATATATGTTTTCACTGTTTTAATCATATTTTAAATAATTAGAATAATTAGTTACAATGTTCGGGTAAAGGCTATTGTGTAGTTTTAGAAAATCGAACCAATTCTACAATTATTAATAATTAGTGTTTATTAATTTCTCTATTGTGTATTATTAACACATATATTTCTACACAAACATTTATTAATATGTATTATAATTAGTATAAATAATTAGTTACAAATCTTAATGTATTAATAAAAAAATCTTCGCCCACAATCGGCTTATACGAACATTTAGTAAAGGCTATTGTGTCCATGTATATAATTGTATTTAGTATGAGTTATTTAGCCTTTAATAATTATTTAGTATGCACGAACATTTAGTATGAACCCAGTAGTTACTTATCCATAAAAAGATTCAAGAGCATAGTAATACCAAACCTATATCATTATCTCCAAAAAAAAATATTACACGAACATTTAGTAAAAAGTTAACTATTTAATAAATGTTCGTGTATTTAAATCTTCATGTATTAATAAAAAAATCTTCGTCCACAATATGCTTACACGAACATTACAATAAATCTTAACATATTATTGTGTATTTTAATTTTCGTGTAAAATAATTTTTTTTTTCTCATGTAACTTTAGTTTTTCTAATGTTCGTGTAACCCAAGCTTTTAAAATTCCTATAATCCTATCTTAAATAAAGTTTGTGTAACTCTATCCTTAAAAATGTTCGTGAAGCCTATAAGATGAAACTCTATCCTTAAAAATGTTCATGAAGCCTAAAATGTTCGTGTAAGCTTACAAACTTATGAAATAATGACGAGTAAACTTATAAAATATTCGTGTAAGTCTTAAAATAATGAAATGTTCGTATAAACCTTCACATAAAAAAATGTTCGTGTAAGCCTTCTAAATAATGTAATTCTCGTGTAAGCTTATAATTAATGAAATATTTACGTAAGCCAATATTTTTTTTGTTTAAAATAAAGGAAATTCTCGTGTAAGACACTAAATAATTAAATTTTGTGTAAGCTCATAATGAATGACATTTTCGTGTAAGCCAATAATTAAGAAAATTTTCGTGTATCCTTCAAATAATTAAATTTTCGTGTAAGATACTAAATAATTAAATTTCGTGTAAGCTCATGATTAAAGAAATTTTCATGTAAGCCAATAATTAAGGAAATTTTCGTATAACCTTCAAATATGGGATTGATTGGACTCGTGGGGCCATTGGACAATTGACTTGACTCTAAATGGATATTTTGGGATCAATTGTTATATTTAGGAGTAAAATGAGTTTCTCTTATATTGAAAATGAGTATAAATGGCCATTAGCTCTTATCAACTTTTCCACTATCACCCTTCTTTCGCAATTATTTCAAAGAAATTAAAGAAACATTTAATAACTATAATTATGTATAACATAACTACAATGTATTATCCTTTTTGGAGTATTAAGAGGTGGAGTTTCAAAAAATATTATAAGTATTATAATAAAATGAAAACCTAAAAAAAGTAATGACAAAATTTAAAGAAAATTACTCAGGTTTTTTAGTAATTGAAAAACGAAGAATAAATTAAAATGAATTTTATTTCATAAAACCACAACTTTTTTTTTTTTTTTTAATTCTGAAATATATTTATTTATATTTTTTTTTTTCGCAAAAAAAAAAAAAAAGAAAAATCCTTTCATCTTTGCACAATCCGCCGCTCCGTAAAAGCTCGCCTCTCTGCCTTATCCTCATTCCTCAAACCCTCCATTTTCTTCTCCCTCTCTCTCTCTCCACTCTCATATTCATAAATCTCTGCTAAAATTCGTAAAAGTATGTCTTTTGCCGCTAAAGCTGCGTTGAAGCCCATATCAATGGCGACAATTGGCTGCATAACCTCAGTTCCATCTCTCTTCACTTCTTCTAAAGCTTCATACCTGAAGAAACCCATTAATTTCCAAGTCTCTTGCTCCTACTCTTCCACACTTCCATTCCCACTTCTGAAGAAGAAAACCCCAATTTCGAGAGTCTCAGTCATAGCCGCACAACAAGAGGAAGGCAATCCGGTTCTCCTCGAAGAGCAAGAAGGAGGAGATCTGAATTGGGCTGCGTCGGATAGCGACGGCGCCGTCGAGGCCGCCGGAGACGCTGGGGAGAGTGATGGATTTGTGGAGCCACCTGAGGAGGCAAAATTATACGTGGGGAATTTGCCGTATGATGTTGATAGTGAGGGTTTGGCTTACATGTTTCAGGAGGCTGGTGTTGTGGAAGAAGCTAGGGTAAAATGTTTCGTTTTTTGAAGCTTGATTGAAGGTTTTGTGATGGGATTATATTTTTTGGGGTTTTATTTTGTGTGTTTGGATTTGCAGGTTGTGTACAATCGGGACACTGATAGGAGTAAAGGTTTCGGATTCGTGACGATGAGTACTGTGGAAGAAGCTGACAAAGCTGTGAGAATGTTCAATCGTTATGTAAGTTCGATTTATTAGCTGGTTCTTGATGGAATTTATCCTATTTTAATCTGCTGAATCTGTTTGATGTCACATAGTAGTGTATGAGTTTGTGCTGATGGAAGGGTTGTTGTAGTTTTTAGCTAATGGTTTGGAATTAAAATCTTGAATAGTTTTCGACTCAAATTGTCTAATGTTTGAAAATATTATGCTGTGTTGAGAACGTATATTACTTTTACGGTTTCGCAATAGATTGGAGCTTATGTTCTTTTCTCGTTTTCCTCATGTTCACGCAAAGATTAGTGTTTTCATGGTTTTCCAATGGTATAAATTTCAATATTTCTTCCCTTTAGATGTGTTACTTTTAGTGTTATCACCTTTGCACTCCTTAATTGTTGCTAAAAAAACCTTTGCAAAAGTCTTGGTATTTCGTCTCCCAAAATGTATTTGAGGTTATAATTTTTATTGGTGGAGCTCGAGTGGTTGGTATTTTAACCAATTTTGCGCTGTGGTGACTCCCTAGTTGGAGAGGACTCTATTATACACTAAATTTATAAGACGTTTAGAAATACAATCAACTTTATGATAATATTAGATTGCTATATGTATGAAGAGAAGTGCCATGTGTGATGATGAATTGACTTCTTTATTTATTGGTCGTACTTACAAGACGTGCCTTATCAATGTCCCTCTTGTTTTCACCTTTTGAAACAGGATTACAATGGCAGACTCTTAACTGTTAACATAGCTGCTCAAAAGGGAACAAGACCCCCTCGAGTGTTTGAACCTAGCTTCCGTATATATGTTGGTAACCTGCCATGGAGTGCGGATGACGCACGTCTTGAGCAGCTTTTCAGCGAACACGGTAAAGTTGTGAGCGCCCGAGTGGTTTCCGATAGGGACACTGGAAGATCACGTGGTTTTGGCTTTGTCGTGATGGCAAGTGAGGCCGAAATGAATGATGCCATTGCTAACCTTGATGGACAGGTAAACCTTCCGTTCTCTCTTCGCTTATCCATGAAAGATGTTAATGAACTTCTAATATCGTCTATGTATTATTTTACCTATTGTGAGTTGGTAATTTCTTGGAGAAGCTGGATGTATAAACGTCAAATTTTAATTGTTTTCATCGGCTTCGCTGCAGAATTTGGATGGACGAGCAATCAGGGTAAATGTTGCAGAAGAGCGGCCAAGGCGTAGCAGCTTTTGATTTGACGAAGACCAGTTGCTACTACTGCATAATATTTCATGCTTATTTGTGCAGAGATTTATCTGTTTTTTATAATGAGCTATTGACTAGCTAAGAAATTTTGTTTCGACACAGAAAAGCTGGTTATACCTTTATTCATATAGTTTTTCTTGCTTGTGGTGGTGTGACACATGTAGATCATCATTTCAAATGACTAGAAATTCTGAATTTTTGTCAATTATCAGTTTTGTCAGTATTGTTTTAATTGGGAGATGTGTGTATTGACATGAAAGACTTGTAGACCTTACTTTAAGGGTAAGGATTTCCATGATATTACATGGGGTCCAGTACAATATCTTATATCCACAAACACACACAGCCACTCATACTTTTACACATATTATATGTCTTTATATAAATTCGCAATAGCTAATTATATCATCTTGATAAAAATTGGTGATAATCAACATAATTTTAAAAATATGTTCACTTTGGCCAAACATTAAACTGGAACATGTTGCCATAAGTTTCAGCATTTTATGTACACAACCAGAGTAATAGAAAGGGTTACTTTATTGTGTGTCCAGTTACATATACAGATGAACACATATTGTTAGTACCCTCGGAGTTGAGCTTCTCGACTAGTCAGTGGAACGTAACGAACAGAAGTCTCGCTCCGGATGTTCAGCGTGCCATCCATATCCTTGTCGACTACCTGCAGGTCCTGAAAGACGTTCCCAACAGGTATCACCAATCGGCCACCAGGTTTCAATTGTTCGATAAGGGCCGGAGGAATTTCAGGTGCAGCAGCTCCAACATGGATGGCATCATAAGGTGCAAACTCCGGCCATCCTTGTCGGCCATCTGCAAGAAGAGTGGCATGACATAATCAAAATAGGTTTTCAACTTATGCAACTCGTAATCATATTGAGTACTACACTAAGCTGATATAGTTGTATCGCCAATGGCTCAATTGCAAGTTTTCGTACAATTTTTATCTCACATAATCGGACTCCATGTGGACTTCTGACTCTTTTCTGACTCAATAAAACTTGGATCCTTTCACCACATCATTTCCATTGAGACAAATTTTTAGCTTACACTGTTTTTGTTCAATCACCATTGTTCCTGCATTGGAACTCCAATTCCTACGTAGGATAAAATTGGATGGAAATTCTTGAACCTTGATGGAACCAGAATGATACAGCGTAAATTAGCACCCGACTAGATACAAGTAGCGTATTTAGTGATTGTTGATGCAATTAACACTGAAGCAACATCCATGGTAACTCTAGCAGTCAACCCCGTACCTCATATCAAATGAATTAAAGAACTGAAATAGAAAAATAACATTTCAATCTAAGATACAGTGACATACCACCAACATTAATCGAGAGGGATCCTTCTTTCAGTAGAGGGGCAGCTGCACTCTTCTCAATATTTTTAATTGAGGATTCAGTCAATTCAGGTATATGCTCTACACCAACAGCACGACCTTCTGCTCCCACCATAACAGCAAAGCAAGCAGTTAAATACCCCGTCCCTGCAAGAACGAATGGATAAAATCATAAAACTGCAATGAATTTTGCAAGAATGGAAGCTAAAAATCGTCTTTAACAAAATCATTCGACTGATTGCATAGACATAATTTCTGACGACTCACTCTTGGTTGTTTTTGTATGCCAAATCCTGTCACAAAAACTTATTAATTCGCAACTAGTGCAACATAAAGATACTTATCTCACAAGAGCTTGTCCAATACAATATTTTGTTCCTCAAATAGACAATTACTGGGAAATGACACATCAATTTGCAGTACAACAGACGCATAGTATATTACATCAGGATATTTCATAACATTTTAGCACAGATGGAGCGATATTTATTACCAGAACCGACATCCAAAGCATGCATTCCAGGCTTCAAATAGTTTTCCAACAGCTCAAGGCACATGGCATGCATATGAGGTGCAGAAATAGTGACATTATAGCCAATCTTCATAGGGCTGTCAACATATGGGGGTGTGCCCTCCGGCACGAACAAAGCCCTGTCAATGGTTTCAATTACTTCTGCCACTTTCTTCGATTTTATTACTCCATAACTCTTCAAGTGCTCCACCATTCCCTTGCTCTTATTGTTACTGTTTCCACTCCAGTATTGCTGTTGGAAGGACAAAACAAAGTCCAGATAAGATGAAATATTAAAAAAGGTCCATTCAATGATCTATAATAAAGTGAACACAAATCATATCACAGGGAAAGAAAATATTAATTAAAATAAATAGCTCCTGGATTTGGTAACCAAGAGTTTACTGAAGCTAAACAACCCACACACACATAAAAAAGTTTCTTCTTTAACGCGACACAACGCACTCTTGTTGTACTAAAGCAACCATAGTCCAAACACTTGCAGTGTTTCAATTGCCTTTATGCACCCATCAGACCTTGAAAATCACCCTTCATCAGAGGCCTCCTCTTTCGAAAACAAAGAAGATAATTCACCACAGCTCGCATCCCAGTTCTCTCTTGTTAAAGGAAGCCTTGGTGGTGGTCATGTTAACTTAGCTGTTGGAGGAGTACATGGACAACTAAGCTATGTGGATGCCTTACTTGGAGTTCAAGCTGGGAAGCAAAATAAGGTGAAGACAAAATTCTGAAGACAAAGTCTTAATACATTAAATGTAGCATTTATCATCATGATAGTACATATTGCTTTATTGTACTATGTTAAAGAGTTTGTTGGATGTTTTGTCTTTACATTGCAGATAGTTACTCTATAAGAAATAGTTTTGATAGCTTTGTAATTCATTCAGAAAATTATCAATGAAACTGTGACTATGTCTTCTTTTCTTCTTGCTTCAATGGCCTTTGTTATGAATACTTGTTTCCCTATTTTCTTTCATGGTATCAGAGCAGGTTCATCCTGGCTCTGATTTTGGCTTCTCTTGCTGAATACACAAACCACACAAAATCATGGGGGATGAAACTCCCACCACTGTTGCAGCCAAAGAAACAACTATCACCCTCTCACAAACCCAAATCATCCAACCACAAAATCAGCTTGTTTCTGTTAAATTAGAGGAATCCAACTTCCTAATATGGAAGCAACAAGTTTATACTACCATCAAAGGATATGGGCTTCAATCCTTTATACAGTCAAACAATAGTTGTCCACCAAAGATGGTTACAAAAACTGGAACCAAAGAAGAAGTTCCAAATCCAGAATATGCAACATGGGAGAGGCAAGACCAATTACTTGCCTCATGGATTCTCTCTTCTCTTAGTGATAGTGTTCTATCACTAATGGTTGGTCTTGAAACATCCTACGAGATCTGGAGCACCTTAGAGTCAAGCTTTGCAAGCCAAAGCAAAGCAAAGCTTATGCAGTATAAAATACAACTTCAAAACATCAGGAAAGAAGGAATGACTATGAGAGAGTATCTTGGGAAAATGAAGAACTGTTTTGATTTGCTAGCTTCAGCAGGTCAAAAGGTGAATGAAGATGACCAAGTGATGCACATCTTATCTGGTCTTGGCCCTAGTTATGACTCTGTGATGGTCAATGTTACCTCAAGGGCAGGACACATATCCGTAACTGAAGTACAAGCCTTGTTACTCTCATATGAGTCAAGATTGGAGGTGAATCAGACCCATAGCCAAGGAGTTAATATTGAAGGTTCACAACTAAGTGTAAATGTTGTGACAAGAGGGAATCAATCTCAAAATTTTCCAAAAAGATTCAATACTGGAAATATTAGAGGTGGAAGAGGCCAACAGTTTCAACCAAGAGGAGGTTACAGAGGTAGAGGTGGCAGATCTAATGGAAGACCAACTTGCCAATATTGTGGCTATGTTGGTCATGCTACAGACAAGTGCTGGTATAATCCTGATAACATCCCAACACCTCAAGGCCAACAAAATGTGCAGCAACAACAGTTTGGAGGTAGAAATCCCACCTTAAACTTGGCACAATTTCCATCATATCCTAATGGACAAGAGGCTGGTAGTGAGTATAGCTGGTACCCTGATACCGGAGCTTCCAACCATGTCTCCAATGACATGAGCAACATGAGTCTTGCCACTGAATACCAAGGAACAAGCAAGGTCCAGATGGGAAATGGTGCAGGTGAGCATATAACTCATATTGGTAATGCTTATCTCAAATCTCCCTTGCATTCCAGATCCTTTATACTTAAAAATCTTCTACATGTTCCTAACATCACTAAAAATCTCCTCAGTGTTTCTCAGTTTGCTCTTGACTATAGTGTTTTCTTTGAGTTTCATCCTTCTATTTGTTTTGTCAAGGATCAAGTCACTCAAGCTACTTTGCTCAAAGGGACTCTTGAGAATGGTTTGTACAAGTTCACACTGCAACCAGAATCCTTACCAACTCCCTCTTTCAATTTCAATCAAGGAGATCACTCGAAACCTGCTGCTTCTCTTAATCAAGGAATCTTTTCCAACATATCATCCTTATCTTCTTTTGTCTTTAATCCTAATGTTTGTAGTGCTTATCTTACAAAGAGCAATAGTTTAGAATTGTGGCATCAGAGGCTCGGCCACAACAGTTATGAAATTGTAAAAATTGCTCTTAGAGATTGTAAAATACCTCTTGAAATGAAAAGCACTGATTCCAAATTGTGTGTTGCTTGCTCTTTAGCAAAGAGTCATAGATTGTCGTATTCTCTGTCTGACACTCAATATAAGGAACCTTTTGATCTTGTTCATTCCGACCTATGGGGACCTTCACCTATAACTTCCAGAAATGGTTATAAATACTATGTGAACTTCATAGACCATTTTTCTAAGTTTACTTGGATTTATCTCCTTAAGCAAAAATCTGATGTTTCCTCAGCCTTCATACACTTCAAAAACATGGTAGAAACCCAATTTAACCTTAAGATCAAATCTCTTCAAACAGATGGTGGGACCGAATATAAGCCTTTGAACCAAATCTTTGAATCCAGTGGAATTCTCCATAGAGTTTCTTGTCCTTACACTCCACAACAAAATGGAGTGGCAGAAAGGAGACATAGGCATATTGTAGAAACCAGCTTGTCTCTTCTTGCTCAGTCACATGTCCCTCTACATTTTTGGGATGACTCTTTTGTTGCTGCTGTATACATCATGAATAGAATACCAGTAAAAAGTTTATCTTACAAATCTCCTCTTGAAATACTCTACAAGCATAAACCAGACTATAGCAACCTAAGAGTCTTTGGTTGTTTGTGTTTCCCTCATACAAGACCTCTCAATAAACACAAACTTGAGCTTAGATCTGAAAAAGGAGTTTTCTTGGGTTATAGTAACAAGTATGAAGGATACAAGATACTCTTACCCAATGGTAAAATCATTTACACAAGAGATGTCATTTTTGATGAGCAAGTTTTCCCCTTTAGTCAAACCAACAATGATCTCTCTCCATTCTCTTCTAATTTCTCTCTCTCCTCTGATTCTGTTGCACCTCCTATCATTCCACCCCAAATGCCATCTCAAAATCTAGAACATGAAGATATCTCTCCAAATTATCATTCTCCCACTCTTTCAGATCACTCATCTCATCTCTCACCTCACACCAGCCACCATTCTGATTTTGAGATTATTCAAGAACCAAATGAGTTATATGATGCATCTGTTTCTAATATTCCTGTTGAAGATATTTGTGTTGTCCCTCAGACAGGTCATCATATGGTAACAAAGGTCCAAGGCAGGGATCTTCAAGCCAAAAATATACTCTGTTAGTTATCTTGAGGAAGAGCCACCCTTATTCACTGAGGGTTTGAAGCACAAACACTGGAGAGAGGCCATGGAAAATGAACTTGCAGCTTTAAAAGCCAACAAAACTTGGTTTTTGTCTAAGCTACCTAAGGGAAGAAGTGTAGTAGGATGCAAGTGGGTGTTTAAAGTAAAAAGGAATTCAGATGGCACCATATCAAGACACAAAGCAAGACTTGTAGCTCAAGGTTACTCTCAGATTGCAGGTTTGGATTACTTTGAAACCTTCAGCCCAGTTGTGAAGCCATGCACAATAAGAGTTATTTTGACTCTGGCTGTTGAAAAAGAATGGACAGTGAGACATTTGGATGTGAACAATGCATTTCTCCATGGTGAACTTAATGAGGAGATCTATATGAAACAACCCCCTGGCTTTGAAGTCTCATTTAAGGATGGAACCCCTCTGGTTTGCAAATTATCAAGAGCCTGGTATTTGAAAGTGAAAGAAGTCTTGATGAAATTGGGTTTTCAACATTCAAGAGCAGATAACTCTTTATTCTTTAAGATCAAGAATGGTTCATTTGTTTATCTGCTTATATATGTTGACGATATTCTTGTGACAGGAAATAATTCTTCTGAAATTGATTCTGCCATCAAGTCTCTCAGTTCACTTTTCCTTGAAGGACCTTGGAGAAGCTCACATGTTCCTAGGAATTCAGATTACCAAAACCAAAGATGGCTTTCATCTTTGCCGAGAAAAGTACATCAGAGACCTCTTAACAAGAGCCAATATGGGTGATGCTAAAGGGACTGCAACTCCAATGGTCACATCACCTCAACTATCAAAAGATGATGGGAGTCCTATCCTAAATGCTACCTTTTACAGAAGTCTTGTAGGTGGTTTACAGTATGCCACCATAACAAGACCAGAAATTTCTTACTCTGTCAATAAGGTAAGTCAATACATGGCTTGTCCTCTTGATACTCATTTTAAGGCAGTGAAAAGAATTCTAAGGTATCTTGCCGGAAGCTCAAACTATGGTCTGCATCTTAGACGAACTGGTAGCATGAACCTCACTGGTTTTTGTGACTCTGATTGGGCAACAGATACTGATGATAGAAAATCAGTAACTGGATTTTGTGTTTATTTAGGAGGAAATCTTGTGAGCTGGAAATCCAAGAAACAATCTAGTGTATCGAGATCAAGTACAGAGGCTGAATATAGAAGTTTAGCTCATGTGGCAACTGAGATAATGTGGTTAAATTCATTGTTGCAGGAGTTAAGAGTTAAAAGCGAAAAAGGTCCAATTGTTTGGGTTGATAACATAAGCACTATTGCTTTGGCCTCTAATCCCGTTTTACATGCTAGAACAAAGCATGTTGAATTAGACATTCATTTCGTAAGAGATTTGGTGAGTAAAGGACTTCTTAAGGTATTTCATATTCCTTCTACTGAGCAAATTGCTGATTTGATGACCAAGCCCTTAAGTTCACAATTCTTCGTGAGGTTAAGAAACAAACTGCATCTTGTTTCTTTACCTACACTTGAATTGAGGGGGGATGTTAAAGGAAGCCTTGGTGGTGGTCATGTTAACTTAGCTATTGGAGGAGTACATGGACAACTAAGCTATGTGGATGCCTTACTTGGAGTTCAAGCTGGGAAGCAAATTAAGGTGAAGACAAAATTTTGAAGACAAAGTCTTAATACATTAAATGTAGCATTTATCATCATGATAGTACATATTGCTTTATTGTACTATGTTAAAGAGTTTGTTGGATGTTTTGTCTTTACATTGCAGATAGTTACTCTATAAGAAATAGTTTTGATAGCTTTGTAATTCATTCAGAAAATTATCAATGAAACAGTGACTATGTCTTCTTTTCTTCTTGCTTCAATGGCCTTTGTTATGAATACTTGTTTCCCTATTTTCTTTCATCTCTCTTTACAAAATTCAAGTTTATACATTCACTTAGAATCAGTTATGCCATTTATGAGAGCTAGTGTGAATATTAACATTATTTCAACGCATTCATTCTGACATAAAACCAATTTCCAAACTATTTCAAACAAAAAGCCTAAAAGCAAGCTCAATTTATCAAAAAATCCCCAATCAAATCGATGCAACTCCTACAATTAACCTAATTCATACAATTATCAGAAATCGATAATTGACTAATGCAGCTCTATGAGATCACGAAATGTAAGCACGTGACCCCAAAATTTCAGCATTGAGTTCTCAAATTACAATACTAACTATTCCAAAAAGAAAAATACATAAATTCTCCCAAATCTCAATCATATTTTACAATGCAAAGGCATACAGAGACCGTGTGAGTACGCGTTGAAGAGAGTATACCTCCATGCTGCCAAACAGAGAGAAGGGAACGACGCTGCAGCTTCGGTAGGAGAAGGTGGCGGAGATAAGGCAGGCTGAGGGCGGCGGCGGTGGTGGAGAACTGATCGCGAGGCGGAGACAGTGGTGGTGAGTGAAGTGATTGGAGATGAATTTAACTTTGGGCGCACGATAGCGGCAACTGTACGCATGAGCGAATGATAGCAACAGCAACGTTGAATTATAATTATTCTCTTCCCATTATTTTGTTCTTTATTTATTGGGCTTTAGTATCTTGGGCCTTCTTTAGGCTAGGCCCATTTATAGAACTTAATTCAAGTGTGTGGGCTTTTTGTTTTGATCAATCCCACTATATATATAGATATCTATATATAGACGAGTTAAAATCATTTTTCGTCTAGTAATCATGATGTTTTTTTATTTTGATTTTTTTACAATTTATGGATTTGTCCAATTCCAATTTAATTTTGTCGAATTGGGGTTTTTCGATGACGTAGAAGTGATATGGTGACACATGTCAAATTCTTATTGATTGATATATGTTGTCACTATCACTCCTAACTTCTAAATTATCGGAAAACCTCAATTTGGAGGTCATGTGCGATGCACGTGACATTTTCCGATGATATTCGAATTTTCCAATCAAAATTAAATTGAATCGAATAAATTCTTAAATTGTAGAAAATAAATTGAAATTAGTAATAATTATAAAACCAAAATAAAAAACACCATAATAATGTGCCGAAAAATGATTTAACCTAAACATGAACACATATATGTATAAATAAATATACTGTGGTCGTTCCCTATGATTCTATTGTTGATATGATTTTAATTATTAAAATATTAACGGGAAAAGTATCCACTTTCTCCTCAACCTACCTCTAAAGTGCAGTGTGGTACTCGAATTTCTATAAATTCTAATTTTTGGCCTCTAAAATTTACTAAAATTACTCTTTCACCCTAGTTTCACTTTAATACTGCAAAACAGTCGGGCTAAAATGAGAGATTTTCAAGGTTAATAGGTTTAATGCAACAATTTTTAATATTTCTGCAACAAATGAAATATGAAGGGTTTTGTTGACCCAATTTTAAAAGGTTTGAAGTCTTTCTGCACCAAATATAACTTCGAAGGGCAAAGTTGAACCTTTAGTGAAAGATGGGTGGTCAAAGGATAGTTACACTGTCACACATCGTAGATTGTAATGTAGAAAAAAAAAAAAAAACAAAATATGAGTTGCATTTGGATAAATGTTTTAAAATTCATTAGGCGTTAGTCGAATGATTGATTGGCGTATGGTATCTACGATGTTTAATCTAAATCTAGAGGATATCTAGGAGGCGTATCTGAATTCAATATATTTTTTTGTTATTTTAGTTATTTTTCTCAAAATTTTATCGTATTTGAATTATATTTATATATTACTTATTCAATTATTATAAAATTATTTTTTATTTGTATTTCTCAATTTGTGAATTTTCTAACTATATATAATTAAATAATAATAATTTGATAGAAAAATCTATAATGCAT
This sequence comes from Scutellaria galericulata, assembly GCA_946896805.1. Lineage (NCBI taxonomy): Eukaryota > Viridiplantae > Streptophyta > Magnoliopsida > Lamiales > Lamiaceae > Scutellaria > Scutellaria galericulata. The sequence continues at coordinate 1,295,643 of OX335797.1, read as the reverse complement.
TAAAAACACAACCATTTTGCAAAAAAAAAAAAAAAAAAAAGAACTGGCATTTAGGATCAACTAGGTCCTAGGTCCGCTTAGGTCTGAATTATTCTATCCAACCCTACCATGATCGCCTAGCACTAAGGTGATCGAACAAATAAAAATCGATGCGGTTAGGAGCTGCCTAATGTCTAGATATTATTTAAATCAATTTTTAAATCATTGATTTAGATATATTTGTACATATAATTAGAGAGATTAAGATGATTGAAGGTGACTCGAACCCATCATCACTTCACGTATGGGATAAAGATTCTCTTTTGGTTTTAAGACGAGGTCAAGTATTTCTCCATGCAAATTCTCATGTCCACAATCATTATCATGTATGCTATGTATTTGTTTAATAAATAATATAATATAAATACATTTTATATATAGAAACTAATTCGAGCACGTATATAGTCTCCATTGATAAAGACATCATAAATGTAATATTTGGAAAATTTATATATGGAATTTTTTTGGTCAAATTAGGAAACGAGTGGAGGTGGGGCCATCTTATAGTTAATTATAAATTGATTTCTTACAAATAGACCTCTTAAATAAGTATACAAAGGGCTCCAAGACAAGAGATGATATAAAGTAAGGTAAGTCTTGAAATGGGAAATTTCCTAGAAAACTTGGTCTTTAATTTCTCGAAGAAAAGTAATCATAACGTTTTTTTATATATATTTTTTTATTTGGAGACGAATAACTTTCTTATCCGATCGTAGGCTCTTAATTTGATGGAATGCAAAACGAGGGATATAAGGAGGTGAAAACGCCAATTGATTTCAGTAAAAATATATCCACATCATGTTTGAACTTATAAGTTGTCGGAAGATTTCTCTCCATATTATAACTAGTTTTATCAACTCGGTTGTGTTCCTGAATAATTTTTATTATTATTAGCAATATAGAAAGAAAGAGTGAATTAGAACAAAGGTTTTGACTTTACATAGGATTAGTTAAAAAATAAATACGTGTAATTTCTTATTGTTTACTAAAGGACCGAAGTGGTAAGATTAAACTACTTAAAATTAGTTAAAAAAAGATTCCATCGGAGTTATTTAATGTGACTTATTTGGACTTTGGGGTTTGACGTATTTGTGGTGTCTTACTACCCAATAAAGCAACTAATCTTTTTAAAGAATATTCACTCAACTTAATTAAAAAAAATGTTTAAATCCACTCGCAATTTCTATTTCGATATGTTAGATCTGATATTTTGAAATAACCAATTATACCCTATGTTACTATGTATATATATAACATTATTAATGAAAATGTATTCGATAAGTAAAACTAACAAACATATATATATATATATATATATATATATATATATATATATAAAATTAGGAACATAATGAAAACTAATGACCTATAATAATAATAATAATTATAATTATTATTATTATTATTAAAGCTAATTTATATTAGGAAACGATTCCTCATATAAAAATGTTGATTGTGATGATCAAGGTTTGAATTCAAATCACCCAAAAAAATTTAGTGTTTATTACCCCCTTCGTACCATACTCATTAAAAAGACAAACAAAAAAAAAAAAAAAGAGGAGACTAAAATAATGATTTTGATTTTTAATAGAAAGTGACAAGGTAGGGCTTTCCCCACTAGATTAAAAGAGCACATTTCCTATATGTATACACCAGATAACCAAATTTATGTATACATCTATATGTCTCGCTGCATTAAGACAATACATATTATTATTCTTTTTCTTTTTTACGAACCAATATTAATTATAGTGTATTTCCTTTTCTTTAATTAGTAATAATTTCATCAATAAAGATAATTGGAGATATTATTTCTATTAGTTATCGATCTTACTATCATCAGGAACTGGATCATCTATATCAGTTTGATATTTTATCTTGCATTTCATTATTTTTAATTCATGTCAAGTGTTAATTAGTAATAACATCATTATACTTGACGTTTGATGATTATTTTAGAATTCAAATGAAACATCAAAGTGAAATAGAAAATCTCACAAGTAGCCTAGTAGTTTACTATGGAAGTCTACAAATTAAACCTTTATTTCTATGGCCCCAAATTTGATTGGACACAAGCTTTATGGAATTTTAAAAAAAAAAAAAAAAAAAGCTCAATTGAGCACAATTTTTTTATTTCTAAAATGGAAAATATATGTTCTACCTATATTCTAGTTTAAATGTGACGATGATATATTTTGTTTAATATATATTATTTAATTATATAAGTAAATGAACATTAATAATTTTATTTGTTATATTGAATTTGTTTTAATGTTATTGTTTATATACTCTACACTGTCCATAGAATCATTTAACCCACCCATCATTTTCTAGTTTTTATTATGTTTTTTTATAAGAATCTTTATCCACATTCTACTATAGCTATAACATGTATAAACATTAATATAAATATATATGTAATAATATACATCACGTATATAACATAGAAAACTAAAATATGATATGAAATAAAGAATTGGAAGTACAAACTTTTGGGGTCAACTAGAAGTCTAGAACCGTTAACAACGTTAGAAATTTACTGACATTGAAACTCATGGCCATAAGAAAATCAGTCTTTATTTTGTATTTTCACCTTTGTAAAATAAAAATAAAAAACGTATGTTTGACAATTATATATGTTCACATCATATTTAATTAGAAAGTTTGATAATTATGTTCACATCATAATAAATTAGATGCTGCTTATTCCAGCTATATTTATTTCTTACCAGATTTACCCTTGACTGCATAGAATAATTGACATGCCAAACTTTTATACATGCATAAAATACTCCAAAAGCTATTCTTGGATTTCCTACTTTTTTTTTTTTTTTTCTGGATCATATTCTAGGATTATGTGAAAATAAAATGTGTTTGCATTTAGTTATTATTATATATGTTTTTGATATATTGAGTTCACATATTGTTTTATCGATGTGACACTATAAAATTTAATCTATATTTTCTACTTGTTTGAACATCTATGATTGAGAAAGAGTATTTAGATTGAGATGCAAAATTGAGTTCTTTTATAATAATATATTACCTTCTTTTTTTAAACAATACTGATATATTACCTCAAAAATATATGTAATGAACAAAAGTATACTTTGAATTAAAAAATATATATATAGTTTAATTCTTTGATACACATAAAATTTTAAAGAGTAATAAGTTCATTTATGAATTCTATTTGGAACTCCAAATTATGAGTAGTTCAAGAGAAATGGGTATATATTTCAGTCACTTCGGATAATCTTGATTTTACATTTTATGGTTCATTCCATTTAATACACGTTACATGTTAATTAATGATGTTATCTAAAACGTATGATATGTAGAGATTATTTTGAAATAGAATATAAAATATTATGTGTAATACAAGATTTGATGTGATATCCTCCTACTCAAATTATTAACTCGTGTATTAAATATCATTATATAATATTTAATTAGTTTCAAAATAACTTAAATGTCAATTAGAATTGGTGATCTAACAACAATGTATATGAGACACTCAATGTAAATGTGAGTTTCACCTATTATTGTAAAAAAATGACCACACATCATATTTATTACATGATAATGCCAATTGACATGTGTCCTGTTCATATTAAAAAATAAGGGTAAAATGCAAATATCAACCTAAAAATCTAATTTTTTATAATTAGATTGCAACTTGAAATTAAGGAATTTTTCAAAGTGAAATCTAAATCTTTTTTTCATCAACTTTTTCGACAAAATGCAAAACATGTGACTTCATAAGGATAAATATGTCCTTTAAAAAATGTATATGTTTCAAATTGAAAATAAAAGTCACACTTCAGATTGTAAATTGAAAAACAGTCATACTTTAGGTTATTTTTATTTCTATGAAAGTCACATGCAAGTCATCTAGGTGATGTGCATTTGGTTAGAAAAGTTGTCCGATCTTTTTTTTATTTTTTTTTAAGTAACCCTTTAAGAAACTCTTGAACTTCAGATTGCAATCGAATAAAAAAATTAAATTGAAAAATTTTCAGGTTGATTTTTATAATTAACCATAAAAATATTAAAACACAAGATAAAATATTATTATTAGAGGGTCAATATAGGAAATTCATAAGTCAGCCCATGATGTGAACACTCACTCGTATGGGTCTTTCCTCCTTAATTTTCCACAACCCGGCAAACTCTATAACACTTCATTTTCAACAGTCAACAGTCAACCTCACATTTCCACAATAAAAAACATCAACCACCATTCAAAAAACTCCACCACTCACAACCTCCATCACCACCACCGCCGCCGCCGGCCGGCCGCCACCAACTCCTCCACAATCATGTCTCCACCTCCGTCCAAATCCCACCTCTTCTTCCTCTGTTTCTTCTCTATCATTTTCTTCGCACAGCCATCACCACTCTCTCTCCTCCCTGAAGACTCCGCCGCCCTTTCGCTCCTCCAGAAACACCTCGGCCTCCGCCACATACCGCCGAGGAATCCCTGCGATTCCGCCGGAATATTCTGCGAGCCGCGAATCGTCAACACCTCATACGTCCTCAGAGTCACGCGCCTCGTCTTCGAATCCCAGAACATCAATGGCAAACTCTCCGCCGCCGTTTGCCAGCTGTCGGAGCTGAAAGAGCTCTCCTTACAAAACAACCACCTCGCCGGCGAAATCCCACCCCAAATCTTCGAGCTAAAGAAGCTCGAAGTCCTCAACCTCCGCAACAACCGCCTCTCCGGTGAAGTCCCGCCGGGACTATCCTGGCTCATCCGCCTCCGCCTCCTCGACTTATCCGGTAACAACTTCGCCGGAGACCTCAACTTCCTCAAGCACTTCCCCAATCTCGAACAGCTCAACCTCGCCGATAACATGTTCGCCGGAAAAGTCCCTATCTCTCTAAAATCCTTCCGGAATCTCCGATCCATCAACATCTCCGGCAACAATTTGCTCGATTCCAACCTTATTCCCAAACGCTACATCTTTGCCGAAGCACGGAACGGAACCAGCTCCGCCGTGGCCCCGAGCAACGCCGCCGGACTTTCTCCGGCGGAGGCACCGGCGGCGCAGCCGCCGGTGCGCAAGCACAAGAAGAAGAGCATGAAAAGGCGAATAATCGGGTGGAGTCTGGGTTTCTCCGCCGGAGTTCTAGGAGGCATTGCATCTGGATTCATATTCTCCTTGGCTTTCAAGGTGGTTGTATTCTTAATCAAAGGGAATAGCAAAGATAATAGTTTGAAGATTTTCAGTCAGTTGATCAAGAAACCAGAGGACTTATCTTTCTTGGAGAAAGAAGATGGATTGGCATCTCTTTCGATCATCGGAAGAGGTGGTTGTGGAGAGGTTTACAGAGCTGTTTTGCCAGGCAGTGATGGCAAAGAAATCGCAATCAAGAAGGTGATTCAACCATCTAGAGACGCGGACGAGCTGACAGAGGAAGACAGCAAGCAAATGCACAAGAAAATGAGGCAAATTCGATCGGAGATTCAGACAGTCGGGCAAATCCGGCACCGGAATTTGCTTCCTCTGTTGGCCCATCTTCCCCGGCCCGATTGCCATTACCTCGTTTACGAGTACATGAGAAATGGCAGCTTGCAAGACTATCTGCAGGAAGTGTCCCAAGGAAAGAAAGAGTTAAACTGGCTAACAAGGTTCAATATTGCAGTCGGGATCGCCTCTGGTTTAGAATATCTACACACGAACCACACACCCCGGATCATTCACCGGGACCTGAAGCCCGCGAATGTGCTTTTGGATGACGAAATGGAGGCCCGAATTGCGGATTTCGGGCTCGCCAAATCAGTCCCCGACGCCAACACGCACGTGTCGACGTCTAACATCGCGGGGACCGCGGGGTACATTGCGCCGGAGTATTATCAGACGTATAAGTTTACTGATAAATGCGATGTTTATAGCTTTGGAGTGGTGTTGGGGGTGATCGTGATGGGGAAGTTTCCGTCTGATGCGTTTTTCCAGACGACGGACGAGATGCAGCTGGTGAAGTGGATGAGGAATGTGATGGTTTCGGAGGATCCGAAAAGGGCTATTGATTCGAAGCTGATCGGAAACGGGTACGAGGAGCAGATGTTGTTGGTTCTCAAAATTGCTTGCTTTTGTACCTTGGATAATCCTAAAGAGAGGCCTACTAGCAAGGTTGCTAGTACTATGTTGTCTCAGATAAAACATTAGTTGTGGAAGAAACTTATGTGTAATGAAAGTGTTAGAAATACCTAAGGGTGTGTAGTGTAAGAAAGATGCATATTGTGATGCTTAATTCAGTCAATTGTACTAAAATTGTACTAAAGTTGTTCTATTTTTGGTGATTTAAATGGTGTTTTGTCCTCTATTCTAGCATTACTGGTATGCCACTTTGTCTTGAACAAAAGAGGACTGGATCCATGCAAAATTCTATAAGATTTTTTCTATAGTTTTAGGATATTTGAACCTTAACCTAAGTGAAGAAAAAATAATGTAATCTTTCACGGTGTGAAACGTGTAAAATATATGGTCAGAAGATCATCCATTGACCCAGATTCAGTAGCAGGTATTCTTCATTAACTTTATTTCATTTTTGGATGAATATATAAATATTTTATTTATAAATCGTATTTTGGCACTTTTGTTCAATGGAGCCCCTATAGCTCAGTGGTAGAGCGTCAGTCTTGTAAACTGAAGGTCTGTAGTTCGATCCTGCATGGGGGCATATAATTTTAATTAATTTTGAATATCCTTTTCCTTTTTTTTTTTTTTAGATAAATTTTGAATTTCTTTTCAAATTCAAATTTATTTTTTGAATTATTTCTTTAACTAATTTTACTATATTCAAATTTTTTTTAATACAAAAATGAATACTCTAATGCTGTAATGCTATCGAAGGCAGAACTTAATTAAATCACAATATTGTCATTTTAATGTGTGCAATTTTTAGACTTTGCCCCACAACACTTTATATTTTGCTACATTTTACTTTTTTCTAAAAGTGTACAGAAAAGAAGTTAAAGGGTCTTTTACAAAGAGGTACCAAAAAAAAAAAAAGTGAAATAATGACCCAAACAAAAGGAGTAATATAAGAATGAGACTATCGTGCCTAAACATGAGCAAACTCTTTTGCTTGTAATCTAACAAAAGTTAACTTAAAAATTTTAGAAACATTTCAAAAACATAACAACATTCTTGAATGATAGCATTGAATTCTAGGAGATCAGAAGATTTGTTGCTAATAGCATCGAATACCTATATTGCATCGATTTAATTCAAATATCATATCATCATAACCACGTGAACGTACCCATGAAAGAGTTTCATGTGAGCCCAAAACTTCTCCTTCACATACACAATAGCAACCTAAGAAAACCCTCGTTCTTGCAACTACAAAACGCCCGCCTTCATCTCGAATAACCATCCCAACACCCGTGGAGTTTAACCCCTCCAAGAAGGCTACGTCGATGTTACACTTCAATGCACCACTCGTTGGAGCGATCCAATATATCGGCTGCACAACACGAGTTGTCTAAGTAGCCTAGAACCTTGATTCGAGTACAATGCAAGCAAACCAAACAAGAAAGTGAGTGGTTCATGGATAATTGATAAGGTAGTGCACGTCTTGCATTTCTTTGTCTCCAAGTATTACTAAGATAACCGTGAGCAATTTCCTTAATGCAACTCTATTCACATAATAACATTATTATTATGTGCAGGCAATTCCACAAAATTTAAAAAATTAATTAGCCCCTCCAATAGTCCTTAGCAATTAACAGGAAATCGATGAATGAATGCCAATAAGTGCACAAGTCTTACATTTGATCTTATATAGTTGTTTGGTGACAAAATATCCAATATTTGTTCTTGCCTTCACATGTCAGTCATGCATATATATTTTCCATCGTTTAAATCAGCTCAAAAGATAAATCTTAAAAGTATTCCTTAAAAAATCTATAACTAGTGTTTGAGGGTAAAATCTAAAATTGTGCATATATATATATATATATATATATATATATATATATATATATATATAATGACAAAGTTGCCCCCTTCCACACTACAACAAAAAAGTTTATTAGCTTATTACCGACAACAACATATTATCGCAAAAATCTTCTCGTAATTAGTCTTTTTGCGACAATGTTAATTGTACATTAGCAATAACATCATGTAGTCATAAATAAAAAAATTTAATTGCTTTTTGTGATGATTTGTTGTCAATTTATAGTATCAATTTTTGCGACAATATGTTGACGCAAAAAATAGATTTTTCACGTCGCAAAAAATCTCATCACAAATACTCATTTTTCTTGTAATTTTTTTTAAAAATTCTTTTAAAGAAGTTATGTATGAGTATTTTCCGCAAAATAACAACTTCAACATCTGGCCAATCTTATTCTGAAAATTCACAAATATTATTTGGAAATTTTTGAAGGACAAGAAAACAAGAAATAATTAGTTAATACCGCAACATCGAAAACAAAATGTAAACATTTTAAATACATAATTAGGGAGAATTTTTAAGATAATACGATATGGATCAAACATGATTTATAAAGACAATTAACAACGTTAAATGACTCAAATTAGTATGACACATGTAAACTCGTAACACGACAAGAATAATTTTCAACTATATATTTTTCTTATGTGTTTATGATGATATTTATCAATGTGTGGTGGAAGATACTCTAGCTGCAGCTTGCAAGTGGGTTTAGATTCTCTTTTGATCACAACATCGCGTTATGCACAACTTAATATATATAAAAAAGATTTAAAAAAAAATATTTTAATCGAACGAATGGGCATATAAGATAAGCCAATAAATTCGTTTGTTATATGATAAGTATATCTCGTGACAATTCTTTATAAAAAAAAAAAAAAAAAAAAGCCTGACAATTAATTATGAACTAAATATTCCAAAAAGAATATCTTGGGAAAATCCATGGATAATATGTGTTGCCAAAATACATGTGGAAATTCTGTTAATCTATGAGATTCTGAAAATTTACGCTAATCATAGAATAGTTGTGGATTAGTTATATTATTGCATAATTAATATTATCTAATTCAGTAGCTCTATATACTGCTAGCTCCAATACTTAATCACAAAACTACATGTGAGGCGGTTTCACGGATAGTTTCCGTGACACAGATTCTAATTATCCATAAATTGAACCTATTTTTACAAATTCTTACATGAATTGTTAGGTGTGGATTATGGGTTGACCCGTTTCACACAACAATATCCATGAGACGGTCTCACATAAAACCTATTCAAACTTAATAATACATTATTTACTATATACCAAGAGACCGACCGAAGGAAAAGGAAAAGGAAAAAAAAAAAAAGGACGTATTAGACTCCCTCGTTATGGTCCCAAATAAGTGGACATTCCAATAACTTTTTTAATATTTGTATATAAATAAAAAATATATATATATTTCTCTCTCTAGTCTCTTTCTATATAAAATTGGATTTGGACCCAATTTGCTATTTGTATCAAGTCGTAAATCGGTAATAAAATTAAAGATCTTTGGATCTTAATTAAGCCTCACAGTTTTAGTTTTGTAAATGCTCATACGAGACTGTTTCATTTAAGACCTTACATGTGACGAACTTTTATGTATATTATATGAGATCGATATTTACCAGTTTGTTGAATGGGTTGACAACTCTTACTGGTCCATATTAACTTCATCTTACATAAGGTATTACGTGAGACAATCTCACATAAGATCTACTTCTATTATATTTGATGTTACATTTCATGTTTTATAATATTTAATAAACGTCATATGTTAAATAAAGATGTTATTAGATACATATGATGTGTGATGATAATTTTTAAAATAAAAAATGTAATATCAACCATAATAGAAGATCTCGTCTGACGTTTCTCTACCTCGGAGTAATATTCTAATTGTAACTCAAAACTTAGTAAGTTTCATAGATGTGGTTACGTAAGCTCTTACGCATTGTAATGGAGAAAATAAGGTTTAATTGACAAAACAACAAAAGTATAGAAATATTATGTAGTATGATTGCAAACTTTAAAATATTAATTAAGTACAACTAACAAGCATGTGAGGTGCCGTTAAGAAAATGATCCCTACCCTAGTGTTTTTATAGTACGTTATGATTTTTTAATTTATTCATGTTTCAGCTAGCTAGCATCAATCTTTATGATTGAAATAATGTTTTTTATTATCGATTTCAGGTGGAAAAAATAGTGTGTAAATATATGCATTAATTTGTACGTAAATTATATATTTAAGTTTGTAAATATTAGTATTAAAAATTGAAAAAAATGTAAGAAATTGTTTGAGAAAGATTGGAAAGCTAAATAATTAAATGACGAAAAAATTAAATGTAAGTGAAATCTTTAGAAGAAAAAATTAATTGTATTCGATAACTATAAATAATCAAATATTTTTTGATTGAAAATTAAACAAATAAATAACATATAAATGTCGTTCAAAATAAATATTATATATACAATTTTTAGAGGATCCTCTAAATAATGCATTATAATTAAATAATAATATTTTTTCAATGATGAAATGCATCCGTACGTGATCTGTTCCACTAATTTTTTTGAATCAAGTATGCATCAAAATAATTTCAAAATTACATACATTGAATTCACACATATTTAAATAATGGACTGATGTTATAGTGAGTTGAACGATGGAGGTGCACCGATAGTTTATTAGAAATTATATATAATTATTGGTAAATATAATTTAAAAGTCTACACTTTTGCACTTTCTGCTCAAACCTGTCATTGTTTCATTTTTTGCATGATTGCAAAAGTATTAAAACCCTTGCATTTCTTGACTAACAATATTGCTATATATATATTTGTTTATTATAAGTAGGTGCATTGAATCCATAAACCTTATGCTATATATATCACTATAGCTTGCACATGGCAATGAATTCATATATATTCTGCACCAGTTTATCTAAGTTATAATTCATGTTTACACCCTATCCATTACATCAATTGTAGCATCTATGTCCATTTATATATATACATATATCCTCATATATGTATATATAAACGAACAATAAATACTATAATTCATCAGGTGCAACATCAACAAGACAGTCGTTGTCTCAATCACTGTAATAAACAATTACTAACTTTCCAAACCCTAATTTCTCCATCCAAACTCCCACTAAAAACCATCAAACTCTGATCATCCAAATCTGCACCCGAAATTGCAACCAGAGATTTCACAGGCTTACAATGTCCTTCCATGGTTGCCAAACAATAACCTCCAAAACCCTTCCCATGTTTCCATATTCTTACACTTCTATCTGAAGAACCACTAATCAACGCTCCATTCACATGCACTAAGCTCAAAATTGCCCCTTTATGCCCTTTCAATGAACAAAGAACTGAAAAATAATTCTCACTATCATCCCCTCTTTCCCAAACGAGTATGTCTCGATCCCCGCCCCCGGAACACATAACCGACCCGTCCAGTGTCAGTGTCAGGGCATTGACACTGGACTTGTGTTTGGACAAAGTCGTCAACAAACGATGTTTTTTGTTGTCAACAGACTTTGTCCAAACCTTTATATGTCCGTCGGCAGAGCCAGTGATAACGGCTCTGTCTGACGGACTGACAACGACGGCATTGACCGCATCAGAGTGAGCCGCGATGGACTCGACGCAGCGGATATTGTCCGAGGATGTTTTCCAGATTTTGAAGCTCTTATCCCATGAGACTGAGTACATCAATCCGACGTCGTTTCTGGTTGCTAAACCGGAGACGGCATCTGCATGCTCGATCCAGAGCTTCTGCTTGTGGCGCGTGACGTGGACGTAGTTCTTGGCTAGCATACAGTTGAGCAAACGATCTTTCAACATGGGAAGAGTCGAGATCAGTTGGTGTTTTTGTTTGCTTGATGATGTGGTCACTACTTGCCAAACCCTAATCTTGCAATCTTGATGGGCTGTGAAGATTTTGCTGTCATCGAAGGCGATCGATTTGGCCCAGCCCGAGCCCGACCCGAATGTTTCGATGAGCGAAAGCGTGGCTAAATCGAAGACATTGATCTCCTTGATGGATGCAGCGTAAAGATTGCTGTTATGGATGGCAAGGCAGCTGAGCTGTGGGGTTGTGGTTTTCACAATGGCAATGCAGAAATGAGATATGAAATTAGGGTTTTCGATTGGGGTTTTTGTGGAGGAGTTGGATTCGATGCTGTTGAAGCTTGAGTCTTCACACAGTGTGGGTGCATTGTGTGTTTCTTGGCTGGTGAAACTGGTTGTAGCAGAAGAAGAAGATGGTGATGGAGAGTTGGAGAATATTGAGGTTGAATTATGGCCACTTGAAAGCCATGATTGATAATCCTCCATTGAAGAAGAAGATTTGAAGAAGAAGGTGTTAAAGAAATGAGCAAAAAAACAAAACACACACAAAAAGGGATCTTAAGAAGTGATGAAATGAGTTGCACATGAATTAGCTAGGATTGAAGGGTATTAATAAAAGAGATAGGCAATGGAGAGTTTGACATTTGGACAAAAACGCAATGGAGAGTTTGACATTTGGACAAAAACTGTAGTGTGGAGCCAAGTACAAGTTTATTGGTAGGCCTCTATAACACCCCATTAATTAATTTAAGGTGTAATGCTTTAAATTTTTGGTTATTAAATTAATATTTTATGAGGAATTAGTTAAGACTTGTAAGTCATGTGTATCCAACGTTCAAGTGGCATGCTTTGCTTATGACACCTCAAGATGATCTCTTTCTCTCTCTTCACAAATCAATGACAACTCACTTACCCTAACCTATGCCTTACTTTGCAAAGTGGGAAGGAAAAAGCAAAAGTCAAACACACTCCATCACTCTCACTCTCTCGATCTCACTCTCTCTCTTACACAAAGCAACCGCCGGCCAACACCTCGCCGGAGTACTTTGCCGCCGCCATCCTATTCCGACAAGTCACCTATGTAAATAGTAGCTTTTGTCGAGCCCGTCACGGGTACGGGCTCGGTTCGGCCTCCATTTCGATCGTTTGGGCTCTGTTTCGGTTCGGCCTCCGTTTCGATCGTTTCAGCAAACCCATTTCAGCAACCCCTAATTAAGAACGTTACCGAATTAAGTTCTATTCGAGTTAAGAATAGTTTTATTAGCTGTTAAGACAAGCTTTGTGTGTCTTGTAGGACACGTAGACGAAAGACCTTGCTAGGTTCCTGAAACCGTAGCAGTTTTTTCGAGCCCTCGCTTATTTGAGGTGGGGTTAATTTACTTGTTTTTCGCATTTAAGTTTCCAAATTAAATTGATACGAAGTTATGTGCCTACGTGAATGTATGTGTTAATTCGATGAACGTAGTATTATATGTTTTACTCAAGGACAAAAATATCGGTACTTGTGGATATATCGGTACCTTGATTTTAAGAATATATTGACGGATATATCGATATCGGTGGATATATCGGTTTTTGCGCAAAAAATTGAAAAATTTTGAAAAAAAATTGAAAAATATATCTAGTACTTTATATAATATTATAAATAACATTAATACATATATTGAACTTAAATTTCAAATAAAAAGATATGTTTATTGAATTGTTAGTACTAATGTATATAATAATAAAATAAAATATTTGATTAGGTATCAAATTTATGAAATTCTATAATGTGTTCTCATATTATGTATCAACATCATTTAATATATGATATATATTCATAATTTTATATATTCGAAAGGTAATATTATGCGTATATATATATATAATACAAATTTCCAAAAATAAGATATTTATTTTGAAAAAATTAATTAAATAGAGATGATTTGTAGTAATAAATTATTAGACACACTACATAATCTTAGTAAATAAATATTTAAATTAAATTAATAATACGATTCTTTAACCGCATAAATTGAAAAAGACACAAATTTTCGAATGAAAAAACGTGAAATTTGATTTACATTTGTTGGACTTTGTGCAAGAGGAAGAGAAACCCACCATCTCCATCTCTGCTTTCCCCCAATTGTTGTCAACCAAAAATGGGGATTTCTTTCAGCACCACCCCCAGGATTGATGAGCCCCCACCCACCCCTACACCCCATGGACTACTTCCCTCCTTATCCCCCCCCCCCCCCCACTAATTTAAGTGGCAGCAGTTGAGTGAAGGGCTCACAAAGAGGGTTGAGTCGTCTGACTGGGGTGAAAGACCAGTATTTTTCTCGATTTTTCTCTACCGATTTTTCCCGATTTTTCGCCGATTTTGAGCAAAAAAAGGTCACTGTTTTTCGACTTCGATTTTTCGCCGATTTTTGGCCGACTTGTCGCCGATTGTTTGACGGAAAAAAAAAATGCAATTTCTGTATCAGCCCCCTCGATTTGCGGATATTTCGCCGAAACGTGAAATTTCCCGATTTTTTCGTCACTGGTTTTACTATGTGATGCAAATGAAATATTTACCAAAGTGGCTAAAAAACCAAGTTACCAAAATGGCTAAAAAATCACATGTTACTAGAGTGGCTAAAGAACCACATGTTATCAAAGCGGCTAAAGAACTGCACCAAAGTGGTTAAAGAACCACATATATGTGCTTAATGATTTATATGTTTATATTTCTTTTACGTTATCTGTCCATAAATCCAACCCCACTGAGTGTCTTTATGCACTCACCCCTTTAAGTGATTTTATTTTACAGGCTGCAGTCGTTCGAAAGGAGGGTGAAAGAGGTGTGGTATTGTTTTGTTTGTATAAAGATGTTATTTTGGAATCTTTTGGAAAGCCTAATTTGCAAACCTGTATAGTTTTAGTAGTATATTAACAAAGTAAAATATTTTTCTTCCACTGTTTACGAATTTCATTTCATTTTGTAAAACAGGAATGCATGAGATGACTTTTCTTATTTGCAAGTTTAGGTTTATTTTTAGAAACCTATGTTTTAATGGAGTTGTTACGCCCAAACGAAAATTTATTAAACTCTTTTATTTCGTAATAATGTAAAAAGGGGTGTGACAGCCTCACATTTGTCGATGGCCATTTTAATTTTATTTATTTATTAGGATTTTAAAAAATTGTATGGGAAAATAACCTTACTACACTTTTAAAATGGTTTAAAGTTGATCTGGTGGGTTGATCAAATCTCTCTCTTTAAGTATGAGCCCTAAAAAAATAAAAGAACTAAGATTAAAATAAAAAAATGAAAAGGTGTAACAACACAATCATAGTATAAAGTAGGGATAATTTCAATTTTGATCTTGTATGTAAGTTTCTTTCCATTTTTGGACAACCAAGTGTACGTTTTTTAAATTTGGTCCTATATGTTTCAAAATTTTCCAATTTCAGTCAAGTTTTCCAATTTTTGTCCTATATGTTTCAATTTTTTCCAATTTCAATCCAATTTTGGTCGGATGATTTTCGAAAAATCTCACGTGACATCAGCAATTTTGGGAATTTCGACCAAAATTGGACTGAAATTGGAAAAAATTGAAATATATAGGATCAAAATTGAAAAATTGGACTGAAATTGGAAAACGTTGAAATATACAGGACCAAAATTAGAAAATGTGTACTTGATTGTCAAAAAATGGAAAAGGCCATACATACAGGATAAAAAAATGAAATTAACCCTATAAAGTATAAAGTAATATTGATGAAAAGCTTACACAATATAATTGAGAGCTATTTCTGTTGTTATATGGGCAATTTGAAGAGTGTCACGTGTGTGTGATTTGGATAGTAAGATTAGAAAATTATGTGTTAGAAAAAAAATGTTATGATAGTTTATTTTGAAATTATACTTCATCCGTTTCGAAATAAATTTCATTTTAAGTGTTTTCACATAAATTAAGAAAAATACTATAAAGACTAATTTATTACCCTCCTTAATTAGGTATAGTTATTGAGAGAGTTTTTATCTTCTTTTTTATAAACAACTCTCTTTAATTTGGTATGAATAAATGAGTGTATTTTTGGTAGATTATTGGTGTGATGGAGTTATAAGTAGCCAATTATAAAAAGAAATATTATTTTTTAATAAAGAGTTTAAAATTATTCTTTTTAACCAAGAGAGTATTTTTTTGAACCATAGTATCCTTAATAAAATTAACTCCCACCCAGTACCATTATATTTTATCATGTACTAGCCCATACCATCATATTTCACCACATACCATTATTAAAAAGCATGTACCACCATAATACATCACCGTACCACAACTAATGTAGTCAGTACCACCATATTACACCACCATATCAATATTAATGTAGTTTGTACAATTATAATACACTCTCTACTATCATTAATATAGCCTGTACCATCATATCTTACCACAAATGCTAGAAATGTATAGTCGGACAAAAATCATTTCTCTTGGCTAAAAAGAACAAAAATTAATAATTTGACAAAAAAAAAATGTTTACAAGTATAGATTGGGAATTCCCACTTATTGGTAAATGTGTTGTGTGTCTAGAAATCCTAAAATGACACTTATTTTAGGACAAATTTCTTTTACTAAAACGACATTAATTTTGAGACAGAGAGAGTATGATGTATTTTTGGAATTTGCTGCAGATGATTGTTAGCATTACAACTTTTATAGCTAGTGAAAAAGAAATAGTAATAATTAAATTCTTATTAATGTAACTATATTTTGATTAAATTTAGTTAAAACTGTCTCACAAATCACATTATGTGAAATGAAATTGTATTCAAATCGTTATTATATGTCGTCAAAGTGAATACTTTATATTTAAATCTTCTAAATAAGACTACAATGATTTCACAATAGAATACCTCTTATATTTTTATTTTTATCGTTGGTGGTGTACAATAGTATATGAAAATATTTATAAAGATTATGATGAAGAATTGATATTTAGCTTCTAGAATTTTTTTAGAAAAAGAATGAAATAAATTTTCAGTTTTGGAGAAAAAAATGTAAATGCAGGGACTAACTACCTTTCAAAAAAATCGAGCATTGCATAAAAGAAAAAGTAATTAAGTCACATTTCATGATTTAAAATAATAATAATAATAATAATAATAATAATAATAATAATAATAATAATAATAATAATAATAATAATAATAATAATAATAATAATAATAATTTATAGAGATCAAATTGTACATCAAATTAGTCAGCTATATAAGTTTGGAACTGAATTATTAAAAAAAAAAAAAATCAAACGCTGATCTCTCAAAATTGTTGCTGCAATATCTTTGGAGAAATAAACAATTGAATTGTTTAAAACAAACAAATTTAACCGACATTCTTGGCACGTGCTTTTAGAAATTATTAGTGGGCAAAGGTATCCAACCAATCAGGTTTTTTTCTTATTTAATGAGATTGTTTTAAAAAGTGTTCTGTTTTTTTATCGTTTGTATCTTTGTGATAGAAAATGTTCAAGGTTATTGGGGAGTTAATTGGTTGACATGAATTATTAATGTGATAAAGTGGAAGGTCCCACCACTAACATATGAAATCAAATAACAATCTTATATATATACATACACAAAAAATATACACAATATTTTTTTTTTTTAACTAGAAATTCAACAAAATATTTATAAAACTGCATTCCTACCCTAAATTCACAAGATCCTTAGCCAACAATTATGTTTCTTGGCTGGTGAAACTGGTTGTAGCAGAAGAAGAAGATGGTGATGGAGAGTTGGAGAATATTGAGGTTGAATTATGGCCACTTGAAAGCCATGATTGATAATCCTCCATTGAAGAAGATGTGAAGAAGAAGGTGTTAAAGAAATGAGCAAAAAACAAAACACACACAAAAAGGGATCTCAAGAAGTGATGAAATGAGTTGCACCTGAATTAGCTAGGATTGAAGGTATTAATAAAAGAGATAGGCAATGGGGAGTTTGACATTTGGACAAAAACTTTAGTGTGGAGCCAAGTTTATTGGTAAGCCTCACATTTGTAAATGGCTATTTTATTTTT
Source organism: Scutellaria galericulata (assembly GCA_946896805.1). Classification (NCBI taxonomy): domain Eukaryota; kingdom Viridiplantae; phylum Streptophyta; class Magnoliopsida; order Lamiales; family Lamiaceae; genus Scutellaria; species Scutellaria galericulata. The sequence continues at coordinate 1,277,691 of OX335797.1, read as the reverse complement.
ATTTATTTATTAGGGTTTAATACCTTGTATGGAAAAATGACCCTTACTTTCTACACTTTTAAAATGGTTTAAAGTTGATATGGTGGGTTGATCAAATCTCTTTCTTTAAACATGAGCCCTAAAATATAAAGAACGTACTGAGATTAAAATAAAAAATGAAAAGGTGTAACAACAAAATCATAGTATAAAGTAGGGATAATTTCAATTTTGATCCTGTCCATTTTTGGATAACTAAGTACACGTTTTCCAAAATTAGTCCTATATATTTCAATTTTTTCCAATTTTGCTCCTATATGTTTCTAATTTTTCTAATTTCAGTCAAGTTTTTCAATTTTTGTCCTATATGTTTCAATTTTTTCTGATTTCAATTCAATCTTGGTCGGATGGTCTTCGGAAAATCTAACATTACATCGACAATTTTGGGAATTCCGATCAAAATTGGATTGAAATTGGAAAAAAATTTGAAACATACAAGATCAAAATTGGAAAATTGGACTGAAATTGAAAAAAATTGAAACATACAGAACCAAAATTGAAAAATATATATTTGGTTGTCAAAAAATAAAAAATGTCATACATACAGAACCAAAAATGAAATTAACCCTATAAAATATAAAGTGATATTGTTGGAAAGCTTACGCAATGTAATTGAGAGCTATTGCTGTTGTTATATGGGCAATTTGAAGAGTGTATGATTTGGATAGTAAGATTAGAAAATTATGTGTTAGAAAAAAAAAATGTTATGATAGTTTATTTTGAAATTATACTTTATTCGTTTAAAAATAAATTTCATTTTAAGTTTTTTCACATAAATTAAGAAAAATACTATAAAGATTGATTGATTACCCTCTTTAATTAGGTATAGTTATTGCGAGAGTTTTTATCTTTCTTTTTATAAACAACTCTTTTTAATTTGGTATGAGTAAATGAGTGTATTTTTGGTAGATTATTGGTGAGATAAAATTATAAGTAGCCAATTATAAAAAGAAATATTATTTTTTAATAAAGAGTTTAAAATTATTCTTTTTTAACCAAGAGAATATTTTTCTGAACCATAGTATTCTTAATGAAATTAATCCCGTATCAGCTCATACCATTATATTTCACTATATACCAGCTCATACCATCAAATTTCATCACGTACCATTATTAATGAAACATGTATCACCATAATACATTACCGTACCATAACTAATGCAGTCTGTACCACCATATTACACCACCATATCAATATTAATGTAGTTCGTACAATCATAATACACTCTTGTACTATCATTAATATAGCCTGTACCATCATATCTCACCACAAATGCTAGAAATGTATAGTTGGGTAAAAATCATTTCTCTTGGTTAAAAAAGAACAAAAATTAATAATTTGACAAAAAAGAATGTTTACAAGTATAGATTGTTAAGAATGGGGATTCCCACTTATTGGTAAATGTGTTATGTATCTATAAATTTTAAAATGACATTTATTTTGGGACAAATTTATTTTGCTAAAACGACCTTAATTTTGAGACAGAGAGAGTATGATGTATTTTTAGAATTTGCTGCAGTTGATTGTTAGCATTATAAATTCTTATTAATATAACTATATTTTGATTAAATTTAGTTAAAACTATCTCCCAAATCAAATGATGTGAAATGAAATTGTATTCAAATCGTTATTGTATGCCGTCAAAACGAATACTTTATATTTAAATCTTCTAAATAAGACTACAACGATTTCACAATAGAATACCTCTTATATTTTTATTTTTATCGTTGGTGGTGTACAATAGTATATGAAAATATTTATAAAGATTATGATGAAGAATTGACATTTAGCTTCTAGAATTTTCGTAGAAAAAGAAAGAAAGAAATTTTCAATTTTGGAGAAAAAAATGTAAATGCAGGGACTAACTACCTTTCAAGAAAATCGAGCATTGCGTAAAAGAAAAAGTAATTATTAAGTCACATTTCATGATAATAATAATAATAATAATAATAATAATAATAATAATAATAATAATAATAATAATAATAATAATTTATAGAGATCAAATTGTACATCAAATTAGTCAGCTATATAAGTTTGGAAGTCTCAACATTGTTGCTGCAATATCTTTGGAGAAATAAACAATTGAATAATTTAAAACAAACAAATTCAACCGACATTCTTGGCACGTGGCCACGTGCTTGTAGAAATTATTAGTGGGCAAAGGTATCCAACCAATCAGGTTTTTTTCTCGTTTAATGAGATTTTTTTAAAGGGTGCGGTTATCCGCATTCCACCAAGTACTAAACACACCTCACTTCAAATGTTACTGTTCACATCACATGAGAACAGTAACATTTGAAGTGGAGTGTGTTTAGTATTTTTTGGGGTGCGAATAGCCACACTCTTTCTTAAAAAGTGTTTTGTTTTTTATCTTTGTATCTTTTGTTGACATGAATTATTATTGTGATAAAGTTGGAAGGTTCCCACCACTAACATATAAAATCAAATTACAATCTTATATATATACATACACAACAAAATATACACAGTACCCTTAAAAAATAAAACTAGAATTCAACAAAATATCTATAAAATTACTTTTCTACCCTAAGTTCACGAGATCCTTAGCCTACAATCATATTAGTAAAGCAAAATAAATTACAAAACAAAATGATAAAAACTAGAAATAAAATGAAAGAAAACTTAATAATGAATTCATGATTGATTTCTTCTTCTTTAATCTTGATCAATTTATTGCTTTCTTACTTGTTCTTCACATGTATTTCGTGTATATGGATGCATGTTCCCCTTCAATGACTTCCAAAATCTCTAATTATACTTGAGAAATATAAAATCGGACTTGGGAAAGAGTTTATGTTTAAAATTTCATGTGTTACTTTACAATTCGATAAAGAAAATAAAAATCTAAATATAAAACATTATCCATTTTTACGAATCAAAATGTACAGTATAGTTGAAATTATAATATCTACTAACTTTGAACAATAAATACAAAATCTATGTTATATGTGAGAAGATTTATTAAATTAGTTTGGCCCACTACAAAAATCATGCGGTTTACCGACGGAATTTTCCATCGGTAAACAAGGATATTTGGCAAAAAACTTACCGATGGAATTACTGTTGGAAAATTTCGATGAAAATGTCCTCGTCGGTGAAGTATTGTTGATGGAAAAAATGTCCCTTTGGTAATAATTTTCCGACAAAATGCAAATACAAATATGGAAAATTCACGTAAAAATTTTCACAGAATTGCCAACAAAGTATTTGCCAATGGCATATCGATCTTCGTCGGCAACTGAATAATTAAACAAATGAAAAATGAATTATTTTTCTAGAAATAACTCCGTCGGTACATTTGAAAAATACAGAAAATTACAGACGAAAATTTTTCATAATAAAAGAAATATATAAAATATATTTCAACTATTTGAAATAAATTTAAATATGATTGGAGGTGAGACTATATGTTATAGAAGAAGAAAACATATTTATTTTTTTACAAACAGTTTGAAAGAAAAATATAAAGAAAGATCAATCATTTGTATAAGCATTATTTCAAAGAAAGATCAATAATTTGTATAAGCATTATTTGAAAGAAATGTGAAATATTTATTCATAACTAAGTTTCAATTTGATTAAAGGGTGGGACTAAATATACCCCTTTTTTTAATGAATACACCCGCCTTATTATATACATCCCATCATATTTTTTATTTTATATATTTTGTTTATTCAATATGCCCCTTAAAATACCTATTTTATCTCTATACATAAAAAAAAAAATCATAGTTAATCCCTAATTCAATGGTGATTATATCCATTAGATCGGTTCTCTCATCGTTCTGTCGAGGCGGTCCTGAGGGGGTGCGACAAGTGCCGTCGCATAGAAACCCCGTTTGAAATTTAAGGGTAAAGATGGAATTTTATTTCCATAATAACTGTACTGAGAAATTACGTGGCTTATATAGAAATAGAATCACCTAAAGATGTGTGGTCTTTTCTGGGCCATGGCCCATTAGTATGTATGCAACAACTGTGATAGAGAGAGCATGAAAAGATGCAATAAGAGAAAAAAGTTAATAGTTTTGCACAATAAGTACTAAGGGAATTTCTTTTCTGTAAAAAGATCAATGAGAGATTGAGAGTACACTTTACTTTCACAACATGCAAACATTGTTTCCTTCTATATTCTTCATGCATGGCATTCACCAATCACCATTACAAATCTTCAAACATAAGTGAATCATAAACATAGTTAAGAAGACATTTGCACTTGTGTAATGGAGAAAGTGAAGAGTTCTAAAGGCAAACGAATATCCCTATTGACAAACCACTTCAAAGTCACTATTGGCAAGGCTATAGATGACTTCTATCACTATAATGTTAGTCTCTTTCTTGCAGTTTTTGTTCTGTATTAGGAAACTTTTCTCTGTAACCAGCTCTTTTCTTGATGCAGATATCAATGTTCTACGAAGACGGTTGTGAAGTTGCTCGAAAGAATGTTAAAAGGGCTGTGGTTGAAGAACTCTCCGAGGTGTATAAATCAGAGTTGGATGGGAAATGGCTCGTTTATAATGGCGATCAAAGCTTATACACACTTGGCCCGTTGCCACAAACCAATCTTGAATTTTCATTACAAAATCGAAGAAGGTTAGTACAACATAGTTTTTGTTGGTATACATTGCAAGATTTGGTATTCAGTTGGTTGTTTTCTTGAATTAGTGCAAGCGATGATCAGAAAAGGCGAAGGCTATCGCCTCGTTCCAAAGTAGTTATAGTGAAGATGAGTTTTGTCTCCAAAATCTCGATGCATTTTCACGATGAAAGTAGCTTGAGAGTCTTGGATGCCATTCTGAAACAGCAAGCATCAAAAAGGTATTTATGCATTCATTAATTATCATGATTGAGAATTTTTTTTCTATGGCATAAAAAGTTGCTGAATTTTTTTCATGTCTAGGGGCTGTCTTGTTGTTGGCCAATCGTACTTTATGAACGATCCAACGAGCTATATAGACATAGGTGGTGGTGTTGTTGGATGCAGAGGATTCTATTCAAGCTTTAGATCACTTCAAGGTGGATTGTTCTTGAACCATGGTAATAACATACCCCCTTTGCTGTTATTCATCCATGTTTGTGTTGTAATTTATCGAGAAAGTTTGCTTCTCGTTTCGTTTCTTTGTACTGCAGATGTATCGATGACAGCAACCATACAACCAGGGCTAGTGATCAACTTTCTTATCAGCAATCAAAATGTGAAAACTCCCTTCAAAATTGACTGGCATAAGGTAAAAAAAAAAAGCTTCTTGCAAAGATGGATTATATTGCAAGCAGTTTTATGTGTATCTCGACTCTGTTCTAGGCTATCCAGACACTGAAAAACATGAGGATCAGAGTAAAACACTTGAACTCTGAGTTCAAAATCACAGGGCTGAGTGAAAGGTCTTGCAAAGAACAGAAGTGAGTTGAAGAGTTCAATTCTTGATCAATTACTTTTGAACATATAAATTTTCATTTCTTTACAATGCTTATGAGCTTAACAGGTTTTCATTGAGATTGGGAGAAGGTAGTGAAAATAGTCGAGGCATTATAGTAGTTGAGACGACAGTTTATGACTATTTTGTACGTACACGTGGCATCGAGCTGGAGTTCAGTGAAAACTTGCCTTGCATCAATGCTGGGAAGCCTAATAAACCTATTTTCTTTCCCATTGAGGTGATATTATTACCTTTTTTTTTCTATGCAATCACATGGAATTTGAGCTTGATCTGTTGTTGTTGTTTATGCAGCTTTGTTATCTGGTTCCTTTGCAGCGTAACACGACTGAATTAACCTTTTATCAGAGATATGCAATGATAACAAAATCGAGCCAAAAACCAGAGGAATTGGTTAAGGTTTTATCTGATGTAGGTTCATGTACTTATTCAACACACTTTAAAGTTTCACAAGCATATGATCATCTTGAAAAAATGCTATCTTTTTCATAGGATGCAAAAAGACTTAACCATGAGGTTGAGCCATTGTTGCAATCGTGTGGCGTTTCAATCAACGCTTCTTTAGTTCAAGCTGAAGGCCGCGTTCTTCCAGCTCCACGAGTATTGCTATATACTTTACATTTTCCTCGTACTTTGGAAAACTATTAGTTTAACTTCACTCGTTCGTGATTTTGTACAGTTAAAAATGGGGAACGGAGAGCAAATCGTTCCAAGAAACGCGTGGTGGGGCATCAAAGATAAGGTTGACTGATATAGCTTATGGATGAAGCATAGTATGGTTTTCTTTATTTTATCGGTTTTAAATTCTTGTGCAGAAGCTCGTGGAGCCAAAAGGGCTCAAGCATTGGGTGGTCGTGAACTTCTCGACTAGCTGTGATGTTCGTAAAACATGTTTGGAGTTGGCCAAAATCAGCTCAGACAAAGGAATGGTGAGACTAATTTGTAATGGTGTTCTGTTCTAATTATACATTGTTTAATCTCATGATTTTTTTTCGTGTCTTAGGTTATAAGTCCTCCATTGTGTGTTCTTGAAGAAAACCCGAACGTTAAAAAGAAACCGCCTTCTTTTAGAGTGGAGACGATATTCAGACAACTGCAATCAAGATTCAGACAAAATCCACCTCAGTTCATTCTTTGCTTTCTTTCTGATAAGAAGTCCTCTGACTTATATGGTTTGTGCAATGTCAATTCGACCAATATGACTCGTTTATTTAGAGCATATACGTTAACTGATTACTCGTTTGGTTAAGGTCCGTGGAAGAGAAAGACACTTACAGAGTTTGGGATTCTTGATCAGTGCCTTTCAAGTAGCAAAATTGATGAGCACTATTTGATGAATCTTTTGCTCAAGATAAATGTAAAGGTACTCGATTCTTTTGTTCTTTACTCGTGCATTCATTTCTCACTCACTGTTACGTCTTTCTTCTTCAAAGCTTGGTGGGCTCAACCACGCTATCGCCTCTGAGTTAACTCGAACTTTACCATTGGTTAGCAAGATTCCTACTATGATCTTCGGTATCCATGTTTCCCACGCTTCTCCTCGTGCAGACGGGCCTTCTATTGCTTCGGTATGCACTCTTAACCATTGTTTGAATAGCAAAACTTCTGATTCCAATCTTATCTCTCTATCTCTCTCTTGGTGGTTTTAGGTAGTTGGATCAAGAGAGTGGCCAAGAATTTCAAGCTATAGAGTGTCTCTTAGATTGTTCCCACCAAAAGCTCAAGTGATAGATTCACTATTCAAACCAATGTCTCAACATGAAGATGTAGGCATTATAAGGTACCAACCAATACTCATTCAAAATGGTGGAAATTTTCAATATTTCTCAACTTCAATACTAATAGTGTCACATTAATTCAAGGGAGTTGCTGTTGGAGTTTCACACGAGCTCTGCGAAGAAAAAGCCGACTCAGATCATAATATTTAGGAACGGATTGAGCACTTCACAGTTTGATCAGTTCTTGAATGTAGAAATGGATCAGATTCGTAAGGTTCGTCTCAAGTTTATATATATACACACACCATTGTTTACTCAAACAATCATAATCATATATTTCCAGGCATGTAACTTTCTTGAGGCCAACTGGCATCCCAAGTTCACTGTGATCGTCTCCCAGAGACGACATCATACTAAATTCTTCGACTCTAATTTGGGAGCGAACGTCCCTCCAGGTAACCCCGATTCCCTGGAAAGATGCTCACTCGCAACTGGTTTTGATCACTTGTTTACTCAGATATTTGTTTGCAGGAACTATTGTTGACAAAAGAGTTTGTGATGTGAAATGTAGTAATTTCTACATGTGTGCTCACACTGCAAGAATAGTAAGCAGATCAAATCAATTTTCATTGCAAAAAAAAAAAAAAAATCATCAATTGAATCTTTTGCTCAATTCTCAGGGGACTTCAAGGCCAACACATTACCATGTCCTGTTAGATGAAATAGGTATCTCATCAGATGATCTGCAAGAACTTATTCATTCATTGTCATATGTGTAAGTGATTGAATCCATTTAAATTGCACAAATTAAAGTCACAAATCTTTATATATTCTTACCAACTTCTATACATTGTGCAGTTTTCAAAGAAGCAACAGGGCAATCTCTGAAGGTAATGCATGTATGTAGGGTTAAATCATTTTTCGACTCATAACTGTAATGTCTTCCGATTTGATCTCTTAATTATCACGATTTTCAATTTAGTCTCACAATTGAAGAATTAGTCAAATTTCAATCCAATTTCATGAAATTGAGACTTTTGGTGACCTAAAAGTGAGGTGGTGTTTTACGTCACTTTTAGGTCACCGAAAAACACCAGTTTATGGAGAAATTCAAAATTTCCGATTGAAATTGGACTGAAGTTGGACGGATTCTTAAATTGGGGGACTAAATTGAAAATCAGAATACTTATGAAATCAAAATCGAAAGATACCATAGTTATGAGACGAAAAATGTTTTAACTCATGTATCTATATCGACATTTGTTGAGTTTCTGATCAAGATAAACAACATTGTACTATTTCTTGCAGTGGCTCCAGTTCGTTATGCAAAATTAGCAGCTGCTCAAATATCACAAGTAATCAAACCTGACAAAATGGCGAATACATACAACTTAACAGGGTATCAATTGCCAAAGATACACAAAAATGTAGCTTCTTCAATGTTCTTCATCTGATTGTACTAGGAACAAATTCATATGATTTAACATTTGACCAATAGAAACAATATGTTATGTATTATATATGGTTTGTTTATTTGCTCCTCGAATGTGTAGAAGGTAAATGACATCATGAGGTAAGTGAATAGTGATTAATGGGTTGGTGTTTGGACCGAGGTGGGCCGGCCCAAAGCCCAATGGTGTTGTCTTTTCCTTGACTAAATTTATGATAATATTTTTTTTATTTTTTGAAGCAGACCATAGAATATTTTAATTTTACTCATATAGTACTCCTTCCGTCCCATAACACTTCGCACACTAAATTGGGCACAATTTTTAAGAAAAAAAGAATCTTTGTTTTTTGATTGAGGGTATAAGAGTCAATTATGTGAGAAAAAGACAAAATGTAATAAAGTGTTGAGAGAGAAAAAGTAATGACATTGTGTGTAAATAAGTGTGTATCGTGAGGGTAATAATTGTAATAAAATTTGCCATTTTTTGGTGTGCAAAGTGTTTTGGGACAAATTAAAAAGGAAAGTGTGCAAAGTGTTGCGGGACGGAGGGAGTATCTTTTTTGGAACCCTTAATTTTTATTTTAAATTTAAATTTTTTATTTATGTTTAAACTCGGTTTTCTGAAACGGTTTTAATTTTTCGAAACCCTGGATGTTAAACTAAATGTATGTTTAGTTTTTATAATAATTTCTAGAGAAAAAATCATGGTATCTACAAATTTATGTGTAGACAATGTTCGTCATGCTGTGAATAATAATACATTTAACATCTTTAACTTTTCATAAAAAAATATATAAAACCATTTTATTGATATAGTTCATAAATTGATTCTCACTATCTATATACAAATGCAATTTTACAAGTTAATTTTTAGTTTAATCCATAATAGTACAGTTTCACAATAGTTGGACTCATAAATTATTACACTTAATGACTTTCACAATCAAATATATGTGAAATGAAGGACAAACTCCATCAAATATTGGGTAAAATTGATACAACATAAAATATAAAATTACAACATCAAATATATGTTACCAAATACACATGCTTTTTGGGAACTACAACATAAAATAACACTCAAATTTATCAAGATCCCAACAGCCAGTTATCTTATATAAAATACTGCATTGTTTAATTAATAGAATAGGGATGATAAATTTAGGCATAACCTACATCGAAAATTTAAATGTCTCCTTGGTTTTTAAATACCTTCTACACACACGTTTAAACGTTTATTAAAACGAAGTAAAAGGAAAATATTGTCATTATAATATCCTTATTTTCAATAGGTATGTTGCATATTTCAATTCGGAAGTTAGCCAATCTTCATTTCTTAGAAAAATGGAATGTGGATGAAATTATAAATCAGTAGCGTTTAATTGAAATTAATTTATTGTTAACTATGATATTTTGTTTCAAGGCTTTCAACCTATTAACTAGTTGCTATACTAAGTGGTCAAAAATCCAAAATATATTCACTTATGAATGAATTAGAAAAAAATAGGTATAACATAAATTTCGTATTCTTTTATTCAGATTTTTTTTTTCTCAATTATATCTTTTAGGTTGTGGGAAAATTCGTAATTATGATGATAATATTGTTAGATTTAAGAGTTCTAATTTGACAGTAATAAAGTCATGAATTGAGACACAATGGTAACACCATCAGATGTGAGAATCGTGATTTGATAATATCAAGTCTTTCAAGTCTGATTAATAAATTTCATCTTTCAAATTATTCATTGGTAGTTAATCTATCAATGTTTGAATTAATAAACTCCCTTAATAATACTGGTTAATGAAGATGAAAATGAAATCAGAGGTAATGTTGTCTGTGTTAACATTTGAGAATGAAGATGTATGAGGACATTATATACTAATGATATATTCATATGAATTTTTTTAACTGTAATATTATTACACTATGATCACTGGAAAATTATTACAAGTACAGATGTTTTCTTAATTTTAATTTGTTGTAGTTGGCTGAAAAGTGTTGGGAGTTTGAAATGAAAACAAACATTTTTTCACTTATTTTTCCTTTTGAAATTTTTTGTTATTGTTTCTATTTTCATGTTAAATAAGAACATTCAAAAGTAGCTGCTAGCCTGCTACTATATGGCACGTGATATTCTCTCTCTTCTCTCTCTCTCTCTCTCTCTCATGGTGTCTCTCTCATCATCCATCACGTGACCATGTTTTTAATAGACGGCAGCAGCTGCCTGCCTCGGTCTCCTACCTCCTCTGTCATTTGCAGATTCTTCTCTCTCTCATACACTTCACACACCACAAAAACAACAAGGGTTTAAGGGTTCTCTATTTTTTCATACTTCTTCTCCCCTTAACTGTTCATTACAGAGAGAGAGAGAGCGCCCCATTTTGCTTTGCAGTTGCAGTTGCAGTGTTTACTTATCAGTCAAAGAGATAGTAGTAAGCTGATATTTACAGAGAGAGAGAGAGAGGCATGCGCAACAGCACTTGATGCAGATGCCGCCCATGATGGCAGCCTACTATCCCACCAATGTCACAACTGATCACATTCAACAGGTCCCTCTCTTCATCTCTCTGTTTCTCTCTCTCTCTCTCTCTCTCTCTCTCTCTCTCTCTCCCTGAATACCATTTGCATTTCTGTCACCTTTAAGTTCTGAAATCTTGAGCTTTTCTTTTTCATATATAATATCTATTGTTCTAGTATTTGATTGTTCACACTATCTTTAATCATTTCTGGTGTTTGATAAATGAGGGTTTTGCTTAAAGATCGCCTTTTTGTTTGAAAGATGTTATCTTTTTGTGGTGTTTTACATTTTGGTTGGTGGGTTCAGAGAGGACAGTTTCTTTTGCCTTTTCTTTGATATGGATGTTTCTTTGTCAAACATTACAAAGGCCCTTTTCTATGTGCTATTTCTATGATTTATTTTTTTAATATGGTTTTATATTTCTTGATTTGCCTGTCGCTTTAGATTCTTGCACTTTTTATTGTTTAAATTGGGAATCTTGGTGGGGTTAGCTTTTCTATCTGACTGCTATCAGAGTATTAAACTAATTGTGAATATCTTGATCCAAACAATATTTTAAATATAGTATCTATTCTGTTCCAATATTAATCATATGTCTGATTTTAATTTACTGGTTATCATATGAATGATCCCTCTCTCTCACCCCCTTTTTAATGGCTGTTGAGTTATTGTTAGATTGTGGATTCTCAGCCTTGTATTGGCAACTAGTCTTTTGCTTCTTTGAGTTTCTTTCTGATCGCTCAATCATCAATGAGTGAGAATCTTTCAAGGATTGCTCGATTTGGGATCTCAATCGGGCTTGAGCTCGACTCATGGTCGGTTGAGACGAGTTTCTGAACTTGATTTGTGATTTAGGCATTTAAAGTGTGCTATTAAGTATGTATAGTTTACTGATATCCTTGTAATAACTTTGTAGTATCTGGATGAAAACAAATCGCTGATTCTGAAGATCGTTGAGAGCCAAAGCTCGGGAAAACTGAGTGAGTGTGCAGAGTAAGTTTCTCACTTGTCTTTTGCTCTATTAGTCCAAATTAGTCATATTTCTATTGCAGATTACTTCTAACACTATGTTGTTTAATTGATGGCAATCTTCACAGTTGATCGTGTAGTGCATTTTTGTGAGGCTTTTATGTTTGAATGCTCTATCGTAAATTAGTGTAATGGAAGGCAAATTAAGAATTAGCTGATCCTTTTTTTTATTGAAAAATTATCCTTCGCTTGTATTCTATTTTTGAACTTTTTTTTTTCCTTGAATCTCTTGAATATGCCTTTCAAAGTTAACTCTTACGTTTAATAGTATAGTTTCGTGTATTGTACTAATTAACATAACCAATCAGCCACAGATCTGATCTTTTGTTTAGTATTTAAATCATTTATGGTACCATCTGACTAACAGTTTCGTATTAATTATGTGAATTTTTCCCTCCAATTTGTATCAACAGTTCTTGTGCAATTTGATTAGGGTGTTGGCTTATAATGTAAACTTGTATTGTGTTGTACAATTGTAATTGTCTGTGCTGATTAAGGTATATTTCACTATTTAAATTATTTTGTTTAACAATAGTGTAGATTACTTGATTATATTGGTTTTCTGTAATCTAGTGTGTATTTAGCATCAAATGCTTCTATACACGACAATGAAAACACGTTAAGTGATGCTACGAGCCTACGAGACATTATCTCTATTGTCCTATGAACTCTTGTAAAATTCTTGTAGGAATCAGGCTAGACTGCAAAGAAACCTGATGTATCTTGCAGCCATTGCTGACTCACAACCTCAACCACCCACTGTGCATTCTCAGGTATTTCCTTGCTCGAAATCTAACCACCCATGATGCCGTTTTTCTTACAATGCTAACAACCTTCATGTCGCTTCTATTCACAGTATCCAGGTGGTGCACATTACATGCAGCAACACCAACAAGCTCAAACGATGATGCCTCAATCACTCATGGCCGCTGCTCGTTCCTCGATGCTCTACGGTTCTCAGCCTTATTCGTCTCTTCAACAGCCAGCCCTGCACAGCCAGCTAGGCATGAGCAGCTCCGGTGGAAGCAGTGGCGGCCTTATGCTGCAAGGTGGTCCCCATACTAGTGGCGGAGGGTTTCCTGATTTCATGCGAAGCAATACTGGAGATGGGCTGCAAAGTAGGATGGGGGGTGCAAGCAAGCAAGATATGGGAAGTGGTGAGGGACGAGGCAGGGGTGATGAAGACGGGAATTGAGGGAAGTTTGTTATCGGCTCGTTTTTTCTTGTTTTAATGGTGTCTGAAGAACTTGGGAATGTAGAACGATGGAGTGATGTTTAGATTAAACTGAGTTGTTGCTGGTTATGCACTTATAATTCGGTATGGATTGTGAGGATTGGTCGATCGTGTTTTGTTTCGATGGATGGTGCTATGATATAATGTAAATTTCTAATTTTTGTTTTCTCCATTGCTTTGATGTGTGATTTCTTGCAGATTTGCTTGTGCAGAACCTTGTTTTATGCTACCTAGTATGCTTGTATCAGTTTGGATTCTGTTTTATTTTGTATTTTATCGTTATTTTCATGTGTGATTATAAATCTAACGAGCATAGGTGAAATCAAATGTGGATAAAATAAACACAAAAACTTGCGTGAGATGATAGTTTTTGTGAGATGAATTATTTTTACCCACAACCCTAACCCATTTTCATTAATTTATATGTGAATTGTGTAATGTGGATTGTGGTTGATCCGTCTATGATTCGTGGAACGGTCTCACATGAGATTTATTCTAAAATAAAATCTCAGCTACATAACAATGTCTTGAGATGCTGTTGTAAATTTTTTTCACATTATTTATATATTATCTAAACAAAAAAATTCAGGAATTTCCCTTCAATTGTGTGGTTTTCAATTTCATTGGTCTAATTGGGAGGAAAATTAGATAATTAAGTCATTTTCACGTAAGAGTATGTTATTTATCCATTTTCAAAAAAATAGTTTTTTATCCTTTAAGTTTACTTTATTGGATTTTACATTCTCTATTTTTTAACTTTTTTGTGTTTTAATCCTTTATTAAAAATATCATTTTTTTTTTTGTCCACATACCTGATACAATAGGTAAAAATCTTTTTATTATTTGGTAAATTACATTTTTCATCATCGAAGTTTGATTAAATAATCAAATGAATTTGTGAAAATTACAATCAAACCCATTACTATGAAAAAATTAAAAAACTCACGTAACGTTTTAACCGATTTTCATGAATAATTTGATTCGAAATCACTTATTTTTATCGATATCATACTATATTATCTTACTTTAAGTTTTAAGATGATCATATCTTGAAAATTTGATCTTTGAAGGAGTTAATTTGTAATATAAAAAACATTTACCAGCAGATAATGGATCAAAAAATGAAAATGTTTAAATATAGATGACTAAAAAACAAAATGTGATAGATTGATGATGAAAAATCTAACGAAATAAACTTAGAGGATGAAAAAACATTTTTTTCTAATAAAAATATCAAAAAATTCTATCAAAAAGTGAAATTATATATATGACTAAATGATATAAAACATGTCCCTATTCAACATTGATCTGAATCGTGATGTCAGGTTTATAAATACAATTAACATAAGGAAACAGCAAACTAGCATTCTGCAATTTGATTAGTGCACATTTCCCTCTAGAGGGTGAGAAGGATAATCGTATGATTGTTTGTATACATAATTAATTTGTATGCTTTCTGGCTTCTTTGTTATTGTCAATTCATGATTAGCACTATATATGTACTAATCATATTTTTCTTGCACTAGAGCTATTAAATAAACAAATTATAATGCATAAATATCTGTGTATCCTATTGTCTTATATCCTTTACCCCCATAAAATTTAAAACGTAGACGGCCAATGATTGGAATAAACTCAGAATATTCTCCTAGTTACATACAATTTTTTGTTATATGATCCTATGATGATGACTAGCAATTAGAAGCAAATGAAAAAGAATGAGTGAGCGCAAGGTCGTTTTGATCACGGGTTGTGCGAAAGGCGGCATTGGGTACGAATATTGCAAGGCTTTCGCGGAGCACAACTGCAATGTCCTCGCGTCGGATGTCTCCCAACGGATGCACGATCTCGTAGAATTACAATCTCAACAAATCGAGACACTGGAGCTTGATGTGTCGTGTGATGAAAGTGTTGCGAAGGCCGTAAATGTTGCGATGTCCCGGCATGGGAGGATCGATATTTTGATCAACAATGCCGGGATTGGTAGCACCGGCCCTCTAGCTGAGCTTCCTTTAGACGTGATCAAAAAGGCGTATGAGATCAACGCGCTTGGGCAACTTCGAGTCATGCAACAAGTGGTGCCTCACATGGTTGCGCGAGGTGGTGGAAGTATAGTGAATATAGGGAGTGTTGTTGGGAAAGTGCCAACCCCTTGGACGGGGTCCTATTGTGCGAGCAAGGCTTACGTACATGCCATCTCGCACGCCCTTCGTGTGGAGCTTAAGCCTTTTAATATCAACGTCGTTTTGGTGCACCCGGGGGCTATAAGATCCAATTTTGGGAGTAACACGGTGGATAGATTGAAAGCGTATGAATGGAAAATTTATAAGGATTTCGAGGAATCTATAGTCGAGAGAGCAATGGCATCTCAAAGCGGCAAATCTACGGATGCCAGTGTGTTTGCCAGACATGTTGCGAGTAAGGTTTTGAGTTCGAGTCCGCCTAAGGTGATCACGTATGGTCACATGACGGGGTTGTTTAATTTTCTTTCGTGGTCTCCCCTTTGGGTGAGAGATCTATTTTTCACCAAACGGTTTAGGTTGAACAAAGTGGTTGTGTAAACTTGTTGTCCTTAATTTGATTGGTTTTGTAACATGAGTTGGGGGTGATGTCAAATTGCTTAATTTCCCAAGCTCTCATTGCTGTTTGATGGGACAAATAATTGGTGACTCATTCTATTTTTTGAATTACAATTGGGGATGAGATTCGAACCTGAGACCTTTTTCAAGATGAATAATGAACCTGTTGCTAGAGTAAGCCTATGGATATATTAGTGACTCATTCTGGGGGACATTTCTTATGTTTGATTTGCAATTATTTTAAATAGTTATGTCTCCTATTTGATTTGTTTACCATTGTTCAGAGATTTCTTTAGCTGCAATTGCAAGTGTACGATATAAACTATAGAAACGTTGAGCAAAATTGTATCCCATAAGAATTAGTGAATCAGAACTAAATCAATTATTCTAATAAAATACCCAATTTTATCCGAGTGACAAATAGTCAAGTTGAGAGTAATTTAAAACTAAGATGCAATCACAAATAAAAGGAGGAATCAATAAAATCAAGATAGTAAAAACAAGTTCTAGGATTTGCTTTCATTTAATTCTTTCTTAAGATATCATTTTAACCAACTCAAGTTCAATATTAATGACCTTCGTATGAGCAATCAATAATATCGAAATAACCACCATCTCGAAATAATTCATTGAAAAGTGTGCACACTCAATCAATAAACAATAACTCTAAAAAAACACTTATGATAGATTTTTATGGGATGAAATTATATATACCATAAGTTCGTTAATCTCAATATACCATACATATATTATTTCATAATCAAACTTCAATCCCGAATTTTGATTTAATTACTAAAACATTCAATTACAGTACTAACTAATTGAACAAGCTTTCAAATCATAAACACATGAATAGAGTTCACAATCATAATCTTGAATTAATAAAAATAGAGTTAATTGTCGGAAAAATCAAAACCTTTATTCGGACTGTCATTTTAACCAAACTTTTCATTAATGGTAAAAATAACATAACCTTATTATATATGCAGTATGTTTTTTTAGGCTTTTATTTAAAGAGATTGAAACATAAACAATTATTTAAAGGGACTTATTCATGTCCTGTTAGATGAAACAGGTATTTCATCAGATGATCTATTCATTCCTTATCATATGTGTAAGTGATTGAATCTATTTAAATTCCACAAATTAAACTCATCAATCTTCATATGTACTTACCAAATATGTCGTGCAGTTTCCAACGAAGCAACAGGGCGATCTCTAAAGGTAATGTGTGTCGAGTTTCTGATCAAGATCAACAACATTGTGCTGTTTCTTACAATGGCTCCAGTTGGTTATGCAAGATTTGCAGCTGTTCAGATATCACAAGTAATCAAACCCGACAAAATGGCGAATACATATAACTTAACAGAGTATCAACTGCTGAAGATGCATAAAAGTGTGGCATCTTCAATGTTTTTCATCTGATTGTACTAAAAACTCAAACCTGTTCATATGCTTTTATCATTTGACCAATAGAAACAATATCTTATGTATCATACATGGTTTGTTTCTCAATTCTCATCTATGTCACACATAATTATAATCCATAAGTACTATAGCAGAATCCATCTAAAGTTTGCAGCCATTGTTGGCCGTTTCTTTGGCTCATCATGCAAGCCTTTTTCAAACCAAGATTAATGTTTAATTTGAAGCTGTCTTCTGTTGTAAACCAGAAATAAGATCTAGGAATTGTAAACCACAAGTAAACTACAGTTTACATCGATTTGTTTTGACTTAAAACTCTTCAGCCGTCTTTATTTAACAAGTCAAAGCTACCGATAGTATTTTAAGTTGATAGTTATATTGTTGGGTGATATTTGAACAATAATAATAATGACATTTATGAGTTGGTTGGTGCAAAAAAGAAAAAAAAAAAAGAAAAGAAAAACGAAATCCCACTGGATCGATCAATGCATCCTTCTTCTTTGATTACCTTGTTCATCTTATCCTCTGCAAGTCAGAAATAAGCCTACAAATATGAATGCAACAACTAGCGAGGAGAAGAAGATCTCGGCCACAGCGGAACGGTTTTGTCATCGATTTTCAGTGGCTGAGATCCAATTAGCTACTGAAGATTTCAGTGATGCAAATGTTATTGGCCATGGTGGATTTGGTAAAGTCTACAAGGGCGTGATTGCTGATGAGCAAGAGATCGTTGCGATAAAGAGGCTAGCGCCAAATTCCAATCAGGGAGAAGACGAGTTTTTGATGGAGATCGAGACACTTGGTAAGCTCCGACATGTTAATCTCGTCTCTCTGATTGGCTATTGCAATGAGCAAAAGGAAATGATTCTGGTCTATGAGTATATAGCCCATGGAATACTGGCCGATCACCTTTATGGAAATAACAATTGCTTATCTGAATCTCTCACGTGGAAGCAACGCCTGGATATATGCATTGGAGCTGCTCGAGGATTAGACTATCTTCACACCGGCTGCTCCATCATACATCGTGATGTCAAGTCTACCAATATCCTTCTTGATGAAAATCTAGAAGCCAAGGTTTCAGATTTTGGATTGGCTAAACATTTTAGCAACTCAAAGAGTCATGTTAGTACGATAGTTAAGGGGTCGTTCGGATATTTGGACCCAAATTATTTTACCACGTGTAAACTAACAAGAAACAGTGACACATATGCATTTGGTGTGGTGATGTTGGAAGTATTGTGTGGGAGAGCAGCAGTTGATTCAAGGCGTGGTGAGGATGAGGTGAGTTTGCCGATATGGGCTCAAGAAAAAATCAGTAAAGGAAAAGTCGAGCAGATTGTAGCATTGAATTTGAGGGACGAAATCTCAGCAGATTGCCTAAAGACATATGTTGGGGTTGCTAAAAGATGCTTGAATCCTGAACCCAAGAAACGGCCAACAATGGCTCGAGTTGTGGTCCAGCTTGAGATGGCGCTTGAACAGCAGGAGAGCAATATGACAACACATAATGCATCACAATTTCTGTCATTAAATGCAATTTGGAATATGGTTAGACCAGCTGGTAAGTGCATTCTATGTTTTGTTGAGCAATATTTGATGATTTCCTTTGCGCAATTGTGCAGGCAATCGTGCCACAGCATCAACGGAAAAGAATCAGAAGCAGGTGAATAGGATATCAATAACCGTCCCTGCAACAGAAGAAGATGCATTAAAGGAGGAACAGAGCATTAATATGTATATGAATGATGTCCCTGCCATTGCAGCAGCTGAATTAGAGCACAAACAGAGTGTTACTATGTTGCCGATTGATGTACCTGTCATTCCACTACATGAATTGGAAGAAATCACAAGAAAACTTAGTAGAAACTGTTTGATTGGTGAGGGATCCAACGGAAGTGTATATCGTGTTGTCCTGAAAAGTGGACAGGTTGCAGCAATTAAAAGGCTAAATCAGGAGTTTATGGAAGACGGTTGGCCATACTTTTTGCAAGACTTTCGAACACAGGTTTGGCCAGAAAACTATATCCATGTATGGTGCTCCATTGAGTACAACTTAACTGGAAAGAGGTGTGCTGTTCTAATAAATTGTATTCTAGGCTGCAATGGCATCCAGCATAAAGCATGAAAATGTGGTTCAACTATTAGGTTACTTTGTGGATGGGGATCAGCGATTCTACGCTTATGAGTTTGCTCAAAACGGGTCACTATATGACATTCTTCATGGTGAGCTGGCATATCATCCTACCTTCTTCATATATTGCTTTGGTTTCGAGTACTTTTCAAGTCTATATACTAAGATTGTTTGTCTTGAACTTATGATGAATTCATGTTTTGTTTGCAATAGAACGACGAGGTGTGGCTCTGTCATGGGTCCAAAGAGTTAAAATAGCTGTGGAGGCTGCACAAGGATTAGAATATATTCACAAGAAGGGAGAATTTCATTGTAACATCAAATCAACCAATATTTTAGTTTTTGACGACCTAGTCGCTAAAATAGCTGATTTTGGTTTGCCAACTCAAGATCCTTCTCATCATTATTCACCAAGAGGTCCAGAACATGAAGATGGTTATTATCATCCATCTCGTTTAGCCGAACTGTATAGTCGTCCGGAGTATGTATTCTGAGTTTTTTGGTAGAGATAAATAAGGAAAGTAAATATGAATTTGTATTAAATATTATGGGGCCTCACCTACTTCATTTTGGGTGGTAGATACGTATGGGATTTTAAATTAAACTGGAGGACTGATGTTTACTGCTTTGGTGCTGTACTCCTCGAGCTCTTGACAGGTCGTAAAATAGATGTTTATAGACAGAGAGCCGAAGAACATCTTGTGACGTGGGTACGCAATTTTCTTGATCCCGTAAATAATACTCGTGATAATTATGTAAGTTTAACATTGGGAACTACTTGTATAACACCAGGTAAGGCCAAGGCTCCGTGAAAAAAATTTAAAGGAGATTGTGGATGCCAGATTGGGAGGAAACTATCCTCCAAAGGCAGTTGCAAAGGTCAAATCAGTTGCAAATTTGAGAATATTGATTTTGAACTCGATTTTTAGAATTGGTTCCAAATAAATATGAATTTCTTTTCTGAAACTTCTGTTTCAGTAGGTTTAATTTGCTTGTTTTGCTGAACTGCAGATGGCTGAAATTGCTGTCTTGTTTGTGGAAGTGTCTGCTGAACATCGTCCAAACATGAGCACGGTAGTAAACGCTCTTCGTCCTCTGTTGAAAACAAAGTAAAAAACACCCAACTTGTGAATCTATCAACCTCCTCAGACTCAACCAAGCAGAGATAGTAGAAACTATGGTATACATGTTTGTTGATGGCTTCACATGGTATCCACTGGAAGCATGGGGAGAAATGTTGTAATTAATGTGTGGCATGTTTTGTCTACTTAATTTATGAGTTTTGTAGCTGCAATACTATTGTTTAGACATGCTGTGAGAGTTCCAAAAATTTGTAGTCATGTAGTCTTGAATCATGTCTTAATGTGATCAAGACAAATATATATCAAGGGAGTTAAAAACAAGAGAAAACAAAGGTTGAAGTTTTCACATTATCAGCCATTTTTCTTCACAAATACTTGTATTTCGATCCTAACTTGTTTCATTTGATATTACACATGATTCTTATACATATAAGGTGTGCTCTTTGTTTACACATATAAGGAGTATAAGAATATTCAAACAAAGAGTATAAGAATCATGTGAAACATGAAATGAAACAAGTTAACTATATGAACAAACATCATAATAATGTGATAAATGTAAAATTGAACAAAAGATTTGAAACATGTATCTTGATGATAACAATAATCTCTTTCCTTTTTCCTCATCACAATTATTGATAGCTTGTTTTGAGGATAGTTTCCTTCCAATCTTGCATCCACAATCTCCTTTACTTTGTCTTTACTGAGCATTGGCCTTGTCTGGTATTAATTATACAAGAAGTTTCAATTGACTTACTTTCTTAACATTGAAATAGAAAATGATATATTATTTCTTAGTTTATTCACTAATATTGTTTCATTTATTACATATAAAGAAGAAAATTAAAATATTTTTAAAACAAATCAAATTAGAGAAGATCAAATTTTAAGTACACTCAAGATTTTAGCTTAAGTGCAAAAATACAATATCAGTTATTTTAAATGCATACATTAAAATTTTATGTATATAATTATTAAAAATTGATGAAAAAAATATATTTCGTACATATCATGAATACAAAAATTAAGTATATAAATAAACAATACAAATACCTTTTAGAACATGTGATTATGATTTTTTTTTAGTATATAAATAAACAATACAAATACCTTTTAGAACATGTGATTATGAATTTTTTTTTTAAGAAAAATTAAACTTAGTAAATTCAAGAAACAAATATGTTGTTTACTCATATTAATTTATAAAATAAAATACTAATAAAAAATATGATGTTAGTTTACGTTAATACATATTTATAAAATGATTCTAAATATATTATACTTTATATCTTATTATTATACGTATTTTGATTCTAATTTAATTTAAATATAACATGTATTTAAAGTACATATATTAATGTACGAAAATGTTACAAAAATCTTTATTAAAATGTATTACATGTATTTAAAGTACATATAATGTACGAAATCCCGTTTGATACACAGGGTTTATACTAGTTTGTATATATTTGAAATGTTTGTTTCATTTAAAACATTTGGAGAAACATATGAAAAAAGGAAAAAAGAAAAACTTACACTACAAAGAAATGGCGAAAATTTTAGTGATAGTTGAAATGTTGTCAACAAAGGGTTTATATTGTAACAATATTTTTTGATGTCATTAATGATCTTCAGGATTAGTATTTTTTTTTTTTTTTTACTGTCATTAAATTTTGTCACTAGATATCTTGTTATAGTTTTTTTTTTTTTTTTTTTCGTGAAAAATAAAAGTCATCACTGTAAGATTTTCTAAAATTATGACAACTTCTTAATTTGCAATTAATTAGAGAAAAAATGTCACGATTTTTCTTTTCATTTCACTAATTATTGAATACTTGTTATCATTACTATATATTGTCACCAGGCCTTTAACATTCATTCTAAAGTGATGGAAAACATTGTTGTAGCTATTGTTATCTGAAGTAGTGACAAATCGATATTAATTAATTAAATAATACTTTTTGTATGATAATTAGCTATGCCATTTTTGGGTATAACTACTACCATATTTATTAGTTGTGGCAATTGATTTATGATCACTATGTCAGCTTTCAAGTGAAATAAAGTTGTCACTCAAACTATTTTAGAAAGTTACATACTAATTTTTGCATTATTTCCCACTAATTTGGTTTATATATTAGCATTTTTATCTACTTTTATTAATACATTTATACGAATTCTCTATGAAATTTTTGACCATCAATTTTTATCATATAATTGAAAAGAAAATTTGAAGGTTATTCTAGACTATAATGATAAAAATAAAAGTTAATAAATGGTGGGGGTGTAAATTAATATAATAGTCATAGAAACATTTTTTTTCTCTAAATTCAACATATATTTCAACAATTAAATAATATATTAATTAAATTATGTTATTGGAAATGCTAAATTAAATGATATGTATTGCACTACTCTATTTCTGTATAAATAATATTTAAACTTTTCAAATTGTGCTAAGTTTAATTTAATTTTTTTATCCCGTATATTATGTTGATCCTATATTAGTATATATATTAGATAATAAGTATTATTCACAAGATTTAAGGAAAAAAAAAAAAAAAACCCATGTCACAAGATGATGTTTGCTTGGCCATCTAAAATCAACTATTTTACTGCCTGTTAAGAGCTCGAGGAGTACAACACCAAAGCTGTAAACATAACACCTCCAACTTAGCATACCAAGCCATACGTATCTGCCATCCAAAATGAAGCAGTTCATGAGTCCCATAATAATCTACAAAAATTCACAGTACTTTGCTTATTCAAATCTCTACCAAAGACTAAGAATACATACTCTGGTGAATGGTAATCGCGAGGATAGAAAACAAAAGACGAATAATAATCATCGTGGTAAGTTAGTCGACGACCATCATAACCATCACGATATGTTAGATGACCATCATAAGGACATTTAGTTGTCAAACCAAAGTCAGCTATTTTGGCAACTTTGTTGTCAAAAAACTAAAACATTGGATGAATTGATGTTACGATGAATCAGTCCGTTTTTGTGAATGTATTTTAATCCTTGAGCAGTCTCGACTGCTATTTTAACTCTTTGGGCCATGACAGAACCACACCTTGTCGTCCTAATGCACACAAAACATAAACTTATGATTACGCCAATGTCTAGAAAATTGTATATGTAGGGACTTGTTAGAAATTGAGCCAAACAAAGGTCAAGACAAACATTCTTAGAATATAGCGTAAGGTACTTGAAACTAATGCAAACAAAACCAGGAAATATACAAATTTTCTAGACATTGGCGTAATCATAAGTTTATGTTTTGTGTGCATTAGGACGACAAGCTGTGGTTCTGTAATGGGCCCAAAGAGTTAAAATAGCTGTGGAGGCAGCACAAGGATTAGAATACATTCACAAGAAGGGACAGATTCATCGTAACATTAAATCGAGCAATATTTTAGTTTTTGATGATCTAGTTGCTAAAATAGCTTATTTTGGTTTGTCAACTCAATCTCCTTATGTTGATACTCAAACTAATGGTGATGCTTATTATCATCCTTCTATTTTGGGCCAACTTCGTGGTTATCATCCACCAGAGTATGTATTCTGAGTCTTTGGTAGATATGAATACGTAATGTATTCATTTTATGGGTCCTCAACCACTTCATTTTGGGTGGCAGATACATACGACTTGGGCTAAGCTGGAGGACTGATGTTTACAGCTTTGGTGTTGTACTCCTCGAGCCAAGCATACGACGACATCTTGTGACATGGGTATGCAATTTTTTTGATCTTGTGAATAATAATTCTAATAATTATACGAGTTTATCAATAGCAACTCCTTGTATAACACCAGGCAACGCCAATGCTCGGTAAAGGCAAAGTAAGAGGGGTTGTAGATGCTAGATTGGAAGGAAACTATCCTTGAAGGGCAGTTGCGAAGGTCAAATCAGTAGCAAATTTAAGAGTATTGATTTTGGACTCATTTTTAGTGTTGGTTCCATATAGTCATGACTTTCTTTTCTGACACTTTTGTCCAATAGGTTAAATTTACTTCTTTTGCTTAAATGCAGATGGTTGCGATCGCTGCCTCGTGTGTGCAACTTGATGTGTCTCTAATTGTTTATATTTTATCATCATAATTATCCTTGATTATAATTTATTTGGGCTTAATTAATGGATTTTATCATTCTTATGTGTAGGAATGGATTTTGGTGGACTTTGAAGTATTTGGGCTTAAAAAGATCAAATGAGGACTTAAATTGTGAAGATAAGTTCAATGGGCTTGAAGGAAGAACACTTCAAATGGGCTTAATGTCTTGGAGGAGAGGAAAGGGGCAAAGAAGAGATTTCTCTCTCACATTTTTGTATGGACTTTTATGTCCTTAGTATTTAGTCTTTAGTTTCATTAGGTTTTAGAGATATTCTCTCAAAAAACTATACTATCCAATAATTCTCTACACACATTCTAGGTTTTCTCTCTCTAGTTTTTCTCTTGAAGATTTACATGGAGATGATCAATCAAAGAATGAGTGGCTAATTTTCTCTCCGATTCAAGGGTCGTTTAATTCGATTGCTATCATTGTGAGGTTTTGTGTTTGATTTTATTTCTTGCTTTATTTCAAGTACTTGTTGATTCATGATTTAATTCCATATAGTGATATATAGTTTGGGTTGATCTGACAATTCGATTTGAATTATATATTGCTAGTGCTATCCATGAGTTCTCTTTTATATGTTGCTGGGATGTATGATTGATGAATGATTGGTACTTAGTAGCAATAGGTTGATTATGCTTTTGCTGGGATTGTGTAATTGCCTAATGAATCAACGGGACTAACGGAACCATAGGCTTAGTAATTGCAGCTATCTCGATTATTGGGTTCTAGGTTTCAGTTTAGGTTTAACTGTTTTCACCGGAGCTTAATGCGGTTGTTAATTAATTTGGAAAGCGCGCCAATTAGTTAATAGCTAGTTTTGATTGGATGCTGGGTTCGATCAATTAAATTTGGAAAACATGGACTTCTCTACGGCTTCGTGTTTGGTCTAAGGTTAAATGCTTGAATGTGCAAGAAGATATTTGTAGCCTATGATCGGTGATGCAATCGAATGTCGACATCCTTGAATCGGAGCTTCGTGAGGTTAATCTCTCTCCTATTTCTTTTCATCTTTCGTTGCTTATTTTATTTGTATTTTATTTGATGTTTTCTTAGTTTAGTTTCTTTGGTTTAGTAGATATCATCACCCCCCTTGTTCGTTTTATGCGCAAAAGAATTAAGCATTGTTCCCTGTGGATCGACCCTACTTGCCGTTATACTCATTCATTTGCTCATATCGGAGTAGGTTTTTATCTTTGGTGGCCTGACAAGCCGATCAAATTTTGGCGCCGTTGCCGGGGAATAGTGTTGAATTAGTTCTTTTGAGTTTTTCTTTTTTTTTCTTTGTTCTCTTGATCTAAGTATCATTCATGTTTAACATGGGTTCATATGCAGACTATTATGAAATTTGGAGAAACAACATTCCACCAAAGGTTAGTGTTAATTCCATTGATCAAAAGTTAGATGCATTAACCTCTCTCGTGGAAAAGTTGGTTGTAAGCGAGTTTCAACGAGTCAATGTTTGTGGAATATGCTCGATTGTTGGACATTCTCATGAGGTGTGTCCTACCTTGCGACAAGTTGGTACAATGAGAGGATTCTATGATCCTTATGTTAATGTGTACGAGGAGGACCATATGAATTTCGATTATGTCAATCGAGGATATCCACAACAAAGTTATGATATACAACCGACTCCTGCACAATCCAATGACTCAGGTATTGCTCTAAACGAAATTGTCTTGAATTTAGCGATTAACACTCAACAATTTCAACAGGAGACAAGAGCAAGCATTCAAAGGATACAAACTAACATCAATGATTTGGGAAGTCAAATTAGCCAACTAGCTATTTCTATGAGCAAGTTGGATGAACAAAATGATGAGCACTTACCATCGGAAACATTGGTCAAAGTAGATGAAGATGTTAGTGCAATGAAGATAAGAAGTGAGAATGAAGTTCAGTCGAAGTTTTCCTCCCCTTCCACGGAAGTTGAATTGAAAGTCGAAAAAGATGGCGAGGAAACACGATTAGAATATTCAATTGATGATTTTTGCACTAATACAAAGAAGATGGAAAGTGAAGAGAAGATTGATATGGATGAGGGTACCCTCCCCGTTAAATTTAACGGAGAGATTTTTAAATTTGATTTTGATACAAAGTATCCTAATATTCCATATTCGATTTTCTCAATTGATGACATTGATTTGATTGTGCAGGGTTGTTTTGAAGAATATGTTAATGATGAGTTTGAACCATATGCTCAACCAAACACGAATGAGATATTAGACAATGCTCGTGGAATTGGATAGCATTGAAGAAATCACGTCGAGCATAACGACGTTAAACAATTGCGCTATTGGGAAGCAACCCAAAGAGTTTGATTTTATTTAATTGTTTTGCTTAAAAAAAAAAAAAAACATGTGAGAAAAGGGGTTAAAATTCGAAAATGATGCAAGAGACTAGGTTGAGTTAGGCGTGATCACGCCTAACTTGAAAGAGTTTCCAGCATTTTTTTTGAATTTTTGCTACAGAGACTATGTCGAGTTAGGCGTGATCACGCCTAACTTGAAAGAGTTTGCAGCATTTTTGTTCTCCCTTGTTTTGTAGAGACTACGTCGAGTTAGGCGTGATCACGCCTAACTCAATGGAGTTTTCAGCACTTTGCAACCTGCAGCCCCTTCTCTCTATTTTTCTTATTTTATTTTTATGCATCTCAAAAAAAAAAAAAAAAAAAAATTCAGAAAATCGATTTGGGCCCTAACTTCTACTGTTCATCGTCTCCTTCCTCTTACAGCTCGCCGCCGCTGTTCTTCGAGCTCCAACCAGTCGCCGCCAGCTTTTCCTCCGACCGCTGAACATCGCCGTCGCCTTCATCTCCTCCGGCATCTTCTCCATTTCCGGCGAAACTGTTGCTCATCTCCATCACTCATCTTCTTCTCCGTCATCATCAACATCTCTCCTTTCTTGCAGACCTTCATCGTCTTCTCACCATCACCACCGCCTTCCACCACCGCTCCACCACCATCAACAGCTCTCCACCGCCTTCACCATCATCGACCCCTATTCATCCTTGTTCTTCACAGTTCACCGCCGCTGCTATCGTGCATTTCCGCCGCTCCAACTCGCCGCCGATCTAACACCATCGCCGAACACCTCTATTCCAGCGAGCCACCAGTCGGCCATTCGAGACCACCGCCGCTGCAGCACCGACAACTTTGTCCAACCATTCCTCCAGTGGCAGCTCCGACGCCACTCTCCGCCATCATCTCTCCGTCACAGCAGCGGCGGAACAGCTCTACAACAGCCGCCCTTCTTTGTCCAGCAACATCGCCGCCGCCGCAGCCTCCATCCCCATCTCTCCGGCGTGAACCCCACTCTCTCTCCAACCCGTCACCATCTCCAAAAATCCACTCCATTAATAGATCCACAAACCTTTGCCCCTGCAACTCCGACATTATTTCACATAATTTCCACAGCAATACACCAACAAAAACAAATTCCATAGTCCCAAGCCTCAATTTCACATCATTCTAATTGATTCAACTTCACACCCAATTTGCTTAATCAATTATCATCATCAATTTCCAACCACATATGCACCACTTGACAAAATTTTCCCCAATTTATTTGATTCTAATTTCTAATTTTCATTTACTTGCTTAAATTTCAGGATGGGAAAATCAATAATTGTGAATGGAATTCGAAAGCTCCTCTTGAAAGACCAATTCGATAAAGGAAACAAGTTTCCGTGTCGAGATGTCATAGACCGCATTGTTCGGGATGCTAATCCTTTTGACCGCCTACACAATAGCTCACTCTTCGGGGAAGTTCTCATTTTCTCTACCTTGTTTTCATTTTTTCTTATTCCCGTTTTGTGAGTTTCTTGTGTCTACATTGGGGACAATGTAGCGTTTAGGTGTGGGTGATCCATGATGTCTATATGATTATGCCTTCCTTGAGTATGAGTTGAAAATTTTAAAAAAATTTGATGATTTATAGAGCTATTTGTGTGCTTATTGATCTTATTTGCCAAAATTCATTGTTGCAATCTTGTGTTTAAGCATGATGACTTAACAAAAATTGAAGGTGATTGGTTCTTTTGCTTGAAACGAGTATCTCGTCGGCCTTAATTATCGATAAAGTGAAACATGCAAAATTCCACTCAAATAACCCAATTGTGAGATTTGAGCCTCATGAGCAACACATTCTCTATATATGCTCTATTTATTCGTTGAGTGTGATCACACATATTGTGTTATTCTAGAACTTGCTATGTTATACATGTTGAGGCTACATTAATGAATTTATGCATTTAAAATGATAAGGGCACTTAGGCTTAACCTTTCGTTAGACCCTTCTTTGAAAATAGCCTACCTTGACATATTTTTCCGTTAGTTAGCCCCCTTTGAGTTTGTGGCCTTTTATTTGCTTTAACACATTTATGATGAGCTCGTACCCCTTTTCTTTGATTTATCCACAATCTTGTTGAACCCTTCTTGCCAAGAAATGTGAGAATTGAATACATGACAAGATTGAATCGTTCTTGAAGTTGGGAGATGCGAAAAGAGATGAGGAAAGGGGAATGGAGATGAAAAATCATTGTGGCAATAAAAAAAAATGATAAAAAAAAAATGAATGAAAAAGAAAAAAAAATCGTTCAAAAGAAAAAAGAAAGAAAAAGGTGAAAATATTGCCACAATGAAGAAAGTGGGAAAAATTACGAGAAGTGGATTGAATTGTATGATACTCTCTTATATTGATCATTTGCTACCATTTGTGGTTTGAGAGTTATCAATTATGGGAAGGAAAGGTCTATACTTGATTTCCTTGTTGAAGTTGAAGTTGAAATTGAAGGTGGATCTTTATGAAAATATGAATTATCAAGAAAGGAGATGGATAGGAAAAAGTTTGATGATGAAATATGAAAGTGAGGTGTTGGTATGTTAGATTTTGTGCATGAGATTCTCATATTTTTTTTGGCATTGCTACACCTCATATATTATCATTTATCCTACCTTAACCCAAACCCTGTTACAACCAAAGAAAAGACCCTTTGATTTTTTGCATGAGTTCATATTTTTTAGTAGTGGAGATTTGATATATTAGCAAGCCTATGGTAATGACATGTATGTGTGATTTTGAGTGAATTGCTAACCCTCTAAACACTTGAGAGTATATTGAGAGCTTACCTTTGTGAGGTGTGGAATTTTTGCAATGTTAGATCTTTTGAAATGATTAAGTGTTGATGAGATACGATCTTTGTTGAAAATCGAAGGAATCATGATCATTTGTTTTCTTTGAAGGTCATCTACTTCTTCATTTGATTGCATGATGAATTTTGCTACCTTTGAGGAGCTTTTGATTTGGGGATAATGATTTTGATGTATCATTCTTGTTGTTTGTGACCTTGTGCTTGTGATTAGATGCATGCTTGAGGACAAACATGGTTTAGGTGTGGGTGATTTGATGTGTCTCTAATTGTTTATATTTTATCATCATAATTATCCTTGATTATAATTTATTTGGGCTTAATTAATGGATTTTATCATTCTTATGTGTAGGAATGGATTTTGGTGGACTTTGAAGTATTTGAGCTTAAAAAGATCAAATGAGGACTTAAATTGTGAAGATAAGTTCAATGGGCTTGAAGGAAGAACATTTCAAATGGGCTTAATGTCTTGGAGGAGAGGAAAGGGGCAAAGAAGAGATTTCTCTCTCACATTTTTGTATGGACTTTTATGTCCTTAGTATTTAGTCTTTAGTTTCATTAGGTTTTAGAGATATTCTCTCAAAAAACTATACTATCCAATAATTCTCTACATACATTCTAGGTTTTCTCTCTCTAGTTTTTCTCTTGAAGATTTACATGGAGATGATCAATCAAAGAATGAGTGACTAATTTTCTCTCCGATTCAAGGGTCGTTTAATTCGATTGCTATCATTGTGAGGTTTTGTGTTTGATTTTATTTCTTGCTTTATTTCAAGTACTTGTTGATTCATGATTTAATTCCATATAGTGATATATAGTTTGGGTTGATCTGACAATTCGATTTGAATTATATATTGCTAGTGTTATCCATGAGTTCTCTTTTATATGTTGTTAGGATGTATGATTGATGAATGATTGGTACTTAGTAGCAATAGGTTGATTATGCTTTTGCTGGGATTGTGTAATTGTCTAATGAATCAACGGGACTAACGGAACCATAGGCTTAGTAATTGCAGCTATCTCGATTATTGGGTTCTAGGTTTCAGTTTAGGTTTAACTGTTTTCACCGGAGCTTAATGCGGTTGTTAATTAATTTGGAAAGCGCGCCAATTAGTTAATAGCTAGTTTTGATTGGATGCTG
Source organism: Scutellaria galericulata (assembly GCA_946896805.1). Lineage (NCBI taxonomy): Eukaryota > Viridiplantae > Streptophyta > Magnoliopsida > Lamiales > Lamiaceae > Scutellaria > Scutellaria galericulata. Next base: position 1,246,610 of record OX335797.1, on the reverse strand, counting down.
GGTTCGATCAATTAAATTTGGAAAACATGGACTTCTCTACGGCTTCGTGTTTGGTCTAAGGTTAAATGCTTGAATGTGCAAGAAGATATTTGTAGCCTATGATCGGTAATGCAATCGAATGTCGACATCCTTGAATCGGAGCTTCGTGAGGTTAATCTCTCTCCTATTTCTTTTCATCTTTCGTTGCTTATTTTATTTGTATTTTATTTGATATTTTCTTAGTTTAGTTTCTTTGGTTTAGTAGATATCATCACCCCCTTGTTCGTTTTATGCGCAAAAGAATTAAGCATTGTTCCCTGTGGATCGACCCTACTTGCCGTTATACTCATTCATTTGCTCATATCGGAGTAGGTTTTTATCTTTGGTGGCCTGACAAGCCGATCACAACTCTCTGCTGAATGTCGTCCAGACATGAGCACAGTATTAGAAGCTCTCCGTCCTCTGTTGAAAGCAATGTAGAAAACACATCAGACTCAATCAAGCAGAGATAGTAGAAATTATAGTATACAACTTTGTTGTTCATCTTGTGCCTTCAGATGGTATCCACAGAAGTGGGGGAAGCATTGTTGTAACTAATGTGAGGCATGTTTTGTCTAATAATCCTTGAGTACTATAGCAGAATCCATCTGAAGTTTTAAGCAAAGACAAGAAACAATCAAAATCATGGAGCAAAATGTACCACAACTTGAGCCGTTTGTTTGGCTCATCATGGAAGCAATTTTCAGCTACCTCCATGAATGCCTTGAGCCTAACTTCTGAGATTCCACCCTTCAGATTTGAAGTTACAATCTGGTCAGCATTTCCGTTAAACATGAATCTTGATTCTTGTTTAATTTCAATCAGAAAAAAGATGTACGGATTGTGATTGCAAAGGTACTTGTTGAAGAAACATCTTCTCATAACCAATTTTTTTCATACCCAACTCTAAGAAAGACTATGAAGAAATAAACTGCAAAATATCTCTATTAGTGTTCAAAGAAGAAAGTGAAGAGTACAAGACTATTTATAGATCCTATCGATCCTATCCGTAACGAACCACTGGCTATATCCCAACAGAAAGGTAGTTACCAATAACAAACTAGTAACAATTATCTAATTTACCAAGCAATAGAAAAACAGAGTAAAGGAAGAAGAGAGAGATACAAGGAAAAGAAAAGGATGGAAGAAAACGTGTTTGAATAAATGACGACTTTAGATGAGCAACTTTATAAGTGCAAGAGCTAGAAAGAAGATTACATGTAGAGGAAAGATTACAAGTATAGAGAATGAAGTATAAGATCAAAAACTAAGTTATGATACAATCTAAGCTATCTTATATATATATATATATATATATATATATATATATATATATATATATATATATATATATTATATATTACCTATATAAAAGTGTGGATGTTTCTTACAAAATATGGATTGCCGAATATATCCCTATCAAAGATTATTTTTTAAGGTTATAATAGTAATTTAAGTTTTCATATTTAAATAATTTTATATTAGAATCCTAGCTAATTCAAAATCTTATAGAATTCTATTATAATTAAAACTCTAATATAAAAGTGTTATATATAAAGTAATTGTATTATTATTTCTTTCCTTAATTTGAATTGATCTACTATGTAATACTAATTGATTTATAGATACGAAACTATATTTTATTTGTCATATAAAATTAACAAATAAGTTTCAACTAATTTTAATAAGTGTTTAATAATAATATTTTTGGTTTGACGCCTAAATTATCGATTTAATGAAAAAAGAATCAATATATGTCAGCTTAACTGCCTAGAGCTGTTTTCACATCACTAAAGCATAATATTATTCATAGCAGTCATACCCTTTCTTTTCTTCAAATCCATATCCATTTTTTTTACTAAAATTTTGATGCTTCTTGCTTCACCAAAGTAATCAAAACCTAATACATATAATCTGATTATCTAATAAGTCATCACCAAACTAAAATTGTGATGTAATAATTGAAGCCTATATTTTAAGACGTTTCATTCTTGATTTTAATAAGTGTTTAATAATAGTATTTTTCAATTTTTGTTATGTCAATAAAACAGAAGCATATGATCATCATCAGTACTACAAGACTTTTATTGCTTTTTTGTTAATTTTTTTTTACTACATTCTAATTAATGTTTTAGTTTGACAGTTTAGTTAAATTAAATCAACTTATAAACATTGGTATAGGAGTATGTGCGCACAACATTCCTCACGGGATAAGGAAAAGTATAATATTCCTCAAAGGATAAGGAATATTAATTCATTCCTGTCAATAATCAAATTATATTAATTTGTTTATGAGTAAGTGTTTGTGTACACCAAGTGCATGGATCATGATCCATGCAACTGAGCACACAGGTCGGATCGGATCAGGTCTGACCCAGATCTGCGTTCAGGTTTTTTATTTTTATTTTTAAATTTATGACATAACATTTATGTTTATTGAATATAACCTTTATGTTTAGCGAGTATAACTTTTATGTACAAATATCATAACTTTTAAATAAAATTACTTAAACTTTTTTCAGTATAAAAACCATAACTAAAAGTTATGTAACCTTTATGTTAACCGAATATAACTTTTATGTTATATTAGTATCAGAGGTGGAGGCAAGATTTTTACTCAGGGGGGCCCGACTAACAATAATGTAGAATGTAAATAATAAAAAAATTCTAGATTACAAGTAAACATAATTAATATAAATATTGACAAAGTAAAATATATTAACTTAATTATAATAACACTCAAAATGAGAAACTAATACAAGTCCATCATAACATCTCTCTTCTATTTTTCATATTCTGGTACCGTTGCATGATAGCTCCATTGCTGACTTTAATAAATACATCCTTTTCGATGTATGTTACCAAACAATCATTCAACAACTGGTCTCCCATTCGGTTGCGTAGTGAACTTTTGATGATTTTCATTGCAGAAGAATGCCAAATTTCCAATTGAATTTAAAGTAGGCTGCTTACTTTCTGCATATATATAATTTTTTTAAAAATTAAAAGGTATAAGTGAAAAGACTATTATACCCCCTGTTTTTTTACAAAATCTGGGGGGGGGGGGGTCCAGTGCCCCCCTTGGACCACATGTCCCTCCGCCCCTGATTAGTATAACTTTTACATACATATATCATAACCTTTAAGTAATATTACTTAAACTTTTTTTCACTATAAAAATTCATATATTATGGTTTAACCTTTATGTTATAATAATTTAGCATTTATGTTATATTAGTATAACTTTTATGTACAAATATCATAGTCTTTATGTACTTAAAGAATAACATAAAATTATATTATTATAACAAAAAAGTTAAATTATTATGCATAAATGTTATATATTATTACAACATAAAGGTTTTGAAAGGTTTTGAAAGATATTATAAGTTTTTCGTACAATGCAAAATATTATGTGAATATAACTAACAGGTTAGGTTCGGCAAACTAAAAGGTTAGATTCGCCAAACTAAAATGTTAGACCAAATAACTGCGAAACTAGAGTTTGAGCTAACAAGTTTTAAAAGTAGGTATTAAATTTATTCAAATAAATACATGCATTATGAATTATTTAAAATAACTTCTTTTTTTTTTTGGTTTTAGGACAACAAAATGAGACAACCAGTTAGAATGCCGAAGAAAATTGATGGGGCGATGGAATAGATGTAATTGAATCATGAAAGTTTTTTCTAGATAATCAACAAAAGGTTTAGATTATCATATTGTTTTGTCAAGTTTTAGACTTTGAGAGAAACATATTTTACCAATTTTATTTGTAACAATTTTTGTAGTACTTTCTCCTATTCTATAATAATAGGATATACGGATAACAATTTTTTTCCCACCGGGTTCAATTTTTGACTTTGCTATTTCTACATTTTTCAATTTATTTTTGTTTTTCTCGACATTTACTTTTATCTGACAATTAATATTTAGTTATCAAGTGAAATTCAAATCATCAAAATTATGTGAATGTATAATGACGGAAGTATATTAACAGCTCTAAGAAATATTTCATTCAACAGCTGGTGACCCATTTCATTAGAAACATCAAATATCATATAATTAGTAATAATATGACCAGTTTAATTCGTAACATGATCATTAGCTTTTCAAAGGCTGAAGAACCAATAAAGGAAAAAAAAGTTACGGGATATAAACAAAATTATGGGGATGTATAATCATAGAAGTTCATTAAAAACTCTAAGAAGCATTTCAACGAACAGTTGGTGACCTATTTCGTTAGAAGCATGAAATACCATTTAATTCTTTGTAACATGATCCGTTTAATTCATAATAACATGACCATTAGCTTCTCAAATTCCCAGCTACCAATATACAAAAAAAAAAAAAAGGATGGATAATTGATAATTATCCAAATTAAACCATTGAACTAGAAACTAAATTCAACACATGGTTCTTTATTATTTTTTTTAAAGACTTTATTTTATGTATTTTATTTTTCAAATACAATTTTTTAGTGAGATTTATTGGTCATGTGGCAATATTAAGAAAATGAAATATAATTCATTGGTGTTGTACCTAAATTCTATTAATTTCAATAATATCTTGTGTTAGTATGAGTTTCATGTATTGTTTAATCATCTTATCACAAGATAAAAGATAGAGTTGGCAAAGGAAGCATCTATGCCCAAAAATTGATAATGATGGATGAGGAGGTAAGATATATATATATATATATATATATGTATATATATTATAGGTTTTTTTAAATAATTTTTTTTATTCATAGCATGTTTAGCCTGAAACTCGATGAAATTAGAGTTAATTGGTTAATTAAAAATATATGATAGGTCTTTTAAAATGAAGTTAATCTTTAAAATTATGAGTTAAAATTGAGATATTTATTTGCAGGGGGTTCAAATTGGAGTGATCATCTTCAATGAAGACATCCAAAATATCGGAAAGGAGTTCACAAGAAACAAGACCTATTTGTTAAAGAATGCAATGGTCAAAAACATCAATACAAACTATGCATCCGCACATCCTGAAAAGGAATTGGTCTTAAAAAATTTCACCAATGTGGAGGAAGTGGTGAACACCATTGACGAAAACAACAATATCAATGACTATGTGGATTACAAAGACTTACGTAGTAAACATGAGGATCGCAAATCATTTGGTACGTACAATTATTATTATTATTTGTGGACTATGATTTATGAAAAAATTCCATTAATTTAAAATTATATTTTGCAGATATTTGGGTACAATGATTTATAAAAAATTCCATTAAATTGAAATTATATAGTGGTCTTTCATTTTCAATCCACTACTGCTCTGTGGAACTTGCTTATCAATCTTGTCCCTTTGATTTTCATCGCCTCTGTTTTTTTTTCTTTTTTTTTTTTAATATTAATATTTACAAAAAAGTTTTCTCACTATAGATTTTGTGATCTTTGTATTGATGGGTTCGTGATTTCTTATCTGTAATTATTAAGTCTCTATTATTTCAATTAATTACCTCATTAGAATAAGTCGGTGGATAAAGCAATCAAATACAACTTGATTAGGCATTTTGGTCTGCACAAATTTCTCTCTTAATTTCCAGCCCATGACTAGCTGTAGCACAACTAGAGCCCCTAGGTCTTCTTCCGATCGATCCCTGGTCTATGTCACAAAATATATTGTCTTTATTGGCTGATCAATTTAATAAGTTTCCTCAATATCTCTTACAAATGCAAGATGCATATTATTATTTCACCGAAATTGTGTATAAGGTGGAGAACAAAATAAAGATATGGTACAATGCGTGCAAAAAATGCACAACATCAGCACCTAAACATGATGGAAATACAACATGTAAAAAGTTTCAATATGATCCAATGCAAACAATGGCAAGGTAAAACTTCCAAATAATAAATCTCAAAAATTGATCAATTACATGCAACAAAACTTATATAAGTTTATTGATTGCAGATATGTAATTAAACTAAGGGTGAAACAAGGACATCTTGTAGCAACAATACCGATATTTGGTGACACGACGTCAGTTTTATGTCGGATATTCAGTACAAGACTACATGAACTCTATTGAGAAGGTATCAAAATTTCTTTAATGCAAATGATTTAAAAAAAATGTTACAAAAAAAAAAAAACAAATGCAGGGTCAACCCATTAGTTCATTCAGCTTACAAGGAACAAGTGAGATCCGTTTTGTAATTGCGTTGAACTACAGTACAAAAGTAGAAGATGGAATATTGAATGCAATAGTTGAGGCCATAGAACCCGTGAAGATAAAAGAAGAGAAAATAAATAATACTACAACAACACTAACATAGACTACAACAATCGAAGATCAACCAAAGAAAAAAAGAAGGATTAAAAGTAAGAAAAATGAAGAATACATTCACATATCTAGCGATGAGGAGGGTGAATAGTACACTAAAAGCTTTATTAGACAAATTTAGAAAAAAGAAGAGTAAGAGTATGACACAAAGGAAGATCAAAAAAGAAAAGATATAATTACAAGTTAATGTTTTATTATCTTTCATTTCCAATTTTTTTTTTCTTTTTAGATTAGTTTTTTTTTCTAATTTATATAATATTAAACCTTTTTTTTTTAAATTGCAACATCAATATCATATTTCTATTTTTATTGCATTTTTTTTAATGTCTCCAGAGAAACAAGATTATAACATATTATGTAACTATATTCTATTCCTTTTCTTAAACAATAACAATAAAAAAATTCCTCCTTCACGTGCAACGCACGTGCTCTTTACTATTACACCAAAAATATGGATTTAAAAGTCGTTAAATAAAGGAAAAAATTATTATTGCATAAAATTAAAAAATTCTAGTCCCTCTCTTCCTAAAAAAATTAAAATCTAGAAATTAAAAAAACCAAAAGAATAATAAGTATTGAAATTCTAAAATAGAATGGTTTTTAACTATAATATTTCTAACATGATCTTCTTTTCTTAGTCTTTTTTCTTCGTGGTTTGAATAACAAATATTTGGTTGGAATATCCCTCATCGCTAGAGATGTGGATGTTTTCCTTGTAAAGAACATACCAATATAAAATGGTTAGGCTTCTCCACTGAGCCTATGTCCTCTGTGCAGCGAGAAAAACCATTATTAACTTTGCAACGCAATCCAGAAAGATTTACAAGAGAACAACGTCAATGAAAGAAAACTCTATCTAGCTACTCTATCTCTCTCTCTCTCTCTAAAATGACTGAACTAATGAATAACATACACTAATAGAACAACATAGAAGCTATATATAGCAACAAAAATCAACCGAAAAGATGAAGAATCGGGTAAGTTATCCGTTCTTGAAGTAGCCAACTTGAATCAGTTTTATAACCAACTAGTAGTACTCCCGCGCGATGCGCGGTTTATTATGTATTATGACAATATATACGATTTGCAATAATATAATTAAGTTGTTATATTAAAAGGTTATTCATGACATCTTATTATTTCAAAATTTGTAAATATCCGTATTTTTTTTATTGATAACATCAATATTCAACAATTAAACATGAAAATAAAATTGAACATAATATAATAATAGTGTTGTGTTTGTGAGTTTTAATTTCTAAATAATTAAGAAGTGATTAATTATACTTACTAATATATTTTGTTCATATTTTTATTCCTTTATATCTTATAATTATTTTTAGAATTTATAAATAATTTTCTGCATTATTTTAGATGGATTTGTTCAAAAAACATTATATTTATTCCAAAAAATTAGTTTATATTTATATATTTAGGTTTCAAATTCATTTTAAATTTTAAAATAATATTTCTTTGATTTTTGAAACCATTTTTCAAGTATTTTTGGAACATATTATAGTTTTTTAAAACAATTTTTAGACTAATTATATCTATTTATTTGAAATAATTTTGAATAAATTTTATCAAATATTTTTATTATTTTTATTTAAATTTTTTTATTCAATTTATTGATTTTTATATCATACACAATTAATATTACATATATATTTGATTATTATTATTATTTTAATATTTTTATAAGAGTTTCAAATTTTTAACCATTTTACAACCCTTCATGAAATGAAATTTAGATTTTAAAACTATTTTCCACATTTATATATTAAAATTATAAACTAATTTTCAAAATTTTTAATTTTTGACAATGTTTAAATTTCATTATTTTCAAAATTTAATTATATCATTAAAATAAAATCATATCATTGAAAATAGTTTCTTTTGTTTCATCTCTACTCCTATATATAAATTATAAGATAGTTTATTGTGTAAGATATATGTGAACTTTATTCTATAAGATACTTAAAGTTATTTATTTATTTTTTCTTTTTTTTTTTCTATTGGTTGACAGTTTGGGAGGAAAAATGACAAATTTGTAAAATTTGTCAATTTCTTTAATTTTATATATAGTATAGATTTGCAACTGCTTGGTTGATTCTTATTGGCTAACACACTAACTGATTTTAACTACCTGGAAGTCCAGAAACGAGAAACGCGCTTCAATTATTATAAACGCGATTTTCTCTTGCCTTGAAAAAAAAATCGATTTTGAGCTTATTTCCACATACACGTTGTCAACCACAAGTCCACAAGTAAACTACAGCAGTCGTTTTTTAACAATTCAAAGATACCGACAGCTCTCTACATCCGTATTTGATAACTTCATACTAATGGTTAGTATTTTAAGTTAATAATTTTAAAAAAATAAAAACAAATAAGAGTTCCACTGGGTCAACGCGCCTTTCTGCTTTGATTACCTTGTTCATCTACTTCTCTGCAAATCAGAAACCTCCAGATATGAATGCAACAACTAGCGAGGGGAAGAAGATCTCGGCCACAGCGGAACGGTTTTGTCGTCGATTTTCTGTGGCTGAGATCCAATTAGCCACTGCAGATTTCAGTGATGCACATGTTATTGGCCATGGTGGATTTGGTAAAGTCTACAAGGGAGTGATTGCTGATGCGCAAGAGATTGTTGCGATAAAGAGGCTAGCTCCAATTTCCAACCAGGGAGAAGACGAGTTTTTGATGGAGATCGAGACACTTAGTAAGCTCCGACATGTTAATCTCGTCTCTCTGATTGGTTTTTGCAATGAGCAAAAGGAAATGATTCTTGTTTATGAGTATATAGCCCATGGAACGCTGGCCGATCACCTTTATGGAAATAACAATTGCATATCTGAATCTCTCACGTGGAAGCAACGCCTGGATATATGCATTGGAGCTGCTCGAGGATTAGACTATCTTCACACTGGCTGCTCCATCATACATCGTGATGTCAAGTCTACCAATATCCTTCTTGATGAAAATCTAGAAGCCAAGGTTTCAGATTTTGGATTGGCCAAACATTTTAGCAACTCAAAGAGTCATGTCAGTACGATAGTTAAAGGCTCATTTGGATATTTGGACCCAAGTTATTTTGTCACGTGTAGACTAACCAAGAACAGTGACACGTATGCATTTGGTGTGGTGCTGTTGGAAGTATTGTGCGGGAGAGCAGCAGTTGATTCAAGACGTGGTGAGGATGAGGTGAGTTTGGCGATATGGGCTCAAGAAAAAATTAGTAAAGGAAAAGTTGAACAGATTGTAGCATTGAGTTTGAGGGATGAAATCTCAGCAGATTGCCTAAAGACATATGTTGAGGTTGCTAAAAGATGCTTGAATCATGAACCAAAGAAACGGCCAACGATGGCTCGAGTTGTGGTCCAGCTTGAGATGGCGCTTGAACAGCAGGAGAGCAATATGGCAACACATAATGCATCACAATTTCTGTCATTAAATGCAATTTGGAATATGGTTAGACCAGCTGGTAAAGTGTATTGTTTTATCGTATACAAATTTATGTGGTTCATGATTTAAAGATCAATCTTTGATGATTTTCTTCATGCAATTGTGCAGGCAATCGTGCCACAGCATCAACAGAAAAGAATCAGAAGCAGGTGAATAGGATATCAATAGCCATCCCTGCAACAGAAGAAGATGCATTAAAGGAGGAACAGAGCATTAATATGCATATGAATGATGTCCCTGCCATTGCAGCAGATGAATTAGAGCACAAACAGAGTGTTACTATGTTGCCGATTGATGTACCTGTCATTCCACTACATGAATTGGAAGAAATCACAATAAACTTGAATAGAGAGTGTTTGATTGGTGAGGGACCCAACGGAAGTGTTTATCGTGTTTTCCTGAAAAGTGGACAGCTTGCAGCAATTAAAAATCTAAATCAGAAGTGTCTAACACAGGTTTGCGACATTGCCTATAACTTAAATTTGGAAGGAGGTGTGTTATTCTAATATATGGTTTTCTAGGTTGCGATGATATCCAGCATAAAGCATGAAAATGTGGTTCAGCTATTAGGTTACGGTGTCAATGGTGCTCAGCAATTCTTTGCATATGAGTTTGCTGAAAACTCACTACATGATATTCTTCATGGTGAGCTGACATATCACACTACCTTCTTCATATATTGCTTTGGATCTTTAGGCTGCCAATGGTAGATTTTCTGAAATGTCTTGGTTTGATTGCTTTAGTTTCGAGTACCTTTCAAGTCTATAGCCTAAGATTGTTTGTCTTGACCTTATGATGAATTTATGTTTTGTTTGCAATAGGACGACAAGGTGTGGTTCTGTCATGGTCTCAAAGAGTTAAAATAGCAGTGGAGGCTGCACAAGGATTAGAATACATTCATGAGAAGGGAAAGATTCATCGTAACATCAAATCGACCAATATTTTAGTTTTTGACGACCAAGTTGCTAAAATAGCCGATTTTGGCTTAACAACTCACTCTCCTTATGGCGATTATTATTATCATCCTTCTATTTCTTACCAACATCTTGATTATCATCCACCATTAATGTATGTATTCTGAGTTTTTGGTAGAGATGAATAAGCAAAGTAATATGAATATGTATTAATTATTTTGGGGCCTCAACCACTTCATTTTGGTTGGTAGATGCGAATGGCATGGTGAACTAAGTTGGAGGAATGAAGTTTACAGCTTTGGAGCTGTACTCCTCGAGCTCTTGACAGGCAGAAAAATAGTTGATTATAGACAGTCAAGCAATCATCTTGTGACATGGGTATGTAATTTTCTTGATCTTGTGAATAATACTTGTAATAATTATATAAGTTTATCAATGTCAACTACTTGTATAACACCAGGCAAGGCCAAGGCTCGGTGAAGACAAAGTAAAGGAGATTGTGGATGCTAGATTTGAAAGAAACTATCCTCCAAAGGCAGTTGCAAAGGTCAACTCAGTTGCAAATTTGAGAACATTGATATTGGTGTAGATTTTTAGTGTTGGTTCCATATAAATATGAATTTATTTTCTGAAACTTCTGTTTCAATAGGTTTAATTTGCTTGTTTTGCTTAACTGCAGATGGCTGCAATCGCTGCCTTGTGTGTGGAAGAGTCTGGTGAACATCGTCCAAACATGAGCACGGTAGTAAAAGCTCTTCGTCCTCTGTTGAAAACAAAGTAAAAAACACCCAACTTGTCAATCCTTCAATCTCCTCAAACTCAATCAAGTAGAGATAGTAGAAATTATGGAATACAAGTTTGTTGATCATCATGTGCAATGTTGTAACTAATGTGAGGCATGTTTTGTGTACTTAATTTATGAGCTTTGTAGCTGCAATACTAATGTTTAGACGTGCTTTGAGAGTTGTGTTTTCTGTAGCATGTTAATGCATTCAAGTAGTCTAGAATCATGTCTAAATGTGATCAAGACAAGTATACCAAGGAAGTGAAAAACAAAAGAAAACAAAACATTTAGACAAAAAATATAGATAAAAAGGAAAAAGAAAAACTTACACTACAAAGAAATGGCGAAAATTTTAGTGATGAAATGTTGTCAGCAAATGTTTTATATCGTGATAATATATTTTTGATGTCATCAATGATTCAAGGTCTTCATGATTAGCATCATTTTTTTATTGTCACTAAATGTCTTGTTATAATTTTTTTTTTTTTTTGTGAAAATAAAAGTTATCACTGTAAGATTTTCTAAAATTGTGAAAACATTTGTATAAAAAAAATTGTGACAACATCTTAATTTACAACTAATTAAAGAAATATTGTCACAATTTTTTTTTTTTTCATTTCACTAATTATTGGAATCATTGAATAATAGTGACAACGCTTGTTATCATTACTATGTAGGATAAAAAACGAAAACTCATCTCAAGTATATGTCATTTAGCATTTTGCTATATTATTTTTAAATGTTTTTATTTTACTATATATAGTACACGATTTTGCAGATTACTAAATTTTCGACTGCCACATCATACCTCCGGCTGAAATTTGATCATGTGCATCCCATGTGATATTTAGAGGGGTAAAATTGTATTTTTCTTCCACTACTTCTTCCTTTAATTATTAACCCATTTCTCCTTTATCATCCTTCTTCGTCATCCCCCATTAATTTATTCAAATAAAACTCGAGTATCCAGAGTTCATTAAGGGCATCTCCCACCATTACACAAATCCTATATTTTACACCTAATTTAGGTGTTTTTAACCTTCCAAGCTAAATCACCAAATCACCATTATACCTAAAATTATGGTGATTTGGGTTTAATCTCCCATCTTGGTCAAACTCTATATCACCAAAATCCCAAATCCTATATTTTCACCAAATTTTTTCGTGAAGGAATTTTAATCTCCCACCTTACCACCATTTTAACATAATTTTCACCAAATTCTATGTTTCCTATCAAATATAGGATTGAATATAGGATTTGGTGTAATCACCACCATTTTTTAATTAGCATATAAAATGAGTGTATTAACTAATTTCATGTGATTACCAACTTATTAACATATTTTTTGTAAATATATTAATGTTGTTTAATGAATTCGTTTTTCAATAAATAAATACATTTATTATTATTAACAAATAAATTAATAAATATAAATATATTTAGCCAAAATAAATTATATGTTAAAACGATAAATACATTTACTATCATAAATAAACAAAAACATAATACATTTGAGTAACATAATAAACTAAAAGATAAATATCAGAGCAAAGATGCCATATCGTTATGATTTTAGATTAATATATGTTGTAACATTACTTATTTGAGTTAATTTTCTTTCATGTTGTAACGTTATCATGTTGTAATGTTTTTATGATTAATTTATGTTGTAATGTTTTATGCAATAATTTATGAAATTATTGTTTATGTGTGATTTTATTATATGTATTATAATTTAAGTTGATTTTCTTTCATGTTGAAATAGTTTTTTTGAAATTTATCATAATTGTTGAAATTATATAGTTAAGAAAATTATTATTTAAAATCAGATCTATAATCAATATTTTGGAAATAAAATAGACCAAAATTATGATTAACATTAAATTCATAATTTTGTGATATATTTGGTGAAATACCATGAGAGACCAAACCAAATTATATCTTTATAAATGGTGAAATATTATTATTTTATTACACTATTTTTTCATCAAAAATGGTGAAATAAGGAAATTGTGTGCCACTGGTGGGAGATAAATCCATTTTTTCACCATAAAAAATGGGATTTGGTGAAAAAATGGTGTCAAATGGTGGAAGATGCTCTAAGCTTTGTAATCATTGTTGGAATCTCTCGGTGGGATAATTTTGTGATAATTTCAAATCGATTTACTCAAGCGGATAGCCAATTTCTTGAGGGATTTCTTCTTCTATGCTGCAAGTCGGCAAGTAAAATTAATTCAAATTCTTGCGATTCAGAATCATATAAGGGGACGACATTCAATTAAAGGAATTGGCGATGACGTTGTGCAGTTAAAGATTCATTGTATTTTGAAAATGAGCTACAATTACCATGGAGAGGGGCTAATCTGTTGACAGGAAATTTCTAGGAAATTGAAGAAAAAAAATCGATGTCTAAGTTCGGAAAGCTTCCAACTAGAGAATTGATTCAGCTAAATAATGGTTCTTATTAAATCTCAAATCTAAGAAGGAAGCATGAAAAACAAAATTACAGGCACAAAGAATTATTGATTGTTGATAATATTTATTTCACAATAATATTGATAAAAACAAAGATTAAGAAGAACCCATCAAGATCTGATAGAAGAAACTCAAGCCTGGTTCGAGAGCGTTTTAAGAAATCGATTCTTGCAATGAAAATTCCCAAAAAATGAAGAAATATAGAGCTTTTCACTAACGTAAGCTGATAAATTAAGCTTAATTGTGCAAATAATTGAGATTCTCATGATAGGGAGGTAACACAGAAGAAAGAAGGTGTAGCCGTGCAGGCTCCGACGGAGTGAGGTGGTTGCCTCATGGTGGATGGTGGCTGATTGATAGAGGATGAAGAAGAAGAAGAAATGGGTTCACATTGAAGATGAAGAAGAAGAAATGGGCTTGAAGAAGAAGAGGACGAAAAAGACTATTTTACCCCTCTAAATATCATGTGGGATGCACATTAACAATATCAGTTGAGTTTTAATGACGTGGCAGTCGGAGATATTGTTATTTATATAGTGAAACGAAAATATTTAAAAATGATATAGCAAATTGCTAAATCACGTATATTTAAGATGTGTTTTTGAATTGCAAAATATAATCGTTTATATAAAAGAATCAGTAAATATGAATTAACAAAGTCAAAAGGACATAAAAATAAATAACCATGAAGGTTTAAATGTTGGAAGATGTAGAAACAATCCATCAAACTAAGAAAACTAATTTTTATAGATGTAGATTTAGTTACACAAGTCATAAATAAATATGAAGACTATGATACAAATATTATATTTTAAGGGTAATAAAATAATTTAATATTCATTTTATTTTACTATTTGATTATAAAATGTAAGAGTTTATTTACATTTCAAACGCTTCTTAAAAAATTAGATGTTATTTTTCTTCTAATATCTTGAATATTTTGAATTTTGAAAATTAGATCTACATTAATATATATTTAAAGAAAATCATTATTCAAAAAGTAAAACACAAAGTTGACAGAAAATATGTTATCTCTAATGCAAAATTAAGTGATATGTATTGCACAAAACCATGTATATATATATATATATATATATATATATATACATATATAGTTTCTGTATAAATAATATTTAAAATTTTCTAATTGTAGTAAATTTAATTTATTATTATTATTTTTTATCTGGTATAGTACTCTAGTCCTATACAAGTAACAAGTATTATTCACAGGAAAAAAAAAAAAAAACATACCCAGGTCACAAGATGATGTCTACTTGGGCATCTAAAATCAACAATTTTACTGCCTGTCAAGAGCTGGAGGAGTACAACGCCAAAGCTGTAAACATCACACCTCCAGCTTAGCATACCATGCCAAACGTATCTGCCACCCAAAATGCAGCAGTTCATGAGTCCCATAATAATCTACAAAAATTCACATAGTGAATAATAATCATCGTGATAAGTTAGTCTACGAGCATCATAGTCATCACGATAGGTTAGACAACTGATAGGTAGGAAATAGGTGTATTTTATCGAGGACATATTTGTGATTTTATAATCTTTTAGATAATTGAATGCACCGTTTTTGTACTTATTGATGTTTTCGATCTTCAAATACTTCATATGTTGTTTTATTGATATTTTAGGAGTTCTTTAAGTATTTTGGAGACAAGAGAATGATCATGTCAATGATAACATTTGATTGGGCCGAAGTCTAATTGGAAATTGAAGAAGTGGGCCTTGGAGATAAAGAAAGTGCAAGATGGGCCCAAGCAAGATGGAGGAGAAGGGCCCAGTTATGCAAAGAAAAGAGAAGCCCAAGTTCTATTAACTTTTCTTTGGCCCCAAGTCATGATTCACACAGCCAAAGGATTGGAAAATAAAAGACAAGATTTCTTCCCTTCAGAAGGGGAGCACAGTTGACGTGATTTGGTGGAGAGAGTTAGAGAGAGGTAGAGATTAGGAGAGATTTTAGAGAGAGAAAGTTAGAGAGAGAGAGTAATTATTTTCCTAGATTAGTTTAGATGGAGTTTTTAATTACTTGGATGGATTAGACTTTGAAGATGCTCGACTAATCTTTTAATTCCGGTTAGCAGGGATGTTTGAACCTATATTTCTTTTATATTTTAATTAATCTTGTTTCCCCTTCTTGATGTTTGAATGAAATTGATTATGTTATCTGTGCAGAGTGTTTTTGATTATTGATGTTTGATTTAGCCTGATCACCTAGGTTAAGTATTTGATAATTAATTGTTAGAATTTTAGATCATGAATCCTAATTGTTGTGATTTAACTTTCATAAGTGGTAAACTAGAGGTCGTGCATCTCTAGGGTAGCATAATCCTAGATTATCGAATCAAGCTTGTGTATTCGGAGTCTAGTTCATCCTATCGTCTTGGTGATTAATGCATTTAATGAATTAAATCTAGAGAGATTGTTCTAGGTTATTCAATTAAATAGGGTTAATTAGAGATCTTATCCTAATTTAACTAATCTTAAGAGACGATTCGGTTTAACAAAGCTTGTTATTAGACTAGGGATGATAATTTCATGATAATCTGAGAGAGGGGTGTTACATTGATTAAGACATAATTGAGATTGGGGGATAACTGAACTGTTAACTGGAATATTTACATCCATTGATCTCTAGCTTAATTAGTTTTCTAAGTTTACTTGATTTAATTTAGTGATAGATATTTAATCTCAAACCCCCCCCTTTTCTGTTTCTTGAATTGAACATAGGTGGCATAGTTAATCATCAATCCTCGTGGGATCGACTCTTACTTGCCCTAGCTACTAGTTGGTTAGGATAGGGAAGAAATTTAATAATTTTGCCGCGTTGCGACGCGCGGTCAACAACCATCATAAGGACATTTAGTTTTCAAGCCAAAATCAGCTATTTTAGCAATTTCGTTGTCAAAAACTAAAACGTTGGACGAATTGATGTTACGATGAATCAATCCGTTTTTGTGAATGTATTCTAATCCTTGTGCAGTCTCAACGGCTATTTTAACTCTTTGGGCCCATGACAGAGTCATACTTCGCTCCAGGCCTTGTCGTCCTATTTCACACAAAAGATTGTATATATAGGGAGGAGTTAGAAACTAATAAGCTAAACAAAGGTCAAGAAAATGGAATCGAATCATGAAGAATGTCGTGTAGCGACCTGTATTGAGCAAACTCATATGCAAAGAATTGCTGATCACCATCCACAAAGTAACCTAATAGCTGAACCACATTTTCATGTTTTATGCTCGATACCATTGAAACCTGGAAAACCATATATTAGAACATCACATCTCTTCCAAATTAAGTTTTAGACAATGGAGAAACATCAAGGGATGATATAGTGTTCTGCCCAAACCTGTGTTTGAAACTTCTTATTTGGCTTTTTAATTGCTGCATTTTGTCCACTTTTCAAGACTGCGTGATAAACTTTTCCATTGAATCCATCGCCAATTAAACATTCAGAACTAAAATTATTAGTAATATCCTTCAGTTCATGTAGTGGAATGAGAGCTACCGAATGCATATCAATGGTCTGTTGGAGCTCTGATGCATCTTCTTCAGTGGCTGGGATAGCTGCATCAACCTGTTTCCGATTCTTTTCTGTAGATCTTGTTGCACGATTGCCTGCAGAGTTACACAAAGAATATCTTCAAAGATTGATTATCAAAACAAGAACATGAATTGTATTGTTGCTATTTAGATTTGTAAATATAAATAGCTAGCTAGTCAGTTTACCAGATGGTCTATGTTCAAACATGTTTTTTTTACCCAAAATGAGGATGAAAGAGTCATGTTAGTACGTTAGTTAAGGGGTCGTTTGGATATTTAGACCCAAGTTATTTCACCACGTGTA
Organism: Scutellaria galericulata; assembly: GCA_946896805.1. Lineage (NCBI taxonomy): Eukaryota > Viridiplantae > Streptophyta > Magnoliopsida > Lamiales > Lamiaceae > Scutellaria > Scutellaria galericulata. The sequence continues at coordinate 1,228,781 of OX335797.1, read as the reverse complement.
GACTAACAAGGAACAGTGACACTTATGCATTTGGTGTGGTGCTGTTGGAAGTATTGTGTGGGAGAGCAGCAGTTGATTCAAGTCGTGGTGAGGATGAGGTGAGTTTGGCGATATGGGCTCAAGAAAAAATTAGTAAAGGAAAAGTCGAGCAGATTGTAGCATTGAATTTGAGGGACGAAATCTCAGCAGATTGCCTAAAGACATATATTGGGGTTGCTAAAAGATGCTTGAATCCTGAACCCAAGAAACGGCCAACAATGGCTCAAGTTGTGGTCCAGCTTGAGATGGTGCTTGAACAGCAGGAGAGAAATGCAGCAACACAAAATGCATCACAATTTCTGTCATTAAATTCAATTTGGAATATGGTTAGACCAGCTGGTAAAGTGTATTGTTTTACACGTATACAAATTTATATGGTTCATGATTTAAAGATCAATCTTTGATGATTTTCTTCATGCAATTGTGCAGGCAATCGTGCCACAGCATCAACGGAAAAGAATCAGAAGCAGGTGAATAGGATATCAATAACCGTCCCTGCAACAGAAGAAGATGCATTAAAGGAGGAACAGAGCATTAATATGCATATGAATGATGTCCCTGCCATTGCAGCAGATGAATTAGAGCACAAACAGAGTGTTACTATGTTGCCGATTGATGTACCTGTCATTCCACTACATGAATTGGAAGAAATCACAAGAAAACTTAGTAGAAAGTGTTTGATTGGTGAGGGATCCAACGGAAGTGTATATCGTGTTGTCCTGAAAAGTGGACAGGTTGCAGCAAGACTTCCAAACACAGGTTTGGCCAGAAAACTATATCCATTCATGTTGCTCCATTGAGTACAACTTAACTGGAAAGAGGTGTGTTTTGTAGGTTGCAATTGCATCCAACATAAAGCATGAAAATGTGGTTCAACTATTAGGTTACTGTGTGGATGGGGATCAGCAATTCTACGCTTATGAGTTTGCTCAAAACGGGTCACTATATGACATTCTTCATGGTGAGCTGGCATATCATTCTACCTTCTTCATATATTGCTTTGGATCTTTAGGCCAATGGTAGATTTTCTGAAATGTCTTGGTTTGATTGCTTTAGTTTCGAGTACCTTTCAAGTCTATAGACTAAGATTGTTTGTCTTGAACTTATGATGAATTCATGTTTTGTTTGCAATAGAACGACGAGGTGTGGCTCTGTCATGGGCCCAAAGAGTTAAAATAGCTGTGGAGGCTGCACAAGGATTAGAATATATTCACAAGAAGGGACAAATTCATCGTAACATCAAATCAGCCCATATTTTAGTTTTTGATGACATAGTTGCTAAAATAGCTGATTTTGGTTTGTCAACTCCAACTCCTTATCAAACTAATGAAGATGATTCTTATTATCATCCTTCTGTTTTTGTCGAACCTCGTGATTATCATCCACCAGAGTATGTATTCTAAGTTTTTGGTAGAGATGAATAAGCAAAGTTATGAATTTATATTAAGTATTATGGGGCCTCAACTACTTCATTTTGGGTGGTAGATACGTATGGCATGGTGAACTAAGCTGGAGGACTGATGTTTACAGCTTTGGTGTAAAATAGTTGATCATACACTGCCAAGTAGACAATGTCATCTTGTGACGTGGGTATGCAATTTTCTTGATCTTGTGAATAATACTAGTATATAGTTATATAAGTTAATCAATGGAAACTACTTGTATAACACCAGGCAAGGCCACTGCTCGGTGAAGACAAAGTACAGGAGATTGTGGATGCCAAATTGGAAGGAATCTATCCTCCAAAGGCAGTTGTACAGGTTTAATCAGTTGCAAATTTGAAAAATATCGATTTTGGACTCAGACTTTTAGTAGTTTAGTTTGCTTCTTTTGCTTAACTGCAGATGGCTGCAATTGCTGCCTTGTGTGTGGAAAAGAATGCTGGATCTCGTCCAGACATGAGCACAGTAGTACAAGCTCTTCGTCCTCTGTTGAAAGCAAAGTAAAAAACACCCAACTTGTGAATCTTTCAATCTCCTCAGACTCAATCAAGCAGGATAGTGGAAACTATGGTATACAGGTTTGTTGATGGCTTCACATAGTATCCACTGGAAGCATGGGGAGAAATGTTGTGATTGATGTGTGGCATGTTTTGTCTACTTAATTTATGAGTTTTGTAGCTGCAATACTATTGTTTAGACATGCTGTGAGAGTTCCAAAAATTTGAAGTCATGTAGTCTTGAATCATGTCTTAATGTGATCAAGACAAATATATATCAAGGAAGTTAAAAACAAGAGAAAACAAAGATTGAAGTTTTCACATTATCAGCCTTTTTTCTGCACAAATACTTGTATTTCGATCCTACAAGATAATTAACTTATTTCATTTGATATTACACATGATTCTTATACATATAAGGTGTGCTCTTTGTTTACACTTATAAGGAGTATAAGAATATTCAAACAAAGAGTATAAGAATCATGTGAAACATCAAGTGAAACAAGTTAACTATATGAACAAACATCATAATAATGTGATGAATGTAAAATTGAACAAAAGATTTGAAACATGTATCTTGATGATGACAATAACCTCTTTCCCTTTTCCTCATCACAATTATTGATAGCTTGTTTGGAGGATAGTTTCCTTCCAATCATGCATCCACAATCTCCTTTACTTTGTCTTCACTGAGCATTGGCCTTGCCTGGTATTATACAAGAAGTTCCCATTGACTTACTTTCTTAATGTTGAAATAGAAAATGATATATTATTTCTTAGTTTATTCACTAATATTGTTTCATTTATTACATATAAAGAATAAAATTAAAATATTTTTGAAACAAATCAAATTAGAGAAGATCAAATTTTAAGTACACTCAAGATTTTATCTTAAGTGCAAAAATACAATATCAATTATATTAAATGCATACATTAAAATTCTATGTATATAATTATTAAAAATTGGTGAAAAAATATATTTCGTACATATCATGAATACAAAAATTAAGTATATAAATAAACAATACAACTACCTTTTAGAACATGTGATTATGAAAATATTTTTTTAAGAAAAATTAAACTTATTGAATTCAAGAAACAAATTTGTTGTTTGCTAATATTAATATATAAAATAAAATACTAATAAAAAATAAGATGTTAGTTTACGTTAATACATATTTATATAATGATTCTAAATATATTGTATTTTATATCTTATTATTATACGTCTTTTGATTCTAATTTAATTTAAATATAACATATATTTAAAGTACATATAATGTACGAAAATGTTACAAAAATCTTTATTAAAATGTATTACACTAAAAAAGATCATAAAATCTTTAACAAAATGTTAAAATATTACTCACTAAAAAAATATTTTGATTACCATATTCTCCAAATTACTATATTTTTATTATATTTTTGTATTAGTTTATTAAAAATATTTATTTTGATAAATCCCGTTTGATACATAGGTTTATACTAGTTTATATATATATATATATATATATATATATATATATATATATATATATATATATTTGAAATGTTTGTTTCATTTAAAACATTTAGAGAAACATATAGAAAAAAGGAAAAAGAAAAACTTACACTACAAAGAATTGACGAAAATATTATACAAAGAAATGACGAAAATATTAGTGATAGTTGAAATGTTGCCAACAAATGTTTTATATTGTGACAATATTTTTTGATGTCATTAATGATTCAAGGTCTTCAGGATTAGTATTTATTTTTTTTACTGTCATTAAATTTTGTCACTAGATATCTTGTTATAGTTTTTTTTTTCGTCAAAAATAAATGTCATCACTGTAAGATTTTTTAAAATTATGACAACTATTTGTTCAAAATAATTGTGACAGCATCTTAATTTGCAACTAATTAGAGAAAAATTGTCACAAATTTTCTTTTCATTTCACTAATTATTAAATAATAGTGACAACTAGTGGTGCCCACGGTTCGTCGGAAACCGGAACCGGCCGGTTCGAAACCGGCGGTCAATGGTTCGGGGAACCGTTGACCTGGTTCCGGTTCCAAACCGGAACCGTAAACCGGTTTCAGTCGGTTCAGTTTCGGTTTATGTATTCTAAAACCGTGAACCGGAGGTTAAACCGACGGTTCAACCTTCACGGCGGTTAAACCGACGATTCAACCAGCGGTTAAATCGACAGTTCAACCGGCGGTTGACGGTATTTTTTTTTGGACGAATGAGGTAGTGCCACGTGTCCGCCGGAGCTCCGACGAAAAGTAGCCGTTGTCGCCGGAGTCCGGCGAAATAGAGTCGTTGTCGCCGGAACCGGCGGTTCGAAACCAGGCCGAACTGGCCAGCCTTTTTTTAAAAAAAAAAAAGACCTTTGGACACGTGTCACGCCAGGATCACTCGACCGTTGGAGATCAACGGTCGAGATTTGCGGACCGTTGTAAATCGCCGGTTTAGGTGAATTTTTTTTTTTTAAATTTTCTATAAATACCCCCTCCCCCCATTCATTTCCTCACACCATTCCAACACTTCTCTCTCAATTCTCAAGTTGCAATTCAATTTTCAATTCTAAAGTTTCAATTCTCAAGTTTTTTTTTTCAATTCTCAAGTTTTTTTTTTCAATTCTCAAGTTCCGATTCAATCGAAAATGTTTCGAAGAGGTTCTTCTTCCGCCGGTTCTTCTCACCGAGGAAAGGCACTGATGCCTCCACCACGAGATGTTGAAGTCGATGATCTTATCGATCAATACACTCCCCACTCTCATTGGAGTGAGGAGTACGTCAATTTGGAGGAGGCTCTCGGATCTTCGACCGCCGCCAACTTTGCCGAAGTGGAGGAGGAGCAGCCGAAGGCCCGTCCAACTCAAGAGAGTGACACACGTAGCCGATCCATTTCGACACTTCGAAGAGAGGGCTACGGAACGTTCAACAACCACATCATCAAGAAGCATCCGGATAAGATGGGTAATGACCGCTCTTAAATCCATCTTCCTCGACAAAATGCCGGTTCCAGTGGGGGAACCGGAGGTAACGACCCTAACTTCCTTTTTCAATTTAGTCAATTAAGTCATAGGAGAGGAGTAGCCGAATTGATTGCTAAAAAACATCTTCCTTTTCAATTTCCAACTGACGATGATTATGAAGATTTTACTTCTCAAGTTTTTCATCCCGCTAGTAGAAGAATATCTAGGAATACCGTTACACGTGACAGAAAAAATTGTAGGTGAATATAAATATGCTTTAATTGAAGAATTAAAAAATTTAACACAACGTGTATCTATTTGTTGTGATGTGTGGAAGAAAGATCCTTACGGAAACCATGATTATTTAAGAGTAACGTGCCATTGGATAGATGATGCATGGAACATGCAAAAACAATTAATTGCCTATGTCGAATTTGATGAAAGACATAGTTCCGTAGCAATTGCTAGAAAAATAATAAAAATTGTTAATGATTATGATATAGTGCTAAAAATATTTTCGATTGGTTATGATAATGCCGCTCCTAACACCGCTAGTATACCCACATTAAAGGAATTTTGTAGGCCTCCAATAGATGGTAAACTTTTTCATATTCATTGTGCACACCATTGTTTGAATTTGTGTGTACAAGATGGTCTAACCACTTTGCATGATCAAATTAAACCTATTACGGATACAATTTATGAAATTGCTAAATCAACACAATAGCATAAAAAATGGGCAAGATTTTGTAAAAATAATGGAATGAAAGTTAAGAAATTTGTGATGGACGTAAAACATAGATAGAATTCAACTTTTTATATGCTTCAAGATTCTTATAATTATAAATAATTGCTAATTGAATTTTATAAAGAAAACCCACATGAATTGATATATTTGAATAGCAACTCTTGGGATGCATGCATTAATTTAATTCAACTTTTAAAATTTTTTGAAGAAGCCACTAGAGAATTAAGTGACACTTATTATCCTACTTCTCCATTAGCCTTAAATCATTGTGTTAAAATTGCTTTAATTTTGAATGAATATTGTGCATGTCCTATTATAGGTGACACTATTATAGCAATTAAAGCAAAATGGTTAAAATATTTTCACGAACTTCCCGATTTATTTTTACTAGCTAAATTATTAAATCCTAGGATTAGAGAAGATGGTCTAATGGAATTATTACGAATGTATTATAGTGCTTTGTTCCCCCATTTTTTGTTATCCGATTATGATGCAGTTGACTATGTTCCAAATTATATAGAAGTTGCAGCTAGAGCTAAAACATATTTGTATGATTTATTTAAAGAATATAAAACCGCATTAAGGGATGCTTGTGGGGATAATTTAGGTGCTCAAAATGTAGGTGGTAGTAGTAGTTCTTCACATAATCCATATAATGTTAGTGGTTTTAGTGCATTTTATGATTTTTATGATAACCGAACACAAAAACGCGCTAAGGGGTCTAATCCCACACAAGAATTAGATACATATTTAAGTTGTACATTTGAATTTATTGCTTTTGAAAACTCTGTGGATCTTTTGAAGTGATGGTAAAAAAGGATCAACACTTATCCTATTTTAAGTCATATTGCAAAGGAGATTTTTGCAAGTCCCACCTCTAACGTTTCCGTCGAGTGCGCCTTCTCCAAAGGACGACATATGTTGAATCCAAAAAGGGCAAGATTGACCATATAGAATGTTCAAAACATTACTCTACCTGAAGATTGGCTTCGAGCCAAGAAACGTCAACAAAATCTAGATTTATCTGTCTTTGATGACAATGGTCCCGACGAGTATGGCTACGATTCCAACACATCCTCCTCCACTGGAACTAATAGGTAAGATTGAGGTAAGAGAACTACGTGAGCTTTGATTCCCTAATTTAATTTAGGGATATGTAGGCAATTTCATTCTAAGTTTGATATTCACTTTCAAACTTAGAATGAAACTCAAGCTCTTTCATTTTTTTTTTACTTCTCTTAATTGTAATGAGCAAATGAGCTGTGTGGTAGATGTGTTTCTCAAAGAAAGGAGGAGATAATAAGATGTGTCTTAGATGCACGTCTTATTATGTCCTCTTTTCTTTGAAACACATCATCTACCATACAACATTCTTTGCTCATTACAATTAAGAGAAGTAAGAACTAAGAACTACGTGTGCTTTGATTTTCTAATTCAATTTAGGGATACGTAGGCAATTTTATTCTAAGTTTGATATTCACTTTCAAACTTAGAATGAAACTCAAGCTCTCTTTTTTTTTCCTCTTTCAATTTGTAATTTGTAAGTTGTAATTCTTTTTTATTTTTTGTAAGTTGTAATTTTTTTAAATTCAAATTTAGAAGTTTATTGTTTGTAAGTTGTAATTTTTTTTAATTCAACCACTGATTATTTGTTATTTGTAAGTTGTGATTTTTTTTAATTCAAACTTAGTGTTTATACTTTGTAAGTTGTAAATTTTGGATATTTATATAAAGTTGTATATTTTTTAACATAAATACATTGTTTTAAAAAAAAATTGGAAAACCGGAAAACCGGCCGGTTCGAACCGAAACCGGCGGTTTAACCGCCGGTTACAAACCGGAACCGAACATACCCCGGTTCGGTTCCGGTTAGATCCCCCCGATTTTCCGAACCGCCGGTTCGGAACTAGAACCGGCGGTTTAACCGAACCGGGCACCACTAGTGACAACACTTGTTATCATTACTATATATTGTCACCAGCCTTTAACATTCACCCTAAAGTGATGGAAAACATTGTTGTAGCTATTGTTATCTGAAGTAGTGACAAATCGCTATTAATTAATTAAATAATACTTTTGTATGATAATTAGCTATGCCATTTTTGGGTATAACTACTACCATATTTATTAGTCGTGACAATTGATTTATGATCACTATGCCAGCTTTCAAGTGACAAATCACTACAAGAATTTTGGGATTTAACAACGGTTTTTACCCAAAAGTGTTGTCTTTTTTAAATTAACTATTAATAGGACGCTGATATCATCAAAACACTAACATATCAGCATGACACATCATCATAGTGTTGACATCATCAGGACATGTCATCATAGTGATGTGTCAGCATGACACGTCATCATACATAGCTGACATCAGTGATGACATCATTATAACCAATATTGCGCGTTGTTTGGGAATCGAACACGGGTGCCAAAGTGGTCCTTAAACCACTAGTGCATTATGTAATAATATTCTACTTGCATTTCTTTTATTTCAATTTTTGATATTTTTCAATTTTCTATTATCATATATTTTTTGTTAATTTTTATTATTTGTATTTTTAATATATTTTAAAAGGTTAACATTATAAATATATATATATATATAATTAACATAAGATAATACAAGATAACATCATAAAATAATTACACTTTTTAAATTTAATTTAATTAAAAAACAATTAATATTATTACATATTTTTTGTTAATATTTATTATTTTTATTTTTAATATATTTTAAAAGATTAACAATATATATAATTGGAAGATTAATGACTAATTAAGATAAGCTAATATAAGATAACATCATAAAATAATTAAACTTTTCAAATTTATTTTAATTAAAAAACAATTAATATTATTACATATTTTTTGTTAATTTTTATTATTTGTATTGTAATATATTTTAAAAGGTTAAATATATATATATACACACACACACACATATAATTGGAAGATTAATGACTAATTAACATAAGATAATATAAGATAACACCATAAAATAATTAAATTTTTCAAATTTAATTTAATTAAAAAACAATTAATATTATCACATATTTTGTGTTAATTTTTATTATTTGTATTTTTAATATATTTTAAAAGGTTAAAAATATATATAATATATATATATATATATATATAATTGGAAGATTAATGACTAATTAACATAAGATAATATAAGATATATAACATCATAAAATAATTTAACTTTTCAAATTTAATTTAATTAAAAAAATTAATATTATTACTATTTTTTTATTAATTTTTATTATTTGTATTTTTAATATATTTTAAAAGGTTATATATATATATATATATATATATATAATTGGTATGATTTATATATATCTTTTTTTTTGCTTTACAAAATAATTGTTTAAAATAATTTATGTTTTTTGTATTAATTTTAAAACCAAACTCATTTTATCTTTATTTTTATTTTAGAAAAACATTCATAATTTATGAATTATGAATTATAAAACATGATTGTCAAATTATGTTTTAAAATAATATATAAATTTTGTATTATTATATAAAAGGGTGAGAGTAATATTTTAGGTGTAGTTTCTTAATTAATTCAAAATAGTATTTTATAAAAATACTATTTTTTAGAATTATGAGTTTGTTCATATAAGATAATATTAATGCAAATAATATAAGATAACATTATAAATTAATTAAATTTTTTAAATTTAATTTAAGTAAAAAACAATTAATTTATAATTAACACAACACATAAAAAAGTGTTGCACAATGGGTTGTCTATTAGCAAAAAAGTACTATGAAAAGACAACGCATAAAAGCGTTGCATAAAAGAGTTGTCTTTTAAAAAAAAAAATCCGCTATAAGACAACCATTTGAAAAAAGCGTTGCACAAAAGCGTTGTCTTTTAAAAAAACGCCATTTAACAACCCTGAAAAAAGCGTTGCCTTTCCCATTATTTGCGTTGTCGTTTTTTTTTTTTAAAAGGCCTTTTAACAACCCTATGAAAAAAGCGTTGTCTTTCCCATTATTTGCGTTGTCTTTTAAAAACAAAAAAGCCATTTAACAACCCTATGAAAAAAACATTGTCTTTTCCATTATTTGCGTTGTCTTTTAAAAAAAAAAAACGCCATTTAATAACCCTATGAAAAAAGCGTTGTCTTTTCCAAAAAAAAAAACGTTGTCTTTGGTCGAATTTTTTGAACAAAGACAATGCTTTTCGGTAAAAGGGTTGTAAATTTCGAAAAGACTACACAAATTCATAAAAATGGTTGTCTTTGGGGGTCGTTGTTTCCTATTTTTCTTGTAGTGAATAAAGTTGTCACTCTAACTATTTTAAAAAGTTACATCATATTAAATTTTTTGCATCATTTCCCACTAATGTGGTTTATATATTAGCATTTTTATCTACTTTTATAAATACATCTATACGAATTCTCTGTGAAATTTTTGACAATCAATTTTTATCATATAATTGAAAAGAAAATTTTGATGAATTTATGATTTGCATTTGACACTTTGAGCTCGTTTGTGTTTTTGTTTCTAATATTAAATACTATTATATTTAGACATTAATGTATACATAAGTGGTGACATGAAATTTTACAGAATTTTGTCTCTAATCGAGACATTTTAAGTAGACTACTTAATGAACTTTTCATTTATGAGTCGTATCAAGTAGAAAACTAGCGGTGCAGTACATGGAAGAGACTATAATGATATAAAACCTCTATGACTCGTGTTGGTATATACTTTATATTAACATTATGATCTGACCAATGAGGCAGTCTTAGAATGTGCACATTACGTTACTATTTAAGTCATAAAGATGTATTCTGTAAGATTAATTGTGGCCTAATAAAATAATTAAATGTTTTAAATATCTAATGATATGGTTTAAATAGATAATGATTGACTTGGTCAATAGAAAAGAAAATGAGTCAAATATTTTCATACTTGATAGGCGTGTATAACTGATCTTTGAGAACTGTTCTAAAAAACTATTATTTCTCTCTACATATAAAGTATATATAAACTACACAGAATATTTATGATCTTTTTAGAATTTTCTATCACACAAGTTTAAAATTCTATGATTAAAGAAGGGCCAGAGAGAAGTAAAAACTTATCAATTGCCAAAGAAGAATGTACGATAATGGTTGCACAAGGTTAGTATTGAAATTATCTAGATTATGTTTTATGCGAAAAAGATGTGAAAATTATGAACTCTAAAATCTATGTTTACGATTAAATTTATGCTAAACATGATATAACATATATATAGCATGCATACAACAAAAGATATGACATTAGGTGGACAAGGTAAATCAAACCATACTCACACCTTACTTACACCATACTAAGACCATACTTCAACAAAAGACATCCTTGAAACAAATAATGAAAACTATTTGCAAGTTGTTGAAAACCAATATTCTAGTTTTTGACAACCAAGTTGCTCAAACTAATGGCGATGCTTATTATCATCCTTCTATTTTGGGCCAACTTCGTGGTTATCATCCACCAGAGTATGTATTCGAGTCTTTGGTAGATATGAATAGGTAATGTAATTTGAATTTGAATTAATTTTATGATGTGTGTTAAATGTAAAATTGAACAAAAGATTTGAAACATGTATCTTGATGATGACAATAATCTCTTTCCTTTTTCCTCATCACAATTATTGATAGCTTGTTTGGAGGATAGTTTCCTTCCAACCAATCTTGCACCCACAATCTCCTTTACTTTGTCTTTACTGAGCATTGGCCTTGCCTGGTATTAATTATACAAGAAGTTCCAATTGACTTACTTTCTTAACATTGAAATAGAAAATGAAATATTATTTCTTAGTTTATTCACTAATATTGTTTCATTTATTACATATAAAGAATAAAATTAAAATATTTTTGAAACAAATCAAATTAGAGAAGATCAAATTTTAACTACACTCAAGATTTTATCTTAAGTGCAAAAATACAATTATTTTAAATGCATACATTAAAATTCTATGTATATAATTATTAAAAATTGATGAAAAAAATATATTCAGTACATATCATGAATACAAAAATCAAGTATATAAATAAACAATACAAATACCTTTTAAATCATGTGATTATGAAAATATTTTTTTAAGAAAAATTAAACTTGGTAAATTCAAGAAACAAATTTGTTGTTTGCTACTATTAATATATAAAATAAAATACTAATAAAAAATATGATGTTGGTTTACGTTGATACATATTTATATAATGATTCTAAATATATTGTATTTTATATCTTATTATTATACAAGAATCAACTGAAAAGATGAAGAATCAGATAAGTTATCCGTTCTTGAAGTAGCCAACCTTAATCAGTTTTATAACCAATTTGAAACTACTTGGGCGATTCTTATTGGATAGCACACTAACTGATTTTAACTACCCGGAAGACAAGAATTGAGAACGCGCTTCTATTAATATAAACGCGATTTTGTCTTGCCTTGGAAAAAATCAATTTTGAGCTTATTTTCACAAACCACGTACAAGTATTCAACCACAAGTAAACAAGTATTCAACCAGTAAACAAGTAAACAGGTAAACTACAGCAGTCGTTTTTAAACAATTCAAAGATACCGACAGCTCTCTACATCCGTATTTGATAACTTTATACTAACGGTCAGCATTTTAAGTTAATAATTTTAAAAAATAAAAATAATTAAGAGTTCCACTGGGTCAACTCCTTTCTGCTTTGATTACCTTGTTCATCTACTTTTCTGCAATTCGAAACCTCCAAATATGAATGCAACAACTAGCGAGGAGAAGAAGATCTCGGCCGCAGCGGAACAGTTTTGTCGTCGATTTTCAGTGGCTGAGATCCAATTAGCCACTGCAGATTTCAGTGATGCAAATGTTATTGGCCATGGTGGATTTGGTAAAGTCTACAAGGGAGTGATTGCTGATGCGCAAGAGATTGTTGCGATAAAGAGGCTAGCTCCAATTTCCAACCAGGGAGAAGACGAGTTTTTGATGGAGATCGAGACACTTAGTAAGCTCCGACATGTTAATCTCGTCTCTCTGATTGGTTTTTGCAATGAGCAAAAGGAAATGATTCTTGTTTATGAGTATATAGCCCATGGAACGCTGGCCGATCACCTTTATGGAAATAACAATTGCATATCTGAATCTCTCACGTGGAAGCAACGCCTGGATATATGCATTGGAGCTGCTCGAGGATTAGACTATCTTCACACTGGCTGCTCCATCATACATCGTGATGTCAAGTCTACCAATATCCTTCTTGATGAAAATCTAGAAGCCAAGGTTTCAGATTTTGGATTGGCCAAACATTTTAGCAACTCAAAGAGTCATGTCAGTACGATAGTTAAAGGCTCATTTGGATATTTGGACCCAAGTTATTTTGTCACGTGTAGACTAACCAAGAACAGTGACACGTATGCATTTGGTGTGGTGCTGTTGGAAGTATTGTGCGGGAGAGCAGCAGTTGATTCAAGACGTGGTGAGGATGAGGTGAGTTTGGCGATATGGGCTCAAGAAAAAATTAGTAAAGGAAAAGTTGAACAGATTGTAGCATTGAGTTTGAGGGATGAAATCTCAGCAGATTGCCTAAAGACATATGTTGAGGTTGCTAAAAGATGCTTGAATCATGAACCAAAGAAACGGCCAACGATGGCTCGAGTTGTGGTCCAGCTTGAGATGGCGCTTGAACAGCAGGAGAGCAATATGGCAACACATAATGCATCACAATTTCTGTCATTAAATGCAATTTGGAATATGGTTAGACCAGCTGGTAAAGTGTATTGTTTTATCGTATACAAATTTATGTGGTTCATGATTTAAAGATCAATCTTTGATGATTTTCTTCATGCAATTGTGCAGGCAATCGTGCCACAGCATCAACAGAAAAGAATGCATTAAAGGAGGAACAGAGCATTAATATGCATATGAATGATGTCCCTGCCATTGCAGCAGATGAATTAGAGCACAAACAGAGTGTTACTATGTTGCCGATTGATGTACCTGTCATTCCACTACATGAATTGCAAGAAATCACAAGAAACTTTAGTACAAAGTGTTTGATTGGTGAGGGATCCAACGGAAGTGTATATCGTGGTGTCCTGAAAAGTGGACAGCTTGCAGCGATTAAAATTGAAATGCTAAATCAGGAGTTTGTAACACAGGTTTGGCTAGAAAACTATATCAATTTATGTTTTTGCAACATCGCCTATAACTTAAATTTTGAAAGCGGTGTGTTATTCTAATATATGGTTTTCTAGGTTGCAATGATATCCAGCATAAAGTATGAAAATGTGGTTCAGCTATTAGGTTACTGTGTCGATGGTGCTCAGCAATTCTTTGCTTATGAGTTTGCTGAAAAAGGGTCGCTACACTACATTCTTCATGGTGAGTTGGCATATCATTCTACCTTCTTCATATATTGCTTTGGATCTTTAGGCTGCCAATGGTAGATTTTCTGAAATGTCTTGGTTTGGTTAAAAAAATTCTGACATCATCTTAATTTACAACTAATTAAAGAAATATTGTCACAATTTTTTTTTCATTTCACTCATTCGAATCATTAAATAATAGTGACAAAACTTGTTATCATTACTATGTAGGATAAAAAAACGAAAACTCATATCAAGTATACATTATTTTTAAATCTTTTTATTTTACCATATATAGTACATGAATTTTGCATATTACTAAATTTTCGATTGCCACATCATACTTCCGGCTGAAATTTGGTCATGTGCATCCCATGTGATATCTAGAGGGATAAAATTGTATTTTTCTTCCACTCCTTCTTCCTTTAATTATTAACCCATTTCTCCTTTATCATCCTTCTTCTTCATCCCCCATTAATTTATTCAAATAAAGCTCGAGTATCCAGAGTTCATTAAGCTTGGTAATCATTGTTGGAATCTCTCGGTGAGATGATTTTGTGATAATTTCAAATCGATTAACTCAAGCGGATAGCCAATTTCTTGAGGGATTTCTTCTTCAATGCTGCAAGTCGGCAAGTAAAATTAATTCAACTTTTTGCGATTCAGAATCATATAAGGGGACGACATTCAATTAAAGGAATTGTCGATGACGTTGTGCAATTAAAGATTCATTGTATTTTGAAGAGATTTCTACGGAAAAGCTCTTGAAAATGAGCTACAATTACCATGGAGAGGGGCTAATCTGTTGACAGGAAATTTCTAGGAAATTGAAGAAAAAAAATCGATGTCTTAGTTCGGAAAGCTTCCAACTAGAGAATTGATTCAGCTAAATAATGGTTCTTATTAAATCTCAAATCTAAGAAGGAAGCATGAAAAACAAAATTACAGGCACAAAGAATTATTGATTGTTGATTCAAAAAATACATAGATGTAGGGCAACTCTAAGAATATCTATTTCACAATAATATTGATAAAAACAAAGATTAAGAAGAACCCATCAAGATCTGATAGAAGAAACTCAAGCCTAGTTCGAAACTAACGAAAGTGTTTTAAGAAAACGATTCTTGCAATGCAAATTCCCAAAAAATGAAGAAATGTAGAGCTTTTCACTAACGTAAGCTGATAAATTAACTTAATTGTGCGAATAATTGAGATTCTCATGATATGGAGGTAACACAGAGGAAAGAAGGTGTAGCCGTGCAGGCTCCGACGGAGTGGTTGCCTCACGGTGGATGGTGGCTGGTTGATAGAGGATGATGCAGAAGAAGAAATGGGCTTGAAGAAGAAGATGATGAAAAAGACTATTTTACCCTTCTAAATATCATGTGGGATGCACATTAACAATATGATGACGTGGCAGCCGAAAATATGATGTTGGCAGTCGGAGATATTGTTATCTGTAAAATACATATATTATATATTGTAAAATGAAATCATTTAAAAATGATATAACAAATTACAAAATCACTTATACTTGAGATGTGTTTTTGAATTGCAAAATATAATCGTCTATATAAAAGAATCAGTAAAGTTGAATTAACAAAGTCAAAAGGACATAAAAATAAATAATCATCCATAAAAATAAATTTGATATTGGTTTTTTTAATTTCGTGTATTGATCGACCATCCATGATATTTGCCGTGTAACTTAGGCTATCTGTGGTCATGGTAGATTTCTTTTCTATCTTTGTTGTAATTTAATTATATTAATTTGTTTTACTGTAACACACATTATATAATAACAATAACATTAAGTGTAGATATAATCAAATATAAATTTATCCACTCAAAAAAAATATGTTATTTGAAGTAAATTAATGTTATTTGGATTTTTATTTTTATTTTTTGGCTTTGGTCGGTGACAATTGGAAAAGAGAGACAAGAACAATGCCGGATGATACAGGGTTTAAACGTTATTCACATTAAATAAAAATTATATATGTGAAAAAATAGAAAATAAAAGGAGAGGATGAAAGAAGGAGAAGTGCAATTATCACATGTTGGGTCGGCCCATTAAAGCAACACTTATAATAATTATTGAATGAGTTGGGCTTTTACATACAGGGGTCCAATTACTAAGCCCAAAAACTCTAGGTTCTTCTATAATTTAAATTATTATATTTTGAGTGAACATATAAAAAAATAACAACCCGAAATGCAATTATATTTGCATTCCACAACAATGCTCACGTATTTTTCACTTTCCAAGCTAAACCCCATTTTGGATTGCATGGATTTAAGTTTCATGTATCGGTTGTATAAAAGTCACTACAAAATATACTACAATTAACCATACATTCTAACATATTAATATATAAATTTCAATACATACTTAAATTTCGATTATTACAATCATTCAATCATTACTATATTAATTCATTAAATGAATTAATCACCAAGACGATATTATGAACTAGACTCCAAATATGTAAGCTCGATTTGATAATCTAGTATTATACTACCTAGAGATGCACAACCTCTAATTTACTACTAATGAAAATTAAATCACAACAATTAGAATTTATGATTTAAAATTCTAGCAATCAATTATCAAACACTTGACCAATCCAAATCAAGTATCAAATAATCGAAATGAATATGAATAAATAACATAATCAATTCCAATCAAATATCGAAAAGGAGATTATGAGATTAATTAGAAAATAAAAGACAAATAAGTTTAAACATCTCTACTAACCGAAGAAATTAGCTGAGCATCCTCTTACTTGAATCCACAAAAATAATTGAAGAATCCATAATAAAAACTAATCTAAAAATTGTCCTGTTCATCATCCTTTCTCTCTCTAACCTAGGCCGTGACTTGGGGATGAATTAATTGAAGTGTGTGTGTGTGTGAATGGCGTGTTATATGGAATTGGCGTGAATCTGCCAGCAGCTCCTCTTTTTGTTGAAATATGGGCTCAACCCCACAAAGCCCACAACGCCCACAAAGTCTTGTCAAGCTCATGGCAACATTGGGTTTTCTCGTCAATATATTCCTTGTTAATTTCCATTCCACGTCCACAATTTTCTCAATCTTAAGCCCATTAAAGTTGGGCTTCTTCTTGACCCTTTTAGGTCCAAAACGCTTCACTCTTTGACCCACAATTATATTTTTTGACTCAAAAATACTCGAAAAATCCTTAAATAATTGAGAAATAAAATGTGAAATATTTGGAGGCTAAAATCATATAAATATTATATATATATATATATATATATATATATATATATATATATATATATATATATAAAAGAAAATTGTGCATTCAATCGTATAAAAAATTATAAAATCTCACATTAATTCACACTAAAATACACCTATTTTCTACATATCAAACATCAAATAAAACAAGTTAACTATATGAACAAACATCATAATAATGTGATAAATGTAAAATTGAACAAAAGGTTTGAAACATGTATCTTGATAACAATCATCTCTTTCCTTTCTCCTCATTACAGTTCTTGATAACTTGTTTGTCCCCTACTTCCAGTGGATACCATGTGAAGGCAATACAAAACTTGTACACCATAATTTCTACTATCTCTTGTTGATTAGTCTGATGATATAGAAAGATTTTATAAGTTGGATGTTTTCTTAGTACGCATGCAACAGAGGACGAAGAGCTTCTACTGCAGTACTCATGTTTGGATGATGTTCAGTAGATTGTTGCACACACAAGGCAGCAATTGCAGCCATCTGCAGTATAAGCAGAAGAAGCAAATTAAACCTCTTGAAACACAAGTTATAGAAAATAAATTCATATTTATATAGACCAACACTAAAAATCAAGTCCAAAATCAGTATTCTCAAATTTGCAACTAATTTGACCTTTGCAACTGCCTTTGGAGGATAGTTTTCTTTCAATCCAGCATCCACAGTCTCTTTACTTTGTCTTCACCGAGCATTGGCCTTGCCTGGTCTTATACAAGTAGTTTCCATTGATAAACTTATATAGCATGTGAGATATTAGAATTGTATAGATTTATTTATTATAACTATGTAATTATTTTTTATTAAAGTATTATGTATTTTTCAAGGTATACACATTTCATTAATTACAATACCTTTTTTTTTTAATTATAAAATTCAGTCACTAATTAGTTAAAATTATAAGTATATATGATGCTTACATGGATTCTGTTTTACAAAAAAATTAAAAATAAAAGGATAACATATGCTCATATGTTAGCAAAAAATAAATATAAAACAGACAAAATCTATTTCTTAAAAAAATCTATATATTTTTTATTCTTCCTATGGTAAATATTTGTGTGCTGCATATAATACATATTTGTTATCTCAATAAATAAGTATATGTAATTATATATATATATATATATATATATATATTTGTATGGATAATTACAAATCGTTGGTCGAACTATATCACATGTTTTAGACTAATTGTATTAGATTCAAATATATGAAATGTGTGTTTCATTTAAAACATTTAGAGAAAAATATAGAAGAAAAGGAAAAAGAAAAACTAACACTACAAAGAAATGGTTTTCAGTAGTGATAGTATGGTGACAATATTTTTGATGTAATTAATGATTCGAGGTCTTCATAATTAGTGATAACTATTTTTTACTGTCACTCAATTTCGTCACTTGATGTCTCAATTTTTTTTTTCACTTGATGTCTCAAATACAACATATATTTCAATAATTAAATAATATATTAATTAAATTATGTTATAGGTACTTCAAAATTATGTGATATATGTTGTACAAAACCATAAATATATTTTAGGGGTGGGGTGTTTCTATCCAATATACATAATATGAAATGAAAAATACCCACTTTCTAATAAAACAAGTTATCTACCCAAAATGAAGGCAAAATTACCAAAATGCTCTTAGCATTTCAAATGGGGGAAGGGGGGAAAAAACAGATACACAGATTTGCAAAGGGGAAAAAAACAGCAATTCGTGATTTACGCCCCTCTTCGTGACTTGGGTTTGAGAATTGTGTGTTGAGGAGACCGGCGACTGTTAAGTAGGGAAACCAGCGACTGTCGAGGAGGGAGACCGGCGACGACTGTTGAGGACGAAGGCGGCGGCACTTCGAGACAGCTGTGGAGATAAGTTGCTGCTCTTCGTGACCATTGTTGAAGAGAAGGCGATGGTGGTGAAAACAAATCTGGGTGACAAGGGAGGCGGCGAGCGGCGAGACCGGCAATATTAAGGAGGGCGGCGGCGGCGCAACATTCAAGAAGCTTCGTGATCTATTTTATCCTTCAATGAATAGATCACGAAGCTGAACATAGATCACGAGGGTGTTTAGCTTCGTGATCTACGTGTTTAGCTTCGTGATCTAAAAACCCTCGTGATCTATGTTTAGCTTCGTGATCTTCAAGGAGCTTCGTGATCGTGATCTATGTCTGATAAAATTTTTTCACTTTTTCACGATTTATTTGGTTTTTTAAAATCGAATTTATATGCAGAAATATTTATCTACATTAAAAAATTATCAAATACAATATACTACACTTGAAAATAATGATCATCTTACCTCTTTTGAGCACCTTAACAGATGAAAATCACTATATGAATTGATATGTGTTCTTGAGATGAATTGATATGTGTTCTTGAGATGAAATAAGTAAATTGAATTGTGGTGGGTGAAATGATTAAATGCATAGGGTATGGG
Organism: Scutellaria galericulata; assembly: GCA_946896805.1. NCBI lineage: Eukaryota > Viridiplantae > Streptophyta > Magnoliopsida > Lamiales > Lamiaceae > Scutellaria > Scutellaria galericulata. The sequence goes on along the minus strand of OX335797.1, from coordinate 1,209,002 downwards.
AATTTATGATTTTTTATCCTTATTTTGGGTAAAAAACATGTTTTCTTATAAGTGGGTATTTTTCATTTTTTGGTTTGCAAAAAGGATACAAAGGCCTATTTCCTCTATATTTTATTTCTGTATAAATAATATTCAAACTTTTTTCTGTATAAATAATATGCAAAATTAAACTTTTTTTGCAGTGGCTGCAGTTCGTTATAGCATTGTTTCCAACGCTGTAAGAACATGGGAGTGTTTGATTTTTATACTGTTACCTTCAATTCTATAAGCTCCCACAAGACTAAAAGCTAATAATATTTTCTTTTGTTGTAGTAATACTCATAAGCCAAGACTTGCTTCAGTTCAAATATTTGTCCAAGCCAATGTCTGAAACCTTTGCCATTAATTTCTCATCCGAAGGATATTTGATGAAGCCTTTACATCACGATGTATAAGTGAGTTTTGAGAGTGAAGATAGGCTAGCAGGTGAGAGACGAGCAGTCATCTCTAATATTCCTTGCAAGTTTTGTAAAGGTGATCAGCCAGTGTTCCTACTCATAAACAAGAATCATTTCTCTTTGCTCGTTGCAGTAGCCAATCAGAGAGACTAAATTAACATGAGGGAGATTAGTTAGTCAGAAACCAGATACTTCTATGAGGGTTGTCTGAAACCAATAATTATAGTGATGATTATTCAGGCTGAAGATGGTAGATTTTTTTGAAATGTCTTGGTTCGATCGCATTAGTTAATTGGACTTTTGAAGATCATATAAGACAGAAGTTTATAAATTCTGCCGTCTGAAGCCAATGATTATAATATGAAGGCTTTGGAAAAGACGAGAATACGATCAACCTATAGCTGAAAGAAACACATCATTATATTGTCAGAAAACTAGATCTTATCCTCTGCAAATCAGAAACCTCCAAATATGATTAATGCAACAGCTAGTGCTTTAGAGGAGGAGAACAAGATCTCGGCCGCGGCGGAAAGGTTCTGTCGCCGATTTTCAGTGGCTGAGATCCAATTAGCCACTGCAGATTTCAGTGATGCAAATGTTATTGGCCATGGTGGATTTGGTAAAGTCTACAAGGGTGTGATAGCTGATGAGCAAGAGACTGTTGCGATAAAGAGGCTATCACCAAGTTCCAAGCAGGGAGAAGACGAGTTTTTGATGGAGATCGAGACACTTAGCAAGCTCCGACATGTTAACCTCGTTTCTCTGATTGGCTATTGCAATGAGCAAAAGGAAATGATTCTGGTCTATGAGTATATAGCCCATGGAACACTGGCCGATCACCTCTACGGAAATAACAATTGCTTATCTGAATCTCTCACGTGGAAGCAACGCCTGGATATATGCATTGGAGCTGCTCGAGGATTAGACTATCTTCACACTGGCTGCTCCATCATACATCGTGATGTCAAGTCTACCAATATCCTTCTTGATGAAAATCTAGAAGCCAAGGTTTCAGATTTTGGATTGGCTAAACATTTTAGCAACTCAAAGAGTCATGTTAGTACGATAGTTAAGGGGTCGTTCGGATATTTGGACCCAAGTTATTTCACCACGTGTAGACTAACAAAGAACAGTGACACTTATGCATTTGGTGTGGTGCTGTTGGAAGTATTATGTGGGAGGGCAGCAGTTGATTCAAGGCTTGGTGAGGATGAAATGAGTCTGGCGATGTGGGCTCAAGAAAAAATTAGTAAAGGAAAAGTTGAGCAGATTGTAGCATTGAATTTGAGGGATGAAATCTCAGCAGATTGCCTAAAGACATTTGTTGGGGTTGCTAAAAGATGCTTGAATCGTGAACCAAAGAAACGGCCAACGATGGCTCAAGTTGTGGTCCAGCTTGAGATGGCGCTTGAACAGCAGGAGAGCAATATAGCAACACATAATGCATCAAAATTTCTGTCATTAAACGCAATTTGGAATATGGTTAGACCAGCTGGTAAGTGCATTCTTATATGGTTCATGTTTTGATGATCAATCTTTGATGATTTCCTTTGCGCAATTCTGCAGGCAATCGTGCCACAGGATCAACGGAAAAGAATCAGAAGCAGGTGAATAGGATATCAATAACCGTCCATGCAACAGAAGAAGATGCATTAAAGGAGGAACAGAGCTTTAATATGCATATGAATGATATCCATGGCTTTGCAGCAGATGAATTAGAGCACAAACAGAGTGTTACTATGTTGCCGATTGATGTACCTGTCATTCCACTACATGAATTGAAAAAAATCACAAGAAACTTTAGTCCACAGTGTTTGATTGGATCCAACGGAAGTGTATATCGTGTTGTCCTGAAAAGTGGACAGGTTGCAGCAATTAAAAGGCGAAATCAGGAGAGACCATACTTTCAGCAAGACTTTCAAAGACAGGTTTGGCCAGAAAACTATATCCATTCATGTTGCTCCATTGAGTACAACTTAACTGGAAGGAGGTGTGTTGTTCTAATAAATTGTTTTCTAGGTTGCAATGGCATCCAGCATAAAGCATGAAAATGTGGTTCAACTATTAGGTTACTGTGTGGATGGGAATCAGCAATTCTACGCTTATGAGTTTGCTCAAAACGGGTCACTATATGGCATTCTTCATGGTGAGCTGGCATATCATTCTACCTTCTTCATCTATTGCTTTGGTTTCGAGTACCTTTCAAGTCTATATACTAAGATTGTTTGTCTTGAACTTATGATGAATTCATGTTTTGTTTGCAATAGGACGAGGTGTGGCTCTGTCATGGGTCCAAAGAGTTAAAATAGCTGTGGAGGCTGCACATGGATTAGAATATATTCACAAGAAGGGACAAATTCATTGCGACATCAAATCAACCAATATTTTAGTTTTTGACAACCTAGTCGCTAAAATAGCTGATTTTGGTTTGCCAACTGAAAGTCCTTATCAAGAAGCTGGTTATTATCATCCGTCTCATTTTGTCAAACTGCGTTATTATCATCCACCTGAGTATGTATTCTGAGTTTTTTTGGTAGAGATCAATAAGCAAAGTAAATATGAATTTGTATTAAATATTATGGGGCCTCAACTACTTCATTTTGGGTGGTAGATACGTAAGGCATGGTGAACTAAGCTGGAGGACTGATGTTTACAGCTTTGGTGCTGTACTCGTCGAGCTCTTGACAGGTAGTGAAATAGTTGATTATAGACGGGGAGCCAAACAACATCTTGTGACGTGGGTATGCAATTTTCTTGATCCCGTAAATAATACTTGTGGTAATTATATAAGTTTAACAGTGGGAACTACTTGTATAACACCAGGCATGGCCAAGGCTCAGTGAAAACAAAGTAGAGGAGATTGTGGATGCCCGATTGGAAGGAAACTATCCTCCAAAGGCAGTTGCAAAGGTCAAATCAGTTGCAAATTTGAGAATATTGATTTTGAACTTGATTTTTAGAATTGGTTCCAAATAAATATGAATTTCTTTTCTGAAACTTCTGTTTCAAGCGGTTTAATTTGCTTCTTTTGCTTAACTTCAGATGGCTGAAATTGCTGCTTTGTGTGTGCAACAGTATGCTGAAGATCGTCCAAACATGAGCATTGTAGTAAACGCTCTTCGTCCTCTGTTGAAAACAAAGTAAAAAACACCCAACTTGTGAATCTATCAACCTCCTCAGACTCAATCAATCAGAGATAGTAGAAACTATGGTATACATGTTTGTTGATGCCTTCACATGGTATCCACCGGAAGCATGGGGAGAAATGTTGTAATTAATGCGTGGCATGTTTTGTCAACTTAATTTATGAGGTTTGTAGCTGCAATACTATTGTTTAGACATGCTGTGAGAGTTCCAAAAATTTGTAGTCATGTAGTCTTGAATCATGTCTTAATGTGATCAAGACAAATATATATCAAGGAAGTTAAAAACAAGAGAAAACAAAGATTGAAGTTTTCACATTATCAGCCATTTTTCTGCACAAATACTTGTATTTCGATCCTACAATATTGTCAACGATAAATTAGGAGATTTCTAGAATATTTGATTTTATTATTGTTATCTTTCTTTCCTTTTCTGTTGATATATTTTGTATCTATTTATTCTTGTCATCTCAATGATTCATTGATTGAGGCAATTATTTCCTAATCACATGGTATCAGCCAAAACTGAAACCTAAACCCTAGCCGCCGTCCTGCGTGCCGGAGTTTTGCCCAATTCCCATCAAACTTTCTGCCGCTTCCATGGCCACGACGGAAATTCCCTCCCTCCCTCTGTTGACCATGATCCACATGGTCACTATCAAGTTATCATCTTCCAATTACCTCCTTTGGCACGCACAAATTCACCCACTTCTTGTGAGCCAAAATTTCTTATCACTCGTGATGGTTCATCCTCACCACCGCCTGAAACGATTACTTCCGCCGCCGGTCAGTCTGCACCGAATCTCGACTTTGCAAAATGGACCAGTCGCGATCAGCTTTTAAAATTGTTCCTCGTTTCTACTCTATCAGAGGAGGCTGTCGCTGTCATTATTGGGTGCAAGACATCGCGCGATGTGTGGCAGGCACTATCTCGGCGTACAGTCACGGTTCAAAGGCCCGTGAACTCAGTATCAAGGATGATTTGTTATCTGCTAAGCGTGGGACGAAGTCAGTTTTTGAATATGGTCAGTATTTTAAATCTCTGGTTGATCAACTCGCTGCTATCGGTCAGCTGCTTGACCCTTCCGACTGTTCCCACTGGATTTTGCGTGGGCTAGGCTCTTCGTTTTCCAGTTTCACTGCCACTCAGTTAGCCCAGGATCCGTTACCAGATTTCCCAACACTGCTCTCTCGTGCTCAAAGTCATGAGATGTTTCAAAAAAGTATTGATGATCAGACGTAGACACAGGTTGCCTTTACTGCTGTTGGCCGCGGGTCTTCGTCAAACCGTGGTCGTGGTTACAGCTCTCGCGGCTGTGGCTCTTCCAACAACCGCGGTCGTGGTCGGGGTCGTCATTCTTCCAATAATCGCAATTTTACTGTCAAATGTCAAGTATGCAAAGAACTTGATCATGAAGCCTTCGATTGCCCTCGTCGGTTCGACCGTTACTATGAAAGACCTTCTCGGCCCTCCTCTTCAGCAAACCTTGCTGAAGCATTCTCCGATGGTTGCTCCCTATCTAATGCGCGCTCCTCGGATTGGTTTTTAGACACCGGTGCCTCGGCACACGACACCGGAGACCTTAGTTCTTGATGGAGCTTCTTCCCATGGTGGTTCCAATCAGGTTATGGTCGGTAACGGTGCGCACCTTTTCATTCCTCATACTGGTTCCTTATCCTTGTCTGATAATTTGCAGTTGCGTGATGTTCTCGTGGTTCCTGGTCTCAAGAAAAACTTACTTTCTATTAGCAAACTGACACGAGACTTTCCTGTGCATGTTCTTTTCAATGATACACAGTTTCAAATCCAGAACAAAGACACAGGACAAATACTCGCAACCGGTCGGCATGAGCATGGTCTTTACCGTCTGGATTCTGATGCTACGGCTCTTTCTGCGGTTCTTCAGAATAAGAGAATTCATGCCTCCTACGATCTTTGGCACTCTCGCTTAGGTCATGTTTCACATTCTACTATTTCTCTGTTGCACAGACATGGTTTTTTGTCAGTTACTTCACTGCTGCCTACTCCTACTTTATGCAATTCATGTCAATTAGCGAAAAGTAAACGCTTGTCGTATGTTATTAATGAGAAACGGTCTTTGCACTTGTTGGATTTAATTCATTGTGATCTCTGGGGCCCTGCGCCTAGTACTTCTCATGCTGGATTATGCTATTATGCTGTTTATATAGATGATTATTCTCGGTTTATCTGGCTATATCTCTTGCGTCTGAAATCAGACTTTTTTGATGTGTTGTTGCGATTCCAAAATTTTGTTGAAACACAATTTTCTCGAAAAATCAAGCAATTTCAAAGTGATGGTGGTATTGAGTTTACAAATCATCAAATTCAAAATCATTTTAGTGCCTGTGAAATTCATCACATTATGTCTTGTCCCTATACTCCGGCTCAGAATGGGCGAGCTGAGCGAAAACACAGACATGTTACTGAAACTGGACTGGTATTACTGTTTCACTCCTCTGTTTCTATGCATTTTTGGGTTGAAGCCTTTAGTACTGCTGTGTACATCATAAATCGTTTACCATCATCAGTCTTGCAGAATATTTCACCATTTGAGATTTTATATGGTCGCCCACCAGACTATGGCACTTTTCATGTTTTTGGGTGTCGTGTATATCCATGCCTCTGCGATTATGTGCCACACAAGTTTGCACCACGTAGTACTCCGTGTGTCTTTCTCGGTTATAGCACACAACACAAGGGGTTTCGTTGCTTTGATCCACAGAGCTCTCGTACTTATCTCAGTCGACATGCTCTATTTGATGAGAGTTGTTTCCCCTATTCGAATTCTGTAGTCGACACACCGATTGCAAAGTTAATGGTTTCTGCTTTCCACGATGTTGCTTCGTCTCTATCGGAGTACAACCCACCTCCTTCCTCCACTGAACTTATAGAGGATGCTTCGTCCTCGTCTGTTTCTTGTCGTGCATGTCTCTCAGATGATGTACAGCCCACTCGGCCAGTAATAGAGCCACATCTTCCTCCTGCCGAGCCGCCACTTGAGCCTGCAAATCTTGAACCTCCAGCTCCACAACCTGTTGAACAGCCCTTGGCTCCACCTCGTACTCATCCCATGCGCACTCGTGCTTAATCTGGGATATTCAAACCTCGATATCCGGTTGATCTTACTCTTATCACTTCCAGTCCTTTGTATGTTGCCTTAACTGCTTCCTCAGAACCCAAAGGTATCAAATCTGCACTCAAATTTCCTCATTGGGTTTTTGCTATGGACGAGGAGATGGCTGCTCTGCGCTCTAATAATACATGGGAGCTTGTCCCTCCTCCGCCAAATACGAATATTGTTGGCTCGAAATGGGTTTACAGGACCAAGTACCATGCTGATGGCACTATCGACAGACATAAGGCGCGTCTAGTGGCTCAGGGCTTCAGTCAACTTCCTGGGTTCGACTTCACGCAAACTTTTAGTCCAGTAGTGAAAGCCTCAACCGTTCGCATTATTCTAGCCCTCGCGGTTATGCGTTCTTAGCCTTTACATCAACTAGTCGTAAAAAATGCATTTCTTAATGGCGTTTTGACAAAGCCTGTCTATATGGCTCAACCACCAGGGTATGTTGATCCTGTCTGTCCGGATTATGTTTGTCGTCTGAAGAAGGCCTTATACGGCCTGCGTCAGGCACCTCTCGCCTGGTATCAGCGCTTTTGCGCTTTTTTGCTTGCTCTTAGTTTTGTTTGCAGCACAGCTGACACATCATTGTTTATTTTCTCCTGAGATTCTGTGCTCATCTATCTTCTGGTCTATGTTGATGACATCATTGTTACCGGAAACTCCCCTAAGTTTCTTCAATCATTTCTGGCTCGTGTGCGAAGAGAATTTGCTATCAAGGACCTTGACAAGCTTGGATATTTTCTTGGTCTTGAAGTCTCATATCCTGAATCCGGTCTCTTCTTGTGTCAATCTAAATATGCAAGGGATATTCTTCAACAGGCCGATTTGCTTGACTCTAAGCCCGTTTTGGCCCCTTTGGCTCCCGATGCTACATTTACAGCTCGCGGATCTTCTTTCTCGAATCCCACTCTTTATCGTTCTCTTGTTGGTGCCTTGCAGTATCTCACTATTACTAGACCTGACATCGCTTATGCAGTCAACACTGTCAGTCAGTTTCAACAAACTCCGACCATCGATCACTTTCAGGCCGTCAAACGTATATTTCGCTATGTTAAATGCACTCTTGGCTTTGGTCTCTCTTTCAGTCCCGGTTCGCCTACCCTCACTGGTTATTCAGATGCTGACTGGGCTCGTTGCATTGATACTCGTTAGTCTACATACGGCTACTCCATTATTCTAGGTCCCAATCTGATTTCTTGGAGTGCTAAGAAACAACCGACTGTTGCTCGATCCAGCTACAAATTCGAGTATCGAGCCATGGCGAACACCGCCGCAGAACTTGTATGGGTAACTAATCTGCTCCGTGAGCTTCATGTCGTTCTTCCACAACCGCCTGTTTTACTCAGTGACAATCGCAGTGCCTTGTTTCTCACTCAGAATCCTGTTGCCCACAAAAGAGCTAAACACATAGACATCGATCATCACATCATTCGAGAATTGGTAGAAAGTGGTCGTCTTCAAACTCAGTTTGTGCCCTCATCCCTTCAATTGGCCGACATCTTCACCAAGAGTCTTGCTCGACCGCTATTTGAGATGTTCCGTTCCAAGCTTTGCATCGGATTGCATCCTACGCCGCGCTTGAGGGGGGGTGTCAACGATAAATTAGGAGATTTCTAGAATATTTGATTTTATTATTGTTATCTTTCTTTCCTTTTCTGTTGATATACTTTGTATCTATTTATTCTTGCCATCTCAATGATAATCGTTGATTGAGGCAATTATTCCCTAATCACAAATATAATTAACTTGTTTCATTTGATATTGCACATAATTATTATACATATAAGGTGTGCTCTTTGTTTACACATATAAGGAGTATAAGAATATTCAAACAAAGAGTATAAGATTCATGTGAAACATCAAGTGAAACAAGTTAACTATATGAACAAACATCATAATAATGTGATAAATGTAAAATTGAACAAAAGATTTGAAACATGTATCTTGATGATGACAATAATCTCTTTCCTTTTTCCTCATCACAATTATTGATAGCTTGTGTGGAGGATAGTTTCCTTCCAATCTTGCATCCACAATCTCCTTTACTTTGTCTTTACTGAGCATTGGCCTTGCCTGGTATTATACAAGAAGTTCCCATTGACTTACTTTCTTAATGTTGAAATAGAAAATGAAATATTATTTCTTAGTTTATTTACTAATATTGTTTCATTTATTACATATAAAGAATAAAATTAAAATATTTTTAAAACAAATCAAATTAGAGAAGATCAAATTTCAACTACACTCAAGATTTTATCTTAAGTGCAAAAATTCAATTATTTTAAATGCATACATTAAAAATGTATATAATTATTAAAAATTGATGAAAAAATATATTTTGTACATATCATGAATACAAAAATTAAGTATATAAATAAACAATACAAATACCTTTTAGAACATGTCATTATGAAAATATTTTTTTAAGAAAAATTAAACTTAGTAAATTCAAGAACAAATTTGTTGTTTGCTACTATTAATATATAAAATAAAATACTAATAAAAAATATGATGTTAGTTTACGTTAATACATATTTATATAATGATTCTAAATATATTGTATTTTATATCTTATTATTATACGTATATTCTAGCTACTCAATCTCTCTCTCTCAAAAAAAAAAAAAAAACGACTGAACTAATGAATAATATACATGCAAAGAATTACATACAAGCTATATATAGCAACAAGAATCAAATGAAAAGATGAAGAATCAGGTAAGTTATCCGTTCTTGAAGTAGCCAACCTTAATCCTATAACCAATTTGAAACTACTTGGTCGATTCTTATTGGATAGCGCACTAAATTGATTTTAACTACCCGGAAGTCCAGAAACAAGAAACGCGCTTCTATTAATATAAACGCGATTTTGTCTTGCCTTGTAAAAAATCAATTTTGAGCTTATTTTCACATACGACAAGTATTCAACTACAGGTAAACTACAGCAGTCGTTTTTTAACAATTCAAAGATACCGACAGCTCTCTACATCAGTATTAGACAACTTGGTCAGTATTTTAAGTTAATAATTAAAACAAATAAAAATAAATAAGAGTTTGGGTCAACGCGCCTTTCTGCTTTGATTACCTTGTTCATCTACTTTTCTGCAAATCGAAACCTCTAAATATGAATGCAACAACTAGCGAGGAGAAGAAGATCTCGGCCGCAACGTAACGGTTTTGTCGCCGATTTTCAGTGATGCAAATGTTATTGGCCGTGGTGGATTTGGTAAAGTCTACAAGGGCGTGATTGCTGATGAGCAAGAGATTGTTGCGATAAAGAGGCTAGCGCCAAATTCCAACCAGGGAGAAGATGAGTTTTTGATGGAGATCGAGACACTTAGTAAGCACCGACATGTTAATCTCGTCTCTCTCATTGGCTATTGCAATGAGCAAGAGGAAATGATTCTGGTCCATGAGTATATAGCCCGTGGAACACTGGCCGATCACCTTTACGGATATAACAATTGCTTATCTGAATCTCTCACGTGGAAGCAACGCCTGGATATATGCATTGGAGCTGCTCGAGGACTAGACTATCTTCACACTGGCAGCTCCATCATACATCGTGAAAATCTAGAAGCCAAGGTTTCAGATTTTGGATTGGCTAAACATTTTAGCAACTCAAAGAGTCATGTTAGTACGATAGTTAAGGGGTCGATCGGATATTTAGACCCAAGTTATTTTACCACGTGTAAACTAACAAAGAACAGTGACACATATGCATTTGGTGTGGTGATGTTGGAAGTATTGTGTGGGAGAGCAGCAGTTGATTTAAGGTGTGGTGAGAATGAGGTGAGTTTGGCGATATGGTCTCAAGAAAAAATTAGTAAAGGAAAAGTTGAGCAGATTGTAGCATTGAGTTTGAGGGACGAAATCTCAGCAGATTGCCTAAAGACATTTGTTGGGGTTGCTAAAAGATGCTTGAATCCTGAACCCATGAAACGGCCAACAATGGCTCTAGTTGTGGCCCAGCTTGAGATGGCACTCGAACAGCAGGAGATAAATGCGGAAACACATAATGCATCACAATTTCTGTCATTAAATGCAATTTGGAACATGGTTAGACCAGCTGGTAAGTGTATTGCTATGTACATATATGAATCTATATGGTTCATGTTTTGATGATCAATCTTTGATGATTTCCTTTGTGCAATTGTGCAGGCAATCGTGCCACAGGATCAACGGAAAAGAATCAGAAGCAGGTGAATAGGATATCCATAACCATCCCTGCAACAGAAGAAGATGCATTAAAGGAGGAACAGAGTGTTACTATGTTGCCGATTGATGTACCTGTCATTCCACTACATGAATTGAAAGAAATCACAAGAAACTTTAGTACAAAGTGTTTGATTGGTGAGGGATCCAACGGAAATGTATATCGTGGTGTCCTGAAAAGTGGACAGATTGCAGCAATTAAAAGGCGAAATAAGGAGTTTGAGGCAGATGGTTGGCCATACTTTCGGCAAGACTTTCAAACACAGGTTTGGCCAGAAAACTATATCCATTCATGTTGCTCCATTGAGTACAACTTAACTGGAAAGAGGTGTGTTGTTCTAATAAATTGTTTTCTAGGCTGCAATGGCATCCAGCATAGAGCATGAAAATGTGGTTCAACTATTAGGTTACTGTGTGGATGGGAATCAGCAATTCTACGCTTTTGAGTTTGCTCAAAACAGGTCACTATATGACATTCTTCATGGTGAGCTGGCATATCTTCCTACCTTCTTCATATATTGCTTTGGTTTCGAGTACCTTTCAAGTCTATATACTAAGATTGTTTGTCTTGAACTTATGATGAATTCATGTTTTGTTTGCAATAGAACGACGAGGTTGTGCTCTGTCATGGGCCCAAAGAGTTAAAATAGCTGTGGAGGCTGCACAAGGATTAGAATATATTCACAAGAAGGGACACATTCATCGTAACATCAAATCAGCCCATATTTTAGTTTTTGATGACTTAGTTGCTAAAATAGCTGATTTTGGTTTGTCAACTCCATCTCCTCATCAAACTAATGAAGATGATTCTTATTATCATCCTTCTGTTTTTGTCCAACCTCGTGATTATCATCCACCAGAGTATTTATTCTAAGTTTTTGGTAGAGATGAATAAGCAAAGTAATATGAATTTATATTAAGTATTATGGGGCCTCAACTACTTCATTTTGGGTGGTAGATACCTATGGCAACTAAGCTGGAGGACTGATGTTTACAGCTTTGGTGCTGTACTCATCGAGCTCTTGACAGGTAGTAAAATAGTTGATTATAGACAGGGAGCCGAAGAACATCTTGTGACATGGGTACGCAATTTTCTTGATCCCGTAAATAATACTTGTGATAATTATATAAGTTTAACGGTGGGAACTACTTGTATAACACCAGGCAAGGCCAAGGCTCAGTGAAAACAAAGTAAAGGAGATTGTGGATACCAGATTGGAAGGAAACTATCCTCGAAAGGCAGTTGCAAAGGTCAAATCAGTTGCAAATTTGAGAACATTGATTTTGAACTCGATTTTGAGAATTGGTTCCAAATAAATATGAATTTCTTTTCTGAAACTTCTGTTTCAAGCGGTTTAATTTGCTTCTTTTGCTTAACTGCAGATGGCTGAAATCGCTGCCTTGTGTGTGGAAGTGTCTGCTGAACATCGTCCAAACATGAGCACGGTAGTAAACGCTCTTCGTCCTCTGTTGAAAGCATAGTAAAAAACACCCAACTTGTGAATCTATCAACCTCCTCAGACTCAATGAAGCAGAGATAGTAGAAACTATGGTATACATGTTTGTTGATGGCTTCACATGGTATCCACTGGAAGCATGGGGAGAATGTTGTAATTAATGTGTGGCATGTTTTGTCCACTTAATTTATGAGTTTTGTAGCTGCAATACTATTGTTTAGACATGCTGTGAGAGTTCCAAGAATTTGTAGTCATGTAGTCTTGAATCATGTCTTAATATGATCAAGACAAATATATATCAAGGAAGTTAAAAACAAGAGAAAACAAAGATTGAAGTTTTCACATTATCAGCCATTTTTCTGCACAAATACTTGTATTTCGATCCTACAAGATAATTAACTTGTTTCATTTGATATTACACATGTGTGCTCTTTGTTTACACATAAAAGGAGTATAAGAATATTCAAACAAAGAGTATAAGATGTGATGTATTCTGCCACATGGCCAAGTGGGAGAATATAAGATTAATTGTGGCCTAATAAAATAATTAAATGTTTAATTAATGTTTTAAATATCTAATGATATTGTTTAAATAGATAATGATTGACTTGGTCAATAAGAAAATAAAATGAGTCAAATATTTTCATACTTGATAGACGTGTATAACAGATCTTTGAGAACTGTTCTAAAAAACTATTATCTCTCTCTACATATAAAGTATATATAAAGTACACAGAACATTTACGATCCTTTTAGAATTTTCTATCACACAAGTTTAAAATTCTATGATTAAAGAAGGGCGAGAGGGAGAAGTAAAAACTTATCAATTGACAAAGAAGAACGTATGATAATGGTTGCACAAGGTTAGTATTTAAATTATCTGGATTATGTTTTATGCGAAAAAATGTGAAAATTATGAACTCTAAAATCTATGTTTACGATTAAATTTATGCTAAACATGATATAACATATATATAGCATACATACAACAAAAGATATGACATTAGGTGGAGAAGGTATATCAAACCATACTCACACCTTACTTACACCATACTAAGACCATACTCAACAAAAGACATCCTTGAAACAAGGAAGATCACAAGTTAAAAAATACGCATATTAAGTTATTAACTAATAATGAAAACGATTTGCAAGATTTTTGGTCCCAAGTGGTCAGAGGTTCAGATGGGTAAATGAATCTCTATCGATTTTTTGATCTTTTAAAACTTTTTTGTAAAATAGGTTTTTGATTCAATGGTGAATGCAGTAACCTGTCTCGATTCAGAAACCTGGCCGAAGACTGATTCAGGTTTCTGACTCGGTATCAGAATGCAGCGGAAAATACTCGATAGAGTTTCTGTTTTGGAAAACGTTTTCTTTAGCAAGTATGCTGTTTGAGAAAGGGTTTTAGCAGTATGCTTGTGATGTATGCCGCAAGATAGATATGCAGTAAGTAAAGTGCAGCAAATAAATCAAAGCAATAAACACTTATGGCTTATAGTGGTTCGAAGGTGGTGTAATCCTTCTACGTCCATTCTACTCCTTCCCAAAGGAGGAACTTCGTTAAGTCAGTTTTATTTACAAGTCTCAACTTTACAAATCTCTTCCTAACAAGTTATACCTACAAAATCTCAGATTCTTAGGCCACAACCCACACAGGGTACACAATCTCACACAGGACAAATAACCTATACAAAGACTATATACTTAGCAAGGATCTCAATCATATCAACTAAGTTACACCAAACTAAAACAACTTAACGCACACAGCACAAATGGTTAAAGGATAAATGTTTCTTCAACTGTTGCAGTGAAGTCAGTCTTGAACTTGAGAGCTCGAGCACTTGAAAGATAGACTGTTTCGAAGGTTGAGTGGCTGAACTTGAGGTAAGCTTGACAAAGCTTTGGAGGATATCTGATTTTCCACTCGACTCGGTTCAGCAAATGTTCCAGTTACTAATACCTTCTATTTATAGAACTAGGAAAAGTATTAGTTGAAGAGGTACTTCTCCATTTTGAATTTGAGCTCTGATCTTTAAAGATCTTCTCTGTGGCCACATTAAATGCATCTGAGCTGCTCCTGACATGAGCATTTAATGTGCCTGACATCTCTGTCCCTCATGCAACGGGTAGCTACTCTAGTTGACAGATAGCTTTGCTTTCCCTTGAGTTGCATGGTCTTCCTCATGCTGCATGAATGAGAGTAGCATTTATCTTTCTGCAAAGGATCCGTTGGCTACTTTTGATATCACAGCACCACTTGTTGAATGTTGCTTCCTGTTGTTCTCCGCTTGCTGCTTTCTTCAGCTTGCTGCTTCCGCCAGCTTGCTGTTTCCTTCAGCTTACTTTCAGCATGCTGCTTCCAGAATGCTACTCGCAGCTTGCTGTGTCCTCCATGCTGCTTCCTGTTTCATTCAGCTTGCTGCTCTTAGAAGATATCTCTCTATTTCTTCTAAGATTGGTTTTTCTTATAACTTGAAAAACCATTACATGATCTCTTATAGATGAAGAACTAGAGATCACGTACAGTATGGAAACTAGATACTGATACCCTAAGCAAACTGTTCTTGTCTTATTACGCATACTGTTTTATCTCATCAAGATAACTATTGAAATATCCCAACAAAGATGTTGAAAATATCTCAATTCTTCCAACAGATCCACTTTCTAGCAGACATTGGAGTAATCATGAATTTATGTTTTGTGTGCAATAGGAAGACAAAGTGTGGTTCTGTCGTGGGTCCAAAGAGTTAAAATAGCTGTGGAGGCTGCACAAGGATTAGAATACATTCACAAGAAGGGAGAGATTCATCGTAATATCAAATCAACCAATATTCTAGTTTTTGACAACCAAGTTGCTAAAATAGCTGATTTTGGTTTCTCAACTCAATCTCCTTATGTTGATACTCAAACTAATGGCGATGCTTATTATCATCCTTCTATTTTGGGCCAACTTCATGGTTATCATCCACCAGAGTATGTATTCGAGTCTTTGGTAGATATGAATAGGTAATGTAATTTGAATTTGTATTAATTTTATGGGTCCTCAACCACTTCATTTTGGGTGGCAGATACATACAACTTGGGCTAAGCTGGAGGACTGATGTTTACAGCTTTGGCGCTGTACTCCTCGAGCTCTTGACAGGTTATAAAATAGTTGAACATACACTGCCAAGCAGACAATGCAAATTTAAAAATATTGATTTTGGACTCGATTTTTAGTGTTGGTTCCATATTGATATGACTTTCTTTTCTGAAACTTTTGTCCAATAGGTTAAATTTACTTCTTTTGCTTAAATGCAGATGGCTACAATCGCTACCTCGTGTGTGCAACACTCTGCTGAATGTCGTCCAGACATGAGCACAGTAGTAGAAGCTCTCCGTCCCTTGTTGAAAGCAGTGTAGAAAACACACGACTTGTGAAATCTTTCAATCTCATCAGACTCAATCAAGCAGAGATAGTAGAAATTTTAGTATACAACTTTGTTGTTCATCTTGTGCCTTCAGATGGTATCCACCAAAAGTGGGGAAGCAAAGTTGTAACTAATGTGAGGCATATTTTGTCTAATAATCCTTAAGTACTATAGCAGAATCCATCTGAAGTTTTCAGCCATCTGATTTAAGCAAAGACAAGAAACAATCAAAATCATGGAGCAAAAATGTACGACAACTTGAGCCGTTGTTAACCGTTTGTTTGGCTCATCATGGAAGCAATTTTCAGCTACCTCCATGAATGCCTTGAGCCTAACTTCTGAGATTCCACCCTTCAGATTTGAAGTTACAATCTGGCCAGCATTTCCGTTAAACATGAATCTTGATTCATGTTTAATTTCAAGCTGTCTTTGGTTGTAAAGCAGAAAAAAGATCTACGGATTGTGATTGCAAAGGTACTTGTTGAAGAAACATCTGCTCATAACCAATTTTTTTCATACCGAACTCTAAGAAAGACTACGAAGAAATAAACTGCAAAATATCTCTATTATTGTTCAAAGAAGAAAGTGAAGAGTACAAGACTATTTATAGATCCTATCGATCCTATCCGTAACGAACCACTGGCTCTATCCTAACAGAAAGGTAGTTATCAATAATAAAGTGTTTCGGCTCCTCCACTGAGCCTACATCCACTGTGCAATGAAAGAAAACTTGTTCACTCTGTGATCAACGCCACTCTTTCTAGCTACTCTATCTCTCTCTCTAAGAATAACATACATGCAAAGACCTACATACAAGCTATATATAGCAACAAGAATCAACTGAATAAATGAAGAATCAGGTAAGTTATCCGTTCTTGAAGTAGCCAACCTGAGTCAGTTTTATAACCAATTTGAAACTACTTTATCAAGAATGAAAGAAAGATCATATTGAAGAAGAAGATTACATGTAGAGGAAAGATTACAAGTATAGAGAATGAAGTATAAGATCAAAAACTAAGTTATGGTACAATCTAAGCTGTCTTATATATATAGATGATGTAGGAGGAAGATTTAACTCCTTATGCAACTAACTCTATCCAAGGATGAAAATTTCGGTTTCGGTAAAAGTTTCGGTACCTTGATTTTACGGAAATTTCGACGGAAATTTCGATTTCGGTGGAAATTTCGGACATTTTTTTTTTAAATATGGAAACTTTGTAAAAAAAATTAAAAAATATATCTAGTAGTTTACAAGATATTATAACTAACATTAATACATATATTGAACTTAAATTCCAAATAAAATGATATGTTTACAACAAATATAGAGATAAACTATTATATAAATTAAACATTGCTTGTTATGATAACATGATAAATTTTATACAAAATTAATACATGGACTAGTAATAGCTTGAACTCCTATGAGGTTCAAATGAATAAGATGACATGCCATCTTGATTCAAATAATATTGATGCAACTTAAAATATTACACCAATTGTCAAGGTAATCACGAAGATAATATTTATAGGTTTCTCTATTTCTTCCAACTGTACTTCCATAATATTTGTCTTTTAAAAAAGAGCAATAATTTCTCATGCCACAATTAATAAAAATTTTAAAATTTAAAAAATTTGACCTAAAAAGGTTCCAAATCCACATCCTCACTGTAAATATCATCCACTTTAAAAACAAACACACCCAATTGTAATAATTATGCAATAAATTCATAAAAAAAAAAAGAATTAAAAAAGAAAAAGAAAAGAATTAAAAATTAAAAAAAATCCCCTTTTACCGAAATTTTACCGAAATTTCTCCGATACACCGCAGTTTTATTAAAGAACTCACCGAAATCGAAATTTTACCGAAATTTCGCCGAAATTTCACGAAATTTCTCCGAAATTTTGACGAAAAAAAAAAGTTGCGTATTATTATTTCGATAGTTGAATTTGAGCGAAATTTCTCGAAATTTTCATCCATGACAATATCTTCATGCAATTGTTTAACTATATCAACTAACTTTTTAGTTGATCTTTAGATACTTGGTCAATTCTTATTGGATAGCACACTAACTATTTTAACTACCCGGAAGACAAGAATTGAGAAACGCGCTTCTATTAATATAAACACGATTTTCTCTTGCTTTGAAAAAAACGATTGCTTTGAAAAAAACGATTTCTCTTACTTTCACATGCACGTTATCAACCAAAAGTAAACTACAGCAGTCGTTTTTTAACAATTTAAAGCTACCGTCAGCACTCTACATCTGTATTTGTTGACTTTATACTAATGATCAGTATTTTAAGTTAATAATTAAAAAAAATAAAAATAAATTTCTGCTTTGGATACCTTGTTCATCTACTTCTCTGCAAATCAGAAACCTCCAAATATGAATGCAACAACTAGCGAGGAGAAGAAGATCTCGGCCGCAGCAGAACGGTTTTGTCGTCGATTTTCAGTGGCTGAGATCCAATTAGCCACTGCAGATTTCAGTGATGCAAATGTTATTGGCCATGGTGGATTTGGTAAAGTCTACAAGGGCGTGATTGCTGATGACCAGGAGATTGTTGCGATAAAGAGGCTAGCGCCAAATTCCAATCAGGGAGAAGACGAGTTTTTGATGGAGATCGAGACACTTAGTAAGCTCCGACATGTTAATCTCGTCTCTCTGATTGGCTATTGCAATGAGCAAAAGGAAATGATTCTGGTCTATGAGTATATAGCCCATGGAACACTGGCCGATCACCTTTACGGAAATAACAATTGCTTATCTGAATCTCTCACGTGGAAGCAACGCCTGGATATATGCATTGGAGCTGCTCGAGGATTAGACTATCTTCACACTGGCTGCTCCATCATACATCGTGATGTCAAGTCCACCAATATCCTTCTTGATGAAAATCTAGAAGCCAAGGTTTCAGATTTTGGATTGGCCAGACATTTTAGCAACTCAAAGAGTCATGTTAGTACGATAGTTAAGGGCTCATTTGGATATTTGGACCCAAGTTATTTTATCACGTGTAGACTAACCAAGAACAGTGACACATATGCATTTGGTGTGGTGCTGTTGGAAGTATTGTGCGGGAGAGCAGCAGTTGATTCAAAGCGTGGTGAAGATGAGGTGAGTTTGGCAATATGGGCTCAAGAAAAAATTAGTAAAGGAAAAGTCGAGCAGATTGTAGCATTGAATTTGAGGGACAAAATCTCAGCAGATTGCCTAAAGACATATGTTGGGGTTGCTAAAAGATCCTTGAATCATGAACCCAAGAAACGGCCAACAATGGCTCGAGTTGTGGTCCTGCTTGAGATGGCGCTTGAACAGCAGGAGAGAAATGCAGCAGCACAAAATGCATCACAATTTCTGTCATTAAATGCAATTTGGAATATGGTTAGACCAGCTGGTAAGTGCATTCTTATATGGTTCATGTTTTGTTGAGCAATATTTGATGATTTCCTTCCCGCAATTGTGCAGGCAATCGTGCCACAGGATCAACGGAAAAGAATCAGAAGCAGGTGAATAGGATATCAATAGCCGTCCCTGCAACAGAAGAAGATGCATTAAAGGAGGAACAGAGCATTAATATGCATATGAATGATGCCCCTGCCATTGCAGCAGATGAATTAGAGCACAAACAGAGTGTTATTATGTCGTCGATTGATGTCAATGCCATTCCACTACATGAATGGAAGAAAATCACTAAAACATTAACTACAAAGTGTCTGATTCGTAGCGGATCCAACGGAAGTGTATATCGTGTTGTCCTGAAAAGTGGACAGGTTGCAGCAATTAAAAGGCGAAAGCAGGAGTGGCCATACTTTGAGCAAGACTTCCAAACTCAGGTTTGGCCAGAAAACTATATCCATTCATGTTGCTCCATTGAGTACAACTTAACTGGAAAGAGGTGTGTTTTCTAGGCTGAAATGGCATCCAGCATAAAGCATGAAAATCTGGTTCAACTATTAGGTTGCTGTGTGGATGGGGATCAGCAATTCTACGCTTATGAGTTTGCTCAAAACGGGTCACTATATGACATTCTTCATGGTGAGCTGGCATATCATGCTACCCTCTTCATATATTACTTTGGTTTCGAGTACCTTTCAAGTCTATATCCTAAGATTTTTTTCTTTGGCCTTGTGATGAATTTATGTTTTGTTTGCAATAGAACGACGAGGTGTGGCTCTGTCATGGGCCCAAAGAGTTAAAATAGCTGTGGAGGCTGCACAAGGATTAGAATATATTCACAAGAAGGGACAAATTCATCGTAACATCAAATCAACCCATATTTTAGTTTTTGAGGACCTAGTTGCTAAAATAGCTGAATTTGGCTTAACAACTCGCTCTCCTTATCAATCTAATGGAGCTGATGATTATTATGGTCCTTGTATGTTTGTCAAACCTCATGAGTATCATCCAGCAGAGTATGTATTCTAAGTTTTTGGTAGAGATGAATAAGCAAAGTAATATGAATTTATATTAAGTATTATGGGGCCTCAACTACTTCATTTTGGGTGGTAGATACGTATGGAATCGTGAAGAAAGCTGTAAGACTGATGTTTACAGCTTTGGTGCTGTACTCCTCGAGCTCTTGACAGGCCGTAAAATAGTTGATTATAGACAGGGAGCCGAACAACATCTTGTGACGTGGGTACGCAATTTTCATGATCCCGTAAATAATACTTGTGATAATTATATAAGTTTAACAGTGGGAACTACTTGTATAACACCAGGCAAGGCCAAGGCTCGGTGAAGACAAAGTAAAGGAGATTGTGGATGCCAGATTGGAAGGAAACTATCCTCCAAAGGCAGTTGCAAAGGTCAAATCAGTTGCAAATTTGAGAATATTGATTTTGAACTCGATTTTTAGAATTGGTTCCAAATAAATATGAATTTCTTTTCTGAAACTTCTGTTTCAAGCGGTTTAATTTGCTTCTTTTGCTTAACTGCAGATGGCTGAAATTGCTGCCTTGTGCGTGGAATATTCTGGTTTGTATCGTCCAAACATGAGCATTGTAGTAAAAGATCTTCGTCCTCTGTTGAAAGCATAGTAAAAAACACCCAACTTGTGAATCTTTCAATCTCCTCAGACTCAATCAAGCAGGATAGTAGAAACTATGGTATACAGGTTTATTGATGGCTTCACATGGTATCCACCGGAAGCATGGGGAGAAATGTTGTAATTAATGTGTGGCATGTTTTGTCTACTTAATTTATGAGTTTTGTAGCTGCAATACTATTGTTTAGACATGCTGTGGGAGTTCCAAAAATTTGAAGTCGTGTAGTCTTGAATCATGTCTTAATGTGATCAAGACAAATATATATCAAGGAAGTTAAAAACAAGAGAAAACAAAGATTGAAGTTTTCACATTATCAGCCATTTTTCTGCACAAATACTTGTATTTCGATCCTACAATATAATTAACTTGTTTCATTTGATATTACACATGATTCTTATACATATAAGGTGTGCTCTTTGTTTACACATAAAAGGAGTATAAGAATATTCAAACAAAGAGTATAAGAATGTGCTCTTAGAATGTGCACATTACGATACTATTTAAGTCATAAAGATGTATTCTGCCACATGGCCAAGTGGGAGAATATAAGATTTAATTGTGGCCTAATAAAATAATTAAATGTTTTAAATATCTAATGATATGGTTTAAATAGATAATGATTGACTTGGTCAATAAGAAAAGAAAATGAGTCAAATATTTTCATGGGGTGGGGGGTGTTTCTACCCAATATACATAATAGGAAATGAAAAATACCCACTTTCTAATGAAACAAGTTTTCTACCCAAAATGAATGCAAAGTTACCTAAATGCCCTTAACATTTCAAATGGGAAGGGGGAAAAACAGTTGCACAGATTTGCAAAAAGGGGAAAAAACCCTAATTCGTGTTTTACGCCCTTCTTCGTGACTTGGGTTTGAGAACCGTTTGTTGAGGAGACCGGCGACTGTCGAGGAGGGAGATCGACGACTGTTGAGGACGGAGGCGGCGGCACTTCGTGACTGTTGAGGACGAAGGCGGCGGCACTTCGTGACTGCTATGGAGATAAGTTGCTGCTCTTTGTGACTAGTTTGAATTGGGGGAAAAACCCACAGTATTGCAAACCCTCGATTGACAGTAATTTTCAAATTGACAGAGTCAAATCCAGTCTTCGTGATTTTCCTTTTTCTGATTCGTGATTTCGTGAACTGAGAGAGGAATCGTTAGTTCTTGAGAGACTAGCGTTGCAACCGTGAGGGATATCCGGCAGTGACCGTGAACAGTAGAATCAAAACACTCGCGACGGTGAGAATGGCGGCGGAAGGTGGCGGCGAACAACAGAAATCGACGGATAGAAACGCTCCTGAACAAGTAAGTTTTGGATTTGTGGAATGAATATCGTTAAATTTCGAACTTTGATTTGAATGGATTTGAATTTTTCCTGTTAATGAGGGTAGATCACGAAGTATAGATCGCTTAGTCACAGGTTAGTTTGAACAGGGTAAATAGATCACGAAGAATATTTCTTCATCACGAGGGGAATTTTGTAGATCACGAAAATTATTGTTTAGGGTTTCAACTATAGATCACGAAATCTTCTCGTGATCTTTTGATAATTAACCTCGTGATGTAGCAAAATCTTCTCGTGATCTAGTAAAATTACCCTCGTGATGAAGCAAAATAACCTCGTGATCTACGAAATTCCTGGCCCAAATTCATGATGAATTTCCAAATCTTAGGCATTGAGGCTTCTTGCACTACCCGATCAAGCATTACTCTCTATATCTATACATATACCCTGAGTGTGCTCATTTGCTTTTACTGTTATTGTTAGTACATGTATTGGATAAAAACCATGTCTGAAGTAATGGCAAGAGTTGCACTCAGATTATTAAAGTTGGATCTGCCTCTATAAGTTTAAAGTAATAAAAATTACAGTAGCTGGCTCAGTTATTTGCTGTCTATTATACATACATATTAGAACTGTTGGGGAACTGTTTTACTCACTGTTCTCTCTCATACTCTTTAAAACAATGAGTCATATTACCTACTGCCTATATCACTATATCCATCATTTTATACCCTCTCTCCCACACCAAATTTCCTTGACAAAAGATGACCATCTCTGCGATTCGTTCTTCTACATACTTCGTAATCCAGGAAACTTCACTGCACCACGTGTATATTAACCCATCAGGCAATTTCTCATGTATATGCTTTTTTTTGTGCAATTATATTATTTTCTTATGTTAGATTTGAGTTAACTATCAGTATATTATATAAATAACTAGAGGCATAACTTTATTTGATGTGTTGTCATTTATTTAATTGCAACTTTGTTAGATGAATACTCTGAATTTCTCTTTTGATATTCTTTAATTTGTTGATGCTCAAAACCTTCCCTAATTGATCTATTTATTGTATTCAAATATGTTCTATTCAGTTGCATATTCTAATTATCATTTCTCCTCTTAGTAGATCGAGAGATGTTGTAGGAGTCTCAACTTTATTGAAAGGTTTGCTAGGATGTCTAACATGTATATAGATTACATTTTCTTAAAATTTGGTCATTCTATAAAATGATCTAAATTTCCCCAATTGTATAGGACTAGTCCAATAATGACCCCTCAATATGGATAGATCCCATATCCATGCAGTAGGTGCAAAAAAGTTTTTGTGCTAAACCAAATTGTCATTTCGCACTATATATTGACACTGCCTAGAGTCAAGATTGAAACTTTCAAAGCCTGTTGGTGTTGGAATGTGTGTTTGTTTCATAACTTGTTTAATTCAATAACAAAAAAATCTTACAGCTTTGGGACAGAATGTCCTGCTCATTAGGTTCATTTCGTCATCTGATATCAGTACTCTCTATATCTATACATATACCCTGATTGTGCTCATTTGCTTTTACTGTTATTGTTAGTACAATGTTAATGTCATGTTACTGAATATGCATTTGTGTATGATTTCTTAACAGACACAGTGGAAATGGCGGGGACTTTTAAATCTCGAGGCCCGATGCAGTACATACTGTCTCACGAAAGTTTTGGGAGACATAGCTTCGGAGCTTCGCCGATGTGGTGGGCTCGATGCTTTTAGACGCTCGTGCTTTGGGCACTTTCTGAAGTTCGATAAAGATGCCGTAGTAAGCGGTCGAGGACTCCTCCACCTCTTTGACTGTGAGATCGTTGTGCCGGGAGCAAGCCCACACGAGCGTTGGTTTCGTGTGGGTGATCGTGATCTACGATTCTCCAAGGTGGAGTTTTGTATGATCACAGGGCTGAAGTTCGGAGGCTCGGAGTTTAAGATCGACAGCCCATATGGCGAGCCACCAGCAGATGGTGTGTATAAGCACTTTTTCAATGGAAAGTCTGTGGTGGCCGGTGATCTTTTATCTCGATTTACGAGTGGTGATTTCCGCAGCAGTTCGGAGGATGCCGTGAAGATTGCCTATATTCTACTGTTGACACTTCACCTTTTTGGGGCCGATGTACGTACAAACGTCCCCCAATGGCTGTGGTGTTTGGTCGAGATACCTGAGCAATTTGATAAATTCCCTTGGGGCGCTTACTGTTATCAGAGATTGCTCCACTATCTCGATCATTCACTGCAGCCCAGCGGAGTTCGTCGACCTATGTATCACCTTTATGGCTACGTTATAGCCCTACAGGTATATTTATAAATCCAACTGATTTTATCGTGCCTCTCAATTGTGTATTATCTGACGACTGACTTGTTTTTCCACATTTTAGATTTGGGCGTTTGAGTGCATCCCCGAGTTCGGGAAGCAACTGGGAGAGAAGTTTTCGGACGACTTTCCGAGAGGAGCCCGATGGCGCAGTCCTGGAAAACGTCCAAATGTGCCCGACATCTTTAGTGCTAAAAAGGTGAGTACTTTTCAAAAATATGTAGATAATTTCGCTATGCTTTGAATTTCCAAAATTAATATCAATACGAAATGCCTCAGATTGAGACCATTCAAATGGAGCTGACCGAAGAGGAGAGGCTACGATCGTATATGGTCGATCTTGAGATGGATCTATGTGCAGGAGTACAGTTTGCCCCTCAAGATCGACTGAGTGGACGTAGGACTTCTAGGTCGGAGGGGTCGAGGTTGTCTCGGTCTGACACTGTGCGTGCCAAAGTGAAAAAACACATGTCAGATAGTACATCTCGGCCTTCTAAGCAGTCGAAGATTGCCAAGAACGGTGACGAGGCGGGACGTATGACAGCACCAACCTCGGTCCCACGAGAGGGTTCCCAAAAAGTGGCCTCCACTCTACCACCTCCACCTCCTAAGGTGCAAAAATTTAACCACATTATCATCATTTGAATATTGTTTGTTCGTGTTCTTAGCAAGTTGAATATTGTTTGTTTCTCTTCTTGTCACATTCAAAAGTCACAGGATACTACAAAGAAGCGACGAAAGTCAAAGAAGTTATCTGCTCGAGCAACGAAGGAATTTCTTAGGACGGAGATGCAACAGGTCTTACGAGACATCCTTCCGACTGTAGTGCGATAGGAGCTGCCAGATATCCTGAGGGATATTATGCCAGGGGTGCTCCGTGAGATAATTCCGGAGGTGGTGGGACATGGGAGATCGACCGAGTCTGTTGATCCTTCGAGAGAGCCGAAGGGTCCATGTGGTCCGAGCTCAAACAGTCTAGAGAGGACGTCTGACTTTGTCTATGGGGTAAGTGAAAATATTCAACTCAATATCCTTATATGCTTATCTGATGATTTTGGATACATGCCAGTGATAGACATTGTCCTGCTCATTATAGGATGTTAGATTTCCAGTAGTGTTGGACCAACAGTCACAGATGGTCCCACCTACAGCAGAGAACGTCTTCGTTCCACCACCTCTCCGGGCACCCCCTACTGCTGTGATGGAGAAACAGGGAGAGACTGAAGACCAGCAGGTAGGGGTGGGAGAGGTGGAGGGAGATCTCTCATCTCCGAAGGAGGAGAAGCCATTGGTTGTGTTTAGCCGTCGGATTAAAAAGAAATCATCACTTATCCGGACACCATTTGTTCAACCTGATCAGAAGAAAAAACGAGAAAAGTGTGAGTCAAAACACACGACTTGTGAAATCTTTCAATCTCATCAGACTCAATCATGTAGAGATAGTAGAAATTTTAGTATACAACTTTGTTGTTCATCTTGTGCCTTCAGATGGTATCCACCAGAAGTGGGGGAATCAATGTTGTAACTAATGTGAGGCATGTTTTGTCTAATAATCCTTAAGTACTATAGCAGAATCCATCTGAAGTTTTCAGCCATCTGATTTAAGCAAAGACAAGAAACAATCAAAATCATGGAGCAAAATGTACCACAACTTGAGCCGTTGTTAGCCATTTGTTTGGCTCATCATGGAAGCAATTTTCAACTACCTCCATGAACGCCTTGAGCCTAACTTCTGAGATTCCGCCCTTCAGACTTGAAGTTACAATCTGGTCAGCATTTCCGTTAAACATGAATCTTGATTCATGTTTAATTTCAAGCTGTCTTCAGTTGTAAAGCAGAAAAAAGATGTACGGATTGTGATTGCAAAGGTACTTGTTGAAGAAACATCTTCTCATAACAATTTTTTTCATACCCAACTCTAAGAAAGACTATGAAGAAATAAACTGCAAAATATCTCTATTATTGTTCAAAGAAGAAAGTGAAGAGTACAAGACTATTTATAGATCCCTGGCTACATCCCAACAGAAATGTAGTTACCAATAACAAACTAGTAACAATTATCTAATTACCACGCAATAAAAAAACAGAGTAAAAGAAGAAGAGAGAGACACAGGGAAAAGAAAACGATGGAAGAAAACGTGTTTGAATAAACGACGACTTTAGAAGAGCAACTTTATTAGTGAACCGCGTGTAGCCGAGTGAACCGGATGAAGGGGCGGTCGAGCTAGAATCACGAACATACCTGTAATTGGAAAAACAAGTGCACAGTGTGATGATGTTTTGAGTAGTGCGCATGTGTGTGAAGAGATAAAGCAGTTTATTCCAACAGTGTCATAGTTAACCAAATAGTTCGCTGTTGTGAAAAACGACCCCAAAAACACAAGCAAAACAACACAAATCAAGATGGAGGAATTTAAAAGAACACACCAATATAAACTGGTTCGGTTCCTCCACTGAGCATTCGTCCACTGTGCAATGAGAAAAACCATTATTAACTTTGCTATGCAATGAAAGAAAACTTATTCACTCTGTGATCAACATCACTCTTTCTAGCTACTATATCTCTCTCAAAAAAAAAAATACGGAACTAATGAATAATATACGTGCAAAGAATTACATACAAGCTATATACAGCAACAAGAATCAACTGAAAAGATGAAGAATCAGGTAAGTTATCCGTTCTTGAAGTAGCCAACCTTAATCAGTTTTATAACCAATTTGAAACTACTTGGTCGATTCTTATTGGATAGCACACTAACTGATTTTAACTACCCGGAAGTCCAGAAACAAGAAACGCGATTCTATTAATATAACGGGATTTTGTCTTGCCTTGGAAAAAATCAATTTTGAGCTTATTTTCACAAACCACAAGTATTCAACCACACGTAAACAAGTATTCAACCACAGCAGTCGTTTTTTAACAATTCAAAGATACCGACAGCTTTCTACATCCGTATTTGATAACTTCATACTAGTCGTCAGTATTTTAAGTTAATAATTTTAAAAAAATAAAAATAAATAAAAGACTTCCACTGGGTCAACGCGCCTTTCTGCTTTGATTACCTTTGTTCATCTTACCTCTGGTAATCAGAAACCTCCAAATATGATTAATGCAACAACTAGCGTTTCAATACAGGAGAAGATGACCTCGGTCACAGCAGAACGGTTTTGTCGCCGATTTTCAGTGGCTGAGATCCAATTAGCCACTGCAGATTTCAGTGATGCATATGTTATTGGCCATGGTGGATTTGGTAAAGTCTACAAGGGCGTGATTACTGATAAGCAAGAGATTGTTGCGATAAAGAGGCTAGCGCCAAATTCCAACCAGGGAGAAGGCGAGTTTTTGATGGAGATCGAGACACTTAGTAAGCTCCGACATGTTAATCTCGTCTCTCTGATTGGCTATTGCAGTGAGCAAAAGGAAATGATTCTGGTCTATGAGTATATAGCCCATGGAACACTGGCCGATCACCTTTACGGAAATAACAATTGCTTATCTGAATCTCTCACGTGGAAGCAACGCCTGGATATATGCATTGGAGCTGCTCGAGGATTAGACTATCTTCACACTGGTTGCTCCATCATACATCGTGATGTCAAGTCTACCAATATCCTTCTTGATGAAAATCTAGAAGCCAAGGTTTCAGATTTTGGATTGGCTAAACATTTTAGCAACTCAAAGAGTCATGTTAGTACGATAGTTAAGGGGTCGTTCGGATATTTTGACCCAAGTTATTTCACCACGTGTAGACTAACAAGGAACAGTGACACTTATGCATTTGGTGTGGTGATGTTGGAAGTGTTGTGTGGGAGAGCAGCAGTTGATTCAAGGCGTGGTGAAGATGAGGTGAGTTTGGCAATATGGGCTCAAGAAAAAATTAGTAAAGGAAAAGTCGAGCAGATTGTAGCATTGAATTTGAGGGACAAAATCTCAGCAGATTGCCTAAAGACATATGTTGGGGTTGCTAAAAGATCCTTGAATCATGAACCCAAGAAACGGCCAACAATGGCTCGAGTTGTGGTCCTGCTTGAGATGGCGCTTGAACAGCAGGAGAGAAATGCAGCAGCACAAAATGCATCACAATTTCTGTCATTAAATGCAATTTGGAATATGGTTAGACCAGCTGGTAAGTGCATTCTTATATGGTTCATGTTTTGTTGAGCAATATTTGATGATTTCCTTCCCGCAATTGTGCAGGCAATCGTGCCACAGGATCAACGGAAAAGAATCAGAAGCAGGTGAATAGGATATCAATAGCCGTCCCTGCAACAGAAGAAGATGCATTAAAGGAGGAACAGAGCATTAATATGCATATGAATGATGCCCCTGCCATTGCAGCAGATGAATTAGAGCACAAACAGAGTGTTATTATGTCGTCGATTGATGTCAATGCCATTCCACTACATGAATGGAAGAAAATCACTAAAACATTAACTACAAAGTGTCTGATTCGTAGCGGATCCAACGGAAGTGTATATCGTGTTGTCCTGAAAAGTGGACAGGTTGCAGCAATTAAAAGGCGAAAGCAGGAGTGGCCATACTTTGAGCAAGACTTCCAAACACAGGTTTGGCCAGAAAACTATATCCATTCATGTTGCTCCATTGAGTACAACTTAACTGGAAAGAGGTGTGTTTTCTAGGTTGAAATGGCATCCAGCATAAAGCATGAAAATGTGGTTCAACTATTAGGTTGCTGTGTGGATGGGGATCAGCAATTCTACGCTTATGAGTTTGCTCAAAACGGGTCACTATATGACATTCTTCATGGTGAGCTGGCATATCATCCTACCTTCTTCATATATTGCTTTGGTTTCGAGTACCTTTCAAGTCTATATACTAAGATTGTTTGTCTTGAACTTATGATGAATTCATGTTTTTTTTGCAATAGAACGACGAGGTGTGGCTCTGTCATGGGTCCAAAGAGTTAAAATAGCTGTGGAGGCTGCACAAGGATTAGAATACATTCATGAGAAGGGAGAGATTCATCGTAACATCAAATCGACCAATATTTTAGTTTTTGACGACATGATTGCTAAAATAGCTGATTTTGGTTTCTCAGATCATGGTGATACTCTAATTGATGACCTTGATTATTATCATGACAAACCTCGTGATTATCATCATACTTCTGTTCTTGACCAAACTCATCTTTATCTTCCACGAGAGTATGTATTCTGAGTTTTTGGTAGATATGAATAAGCAAAGTAATGTGAATTTGTATTAATTATTTTGGGGCCTCAACTACTTCTTCATTTTGGGTGGTAGATACGTATGGCATGGTCGACTATGCTGGAGGACTGATGTTTACTGCTTTGGCGCTGTACTCCTCGAGCTCTTGACAGGCAGAAAAATAGTTTTTTATAGACCGCAAGCTGAACATTTTCTTGTGACGTGGGTATGCAATTTTCTTGATCTTGTGAATAATAATTCTAATAATTGTACGAGTTTATCAATGGCAACTCCTTGTATAACACCAGGCAACGCCAATGCTCGATAAAGGCAAAGTAAAGGAGATTGTGGATGCTAGATTGAACGGAAACTATCCTCGAAGTGCAGTTGCAAAGGTCAAATCAGTAGCAAATTTGAGAGTATTGATTTTGGACTCGATTTTTAGTGTTGGTTCCATATAAATATGAATTTCTTTTCTGAAACTTCTGTTTCAGTAGGTTTAATTTGCTTGTTTTGCTTAACTGCAGATGGCTGCAATCGCTGCCTTGTGTGTGAAAGAGTCTGCTGAACATCGTCCAAACATGAGCACGGTAGTAAAAGCTCTTCGTCCTCTGTTGAAACAAAGTAAAAAACACCCAACTTGTGAATCCTTCAATCTCTTCAAACTCAATCAAGTAGAGATAGTATAAATTATGGTATACAAGTTTGTTGATCATCATGTGCAATGTTGTAACTAATGTGAGGCATGTTTTGTGTACTTAATTTATGAGCTTTGTAGCTGCAATACTAATGTTTAGACGTGCTTTGAGAGTTGTGTTATCTGTAGCATGTTAATGCATTCATGTAATCTTGAATCATGTCTAAATGTGATCAAGACAAGTATACCAAGGAAGTGAAAAACAAGAGAAAACAAAAGATTGAAGTTTTCATAATTTTTGCTCCACTTCAATAGTTTGCACATATTTGCAGCTGTATTTAAATCAACATATTATCGGCCATTTTTCTGCACAAATACTTGTATTCCCATCCTACAATATAATTAACTGGTTTCATATGATATTACACCTGATTCTTACACACATATAAGGCGTGCTCTTTGTTTGCAAATATAAGATGCTTTTTGGGTGAGAAAATCCCATGTGAAACAAAAAAAGAAATTCAAACAAAGAGCACACCAATGTATAAGAATCGTGTGTTTTCACCGAGCATTGGTCTTGCTTGGTGTCATACAAGTAGTTTCCATATATTGACAATCTTATATAATTACTAATAATATACACGTGCGCTGCATGTGAGATATGACAAATACATAAATTTATTTATTATAATTATTTAATTGTTATTTACTAAATGTTTTGTTATAATTTTTTTTATCGTGAAAAATAAAAGTTATCACTATAAGATTTTCTAAAATTGTGAAAACATTTATTTAAAAAAAATTCTGACATCATCTTAATTTACAACTAATTAAATAAATATTGTCACAATTTTTTTTTCATTTCACTCGTTATTCGAATCATTAAATAATAGTGACAAAGCTTGTTATCATTATTATGTAGGACAAAAAATGAAAACTCATATCAAGTATACGTTATTTAACATTTTGCTATATTATTTTTAAACCTTTTTATTTTACCATATATAGTACACGGATTTTGAATATTACTAAATTTTCGATTGCCACATCATACTTCCGGCTGAAATTTGGTCATGTGCATCCGATGTGATATTTAGAGGGATAAAATTGTATTTTTCTTCCACTCCTTCTTCTTCCTTTAATTATTAACCCATTTCTCCTTTATCATCCTTCTTCTTCATCCCCCATTAATTTATTCAAATAAAGCTCGAGTATCCAGAGTTCATTAAGCTTGGTAATCATTGTTGGAATCTCTCGGTGAGATAATTTTGTGATAATGGAGGTAACACAGAAGAAAGAAGGTGTAGCCGTGCAGGCTCCGACGGAGTGGTTGCCTCATGGTGGATGGTGGCTGGTTGATAGAGGATGATGCAGAAGAAGAAATGGGCTTGAAGAAGAAGATGATGAAAAAGACCATTTTACCCCTCTAAATATCATGTGGATGCACATTAACACAGCCGAAAATATGACGTGGCAGTCGGAGATATTGTTATCTGTAAAATACATATATTATATATTGTAAAATGAAAACATTTAAAAATGATATAACAAATTACAAAATCACATATACTTGAGATGTGTTTTTAAATTGCAAAATATAATCGTCTATATAAAAGAATCAGTAAAGTTGAATTAACAAAGTCAAAAGGACATAAAAATAAATAATCATCCATAAAAATAAATTTGATATTGGTTTTTTTAATTTCGTGTATTGATCGACCATCCATGATATTTGCCGTGTAACTTAGGCTATCTGTGGTCATGGTAGATTTCTTTTCTATCTTTGTTGTAATTTAATTATATTAATTTGTTTTACTGTAACACACATTATATAATAACAATAACATTAAGTGTAGATATAATCAAATATAAATTTATCCACTCAAAAAAAATATGTTATTTGAAGTAAATTAATGTTATTTGGATTTTTATTTTTATTTTTTGGCTTTGGTCGGTGACAATTGGAAAAGAGAGACAAGAACAATGCCGGATGATACAGGGTTTAAACGTTATTCACATTAAATAAAAATTATATATGTGAAAAAAATAGAAAATAAAAGGAGAGGATGAAAGAAGGAGAAGTGCAATTATCACATGTTGGGTCGGCCCATTAAAGCAACACTTATAATAATTATTGAATGAGTTGGGCTTTTACATACAGGGGTCCAATTACTAAGCCCAAAAACTCTAGGTTCTTCTATAATTTAAATTATTATATTTTGAGTGAACATATAAAAAAATAACAACCCGAAATGCAATCATATTTGCATTCCACAACAATGCTCACGTATTTTTCACTTTCCAAGCTAAACCCCATTTTGGATTGCATGGATTTAAGTTTCATGTATCGGTTGTATAAAAGTCACTACAAAATATACTACAATTAACCATACATTCTAACATATTAATATATAAATTTCAATACATACTTAAATTTCGATTATTACAATCATTCAATCATTACTATATTAATTCATTAAATGAATTAATCACCAAGACGATATTATGAACTAGACTCCAAATATGTAAGCTCGATTTGATAATCTAGTATTATACTACCTAGAGATGCACAACCTCTAATTTACTACTAATGAAAATTAAATCACAACAATTAGAATTTATGATTTAAAATTCTAGCAATCAATTATCAAACACTTGACCAATCCAAATCAAGTATCAAATAATCGAAATGAATATGAATAAATAACATAATCAATTCCAATCAAATATCGAAAAGGAGATTATGAGATTAATTAGAAAATAAAAGACAAATAAGTTTAAACATCTCTACTAACCGAAGAAATTAGCTGAGCATCCTCTTACTTGAATCCACAAAAATAATTGAAGAATCCATAATAAAAACTAATCTAAAAATTGTCCTGTTCATCATCCTTTCTCTCTCTAACCTAGGCCGTGACTTGGGGATGAATTAATTGAAGTGTGTGTGTGTGTGAATGGCGTGTTATATGGAATTGGCGTGAATCTGCCAGCAGCTCCTCTTTTTGTTGAAATATGGGCTCACAACGCCCACAAAGTCTTGTCAAGCTCATGGCAACATTGGGTTTTCTCGTCAATATATTCCTTGTTAATTTCCATTCCACGTCCACAATTTTCTCAATCTTAAGCCCATTAAAGTTGGGCTTCTTCTTGACTCTTTTAGGTCCAAAACGCTTCACTCTTTGACCCACAATTATATTTTTTGACTCAAAAATACTCGAAAAATCCTTAAATAATTGAGAAATAAAATGTGAAATATTTGGAGGCTAAAATCATATAAATATATTATATATATATAAAAGAAAATTGTGCATTCAATCGTATAAAAAATTATAAAATCTCACATTAATTCACACTAAAATACACCTATTTTCTACATATCAAACATCAAATAAAACAAGTTAACTGTATGAACAAACATCATAATAATGTGATAAATGTAAAATTGAACAAAAGGTTTGAAACATGTATCTTGATAACAATCATCTCTTTCCTTTCTCCTCATTACAGTTCTTGATAACTTGTTTGTCCCCTACTTCCAGTGGATACCATGTGAAGGCAATACAAAACTTGTACACCATAATTTCTACTATCTCTTGTTGATTAGTCTGATGATATAGAAAGATTTTATAAGTTGGATGTTTTCTTAGTACGCATGCAACAGAGGACGAAGAGCTTCTACTGCAGTACTCATGTTTGGATGATGTTCAGTAGATTGTTGCACACACAAGGCAGCAATTGCAGCCATCTGCAGTATAAGCAGAAGAAGCAAATTAAACCTCTTGAAACACAAGTTATAGAAAATAAATTCATATTTATATAGACCAACACTAAAAATCAAGTCCAAAATCAGTATTCTCAAATTTGCAACTAATTTGACCTTTGCAACTGCCTTTGGAGGATAGTTTTCTTTCAATCCAGCATCCACAGTCTCTTTACTTTGTCTTCACCGAGCATTGGCCTTGCCTGGTCTTATACAAGTAGTTTCCATTGATAAACTTATATAGCATGTGAGATATTAGAATTGTATAGATTTATTTATTATAACTATGTAATTATTTTTTATTAAAGTATTATGTATTTTTCAAGGTATACACATTTCATTAATTACAATACCTTTTTTTTTTTAATTATAAAATTCAGTCACTAATTAGTTAAAATTATAAGTATATATGATGCTTACATGGATTCTGTTTTACAAAAAAATTAAAAATAAAAGGATAACATATGCTCATATGTTAGCAAAAAATAAATATAAAACAGACAAAATCTATTTCTTAAAAAAATCTATATATTTTTTATTCTTCCTATGGTAAATATTTGTGTGCTGCATATAATACATATTTGTTATCTCAATAAATAAGTATATGTAATTATATATATATTTGTATGGATAATTACAAATCGTGGGTCGAACTATATCACATGTTTTAGACTAATTGTATTAGATTCAAATATATGAAATGTGTGTTTCATTTAAAACATTTAGAGAAAAATATAGAAGAAAAGGAAAAAGAAAAACTAACACTACAAAGAAATGGTTTTCAGTAGTGATAGTATGGTGACAATATTTTTGATGTCATTAATGATTCGAGGTCTTCATAATTAGTGATAACTATTTTTTACTGTCACTCAATTTTGTCACTTGATGTCTCAAATTTTTATTTTTTTTTCACTTGATGTCTCAAATACAACATATATTTCAATAATTAAATAATATATTAATTAAATTATGTTATAGGTACTTCAAAATTATGTGATATATGTTGCACAAAACCATAAATATATTTTAGGGGTGGGGGTGTTTCTATCCAATATACATAATATGAAATGAAAAATACCCACTTTCTAATAAAACAAGTTATCTACCCAAAATGAAGGCAAAATTACCAAAATGCCCTTAGCATTTCAAATGGGGGAAGGGGGAAAAAACAGATGCACAGATTTGCAAAGGGGAAAAAAACAGCAATTCGTGATTTACGCCCCTCTTCGTGACTTGGGTTTGAGAACTGTGTGTTGAGGAGACCGGCGACTGTTAAGTAGGGAAACCGGCGACTGTCGAGGAGGGAGACCGGCGACGACTGTTGAGGACGAAGGCGGCGGCACTTCGAGACAGCTGTGGAGATAAGTTGCTGTTCTTCGTGACCATTGTTGAAGAGAAGGCGGTGGCGGTGAAAACAAATCTGGGTGACGAGGGAGGCGGCGAGCGGCGAGACCGGCAATATTAAGGAGGGTGGCGGCGGCGCAACATTCAAGAAGCTTCGTGATCTATTTTATCCTTCAATGAACAGATCACAAGGGTGTTTAGCTTCGTGATCTATAGATCACAAAGCTAAAAACCCTCGTGATCTATGTTTAGCTTCGTGGTCTTCAAGGAGCTTCGTGATCTATGTTTGATAAAAAAATTTCACTTTTTCACGATTTTTTTGGTTTTTTAAAATCGAATTTATATGCAGAAATATTTATCTACATTAAAAAATTATCAAATACAATATACTACACTTGAAAATAATGATCATCTTACCTCTTTTGAGCACCTTAAGAGATGAAAATCACTATATGAATTGATATGTGTTCTTGAGATGAATTGATATGTGTTCTTGAGATGAAATAAGTAAATTGAATTGTGGTGGGTGAAATGATTAAATGCATAGGGTATGGGAATTTATGACTTTTTATCCTTATTTTGGGTAAAAAACATATTTTCTTATAAGTGGGTATTTTTCATTTTTTGGTTTGCAAAAAGGATACAAAGGCCTATTTCCACTATATTTTATTTCTGTATAAATAATGTTCAAACTTTTTTCTGTATAAATAATATGCAAAATTAAACATTTTTTGCAGTGGCTGCAGTTCGTTATAGCATTGTTTCCAACGCTGTAAGAACATGGGAGTGTTTGATTTTTATACTGTTACCTTCAATTCTATAAGCTCCCACAAGACTAAAAGCTAATAATATTTTCTTTTGTTGTAGTAATACTCATAAGCCAAGACTTGCTTCAGTTCAAATATTTGTCCAAGCCAATGTCTGAAACCTTTGCCATTAAATTCTCATCCGAAGGATATTTGATGAAGCCTTTACATCACGATGTATAAGTGAGTTTTGAGAGTGAAGATAGGCTAGCAGGTGAGAGACGAGCAGTCATCTCTAATATTCCTTGCAAGTTTTGTAAAGGTGATCAGCCAGTGTTCCTACTCATAAACAAGAATCATTTCTCTATGCTCGTTGCAGTAGCCAATCAGAGAGACTAAATTAACATGACGGAGATTAGTTAGTCAGAAACCAGATACTTCTATGAGGGTTGTCTGAAACCAATAATTATAGTGATGATTATTCAGGCTGAAGATGGTAGATTTTTTTGAAATGTCTTGGTTCGATCGCATTAGTTAATTGGACTTTTGAAGATCATATAAGACAAAAGTTTATAAATTCTGCCGTCTGAAGCCAATGATTATAATATGAAGGCTTTGGAAAAGACGAGAATACAATCAACCTATAGCTGAGAGAAACACATCATTATATTGTCAGAAACCTAGATCTTATCCTCTGCAAATCAGAAACCTCCAAATATGATTAATGCAACAGATAGTGCTTTAGAGGAGGAGAACAAGATTTCGGCTGCGGCGGAAAGGTTTTGTCGCCGATTTTCAGTGGCTGAGATCCAATTAGCCACTGCAGATTTCAGTGATGCAAATTTTATTGGCCATGATGGATTTGGTAAAGTCTACAAGGGCGTGATTGCTGATGAGCAAGAGACTGTTGCGATAAAGAGGCTGGCGCCAAATTCCAACCAGGGAGAAGATGAGTTTTTGATGGAGATCGAGACACTTAGTAAGCTCCGACATGTTAATCTCGTCTCTCTGATTGGCTATTGCAATGAGAATGGGGAAATGATTCTGGTTCATGAGTATATAGCCCGTGGAACGCTGACTGATCACCTTTACGGGAACAACGACAACTGCTTATCTGAATCTCTCAGTTGGAAGCAACGCCTGGATATATGCATTGGAGCTGCTCGAGGACTAGACTATCTTCACACTGGCTGCTCCATCATACATCGTGATGTCAAGTATACCAATATCCTTCTAGATGAGAATTTCGTAGCTAGAGTTTCAGATTTTGGATTGGCTAAACATTTTAGCAACTCAAAGAGTCATGTTAGTACGATAGTTAAGGGCTCGTTCGGATATTTAGACCCAAGTTATTTTACCACGTGTAAACTAACAAGGAACAGTGGCACGTATGCATTTGGTGTGGTGATGTTGGAAGTATTGTGTGGGAGAGCAGCAGTTGATTCAAAGCGTGGTGAGGATGAGGTGAGTTTGGCGATATGGGCTCAAGAAAAAATTAGTAAAGGAAAAGTTGAGCAGATTGTAGCATTGAATTTGAGGGACAAAATCTCAGCAGATTGCCTAAAGACATATGTTAGGGTTGCTAAAAGATGCTTGAATCATGAACCCAAGAAACGGCCAACAATGGCTCGAGTTGTGGTCCAGCTTGAGATGGCGCTTGAACAGCAGGAGAGAAATGCAGCAGCACAAAATGCATCACAATTTCTGTCATTAAATGCAATTTGGAATATGGTTAGACCAGCTGGTAAGTGCATTCTTATATGGTTCATGTTTTGTTGAGCAATCTTTGATGATTTCCTTCCCGCAATTGTGCAGGCAATCGTGCCACAGGATCAACGGAAAAGAATCAGAAGCAGGTGAATAGGATATCAATAGCCGTCCCTGCAACAGAAGAAGATGCATTAAAGGAGGAACAGAGCATTAATATGCATATGAATGATGCCCCTGCCATTGCAGCAGATGAATTAGAGCACAAACAGAGTGTTATTATGTCGTCGATTGATGTCAATGCCATTCCACTACATGAATGGAAGAAAATCACTAAAACATTAACTACAAAGTGTCTGATTCGTAGCGGATCCAACGGAAGTGTATATCGTGTTGTCCTGAAAAGTGGACAGGTTGCAGCAATTAAAAGGCGAAAGCAGGAGTGGCCATACTTTGAGCAAGACTTCCAAACACAGGTTTGGCCAGAAAACTATATCCATTCATGTTGCTCCATTGAGTACAACTTAACTGGAAAGAGGTGTGTTGTTCTAATAAATTGTTTTCATGGCCAATGCTCGGTGAAGACAATGTAATGAAGATTGTGGATGCTAGATTGGAAAGAAACTATTCTCATATGGCAGTTGCAAAGGTCAATCAGTTGCAAATTTGATTTTGGACTCAATTTTTAGTGTTGGTGAGCTGGCATATCATCCTACCTTCATATACTCAAGAGGTTTAATTTGCTTGACTGCAGATGGCTGCAATTGCTGCTTTGTGCGTGCAACAATCTGCTGAACATCGTCCAAACATGTGCACAGTAGTAAAAACTCTTCGTCCTCTGTTGAAAGCGAAGTATAAAACACCCAACTTGTGATTCTTTCAATCTCCTCAGACTCAATGAAGCAGAGATAGTAGAAACTATGGTATACAGGTTTGTTGATGCCTTCACATGGTATCCACTGGAAGCATGGGGAGAAATGTTGTAATTTATGCGCTTTGTAGCTGCAATACTATTGTTTAGACATGCTGTGAGAGTTCCAAAAATTTGTAGTCATGTAGTCTTGAATCATGTCTAAATGTGATCAAGGCAAATATATATCAAGGAAGTTAAAAACAAGAGAAAACAAAGATTTAAGTTTTCATATTATCAACCATTTTTCTGCACAAATACTTGTATTTCGATCCTACAATATAATTAACTTGTTTCAGTTGATATTATACATGATTCTCATACATATAAGGAGTATAAGAATCATGTGAAACATCAAGTGAAACAAGTTAACTATATGAACAAACATCATAATAATGTGATAAATGTAAATTTGAACAAAAGATTTAAAACATGTATCTTGATGATGACAATAATCTCTTTCCTTTTTCCTCATCACAGCTATTGATAGGATGTTTTCTTATTAGAAGAAGGATTCAACAGAGGACGAAGAGCTTCTACTACTGTGCTCATGTTTGGACGAAGTTCAGCAGTGTGTTTCAAACATACGGCAGCGATTGCAGCCATCTGCAGTTACGCAAAAGAAGCAAATCAGACCTATTGAACTGAACAGAAGTTCCAAAAAAGAAAGTCATATATATCTATATGGAACCAATGCAAAAATCGAGTCTTCTCAAATTTGCAACCGATTTAACCTTTGCAATTGCCTTTGGAGGATAGTTTCCTTCCAATCTTGCATCCACAATCTCCTTTACTTTGTCTTTACTGAGCATTGGCCTTGCCTGGTATTAATTATACAAAAAGTTCCAATTGACTTACTTTCTTTACGTTGAAATAGAAAATGAAATATTATTTCTTAGTTTATTCACTAATATTGTTTCATTTATTACATATAAAGAATAAAATTAAAATAATTTTGAAACAAATCAAATTAGAGAAGATCAAATTTTAACTACACACAAGATTTTATCTTTAGTGCAAAAATACAATTATTTTAAATGCATACATTAAAATTCTATGTATACAATTATTAAAAATTGATGAAAAAATATATTTCATACATATCATGAATACAAAAATTAAGTATATAAATAAAAAATACAACTATCTTTTAGGACATGTGATTGTGAAAATAATTTTTTAAGAAATATTAAACTTAGTAAATTCAAGAAACAAATTTGTTGTTTGCTAATATTAATATATAAAATAAAATACTAATAAAAAATATGATGTTAGTTTATGTTAATACATATTTATAAAATGATTCTAAATATATTGTATTTTATATCTTATTATTATAAGTATTTTGATTTTAATTTAATTTAAATATAACATATATTTAAAGTACATTACATATTTATAAAATGATTCTAAATATATTGTATTTTATATCTTATTATTTTAAGTATTTTGATTCTAATTTAATTTAAATATAACATATATTTAAAGTACATATAATGTACGAAAATGTTACAAAAATCTTTATTAAAATGTATTACGCTAAAAAAGATTATAAAATCTTTAACAAAATGTTAAAATATTACTCACTAAAAAAACATTTTGATTACCGTATTCTCTAAATTACTATATTTTTTATTATATTTTTGTATTAGTTTATTAAAATATTTATTTTGATAAATCTCGTGTGATACACGCGGTTTATATTAGTTTATATATATTTGAAATGTTTGTTTCATTTAAAACATTTAGAGAAACATATAGAAAAAGAGAAAAACTTACACTACAAAGAAATGGCAAAAATTTTAGTGATAGTTGAACTCAAAAATACATGCATTTGTGGGTTGAATGTGAAAGTTGTTATGAATTAAATAATATTTTATATTGTGATAATATTTTTTTGATGTCATTAATGATTCAAGGTCTTCAGAATTAGTTTTTTTTTTTTTTTTTTTTACTGTCATTAAATTTTGTCACTGCATGTCTTGTTATAGTTTTTTTTTTTCGTGAAAAGTAAAAGTCATCACTGTAAGAGTTTTTAAAATTATGACAACTATTTGTTCAAAAATAATTGTGACATCTTAATTTGCAACTAATTAGAGAAAAATTGTCACAATTTTTCTTTTCATTTCACTAATTATTGAATAATAGTGACAACACTAGTTATCATTACTATATATTATCACCAGACCTTTAACATTCATTCTAAAATGATGGAAAACGTTGTTGTAGCTATTGTTATCTGAAGTAGTGACAACTCACTATTAATTAATTAAATAATATTTTTGTATGATAATTAGCTATGCCATTTTTGGGTATAACTACTACGAAAATTGACACTCAACCTATTTTAAAAAAGTTACATCATATTTATAAATTTCTGCATTATTTCCCACTAATTTGGTTTATATATTAGCATTTTTATCTACTTTTATTAATACATTTATACGAATTCTCTATGAAATTTTTGACTATCAATTTTTATCATATAATTGAAAAGAAAATTTGAAGGTCATTGTAGACTTTAATGATAAAAATAGAAGTTAATAAACGGTGGGAGTGTAAAATAATATAATATGCATAGAAATTTTTTTTCCCTCTAAATGCAACATATATTTCAATAATTAAATTATGTTATCGGTAATGCTAAATTAAATGATATGTATTGCACTATTTTATTTTTGTATAAATAATATTTAAAACTTTCAAATTGTGCTAAGTTTAATTTAATTTTTTTATCCTGTATATTATGTTGGTCCTACACTAGTACATATATTATATTATAAGTATTATTCACAAGATTTAAAAAAAAGAAATACCCATGTAACAAGTTGATGTTTGCTTGGCCATCTAAAACCAACTATTTTACTGCCTGTTAAGAGCTGGAGGAGTACAACAACAAAGCTGTAAACATCACACCTCCAACTTAGCATACCAAGCCATACGTATCTGCCATCCAAAATGAAGCAGTTCATGAGTCCCATAATAATCTACCAAAATTCACAGTACTTTGCTTATTCAAATCTCTACCAAAGACTAAGAATACATACTCTGGTGAATGATAATCGCGAGGATAGAAAACAAAAAACGAATAATAATCACCGTGGTAAGTTAGTCGACGACCATCATAGCCATCACGATATGTTAGACGACCATCGTAAGGACATTTAGTTGTCAAGCCAAAGTCTTTGGATGTGTTGACATTTAGAGGTGATTGGATAATCAGATTCAAATTATAGTGGATGTGTTGACACCCGAAAGTCCACGTTAAGCTATTTGTCCTATTAGCTGGAGGAGCAATCTCATGGAAAAGTGTGAAGCAATCTATAATTGTTGCATCCACTATGGAAGCCGAATTCGTGGCATGCTTCGGGGCCACAATTCAAGGGAATTAGCTGCAGAACTTTATTTCAGGACTTGGAATAGTCGACAATATTGTCAAGCCGCTGAAAAT
The DNA here is from genome assembly GCA_946896805.1 of Scutellaria galericulata. Classification (NCBI taxonomy): domain Eukaryota; kingdom Viridiplantae; phylum Streptophyta; class Magnoliopsida; order Lamiales; family Lamiaceae; genus Scutellaria; species Scutellaria galericulata. The sequence continues at coordinate 1,166,783 of OX335797.1, read as the reverse complement.
TTACTATGATAATTCTGCAGTGGTATTCTTCTCTAAAAACGACAAGTATTCTAAAGGCGCTAAACTTATTGAGTTAAAAAAATTTGTCATTAAAGAAGAAGTTCAAAAGCAAAAAGTGTCAATTGAGCATATTAACACCGATCTTATGATTGCGGACCCATTAACGAAATGATTGCCTCCAATGGCATTTATTGGGCATGTTGAAAGAATAGACATTATGGAAATTTATTGATGTATTTATGATTTGCATTTAATATTTATTTGATTTCTTATTCACTACGAACTACGAAGTAAGCAACTTCGTTAACTATATTGTTAGCATCATTTGTTTATTATTTCAGAGTACTATGTATAGATCTGAGCTTCATAAAATACTATATTCTTTTAATTTTTATCTATTTTATAGCTTTCGTTGCGCGATACGATATCTTCTAGCAGGCACACGAGTTAAAATTTAATAATCTCACGAGATACATCCGAAAGATCCACATATTCGTGCACATCCAAATAATCCGGGAATGAAGCCAATTTCCCAATTTACCCCCATCCTTCTATAAATACAGCACCTCAGTCCCACCAGTATTCTCTATCAAAAACACAATCAACTAACCATCGCTCTAATCTGATCCAGAAAAGTCATTTTGCAATCGAGAAGTGTGAAATCAATCGATCTACTTTCAAAGATGAGTTACATGAACAGAGCGTGGATGGCCGCCAGTTTCGCCGTCGTCAACAGCCACTCCGACCAGGGGCAGAAGCTGAAATCTGGTCTCAAGTCTCTCAACCATGGCAAAAAGCACTTCTTCTCCTCCGGTAGCGACGCCGCAGATCTCCGGCCTTTCTCCGTCGTACTAAACTCCGATTTGGAAGGGTTTCTTGCCTCCGGTTCCGGTGACGACAAGAAGAGGCAATCGGAGGACTCTCTCCGGCAAGTCATGTACATGAACTGCTGGGGACAGAGCTAATCGTTGAACCAAATACCCGCAGCAGGGGTAAGATTGTAAATTTCTTTGGTGTTGACTTAGTTGACCTGGTTAGATCAGAACGAGTTGGACTGAGTTATCAGAGTTGACTCGGGTTGTTGGAGAGGAGAAGTGAATGGAATCGGAGGGGTTTGCACCCTGACTCGATTGATGTAGTTGTGCTTGAAATGAGAGATTGAAAAATGCAGGGAGTCGATTGTAAATTCTGTAAATTTGTAGATAGTAATTCCCTGAAAATGGAAGGGGCACGGCAATAATATTATGGAAAACCATTATCTCATTTTGATTTTTACATTTTTTTTTTGTTTGGAAGAGATTAAATCAGAAAGAGAAAATTGGATAAGATGAGAAACCAATTGCTTTAAAAAGATAGGAAAAAAAGGGAATTTGGAAGAAATAAAACTTAAAACAACATGGTGTCTAATCTTATTATTGATGGACAATTATTAGTTTTTCAACCGTTGATTAAACATATTTGCATAAAGAGTACCTTTCATTTGAAGCCATACTGAGAATTCTAGTCTTTGGTAAATGGTTGGAATGGGTCCCAAATAACTTCCTTCCACTAGTTAGATCTCTTCTACTGGTTGTATGGACAACTATTGAGAACTGAACTATTGTTATCAATCAACTACTATCAATCATAAATCATATAGGTTCTTACAAGTTACAACACATTTATTAGTGGTAACAATCACTCTTCAACTCTGTTTCTTTATATCATTCCTTTGAAGTATAGTTCACTTTATGTATTACTTAATTAGTTCCCCACTCCCCCTAAATCGATTTTGAGTAGGTTAATATATATTACATTAAACTAATCTGCTTAGGATGTAATTTGTGTAGGAGAAAATTGATTTAGAGCTGAATGAAAGTGGGTCAATTGTTAACTTTTGTATGAAGTCTTTACCACATATGTTTGATCATTAATTTGAGTATTTTAAGTCGGACAAATGAAAATTTAAAGGGCAAAAGTTGAACCTATGTTTCGAGTAGATGATCGTAGTGTATTAATGTTTTCAAAAATGATTTTCGTTGAGGAAAAAATTTATCAAGAAGTTGATTGTTCCTAACTTGAGTTGGATGTCCATTCACATGGCTGGATGTGTCTATAAACAAGACAACGTTTTGAACAATCATTTGCACATTTTTTAGAGTTCAAAAATCTGCATTGCAAGATTGTTTTTCTTATAGCATTATCTACAAATCAAAATTGCATTTTGAGCATATAAAAATTCTTTCCACCATTTCAGTTCATTGGAGTTTAATTTCTAGTTTTATGCTGCTATTAGTTAGAAGACGTAAGTTATTTTACCTTTATAAATGTCATCATATTGTGAGCACTAGCTGGGACATTTTTATTTTTAGGGCCGGAAAATGTCTCGTTGACTCAACTCTCCATTATTCATTTGTTGTATTTGCTACTACTGCTTCCAAGGGTTCTTCTATATTGTTGCTACTGCTTCTTGGGTTTTTGTACACAACCAAAACTTGAAGATCCTTTTAGAAATTGAAGTGTGAAGGTGATTCGTTTATCTAGCAAGAAAGTGTTGTCCAAACTATTGCCAACATTTCCGGCAACATCCGTATTCTGTAACAGTTTATTTTGTGCAATTTCTTGTAATTAATGACATTGTTTTAATATACTACAAACCAACAATTAGTAATACTTTCATAGATCAGGGACTCATGTTTCGGGTCAGGTGGAAGACCCAGCTCGTTGCCCAAGTCCTTGGGGTGGAAGCTAAGTAGGAAGCCATGATTCTCGGTTGCATTCTCATTTGGTTTTGATTAGCTTTAGGAGACAAAACATCATTTTGCACTTGTTACTTTCTTTGAGGGAAATTTCATAGGATCTCGGTCTTCTGTCTTTGTATTACCTTCTTGTAGATTTTATTAAGATTTAAGATAATTCATGTTTTATTATTATTTTTTTCTCGGCAAAAAAAAAAGAAAAATTAAGTATAAGAGTACAGGATATTATTATTACTTCATGTTTTATTATTATTGTTGATTTATATTACTTTTATCTGAATCAGAAATGTATTTTGTATTCATCATAAATAAATTAAGTACATTATGACTTAAATTTTATACAATTAAAAGTGAACTAAACTCAAAACAAAGACCAATATCCAACAAAGAGAAAGACAAACTAATCATTTGCATCACTTAGACCTCCTACAATAACTCTCCTATCTCACAATCGATCCAAAAAGGGAATTAAGTTGAAATTGACTCCCTCGAAAATTACCCTTACAAACAAAAAATGTGTAGATATTGTAGAAATAGTGAGAGAGATGTATATATATATATATATTTTTTTTGGAGTAACCAATGAGAGAAGCCGGCGGGTTTCCTCGTGGAACCCAAATTATGTTGTTATAAATACCACTCCACGCAATCAACATTATAACCACTATAAACCAATTATATTATTATTCACTTCCCCACTAAACAAATTTAATATAAATAATTATTTTTTAGTTCGATCAAATGGCAAACAACAAGGCTACCATTTTTCTCAGTGTCGCACTTTTGCTGCTCTCTCTTTTTTTAATACACGTTGCTGAAAGTCGAGTGCTTCCCAAATGTAAGTTTTTCGTTTTTTTTTTTTTTTTTATATATATATTAACATCCAAATTACAGACAAAAATGACAGTAAATTAAATAATATGAATGGGGTTTGAGTGTTGCAGCAGCACATGGTAAGGTTGGTGTAGCCAAGGAAGGAGTTTTAGTGTGTGCTCAAACATATGGAGCAGAAAGTGGTGATAGTTGCTTCACCATTTCTAAGGCCTTCAATCTCACCACACAGTTCTTCACTGCCATTAATCCCAATCTTGATTGCAAAAGTATTTTCATTGGTGAATGGCTTTGCGTTGATGGCTTCACTGTTTAAGCTGATCACAATTGCTGATAATTATGGAAAATCAAGAAAGTGATGATTTTCAAGAATAAGTGCTACTATTAGCTAGCTTATGTTGCAGCTTTTCAAGCATTGTTAGCTGTTTTGTTTTTTCCTTTGTTTGTTTCGTAACTTTGTTTTCAGTTAAGTTGGTGTAAATGGAAGAATATTCTATGTTTCTGTTTACTTGGATTTGACATTTATGTATTGTTAAGCCGCAAATATTATTATTTAAAGAGAAAAACTTTGATTTTCTAAGTATTGTATTAATTTAATCCTTCTAGTTACAATGTTTGTTTCTAATTTTTTCATGGATCAAACTCCTGACTTGTTTTTACATTCAAATACAAAAAATTAATCCATTAAAATTATATGCATATACCAATCATTACCAACAAAATATTTTTTACAATAAAATTGTACCTATCATTGTCAACATCTTTGAGAAAAAAAACACAGATGATAAAACATTAACATTTTCTAGGTATGATTAGATATATATATCCTCAAATAAACATATTTTTTTCATTATCCATTTTTATCACACAATTCAGGAATTCAAAGTTAGATTTCTCCCAACACATTTCAACTTGAAATAAACACCCCTAGTAGGATGGGGGAAATTCAAACTTTGGAATTTGGCTATGTTTAAACGGTTTCAATATTATTGTAGGAATTTTGGATTTTAATGAGATTCAAGATACTAGGAATTTAGTTCTATAATTGAAATTTTTTGCTCAATTTCAGTCATTTTTTTGCTGAAATTTGCAATTTTTGGTGAGTAACGTACACACAATCTCTCAATTCCATGATTTCAGTTAACTTATGTTTATATGACTGTTTATTTCATATGTAGAATTTCTTTTTGTATTGTTTTACTACCTAAATTGCCAAATCACCACTGCATCATTTATTTATATATAAAAATACGCCAAACTAATACAGAAAAATAAAAGAAAAAACAGGAAGAAGAACTAAAAGAAAATTATTAATCAAAAAACACACTTAAAAAAAAAAAAAAAAAACTGGATTAAACCTCACATTCAAACAAGAACCCTAAATCCCAAATTCCACCCAACAATTTAAATCAACCCAAGATTCCCAATCAATCACATAACATTCATTTATTTGCTACACACAAAATCCCTATTCCCATCCCTTCTTCTTCTACATGCTCTCTCACCGCCTCTGCCATGAAAATCATGCTTAGACACCTCCTCTCTGTGCTCTTTCTCTCTCTCCTCACACTCAGGTGTTGTTTAAGGTTACATAATTAATGTGCATAATTCGTTTGCACACTGATTGTAGTTTCAGGGATGGCAGCTAATTAAGAATCTGGGCTTGAGGTTTTGTAACCTGCCACTTCAAGAAAAATGAGTATTTGCGAAGATATTTTGCGACAATAAAAATAGTCGTGAAAAGTCTAGTTATTGTGACAACAAATTATCGTAGAAAATGTTAATAAAAATTGACTATATATTGTCACAAAAAAAAAATGAAAAAAGGTTGATGATGTAGATCGAAAGGTAGCGATAGCAGAGGCTATATCATATGATGAACTGTGTAGGTAATCTAATTTGTAGATGCAGTTAGAACACACTAAACTTTTTGATTGGAAGAGTTCTTGTTTGAATCGTAAGGTTTAATCCCCCTTTTTTTTTAAGTGTGTTTTTATGTTTTTTGATTCATATTTTTTTTTCAATTCTCCTTCCCATTTTTTTTTCATTTTAGCTTATTTTAATATAAATAAATGATGTGGCAGTGATTTGCAATTTAGGTAGTAAAAATATAAAAAGAAATTCCACATGCTAAAAAAACAGCCATGTAAATTAACTGAAATTATGGAATTGGGGGCGAGTGTGTCACTCGTCGGATATTGGGCGGAAAATTCAAATTGCGAAAAAAGAAAGATTGAAATTGTACAAAAATTTCAATTACAACACTAAAATTGATAATTGAAAATTAACAAAACCAAAATCGGATACCGTTTTTAGGTCAAGATCAAAAATGAATTTTTCTTATCGTGTCAATGATGCAAATTTTGGTACGTATGTATTATAATATTATAAAAGGTTTGAATTGTGTTGAAAATTGTTAATAATGTTTTGTTGATCGTAGGGACGTGAGAGGTAAGTTGGATTATAGCAGGATTTTAAATATGTCTTTATGAGTCTAAAAACAGATGAAGATGTTGCCATGTACTTCAATTCATTGTATAATAATATTGTTTATTTGATTATAGTAAGTTATATTTCTTTGATAAATTTCCCAGCACCCTTACTTGGTGATTAAATCTACTTAGTCTAGATGTAAATCATCTCATTTAAGTAAGTTTTCAAGTTCAAATTCATTTCCCTCAATTATAAATTATAATAATAATAATAATAGTTAATTAATTAAAATCATCACAATCTAGAAGTGATCAGTCGGTTCCGAATCGGTGGTCAATGGTTCGGCAAACTGTTGACCCGGTTTCGGTTCAAACCAAAATCGTGAACTGCGATTCAACGGTTCGGTTTCAGTTCGGCGTAATTTCGAACCGGCAGTTTGCCTATTTAATTTTTTTTTTTAAATTGCATAATGCCACGTGTACGAACAAGATGAGTCGTTGATCAACGACTCTGATGTAGTATAGCCGTTGGGGAAACCGGCGGTTCAAACCGCCATTTGAAATTTGAATTGAATCAACGGTCGTGATTAAACGACCGTTGATGATGGACGGCTGTGATCGTCGAATCGCCGGTTCTACCGAACTGGAACCGACGATTTGAACCATCCCGATTAATACATATATATATTTTTTGAATTTTTATTGAAATCTATAAATACCCTCATTCCATTTGTGATTTGCACATCAATTTCATCATTTTTGATTCAATCTCTCTCTCTCTCAATTCAACTCTCTCAAGCTCACACTTTCCTTTGATCAACTTTCAATTTATATTTTATTTTTTTGCTGTTCTTCAATTATATTTCATTTCTATTAAAAAAAAAAGTTTAGAAGAGGTTCTTCTTCCGCCGGTTCATCTCGTGGAAAAGGAAAGAGTCCGATGTCAATGCCGCCACCACAATTTTTGCATGATGATGATTATAGAGTCTTTTTCTCAATATAATCAAGATGATTTGGAGGCCACGTTAGGCCCTAATACCGCCGCCGCCTTTGCCGAAGAAGAAGAGGAGGTGCCTAGAAGAAAGTGACAATACAATACACAACACTAATCCAAGAGCACCTTCTACGCTTCAAAGTGATATTTTCTGCTTTAATTTTAAGAAGCAGAAAGTACCGAATAACAACGTTGATTACATAATCACGTGCAACCATTGTGCAAAAATGTACAAATTCAAGCATGAAGGGGGCTATGGGACATTCAACAATCATGTGTTGAAAAAACATCCCGACAAGATATGCAATGATCACTACAAGAAAAATGACCTTTAACAACCCCTCAAAGACAACCTTTTTATGAATTTGTGTTGTCTTTTTGAATTAACAACCCTTTTTGCAACGCGAGCGTTGTCTTTGTTCAAAAAATTCGACAAAAGACAACGCTTTTTTCATAGGGTTGTTAAATAGCGAATTTTTTTAAAAATAGACAACGCTTTTTTTGGATAAGACAACGCTTTTCTCATAGGGTTGTTAAATAGCGAATTTTTTTAAAAAATAGACAACGCTTTTTTTAGATACAACAACGCTTTTTCATAGCGTTGTTAAATAGCGTATTTTTTAAAAAATAGACAACGCTTTTGTGCAACGCTTTTTTCAAAGTGTTGTTATATGGCGTTTTTTTTTTAAAATAGACAACCCTTGTATGCAACGCTTTTATGCGATGTCTTTTCATAGTACTTTTTTGCCAATAGAACAAACTCTTAATTTTAAAAAATAGTATTTTTATGAAATACTATTTTGAATTAATTAAGAAACTACAACTAAAATATTACTCTCACCCTTTTATATAATAATACAAAATTTATATATTATTTTAAAACATAATTAGAAAATTATGTTTTATAATTCATTATTCATAAATTATGAATGTTTTTCTAAAATAAAAATAAAGATAAAATGAGTTTGGTTTTAAAATTAATACAAAAAATATAAATTATTTTAAACAATTATTTTATAAAGCCAAAAAAAGATATATATATATATATATATATAAATCATACCAATTATATATATATATATATATATATATTGTTAACCATTTAAAATATATTAAAAATACAAATAATAAAAATTAACAAAAATTATGTAATAATATTAATTGTTTTTTAATTAAATTAAATTTGAAAATTTTAATTATTTTATGATGTTATATATCTTATATTATCTTATGTTAATTAGTCATTAATCTTCCAATTATATATATATATATATATATTTAACCTTTTAAAATATATTAAAAATACAAATAATAAAAATTAACAAAAAAACATGTGATAATATTAATTGTTTTTTAATTAAATTAAATTTGAAAAGTTTAATTATTAATTTTATGATTTTTTCTTATATTATTTGCATTAATATTATCTTATATGAACAAAGTCATAATTTTTAAAAATAGTATTTTCATAAAATATATTAAAAATATGCACTAGTATATTTTATAATTGTCTTAAAATGAAATTAGATTAAACATTACTAAACATATTAATTAGTCATTAATCTTCCAATTATATATATATATATATATATATATATATAAAACCTTTTAAAATATATTAAAAATACAAATAATACAAATTAACAAAAAAATATATGATAATATTAATTTTTTTAATTAAATTAAATTTGAAAAGTTTAATTATTTTATGATTTTAATTTTATCTTATATTATCTTATGTTAATTAGTCATTAATCTTTCAATTATATATATATTGTTAACCTTTTAAAATATATTAAAATACAAATAATAAAAATTAAAATGAAAATATGTAATAATATTACTTATTTTTTAATTAAATTAAATTTAAAAAGTTTAATTATTTTATGATGTTATCTTATATTATCTTATTTTAATTAGTCATTAATCTTCCAATTATATATATATATATATAACCTTTTAAAATATATTAAAAATACAAATAATAAAAATTAAAATGAAAATATGTAATAATATTAATTTTTTTTAATTAAATTAAATTTGAAAAGTTTAATTATTTGATGATGTTATCTTATATTATCTTATGTTAATTAGTCATTAATCTTCCATATATATATATATATATATATATATTGTTGACCTTTTAAAATATATTAAAAATACAATAATAAAAAATTAACAAAAAATATATGATAATAGAAAATTGAAAAATATCAAAAATGTATTTAAAAGAAATGCAAGTTAAAAATTATAACATAATGCACTAGTAGTCTAGTGGTTTGAGGACCACTTGGGCACCTGGGTTCGATTCTCATTTAAGGCGCAATATTGGCTTTAATGACATCATCACTGATGTCACCCATGTGTGCTGACGTGTCATCATCCTATGATGACGTGTCTTGATGACGTCAGCTCTGTGATGATGTGTTACGCTGACGTGTCATTACCATACGATGACGTGTTATGCTGACGTCAGCCTACGCTGACGTGTCATCATCCTATGATGACGTGTCATGCTGACGTGTCAGTGCTTCAATGACGTCAGCGTCCTATTTAATAATTAATTTAAAAAACGACAACACTTTTTTACAACGCACCAAAAAGCGTTGTCTTATCTAGACAATGCTTTTTGGTGCGTTGTAAAATGGCGAATTGTTTTTTTTGCAACCCTGGATACGACAACGCTCAAAAATTGGCTACGACAACGGGTTTTACCCGTTGTAAAAACCCAAATTTCTTGTAGTGGATCGATCTCAAACACAATTTCGGGGATATACCGCTTCTTCTCAAGGTGGAGGTATGAATTCTCTTACTTTTAAATTTAGTCAATTAAACCATATGAGAGGCGTTGTCGAATTAATTGCCGAAAAACATCTTCTATTTCAATTTTCTTGTGATGATAGTTTTGAAAAATATACTAGCATTTACTTACAACCTCGTAGTAGAAAAATATTTAGAAATATAGTTACACGGGATATAGAAAAAATAGTGAGAGAGTATAAATTTAAACTAATTGAAGAATTTAAAATTTTAAAACAAAAATTTTCTATATGGAGTGATATTTGGAAGGATCCTTATAAGATGCATGATTATATGAGTATTACTTGTCATTGGATAGATGATGCATGGAACATACAAAAACGTTTAATTGCATATATTGATTTTGATGAAAAACATTTGGCTATACACATTGTACAAAAAATTAGACATGTTTTAAATGATTATTGTATACTACGAAAAATATTTTCCATTGGATTTGATAATGCTAGTGGTAATACGGCTAGTTTACCTTCACTTATTGAGTTTTGTAGACCTCCAATTAGAGGTAAATTTTTCCATATTCGTTGTATGTGTCATTATTTAAACTTATGTGTTCAAGATGACTTAGAATTATTACACGATAATATTAAACTTATTAAAGAGGCAATTTATGAAATTGCTAGATCTACCACATATCATAAAAAATGGACTAAATTTTGTAAGAAAAACGGAATGGAAGTTAAAAAATTTATAGTCGATGTGCAACATCGTTGGAATTCTACATATTACATGCTTCAAGATTCTTATGATTATAAACACATGCTTTGTGAATTTTATCAAGAAAACCCGCATGATAACATTGTTTTAATTGAAAATTCATGGGATGCATGTCTTAATTTGATTCAATTTTTAAAATTTTTTGAAGAGGCAACTAAAGAATTATCCGGTTGTTATTATCCTACTTCTCCATTAACTTTAGATCATTGTGTAAAAATTGCTCTTATTTTGAATGAGTATTCAACATGTCCTATTTTAGCAAACACAATTATAGTGATGAAATCGAAATGGTTAAAATATTTTCATGAGATACCCGATTTATTTTTACGTGCTAGATTATTAAATTCTAGAATTAGAGAAGATGGCTTTGAAGAAATATTAAAAATGCATTATAATGCATTGTTCCCACATTTGATATTGAAAGAATATGATGAAGTTGATTATGTTCCTAATCCTATTGAAATTGTTGGTAGAGCTAAATAATGGTTATACGAATTGTTTAAAGAATATAAAGTATTGTTTGGTGATTTTAGTGATGATGTAATAAGTAATCAAAATGTAGGAGGTAGTGGTCATTCATCTTCTTCATCTAGTTTTGTTACGGCTCCGACTCTTAGTCAATTTTACAGTTTTTACGATATTAGAACATAAAAACGAGTTAGAGGTTCTAACCCTTGTCAAGAATTAGATTCATATTTAGGTGCTACTTTTGAACAAATTTTATTTGAAAATCCTATGGATCTATTGAAGCGGTGGTCAAGAAAGACTATCATTTATCATATTCTAACAATTATTGCAAAAGAAATATTTGCAAGTCCTGCTTCAACCGTTGCCGTAGAACATGCACTTAGCAAATGAGGTCATATGTTGAATGCAAGAAGATCAAAATTGACGAAAAAGAATGTACAAAACATAACTCTTCTTGACGATTGGGTGAGAGCAAATAACTGTCAACACCATCTTAATTTATCCTATTTAGATGACGATGAAGATGACACGTATGGATACGATTCAAGCACATCCTCCTCCACCGGAACCAACGTTGACAAATGAATGTAAGTTTAGGTAAGAGAACTACATGAACTTTGATTCCTTCATTTTGACAAGGATACGTAAACAATTTCATTCTAAGTTTGGAAGTTGCACTTTCAATCTTAGGATGAAACTCAAGCTCTTTCAATTTTTTCTTTCAAGTTTCAATTTATTTTTTACAATGATGAAAAAGTTGTAATTTTTTAACTTCAAGCCTTCAATATTATAGTATTATTCATCATTCATAATTGTATATATTGAGTTGTAATTTTTTTTTTAATTCATAATTGTAATTTTCACTCATGTGAATCTTGTAGACTCAAGTTGTATTATGTTTTATTGTAATTTTTTTGAAAATTTTAAGTTGTAATATTGTACTTGTACTTCTAATGATTGTATTTTATTCCATATATAAATTGTATTTTATTAATTTAAAAATTATATTACTTAGTTTAGACTTAAGAATTTATTAGAAATCTAAAATTATTTGCACAAAAATTTAAAAATGCAAAAAAAAATTAAATAATTGGCTCGACCGCCCGGCCAGGTCACCCGAAAGGCTGAAACAGAAGGTTGGCCCGGGCCATGTCCCTAGTGCCCAGGCCGTGCGACAAAATTAGAAAAAAAAAATTAAAACCGGTTGAACTAGCGGTTTTCAAACTGGAACCGGAACCGACAGTTTGCCGGTTCGGCTCCAGTTTCAGCTCAATCGGTTCCTCGAACTGTCGATTCGAAACCGAAACCGGTGGTCCGAATCGGTTGAGCACCTCTTTCACAATCTACATCTTTATAAATGTGGAATACCACTTGAACTATAATACTCGTGATATAATTATGCAATACTGTTGAATATTAAAGATTTTGTCTTGTGTAGATTTTCTTCAAGTGTTTGAGGGAGGCAAATACACCATCATTGATTTAGGTTAAAATTGTACTTTACAATTTACGGTACGATTTTATTTTCACTTTGCAATCAAAAATTAGAATTTTACATATAAATGGGCTTTTGAGAAAAGTTACATTCCGAAAGATAAATTAGAAATTGTCACATTTCCTCACATCATGTGTATAATTGACTTTTAATTTTAAAATGCATACTGAAACTACAAATTAATGTAAGTTGTCTTCATCAATAAATTAAGGTCATAATTAGTCCTGCTAATTAATGAACCCTATATGTTTCTTGCAATTCAATTTCAACTCGTACTAACGGTTCAAAATTATATAGCTTGTCCCTACTGTTTGTAACAAATGGTTACCAACAAATGGCATACGACAAAATATTTCTTGTGATTGCGTTTTTAGTGTATCGTTGAAATCTTAAAAAAAATAAAAATAAATAAATACTCCATATACAAAATATTTCTTGTTATGTGTTTTTCTCACAATAATCCTATAAATTGTTCTCATCGATCGTTCAATGCTTCTTGCAATGCTGGAGGCACACATCGTAATCCACGGAGCACAAGATAACACACTAAAACTTAATAAAGATATTAGACTTAATTGCAAAAAAGAAAAAAAAAAAAACACCATATTTTCAAACATTACAATTTTATCCTAACATTTTAATTAATAATACAATTTTTTTTTTGACATTTATTGCTGCGAAAGACAATTTTATTTTCCAGTGATCGACATCTAATGACGAAAAATTAAAGAAAACAAAATGAAAAAAAAAAAACCTTTTGCAAAAATTACAATTTAATTTTGACCTTTCAAAAAAATACAGTTTCCATTTAATGCAGTTCAAATCAGAATTTTATTTTTTGGCGAAAGTCAATGTGTCTGGTTAATAATAAAGTACGACATCACACAAGCCACATTATTTTTAAAGTAAATTTTTTAATCTAGCTGCATCAAAACAATAATGTTTCAGGTAAATCATATATAAACCTTTTTGTTGTGTTTGAAGATAAATAAATTATAATTATGTGGCTTATAATGTGAGGTCTTACGTGATTATATATAAGTCGGAGAATGGACTTAGATGACCGAAAAATAGAATTTTAATTAAATTGCAATAGTGAATAAAAACTGTGATTTAGTTCATTAAAAAGGTCGGGATTAAGTTGCAAATTATGAAAATGTGTTTTTTATTATTTTTTTGGAATTTGACTTTCAATATATATATATATATATATATATATATATATATATATTCAAAATTACATGACATTTGACGTGGTATTTGACATAACACTTTTTCAGACATGTGGACTTCAGTCAGCGAAAAATAGAGGTTCGATCTGAATTTCAATAGTTGATAAATATTTTGATCTTTTTGCTAATTTGAAAATGTTAAAATAAAATTGCAATTTTGCCATAGATATTTTAATGTCTTGAAAAGGGGGGCCATTTTAATGTATAGACTAATGTATGTGATTTTGGTTCATGTTTGAAGGTAAATTACATCTTCAAGTTTTTTAATAGATATTTTAGATCAAAAAATGTATCCAAATTTGAGTTTAGGTAGTAATTTTGGAAAAAAATTCATAAAGTATGGGTAACAATCAGAACTTTTTTTTTTTTTTTGGTTTATACACAAAATTGAAAAATACGTTCAAGTATATGTTGCATTTTGATATTAGTCCTTAATTTTATATTTCAAAATTGTTCAATTTGAATCCAATTTGCATTGAAAATTGCAGAATTAATTAGTTGTCAAGTGAGTCTTGTGTGACCACATATCTCATTTCGTGAGACGGTCAATATGATCCAGTCAATAATCAAAGTCAAATTCAAAAATTAAAGGTCTACACTCGGTCAATACTGGTTAACGGTTGGTCAACAGTCGGTCAGCGTTGGTGAACGGCTGGTCAACATCGTTGACTAAAAACTATTACAAGATACTCATAAAAATATTACATGATATACATAAAAGTATTACATGATACTTTTATTCTCATAACATAATATAAACTTTTATATGTATCATTTGATACTTTTAAACGTATTACATAATATATATATATATATATATATATATATATATATATATATATATATATATATAAGTATTACCTATCAAATTACAATTTCTCAAATTAATAATTGATTTGAAATTATAGAACCAAAGTAATACTCGTTATATATAACAATATTACGTTATACATAAAAGTATAACATTATAATAATAAAAATATTATTTATCAAATTACAATTGAATAAATAAGTTTAAATATATTTTGGAGTAACCAATGAGAGAAGCCAGCGTCTTCCTCGTGGAACCCAAATTATGTTGTTATAAATACCACTCCACGCAATCAACATTATAACCACTATAAACCAATTATATTATTATTCACTTCCCCACTAAACAAATTTAATATAAATAATTATTTTTTAGTTCGATCAAATGGCAAACAACAACGCTACCATTTTTCTCAGTGTCGCACTGCTGATGTTCTCTCCTCTTTTAATACACATTGCTGAAAGTCGAGTGCTTCCCAATTGTAAGTTTTTCGTTTTCTTAAATTTCACATATTTTTATATATTAACATCCAAATTACTGACCATAATGACAATAAATGTAAAATTAATATCCCTCCATTTTATTTTAGAATATATTACAAAAATCATACCAAACTATAATCTCTTTTAAATTAAAGTATTTAAACTTTAAAACTTTATTATATAACCGTAATCTTTGTGAATGATACCAAATGAGCGCTATAGGAAATTATCAATGACGGAATATTCCAAAAATTTATCCTGATAATTCTAGCATGAGAAGAGCAGTCATTTGGTACCATTCGCCAACTGTAAAGTTTCAAAGTTTCTTTGGTGGAAAGTAATTGAAAAAATATTAATTGGGTTTGAGTGGTGCAGCAGCACAGGGAAACAAGATTGGTGTAGCCAATAAAGGAGTTTTAGTGTGTGCGCAAATATATGGAGCAGTAAAAGGTGATAGTTGTTTCACCATTGCTAAGGCCTTCAACCTCACCACAAAGTTCTTCACTGCCATTAATCCCAATCTTGATTGCAAAAAAATCTTCATTGGTGAATGGCTTTGCGTTAATGGCTTCACCATTTAAGCTGACCAGAGTTGCTGGTTATATATGGAAAATAAAGAAAGTGATGATTTTCAAGAATAAGTGCTACTATTAGCTTAGCTTAATTAAGTTGCAGCTTATGAAGCATATTTTACTTGTTTTGTTTTTTTTTTCTTTGTTTGTTTCGTAACTTTGTTTTCAGTTAAGTTGGTGTAATTTAAGTACTGCAAGTTGGAAGAATATCCTATGTTTCTGTTTACTTGGATTTAACGTGTATGTTAAAAGTTCCCAAATATTAATTAAAGAAAAAAAAAACTACGATCTTCTAATTATTGTTAATTAAATCCCTCAAGTTACAATGTTGGTTTCTCATTTTTTCATGGATGGATTTTCAATGTCAAAATATTGATTTGTTTTTACATTTTAATTCAAAATTATCCTCCAAAATCCTATCTAATAAATTATATCTACGTATAACCAAGGACTAAAATATCGCCCATATTCGCCGATATATCGGAAAAATCAAGGTACCGATACGAAATTCTAGTGTTATCAAAATTCGTTGGAATATCGGTAATATATCGACGATATATCGGCGATATTTGAATATCGGGAAGGCTGTGTACAAATTTGTCATTTTATCTCGATATATCGATAATTTATCGGCGATATATCGGTCAGTTTCTCATTTTCTGTATTTTTTTTTTAATTTTACATATTTTACATATTATTTGGTTGTTATATAAATGTTTAAATAGTAGCTTGTTTCCTTGGGAATTCAAGTTTTGGGAATTTGGGTTCGAATCTCAACCATTGCATTTATTTAATTTTTATCCTACATTTCATTTTAGTTGTCTTGATAAAATTTTATAAAATTTTAATCCTACATTTCATTTTAGTTGTCTTGATAAAATTTTAATAGTCAATTCTTTATTTTTTGGTCCATATTATAAGTTCCAAACCATTATTATCCTACATTTCATTTTAGTTGTCTTGATAAAATTTTAATAGCCAATTCTTTATTTTTTGGTCCATATTATAAGTTCCAAACCATTATTCTTTATTTAGTTGATTAATTATTCTTATAATTTATTATGATAAATAATTTTTTTTCCATATCTTTAAAATTGAAGATGAATTCATTTAATTTTTTTAAAGTAATTAAATACTAGTTCTTGTTGTAATTTTTTTGAAGATTTTTTTTAAAAGTAATTCATTTAATTTTTTTTAAATTTTTTATTTAGTTTATCTCTAAATTTGTTGTAAACATATCTTTTTATTTGAAATTTAAGTTCAATATATGTATTAATGTTACTTATAATATTATATAAAGTACTAGATATTTTTTTCAATTATTTTTACAAATTTTTCAATTTTTTTGCGTAAAAACCGATATATCCACCGATATCGATATATCCGTCGATATATCCGTAAAATCAAGGTACCGATATATCCATCGATACCGATATTTTAGTCCTTGCGTATAACATAGGATCAACATATTTTCATAATTAATTAAGTATGTATACAATCCATTATCTATTACACCTTAAAACAAAAAATAGAAGAAAAAAAAACCAACCTTTTCTAGACATGATTTGATATTTACTTTATAATTCGGTCTCAAATAATTTTAATTTTCATTATTCACGTTTATTATACAATCTAGGATTTCAAAAACAGATTTCTCAAAACTCAAATATACCTAAATAGGATAAGGGAAATTAAAACTTTGGAATTAGGCTATGTTTTTTATGCGATTTCAATAGTTAGGATTTTGGAATCTCATCAAATTAAACTCGGAAATCCTACTTGGAAATTTTGAAACCTATATAATGATAATAATAATTATTATTATCTACACATAATAACACATACTGAATGACCTATTTACAAAATACAAATATACAATTATATATATCATCCAATCATTATCATTCTTACATTTTCACAATAAAAAATACATACCATTTTCCACCATTAATTTATCATATACAATACAATCATTCTCTATAAAATCTCAAATCAAACATACATTTATACATACGATGCACTTTAATTACAATACTTTAGATTTAAAAGTTTGAATTTCCTTTGACCTACATAAAATTGAGATTTGAAAATCCCGACCAATGAACGAAACTTTATATTTGTTATAAGATTAAGTAGGTTGATATTTCACTCATGTAGATGTCATTTTAATGATGCAAAACTTGGTATTATTGTACTGTAAGATTATAAAAGGTTTGAATTGTGTTGAAAATTGTTAATATTGATTTATTGATCGTAGGGTTAGGGATAGGAGTCGGTTGGATTATAGCAGGATTTTAATTCTATGCTTCTGAGTCTCAAAAATAGATGAGAATGTTGGAATCTGCAATGCAGTAGGGACGGATCTAAAATTTTATTTTAAGTGACACAAAAAAAATTCACATCAAAACATAATGCTGATCAGGGATTAAAAATATTTTAGTAGAATTTTTTTTATAATGTATGGAGACGAACTCTTGTAAATTAATCATATAAATAAGAAATATCAGAAAAAATTACATATAAAAAGAATATTTCTAAAATATCCAAGGGGGCGATCGCACCCCACTCTCTTTAAATCCGTCCCTGAATTGCAGACGCGGGAGAATGTGGCTAGAAAAAACTTCTATTCATTGTATAATTTTATTGTTTATTTGATTATAATAAGTTATATTTCTTTGCTAAAGTTGATAAAAATTCTCAGCACCCTTACTTGGTGATTAAATCTACTTAGCCTGATTGTAAGTATAAGTTTTCAAGTTCAAATTCCTTTTCCTCAATTATAAATAAAAATAAAAATAAAAATATTAAAATTTTGAACACAATAATGCAATGTTGATTACAGGTAGATCCTCGTCAAGTGTTTGAGGGAGGCACAAAAACAACATCATTGATTTATGTTAAAATTGTACTATGATTACGATTCAGGGTATGATTTTATTTTCACTTTGCAATCAAAAAATTAGATTAATTTTATTCACAATTAATATCTTATAATGGTTTTGCAAATACATATAGATAGGCTTTTGAGAAAAGCAACATACCGAAATTTAACTTCTAATTTTAAAATGCATATTGGAATCTCAAAATTAACGTATGTTGTCTTCATCAATAAATTAAGGGCATAATTAGTCCTACTAATCAAAAATTATATAGCTTGTCCCTACTGTTTGTAACAAATGGTTACCAACAAACAGAATTCGACAAAAGAAATTCTTGTAACTGCGTTTTTAGTGTATCGTTCAGACCTTCAAACAAAAAAAAAAAAAATACAAATGTTATTGGTTTTAGAAGCAAATTACTCCATATACAAGAGCCAAATTTATATGTTTTTCTCACAATAATCCTATAAAATGTTTTTATCGTTCAATGCTTCTTCAATGGTGGGGACACACATTGTGATCCACGGGATGACGGATCACAAGATTAATGGCTTAATTGCCAAAAAAAAAAAAAAAACCACATTTTCGAATATTAAAAATGTATCCTATTTTTTAAATGTTAAATTTTGTAAACAAATAAAAACAAAGAAAAAAATTATTATAACATTTATCAATTATTTCAATTTTAAAATAAAATTATATTTTCTGGTGATCGGAGTCTATATGTCCGCAAAAATGTCATACTATATGTCATTTAATTATGAAAAAAAAGTTCAACACCCTTTCAAAAGTTGCAATTTAATCTTGACCTTTTTTTTTTTTTCATCCAAATTAGTAACAAAAAGAAAATTATAATTTTTATTTAATGTTGTAGTTCAAATCATATTTTTATTTTTCCACGATCTAAGTCAATATATTTGGTTAAATTATCAAATAAGACGTCACATAAGGCACATAAAGTAAATTTTTTAATCTTCATCAAAACAATATTATTTCACATAAATTAAAATATAACCTTTTTGTTGTGTTTGGGGTAAATAAATAAATTCTAATTACGTGACTTATGTGAGGTCTGACATGACAATTAAAATAGAATTTTAATTGAACTCAATTGTGAATAAAAATTGTGATTTTCTTTTTTCTAATTTCAAAAAGAACAAATGATAGATAGAGGGGAACCCGCCTACGACTTGTGAACAAACTATCTCTTATTCGTACTCCTACATAGTAACTTTACTGGTCTAAATAAACCTTCAAAAACATTAATTGGAGTTGAGTCTTGGGCAGCAGGGAAAGAGAGGGATACAGGCTGAAAACCTTTAATTGGAACATTGCTAGTCATGGAAGAAAGATCATCGTCAAGCTGAACCATGTTTGGATTTGGACGGAGGTGGATTTTGCAAGTTTGGATTTGGGATTTGAGTGGATTTTGAAAATCTTGTATTTGTTTTGAGATTATATAAGGTAGAATTATAGTTAAAATGTTCTCATGGAATTGTAGAAAAAATAGATTTTTGTTTTTTGAAATCGTAGAAAAAGAAGATTTTTTTATTGAGAATTATAAAAAAGTAGGGTATAGATAAGGATCTGCAAACCCTCCAACATCCCAAAACAAAAAAAGATTGAGATTTAACGTATGAAATATGAACCATATTATTCTCTATCGTAAAGTCAGAATTAAATTGTAATTTATGAAAATATGAAGATTTTTTTTTTTTTTTTGGAATTTGACCTTCAAAATAAAGTTTTTCAAAATTACATAACATTTTTTGTTTTGATAACGAAATTACATAACATTGATGTGACATTTAACGTGACACTTTTTCCGGACATGCGAACTTTAATCGACGAAAAATCATGATTTGATCTAATTAATTACAACAATTAATAAATATCATGATTTTTTTTCCTAAATTAAAAGGTTAGAATAAGATTGCAATTTTTCAAAAGATGATTTTTTTTTTTAAAATTAAGCCAAGATAATTATGCATACATAATATACAAATGATCCTCCAATTTTTCAAAAGATGTTTTTTTTGTAATTAAGCCAAGATAATTATGCATACATAATATACAAATGATCCTCCAATTTTTCAAAAGATGTTTTTTTTTTTTTTAATTAAGCCAAGATAATTATGCATACATAATATACAAATGATCCTCCCAATTGGCATCAGAGTCGAGGTGTCTAGCAACAAGCATTCGATCTTGATGCAATATTTGTTCCACACATATATTAAAGATGAAATGAAAACATCTTATACCAATGGACATCATTGCAATTATATAATATTAAATATTGGCACACAAGATGTTCTATTATACATGCAATAACGATCATTTCGTTTATTCAAAAATGAAAAAAAGGTAGTGGACATTCTAGGAAATGTTGGGTGAGAATTTGGTGATAAGCGAGTATGTGTTGATTAAGTTTCTTAGGTTTTTCCTAGTTAAGAAGGTGTCCAAGTGCTTCCAAAGAGGAACATATTCTTTAATACCGCTCTATGTATTCCTTTGTACCATCGAAATTCGTTCATAGTTAAATCCAAAGAGTAGGTCTTGTGTGAGACCGTCTCACGGATCTCATTCCGTGAGACGGGTAGGGTCGGATCGAAGTATTACATGATATATACAAAAGTATTATATGATACACATAAAAGTATTACCTCATATATATAAATGTATTACATGATATTAAGTTATGTGATATTTTCAAAAAGTATTACATGATATACATAAAAATATTACTTAATACACACAAAAGTATTACATATAACACAATTCACGCACGAGGAAGAAGAGCACCTGGGCGCCTAGCTAGGATCCGCGCGTTTTTGTGTTGACCCGACCCAATTCGGGTCATTATCCCATAATACAAAAATATTACTTGATATACATAAAAGTATTACCTAATACACATAAAAGTATTACATATTTTCTTATAGTCTGACTCAACTCAAAACGCGTTCTATAATACAAAGTATTACCTAATATACATAAAAGTATTACATAACACACACAAAAGTATTACATAATTTTTATGTTTGACCCGACCCTATCCGTCTCATGGAATGGGATCCGTGAGACGGTCTCACCCAAGACTTTGTCAAATCCAAATCACCGATCATGAACTTAACTAACACTTTTTTCATAAATTGAACTACATGAACTTTCATCTTTTTTTTTTTTTTTTTGCAATTTTAACCGACATGCAGATTTCAGATTTTATTTTGACAATAAATTCCACAATTTCAAAATTATTATCATTTTGTATGTTAAGACATTGTTCTATTTTGAAACGATGAGAGTTATTTCCAAAATAAACATATTTAAAAACTACCCGTTGGTTAAAATTGCAAAATATATGAAAGTTTATGTTATATTTGCTAATATTCAAAAAGTTGGTTAAATTTACAAATTAAGTAAAGTTCGTAAGTTTTCCGACAATTAAACTACAACAATGAATAAATCTTGTGATTTTTTTGTCTAATTTCAAAAAAGTTTAAATTGTAATTTTTCAAAATGTAATGACTTTTTATCTTTTCAATTTGGATTTTGACCTTCAAAATATTTTTTTATTTAATTACATGAAATTTGATGTGGCACATGCTACTTTTTTCCAAACACGTAGACTTCAATTAGCGAAAAGTAGAGGTTCGAGATCCTTTTTAGCCATATTAAAAAAGTTAGAAAAAATATGATTTTTTTTTTTTCCAAATTAAGCCAAAATATACACATATATTGAAAAAAGAATGAAAACGTCTTATACCAATGAACCATCAATGCAAATATATAAATACTAAATATTGGAATATAGATTACACATGAAATATCGTTCATTTCATTTATTCAAACATGATATAAAGCAACAGACATTCTAGGAAATGTTGGGTGAAAATTTGGTGAAGAAATCGTGTATGTGTTCACTAAGTTCCTCAGGTTTTTCCTGGTTAAGAAAATGTCCAACGCCTTCCAACACCACAACTTGTTCCAAAAGAGGAACATATTCCTTATTACCACTCTATGAATTCCTTTGCACCATCAAACATTGTTGTCAAGTCCAAATCACCAATCACGAACTTTACTGGCACTTTTATCTTTGTTCCTGTCCAGGCCGCTGTAAGCTCCCAACTTCTACAATAACATTGAATTGGAAATTAAGTTCATAAGAAACCAGATATTGAAGTTTAATAATATGAGTTGTGGATTGAATGAGACATACAAATCCATAGCTCGATAGTAGTTGAGTCCTCCAGTGAAGCCAGTTTTGTCGAATTTATGGGCGTAATAGTTGATATCTTCTTCAGTGAGCCAAGAAGGCAATGGTGTAGGAATCTTGAAGAGAATGTCCAAACCAATCCCTTGGGGGATGCAAGGAGGTCCTGGATCTCTGCCCGACATGAATGTTCTCATTACATTTGTTGTTTCTGTCGATGCAAATGCTTCCTCTGCTTTTCCAGCTTCCTATAATATTTCCAAACATTTCCAAACAAAATAAAAAAATTCCATGATCAATTGAACGAGTTCGAATCGAACAAAGATCATGAAATTGACTTAGATTTATAATATTGCTTCCAAGAACTGTTTTTGGCCTAAAATGTATCAAAAGTTGATTTTAGGTAGTAATTGGAGAAAAAAAAAATTGTATAAAGTATTGGTAGAAAAAAAAATTAAGACACAAAGTGATATACTATGTTAGACAAGAGGTCGAATTTTGATATTAGTCGTTAATTTTATACATTTCAAAATTATTCAATTTAATTTAATCCAATTTTCATTGAAAATTGTAGAGAATTAAGTTGTCAAAATTAGTCATATCACTATCGAATTTGAGGATTTTGACCACTTTTATTATTATTATTATTATTATTTTTTGACTCCTAAAAATTACTCCCTTGATCCTAAAATAAATATTATAATTTTAATCAAGTTTTTTTCTCCAAATTAAGTGTTATTGTATGATTAGTAGAAATATTCGTTCATATTTTACCAAAATTATCCTCATTTACATTTATCAAATTAAACGAGTTGTATAGTGATTTATTGAAAATTTACCTATAATGATTGTATTTAAATAAGGATAAATCAATCTATGTATCAACTTTCTTACCTTGTATGTAAAATTTTAAAACCACATTTACTTAAGAGGAATGAAGTATCCAATTATCACATAAGCTGATGCCAAACTATAATTTTCACCACACCACTCTAACTCTATATATGAGTAATGCCAAGTGATCTAATAATAACAATAAATAAATAAAGGAATCGTAATCACTAATTTCAATGATGACGTGACTAACTAAGACGATTTTTATAAATTGTAGATTTTTTTTAAACTCAGATTAGATATTATGTATATTAAATTAGACTTAAATCGAAAATTTTGAATTAGCATAAATATTACTTTTGGACAAACCTTAGATTACTAGTTTTGAACCTTTCCCTAACATTATACAAAGGATCAATGTCTTCAAATTAATTATAAATTGTTGGCCAGAAAAGATGGAAATTCATTTTAATTTATAATAATAACTGGAGTTGTCAAGGCAAGACTTTTTCGTATGGTCGACTAATCTAGAAGTTGACAAATTTTGGCACATCCTACACGTCTATTAACTTTAATATGTATTGTTTGGTTAAATAGAGGTGGCAATAGCCAAATAGGAAAATTACATGTTTCCTTCTAAATTAATTGTCAATCTCAGATCAAGAATTGAATCAACTCAGCCAAATATCAAACCATGCAATATAGAAACCCTAATTTGCATGTGAAGAACAAGATCGAAAAAGTTGAAAAACAAACACACCAATGCACAGCGATTTAAGTGGTTTGGGTTAAAAATCCCTACATCCACTGGAGATCAAGATTCACTAATCACAGATCACAATGTAGCAGTTTACAAGAGAAGAAACGAAGAAGAACTAGAACACTCATACAATGACTCACAACTCTCTCTTTCTCAGAATTTCTCTCTCTATACACTAATCTAATGCGAAAACTTATAACTAATGAACTGATCTCTGGTATTTAAGGAGCACGTAGCAACTGATCTCACTCCAATCGGTTGAGAATCGAAATAGAAAACCGCCCCGCAAAACAGACCTGCAAAACTGAAAACGAAAAACACAGCTTTGCAAAGCTTAGGAAATAACCAGAAAAACTAACTTGAAAGTGTGTTTCCAAAATAGGACTTTTTAAGTATGAAGTGTGATTTCTCCAATACTTAGCCAAATTTCAGATTCTTCACTTCCTCTTTATTTCTTCATGCAAATAGATGGTTTATGGCTTTAGCTTGCATGCTATATTCCACATTAATAATCCTATTCTATCTTTGTGGTTTTATTTACTTCTATATTAAACATATACATCTTGATTAACTAAAAAAACCAAACATATGTATCTTACCATGTTTGTTTTGTAATTATTGGCAAATAATTGAATTTGACCTGACATTTGAGCTAATACCCCTTTGAGGACCAAATAATGGTTTATGCTAAAATTTTATAATTATATCACCTAAACCTCCAAAAATAAAAAACAAATAAATACCTATTTATTCACATAAGATCTTCAATTTCAATTATATTTCTTTTAGTGAACTAGATGGATGAAGGAAAGTTGGACAATAAAGATTAAAAAATTTGGGTGGTCCAGACTTCACCCAAGATGAAACATTGGTTATCTCAATTTGTACTCTTATAAAAATGAGGTATCACTTTAGCTAAAGACTCGCGTAATTTCAATTGTATCCTTAAGATTTAGGTTTCTATTTGGATGGATGGATTTTAGGAAGGATCTAAAATCTATCGCCATAAATCCATCAGTATTGTTTGGATGGATGCAAATTTAAAATTTTCTTGCTTTTATTTTGAACTATTGTTTGAACAAAATTGGTGTATTTCAAATCCACGAGTAGATTTGAAAATTGAATGATTTGAAATTTCGGATTTAAAATAAATGGATTTCAAATCCGCATTCATTCAAACACTATTAATGTATTTACCACGAAGAATTTCAAAATTTTTCTCAAATTCATCTATGCAAATGGAACGTTTATCCTTTTTATTTTCCTTGTGATTGTTATGCTTTATCCACACAGTTCTACGGTTTCACCGGTGCAATATAACCCACGTAAAATACATCCAGCAAATAAATTAATAAAAATCTTTAATATAAAAAATAAAAATAAAAAAAAGAAGAAATTACCTGGAATCTGCATATGTAGAAGCCATCCCCAAAACAGTCTCTGTAAGACTGTAACCCTGTATCGTTTTAACCAACGGATTTCTGGGTTGAAAATGCACACTCGTATTCACCAGAGCTTTGATTCTATCCGGTCTCAGCAAACAGAAGTTCCAGGCGATAATTGCCCCCCAGTCGTGCCCAACCAGCAGCACCTGCTCCACCGCCAGGGCGTCGAGCAGCGCCACCAGATCTCCGACGATGTGGAGCACCGTGTAGCTGGAGGGCGACAGCGGCGCGTCGGTGTCGCCGTAGCCGCGGAGGTCGGGGGCGATTGTACGGTAGCCTTTGGCGGAGAGGTGGACCATCTGGTGCCGCCACGAGTACCACAGCTCCGGGAACCCGTGGAGGAAGAGGATGGCCGCCGGACCTTCGCCCAGCTCCGCCACGTGCATATTGATGCCGTTCACCTTCAAGGTTTTGTGCACTATTTTATCCATTTTCGTGTTTTTTTTTTCTTTTTTTTTTTTTTTGAATGTCTCAGCAATTGGATGTGAACTGCCTATGGGTATTAATACTGAGTTTGGAGAGACAAATATAATATAAAATTAGTCTGGCATGTGTATTCGATTGGGAGTTCTCTTTTAATAATATATAAAGACTATAATATGATTAGAAAGTAAATATGTTAATAGTGATTTATTTATATAATGTAAGTATAATATGCAAATTATAAGTGTACATTAACATATGAGTTTGCTCACAAACTTAAGAAGTTGGGTTTACCAAAATTTGATATATACTTATTAGTAAGGAGTAGAACTTATTGACTTAATATTTTTTCTTCAATTAAGTTACAAGTAGCTAGTTTATGAGTAGACACAACTAACTTAGATTGGTAACCATTTTTATTTCCAGTAGAAACACTTTTTATTATTCTTCAGTGTTGGGTATCGGTTCATACATAAAAGCCCTGAGCAACTATTACATAAAACATACCTAGAATACATAATTTCTAGGAAAGCTTTGAAATAGAAAGACAGAATGTAATAGGAAGAGATAGCACCAGATAGCATAAACTCCAGCACACAGGTCTGTGCTTAGCAAGCAACGGTTCAGTCCCCTTCACTATGTCCACAAAGGTCACAGAAACACACTTTCAGCTTGGTAGCACCAAGGGTTACACAGAGATCCACCTCAGACTGAAACCCCAAGCCCTAGATCTCACTCAGAAGAACAAATTTAGATTATCAACACATGTATATCCAAATCTGCGGCAAGAAGAATGAGGATCCTCACTCAAACCCCACAAACACAGTGTGTATAAAGAATGGAAGAGGAAACACCAACCAAACACTTAACCCTCTCTCAAACAGCTCTCTTACTATATATAGAGCCTCAAACCGACAAAGGACAAGCCATGGCCACAAAGGACAGCCAACGGCGAGAAAGGACCGTCGGGAAACCATGGCAGAGTGAAGGGATACGGAATTGCAGAGAGGAGAGAGAGGAAGCGCCGCAAGAAGAGAGAGAGAGGTTAGGGTTATGAGGGGAGAGACAAGGATCAGGTATATATGTGAGAGCATCAACCATCAGGATTAAAACCCTGAAGTCAACGGCTCAGATCAGAGATCACAAAAGGGGGCAAAGAAATGGGCTTCAGCTACTGTGGGACCTAGCCATCCACTTGGGCTGCCAAAGGAGAAATAAAAGGGGTTGGCCCAATTATAAATTAGGCCCAACACCCACATCCGTCATGTTAATCTACTCATTGTGGGTATATTAATATGTATCTAATATTTAGTATATCTATTAATTTCATATTTCATAATTTTAAAAGATGAAATCATTACACATCATATTTGATTACATTAAAAACTATCCATAGTATACATTTTAACATTTTCAGTATTGGATTTTTAAACTTTGACTACGTTAAACTTTATGTTATAATGGTTGGGGCATATAGGGAAATAAATGGTGACACTAAAAGAGCGAGGAAATACAAAATCGTTAGGGTATAGAAATAAACAAATAAAATAAATGGTTAAAATTGAAATGCAGTAGAAAAATATTTAAAAAAATTTAACAAAATATATCGCGATACTCCATAAGTTTAGCAACTTGCGAAAAAATATTTATATAATACTAATAATGCTAACATTGTAAGCAAATAACTATTTGAACGGCATAAACTACAAATTTAAACCTGCCTGTAATTCAATGCAAAAACTCTGTTGCATAGGATTGGTCTTTCCAATGTGTTTTGTTCATATAAATACTCATCAAATAGAAAGCAAATTCAGCACTGAAATCATAAACATAAAGAAAATAACAAAGCAAGATATTATTAATAACTCATAATGGCTCAGGCTTACAACACCAGCTTCTTCTTCAAATCGATTCTTGTCCTCACTCTTCTTCTCACGATATCTATGGCAGCTGAGAGCATCAATCTGAGTAAGCATTTTTTTTTGTCTCCATATATGACATCCCATTTGAGTTAATATCCAAAAAAAAAAAAACAACTTGAAACATAAACTTTTCTCTTCTTCCGACTCCACGTCAAAGTTCACGATTTTTCCAAATTGCAACCTAATATAGACCTTTTTCGGTCAAAGTCAAAATTTTCGTTCGGTTTTGCTCAAATTGAGCTCCAATCAAATGAAATCAAAAATTTTATTTGAGGTTTTCTTCTGGTTTGAAATGTGGAGTGTTTTGGCATAGATTTCATTTATTTTGGTTAAACAAATCGGAAAATCAATTTCGATTTTTACTGGAAAAATGGCCTAAATCTTACATTAAGTTACAATCTAAATAAATCGTGAACTCTGAGGTGCAATCGAAAAAATATATAAAAAATATTGTATTTTAACTTGAAAAACGATCATACTTCAGGTTGGTGTTCTGAAATTAATCCTACCTCATTTTTCCTAGTTTCAATCATATGTTTCATCTTATGAATGCATATGCTAAATGCAGTTGGATTTGGACAAAAAGATGCAAGTAGTCTTTCTTGCATCTCAGTGCATGGAGCAGAAAGTGGTGAAACATGTACAACTGCTGCAAAAGCATTCGATCTGTCTCTCACAGAATTCCTCAGCATTAATCCAAATATTAATTGCAATGCAATTTTCGTTGGACAATGGCTTTGTGTTGATGCTTCTACCTAACTGCCTGAATTGATGGATATCAAACCGACAAATATCTTAATCAATAAAAGACATTAATTTAATTAGTCCTCATGTTAAATGTGGCTTAAGTTTCTGCTCTATTTTCTATTTCTTCTTAGAGTTCCAAATTATGTAGCTGTCTGAGACTGATGGTTACCAACAAATGAAATTTTACGAAATTTCTTGCAATCGTGTTTTTAAATTCCAAAGTCAACCCTATTTATTTTGTTTTATATTTGTTGTAAAATTATTTTGATCATATTATAAATGTTTCGAATATCACATTCTATTTTTCATTTTGTCCATGTGTTTGTTAAGGAAAAGAAATAAAAAAATTCCTCCGTTGAAACTAAGTGTTGTTATGGATTTTTTTTTTTCATAGATTAAGAAATATAAAAATTGAACAAATAGTGTACCCTTAACTAATCAAAAAATATTGATTTAAGATTGAAAGAGAATCAAAGTTAATTTCATAAAAAATATCATATTAAACCATAAATTTTAGCTAATGAATATTAATATGGATAATTTTAATTGGAATAAAATTGTATAAAAGTCTAAAATGACACTTAATTTAAAATAAAATTTAAGTGTAGAATGATATTTAATTATTATGAAATGGAAGGAGTATTAGGCATCTATTTTAATGCTAGAATTTGAGGATTAAACCTAACGAATTTTAGATTAAATAGGGCAATTAAAACAAATCGACAAATAACCACGAACTTTATAGTTTAAGTGGGATGGTAGATTGTGATGACTCGAGTTCGAACTCACATCACGCAAATTTTTTAGTTCTTATTGTGTCCTCCCTTTCACTACCTACTTTGAGCTATTGTGTGTTTTTGTTTTTAATATTAAATACTCTTATATTTAGTCATTAATGTACATGAAATTTTAGAGAATTTTGTCTCTAATCGAGACATTTTAAGTAGACTACTTAATGAACTTTTCATATGAATCGTATCAAGTAGAAAACTAGCGGTGCAGTACATGGAAGAGACTATAATGATATAAAACCTCTCTGACTTTGGTATATACTTTATATTAGAATTATGATCTGACCAATGAGGTTGTCTTAGAATGTGCACATTACGTTACTATTTAAGTCATAAAGATGTATTCTGCTACATGGCCAAGTGGGAGAATATAAGATTAATTGTGGCCTAATAAAATAATTAAATGTTTAATTAATGTTTTAAATATCTAATGATATGGTTTAAATAGATAATGATTGACTTGGTCAATAAGAAAAGAAAATGAGTCAAATATTTTCATACTTGATAGACGTGTATAACATATTTTTAAGAGCTGTTCTAAAAAACTATCATCTCTACATACAAAGTACATATAAAGTACACAGGACATTTACGATCCTTTTAGAATTTTCTATCACACAAGTTTAAGATTCTATGATTAAAGAAGGGTAAGAGAGAGACCGCTCGTCGTAAATGTTGGAAATTTTGGATTAAATTCCAGAAATTTTGCCTTTCTTTGGGCATTAATTGTACGTGGGTCCCGAATCCGATTGTGGTAAAGTAAAGTTGGAATGTGTTCACCTCCGTGAGAGGTTCGTGGCGAGATATTGTACGCCCAAAACGGATAAAAGGTGAATGAGAAATTGAATCTCAAAGTTGCATGTTCGGATCCTTGCTTAGGCTTGGAAATTGGAATGTGGGTTGTTTTCCCACATTGGAAATCCAACACAAATTTTTCCACTATATTTGCAAGCATTATAAAAGGAGCCTCCCTCCACATGATCTCCACCAAGTCAAAGTTCGATTTCCCAGCTCCTTCTTCGCCTTTCATCCCGTTTTTCGAGCTCTCTTTGATACCGATTAGGCGTTATCCCAGTTCGTCGTTTGCAAAGTGTCCGTGCTTGACACTCTTGCTTGCTAGCCGTTGTATCCTGGAAAACGGACGTCCTTCGAGCACTCAAGCACTGCGGAGTGGGACGAATCTGTTTTAAGGAAACTGTGTCACTACATGCCTCGGTTTTCTTTGCCATTTTCCAGTTACTTTTCTAACAGTAACGCGATAAAATTAATTAATATCTTCCATATCCTAACCAACTAGTAGCTAAGGCAAGTAAGAGTCGATCCCACGAGGAGTCATAATTAACTATGACACCTATATTCAATTCAAATAAAATAACAGATTAGGGGGGGTTTGAGATTGATTATCTACCACTAAAATACTAATAATCTAGAAAGCAAATTAAACAAGGATTCAATGTATGCAAATATTCCAAGTTAACAGTTCAATTATCCCTGATATCAATTATTCCCTGATCAATGTATTACCTCTCTCTCAAATTATCATGGAATTATCATCCCTAGCTTAACACTACGCGTCATTAAGCCGAATCGTCTCTTAAGATTAGTTAAATTAGGATACGCTCACTAGATTTAATTCATTCAAATGCATTAATCACCAAGACAATAGGATGAACTAGACTCCAAATCAACACACGTGATTTGATAATTCTAGGATTATGTTACCCTAGAGATGCACGACCTCTAGTTTACCACTTATGAAAATTAAACCACAACAATTAGGATTCATGATTTAAGATTCTAGCAATCAATTATCAAACACTTAACCTAGGTGATCAAGCTAAATCAAACATCAATAATCGAGAACATTATGCACAGATAACATAATCAATTCCAATCAAATATCGAGAGAGAAATACATGATTAATTAGAAAATAAATAAATATATGGGTTCAAACATCCCTGCTAACCGGAATTGAGAAATTAGTCGAGCATCTTCAAAATCGAATCCATCCAAGCAATTAAAACTTCATCTAAATTCTCTGATTTCAGGGAATACTCTTCTGCTAAAAGCTGTCAAAGAAGGGCATATCAACACTGAAAAGTATCACATTAAATGAGGTGCTACAATTTCTATGAGTGATTCTACGGGATTTAACCCGATTGCATTATGCTGCACAAAAAGGTTGGTTATGCACTGGTTTGTTAATCAGAAGATTTTTTTTTTCCGTTAATGTTTGTGTTGATTGGATGTGTATTAGAGAACAAGGAGCTTATGAAATTATTTCTGATAAAAGGTGTCATATAGAAGCTAATTCTATGGGTGGAACACCTCTACAATGTGCCGCTTCATTTGGAAGCTTCAAAACTGTGAAGTTTCTGTTAATTCATGGTATCAAGATTCAAACACAACCTTTAGTATCATTATTTGCTTCTTATTTCATCTGAATTTGGGCATGGCATAGCATAGCATAATTGTAGTTTTGTTGAATAACTTATTGTGTTTAGAATTATGGTTATGTGTTGAATAACTTATTGGCTGCTACTCTCTAATATATGCAAACACAACCTTTAGTATCATTATTTGCTTCTTATTTCATCTAAATTTGGGCATGGCATAACATAGCATAATTGTAGTTTTGTTGAATAACTTATTGTGTTTAGAATTATGGTTATGTGTTGAATAACTTATTGGCTGCTACTCTCTAATATATGCAATAATCTCCCTCTCATATGAATGCACAGAGCTGCTGCTGAAGGTATACCGATGAAATAGACAAACCTTTCTCATGTTAATTTGTTGTTCAAATCTGATGTGTTTGTTCAATTACTGTTAGGTAAAATACAATGTTAGTTCCAATTAATAACTGAAGGCAACGTATCTCTTTTCTGTGAAATATAACAAAAAATGAAGCAAATGGGAAGATTTTGGCAATCATATGAGCTAATTGCCGAAAGTTATTTTTGGACTGTTATGTTCTATATTCAGAAATGATGCTTAATGTGTTCAAATACCACGAATAATGAGAAACAAGAGTTGGATGGAGAATTTTGGTGAAGAAAATAGTGAGACGACCATGCAAAGAGTATTACAGGTGCACTCTTCTTTGCAATAGAATCAACATAAAATGCAGATGTTGGTTTTCTACCTCAATGCACATGACTCTAATTTTCTTAATCAACTCAATAATCGTGACGATGAAATCAGATAGGAATTCTATGATATATTCATGTATTTTGAATTTTGTTATTCTATATCAGAAGTGTATTATAAGAAAGTTAGACAATCTAGGGGAAATTACCGTGTTTATGTTTTTGAATAGTAAAAAAATAAGAAAATTTTAAACGGTTATCTAATAAAAACAAACATTTTAGGAATAAATTTTGTAAGTATTTAAGTGAACTTACCATCCTATTTTAGAACTTCAATACTTCAAAGGCTATAAATCAACTCAAACAATATGGTATCACATATCTAATTATAATTTGAAACATATTAATAAATCTTAACACAAATTTTTAATTTACTTCGATACATGACATAATACGTTAAGTTTAATTTGACATCTAATATTTTCAATTTTGAATTTCACAATGCACAAAGTTTAATGATTTCTAATCACTTAGACTTTTATTTTCAATATGTTTTAATCGTTCAAAAGGACAAAATTAGACAAGGAGAAAAAAACAGGATAACAAAAACAAAGACAATTAAATTGAGAATACAAACTAATTTATCATTTGTAATGTCATGTGTATGCGTTTCCATTGAATACTGAGAGTATCTATAGCTGGAACATGTCAAAATATGCATCGAATATATAGCAAATGACTAAAACAAAAATACACAACAAATGTAAATTAGACGAGTTAAGGCAGCCCGTGCAACGCACGGGTTGAAACCTAGTTGGAAAAACAAGTGCACAGTGTGATGTTGTTTTGAGTAGTGCGCATGTGTGTGAAGAGATAAAGCAGTTTATTCCAACAGTGTCATAGTTAACCAAATAGTCCACTGTTGTGAAAAACGACCCCAAAAACACAAGCAAAACAACACATATCAAGATGGAGGAATTGTAAAGAACACACCAATATAAGGGGTAATTTCATTTTTGGCCCCGTAGGAATGGCTGCGGGCCGATTTTGGCACCCAGTATCAAAAGTGGCCCAAAAACCATCAAGTTTAGCCCTATCCGTTAGTTTGGTTAACAGAAACCGTCAAAACTCACTTTTGGTGGGAAAACCTGTTTTTAAGCAAATTTCCCGATTTTTTTCTTACCAAACCCTAGTACACACTATATAACAGTGAAATATCAGCTAAAAACACAATTTTCCACAAACACAAACAACTATATAACAAGTATTTATGAAATTAAACACACTTGCATAGCCAAAAAGCTTAAATTAAAGTATCACACTTCCAACCAAATTAAACACGTACACAAATCAAAGTGGAATTTGCCATCACTTCATAAAACATAAGTATATTGAGTTGCCAAAACACTATTACAAAACCATGGCTCATAAGCCCATCCCATGTGCAAAAGACCAAAACATGAATCAAAATGTGTTCAAATTTACTCCCCTTAAGCAACATATAAAACAATCAACTCTCTATAGAAGCAGTTAGATAATAGACATAACTCTTTATCCTTTAGTGTGCCAGTCGAATCAAAACTTCAGCTGATACCAATCTAGGCCATTTTTAGTGTGAGAATAACAACTTCTATCAAGTCCATGTAAACACCAAACAGTATTTACACATATTAAATCAGTTAAAAAGTTTGATCATCATAACAATCAAATAAGGCAGCACTGTTCAGCAACAAAAAAGCCTATACTTGATGTGCTTACAAGGGCGAAGTAGCATGACAGCATCCACTTTGCCTTTCCTAATTTCAAACTACACCTCTAAATCTCCAGGTCCAAACTGGCTATCATATTACATCAATCTCTGTGTGTAATTGAGTTATTATGCTCTCTAGTAACTAGTAAATAGAAGATAATGATTTATAGGTGCTCCATATAAAATTACATAAATGAGGATACTAACTATGCAGAGACCAACTCACATCAAGCAAAATGTAAAGCATTCCACAAAAGTAATACACTATAAGGAACAATATCCAAGAGTTGAAAAATCATAAATTAAGAGAAAAAGCACATTTACGTTTTAGACAAAGCATCGAAAAGATTCTACGCCTCAGAAGTAACATCCACCCCAATCCTCTCAGCCTCAGCCTCTGCTTGTCTGCAATTTCAACCAAAAATAAAAAGACTCTTCTCTGGCTTGAAGAGTGTTGAGATCAAGAGAACACTTCTTCACATCAAGTGGATCTTCACCTTGACCTAAAAAGGCGGATTCTTTGATGTAATTAGCCTTGAGCAGCCGTATATTCCTCTTTGGCCCTGCTCCAGATTTCAATTCCTCTTGTAATTCCCAAACTAAGGTTAAAGAAGTTCAAAAGAGAAGATCAAAAATCAAATAACCGCAAAACCAAAACAGGAAATTGAATCTCTGTACATGCATTAATCAGCACTAAAAATAATTGAAGATATAAAACTTTTTGCAAGGATGTGAAGGATGAGAAGATTGGAAGGGCGATCAAAGGAACTGACTTGTGCTTGGAAATCTTCGCCCAGTGTGGTTTTGATAGATAGGATACAGCCAACTGCAAATTCGTCGCCTTGACCTTGAGCTTCCATTGCCGCTAAACTGAAACTCTACAATATGCCGCTTCCTTGATGTAACTATTTCCAACATAGTCAGAATAGGCTTCTCCCTAGCTTCTAAAATGGTGCTATTGAATGATTAGGGTTAGGATTCTTCGATTTATGATTTAGGATTGAGAATTTTCGATTTGAGATTTAGGGTTTGGAAGACGATCAGTTTGGTTGTGAGTCCGTCTATCTGAAACGTGGCAAACAGAAAAGTAAGTTAACAACCACGTGTGAGGCACGTGGTATCTCCGTTAGTATATAGATGGAATCGTGCGTTGGGCCAAAAAGGCAAATGGGCCAAAATCGGCCCGCGGCAATCCCTACGGGGCAAAAAATGAAATTAGCCCCAAATATAAAGTGTTTCGGCTCATCCACTGTGGAATGAGAAAACCCGTTATTAACTTTGCTACGCAATGAAAGAAAACTTGTTCACTCTGTGATCAACACCACTCTTTCTAGCTACCCTATATCTCTCTCTAAGTAAAACACACATGCAAAGACCTACGTACATATATAGCAACAAGAATCAACTGAATAAATGAAGAATCAGGTAAGTTATCCGTTCTTGAAGTAGCCAACCTGAGTCAGTTTTATGACCAATTTGAAACTACTTTATCAAGAATGAAAGAAAGATCTTATTGAAGAAGAAGATTACATGTAGAGGAAAGATTACAAGTATAGAGAATGAAGTATAAGATCAAAAACTAAGTTATGATACAATCTAAGCTATCTTATATATATAGATGATGTAGGACGAAGATTTAACTCCTTATGCAACTAACTCTATCTTCATGCAATTGTTTAACTATATCAACTAACTTTTTAGTTGATCTTTAGATACTTGGTCGATTCAAAGGACAAAAATATCGGTATCGGTAGAAATATCGATATCTTGATTTTACGAAAATATCGACGGATATATCGATTTCGGTGGAAATATCGGACATTTTTTTTTAAAATATGGAAACTTTGTAAAAAAATTGAAAAATATGTGTAGTAATATACAAAATATTATAACTAACATTAATACATATATTGAACTTAAAATTACAAATAAAATGATATATTTACAATAAATATAGAGATACACTAATATTATATTCATCATAATCCTTTTATTAAATTTCAAAAAAATTAACTAAACTTAATTAAATTATGAGAGGAACCTACATGCTAGAGTACTAATTTATTTTAAACAATTTAACTAAATTTATATAAAGTAATTGTTTGATCCACTCATAGACAAAAATATAGATATATAAAAAGAGAAAGATAAGTAACTCAATTTTAATAGATATCTTTCAAATAACTATAAAAAATTCATAATAAAAAACAAAAAAAAGCACTTAAACTAAATTAATAATGGAAGGGGAAAAAAAAATCAGCATTGGAATAAAAGGAAAAAAAAAGAAAAGGAAAAAGAAAAACAAACAAAATTAATTATCAGCGTGTGCATGGAATGATGGAATAAAAAAAGGAAAACAAAAATTATCAGCGCGTGCATGCAAGCTCACCGATGTTATCGTGATATTTTGACCGAAATCGATTTTTTTACGATATTTCGCCGAAATATCGCGATATTTTGACTGAAAAAAATTTACAATCTATTTTTATATCAGTAGTTTCATTTTCGTGATATTTTGGTCCTTGGTCGATTCTTATTGGATAGCACACTAACTGATTTTAACTACCCGGAAGACAAGAATTCTGAACGCGCTTCTATTAATATAAACACGATTTTCTCTTGCCTTGAAAAAAAATCGATTTTGAGCTTATTTTCACATACACGTTGTCAACCAAAAGTAAACTACAGCAGTCGTTTTTTAACAATTTAAAGCTACCGCCAGCTCTCTACATCTGTATTTGTTGACTTTATACTAATCATCAGTATTTTAAGTTAATAATTAATAAAAATAAAAATAAATAAGAGTTCCACTGGGTCAACGCGCCTTTCTGCTTTGATTACCTTGTTCATCTACTTTTCTGCAAATCAGAAACCTCCAAATATGAATGCAACAACTAGCGAGGAGAAGAAGATCTCGGCCACAGCGGAACGGTTTTGTCGTCGATTTTCAGTGGCTGAGATCCAATTAGCCACTGCAGATTTCAGTGATACAAATGTCATTGGACAAGGTGGATTTGGTAAAGTGTACAAGGGAGTGATTGATGATGAGCAAGAGATTGTTGCGATAAAGAGGCTAGCGCCAAATTCCAATCAGGGAGAAGATGAGTTTTTGATGGAGATCGAGACACTTAGTAAGCTCCGACATGTTAATCTCGTCTCTCTGATTGGCTATTGCAATGAGCAAAAGGAAATGATTCTGGTCTATGAGTATATAGCCCATGGAACACTGGCTGATCACCTTTACGGGAACAATGCCGATTGCTTATCTTTAACTTGGAAGCGACGCCTGGATATATGCATTGGAGCTGCTCGAGGACTAGACTATCTTCACACTGGCTGCTCCATCATACATCGTGATGTCAAGTCTACCAATATCCTTCTTGATGAAAATCTAGAAGCCAAGGTTTCAGATTTTGGATTGGCTAAACATTTTAGCAACTCAAAGAGTCATGTTAGTACGATAGTTAAGGGGTCGTTT
Source organism: Scutellaria galericulata (assembly GCA_946896805.1). Taxonomy (NCBI): domain Eukaryota; kingdom Viridiplantae; phylum Streptophyta; class Magnoliopsida; order Lamiales; family Lamiaceae; genus Scutellaria; species Scutellaria galericulata. The sequence goes on along the minus strand of OX335797.1, from coordinate 1,128,856 downwards.
GGATATTTAGATATCCAAGTTATTTTATCACGTGTAGACTAACGAGGAACAGTGACACGTATGCATTTGGTGTGGTGCTGTTGGAAGTATTATGCGGGAGGGCAGCAGTTGAACCAAGGCTTGGTGAGGATAAGATGAGTCTGGCGATGTGGGCTAAAGAAAAAATTAGTAAAGGAAAAGTTGAGCAGATTGTAGCATTGAATTTGAGGGACGAAATCTCAGCAGATTGCCTAAAGACATATGTTGGGATTGCTAAAAGATGCTTGAATCATGAACCAAAGAAACGGCCAACGATGGCTCGAGTTGTGGTCCAGCTTGAGATGGCGCTTGAACAGCAGGAGAGAAATGCAGCAACACAAAATGCATCACAATTTCTGTCATTAAATGCAATTTGGAATATGGTTAGACCAGCTGGTAAAGTGTATTGTTTTATCGTATACAAATTTATGTGGTTCATGATTTAAAGATCAATCTTTGATGATTTTCTTCATGCAATTGTGCAGGCAATCGTGCCACAGCATCAACAGAAAAGAATCAGAAGCAGGTGAATAGGATATCAATAGCCATCCCTGCAACAGAAGAAGATGCATTAAAGGAGGAACAGAGCATTAATATGCATATGAATGATGTCCCTGCCATTGCAGCAGATGAATTAGAGCACAAACAGAGTGTTACTATGTTGCCGATTGATGTACCTGCCATTCCACTACATGAATTGGAAGAAATCACAAGAAACTTTAGTACAAAGTGTTTGATTGGTGAGGGATCCAACGGAAGTGTATATCGTGGTGTCCTGAAAAGTGGACAGCTTGCAGCGATTAAAATTGAAATGCTAAATCAGGAGTTTCTAACACAGGTTTGGCTAGAAAACTATATCAATTTATGTTTTTGCTACATCGCCTATAACTTAAATTTGGAATGAGGTGTGTTATTCTAATTTATGGTTTTCTAGGTTGAAATGATATCCAGCATAAAGCATGAAAATGTGGTTCAGCTACTAGGTTACTGTGTACGTCGTCGTCAGCAAATTTTGGCTTATGAGTTTGCTCAAAAAGGGTCGCTACACGACATTCTTCATGGTGAGCTATCATATCATTCTACCTTCTTCATATATTGCTTTGGATCTTTAGGCTGCCAATGGTAGATTTTCTGAAATGTCTTGGTTTGATTGCTTTAGTTTCGAGTACCTTTCAGTCTATAGCCTAAGATTGTTTGTCTTGACCTTATGATGAATTTATGTTTTGTTTGCAATAGGAGGACAAGGTGTGGTTCTGTCATGGGCCCAAAGAGTTAAAATAGCTGTGGAGGCTGCACAAGGATTAGAATATATTCACATGAATGGACAGATTCATCGTAACATCAAATCAACCAATATTCTAGTTTTTGACAACCAAGTTGCTAAAATAGCTGATTTTGGTTTGTCAATTCATGATGATACTCCTCAAGTTAATGACCCTGATTATTATCATCCTTCTATGTTGGGCAAAATTCATGGTTATCATCCACCAGAGTATATATTCTGAATTTTTGGTAGATATGAATAAGCAAAGTAATGTGAATTTGTAGTAATTATTTTGGGGCCTCAACTACTTCATTTTGGGTGGTAGATACATATGGCATGCTGGGCTAAGCTGGAGGACTGATGTTTACAGCTTTGGCGTTGTACTCCTCGAGCTCTTGACAGGCAGAAAAATAGTTGATCATACACTGCCAAGCAGACAACGTCATCTTTTGACGTGGGTATGCAAATTTCTTGATCTTGTGAATAATACTTCTAATAATTATATGAGTTTATCAATGTCAACTACTTGTATAACACCAGGCAAGGCCAAGGCTCAGTGAAGACAAAGTAAAGGAGATTGTGGATGCTAGATTTGAAGGAAACATTCCTCCAAAGGCAATTGCAAAGGTCAACTCAGTTGCAAATTTGAGAACATTGATTTTGGTGTAGATTTTTAGTGTTGGTTCCATATAAATATGAATTTCTTTTCTGAAACTTCTGTTTTAGTAGGTTTAATTTGCTTGTTTTGCTTAACTGCAGATGGCTGGAATCGCTGCCTTGTGCGTGGAAGAGTCTGTTGTACGTCCAAACATGAGCACGGTAGTAAATTCTCTTCGTCCTCTGTTGAATACATAGTAAAAAATACCCAACTTGTGAATCCTTCAATCTCCTCAAACTCAATCAAGTAGAGATAGTAGAAATTATGGTATACAAGTTTGTGATCATCATGTGCAATGTTGTAACTAATTTGAGGCATGTTTTGTGTACTTAATTTATGAGCTTTGTAGCTGCAATACTAATGTTTAGACGTGCTTTGAGAGTTGTGTTTTCTGTAGCATGTTAATGCATTCATGTAATCTTGAATCATGTCTAAATGTGATCAAGACAAGTATACCAAGCAAGTGAAAAACAAGAGAAAACAAAAGATTGAAGTTTTCATAATTTTTGCTCCACTTCAATAGTTTGCACATATTTGCAGCTGTCTTTAAATCAACATATTATCAGCCATTTTTCTGCACAAATACTTGTATTCCCATCCTACAATATAATTAACTGGTTTCATATGATATTACACCTGATTCTTAAACACATATAAGGTGTGCTCTTTGTTTACAAATATAAGATGCTTTTTGGGTGAGAAAATTCCATTTGAAACAAAAGAAGAAATTCAAACAAAGAGCACACCAATGTATAAGAATCGTGTGTAACATCAAATAAAGCTCCTTTACTTTGTTTTCACCGAGCATTGGATACAAGTAGTTTCGATATTTTGACAATCTTATATAATTACTAATAATATACACGTGCGTTGCATGTGAGATATTAGAGATACATAAATTTATTTATTATAATTATTTAATTATTATTTATTAAATTATTTTCAAGGTTTACTAATTTCATTAATTACAATAACTTTTTTTCAAAAAAAATATTCAATCACTAATTAGTTAAAAATGTTAGTACGATGTTTACATGGATTCTAGTTTTAGAAAATTTAAAAAATAAAAGGATAATATATGCTCATATGTTTTCAAAAAATAAATATAAAACAAAGACATAATCTATTTCTTTTAAAAAAAATCTATTTAATTTTTTTTACTTCTCCAATGGTAAATACATGTGTGCTGCATATAATACATGTTACCTCAAAAATAAGTTTATGTATTTATATATACTAGTAGACAACACGTGCTTTGCACGTGGAGGACAAATTTTGTTGTTGATATTATTATTATTATAATTATTTGCATGAATTTGTTTCTTTGATCCTGTGGTTTTTTTTCCATCATTTAATGATATTTAGTTTTTTTTTTTTTCAAGTGTATTAAAGTTAATGTGATTGGTCTTTAATTTTCATTGAAGCATATTAAAGTTAAGTGTAATATATAGCATGTAAAACCCAAATAATTAAACACAAAAACTTCTGTGCACCAGTTGCACAGAAGTGAAATTCGTGCAATCCATACCTTTATGTTATAATTGTAGTACATTTATATACAAATATCTGTACCTTTTAAAATGAACATGCATAAAGATATTATATTTATAACATAAAGGTACTACATTTATAACATAAAGGTATGGATTGCACGAATTTCATTTCTGTGCAACTGGTGCACAGAAGTGTTACTCATAATTAAAAACCAAGAACATCAATTTGAGATTTGTTAAAAATGTAGAAAAAATATTATTGCATTAGATTAATAAAGTCGGGTTCTTCTATTCCTAAGAAATCAAAATTTAGAAAAAAAATCAAATAGTCAAAATAATAATAATAATAAATTTCGAAATTCTGAAACGAAAGATAATAAGTTTGTGTATTGACTCCTAATTATATATTTTCTTTCTTGATTGTCTTTTGTGTCTTACTCTTCTTTTTTCTTGCGATTAAATTTATATTTTTTTTCTCATTCATTTTTATAGAAGATAAATAACTTACTCTTCAATTATGATTGTGATTTTCCTTACAAATCTTTGGTCCTCCTTTTCAAATTTGAACAATTATACTTTCATTTATCCTTGTTATTGCATATATCTGTCTGACCCATCGATGAAAAAAAATCCTCCATTTCCTTAATTTACGCAATCTATGATCTTTGAAAAAGTTTTATGTTGTTCGATATTTAGGTTATGTATAGCTTCTTGATCTTGTTTAGGTATCTCAATTCACATTTCATATCAACTATCTTTCTAGGTAAATCATTTTTTACGTAAGCTTTAGTAATAATTAGGAACATTCGCAAGATCATATGAACTTGTGTCTTTTCCCATGTTCAAGAAAAAATTTGAGCTTTTCAAAGTACTCGAAACTTGTAAGGTGTCAGGTTCTCTTTTGAAATCAATAGACAACACTTCAAAGAATGTATTCGATAAAAACTTTCACATATATTGGTGCATAATACACTAAAATTACTGCAAATAATCTTTGCAATTCATATGACATTTGAAAAACAGAACTTCATTCAAACATTTTGTAATATTTTGATCAATTTCCAACAAACCTCTTTTCTGTACGTCTTTGAAAGCAGTACATTGTCTACCATACATCATCAACAAATATTCAAACGATGTTGGTCCTTTTACATGATTTATTGATACGTGGAAAATATGTGCAATTTTTATGGTGATCAATATGAGATTTTAATATCGTTTATTTGATTGGATGCACTATTTTCCTACATATGTATAAATTATGTCTCCAAATACTTCATATATTATTTTCTTGATTATTTTAGGAGTTTTGAAGTATTTTGGAGTCGAGGAAGATGATCATGGGACGAGGAGAAGTCAATTGGGCTCAACTTAATTCCTAAAGCCCAAGAGAACTAAAGAAGACTAAATTTGGCCTTAAGAGTAAAGGAAGGAAGAGTCCATTACTCAAGAGAAAGAAAAGGACGAAAACTTATCCTCCAAGCCAAGGAAAAGAGGCGTTGTTCACACAAGGGGATTAAAGAAGGAAAAAATTTCTAAATCTTTCATATCTTTGAGCATTATTCACGTCAAGGAGATATTATTGAGAGATAAGGAGAGAGTTTGGTTTTAGAGAGAGATTAGAGGGAGAAATAAAGAGTGAGGTTTTAATTCTTTATTTTAGAGATTCAATTTGATGGAGTTTTCAATTGTTTTGATGGAATCAATTACAAGGATGATTGGCTAATCTTTCAATTTCGATTAGCAGGGATGTTTGAACCCATATTTCTTTTATGTTTTAATTAATCTCATTTCCCTCTCGATATTTGATTGGAATTGATTATGCTATATATGAATATCGTTTTCAATTGTTGATACTTAATTTGGATTGACCACCTAGGTTAAAGTAATTGATAATTGATTGCTAGAATTTTAGATCATGAATCCTAATTGTTGTGATTTAATTTTCATAAGTGGTAAACTAGAGGTCGTGCATCTCTAGGGTAGCATAATCCTAGATTATCGAATCGAGTTTGTGTATTCGGAGTCTAGTTCATCCTATCGTCTTGGTGATTAATGCATTTAATGAATTAAATCTAGAGAGCTTGTTCTAAGTTATTCAATTGAATAGGGTTAATTAGAGATCTTATCCTAATTTAACCAATCTTAAGAGACGATTCGGTTTAACAGAGCTTGTTGTTAGACTATGGGTGATAATTCCATGATAACCTGAGAGAGAGAGATGTTACATTGATTAAGGCATAATTGAAATTGGGGGATAATTGAAATGTTAACTGGAATATTTGCGTTCATTAATCTCTTATTTAATTTGCTTCCTAGGTTTACTTTATTTAATTTAGTGATAGATAATTAATCTCAAACTCCCCCCCATAATCTATTATTCGTTTGAATTGAAATTAAGTGGCATAATTAATCATCACTCCTCGTGGGATCAACTCTTACTTTGCCTAGCTACTAGTTGGTTAGGATATGGAAGATATTAATTAATTTTATCGCGTAACGACGCGCGGTCATTTATAAATAACTTGAGATAATATGTTTCTTCTTCTACTGAATTTGTGGGACTTATACATCCAATTACACCCTCTTTCTTTTTGTCATTCCAACATTTTCTTTGCATATCTTATACGTAATGCTTAGGAAATGCTCAGGAAATTCTCTATATTTCTTCACTTATACAAAACATTGTGAAATACAAAGTGAGCATTGTTTTGGAGGCATGATCATATGTCAAAATATTTTTTAAATTTTGATTTACCCAATAAGTTAAGCTTTAATTTGTTGGTTGGGTAGATGTAGTTGTAAGTTGATAACTGAAAGAGATATTTCATATAAATTGAAGAGTAACACTTCCGTGCAACTGGTGCACAGAGTTGCACGGAAGACCTTTATGTTATAAATGTAGTACCTTTATGTACAAATATTTATACCTTTTAAAATGAACATGCATAAAGGTGTTACATTTATATCATAAAGGTACTACATTTATAACATAAAGGTGCGGATTGCACGGTGCAACTGGTGCACAGAAGTTTTTGCCTAAATTGAATTAAAAAATTCTCCACATTGGTTCTTGAATAGAGACCCATAGAGCATCTTCGAATTGTTTGATTTCATCAATCGAATCCTTATCATTTTTTTGGGTAGGTGTTTGAACAGTGTACAATTTTTCTTTTATTTCATTCCACTATGGATTGTTCATGCAATGTCTCCCCATGCCTTTGTCGAGCTCCACATATTTCTCTTCGAATGTTCGCCGCTCGAGATGCAGGGAAATACTTTTCCAGGAACAGTCGTTCCATTTCTTCCCATGTTGTGATGGAACCTGAGGGTAGGTAATACAACCAATCCTCCGCTAAATCCTTCAGAGAGAAAGGAAACGCTCGGAGTCTGATTTGTTCCTCCGTCACAGCCCTTGGTTTCATGCTCGAACACACACTATAGAACTGTTTCAAATGCTTGTGAGGATCCTCACCTGCACGTCCATAAAAAGAAGGAAGTAAATGAATCAACCCAGATTTAAGTTCAAAATTTGTTTCATCAGTTAAAGCAGGATAAGTGATGCAAAGAGGTTGTTGAGTAAGTGCAGGATTTGCTAGCTCCCTCAATGTTCGTTCCCGTGCCATTGCTCCTTCCTCGTGATCAGATTCACTCGAGTCAGATTCTGAAGAAGGGTGTGAAAATTCCAAGGCTTGCTTAGCTTGTCGCCTCAAGACTCGATCTCTTCGAGTTATCTCAGGATCAAATTCCAAATCCTTGGATCCTTGAGACCGAGTGCGCATTCACCAATAAAATTCCAGAAAAATTTCCGCCCAAAGCAATCTGCAGAAATTGACACTAGAAAGACCAAGTCACACTGGATTAGCCAGTGTGAAAAACAGAGTAAGTCAGTAGGCGAAACAGATCAAGGAATCAGGAAAAAAAAAGGCTGAACAGAGCAGAGAAAGATACAAACGCTGAACAGCAATTTATTTATTTATTTTTTTTCTTTTTTTTCGAATTTTTTAAATTTTTTTTTTTTTAAAATAAAGCAAGAAAAGAACAAGATGACACAATAAATGCAAATCACTCCCCGGCAACGGCGCCAAAATTTGACCGCCTGTCACGCGGGTGACCCGGGTTCGATCCCCGGCACGCGGCAAAATTAATTAAATTCCTTTCCTATCCTAACCAATGAGTAGCTAGGGTAAGCAAGAGTCGATCCCACGAGGAATGACGATTAATTATGTCACCTAGATTCAATTCAAATGAAATAACAAATTGGGGGGGTTTGGATTAGATATTATCTCTAAATTAATTAAATAAACTGGTAAGCAAATTAAATAAGTAATCAATGGATGCAAATATTCCAGTTAACAGTTCAGTTATCCCCCGATATTAATTATCTTCCAATTACTGTATCACCCCTCTCTCAGTTATCATGGAATTATCATCCCTAGTCTAACAACAAGCTTTGTTAAACCGAGTCGTCTCTTAAGATTAGTTAATCAGGATCCGCTCTCTAATTAACCCTATTCAATTGAACAACCTAGAATAAGCTCTCTAGATTTAATTCATTAAATGCATTAATCACCAAGACAACAGGATGAACTAGACTCCGAATACACAAGCTCGATTCGATAATTCTAGGATTATGTTACCCTAGAGATGCACGACCTCTAGTTTACCACTTATGAAAATTAAACCACAACAATTAGGATTCATGATCTAAAATTCTAGCAGTTAATTATCAATTACTTAACCTAGGTGATCAGGATAAATCAAGTATCAATAATTAAAAACACTCTGCACAGATAACATAATCAATTCCATTCAAACATCGAGAAGGTAATACGAAATTAATTAGAACATAATAAATAATCGGGTTCAAACATCCCTGCTAACCGGAGTAGAAAGATTAGCCGATCATCCTTAGCATTGAATCCACCAAAATAATTGTTATCTCCATAAAAATTAATCTAAGAAAATAAATTGTATTTTTCTCTCTCTAGAACTCTCTCCAATCTCTCTAATCAGCCAATTCTCTCTCCTTGCGTGCCTTTATGACTTGTTGAGGAAGTCAAAATATACGGCTGATCAAAAATATGCCTCTCCAACCCTTCTGGGCCACCAATTCTTCTTAGGTAATGGGCCTTGGCCCATTTGCTTCTCTTCACTCCAATTGGTAAGTCCAAAGGCCGATTTTTCGGGCCTTCTCTTCAATTAATTTATTAGGCCCATTCTTCTTAGCCCACATCTTGATTCCCTCGATCCATGCTTATCTCGTCTTGTCTCCAAAACACTTCAAAACTCCTAAAATAATCAAGAAAATAATTTATGAAGTACTTGGAGACACAAAATACAAATATATAGGAAAATCATGCATTCAATCAAATAATCAATTATAAAATCCCATATTAATCATCATAGAATTGCATGTATTTTCCACATGTCAGATGTCAAGCTGTTTCACCCCTCGATATCAAAGTTGATATTGTAATGAGTCATAACATCCATATAAATACATTATTCTATGTTTCTTATCAGAAAGAGTATGAACAAATGTTTTTTAAAAATTCAAACGTCTCTTCAGATTCAAAAGTAAACATATCCAATATTTCAATTGGACCCTCAACAGTTTTGTGAACTTAATTTTTTCATTATTACGGTACATCGTAGGTGGTTCGTACTCAAATCTCAAAGTTACGTAATAAATGCATTCAAACACTTCCTTTTTATTTTGTATTTTAGAAATAGATTCATAAATTGATAAAACTCAAGTGGGGTGAATGTGAAATCCACTCATTTTGATCAAAAAATAGTTCAAAATGAAATTAATTGATTTCAAATCCGCATCTATACAAACACTACCAATGAATTTGTTGCGGGGAATTTCACATCCTCCTCAAATTCTTGCATCCAAATGGAGCCTAATATAATTTGGTGAAGGTGGATTTGGATGACTACTCCTTATAATGCAATTAAAAATATTAAATTACATGGTAAAAATCTAGGATTTTTAGAATTCTATAAGAATTAGGATTAAAAACATTTTCTAATATAAAAATACTAAATTAGTCCTTAGTAATTGGAGAGTAATTGGTTTTATTTTTTATAAAAAAAAAGGTTAAAAACATTTTTCCATCTGAACTATACGTGAATTTTTGTAAAAAATTTAACATGTTTTTCTTTGTCGTATGAACTTTAAATTTGAATCATTTTATGATATCAGACAAATCCTAACAGTACATATGTTCAAAATCAATGATTAAAGTTATTTAAATAAAATAATATTAAATTACTATCATAACCTTAAATAATATAATTTGGTGAAGGTGTATTTGAAAGAATACTTCTTATAATGCAATTACAAATATTAAATTACATGTAAAAGTTAAGATTATTAGAATTCTATTAGAATTAGGATTAAAATTCTAATATAAAATTACTAAATTAATCCTTCGAAATTGGAGAGTAAATGGTTCCTTTTATTAATAAAAAATAAAAAACAAAGGAAGAAAGAAAAAAAAACAAATGAAACCGTAAGAAAAGGGAGAAACATAACTAAATTATTATAATATTATATGTGCAAATAATTAGCTACCTTATAAACAGAGTCATGAAATATTCTACTATAAAATTATTAAATATTAAAATATTAAATAAAATTTTAATATAAATTATTTCAATATGAAAATTCTAAACTATATTTATGACCTTAAATAATAACAATTATGATATATTATAATATTAGATTATTAAATACAAAAATAATAAATAGAATTTTAATATAAAGTAATTAAATTATAAATTGAAAATAAAATAATTAATTTATATTAGAATTCTAATATAAAGTTATTCAAGTAAAAAATATTAAATTACTATCATGACCTTAAATAATAATTTTTAATAAAGATATATGATCTATATTAAATTAGTGTCCTAATATAATATAGTTCTACTTATAATAGAATTCTATATGATTTTGGATTACAATTTCTATATAAAATTATTTAAATATGAAAATCTTAAATTATTATTATAACCTTAAATAATAATTTTTACTAAGGATATATTAGGCAATCCATATTTTGTAAGAAACATCCATACTTTTATATAGGTAATAGATGTATGTGTGTAGGTATAATTACAAATTGTCAGTTGATCTATCACATGTTTTAGAACTGTATTAGATTTCAAATATATGAAATATTTATTTATATATATTTGAAACGTTTGTTTCATTTAAAACATTTAGAGAAAAATATAGATAAAAAGGAAAAAGAAAAACTTACACTACAAAGAAATGGCGAAAATTTTAGTGATGAAATGTTGTCAGCAAATGTTTTATATCGTGAGAATATTTTTTTGATATCATCAATGATTCAAGGTCTACATGATTAGCATTATTTTTTTTTTTTATGTCACTAAATGTCTTGTTATAATTTGATTTTTTTTTTCGTGAAAAATAAAAGTTATCACTGTAGGATTTTAATCTTATAAAATTCTGACAATATCTTAATTTACAACTAATTAAAGAAATATTGTCACAACTTTTTTTTTTCATTTCACTAATTATTGGAATCATTGAATAATAGCGACAATGCTTGTTATCATTACTATGTAGGAAAAAAAAAGGAAAACTCATCTCAAAGTATACATTATTTAACATTTTGTTATATCATTTTTAAATATTTTTATTTTACTATATATAATACACAAATTTTGTAGATTACTAAATTTTCGACTGGCACATCATACTTTCGGCTGAAATTTGGTCATATGCATCGCATGTGATATTTAGAGGGGTAAAATTGTATTTTTATTCAACTATTTCTTCCTTTAATTATTAACCCATTTCTCCTTTATCATCCTTCTTCATCCCCCATTAATTTATTCAAATAAAGCTCGAGTATCCAGAGTTCATTAAGCTTGTTAATCATTGTTGGAATCTCTCGGTGAGATAGTTTTGTGATAATTTCAAATCGATTTACTCAAGCGGATAGCCAATTTCTTGAGGGATTTCTTCTTCAATGCTGCAAGTCGGCAAGTAAAATTAATTCAACTTCTTGCGATTCAGAATCATATAAGGGGACGACATTCAATTAAAGGAATTGTCGATGACGTTGTGTAGTTAAAGATTCATTGTATTTTGAAGTGATTTCTATGGAAAAGCTCTTGAAAATGAGCTACCATTACCATGGAGAGGGCTAATCTGTTGACAGGAAATTTCTAGGAAATTGAAGAAAAAAAATCGATGTCTAAGTTCGGAAAGCTTCCAACTAGAGAATTGATTCAGCTAAATAATGGTTCTTATTAAATCTCAAATCTAAGAAGGAAGCATGAAAAACAAAATTACAAGCACAAAGAATTATTGATTGTTGATTCAAAAAATATAGGGCAACTCTAAGAATATCTATTTCACAATAATATTAATAAAAACAAAGATTAAGAAGAACCCATCAAGATCTGATAGAAGAAACTCAAGCCTAGTTCGAAACTAACGAGAGCGTTTTAAGAAATCGATTCTTGCAATGAAAATTCCCAAAAAATGAAGAAATATAGAGCTTTTCACTAACGTAAGCTGATAAATTAAGCTTAATTGTGCGAATAATTGAGATTCTCATGATAGGGAGGTAACACAGAAGAAAGAAGGTGTAGCCGTGCAGGCTCCGACGGAGTGAGGTGGTTGCCTCATGGTGGCTGATTGATAGAGGATGATGAAGAAGAAGAAATGGGTTCATATTGAAGATGAAGAAGAAGAAATGGGCTTGAAGAAGAAGAGGACCAAAAAGATTATTTTACCCCTCTAAATATCATGCAGGATGCACATTAACAATATCAGTTGAGTTTTAATGACGTGACAGTCGGAAATATGACGTGGCAATCAGAGATATTGTTATCTGTAAAATCCGTGTATATTATATAGTGAAATAAAAACATTTAAAAATGATATAGCAAATTGCTAAGTCACGTATACTTGAAATGTGTTTTTGAATTGCAAAATATAATCGTCTATATAAAAGAATCAGTAAATTTGAATTAACAAAGTCAAAAGAACATAAAAACAAATAACCATGAAGGTTTAAATGTCGGAAGATGTAGAAATAATCTATCAAACTAAGAAAACTAATTTTTATAGGTGTAGATTTAGCTAGACATGCCACAGATAAATATGAAGACTATGATACAATATTATATTTTAAGGATAATAAAATAATTCAATATTCATTTTATTTTACTATTTGATTATAAAATGTAAGAGTTCATTTACATTTCAAACTTTTCTTAAAAAATTAGATGTTTTGATTATTTTTCTTCTAATATCTTGAATATTTTGAATTTGAACGAAAATTAGATGTACATTAATATAGATTTAAAGAAAATCATTATTCGAAAAATAAAACACAAAGTTGACGGAAAATATGTTAACTTAATTATATTATCTCTAATGTAAAATTAAGTGATATGTTTGGCTCATCATGGAAGCAATTTTCAGCTACCTCCATGAATGCCTTGAGCCTAACTTCTGAGATTCCACCCTTCAGATTTGAAGTTACAATCTGGTCAGCATTTCCGTTAAACATGAGTCTCGATTCATGTTTAATTTCAAGCTGTCTTCGGTTGTAAAGCAGAAAAAAGATCTACGGATTGTGATTGCAAAGGTACTTGTTGAAGAAACATCCTCATAACTAAAAAATTTTCATACCCAACTCTAAGAAAGACTATGAAGAAATAAACTGCAAAATATCTCTATTATTAATTGTTCGGGGAAAATTCATTTTTAGTCCATTTAAAATGCTACTGTCCGATTTTAGTCCACTATGAATTTTTTTTCCAATTTTAGTCCACTTAATCAAAAAATCGTCACTATTTGGTCGTTTTTCCCAATTTTAGTTCATTTCTTCGGCGATTGTATCACAATCGCCCCCAATTCTCACTGGATGACATGTTGAGAGAGAGAAGAGAGAGAAGCGAATTGTTATCGGTCGATTTCCGGTGATTAGCACGGCCGATCGGCGATCCGAGCCCGGATTCGTGACGGGCTCGGAGAGTGCTTCGATTTGGGTAGAAGATCGGCTCCGATCGGTATCCGGATGAAGAGATTGGAGGAGAGAGAAAATTGGGGAGGAGAGAGAAAGAGCGAACTGTTATCGGCCGATTGCTGGCGATCGGCACAGCCGATTGGCGATCCGAACCCGGATTCATGACGGGCTCGGCGAGGGCTTCGATTTGGGTATAAGATCGGCTCCGATCGGTGGCCGGATGAAGAGATTGGAGGAGAGAGAAAATGGGGGAGAGGTGAGAGAAAGAGCGAACTGTTATAGGCCGATTGCCGGTGATCAGCACTGCCGATCGATGATCCGAGCCCGGATTCATGACGGGCTCGGCGAGGGCTTCGATTTGGGTATAAGATCGGCTCCGATCGGTGGCTGGATGAAGAGATTAGAGGAGAGAGAAAATGGGGGAGGAGAAACGGTGGCTCCGACGGTGGGGGCGGTAGCACGAGTGGGGAAAACATTCAAATTGGGGCGATTGTAATACAATCGCCGGAAAATGGACTAAATCAAGAACATACCTGTGTGTGAAGAGATACAGCAGTTTATTCCAACAGTATCATAGTTAACCAATAGTCCACTGTTGTGAAAAACGACCCCAAAAACACAAGCAAAACAACACAAATCAAGATGGAGGAATTGAAAAGAACATACCAATATAAAGTGTTTCGGCTCTTCCACTGAGCCTACATCCACTGTGCAATGAAAGAAAACTTGTTCACTCTGTGATCAACACCACTCTTTCTAGCTACTCTATCTCTCTCTCTAAGAATAACATACATGCAAAGACCTAAATACAAGCATTATATAGCAACAAGAATCAACTGAATAAATGAAGAATCAGGTAAGTTATCCGTTCTTGAAGTAGCCAACCTGAGTCAGTTTTATAACCAATTTGAAACTAATTTATCAAGAATGAAAGAAAGATCTTATTGAAGAAGATTACATGTAGAGGAAAGATTACAAGTATAGAGAATGAAGTATAAGATCAAAAACTAAGTTATGATACAATCTAAGCTATCTTATATATATATATAGATGATGTAGGAAGAAGATTTAACTCCTTATGCAACTAACTCTATCTTCACGCAATTGTTTAACTACATCAACTAACTTTTTAGTGATCTTTAGATACTTGGTCGATTCTTATTGATTAGCACACTAACTGATTTTAACTACCCGGAAGACAAGAATTAAGAAACGCGCTTCTATTATATAAACACGATTTTCTCTTGCCTTGAAAAAAATCGATTTTGAGCTTATTTTCACATACGCGTTGTCAACCAAAAGTAAACTACACAATTCCACTGGGTCAACGCGCCTTTCTGCTTTGATTACCTTGTTCATCTTATCCTCTGCAAATCAGAATCCTCCAAATATGAATGCAACAACTAGCGTTTCAGAGGAGGCGAAGAAGATCTCGGCCACAGCGGAACGGTTTTGTCGTCGATTTTCAGTGGCTGAGATCCAATTAGCCACTGCAGATTTCAGTGATGCAAATGTTATTGGCCATGGTGGATTTGGTAAAGTCTACATGGGAGTGATTGCTGATGAGCAAGAGATTGTTGCGATAAAGAGGCTAGCGCCAAATTCCAACCAGGGAGAAGACGAGTTTTTGATGGAGATCGAGACACTTAGCAAGCTCCGACATATTAACCTAGTTTCGCTGATTGGTTTTTGCAATGAGCAAAAGGAAATGATTCTTGTTTATGAGTATATAGCCCGTGGAACGCTGGCCGATCACCTTTACGGAAATAACAATTGCTTATCTGAATCTCTCACGTGGAAGCAACGCCTGGATATATGCATTGGAGCTGCTCGAGGATTAGACTATCTTCACACTGGCTGCTCCATCATACATCGTGATGTCAAGTCTACCAATATCCTTCTCGATGAAAATCTTGTAGCCAAGGTTTCAGATTTTGGATTGGCTAAACATTTTAGCAACTCAAAGAGTCATGTTAGTACGATAGTTAAGGGGTCGTTCGGATATTTAGACCCAAGTTATTTTACCACGTGTAAACTAACAAGGAACAGTGACACGTATGCATTTGGTGTGGTGATGTTGGAAGTATTGTGTGGGAGAGCAGCAGTTGATTCAAGGTGTGGTGAGGATGAGGTGAGTTTGGCGATATGGGCTCAAGAAAAAATTAGTAAAGGAAAAGTTGAGCAGATTGTAGCATTGAGTTTGAGGGATGAAATCTCAGCAGATTGCCTAAAGACATATGTTGGGGTTGCAAAAAGATGCTTGAATCATGAACCAAAGAAACGGCCAACGATGGCTCGAGTTGTGGTCCAGCTTGAGATGGCGCTTGAACAGCAGGAGAGCAATATGGCAACACATAATGCATCACAATTTCTGTCATTAAATGCAATTTGGAATATGGTTAGACCAGATGGTAAAGTGTATTGTTTTATCGTATACAAATTTATGTGGTTCATGATTTAAAGATCAATCTTTGATGATTTTCTTCATGCAATTGTGCAGGCAATCGTGCCACAGCATCAACAGAAAAGAATCAGAAGCAGGTGAATAGGATATCAATAGCCATCCCTGCAACAGAAGAAGATGCATTAAAGGAGGAACAGAGCATTAATATGCATATGAATGATGTCCCTGCCATTGCAGCAGATGAATTAGAGCACAAACAGAGTGTTACTATGTTGCCGATTGATGTACCTGCCATTCCACTACATGAATTGGAAGAAATCACAAGAAACTTTAGTACAAAGTGTTTGATTGGTGAGGGATCCAACGGAAGTGTATATCGTGGTGTCCTGAAAAGTGGACAGCTTGCAGCGATTAAAATTGAAATGCTAAATCAGGAGTTTCTAACACAGGTTTGGCTAGAAAACTATATCAATTTATGTTTTTGCTACATCGCCTATAACTTAAATTTTGAAAGCGGTGTGTTATTCTAATATATGGTTTTCTAGGTTGCAATGATATCCAGCATAAAGCATGAAAATGTGGTTCAGCATAAAGCATAATTTGCTTGTTTTGCTTAACTGCAGATGGCTGCAATCGCTGCCTTGTGTGTGGAAGAGTCTGCTGAATATCGTCCAAACATGAGCATTGTAGTAAAAGCTCTTCGTTCTCTGTTGAAAGAAAAGTAAAAAACACCCAATTTGTGAATCTTTCAATCTCCTCAGACGCAATCAAGTAGAAATAGTAGAAATTATGGTATACAAGTTTGTTGATCATCATGTGCAATGTTGTAACTAATGTGAGGCATGTTTTGTGTACTTAATTTATGAGCTTTGTAGCTGCAATACTACTGTTTTCTGTAGCATGTTAATGCATTCATGTAATCTTGAATCATGTCTAAATGTGATCAAGACAAGTATACCAAGGAAGTGAAAAACAAGAGAAAACAAAAGATTGAAGTTTTCATAATTTTTGCTCCACTTCAATAGTTTACACATACATGCAGCTGTCTTTAAATCAACATATTATCAGCCATTTTTCTGCACAAATACTTGTATTCCCATCCTACAATATAATTAACTGGTTTCATATGATATTACACCTGATTCTTACACACATATAAGGTGTGCTCTTTGTTTGCAAATATAAGATGCTTTTTGGGTGAGAAAATCCCATGTGAAACAAAAAAAGAAATTCAAACAAAGAGCACACCAATGTATAAGAATCGTGTGTAACATCAAAAAGTTAATCATACGAACAAGCATCCTAATAAATTTGTTTGTTATAATTATTTAATTGTTATTTATTGATAAAGAAAAAGAAAGTTTTTTCCGAAATCAAAAGAGCGACTAGGTTTAAAAAATAAAAGATTTCTAACCATCTCGTTATCCTATAACATAGACGGTAACTTTGTTTCAAAAAAAATATTCAATCACTAATTAGTTAAAAATATAAGTACGATGTTTACATGGATTCTATTTTTAGAAAATTTTAAAAATAAAAGGATAATATATGCTCATATGTTTTCAAAAAATAATATAAAACAAAGACATAATCTATTTCTTTAAAAAAAATCTACTTAATTTTTTTTACTTCTCCAATGGTAAATACATGTGTGCTGCATATAATATATGTTACCTCAAAAATAAGTTTATGTGTTTATATATATGTATGTGTGTAGGTATAATTACAAATCGTGGGTTGAACTATCACATGTTTTAGACAAATTGTATTAGATTTCAAATATATGAAATATTTATTTATATATATTTGAAATGTTTGTTTCATTTAAAACATTTAGAGAAAAATATAGATAAAAAGGAAAACGAAAAACTTACACTACAAATAAATGGCGAAAATTTTAGTGATGAAATGTTGTCAACAAATGTTTTATATCGTGAGAATATATTTTTGATGTCATCAATGATTCAAGGTCTTCATGATTAGCATCATATTTTTTAGGGGCCTTTATTTAAATAACCCATTCAACATAAATAATTATTTAAAGAGGCCTTGTTTATAAATTTTTATGTAAATAGTCCTTGACTCAAAAAAAGGTAAATTTTTAAATAAGAAGAAATTGGGGGAGTTTTTAATAAATATGAAGAAGTTTTTTGCCCAAAAAAGAATCCCCACCAAACCACCAACCAAGAACACGTTTGTGATCGGAGCAGAAGAAATTTTTTGATCATTCTTGCATTTCCTTTCACTTTTGAAAACTGATCAATCCCATTGATGTCGATTCCTGAGTTTGACACTCTCATTTTCTTTACTTTCTGAAAATATATGGTATTGATGATCTCAATCTCAAAAAAGGGAAGCACATTGCAAGGGTTTCATTGAAAAACTTCTTTTTGGGAAAAAAAAGGTACACTTTATGACTATACAAATATGGGTATGCTTTTCTGATTATAAAATCCTACAATGCAATTATAGAACACAAATTTTTGATGAAATCATTATTTTTTTGTTTGGATACTATCATAACGAATCTTCAGTCGTTATATTTAATTCGTAACGACACTGTGTCGTTATCGTGTTTCTGAATTTTATGAAAAACAATCATATTATATTTCTATCTTATTCAAGGATTTGTGTCATTTTTTGGTTTTAAGACTCTCTTCCTATTCTAAATTTTTCATAACGATATGTTACTTTGTCATAACGACTCTGAGGATGTTATATGTTATGAATAACGATACGTCATTTTTGTTATGATTCTGCTATTTTATGCACATATAATAATTGTTTAGTTCGCATTATAATTATTGTGGTTATTTCATTATTTTTTTGTTTGGATACTGTCATAACGAATCTTCAGTTGTTATATTTAATTCGTAACGACACTGTTGTTATCGTATTTCTGAATTTTATGAAAAAACAATCATATTATATTTCTATCTTATTCAAGGATTTGTGTCATTTTTTGGTTTTAAGACTCTTCTTATTCTAAATTTTTCATAACGACGTGTAACTTTGTCATAACGACTCTGAGGATTTTATATGTTATGAATAACGATACATCATTCTTGTTATGATTCTGCTATTATATGCACATATAAGAAAATGTGCAAGGTGTACAACGAGTCTCACGGCATGAAGGTTGTTCCCATTTCTCCCAAAGAATTTGAAGTAAAGAATGAGTTCGACGCACATATTGTTAATTTGGAAGCTTTGACATGCACATGTAGACAGTTTGATTTGGAAAGATTTTCTTGTGCACATGCTATTGCCGTTTGTAAATATGATGGATGTGATGCATATAAGTTGTGCTCCGCCTTTTATACAACATCTTATTGGAGGAACTCTTATTCTAAATTTGTGTACCCATTACTTGCTCAAGATGACTGGCAAATTTTGAAAAATATTAGTTCTAAAGTTGTGTTGTGTCCATCAACGAAGCGACTAAGTGGACGACCACCAAAGCAAAGGGAGAAGTCTTCCAGAGAGTTACACAAGAGCAACAAAAAAAACAGGTCCACCAAAGTAAGAAAGTGTAGCAGATGTTCCGGCATAGGCCACTACCACAGTACATGTACTAATCCCTTACCTTAGATCAAAAGTTGATGACTCTTTGTAAATATACTTTGAATATCTTATGCATATTTGAATAGGATTTTTGGATAGTTTATCATATTTTGTTTGATTTGAGCCCTTTCAGGTTTTGAAGGTTTCGTCTCTCTTTATGTGGTTTTGTAATGATGGGATGCTGTGGAATTTGATCTTTCATTGTTCTGGATATTTATAGTAGCATGAAGTGGTCTTCTTATTCATTATAACCTTTTCCGCCCAATTATTAAATATAAGCATTGTTTTGGTTGGTCATTTGTTACATTATTGAAAGTATTAATGATATGCTGATTGTAGTTTGTATGTGCATCTTTTCTGACATAACGCTATGTATTTCGTTATAACGCTACTCTTATCGTTATTGAGTTCTCGAGTGAATTTTGAGCTGAAATTTAACATCAATTACTTGAGTACATATCTAAGATGGTTTTGAGATTATTCCACGAGGTGGTCATTGCTTTAGAGTTTGTAGTAGATATAACACTGTGTTTCGTTATAACTCTACTCTTATCGTTATTGAGTTCTCGAGTGAACTTTGAGTTGAAATTTACCATTAATTCCTTGAGAACATATCTAAGATGGTTTTGAGATTATTCCACAAGGCGGGTTGTTGATTTCGAGTTTGTTTTCGATATAACGCTATGTGTGTCGTTATAACACTACATGTATCGTTATCGAGTTCTCGAGTGAATTTTGGGTTGAAATTTACCATTAAATCCTTGAATACATATCTAAGATGGTTTTGAAATTGTTACACAAGACGGATGTTGATTTCGAGTTTTTTATCGATATAATGCTATGTGTTTCATTATAACGCTACTTGTATCGTTATTGAGTTCTCGAGTGAATTTTGGGCTGAAATTTGTCATTAATTCCTGGAGTGCAAATTTGAATTGATTTATGTTAAGTATAGATGAATTGTAAATGTAAAATTATTATTCTTGATAGATCTCAACAAATTATATCATATGTGAGAGTAAGTAGAATAATTGACTATAAGAGAAGGAAAACATATTAAACAAGATCACTTACTTTTGAATTTCTTTTCATACACGACCTAATAAAATAAACGTATATCGAACTCCAAGATGTTTTTGAGGTTATCTCGCAAGACGGATGTTGATTTCGATCTTTTTAGCGATATAACGTTATGTGTGTCGTTATAACGCTGCTTGTATCGTTATCGAGTTCTCGAGTGAATTTTGGGCTGAAATTTACCATTAATTCCTTGAATACATATCTAAGATGGTTTTGAGATTGTTCCACAAGACGAATATTGATTTCGATTTTTTTATCGATATAATGTTATGTGTTTCGTTATAACGCTACTTGTATCGTTATCGAGTTCCCGAGTGAATTTTGGGCTAAATTTACCATGAATTCCTTGAGTACATATCTAAGATGGTTTTGAGATTGTTCCACAAGATGGATGTTGATTTCGAGTAAATTGTCGATATAACGCTATGTGTTTCGTTATGACGCTACTTGTATCGTTATCGAGTTCTCCAGTGAATTTTGGGTTGGAATTTGTAATTAATTCCTCGAGTGCAAATTTGAATTGATTTGTGTTAAGTATAGATGAATTTTAAATGTAAAATTATTATTCTTGATAGATCTCAACAATTTATATCAAATGTGAGAGTAAGCAAAACAATTGACTATAAGAGAAGGAAAACATATTAAACAAGATCACTTACTTTTGAATTTCTTTTCATACAAGACCTAATAAAATAAACGTATATCGAACTCCAAGATGTTTTTGAGGTTATCCCGCAAGACGGATGTTGATTTCGAGTTTTTTATCGATATAACGCTATGTGTGTCGTTATAACGCTACTTGTATCGTTATCGAGTTCTCGAGTGAATTTTGGGCTAAAATTTATCATTAATTCCTTGAATACATATCTAAGATGGTTTTGAGATTGTTTCACAAGACGGATATTGATTTCGAGTTTTTTATCGATATAATGTTGTGTTTCGTTATAACGCTACTTGTATCGTTATCGAGTTCCCGAGTTAATTTTGGGCTGAAATTTACCATGAATTCCTTGAGTACATATCTAAGATTGTTTTGAGATTGTTCCACAAGACGGATGTTGATTTCGAGTAAATTGTCGATATAACGCTATGTGTTTCGTTATAACGCTACTTGTATCGTTATCGAGTTCTCGAGTGAATTTTGGGTTGGAATTTGTAATTAATTCCTCAAGTGCAAATTTGAATTGATTTGTGTTAAGTATAGATGAATTTTAAATGTAAAATTATTATTCTTGATAGATCTCAACAATTTATATCAAATGTGAGAGTAAGCAGAACAATTGACTATAAGAGAAAGAAAACATATTAAACAAGATCACTTACTTTTGAATTTCTTTTCATATAAGACCTAATAAAATAAACGTATATCGAACTCCAAGATGTTTTTGAGGTTATCCCGCAAGACGGATGTTGATTTCGAGTTTTTTATCGATATAACGCTATGTGTTTCGTTATAACGCTACTTGTATCGTTATCGAGTTCTCAAGTGAATTTTGGGCTGAAATTTACCATTAAATTCTTGAATACATATCTAAAATGGTTTTGAGATTGTTTCACAAGACGGACGTTGATCTCGATTTTTTTATTGATATAACGCTATGTGTGTCGTTATAACGCTACTTGTATCGTTATCGAGTTCTAGAGTGAATTTTGGGCTGAAATTTACCATTAATTCCTTGAGTACATATCTAATATGGTTTTGAGATTGTTCCACAAAACTGATGTTGGTTTCGAGTTTTTTATCAATATAACGCTATGTGTTTCGTTATAACGCTACTCGTATCGTTATCGAGTTCTCGAGTGAATTTTGGGCTGAAATTGGTAATTAATTCCTTGAGTGCAAATTTGAATTGATTTGTGTTAAGTATAGATGAATTTTAAATGTGAGGGAGGTCGCCAGAGATCAGAATGTGAGCGGAGAAGAAGATCGGCGTATGAGCAAGATGGCGGCGGACCTATGCGAGGAGAGAGAATCTGCCAAGGAAGAAGACTATGAATAGTGTTAGGGCATGATTTTTCTGATTTTTTTTGTTTTTTTTAACATTAATTAAAATAAAAGAAAAGAAAGACAAAGATGCAACAAGGGAAAAAAAACAGAAGACTTTTTAGTGTTAAGCGTGCCCACGCCTAACTCAATCTAGTCTCTAAAGAACAAGCAAGATGAATAGAAGACTCTTTCAAATTAGGCGTGACCACGCCTTACTCTACCTAGTCTCACAGGCAAAAAATCCAAGAATTCACAGAAGACTCTCTCAAGTTAGGCGTGACCACGCCTAACTCCATATAGTCTCCTGTATACCTTTGATTTTTAACCCCTTGTTTTTAGCAAAACATCTAAATAAAATCAAACATCTAATTTTTTTATCGATATAACGCTATGTGTGTCGTTATAACGCTACTTGTATCATTATCGAGTTCTCGAGTGAATTTTGGGCTTAAATTTGTTATTAATTCCTCGAGTGCAAATTTGAATTGATTTATGTTAAGTATAGATGAATTGTAAATATAAAATTATTATTCTTGATAGATCTCAACAATTTATATCATATAATTGAATATAAGAGAAGGAAAACATATTAAACAAGATCACTAACTTTTGAATTTCTTTTCATAAAAGACCTAATGAAATAAACATATATCGAACTCCAAGATGTTTTTGAGGTTATCTCGCAAGACGGATGTTGATTTCGAGTTTTTTATCGATATAACGATATGTGTGTCGTTATAACGCTACTTGTATCGTTATCGAGTTCTCGAGTGAATTTTGGGCTAAAATATACCATTAATTCCTTGAATACATATCTAAGATGGTTTTGAGATTGTTCCACAAGACGGATGTTGATTTCGATATCTTTATCGATATAACGCTATGTGTGTCGTTGTAATGCTACTTGTATCGTTATTGAGTTCTCGAGTGAATTTTGGGTTGAAATTTACCATTAATTCATTGAATACATATCTAAGATGGTTTTGAGATTGTTTCTCAAGACGGATGTTGATTTCGATATTTTTATCGATACAACGCTATGTGTGTCGTTATAATGCTACTTGTATCGTTATTGAGTTCTCGAGTGAAATTTGAGCTGAAATTTGTCATATAAAAGAACATGACATATTTTATATACATAATCATGTCATTTTTCATTTGCATTTCATCATAATGCTAATCGTACTAAATTTACAATAGTTATCACCTAATCAGTTCAATCTAGAGATACAAAAAATGGATTTGAAATATCAAAAAGAGATTAACTTGGATATACATTTCTTCTGGACGACCCCATGAATATTAAGCTGCACAAAATCATGATATTTGTTAGTTCTTTAATTCCAAACCTATTCATTGAATTAAATTCTCATAATATATTACATAATTTAAAAGAATTATCTAAAGATCAAAATGTTGCGCAAAGATTTCAGCCGCAAGTTTTCTTCTCCACTCTTTCATGTGATCAGAGCGAATGTGACCAACAACTTTTCCAGTCATCAAAAATTCATTATACTTTAAGGTGAACATGCCACAATCATTTCTACAATAAAAGAAGTGTTAGTTTAATAATATACGTATATGATTTAATAACAAATAAAATGTTTTTCAAAATACTTACCCATTTTCCTATTTCGGACATGCCACATTGATTATGCCAAATTTTTTGATCTCATAACACCTGTCTAATTTCGTATGTATCAACCAAGGGATAATTATTGCCAATGGATCAATCACTGCACGCCTAACAAAGGTGGATATGCTATCATATACTTCAATTTTTCGCTTTTTTACATCCACTCTCAACGCAATCCAGTGATGTGATATGCAACAAGGAATATACAAGAATCTGCATCCTTTCCAAGGTTTACCTAAAGCTGGTGAAGACCCATCGACATATCTAACCAAATATTTCACATAATTCTCTTTCTCATCAGTGAACAAACATTGTATGTGATCCTCCCATAGTTGTTTTTTTCCTTTAGGAACCTTAGCAATTAGGTCATTAACCTCTATCACAAGCACATAATATTGAGTATTCAGGATGCATGATTGTTGGCAAAACAAATTGGGGTGATGCACAACTCGTTCTCTTATATGGTACACCGCAAGATCAATATGTTGTAGAATGATTCAATATTAAAATCAATGTTCTAATTATGCATATAAGTATTTCATATATTGTTGGCAATATTCTCTTCTCCAAGCTCACCGGCATTTAGGCCCGTTACTATAGTAAATTCCCTTAAACCAAATCTTGTCAACTTACCCTTGAAATCAAACCATAATTCATTGATTTATTTGTTTTTACTTGTCTTAGTATCAATTGATGGAAAAGTTGGTAGTAAACAACAATTTCTTCCAATTCTAAAAACTTTCCAAAACACAAATTTGCAAAAACATTTCTATAATGATCATTGAGACATTTATATACATGACCAACCATATACAAACAACTTTGACTTGATATTTTGCATGCATCATGTCATTTTTGTTGTAAATGAACTCCATGTACTATAGTAAATATAGAAAATGTCACAAGTATTGAGGTCATTTTAAGAAGATAATTTTCCAATCTTGAATTCATTTAGTATCATATTATCCATTTGCATGTGATAATATAAATGACATATCTACAAATAAATGTTGACTTCCACTAATATAATGCTCCTGCTAAGTTTTATAAAATTTTGTGTTCCACTTATGCATGGAATTCAAAATAAAACGACTCAAACCAAATCAATCACTGAACTATGTAATTACGGTTTATCTAATTGGAGATTCCACCAGAACACCAACATTAATTAAAATTGGTTAAGTACAAGTGATGCAACCGGCCCTTAGGAGTTGTTTTTGTAGAGGAGAAATTGATTGTTCAAGTATCTAATCATATTTCTAAAGTTAAAAAAAAAACCACAACACGTTATTTTACTTCTTTTTTTTTAAATGCATGCATTACAAATAATGACATAACAATGATAGTGCATTGGCCACCATCATGTGTGTAACAATTTTTTTATGAAATTAATATTTTAGTAATGGAGGTTTCTATATAAATTAGACATTAGCATTTTCTAAAAGAAAATGGAAAAAATGAGAAGTTGAAGAGATGATAAGTTGATGTTGCATTTATCATTTATCTTCAAGTAATTGATGCCACATTTATAATTTATCTAACTTTCTTAGCTAAATATCTGTACGCCAAATAAATTATGGGACTTCATTTTGTGTTTTGCAGGATGAAGTGGATAAACTCATTAATGTGACTTTAAGAGAAGGAGAGAGATATTATCCATCTACACTATGGCATAGACAATGAATGCCTCACTTGGGAAGACAACAATAGAAGGTATGCTCATGCAGCACCAAACACAAATTTGCTAATAAGATCACTTGATTTTGGTAGATTTCTAATTTTTTCTGAGGCCAATTGTTATCACACTTATCTTACTCATGAACACATTATGTTGAACGTTTACATTTTTGTTGATTGGATTCATACCTTGTGAATTTTCAGGATAGGGTTGTCGATGGAATGAGTGAGACATGTCGGACTCGTTTTGCTTGAGAAATTAAAATATGCTGCAAGAAATAGGAGATTAGATGCCATGTTGGTACAACATTAATCAAGAAATATGATCATGTCATGTATATAAATAGAAAAAGAAGTCACAATTCCTAGATAGTGACCAAAACGACTTAACAAGATATCATATGCCCCTTTTTAATTTACAAGCTTGGGAATTTTATAAGATTGTACAAAAAGCTTCATATCATATAGAGTACCCTATTTTTGGTATTATATAATTTTGCAGTGTTGTGTACAACAAAGAACAACTTGTACTTGACATTTTCATGTCTCTTATCGATTTCAAGATGGATGGTTCTGACATAGCATTCTATAGAATAATAGCATGTGGATGTATACATACTCAACACTAACACAAATATTCTTAATAATACTTACTTCATTTTAGGTAAACAGACTCTTCCCGAGACAGTCATTGCTAGAGCAACTTATTATTGCCAACCAACACCACAACCATTTATAGATAAGGGCATCCAATGGGCACACGAATAAAAGGGATGCAATTATATTGAAGAGAACATTTCGAGGGAACAAAAATAGGTAGATATATCCAACATAGTTAAAGTAGAATTAGACCTCATTTAAGTCAACTTAGTTCACCTCATATCAACAACTGTCCAGAAAACAAAATTTCCAAAGAAACATGAAGGGTGTTTTCAAACACACATTGCATATAACAGAAGATTATCTTTCTGTCCAATCATAACATGAGGTTTGTTCAAGATTAACAGTCAAGCGTAGGGGGAACAAAGGCAAGGTGCAAATATAACATAATAATGCAACTCATAAGTCGAATACGTAACATACAAATAGTCATTGTATAACTAAAGTAGCCAAAGAAAACAAAACATACAACAGATGCTACATATGCTTCACCTAGAAAAGATTAAAAAAAAGGGGATGCATCCATGCTATTGCAAACTTTTAGTTAAAAACGACTAATATTAACTTCCCAAATACAAAATTAGGCGGCTTAAGAAGCCCAAATAAGCGGAAAAATAAAGTAACAAAACATCAACAAACAACGAAAGATTTTAGAAATTCAGCGAAAGAAACGCTGAAGATTTTTAGAAATTCAACGAAAGTTGAGAATCTAGTATTGTTTGCAATTTTCAGCAAAAGAAGTTGAAGTTTAGAAGAGAAATTGAAGAAATTGGAGAATGAACATACCTGAAAATTGGGGAGAAATTGAAGAAGTTGAGAATCGATTATCTCCTTGCAATAGGAAGTGGCAGTAGAGGCAACATATGGTAACAACAGCGGTGGCAATAACGGCGGTGGAGCCGGGCGGTGATGGTGGAAACAACGACGATGAAGGTTGGCAGTGGAGACCATGGTGGGGAGAAAGAGAAAATTTTTGGGGTTTAAGGTTTATTGGGGGTATTGTGTAATTTTTAAAGAATATGTGGATCTAATTTAAACACTTTATTTTAGTTTTCTTTTTCTATTTAAATTTTATCTGTTAAAATTTGGTCAAAGGCTATTTACACAATTCTTTTAGTAGAGGGTGCTATTGGAACTAATTTCCCTTTTTTTTATTGTCACTAAATGTCTTGTTATAATTTTTTATTTTTTCGTGAAGAATAAAAGTTATCACTGTAAGATTTTCTAAAATTGTGACAACATTGTGACAACATCTTAATTTACAACTAATTAAAAAAATATTGTCACAATTTTATTTTTTTTGTTTGCATTTCACTAATGATTGGAATCATTTA
The DNA here is from genome assembly GCA_946896805.1 of Scutellaria galericulata. Taxonomy (NCBI): domain Eukaryota; kingdom Viridiplantae; phylum Streptophyta; class Magnoliopsida; order Lamiales; family Lamiaceae; genus Scutellaria; species Scutellaria galericulata. Next base: position 1,101,056 of record OX335797.1, on the reverse strand, counting down.
ACAGTAGTGACAATGCTTGTTATCATTACTATGTAGGATAAAAAACGAAAATTCATCTCAAGTATACGTCATTTAACACTTTGCTATATCATTTTTAAATGTTTTTATTTTACTGTATAGTACACGGATTTTGCAGATTTCTAAATTTTCGACTGTCTACGTCATATTTCTGGCTGAAATTTGGTCATGTGCATCCAGGGACGGATCCAGAATTTTTTAATGGCGGGGGCACAAAATAACTAAAATATAAAATGCGTGAATAAATTTTTTAATACATAACAATCCAAGTCTATTACAATTGAACCCTACGAGTTTTTATTGATTGAAATATTTGCATTATTAACTCATTATCAACACTATCAAAATCCTATTTTTCAATATATACAATCAAACTATCATTCATCTATTGATCTCCCATCCGGTTGCGTAGACGATTTTTTATAATATTCATTGCAGAAAATACCCTTTCAACTGTAGCAATATATACTATCAATTATAGAATAATAAATATGATATAAAATGATACTATCATGACCAGCAATATATATGTGATTGGACATGATGATACTATATGATATAAGTATTAAGTATATATTATATAAGAAGAATATATTTCTGCAATGACCCACAATATATACATATGATATACATGTTTAATCAAATACTACCAATACTATCAAATATATATCATAAAAGAATAAAAATATATATTGTAGAAAAAATTTCAAAAATTTGTGGGGGCACGTGCCCCCACCTGGGGTATGTGGATCCGTCCCTGTGATATTTAGAGGGATAAAATTGTATTTTTCTTCCACTACTTCTTCTTCCTTTAATTATTAACCCATTTCTCCTTTATCATCCTTCTTCATCCCCCATTAATTTATTCAAATAAAGCTCGAGTATCCAGAGTTCATTAAGCTTGGTAATCATTGTTGGAATCTCTAGGTGAGATAATTTTGTGATAATTTCAAATCGATTTACTCAAGCGGATAGCCAATTTCTTGAGGGATTTCTTCTTCAATGCTGCAAGTCGGCAAGTAAAATTAATTCAACTTCTTGCGATTCAGAATCATATAAGGGGACGACATTCAACTAAAGGAATTGTCGATGACGTTGTGCAGTTAAAGATTCATTGTATTTCGAAGAGATTTCTATGGAAAAGCTCTTGAAAATGAGCTACAATTACCATGGAGAGGGGCTAATCTGTTGACAGGAAATTTCTAGGAAATTGAAGAAAAAAAATCGATGTCTAAGTTCGGAAAAGCTTCCAACTAGAGAATTGATTCAGCTGAATAATGGTTCTTATTAAATCTCAAATCTAAGAAGCAAGCATGAAAAACAAAATTACAGGCGCAAATAATTATTGAATGTTGATTCAAAATATACATAGATGTAGGGCAACTCTAAGAATATCTATTTCACAATAATATTGATAAAAACAAAGATTAAGAAGAACCCATCAAGATCTGATAGAAGAAACTCAAGCCTAGTTCGAAACTAACGAGAGTGTTTTAAGAAATCGATTCTTGCAATGAAAATTCCCAAAACATGATGAAATATAGAGCTTTTCACTAATGTAAGCTGATAAATTAAGTTTAATTGTGCGAATAATTGAGATTCTCATGATGGTGGTTGCCTCATGGTGGATGGTGGCTGATTGAAGATGAAGAAAAAGAAATGAGCTTGAAGAAGAAGAGGACGAAAAAGACTATTTTATCCCTCTAAATATCATGTGGGATGCACATTAATATCAGTTGAGTTTTAATGACGTGGAGCTGGAAATATGATTGTGGCAGCCGGATATATTGTTATCTGTAAAATTCGTGTACATTATATAATGAAATGAAAACATTTAAAAATGATATAGCGAATTGCTAAATCATGTATATTTTAGATGTGATTTTGAATTGCAAAATATAATCATCTATATAAAAGAATCAATAAATTTGAATTAACAAAGTCAGAAGGACATAAAAATAAATAACCATGAAGGTTTAAATGTTGGAAGACGTAGAAACAATCCATCAAACTAAGAAAACTAATTTTTATAGGTGTAGATTTAGTTATAGATAAATATGACTATAATGAAAATATTATATTTTAAGGATAAAAAAATAATTCAATATTCATTTTATTTTATTATTTGATTATAAAATGTAAGAGTTCATTTACATTTCAAATTCTTCTTAAAAAAATTAGATGTTTTGATTATTTTTCTTCTAATATCTTGAATATTTTGAATCTTGAACAGAAATTAGATCTAAATTAATATAGATTGAAAGAAAATCATTATTCGAAAAGTAAAACACAAAGTTGACGGAAAATATGTTAATTAAATTATGTTATCTCTAATGCAAAATTAAGTGATATGTATTGCACAAAACCATATATATATTAGTTTCTGTATAAATAATATTTAAAATTTTCTAATTGTAGTAATTTTTTTTTTATCTCATACAGTACACTAGTCCTATACTAGTAACAAGTATTATTCACAAGAAAAAAAAACATACCCAGGTCACAAGATGATGTCTACTTGGCCATCTAAAATCAACTATTTTACTGCCTGTCAAGAGCTGGAGGAGTACAACGCCAAAGCTGTAAACATGACATACATATCTGCCACCCAAAATGAAGCAGTTCATGAGTCCCATAATAATCTACAAAAATTCACATTACTTTGCTCATTAACATCTCTACCAAAGACTAAGAATACATACTCTGGTGAATGATAATCACGAGGATAGAAAACAAAAGAAGAAGAATAATCATCGTGATAAGTTAGTCTACGAGCACCATAGTCATCACGATAGGTTAGACAACCATCATAAGAACATTTAGTTGTCAAGCCAAAATCAGCTATTTTAGCAACTTCGTTGTCAAAAACTAAAACATTGGACGAATTGATGTTACGATGAATCAATCCGTTTTTGTGAATGTATTCTAATCCTTGTGCAGTCTCAACGGCTATTTTAACTCTTTGGGCCCATGACAGAGTCACACCTCGCTCCAAGCCTTGTCATCCTATTTCACACAAAAGATTGTATACATAGGGAGTTGTTAGAAACTAATAAGCTAAACGAAGGTCAAGAAAATGGAATCGAACCATGAAGAATTAATGTCGTGTAGCGACCCGTATTGAGCAAACTCATAAGCAAAGAATTGCTGATCACCATCCACACCGTAACCTAATAGCTGAACCACATTTTCATGTTTTATGCTCGATACCATTGAAACCTGGAAAACCATATATTAGAACATCACATCTCTTCCAAATTAAGTTTTAGACAATGGAGAAACATCAAGGGATTATATAGTGTTCTGCCCAAACCCGTGTTTGAAACTTCTTATTTGGCTTTTTAATTTCTGCGTTTTGTCCACTTTTCAAGACTCCGTGATAAACTTTTCCATTGAATCCATCGCCAATTAAACATTCAGAACTAAAATTATTAGTAATTTCCTTCAGTTCATGTAGTGGAATGAGAGCTACCGAATGCATATCAATGGTCTGTTGGAGCTCTGATGCATCTTCTTCAGTGGCTGGGATAGGTGCATCAACCTGTTTCCGATTCTTTTCTGTAGATCTTGTTGCACGATTGCCTGCAGAGTTACACAAAGAATATCTTCAAAGATTGATTATCAAAACAAGAACATGAATTGTATTGTTGCTATTTAGATTTGTAAATATATATAGCTAGCTAGTCAGTTTACCAGATGGTTTAACTTTATGTGGAAATAGGCCTTTGTATCCAATTTAGAAAACAAAACATGAAAAATACCCACTTTATAACAAAACATGTATTTTTTTACCCAAAATGAGGATGAAAAGTCATAAATGCCCTTATAGCCTTTAATAATTTCACCCACCACAATTGAATCTCCTTATGAATACCCACTGAATGCATACCTATGTTTGAATCCATATTTTTCATAAAATTCATCACTTAAAATGCACAAAATGTAGTGATTTTCATCTCTTAAGGTGCTCAAAAGAGGTAAGATTATCAATTTTTTGAAGTTTAGTATATTGTATTTGATAATTTTTTATTGTAGATATATATTTCTGCATGTAAATCCGAGTTATAAAAACGAAAAAAATCTTGAAAAACTGAATTTTTTTTATCAAGAACAGATCACGAAGGTCATTGAAGATCACGAAGCTAAACATAGATCCCGAGCACCGTGATCTATAAATCACGAAGCTAAACACCCTCGTGATCTATGTTTAGTTTCGTGATCTTCAATGACCTTCGTGATCTGTTCTTGAAAAAACATAGACCATGAAGCTAACTTAGATCACGGAGGAATTTTTTAACACTTCCATAGATCACGAGCACCGTGATCTATTTTAAGAAAATATTTAAAAAATACCATAGATCACGAAACTCATCTTAAATCACGGTGGTCACGAGCACCGTGATCTATTTTAAGAAAATATTTAAAAAATACCATAGATCATGAAGCTCATCTTAGATCACGGTGGTTTTTTTGAGCATCGCGATCTATTCCAACAACACCGTGATCTATGTTTTATCATTTATAACCATGATTATAATTAAAACTTAAAAAAATTCTCAATTTTGTTTTTAAAAAACATGAAATATTGTCTTACAATTTTAAGTAATAATAATAATATTAATAATAATAATCATAATAATAACAACCATTATAAATTGTACAAAAATCGTAATTATTTTTATAAAAATATGAAATATGAAATATTATTTTTATATAAATTATTTATATATAAATTTTCAAAATAATTAAAATAATATTGAATAATAATAATAATAATAATAATAATACTTGTAATTAATAATCTAAAATGTAAAAATCATATTTTTTTTGAATGTTTTTTTATCATGAATTGTTTTCCTAAGATCTAAAAAAATAGTCCTAATATATCATTTTGAATATATAGATTGTGAATTGGTAATAATAATAATTTAAATCATTATAAAAAATCTTAAAAAATCAAATAATAGTAATTTAATTTAAATCAAATAATAGTTGTACATTCTTAAAATTTATAGTTTTAAAATATTAAATGTAATAGTACAATATTGAAATTTATTATATTAATTTGATAATATGATATAAAAAATGCAATCATATCAATTTGATAAAATGTATTTATTTATTTCATAAAGTTTGTATAGGATTTAAATTGTTTTTGTCGTTATATGTATTATTATTTAATTGGCTAAATGAAGTGTAATTGTTATGATTTTTTTTAATGTAGATGGCAAACAACGAAATCATTATAGTTCATCGTGGATATTGGCATGGATCAGAGTATAAAAATGAAGAGGATGATTTGATATATGCATCATTGCATACAATTTCTTATGAAAAACTATTAGATGAAATTCATTATATTGTCCGAGTAGATTATAGGACTTGTGATTATGCGTTGCATTGTCCTACGCAGATTTCAGGAGAAGTGAAATTTAAAATCAGGACGAATGTTGATTTGAGGAGAGTTGTTGAGGTGTATGATTACCCCAAATTATTTGTTTCTATTGAACCTAAAGAATATGATTGGAATATTACATTCTCATATTCAAGTCAGGGGGAAGTTATGTTCAGCTTTTGAATTCTCAATAACAATATAGTTATGGAGATTAGCTGAATTATGTGCAAAGTCTGACTGCAAACCAAATTCCTTCCATTTATCCAATCCTAGATTTCAAAGCCCCTGCTAGCAATCCATTGGAGGATCTGCCTTGCTCTTCTTCCAAGCAAATATTAGTGTCTGTTGATGATGCTCAGAGAACTAGCTCCCCACCACACCACCGACTTTTCGATTTCAATGAAATTTTTGATTCAAAATATGTAGATAACAAAGATGATGAAGATGATGGTGGTGGTACGGTTCCAGTTGTGGCAGCGACCACTAATGTCTGTACTGACGATGATGATGATGAAGCAATAGTGGGGGCAGAGGTTGCTAATGTTCGTACTGATGACTATGATGATGATGATGGTGAAGAAGATGATGATGATGATATCATCATGATGATGACGACGATGATGGTGATGATGATTATGCTGATTTACTTCATAGTCGGTTATTTACCGAGCAATGGGAAACGGATGAATTTTTTGTGCAAAAGGATTTTGCTCAGGGTGAAGACGTCATTATTGGTAGTACCCATCAGCGAGTTCTTAGAAACAGAACCATTTAGCAATTTACCAAATTAATATTGCAATCTGTACTTCGTGATCAATCAATCTACCTCGTGATTAAGCATATATATATATATATATATATATATATATATATATATATATATATATATGGAATTGACTCGTGATCTACCTGTTTGCTGGTATGCAGACTTGAAGGCTGTTTTTATTAGCATGTGTGTCTCTTTTACTTTCTTTCTATTTTGTTTTGTTTCTCATATGAATTTCTGATATTTCTGCTATAGAGAAATCGACTTTGAACTCACTGTTTATCTGGCAATTTTACTGCTATACCCTTGTGCATTCTTATCGAACAAGCACGTTTTTTGCAGCCTATTTCCTCTTTAGGACTTTAACAACAGAGAAGGAAACATCAGACGAGATACCCAATCAACCCACTGGTTCCACATCATGAAAAATTCAAATCCTAGAAACGATCTGAAAACATTTCAACTTCAATCGAATTTCGCAAATCCAAACTTGTTCAAAAGCCATTCAGAATCATGATTTTTGCTGTTCGGCGCCGCCTTCCGCCGCAACTGTACCGGTCGCTGCCGATATCAACAGTAATCGGACTCTAGTTCTTGTTGTTCGCTCACCGTCATGTCGTCGCCTCACTTCAATCTCTGGTTTTCCTCGACCGAAATCACGAACAACACCGGGAAAATCACGAAGAGAAATCAAGTAAATAACAAAGAGTAAAAATTCAAAAATTACTAGGGTTCGAGTTCGAGTGGTGAAGGTAATTTTGGTGATTTTCCCCAATTCAATTTACCAAGTTTAATAAGGGTATTTGGGTAATTTTTCCCTCAAATTGGGTAAAAAACATGTTTTTTTAAGTAGTGAATATTTTTCATTTTGCTCATTGTGTAATGGACAGAAATGTCCCCAACCCCTGAACTTTATTCCAAAATGCATTTATTGACAGAAATCGTGATGCATTATGTGTTACTGTCTGCTGTTCAAGGGCGATCTCAAGCTGGGCCACAACTCATAAACAAGAATCATTTCCCCATTCTCATTGCAGTAGCCAATCAGAGAGACGAGATTAACATGTCGGAGTTTACTAAGTGTTTCTATCTCCATCAAAAATTCATGTGATCCTTGGTCGGAATCCGGTGCTAGCCGCTTTATCGCCACAGTCTTTCGCCCATTATCAATTTTGCCTTTGTAAACTTTACCAAATCCACCATGGCCAACAAGATGAGCATCACTGAAATCTGCAGTGGCTAAATGGATCTCAGGCAATGAAAATCGACGACAAAACCGATCCGCGGTGGCAGATATATTCTTCTCCTTCTCCACTGAATGTACGTTAGCTGTTGCAATCATATCTCAGATTGTAGATTAAGATGCTGTGAAACTTGATCAAGTGGGGAAGGTGAAGAATCGCCACTATTGAGAAAATGGAAAAAGTTGAGTTCACACCACTTTTCTTTGATTTTTACAGTCCTCTTTTTTCAACCATTCTAAACTGCAATCATAGTATTTTACAGATGGGTCACTTTATACTGATAAATTGATTTTCTTACAAGTTGCCATACTACAGTTAATCTAGAATCAATGAATATTTAAGATTAAAAACATTGAGCCAAATTTGCGCCTCTTTTGAAAAGTAGTGTCATTATATATATCTCTCTCGTAAACCCAGCCCCACCCACTACTTTTCCAGTAATCTTTTTACCTGCAAACCAACCAATAGCTTTTTATCATTTTAACAATTCAAAGCTATTGACTTAAAACTCTTCAAGAGTCTTTTTTTAATAATTCACTGCTCTCTACATACTATTGGTCAGTAAATTAAGTTAATAATTATATTCTTGGATGATTGAACAATAACAATAATAATTATATTCTGGAATTATAACGTTCTATGACATTTATGAGTTGGATGGCACCAAAAAAAATAAAAAGACTTCCACTGGGTAAACGCGCCCTTAAGCTTTGATTACCTTGTTCATCTTATCCTCTGCAACTTAGAAATAAGCCTCCAAATATGAATGCAACAACTAGCGAGGAGAAGAAGATCTCGGCCACAGCGGAACGGTATTGTCGTCGATTTTCAGTGGCTGAGATCCAATTAGCCACTGCAGATTTCAGTGATGCAAATGTTATTGGCCATGGTGGATTTGGTAAAGTCTACAAGGGCGTGATTGCTGATGAGCAAGAGATCGTTGCGATAAAGAGGCTAGCGCCAAATTCCAATCAGGGAGAAGACGAGTTTTTGATGGAGATCGAGACACTTAGTAAGCTCCGACATGTTAATCTCGTCTCTCTCATTGGCTATTGCAATGAGCAAAAGGAAATGATTCTGGTCTATGAGTATATAGCCCATGGAACACTGGCCGATCACCTTTACGGAAATAACAATTGCTTATCTGAATCTCTCACGTGGAAGCAACGCCTGGATATATACATTGGAGCTGCTCGAGGATTAGACTATCTTCACACTGGCTGTTCCATCATATATCGTGATGTCAAGTCTACCAATATCCTTCTTGATGAAAAACTAGAAGCCAAGGTTTCAGATTTTGGATTGGCTAAACATTTTAGCAACTCAAAGAGTCATGTTAGTACGATAGTTAAGGGTTCGTTCGGATATTTAGACCCAAGTTATTTCACCACGTGTAGACTAACAAGGAACAGTGACACTTATGCATTTGGTGTGGTGCTGTTGGAAGTATTGTGTGGGAGAGCAGCAGTTGATTCAAGGCGTGGTGAGGATGAGGTGAGTTTGGCGATATGGGCTCAAGAAAAAATTAGTAAAGGAAAAGTTGAGCAGATTGTAGCATTGAGTTTGAGGGATGAAATCTCAGCAGATTGCCTAAAGACATATGTTGGGGTTGCTAAAAGATGCTTGAATCATGAACCAAAGAAACGGCCAACGATGGCTTGAGTTGTGGTCCAGCTTGAGATTTCTGTCAATATGGCAACACAAAATGCATCACAATTTCTGTCATTAAATGCAATTTGGAATATGGTTAGACCAGCTGGTAAGTGCATTCTTATATGGTTGATGTTTTGTTGAGCAATCTTTGATGATTTCCTTCCCGCAATTGTGCAGGCAATCGTGCCACAGGATCAACGGAAAAGAATCAGAAGCAGGTGAATAGGATATCAATAACCGTCCCTGCAACAGAAGAAGATGCATTAAAGGAGGAACAGAGCATTAATATGCATATGAATGATATCCCTGCCATTGCAGCAGATGAATTAGAGCACAAACAGAGTGTTACTATGTTGCCGATTGATGAACCTGTCATTCCACTACATGAATTGGAAAAAATCACAAGAAAACTTAGTAGAAAGTGTTTGATTGGTGAGGGATCCAACGAAAGTGTATATCGTGTTGTCCTGAAAAGTGGACAGGTTGCAGCAATTAAAAGGCGAAAGCAGGAGTGGCCATACTTTCAGCAAGACTTCCAAAAATAGTTGATTATAGACAGTCAAGCAATCATCTTGTGACATGGGTATGCAATTTTCTTGATCTTGTGAATAATACTTGTAATAATTATATAAGTTTATCAATGTCAACTACTTGTATAACACCAGGCAAGGCCAAGGCTCAGTAAAAACAAAGTAAAGAAGATTGTGGATGCCAGATTGGAAGGAAAATATCCTCGAAAGGCAGTTGCAAAGGTCAAATCAGTTGCAAATTTGAGAATATTGATTTTGAACTCGATTTTTAGAATTGGTTCCAAATAAATATGAATTTCTTTTCTGAAACTTCTGTTTCAAGCGGTTTAATTTGCTTCTTTTGCTTAACTGCAGATGGCTGCAATTGCTGCCTTGTGCATGCAACAAACTGCTGAATATCGTCCAAACATGAGCATTGTAGTAAAAGCTCTTCGTCCTCTGTTGAAAGCAAAGTAAAAAACACCCAACTTGTGAATCTTTCAATCTCCTCAGACTCAATCAAGCAGGATAGTAGAAACTATGGTATACATGTTTGTTGATGGCTTCACATGGTATCCACTGGAAGCATGGGGAGAAATGTTGTAATTAATGTGTGGCATGTTTTGTCTACTTAATTTATGAGTTTTGTAGCTGCAATACTATTGTTTAGACATGCTGTGAGAGTTCCAAAAATTTGTAGTCATGTAGTCTTGAATCATGTCTTAATGTGATCAAGACAAATATATATCAAGGAAGTTAAAAACAAGTGACAACAAAGATTGAAGTTTCCATATTATCAGCCATTTTTCTGCACAAATACTTGTATTTCGATCCTACAAGATATTAACTTGTTTCATTTGATATTACACATGATTCTTATACATAGAAGGTGTGCTCTTTGTTTACACATATAAGGAGTATAAGAATATTCAAACAAAGAGTATAAGAATGTGCTCTTAGAATGTGCACATTACGATACTATTTAAGTCATAAAGATGTATTCTGCCACATGGCCAAGTGGGAGAAAATAAGATTAATTGTGGCCTAATAAAATAATTAAATGTTTTAAATTTCTAATGATATGGTTTAAATAGATAATGATTGACTAGGTCAATAAGAAAAGAAAATGAGTCAAATATTTTCATACTTGATAGACGTGTATAACAGATTTTTGAGAACTGTTCTAAAAAACTATTATTTCTCTCTACATATAAAGTATATATATATAAACTACACAGAACATTTACGATCTTTTTAGAATTTTCTATCACACAAGTATAAAATTCTATGATTAAGGAAGGGCGAGAGAGAAGTAAAATCTTATCAATTGCCAAAGAAGAACGTACGATAATGGTTGCACAAGGTTAGTATTGAAATTATCTAGATTATGTTTTATGCGAAAAAGATGTGAAAATTATGAACTCTAAAATCTATGTTTACGATTAAATTTATGCTAAACATGATATACCATATATATAGCATGCATACAACAAAAGATATGTGATACGAGGAAAATATGTGCATTTTAGTGGTGTTTAATATGAGATTTTATGATCATTTATTTAATTGGATGCACTATTTTCCTACGTAGATGTGATTTATGTTTTCAAATACTTCATATATTATTTTCTTGATTATTCTAAGGATTTATGGAATATTTTGAAGTTAAAGGAAGTGTTCGAGGATCAAAGGAAGGAGACAAGATGAGTGTGGGCCCAAATGAGATAATGGGCTTAACAATTTAATTGAAGGCAAAGAAAGGTTTTGGGCCACTGATTTAAAGAAGGAAAAGAAGCCCACTGCATTTTGGAAAAGAATCAGCCCTAGTTAATTGACTTCTTGGCCAAGCAAAAGCAATTTTCACGCAGGCGAGAAGATGAAAAAGGAAGGAAAGAAAAGCTTTCTTCTGAACATATAATTCGCTGTTCACGTAGTCTAGAGAGTGATTTTGGAGAGAGAGGGTTAGGAGTAGTTTTGATATAGGGTCCGGCTATCCGCATCCCAAGTTTTCTAAACACACCCCACTTTTATTTATTTTTATTTAAAAAATTCAGAAAAGGGTAAAATTACAATTTTGCCCTTTTTAATAAAAAAAAATCAAACTCCTCTCTCTCTCTTCTCTCCTCCCGTCTTCTGCTTCTGCTTCTCCTTCTTCCTTTTTTTTTTTCCATTCCTCAAACCTTAAATCCCCTAAAAAAAAATCATTTTATGAGTTAACAAAGTATATAATTATCATATGAAATCGTGTAAAAAGAACGAAAAAATAATAACAAATTTGAGGACCTGTTCGACCCTGGTTTGTCGAACACAAAGAGGTGTGTTCGATCAATGGTCGAACACACTATAGTGTGTTCGACGCCTGGTGATCGAACACGCTATAGTGTGTTCGACCAAGAGTCGAACACTCTATAATGTGTTCAACCAATGGTCGAACACATAAGGGTAAAATTGTCTTTATATTATTTCTTGAATTTTTTAAATCAAAAATAAAATAATTGGGGTGTGTTTAGTGGATTTTGGGGTGTGGATAGCCGGACCCTTTAATATATTTTGGAGATAATTTACGATGGAGTTCTTGATTGTTTTTGTGGATTTACTCTCGAAAATGCTCGACTAATCTTTTAATTCCGGTTAGTAGGGATGTTTGAACTTATATTTCTTTTATGTTTTAATTAATCTCGTTTTCCCTTCTCGATGTTTGAATGAAATTGATTATGCTATCTGTGCAGAGTGTTTTTAATTATTGATGCTTAATTTGGACTGATCACCTAGGTTAAGTAATTGATAATTGATTGCTAGAATTTTAGATCATGAATCCTAATTGTTGTAATTTAATCTTTATAAGTAGTAAACTAGAGGTCGTGCTTCTCTGGGGTAGCATAATCCTAGATTATCGAATCGAGCTTATGTATTCGGAGTTTAGTTCATCATATCGTCTTGGTAATTAATGCATTTGATGAATTAAATTTAGAGAGCTTATTCTAGGTTATTCAATTGAATAGGGTTAATTAGAGATCTTATCCTAATTTAACTAAATCTTAAGAGACAATTCGGTTTAACAGAGCTTGTTGTTAGACTAGGGGTGATAATTCCATGATAATCTGAGAGAGGAGTGTTACATTGATTAAGGCATAATTGAAATTGGGGGATAATTGAACTGTTAACTGGAATATCTGCATCAATTGATTCTTTGTTTAATTTGCTTTCTAGGTTTATTTTATTTAATTTAGTGGTAGTTAATCAATCTCAAAAACCCCCCATAATATGCTCTTTGATTGAATTGAATATAGATGACATAGTTTATTCTTCACTCCTCGTGGGATCGACTCTGACTTGCTCTATCTACTAATTGGTTAGGTTAGGAAATAAATTAAATAATTTTACCGCATTGCGACGCGCGGTCAATATGACATTAGGTGGAGAAGGTAAATCAAACCATGCTCACACCTTACTTGCACCATACTAAGACCATACTTCAACAAAAGACATCCTTGAAACAAGGAAGATCACAAGTTAAAAAATACGCATATTAAGTTATTAACTAATAATGAAAACTATTTGCAAGATGTTGAAAATATCTCAATTCTTCCAACAGATCCACTTCCCAGCAGACATTGGAGTACTCATGAATTTATGTTTTGTGTGCAATAGAACAACGAGGTGTGGCTCTGTCATGGGTCCAAAGAGTTAAAATAGCTGTGGAGGCTGCACAAGGATTAGAGTACATTCACAAGAAGGGAGAGATTCATCGTAATATCAAATCAACCAAGTTGCTAAAATAGTATACAACTTTGTTGTTCATCTTGTGCCTTCAGATGGTATCCACCAGAAGTGGGGGAATCAATGTTGTAACTAATGTGAGGCATGTTTTGTCTAATAATGCTTAAGTACTATAGCAGAATCCATCTGAAGTTTTCAGCCATCTGATTTAAGCAAAGACAAGAAACAATCAAAATCATGGAGCAAAATGTACCACAACTTGAGCCGTTGTTAGCCGTTTGTTTGGCTCATCATGGAAGCAATTTTCAGCTACCTCCATGAATGCCTTGAGCCTAACTTCTGAGATTCCGCCCTTCAGATTTGAAGTTACAATCTGGTCAGCATTTCCGTTAAAGATGAATCTTGATTCATGTTTAATTTCAAGCTGTCTTCGGTTGTAAAGCAGAAAAAAGATCTACGGATTGTGATTGCAACGGTACTTGTTGAAGAAACATCTTCTCATAACCAATTTTTTTCATACCCAACTCTAAGAAAGACTATGAAGAAATAAACTGCAAAATATCTCTACTATTGTTCAAAGAAGAAAGTGAAGAGTACAAGACTATTTATAGATCCTATCCGTAACGAACCACTGGCTATATTTCAACAGAAAGGTAGTTACCAATAAAAAACTAGTAACAATTATCTAATTACCAAGCAATAGAAAAACAGAGTAAAAGAAGAAGAGAGAGAGATACAGGGAAAAGAAAGGATGGAAGAAAACGTTGAATAAACGACGACTTTAGATGAGCAACTTTATAAGTGAAAGAGCTGGAGCAACGTGAACTGCGTGTAGCCGAGTGAACCGGATGAAGGAGCAGTCGAGCTAGAATCACGAACATACCTGTAATTGGAAAAACAAGTGAACAGTGTGATGATGTTTTGAGTAGTGCGCATGTGTGTGAAGGGATAAAGCAGTTTATTCCAACAGTGTCATAGTTAACCAAATAGTCCACTGTTGTGAAAAACGACCCCAAAAACACAAGCAAAACAACACAAATCAAGATGGAGGAATTGAAAAGAACACAACAATATAAACTGGTTCGGTTCGTCCACTGTGCAATGAGAAAAACCATTATTAACTTATGCAATGAAAGAAAACTTATTCACTCTGTGATCAACATCACTCTTTCTAGCTACTTTGTCTCTCTCTCAAAAAAAATACTGAACTAAGGAATAACATACATGCGAAGAATTACATACAAGCTATATATAGCAACAAGAATCAACTGAAAAGATGAAGAATCAGGTAAGTTATCCGTTCTTGAAGTAGCCAACCTTAATCAGTTTTATAACCAATTTGAAACTACTTGGTCGATTCTTATTGGATAGCACACTAACTGATTTTAACTACCCGGAAGACAAGAATTGAGAAAACACGCTTCTATTAATATAAATACGATTTTCTCTTGCCATGAAAAAAATCGATTTTGAGCTTATTTTCACATACACGTTGTCAACCAAAAGTAAACTACAGCAGTCGTTTTTTAACAATTTAAAGCTACCGTCAGTTCTCTACATCAGTATTTGTTGACTTTATACTAATGGTAAGTATTTTAAGTTAATAATTAAAATACATAAATAAAAGACTTCCACTGGGTCAACAAGCCCTTATGCTTTGATTACCTTGTTCATCTCATCCTCTGCTGCAAATCAGAAACTTCCAAATATGAATGCAACAACTAGCGTTTCAGAGGAGGCGAAGAAGATCTCGGCCACAGCGGAACGGTTTTGTCGTCGATTTTCAGTGGCTGAGATCCAATTAGCCACTGCAGATTTCAGTGATGCAAATGTTATTGGCCATGGTGGATTTGGTAAAGTCTACAAGGGCGTGATTGCTGATGAGCAAGAGATCGTTGCGATAAAGAGGCTAGCGCCAAATTCCAATCAGGGAGAAGACGAGTTTTTGATGGAGATCGAGACACTTAGTAAGCTCCGACATGTTAATCTCGTCTCTCTCATTGGCTATTGCAATGAGCAAAAGGAAATGATTCTGGTCTATGAGTATATAGCCCATGGAACACTGGCCGATCACCTTTACGGAAATAACAATTGCTTATCTGAATCTCTCACGTGGAAGCAACGCCTGGATATATGCATTGGAGCTGCTCGAGGATTAGACTATCTTCACACTGGCTGCTCCATCATACATCGTGATGTCAAGTCTACCAATATCCTTCTTGATGAAAATCTAGAAGCCAAGGTTTCAGATTTTGGATTGGCTAAACATTTTAGCAACTCAAAGAGTCATGTTAGTACGATAGTTAAGGGGTCGTTCGGATATTTGGACCCAAGTTATTTCACCACGTGTAGACTAACAAAGAACAGTGACACTTATGCATTTGGTGTGGTGCTGTTGGAAGTATTATGTGGGAGGGCAGCAGTTGATTCAAGGCTTGGTGAGGATGAAATGAGTCTGGCGATGTGGGCTCAAGAAAAAATTAGTAAAGGAAAAGTTGAGCAGATTGTAGCATTGAATTTGAGGGATGAAATCTCAGCAGATTGCCTAAAGACATTTGTTGGGGTTGCTAAAAGATGCTTGAATCCTGAACCCAAGAAACGGCCAACAATGGCTCGAGTTGTGGTCCAGCTTGAGATGGCGCTTGAACAGCAAGAGAGAAATGCAGGAGCACAAAATGCATCACAATTTCTGTCATTAAATGCAATTTGGAATATGGTTAGACCAGCTGGTAAGTGCATTCTTATATGGTTCATGTTTTGATGATCAATCTTTGATGATTTCCTTTGCGCAATTGTGCAGGCAATCGTGCCACAGGATCAACGGAAAAGAATCAGAAGCAGGTGAATAGGATATCAATAACCGTCCCTGCAACAGAAGAAGATGCATTAAAGGAGGAACAGAGCATTATTATGCATATGAATGATGTCCCTGCCATTGCAGCAGATGAATTAGAGCACGAACAGAGTGTTACTATGTTGCTGATTGATGTACCTGTCATTCCACTACATGAATTGGAAGAAATCACAATAAACTTGAGTAGAAAGTGTTTGATTAGTAACATCAAATCGACCAATATTTTAGTTTTTGATGACCTAGTTGCTAAAATAGCTGATTTTGGTTTGTCAACTCCATCTCCTTATCAAAGTAATGAAGATGATTCTTACTATCATCCTTCTGTTTTTGTCAAACCTCGTGATTATCATCCACCAGAGTATGTATTCTAAGTTTTTGGTAGAGATGAATAAACAAAGTAATATGAATTTGTATTTAGTATTATGAGCCTCAACTACTTCATTTTGGGTGGTAGATACGTATGTCATGATGAACTAAGCTGGAGGACTGATGTTTACAGCTTTGGCGCTGTACTCCTCGAGCTCTTGCCAAGCAGACAATGTCATCCTGTCACATGGGTATGCAATTTCTCGATCTTGTGAATAATACTTCTAATAATTATATGAGTTTATCAATGTCAACTACTTGTATAACACCAGGCAACGCCAAGGCTCAGTGAAGACAAAGTAAAGGGGATTGCGGATTTTAGATTCGAAGGAAACTATCCTCCAAAGGCAGTTGCACAGGTCAACTCAGTTGCAAATTTGAGAACATTGATTTTGGTGTAGATTTTTAGTGTTGGTTCCATATAAATATGAATTTCTTTTCTGAAACTTCTGTTTCAGTAGGTTTAATTTGCTTGTTTTGCTTACTGCAGATGGCTGCAATCGCTGCCTTGTGTGTGCAAGAGTGTGCAGAATTTCGTCCAAACATGAGCAGGGTAGTAAATTTTCTTCGTCCTCTGTTGAAAACAAAGTAAAAAACACCCAACTTGTTTCAATCTCCTCAAACTCACTCAAGTAGAGATAGTAGAAATTATGGTATACAAGTTTTGTTGATCATCATGTGCAATGTTGTAACTAATGTGAGGCATGTTTTGTGTACTTAATTTATGAGCTTTGTAGCTGCAATACTAATGTTTAGACGTGCTTTGAGAGTTGTGTTTTCTGTAGCATGTTAATGCATTCATGTAATCTTGAATCATGTCTAAATGTGATCAAGACAAGTATACCAAGCAAGTGAAAAACAAGAGAAAACAAAAGATTGAAGTTTTCATAATTTTTGCTCCAC
The DNA here is from genome assembly GCA_946896805.1 of Scutellaria galericulata. NCBI lineage: Eukaryota > Viridiplantae > Streptophyta > Magnoliopsida > Lamiales > Lamiaceae > Scutellaria > Scutellaria galericulata. The sequence goes on along the minus strand of OX335797.1, from coordinate 1,083,628 downwards.
TTCAATAGTTTGCACATATTTGCAGCTGTCTTTAAATCAACATATTATCAGCCATTTTTCTGCACAAATACTTGTATTCCCATCCTACAATATAATTAACCGGTTTCATATGATATTACACCTGATTCTTACACACATATAAGGTGTGCTCTTTGTTTACAAATATAAGATGCTTTTTGGGTGAGAAAATCCCATGTGAAACAAAAAAAGAAATTCAAACAAAGAGCACACCAATGTATAAGAATCATGTGTAACATCAAAAAGTTAATTATACGAACAAGCATCCTAATAAATTTATTTGTTATTTATTAAATTATTTTCAAGGTATACTAATTTCATTAATTACAGTAACTTTTTTTCAAAAAAAATATTCAATCACTAATTAGTTAAAAATATAAATACGATGTTTACATGGATTCTATTTTTAGAAAATTTTAAAAATAAAAGGATAATATATGCTCATATGTTTTCAAAAAATAAATATAAAACAAAGACATAATCTATTTCTTTTAAAAAAAATTATTTTACTTTTTTTACTTCTCCAATGGTAAATACATGTGTGCTGCATATAATACATGTTACCTCAAAAATAAGTTTATGTATTTATATATATGTATGTGTGTAGGTATAATTACAAATCGTCGGTTGAACTATCATATGGTTTAGACAAATTGTATTAGATTTCAAATATATGAAATATTTATTTATATATTTTGAAATGTTTGTTTCATTTAAATCATTTAGAGAAAAATATAGATAAAAAGGAAAAAGAAAAACTTACGCTACAAAGAAATGGCGAAAATTTTAGTGATGAAATGTTGTCAGCAAATGTTTTATATCGTGAGAATATATTTTTGATGTCATCAATGATTCAAGGTCTTCATGATTAGCATCATTTTTTTATTGTCACTAAATGTCTTGTTATAATTTGATTTTTTTTTTCGTGAAAAATAAAAGTTATCAATGTAGGATTTTAATTTTATAAAATTCTGACAATATCTTAATTTACAACTAATTAAAGAAATATTGTGACAATTTTTTTTTTTTCATTTCACTAATTATTGGAATCATTGAATAATAGCGACGATGCTTCTTATCATTACTATGTACGAAAAAAAATGGAAACTCATCTCAAATATATGTCATTTAACATTTTGTTATATCATTTTTAATTGTTTTTATTTTACTATATATAATACACGGATTTTGTAGATTACTAAATTTTTTACTGCCACGTCATACTTCCGGCTGAAATTTGGTCATGTGCATCCCATGTGATATTTAGAGGGGTAAAATTGTATTTTTCTTCCACTTCTTCTTCTTCCTTTAATTATTAACCCATTTCTCCTTTATCATCCTTCTTCTTCATCCCCCATTAATTTATTCAAATAAAGCTCGAGTATCCAGAGTTCATTAAGCTTGTTAATCATTGTTGGAATCTCTCGGTGAGATAATTTTGTGATAATTTCAAATCGATTTACTCAAGCGGATAGCCAATTTCTTGAGGGATTTCTTCTTCAATGCTGCAAGTCGGCAAGTAAAATTAATTCAACTTCTTGCGACTCAGAATCATATAAGGGGACGACATTATTTAATTGTGCGAATAATTGAGATTCTCATGATAGGGAGGTAACACAGAAGAAAGAAGGTGTAGCCATGCAGGCTCCGACGGAGTGAGGTGGTTGCCTCATGGTGGATGGTGGCTGATTGATGAAGAAGAAGAAATGGGTTCACATTGAAGATGAAGAAGAAGAAATGGGTTTGAAGAAGAAGAGGACGAAAAAGACTATTTTACCCCTCTAAATATCATGTGGGATGCACATTAACAATATCAGTTGAGTTTTAATGACGTGGCAGTCGGAAATATGATGTGGTAGTCGGATATATTGTTATTTGTAAACTCTGTGTATATTATATAGTGAAATGAAAACATTTAAAAATGATATAGCAAATTGCTAAATCACGTATACTTGAAATGTATTTTTGAATTGCAAAATATAATCGTCTATATAAAAGAGTCAGTAAATTTGAATTAACAAAGTCAAAAGAACATAAAAATAAATAACCAAGAAGGTTTAAATGTTGGAAGACGTAGAAATAATCTATCAAACTAAGAAAACTAATTTTTATAGGTGTAGATTTAGCTAGACATGTCATAGATAAATATGAAGACTATGATACAATATTATATTTTAAGGATAATAAAATAATTCAATATTCATTTTATTTTACTATTTGATTATAAAATGTAAGAGTTCATTTACATTTCAAACTCTTCTTAAAAAATTAGATGTTTTGATTATTTTTCTTCTAATATCTTGAATATTTTGAATTTGAACGAAAATTAGATGTACATTAATATAGATTTAAAGAAAATCATTATTCGAAAAATAAAACACAAAGTTGACGGAAAATATGTTAATTAAATTATATTATCTCTAATGTAAAATTAAGTGATATGTATTGCACAAAACCATATATATATATATATATATATATATATATATATATTTAGTTTCTGTATAAATAATATTTAAAATCTCTATAAATTTAATTTATTATTATTATTATTATTTATCTGGTATAGTACACTAGTCCTATACTAGTAACAAGTATTATTCACAAGAAAAAAAAAAAAACCCAGGTCACAAGATGATGTCTACTTGGCCATCTAAAATCAACTATTTTACTGCCTGTCAAGAGCTGGAGGAGTACAACTCCAAAGCTGTAAACATGTCATACGTATTTGCCACCCAAAATGAAGCAGTTCATGAGTCCCATAATAATCTAAAAAAATTCACATTGGAAATATTATTGGATATTGGATATCATTTAGATTTGTTTGAAACACTTTATATTCCTTCAGTTTCTTGTAATTTAGTTTATTTATCTAAATTTGAGTTTGTTGGATATTGCTTTAAATTTAGCAATTCATGTTTTAGTTTGTTCAAACAAAATCTTCTTATTGGTTTTGGTGTTTTGTTTGATGGCTTTTATCGATTTAAGTTTGATCATTTTTTTACTGAAACTCTTTTGACCCTGCATCATAATGTTGGAACTAAACGTGGTTTAGTCAGTGAAAGTTCTGCTTTCTTGTGGCACAAACGTTTGGGGCTCATCTCCAAAGAAAGATTACAAAGATTAGTAAAGAATGAAATCCTTCATGATTTGGGTTTTACTGATCTTAATATTTGTGTGGATTGTATTAAAGGAAAACAAACAAAACACAAAGAAGTGAGCCACAAGAAGCACACAACTTCTTGAAATAATACACACTAACATTTGTTGGCCTTTTGAAGTTCCTTCTTTTGGGAAAGAACGATATTTCATCACTTTTATTAATGAATTTTCATGTTATGGTTATCTCTATCTATTAGAAGAAAAATCTCAATTTGTAGATGCTCTAAAAGTGTTTATTGATGAGGTTGAAAAACAATTGGACAAGAAAGTGAAAATCATTAGGTCTGATAGAAGTGATGAGTTTTATAGAAAATATGATGAATCGGGATATGCCCAGGCCCATTTGCTAAATTTCTCGAAAAGCGTGACATTTGTGCTTAATACACTATGCTAGGTACATTACAAAAAAAGGTGTAGCAGAAAGACGTAATCGTACTCTAATGAACATGGTTAGGAGTATGTTAAGTAATTCTTTACCCACCTCATTATGGATGTATGCATTGAAAACTGATGTATATGTGTTAAACAGGACTCCTAGCAAAGCAGTTTCTAAAACACCTTTTGAACTGTGGACAGGTAGAAAACTCAGTTTAAGACACTTGCATATTGGGATTGTCCAGCAGAATTAAGAATTTACAATCCATATGAGAAGAAATTGGATTCCAGAACCATATGTAGTTTCTTCACTGGTTATCCAGGAAAGTCAAAAGGGTATGGATTTTACTGTCCTAATCATAATACGAGATTTGTTGAAACTGGAAATACCAGGTCATTGAGAATAATACTTCTATAATTATATGATTGTTTATCAATGGCAACTCCTTCTATAACACCAGGCAAAGCCAATGCTCGGAAAAGGCAAAGTAAGGAAGGTTGTGGATGCTAGATTGGAAGGAAACTATCCTCCAAGGGTAGTTGCACAGGTCAAATCAGTTGCAAATTTAAAAATATTGATTTTGGACTTGATTTTTAGTGTTGGTTCCATATAGATGTGACTTTCTTTTCTGAAACTTTTGTCCAATAGGCAAAATGTACCACAACTTGAGCTGTTGTTAGCCGTTTGTTTGGCTCATCATGGAAGCAATTTTCAGCTACCTCCATGATTGCCTTGAGCCTAACTTCTGAGATTCCACCCTTCAGATTTGAAGTTACAATCTGGTCAGCATTTCCGTTAAAGATGAATCTTGATTCATGTTTAATTTCAAGCTGTCTTCGGTTGTAAAGCAGAAAAAAGATCTACGGATTGTGATTGCAACGGTACTTGTTGAAGAAACATCTTCTCATAACCAATTTTTTTCATACCCAACTCTAAGAAAGACTATGAAGAAATAAACTGCAAAATATCTCTATTATTGTTCAAAGAAGAAAGTGAAGAGTACAAGACTATTTATAGATCCTATCGATCCTATCCGTAACTGGCTATATCCCAATAGAAAGGTAGTTACCAATAACAAACTAGTAACAATTATCTAATTACCAAGCAATAGAAAAACAGAGTAAAAGAAGAAGAGAGAGATACAGGGAAAAGAAAGGATGGAAGAAACTGTGTTTGAATAAACGACGACTTTAGATGAGCAACTTTATAAGTGAAAGAGCTGGAGCAACGTGAACCGCGTGTAGCCGAGTGAACCGGATGAAGGGGCGGTCGAGCTAGAATCACGAACATACCTGTAATTGGAAAAACAAGTGCACAGTGTGATGATGTTTTGAGTAGTGCGCATGTGTGTGAAGAGATAAAGCAGTTTATTCCAACAGTGTCATAGTTAACCAAATAGTCCACTGTTGTGAAAAACGACCAAAAACACAAGCAAAACAACACAAATCAAGATGGAGGAATTGAAAAGAACACACCAATATAAAGTGTTTCGGCTCCTGCACTGAGCAATGAAAGAAAACTTGTCCACTCTGTGATCAACACCACTCTTTCTAGCTACCCTATATCTCTAAAGTAAAACACACATGCAAAGACCTACACATATAGCAACAAGAATCAACTGAATAAATGAAGAATCAGGTAAGTTATCCGTTCTTAAAGTAGCCAACCTGAGTCAGTTTTATGACCAATTTGAAACAACTTTATCAAGAATGAAAGAAAGATCTTATTGAAGAAGAGGATTGCATGTAGATGAAAGATTACAAGTATAGAGAATGAAGTATAAGATCAAAAACTAAGTTATGATACAATCTAAGCTATCTTTTATATATATATATATATATATATATATATATATATATATATATAGATGATGTAGGAGGAAGATTTAACTCCTTGTGCAAAACTTCATGCAATTGTTTAACTATATCAACTAACTTTTTAGTTGATCTTTAGATACTTGGTCGATTCTTATTGGATAGCACACTAACTGATTTTAACTACCCGGAAGACAAGAATTGTGAAACGCGCTTCTATTAATATAAACACGATTTTCTCTTGCCTTGAAAAAAATCGATTTTGAGCTTATTTTCACATACGCGTTGTCAACCAAAAGTAAACTACATAATTCTACTGGGTCAACGCGCCTTTCTGCTTTGATTACCTTGTTCATCTTATCCTCTGCAAATCAGAATCCTCCAAATATGAATGCAACAACTAGCGTTTCAGAGGAGGCGAAGAAGATCTCGGCCACAGCAGAACGGTTTTGTCGTCGATTTTCAATGGCTGAGATCCAATTAGCCACTGCAGATTTCAGTGATGCAAATGTTATTGGCCATGGTGGATTTGGTAAAGTCTACAAGGGCGTGATTGCTGATGAGCAAGAGACTGTTGCGATAAAGAGGCTGGCGCCAAATTCCAACCAGGGAGAAGACGAGGTTTTGATGGAGATCGAGACACTTAGCAAGCTCCGACATGTTAAACTCGTTTCTCTGATTGGTTTTTGCAATGAGCAAAATGAAATGATTCTTGTTTATGAGTATATAGCCTGTGGAACGCTGGCCGATCACCTTTATGGGAACAAAGACGACTGCTTATCTTTAACTTGGAAGCGACGCCTGGATATATGCATTGGAGCTGCTCGAGGACTAGACTATCTTCACACTGGCAGCTCCATCATACATCGTGATGTCAAGTCTACCAATATCCTTCTTGATGAAAATCTAGAAGCCAAGGTTTCAGATTTTGGATTGGCTAAACATTTTAGCAACTCAAAGAGTCATGTTAGTACGATAGTTAAGGGGTCGTTCGGATATTTGGACCCAAGTTATTTCACCACGTGTAGACTAACAAAGAACAGTGACACTTATGCATTTGGTGTGGTGCTGTTGGAAGTATTATGTGGGAGGGCAGCAGTTGATTCAAGGCTTGGTGAGGATGAAATGAGTCTGGCGATGTGGGCTCAAGAAAAAATTAGTAAAGGAAAAGTTGAGCAGATTGTAGCATTGAATTTGAGGGATGAAATCTCAGCAGATTGCCTAAAGACATTTGTTGGGGTTGCTAAAAGATGCTTGAATCCTGAACCCAAGAAACGGCCAACAATGGCTCGAGTTGTGGTCCAGCTTGAGATGGCGCTTGAACAGCAGGAGAGAAATGCAGCAACACAAAATGCATCACAATTTCTGTCATTAAATGCAATTTGGAATATGGTTAGACCAGCTGGTAAAGTGTATTGTTTTATACGTATACAAATTTATATGGTTCATGATTTAAAAATCAATCATTGATGATTTTCTTCATGCAATTGTGCAGGCAATCGTGCCACAGGATCAACGGAAAAGAATCAGAAGCAGGTGAATAGGATACCCATAACCGTCCCTGCAACAGAAGAAGATGCATTAAAGGAGGAACAGAGCATTAATATGCATATGGTTGATGTCCCGTCCATTACAGCAGATGAATTAGAGCACAAAGAGATTGATGTACATGAATTGAAAATAATCACTAAACAATTTACAAGAGAGTGTTTTATTGGTGGGGGATCCAACGGACTTGTATATCGTGTTTTCCTGAAAAGTGGACAGCTTGCAGCAATTAAAATTAAAATGCTAAAGCAAGAGTTTCAAACACAGGTTTGGCCAGAAAACTATATCAATTTATGTTTTTGCTACATCGCCTATAACTTAAATTTGGAATGAGGTGTGTTATTCTAATTTATGGTTTTCTAGGTTGCAATGACATCCAGCATAAAGCATGAAAATGTGGTTCAGCTATTAGGTTACTGTGTACATGGTGGTCAGCAAATTTTGGCCTATGAGTTTGCTCAAAAAGGGTCGCTACACGACATTCTTCATAGTGAGCTGGCATATCATTCTACCTTCTTCATATATTGCTTTAGATCTTTAGGCTGCCAATGGTAGATTTTCTGAAATGTCTTGGTTTGATTGCTTTAGTTTTGAGTACCTTTCAAGTCTATAGCCTAAGATTGTTTGTCTTGACCTTATGATGAATTTATGTTTTGTTTGCAATAGGACGACAAGGTGTGGTTCTGTCATGGGCCCAAAGAGTTAAAATAGCTGTGGAGGCTGCACAAGGATTAGAATACATTCACAAGAAGGGACAGATTCATCGTAACATCAAATCAGCCCATATTTTAGTTTTTGATGACCTAGTTGCTAAAATAGCTGATTTTGGTTTCTCAACTCAATCTCCTTATGATGATACTCTAACTAATGACCCTGATTATTATCATCCTTCTATTTTGGGCCAACTTCGTGGTTATCATCCACCAGAGTATGTATTCTGAGTTTTTGGTAGATATGAATAAGCAAAGTAATGTGAATTTGTATTAATTATTTTGGGGCCTCAACTACTTCATTTTGGATGGTAGATACATATGGAATGGTGAGCTAAGCTGGAGGACTGATGTTTACTGCTTTGGCGCTGTACTCCTCGAGCTCTTGACAGGCAGATATATAGTTGATTATAGACAGTCAAACAATCATCATGCAATTTCTTGATCTTGTGAATAATACTTCTAATAATTATATGAGTTTATCAATGGCAACTACTTGTATGACACCAGGCAGCGCCAATGCTCAGTGAACGCAAAGTAGGGAAGATTGTGGATGCTAGATTGGAAGGAAACTATCCTCTAAAGGCAGTTGCAAAGGTCAAATCAGTTGCCAATTTAAGAATATTGATTTTGGACTCGAGTTTTAGTGTTTGTTCCATATAGACATGACTTTCTTTTCTGAAACACTTGTTCAATAGGTTAAATTTACTTCTTTTGCTTAAATGCAGATGGCTGCAATCACTGCCTCGTGTGTGCAACACTCTGCTAAATGTCGTCCAGACATGAGCACAGTAGTAGAAGCTCTCCGTCCTCTGTTGAAACTAATGTACAAAACCTCCAACTTGTGAAATCTTTCAATCTCATCAGACTCAATCAAACAGAGATAGTAGAAATTATGGTATACAAGTTTGTTGATCATCTTATGCCTTCACATGGTATGTTGTAACTAATGTGAGGAATGTTTTGTCTACTTACTTTATGATTATGAGATTTGTAGCTGCAATATTTATGTTTAGATTAGACATGCAGAGAGTTTCAAGAAAAATGTGTTTTCTATAGCATGCTAATGCATTCATGTAGTCTTGAATCATGTCTATAAATGTAATCAAAACAAGTAAATCAAGAAGGTGAAAAACAAGAGAGAACAAACATTATAGTTTTCATAATAGATATATATTCAAGAGACCTGGCTGCATAAACTAAATAAAAAATTCAGGAGCATCTAAGAGAGGCTTAAGAGCTTCCACTACAGAGCTCATGTTTGGACGGGATGCAGCTTCGTCTTCCATACACAAAGCAGCAATTTCAGCCATCTGTTTTAAACAAATCATCACAATCATGAGGCAGTATATCATGATATTCGACTCGTCTTGTAGAGCAAGGAATTATGAAGAATAACAATGGATTACCTTTGCAATTGCCTTTGGAGAGTAGTTTCCGTTTAGTCTTGCGTCAACCTTGTCATCACTGAGCTTTGGCTTCGCCTAAATATGTGAAATGGAAAGTGACAATGTATATATGAGAAGTTGTTGATATAGTCATGAACATGAACATTAGGAAAACTGCATACCCATTGCACAAGATCCTGCTCTTTTACGGGCCGTGTGTGATCAATTGGTTTACGACCTGTCAAGAGTTCGAGGAGCACCACACCAAACCTGTAAACATCACTCGTCCAACTATGTAGTCCAGTTGATACGTATTTTCCACCCGAAATAAAGCAATTTAGGCCCAGTAAAAAGTTGCTTTTCTTGTTGAGAGTGTAGAGACCAAAATCTGCTATCTTAGCAACTTCATTGTCATTGAAAAGTAAAACATTGCTGGATTTTACTGCACCATGAATCTGTGCCTTCTCATGAATGTATTCTAATCCTTTCGCAATCCCAACAGCGATTTTAACTCTTTTGGGCCATGACAGAACCGGACCTGGATTTGAGCCTTTGATGCCTTTCTTCCCTGCATTAACATTAAAATATTGGGCTACAATCTTGGGATATAATACTTTTAATGAGCTAGAGGGAGTGGAAGTGAGAGAATGAAGATTAGAAAACTTGCATCATCACACAATCTTCACCTTTATAAAGGTGGGGTACCAGTTGAGCTACAAAGCTCGTGGTGGGATATAATACCAATTAGTTTTGCTAATTCAGTTGAAATAGTTCAGTTATGGTTGGAAGCTAACCATGAAGAATGTCATGTAGGGAGCCATTTGGAGCAAACTCATAAGCCAAGACCTGAAGGCCACCATCCACACAATAACCGAGTAGCTCGACCACGTTTCCGTGCTTCAAGCTGGATAGCATTGAGGCCTGCAGAATCATGCATTAAACAACATGTTTCCATGGAAAGATGTATTGTATCAACACACATGATGTTATTACCAAACCTTTGCTAGAAATTCTTGGTATGTCTGCTTTTTAGAGTCTAGCTTTTTGATTGCTGTAGGTTTCCCACTTTTCAAGACTCCATAGTATACTCTTCCATTGAATCCCTCAAGAATAGAACACCTCCAACCATAATTATCAGTGATTTCCTTTAGCTCGTCTGCTGGAATCGTAGGGACAGTGATTGGCAGCATATTCATAGTCTGTTTGTCCTTTAATTCTTCATTTTTACCGGAATGTTTAACCGTATGAGGAAGTGCATTTCCTCTCCATCGCCAAAGACGTGATGATTTCTGTATTGTGGCTTTTCCCACATTGCTCATGGCTTGCTTCTTTGCAGGGGGCATTATATGCTGCCCCAGTGTGTAGCTGTTTGTGAGTTTCCTGGTGTTAACCAATGCGTAAATCTCGTCTTTAGATTGTAAAAGAGCTTTTGAGGTCTCCTGTTTCTCAAGTGCATACTCAAGTTGCAGCGTAACTTGCGCCATTGTTGGCCGTTTCTTCGGTTCACTTTGCAAGCATCTTTCAGCAATCTCCACAAATGCCTTCAGACTATCTTCAGCGATTACGCCTCTCAGATTTGAAGCTACAATCCTGTAGTAATGTCCCTCGTTGATGTTTACTTGAGCCCATGTGGTCAGAACCCGAGCATCAGCTGTAACACTTGGATCTAGTGCTGGTCTCCCACTCAATACTTCCAACAGCAACACCCCAAAGGCATATGTATCACTTTTTGCAGTTAATTTCCCTGTGGTTACATAAGCTGGGTCCATATACCAATATGTGCCTTTCACTTTCGTGCTAACATGGCTCTGTACCTTGCTTCTGCTTAGATATTTTGCTAAGCCAAAGTCTGAAACCTTAGCTATTAAATTCTCATCCAGAAGGATATTCGAAGCCTTTACATCACGATGTATGAGTGAGTTTCCTGTGTGAAGATAGTCCAGCCCTCGAGCAGCTCCAATGCATATATCTAGACGTTGCTTCCAAGTGAGAGACGAGCAGTTGTCACGTTTGTAAAGGTGATCGGCCAGTGTTCCACAGGCCATGTACTCGTAAATAAGAATCATTTCCCTTTGCTCGTTGCAGTAGCCAATCAGAGAGACTAGATTAACATGTCGGAGCTTAGTTAGTGTTTCAATCTCTGTCAAAAACTCACGAGCCCCTTGTTTGGAATTTGATTTTAGCCGCTTTATGGCCACAGTCTGTCGGCTCTTATCCATGAAACGGCCTTTGTAAACTTTACCAAATCCACCGTTTCCAATGAGACGCGAGTCACTGAAATTTCCAGTGGCTAATAGGATCTCAGCTAGTGAAAACCGGTGGCAGATTTCTTGAGCCTCGACTGATGGCATGTTTTCCTCCTCCGTGGCACTGGTTTCCCAATTTATTCGCAATGTATAAACTATGATGTTTATCAGAGCAAGTAAAGTAACTCCAACAGTTGCAATTACATTTCTGTGACCAAGAACTTGACGTAATTTGTGGCTAGATGAATATTGAACATGAATTCGTTTCTGCCCTCTGGTCATCACAATGTAGCACCTATCAGTAGGCATGGAGATGATCTCAATGCCGTTTATGAAAGCATACATGTCCAATAATCGACTACTAGCAGGCAAGAAAACAACGTCGATCTGCTCGTTTTCTTGCAAATTTACACAAAACTCCTTGACAAAAGAACTCACACCAAGATCATCAGAAGCAATGGAATGACCAACTTCAACTGAGAATAAGTCTTTGAACCTTTCAAATCCTTTATATAGACCTGGATTAAAGTGAAGGCGGATAACTTTCTGACCTGGACTCACTCGAAAGGCATATGAGAAGTGTGAAACAGAGAGTCGTGCCGTTGTGTGGGGAACTGGATCATCAGTGTCGGCCATTGACGAGCCCTTTATTTGCAGCAGGGAAGAAAATCTTGGCTCTACGTTTCCGTGCCATTCCCGGCAATGACGTGCAGATGAGGTGCCTTTTGAGCCACAGTTGGTTGAAATATCATCTGTGAGTTTAGTTGGATTACTGTAAGCTTCTGTGAAAGTATTTTGGAAGCAGAGAAATAGCAGGCCAATAAAAACTGGATCAAGATTCATGTTTCGAACTGTCTTCTGTTGTAAACCAGAAAAAAAGATCTGTGAAAGCACAATTAAAGTTCAGTTAACACCCCTTTTTTTCTTTTTGACTTCAAGACTCTTCAGAAGTCATTTTTCAATCATTCTAAGCAACTGTGTGCTCTCTCTACATGTGTATTTCTAAAGAAGTTTCCAAAGAAGTTTCCGTTAACTTTGGCAAACAAAGATTGTGTATTTCTAAAGAAGTTTCCGTTTACTTGGCAAACAAAGATAGAGTTAATTATCTAGGTTAGTGAAATAATTTCACATGATAAGATATAAATTATTATCCACTTTTAATGTTGTTTATTATAACATATAATATCTGAATAAAAATATTAATTATCCTTATTCATCGTTTACTATGTAATATATGAAAATTAGGATAAGAGTAATATTACTTAAATATCATTTTTAATATTAAGCTTGCAAAAAGAAGAGTAATGTTTAATGTTTAATAGGGATAGAAATTTAATTTTCCAATGTTATCTCAAATTTTAGGTAAACTATCTTAGGGGTGGTCTAGATTAGTATCCAAGTAGTATCCTGATTTTGACATTTTATCTAAGTTGGAAGGATAACCCAATTTTTTATTTTCATTAAAATAAACATTAAATAAAGTTAGATAAAATATCATTAATCTAAATCATCCCCAGTACTAAAGGGAGTCCATTTGTCAATAAAACAGGAAAAAAGAAAAAGCTGAGAATTAAAAGATAAGTTGGTTTCCTTATTCTAGAATCAATAGTATATGAGATTAATTTTAATTAAAAGTCAGAGCTACAGCAGACGCGTTAGTGTGAATATTTTGACTTTGTTTCATTTTAGTTTTCCTTTTCAATTCTCTTGCTAAAGAACATGGACCCCCGAGTCCCGACAGGTATTTTAATTGAGGAAAATTCTTCTATGCTTTGAAACAATTGTTCAGAAATTTCCATGAAATTTCCAACATTTTTTTAATACTTTAGGTGCAAAGTGTCAAACACCTTATTATTCTTCAGCAAAGGAAACATAAAGTTTGTAAATACCAAACACATAATTATAACAGGAAAATGAGTGAAAATAACCCGTGTATTACACCTAATTACGACATTTCCTTTTAATTTTTTGTGTTTTTAACAATACTCTGTATCTTAATGTTGGTCGCCAAAAATTCTCATTTACCGTCTATAACAGGTACCATGCTGAAATGGCCTGTTATTATACATGTGGAATCGATTTTTTCTTTATTTTTTTCCTTCTAAATCCATGTCACTAGAAAAAAAGACAAAAATTAACAAATTCACTAAAAATAATGAATTACTAATTATTATTATTATGAAAATTTTGTTCGAAAATTTTAAAGTAACAAATAAAATTTAAAATATTATTTAATATAAAAATATAAAATCTGAAAATTTATTTAAAGAATCATAAAAATATTTTATATTATCTAAATAAACAAAAAACAATCTAGAAAAAAATGATAAAATAAAGTAATAACAATTGTTATTATTATTATATTATGAAATTTATTTTTCGAATTTGAAATTTAACAAATAAAATTTATAATACTTTATTTAGTAAATATACTAAATTAGAAATATTTATTTAAAAACCATCTTAGTTTGAATTACTAAAATCAATGTTTAATAATGATAGTAATAATATTAATAGGAAATTATGTTTAAAAAATCATAACTTATTTTAATAGTAATTTAAAATATTTATAAACCAACAAAAAAAATTCTAGCAAATAGATTTATTTTTGAAAAATTAGAATAAAATATCTAAAAAAACAAATAAAATTGATGAAATGCTTAAAATTAGAATAATTGATAAAATCAATAAAATTCTTAAATATAAAAATAAAGTATTAGAAAAAAATTATAATATATATAATTATATTAAAAAATATTTTTAAAAAATATGAAAACTAATTTTTTGACTTTATTTGTTGATTTTTAAATATTTAATATAATTTTTGTTTTTGTAAACAAATTTTTTTATTTAATTATATTTTTATATTTACTTAAATAATATTTTAAATTTAAAAAAATTTTAAAATATAGTTTTTAGAACTGTTATCATTATTGTAGTAGTAGTAATTGTTGTTGTTGTTGTTGTTATTATTATTATTATTGTATAGTTAGTTTATTTTTTACTTAATTTTTTATATTTAGATATTTTAAAATAATTTTCTGAGTAAAAAAAAATTCTTATTTTAATTATATTTCCAAAATTATCCTGTAAGTTTATATGTTTTTCGCCAAAAATACAAATTCTCGAATGACATGAATATAAGATTAAAAAAAATTCAAAAATAAATTCCACATATTAATTGGCTACATCACCAGCTGATTATCTTTTACTACTGATAAATGAGTATTTCGACAATAAACATTAATATATGGGTATTCTTAAAAACTAAAAAAATATACAAGGTATTTTCACCAATTTTCCCTAATCACGGAGACAAATAAAGAGAGACAAAAAAAGATATGCGCATTTGAGATTTAAAGAGAGACAAATAAAGATATTACAGGATTCTACTACAATTATACAAGTCTACAAACATCCTTCTTGGATGAAAATATCGTACTCTCGTAGTTAAGGTTTCAGATTTTGGCTTGAGCAAACATTTAAACACAAGCAACTCAAAGAGCCATGTTAATTAGCACTACATCCCAAGTTGCTTCACCTCCTGTAAAAGTAATCGAATGGGAGCCAGCAGTTGATCTAAGGCTTCATGATTTTCTTGCACAGCATCCAACAAAGCAGAGAGAGCTTTTACTACAGTTTTCATCTCTGGTCGGAATCGAGGGTTGTAGTGCACACAGGAATTAACAACTGCAGCCATCTGCTTCAACCAATGAAGAAATAATCAGATCATGGAGCCAAACATAGCAAAAACTTTTTCTATCATAATTGCTGCTTAAAACGAGAGAAATCAAATGATTTTTTTACCTTTGCTATTGCCTTTGAAGGGTAGTCACCTTCCAGTCTGCTATCTACTAACTGCTTCAACCTGTGCTTGAGCATCGTCCCAACCTGGTGTTGAATAAGTTTGGCAGTTATCTTAATTAAGATTCCATTGATAAGTTGAGGCAGGATAGCAAGTATTCACTGGATTAGGAAAATAAGAGAAAATTGCAAATTTAGACACTATTTTTCAGCCCTCATCATATAAGGGACACTATCCCTCCGGTCCCAACATTGAGACACTATCTTTTTAATTTGGATGATTTTAGAATAATTAGCTGACATTCCAAAAAATCGAGTCTAAATCACATCACAATTCATCGTATGTGTTTTGACGTATAAAACATATATTTAGGTTCAGTTTTGAGAAATATTAAAATTTGGGTGAGCTTGAGGGTGGTTATGATGGATTCTAGTGGTAGAGGCGGTGGTGAGGTGGCGGTTACGGCGGAGCTTTCTCAAAATTCACCGAAATTTATGTTTTGTATGCCAAAACACTTATTTCTTCAAGTCCTAGTCAAATCCCAATTTAATTTATTGAAATCAGTTCGATTCAAGCTATATTTAATCGAGAATCAATTCAAATTTTCAAAAAATCCCGAATTTGGAGAGGCATGTGCATTGCACATGCGAATAGGCCCGAAATTTTGAAATTTCAGGCTAATTGTTCTAAAATCGCCCAAAATTAAAAAGATAGTGTCTCAATGTCGATAGTGTTCTAAATTTGCAATTTTCCCAATAAATAATAACCGGCAAACTTACATACCAATGGCAAAAGAGATCGTTGTCCCCTTGGCCGTGTATGGTCAAATACTGTACGCCCTGTCAAGAGTTCGAGGAGCACCACACCAAAGCTGTAAACATCACTCCTCCAACTTATTTCGTCATGCAATACATATCTACCAACCAAAATGTACAAGTCCAGATCCAGAAATGATTAGTACAAGTTCAAACAACTAATTCTATTCATCTCTATGACATACTCGAAAGAGGTGACATACTCTGGGGGGGATCACCATTACCAACCTGGAAGGATCTAGTCGACCAGAATGATAACATTCTCCATAATAATCAAGAGCCTCATAAGGGTATATAGTTGACCCACCAAAATCAGCTATCTTAGCAACTGCTAAGTCATCAAAAAGTAAAACATTTCTCGATTCGATGCCACAATGAATCTGTGCCTTTTCATGAATGTATTCTAATCCTCTTGCAACCCCAATGGCAATTTTAACTCTTTGAGCCCATGACAGAACCGGACGCGACTGATCTGAGCCTTTAATGTATATTTGTAAGAAAAGAAGCCACAATGAGTGGATTCAGTGAAGACTGTATACAATCAAAACTGTTTTTGTTAAGGTTATTCAAGATACAATCAATCTTAGGATCTAGCCTTGTAACATCATTGTTAATGAATTGAACCAATGCATTTTTTTTTTTTTAACTACTATTATTAGAATGCAGATCCACAAGAGTATGTAAAAAAGGATAGAATCACAAAATAATGGTGTAATTGTAAAAAAAAAAAAAAAAAAATCATGACTTATTTAAAAATTATAAATTTATCGTTATTTTTCGATAATTGCAAAAAAAAAAAAATCATGATCTTTATTCACTGTTGCAATTTAAACCACATTTATATTTTCCAGCGATCAGAGTCCATGTGTCCGTCAAACATGTCACATCACATGTCATGTCGGATGCCACGTCATTTCCAACAAAAACAAATTTAAAGATTAGATTATTACAAAATAAAATCACCACATTTCCAAAAGTTGCAATTTATCATAACTTTTATATAATTAGCAAAAAAAGCCACAACCTTTATTCATTTTTGCCATGTGACGTGACATGTTTTTTCAGACACATGGACTCCGATTGCTGAAAAATATAAATGTGGTGTAAATTGCAATAGTGAATAAAGATCGTGATTTGTTTGCAATTATAAAAAAATGGGGATAAATTTGCGATTTTTTAAAATACGCCTAAAATAATTGATCACAAGCTTACCATGAAGTAGGCAATGCAGGGACCAATTTGGGGCAAACTCATAAGCCAAGAATCGCTGACTATTATCCACACAATAACCAAGTAGCTGAACCAAGTTTTCATGCTTTAAGCTTGATTCTATTAAAACCTATAAAACCACAACATTAATATGGCAATTCTCTTTCCAAAGTTTAAGAACATGTGGCTACATCGTATGGTGTTATGGCCAAACCTGAGCTAGAAACTCTTCATCTGACAGGCCGGTATATTTAAGCCTTTTAATTGCTGCAGCTTGTCCATTTTTCAGGACTCCCTGATATACCCTTGCTCTAGATCCCTCACCAATCAAACACGAAGAACTAAAATTATTAGTAATATCATTCAATTCATGTAGTGGAATGAAAGCAACCGAATGCATATCAATGGTCTGTTTGTCCTCTGTTGCATCTTCTTCAATGCCATTTAACATTGCATTAACATCAACCTGTTTCGGATTCTTTTCTGTTGATCCTGTTGCACAAAGAAAAATCATCAGAACATGAACAGGGGAAAATCGTGTATAAATAAAGCAACTGTCTTTACCAGATGGTTTAACCATACTCCAAAATGCATTTGAAGGAAAAAATCGTGATGCATTATTTGTTGCTGCTTTTCTTTCCTGTTGTTCAAGGGCAAACTCAAGCTGAACCACAGCTTGAGCCATTGTAAACCGCTTTTTTGGTTCACGATGCAAGCATCTTTTAGCAACCCCCACAAATGCCTTCAGGCAATCTTCAGAGATCTCATCCCTCAGATTCGTGGCTACAATCTGCTTCATTTTTCCTTTACGAATTTTTTCTCCAGCCCAAATGGCGAGACTCATCTCATCCTCAACAAGCCTCAGATCAACTGCTGCTCTCCCACTCAATACTTCCAATAACACCACCCCAAAGGCATACACGTCTCTCTTCCTGGTTAGTCTACCAGTGGTAAAATAACTTGGGTCCAAATAGCCAAACGAGCCCTTAACTATTGTACTGACATGGCTTTGTGAGTTGCTTGTGCTCAAGTGTTTGGCCAAGCCAAAATCTGAAACCTTAGCTAGGAAATTTTCATCTAGAAGGATATTAGTAGACTTTACATCACGGTGTATGATGGAGCTGCCAGTGTGAAGATAGTCTAGTCCTCGAGCAGCTCCAATGCATATCTTTAAGCGTTGCTTCCACGTGAGAGATAAGCAATCATCATTGTTCCCTCGAAGTTTGTGAAGGTGGTCGGCCAGCGTTCCACGGGCTATATACTCATAAACAAGGATCATTTCCTCATTCTCATTGCAGTAGCCAATCAAAGAGACGAGATTAACATGTCGGAGCTTGCTAAGTGTCTTGATCTCCATCAAAAACTCATCTTCTCCTTGGTTGGAATTTGGCGCTAACCGCTTTATCGCCACAGTCTCAGTCCCATCATCAATCAACCCCTTGTAAACTTTACCAAATCCACCATGGCCAATAACATGTGCATCATCGAAATCTGCAGTGACTAATTGGATCTCAGGCAGTGAAAATTGACGACATGACCGTTCCGCTGTGGCAGATGGTTTTTTATCCTCTTCTGAAACGCTGGCTGTGGCATTCATAATTGGAAATCATACGATAAATTCTCGTCAATTTTGAAGAGTGGTGTCTTAGTGTTTTTCTCTCTCATAAACACCGGCCCATCCACTACTCTTCGTTTAAGCAAAGTCCCTTTTAATCTTTTTACCTGCAAACCAAGCAATAGTTCAAGAGTTACATTTTGAAATGTAGAGAAACAGACCATAAAAACAAGATATTAGAGATGGATTGACAGCTCTATGAGGGTTGTCTACCTTCTTCACATATTGCTTTGGATTATTTAGGCTGAAGATGGTAGATTTTTCTGAAATGTCTTGGTTCGATCGCATTACTTAATTGAACTTTTCAAGATCATATAAGACAAAAGCTTAATTATATTATTCTGCCGTCTGAAGCCAATGATTATAAGATGAAAGCTTTGGAAAAGTCGAGAAAATGATATACTAGTTGAGAGAAAATACCATGATATTGTCAGAATCCTAGATCTTATCCTGTGCAAATCAGAAACCTCCAAATATGAATGCAACAGTTAGCCTTTCAGAGGAGGAGAAGAAGATCTCGGCCACAGCGGAACGGTTTTGTCGTAGATTTTCACTGCCTGAGATCCAATTAGCCACTGCAGATTTCGATGATGCATATGTTATTGGAGAAGGTGGATTTGGTAAAGTGTACAAGGGGGTGATTGATGATGAGCGGGAGACTGTGGCGATTAAGCGGTTAGAGCCAAATTCCAACCAAGGAAAAGATGAGTTTTTGATGGAGATTGAGACACTTAGCAAGCTCCGACATGTTAATCTCGTCTCTTTGATTGGCTATTGCAATGAGCATGAGGAAATGATTCTTGTTTATGAGTATATAGCCCGTGGAACACTGGCTGATCACCTTTACGGGAATAAGGACGACTGCTTATCTGAATCTCTCACGTGGAAGCAACGCCTGGATATATGCATTGGAGCTGCTCGAGGACTAGATTATCTTCATACTGGAAGCTCCATCATACATCGTGATGTCAAGTCTACCAATATCCTTCTCAATGAGAATTTCGTAGCCAAGGTTTCAGATTTTGGATTGGCGAAACATTTTAGCAACTCAAAGAGTCATGTTAGTACGATAGTTAAGGGGTCATTTGGATATTTAGATCCAAGTTATTTTATCACGTGTAGACTAACGAGGAACAGTGACACGTATGCATTTGGTGTGTTGCTGTTGGAAGTATTATGCGGGAGGGCAGCAGTTGAACCAAGGCTTGGTGAGGATGAGATTAGTCTGGCGATGTGGGCTCAAGAAAAAATTAGTAAAGGAAAAGTTGAGCAGATTGTTACATCGAATCTGAGGGATGAAATCTTAACAGATTGCCTAAAGACATTTGTTGGGGTTGCTAAAAGATGCTTGAATCCTGAACCAAAGAAACGGCCAACAATGGCTCGAGTGGTGGCCCAGCTTGAGATCGCCCTTGAACAGCAGACAACACATAAGGCATCTCAATTTCTGTCATTAAATGCATTTTGGAATATAGTTAAACCATCTGGTAAACTGACTAGCTATATATACATATATACAAATCTATATAGCAAATATACGATCCAGAAAGTATCCTGGTTCATGTTTTGATGATCAATCTTTGATGATTTTCTTCGGGCTTCTGCAGGCAATCGTGCCACAGGATTAACAGAAAAAAATCAGAAGCAGAAGAATATGATATCTATAGCCGTCCATGCAACTGAAGAAGATGCAATTGAGGAGCAGAGCATTAATATGCATATGTTTGTTGTCCCTGCCATTACAGCAGATGAATTAGAGCACAAACAGAGTATTACTATGTTTCCAATTGATGTCCCTGCCATTCCACTATATGAATTGAAGAAAATCAGTATAACATTTAGTAAAAAGTGTTTGATTGGTGAGGGATCCAACGGAAGTGTATATCGTGTTGTCTTGAAAAGTGGACAGGTTGCAGCAATTAAAAAGCGAAATCAGGAGTTTCAAGCAAAGACCTGTTTTCAAACACAGGTTTGGCCAAAGTTTCAAGCACAGGTTTGGCCAGAACACCATTGATGTTTCTCCATTGTCCATAACTTAATTTGAAAAGAGGTGTGTTGTTCTAATATATGGTTTTCTTCTAGGTTTCAATGGTATCCAGCATAAAGCACAAAAATGTGGTTCAGCTATTAGGTTTCTGTGAGGATGGTGATCAGCAATTCTTTGCTTATGAGTTTGCTCAAAACGGGTCACTAAACAACATTCTTCATGGTGAGCTGGCATATCATGCTACCTTCTTCATATATTGCTTTGGATCTTTAGGCTGCCAATAGTAAATTTTCTGAAATGTCTTGGTTTGATTGCTTTAGTTTCGAGTACCTTTCATGTCTTTATCCTAAGATTGTTTGTCTTGACCTTATGATGAATTTATGTTTTGTTTGCAATAGAACGACGAGGTGTGGCTCTGTCATGGGCCCAAAGAGTTAAAATAGCTGTGGAGGCTGCACAAGGATTAGAATACATTCACAAGAAGGGACAAATTCATCGTAACATCAAATCAACCAATATTCTAGTTTTTGACAATCAAGTTGCTAAAATAGCTGATTTTGGTTTGACAACTCAATCTCCTATTGTTGATACTTTAACTTTTGAGACTGGTTATTATCATCCTTCTATTTTTGACCAACCTCGTGATTATCATCCACCAGAGTATGTATTCTCAGCTTTTGGTAGATATGAATAAGCAAAGTAATATGAATTTGTATTAATTATTTTGGGGCCTCAACTACTTCATTTTGGGTGGTAGATACGTATGGCATGGTCATCTAAGCTGGAGGACTGATGTTTACAGCTTTGGTGTTGTGCTCATCGAGCTCTTGACAGGCAGTAAAATAATTGATTATAGATGGTCAAGCGATCATCCTGTGACACGGGTATGCAATTTTCTTGATCATGTGATAATACTTGTAAAAATTATATGGAAAGTTTAGCAATTGCAACTACTTGTATAACACCAGGCAAGATCAATGCTCAGTGAAGACAAAGTAAAGGAGATTGTGGATGCTAGGTTGGAACGAAGCTATCCTCCAAAGGCAGTTGCACAGGTCAAATCACTAGCAAATTTGATAATATTTTTTGAAACTTTTGTTTTAATCGGTTTTATAACTTGCTTCTTTTGCCTAACTGCAGATGGCTAAAATCGCAGCGTCGTGTGTGGAAAAGAATGTTGCAGATCGACCAAACATGAGCAGTGTAGTAGAAGCTCTGTATCCTCTGTTGAAAGCAACGTAGAAAACACCCAATTTATGAATCCTTTAGCCTCATCAGACTCAATCAACCAGAGATAGTGGAAATTATGGTATACAAGTTTTTTGATCTTCTTGTGCCTTCATATGGTATCCCCCGGAAGCGGGAGAGAAATGTTGTAAATAATGTGAGCCATATTTTGTCTATTTGTAGCTGCAATATTAATGTTTAGCCATGCTTTGAGAGTTCAAAAAATGTGTGTTATCAGCATGCTAATGAGTTCATGCAGTCTTGAATTATGTCTATACATGTGATCAAGACAAGTAAATCAAAAGAAAACAAAGGTTCAAGTTTTCATAATTTTTTCTCCACTTCAATGGTTGTCACATATTTGCAGCCACTAAAATCAACATATAATCAGTCATTTTTCTGCACAAGTAGTTGTTTCGATCCTATGATATAATTAACTCGTCTCATTTGATATTACACATGATTCTAACACATATAAGGTGTGCTCTTTCTTCACTATTACAAGAATGCGTGAGAAAATCTCATGTGGAACAAAAAACAATGCCTTGTAATGGTAAACAAAGAGCACACCTTATTATGTTTAAGAGTAATGCATAACATCAAATGAGCTCATGGGTGGATGCTTATTAGCATGTTTCAGACACGAGGAAGCGATTGCAGCCATCTACAGTTAAGCAAAGAAGCAATCAAACCTATTGAAGCAAAAGTTTCAGAAGTCATCTATATGAAACCTATTTAAATTTGAAACTGATACGACCTTCTTGAACGATGGACATAATGATAGAAAAACAAAAGGATATAAATGATTAAAGGTTGCAAATTGTGAAAACTAAAAAAAGTTGTACATTGGAGAAACACGATTTTTTTTTCTGACTAAGTGAATATATTATATTTAAATTATTAATTATTTTCTAAATCTAATTTAATTATTATTTCAATATTTCTTTAGAATAAAATATGAATAATCAGAAATTTCCAATCAAAGTAATTTTTAGAACTAAATAAATTTTAATTAAATATATAAAAGAAAATAATATTTCCAAAATTTTAAAAAATTAGGCAAGAAATTTCAAAATTGTAACTTAAATTTTTGTCTATAAATTATTTTTTAAAAAATCTCAATTTATCTAATAAAATCTGATTATTTGCGAATATATATATTTAAATTATTTATTATTTTCTAAATAAAAATTAATTATGTTCTATATTTCAATAGAAGTAATTATGGGGTAATTTGAATTTTCCAATCGAAGTGATTTTTTTGACTAAATAAATTTGAATTAAATATATAAATGTAAATAATAAATCCAAAAACTTTAAAATTGGGCAAAAAATCTCAACATTGTAACTTAAGTTTTTGTCTAAAAAATAATTTCTTAAACATCTAAATTTATCTAATAAAATCTGATTATTTGCGAATAATTATTTAAATTATTAATTATTTTCTAAATCAAAATATATTTATTATTTTTAATATTTCTCTATAATAAAGTATGAAATAATTAGAATTTTCCAATCGAAATGATTTTTTGGACTAAATAAATTTTAATTAAATATATAAACGTAAATAATAAATCCACAATTTTAAAAAATGAGGCAAGAAAATTCAAACTTGTAACTTAATTTTTTGTCTAGAAATTATTTTTAAAAAATATCTAAATTTATCTAATAAAATCTGATTAGTTGTATATCATTATAATATAAATTATTTTAATTAATTTGAAGACTATGATTGAATTAAAAATTATTGATAAAACAAGAATATTACTAAATCAAATCTTAATTTATAAATTTAACAACTTAAAATATTTGTGATAATTTTGAAAATTGCAACTAAAATATTATAATCACTTAAATAACACAAAATAACAATTAGAATACAAAAATTATTTAACTAATTATAAAATGACCAAATAAATGTGTTAATAAATACAAAATATATATTTATAATATTGAGGTGGCCATTTATAACATGGTGAAGGACCACATTTCAAGTCCACACAATATGATACATCCGAAGAAATAGAAACCAAGAGATAGTTGAAATAATGTTAATTAACTTTTTGGAAATTCGACATTACTTCGCTCTCTGTTAACAGAATGATCAATCACTTAACAAATAAAATAATAATAATTTCTCTTAATTTTATGATAACATTTATATATAAAATAATGTAATGTTCATACTCTGATTAGTCATACATATACATACATAAACTTATTTATTGGGTTAACATGTGAGCATATATGTTTTATAATACATTAAATTGTTTAAAACTAGAATGTGAGTAAAAAATAATGATTCATATATCTTAAAAAATATTAATAAAATAATTAATCATACGGTTATAATATCTCACATGTAATATCTTATAACAATAATAAAATAATTGCATTAGAAAGAATATTGTGGGTGGTACTAAAAGACAAAAAAAAATTGGAAGTCACGTTTAAAATGATTGAAACATTAAAGACAACTTTAGATGTCTTTATTAAGTATAAATAAAAGGTAAAGACAAAGTCGTTGGATAGACTTTATAAAATATTTGAGATTACAAAAGGGTATAAGGATAATTATAAAATAACAAGTGGAAATAAAACAAGAGATTTAATTCAAATTAAGAAATGTAATAAGACTTTAGCGACAAAAATAATACACTCAAAGATTTATTATGCAAACCACAAAGAAATAAGAGAAAGAAAAGAAGATCAAGTAAGAAAAAAATAGTCATGAGTCAAACTAGAATTATAATCTCGTTTCAAATTTTTATTTTTCTTATTTCTAGATTTTGATTTTATAGAAATAGAAGAACTAATTTTTTTTAATCTAATGCAATAATATTTTTTACCATTTTTTAAAGACTCTCAAGCCTATATTTGTGGTGTATTTTGAGTTTTATATTGCACCACACTTATACCTATACATAATTTCTATGGTTTCATTTTTAGTAAAAAATATTGTTAAGATTCCATTATTAAATAAAAAAATATCAACTCAAATGTTAAATAATTTAAATAACTTCTACAAGAAACTAAAAACCAATTAATGAAGGAAAAAAACAAGAGATCAAGAAAAAAAATGATTTTTCCATGTGCAATGCACGTGTTTTAAACTAGTGTGCGTGTGTATATATATATTATATATATAATATATATGTAACGTTTAATATACATTGTGAAACAATTTACGAAATAATTTTGATTGTTAGGTCATATGATTCAAACGAAATTGATTTTATGAGATGAAACATCAAAGACGGAACGATCATAAATTATTTTAGGATGAAACGGAAATGATAATTTTCAGTGGAGATCTCCTAAAAGTGCTGTCGATCGGTTGTTCCAAAGGCAATAAAATGTTGTGTTTCATCTTTGTTATCACTTATACTTATTTTTCATTTAAGTATTTCTATTAATGAGTTTACATTTGAATATGTTGCTTTTTAATTTTACATAAGGAGCCTGAAACCTTGAATAAAAATAATTTAAAGACAATGAACTGTCTAAATGAAAACAAAAAGAATTCACAAATTATAAGGAAAACAAGTAAACAACACCAAAAGAAACAAAGATTCGAATCAGCAGTAGCCACTCTATCAGTACTAAAACTCCCATGTGAAGAAGATTATGATACAACAACAAACTCAGAAGTCAAATCGGGTAACAACAATTTTAATGGAGGTTCAAAGTAGACTGCATTTATTCAAGCACTTAAGCTGGACAACATATATATGAGAATGAATATATGAATATTCAAGAGTCCCTCTATTCTCTTTGCAAGCTTTGCTTCTTCAGACATCTGCATCCATCACAGTTGTTAATGTAAACATTTAAGATGAAGTGATGCTATGATAATTTTGATAGTAAAACTTACCTAATAAGTGATCATTCTGAAGGAGGGAAAATGGAGAGCTTGAATCCTCCGAATTCGATGCCTTGATCTCTTACAACCTCTTGTTTTGCCTCAAGAATTTTCTTGGCAGAGGAAGCTGCAAGATTAGTGCGGTACAAGTCCAATTGTTGGAGGCTTCGTATATCTGCTAGACCAATCGGAACTTCTTGGAGTTGCTCACAGTTCCGCAGATTTAGGTGTTTAAGTCTCGGGAAATGATGGGCTGAAGCTTTCCAAACGACTAAATCTGTGCATTCAATATGCAAGACTTCAAGACTGCGAAAACCTCCATCAGCTACCTCCCATTCCGATCCCATGAATGCTTTATCTTTCAACTTGAGCACCTCCAGATTGCCCAGCATTCCAAGGATGGACATTTCCTTCCAATCGATACGAGTATCAGCTAGCGTTAGGCTCCTCAGTCTGGGTGGGAATTTATAGGGTGGAGGAAGGTACATGCCACGAAATATGTGCCCATCATTCAACATGACATTAACTAGCTTGAGCTTCTGAAGATGACTCAATCTCCTAAAACAGTCAAAGAAGTCCGAGTAGCGTTGAAGAAAAGATATTTCCCCACGAATGCCAAGATTCTTCAAACTACGAGCTCTTTCAATAAATTCTTTTGTGCAACACTCAGGCAAGATTGTACCAAGCGTTTGGAGTTGTTCGCCTTCTTTACTACTTTTGCTTATTCTGGGCAGTAAGGCGGATGCATTCGTCTTGAAATGTCTCAACTGACTCAACTGCCATATGTCTACTCGTACATCAAGGGTAGTGTGCGTCGTATGAAGAACAAGAGTTTGTAAGTTCCAAAGCCTGGCCAAAGCTAGAGGAAGGACATTCCTATTGATGGACAGGACCATGTACCTCAAATGAACCAATTGGAACATGTCCATAGGAATCTTGGTGAATTTGATTGGCTGGACATCTAAAACTCTAAGTAGTCTGAAACCTGAAGGAATGGCTGCACCTGCACTATATTCTGGTGGCAAGTTAACTTCATCCCTCGAGAAGCTAACAAAGGAACGTACGCGACGACCATGAGGCCTTGAAGAAAGAAAGTCTAAAACATTGGAATGAATACATAGGCGGCGATTTGTTAGCTCTTGAGAAAGTGGAGGCTCAAAACTTGCATCACTAGACTGCCTAATTTCTTGGAGGATATTCTCCCTCTCTTTCCCAGCTTCAGATTTGCAAAAACTATGTAGGGTCTCATGAATCCGGCATGTTTTTATTCGACCATCTGCTTTCCTCTTTCCAACCATAAGTAAGCTCCTATTGATAAGATCCTCCAAATAGTACTCTGCAATTTCCTCAGAGCTTTGCCCTTCTTTTGCCTGTACGAATCCTTCTGCAATCCACATACGTATTAGTCTCCATGCAGAAATCTCATAGTCCTCAGGGAACATCCCAAAATATAGAAAGCAGGGTCTCAAGTGAGTTGGCAACTCATTGTACAATCTACTATTAAGATGAATGTGCACATTTTTACATGCTTGTCTCCAAGCATCCATCTTTGCTCTCATATTTGTAGGTTTAGAGTACTCCTTTGCAATAACGTCAGCCATGGCCACTATTGCAACGGGCAGCCCTCCACACTGCTCGGCAATCAGCATTCCAAGAGGTTTAAGTTCATCAGGACACACATCAAGCTTACCAAAAACCTCCAATTGGAGCAACATCCAACTCTCCTCGTGACTAAGGAAACTCAATCTATAGGGATCTCTCGTGTGGTTTGCAATCCGTGCCACGTCCTCCTTGCAACTGGTCACCAACACTTTACCCTTCCGGTTGTCTTTTGGCAAGGCTAATTGGAGTTTGTACCAATCATCAATTGTCCACACACCATCCATCACAATCAAGAATTTCTCTCTCTCTAGATAAGAAACAACTAGTTGGGCTAACTCCGGCTCACTTTTGTCGTACAAATGATCACTATGATGAGTGAAATGTTTTAGAATGCTAAAGAGGACATCTTTCATTTTGAACTCTTCAGAAACATGGACCCATATACGGAAGGGGAATTCATCTGCAATTTCAGGATTGCGAAAGATCTTTCGTGCCAGTGTTGTCTTGCCGAGGCCTGACATACCAACAATGGTGATGACATCAAGCTGCTCTGTTTCTTCTTCCAGATACTTTATTAATATACGCTCGTCCTCGTCAAAACCGACTACATTGTCTTCTCTTACATGTGGCATTTCCTAAAAATACACAAGGTCGTCACAAACATAGTGAAGATATATAATACTAGTCTAGCAATTTGCAAGCAATGTAATATAAGATACATAATTATAGTCTAGCAATTTGCAAGCAATGTAATATAAATGGCAGACACTTAAGTTTAAACCTTCAGCGAATCTCCCATATGCACAACTTAAGTGAACATCGAAATATTTTTTTATATATAAATTTTAATGTGTCGAATATTAACTTTTCAACACAATCCAATATTAAATCATGAATCTGCCTCCAAATGTGGGATTAGAGCTAGCAATTCGGGCCGTCCAACCCAACCTGACGAACCAAATGTTAAAGTCGGGCTAAGTCTGGCCATCCTCTGGTCGGACTTGTAAACTTGGAGTGAAGTCCAACGGGCCAACCGGCCAAGTTTGCCAAAACCCCTAATTATTTTTTTAAATTAATTAAAATTTTAAACCAATTCGCACGATGAGAGATCTTCATATAAGATAATTTAACACATGCAATTTAAAATATAGCATTTTATTTATCTAATTGAAACTATTTTTTTAATATAATTAAGTTATGAATGGGGTAAATTCTGATTTTTTACATTAAAATAAATTAACTGAACATTATAATTTTTTATATTAGAGGATGGTTATAACTAACACCAATTTTATAATAAAAGTGTAAAGTTTAAATTATATATTTATTACATATATCTTTTTAATATACTATACTTGTAATATATTCTAATAAAACTTATATTACAATAAAAAATATTCAACTATATTTAATTTGAAATATGAATATAATTAAGTTGAGTTAAATCAATGTACTGACAAATCTAATCTCAAACTCAATAAAACTTAATTCTTGCCCTTTAAACTTAACTCAATCAATTCTATTTTAATTAAAATAATTCATAAAATAAAACTCGAATATATATATATATATATATATATGATTGATAGGTAGAAAATAAATGTAATTTTATTATTAAATTTTGATTTTTATGCACTTGTGGTTAAATGGACCATTTTTCGTATCTATACGTTTAGGAATTTTAGAGTATTTTTGGTCAGGAGATGCGTACATAAACCGATAGATGAAACTTAAATGAATTTAGGCCTGTTTGGGCCCAAAGGCCGAATACACTGGGAAGCCAAGTGTGAAGCCCACTACGACCTAAAGAAATTTTGAGCGATTTTGGGCTGGAAAAGGAAGAAGGCCCATCTCCTAAGGGTTTAAGACTTGCCTACACGCCTGAGCAGAAATCATAACACAATTTGGGAGTGCTTTCCAATGAAGAAATACATGCTAGAGAGAGATTAAGCTTTCCAATGTAGAAATACACGCTACAGAGAGATTGAGGACTGGGGAGCACGAAACACCATCTAGTAGTTTTCTCATGGATTATTCTTGGATTTTCAATGTTTTGACTTCAAAATGCAAGATTAGATTCTATATTTCGTTTAGAATGGGTGTTTGAACATGTATATGTAATTATATTTTAATTAATCTCATGATTCTCTCTTATGTTTTGATTGGAATTGTTTATGCTATATGATTGGCTTTATTTCGATTATTAATGTTTGATTTGGATTGGCCACCTAGGTTGAGTATTTGATAATTGATTGTTAGAATTTTAAATTATGAATCCTAATTGTTATTATTTAATTTTCATAAGTAGTAAACTAGAGGTCGTGCATCTCTAGATAGCATAATCCTAAATTTATCAAATTGACCTTGTGTATTCGGAGTCTAGTTCATCCTATCGTTTTGATAATTAATGTATTTTAGCCAAACTTTTTAGAGAGTTTGTTCTAGGTTAATTGAATAAATAAGGTTAATTAGTGATCTTATCCTAATTTAATTAATCTTAAGAGACGATTTGGTTTAACAGAGTTTATGAGTTTGTTCATCAACTATGGGTGATAATTTTAAGATAAACTGAAAGAGACGTATTACATTAATTAGGGGATAATTGATACCGAAGGATAACTGAACTGATAATTTGAATACATTAATTTCTTGATTTCTTGATTCTTTTTCTAGGTTGTTTATTTAATTTAGTGATAATTTTTAATCATATCTGAAATCCCCTCATCTTTTGTTATTTTCTTATTTCATTGAAGTGAACATCGAGGCATAGTTAATCCATCAATTCTCGTGGGATCGACTCCGACTTACCTGGTCTACTATTAGTAAGATCAGAAAGAAAATTAAATACTATTAGTAAGATTAGAAAGAAAATTAAATAATTTTATCGCGTCGCGACCGTGAGTTCAAAAACATTTCAATTCCATTCACATAGTTTGTTAGTGGATTCTAATTATTTAGAAACTCAATTTAAATTAGTAAATGATAGTTGAACAAGATAATAAAAAAGGGGGAAAAATACATGAAAAGAAAAATTGAATTACATATAGAATTTACAAGTTGTATAAAAATAAAATAATAAAAAAAAAAATTAGCAGGCCATCGGACCTCTTGGGTCGTGCTAAAAATTTTGATATTTTTTGGAACACTATTATTAGAGCTCAGCTCAACCTTATTTAGAAATGTTCGGACTAACCATCTGGAAATTGGTTCAAAATGACGGCTCTATGTGGGGCTATATATCCACGCTCATATTTTAATAATCTTCGGACATGAGGGCTAAGGGTACATCGGGTAGCCTCTTATTCAAAAAAAAAAAAAAAAGAAAAAAGAAAGAAAGAAATAAAGGAAGAAAGGAAGGGTATTTATGGATATTTTACTTCTTTATTTAGAAAAGAAAAATGAAAATATATACACTAATTAGCTATAATTTAATATTATAAAATTTTCATCGAAAAAATCAATTTGTAAGAATTTTAAAGTAAATAATATTTAAACTCACTATTTTTTTCATTAATTATTGAATCTATTTAGTTATAAATTTATAATATATTCATTTTTTTGGCTAATTATAGTTCTTTATTATATCATTAATTATTTAACTATTATTATGTTAATTATTAAATTTGAGTTATTGTTAATAATTTAAATATTGAACTATTATAATTTAATGTTATTTTATAATTTAAATTTTGTTTCATCTATGGGAAAAAAATTAAACTATAAATCAAAATCCAAGTTAAGCAGGTTGGCCGTTGGCGTAAAAAAGGATTATAGAAAAAAATGAAGCATATAATAATAAATGGAAAAACACCTTATAAGATTCATCTCTGGCGCTGTAACTGCCAAACTCCAACAACCTTGTGTCGTCGTAGATCTCTCTGACCTTGGCGATGACTTGCTCGACATCAACGGCGACGCGGCGCAGCGTCGCCGACGTCAATATCTTGGACGGTCTGAAAAAGCGTATTTTGGAGTTGCTCTTGGCGGCAGCCTCCGCCACAAAGATGTCGACGACATCCTCCACCTCGTAAACGATGTCACGTATCTGATGGACGAGCTGTTGGAGGCTGTCGTCGTTTCTCCGCCTTTTGGTGGTATCCTTGAGAAAGGCTCTCAAGAAACGGAGATCGCTCTCCAGCTTCTTTAACAGACTATTGACGTCTATGATCAAATTCAAATGGTGAAACATTAGCTGGTTGAGGTTTTCCAGAAGAGATTCCACAGCTGCCTCCGCCATTTTCAGCTCTCTCTCTCTCTTCCTCTCTCTCCTCTTTTGATGAAATTGAAGAATGGAATGGAGTGATTGAAGTGTTTGCACTAGATATGTATAACAAAGGGTTAAATGGAAAATCAACTTGAAGGATACCGTTTTTTAATTTGTAATAACTTCTGATAAAATTTGAAGTCTATGATTTTTTCAAAGTGCAATTTGATTTTTTTGTCGGAACGAAATATGCACTATGTGAAAGTCACATGATTTTCATAAGAATAAATAAATATAAGAGGTTTCAGGATTAAAAAAGTAAGAAAAACAAGTTGAAGTATGATCGTTTCCAATTTGTAATCTAAAATTTTCTAATGACATATTTTTGACGCGGGCCATAAAACGTAGAAGACAAAAGCTCTGCGTATGAGAGATAAAGATAGATTTTATTAAGCCAAATTTAAAGGTGCAGAAACAAACCCTAATCCAAAAAGGAAATAATTAAAAACTCAAAAGGAAACACAATAAAAAAATAGTAATAATAATAAAATTGCTAAATGAGCCTGGAAACGTTTGAATTTGGGCTTCGGACCCCATACGTCAGTGTTAAGTTGTGTGTTTTATCCGTCTCACCGTTCCACTTTAGGAAAGATATTATAATAAAAAATCCGAACATGAAGTCAAAATCTACGCCCGTTTCAATTCCTGCCGATAACCACTTTTCTCTTTATCCTTGACATCAAATATGCTTCACCAATCTATTCCACATCAATTTTATTATTTGAAGATCACGTGCAAGTCATTTATTGTGTATTCATCGAAAAAAAATTAGATTGCACTTTACAAACTTAAGCTTTAGATTGCAATCAAATAAAATAAAAGTCTAGATTGCAAATTGAAATCAATCATACTTCAAATTCATTTTTACATTTAACCCTATAGTAAAGTTGAATTGTGTATATGACCTGCAATCCGAGTATCACAGAGAAAAAATGCACTTTTAATAATACCAAAGGATCCGAAATTTATACTTTTTACTCATAAAGTTTAAAAACTATACAGAGTTGGTCCATAAACTTTTTTTTGGTTCCTTGAACATTATAAAAATTATATCATAAGATCCTTTAACATTATTTGACGCATGTTCACAAATGCTTGGTACTGTGTGCGAGTGGTTAAAGAAAAATAATAAATGCACCTTGAGCTTTTAATTATTTTTCATTTTACAAAGTCCCTTTTCTTTTACCTTTTTAACAACAATATTAACTATTTTGACAAGTTCATGTACCTTTTGAAATAAGTTGTGGTTTATGAATCTTTTGAAACAAAATTTAATAGTTCGTAAACTGCTGTTTGACTTTGATTTTTCTAAGTCCATAAATTTAAAATTCTTATTTTTCAAAGTCCGGCCCTTACACTTCTATTAAGGGAGGGTATCTTAGACATTTTATGCAGGCCTACTTTTGTCAAGAAAAAAAAGTAAATTGATATTGAATATATTTTATATCTTCAAATGATAATCATTAGGCAACTTTATGCGAAATCGAAAATGAAGCATGAATTGTTTATGGAACACGTGCCAAGAAAAGAGAGAAGCAAAAGAAAAGAAAAGATAGGATTCTAGTGCTTGTCGGAAATTAGTTGGAACAAAAAATATGACATGACATATATAAAATGATGGTTTATGGGCCACGTACAAAGAAAAAATTCACATTGGATGTGCCTGAAATAAAAGTACTGATCATAATAGTAATGGGAAAAAATCTTTTTTAGTTCTGTTTTAAAGGCACTGTCTGTTTTTTTTCTTTTAAAATCTGATTTTTAATTTTAGTCCTGTAAATTGAAAAAAATTGTCCAATTTAAGTTTTTTTTTGCCGAATTTTCGATTTTCCGATCAATTTCCGACGAGTGTGCTACACTAACCCAGCTGTGAGTTTCAATTATTTGACAATTACTGTATAACACGGTTTTTCCAGAAAAAAATGGAATTATTTGATTTTTTTTTTGTTAAAATTAATATCTAAATATAACAAAAACTTTTGCAAAAACTGAAAAAAGAAAAAAAAAAAAAAGGATTAATTGTAAAAAAGATTGATAATATAGATTGAAATTCGAATTTATCCCTAATTAACTTATAGCGTAGAGTTAAGGTTTGTTGGATATATATGAATGTTGTTGGAATCTTTCTAATCCTTTCCACCCCATGCAACTTAAAGACAATAACCTTATAGAGACGTGGATATTTGAATGAAAAAGTAGCAATAATGCATAAAGCTTTTGAGTAAGTCTCTTGTGAGACCGTCTCACAAAATTTTAATACATTGTATGAGACGGGTTAATCCATAACCCAATTACCCATCACTCAAACCCTACAATTCATATATTATTTGTGGATGATGGGGCTCCGTCTCACGGAAACTATCCGAGACCCACAATTCACATGAGTTTTTGTGTAAGCTTTTTTTAAAGTTCATGGGTATATGATTCCAATATGATCATTATTATTGTATTCCCAATTTAATAAAAAAGAATGCGCGCAGAAAGACCCACAATGCTCTTCTACTTTTACTCTTGGTATTATTGATTTAAAGATATTTTTGTTTAATTTGTTAGATATAAGAACGAAACACTAGCAGGGTTAGTTCTAATATTAGGAAACAAATTTATTCTAGTTC
The DNA here is from genome assembly GCA_946896805.1 of Scutellaria galericulata. NCBI lineage: Eukaryota > Viridiplantae > Streptophyta > Magnoliopsida > Lamiales > Lamiaceae > Scutellaria > Scutellaria galericulata. Next base: position 1,049,365 of record OX335797.1, on the reverse strand, counting down.
CCAATATATGCTTATTTAAATCTTTATCTATTCCTCTCCAAACTCCACCATTGGATTTCCTCCCAATATTTACACACAATTAAATCGTATATCTATTTATCAGTCGTCAATCTTAATTAATTATAATACTACACCTTTTCAAATCAATAATATTAACATACCTAGCTATTTATAATATAATAACAAAATACTACACATTTTTCATTATATATATGATTTAACAAAAATAATAAAGTTTTACTCTCTCAATTGGTCAAAAATAAAAGTAGGTCTATAAGAAAATAACAGTTTAGGAACTCTGTAAATCTTTATATATATAAAATGACTACATATACGTTCACATGATAAAACTATAATTTTTCATATTAATTTTTATTAATTAAATCTATAATAAATAAAATTTTCAAACTAATTAATATATATGACTATTTAATGATATCATATTTAACGTTGAAAATAAACAAAAATACACAATATAGGAAACTTTAACTAAATTTTTTTTGATAATACAAGCTAAACTTCAAATATGGAAATCATTTATGAATTTGAAATTTGTTTAATTTTAAAAAATTAGATAAAAATATAATTAAATAAATAAATAAGAGAAAACTAAAATAAAAGTGAACCGATTAAGAAGGACTATTCAAACTTTGGTTAGTCGTCACAACCTTAAGGGGCCGTTTTGGTTGTTATTATTATTATTATTATTATTATTATTATTATTATTTTAGAAAATAGAGTTGTGGAATGAAAATCATTCATTAGGAAAACCTGAGTAATTGTAATTCCTTATTATTAGGATTTCAAATCACTGTAGCACCAATCAAAGGTGTGTACCAAACACTCTAAATCTATTCTCTTTCCATTGCTTAGTTGCAAAGGTGTGTACCAAGCGGCCCCTAAGTCAAATTGTTATTTTAACCAAATTTTTGGATATTTGTAACAATAAACACGACCTTATATACATGATGCAATTTTGAATACCAGTTAGTATTTTACTTTTTCCTTACTGACATGTCCAATTGCGTCAGCTACCAACAATAATAAAAAAAATCACCACATTTATAATTACTGTAAAAATCACAACTTTTACTTGAATTGCAATTTTAACCAAAACTTTGGATAATTGCAAAAATATCATGACTTAATATACAAAAGTGGAATTTCGATTACTGGCCAACATTTAAATTTCCCTTGCGTGAATCTATGTTTTTAATAGCCATGTTGACACCTGGGTAATTAGACAAGTCGGCAAGAGAAAATGTAAATATTATAGGTGATCAAAATTGCACCTATGTATATTAGATCATGTTATTTTTTTCATTTTCAAAGGTTTGGTTAAAATTGTAATTTAAATAAATATTGTGATTTTTACAGCAATTGTAAAGATAGTAATTTTTTCTCTTAATATCCATGTTGGCGGGCAACCAGACATACTAACAAGGAAAAAATCAAACACTGACCGATGGTCGAAACTACACCATGTATTTAAGTTTGTGCTATTTTGCATGCATTTAAGTAGTGATTTTTGCATCAATCAACCCTTCAAATTTTCCAAACTTATTATTTAATAAAATTGAATAGCTTTTGTGAATACAGTTTTAAAATAAATTGAAATTTATTTGAGAGATTTTGATTTTCATTTTTTATCATTTAATTGAAAAGAAAATTTGAGGGTTATTCTAAACATTAACAATAGAATCAAATTAGTTAAATGGTGGGAGGATTGAATAATATATTAGATATAACAATAGATATTTTTTCTAAATAATAAATTATTTATGTTTCTTTACAAATGCAACATATATTTTGACAATTAAATATTATATTCACCAGACTATGTTATATTAAATTAATGTGAAATTGGACGATGTGTATTGTACAAAATCATAAATATACATTATATACATATATATATATATATAATATTTATATTTTCTAGTTTTTTTTACTAAGTTAAATTAAGGTTTTTTTGTTCCGCATATTACATAAATCCTATACTAATTAAAAAAAAAAAAGTAAGGACTAACCAAAACGAAATATTTCAACATTTCTTTGTCAATTTCTTTTATAACCAATTGCAATACCAAAGGCTTGAAAACGTGCATGTTAAAAAGGATTTCTTTTACATGATTTTTTGAATCACAAATACGTGAAATTTTAAAATTAAGAGATAAATACAACTCATACAAGAAGCTTTTTTTTATATTTTCTGTTGTTTTGTTTTTTTACTTCTGGGCAAATTGTGCATAGGCCTTATTTTAAGTCGTTGATTACATATATTATTTATTAATTCCAATTTTTACAGACCATCGAGTAGGTGAAATGTCAAATTGGAAAAATATATGCTAGTTACCTAAGTTTAAGTTTACCATTATTTCATTATTGATATTCACTATTTTTATTTATAAATTTTATATAATCCCTAAAATTTTAATTTTTCATCACAGTTTATCCTTTAACATTATTTGGAAAGTGATGGAAAACAACAATTTGTTTGCTTTGTTTTCTGTCACTTTTGACAGAATTTTAAGAAAAGTAAGGAATTTTGATGAAAATTTAAAATTTGGAAGAATAGTTTTTTTTTTTTTTTTTTTTTTTGTTCTGACAAAAAATAATGGATACGTACTAATTCTAAAACAAGGACATATGTAAAAAGCCAAATTTGATAATTTCCCTCTCAAAATTAAGAGATAGATACACTAATATTCTTTCTAATTATTTTGTTATTTTCTTCTTGGCATATGAACCATGGACCCTCCAAAGCATAAAATCAGAAATAATAGAAATAAAGATAAGAATTCTAGTGTTGTGGGAAAATTGAAACCAAAAATATGACATGACATAAAAAGAGGTTCTATATATGGCCGCTACAAAGAAAGAAATTGACATTGGATGGGCAAGTAATAAAGGTGAGGTAGTATTGATCATTACAATAATTTAGCACTAACCCAGCATTGTGTTTCAATTATTTGACAATTAATGTATAAGACAAGATTTTTTTTAAATGTGCATTTAATACTTCCTTCAATTTAAAATAAGTGTAATTTTGTAGTCATAAATTAATAAATGTAAGAAATTAATAAAAATATGTTTAAACAATATCAATCTCTCCCAACCCATATCTAAATTATAACATGATTTTTTCCTTCTCTTCTTAATTATTTCGTTATATATATATATATATATATATATATATATATATAATAACAATTACCAAAAAAATAGAAAATACAAAAGTTTTCCCACCCATTTTCACTTTCTAATATTAGAAATATTATTATTTTTTATTTTTTATTTTTAGTTGATTTTTGTTAGAAAGTAGAAGTGTTTTAAAGTGTTTTGGAATGTAGTGAATAGTTTTAGTAAAAGTGATATAGAAGAGGATTTAGTATTTTAGTGTGTATAGCGTGGGTAGAATATGGAGAGCAATTTTAGGGATACAGATCCTTAAATCAATACCCCGACACGACCCGACACATGGACTGCCTCCACAAGCCGACCTAAATCAACATACATCTGTCTGTTAAAATATTAGTTGTATACCTATAAGATATTACTTATATAATTGAAATATATGCTCACCTGAAAGATATTAATTGTTCATAATGTATTAGTTGTATATAAAAAAAGTATTACTTACATACTCAAAAGATATTATTTGCATAAAATACTAATCGTATACTTCTAGGATTCCGAGGTACAACAGACTCACTCTTTTGTTATTGATACTTCTAGCATTTTCCATTGTTTTAATCCCTAAAGTTTAAATTTTTAATCAATGTTGCTCCTTTTATCATTATGTCCAAAGTGATGAAAAACAGCTAACCTGATTGCTTGGTTAGCTTTGTTTTCTGTCACTATTTGACAGAATTTTAACAAAATTAAAGAGCTTTGATAAAAATTTAAAATTTTGGAATTTTTTTGGACCGAAACAATGGTGATACTAATTCCAAATAAGGACAAATGTAAAATACCAAATTTTATAATTTCTCTCTCAAAATTAAGAGATAGATAAAAGAATATTTTCTTTATTATTATTTTGTTTTTCATGAGTCGTGGACCCCTTTTAAGGGCAATCAGATGGAGTCTATCGGTCACGTGCCAACGAAAGAGAGAAGCAAAATAAAAGAAAAGATAAGGTTGTGGGAAAGTTGGAACAAAAAATATGACACGACGTAAAAAAGGTTCTATACATGGGCCTCTACAAAGAAAATATTGACAATGGATGGGCAAGTAATAAAAGTAGAGTAGTGAGCATAACAAATAATTTGGCACTAACCAGCTGTTTGTTTCAATTATTTGACAATTGTTGTATGGATGAGAATATACATCCCAAATTAATATACTAAACACATTTTAAAAATTATATTCTTATGTTTATTATATTTTCATTTTACTATTTTCAATGGTAAAATGAGATCTTATTTTTATTTGAACCTCACCATTAATCTTTATTTCCTCAAACAATTTGCAAAAGAAATGGGGAAAAATTAGGCCAATTTAAGTTCTTTTACATCGAATTTTCGATTTTCCGATCAGTTTCCGGTGAGTGCATGTGCTACACTAACCAGCTATGTGTTTCAATTATTTGGCAATTACGGTATAAAACACGGTTTTTCTAGAAAAAATGGAATTATTTGATTTTTTGGCCCATCCAATGTGATTTTTTTCTTTGTACGTGGCCCATAAACCCTCATTTTATGTCATGTCATATTTTTTGTTCCAACTAATTTCCCACAAGCACTATAATCCTTATCTTATCTTTTCTTTGCTTCTCTCTTTTCTTGGCACGTGGTCCATGAACAATCCATGCTTCATTTTCGATTTCGCATAAAGTTATCTAATGATTATCGATTTCGCATAAAGTTACCTAATGATTATCACTTGAAGATATAAAATATATTCAATATCAATTTACTTTTTTTCTTGACAAAAGTAGGCCTGCATCAAATGTCTAAGATACCCTCCCTTAATAGAAGTGTAAGGGCCGGACTTTGAAAAATAAGAAATTTAAATTTATGGACTTAGAAAAATCAAAGTCAAACAGCAGTTTACGAACTATTAAATTTTGTTTCAAAAGATTCATAAACCACAACTGTTGGGATATTTCTGATTAGATTTTGATGAGACAATATAATATTAGATGATCTTTTAGAGTATCCATTTTCCATATTTTATAAGTGGAGTTTTGTTCGTTTATCTTATCTTTCGAAATTATGTTTTGAGAAGATATTTATTTTAGAAAGATATAGGTAACTGAAGTTTGCAGATCACTGGACTTAAAGAGGATTCGAAGTCAAAATCAGGATGCTGGATCGGGAAGCAGAAAACAGATATAAGGAAGTTGACAACAGGATTCTGGAACAGGAAGCTGTTCAGAATCAGGAAGCTAAAACAAATTAGGAAAGGATACACAAGTCAGAATGTTGACCGCAGGTTTCAGGAACAGGAAGTTGTTCTGAAACAGAATCATGATGCATAACAAAAGGTGACTTCTGCAATCAGAATTGCAAGCAGTAAGTCTTTCCTAACCTATTCAATGCAGTACGAAGAATATACTGGATACTATACGAGGATTGGTTCCTGTCAAAGTTACCAGTAGATAGAAGTTTGTGACGAGCCAATGAGGTGTTGCCACCTGGACAGCGGCTCTACAAAAGTACTGTAGCTAGAGTATGGCGTCATTAATGCGGATCAGAGTAGGACATGTTGTGAAGCTCTGATCTTCCGCATTGCATTAAATGCAAAAGATTTGAAGATCAATTTGAATTTCTACATGGAGCATGTCTCCCTTCAACGGACATTTTCCAAAGATCTATAAATAGAAGGTAAAGAAGACTGAGAAGACAACTGAACACTTGAGCTATTTTATAACTCTAAGCTATCTATCTTTCAAGCTTTTTCTCAAGCCTTCAAGCTCAGCCACTCAACCTTCTGAAGCAGTCAAGCCAAGCATTCGAGCTTTCTTGTTTAAGACTGTCTTCAAGCTGCACCAGTTGAAGAAACCAACATATACTTTTAACCATTTGTTGTGTGCTAGGTTATTTTATTTAGGTGTGCTTAGTTGATAGGATTTGATCCTTGCTAAATTTGTTAGTCTTGTGTAGGTTATTTACCCTGTGTGAGAAGTTGTCCTAGGAATCTGTTGATTCTAGTAGGTTTAGTTTGTTTAGAAGAGGTTTGTAAAGCGTCGTCTTGTAAATCAAACTGACTTAACAAAGTTCCTCCTTGTGAAGGAGTAGAGTGGATGTAGAAAGATTACACCACATTCGAACCACTATAAGTCATAAGTGTTTACTACTTATCTTACTTGTTGCATTGCATTGTTGTATATCTATCTTGCTGCACTTGTCATAAGCATTTTGGTCAAAGGATTGTGTCAAAATCATATTTGAAAAGAGAACAGGTTTTTCATAAAGAAGCTCTATCGTTATTTATTCCGCTGCATACTGTGATATCGAGTCAGTAACCTTAATCAGCATTCTGCCAGGTTACTGAAACGAGTCAGGTTATTGTCTTCTCTATAAAAACAGGAACCTGTTCATAGAAAAAAATTTAAACGTAAAATTTGATAGAGGTTCATTCACCCCCTGAACCTCTGACCACTTGGGACTAACAACAACTTATTTCAAAACGTACATGAACTTGTCAAAATAGTTAATATTGTTGTTAAAAAGGTAAAAGTGAAGGGACTTTGTAAAATGAAAAATAATTAAAAGCTCAAGGTACATTTATTATTTTTCTTTAATCCCTAAAGTTTAAATTTTTAATCAATCTTGCTCCTTTTATCATTATGTCCAAAGTGATGAAAAACAGCTAACCTGATTGCTTGGTTAGCTTTGTTTTCTGTCACTTTTTGACAGAATTTTAAAAAAATTAAAGAGCTTTGATAAAAATTTAAAAATTTGGAAGAAATTTTTTTTGGAACGAAACAATGGTGATACTAATTCCAAATTTGATAATTTCTCTCTCAAAATTAAGAGATAGATACAAGAATATTTTCTTTATTATTATTTTGTTTTTCATGAGTCGTGGACCCCTTTTAAGGGCAATCAGATGTGAATATGATAGCATGAAATGTTTCATGGAGTCTATCGGCCACGTGCCAACGAAAGAGAGAAGCAAAATAAAAGAAAAGATAAGCTTGTGGGAAAGTTAGAACAAAAAATATGACACGACGTAAAAAGAGGTTCTATAAATGGGCCTCAATAAAGAAAATATTGACAATTGATGGGCAAGTAATAAAAGTAGAGTAGTGATCATAACAATAATTTGGCACTAAGTAGCAGTTTGTTTCAATTATTTGACAATTGTTGTATGGATGAGAATATACATACTAAACACATTTTAAAAATTATATTCTTATGTTTATTATTTTTCAAAAAAAAAAGTGTTTAGTAAATTTTGGGGTGTATAGCCACATCCTTATTATTTAAGACATTATTTTCTTTTTTTGAAAAAAGTGAAATATTTGGTACGTCATTCAATTCAAAATAAGTGTCATTTTAGAATTTTTATTGTAAATTAAGGAATATAAAAATTTGATAAAAATATCGTTTGACAAAATCAATCTTGCCAAACTCATTCCTAAATTATCATGATTCTTTCTTTCTCTCCTCTGTAATTATTTGATATAAAATAAATAATTAAGGAAAAACTGAGAAAAATAAAAATTGTAGTTATACTTGTGTGAATAAATTTTAAAGAGATTAAAGATAAGGTTAATTCCATTTTCCAATGTTAAAGAGAAAAATAACTTATACTATGCACGTTTTTTTTTTTTTTTTTTTTTAATTTTGAAACCTATACTAGACGTTTTGTTTACTTTTACAACCACCGGTCAATTTTTTTCGATGAGAGAGTTTCCACGTGATTTTTACATGTTAATTGATGATTATTTTTGTCATTTTCTCTTCTAAAACATGAGTAAATTTGGTTCATCAACTATTTTCAATGGTAAAATGAGATCTTATTTTTGTTTGAACCTCACCATTAATCTTCATTTCCTCAAACAATTTGTAGAAGAAATGGGGGAAAAATTAGGGCGAAATTCGATTTTAAAGGGGGAATTAGTTAATGGCCTAGAAAATGACGAATATTACCCTCTGTTAGCATGTGAAATTCTCGTGGACCATTTCTCGCCGGAAAATGTTGTCGAAGGTTGCAAAAGTGAACAAAACGTATAATATAAGTTGTGATCGAAAAAAATAATTTAGAATGGGAAACTAAAAAACGTACATAGGTTGGAAAATAAACCTTAAAATAGGTATGCTTGGAATTAAGAAATCTTTTGGGATTGAGAAATGGGGTAAACTTGGAAAAAAAAAAAAGACAAATTAGCTAAAACGACATTTTAATTTGAAACAAAATTATCCAAAACGAAACAATTTTTTTATTAGAATTAATATAAAAATGCAACTTACATATATTTTGACATATTTTTTTTACAATTGGTGTTTAAGTTATAAAGATTTTTCAAATTATTGCTTATCCTTTATAGATTTAACTAATTGCAACCTCTAACTCATTTTTTTATTTATTTTTGTATTACAAAAGTTTGGCAAAATCATCTCATGTGAAATCAAATCTAAGCCAATTTTATGACTTACCCTCAATTTAAGTTCGAATAAAACAAAAATTGTAAAAAAAAATCCCAAAATAAAACTCCTATGTCGAAGTGAATTTGTGCATGCATTTCCTAAATTTTTTATTCCCCACTGTTATAGCTTCACTTCTCTATAGTTATTCGTCATACTCATTATGTTTGGATTTGGGATCGATGAAGGTAGGGTTTAACTACTTGGGTTGGTCTCACGTGCGATGGGGTTAAAATATACGTTTTATAGGCATAAATATGTGTTTTACAGGTATAAATATATGTGCTTATTTTTAATCAAATACACATATAAATATGCGTTTTATAACTATAAGTATGTGTTTTCCATCAATAGTTATACACTTTTTCAACTGTACGTGCATGATGCGTGCAAATGTGTGAGACAAAAGTTCCCCTAAAAATATTGCAGAACCCATGATGGGATATTTTTTCGAAACGAATCTGATTTATTTTTAAAATCTAAATATTATTTAAAAATACTAAAAATTATTCTAAATATCTATTTATGAAAACCTTATATTTACCCAAACTTTAAAAATATATGAAAATATCCTTTTTAACTTCTTTCAGGGTATTTTGGTCCTTTACAAGACTAAAAAAAGAGGGTTTGCTAGCTATATGAAGTTGTTAATTTTGCCATCTAGAGAAGTATGAAAAAGTAAGTACATAGAAAGTGGATCTTGAAATGGGGGATGTATCGGTGGCAATAGCTACAGAAGTGGTGAGGTTTATGCTGGAAAGCCTGAAGGAGGTGATCCGTGAGCAAGCTCATCTGATCAGCAACGCGGAGAAGCAAGTGGAAGAGCTGGAGAAGAATATGTATTTGTTAAAAGAATTTCTTGTATATTCTACCAAGTTGCCTGCACAGAACATTGTAATAAGAAGCCTGATTCGGGACATACGTGAGGTGGTTTACAGAGCAGAAGACGCCATTGACAACTTCGTAAGCGACAACTTCGTTGAGGGTAAGAGTTTGATTGGCAAAGCTTTCTCCATTCGGGGGAAGCTTCTAAGCATGGCCAAAGAGATCCAAGACGTAGGCGACAAAGTCACTTCTCTCTGCACTCAGGTGAAGGAGCATATTAAAACGACCAGCCAAAATGCAGACCGAGGTGAAGAATCATATGATGAGGTATTATTTATCAATCCGTCTATGCTTTGATCTAATTTTGGGTAGATGGATAACACTACTTCTCAACATAATTAATTAGCTTAGCTAAGATTATACGTTTAGTAACAGTCAAAGAAAATGGTTTTGGTTATTATTATTATTATTTTTTAATTTCAGAAAAATTTAACAATGGTTTTAACTTCATGAAAATATTTTGCCATTTACTAAACTTATTAATATTGAAAACTGATTTTTTATTCTTTCCTCTTGTATTTTCGTCACTTTTATTTTTTTTTTCTTTTTTGACTTTTGCATTCTTCTTTTTATTTTCTAACTTTTGGGCCGCATACTTTCAAGTTTTTTGAGTTATTTCTCCCTACATATTATATCTGTGCTTTTATATTTCCCAAAAAAAAAAAAAATCTGATTTTTTTTCTTTGAGTTTGAGAAAAAATAGATCTTTAAAAATTTGATATGATTTATCTTCAAAAAAGTAAACTTTAAATTTAAAATAATTTACAGATATTATTATTATTATTATTATTATTGAAAGTAATTTTGAGATTTTATTCATTATTTTTAGATTTTTCTACTAACAAAAACAATTTTTTTTTTTTGATTTTATACATGATTCTTATTTTCAAAATAAATTTTAGATTTAAATATGACTTTTATATCTATTAAATTAGTTTATATTTATTTGATAATGTTTTTTTTTTTCGTTTAACACTTTTATATTTCTATTTGTGAATTTTTTCAGATTGTCAAAATAAGTTTCAATTTTGAATATTTCTTAAAAATTTAGTATATTTTTTTTGTTGCTCTTTTAAATTTCTAGCTAAAATAAATACTATATTTTTTTCGAATAATATTTTGGATTTTTGATCATGTGCAAGTCACAAATAAATGATACATACATAACAGGGCCATTTATTTTTCTATTCCTGTTAATAATAAATAATTTTTCTGCCAATTTTAGGGAAAAATCTTTATTCACTTTCTAAAAAAAAAAAGCCATTATAAAAAAAAAATCTTTCTACCCTTTTTCGGCTAAAATCATTATTAACTTAATTGAGACATTAACTGTATCAAATAGATAGATAAATTATTTATTAAAATCATAGGTAAAAAAAAGTAAATTCCCTTTATGAAAATGGGTAATGGAGATATTTTTACCAAACAAAAACACTGAGGTGGTTTTGTGATAATGACTAGAAAGAACTAAATGAGAGAACAAAAAATTTATACTAGCGAACACTGAGGTGCTGCATGGGTTGTGCACACGGGTCGCGTAGGTGTGTCATGGTTGCACTGTGCGCATGTGTATCATATTTATGTGATGATTGAGACCTCATTTTATTAAGGGAATATGAGTCAATTAAAAAAATTATTTGGTTAAGTTTTACTAGTTTGAATTTAAATTTATCATATTTGGCTACTTTTGATTTTAATAAATGAATCAAATCCATACATAATACTTGAGATGAATCTCAATTCTAGCAACTTTTTGAAACAGGCTCCAACACTGGACCAAGATGATATTATGGTGGGTTTTGAAGCTGAAGAGAGAGAATTAATAGGACGTCTTACTACAGAAACTGAGCAGCTTGATGTGATTTCCATTATCGGTATGCCTGGTGTTGGCAAAACAAGACTGGCAGCAAATATCTTCCATCATCCAACAATCCAGGACACGGACACATTCTCTAAACGCATTTGGGTTTCTGTTTCTGATGCAACAACAAATAAAGTGTTTCTTACCATTCTGAAAAGGCTTGGTAAGCCGACTGAGGGTATGCATCACAAAAGCTTCGAAGAGTTGGGCAATTTAGTTGCGGGTCATCTGGAGGGTGAAAAATTCTTGGTTGTCTTGGATGATGTATGGGCAGCTGGGGATTGGAAGAAACTCAAAGTTGGTTTTCCAAAGAAGCATAAGAACGGTAAAGTGTTGATCACAAGCTGTCACGAAGAAGTGGCGCGTGTCACTATGAACCCTGATAGACCTCACGTGAAGCTGGATACCTTGACGCTAGAGGAGGGTTGGCGTCTTCTGCAGTTGCGCGTTTTTGGTGACCATGAATGCCCCCAAGACTTGGAATGCTGCGGAAAACTGATAGTAGAGCAGTGTGGCAGGCTGCCAATGGCGATAGTGGACATAGCTGATATTCTGGACCGAAGGGATTCACCATTAGATGAAATGAGTGCAAGGAGAGAGACATGGGAACAAGTGCGTGATAGCATGGGTACATTCTTGAATGATGATCCAACGATATCAGGGAGACAGAAGCTATTGTCAAAATATGATGAATTGCCATTTCACTTGAGGGCCTGCTTTCTTTATCTGGGTATGTTCCCTGAAGGTTATAAGATCCCTGTTTCCACGCTGATTCAGATGTGGATCGCAGAAGGATTTGTACAGCATAAGGATGGCCAAAGCTTGGAAGTAACTGCTGCAAACTATTTGCACGACCTTATCAGCAGGAACTTAGTAAGTGTCGACGAGAAAAAGCCCAATGGTCGACCCAAAACCTGCCTTATTCATTACCTGCTACGCCATTTCTGCAAAACTGAAGCTGGGAAAGAAAGGGAGAACTTTCTGCAAGAACTGAAGAAGTCTAGCAGAGATGGAGATTTCGACCCTCCCATAACTGAAATAAAAAAAAAGTATCGTCGTCTTTGTATTTATTCCAATATCCTCAACTTCATCTTGTCGAAACCTAGTGGTGATCATGTCCGATCCTTCGCTTGTTTTTCGGGGGCTCAAATCACATTAGACAAGAAAAATGTTTCCACCATTCCTGCAGCTTTCAAACTTCTTAGAGTGATGAATGTGAAGCCCATCAAATTCACCAAGATCCCTAATGATCTCTACATGTTAGTTCATTTGAGGTTTGTCGCCCTTTCCTTGGATCAATCTAATCTTCCTGAAGATTTCTCCAAGCTTCGGAACATACAAACTCTTATAGTGTACACCACCTCTCACACACTCGAAATTAAAGCTGATATCTTGAAGATGATTCAGTTGAGGCATTTGAAAACTAATGTATCAGCTACTTTGGCCAAAACAAGTAAGAGTAGTAAAGGTGGCGAAAAGCTTCAAACACTCGGTACAATCTCACCCAAAAGTTGCTCTCAAGAATTCTTTGACAGGGTTTGCAATTTAAACAAACTTAGCGTTGGTGGGGAGCTAGCATTGATTCTGGATGGCAAGGATGAGTCGTTTCATTTCTGGAAATTGCGTAAGCTTGTAAAGTTGAAGCTGATAAATGATGTGTATACAGAAGGCAAAATTCTCTCCCTTCCTCAAAAAAGTCGATTCCCAGATACTTTGAGGAGACTAACAATCTCATCCACTTCATTGGTGTGGTCAAATATGAATATCCTAGGATGTTTGGAGCAGCTGGAGGTGCTGAAGCTAAGAGATAATGCATTTGTAGGGAGAGTCTGGGAAACTAATGATGGAGGTTTTCGTCGTCTTGAATTCTTACATATTGAAAGCAAAGATTTAGTAGTTTGGCAAGCTTCTGGCATACACTCCTTCCCTAGACTCATATGTCTTGAGCTATGGAACTGTGAGAACCTCGGAGAAATCCCATACGAGTTGGCTCATATCCCATCCTTTAAACGCTTGAAATTGTCGAAGAGTACTTCTGCAGCTGAATCTGCAGAGAGAATTCTAAATGAAAAGCGAAAGCAGGAGGAAGAACAGACTACCAAAACCAGTGTATTCAATCTGTGTTAAACTTTGAAATAATCATGTGTAGATCCATCTGTGTTTAATCTTCTTTACCTATATATTGCCATTCCTCCTTGAATAAATTTTTCATTCTAAAGTGTGATTGAGTAACAGAAGGATGAGGTTCATTAAAAATAGATAGAACCTCATAAGAGGATTGAGTTGATTGACCAAAAAAAAGGTAAAACATTGCTTCGATGAATATGTCCTATATGATCACAGTTTCAGACGAAAACTTTTTATGATCATCATATTACGCTCAGACACCAGAAGCAACTGATCATATATATAATGATCTTATATTTTTCGAAAGAAGAAAGGAGAAAAACCCATTCAAATTCATACAAGTTGCTCATAACATGAAACATCAAGAGTGAAAGTGCAAGGAGATTCAACAAAGTTGCTCATATTTGAGTGGAAACATGCATTACAAAAACATAAAATGAGGCTTGAACAGAAGCAGGTTAACATGATTAAGAGATCTATGGACTTAATAGGTAACCACGAGCCTTGTAACTCAAATGGTATCCCACCATTATAAAGATCGATTGTGTTATGATCAGGGTTCGAACCTGGGTCACGCAAGTTTTCTAGTCTTTTTCCTCATCACAATTCTTGATAACTTGTTCGTCCCCTGTGAAGGCACAAGATGATCAACAAACTTATGTACCATAATTTCTTCTATCTCTGCTGGATTGAGTCTGATGAGATTGAAGGATTTGACAAGTTGGGTATTTTCTACGTTGCTTTCAACAGAGGACGGAGAGCTTCTACTACTGTGCTCATGTCTGGACGAAATTCAGCATTCTCTTCCACACACGAAGCAGCGATTTCAGCCATCTACAGTTAAGCAAAAGATGCAAATTAGACCTTATATTGAACGGAAGTTTCAAAAAAGTACAAAGTCATATCTATATTGAACCAACACTAAAATTATTAGTAATATCATTCAATTCATGTAGTGGAATGACAGCAACCGAATGCATATCAATGGTCTGTTCGTCCTCGAATGCATCTTCTTCAATGTCGAAGGCATTTAACAATGCATTAACAAAAATCTGATTTTGATTCTTCTCTGTTGATCCTGTTGCACGATTACCTGCAGAATTGAACAAAGAATATCTTCTAAGATTGATTATCAAAACATGAACAAGGAAACTTTCTGAATCGTATTGTTGCTATATATATAATAGCTAACTAGTCACTTTACCAGATGGTTTAACTATATTCCAAAATGCATTTAATGACAGAAATCGTGATGCATTATGTGTCGTTGTATTTGCTTGTATTTAAATAGTAATTTTTAATTTTTAAAGTTGTTAACTTGTAAGTTGTAATGTTGATTGTTGTACCTTGAAAATGTAAGTTCTAATTTTTCATTTTATATCAAATTATTAAATCAAACAAAATTGTTATTTAGCAATATATGAATAATTGTAATACTTATATGCAAATTTAATTTTATTAAAAAAAAAAAAAAAACAGTCCAAACCAGCAGTTTGAACCCGAACAACCGGTTAACAAATCGAAACCGAAACCGGATTCCCCCACGATTCAATTCTAGTTTGGACTTCAACAATCTTCAAAACATCAGTTCGAACCTTTTAAGCACCTCTACTTGGCACATGAGCCACGACCCCTGCGAGTACTAACATTAACGTATATCTGAGAAAATTTTAATGTCGATTCTATAAATATTCTTGTTTTTTATGTTTCTGCACCACTAATTTTTATGCTTTTTAGATTGATCCTTCTTTAATTTCTAATGTTCTTAAAAGTTTGGTCTAATTCAGGTAAAAACTCTATTTTTAGCATTAATCTCTAATAAGGATAGCTTTTATGTTGATGACATGCCAAATTGGAGTTCTTGGTTGTTAGATGGAAAAACTGATCTATTTTATCGAATATTTTGGATGACTTGGAATTTACATTACTTTATAGCAATCTAATTAATCTGTTTGTCCATTATAAAATCAAAATTCCAATTCCAAATGTTACATCAATGAGCAGAGGTTTTTGTCTATAATGTAACATCAGAAATCATTTCCAACGGAAATTGTAAAAAATTAAATATTAAAGAACTATTATAAAATTTTGTAAAATTAATGATACAAAAATAGATAGAACCAAAATATAAGATAAAATAAAAAAATTCCCAGACTATTTTTGTTCAACTTTCACAAAAATAATGGAGTGGTTGAAATTTCAAAATTAAGAGATGGAGACATCAGACTTAAATATTATTATTTATTTATTTATATATTTTTGTCTTTTTGGTACATGCATGGTCCATAGTCCGTACGACTCCTTTAAATAAATACATATTTTTCCTTAAATCCCAACTTTCACAACCTAAGACCTTAATGCAGTTGGTGAAATTTCAAAATTAAGAGATGGGTACAATTAGAAATGTATTTATCTTTTGTCATTTTGTTTTAAGTTCTTGGAAAATGGTCTATAGATTCCTTTTTAAGTCGTTATATCAAATATTTTTTTAATTAATTCTCACTTTCACAAATCTAATTGAGTAGGTGATACTTCAAAATGTGTAAATATCGTTTCTAGTCCTTCAAGTTTGTTATTATTTCATACTTATTATCTTTGCAAACACGATTCCCTATTTTAATTTAATTAATATTAAAAAAAACATACTATTCTTGATGCATAAAAAAATAGTCTCCAAACTTAATTTTAATATTTCTTATCAAATATTATGTATTCTGTTAAAATTACGTCCAAAGTGGGAAAGGTAAAAAACATGTAATTGCGTTGTTTTCCAACACTACTCCAGCCAAATTTGTGAATTTTGATGAAAAATTAAAATTTGATTGATTATGTATTACGAATCTAAAACATTAAGTATCAATTCGGAAATAAGATCAAATTTAGGAGATAAAAAATGACACTGTCTGTTTAAAAATTAAGAGATAGATATAAGAAATCTTTTCGTTTCTGTTGTTTTGTTTTTTTACTTCTTGGTCTTGAAAAATGGCCCCTTTTAGGTCGTTAATAATTACATATTTTTTATTCGATTTTTACAAATTAAATTACTATATGTGAAATTTGAAATTTAGAAGATAGATACAAGAATTATTTTCTCCTCTCTTACAAGGAAAGAAATAATACAAATACTTTATATATAACATTTTTATATTAAAATTTTAATTACAATATGATTCTATCTATAGGATTTTGAATTAAGATTCTAATCTAAAATTATTTAAATATGAAAATTCTAAATTGCTATTATAACATTAACTAATAATTTTTTATAAAGATATATTTGATAATCCATATTTCGTAAGAAATATCCACACTTTTATAATGGTAATAGATATAAGACCAAAGCTCATATATTCTACTGTCTGAAGTCAATGATTATGTGACGCGAAAGCTTATCAACACGTAGTAAAGAAAATTTCTATTTTCTTTTCCTTTTTAGTATTCAACTAATGCAAACATGGTTACCTATACCTATAAAGTCCATGGATCTGTTGATCATGTAAACCTGCTTCTGTTCACGCCTCATTTTAAGTTTTCGCATGTTTTCACTCAAATATGAACAGCTTTGTTAAATCTCTTGCACTTTCACTCTTGATGCTTCATGTTATTCTTACTTGTATCAATCTGAACGGGTTTTTCTCCTTTCTTCTTTCAAAAAATATAAGATCATTATATAGGATCAGTTGCTTCTGGTGTCTCAGTGTAATATGAAATATGATGATCATAAAAAGTTTCCATCCGAAATTGTGATCATATAGCAATGTTTTACTTTTTTGGTAACAAACTTGCTAGAATAGCTAGCTGATTTAGGTCAATCATCTCAATCGCCTTTTGATGAACCTCATCCTGTTATGCAATCACAGTTTAGAACGAAAATCTTATTTAGACACCTTGATCAAAAGAATTCTAAGAGGAAAGGCAATGGGTAGAGAAAATTACACACAGATGGATCTTGACATTATTATTTCAAAGTTGATGAACTAATTATCTGTGAAGCCTAGGATCAAGTGTCATTCATCCAGAGAAAAAGAGAGTTTGAATACACTGGTTCTGTTGGTCTGTTCTTCCTCCTGCTTTTGCTTTTCCTTTAGAATTCTCTTTGCAGATTCAGTTGCAGAAGTACTATTCCTCAATTGCAAGCGTTCAAAGGTTTGGATATGAGCCAACTCAAATGGTACTTCTGTGAGTTTCTCACAGTTCCATAGCTCAAGGCATCTGAGTCCTGGGAAGTGTTTGCCAGAAGCTTGCCAAACTACTAAATCTTTGCTTTCAATACGTAAGAAATGAAGACGGAGGAAACCTCCATCTGTAGTCTCCCATTTTCTCCCTATGAATGCGTTATCTCTTAGCTTGAGCACCTCCAGCTGGTTTAAAGATCCTAGGATATCCATATTTGACCACTCGAAACAAGTGGAGGAGAGTGTTAAACTCCTCAACTTATTTGGGAATAGATTCTTTTGAGGAAGGGAGAGAAATTTGCCTTCTAAATGCACATCATTTATTAGCTTCAACTTTTTAAGCTCACGCAATTTCCAGAAATGAAACTGCTCAGCCTTGCCATCCAGAAGCAATGCTAGTTGCCCACAAACGCTCAGTTTGTTTAAATTGCAAACCCTGTCAAAAAATTCTTGGGTGCAACTTTTAGGTGAAATTGTACCGAGTGTTTGAAGCTTTTTCCCCCCTGTACTGGTCTTACTTATCTTGGCCAAAGTAGCAGATACATTTGTTTTGAAATGCCTTAACTGCATCATCTTCAAGATATCAGCTTTGATTTCGAGCGTTTTAAAGGTGGTGTACACTATAAGAGTTTGTATGTTCCGAAGCTTGGAGAAGTCTGTGGGAAGACTAGGTAAATCCAAGGAAAGGGCAACGTACCTCAGATGAACTAAGAGGTAGAGATCACCAGGGATTTTGGTGAATTCGATGGGCTTCACATACAACACTCTAAGCAGTTTGAAAGCTGCAGGAATGATGGAAACATTTTCTTTCTTCAAGATGATTGAAGTCCCAGATATATAGGCAAAAGAGCGGACACGACGACCCTTAGGGTTTAACAAGATGAAGCTGTTCACATCCGAATAAATACAAAGACGACGATAGTTGTCTATCTCAGTTATGGGAGGGTCGAAATCTCCATCTGAGCTAGACATCTTCAGTTCTTGCAGAAAATTCTCTCTTTCTTTCCCAGCTTCAGTTTTGCAGAAATGGCGCAGCAGATAATGAATAAGACAAGTTTTTGGTCTACCATTGGGTTTTCTCTTGCCAACACTAACTAAGTTCCTGCTTATAAGTTGGTCCAGATAGTTCCCTGCAGTTTCTTCCAAGCTGAGCTCCTCCTGACGCTGTACGAATCCTTCTGCGATCCACATCCGGATCAGTGTTGACACTGGGATCTCATAGCCTTCGGGAAACATCCCCAAATAAAGAAAGCAAGCCCTCAAGTGAAATGGCAATTCATCATATCTCGACAATAACTTATTTTTCCCTGAGATCCTTTGATCCTCATTTAATACTGTACCCATGCTATCACATACTTGTTCCCATGCATCTTTCATTGTAATCATTCCATCTGATTCTGAAACCCTTCTGGCAAGAATATCAGCTATGTCCACTATCGCCATTGGGAGCCTGTCGCACTGCTCTACGATTAGTTTTCCGAAACACTCCAATTCTTGAGGGCATTTTCGGTTACCAAAAACCAGCGACTGCAGCAGATGCCAACCCTCCTGTTGGGTCAGCTTACGTAGCATCGTGTGAGGTCTATCAGGATGTATAGTATTTACACGAGCCACTTCTTGGTGACAGCTGGTGATAAGCACTTTACCCTTCTTATGCCCCTTTGGAAAACAAACTTGGAGTTTTTTCCATCCCCCAGCAGTCCACACATCATCCATGACAATCAAGTATTTCTCATGCTCCAGATGACCAGCAACTATATTGCCCAACTCCGCATCACTTCTGTGATGGATACCCTTTTTCAGCTTACCCAGCTTTCTCAGAATCGTAAGAAACACTTTCTTTATTGTTGAATTGGAAACAGAAACCCATATGCGTATAGAGAATTTGTTCTCGTCCTGGATTGTTGGATGATGGAAGATATTAGCAGCCAGTCTTGTTTTGCCAAGACCAGGCGTACCGATAATGCAAATCACATCAAGCTGCTCAGTTTCTGTAGTAAGACGTCGAATTAATTCTCTCTCTTCATCTTTAAAACCCACCATTACATTATCTTGTCTCGGTGATGGATCCTGTTTCAAAAAGTTGCTAGCAGTGAGAGTCGCCTCGAGTATTATGCATAGTGTTAAAGTTACATGCTGGCAATTCTGGTCAATTCTAATTTCAGGTTTTTCCGCGAGGTGTTTTAGAAGATGTTGGCAACATCTCTCCAAGAATTTTTAACATTTTCTGTTTAATTTAGGATGGGGCTAAAAGCACAACACTAAGTGTTAAGGGTACAACACCCTATTAGTGTGGGTGTTGTGCCCTTAGCACTTAATGTTGTGCCTTTAGCAACACCCTTAATTTATTTTTATTTATCATCTTCACGTTTTAGTTATTCACCCTTCCACAATAATTTTAAAAAATTCATGAAAATGTCTCAATACCTAGGTGTAACTTAACTTGTAATCGTTGATGTGACAATATTTTATGATCATTCATTTAACTTTAATTTTAATTTTAATTTTAATTTTTATTATTATTATTATTATTTTTTTTTTTGGCTTTTGGTTCTATTCAGTATTTTAATTCATATATGACTTGCACATGACCAAAAATCCAATCCAAAAAGAATTCTAAAAATCTGATAGGAATATAAAATCAACAAAAAAAAACTAAAATAATTTGTTTAATTGTTTTAAAATGAAAATTATTTTTGCAATTTAAATTTTTCACAAATAAATATATAAAAAAAATTAACATAAATTTAAAACAATTTAATAAATATAAATTTTATAGCTAGTTAAATCTGAAAATTATTTAAAAATTAAAAATCAAGTTTAGAATCAGCAAAATTTGTTTTTTTATAATAGAAATGATCTAAAAATGATTAGTAAAATCTTAGATTTGTTTTCTAATAATAATAATAATAATAATAATAATAATAATAATAATAATAATAATAATAATAATAATAATAATAATAATAATAAATTTTGAAAAATATTTTAAAATTAAAGTTTACTAATTTGAAGATAGAGAAATGTCAAGTTTTTAGCTTCATTGGAAAAATACCAAAATAGAATATTTAAAGATATATTTTTCAAGTATAAGAATGTAAAAGTTAATTATAAAAGCACAAAAATTAATATGTAGGAAGCAATAAGTAAAATGGCAAAACAATTTACATCTCATACATTTCTACATACACCCCATCTTTTTTATTTTTTAATTAAAAATTAAAAAATAATAAAATTCCAAATTTATCCTTGAAAATTATGGAAAACCCTCCCCATTCTCTCCCTCCGTCCTCTTCTATCTCTCTTTTTTTCTTCATTTCTCTAACTTATTTTCTTGAATTTGTGACAAATAACACAACAAAATCATTTCATGAGTTAACTTAATATATAAAAGTTGTATGAAAGTCATGTAAAATTATAGAAAAAGAATCAAATATGATGGCTCCCATTCAATTTTAGTTGGTAGAACACACAAAGGTGTATTCGGCCCCCATATGTCGAACATGCTATTTTGTGTTCGACCAACTAGGATCGAATGGAGCCATCAGATTCAATCCATTTTTTACAGTTTTTTAAACAATTTTTATATGATTTTTACATATTTAGTAAATCCGAAAAATGATTTTCATTACATAGTTGTGTTATTCGTTAAAAAGTCAAGAAAAAAAGTTAGAGAAATGAAAGGAGAGGGAGAGGGGGAGAGAAATAGGGAAGCTTTTAAAATAAAAAAATTATTCTTAAGAGTAAATTCGAAATTTTATTATTTTTTAAATTTTTTAATTAACATATAAAAAATATGGGATGTGTTCAAAATGTATGGGTTGTGGATAGTTCTATTCTAAATAAAATCTTAAATTAAAAAATATATATATATAAAAAAAACCTTGAAAGTACGACAAAAAAGGTAAGAATATAAAAAATGCAAAAGTCAAAAAAGAAACTGAAAGTAGATGAGTTAAAGACGCGGCTTTCAGAAGAAAATACAAGGGGAAAAGATCATGTTTTAATCTTAGAGTTAGTAAATGGAGAAATATTGAAAGTTAAAGGAGGTTATAGATTATTTTGACAAAAATAGAAAAATATATCATTGTTTTCTCAGTAAAGAATGAAAATCATTTTCTCTGACTGTTACTAAATTTTAACTAATGAATATTAATAGGGAAAATTTGAAAATAAAATTGTATAAAAATCTAAAACGACGTTTATATGAAATAAAATTTAAACTCCAAAATAATACTTATTATAAAAGGCTGGGAGGAGAGAGTATATAGCACCGTCTTCTATCTCACTAATATATTATTTCAAAAGTTAAATTTTGTTTTCAGTTACTTATCACTAAAACTATAATTCCACTTGTCATTCAAGTTTATCTTAACCTCAATCCTAAACGGATGTTTTTATTTCAACCTGCATTACAACATATGTATAAATGACTTCATGTAATATTTTATTGGAACACTTTTATAAATAACACATTATTGTAACATTTTTTTAAATTATAATATTAATTAAAACTTTTAATCGTAACACACATTAATATATAATGTTTATACATAACATTCTATTAATATGTAACATTTATATATAACATTTTTTAATATGTAACACTTGCACACACATATATGTGTGTGTGTGTGTATATATATATATATAACAATTTATAAATATATGTAACGTACACTTACTTGTTACACTTTTAAGACATTCACTTTTTGAAACACTTTTAAATAAGAACTTGTTTTTGAACATTTTGGATAAGTAAAATCTTTTAATTATTCTTTGTAACAAAAAAAATTTAATACTTTAATTAAAATTAATTGGGCATTATGAGAAAAATAAAATAAAATCTTTGCAGTCATCATTTGACTAAGATATTCATTTAATAATCTTTTTTTTAATTAATCAATATTTATATATTTCAATTCTTTTTATGGTATTCCATATCATTTCTATAGTTGTTGTTTTTTTTTTGGACAAAACAACTAAATGAACCAAACATTAAAAAATAAAAAATAAATAATAAATAAATTGCATTGATCGAAAAAATTAAAAAGTTTACACCAAAAAAATTTCATCATGTTAATTTATCATAATATAAATATATTAATATATAATGTATTTGAATAGATAATATAATAATACATTTATATATATATATATATATATATCTTAAAACCTAATTATCATATATAACTAAATTTATACTTCATTTAAAATAATTTCGTTGTTTTATTTAAGTACTTATTTTTTTTATTGTTTCATCAGTTATGTTGTAGTGCTACCAATTAAATCTATTTCATATGTATTCATACAAGATCCTTTTTTGATACAATTAAGGGAATAGATAAAGAAAGAACCATGTTAATTTAGGAATCAATGGAAAAAAGTTGAAAATCTTTTAAGGACATTTTTTCTCCATTTTTATGTTACTAAATTTACAACGAAAATTCTAAAATTATTCTTAATCGGTAATAGATATATGAGGGAGTATATATATATATTCTTTTATTAAATTTAAGAAGTAATCTTGAAATATATAGAAAATGCTAGAATACAAATTCTTGTAAAATTAAACTGAAGATCATCTTAACTTTTTCTTATATTGCCTAAAGAATCCGCTCAAAAAAAATAAAAATTTTGTCAAATTAAGAACAGTATGCTTTCGTATTTTCACTAGGTTGAGAACTGTTATCCATCTAAGATCAACCCTAAATTATTACCTAAATAAATTAGATCAAGACCATCAATTATTACCCAAGTATATATATATATATATATATATATATGGAAAGCATATATAGATGGGGTTGATTTAAAAAAGAAAAAAATTTGTGACCTCATCATATTCTTCAAGTCCTTCATCTTGGGCTGCTTTGTGTCTGTTCTTAATATGCCCCTTCACCTCAGTGGAGAGAGAATTGACTTTCTGGCCCACGTCTTGGATCTGTTTGGCCATGCTGAGAAGCTTCCTCCGAATGGGGATAGCTTTGCCAATCAAACTCCTGCCCTCGACGGCGCTTACGAAGGAGTCGATGGCGTCTTCTGCTTCATAAACGCCCTCTCGTATGTCGCGAATCAGGCCTCTTATTAGAATGTCCGTTGCACGCAACTTGGTAGAGTCTACCAGAAATTCTTTCAACAAAAGAATATTCTTCTCCAGCATCTCCACCTGGTTCTTGGCATCGCTGATCAAATGAGCTTGCTCACGGATCACCTCCTTCAGGCTTACCAGCATGAACTTCACTAACTCTGCAGCTATTGACACTGCTAGATCCCCCATTTCAACGCTATCAACAATCGATCTTGCAGTAACTATTATTGTGTATTTAGTTTTTCATACATCGATGTAATAGAAACATGTTTTCTCTGAAGACTAGTGGAGATGGGGAAGGGAGGCGTTTGCATATACAAATACACAATAACGTTGACTTTGGGGATATCAAGTACTTCTCTAGATCGCATCACAACTTTGCAAGAAAATAGCTTTTTTGTTATTTCATACAGCGAACCCTCTTTCCTACCAATCAAGATCTTTTATTAAATATTAATGTTTCTAATTTACACATGACGTGAATTAAAAATAATGTAATACAGATGAAACACCACGTTGAAAATAAAGTATCTAGTTCACTTTTCCTACTCACTAACATGACAAACTTTTCATTTTTAACCCACTTTTCTTTTAAAAATCGTACCAGAAAGTGGCTACAAAACATGTTTTTTTTCTTTTTGTAAGCTAATTAAAAGGCAATTTGTGTCCATAAAATAGAAAATGACTAACAAAAGATGTTTTCTTATATTTATTTGTATAAAACTATAAAGCTCCATTTGGATAGAGCAATTTTAAATCTATCCATATTACTCAATTAGTTCAAAATTAAAGTAATGTATTTCAAATATGCATCTATTTAAACACTATCGATGGATTTACGGCTAGAGAATTTTAAATCACTCCTCAAATCCTTCCATCCAAATGAAGCCTAAAAAATATGAATATTTTTAACCAAAAAAGTTTGGTTGATTAATATACAATTTTGTTTTGAAAGAATTTCTCTAATTCATTTTTTTACTATATATGCAATTATTATCTTAAAAGTTTTATCATAGATAGTTTTTCTTTCAACATAATTGTTGTCACTAAAATATTAGGAACATGTCCTATGCACTGACGCGAGAAACTTATCATTTTTAGCCCACAATTAATTTGACATTTACATTGCAGAAACCAATCAAGTTACAAACACATTTCATGCTATAAAAGGTGTGGTTAATTCGGTGTGAAAACTGACAAAAATACTATATATTATCCCCAATTATGATATTATCATTTTTTTTTTTGAGTTTTTAAGAAAATCCTTAATGTTGGTTGTTGAAAATACTCATTCACATATGTAGTAACAAGTAAATAGTCGATCACAATCTAACATCGTCGGTAAATACACATTTGTAATAGATTTTTGAATTTTTTTTTCTTATCATATTGATAAAATGTTGTTCTTACTTGTTTTAGCATACACTTGTATATTCTTTTGAATATATTTAAATATATTTTATCGATGATTTATATGATTTTCTTGTATAAGTGGCATTTAATGGGCTTGTGCTTATTTTCATATTTTTAGTAATAAAAAGTTCAACTTTCGAGTGGAATTACAAAACGAGGAAGAAATCATTGAAGAGCGATGAGCAAAATTAGAAAATATAAGAAAGGAAGTTGAAATCACTTGATGAATAAAACATTCAAGTTAGGTGGAAAATTGATCGACATTGACTATATATAACCTTAAACACGTAGTTGTGGTGAAAAGAGCATATCTCTTAATCTAGAGATCCAAATTCAGAGCTCCATTGGAAAGTTAATGAGGAGATATATAATTTTGATGTTCAACACTTTTCTCAATTATGTCTCCAACAAAGCAAAAAATTAAGATAAGGCGGAAGTTGTGACGTTAGATTGTTATCACTGATAAAATATAAAATAGTTGCAGTTGAATTACGTTGTATATTGTATGGAAATGAGAGAGAAATGAATATTTTATTAGAAGGTTAAGTTGGATTGGTTTATTGATAAATCTATATACATAAAAGAAGGGTTTGGACCTCTCAAATTGTACAACACGTGTTTTCCAAATGAACCTTGGGCTGACATTTGGCGCTTTGAAATGTTGACACATAAGCATTTTAACTTAATTAATATTATGTTGCCATGTGTATTGTTTAAATTATGTCTTCATCCTATACATGTCTGTTATTTTATCTCTCTTACTGATTCTCAAACGTTTTAACCTCAATAATTCTCAAAAATAAATGGTCGTTTATTAATTCCCTCTTCATTCTTAACTAATAATGCGTAATTCTTACAGAGATCCAATCGAGGGAAGATAAAAGAGTGCAAGGCATTACCAAGAGAGTGATTAATTCGATATTCATGATTGCTCATATAGGAGAAATAATTAATGAACTTGGGTTGGTCAAAGTGATATTCTGATAAGAATGAGATAAAAGCATATCCTAGAACCTGTCTTCGTTATATTGATTTATCGTGCTCATTCATTATTTTATTTTGTTTTCGTTATTTATCTGAAATCTTGGTATTCGATTGCCTAGATAATATTAGGTGTTGAATTTGAGTAATTAATCAAGTTATAATTCGATAGTCTCTATGAGATCAACCTTGTTCACCACTTCTATAATCTACAATCTACATCTAACACTTGCGAAAGTAGCTAAAATAATTTGGGAAAATTTCAGTTTTGGTCCTACCCTAGAGGCTTATCCGATTTTAGTTCTGTTATTTTTCGATTATCAATTTTAGTCCTGCAAATTGAAAATTTTGACCAATTTCAGTCCTTTTTTCATCGAAATTTACATTTTTCGGTCAATTTCCGACTAGTGACACACACTCGCCCCAAATACCTGGATTTCACTCAACTTATGTTTATGTGGCTTATTAATTCCTGGATTTCACTCAACTAGGGGTGAGTGTGTATCACTTGTCGAAAATTAGCCGGAAAATGTAAATTCCAACGAAAAAAGGACTGAATTTGGTCAAAATTTTCAATTATAAAACTAAAATTGATAATCGAAAATTAATAGAACTAAGATTGAACAGTTTATTTAAGACAGGACCAAAAATGAATTTTTCCCAAAATAATTTAGTTAACACATATATCCATTGTCATTTGAAAAAATGATATTTTCTGCAAAACATACAAACATATAGACTACTTTTAAAAGTCAGGAATGAACACACATCCCCTATAAAATATAATAAAAAACCAATTTATATTTTTAAAAATAAGAAGATTATTTTAAAATATATAAAAATAATCAAATAAAATCTAAGAAAAGATTCACTATATAATAATAATAAGAATAATGATGACGATGATGACGATGATGATATGAAGATAAGAAGAAGAAGATCAACAACAATAATAATACTAATAGTTCGAAAAAACTATATTTTAAAATTTTAAAATGACATAATTTTTAAAATATTATTTAAGTAAATATAAATATATAATAAAATTAGCAATTTTTATTTACAAAAAAAAAAAAACAGAAATAATATTGAATATCTAAAAATTAACAAATAAAATGGAAAAATGAATAATTTTCTTATTTTGTAAAATAAATATTCCTAATTTTATTATATATTTATACTTAAATATTTAATAATAATTTAAATGTTTTTGTTAGTTTCAAAATTTCACACATAATTTCCAGAATTTTATTAATTAATTTATTTTTAAGCATTTTAGTTTATTTGTTCATTTTTAGATATTTTAATGTAACTTTCCAACTACAAAAAATCTACTTTTGTTCGGTTTTATTTTTAGTTTATATATATTTTATAATAGGTTAACTTTCAAAAGGTTCCTAGTAAACAACATTAAATAAAGCTTCTTCCTTGTCACCACTCCCACTAGGGGACTGAAAGCTTCAATGGCCTTCTTGAGAATGGCTTCTTGACTAATATTTTAAAATAATATAAACAACTATTAATTATGATAATACTAAGAAATTATAAATCACAAACTATAAAAACTTTGAAACACAATTTTCAATATTATTATTATTAATATTATTATTAAACATGGTTTTTGGATTTTAATTGTTAATTCTTAGATAATTTGATATAATTTATCTTTTTAAAATGAATATTTTTATATTATATTTACTAACTAAGTTTGATAATTATATATTTTTTAATTTAAAACTTAAAAATTAATGTTCATAATATAATAATAACAATAATTATTAATTTATTTTTAACCTTTTTACTGGATTTTATTTTCTTATTTAGATATATTCAAAGATTTTTATGATTTTTTTAAATAAAAATTTTCTGATTTTATACTTTTATATTAAATAATATTTTAAAATTGTATTTGTTTTTTAAAATTTTAATTATAATAATAATAATTCACTACTAAATTGTTGACTTTTGTCTTTCTTTTCGAGTGACATGAATCTAAAAGAAAAAAATTAGTTGAAAAATCATATCCATTTGTGTAATTACCAGCCACATCACTACTAAAATGTGGCAATATGCCGACAGATTGTTCTGTCTGCGAACTCATAATTTTTTAAAACTTATTCGACGGATCACAGTTTACTGATAGAATTTCGTCGGTACTTGCCGATGGCTAATCTTCTTAAAAACGGGTTGAGGTCAAAAACACATTATATATATATAAAAGATAATGTTATTTTGATCAAAGGTGAAATCTTGATTAAAATGACAATTCAAGTAAATTAAAGTTGTGTTAACCTTTTTTTTTTTAAATGTATCTATCTCTTAATTCAAAGTTTAATTACTCCAATTCCATTAGTTTAATTAGGGAAAGTGGAAACAAAAAATGTGTAATGATTTAAAAGGGGAGTCTAAGACTATGGGCCATGTAACAATAAGATCGAAAAATAAATTATTCGTGTGTTCATCTCTTAATTATGAAATTCAACCTAATCCATTATTTTTTTTAAATTGAACAAAAAAGACAAATTTTTGGAAATTATCAAAATGATTTAAAACGGAGTCTGTGGGCCATGTACAAAGAAGAAGAATATAAAAAAGAAAAATATTGTTTCTCCATCTCTTAATTTTAAATGTTTCATCTAAAAACAAAATTTGGGAAATTTTCAAAATGATTTAAAAACGGGTTGATGGCTAATCTTCTTAAAAACGGGTCGAGGTCAAAAACACACTATTTATATATAAAATAATGTTATTTTGATCAAAGGTGAAATCTTGATTAAAATGACAATTCAAGTAAATTAAAATTGTGAAATTTTCAACAATTAACTCTTATTTTTTTACTGTATCTATCTCTTAATTCAAATTTTAATTACTCCAATTCCATTAGTTTAATTAGGGAAAGTGGGAATAAAAAAATGTGTAATGATTTAAAAGGGGAGTCCAAGACTATGGGCCATGTAACAATAAGAAAAATAAATTATTCGTGTGTTCATCTCTTAATTATGAAATTCAACCTAATCCATTATTTTTTTTAAATTGAACAAAAAAGACAAATTTTTGGAAATTATCAAAATGATTTAAAACGGAGTCTGTGGGCCATGTACAAAGAAGAAGAATATAAAAAAGAAAAATATTGTTTCTCCATCTCTTAATTTTAAATGTTTCATCTAAAAACAAAATTTGGGAAATTTTCAAAATGATTTAAAAATGGGTTGATGGCTAATCTTCTTAAAAACGGGTCGAGGTCAAAAACATACTATTTATATATAAAATAATGTTATTTTGATCAAAGGTAAAATCTTGATTAAAATGACAATTCAAGTAAATTAAAATTGTGAAATTTTCAACAATTAACTCTTATTTTTTTACTGTATCTATCTCTTAATTCAAATTTTAATTACTCCAATTCCATTAGTTTAATTAGGGAAAGTGGGAATAAAAAAATGTGTAATGATTTAAAAGGGGAGTCCAAGACTATGGGCCATGTAACAATAAGAAAAATAAATTATTCGTGTGTTCATCTCTTAATTATGAAATTCCACCTAATCCATTATTTTTTTAAAGTTGAACAAAAAAGACAAATTTTTGGAAATTATCAAAATGATTTAAAATGGAGCATGTGGGCCTTGTACCAAGAAGAAGAATATAAAAAAGAAAAATATTGTGTCTCCATCTCTTAATTTTAAATGTTTCACCTAAAAACAAAATTTGGGAAATTTTCAAAATGATTTAAAACGGAGTCTGTGGGCCATGTACCAAGAACAAGAATATAAAAAAGAAAAATATTGTCTCCATCTCTTAATTTTAAAAGTTTCATCTAAAAACAAAATTTTGGGAAATTTTCAAAATGATTTAAAACAGAGTTTGTGTGGGCGATGTACGAAGAAGAATATAAAAAAGAAATCATAATTATTTGTGTGCACCAGGTTTATGAATCATATATTTGTACAATCCGGTCGACCTTCTTTGAAAAGTGATTTTTACGTGTCCCATGAGTCCCACACATCCAAAATCCACGTTCACACTCTATTCTGCTTGTTATACCTTTTAGTTTTGGTAACATTTATGTTATAATAATATTTAATAGACATACATGTAATAAATTTTAAATCTTTATATTGTAATAATATAATTTTTATGTTGATATAAATGTATAAGCAATACATAAATATATAAGTCATATTACATAAATGTATTAGTATATTCCCTAAAAGTATGATCAAATTGTGACGAAATTCTTTTTTAAGTTAAAATATTACATAAAGGTTATGATATTTGTAGATAAATGTATGACAATGCTGAAGAAGAGGTATATTATAAAGGCTATGCTACATGAATTTTTAAAGTATGACTATGCTTAGAAAAATATAAATAATATCACATAAAAATTATGGTATTTATACATTAATGTTATAATAATATAACTTAAAGATCACCGCATGAATTCAAAAAATTAAATATAATTCCAGATCACCATGACATGTATCTATGTTAGCAAGTAATGCCAAAAAATCAAAATTATTACTGAAATTAGATTAAAATTGAAAAGTAAAAAGAAAAATTAAAGGATCAATATAAAAACCAGAGTGGTGCAAGAAAAAAGAAGTCTAAATTATAAAACCAACATTAAATTTTTCTCAAAAGTATGTTAGGACTTAAACAGGGAGTCCATGGCCCATGTGCCAATGAAAAAAAAAAACCAAAAAATAATTTAAAAAAGAAAAAGAAAAGATTCTTGTATCTATCTCTTAATTTTGAAAGGGAAATATTACTATTACTCGACTTATATTATTCTTATAAAATATAAAGTTTGAAATTTTAATTTCACCAAAGTTCATCACTTTTGTTAATATACTGTCAAAAGTGGCTAGAAACAAGGTAAAAAAGTTAATAGTTTCCCGTTAGTTTGGACCAGATTTTAATAAAATTAGAAATTAGATGAAAATTTGAAATTTGGGAAGCTAGTTTTGATTAACCAAAAGAGTGAGTATCAATTTTTAATATAAGGATACATTTATTTAACTTTTTTTATGGAATTAAAAAAGATGATATTTACCCATTTCCAAACTTCACCAACTCCAGTAGCTTTCTGAAAGTTGAATTAAAAATATGTATATATAACGACTTAAAGGAAGTCCATGGCCATATTCGACGAAGAAGAAAGTAATTTTTTTTATTATCTAATCTTTTATATATATATATATATATAGACAAAAACTTCTGTGCACCAGTTGCACGGATTGCACCACACTTTTATGTTATAAATGTAGTACATTTATATTATAAATGTAACACTTTTATGCATGTTCATTTTAAAAGGTATAAATATTTGTACATAAAGGTACTACATTTATAACATAAAAGTCTTCCGTGCAACTCTGTGCACCAGTTGCACAGAAGTGTTACTCATATATATATAGGGGCGGAGCCAACTTAGGGCCGGGGGCATTGGGCCCCCCTGAAATTTTGAAAAATAGGTAGGGGTATTTTAGTAATTTCATCATTTTAATTAAAAAAAAAAGAAATAGGATAACAAACACTTTCTTCCTTGTCTTCCATCCAACATAAATCCCTCAGGCCTCAACTTTGTTTTTAGATTTTTTTTTTTCTCTCAATCTCTTTCTATCTAATTTTAACATAAAATATTATTTTTATATAATTTTTATGGTTTATTTTTTCTTTATTATTGTAGATTTATTATATCTTAAATTGTATATGTGATATAATGATTAGATGCAAAAGATTGATGAATGATTTTGTATTTTATTTACAAATTCTTTATCCATACTTATAGTTATGGAAAAAAAAAATTATGGTAGGTAATTGTCAAAATATTCTTTAAAATTTGTAGTTTTTGTATTCTAATAGTGATAAACAATATTTAAGTTTAAATGAAGTTATAAATAGAATTTATCAAGTATTGAGTAAATGAAGAAAGTGAGATAAAATTTTGTAATTCAAGTGTTAGATATAATTAAGTTACTAATTTTGGATTTTATTATTTAATAATGTAATATATTAACTTTATAGAAATCATGATAAATTTATGTGCTTAGTTTAAAATTATAGTATTTTTTTTATAAGTTGATGTGGGCTCCTGGATCGAAATCCTGGCTCCGCCACTATATATATATATATATATATATATATATATATATATATATATATATATAGAGTGATGATCAGGCACGCACCTGAAGAATGCGCACCGTGTGCACCCTTTAAGATTTTTTTTAAAATTTTTAATATTTCATATTATTTCTTTTCTCACGCTACCACTTCACATACAAAATTTTCATCTCACATGTAAACCTAACTCATCATCAACATATACAATTTGCATCCCACATATCAATATAGATCTTCTTCCCAATTCTCATCTCATATCAATATAAATCTTCTTCCCAATTCTCATCTCACAGATGCTACACCATGAAAATTATTTTTAAATGAAATCCTCAAAATGAATAATAAAAATCGAAATATGAATTAAGTAAAAAAGAATAAATTCTCAACAAATCATATCATCACATTCAATCAAACTTAACAAATCCTCAAAATCAACAAATCATATCCTCCAACTCAATCATCAATTTCAGGAAGTGTTCAAACAATCCTCAAAATCCCCGTCTCTTTAATTACTTGTATTTTGTGTCTTCAAATATAATCCAACTCAATCATCAATTTTCAAGAAATCTTCAATCAATCCTCAAAATCCCCAAGTCTCTTTAATTACTTGTATTTTGTGTCTTCAAATATAATGGATCTAACATGTAAATTTTTTTTAAAACAAATTAGTACCATAATTTTTTAAATGTAAAAACTTTCATAGAAAAGATAAGAAAATGATGTGATACAGGTACAATTTCTTAATCACAAAACCACGGCAAACTCTTACTTTTGAAATTGTTGTGATTTTTCCTTCGATGATTTTACAAGAAAGTAAAGTAATGGATCTAACATGTAAATTTTTTTTAAAACAAATCAGTACCATAATTTTTTAAATGTAAAAACTTTCATAGAAAATATAAGAAAATGATGTGATACAGGTACAATTTCTTAATCACATAAACAATTTTTTTGAAATTGTTGTGATTTTTCCTTTGATGATTTTACAAGAAAGTAAATTATGTGAAGATATTGATGAGGGGTTATGTCGATGTGTGAGATGAGAATTCCGTATGTAAAGTTGTAGGATGAGAAAAAATTATGTGTATAATAATATAAAATATTAAAAATTACATTGATTATGATTTAGAAAATTATGTGTATAATAATATAAAATATTTAAAATTTCATTGATTATGATTTAGAATTTCTTGAGAATTGATTACTTGAAAATTATTCATTGTTTCCTTTATTTGATTAATTGGATATTTATATTTTTTTTCTTTCGGAAGGGAATTGAGAAGTGGTAGGGTGGGAAAAAATTATGTATATAATAATATAAAATATTAAAAATTATATTGATTATGATTTAGAAAATTATGTATAATAATATAAAATATTAAAAAGTACATTGATTATGAGAATTGAGAAGAAAATTTATGCTGATATGTGGGATGAAAATTTCGTATGTGAAGTGGTAGCGTGAGAAAAGAAATAATATGAAATATTAAAAATTAAAAAAAGAAATCTTAAAGAAGTGCGCAAGGTGCGCATTCTTCAGGTGCGTACCTGATCATCACTATATATATATATATATATATATATATATATATATATATATATATATATATATATATATAACGACTTAAAGAGAGTCCATTGGCCATGTGCGAAGAAGAAGAAAGAATTTTTTTTTTAATTTTTTTGATCTAATCTTATAATTTTGAAACTTCACCGACTCCATAGTTTTGTGGAAGTTGAAATAAGAACATTAAAACCTTGATGTTAAAAGGGGTTCCATGCGCCATGCCCCAAGAATATATTATTTTATATATGTCTTAATGTCAAAACTCAACTACTCCATTTGTTTAGTGAAAGTTGGAAGAAAAAAAATGTCACGACTTAGAGGAGAATCCTAGGGCTATGTGCAAGAGGAAAAAAAATTGCAGGGGAAAAAAATTGATTCTTGAATTTCTCTCTTATTAATTTTGAAACTACTCCAGAAAATATGTTATGACTTAAACTATGGAGAGTCGGCCATGTGCCAAGAAGAAAAAGACAAATTGCAGGAAAAAAAAATGATTCTTGAATCTATCTCTTACTTTTGAAACTACTCCATTAGTTTAGTGAAAGTTGGAATAAAAAATACTCCCTCCCTCCCGCTCAAATTTACACATAGGGACGGACACAGAGGTTAAGAAAAAACTGTTTTTGGGCACGGAGCTCAAGAAAAAACTGTTTTTGTAGTGTTAAAGTTGAATAGTAAAGGGCAATTTTGTAAATTTTATTTGCCATTTTTGGAGTGTGCAAATCTGAATGGGACGGACGAAAACAGAAAATGTGCAAATTTGAGCGGGACGAAGGGAGTATATAATACTTTAAGATTAGATTTATTGGTGACATAAGAGGCCACCACATAAGACAAACAATTTTTTTTAAGAAGAAATATAGAAAAGCCATGACATCAATTGTTAGGATGTTTGTTTTGAGTTTGGGTATAATTGGATAAATTCAACTTTAAAATCCTATGTTTTTTAAATAAAGGTAAATAGTTAAATTTTTTATTTATTTAAAGGATTTTAAAGGATATTATTAATATTGTATATGTCAAATTAATGTTGTAAAAATTGTTATTGTGTAATATTATATCATTAGTTGATATAATGATAATGATTGGATTATTGTAATAGTAGACATTTAGATGTGTATTGAAATTTGTGTATTAATAGGTTATAATGTAGAGTTTTTTTTTTTTAATAAAATAGAATTTTGGTAGATTTCATAATTCTTATTATAAACTCTAAACAAACAAGATATAAGATTTTTTAATCTCAAATCCCGACTCGTTAAACTAGAAACAAACATATGCTTAGTAAATTGGTGTCACAATTTTACACTCAATCCTCATTGTGATATTTGTCACAATTTGAATGGTGGAAATAGATTTTTTTTTTTTGTATATGATTTATATTGTTGATATTGAAGATAATTAATTTTAATGAAAAAAGTAAAAAAAAAAAACCTATCAAATTTGTATTTTTTTTCTCTACAAATAGAGTTCAATATTGACTATTTTGAAGCACAATCTAAAATTTTCTCTTCTCTCACAAAATAAAATTCTTTATTTTCCCACAATATGAAATTCTCTATTTTTCACCTAATTTCTATCATTTCTTATTATGAATTCAAACAATCCAAATTATTTTTCAAACTCTCAAAATTACCCAAGCTCCCACGATTATCAAAACTTTCAATTTTTTCCTTATTTTAATTACAGATTTAGAATATCATATATTTTTTTTTATCTATTTCTTACACATTTTATAATATAAAAAAATTGATTATAAATAATATGCAATAATTAAATAATGAGAAAAAAATATTTTAAATGTTGAGTTGTGTTGTGTGTTGTGCATGTGGATGAGAAATAAATGAATATTTTAATAGAGTGTTGGGTTGAGTTGTTGATTAACATAGTTACACAAAAATTCATGTGCGCTTGATCAAACCGACCCGCATGCTCTCACGCGCTCCCATATGTCTAGATTTTCGTGCTCAACACATTACCACATGTCATACCTTTTAGTAATGTTATTTTCTAGTAATATAGTTATACTTTACATTATTTTAGACACACATGTAATACATTTATACCTTTTAGTTTATATGTTAGTTATACCTTTTAGATGCGTAGTCATACCTTTTATTTATGTTAATTGTACATTTATATATTATATAAAGATATGACTATATTTATATAAAGGTAGTACTAGTATAGGACTCATGTAATACACGAGATTTTATAAAAAAAATTAAATGAAACTTGGTAAAATTTGAAAATTTTAAATATTATTATATATTAAAATTAAATTTATGGTTTGTGCAGTGCATATAGCCATATACCTAATTTAACATTAAATATAACATAATATGATTAAGTAATTATTTAATTAGAGAATTATAATTACTTCCATTTGTGGAGGATCATAATCTTTTTTATTTATATTTTATGTCTATTATATTATTCAACACACCCACCATTTTTTTTAGTTTGCTTTTTATTTTTAACGTCTGAAACAATCCTCAAATTTTCTTTTCAAATAAACGATCAAAAATGAATGTCAAAATTTTACAAATAAATTTCATAATTTATTTTAAAACACATATTCAAAAAAATTATTCAATTTCATTAATCAATAAATTTGAACAACCATTTTCAATCAGCACACCTTTATTTTAGTTTTTTTTATTAATTTATATTTTTTCTCTAAATTTAACAAATTTCAAATATGTAAATAATTTTTATTATTGAAGTTTAGCATGTGTTATTTAGATAAATTTATTAACATTTCTATATTATTTAATTAGTAATGTATCTTAGTAGTTAGTAACATAAAATTTAAAGTAATTAATTAGCTACATTTAATGTGAGAATATTGTATGTTTGGCATTGTTCTTATGGTCACACTTTTATATATATATATATATATATATATATATATATATATATATATAAAGATACGTAATATCACATAAATATATGAGTAATATCATATAAAAAAATATATATACAAATTGTTGTGAAATCATTTTTATTTTTAAAATTGAAATATTACATAAAAATTATAATATTTATATATAAAAGTCACATTAATATAACATAAAGATGGTCACATTATTAAAAAAAATGGATAAAAAAGAACGGATTTGAATGGATCTGATTGCATAGATTCTAAATCAATGCACTTGATGAGCAAGACCAAACTTATACAGTTAAAAGGAGTGTCCAAGGGCTATGTTGCCAAGAAGAAAAAAGACAAAATTGCATGAGAAAAAAAAAAAAAAATCTTGAATCTCTCTCTTTTGAAATCACTCCATTAGTTTAGTGAAAGTTGAATAAAAATATATTATGCTCTAAGATTAGATTATTGTGACATCTGGGGTCGGTGTCACCACATAAGACACACAATATGTTTTTTTTCCTTAAAAAAAGAAGAAATGTAGAAAGGTTTTGTCAATCGGCGTAACAACCATAGACTCAATAATCATTATGAAACTTGTCGCAATTTGAACATGTGGAAATAGATTTTTTTTTTTCCGATGTAATTTAAATTGTTAGTATTGAAGATAATTTTTAATAAAAAAATTATCAAAATTAGCATTTTTCCTCTACAAATAAAATTCAATACTGATAATTTTAAAGTACAATTTAAAGTTTTTTTTTCTCTCACAATATGAAATTCTTTCTTTTCCCATAATATGAAATTTTCTGTTTTTCATTTAATTTCTATCGTTTCTTATTAAGAATACAAACAA
Organism: Scutellaria galericulata; assembly: GCA_946896805.1. Taxonomy (NCBI): domain Eukaryota; kingdom Viridiplantae; phylum Streptophyta; class Magnoliopsida; order Lamiales; family Lamiaceae; genus Scutellaria; species Scutellaria galericulata. The sequence goes on along the minus strand of OX335797.1, from coordinate 1,011,811 downwards.
TCCAAATTATTTTTCAAACTCTCAAATTTACCCAAGCTTTCAAGATTATAAAATCTTTCAACTTTTTCCTTATTGTAATGTACAGATTTGGAATATCATATATATATTTTTATATAAATAATATATAATTAATAAATAATGAAAAAAAATATTTTAAAAGTTGAGTTGGTATCACTGATAAAATATAAAATAATTGAAATTAAATTAGATTGTATATTGTATTTGTATGAGAGAGCAATGAATATTTTATTAGAAGTTGGGTTGGTTGGTTCGTTGAAAAATATAGTTAGAGGAGAGTCCTAAGGGCCATGTGCCAAGAAGACAAAAGACAAAAGACAATTGCAGGGAAAAAAAATTATTGAATCTACTTCATACTTTTGAAACTACTCCATTAGTTTAGTGAAAGTTGGAATAAAAAATATGTTCACTTAAAGGAGAGTCCAAGGACCATGTGCTGAGAAGAAAAAAAAAAATTGCAAGAAAGAAATTTTTTTTGAATCTCTCTCTTAATTTTGAAACTACTCCGTTAATTTAGTGAAAGTTGGAATAAAAAATATGTTCACTTAAAGGACAGTCCAAGGGCCATGTGCGAAGAAGGGAAAAAAAAAATTGCAGAAAAAAAATCATTCTTGAATCCATCTCTTAATTTTGAAACTACTTCATTAGTTGAGTGAAAGTTGGAACGAAAAGTATGATACCTTAGGGCATCTCAGCTGCACAATATTTACTGAAAATTTTGCATTATCCTAATTTAAAAATTGTCATTCATCTTCAACAATCAGCACTATTTGTTACACTTGAATGAATATTTTATAATATTTCTTGTAATTATTATTTTTATATTTTATTTATTTGTCATATATTTAGTAATTTACATAATCATTAACATAATTAATTTATCAAATTTTGATATTTATTATTTTATAACTTATATATATATATGTATATATATATATATGTGTGTGTGTTTTTTTTTTTAAATCTTATTTAATATAATTATTTAATTACAATATTTTACATTAACGATAGTTTTAGAAAAAAAATTCAAACTAAATGAATAATTTAGCTAATTTTATGCAATGTTTAAATATTATATTTATGATTTGTGTAATATTTTAAATTTCTTGTACATTTAAATAATTATAATTTTTATTATTATCCAAATGACATATCATAATTAAGTTTTGCATATAAAAAAAAAGAATTGAAAAGAAAAGAAAAACAATGAATTAAAAAAAAAAGGGCAAGATTTTACCTGCATTAGTGCAAAATTGACGGTTACAAAAAACTAGAGCAGATTTTTACAGTATTGCTGGAGATGAAAATTTTTACAAACTCGGATGAAAATACAACAGTGTTGCTGTAGATGAAAATTTTTACAAACTCGAATAAAAATACAACAGTGATAGAGGAGATCATCATGTGCCAAAAGGTGAAAACAAAAATTAAAAATAAATAAAAGGACTTACAGAAAAGATAAAAAAATCTTCAATCTATGTTATAATTTTTAAATTTTATCTGCTACATTAGTTTTTTTTTTTTTTTTTCTGAAATTTACAATAAAAAAAAGGGTTAATTACATGTATAATTATATGTATATACTAAATAAACAATGTATATAAATAAATTATTAAATACATATATATTCCAACCATATGAAATGTATGATTAAATTTAATTATATATATAAGAATGACACATGGCAAACCTCAATTTTTTTCATATTAATTTCTTTTTCTTTTTTGAAATAAAATCTTTAATAAATTGAATTTAAAGTTGATTAATACGAATATTTAGTGATGCAAAGTTTAATGTTGATAGTAAACATTAGTAAATGATATAGGAATTTGAACTAAATTTGTTAAAATAACAATACTAGACTTTAAATATAAAAATCAATATAAACTTGAAATTTTTTTATTTAAAAAATTTGAGAAAAATAAAAACTAAAATAAAGATGGGCAAATAAAAAAAAGATTATTCAAAATTTTCAAACTTACTTTTTAATGGAATTAAATAATTTATGCGAATATGTGTTTTAAAATAAATTATGAAATTATTTGAGAAATTTCGACTTTCATTTTTTTTAATCATTTAATTGTAAAAGATTTTGAGAGTTATTCTAAAATTTAACAATAAATTCAAACTAAATAAATGGTAGGAGAGTTGAATAATATAATAGATTTAACAATATATCATGTTTCTAAAAAAAAATATGTTCATTTATAAATGCATCATGTATAGTTTCAACAATTAAATAATATATAAATCAAAGAGTGTTATATTTAATATTAAATTAGACAATGTGTATTGCACAAAACCATAAGTATATTTTTTCTTATATCAATAATATTTAATTTTTTCTAAATTTACTAGGTTCAATTAAAAAAAAATGCATCTCTAGTGTGTATGTATACCAATATAATAAATATCTTTCAATCATTCAATCATTACAAAAAATACACGACTTCAACAATAAGATATGATATCAACGTCCCACATTTTCAATAATGATTTGACAGTATAATCATACCCTATAAAATCTCAAACGAAACATACATTTTTATTATTTATCTTTAATACAAAATTCAAAATTCAAACGATAGGACACATTAACCCCTTCCAAACATATCCATAGATCTCACAATTTAACCACTCATACACATAATGCAAGCCAAGAATTAAATATTATATATCTATGATTCTATCTAAAATAATAATATAATTACAATACTTTTTATAATATATTTATTAACCACATAACCTTTCTTCTAAAATAATATTAAAAGGTACCCATTGTAAAATCTTTTTTTTTTTCCCTATTTATAACAATTACAAATGCTTACTATTATCCAAAACTCTCCAAAATAATTATATCAATTTCCAAACTGTAAAGATGTCTCCCAATCTAAAACAAGTTGTTTTAGTTGTCTCAACTAGTGTTTATCTTGTGTGATACACGATCATAAATTTTAAAATAATAATAATAATAATAATAATAATAATGTAATTATAATAATGAAATTAAACAATATATATATATATATATATATATATATATATATATATATATATATATGAGTTAGTGGCGTATAGCAAATTTTTATAGGACAAATTAATTAAAATAAAAAATAACGTAAAACTTCGTGGTTTTTATTAATTGAATTGAATAATAAAAACATGTATATAAGATTCATATGTTTTTAAATAGATATAAGACTCGTGAAGTCAAGAAAAAGATAGCCTCTAAATATAAGTACAAAATCTTTCATAATGCTTATGCATAAAAAATATCAATTCCACATAAAAAATTATATCAATTCCAAATCAACAATTTATTCACCAAATAAAAGCAAAATGAGAAAACGTAACAAAAAATACACGTTCATTTGCATGTTTATTCCTTACACAGCAGAGCTTTATCATCTAGAGTGTTTAGAGGAGATTAACATTCATTTGCATGTTGAAAACCGGTGTCATCTAAAATATATAGGATGGAATAAAAAATGCAGAACGTGAAGAATTGAAATGCGCAAGTGATGCGTTTTGATTTCCAAGAAAGAAAGAATATTTATAGTAGTTAATGATTTTTTTTTTAATTTGTTCATTATTTTAGATATGATTATTAAGATCAACATTTTTCAAAATTTCAAAGAAATCAAGTTTGCTGGTATTGCAACTATCATTATAATATCACACTAAACTGAATATAAAAAATGCACTGTTATATTTTCGAAACTAAGATGACTTCTTTTTTTTTTTCTTTTTTTTGTGGGAATGTACAACAAAAATTAGAAATATAAATTTCGAAAAGGAGAAATAAAAAAAATACTAAAGAAATTATTTTTTATGTCAAAATAAAAAACTACAATTTTTGGAATTGTACTAAGCTATTCGCAAATCCAATATTCATTTTGATTATGATCAAAGAATATATTCGCGATATTTAAGGTAATTATCTCTCTCTCACATTAATGTTGAATTTCATTATTTAAGGAAATTACAAGAAAATCTTTTATGATTTAATTAGGGATTAAATTAGATACTTTAATATTTCAATTTTATCCCCATAGATAATAATTGTCTTATTTCTCATTAAACTATTTAATTTCCAGAAACAGCAAGAATAGTGTAGGTGGGAAAATATAAACTTTCTATTTTCATCATGTTTCTACTTTATTATATATACTAGTTTTTGTTCCGTGGGATGCATAATAATAAATTAAAATAATATAATCATAATGTATTTAAAGAATATAATGCATACACATATTTGAAATATGTGCATATATGTTAAAAAAAATATTAGATCAACACAAAGTTTGAAATTATAGAAATTTACAGAGAGAAATAATGATTCGAAATTTCTTTTACAAAAGTCTTCTGCTAGACCATTGTCTGCAATGAAATAATGTATAGACTACACTCGCTTAAAGTTTTATGACACCTTTTTTTTTTTTTTTTTTGAAAAAAAATATATTATTACACCTTGTGATACTCGAATTGAAAAAATACTAAGCAAACTATTAAACAGACACACATATCAAAACAGAGATATGTAAAATAAATAAAAAATAATTTTTTATTTACTTCTCTATTATGGAAAGCAAATTCATAACTAAATAAAACACCACAAATTTTTTTTTTAAGTACAATAACACCATTAATGTTAACCCATATATATATATATATATATATATTTGTCTTATATGGGTAGTTTGAATTTCTTTTCCTTTTAATTTTTTTTACATCATATTTTTTCGATTTAATAGAACAAAAAATATAAATATAAGCTTATTCTATGTATGTGTTTATATATACTAGTTAGTTAATTTTTTTTTTTTTTCGGACTTTATATTCATGAGTCTTATTCTTGAAATATTACTCCTCAATCTCCAATTGTATTTTATAGCCACGTGAAATATATGTAACTACAAATATAAAGATTTGAGCTTTATAATTAGAATTCAAATATGAATCAATAATGGATATAATATAAATCCAAATGATATTGATAATAATTCAAATTGGAAATGTTCGAACTGATAATGATTAATTTCCAAAATACGTATTGGATTCCGAATATCAATTGATTTACATTTCAAATCCAAAATTTTGAATAGTATCAATTTTATTCAGATATGAATCAATCAATTTTCAAAATTTTAATAAGGGTTAATTACATATATCCATCCAAATTATATCCGTTTTTGCATTTAACTATCTAATTTTTTTTTTTCGATTGCAACTAACAATCTCACCTTATCGTCAATTGCAAATGACCATCTAAGACCATCACAACATCATTTTCCTACCAAATCACATCACGTGTGAGGATTTAAATAAGTCCGAATGTGTTTCATTTAGTTGTTCGGCCACAAAAACAAAGATCATTCATGATTATTTCTGCATATTCTCCAACTCGTCTTTACTCAATAAAATTTGAGAAGAATATCGAGGGTTAGGGTTTAAAAGTAGGAATCCTATTTATTTTCCCTAAAATTAAACCTAAAATGACAGAAATACCTTGATAAGTATTAGGGTGTGCATTTGCAACTGGCACAAAATGAGATGGTTAGTTGCAACTGAAAAAGGTTCAAGTAGTTAAGTGAAAACGAGTATAGTTTAGATAGTACCCTTTTAATAAATATGAATCAATTAATAATCATACAAGAATATGATTTGGATTGTATCAAATTTCAAACATTCGACATTTAAATTATTTTGGAATAAGGATCATATGAAAAAATATGAATTATTTATGAATAATCAATTACCACAATTCACGAAAATCAATTATATTATTCTATTTTAGATATTCATTTACTTTTAATAGATTACATTTATATTCATTACATCAATTCAAAATTAGTTTATTTTTTATTCATTATTTTCAATTTATTTTCCTAATATCTTACAAATAGGTTTTATTACATCAATTCAAAATTAGTTTATTTTTTTTATTCATTATTTTCAAATTTTGTAAAAATGTTTGGGCGAGAAAATCTTGCCTCTTTATTTTTGTTGTGTGTATGATTTTGAAATCCAATGCTAAACAAAAAAATAATAGGAACAATTACACGATAAATGATCACATTTGGCCTTCTTTCAATTACAATATCACTTTTCAACTTTAACACCACAGATCATTACATTTGATTTTATTATAATTCTATACATGGTCGGGTCATTCAGACTCCAATTGCCAAGATGAAGCCCAAAATTAAAAAAATTATTTGCGTAATCACTAACATGACTCGTAATCACTAACATGACTCTGAATTTTTCTGGCAAATCAAACACACATACACGTCACCTTAAACAACGTAGTTTCGTTGATTCTTAAGAAGATATTTAATATATTTTACATATTAGAATCCTCAAAATACAAAACCCTAAAAAAGAAAAATGTGAATTTTCTCTTTCAAATCCCTAAAATAAAAAACTATTACAAATTTTGAATTGAAATAGTCCACAAAAAAGTAAGAGCAAGTGCAATTGAACTATCTAAAATGATTACTAAAGCACAAAAAGTGGTAACTGGTGAACCAAATAGTAACATTGGTGGAAGAGGTGAACCAAGTGGCAATGGTGAGGAAGGGCTAAAGATGCTCATCCGGTTCGGAAAACCGGAATCGAACCGGGATCAACGGTTCGGAAAACCGTTGATCTGGTTTCGGTTCCAAACCGAAACCGCGAACCGTGGTTCAATAGTTCGGTTTCACTTCGGGCATATTTCAAACCGTAAACCGGGGGTTTAACCGGCTGTTTATCTTTTTTTCTTTTAAATTTATATTTTATATAAATAATATTATGTATTTATGTTATTTTACTCTTTAATTTTAAATTGTATTGATTATTATTATTGATTTTTATTATAAGTTTTAATTTTTTTAGGTTTATGGTTTGTATTTGGTTGTATTTAAATTGTAATTTCTAATTTTTGAAATTGTAACCTTATAAGTTGTAATGTAGTATTGTTGTAACTTGTAAATGTAAGTTCTATTTTTTAATTTATATCAAATTATTTACTCCAAAAACATTGTTATTTTGTAATATATGAATAATTGTAATATTTCTATGCAAATTTAATTTTTAAAAAATTATAAAAAAATTAAAAATAAAATAAAAAAACCGTTCGAACCGGCGGTTTGAACCAGAATTGGTGGTTTACAAACTGGAACCAAATTCGAAATCCCCACGGTTCGGTTCCGGTTTGGCCCTCCGCGGTTTTCCGAAACCGACGGCTCGAACCGTTTGAACACCTCTAGGAAGGGGAATGGGTGAAATAATTCAATCATCTCAAACTTCCTCAACTACATCATGTGAGGAAAATATTAACAATTGACAAAAAAAAAAAAGAGTATTTTCTTTTCAAAATTTGTGAAATTTTTTGATTTGAGATTGAGTATTGTTTGTGTAAAACTGGTGCACTATGTAATTAGGTCGTTCCAATTCCGTCCCTTGTTTTTTTTATACTCTGACATTTATGTTATATTATTATGATCTTTATATACAAATATCATAACTTTTATGTAATACTTTAATTTAAAAAAAAACACATTTCGACACAATTTGTACATATATTCCTTTATGTGATATTATGTATACATTTATATCAATATAGTCATACCTTTATATATTAAATAAAGGTACAAATAACATAACTAAATGTATGACTAATAGAACTAAAAGATATAAAAGTATAGTTACGATGACTATTTTTAATGTTTTTCTTTTTATAGACTATATTTATAGTTATTAGTAGAATACACGTGTGTTGCATGTGAAAAGTATTAGACTTGCGTAAATTTACTTATTATAATAATGTAATTGTTATTTATTAAAATATTATTTTTCATAGTATACAATTTTCATTATTTACAATAGTTTTCTTTAAAATTCAATTAATAATTAGTTGAAATTATAATTAAGTATAGAGATATTTTCATAATTTCAAGTTGAACTATCATACATTTTGAACTAAGTTTTTTTTTTTTTTTAAATAAATCGATTTCAAAAAGTTTAATTATATTTGAAACTAAAATAAATGTTCCACATTTTATATATAATTAAACTTTTATAATTTGTTTCAATATATTTATGTAGAGTATAAAATTTTCTATGTAATATGTATCATTAGTTAGAGTAAAATATGATTTTTACATTATTTTATGCTTAAATATTATCTTAACTAAAATTACGGAAACTTGTTTTCATTTCTTTTGTTAAGTTATAGATCATATTTATGGTTTCAGTTCTCTTCAAGTCCATCCATTGATTTTAGTTCTACAACTAATTGTACTTAACATTTTGGTTTTTCATAATTTGTTGCTACTATCTGTTGTTTTCTACTTACTTCAATTGTGTCTAATGGGTGATTTATGAACGCTAATTGTGGTTGGAATGTGACATTCACCGGCTGTAAATTTTCACCTCACAATTTATAAAACTTAAAGTTTCGATAATTCTACACTTATTTGGTCATTTTAAAATTACTTTGCCATTTATTATTTTATACTCCCTTCAACAATCCCAAATAAGTGTCCTTTAAGAGATCAATTTTTTTTTTTTTTGTCAATTAAGTGTGTCATTTTAGACTTTTATGCAACTTTATTCCCAAATGATCTCTATCAGTATTTAGCTAAAAATATGATCTTTCTAATTATGAAATAAATTTGATTATTTTTCCAATTTTAAATCTTAAATTATTTGTTTAGTTAAGGATATGTTTGTTCAAATTTTCATGTTCAATAGTCTATGAAGAAAATTTAGAATGACGCTTAATTAAGCTCAATGGAAATATTATTTAAATGAATTTTACATTTTATTATAATTTTCAAACATTTTAAAGTCAGATTTTGATTCTCAATATGTACTTCAAATGAACTATCATACTTTTTTTCTAAAATAAATATTGAAAATGAATAATTAATTTAAAGAGTAAAAAATTATTATAATTTAAATATAAATACTCCCTCCATCTCAAACAAAATTCAGATTTCTCTTATGTACATGCATGAATTTCACTTGATTAAATTCTTAGTTATCGATTCCTCAAACTATTGATAAATATTATTTTGATGAAATATCATTTATGTCGGACTCATCAGCAACTTCAAAATCGAAATCTATAATAAATGATTCAAATTGCACAATATATTTAAAATCATGTTTGTTTTACTCATATACAAAAATTTGGTTAAAATTACATTTAAAATTGATTTTACCTTTTTATTTATTTATTTTTATAACGAGCTAGTTTTGAAAAGATCTCATACTCACGGTTCTAGTCTCAAATTGCAATTTTTATTCAGAAGTGGTCCTGCAGTCACATTTTCATGACTAAAAGTTATAATGTTAAATAAATTGGGACTAAAAGTTATAATGTTGAATAGTTTTGGACTAAAAGTGCAAAATTTCTCCATTGATACTCGGATTGCAGAAGTTCATATACATAAAGTCAACTTTATCACACGTATCTTCAGATTCATGTGCAAACACTTCAATTACTCCATTCCATTATTCAATTTCATCAAAGACAGAGAGAGAGGGTTGAAATGGCGGAGGCAGCAGTGGAATCCCTTCTGCAAAACCTGAAGCAGCTAATGCTTTACCAAGCACATTTGATCAAAGACATCAAGAGTCCGATTGAGAAGCTGGAGAACGATCTCCACCACTTGAGAGCCTTTCTCAGGGATACCACCAAACAGCGGAGAAAAGACAACAACCAACTCCACGAGGTCGTCGGTCAGATACGCGACGTCGTTTACGATGCGGAGGATGCCATCGACACCTTTGTGACGGAGGCCGCCACGAGCAAGCCCAAACTGCGATTTCTCAAACCGCCCAAGTCGCCGGTGAAGCTGCTCCAGATCTTTGAAGATGTCGAGCGGCTCAACGTCAGGGTCCAAGAAGTGTACCGCAACGAACGCCTTGACTTCCGAAGTTACAGTGCCAGAGATGAACCTAAGGTGTTTTTTCATCCTTATTTTTGATATCTACTGCAATATTTTAATGTTTTTTTTTTCGAAATTTTCAAAATTACGAAGATATCCAAATTCCAAATTCCGACAACCACATAAGCAATTTTAATAAAAAATAACTAGAATTGGAAAAAATTATAATATAGAAAACCAAAATTGGAAAATAGATATTTAATTGTTAAAAATGAAAAATGTTTTATATATAGACTAAAATTGAAATATTCCTTTTTTATATTAATCTAATTCATTTATGCCAAGCTGCTTGATTTGAATCTTGAATTGATTGCTTTTTTTTTTTTTTTGTTTTTCAAAATAAAGATCCTATGCTTAGGAACAACATCAAAATAAGGATGTAATACGGCATGTTCCCAAACTCTTGAAAAGAAATAACAAATATGTGTTGTGGGTCAACAGATGATCTCAAATGTCTTTGGTTTATTATTATTTTTTTTTATAATCAGAGATTAAGTTGATTTCGTTTTGAATAATATTTTTTTTGAATTTAGAAGAAAGCAATAAAAATACTTGAAATTTTCTGATCTCTTTCTTATTTATGAATAAACGTTTTCTTTTTGAACGGGTTTTTCTTTAGAATTTATGCCTTCTTTAAAATAATTATATCCTTTTAAGTATTTTTATATATTTATTTTCAGTATAAAAGGTAAATGTATATATCATCTAATTTTACATTTCTCTAGCAGTATTATATATCATCTTAGTGCTTTTCATTTTTTTCTTAAAATAGAAAAAAATAAAATTTATTACACTAAACCCGTAAACTATCTTTTCACACTTTACCAGCAAACTATGTAAATTGTTACAATTTACATTTTAAACTCTCAAAATTTCCAAAATACCTTACAAAACAATATATATATATATATATATATATATATATATATATATATATAATTTGAAATATCAAAATTTAAAAAAAAAACTGCAATCAATTTTTCATTTAAAAACTATTTATTAGAAATATTAGATTTTTAAATATAAAAAAATATAAAAAAAACCCTGTTAATTAAGCGCCTTAAATATCATAAAGTTTTAGTATTTCTATAATCTTATTTCATTAACTTTATAATCTAGTATTTTGAATAAGGCAAAGACTTTTTCCAAAATTATTTTTATGATACTTATTCAATATGTCAAATAAAATATTTCTTAAATGCTTATAAATTTTAATAATGTCGAATAAAATTGAATTTCTTTTTCTATAATTAAGTTTAATATTAAAATAAAATAGTTTTTAAAATATTCTTGTAATTTTAATTATGTTAATTCAAATAAAGTATGGTTCTTTAAAGGGTGTTTTGGGAGTTTGGGAGTTGAAAAAGTAAGTTGGTGCAACAATCTATGTACTTGGTGTGGTGAGTAAAGTGCAACAAAAAAAAAATTGAATTGTTTAAAGGGTGTAGTGCTGTGATTAACTCATTTATTAATTTGCATATTTGGAAGATGAAGTGATTTTACAATACTAAAAAACATGTTGGTATATCTAATATCTAATACCTATGATTATATTATATATTATATACTATTATATTATTAACTATATACAGAACCAGGATTATACTTTAATTGTAAATATAATTAAATAAAAAAGAGACACTTAATCCAAAACGCATGATAGTTCTACTGAGAATTCATAACTATCCCTACTTATTTATAATTTCAACTAATTATCGATTGAATTTTAATATTATAATTAATGAAATTCTTATACCTTGAAAAATAGTATTTCAATACATAACCATGACATTACTATAATTAAATTTATGCAACTCTAATATCTCACATGTAACACGTGTATTCTGCTTGTGTGTGTATATCTATATGTATATGTGTGTGTGTGTGTGAATTGAAAGAAAAACTAAACGTGTAGGAAAAGATTATTCTCTTAACTTTCACCACTCATCGATCTACGTACACATTCACATTGTTATATATACTTGAGGGACCTATTAAAATAAAAGGATCATTTGCATTTACATATAGTTAAAATAGAAAAGTTTTTTTTCGTCCACTTATTGATTCAAAAGATAAATTAGTTTTTAGCTTGATAGTGTTGGCACAAATAAGTTTATTTTATTCGAGGGTTTCAAGTGTTAACCTGATTATTAGCAGGGGCGGAGTCTCCTTGTTGGTTAAAGCCCCCCAAAATTTTGAAATTTTTTAATTTATATATTATATTGGGTTGATTTTTTTTAGTGTTAAAATATTGGTTTTATACCTAGTCCCCAAGACCAAGTCAGTTAGTCCATCAATGTTAGTCTAACTCCGCCCCTGATTATTGTCTATTTCCATGTTTTTTAACAACGCAAAAGCCTTTTTTGTTATATTGCAAAGCTCAAAACCTAGTGGAGCTAAATATAAATTTGGCTTTTACAATGTGCTAAATATATGTTCGACTAGGAATTGCACAAAGTGAATGAGTTAAAATAAATGTGCTAAATGTACATTTTGCCTCGAAACATTTGAACCTGTTGTAGCGCGCAGTAAATGCTTGCAAATTGCAACAGTAATCTAATCTTCACATTTTGTGTATTTTTAGGAAATGCCACATGTAAGAGAAGACAATGTAATCGGTTTTGAAGAGGACGAGCGTATATTAATAAAGTATCTGAATGAAGAAACAGAGCAGCTTGATGTCATCACCATTGTTGGTATGTCAGGCCTCGGCAAGACAACACTGGCACGAAAGATCTTTCGCAATCATGAAATTGCATATGAATTCCCCATCTGTATATGGGTTCATGTTTCTGAAGAGTTCATAATGAAAGATGTCCTCTTTAGCATTCTAAAACATTTCACTCATCATAGTGATCATTACGACAAAAGTGAGCCGGAGTTAGTCCAACTAGTTGTTTCTTATCTAGAGGATGTGAAATTCTTGATTGTGATGGATGATGTGTGGACAATTGATGATTGGAATAAACTCCAATTAGCTTTGCCAAAAAGGAACCGGATGGGTAAAGTGTTGATGACGAGTTGTAAGGAGGACGTGGGGCGATTTGCGAACTACAGTAGAGTACCCCATAGATTGCGTTTCTTTAGTCCGGAGGAGAGTTGGGAGATGCTCCAATTGGAGGTTTTCGGTAAGCGTGATGTGTGTCCTCCTGAATTTAAAGTTCTGGGACAGCTAATCGCTGAGCAGTGTGGAGGGCTGCCGGTTGCAGTAAAGGTGATGGGAGGCATTATTGCCAAGGAGTACTTTCAACATACTATTTTGAGAGCAAAGATGGATGCTTGGAGAGAAGCGTGTAAAAACGTGCACATATATCTCAACAGTAGATTTTACAATGAGTTGCCGATTCATTTGAGAGCCTGCTTTCTGTATTTTGGGATGTTCCCTGGGGACTACGAGATTCCAGCTTGGAAACTGATATGCATGTGGATTGCGGAGGGATTCGTACAAGCAAGAGAAGGGATGAGCTCTGAGGATACTGCACATGATTATTTGGCGGATCTTGTCAATAGGAGCTTAGTTTTGGTTGAAAAGAGGAAAGCAGATGGTAGAATTAAAACATGCCGGATTCATGGGACCCTACGTGACTTTTGCATATCTGAAGCTGGAAAAGACAAGGAGAATTTCCTCCATGAAATTAGGCAGTCCAGGGATTCGAGTTCTGAGCCTCAAGTGCTAAAATATCGTCGCCTATGTATTCATTCAAATGTTCTCGACTTTCTTTCTTCAAAGCCTGGTGGTCCCAAAGTCCGTTCCCTTGTTACCTTCTCAAAGGATGAAGTTAACTTGCCCCCAGCATTCAGTGCAGACATTCCTTCTGCTTTCAAACTACTTCGAGTATTAGATGTGAAGCAGATCAGATTCACCAAAATTAGTGCTGATATGTTCCAATTGTTTCATTTGAGGTACCTCGTCCTGTCCTTCAATATCAATGTCCTTCCTGCAGCCTTGGCCAAGCTTTGGAACTTACAAACTCTTGTAGTTGAAACGACGTGCCCCACCCTTGAAATACGAGCAGACATATGGCAGTTGACTCAGTTGAGACATTTAAAGACGAATGCATCCGCCACACTGCCCAGAATAGGCAAAAGTAGTAAAGAAATCGAACAACTCCAAACGCTTGGTACAATCTCACCAGAGTGTTGCACAGAACAATTTCTTAAAAGAGCTCGTAGTTTGAAGAAGCTGGGCATTCGTGGGCGACTATCTTTGCTTTTGGGCACGGCAGAGTTCCTTGATGGTTTTGGGATATTGAGTAACCTTCAAAAGCTGAAGCTGGTTAATGACGTCATATTGGATGAAGGCAGATTGCATGGCCTGCACCTTCCTCCACCCTATAAATTCCCTCCAAAACTGAGGAGCCTAACGCTAGCTCATACTTGTCTCGATTGGAAGGAAATGTCCATCCTTGGAATGCTGGACAATCTTGAGGTGCTCAAGCTGAAATATAAAGCATTCATGGGATCAGAATGGGTGGTAGCTGATGGAGGTTTTCGCAGTCTTGAATTCTTGCATATCGAAGGCACAGATTTAGTCGTTTGGGAAACTTCGGGCGATCATTTCCCAAGACTTCACCGGCTACAGCTCCGGAATTGTGAGAAACTCAGAGAGGTTCCGATTGGGCTAGCCGATGTACCAAACCTCCAACACTTGAACTTGTACGACACTAAACTTGCAGCTGCCTCTGCCAAGAAAATTCATGAGGTCAGAAATCACAAGGCTCAAGAAGAGCTAAACATGAAGTTCGGAGCATTCAAGCTCTCCATTTATCCTCCTTCAGAATGACCACTCTTATTATTGGGTAAGTTTTACTATCTAGTATTAAAATAATCATAACATCACTTCTCCATATTTCTTAATTAATATATGTTACATTAATAATATATATCAACTTTCTTATCAGATACGACTTTGATGGATGCCGATGTATGAAGAAACAAAGCTTGCAAAGAGAATGCATGCCCATATGAATTCATTCTCATATATCTTAATTATTGCTTGAATTGAGATTGTTGTTTGATTTGATTTCTAAGTTTGTTGTTGTATCATAATCTTCTTCACATACATCGAAGTTTTACTACTCTATTGCTGATTGGAATAATCTCTGTACTAATTAATCTGGTTTGTTTTTTATTCTTTTGGTGTTTTCTTACTTATTTTCCTTATAATTTGATAATTCCTTTTGTTTTCATTTAGACTTCAAGGTTGAGTTCTTTTTCTTTTTTCCCCACCGATAGCATTGGTAAAAAAATCTCTACCCAAATTTATCACTTTTCCACCAAAATTCTTAAATAATATAGTTAATCCACTTTCTCGATTGTCCATTATTTTGCCATTAGAGCTTCATCCCATAAACTCAATTCTACTTTGTGCAATAGATTTGCAGCCCCATTTTGTTTAGAGATGAACCCTCACCTTGTTTCATCGTCTTTTCTTCTTTCTGGGCATTAATTGTTCCAACTTCAACTCTAGATGTTGCATTAGAATTTTGGGCTAATAATGTCTAGTAAAAAATCATTATTTGAAGTGGAGTTAAACAATGATTTTTTTTTTTTTCAAATGATATCAATCAACTAGAAAATTCGAAATCGAGTAAACGAACGCAACGTAACAGCAAATAAAATACAGAGATATAACCATATACGTACCAAATAGAGAGAGATGGGTATGGCCCCAAGAAATCGCAACCCAATAGGAATTTGACAAGTGACTTTTCCAACAAAATTGAATTGGAATCAATAAATTTTTAATTATGAGACTAAATTAAAATTGGTGATAATTATAAAACAAAAGTCGGAAGACACCATAGTTATGACATCAAAAATGAATTTAGGCCGAAATATTTTTCCAATCCGTCATGACTGCCGAAATTGCTCACGTGTGGCACCAAAATTGAAAATTTCTAAATTATGGACGGAAATTTGAACTTATGTGTTAATTTTGATTGCCACATCATAAAAATTTTAATAAACAAAATAGAAAAAGAAAATCCAAATCATACAAAAAAATTAATTAAATTCAAAACAAAACTGAAAAATAAAAGTAAAAAATTTCAACAAATTATATAATTCAGAACCGAAAAATAAAATGAAAAAGAATTAAAAAAATCAAATAAAAATGAAATTGAAGAACCTAAAACTATAAAATTCATGGGATCGAAATGGGAGGCAAGTGATGGAGGTTTTCGCAGTCTTGAAGTCTTGCATATTGAAGGCACAGATTTAGTCGTTTGGGAAGCTTCGGCCCATCATTTCCCAAGGCTTAAATTGCTTGAATAAATGCAGTCTACTTTAAACCTCCATTTAAATATATGAATAAGCATCCTAATAATGTGATAAATGTAGAAATTGAACATAAGATTGAGTCATCTGCAGTTAACCAAAAGAAGCAAATTGATGGCAAGAGATAATATTCAATTATCTCTGTGCTATTAATTATCGGGATTGAGTCAACTTGTTTCATTGTATTTTGTAATCATATATCTTTCCTAAAATAAAAGATTTATTTTGATTCTATTAGTTCTATATATAGCATACATTTTAATTGTATTCTTCATTGAATGAAATCATTATTTCACCATATCACAAATTAAACCTATAGAAGCAAATTCAGCGTTTTGGTGGAATTGGTGGTATAGTTAGAAATCATGAATGTAAACTTGTTTTTTATCTTATGTTTATATAGGAGTTGTTGATAATGTATATACTGAAATGTTTACTATAGTAGAAGCTTTGAATCTTTGGTTAGAAAGTGGATGTTTTTACCAGGGATGGAGACACGAATATGTAATGATGGAGACACGAATCTTTTTCTATATTTTTTCCCATCTTGGTACATGGTCTATAAATTCCTTTCGAAATCAATACATATATTTTAGGGTTAAAAAACATTTTCCCATCCAAATTATTGCTCTCTTGATATTTTGATCGAAATTGTTTATGCTATCTGATTGACATGTTTTCAATTATTATTGTTTGATTTGAATTGATCACCTAGATTAAGTATTTGATTATTGTTTGCTAGAATTTTGAATCATGAATCTTAATTGTTGTCGTTTAATTTTCATTGATCGTAATTAATGCATTTAATGAATTAAATATCTAGAAGGTTTATTCCAGGTTATTCAATTCAATAAGGTTAATTGGCGATCTTATCTCAATTTAACTAATCTTTAAAGACGATTCACTTTAACAGAGCTTGTTATTTGACTAGGGGTAATAATTTCAAATGATAATTCCTAGGGGTGATAATTCCAAATGATAATTTCAAGATAAATTGAGAGAGAGAGAGAGAGAGAGAGAGATGTTACATTAATTAGGTGATAATTGATAATGATGGATAACTGAACTGTTAACTTGAAAACTTTCATCTATTGATTTCTTGACATTTAATTTGCTTTCTAAATTATTTAATTAATTTAGTGATAGTTGATTAATTTGAAACCCCTCATCATTTGTTATTTTATTGAATTGAGCATAGGAGATATGGTTTATTCATCACTTCACGTGGGATTACTCCGACTTACCCAATTTACTAGTTGGTTAGGTTAGGAAGGGTTGAATAATTTTATCACGTCGTGACAACACAGTTAAAAAGTTGAGATAATTATCGAAATTGGAAGAAGCTATAGTTATGAGACGAAAAAATTATTTTAACCCTTATTAAAATATTTAGTTAATTTGATATTAATTGATTATTGTTGTTGTATAAATCAGGTTTGTCTTATTTATATTACTATTATATCTTATGTAGTGTTCTTGAGGAGTCAGGTTGATCATTCTTTCATTATCAAGTCCTTAATTATAATGTGTCTTCATATATATATTTTAATGTAAAGTGCACTATTAATTAAAAAAGTTTAAAAATTTTATCTAAAAAATGAACATTTAAAAAATATTTTTAGAAAGGATTAATTATATAAAAAAAAAACACGAATTTAGGATCATATTTCAATTGCAATATAAAATTTTAATTGTAACATAAAAAACACTCAATTTAACACATATTTTAATTTGAGACATGTTTGGGATTTTCGGACTCCAATTCAGCAATTGGAGCCCGAAATGTATAAATCAATCCAAACATAATCCATGTCATCAATTTACATATAATTTAAAAAATAAAAAAAAAGGAAGAAAAGGAAAAAAAATACCACTATATTTAATGCTTAATCTATGTAAGAAAAAAAAAAAGCAAACGAAGTTTGAAACTCCATTTTGTCTTTTTTTTTTTTTTTTTGTATCCATTTTTTTTTTCTTGTTTGAGTCCCTTTTCTTTTTTCTCTCTGCTCAACAAATCCTAATTAAATTAGAAAAATTCCCTTCTCCGACTATTAAATTGAAAACAATTTGTAGTTAAAATCGATTAAGAATGTAGAATCAAAGATTTGGAACACCAACATTCTTCACTAACGAGTGGGCTGTTGTTTAGCGGTGGAGAGAGAGTGGTTGTTACTTCAGTTGGCGAGAGTGGGATGGGGAAGGGGGTGACAAGGAGAGGTGGAGAGTAAAGGCGGCGGCAGCGGCGACGGTACTAAAAGGGAAGGAATGCCGTTTTCTATATCATCAGATTGTTATTTAGTGGAAGAAAAGAATGTTGTTTTTTTTCAGGTGGTAAGAAAGGGAGGACGAAGGCTGTAGAGTGAGAGGGGGAGGGAATGCGGTGACGGCGGCCGATGAGAGGGGAAGGGGAAGACAACGAGAGAGAGGATGGGGACGACGATGACCGTGCGTTCTTTTCTTTTAACTTTCTTTCCCTCTTTTTTATGTTTATTTTTCTTATTTTACTATGCAGTTTTTTTATTTTTTTAGCGTGTAAACTAGTGGTGCTGGTTCGGTCAAACCGCCGGTTCCGGTTCCAAACCGGCGGTTCGGAAAACCGGCGGGGGTCTAACCGGAACCGAACCGGGGGATTCACATGTTTTTAACATGTTCGGTTCCGGTTTCGGTTTGTAACCGGCGGTTTTCCGGTTTTTTTTTTTTTACAAAATGTGTTCACATGTTAAAAAATACGCAACTTTGTATAAATATCCAAAATTTACAACTTACAAAGTATAAAACACTAAGTTTGAATTTAAAAAAATCACAACTTACAAATAACGATTAATCGGTGGTTGAATTAAAAAAAATTACAACTTACAAACAACAAACTTCTAAGTTTGAATTTAAAAAAATTACAACTTACAAACAATAAAAAAAAATTACAACTTACAAATTACAAATTGAAAGAGGAAAAAAAATGAAAGAGCTTGAGTTTCATTCTAAGTTTGAAAGTGAATATCAAACTTAGAATAAAATTGCCTACGTATCCCTAAATTGAATTGGAGAATCAAAGCCCACATAGTTCTTATTTCTTACTTCTCTTAATTGTAATGAGCAAAGAATGTTGTGTGGTAGATGATGTGTCTCAAAGAAAGGAGGACATAATAAGACGTGCATCTAAGACACATCTTATTATCTCCTCCTTTCTTTGAGACACACCATCTACTACACAACATTCTTTGCTCATTACAAGTAAGAGAAGTATAAAAAAAAATGAAAAAGCTTGAGTTTCATCCTAAGTTTGAAAGTTAGAATGAAATTGCCTATGTATCCCTAAATTGCCTTAGGGAATCAAAGCTCACGTAGTTCTCTTACCTCAAACTTACCCATTAGTTTCGGTGGAGGAGGATGTGTTGGAATCGTAGCCATACTCGTCGGGGCCATCATCATCAAAGACAGATAAATTTAGATGTTGTTGATGTTTCTTTGCTCGAAGCCAATCTTCAAGTAGAGTAATGTTTTGAACATTCTCTACGGTCAATCTTGCCCTTTTTGGATTCAACATATGTCGTCCTTTGGAGAAGGCGCACTCGACGGAAATGTTGGAGGCGGGACTTGCAAAAATCTCCTTTGCAATATGACTTAAAATATGATAAGTGTTGATCCTCTTTGACCACCACTTCAAAAGATCCACAGAGTTTTCAAAACAAATAAATTCAAATGTACAACTTAAATATGTATCTAATTCTTGTGTGGGATTAGACCCCCTAGCTCGTTTTTGTGTTCGGTTATCATAAAAATCATAAAATGCATTAAGACCACTAACATTATATGGATTATGTGAAGAACTACTACCACCACCTACATTTTGAGCACCTAAATTATCCCCACAATCATCCCCTAATAAGGTTTTATATTCTTTAAATAAATCATACAAATAGTTTTTAGCTCTAGCTGCAACTTCTACATAATTTGGAACATAGTCAACTGCATCATAATCGGATAACAAAAAATGGGGGAACAAAGCACTATAATACATGCGTAATAATTCCATTAGACCATCTTCTCTAATCCTAGGATCTAATAATTTAGCTATTAAAAATATATCGGGAAGTTCGTGAAAATATTTTAACCATTTTGCTTTAATTGCTATAATAGTGTCACCTATAATAGGACATGCACAATATTCATTCAAAATTAAAGCAATTTTAACACAATGATCTAAGGCTAATGGAGAAGTAGGATAATAAGTGCCACTTAATTCTCTAGTGGCTTCTTCAAAAAATTTTAAAAGTTGAATTAAATTAATGCATGCATCCCAAGAGTTACTATTCAAATATATCAATTCATGTGAGTTTTCTTTATAAAATTCAATTAGCACTTCTTTATAATTATAAGAATCTTGAAGCATATAATAAGTTGAATTCCATCTATGTTTTACGTCCAATATAAATTTCTTAACTTCCATTCCATTATTTTTACAAAATCTTGCCCATTTTTTATGCCATTGTGTTGATTTAGCAATTTCATGAATTGCATCCGTAATAGGTGAGATTTTATCATGCAAAGCGGTTAATCCATCTTGTACACACAAATTCAAACAATGGGGCACACAACGAATATGAAAAAAGTTTACCATCTATTGGAGGCCTAAAAAATTCCATTAATGTGGGTATACTAGCGGTGTTAGGAGCGGCATTATCATAACCAATCGAAAATATTTTTGTAACTATATCATAATCATTAACAATTTTTATTATTTTTCTAGCAATTGCTACGGAACTATGTTTTTCATCAAATTCGACATAGGCAATTAATCGTTTTTGCACGTTTCATGCATCATCTATCCAATGACACGTTACTCCTAAATAATCATGGTTTCCATAAGGATCTTTCCACACATCACAACAAATAGATACTCGTTGTGTTAAATTTTTTAGTTCTCCAATTAAAGCATATTTATATTCACCTACAATTTTTTCTATGTCACGTGTAACGGTATTCCTAGATATTCTTCTACTAGCGGGTTGAAAAACTTCACAACTAAATTCTTCATAATCATCGTCAGTTGGAAATTGAAAAGGAAGATATTTTTTAGCAATCAATTCGGCCATTCCTTTCCTATGAGTTAATTGACTAAATTTATGAAGGAAGTTAGGGTCGTTACCTCCGGTTCCCCCACTGGAACCGACATTTTGTCGAGGAAGATGGGTTTGAGAGCGGTCATTACCCATCTTATCCGGATGCTTCTTGATGATGTGGTTGTTAAACATTCCGTAGCCCCCTCCGGCCTTGAATTTGTAGCTCTTTCCACAGTAGTTGCACGTCACCGTGAAGTCCACGTTCGAATTTGATACTTTCTCCTTTTTAAAATGTATGGAAAAAATATCACTTCGAAGTGTCGAAGTGGTTCGGCTACATGTGTCACTCTCTTGAGTTGGACGGGCCTCCGGCTGCTCCTGCTCCTCCTCCACTTCGGCAAAGTCGGCGGCGGTCGAAGGTCCGAGAGCCTCCTCCAAATTGGCGTACTCCTTAGTCCAATGAGAGTGGGGAGTGTATTGATCAATAAGATCATCGACTTCAACATCTCGTGGTGGAGGCATCGGTGCCTTTCCTCGGTGAGAAGAACCGGCGGAAGAAGAACCTCTTTGAGACATTTTCGATTGAATCGTAAATTGAGAATTGAAAAAAAAACTTGAGAATTGAATTGCAACTTGAGAATTGAGAGAGAAGTGTTGGAATGATGTGAGGATTGAATGGGGGGAGGGGGGTATTTATAGAAAATTAAAAAAAAAAAATCGCCGGAACCGGCAGTTCGAACCGCCGGTTCACAACGGTTCTCAAATCTCAACCGTTGATCTTCAACGGTCAAGTGATCCTGGCGTGACACGTGTCCAACGGTAACATTTAAAAAAAATAAAAGGGCGGGCCGGTTCGAACCGGTTTCGAACCGCCGGTTCCGGCGGCAACGGCTCTTTTTCGCCGGACTCCGGCCACAATGGCTACTTTTACCCGGAGCTCCGGCGGACACGTGGCGCTATCTCATTGATCAAAAAATTAAAAAAAAAAAACCGGAACCGCCGTTTAACCGCCGGTTCACGGTTTTAAAAAACACGAACCGAAACCGAACCGGCTGAAACCGGTTTACGGTTCCGGTTTGGAACCGGAACCGGGTCAACGGTTCCCCGAACTGTTGACCGCCGGTTCGAACCGGCCCGGTTCCGGTTTTTCCGAACCGTTGGGCACCACTAGTGTAAACTATGCAGTTTAGTTTAAGGATAATGGATTATTTATTTATTTATTTACATGTGAGGGGTGACTAGTATTTAAAATAACACATCATCAACTAACTTACACATCGTCAATTAACTTAAAAATTTAGAACTCCACATCAACAATTGGAGCCCGAAAAGTTTAAACATGTCTCAAATTGAAACATATATTAAATTGAGTGTTTTTTATGAAAATAGTCAATCGGAAAAATGAAAATTCTGACACCAATCATTTACGAGTGAGTATTACACCAAGAATTGACAAGCGGATGAGTTTTCTAGTTGGCTATGTTGATATAGCTTAGATAAGGAAAATCTACGAGAAGAAAACGAGCCATCCTCACCAATTTCAATTAAGTCATTCG
The DNA here is from genome assembly GCA_946896805.1 of Scutellaria galericulata. NCBI lineage: Eukaryota > Viridiplantae > Streptophyta > Magnoliopsida > Lamiales > Lamiaceae > Scutellaria > Scutellaria galericulata. Next base: position 988,957 of record OX335797.1, on the reverse strand, counting down.
AACCTACTTTCGGAAAATCATCAGCAATAGATAAGCCAGCAGCATGCAAGCTCAAGGGAAAGGGGTTTCAAACCTCATACCAAGAGAAAGATTCCAAACAAGTACTAAGAGCAAATTGTATTTCTAACCAGCATACACAAAGCAAAGAACGGAAAGGTGCTTTGTACCTCACTTCGCTAAGCAGCGAGAATTGTACTGAAGCTCTCTTTCCTTTCCAATGCGGATCATACTACTTCATTCTTAGTGTGCTGACCAGATACCCCACCAATAATGAGCTAAGAGCCATAGCAAGAGCTATAGCGTTGCCTTCCAGCTGAGTGAGCTCATAAACTGGCGAATCAATTCATTTGAAAGAGCGGGTCTAGCGGATTTCCGAGTTCATGTTGCAATTGAAATAGAACCTTAAGTTCGTGCTTTTTGATGTAATTAATCCTTTTAGAAACTGATCATAAGATAAAAAAAATTTGGTTTGCATACTTTATTCACATTGAGAAATCACAATGATAAAATATATAATTTTAGTTTCATAGCATTTGTGAACAAAGTTGAAAACATTTCATCAATATGATATGAATCACAGCAAGAAGGTGCAGTAGAAACTTACAAGAGAGGAGAATAAGTTTGTAATAAATGCAGGATATTATCGATATAATGACAAAGAGGTAACTAATTTACGTGCGGAGTTTAATATATGTAATTTCTAAACTTAATTTAATGTTTCAATTAGATTTTTACATAATCCAATATTGCATATATAAAAAAGGGTTAAATGCAAAAATCAATGTGACTTTTCTTCACTTTACAAATTACTTTCTTTTTTTTCTTGTATTCAATTGTAACTTTGAAGTTGTGGAGTTTATCAAAATGCAACCTAAATAATTTTTCCGACCATTTTTCCGACACATGATTTTTTTTTTTTTTTTTTTCAATTTGCAATCTAAACTATGCATTTTTTTTTATCCAATTGCAACCACTAATTTAGGATATATTTTGATAAATTTCAAAACTTGAGATTGCAATTGGATAATAAAAAACAAAGTTTAGGTTGCAATAGTCAGAATACTCACAACATTTGCTCGAATTGCCATTTTAACCAAACGTTTTACTATTTGTCAAAATAACATAACCTAATATATAAAGTATGTTCTTTTTAACTAAGATAATGAAAAAAAAAATCATTATCTATCAATATACAACTTTTCACGAAAGATTGCAACCACCAACTCCCTCGTCACAGCCCACCTCCACTCCATCTCTCTCGCCCATCTTCGAACCACCATCCTCCAGCGATTTCAGCACGCAACTTCCAACACCACCACCGTCCAAAGGCGTCGCCGGCGAAAACCACCTTCCATCACCATTTTCCATCCACCACCATATCAGCTCCAGATCCACCACCTTCCTCATACCATCTACCCTTCACAAAATCACCACCAACCACTACCACTGCACAAATCCTTTCAATCCATAAACCCTTCACAAATCTTCACAAATCCTTAAAGCAATTTTGCACCAAAAACATCACAAATCTGAGTCCAATTTGAATGCTTTTTAATTTTGCTTAATTTTGACAACCCATACACATCACAGTGCACTATTACTTTTCTCAATTTTTTTTTTAATGTGATTACTAGGTTTTTTTTTCTCAAAATTATTTTGAAATTTCAGGTTGGGCAATTACATCTCATCAGAGAAAGCAAGTTTTAAAGTCGAGATACTATAGTTCGCAATGTTTGGGATGTTAATTCTTCTACCCACCTCCACATGAGCTCTTTATCCAGGGATGTTTTCTTTTACCCTTATTTTCCTATTTGTGAGTTTCTTGTGTCTACATTGAGAATAATGTAGAGTTTAGGTGTGGGTGATCTATGGTATCTATATGGTTGTGTTTTCCTTTGTGTTTGAGCCAAAATTTAAAAAAAAAATTGATGATTTAATTTAGAGCCAATTGTGTGCTTATTGATCTTATTTGCCAAAATTCATTGTTGCAATGTTGTGTTTAAGCATGATGACTTGACAAGAATTGAATGTGATTGATTTTTTTGATTGAAATGAATGAGTGTCTCATCGATCTTCATTATGGATAGAATGAAACATGCATAATTTCACATGAATAACCTAATTGTGAGATTTGAGCCTAATGAGCAACACATTCTCTATATATGCTCTATTTTTTCGTTGAGTGTAATCACACATGATGTGTTGTCCTAGAACTTGCTTTGTTATACATTTCGAGACTATATTAATGAATTCGTGCATTTAAAATGATAAGAGCATTTAGGCTTAATCTTTTGCTAGACCTTTCTTTGAAAATTGTCTACCTTAACATATTTTTTCTCTTAGTTAGCCCTTTTGAGTTTGTGGTCTTTCATTTGTTTTAACACATATATGATGAGCTTATATCCCTTTTCCTTCAATCTATCTACATCTTGTTGAACCATTTTGTCAAGAAGTGTGAGAATTGAATGCATGTGTAGTTCGGAATTGTATTTGAAGTTGTGAGACTTGAGAAGGGATGAGAAAGGGGAATGAAAATGAAAAGTCATTCTGACAGCAAAAAAAAAAAAAAAAAAGATGAATAAAGAAAAAAAATGACAAGAAAAGAAAAAAATTGTTTAAAATAAAAAAAAATGAAAAATATTGCCACAATGAAGAAGGTGGGAAAAATGCGAGAAGTTGATTGATTTGGGTGATACTCTCTTATATTTTTCATTTGCTACCATTTGTGGTTTGAGAGTTATCAATTATGGGAAGGAAATGTCTATACTTGATTTCCTTGTTGAGTTGAAATTGAAGATTGATTTTGATGAAAATATGAATTATCAAGAAAGGAAATAGGTAGAAAAAGTGTGATGATGAAATATGGAAGTGAGGTGTTGGTATGTTAGATTTTGTGCATGAAATTCTCAAAATTTTTTTTGGCATTGCTACACCTCATATATTATCCTTTATCCTACCTTAACCCAAGCCCCGTTACAACAAAAAAAAAAAAAAAAGATCCTTTGATTTTTTACATGAATTCATATTTTTAGTAGTGGAGATTTGATATATTAGCAAGCCTATGGTAATGACATGTATGTGTTGATTTTGAATGTTAACTCTTTAAACACTTGAGAGTATATTGAGAGCTTCCCTTGGTGAGGTGTGTAATTTTGCTATGTTGGATCTTATTGAAATGATTAAGTGTTGATGAGAAACGATCTTTGTTGAAAATTAAGGGAATCATGATCATTTGTTTTTTGAAAGTTGTCTATTTTTTCACTTGATTGCATGATGAGTTTTGGTATATTTGAGGAGCTCTTGATTGTGGGTATTGAGTTTGGTGTTTCGTTTTTGTTGATTTTAACCTTGTACTTATATTTAGATGCATGTTTGAGGACAATCATGGTTTAGGTGTGGGTGATTTGATGTGTCTCTATTTGTAGATATTTTATCATCATAATTATCCTTGATTATAGTCTATTTATACTTTAATTGATTTAATTATTATTGTTATTTGTAGGAATGGACCTTGATGAGCTTTGAGGAAAAGTGGGCTTAAAAAGATCAAATTATGCTTAAATTGTGAAGATGAGCTCAATTACTTTGAAAAAGACTATGTTTAATGGATTTGAAAGGGGGGGACCACATCAAATGTTTAAGTGACTTGGTGGGAAAGAAATGACAAAGAAGAGAATTATCTCTTATATTTTGTAATACGTCCTTAGAGTTTTAGTTTTCATAAGTTTTATTTAGGGATAAAAAATATTTTTTTATGTAATTTCTCTCCTCTCTTTCTCTCTCTAGGGCCAAAACCATGACCATTCTCGCATTCTCTACATATACACATTCTAAGTTTTTCTCTCTCTAGTTTTCTCTCAATTTCAAGAAGAATGTTGAAGACATGAGTGACTAAATTCCCTTTTTGATTCAAGGGTCGTTTAATTCGATTACTATCACTGTGAGGTTTTGTGCTTAATTTGATTTCTTGCTTTATTTTAAGTAGACAAAGTAATTACAACTATCTCGATTACTGAGTTTTAGGTTTCTGTTTAGGTTGAACTGTTTTCACCGGAATTTAATGCGATTGTTAATTAATTTGGAAAACGCGTCAATTGCTTAATAACTAGTTTTGATTGGATTATGAGTTTAATATACTAAATTGGAAAAACATGAATTTCTCTATGGCTTCGTGTTTTGTCTAAAATTAAATGTTTGAATGTGCAAAATGATATTTGTAGCCTATGATCGGTGATGCAATTGAATGTCGACATTCTTGAATCGGAGTTTCGTAAGATTACTCTCTCCTATTTACTTTAATTGTTAGTTGCTTGTTCATTCTCTTTTTTATTTGATTGTTTGCTTAGTCAAGTTTTAGTTTCTCTATAGTTTAGATATAAAAATCCCCCTTCGATTCGTTTTATACTTAAAGAATTAAGTTTTACACGCCACCACTTTTATAAATTGGGTTTTTCTCCTTTCTTCTTTCAAAAATTATTAGATCAATATATATTATTAGTTGCGTAGTTTTGTGTGTAATTTGAAATTCTTTTATGAAATATGATGATCATATTTTTACAAACTAGCAATTTTTTACTTGCTAAAACAGCTGATTTTGGCAATCGATTGATTCGATTCAATCTTCTTGCGATTAATCTCCAGGCCTCGTGGTGAATCGGTGATGGTTACATTCAATTTAAAATCAATTGCATCTTATTTTTAAGAATCTAAAATTTAATTTTAAAATCGGGAAAAAAACATTTTTGGTCTTGCCCTAAAGATGTTATCCGATTTTAGTCATGTTAATTTTCGATCATCTATTTTAGTCTTGCAATTGAAAAATCTATCCAAATTTGTACTTTTTCCCCTGAAATCCCAATTTCCCAACCAATTTCCGGCGAGTGAGCCACAGTCGCCCCCAATTTCAACAATTCAATGAACTTATACTGATGTATCGCATTTTTTCATACATGACATTTATTTTTGAATTTATTTTTCATTCAAATTACCAAATCATATGTCATGTGATTACCTACAGTTAAAAGACAAATTTAATCATAAATTAAAAGATTAAAATAAAAAATGCAAAATCAAAATACACAAAAACAAATCATCATAACAGGATCCTGAAAGCTAGCTTAGATAACCAAGGTAATATGCAATCACAGTTTAGAATGAAAGAAATTATTCCTATGTATATATAAGAATATATACATATATATTGTTATGCAATCACAGTTTAGAATGAAAGCAATTATTTTGACACCGTTTGTGTTAAAAAGAATTCAAAGAGGAAAGGCATGTACAAAAGAAAATTAAACACAAATGGATCTAACATATTAATCTTATCTTTGAAGCCTAGGAACAAGATTCGTCATTCATCAAGAGAAAAGGAAAGTTTGAATAAACTGGTTTTGGTGGTCTGTGCTTCCTCCACGTCCAGTTTTTTCTCTTGAATTCTCCTTGCAGATTCATCTGCAGAAGTACTATTCCACAATTGCAAGCGTACAAAGGATTTGATATGAGCCAAATCAATTGGGACTTCACCGAGTTTCTCACAGTTCCGTAGCTCAAGGCATCTGAGTTCAGGGAAGTGTTTGTGAGAAGCTTGCCAAACTACTAAATCTTTGGTTTCGATACGTAAGATTTGAAGACTAAGAAAACCTCCACCTTTAGTCTCCCAGCTCGTCCCTACGAATGCGTTATCTCTTAGCTTCAGCACCTCCAGCTGGTCTAAAGACCCTAGGATATTCATGTTTGACCACTCCAAGGAAGTGGCTGAGAGTGTTAGTCTCCTCAAATTACATGCTGGGAATCGACTTCTTTGAGGAAGGATGAGATGTTTGCCTTCTGTATGCACATCGTTTACCAGCTTCAACTTTGTAAGTTTAGGCAGTTTCCAGAAATTAAACGATTTGTCCTTGCCATCCAGAAGCAATGCTAGTTTCCCACAGACGCTGAGTTTGTTTAAATTGCAAATCCTATCAAAAAATTCTTCGGTGCAACTCTTGGGTGAGATTGAACCGAGTGTTTGAAGCTTTTTTCCGCCATTACTACTCTTATTTGTCTTTGGCAAAGTAGCTGATACATTAGTTTTAAAATGCCTTAACTGAATCATCTTCAAGATATCAGCTTCAATTTTGATCGTTTTAGAGGTGGTGTAGACAATAAGAGTTTGTATGTTCCGAAGCTTGGAGAAGTCTGCAGGAAGAATAGGTGAAGCCAAGGAAAGGGCGGCATACCTCAAATGAACTAACCGGTAGAGACGATTGGGGATCTTGGTGAATTTGATGGGCTTCACATCCAACACTTTAAGCAGTTTGAATGCTGCAGGAATGGTGGAAACATTTTCTTTATCCAAGGTGATTGGAACCCCAGAAAAACAAGCAAAGGAGCGGATATGTTTACCACTAGGTTTGGATAAGATGAAGCTGAGGACATCAGAAGAAATACACAGACGACGATATTTTTCTATCTCACTTATGGGAGGGTGGAAATCTCCATCTGAGCTAGACTTGAGTTCTTGGAGAAAATTCTCCCTTTCTTTTCCAGCTTCAGTTATGCAGAAATTGCGTAGCAGGTAATGGGTGCAGCATGTTTTCGGTGTACCATTGCTTTTTTTCTTCAAGACACCAACTAAGTTTCTGCTGATGAGTTCGTTAAGATAGTTTCCTGCAGTTTCTTCCAGGCTGAGCCCGTCCTTATGCTGTACAAAGCCTTCTGCAATCCACATCTGGATCAGACTCGACACTGGGATCTTATACCTTTCGGGGAACATACCCAGATATAGAAAGCAGTTCCTCAAGTGATATGGCAATTGATCATATCTTGACAATAACTTGACTCTCCCTGGCATCGTGCTGGGATCATCATTTAAAAATGTACGCAGACTATTACTCACTTGTGCCCATGCATCTCTCCTTGCAATCACATTATCTGATTCCGAAACCTTTTTGGCAAGAATATCAGCTATTTCCACTATCACCATTGGCAGCCTGTCGCACTGCGCAACGATTAGTTTTCCGGAACGTTCCAACTCTTGAGGGCATTTTTGGTTACCAAAAACCCTCAGCTGCAGCAGACGCCAACCCTCATCTTGTGTCAAGGAACGCAACTTCATGTGAGGTCTGCCTGCAGGATTGGTAATAACACGAGCCACTTCATCGTGACAGCTCGTAATCAACACTTTGCTCATCTTGTGCCTCTTTGGAAAACCAGCTTTGAGTTTGTTCCAATCCCCAGCAGCCCGCACGTCATCCAAGACAACCAAGAATTTTTCACCCTCCAGATGAACCGCAACTAAATTGCCCAACTCTTCCAGGCTTTTGTGGTGCATACCCTCAGTCAGCTTACCAAGCTTTCTCAGAATGGTGAGAAACACTTTACTTGTTTTTGCATCGGACACAGAAACCCATATGCGTTTAGAGAATTTGTCATCGTCCTGGATTATTGGATGATGGAAGATATTAGCTGCCAGTCTTGTTTTCCCAAGACCAGGCGTACCGATGATGCAAATCACCTCAAGCTGCTCGCTTTCTGTAGTAAGACGTCCTATTAATTTACTCTCTTCAACTTCAAAACCCACCATCTTATTATCGTTTATCAGTGATGGACCCTGTTTCAAAAAGATTCACTTCTAAATGTGGAAAATTGCAAAATTACAATAATAACTTACCTTTCATTAAATACATCAAATATTTATCCTTATCTTTTCAACTATATTTCTTTCTAGTTTTTATCTTTTAAAAAATTATAGACGATAAATATTATTAGACAAAAAATTATATGGCCCCATGCCCCCAATCCGACCCGACGCATGGGCCCTCCCACGCGTGTCCACGCGCCCCCACTCGCGGCCACATCATAGTTGGCGCACCTGATTATATAAATGTATTATGTTCTGATATCACACATATACTCTTTAGGTATCACATAGCCTATAAATAATATATTATGTTCAGATATCACACATTTGCTCTTCAGGTATCACACATATACTCTATAGGTATCACAGTCTATATACAATGTATTATGTTTCAGGTATCACACATTTACTTTTCAGGTATCACACATATACTCTTCAGGTATCACATAATGTGTAATACCTATAGAACAAATCTGTAATACCTCAAAACTATTTTTCATAACTTACATATCATTCAAGCATGTAATTATGTAATATATGTAGTTCATGTATGTAATACTTACAGAACAAATTTGTAATAAATCAAAACTATTTTTCATAACTTGTATATCATTCAAACATGTAATTATGTAATACATGTAGTTCATGTATGTAATACCTAAAGAACAAATCTGTAATACTTCAAATCTTAAAATTTTCAAATACAAGATTTTTATCATCTTCTTCCCCAAAATTTATATAAATTTATATTACTCGATTAATAATCAACTATGGTGTTTGTTGCATCAAGTTTGTTGTATATTGTTATGAATCGGAGCAAGATAAAAGGAATTTCAAGTTATAGGAAAATAAAAACCTTAAATTTTTATACACATTAGAAAGAGAAGAACTTGTTGGAGTATTAGAAAATATGACCCATAGATTTGTAACAATCATATGAAGAAATTGAGAAGGAAGAGTGAAAAAAAGAAAAAGAATAAAGAAGAAGAAGAAATAACATGTATACATGTGATACCTGAAAATGTATTCCATATATATTTTCAATGTATACATGTGATACCTGAAAGGAATTCCATGGATACCTTGAAGAACGCGAGCTGAGGGAAATGAAGGAAAAAAAATGCAATTTCTTGTATTTGTTTATTTTCTATATATATATATATATATATATATATATATATATATATCTTGTAATTTTGTATTTATTTTTTTATCTTAAGATATTTTCTTTTTCAGAATCTAGTTGTATTTTTTTTATTACTTTACCAATCTTCATAGCTTTATTTTTATTTTGAAATTTTGAGTTGTATTCAAACTATTCTGTAATATTCTATATTTTTTTATATTCAATATTTATTTATTATTATTTTTTTTATAATCATGAGAATGTTTATATAATTTTTCAAATCTTTAGTTGGATTCTTTTGAATACTTTAATGATCTACATATTTTAATTTAATTTTGAATTTTCAGATTTATTAAAATATTCTAATTTCATGAAATATACATCTCTATATATATATATATATATATATATATATATATATATATATATTTATTGTAAATTTGCATTGTTTTATTTGATAATATCTAGAAATGTTACATTTACTTGATGTTTTTCGAAGTTATGAAAATCTTTGAATTTCAATTTTTTTAATAAATTAAATTCTCAATTTTAATGTTATTGTTTCCAAGATTCGTTTTTATTATTTTTAAAAAATTTATTGAGAAATGGATCATTATATAATGTTTAAAAGAAAAATGAAATCAACGGAAAAATATTTTGACCATAAATTTATTTTTAAATTGATGTTGCAAATTATTCAAAACTTTTTACCTAGTCTTTCTGAATTTCTGCTAAATACTTCAAATATTCAAATCACGAAATTACAATTGGTCAAATCATATGAAAAGAAATAGAAAATTTGGCTAATTTTTGAATGTGTTATATCCGCAATAATCTCATTTTTTTAGAGGAAGAGAAGATCTGCCTTCTTATATTTTATTTCTAAAAAAAGTAAAGAGAATTATTTTAAATTGTGAAATAAATATTACATAAAACAAAATACTAAAATTTACAATGTGTATAACGCATGAATAGTAATATTAAAAAAAACTGAAATAATGAAATTAAAAAAAAATTAGAAATTTTTGACTGAAAAGGTGGGTTTTATGCTATATATTGAAAGACATCAATGGTTAATATTTTATATACAATGTAAATGGTATAATAAGCAATACACAAGTGAAGAAGTCAACAAATTCCACCACAATTCGTTTATGGAGTGATGGACACTCTCGTTGTGTTAGACAGAATAGGGAGTTTGTGCACACTTATTATTATTATAGGTGTAAAATGTTGTAATTCTTTAACAAACTGGAGGATCGAAGCAAAGTTTTCATCTCACATGGGGGTCGATGGATTTTACCCCAAAATGTTAAAATATAAAAAGATCAATGAAAAGGTCAAAGAAAAAAAAAGTAGATGAGCGAACACATGCGGGTTTTAGAAGAAAATACAAGCGTAGCTTTGTCTTTTTTATGATTGAGATTAGGTTGGTCGGGTTCGGATCTGAATCATTCAAATATGTTAATTTTATTGTCTTTCTTTCTCACTTTCGCAACACATTTTTAAAAAGCAGAAAATACAAAGGAAAATTCATTTTATTTTTATTTTTTAATGTTAAGTAAACTGAGCTATATTAAAAGTTAAAGAAGGTTAAAAAAATTTCGCTAAAAATAAATATTTAATTGTTTTTTCCTGAAAAAAGGAAAAACGTAAATCATTATCTTTGACTGTTAGTAAACGCGTAATTAGTCTTGGCAAGCTTCCGTAATTTTTAATGGCATGTTTCACTCTCTCATGTACGCTGTTATGGATCTGTAACATATATCGATATATGTGCTATAAAATATTATAATATTTATGAATTGTTTTGTTAACTTTAAGAAGATAATCATAACTTATCAGAAATATGTTGAGATATTCAAATTTTTGTAAGTGTTTTTTTTTTTTTTTTTTATGATGTTGGGGAAGTGGAAGGGTGATGAATAATAAAAATTGGAAAACTTACGTAAATCCGACTTCAAACTCGGAGTCATCACAATTTTCATCTTTAGATCATTTAAACTATAAGGATCGTAGTTCAAATTTTTGTAAGTTCTCATATTGTTTAAAGAAAGAAACCGAACAATATATGATGCAGCATTTTCCAATTTAGATCATGATGTGATGTTAGTGCTAATTGTTATTTTGGAATATGAAATGAAACACAAACCTAAATCATTACATATTAGATGATGACGAAGAATTCCAATTTTATTTTAATTTGATAGAAAAAGTATGGATAAAAGAGGAATGAATAAAGAAATAGTGATCACCTGATGATCATATTCTTCAAGCCCTCAATCTTGGGTGGTGGTGTTGTTTTGAATATGCTCCTTCACCTTTGTGCAGAGTTCATTGACTTTCTTGCCTATGGACTGAATCCTCTCTGCCATGTCACGGAACTTCACCGGATTGAAAGTTCTCTGAATAAAATTCTTGCCCTGCACCGAGCTTATGAAGTTGTCGACCGCGTCTTCTGCCTCGTAAACTCTGTCGCGTATGTTGCGAAGAAGGTCTTTAATTAAAATGTTCTTCTCTGACAACTTGGTATAATCTGCCTGAAAGTCTTTCAACAAAAGCATATTACTCTCCAACTCATCCAACTGCTTTTTGGAGTCGCTGATCAGATGAGCTTGCTCATGGATCACCTCCTTCAGCCCTACCAGCATGAACTTTACTACTTCTGTAGCTATTGCAACGGGTATATCCCCCATTTCTGCTCGATCTGAATAATGGAGTCCTGGAAATGGGGTGGGGGAGGAGTTTGATATAGATAGATAACTACATTTGACTTTGGAACTATCAACTTGTCTAGAAAGGAAGGAAGGAAGAAAGTCTAAAAACCTTGGGTGGCTCAGGGTTCTGGTTTGAACCCTGGCACCACAATTTGCATCTTTATAAAAATGGAATATCATTTGAGTAGCAAGATTCGTTGTATTTGTAATTTTAATTTGTTTATTAACTTTGATTATTTATCATTTAAGGATATTAATTTCTCGAAATCTCAAATTTGGACCCTAAGTTTTTTAAATTGGATCAATTGAGGAGAAATTAAACCGAAATCTAAAACACTTTGTTAAATATGTATGTCAAAACAGTCATCTTCTCATGTCATAAAAAATCCAAAATTAATGTACATAATTCAATTGAATTCAAGTTCGATTTGATCGAGAATCAAATGAGATTTTGGAAAGCCTAAATTTGACGCGCTATACGTGTGATTCAATCTGAATTTTGAGATTTTGGACTAATTTATCTTAAATTGACTCACATTAAAAAGGTAGTGTTAAAAATTCTAGGACCCAAGAATTAGTGCTAAATGATGGCAAAAATATACTTTCCTAATTTTAAATTTTCCTAGCATAAAAAGTAGTGGAAATTACAATTATTAGCCAACTTAAAGAAGAAAACAGTTCTTTTTGTTTGTTTTTTTTTATATTTTTCTCAGTTTTAGCCATTTCGATCAATTATATTTTTGGTATTACTTGAATTTGAGTGGTACGAGTTAATGAAAATTGAATAATTTGATTCTACTGGTTATGATAGTGTGGTATGACCCCAAGTTTAGAATGTGTGGTTGATGTAAATGGAACGAGCCGATCCTAATGGTAAGATTAAGTAGTAGATAGCTACCAATAAAAAGAGCCAAAATATCTAAATTTAGATAAAAGACAATGAATGTTAAATATTTATAATTAGAAAATAATTTATTTACAACAAGTGACTAAGATGAAATTAACCCCCACTGAATATCATAAGGGATATAAAAGTTTTTCTCACAGAAGTTTGGTTAATATACAATTTTGTTCCAAAGAATTTCGCTTTGGTTCATCTTTTTACTAGAAAATAATTTGAACGTCAACGGTATTATGCAATTTCCCATAACATTATTGTTCATCATTTTTGTTACCCTATCCATCATGGTCCATTAATATGTATTTACTGTTGATGTGTCAAATATTTAATATATTTATTAATTTCATTTTTCATAATTTTAGGGGATGAGATCATTACACATCATCGGTGAACATATTAAAAATTGTCTATGGTGAACGTTATACCATTTTCGATTTTATCATAGGAAAAATTATTATTGTAAATTTACCAATTTGATCTCAAACATATGTTTGTCCACACCTTAGAATTGATAATAAATTTTCTGGTCTATAAAATGTAATCTCAAAATTTTCTCTTATTTACTTTTATTTTTTATAGTTATTTTAGTTAGGTATGTAATTTGGTGTTACAACTAAAGTTTGGATGATGTAGGCTAATGAAACAATTGGTACATAATGAGATGGTACTACTGGCATTTTTACTGATATGATTGATGTATATAAAATGACTCAATTCTATTGATCATACATAATAGGTGGTATTATCTAATTTTTGATGTTATAAGATAAGATGATATGACCTAAATTTTAATGGTATGACCTGTGAATGATGTACGGTTAAAAAGGGTAAACAATGTTTTGGTTAAAAAGAAATAAAATGTAAAATGTATTTGTGGTTAAAAAAATATTTTCTATTCCACGAGTGTTTATAAACTAAATCACACCAAATTCTTTTCCATCACTTTGGATGGAATTTCATTAGAAGGGAGAAAATGAAATATATGTGGGACTATTTTCTAGGAATCAGAAATACTAAGTGTGAATCCAGAATTAAATAAAGATATATTTAAGGACAAAAAAAAAAAAAAAAACAATGATTACCTTTTAGAAACGCGATTCTATACCCACTTCAAATATATTAAACACATCTCACAAAATATATTTTTATATCTATAGTTTTTCAAAGAAATGGGATATATTTAATAAGTTGTCGGTGTGAAAACCCCACCCACTAGAAATTTCAGATACTCGATTAGGTGTGTGAAGTCAGAATTAATGAAAAAATATATTATTGACGACTTAAAAGGCAGTGCTTAGGTGTGTGAAAGTCAGAATTAATAAAAATATATATAATTGACGACTTAAAAGGGAGTCCTTAAAAAACTAAACTAACAAAAGAAAAGAATAAAAATTCTTGTACCATCTGTTTCCTACATTATTTTGATATTTATCTACTCCATTCATCTTATGAAAGTTGGAATAAAAAATATGTATTAATTTGAAAGGGTCGAGTCTACATACCTTAAAATTTGTGTTCAATAACTGTGACTCTTATCAATTTTTACAATATAAAATTTACAATTTTTAAATGGTTCTTAAATGTGTTCTTTTTCCAATTTTGAATTTGGTTTCAGTGAGAAATATGATTTCTACATTAATGTAAAGACATTGATATTTGTTATATTGATGTAACATTTCAAAATTGGGATCTTAAATTAACAGAAAATTCCACTTCATTCAAAACATTCAACGTAAAAGTGGATCCAATTATCTCATCATATAGCTAAGAACTCCAATTTGGTACATCATCAGCATGACATACATCCTTGTTAGCAATTAATGCAACAAAGAAAACGACTATTTTATAGGAATTGCCTAAGTTTTAAAAAAATTAAAAAATAAAGGATATTGAATATAGAAACTATCAAAAATAATTAATGATGCAGAAACAGAAAAGGCCTAAATTATCATCATCATCATCAATTATTACAAAATATTTGGAGAAGAGGCAAAACTTTCAGTTTCGAATTGACAACTATATTAGCCCAATGCTCAGCTGTTCGATTGCCTTCAAAATAGTTGTGAGAAATGTTGAGATTGAAACACCCCTTAAGGTCAAGAAACTTTGTGATTAAATGTTAATATTTCCAACTTCCAATATGATTGTGCAAGAAAACAGAAATAAGAGTGAAAACATGCAATTCTAACTAAGGTCGGTCTAGCATTTTGGGAGGTCTTGTGCGAAGATAAAATTGAGTCTTAATTATTTTCAAGAAATATCCAAATTAATTATGTGAACCATATTATATTGACTGTATGCACTATATAGAAAAGAAAAAAAAAATCATATTTTGGTATTAATGTTTCAAATTACATCAAATGATCAAATAAAACTTCTAAAAAACTAGTTTAACTTCATTGACATCGAAAAAAAAAAAATTCCTAACAGATCATCTATGAAAAATTGACCTCCTTGAATTTTTATCAGCAAAGTCGTTAATCAATTTTTCATAATCGATTGTTAAAAGGAAGAATGGTGAAAAGTAGTTTGTTATTTTAAGTAGAAGCAATTTAGTGATTTTAATTAAAAAAAAAAAAAGGAAACTTTTAAAAGCTACAAGAGGAGTTCAATTTTTTATAATCGATTGTTGAAAGGGAGATTGATGGGAAGTGGTTTATTATTTTAAGTAGGGGCAATTTATTAATTTTAATTAAAAAAAAGATATAATGTGAATAGATATAGATTTCACACAATAAAAAATGGTTCATCAAAATTGACAACAAATAGTAGAATGTGCAAAAGAGACTAATTACTGCACAAATTAGTCTGATTACCATGGTATATTGCAAGACGTGATTCAGATTGAGTATCCAAGTCTGCCAGAAAAATAATGGTCTTATTTGAGTGGTTTGATCCTTTCAATTTGGCCACTAGAATTCATCAAGACTACAAGCTCGTCAAAGTTAACCACAAACACATATTCAATCAATATGAATCATTTATTCTAGCAATTCAAGCTAGGCAAGTCTACTCCACTGAGAAGAGAGCTAAAAGTAACTGATGGGTTGTTTGCGAGGTCAAGTGTAAATCAGTTGTGAATGTTTCTTTCTCATTTACAAGTAATGTGGTAGAATCAATTAAACTACCTTTCAAGAAGATGAAATTGATAATCACTCTTTCGTTCATATTGATAACGATCCATGTAATTTGGTTGATAAAAATGGAAAAATCAAAGAAATTGATGAAAATGAAGAGGATGAAACTGATGAACATGAGGATTTGTCAAAAGATGGCCAAATGTACGAAGAGGACTTCAATTCAAAAGAAGTTGAAAATATATCTCATCATATTAATTACGTACATATTATATAATTAGTGAATCGAGCTAACTAATTTATCTGAATCTAAGTAATGTATATAACTTATTATTTTAGATGGTTATCCGCAACCGTAAATGACACTATGCTAATAGGACAATATATGATTTTATTTTTTATATTTCAAATGATCGATTTTAAATATTTATTTTTCTATTTTCGAACATTTATATCACTGATTAATATAGCAAGTTCATTAAATACGTTAGATTTGTTGGGATATTTCTGTAATTATTTTGATGAGAAAAACAGTTTGCTTAGGGTATCTGTACCTAGTTTCCATACTAATTACGTGATCTTTAGTTCTTCATATATAAAAGATCATGTAATGGTTTTCCAAGTTATAAGAAAAACCAACCTTAGAAGATATAGGAAGATATCTTCTAAAAGTAGTGTGCTAAAGCAGCAAGCTGAAGGATGCAGATGGAGGAAGTAGCAAGCAGCAAGTTGAAGGATGCAGGAAGCTGGAGGAAGCAGCAAGTTGGAAGCAGCAGGAAGGAAGCAACACGCTAAGAGCTATAACAGCTTGCTGTGATGTCAGAAAGATAAGTGCTACTCTCATCCATGCAGCAGGAAGAAGATCATGCAGTATAAGGAAGAGCAAAGCTAACTGACAACGAGGTTAAGTAGCCGTTGTATGAACTTCAGTGGTGGACTCATACCACTTTGCCATATCAGCAAGCGTGTCGGAGAGGTCCAGAAGCCGATGATAGGCGCATTAAATGGTCATGACAGGAGCAACTTAGATGCATTTAATACGGCCACAGAGAAGATCTTTGGAGATCAACGTTCAAATTCAAAATGGAGAAGTACCTCTTCAACGGATACTTTTCCTAACTCTATAAATAGAAGGTGTGAGTGACTGAGAAAAATTGCTAAGTAGAGCCGAGTGGAATATCATATATACTACAAAGCTTTTTTTAAGCTTACCTATATTCAGCCACTCAACCTTCGAAGCAGTCAACTCTAGCATTCGAGCTTTCAAGTTCAAGACTAACTTCACCGCAACAGTTGAAGAAAACCTTATATACTTTTAACCATTGCATTGTGTGTGCTAGGTTGTTTTAAGTTTGGTGTACTTAGTTGATAGGATTATGTCATTGCTAAGTTTGTAGTCTTGTGTAGGTTATTTGCCCTGTGTGAGATTGTGTATCCTGTGTGAGATTTGGCCTAGGAATTTGGGATTCTAGTAGGTATAACTTGTTAGGAAGAGGTCTATAAAGTTGAGACTTGTAAATCGAACTGACCTAACGAAGTTCCTCCTTGTGAAGGAGTAGAGTGGACGTAGAAGGATTACACCACCTTCGAACCACTATAAACCTTTGTATGCTTATTGTTTTACTTACTTGCTGCATTGCACTTATTCTGTTATATTTATCTTGCTGAGTATATCTTTAGCATTCTAAGAAAGGTTTCTGTTAAAATCATATTTTGAAAAGAAAACTGATTTTCATAAAGAAACTTTATCTAGTTTATTCCGCTGCATACTATGATACCTGATCAGGAACCTGATATAGCATACTGTCAGGTTATTGATCTAAGTCAGGTTATTGTATTCACTCTTGAACCGGAACCTGTTTTACAGAAAAGTTTTCAAAAAGGAAAAATCGATATAGGTTCATTCACCCCCTATGAATCTTTGACCACTTGGGACCAACAAGTTTGAACTGAAAACATTTATAAAATTGAATTCTTTATATAAGATTGTAAATAGAATTCAAAATATGTTATTCGCACAAAGTTCGGAAAAATGTAAATAAATGAAATGAGAAATTTACTGATGGAATTTTAGTCTGTAGGGTTGTCTGTAAATATGTAACAATGTCATTTTGATCGTATACCGATGGAATGTCTGTTGGTACATAATACATTATATTATAAATCTTTTTTTTAATATTCGAAATTTACTATCGAATTTAATTAGTCGATAAATTTCAAATAGAACGTCGTTTTATTTTCCTCAAAAATTTTTGGATATATTTTACGATGTTTTGTACTGAAATTCATCAAAACAGGGTGGTTTATTATGGGATTACTGACGGAAAATTTTGTCGGTAAAAAAAGATTAAATTAGGTTTCGAGTTCCTTTCTTCTCCTCTATGGGCCTCTATCTCTCACTCTCTCTCTCCATCATTCACCGGACCATCACCAACCGCTTGACCATCGCCAGCCCCACCCACCGCAACCCTTCTGTTGCTGCCAACCGGCCGCGCCGCCACTGCTTTACCGTTAAAAAAATGGTTAAACCTTTTTTTGTTTATTTTAGCTACTAATTAGTTTAATTTGCTAATTATTTTAATTTGTTAAATATTTTAAGTAATTGCTAATTAGTTTAATTTCTTTTTAATTTGCTAATTGATTAATTAGTTTTAATCTAAATATTTGAGTGTAATTTGCTAGTTCTAGTTTATTTTAATCTTATTAGTTGAAATGTTAATTAGCAAATCTTAGATTCTTAGTCAGTTGCTAATATTAGTTCCTAGGTTAGTTTAATGTTAATTAAACTTTAGTTATAATGTTGGTTTCTAATTTAGTTTAATGTTAAACTTAGTTTCTAATTTGCTATAACGTTCATTTAGTTGTTAGTTTAGTATTTAATTTGCTATAATGTTAGTTTAGTTAGTTGATTTAATTAACTAATAATTAGTTGTTAGTTTAGTTGTTAATTCTTGCTAAATCTTTTAGATAGTTTATAATCATTTAGTTGTTAATGATGTGAAAAATTAGGTTATACAAGTTAGTGATAAGCTGTTAACTTACAAGATAATTAGAATTTAATTTGCTGTAATGTAAATTTATGAGAATTTAGGGTTAATTTATTTTAACTTAGCTAATTAATGTTAATTATTTTTTAATGTTAATTTATAATGTTAGGTTATAATTATTTTTTATTTAAATGTATTCATGTATTGGTGATTTTGAAATGTTAGCAATGTATTGGTGTATTGATGATTTTGAAATGTTAGTAATGTATTGGTGTATTAGTGATTTTGAAATGTTTAATTTTAGTAATTTAGTTGATTAATTGTGGAATTGATAAAATAGTTAGAATTGTGCAATTGTTGGGAATTGCATGATGTTTTATTGCACAAACAGAAGAGTTGAAAAATTGGTAGATTAATACATGTGTCGATTGTTGATTAATTTTCGTTAGAATTTAGGGTTTAATTATAAGAATTCAATTTTATTATTACGTTATATTATATATTTTATTAATTGTTAGACCTTGACATATTAAAATTGTTAGAATAATCATTTAGCTAATTATATATTTTAAGATAATAGATGACCGGTAGAGGTCATCGGGTTCTTTGTGGATGAGGTGTAGGCCGAGGCCGTCGAGTTCTGCTGGATGAGCCCAACCATATACCACTGGACTCTACATTAGACACACAGTCCACGCCACCAACGATTTATGTTGATGATTCCACAGCGGGAGTCCGCTCCACGTACAAGGATTGGCCCCCTCGACGAGCACTCTCAGGTCCCTACATTGGATCCAAACTCTTCACAACAGGCATCACAGATGCCTGCAGCTACTTGTAGGGTTCCACTACGGATCAAGGATGGATGGTAAGTATAATTTTTTTTTTCTGATTTTTAACCTAATATTTAATAAATTTATTTTATTTATAATTAAACATTCAATGTGCAACATTAATCAGTCTCATAAGTGTTTGATCTTTCTTAAAGACATATTGAAGAGCTACCTCGATTTGTAGGACTTTAGTTGGAAGCTGGTCTCGTCCAAGACTAAGACTGTATCGAGAGGAGTTTGAGGTTTATTGCTTTAAACTTTACATATTAGTTGAAATGTGTTATAAGTTATCATTCATAATTAATGCATTTTTTTTTAGAAATAGTGCACTTGAATTCATCATTGGACGACGAAATTCGATGTCGGTACGTGGGGAAGGTTGTTACTTGCTATCGCAATACGATCAACCACTGGAAGAGGAAGTAGGTGAGAAGGGGAAAACAACCGAAGTGTGTGTTGGACGCCACCTGAAAGATTCCTGGACTACTAGGATGACCCTGATGTTTGGATTGATGTTATGTAGGATTGGGGAAATCCGACTTTGAAATTATGGGTTTTTGAAATAAAGGTGAATAATTAAAATATATGTTTGTTTAGAGATTTTGTAGGGTGAGATTAGTGTTGTAGATGTCAAATCAATGTTGGAAAATGTGTTATTATGTAATATTATATTGTTAGTTGATGTAATGATAATGATTTGATGATTGTAATAGTAGAAATTTAGGTGTGTATTGAAATTTGTGTATTAATATGTTATAGTATAGGGTTAATGATTTTGTTTTTATTTAAATAAAGTAGAATTTTAGGGTTTATGATTTTGTTTTTCAAAACAAGGGGAGATTTGAATGAAAATCTCAAATCCCGACCAGCAAACACTAATTCAAACATCACCAAGGTTATGGCGAAACCTGAATAAGCTTCAAAGAATCTTCCGAGCGAGTCTTTAGAACGTGTACAGGAGCCTCCAAACATAAACGTTGGTCTCAATCGGCTATGGAGCATTGAGATAAGATCTTAAGTATTTCTCTTCCACCTTCCCATTTATTATTACTTATAATTAATAATTAAGTTCATTTCTTATGTTTAATTTTTTTTTCATAGTCCCGAAAGAAGGGTGTCCTTGCCACCCATGTCGACCTTTTTCTCAAGTTACATGGCATCGACGAAGAGGAGTCGTACACCAAAGAAAAGTCCAAGACACTTGTTGTAAGTATTTATTTTACTTCTAGTTTAACTTCAAATTTAATTAAAGTTGTTTATCACCAGATTTTTTTAATTTGTAAATATGTTTTAGGAGTTCTCGAGGAGAGGAGGACCCAACTCAGTCAGCCTGAGGATGGGTCATCGAAGTCCCGTCCCATGAGCTTAGACCGGTTGTACATCGAGATAGTTAGCGTGCAAGAGGGGTGGGTTTTCGTGTTGGGATAGGTCGGCAAGAGATGTCACTACAAGAAAATTGCACATAGACAAGGGTTATTAACCCTTGTCGTAGCTATATTTCAACCCTTGGCGTAGGGTCAAGAAAATTTCACATAGACAAGGGTTAGCTATATTTCAACCCTTGTCGTAGGGTCAAGAAAATTTCGTAACACTTGTCGTAGCTATATTTAAACCCTTGTCGTAGGGTCAAGAAAATTTCGCTCACATAGGACACTGATATCAGCGATGACGTAACACTTGTCGTAGCTATATTTAAACCCTTGTCGTAGGGTCAAGAAAATTTCGCTCACATAGGACACTGATATCAGCGATGACATCATCATAGCCAATATTGTGCGTTGGCTGAGAATCGAACTCGGGTGCCAAGGTGGTACTCAAACCACTAGACCATTAGTGCTTTATATAATAATATCCTACATGCATTTCTTTTATTGACTAATTATATATATATATATATATATATATATATATATATGGAAGATTAATGACTAATTAATATGTTTAATAATATTTAATCTAATTTCATTTCAAGACAATTATAAAATATACTAGTGCATATTTTTAATATATTTTATAAAAATACTATTTTTTAAAATTATGAGTTTGTTCATATATATAAGATTATATTAATGCAAATAATATAAGATAACATTATAAAATAATTAAACTTTTCAAATTTATGAATTACGTTTTAGAATAATATTTAATTTTAATATTATTATATAATAAAATTTTTGTATTGACCAAGTAATATATTTATGTTTTTTTATTTTGAAAAAAAGTTTATGGTTCAATTAATTAAGATAAGTTTTTTTTTTCATATTATTCTTTAAATTAATCTCTTTAATATCTTTTTATATTTTATAAAATAAGTTTTTATTTTATAAAATCAATTTTTAAAATATTTTTTGTTTTTTTATTAATTTTAAAACCAAACTCATTTTATCTTTATTTTTATTTTAAAAAAAAATTCATAATTTATGAATTATGTTTTAAAATAATATATAATTTTTGTATTATTATATAATAAATTTTTTGTATTGACAAATTAATATATGTATGTTTTTTTATTTTGAAAAATATTTTATGGTTCAATTTGTTAATTTAAGTTTTTATATATTATTCTTTTAACTGATATCTTTTATATCTCTTTTTTTTTTTTTGCTTTATAAAATAATTGTTTAAAATAATTGATGTTTTTTGTATTAATTTTAAAACCAAACTCATTTTATCTTTATTTTCTAAAATAGTAATATATAATTTTTGAATTATTATGGAATACAATTTTTTGTATTTTTCAAATTAATATATGTATATTTTTTTATTGTTGTAAAACAATTTATGGTTCAATTAGTTAATTTAAGTTTTTTTTCATAATAATTTTTTTTTCTTATTAAAGCTGTGGGTGGAAGCTGGGCGTGGGTGAGATTGGACAGTGTTTGTGGGTGGAAGCTGGGCGTGGGTGAGATTGGGCCGTGTTTGTGGATTCTTTTTTAAGAGAGAAATCAAGTAATTAACATATTATATTAATATCTTATAATAATATGGCCTTGTCAAATTTTAAGTTTTGTATATATACATTAATATTAGAAACTCTTTTTATATATATACTAATTAATTTGTATTCATTCTTATTTCTATTATATTTATAATTAGTTTTAAGTAATCTAACTTTTATTTGAGTTTCATTATTTCTTAATTAATTAATCAGCATTTTGGTTTAATTTTCAAAATATTTTTTGGTTTATAATCTATTGTACATATTATCTAAAATTTCTTTATAATGAAATAAAATTTAATTCTCAAAATTAGTTTATTTCATTAATTTAATTCAACAATATATAGCATTTCTTCTTTCATTTAAAAGAAAATATATTGAAATATTTGACTTTTTTTTAAAAATTAATTAAATTAGTCTACGACAACGCTTCTACGAGGTTACGACAACGTTAAAAAACAACCCTTGTCTTAGGGTCCTAGGATAACACGTGTATGACAACGGCAAGTTCAAACCCTTGTCTATGAGAGAATTTTTCGGGCAAAGACAATGGTTCCGTCTACGACAACGGCAGTTTAGACTACGACAAGGGATTTTTTGAAAAAACCCTTGTCTTAGGGGTGTAGTCTATGAGAGAATTTCTTGTAGTGCGTCTTTAACGAGTTGCTTCACCTATCACCTATTTTTAAACATTGTTATTGTATTAAACAATTTTCTTTTCATTTGTAATTAAATTCATATATTTTTTTAATTTTAGTTTGATTTAATTTCATTTCTCGAATTTTAATTTTATAAATTTCCATTTCATTTTTAAATAATACATAAATTTAATAGAATTGTGAAAAATATATATATATAACAAAATTACCGATGGACAAAAATTCGTCGTTGAATTTCAATAATTTTTCAACATTACCAATGAATTTATTTTTGTCAGTAAAATAGTACTTTTTTTTTTATTATTTCTTAAATCTATCGGCAATTAATATATTCGGTTGGCAGTTCTGTGAAGTTTTTCTATCTTTTTTTTTTTTTTTTTTTTTTTACATTCGTATGTGCCTTTCATCGGTAATATATGGATGGATAATTTTTCAGTCGAAAAAACGTTATTAATTAGGACATTTTCGACTGTCAGTAATTTTGTCGCAAATTGTTTGTTGGTGAAAAATCCTGTACTATCAACGAAAATTTCCATCTATAGTTCATGCGGTTTTTGTAAAAATCTATCCACGACAACAGTTAATAATTGTTGTTGTTGTACGTTTTTTCTTATAGTGATTAAAATAGATACTGATTATGAATTTTCACGAACTCCATTAGATATGTGAAAGTTGAATAAATATATATGTAACGACTGTGTGCTGAGAAAAAGAAAACCGAACAAAAAGTTTTTTTTTTTAACAATCTCTTAATTTCAAATGTCAACTTCTCCATTAATATAGTTTAGTGAAGTTGGTAAAAAGAAATATGTTATGACTTAAATGGGGAGTCAAGGACCATGTGCCTAGAAGATAAAAAAAGAATACAGAAAAAAAAAAAAAAACTTTGAATCTATCTCTTATTTTGAAACTACCCCATAAATTAGTGAAAGTTGGAATAAAATATATATTATTATTAATATATACGTAACGACTGTGTGCTAAGAAAAAGAAAACCGAACAAAAAGTTATTGTACCAATCTCTGTATTTCAAATGTCAACTTCTCCATTAATATATTTTAATGAGGTTGATAAAAAAGAAATATGATTCGACTTAAATGGGGAGCCCAAGGACCTTATGCCTAGAAAAGAACAAGAAATACAGAAAAAAATAAACTTTGAATCTATCTCTTACATTTGAAACTACTCCATTAGATTAGTGAAAGTTGGAATAAAAAGAGGGAAGTCCAAAGGCCATGTGCTAAGAAGAGGGAAAAAAACAAAATTATAGGAAAAGAATATTTTTGAATCTATCGCTTAATTTAAAACTATACTCCATTAAATTAGTGAAAGTTGGAATAAAAAATATGTTGGTACTTAAAGGGAAGTCCAAGGGCCACGTGCCAAGAAGAGGGGAAAAAAAAACAAATTACAGAAAAAAAATAAACTTTGAATCTAACTCTTAATTTTGAAACTACACCATTAGATTAGTGAAAGTTGGAATAAAAAAATTGGTCCTTCTATATTACACCATTGTATTAATACATCAGTGTTTTTAGTCATTAGATCTTGAATGATTGCATCTTGACTCTTTATTTATGTTTTAATCTTTTTACCTACTTTATAAGTTACCACTGTAAAAACTAAAAATTCCTCTCAACAAGTCTAATAGTATAGACAATGTAGTCAATATCTGTCTTCTTTGATTATCGTATTTAACAGTCAGTTGCTACCATAAAATCGCAATCAAATTTACTCGTATTATATATCTTGTTATGACGAATCATTTAAGATCCATATTCTATATATTTGAATTATTTTAAGATTTTCAAATCATTAATATCAAGATTTTTTTTTAAAAATACGTCAGATTTTTTGAAAATAAATTGCAAATTATGTTTCCTTCTATTTTCTTAAGATAATTTTTTTAAAAACAATTGCCCAATATTTTTATTTTGAATTCATTTAAATATTATTATTAAATATGTTTTTATTTGTTAATTCTTTTTAAAAAAATATTACATATATAAATATATTAATTAAATTTTAGGTTTTATTTTGTATCTTCCATTTTGAGATTTAATCAGAGACATTATTATTATTATTATTATTATTATTATTATTATTATTATTATTATTCAGACATTAATTGTATTTTTTAGTTTTTAAAATAACCTTTGGACTTTTAAACATTTTTTCCTATTTCTAGACTATGTTCTTATATATATATATATATATATATATATATATATATATATATATATAATTTTTAATATTAATTTCAGATTTTAATATTATTTTTCAAATTTATCTTGTAGAATTTTACAATAATTTTCAAATTTATTAGTTCTTTATTTTCAAAATTTCAGACATAATTTTTAAAATTTAATGATTTCCAAATTTCGAGCATATCAATAAAGTATGTGGTTGCTATTTCATACCTTGCAAAAAATTATTTAATGTTTATTGTTAGGGGTGGAGAAAAATACTAAATTACTGAAATATCGGGTTTATCGTACCAAAAAATATCGAAAATACCAAAATTTCGGTACGGTGTGATACCATACTAAAAATTTTGGTACGGTATCGATATGATATTTTCAAAGTTTCGGTAATTTCGATATATACCAAAATATGGAAAATGTTAATATTAATTAAAAAATATATTAATTCCACATTAATAAATTATAAAATATAATATTTTTCATTTTGATATACCAAGATTCGATATGTAATTTTCATTTGATACAGCGGTGTTTTCGTTATACCAAAGTTTCGGTATATATTTTTCATTTTGGTATAACAGTATTTTCAGTATATCGATAAATTTCGATATACCAAAATTTATCAATATGAAACCGTACAACTACTTAGTATATCGAATTTGGGTATACCAAAATTTTCGATTCGATAACAATATACATTTTTGCATACCGAAATTTTCGATACAGTATAAGGTATGAAATTTTCGATACGGTGTATACCGTACCGACCACCCTTAATTATTACTCCCTCCATCCTGCTCAGATTTGCATGTAGGGACGGGCACAGAGGTTAAGAAAAAACTATTTTTTGGAGTGTAAAGGACACTTTTTTGACTAGTAAAGGGCAAATTTGTAGATTTTATTTGCCATTTTTGGAGTGTGCAAATTTGATTGGGACGGACGAAAACGGAAAGTGTGCAAATTTGATTGGGACGGACGAAAACGGAAAGTGTGCAAATTCGAGCGGGACGGAGGGAGTATTATTTATTACCTTTCCAAAAATTATTCACATTTGAAATTTAAGCAGTGATTTCTTGGAATATAATTTTATAAAATAGATTCATTTGTTATTGGATATTCCACATTACTCGTTAAGACCCAACTAATAGAGCCACTTTTATTACTAAACCTAAAATTAAAATGCAAGACTCAATTATTTTGTTGATCAACTATGATATGAGTGTAATAATACATAATTATCATTAAAAATCATTATGCCAATCTATATAAAATATAGATTTCATTTTAAATATGAAATATAAATTATTGAATTGATCCAAATTGTATGAATTTAAAATAATATAAAAATGATTTTAACATAAATATATAATTGAAACCATTCTATCATACATAAAATCAAATTAATTAACAGTTATGACGACGATGCATAATTAATACTCCCTCCGTCCCACTCAAATTTGCACACTTTCCATTTTCGTCCGTCCCAATCAGATTTGCACACTCCAAAAATGACAAATAAAATCTACAAAATTGTCCTTTACTATTCAAAAAAGTGTCATTACACTCCAAAAAACAGTTTTTTCTTAACCTTTGTGCCCGTCCCTACGTGAAAATTTGAGCGGGACGGAGGGAGTATCAACCTATTACTATTATTGCATACTTCGGCTAGTGAAATTAGAATCGTTTGTTCATAAATGACACCTATTACTACTATTGCATACTTCACCTAGTGAAATTATAATCGTTTGTTCTTATGTCATTTACGAATTAAGATTATGAACCAATAATTTTTTGATAATTTACTTATAATAATTTTAATTAACATCGCAAAATAATTAATTTAAATGATTAATTAAATGACTAAACAATTACTGTGAATTAGACATATGGAATACATGTAATGCTTGTAATAACAATAATGAAACGGAATGCATTTAACAACATACAAAATTATTAAAAGGCCCACTTGTATTGCAATCTAAAATTAAATATAATATAAAGAGGCCCAATGCATCAAGCAGCCCAAAACACAAAAATTACCTTTCAAAGAAGTGACTGCAGTAAAAAATATCGGTGTATTAATACAACAGTGTATTGTAGAATTACCCTAAAAAATATGTTATTACTTAAAGGGAAGTCCAAAGGCCATGTGCTAAGAAGAGGGGAAAAAACAAAATTATAGGAAAAGATTATTTTTGAATCTATCGCTTAATTTAAAACTATACTCCATTAAATTAGTGAAAGTTGGAATAAAAAATATGTTGGTACTTAAAGGGAAGTCCAAGGGCCATGTGCCAAGAACAGGGGAAAAAAAAACAAATTACAGAAAAAAATAAACTTTGAATCTAACTCTTAATTTTGAAACTACACCATTATATTAGTCAAAGTTGGAATAAAAAATATGTTATAACTTAAAGGGAAGTCCATATGGCCATGTGCCAAGAAGAGGGGGAAAAACAATACAGGAAAATAATATTTTGAATATATCTTTAATTTTGAAACTACTCCATTAAATTAGTGAAAGTTGGAATAAAAAAATATGCTATTACTTAAAGGGAAGTCCAATGGCCATGTGCCAAGAAGAGGGGAAAAAAATTTACAGAAAAAAATAAACTTTGAATCTCTCTCTTAATTTTGAAACTACTCCATTAGATTAGTGAAAGTTGGAATAAAAAATATGTTATAACTTGAAGATATGTGCCAAGAAGAGGAAAAAAAAAAAAACAAAATTACAGGAAAATAATATTTTTTAATATATGTCTTAATTTTGAAATTACTCCATTAAATTAGTGAAAGTTGGAATAAAAATTATGTTATTACTTCAAGGGAAGTCCAAGGACCATGTGCCACGAATAATTTTGAAACTATCTCTTAATTTTGAAACTACTCCATTAAATTAGTGAATCTTGGAATAAAAAAATAAGTCATTACATAACGGGAAGTGAAAGGGTCATAGGCCAAGAAGAGGGAAGTAAACAAAATTACAGGAAAACTATATTTTTGAATCTATCTCTTCATTTTGAAACTACGTACTCCATTAAATTAGTGAAATTTAGAATAAAGAATATGTTATTACTTGAAGGGAAGTCCAAGGGCCATGTGCCAAAAAGAGGAAAACTTGAAAAAAAAAAAAAAAAATTACAGGAAAAAAAATATTTTTGAATTTATCTCTTAATTTTGAAACTACTATTTTACTACTCTTGGCCTAAAAGGTGTAGAAATAACATAAAAGTTCTTTGTGGTAGGAAAAAACAAAAGAAATAATTATCCAATTAGAGTATAAGGGGCTATTTTACGTATTGCTATATAATTAAGTAGTACTTATGGAACAGTAACAAAGGTTTAGTAAATCAAAGTATGATGAAGAGTTTGGTAAAATATAATAAATAAATGTACTTATGTAATAAACCTGAAGAACGCTAAGATGTAAGAACTAGTTTTGCCATGAGAAATCTATATCTCTGAAGTTTTTTTTTTTTTTTTTTTTTTAAAGAAAATAGGGTAATTAGTTGAAACACATTGAATTAAGATAACAACAAATTTAAAAAAAGAGTTCTTACATCTTTCTATTAATCTAGAAGTTATATCTACTACGCTACTTTTCATATGAATAGGTCAGTGACAATAAGTCAATAACAGAAGTAACAATAAATTTGGCTGATGCAGTGTTGCACAATGAGGCAAATAAAGCAGCTATTTGCTCTCTTATTTGCAGAATTCAGAAAATTACCTCGGGCAATTTTGGATAATAGTAAGAATTTATGTGTGTTTTAGAATTGATAAGATTGGATTTTAATATAGATGTCAAATATTTTATGATTTTTTCTAAACATATGTTGTATTTCTGGTGGTTTTGAAATTTAAAACATTTTTTTCTTTTATTATCTTGCCATGTAATGCAATTATGTGTCGCAAATTTCAGTTCACATGCAATGCAATGTGGTTCGTGTTGCATGCAATGTCAGTAATTTCAGTCCAATTTGGAACTTAGGATTGAAATAAATTTGCCACATTTTATTAAGGTGCACTTGCAAAAACAATCATGATTTTTTTTCAAAATAGTAAATTAATATCCTCATTTTTTAAATTTTGCAAAAAAAAAATAAAAAAATTACAGTTTATGACATTTTTTCGATGTTGCAGTTTAAACCACATTTATAATTTTCGACGATTGGAGTCCATATGTGTGTGTATATAAATGGGTCACAACAAATATAAATTCGAAGGTCAAATTGGAAAATAAATCACACATTTTTAAAAGTTGCAATTTTATCCCAACTTTTTGTATAATTAACAAAAACATAAACAACTTTTATTCATTGTTGCAATTCGATTTATTGGTGATCTAAGTTCATGTGTCCAAGTAGGGATTCAAGAAGTGCGCCAAAATAGATGATTTTAATTAATTGGTATTTTTAGGGATTATGTGTGTATCATTTTGCCTAAACATAGTACTTTTTTGCTTATATATTATTATTATTATTATTATTATTATTATTATTTTGGTTGAACAAACTTGACTTTGAACTCCAATGACTAGACTCGATTGTTGTTTAGTTTTTAGAATATATATGTAGGGATTGCAACACGATATTTTGAACAAACAATTTTTTTAGAATAAATAACCCCTACTTTTCGAATTTTGTAATACACTTAGATCACCAAAGTATAGACTCGTAGTTCGAATAGCAATAATGAACGAATGTTATGTTTTTTTTTTTTTTTTGCTAATTATATAAAAAAATTAGGATTAAATTGCAATTTTTGAAAACATGATGATTTATTTTGTAATTTGACCTTTAAATAATTTTTTGTTTGAAATTACGTGACATCTAATATGACATGTTTGCTCAACACATGATTGAAAAATATAAATATGGTTTAAATTACAACAATGAATAAATATCATGAATTGTTTTCCAATATTTGAAAAGTAGGAATTAATTTTTAATTTTTTGAAATTTTTTTGATTTCTTTTTACAATTGCGCCTTTAATATATATATATATATATATATATATATATATATATATATATATATATATATATATGTGTGTGTGTGTGTGTGTGGGGGGGGGGGGGGGGGACATACATGAGATGAGCCATTGACCCGTGACATACATTTGAGAAAATTTTACTGTCGATTCTATAATTTTGATTTTTGTTATGATTCTAGTACCACTAATTTTGATGGTTTCTATTTTGATTTTTAATTTAATAATTTTTTTTTGTTTTTTAACATTTGTCTATTCTAGTTAAGATTTTGATAAACTTGCATAAATTGCTAACAAAGATACTTGTCAAGTTGATTGAATATCAAATTGAAGTTCTTGATTGTATGATGGGAGAATAGATCCATCTAGTTCAATATTAGATAAAAACTTATAATGAGATGGTTTCATGAATAGTTATCGTGAGATGAATTCTTATTATCAATAAATAAAATTTATTTTAAAAAATTCATATATGAATTGTGAAGTATAGGTTTTGGATTCACCCGTCTCGTACAACTAGATCCCGAGGCGGTCTGTTTTATTTTCTAGATTTTCTTATATTTTATGATGTTTTTTAATTCAGTTTTTAAAAAAAACTTTATCTCACACATTAATGTATATGTTCAATTTATATCTTTAATATTATTTTTTCAAATTTTAAAATAATACTTATAATTTTTAAAGACTTAAAAAAATCTAAAAATTCACTTTAGTTTTTAATGATTTTTTACATTAAATATATTATTTATTTCAAATATATTTTTAAGAAATACACAACATTTAGAATTTTTTTTTTTTTTGTTTTCATGTAGTTTTGAATAATATTATGAATTTTAAATTGAAGTATTATGATTTAACTGCAACCACATCAACAATTAGAGGTTGAGTTACCTTCTATAGCAAGTAGCAGGGCATTTTTCAATAATTTTTTCAAAATTAAATGACATTATAATAAAATATTAGTGTTGTTGGATATTTTCATCAACGGTGCAGAGTTAAAGGATGTTTTTGATCAAATTTCCCTTAATTTTATATTTTATTTATGTTGATTTGATATTTATTAATGTATAAATACTTCTATCTATAGATTTATTGTTCATTTTCAGCTTTTATTTGTTTATTTTAAGAATTTTCAAATAATTTAAGATATTTATTTTGGCAATTTTTTAGATTTAAGTAATAAATATAATATCCAAAAAAATCCTGATTTTATTTGATTTTTGGTTTTAAATGCCAAGTAAATAATATATATATATATATATATATATATATATATATATATCAGGATTTTGGGATGAAATTATAAGTAGCCAACTATAAAAAAAAAATTTTATTTTTTAACCAAGAATTTAAAATTATTCTTTTTTAGCCAAGAAAATATATTTTGTGGTAACCCCCATTCTTAACCATCTCTACTTGTAAAAATTCTTTTTTGTCAGGTTATTAAATTTTTTTTTTTTTAAGCCAAGAGAAATGATTTTTGCCTACTATACCCTTCTAACATTTAAAGAGTAATATGATGGTACGGGCTACACTAACGTTGGTACGAGCTACATTAATAATGGTACGATAATGTGATATGGTGGTACAAATCATATTAATAATGGTACAAAAGTATAATATAATGGTACGAACCGTATTTGTTATGATACATGGGTGTACTATGATGATACGGGCTAGTACGGGGTGAAATAAAATGGTACGAGCTGGTACGAGTGAAATATGTTGGTAAGGGCTGGTACGGGTGAAATATGTTGGTACGAGCTGAGTATGATATGATGGTATGGACCACATTTGTTATGGTACAGAGGTGTACTATGATGGTACGAGCTAGTACGGGGTGAAATAAGGTGGTACGGGATGGTACGGGTGAAATATGTTGGTACGGACGGGTACGGGTGAAATATGTTGGTATGAGCTGATACATATTAATTTCATTAAGGATATAATGGTCCAAAAAAATATTCTCTTGACTAAAAAAGAATAATTTCAAAATCTTGGTTAAAATAAAAAGTTTCTTTTTGTAGTTGACTACTTATAATTTCATCCCATATATTTTTGAACCATAGTATCTTTAATGAAATTTACCCCATACCGTACCAGCTTGTACCACCACATTTACCACGTATCATTATTAATGAAATCCGTACCACAATTGATATAGTCTGTACCACCACATTACACTACTGTACCATTATTAATATAGTACATATCATCATAATACACACTTGTACCATTCAAATAATGTAGCCCGTGTCATTATATCACACCATAAATGTTAGAAGGATAGTTGCAAAAATCATTTCCCTGAGAGAAAAAAAAAAATTAATAACTTGACAAAAAAATAATGTTTATAAATATCGATGATTTAGAATATAGGTATCACTAGGATTTTTACATTTGTATATATGATTTGGAGTTGGTGTTTGTAGCCTTGGACTAAAAGTGTCAAAAGAAAATATTAAAGATCAAATCTGTACGCTTTTTAAACTTGATGAGTAAAAGTGCAACTTAACTTTTGTGTGTGGATAGTTGGAGTGCAGAAGTTGATAAACAAACTGTCAAGTTTATTATAGGCATCACTCCATTCCATTCTTCAAAGTTGATAATAGAGAGTTGAAAATGGGTGAGGCAGCAGTGGAATCCTTTCTGGAAAACCTGAAGCAGCTACAGCTTCACCAGTCGGATTTGATCAAAGATGTGAGGAGTTTGATAGAGAAGCTGGAGAACGAGCTCCGCCTTTTGATAGCCTTTCTCAAAGCTACCACGAAAAGGTGGAGAAACGACGACAGGTTCCAACAGCTCCTCCATCAGGTATGCGAAAAGGTTTACCGGGCGGAGGCTGTCATCGACGCCTTTCTGACCAAGGCCGCCACCACAAGCAGCTCCAGACGACGCCTTTTGGGACGCTTATATAAGTCGATTCCCTTCCTGCCCCGCGTCACAGATGATGTCGAGAAAGTCATCGACCAGTTCAAAATGATCAACAACGAGACACAGTTGTTTGAATTCGACAGCACTCACAGTGCCAGAGATGAATACAAGGTGTTTTTTCATTTATTATTATTACTTGCTTCTTTTTTTATATCCTCATTTATGCCAACCTCCTTGACTTGGATCTCCGTCTGAGATTTATTTGTTTTCTCTATATACCTCAAAAGTTCAAATCCAGATCCTCTCTCTCCTATGTTTTTGTGTCGAATTCGGGTCTTTTTGATCTAATCGAATGGATTTCGAAAATCAATTTTTAAATATAAGAACATATTGTGAATATTAAATTTTTTCCAAGCCAAGGATAAACGAAAAGAATTACATTTTCTTTTCTTTTTTGCTTTGACTGGTACTCAAATAGTTGAATTCACGAATAGTTGAAGGCACCGTGATCTTCCCAAAATATTAATATATGTTTCAAACTAAAATATACTCAACTCATGAGATTATAAGATTGGACTGATTGAGATTATAGAATTAATTAGGCTAACCGAGTTGGAAGAGATAGAAAATAACGAATAAATCAATTTTCTTAATCTATATATACTATCTTATAAAGAGCAAAATAATGATGGGAAGATGCTTCAAAATAATAGTGCAATTGAAAGTTTAATAAACTGATCAAGGGAAAATAGACATATGTCTCGTCCACGATGGACAATTGTTGTGGCCGAGACGATGTATTTTGTGTTTACGAATTACAAATTATATTTCATTCCAAATTCCAAATTAATTAATTGATTTGTGATAAAATATTTTAAATTGTGTTTGGATAGAATAATTTGAAATTTAAGATTTGAAATCCATCCATATTGTTAAGAAAATAGTTTTAAATGAGAGTGATGAATTTCAAATCCGCATCTATCCAATTATCATCGATGAATTTACGGCTATAAATTTCATATCCCTCTTTAAATCCCTTCATCGAAATGGAGCCTGAGATTTATTTAATTTTTTGGAATCAGAGATTAAGCCGAACTATTTTGTATTTTTGGAATATGAAAGAATACAATAAAGCTGCAAACGTTCTTTGAAACTTATGGGCTTAATGGAACTTCTCTCTAATTTATTAAAAACTATTCATTTTAAAAAAAATTCTTTTTTTTTTTCTTAAGAATTCATGCAATCTACTTCTATAATCTTATTTTATTTAAAATTGTATCTTTTTATGTATTTTTATATTTATTTACCGTATAAAACTAAATATATACATTTCTTTAGCAGTATGTTATATATCTTGTTAATTTTATTCATTTTCTTCTTAAATAGAAAAATTGAATATTTATTAAAGGTTAATTTTAAACTATCTAAATTTTCGTACTTTACCTCCAAACTAAGTAAATTATTTTGCAGTTTACCTTTACAGCTCTCAAATTTTCACAAATACCTTTACAAAAACAATATTATTTAAAATATTAAAAAGAAATAAATTTTTGTAAGAATTCTAATTTATTCAAACATTAAAATCAAAAGTATAAAAATGTTGTTTAAAAATATATCTCATTCAAAATATAAAGTTTAAAATGACAAAATTCTAAAAAGTCCTGCTAGTTAAAAATCTTAAATATCATAGATATTTTTCTTAAAAAATATTTATTTTTTTGGATTAAATTGAAATTTTCTTAAATATTTTGAATGAAGTAGACTTTGTTTCAAATTTACTTTTATGATTTTAATTTTAATTACACAAATAAAATATTATTGAAATGTTTTCTAAATTATAATTTTAATATGTTGATGAAAGAGAATTTTTAAAAACTATTTATGTAACTTAATTTTAAATATCTAGAACAAAGTAGACATTTAAACAAAATATATTTGTAATTTTATTTTATTAATTCAAATATATTATGTTTCTTTAAAGGGTATTATGGAAAAATTACTTAAGCAATGTGGAAGAAAAGAAAGTTTGGTGGGTAAATACAAAATCTTGTATAGTATAATATCATTGAATGAGTTTAGGGTATTTGTTGTGTATTGTTAGGTGGCGCCAAAGATAAGAGAGGAGAATATAGTGGGTTTTGAAGATGAGGCTGAGATATTAACATGGTATGTAAAAGAAGAAAGTGAGGAGCTTGATGTGATCGCCATTGTTGGTATGTCAGGCGCAGGGAAGACAACACTGGCATGGAAGATTTATCGTGATCCACAGATTTTACATGAATTCCCCATCCTCATATGGGTTGATGTTGGTGAAGAGTTGAGAATGAGAGATGTCCTTCTTACGATTCTAAGAAAGTTTACAAGCGATGATGCAGTGTACAGCAAAAGTGAGCCGGAGTTAGCCCAACTCGTAACCTCTTATCTAGAGAGAGAGAAATTCTTGATTGTGATGGATGGTGTGTGGACAATTGATGATTGGAATAAACTCCAATTAGCCTTGCCAAAAGGCAACCGGAAGGGTAAAGTGTTGATGACCAGTTGCAAGGAAGACGTGGCGAGGATTGCAAACCGCACGAGAGATCCCTATAGAATACGTTTCCTTAGTCACGAGGAGAGCTGGATGATGCTGCAGTTGGAGGTTTTTGGTAAGCTTGATGAGTGTCCCGATGAACTTGAATCTCTTGGAATGCTGATTGCTGAGCAGTGTGGAGGGCTTCCTGTGGCAATAGTGGTAACGGGAAAGCTTATCGTGAATATGTCTCGACTTAAAGACATAGGAACACAGAGACAAGCCTGGACACAGGTATATAAAACCATGCACATTCATCTTGATCTTAGATCTTACAATGAGTTGCCAAATCACTTGAGAGTCTGCTTTCTCTATGTTGGGATGTTCCCAGAGGACTATGAGATTCCAGCATGGAGACTAATACGTATGTGGATTGCGGAAGGATTCATAGTAGCAAAAGATGGGATGAGCTATGAGGAAACTGCACATGATTATTTGGAGGATCTTGTCAATAGGAACTTAGTTATGGTTGAAAAGAGGAAAGCAAATGGTGGGGTAAAAACATGCCGGATTCCTGGGACGCTACATGAGTTTTGCAAATCTGAAGGTGGAATAGAAAGGGAGAATGTCTTCCATGAAATTAAGCAGTCTTGTAATGCAGGTTCTGAATCTATATCTTCTCAAGTGCTAAGAAATCGCCGCATATGTATTCATTCCAATGTTTTGGACTTTCTTTCTTCCATCCCTGATTCTCCTAATGTCCGCTCCTTAGTTAGCTTCTCCGAGAATGAAGTTAACTTGCCCATTGAAGTTAGTGCAGAAATTCCTTCAGCTTTCGAACTACTTAGAGTTTTAGATGTCCAGCCAATCAGAATCACCAAGATTCACAAGATCATGTTCAGATTGTTTAATTTGAGATACTTGGTCATGTCCTTCAATATGAAAGAACTACCTCCAGCCTTTGACAAGCTTTGGAACTTACAAACTCTTGTAGTTCATACGACGTGCCCTTCCCTTGAAATACAAGCAGACATATGGCAGTTGATTCAGTTGAGACATTTAAAGACGAACGTATCTGCCACTCTGCCCAGGATAGGCAAAAGTAGTAAAGGAGGCGAACAACTTCAAACGCTTGGTACAATCTCACCAGAGTGTTGCACCAAAGAATTTCTTGAAAGGGGTCGTAATTTGAAGAAGCTGGGCATTCGTGGGCAACTATCTTTACTTCTGCCAGGCAGCACAGACTTCTTTGATGGTTTTGGGAGATTGGGTAATCTTCAAAAGCTGAAGCTAGTTAATGAAGTCGTAATGGACCAAGGCAAATTGCACCAACTGCACCTTCCGCCGCCCAATAAATTCCCACCCAATCTGAGGAGCTTAACGCTGGATCATACTTGTCTCGATTGGACCGAAATGTCTATCCTAGGAAAGATTTTCCCTCTGGAGATGCTCAAGTTGAATCATAATGCATTCATGGGAGAGAAATGGGAGGCAACTGATGGAGATTTTCGCAGTCTTCAACTCTTGCATATTGAAGACACAGATTTAGTCGTTTGGGAAGCTTCATACCATCATTTCCCTAAGCTTAGACGCCTAAACCTGCGCAACTGTGACAAACTCCAACAAATTCCAATAGGGCTAGCAGATATACCAAGCCTACAACACTTGGATTTGTACAACACTCAACTTGCAGCTGCCTCTGCCCAGAAAATTCACGAGGCGAAAAAGATTCTAAAAGATGAAGGCATCCAACTAGGAGTATTCAAGCTCTCCATTTCCTCTCCTCCAGAATGATCACTCTTATTATGTAAGTTTTACTATCAAAATAATCATAATATATTTCACTCCATCTTAGTTAAAGTTGCTTTAATAACTGTGATGGATGCAGATGTATGAAGAAGCAAGGCTGGCAGAGAGAATATATAAAGGGATTCCTGATGCTGCATCCCCATAAAATTCCCATATATATATATATATATATATATATATATTGTCCAGCTTAATTGCTTGAATAAATGCAGTCTACTTTGAACCTCCATTTAAAAATGTTGTTTGATTACCTCTGTCTGTTACGCGATTTGATTTCTTAGTTTGTTGTTGTATTATGATCTGATGAGATACTGCTGATTGGAATCTTTGTATAAATTACAACACTCGCAACATTGTTGTTTTGTTTTGCGTTTTTATTTTTGTTTCTTTTGGTGTTTTTTTACTTATTTTTTCTTACATTTAAATATTTCTTTTGTTTTCATTAAGAATTCGAGGTTGAGTTCTTTTGTTTTTGCTTCAGAAAATGAAGTATATTTTGTTACTTCATAAAAATAGAGATCCACGGTACCGTACTCCATCGCAACTCGATTCATTGATAATGTGATAAATATAAAATTGAACATAAGATATGGAAGTGTATCTTTCTAACAATAATCTCTTTCCCTTTTCTTGATAACTTTTTCCTTTTTCTTCTTGATAACTTGTTCGCCCCCTGTGAAGGCACCATGATGATCAACAAACTTGTTTGTATATCATAAAATTAAAAGATTTCACTAGTCATGTGTTTTCTACATTGCTTTCTGTTATACCCCGCCAGATTAACCCGAGCTGGATTTAACTAGACAGCCGGAAGCAAAGAGTGGAGAGCTGAGCACTGGACCGGGCTGAGGGGTCCGACCCGACCAGAGTAGATGACCAGACGAGGGATATCGAGTTTCTGTGATGCCAGATATGGTCACCCGATCCGACCAGGTGTTGGGATGATCCGACCAGAATCAGTTTGGCAAGGGCAAACCTAGAACATAACTAAATATTGACGCTTAGACGACCAGGAGTCCCGCATAGAAAGGGCAGACGAGACTTAGTTTGTTCCGAGAGAGATTCTATGAGAAAGGAAACAAATCTACAATCAAATCATATCCGATTTAGATAGGATTTAATCCGTTTTTTCCTTATCTGTACCCTAAGATCAAGGGATTTATCCCTTACTTTCCAAGTTTTGTATCTTAGATTTAGTCTATAAATAGGGCCTCAATTATCATTCAAAAGGAGGGAATTCTGGTTCCGAAATCATTGTATTGGAGCAATTAGAGAGCTCTTTTCTCTCAATTCATATATAAAAAACATTCTGGCTGGCCAAAATTGACCGACCAGAACAAGCCGAGTAAATTTACCCGAGTAGGCACCGGGTCAATCTTTTTCTTACTTTATTCGATTCTCATAATTCTTATTCGGTTCGATTTTCTTAAGCCAGGTTAATATTTTTTTGTGTTTGGCTAAGATTTTGTGCTCTACAAAATCTGACGTCAACATTTGGCGCTAGAAGGAGGGGGCTAGAATAACACCACATAGATCAATGACTACCAACACATTCAACAACCGTGAAGACTTGGGGGTCCCACCCGATCCCCAAAACCAGGATCTATTGCCTGGTGGTCCTGGTCAACGCCAGCGTTACGACTCCCCTGAAGTCGTAACCAACACACCACTGGAAAGGATTCCTTTGGGCATCCCACTAGTAACCGAGCCCAGAGAGATCAGAATGACCTCGGAAGAGATCAAGACTATGATGTTCCAGCTTAGTGAGAGACTAAAAGAAGTCGAGTCGAGGGAGAAGAATCGAAGAACTCACGATCTCGAGGACACTCAATCTTCAGACGAGCCGAGGAACAAACGGAAGGACAGAGGAAAAGATGTAGTGACCGAGCAGCGACGAGAAGGAACCCCGTCACTAGAAGAAAGTCGACCAGAAACCCAATTCTGCCCAACCCGATCTGTAGCACCGACTAAAACACGAAGCGTGTTTGACTGAATAGGCCCTGTCTCCGCTCGGGAGACCAGAAAGTCTCGGAAGATGCTGGATTTCGAGAACGAACGTCGACGAGATGAAAAAAGAGCAGAAAGGTACTTCGAGGACGAAGATGAGGAGCAGAGACTCAGAAAAAGGTTAGCCGAAATTGAAGCTAGGAGGCCAAGACCCGAACAGGAGAATAGGCGGAAGAAGACTTCACCCTTTATAGATCGA
This sequence comes from Scutellaria galericulata, assembly GCA_946896805.1. Classification (NCBI taxonomy): domain Eukaryota; kingdom Viridiplantae; phylum Streptophyta; class Magnoliopsida; order Lamiales; family Lamiaceae; genus Scutellaria; species Scutellaria galericulata. The sequence continues at coordinate 949,500 of OX335797.1, read as the reverse complement.
ATTTGTAATCGGAGTACTCCCACAAAATTCAAAGTACCGCCAATTGGTCTTTATAACGGCGAAACTACCCGAGCTCGCACATAGACAAGTACGCCTCATGGATGGAGCTGCAAGGGGTTGGGGAGGAGCTTATGTGCAATGTTTTTCCCTTGACATTAGGAGACCGAGCTCAGAGATGGTTCCGATCACTACCAGATTCTTCTATCAGAGAATGTGAAGAGCTGACTGATCTTTTCCTCACGCAATCCATGGGCTCGAAGACGAGGTCTACCCCAAAAGAAAGACTGGTGAATATCAAACAGGGCAGAGACGAATCGCTGAGGTCCTACATGGACAGATTCAACAAGCTCACTATGCTCATGGCGATCATGGTCGGCCTCCGTCTGAAAACAAGGTTCTGGTGGAATGTCCATGAACACGGCCCCAAAACATATCACAATTTCTTAAGCCGAGCAAAGAGATACATTGGAGCCGAAGAGGCTGTCCCAAAGGAAAAACCTACCTTAGAAAGGGGGGAAAGAGAAAAGGAAGAGCACAACCCCTTTCAAGCCCCCAGGAGAGTTCAAAGTCTATCATAACGAGGATCCAGATCGGGTCCGACACATCCTAACAGTCAGTCCGGCCCAGGTACTTACCGAGTTGCAAGACCAGAATGTGCTGCCAGTCCTGAGACCGATGAAAGTCGATCCTACTCGGCTGAATCAGAGCAGGTATTGTCAATACCATAAATCTCCAGGACACGACATGAATAGGTGCAGGGCACTTCTGATCGAGCTTATAAAATTAATTGACCGAGGTCATCTGAAGGAGTATGTCAAAGATCCTGAACAAAGGCCACAACAACCTCCCCCACCGCCTCAACTCGGAGCCATTCGTGAGATTCACACCCTCGTGAATAACAATTTTGGAGAGCAAAGATCATCAAAGAGGATGAAGAGGGAACAATTCAGAGAAGCAATGAACGGATACCAACGGTGCAATCCTCTGAGGCCCGAATCGATTCACCCACCACTGACCTTCACCGAGCAAGATGCTGAAGGAAGAGTACAACACACCACGATGTCTTAGTGGTATCTCTAAATATCGGTCTCACAATGGTCCACAGAGTTCTGGTTGACACAGGGAGCTACGCTAACATAATCCACCTAAACACCTTCCGAAGAATGGGTCTTCGTGAATCAGACCTCTTACCCTGCTCTGACTCAATCCAAGGATTTGGAGGAAAGATCACACACATGATCGAAACATGCGAGCTCAAGGTCGTATTCGGGGCCGGAGACAAAACCGTCCACACGACAACCGAGTTTAAGGTGGTCGACCTGAACTCGGTCTATAATGCAATCTGGGGACGACCACTATTGGCCAAGATAAAGGTAGTAGTGTCAATACACCATCTGGCCATCAAGTTTCCGGTCAGAGAGGACGTATACGTCATTCGGGGCAACTAATTAGCAGCTCGGGAATGTGAATCAGGCCTGAAGCCAAGAGAGCTTAACATCATAGAGCAATCTGAACCCAAACAGATGGATGAGATGTTAAAAAGGTCTGAAGACACAATTATGGAAATTACAGAGCAGGTCTCAGAGCTAGAGCACGGGGCCGAGCCCGAGCTCGGAATTGACGAACTAGAGATCCGAACTCCGACCAGAACAGTTGAGGTCGGCTCGAACTCGGGATCGGCCGACCTCAGAACAGACGCGAAAATAATAAATGCGGACCCTAGCAAAGAGGGATGAGAGACCCTAGACCCAAGGAAGGAGATATCATCAAGCAGAGCAACACCGATGGAAGAGCTAGAGGTGATCCAACTAAACGAAAGCAGACCAGCAGTGGAACTCAAAATCGGCAAGGAATTGAAGGAGCCCTTCAAGGGAGAACTTATAGTTTTTCTCAAAAATAGCACAGACATCTTCACTTGGTGTCATGAGGATATGGAAGACATCCGACCTGAGGATGCATGCCATCATCTGAACATCGACCCAGCAGCTAAACCAGTTATCCAGAAGAGACGGAGACTAAGTCCTGACAGATACCAGGGGCTAGATTTGGAAGTTCAGAAGCTGCTCGGTAACGGCTTCATAAGGGAATGCGATTATGCCATTTGGGTGGCCAACCCAGTCCTGGTCAGAAAAGCAAATGGGGCTTAGAGACTATGTATAGATTTCACCGACCTCAATAAAGCATGCCCCAAGGATTGTTTTCCCCTGCCAAATATAGACCAGTTGGTCGATACAACAGTAGGACATGAAGTCATGAGCTTCATGGATGCTTACTCAGGATATCATCAAATTCCTATGGCCGAGCAGGATCAGCGACACAACATTTGTCACCGACCGAGCACTTTATTGCTACAGAATGATGTCTTTTGGCATGAAGAATGCGGGAGCAACCTATCAAAGATTAGTTAACAAGATGTTCGCGGCTCAGCTCGGAAAAACTATGGAGGTATATATAGACGATATATTAGTAAAATCCAAGAGGGTAGAGGACCACGTTGATAGGTAGAAAATAGATGCATTTTATTATGGATATACTTGTGATTTTATAATCTTTTAGGTGATTGAATGCACCGTTTTCGTATCTATATATGTTTTTGGTCTCCAAATACTTTACATATTATTTTCTTTATTATTTTAGGAGATTTAGAGGATTTTGGAGGCAAGGAAAATGTTTGTGGACGGAGAATTGAACTCGAATCGAATTTTGGGCTAATTTTGGATCCAAGGGCCCAACGGAAATTAAAGCTGATTGATTGGAGAGATAAAAGCCAAATAAATATTGAAAAGGTGCCTTGGGCTTAGAGAAGTGGAAGGCCCATTACCTACACAAAAGGGAGAGGACACATTCACGCCACCAAGCCTTCAACATTCATATATATGTGTGTCTTTTCCTCCAAGAAAGGGACTTCTCCTTTCCATATTTTTGAGAGTTCACGTAGAGACTTGGAGAGAGAGGGCAGGAGAGTTTTAGAGGATTCTAGAGAGAGAAAGTTTAGGGAAAGTTTAGAGAAAGAGAAACAATTTTATTTCTCTAGAATTTTGATGGATTTCTTAGTTGCTTTGATGGATTTCTTAGTTGCTTTGATGGATTTGATTTAAAGGATGCTCTAATTTCTCAATTCCGGTTAGCAGGGATGTTTGAACCCGTATATTTATTTATTTTCTAATTAATCCCGTATTTTCCTCTCGATGTTTGATTGGAATTGATTATGTTATCTGTGCATAATGTTTTCAATTATCAATGCTTGATTTAGCCTGATCACCTAGGTTAAGTGTTTGATAATTGACTGTTAGAATCTTAAAGTGTCGTTGCGGTTTAATTTTCATAAAGTGGTAAACTAGAGGTCGTGCATCTCTAGGGTAACATAATCCTAGAATTATCGAATCACGCGTGTTGATTTGGAGTCTAGTTCATCCTATCATCTTGGTGATTAATGCATTTGAATGAATTAAATCTAGCGAGCGTATCATAGGTTGTTCAATTGAATAGGGTTAATTAGCGAGCGTATCATAGGTTGTTCAATTGAATAGGGTTAATTAGCGAGCGTATCCTAATTTAACTAATCTTAAGAGACGATTCAGTTTAATGACGCATAGTGTTAAGTTAGGGATGATAATTCCATGATAATCTGAGAGAGGGGTAATACATTGATTAGGGAATAATTGATATCGGGGGATAATTGAACTGTTAACTGGAATATATGCATACATTGAATCCTTGTTTAATTTGCTTTCTAGATTATTAATATTTTAGTGGTAGATAATCAATCTCAAAACCCCTCATAATCTGTTATTTAATTGAATTGAACATAGGTGGCATAATTAATCATCACTCCTCGTGGGATCGACTCTTACTTGCCCTAGCTACTAGTTGGTTAGGTTAAGAAAGAAATTTAATTAATTTTATCGCGTAATGACGTGCGGTCACACGTCAAAGACCTAGCAGAGATGTTCGACATTCTGAGAAAGTATATGATGAAATTGAATCCCAAAAAATACTCTTTTGGGGTCGGTTTCGGAAAGTTCCTCGGCTACATGGTAAGCCAAAGAGGGATCGAAGCCAACCCCGAAAAGATCGAGACAATAACAAAACTCACCCCTCCAATGAAGATAAAAGATGTCCAGAGCTTAATAGGGAAAGTTGCCGCACTGAACAGATTCATATCAAGATTAACAGACAAATGCAAACCTTTCTTCAATTTGATCAGAAAGGATGGGAAATTTGAATGGAATACTGAATGTGAAATAACTCTCGAGAAGCTAAAAAAATCGCTAATAGAGGCCCCGATACTTGCAAAACCAGAAGCCGGAGAAAAGTTACAGCTCTACCTAGCAGTTTCATCTTACGCCGTTAGTGCAGTCTTAGTCCGAGCAGAGAAAGACTCCCAACAATCGGTGTATTATGTGAGCCCATCACTACATGACGCCGAGCTAAGATACCCAACCATGGAAAAACTAGCTTATGTCTTGGTCATCTCGGCCAGAAAACTGAGCCCATACTTTCTGACCCATCAGGTTGAAGTGCTAACAAATTTTCCCTTGAAGCAAGTCCTAGGCCGACCAGATGCCTCGAGTCGGTTACTAAAGTGGTTGGTTGAACTCAGACAATATGACATCTATTACTCGCTAAAGACGGCAATCAAAGGCCAGGCCCTAGCAGATTTCATTGTCGAGTTCACCCATATTGTCGTGCTCCATGAAGAGAAGGTCGAGAGACCTTGGAGGATGTTCGTAGACGGATCTTCCACACTGACAGCGGCTGGAGTGGGAATTGTCCTGATCAGCCCCACAAACAAGTATTTCTGCTCGGCACTAAGGTTTCAATTCCCAGCAACGAACAACGAAGCAGAATATGAAGCTCTTTTGGCCGGACTAGAGATGGCCAAGTAATTTGGGGCAGACAACCTCGAGGTCTTCAGCGACTCACTTCTGGTCGTCAATCAAATTTCAGAAGAATATGCCGCAAGAGACGAGAAGATGGCCAGATACCTGAGGTCGGTAGAAGTAGCCTTGGCAGACTTCCGAAAAATCCGAGCAGAACAGGTCCCTAGGGCGAAAAACGCCTAAGCAGATGTATTGGTCCGACTGGCGACAAGCGAATGAGCAAAAGACATTAGTTCGGTTAATATTGGTATGATCGAAAGCTCAGCTCTAGAGCAAAAAAAAATATACAATACCGAGCAGAAAGATACTTGGATGACCCCGATCATCCAGTACTTGAAAAGGGGAAAAGAGCCCGATGATATAATCGAGGCTGGAAAATTAAGGATACGCTCTATTCGGTACACTCTGAAGGATGAGACCCTATACAAAAGAGGCTTCTCTCTACCCCTACTAAGATGCTTAGATAAGCAGGAAGCCAATTACGCGTTGAGAGAAGTGCACGAAGGAATTTATGGAAATCACACAGGAGGACAAGCCCTGACCTTTAAAATCATCAGACAAGGATATTTCTGGTCGAGCTTAAAAAAGGATGCAATTAACTTTGCACAAAAATGTGAGAGATGTCAGAAATGCACGCCGTTCACAAAATCCCCAGCAGAAGAGCTGAACTCAGTAATGGCGTCATGGTCATTCGCCAAATGGGGAATTGGCCCGATCGGACCCCTACCAACAAGCAAAGGATGAGTAAGATTTACGATCGTGGCCATCGACTATTTCACTAAATGGGTAGAAGCTGAGCCGCTCGTAAAGATAACCGAACCCAAGATAACAGATTTCGTCTGGAAGTCCATTATATGTCAATTTGGCATTCCACACTTCGTGGTCTCCGAAAATGGCCGCCAGTTCGACTCGTCAGGATTCAATAAGTTTTGTACAAATCTAGGCATCAAAAAGCTACTCTCCACCCCATATCACCCCTAAGGGAACGGCTAAGTGGAGGCCATAAACAAGATCATCAAGCACACCTTGAGAGCAAAACTCGAAAACTTGAAGGGATCTTGGGCAGACGAATCACTAGGTGTCCTCTGGTCATACAGAACAACGGCCAGAATGTCCATAGGAGACACCTTTCGGTCTGGCCTTCGGATCGGAAGCCGTGATACCGGTCGAGATCGGTATGCCTACCTGGAGGACCCAAAACTTCGAAGAGCAGAATAATAAAGTTGCAATACTGACCAGCCTAGACTTGTTAGAAGAAAAAAAGGTAAAATTCTGACCTAAAAACTCGATCTACAAACAAAGGAGTGAAAGATACTATAACTCCAAGGTCCGAGCTAGGAAGTTCGAGGTCGGAGATCTAGTCCTAAAAAAAGTGCTGCAACACACGAAAGAGCTTAATACCGGCCCACTTGGGCCGAACTGGGAGAGACCATATCAGATAATCCAAGTACTGACTAGAGGTGCATATGAGATAGCCGACCTGAGCGGAAAGAAGGTACCCAAGCCTTGGAATGTAGAACATCTGAAGAAATACTACCATTAGCCTGCTAGGAAGTTTTTTTCTTTTTCAGATTTTGTAATCTACGCTCTTTGAATAAAATTTATTGATTCTATTTGTCAATATAATGTATGCATCCCAAACAAGGGCTCTAGCCCAATCCGAGCTTATCCATCGAGCTCGGATTCTGACTAGGGGCTCCGACCCCAAGCTCATCCGAGCTCTGAATCCAAGCCAGAGCTCCCACCCATAGCTCGTTCGAGCTCTGAAGACGCCAACCTATAGGTTATAACCAATAGAATAATAATAATGTATGAGAAAGAATACATACATAGCTAGCCGAACAAAAATTCATTGTAACAACCAATTCATCGATTCAAGTACATCGGGACGGCAAGACACATAATACGAGCATAAAATACACAAAATTACGAGCAGAAATATATTTTGACATTTACAAATAACCCGGTTTGGAGGTCGGAACCTCTTACAAAAGGTAAAAAGTCGAACAAGGAAAACACGAAAGACCTGAACTAAACGAAAGCCGAGTACCAGGGTTGATGCTTCAGACAGAGGACCAGTGGGTCTTGGAAAGAGGTGCAACGAGGGACAGAAGCTACTGGTCGGCAACCTTAATCACCTATTCATCCTCTGTCTCGACCACCCCAGCTGTCTCCGCTGCTGCAGCCGCCTCTACTGCTCCACCCGAGCCACCCTCGGCACCCTCAGCACCGACGCCGCTGCCCTCTCCGACCTCAAAGTCGTCTGTGGGAGGATTGGGCATCGACATGAGGTCGATGAGAGGAGCCGACCTGAGAAGATGCTCGGAAACCCGGAGGTAAGAACTCCAGCAGCTCATCCATCATTCGGAGATGATAGGCGGACAGGGGTTGTTTCTCCAGGTAGGAGGCCAGAGCCTCTATCAGAGGTCGGTCATCTGCATCGGCAGCACGGTTGGTCTAGATGTTGTCCATGAAGTACAACAGGTAGGTTAGAATACTCTCATATTTGTATTCTTCCGACACCTTGACCTTCTGGGCAATTGTCATCACATCCAGCTGGGTAGTCCGGGCCTCCTTCAGCTCGGTACGGAACCGAGACGTCTCCACCATGAGGTCGGCCACCCGCTGCCGATCAGTTTCCACAGCTCGGGTCACCTCCTCGAGCTGCTCCTAAGAGGAAGCCAGCTGGGTGGTGAGAGTGACCCTCTCGTCCTTGACGGTGGCCAGCTCAGCTCGAGCCTCACGCAGCTCCGTCCTCCGACGCTTATACCTCTCACGAGTGGTAAGGTGAGAGGTCTGAGCCTTTCACGCACAGATTGAAGCCTGGGCGTGGAGGATGGACGAGCAGATATCGAGATCGACATCGGTCATACGCTAAGTGTAATCCTCTAGCTTCTCAGTCCAAGCCCGGGAAGATGCCTCCATCGCCTCCTCCATCCTAGACGGGAATCTCATATCGGTGCTCGGAGAACGAGCACGGCTGAAGCTGATCTGGAAGGGACGCCTCCGCCCCACCCACTCCTCAGTCTCAGCCATCCATTGGGGGTCCCAGCCAGTGATGCTGACCAACCCGGCCAGATTCGAACTATGGCCGGGAAGCCGGTCGATCGGTTTGCTCAGCGTCTACTCCGAGCTGGGTTGTCGTCTGACCACAGCAACTCGGAGCTGGTTGGGACGGTTAGAGCCTCGACCCCGAGCAAAAGTTTGGGCACCCTGAGTAGGAGCTGACGCGCGTTGCGAGCGTTGGCAGAGACGTTCAGCTGGGTCCATCCTCAAGGATATATCCTGGCCGGGAAGAGAGACTGGAAAACGAGATAAGACCGATCAAAAGATTGAAAGCAATTATAAAAGAAAAAAAGAAGAAGAAAAAAAAAGAGAAAACATTTTCATCGTGCAAACAAGAGGGTGCGGCGCGGAACGACAAGATCAGACCGGTACCGACGAGGTTTTCCTCGGCGAGCAGAGCCTTGTAATGCCTTTGGTCCTCCACGGAAAAGTCACGCAGATAGCGAATCTTTCGGGTGAAGGAGTCGCCGATCACAAGATTCTTCGGCGAAATATCTGCAGAGCAAAAAAAAGTTAACGATCAGAAAAGACGTTAGCAGAACAAGAAATGAAATGTTAAATACCCTGGGCGTCGCCGAATTGAGTCAGGCAGTTAACCAGAGCAGACGAGTCGATCCACTTCCCACCGACCCAGAACCACTTATCGCGCCAGTCTTTGATCGATGACGGTAAACATCGTACCAGCTGAGGTCGTTATTTCCACACCGACATATAGTAGAAGTGGTTCCTCAGACCAGGAACTGTCTTTAACCTGAACGTATATGCGACCTCATGAGGGCTCGGTACCCCGAGGCTGAAATGCCAAAACATCACCACCAGGCCGATAATAGACGACCAGCCGTTGGGATGGAGCTGGCCCGGTGTGATTCCCCAATGCTCTAGGTAGCCGGCCAGAGTGGGGCAAGAGGAAACCGTGGTCCAGCCTCGAGAGCCCGAACGCTGATGCCGACATAAACCTTCCGGTGGCTGATCCATCCGATCTGCCAGATGAGGTACAATGAACGTTACTCTCTCCGGAATATTGAAGAGAGCACGCCACTTGTTCAGCTCGGCAGCGGTCACGAAAGCCGGATAGTCAAAGGCTTCCGAGTCAGGATTAAAAGCACCTCGCCGGTTCAGGCTTCCGAATGAAGTGGCATGGATATGGATTCCTTCAGGGATGACGGAGACATCCCACCCAGATGTACTGGCCTCACCTAAGCCACGAAGTGAATAGGTCGGCTAGGCATGGACGTCATCAAGAAGGTTGATCGGTTGTTCGGCCGGAGTAGGTTCTGAGTCGGATAAGGATGATGACGGATTGGAAGAGCTAGTAGTCCAGGAATACGATGGCTCGGAAGCGGGATTAACTCCTCGATCATAATCCTAAACCGAGCCACCGGCAGACGAATTTGAAGCCATAAGTTATATCAGGAAGATGAAAATATATATACCTCGAGGCTTTGAAGGACGGAAGATCCTGAACGGTTGGTTAAGGTCTGTATTTTTTACTCGGAGAAGAGAGTAGAAAATGTGAGGGTTTAGAGTTCGCGAAGAGTGAAAGTAGAGAAAAGAGTTTGTTTCTCGCTTATTTATAGGAGATCATGTCGTCTCTTCCACTTCCGATCTCTAAGATCACGACACGTGGAGCTAGATCTCGACATCTGGAGCCCAGCTCGGCCGTTAGGTATGCAGCGTGTCGGGGGCATTTGATCTCGCAGGTCTGAATGGGTTTAGACCCCGCCCAGAGCAAGCTCTGACCATGACCTAGGGGGCTAATGTTATACCCCACCAGATTAACCCGAACTGGATTTAACTAGACAGTCGGAAGCAAAGAGTGGAGAGTTGAACACTGGACCGGGCCGGGGGGTCCGACCCGACCAGAGTAGATGACCAGACGAGGGATATCGAGTTTCCGTGATGCCAGATATGGTCACCCAATCCGACCAAGTGTTGGGATGATCCGACCAGAATCAGTTTGACAAGGACAGACCTACAACATAACTAAATGCTGACGCTTAGACGACCAGGAGTCCCACATAGGAAGGGCAGACAAGACTTAGTTTGTTCAGAGAGAGATTCTTTGAGAAAGGAAACAAATCTATAATCAAATCATATCCGATTTAGATAGGATTTAATCCATTTTTTCCTTATCTGTACCCTAAGATCAAGGGATTTATCCTTTACTTTCCAAGTTTTGTATCTTAGATTTAGTCTATAAATAGGGCCTCAATTATCATTCAAAAGGAGAGAATTCTGGTTCTGAAATCGTTGTATTGAAGCAATTAGAGAGCTCTTTTCTCTCAATTTATATATAAAAAATGTTATGGCTGGCCAAAACTGACCGACCAGAACAAGTCGAGTAAATTTGCCCGAGTAGGCATCGGGTCAATCTTTTTCTTACTTTATTCGATTCTCGTAATTCTTATTTGGTTCGATTTTCTTGAGCCAGATCGATATTTTTTGGTGTTTGGCTAAGATTTTGTGCTTTACAAAATCTGACGTCAACACTTTCAACAGAGAACATAGAGTTTCTACTACCTTATTCATGTCTGAAAAATAGGGTTTAAGTACACTGGTTTTGGTGGGCTGTTCTTCCTCCTGATCCTTTCGGTTTTGCTTTAGAATATATTTTCCATTGTTGTTCCCTACTTTCTTCGCTCTATAACTAAACAACCTATGCATATACTGATTAGAGAGAGAGAGAGTAACAAATATGAAGCAACAAATATTATTAACTTGCAAATTTCTCACTCTAACCCGCGTTTACTTGTTCACCCGCTGGACAAGCTCAGGTATCCAGAAAGATCGATAGCAGTACTATTTCTCCTCGAGAATCTGAAGCAAATTTTTGTCTACGATGTCCGATTGACTGAAGACTCCAAAAATGAGGTCGAAATTCTGGAGGACGATATTAGCCTCTTCAAAGCGTTCCTCAAAGATTTTGCAAAAGATGTGAGTAAGATGAGGTGTTGGAAGAATTGGCGGCGGAGATTCAGAAAGTAGTTGATGAGTTCTATTTTGTGTATATTGATTATGATGTTGTTTTCCTCATTTAAGTTGTCAATTAATCATTTATTCTTGATTTTGATGATATTTTGTGATTTGTAGGTCAAGATAAGGATTTAATTGATATTTAAGGCATTTTGGATTGATTTGGAAGAAATTTGGTGGAGTCTTCAAAGCTTGTAAATTCTGCGACGAGTTAAGCTTTAAGCATGGACGTGCCTAAGCATTCGAGCTTGATTCTTAGAGACCAATTCTCAAAGATTGCAAAAGTCTCAACAATAGGCATGGACACGCTTAACATCCGAAAATTGCAAAAAGGAGAAGATGAAGATAAAAACTGCTCAAGATTTTTTTAAACTCTCAATTAGAATTATATCAAGAGTTGTTATTATGTATAGATATAAAAGGATTTAGATATTATTTTTTTGGTGAATTATTCAAATAGGATCCTTTATCAAATTGTCAAAATAATATACCGTCAATTGAAATGTTAAATTCATAATTGTTTAATTGTTTTGATTCTTGTGGCAATTAGCACAATTGATTATAAAAATATTTTAAATTCTTTGCTTTGAAGATATATGATCTTATTTAAATAAACATACATGTGTGTTTGTTGGCTAGAATTTGGTTTTTCTAAGTGTCAATGCAATTGATAAATTAAATTCTAAGATGGTTTCTAGGATTGTGTACTAATTAGGATAGTAAATAGAGATTGTATCCTGATTACCGAACTTAAGGAAAGATTAGGTCGTTAGGTTGTATCAACGACTATAACAAATTTAACATTGGAAGAAAGATAGAATTATTGCATCTATGATCAACACTTGAACCATTCTTGAATTTGTCTCTTGGCTAGATATTTTTGGATTCGACACTCATACCCAACAGTGGTGGTTGAAGCTGAAGATGAAATCGCCGTGTTTTCAAATCTGGCGGCGGAGGAGAGGAATCGGAGTTTCATTGGGAGAGCTTTTTGGTGTCTCTTAAACGCATTTGTGTGGCGAAGGAGGTTTGGGCTCTTAGAGCAACGGTGAAAAATATATATGCGAAGAGTCGGGATATTCACTATCACCACGAAGATCGGTGGGGCGGCAGTTGCAGTGGCAATCGCGGCGACGCATCTTTGTAGGTACGAGTTTCAATTAAGATTTTTTTGACGCACCAATTAATTTTAGTTTCTGATTTTATTTTTCTTTTAAATAAGATGAAACATTCTGCAAGCTATCAAAAATATATAATGTGTGCTTTGACTGCACATTTGATGAACTCTTTCTTTGATGTGACTTGTTCTCCAATTCATTCGCAAAACTCCTAAATATTTATCTTAATCCTCAAAATGTGCTTAATTTCTAGTAGTACAATATTAAAATATTATTATTATTACTATCCAATTTTACTGCTTACATATTTAGTTGTATCACATTAAATTAAGATTCAATTTTAAAGAAAGTTCACTGCCCATGGCAGACACTTAAAGTGACCATGATGATGTGTAAAGATACACATCTCCTTAAATTTTATGTTTGAAATTAATAGTTATATTAAAATTATGTTAAAGATCACTAGAGAGAAACAAGCATCATAACAAGATCCCTAAAGGCTTGGAATAACCAAAGTAAATGCACCTGCATATTTTGTTAAGAAATCAAAGTTTAGAAGGATAAAATTATTTGGACTCTATATGTGATCAAAAGAATTCAAAGAGGAAACGCAATAGGTAAAGAAAATTGAACACAGATCTTGGCATTATGATTTCAAAGCAACTTATTTGTGAAGCCTAGACCGAGTGTCATTCATCCAAAGAAAAAGAGAGATTGAATACACTGATTTTGATGGTCTGTTCTTCCTCCTGCTTTCGTTTTTCCTTTAGAATTCTCTTTGCAGAATCAGCTGCAGAACTACTGTTGCACAGTTGCAGGCGTTCAAAGGTTTGGATATGAGCCAACTCAAATGGGACTTGTGTGAGTTTCTCACAGTTCCACAGCTCAAGGCATCTGAGTCTAGGGAAGTGTTTGCCGGAAGCTTGCCAAACTGCTAAATCTTTGCTTTCAATATGTAAGAATTGAAGATAGCGAAAACCTCCATCTTTAGTCTCCCAGCTTCTCCCTACAACTGCGTTATCTTTTAACTTGAGCACCTCCAGCTGGTCTAAAGATCCTAGGATATTCATACTTGACCACTCCAAAGAAGTGGCTGAGAGTGTTAGGCTCCTCAAATTACCTGGGAATCGACTTTTTTGAGGAAGAAGGAGAAATTTGTCCTCTGAATGCACATCATTTATTAGCTTCAACTTTTTAAGCTTACGTAGTTTCCCAAAATGAAACGACTCGTCCTTGCCATCTAGAAGCAATGCTAGTTGCCCACGAACGCTCAGTTTGTTTAAATTGCAAACCCTGTCAAAGAATTCTTGGGTGCAACTTTTGGGTGAGATTGTACCAAGTGTTTGAAGCTTCTCCCCACCTTTACTGCTCTTACCTGTCTTGGCCAAAGTAGCTGATGCATTTGTTTTAAAATGCCTTAACTGAATCATCTTCAAGATATTAGCTTTAATTTCAAGCGTATGAAAGGTGGTGTAAAGTGTAAGAGTTTGTATGTTCCGAAGCTTGGAGAAATCTGCAGGAAGAACAGGTAAATCCAAGGAAAGGACGATGTACCTCAAATGAACTAACAGGTAGAGATCTTTAGGGATTTTGGTGAATTTGATGGGCTCCACATCCAACACTCTAAGCAATTTGAAAGCTGCAGGAATGGTGGAAGCATTTTTCTTGTCCAAGGTGATTGGAGCCCCAGAAAAACAAGCAAAGGAGCGGACACGACGACCACTAGGTTTCAACAAGATGAAGCTGAGGACATTGGAATAAATACAAAGACGACGATAGTTTTCTATCTCGGGTATTGGAGGGTGGAAATCTCCATCTATGCTAGACTTCTTCAGTTCTTGCAGAAAATTCTCCCTTTCTTTCCCAGCCTCAGTTTTGCAGAAATGGCGTAGCAGGTAATGAATCCGGCATGTTTTGGGTCTGCCATTGGGTTTTCTCTTGCCAACACTAACTAAACTCCTGCTGATAAGTTCATCCAGATAGTTTCCTGCAGTTACTTCCAAGCTGAGCCCGTCCTTATGCTGTACAAATCCTTCTGCGATCCACATCTGGATGAGCGTGGAAACAGGAATCTCATAACCTTCAGGGAACATGCCCAGATAAAGAAAGCAGGCCCTCAAGTGATATGGCAATTTATCATAACTTGACAGTAGCTTCTTCGTCCCAGATATCGTCGGATCATCGTTCAGAAAGGTACCCATGCCATCACACACTTGTTCCCATGCATCTTTCTTTGCAATCATTTGATCTGATTCTGAAACCTTTTTGGCAAGAATTTCAGCTATGTCCACTATCGCCATTGGGAGCCTCCCACACTGCTCTACTATAAGTTTTCCGGAACATTCCAAGTCTTGAGGGCATTTACGGTCACCAAAAACGCGCAATTGCAGAAGGCGCCAACCTTCCTCTGGCGTCAAGGTATCCAGCTTCACATGAGGTCTATCAGGGTTCGTAGTGACACGAGCCACTTCTTCATGACAGCTCGTGATCAACACTTTACCCATCTTATGCCCCTTTGGAAACCCGACTTGGAGTTTCTTCCAATCCCCAGCAGTCCACACATCATCCAAGACAACCAAGAATTTCTCATGCTCCAGATGAGCAGCAACTAATCTGCCCAATTCATCTTCACTTTTGTGATGGATGCCCTTTTTCAGCATACCAAGCTTTCTCAAAATGGTGAGAAACACTTTCTTTATTGTTGCATTAGAAACAGAAACCCATATGCGTTTGGAGAATCTGCCCTGCTCCTGGATTGTTGGATGATGGAAGATATTAGCTGCCAGTCTTGTTTTGCCAAGACCAGTCATACCAATAATGGGAACCACATCAAGCTGATCAGTTTCTGTAGTAAGACGACCTATTAATTCTCTCTCTTCAGCTTCAAAACCCACCATAATATTATCTTGTCCGGATGATGGGGCCTGTTTCAAAAAGTTACTAGCAGTGAGTCACCTCAATATTTCTTTTTTCTTTTTATTTAGATATGACTTGCACAGGACCAAAAATCCAAAAATGTATTCTAACCAATATATATATATATATATATATATATATATATATATATATATATATATTGGTAGAACAACAAATTTTAAGTTCGTTAAATAAAAATAAATGCAATAGTTAAATCTGAAAATTATTTTAAAATTTTAAAATCAAATATAAAATCAGAAAATATTGTTTTTATTATAGAAATAGTCTAAGAATTGTTTTCAATAATAATAATAGAATAAATACTGTAAATTATTATTTTAACTTTAAAGTTTACTCTTTTGAAGATAAAAAAAACTTATCATTTTTTTAACTAAACTGAAAAAAATGCCAAAATATAATTGAAGAGGTATTTTTTTTTTCGGAAAATCAAAATAAATTCTGATAATTATTTTAGGAGTATGAAAGTTCATTATAAAAGGCACAAAATTAAAATCTAGGGAGAAATACCTGAAAAACTTCAAAGTATGGGGCAAAAAAAAGTTAAAACATAAGAAGAAGAATGTAAAAGTCAAAAAAGAAACTGAAAGTAGATGAGCGAAACACAAGGGGAAAAACACAATTTTCTTTGACTGTTACTAAATGTATAATCTTAGCAAAGCTTATATTGAGAACTTTTATCCATCTATTATCAACCCTAAGTTATAACCAAAATTAGATAATGACCATCAACTCCAATTAAAAAAAAAATCAAAATAAAAGATGAATGAATAAATTAAGAAAGTATCATATACCTCATGATCATATTCTTCAAGTCCTCCATCTTGGGCTGCTTTGTGGTTGGTCCTTTTAATATGCTCCTTCACCTCAGTGCAGAGAGAATTGACTTTCTGGCCTACGTTTTGGATCTGTTTGGCCATGCTCAGAAGCTTCCCCGGAATGAAGAAAACTTTGAGGGCCAAATTCTTGCCCTCGACAGCACTTACGAAGGAGTCGACCGTGTCTTCTGTTTCGTAAACGCCCTCGCGTATGTCGCGAAGCAGGCTTCTTATTACAATGTCCTCTGCAGGCAACTTGGTAGAGTCTACCAGAAATTCTTTCAACAGAAGAATATTCTTCTCCAGCATCTCCACCTGGTTCTTGGCGTCGCTGATCAGATGAGCTTGCTCACGGATCACCTCCTTCAGGCTTACCAGCATGAAGTTCACTAATTCTGTAGCTATTGACACTGATAGATCCCCCATTTCAAGATCCAGTTACTATGTATTTACTTTTACATGTAATAAAACGTGCTCTGAGGACTGCAAATGGAGTGTGGAGGCGTTTGCATATACAACATTGACTTTGGGGATATCAAGTTTCATAGATGGCATCACAACTAGGCCAAATAATAGTTTTTGCAATATTCACCAGCAAACCCTATTTTCTACCCTCCAACTTGAAAAAACTATTATTCTTAGCCACCTTTATTTGAAAGACCAAAGTATCCCTGGAAAATGTTTTTAAGTCAAACTCAGATTACAATTTCTCAAATTAGGTCATAGATCTAGAAGTTTTGGTCCACATGAATTACAATAAGTATAACATGATACACATGTAAAAGTATTATTTGACGTCAATTGATCCGCACATTAATCCGACTCGATTTTCTCACCGTTCAGCAATCTGACCCAAAAATTTCTGCAACATAAACTGGGTAAAGGATGTATATGTTAATTTATTATTATTATTATTATTGGAAAGATTGTATATTATTTTGCGAAAATTTAAAGGATGAGATTAAATTTTCATAACATGAAAGATTGTAATATGTTTAACAGTTTTGTCTATTGGATTGAAAGAGTATTTTTGTGAAAGAAAAAGAAAAGGACTAAAAAAATGTTTTCCTTATATTTATGGTAAGAAAATATTTTTATTATCTTTAAATGAGTATTTTATTTTTTAACCGGCCATCAAAACTATAGGGGAAATGGATATTTTTTGTCCCAAAACTCAAAAACAAAAAACAAAAAACAAAAAAGAGAGACAGGTTATACATATTCTCTTTAGACAAAACCACCTGTGCATTTATTAATGGACAAAAATACTGAATGTATCTATCACTTAATTTTGATAGGGGAAGTCTTACTTTTATCCTTAAGTTACTCTTATTTTAGAATAGATATCCATTAATGTTTCATAAAAATTTGTGTGCACTAGGTGTACGGATTAGAAAACGTGAAATCGGGGTCATATGTGAGATCCATCCGCACCTCACGCGTCGTTCTCATACGCCCTATGTCTGTGTCCACACTTTTATCCTGCACACTTAACATTTGTATTATGTTTGCATAACTTTTATATTATGTTCGCGTAACATTTAAATTATATTAGTTTAACTTTTATGTTATATTACAGACATGTAATACCTTTTAAACATTTATGTTATAATATTATAACATTTATGTGATAATAATTTAACGTTTATGTTATACAAAGGTTATGATATTTATACATAAATGTTATGCTAATATTACATAAAGGTAAAGTTATATTACATGAATTTTTATGCTGAAAGAAAAGTATAAGTAATATCACTTTAAGGTTATGATATTTGTACAAAAAAGTTATACTAATATAACATAAATGTTTAGTAACTATACTACATAATTTTTTATGCCGAAAGAAAAGTATAAGTAATATCACTTAAAAGTTATCATATATATACATAAAAGTTATACTAACATAATATGAATGTTATACTAATACTACCTCCGTCCCGGCTTAACTTGCCTACTTTGACCGGGCACGGAGGTTAAGAAAATGCAGTTGACTCAAGTGGATATGCACTTTTGGATGACATTTTTATAATAATATGCACATCAAATCAAATTTTATGCACTTTTGGATGACATTTTTGTAATAATATACACATCAAATCAAATTCTACGCACTTTTGGATGACATTTTGTAATAATGTTAAAATATATGGATATTAATGTAAAAAAAAATTTGTCATTTATGGGCTGACAAGTTAAGTTGAGACAAACAGAAATGACAAGTAGGCAAGATAAGCTGGGACGGAGGGAGTACAATATAAAGGTTACCATTTCTTCATTAAATATAATTTTTAAGATCATAATAGTAATTTAGTATTTTTATATTTAAATAATTTTATATTAGAATCTTTATATAAAATCCCAGTAATATTGAAATTCTAACTAATTGTGAACCCGTGCATAAATTTATTTTTATTGAAAATTTCGTGTAATACATGAACATCAACATTACTAATATATTATATTTAAATATTACATGAGATTACACTATTTCTTGAAACATAAAATATGAAAAAATATTATTTAATAGAAAATATTATCAAACCGTTAAGAAAAATAAATCAATTGTAGCATCCCAATTTTCTAGAGTTAAAAAAAAGAGCATTTTAACAAAAAAAAAAATTCAATATGCAGTGGAAATAAAATAAAATGATTTTTTTTTCCAATTTATGATTAAGATTTTTCATCTTGGAAGTTAGGTATGGCCAATTTGTTGCTAGTAATTATGCATTTTTCAATTTTAATATTTTAATTGTAGAATTTTTTTCAATTTTAGAACGATTTTGACTGGAATTATTTTCAAATTGACGTGACCGTCGAAATTGCACACAGCAAAGCTTCGATGGTGGAACCGACGAAGTGAATAGGGAGGTTCTTGTGAGACCGTCTCACGAAATTCTAATGCATTGCGTGAGACAGGTCAACCTACATCCCACTTACCCACCACCCAAACCCTACAATTCACATATTGTTTGTGGGTGATGGGGCTCTGTCTTATGGAAACTATCCGTGAAACCTTCTCACATGAGTTTTCGTGCAATAACCTTCACCTCACATCAAAACCTTATCCAATACAAGATTTTCAAATTAAAGGGGTAATATCTTTACCCCTTGGTAATGAAAAGTGTAGGAGACTGGGAATTATATATATTTTTTTAAATTACTTTCTTTTATGATTTGAATTTTTATTCTTAATTTATTTATTAAAATTTTAATAATTTGGCAATTGGAGGTGCCGCATAAGCTCAATTTATCAATTTGGGTGTCAAGTGTGCAATTTTGACGGTCACGTCAATTTGAAAAAAATTCAAGTTAAAATCGAACTAAAATTGAAAAAAAATCCTACAATTAAAGTATTAAAATTGAAAAATGCATAATTACTGGTAACAAATTGGCCATACCTAACTTCCAAGACAAAAAATCTTAATCAGAAATTGGAAAAAAAAATCATATTATTTTATTTCCACTGCATATTTAAAAAAAATAATTGTCAAAATGCACTTTATCTTAACTCTAGAAAATTGGGATGCTACAATTGATTTATTTTTCTTAACGGTTTGATAATCTTTTCTATTAAATAATATTTTTTCATATTTTATGTTTCAAGAAATAGTGTTATCTCATGTAATATTTAAATATAATATATTAGTAATGTTGATGTTCAAGTATTACACGAAATTTTCAATAAGAATAAATTTATGCACAGGTTCACGGCTAGTTAGAATTTCAATATTACTGGGATTTTATATAAAGATTCTAATATAAAATTATTTAAATATAAAAATACTAAATTACTATTATGATCACAATGTATTGTAAAATATATTACAACAAACATTAATACATATATTCACCTTAAAATTTCAAACAAAATGACATATTTACAACAAATATAGAAATTAACTATATATATTATAAATGTTGTTTGATATAATAACATGATAAATTAAAAATAATTGAATGCATTATTACTACTACCAAAATGAACTACTGTGAGATTCAATTGAACAAATTTGAGGCAATTACTTTCACTTTTGGAGTATTGTAATGTGTGAGCAATTATGTGCAAAAATAATCTAAGGAAATTATTTGATCGTATTATACACGTTACAAATGTCCAAACTATAATATTATTTGGGTATAAAATACATTTTTTTCCCTTGAAAATTGGTATCATTCATTATAAGATTCTATTATAATTGGGGTTAAAAAAATTTTACTAAGATTTCACCGAAGTTTCTGTATTATCAAACATTTTCTATTAAGATTTTACCAAAATGGAAATCGAAATATAGTGAAATTTTCATCCTTGTCTCATGCAAACACGTTCAGAAATTAATTTCTCTTTCAATGCATTGTTATGTAGTAGTTGAGGGTACTTACTTTATTCAAACACGTGCACTAATTAATTTGTCTATCAATAATGCAAAGACTTGTCAGAGTCTAAGAAGAGAAGACTTCGAACATATGAGATTATAAAGAGGCAAGATTTAATTATTGATTCAATCCAAATTAGAGGTAGAAAATTGTACATTGAGCATGTTTATTAGAAAATGGAAGATTCTGCAAATGAGGGGAGATATACATTCGTCGTCCAAAATGTGCACAGTACTACGGTGCTTATAAGGAAGTGATAACTGATAAATAAACCACCCAAAATTGGATTTTAATGCAGGTACATTTTGCCATCTTAATTAATCCAACAAGTTAATTAAAATGAGGTTTGACCCAACAAGCAATAATGAATAAACCAATAATGGGATAAACCGTCCAAAGGTATAATCGAGTTGGTAAGACCTGTGATGAAGTGTGGATAAATCCTTCGGTTATGTAGGTTTAAATCACGGGTGGAACAAATTTTAATTGAAATATTGTGGAAATTTGTTTTTGGGTTTGAATCATATTAACTCTTTCCTACAGGTGTCTGTCACTCGAACACTTCTTTTGATTTACTTCTCGTCCATGGGGGTTCTTCATCCCTCCTAATCAAAAAATAATCGGACAAACCAATTAATTGCTTTCTTTTTTTATGTTTGTTTATTTCCAATATGAAAATTCTTTACTAGGGAAAAAATAATTTATCGTCCTGTAAGTTCGGTCATGTCCAATTTTTAACTAATAATTATATGTTTTACAATTTTGGTTATTTAATTGTAGAATTTTTCCCATTTAAGTTTGATTTTGATTTGGTAATGTTTTCTAGGATGATGTGGCCGCCAGAATTACACATGTGGCATCCAAATTGAAATCTCCAATTAATTAAGGAAAATTTGAACTTACGTGACACCTCCGCATCATTAATATTACAAAAAAAAATTTGAAAATAATAAGTCAAATTATTAAAAAAAATTAAAAAATCTCAATTCCTACTCCTTTAATTCCTCCACCACTACATGGCAGAAAATAAAAATAAAAACCTTGATTCTCATCCATAACAAAAATCAAAAACCTCAATAAGCTGCAGTTGTCAAGGTGATCATCCCTAGCCAAAGCCACCTCAACTAGCTTCTTCAACTCATGGCCCTCATCTCCTCCCACGGCGACCTCCCTATTCACTTCGTCAGCTCCGCCATCGAAGCTTTGCTTCCACGGCATGAACCCTAGCACCAACTCCAGTACTTGAGTAAGTCTCTTATGAGATCGTCTCACGAAATTCTAATGCATTGCGTGAGATGGGTCAACCTACATCCCACCTACCCACCACCAAAACCCTACAATTCACATATTGTTTGTGGGTGATGGGGCTTCATCTAGCGGAAATTATCCGTGAGACCGTCTCACATGAATTTTTGTGCAGTAGCCTTCACCTCACATCAAAACCTTATCCAATACAAGATTTTCAAATTAAAGGAGTAATATATTTACCCCTTGCAAGGATGAAAATATCCCGATACACGTGCGATATATCCGTGATATATCCGTATTTTGAAGGTTGCGATATGGATATGGGGGGTTAAAATTTTTTTTCCAGGATATCCTGGATATATCGCGGATATATCGCAAATATCCATATCCATCCATCTCAGTGTAAAATTGGAAAAATATTGGGAAATATCACGGATATACCGTGGATATATCATAAAATATGGGGATATATCCAAAATATCACAAAATTTTTCAACGAAGGAAATCCGAATCCAAAAATAGCAGCTATGGTTCGTGAGAGTGGTGTTAATGTGAATTAGGTGTTGCAACAAGAAGTTGGTAGTACCACTTTTGGTTCAGAGTCTTCAGACTCATTTACCAAAACGAATAGCTCAACTGATGATGGAGGAAATGGTGGAAACAGTGATGGTGGTAATGGCGGACCAAACCAAGAAGATTATTTTTCAAATTAAAGACCATTGAGTCCATTCACAGGTGAGGATGAGTTCAGTCATGCAACATAAGACACAGATCATGGATCAAGGTTCGGGTATAGGTGCAATCAGAAAGAATTATACAAGGAGACATGATTGGCATTAAGATGAAAGCTCAAATGCTGATATAGATCAATCACTTTCAATGAACTTTGACTCAATAAGTATGGGCACCAACCAAAATGACATGTCTCAAGAATCATATACCCATGGGCCATGACACATACGAGAGTTCACAGTTTGATTGAAGTACTCAAAACATATTTAATTATCCACTCTCTCAAATGTCTTATGGAAACATGTACCAACAAAATGATGATTAACTCAATTCACACTATCCAATTTATGGTGAAACCATTGGAAGAGATAGAGTAACGTACCAATAACATATGCATAATTATATTCATAATTACTCAAATGTGATGAGTTGGTACCAATATTATTTGGACAAAGATTACATTGCACCTGTTATATTTGAACCTCATAGATCATCATTTTGGCTCTAGTGATTTGGTTGTATCAATCAGTTTTGAATAAATTTCAATTTTCGTAACGCTTTTGTATATTTATTATTTATATGTATGCTGTAAACATGTCATTTTGTTGAAATTTCAAATTAAATATATGCATTTTTGGATGATATAATAGTCTGTAAAATCTTATGTAAAATTTCCAAATTTTTAATAGAGTTTCCATAATTTTTTAAATTTTTTTGCGATATCGATATGCGATATCGATATATCCATAAAATTAAGGTTGCGATACGACACACGATATGGATATTTTCATCCTTGACCCCTTGGTAATGAAAAGTGTAGGAGACTGGGAATTATATATATATATTTTTAAATTAATTTCTTTTATGATTTGAATTTTTATTCTTAATTTATTTATTAAAATTTTAATAATGTGGCAATTGGAGGTGCCGCATAAGCTCAATTTATCAATTTGGGTGTCAAGTGTGCAATTTTGACGGTCACGTCAATTTGGAAAAAATTCCAGTTAAAATTGGACTAAAATTGAAAAATATCCTACAATTAAAGTATTAAAATTGAAAAATGCATAATTACTGGTAACAAATTGGCCATACCTAACTTCCAAGACGAAAAATCTTAATCAGAAATTGGAAAAAAAAATCATATTATTTTATTTCCACTGCATATTTAAAAAAATTAATTGTCAAAATGCACTTTATCTTAACTCTAGAAAATTGGGATGCTACAATTGATTTATTTTTCTTAACGGTTTGATAATCTTTTCTATTAAATAATATTTTTTCATATTTTATGTTTCAAGAAACAGTGTTATCATGTAATATTTAATGTCGATGTTCAAGTATTAAACGAAATTTTCAATAAGAATAAATTTATGCACGGGTTCACGACTAGTTAGAATTTCAATATTACTGGGATTTTATATAAAGATTCTAATATAAAATTATTTAAATATAAAAATACTAAATTACTATTATGATCTTAAAAATAATATTTAATGAAGATATATTAGACAATCCATAATTAATTTATAATTAAAAACCACACTTTTATATTAATAATTGATGATAGAAACTTTGTTAAAATTTGATAATTTGGAAATATATTGTAAAATATATTACAACAAACATTAATACATATATTCACCTTAAAATTTCAAACAAAATGACATATTTACAACAAATATAGAAATTAACTAAATATAGTATAAATGTTGTTTGATATAATAACATGATAAATTCAAAATAATTGAATGCATTATTACTAATACCAAAATGAACTACTGTGAGGTTCAATTGAACAAATTTGAGGCAATTACTTTCACCTTTGGAGTATAGTAAGGTGTGAGCAATTATGTGCAAAAATAATCTAAGGAAATTATTTGATCGTATTATACACGTTACAAATGTCTAAACTATAATATTATTTGGGTATAAAATACATCTTTTTCCCTTGAAAATTGTTGTCATTCATTATAAGATTAATTCTATTATAATTGGGGTAAAAAAAAATTTACTAAGATTTCACCGAAGTTTCTGTATTATCAAACATTTTCTATTATGATTTTACCAAAAATGGAAATCGAAATATAGTGAAATTTTCTTCCTTATCTCGTTCAAACACGTTCAGGAATTAATTTCTCTTTCAATGCATTGTTATGTAGTAGTTGAGGGTACTTACTTTATTCAAACACATGCACACATTAATTTCTCTATCTATAACGCAAAGACTTGTCAGAGTCTAAGAAGAGAAGACTTGGAACATATGAGATTATAAAGAGGCAAGATTTAATTATTGATTCAATCCAAATTAGAGATAGAAAATTGTACATTGAGCATGTTTATTAGAAAATGGTAGATTCTGCAAATGAGGGGAGATGACAACTGCAGCTTATTGAGGTTTTTGATTTTTGTTATGGATGAGAATCGAGGTTTTTTTATTTTCTGCCATGTAGTGGTGGAGGAATTAAAGGAGTAGGAATTGGGATTTTTTAATTTTTTTTTAATAATTTGACTTATTATTTTCAATTTTTTGTTTTTTTGAAATATTAATGATGCGGAGGTGTCACGTAAGTTCAATTTTTCCTTAATTAATTGGAGATTTCAATTTGGATGCTACTTGTGTAATTCTGACGGTCACATCATCCTAGAAAACGTTACCAATCAAAATCAGACTTAAATTGGAAAATTTTTACAATTAAATGACTAAAATTGTAAAACATATAATTATTAGTTAAAAATTGAACATGACCGAACTTACAGGACGATAAATTATATTTTCCCTAGTAAGAATTTTCATATTGGAAATAAACAAACATAAAAAAGGAAAGCAGTTGATTGGTTTGTCCCATTATTTTTTGATTAGGAGGGATGAAGAACCCCCTGGACGAGAAGTAAATCAAATGATGTATTCGAGTGACAGACATTTGTAGGAAAGAGTCAATATGATTCAAACCCCAAAATAAATTTCCACAATATTTCAGTTAAAATTTGTTCCATCCGTGATTTAAATCTACGTAGCCGGAGGACTTATCCCCACTTCATCACAGGTCTTGCCAACTCAGTTATGCCTTTGGACGGTTTATCCCATTATTGGTTTATTCATTATTGCTTATTGGGTCAAACCTCATTTTAATTAACTTGTTGGATTAATTTGTGCACGTGTTTGAATAAAGTATGTACCCTCAACTACTACATAACAATGCATTGATAGAGAAATTAATTTCTGTACATGTTTGAATGAAGTAAGTACCCTCAACTACTACATACCAATGCATTGATAGAGAAATTAATTTCTGTACGTGTTTGAATTACACAAGGATGAAAATTTCGCTATATTTCGATTTCCATTTTGGTAAAATCATAATAGAAAATGTTTGATAATACCGAAACTTCGGTGAAATCTTAGTAAATTTTTTTTTACCCCAATTATAATAGAATCTTATAATGAATGACAACAATTTTCAAGGGAAAAAAAATGTATTTTATACCCAAATAATATTATAGTTTAGACATTTGTAATGTGTATAATACGATCAAATAATTTCCTTATATTATTTTTGCAAATAATTGCTCACACCTTACAATACTCCAAAGGTGAAAGTAATTGCCTCAAATTTGTTCAATTGAACCTCACAGTAGTTCATTTTTGTATTAGTAATAATGCATTCAATTATTTTGAATTTATCATGTTATTATATCAAACAACATTTATACTATATATAGTTAATTTCTATATTTGTTGTAAATATGTCATTTTGTTTGAAATTTTAAGTTGAATATATGTATTAATGTTTGTTGTAATATATTTTACAATACATTTCCAAATTACCAATTTTTAACAAAGTTTCTATCATCTATTATTAATATAAAAGTGTGGCTTTTAATTATAAATTAATTTTGGATTTTCTAATATATCTTCATTAAATATTATTTTTAAGATCATAATAGTAATTTAGTATTTTTATATTTAAATAATTTTATGTTAGAATCTTTATATAAAATCCCAGTAATATTGAAATTCTAACTGGTCATGAACCCATGCATAAATTTATTCTTATTGAAAATTTCGTGTAATAAATGAACATCTACATTACTAATATATTATATTTATATATTACATGAGATAACACTATTTCTTGAAACATAAAATATGAAAAAATATTATTTAATAGAAAAGATTATCAAACCGTTAAGAAAAATAAATTAATTGTAGCATCCCAATTTTCTAGAGTTAAAATAAAGTGCATTTTGACAATTTTTTTTTTATTCAGAGCATCACACTATTTTCCTCAGAAAAAAAAAAATCTTTAGATGACAAAACTAGTTCTTTGCGTTCTTGAGGTGTATTAAATAAGTTCTTTTACATTTATATTTTACCAAACTACAAGAAAAAATGAGTATTTGCAATAAGATTGTTTGCGACAACGAAAGTTATCGCGAAAAGTCTAGTTATTGGGACAACAAATTGTCGCAAAAAATGTTATATAAATTGACAATACGTTGTCACAAAAAGTAATGAAAAGAATTTATTTGCGACAATATCAATACATTACCGACAACTATATATGTTGACGCAAAAAAACTATTTGCAAGAAGGCTTTTCTGATGATAATTTAGCGATAAAATATTGTTGCGAAATATTTTTGTAATATCAATGTTTTTGTGACAACATTTTGTAGTCGCAAATACTCATTTTTCTTAGTGTATTTTTAACAAAAAATTTGTGTGGTTATCTGTTCCACCGTGTTTACAAAATCGTGTAACTTTCATACTTTGATTTACTAAATTGCCCATATACATTTATTATTGTTCCATAAAGGTACTTATATATATATATATATATATATATATATATATATATATATATATAATGCTAAAATATAATTTGAAGGGACTTCATCTAGATTTCTGAATATATGGGCTTAGCAAAATAAAAGTCAAACTGCATTTTAACATCTCTTTAACAATTAAAGTTTGTTTCCAAAGATTCATAAAGTACCATCTTATTTCAAAAGTTTTATGAACACAAAGTGATATCATAAGCCATTACAAATGATTAATTAATATTGTCGTTAAAAGGTCAGTTCAAAACAAAATAAAAGTGAACTTCGTAAAATGAGAAATAATTAAAAGCTCAAGGGCAAACAAAAACAAAATAATTCAGTCTATAATTTTTCTTGAACCACTCGCCACGCAGTAACAAGCATTTGGGTACAAATTTTCAAATGTTGAAGAATAATTATATGGACCAAACCTGTATAAATTTTAAACTCTATGACTAAAAGCGTAAGCCTCGGATCATTTGGGATTAAAAGTGCAAATTTTCTCTGTGATACAAACCTTCATATACATAAAGTCAACTTTTTTATACAGCTTTCTGTCCAAACACCTTATGTTCTTCCATTCTTCAATTTCATCAGAGACAGAGGTAGAGAGAGAACTCCAATGGCGGACGCAGCAGTGGAATTCCTTCTAGAAAACCTGAAGCAGCTAATAGTTTTCCATAGTGATTTGATCAAAGAGGCCACGAGTCCGATGGAGAAGCTGGAGAGCGATCTCCGGTTATTGAGAACCTTTCTCAAAGAAACCACCAAAAAGCGGAGAGACGACAAGAACCTCCAAGAGCTCGTCCGACAGATACGCTCCGTCGTTTACGAGGCAGAAGATGTCATCGACACCTTCGTGGTGGAGGCCGCCACCACCAGCACCTCCAGGTTCTTTCCCAGACCGTCCAGGACGCCGGCGATGCTGGGCGTCGCTGAACGTGTCGAGCAAGTCGTCGTCAAGGTCAGAGGGATCTACGACAACATCCGGTTGTTGGACTTCGACACTACTGCCAGAGATGAATATAAGGTGTTTATCCGTTTATTATTATTTGCTTCATTGTTTTTTAATATTCACGTTATTATTTATGAATTATGCCAAGCTGCTTCATTGGATCTTGATTTATTAGATTTTTTTCTTCATAATCCTCTACTATGTTTTAGACACAACTCAAATTTTATGCTACGTTGAAATATATGATTTATAATAAATTAATTTCATATGTATGAGAATTCAAAATAAATCCAAATACCACTATTAAATCTTTCTTCAAAACCCTTCATCCAACACAACTTAAGGAAATATTTTTTTTGTTAACTTTCACTGCTTAGGGATCTATAACATCCACAATTTTATTATTAAGGAACATTGTAAAACAAAATAATACTTTTAGGGACCTATTAAAACAAATTTAATATTTTAGGATTCTAAAAATGTTTTATACCTTAAGGGAAATTTTTTTTTTAGTTGTTTACTTTATTGGATTTTTCATTTTTTATCTTTCACTTTTCTATTTTTAGTCCTCTATATTTAAAAATTACTATGTTTTGGTCCTCTTAACTATTACCGTTATTTTTTTAATTAAAATTCATCTTTAACACCAAATAAAATATTTTTTAGTTGAGAACACACTAAATTAATAATAATAATTAAAAATAAACTTTTTTTTTATTAATATGTCTAAATTTGGGATGTCCAGATTATTAATATAATAATTATAACAAAACTCTAACTCACATATTACTATATTAGGATGAAAAATAATTTTTTTATTAATATTAATTTAGGCATATTAGATGAAAAATATAAATTTGTGATTAAAAAAAATTAATGTTCCCTCAATTAAAAAAAATAGTGTCCAAATTAAATTTAAATTAAAAAAGAACAATTATCTGCTATAGTAGGTCAGAGAATTAAAAAATAAAATTTCTTACTCAAAGAAAACTAAAATTCAAAAGGTGAAAGATAAAGGATGAAAAAAACCAATGAGGTGAACTTAGAGAACTAAAAAAATATTTTTTTTCCCATACCTTAATATTTAGGGACTATTGAAACAAATTGTTTTTTCGCATCAACACATCGATGCAAAAGATACGATAATTTTAGCATTATTGGTAGTGTTGGCACAACTATGTTTATTTTCTTCAAAGCCCTCGCGCCTTAAATCAACTATTGGTTACTTGATTTGATTTTTTTTTTCTTTCTCAAAAGCCTTTTTCGTTATATTGCAAAGCTTAGTACCTCATGGACCTTAACATATATTTTACACTTACAATGTGCGAAATGTATGACTATGAATTAGAGATAATTAATGAGTTGTACTACCACAACTTAGAAGTTAGAACTAACTACCACTCTGGCTGAAAGAGAGAGATGATTTCATTGATTGAAATGAGTCACAATGCATATATGCATGCACACGAATGAGCAATCTAACTACCATGTTGACGTGGATGAATCATAACTAACTTGTAAAAAACTCTAAGGATTTAAGTGTGCATATGTTATAATTCTTGCAAATTGCTAGACTGTTGTTATCTTTACTTTTTTGGTGACAGAACTTGTGTATTTTTAGGAAATGCAATATAGAAGAGAAGACGATATAGTCGGGTTTGAAGAGGACGCTCAGAAATTAATCAACTATCTGACTGAAGAAACTGAGCAGCTTGATATCATCACTATTGTTGGTATGTCTGGTCTCGGCAAGACAACATTGGCACGAAAGATCTTTAATGAACCTCGAATTCAATATGAATTCCCCACCCGCATGTGGGTTCATGTTTCTGAGGAGTTCACAATGAAAGATATCCTTCTTACCATTCTTAAAGATTTTACAAAGCTTAGTGAGCATGTAGTCAGCAAAAGTGAACCGGAGTTAGCCCAACAAGTTGCTAATCATCTAGAGGGAACGAAATTCTTGATTGTCATGGATGATGTGAGGACAATTGATGATTGGAATAAACTCCAATTAGCTTTGCCAAAAAGCAACATAAGGGGTAAAGTATTGATGACCAGTTGTAAGGAGGACGTGGGCCAGTTTGCAAACTACAATAGAGATCCCTATAAATTACGTTTCCTTACTCATGCGGAGAGTTGGACAATGCTCCAATTGAAGGTTTTCGGTAAGCTTGATTGTCCTGATGAATTTGAAGCTATTGGAAGGCTAATTGCTGAGCAGTGTGGAGGGCTGCCCGTTGCAATAGTGGTCATGGCAGGCATTATTGCCGATGAGTACTCTAAACTTAGAGATATGAGAGCAAAGATGGATGCTTGGAGAGAAGCACTTAAAAGTGTGCACACACATCTTAATGGTAGATTTTACAATGAGTTGCCAGATCACTTGAGAACTTGTTTTCTCTATTTTGGGATGTTCCCTGAGGACTACGAGATTCCAGCATGGAGACTAATACATATGTGGATTGCAGAAGGATTCGTGCAAGCAAAAGATGGGCTAAGCTCTGAGGAAACTGCAGAGTACTATTTGGAGGATCTTATTAATAGGAGCTTAGTTATGGTTGAGAAGAGGAAAGCAGATGGTCGAATAAAAACATGCCGGATTCATGGGACCCTTCGTGATTTTTGCAAATTTGAAGCTGGAAAAGAGAGGGAGAATATCCTCCAAGAAATTAGGCAGTCTAGTGATGCAAGTTTTGAGCCTCCACTTTCTGAAGAGCTAACAAATCGCCGCCTATGTATTCATTCCAATGTTTTAGACTTTCTTTCTTCAAGGCCTTCTGGTCCTCGTGTACGTTCCTTTGTTAGCTTCTCCAGGGAGGAAGTTGACCTGCCCACAGAATATATTGCTGCCATTCCTTCAGCTTTCAAAGTACTTAGAGTTCTAGATGTGAAGCCAATCAAATTCACCAAGATTCATAGCGACATGTTCCAATTGGTTCATTTGAGGTACATGGTTCTGTCCATCAATATGAAGCTCCTTCCTCCAGCCTTTGTCAAGCTGTGGAACTTACAAACTCTTGTAGTTGATACAACATCTCTTACCCTTGAAATACAAGCAGACATATGGAAGTTGAGTCATTTGAGACATTTAAAGACGAATGCATCCGCCATATTGCCCAAGATAGGCAAAAGTAGCCGTGGTATAGAAAGCCAACAACTTCAAACCATAGGTACAATCTCACCAGAGAGTTGCACAGAAGATTTCTTTAGGAAGGCTCAGAATTTGAAGAAGCTAGGCATTCGTGGGCGACTATCTCTGCTTTTGGGCACAACAGAGTTCCTTGATGGTTTTGGGATACTGAGTAATCTTCAAAAGCTGAAGCTAGTTAATGACGTCATATTGGATGAAGGCAGATTGCATGACATGCACCTTCCTCCACCCTATAAATTCCCACCCAGACTGAGGAGCCTAACGCTAGCTGGTACTTGTATCGATTGGAAGGAAATGTCCATCCTTGGAATGCTGGACAATCTGGAGGTGCTCAAGTTGAAAGATAAAGCATTCATGGGATCGGAATGGGAGGTAGCTGTTGGAGGTTTTCGCAGTCTTGAAGTCTTGCATATTGAATGCACAGATTTAGTCGTTTGGAAAGCTTCAGCCCATCATTTCCCGAGACTTAAACACCTAAATCTGCGGAACTGTAAGAAACTCCAACAAGTTCCGATTGGTCTAGCAGATATACGAAGCCTCCAACACTTGGACTTGTACCATACTAATCTTGCAGCTGCCTCTGCCAAGAAAATTCTTGAGGCAAAACAAGAGGTTGTAAGAGATCAAGGCATCGAATTGTTAGGATTCAAGCTCTCCATTGACCCTCCTTCAGAATGATCACTTATTAGGTAAGTTTTACTATCAAAATTATCATAGCATCACTCCATCTTAAATGTTTACATTAATAACTGTGATGGATGCAGATATCTGAAGAAGCAAAGCTGGCAAAGAGAATAGAGGGAGTCTTGAATATTCATATATTCATTCTCACATACATGTTGTCCAGCTTAAGTGCTTGAATAAATGCAGTCTACTTTGAACATCCATTAAAATTGTTGTTACCCGATTTGACTTCTGAGTTTGTTGTTGTATCATAATCTTCTTCACATGGGAGATTTAGTACTGATAGAGTGGCTACTGCTGATTCGAATATTTGTTTCTTTTGGTGTTGTTTACTTGTTTTCCTTATAATTTGTGGGTTCGTTTTGTTTTCATTTTGACAGTTCATTGTTGAGTTTTTATGTTTGCTAATGTTGTCGTCTTTAAATTATTTTTATTCAAGGTTTGAGGCTCTATATCTATTATCTATTATCTGTCTATTACCTATATAAAAGTATGAATGTTTCTTACAAAATATGAATTGTCTAATATATCCTTATTAAAAATTATTATTTAGGGTTACAATAGTAAATTAGATACTACTCTTCCTTTTTTCTATAGTGATGTGGTAAAGAACATCTCTATTCTTTTCATATATATTTTTCACTCCTTCAGAATGATCACTCTTATTAGGTAAGTTTTACTATCAAATTATATATGTTGTCCCAGCTAAATCGCTTGAATATATGCAGTCTACTTTGAACCTCCATTTAAATATATGAAGAAGCATCCTAATAAGTAATAAATGTAAAAATGCATATCTGCTTGATTGAGTCTGAAGAAATTGAAAGATTTCACAAGTTGGGTGTTTCTACATTGCTTTCAACAGAGGACGAAGAGCTTCTACTACTGTGTTCATGTTTGGACGATGTTCAGCTGAGTATTGCACACACAAGGCAGCGATTGCAGCCATCTGCAATTATGAAAAAGAAGCAAACTAAACCTATTGAAATAAAAGTTTCAGAAAACAAAGTCAAATCTATATGGAATCCACACTTGTTAAAAATCGAGTTCAAAATCAATATTCTCAAATTTGCAACTGATTAGACCTGCGAAACTACCTTTGGAGGATAGTTTCCTTCCAATCTAGCATCCACAATCTCATTTACTTTGTCTTCACCGAGCATTGGCGTTGCCTGGGATTATACAAGAAGTTGCCATTGATAAACTTATATAATCATTACAGGCATTATTCACAACATCAAGAAAATTGCATACCCACGTCACAAGATGGTGTTTGCCTTGCGGTCTATAAGCATATATTTCACAGCCTGTCAAGAGCTCGAGAAGTACAACACCAAAGCTGTAAACATCAGTCCTCCAGCTTAGTTGACCACGCCATTTGTATCTACCACCCAAAATGAAGTAGTTGAGGCCCCATGATAATTAATACAAATTCACACTACTTTGCCTATTCATCTCCTTCAAAGACTCAGAATACATACTCTATTGGATGATAATCACGAGGTTGGCCTACAACAGAAGGATGATAATCATTGCCATTACTTAGAGTATCATCATAAGGAGATTGAGTTGGCAATCCAAAATCAGCTATTTTAGCAACTTGGTCGTCAAAAATTAAAATATTGGTCGATTTGATGTTACGATGAATCTCTCCCTTCTTGTGAATGTATTATAATCCTTGTGCAGCCTCCACAACTAAGTTAAATCTTTGAGCCCATGACAGAGCCAAGCCTCCTTGTCCTATTGCACACAAAACCTAAATATGACTATATATTATAAGGACTTCGAAGAAATGGAGCAAAACAAAGGTCAAGACAAAAATCTTATGATATAGCCTTGAAAGGTCGAGACTAATGCAATCAAACCAAAACAATATACCATTGGCAGCCTAATGATGCAAAGCAATATATGAAGAAGGTGGCATGCGAGCTCACCATGAAGAGTGTCGTGTAGCGACCCGTTTTGAGCAAACTCATAAGCAAAGTATTGCTGATCACCATCCTCAGAGAAACCTAATAGCTGAACCACATTTTTATGTTTTATGCTGGATACCATTGAAACCTAGAAGAAAACCATATATTAGAACAACACACCTCTTTCCAAATTAAGTTATGGACAATGGAGAAACATCAATGGTGTTCTGGCCAAACCTGTGCTTGAAACTTTAGCCAAACCTGTGTTTGAAACCAGACCTGTGCTTGAAACTCCTGATTTCGCTTTCTAATTGCTGCAACCTGTCCACTTTTCAGGACAGCATGATATACACTTCCATTGGATCCCTCGCTAATCAAACACTTTGTACTAAATGCTATAGTGATTTTCTTCAATTCATATGGTGGAATGGCAGGGACATCAATCGGCAACATTGTAAAAATCAGTTTGTGCTCTAATTCATCCGCTGGAATGGCAGGAAAATCAACCAGATGCTTATTAATAGTTTGTTTGTCCTTTAATGCATCTTCTTCAGTTGCAGGCATGACTATTGATATCGCATCCATCTGCTTGAGATTCTTTTCTGTTGATCCTGTGGCGCGATTGCCTGCAGAATTGCTCAAAGAAAATCATTAAAGATTGATCATCAATACATGAACGATGAAACTTTCTCAATTGTATTGTTGCTAAATAGATTTGTAAATATGTATATATAGCTAGCTAGTCACTTTACCAGATGGTTTAAGTATATTCCATAATGCATTTAATGACAGAAATCGTGATGCATTATGTGTCACTGTCTGCTGTTCAAGCGCCATCACAAGCTGGATGACAACTCGAGCCATTGTGGCCGTTTCTTTGGTTCACGATTCAAACCTTTTAGCAACCCCAACAAATGTCTTTAGGCAATCTGCTGAGATTTCATCCCTCAGATTCGATGCTACAATCTGCTCAACCTTTCCTTTACTAATTTTTTCTTGAGCCCACATCGCCAGACTTATCTCATCCTCACCACGCCTTGTATCAACGGCTGCTCTCCCGCACAATACTTCCAACAGCACCACACCAAATGCATACGTGTCACTGTTCTTGGTTAGTCTACATGTTGTAAAATAACTTGGGTCTAAATATCCAAACGAGCCCTTAACTACCGTACTAACATGACTCTTAGAGTTGGTTGTGCTAAAATGTTTGGCCAATCCAAAATCTGAAACCTTAGCTATGAAATTTTCATCCAGAAGGATATTTGTAGACTTTATATCACGATGTATGATGGAGCTGTCAGTGTGAAGATAGTCTAGTCCTCGAGCAGCTCCAATGCATATATCCAGGCGTCACTTCCAAGTTAGAGATAAGCAGTCGTTGTTGTTCCCTGAACGTTTGTATAGGTGGTCGTCCAGCGTTCCAAGGGCTATATACTCGTAAACAAGAATCATTTCCTCGTTCTCATTGCAAAAGCCAATCAAATAGACGAGATTAACATGTTGGAGTTTACTAAGTGTCTCGATCTCCATCAAAAACTCAACTTCTCCTTGGTTTGAATCTGGTGCTAGCCGCTTTATCGCCACAGTCTCTTGCCCAATATTAATCACACCTTTGTAGACTTTACCAAATCCACCATGCCCAATCAGATAAACATCACTGAAATCTGCAGTGGCTAAGTGGATTTCAGGCAGTGAAAATCGACGACAGAACCATTCCGCCATGACCAATATCTGCTTCTCCTCTGTACCCCTTGTTGCAATCATATTTGGAAATCATACGCCAAAGTTCACGTCTCTTTTGAAAAGTTTTGTCTTTAAACAAAGTCCCTTATAATCTTTTTACCTGCAAACCAAACAATAGCTTTAATAATCATTCATCTGAGCTCTTTTTAAAACAGACCATAGAAACCACATATTTGAGTTGGATTTCAGAGCTAATGATTATAGTGATGTTGCCTTCTTCACGCACTGCTTTGATCTTTAGGCTAATGATGATAGATTTATCTGTAGTTAATTGGACTTTTTCAAGGTCATATAAGACGAAAACTTATATATATTCTGCCGTGTGAAGCCAATGATTATGAGATGAAAGCTTTGAAAAAGGCGAGAAAATGATCAACCTATAGTGTAGAAAATACCATTCTTACTAGTGGACAATTAACCCTTGGCAGTAACTGGAGCTAATTTGTCTGAATTCCAAGCAGAAAATCATGGATGCACATCTCAATCATACATTCTTGGGAGTTGTCTTTACATTGCAAAAAAAAAAAAAAGGAATGGAAAATCAGAAACTAAAATTAATTGATGCATCAAACAAAACCTAATTGAAACTGACACCTACAACCGCCACAGCCGCCACATCAACCGCCGCCCCGCCGATCTTGCTGGTGGTAAAGAACATTCCTACTCTTCTCATATATATTTTTCACCTTTGCTCTCAGAGCCCTAACCTCCTTCGCAACACAAACGCGTTTAATTGAGCCACCCAAAGCCCTCCCAATGAAACTCCGATTCCTCTCCTCCGCCGCCAAATTCGAAAACACGGCGATTGCATCTTCAGCTTCAGCCACCACTTGCTGAATCTCCGCCGCCAATTCTTCCAACGCCTCATCGTTCTCAGATCTTTTCGCCCAATCTTTGAGGAATGCTTTAAAGAGGCTAATATCGTCCTCAAGAATTTCGACCTGATTTTTCGAGCCTTCAATCAATCGGACATTGTAGACAACAAAACGCTTCAGATTTTCGAGGAGAAATAGTACTGCTATCGATCTTTCTGGATACTTGAGTTTGTCCGGCGGCGTTCTTGAGCGGGTGAACAGGTAAACGCCGGCTAGAGTGAGAAATTTGCAAGCTAATATTATCTGCTGCTTCATATTTCCCAATCTCTTAATCAATATATGCGTCGCTATAAATTAGCAGAAATGTTTTTCCAGTGAAATAGATTTTTTTTTTTTTTTGACGCAAGTGAAATAGATTTTCTGAGAAGTGCAAAACTTTACTGTTTCAGAATCCGAAGGTTGTTTAGTTGATGGAGAATACTGAGGAGTGAGGAGTGTGTTTTTTCTTTGGGTGGGACTAAAACCCCAACATAATTTATATTAATTTCAATTGAAAAAAAAAAAATACTAATTTTATCTTTAAATATAATAAAAATATAATTTTGAAAAAATACGATATCGGTATGACACTTTCAAAATTTCGGTATTTCGGTATACCGAATACCTGTAACGGTATGGATTTTTTGATACCGAAATTTTCGATATGGTATGAGATTTTCGGTACAATATACCATACCGATCACCCCTAGTTATCCTGGCTCAACGTATTTCTAAGTGTTTAGTTACGGTGGCGAACGCACTTTTTACGTATTCTGTTTTGGTGGCCGAACATACATGTTCGACGGGCAAACGAAGCTGGTCGGATTTGATTAATTTTTTAACTATTTTTATATGATTTTTACATGATTTTTTATATATATAATTTATTCGTAAAATATTTGTCAGTATGTTGATATTTCAATCTTCAAGAAATTCAGAAAATGAATATAAAAAAGGCAAGAAAAATGAAAAAGAAAGAGGAGCAAGTGAAGGTGAAGAGAGAGGGTATGTTTAAAAAAAATCTAGAGGGGAAAATTGATACTTTCTTATTTTTTATTTTTTTCAATTTTAATATATATAAATTGGGTGTGTTTAGCAAAGTGTGAAGTGTCTTTGTCTCACTTTTGTTCTTTTTTCTCCGTATCAAACCACGCAAATTCGCACAATTATTTATTTTAATTAAATTTCGGATGAAAATATTTTTTAACTAAATTTCATATGAAAATTAAATTTGAAATTTAATGAAAAATATTCACACTAGGCTCAATCCTAAGAGCAACTACAACAATGTTTTTACACAATGTTATTAATTATTTTTTATTGTTAAAGCTAATTATAACCGTCGCCACGAGCATAATGGTACCCACCTTTATAAAGATGGGAATTGTATGAATCATACAAATTTTCTAACATTTATTATTTTTCTTCCTTCCATTTCTCTAGCCATTTAAAAAAAAAACTAATTATAAACGTTATAAAACAAATTGATTATAGTTAGGGGTGGACTAAAGACATCACACTCATTTCTAAGGGCACCACACCCGATTAGTGTGTGGTGGGGCCCACACACTATTAGTGTGTGGCCCCACCACACACTAATCGGGTGTGGTGCCCTTAGAAATGGGTGTGGTGCATTTAATCCCACCCTTATAGTTATCTGGTATTATGTCCGATATTATATTTTATTGATTAATACATGTTATGTATAAAAACTTAAAAATAGATATGGGTTAGATAGAGGCATATGGGCCATGGGGGTCAATTCACCCTTACCAACCTTCAAAGCTACTTTAGTTGTATATAGTTTAAAGTTTTACTATAAAGTGGTGTGGTCGATGTCATATTTTATTGGATCATACTCATGTATTTTGTATATTGATAATATCATCACCAAACATAAATATAATACACATTGTCAAACAAAATACCAAATAAACCATTAATGTTCTTTCTTTTCTATACTGCATAGCTAAAGTTAATTAACGTTTCTATGCTAAAAACATGCAAGTAAAATTACATGCAATTACAGCAAAGAATCAGTAGTAAAATTTCATAACATCATTAAGTTCTAACAACAAGAAACTAACATTCTGGAGACACATATGACTCGGGTAAAAGTGATGGCCTGTTGCAAGAAAACTATATAAACCACTGTCTAATTCTTTGTATAATTCATTTTCATAGTTTCGATTGATTTTATTGTGTTTCCTGGACTGATATACAACAGTGATTGAACAGAAAATGCTTGTACAAATTGAAATGATCAACGAGCATATCTTCATGCAACGACAAATGTACGTATGAGGAAAAATTTCTGTTATAAGACGTTTTGAAGAGGAATATCACTAACCTGTCAAGCTAGAATCAAGAGAGATCATTGAAGCGGAGGAAATATGGAGAGCTTAAGTAGACTGATATTGGTGGTATGCTCCCCCTCCTGCTTCTTCTCTTTTACCTCGAGAATTCTCTTGGCAGAGGCAGCTGCACGTGAAGTACAGTTCAAGTCCAATAATTCGAGGTTAGGAATATCGGCTAATCCAATTGGAACTTCTCGAAGATCATCACAGTGGTGCAGCTTAAGCTGTCTAAGTCTTGGGAAGTGATGTCCTGAAGCTTCCCAAACGACTAAATTTGTGTATTTAATGTGCAGGACTTCAAGATTGCGGAAACCACCATCAGTTGCTATCCATCTCCTCCCCAGGACCGC
Organism: Scutellaria galericulata; assembly: GCA_946896805.1. Taxonomy (NCBI): domain Eukaryota; kingdom Viridiplantae; phylum Streptophyta; class Magnoliopsida; order Lamiales; family Lamiaceae; genus Scutellaria; species Scutellaria galericulata. The sequence goes on along the minus strand of OX335797.1, from coordinate 910,518 downwards.
TTCATCTTTTAGCTTGAGCACCTCCAGGTTTTGCAACAATCCTAGAATAGACATTTCACTCCAAGCAAGAAAAGTAGCAACTAGCGTTAGGCTCCTCAGTTTTGGAGGGAATTTATAGGGAGGAAGGCTACGCAATACTTCTGTGTGCCGGCTGGGAAATCCATCTCTTCGTAACTGCAGCTTTTCAAGATTACTCAATCTGCCTAAACATTCAAAGGTCTTGCCATCCAAAAGCAATGATATTTGCCCACAAATGCCCAATTTCCTCAAATTCGGCGTCCTCTTGAAAACATCTTTTGTGCAACTTTGTGGTGAAAGTGTACTAAGAGTTTGAAGAGTTTTTCTTTCTTTTCTAGTTTTACTTGTCTTGGGCAATGTAGTCGATCTATTTGTCACCAAATGCCTCAAGTGAATCAACTTCCAAATATCTGCCTTAATCTCGAGGGTCCGAGATTGGGTATTCACTATAAGAGTTTGCAAGTTCCAAAGCTTGGAAAAAGATGCTGGAAGGACAGAAAAATTGATGGACAAGACAAGGTAACTCAAATGAACCAACTGGTACAAGTCACTAGGAATTTTATCCAAGAATGTGATGGGTATGACATCTAAAACTCGAAGGCATTTGAAAGCTGCAGGGATGGTTGAACTGTATTCAGGAGGCAATTCAAAATTTTCCTTGGAGTGACAAACAAATGACCACACATGGGGACAATAAGGTTTTGAATAGATAAAGTTGGAGACATTGGAATGTATACAAAGACGATTATATTTTGGTAAGTCACGAACCGGAGGTTGAAGAACTCCAACACTAGACAGCTTTATTTCTTGCAGAAAATTCTCCCTTTCGTACCCTGCTTGGACTTTGCAGAAATCCCATACCATGCCATCAATATAGCATGTTTTAACTTTACCACGGACTTGAATCTTCCCAACTCTAATCAGGTTTCTTTTGATAAGATCCTCCAAATATTTCTCTGCAATTTCCTCCAGATTGATACCAGACTTTTTTAGTATGAAGCCTTCTGAAATCCACATCTGGATCAATTTTGAAACTGGGATCTCAAAGCCCACAGGGAACATTGCCAAATAGAGAAAGCATGATCTCAAGTGCAAAGGCAATTGATTGTAACTCAATAAAATAATCTTTTCCAAGCGCCTCTCTAGATTGTCATTTGGATATGTATTCACTTGGTTATATACTTTACTCCATGATTCTTTCCTTGAGTTCATTCCATCTGATGCTAAAACCTTTTTGGCAAGAATCCCTCCTATGATCTTTATGGCAAGGGGCAGTCCATCACACTGCTCTGCAATTAGTTTACCGTAAACTTCCAACTCAAGAGAGCACTCAGGTTTACCAAAAGCCTCCAATCGGAGCAGCAACCAACTCTCTTCTGCAGTCAACAAACGCAGCTTGTGGGGATCTCGATTGTTATTAGCATGTATAGCCACTTCCATGTCACGACTGGTGATCAAGATTTTACCAATCCTGTTCTTTGGCAGAGAAATTTGGAGTGAATCCCAATCCTTAGTTGTCAGTATATTATCAAAGACAATCAAGAATTTTTTATTCTTTAGACCAATGGCAATCAGTTGGGCTAGCTCATCAGTTTGATATTTTGAAAATGGCGCCCAAGAATCAGTAAATCTAGAATAATAATACGAGTAGTGTCCCATGGAACTTAGAATAGTAACATAGACCTCCCTCCTCGTAAATTCAGAAACATATACCCATATGCGGATGGGGAATTTATATCGAATTGTAGGATCATTAAAAATCTTCCGCGCCAATGTTGTCTTGCCAAGGCCAGGCATACCAACGATGGATATGACATCAAGCTGCTGAGTTTCTTCAGTCAGATATCCTATTAACTTTTTCGCCTCATCTTCAAAACCTACCAGATTTTCTTCCCTTAGCAGCACCTCCTGTTTGAAAAATTTAGCACTGGATTAAGCTAAGAGAAAACAATAATTACTACTTTCTTGACAAGAAAAGATCCAGAAATGAAATTACTTAATCATAGGAAAATAATTTAATTAACTTTGGCGGGTAAGCTAAATTTCAAAGAGCTTTTTTTTTTCTTTTTTTTTTGGCTCAAATCATTTCCTATAAGGAAGTTTGTCAGTGATGACTTCATCATTTCAAAATCTCTTGAAATTTTAACCTTCTAATTGATGACTTTGAAAAAATTCCATAGCAGTATGTATAACAAACTTTACATGTTTTGAGGAGGATGTTGTGAGTTCCACATCAGTTGTTATCCCATTTCGAACCAACGATGTTGAGATTTCCTGCAGTTCGAGAGCAAGCTCAAGTTGCAGCACAACTTGAGCCATTGTTGGTCGTTTCTTTGGTTCGGTATGCAAGCATCTTTCAGCAATCTCCACAAATGTCTTGAGGCTGTCTACTGTGATCTTTCCCTTCAGATTTGAAACTACAATCTGGTCAGCTTTTCCATTGCTAATGTTTTCTTGAGCCCACATGATCAGACTCTGCTCCTCAGCAACCAATAGTCTCGTTGCACGTCTCCCACTCAATACTTCCAACAACACCACACCGAAGGCATATACGTCACTTTTACTGGTCAGTCTACCGGTGCTAAAATAGCTCGGGTCAATATATCCAAATGTGCCTTTAACCTTTGTGCTAACATGGCTGTCTAACTTGCTAAAGCTTGAATGTTTTGCCAAGCCAAAATCTGAAACCTTAGCTATGAGACTTTCATCCAAAAGGATATTTGAAGCCTTCACATCACGATGTATTATTGAGTTTCCAGTGTGAAGGTATTCAAGCCCCCGACCAGCTCCAATGCATATCATAAGGCGTTGCTTCCAGGTGAGAGGTGAATGGTTGTCGTTGTTGCTCGTATGTCTGAAAATGTGGTCCGACAATGTTCCATGAGCCATATATTCATAAACAAGAATCAATTCACCATTCTCATTACAATAGCCAACCAGTGTGACTAGGTTAACATGCCGGAGCTGAGTTAGTGTTTCAACTTCTGTCAAAAACTCTTGAACCCCTTGCCTGGAATTTGATTTTAGCCGCTTAATGGCCACAATCTCTTTGCCCTTACCAATGAGGCCTTTATAGACATTACCAAACCCACCCCTTCCGATAAGATGTCCATGGTTAAAATTTTTAGTGGCTAATTGGATCTCAGCAAGTGAATACCTGCAACAAATTCTTCCAACCTTGATTGGTGGCATATTTTTCTCCTCTGAACCCATGGCTTTCCAGATTTGGTGCAAGGTGTAAACAATGATGTTTATCAGAACAAGCGATGTTATTGCAACAGTTGCTATCATATTTTTGTGACCAAGAACATGGTACAAATTCCAAATAGTCCAGTATGATGAATCATATGATGAATCAGGTATTGAAGGCAAAGGATTTAGATTGGCAAGACTATTGTCTGAGTTGCTCAACTTCATTATTTCGAATCCTTCAAGGGCTCCATACCCATCCATGAATTCTTCATTTGATTTCAGACGAATTAAAAGGTCTCGTTTTCCCTCCTCTTTTTGGCCCGTCATCATCACCATGTAGTCTCTATACCCGATGTCATCCCTTTCCCTGACTACGTCCAAATTGAAACTGGAGATCATATCATTAATGCAGACTTCAAAAGTAACACCACTATTCTCCGCTATCTTGAGTTTAACCTTAGAGTAATGGAGCCTGACCAAGTACCTGAATCCCACATCCACAGATGTTTTCCAGGTTATATTGTTCATCTCGACTGCTTTCTGCTTCGAAACCGCTTCCCACATACCAAACCTGTCTTGGATACCACCAAGTGATGAAATGGAATCCTGTTTAAGATTCAGTCGTCGGATTGTTTCAAGTGCAGTGCTGTTACCAACATAGACCAGAGATTTCCCCACCACCTGGACTCCATTATCTCTTCCTCCTTGAAAGTAAGAAAGACTAGCAGGTACTGAAATAATCTCAATGCCATTTACGAAAGCATATGTGTCAAATGATTGACAACTTGCAGGAGAGAAAACCATTTTGATCTCTTGATTTTCTTCTATGTTTAAACAATATTCCTTGACAAAAGAATTCACATCAAGATTAAAAGCAGTAACAGAAGCACTAAAGTTGCTAAGTAGTGTGAAACGACCAGCTTCAAGATTGAACAAGTCCTTCAACCTTCTAAATCCTTTATACAGAATCGGATTAAAGTGAAAGCGAAAAATCTTCTGACCTGGATTCAGTCTAAACGAAAATGAGAATTGAGAACGAGATAGCCGGGCCGTTCCATAGGGAACCGGATCATCAGCAGAGACTGGCATACGTGTCATGACAGTTGAGGCAGTAGATGAGCCCTTCATTTGAAACAAGGAAGAGAACTTTGACAGTACATCTCCATGCCATTCCTTGCCGTCAGGGGCAGCAGAAGTGCCAATCGAGCCACAGTTAATCGAAACATCATCTGTGAAGTGAGCTGGATTGCCATTAACATCACCATATGTGGCTTTTAGGAAGCAGAATAACAGCAGGACAATTGTAACTGGATACAGATTCATTGTTGCTCTTCAAGATGTGTTGTGTTGTGGACAGAAGAAAGATGTGTGATATTTGAGGTGGTGACTATCCTGTGTTCTCTAAAACATTTTGACTTTTACACTAGGTACATTATTAGCAAGTGAGATCATCTGTCCCACGATTCTGTGTCCCACTGAATAAACTCAGGTGGGATAGAGGATCCAAACTGATGTTTTAGAAGTCTTTTCTAACTAGAGAGAAAATATCAATGGTCATCTGTTTTCTTTGATAAGTTATGACTACTCAGAAAAATGAAAAATAGAAAATGACACCATTCCTTCTTTTCTTCTCACTTATAACCTTTTGTTCTTTCATTTGCTGGCTTGACAAAGACCATCCCATGGACGATTATTTCTAGGCAACATTTTTGACTCATTCAGCCTTTACATTGTTATTAAATGTAATCATATTGTTAATATACTATAAATGTTTTGTCCATTTGTCTATTATGTTCCTTTTTAAGTGTCTTATCTAGCAGTAATATTGTAATCATACTATCCTTATAATCCTATTTTATTCAAATTTAATTTAGTTAGTATTTTCACTAAGAAATATCCTATAAACATTTCAGGAGAAAAAAAAAAACTAATAGCATTGCCACTCGTACATATGAGACATGTAAAGAGTGAGTGTGCTAGGTCATGTGAGATACAGGAGGTAAACGATGCAAATGCAATAATATCACCACAACATTTATGTACATGAAGTTTTTGAGCTAAGCTGCTAAAGTTGATTCAAGTACTTGATATAACACAGCTGCAATAGAGAAATCTCTTCTAAGTATTTTTATCACATCTCACTATTAAAAATAAACAACACCATCCAAATTTCTCAATTTCACTCATTTCCAGAGTTTGTATTAAGCATAACTGCTCATTGATCAGTGTTCATTTTAACGTTTCATTCTACCAATATTAACAAATCTTCTACAGAAGTATATATGTCAAGTTCATACTACAACAGTGACGATGAATTCAGACATCTCATATAGATTGAAACGATAAAGTGCATTTACCAATATCTTCATGCAACCAGAAATTTTTGAAGCCCATGTAATATGAAGCTTTGGAAGAGGAAATGTTGTATGTAACACAATAACTTATTTGTCATGGTGCTTTTTATTCATCATCACTGACTCTGGTAGTCACCTCCTCTGAATAGTTTTGTGTAGCTTCATAAATTTTCTTAGCAGAGGCAGCTACAGATTTAGAACTGGTGCAATTTCAGTAGTTGGAGGCCTGACTTCGTGAAGATCCTCACAGTTTTGCAGCTCAAGCCGTCTAAGTCATGGGAAGTTATGTCCCTGAAGCTTCCTAAACAACTAAGTCTGTCATCTGTGCAAGACTTAAAGATTTTGGAAACCTCCATTAGTTGCTATCCAACTCGTCCCCATAAATGCGTAATCTTTGCAACAATCCCAGAATATACATTTGGCTCCAATCAAGAGAAGTAACAGCCAGTCAGGTTTCGAAAAGATAATGTTGAAGACATTGGAATGCACAGAAACACGATGATATTTTTGTAAGTCAGAAACCAGGGGTTGAAAAACTCCAACACTAGACTGCTTTATTTCTTGCAGAAATTCTCCCTTTCATCTCCCTTTCATACCCTGCTTGGAATTTACAGAAATCCCTTACCATGTCACCAATGTTGCACGTTTTAGCTTTACCATCAAACTTAATCTTGCTAACTCTTATCAAGTTCCTTTCAATAAGATCCTCCAAATATTGTTCAGCGATTTCCTCCAGCTTGAGACCAGTCTTTTGTTGTATGAATCCTTCTACAATCCACATCCTGATCAATTTCGAAACGGGGATCTCAAAGCCCACAGGGAACATTGCCAAATAGAGAAAGCATGATCTCAAGTGCAAAGGCAATTTATTGTAACTCAATAAAATAATCTTTTCCAAGCGCCTCTCTAGATTCTCATTTGGATATTTATTCACTTGGTTATATACTTTACTCCATGATTCTATCCTTGACTTCATTCCATCTGATGCTAAATTATTTTTGACAAGAATGCCTCCTATGATCTTTATGGATAGTGGCAGTCCATCACACTGCTCTGCAATTAATTTTCCGTAAACTTCCAACTCAGGAAGGCACTCGGGCTTACCAAAAGCCTCCAACCGGAGCAGCAACCAACTCTCTTCTACAGTTAAGAAACGCAGCTTCTGAGGATCTCTACTACTATTAGCATGCAAAGCCACTTCCATGCCACGACTAGTGATCAAGACTTTAGCCATCTTATTGCTCTTCGGCAGAGAAATATGGAGTTCATCCCAATCCTCAGTTGTCCGTACATCATCCAAGACAATCAAGAATTTTGAATCCTCTAGAATGTCAGCAGTCAGTCGGGCTAGCTCCTGATCAGTATAATAATTACCCACGAAGACCCTAATGACTCTTAGAATGGAAAGATAGACCTCCCTCTTTGGAATTTCAGAAACATAAACCCATATGCGGGTGGGGAATTCATAGCGGATTGTTGGATCACAAAAAATCTTCCGCGCTAATGATGTCTTCCCGAGGCCAGGCATACCAACGATAGATATGACATCTAGCTGTTGAGTTTCTTCGGTCAGATATCCTATTAACTTTTTTGCCTCATCTTCAAAACCTATGAGATTTTCTTGTCTTAGCAGCATCTCCTGTTTAAAAAGATTTAGGACTGTATTAATCAAAGAGAAAACATTAAGTACTACTTTTGCTCGACAAGAGAAGATCAAGAAATTTAATTATTTAATTAGGAAAATAATTTCATAACTTTCTGCAGTTGGCAAAATTTCAAAAACCATTTTTGTTTTTTTGGCTCAAATCATTGGCTACATTAATCACACAACCAAATCAGAAGATTAAAAATAAAGAGCAAGGAAGCTTGTCAGTGATGACTTCATCATTTCAAAATTTCTTTAAATTTTAACCTTCTGATTGATGACTTTGAAAAAAAAATCAATAGCAATATGTATAACCAACGTTACTTGTTTTGTGGAGGGTGTTTTGAACACATAAGTTCTTATCCCGTTTGGAACCGGAGATGTTGAGCTTTCCTGCAGTTCGAGAGCAAGTTCAAGTTGCAGCACAACTTGAGCCATTGTTGGTCGTTTGTTTGGTTCGGAATGCAAACATCTTTCAGTAATCTCCACAAATGTCTTCAGACTGTCATCTGAGATTCTTCCCTTCAGATTTGAAGCTACAATCTGGTCAGCTTTTCCATTGCTAATGTTTTCTTGAGCCCACATGATCAGAGTTAGCCCCTCAGCATCTAATACACTAGTTGCAGGTCTCCCACTCAGTACTTCCAACAGCACCACACCGAAGGCATATACGTCACTTTTACTTGTCAGTCTACCGGTGGAAAAATAACTCGGGTCAAAATATCCAAATGTGCCTTTAACCTTTGTGCTAACATGGCTGTCTAACTTGCTAAAGCTTGAATGTTTTGCCAAGCCAAAATCTGAAACCTTAGCTATGAAATTTTCATCCAAAAGAATATTTGAAACCTTCACATCACGATGTATGATTGAGCTTCCAGTGTGAAGGTATTCAATTCCTCGACCAGCTCCAATGCATATCATAAGTCGTTCCTTCCAACTGAGAGGTGAATGGTTGTCATTGTCGCTCATATGTCTGAAGATGTGGTCCGACAATGTTCCACGAGCCATGTATTCATAAACAAGAATCAATTCGCCATTCTCATTACAATAGCCAACCAGTGTGACTAGGTTAACATGCCGGAGCTGAGTTAGTGTTTCAACTTCTGTTAAAAACTCTTGCACCCCTTGGTTGGAATTTGACTTTAGCCGTTTTATGGCCACGGTCTCTTGCTCCTTACCAATGAGGCCTTTATAGACATTTCCAAATCCACCTTTTCCGATAAGATGTTCATCATTAAAATTTCTAGTGGCTAATTGGATCTCAGCAAATGAAAACCGGCGACAGAGTCTTTCAACCTTGATTGATGGCATATTTTTCTCCTCTGAACCCCTAGCTTCCCAGACTTGGCGCAAGGTGTAAACAATGATGTTTATCAGAGCAAGTGATGTTATTGCTACAGTTGCAGTCTTATTTTTGTGACCAAGAACTTGGTACAAATTCAAAATTGTCCAGTCTGATGAATCAGGTATCGAAGGCAAAGGATTTGGACTGGCAAGACTATTGTGAAAGTTGCTCAACTTCATTATTTCAAATCCTTCAAGGGGTCCAAATCCATCCATGTATTCTTCATTTGATTTAAGACAAATTAAAAGATCGCGTTTTTCCTCCTCTTTCTGTCCCGTCATCATCACTATGTAGTCTCTATACCAGGGGTTTATGATATTTTCATCATCCCTTTCCCTGACTATGTCAATGTTCGTACTGGAGATCATATCACTAATGCAGACTTCAAAAGTAATGCCACGAATATCAGCTATTTTGAGTTTTACCTCAGAGAAATGAAGCCTGACCAAGTACCTGAATCCCACATCGACAAGTGTATTCCAGGTAATATAGTTCAGCTTAACTGCTTTTTGCTTGGAAACTGTTTCCCACATGCCAAACTTGTCTTGGATGCCACCAGGTGACCAAATCGAATCCTGTTTAAGATTTAGTCGTCGAATTACTTCAAGTGCAGTGCTGTTATCAACATAGACCAGAGACTTCCCCACCACTTGGACTCCAATATTTCCTCCTTGAAAGTAAGAATGACTAGCAGGAACTGAAATAATCTCAATTCCATTTACGAAAGCATATGTGTCAAATGATTGACAACTTGCGGGAGAGAAAACAATGTTGATCTCTTGATTTTCTTCTATGTTTAAACAATATTCCTTGACAAAAGTATTCACGTCAAGATTAAAAGCAGTAACAGAAGCACTAAAGTTGCTAAGCAGTGTGAAACGACCAGCTTCAACATTGAACAAGTCCTTGAAACTTTTAAATCCTTTATAAAGAAACGGATTAAAGTGAAAGCGAAGAATCTTCTGACCCGCACTCAGTCTAAATGAATATGAGAATCGAGAACGAGAGAGCCGGGCCGTTCCATAGGGAACCGGATCATCAGCAGAGACCGGCTCACGTGTGATGACAGTTGAGGCTGTCGATGAGCCCTTCATTTGATGCAAGGAAGAGAACGTTGACAGTACATCTCCATGCCATTCCTTTCTGTCACGTGCAGCAGAAGTGCCAGTCGAGCCACAGTTAATCGAAACATCATCTGTGAAGTGACCTGGATTGCTATTAACATCATATGTGGCTTTTAGGAAGCAGAATAACAGCAGCGCAGTTGTAACTGGATAGAGATTCATGATTGCTCTTCCAAGATGTGTTTTGTTGTGGACAGAAGAAAGATGTATGATATTAGAGGTGTTGACTGACTTTGGCTGATAATTAACCTGTGTTCTCTAAAATATTTTACACTAGGTATATTTTTTAGCAAATGAGATCATCATCCCACGATCCGAACTCATGTTTTAGAAGCCTTTTCTAACTAGAGCGAAAATGTCAAGGGCCGTATCATTTTCTTTGAAGCTTCAGATTGTAAGTTATAACTACTCCCCTTAAAATAAAATTAATAATAATAATAATAATAAACACCATTCCTTCTTTTCTTCTCACTTATAATCTTTTCTTCTTCATTGTCTTGCTTCACAAGGTCCACCCCATGGAAGGTTATTTCCTGGCCACAGTTTTGACTCATTCAGCCTTTGCATTGTTATTAAATGTAATAATACAGTTATTTATTATAAATGTTTAGTTTATCTGTCTATTATGTTCCTTTTAAGTGTGTTATCTATGACTAATACTGTAATCATACTATCCATATAATTCTATTTAATTCAAATATAATTTCACCAAGAAATATCCCATATACATTTCTGAAGAAAAAAAAATTAATAGAATTGCCACAGGTACATTAAATTGCAAATACTCCATTACCCTAAACGCAGCATGAATACAAGTCACACTACATTAACTATATCATCAATATACATGTAAGATTTTCGACCTGAATTTTCGAGTCTTCAATCAAATTATCAATAAATTCAGTAAATAATTCAAAGTACAGAAAGAAGAAATGGTTATTTACAATCCGAATAAGAAAAGTCGCACTTCACTTATAAAGTCGCGCTTTGACTTATTAAGAAAGGGTTTCCAAGTTACCGTTATTTCGGTTAGGAATGAGAATAGTATTCTTTTTCTCAAGTTTTATCTGTTTCGACTGGGTAGTTTCAGAGCTCGATATCTCCATCTATAAAAGCTCTTAAGGAGCGGTTTTTTGACACATTTATGATTGCATTGCAAGCTACAGATCTGAAAGTGAGATTGGGATACACTTGGATTATGAGTGTGTGAGAAGTGTGTTGATTTGTAAGGGGTTGGGTCTCTTGATCATTTCTTGGATCCAACCACGTAATCGGGTTGTCTTTTTCTTTTGCTTTCTTGCATTAATTTTATGATTGTATGTGATTGTTTTCACTTCTATAATAAATCTGTTTTCTATCTTTGTGAATTGGGGTGGTTGCTGTTGTTAGATAGAAGTATTATTTTCCAAGTTTCAACACAAATTATACCTCTATTGATCTTTTCGGATATCTGAGCTTACTGTTCCAAAATCACATAAATTAGCAGATTTGCGAAATACCATGAAGTGTATGTTTAAGTCGATAAATAATTAGTTGAGCTTCATTCAGATTGATATCCAAATAATTTGTGAAGGATTTACTTTGTTGATTTACATATCTAGTTAAATTATTTCATCAATGTATTAGTGTTACCATACCACACACAAAATCACTTAATCACACAATTAATTAAATCTCAAATCTCACTTGTAGTATTTTTTTAACGAAATCTCGTATGATAATTCAATATGAAATTTAAAGCAAAATACAAAATAATTGTTTATTCTTATATGTCTTTCTTTTCTATACTGCACGGATAAAACGAAAAGTTGACGTTTCAAGATTATCCCACACTTATAAACATCCTTCTTCTAAAAGTTCTGCCGTTTATATGCTATAAATAGTAAAATTACATGTATTCACAAAAATCTTCAAAGATATATAAATATAAATTATGTCAACAGCCAAATGGCCCAAATCAGTACCGAAATTTCATACATAACATCATTAAGTTCTAGCAACAAAAAGCTAACATTCTGGAGTTAAGCATAAGTGCATATGAATGGAATCAAAGTTGGGCATTTATTCAAGCAACGCTAGAGATGGGATTTAAAGAGCTCACCAGGCATCATCGCACCACTTTGACAGCTTTTCTGATGTATACCTGCACAGAACATGACTCACGAGTAGTTAGTTCTCATCAAATCTAAGTGTTAAATACGCGTGGAGACTAAGTGTGAATTTCAAGAGGTAAACAATGCATAATGTTGTTGCAAGATATATGTACATAAAGTTTATTCATCTCATGACACTATCAAAACTAAGCATTTTCTATGAAACGGTTTTATTGGTTTTGTATATATAATTCTCCAGTTTCTTTAAGCAACATATATGATCTCACCAAAATAGAACATATGCAAGCATGTTTTATACATCTTACACTCTATATGCACACAGCAGAAGATGATGATACAAGCTTATTCATATATACTAATATACACATACACGGTTTCATGCAGCTATCCAAACAAAAATTTTACATTAATTAAGTGATGACATGATGCAAGAGTAATAAACCACTATCTAATTCCTTGTAATTTTTTTGCTGCTCATCTGAATTATTTAATTCTTTGTATTTTTTAAGCTGCTCATCCGCATATACTTCCTTTTTTGTATTTTTAATTGATTTTGTTGTCTTCCAAATTGAACATATATAACAGTGATTGAACAGCAAATTTTTTGTATATATTGAAATAATCAACAAGCATATCTTCATGCAACAACAATTGTATGAGGAAGATTTTCTGTTATAAGAAGTGGTGAAGAGGAAAATAACTCGCCTGTCAATGTAGAGCTTAAGTACACTGATATTGGTGGTATGCTCCCCCTCCTGCTTCTGCTCTTTTACCTCGAGAATTCTCTTGGCAGAGGCAGCTGCAGGTGAAGTACAGTACAAGTCCAATAATTCGAGGTTAGGAATATCGGCTAACCCAATTGGAACTTCTCGAAGACGCTCACAGTGGTGCAGCTCAAGCTGTCTAAGTCTTGGGAAGTGATGTCCTGAAGCTTCCCAGACGACTAAATTTGTGTGTTTAATGTGCAAGACTTCAAGATTGCGGAAACCTCCATCACCTGCTATCCAACTCTCCCCACTGAAAGCATAATATTTTAGCTTGAGCACCTGGAGGTTCTGCAACAATCCTAGAGTAGACATTTGACTCCAATCAAGATAAGTAGCAACTAGCGTTAGGCTCCTCAGTTTTGGAGGGAATTTATAGGGTGGAGGAAGGTCATGCAAAGGCAGGCTGCTATTATCATCATCTAACTTCAGTTTTTCAAGATTACTCAATCTCCCCAAATTATCAAATGATCCAGTCTTGCCATCCAAAAGCAAGGAGAGCCGCCCACGAATGCCCAATTTCTTCAAATTCAGCGCCCTCGTGAAAACTTCTTTTGTGCAACTTTGCGGTGAAAGTGCACCGAGTGTTTGAAGAGTTGCACTTTCTTCGCTAGTTTTACTTGTCTTGGGCAATGTAATCATTGCATTCGTCACCAAATGCCTCAAGTGAATCAACTTCCAAATATCTGCCTTCATATCAAGGGTACGAGATCGGGTCTTCACTATAAGAGTTTGCAAGTTCCAAAGCTTGGAAAAAGATGCAGGAAGGACAGCAAAATCAATGGACAAGACAAGGTAACTCAAATGAACCAACTGGTAGAAGTTAGTAGGAATTTTATTGATGAATTTTATGGGTTTGACATCTAAAACTCGGATGCGTTTGAAAGCTGCAGGGATGGCTGAACTGTATTCAGGAGGCAATTCAAAGTTTTCCTTGGAGTAACAAACAAATGAGCATACATAGGGACCATAAGGTTTTGAATAGATAAATTTGGAGACACTGGAATGTATACAAAGACGATGATATTTTGGTAAATCAGGAACCGGAGGTTGAAAAACTCCAATGCTAGACTGCTTTATTTCTTGCAGAAAATTCTCCCTTTCATACGCTGCTTCGAATTTGCAGAAATCCCATAGCAAGTCATCAATGTGGCACGTTTTAGCTTTACCATCAAACTTAATCTTGCCAAATCTAATCAAGTTTCTTTCAATAAGATCCTCCAAATATTTTTCAGCAATTTCCTCCAGATTGAGACCAGTCTTTTGTAGTATGAAGCCTTCTGCAATCCACATCTGGATCAATTTTGAAACTAGGATCATAGAGTTCTTTGGGAACATTGCAAAATAGAGAAAACAAGATCTCAAGTGCAAAGGCAATTTATTGTAACTCAATAAAATAATCTTTTCCAACTGCCTCTCTAGATTGTCATTTGGATATGTATTCACTTGGTTATATACTTTACTCCATGATTCTTTACTTGACTTCATTCCATCTGATGCTAAAAACTTTTTGGCAAGAATCCCTCCTATGATCTTTATGGCAAGTGGCAGCCCATCACACTGCTCTGCAATTAGTTTTCCATAAACTTCCAACTCAAGAGGGCACTCAGGTTTACCAAAAGCCTCCAACCGGAGCAGCAACCAACTCTCTTCTGCAGTCAAGAAACGCAGCTTGTGGGGATCTCTATTGTTATTAGCATGTATAGCCACTCCCATGTCACGACTGGTGATCAAGATTTTACCAATCCTGTTGCTCTTTGGCAGAGAAATTTGGAGTTGATCCCAATCCTTAGTTGTCAGTATATTATCAAAAACAATCAAGAATTTTTCATTTTGTAGATCACTGGCAATCAGTTGAGCAAGCTCATCAGTTTTCATTCCAAAAAATCGCGCCCGATCATATCTCATTAGAAAATCATTATTCAAGTAGTGTCGCATGGAACTTAGAATAGTACCATAGACCTCCCTCCTTGTAAATTCAGAAACATATACCCATATGCGGATGGGGAATTCATATCGAATTGTAGGATCATTAAATATCTTCTGCGCCAATGTTGTCTTCCCAAGGCCAGGCATACCAACGATGGATATGACATCAAGCTGCTGAGTTTCTTCAGTCAGATATCCTATTAACTTTTTCGCCTCATCTTCAAAACCTACCAGATTTTCTTCCCTTAGCAGCACCTCCTGTTTGAAAAATTTAGCACTGGATTAAGCTAAGAGAAAACAATAATTACTACTTTCTTGACAAGAAAAGATCCAGAAATGAAATTACTTAATCATAGGAAAATAATTTAATTAACTTTGGCGGGTAAGCTAAATTTCAAAGAGCTTTTTTTTTTCTTTTTTTTTTGGCTCAAATCATTTCCTAAAAGGAAGTTTGTCAGTGATGACTTCATCATTTCAAAATCTCTTGAAATTTTAACCTTCTAATTGATGACTTTTAAAAAATTCCATAGCAGTATGTATAACAAACTTTACATGTTTTGAGGAGGATGTTGTGAGTTCCACATCAGTTGTTATCCCATTTCGAACCAACGATGTTGAGCTTTCCTGCAGTTCGAGAGCAAGCTCAAGTTGCAGCACAACTTGAGCCATTGTTGGTCGTCTCTTTGGTTCGGTATGCAAGCATCTTTCAGCAATCTCCACAAATGTCTTGAGGCTGTCTACTGTGATTTTTCCCTTCAGATTTGAAACTACAATCTGGTAGGCTTTTCCATTCCTAATGTTTTCTTGAGCCCACATGATCAGACTCTGCTCCTCAGCAACCAATAGTCTCGTTGCACGTCTCCCACTCAATACTTCCAACAACACCACACCGAAGGCATATACATCACTTTTACTGGTCAGTCTACCGGTGCTAAAATAGCTCGGGTCAAAATATCCAAATGTGCCTTTAACCTTTGTGCTAACATGGCTGTCTAACTTGCCAAAGCTTGAATGTTTTGCCAAGCCAAAATCTGAAACCTTAGCTATGAGACTTTCATCCAAAAGGATATTAGAAGCCTTCACATCACGATGTATGATTGAGTTTCCAGTGTGAAGGTATTCAAGCCCCCGACCAGCTCCAATGCATATCATAAGGCGTTGCTTCCAGGTGAGAGGTGAATGGTTGTCGTTGTCGCTTGTATGTCCGAAAATGTGGTCCGACAATGTTCCACGAGCCATGTATTCATAAACAAGAATCAATTCTTCATTCTCATTACAATAGCCAACCAGTGTGACTAGGTTAACATGCCGGAGCTGAGTTAGTGTTTCAACTTCTGTCAAAAACTCTTGAACCCCTTGCCTGGAATTTGATTTTAGCCGCTTAATGGCCACAATTTCTTTGCCCTTACCAATGAGGCCTTTATAGACATTACCAAACCCACCCCTTCCGATAAGATGTCCATGGTTAAAATTTTTAGTGGCTAATTGGATCTCAGCAAGTGAATACCTGCAACAAATTCTTCCAACCTTGATTGGTGGCATATTTTTCTCCTCTGAACCCATGGCTTTCCAGATTTGGTGCAAGGTGTAAACAATGATGTTTATCAGAACAAGCGATGTTATTGCAACAGTTGCTATCATATTTTTGTGACCAAGAACATGGTACAAATTCAAAATAGTCTGGTATGATAAATCATGTATCGAAGACAGTGGATTTGGATTGGCAAGACTATTTTCTGAGTTGCTCAACTTCATTATCTCAAATCCTTCAAGGGGTCCATCTACATCCATGAATTCTTCATTTGATTTCAGACAAATTAAAAGGTCTCGTTTTCCCTCCTCTTTTTGGCCCATCATCATCACCATGTAGTCTCTATACCCGAGGTCATCCCTTTCCCTGTCTATGTCTAAATTGAAACTGGAGATCATATCATTAATGAAGACTTCAAAAGTAACTCCACTAATCTCTGCTTTTTTGAGTTTTACCTCAGAGAAATGGAGCCTGACCAAGTACCTGAATCCCACATCCACAGATGTTTTCCAGGATATATAATTCACCTTAACTGCTTTCTGCTCGGAAACCGTTTCCCACATGCCAAACTTGTCGTGGAAACCACCAGGAGACAAAATGGAATCCTGTTTAAGATTTAGTCGTCGGATTACTTCAAGTGCAGTGCTGTTATCAAGATAGACCGGAGACTTCCCCATCACTTTGACTCCAATATCTCCTCCTCCTTGAAAGTAAGAAAGACTAGCAGGCACTGAAATAATCTCAATGCCATTTACGAAAGCATATGTGTCAAATGATTGACAACTTGCAGGAGAGAAAACTATTTTCATCTCTTGATTTTCTTCTATGTTTAAACAATATTCCTTGACAAAAGAATTCACATCAAGATTAAAAGCATTAACAGAAGCACTAAAGTTGCTAAGCAGTGTGAAACGACCAGCTTCAACATTGAACAAGTCCTTGAACCCTTTAAATCCTTTATACAGAATCGGATTAAAGTGAAATCGAATAATCTTCTGACCTGGATTCAGTCGAAAAGAATATGAGAACGGAGAACGAGAGAGCCGAGCCGTTCCATAAGGAACCGGATCATTAGCAGAGACCGGCTTACGTGTGATGACAGTTGAGGCTGTCGAAGAGCCCTTCATTTGAAACAAGGAAGAGAACTTTGACAGTACATCTCCATGCCATTCCTTTCTATCAAGTGCAGCAAAAGTGCCAGTCGAGCCACAGTTAATAGAAACATCATCTATGAAGTGAGCTGGATTGCCATCAACATCATCATATGTAGCTTTTAGGAAACAGAATAATAGCAGGCCAATTGTAGCTGAATGCAGATTCATGGTTGCTCTTCCAAGATGTGTTGTGTGGTGGAGAGAAGAAAGATATGTGATATTAGAGGTGTTGACTGACTTTGGCTGATAACTGTCCTGTGTTTCGTAAAAGGTTCTAACTTATACACTAAGTTCATTTTTAAGCAACAAGATCATCTGGCCCATAATCCCGTCTCCCACTGTCAGTGTCAATGGCCATCTGATTTTCTTTGAAGCTTCATATAGTAAGTTATAACTACACAGAGAAATAAAAAATATAAAATGACACAGGTCCTTTCTTTTCTTCTCACTTATAACCTGTTCTTCTTTCATTGGCTGACAAAGTCAACCCCCATGGAAGGGTATTTCCAGCCAACATTTTTGACTCATTCAGCCATTGCATACCCTTATTATTATGTCTTTTGGCCATTTGTCTATTATTTTCCTTTTAAGTGTTATCTAAAACTAATATTGTAATCATACAACCTTGATAATTCTATTTGATTCAAATTTAATTTAATTTAAAGTTTCACTAAGAAATATCCCATAAACATTACTGGAGAAAAACTAAATTAATTGCATTGCCAAACGTACATTAAATAGCAAATCTTCAATTACTCTAAACACAGCATGAATACAAGTCACATGTAACATGTACTAATACAGTGGAATGTTGTTTTGCAATAGAGGATCAAAATAGCTCAATAACATCATCGCGATAAGATAATTTATTGGCGAAACTCGAAAATCAAACCAGCTAACAAACCGTGGTAGGGAGAAAAAAACTACATTTCTAAAGTTGGAAATAATGAACAGAAGTGCAGCATTTATTCAATCAAAGCAACACCAACAGTTGGGTTGGAGACACCTCCCGTGCATCCGGCATCCTCTCATCTCTTTTGTAGCTTTGCTCGACAAGCTTGCATGGATCATGAGTCATTAGATCTCACCAAAACTAAGTTCTAGAAACACGTATAGAGTGAGTGTGGCTAGGTCATGTGAGATCCAGGAGGTAAATGATGCAAATGCAATATATCACCGCAACATATATGTACATAAAGTTTTTGAGCTAAAGTTGATTCAAGAACTTTACAGAGCTGCAATAGAGAAAAAAAGTATTTTCATCTGATCTCACAATCAAAAATAAACAACACTCACAAATTTCTCAACTTCACTCATTTCCAGAGTTTGTATTTAGCATAACTGCTCATTGATCAGTGCTTATTCCATTTTTCAAGGTCTTGTTCCACCAATATTAACAAATCTTCTTCAGAAGAATATATGTCAAATTTGTACTACAACAGTAAAGATGAATTCAAACATCTCATATAGCTTGAAATGATCAAAGTGCATTTACCAATATCGTCATGCAGCCATAACTTTTTGGAGCCTCTGTAATAAGAGGGCTTTGGAAGAAGAAGTGATATATGTAAGGCAACAACTTACCTGTCATTGTGTTTTCGCCTCATCTTCAAAACCTACCAGATTTTCTTCCCTTAGCAGCACCTCCTGTTTGAAAAATTTAGGACTGGATTAAGCTAAGAGAAAACAATAATTACTACTTTCTTGACAAGAAAAGATCCAGAAATGAAATTACTTAATCATAGGAAAATAATTTAATTAACTTTGGCGAGTTAGCTAAATTTCAAAGAGCCTTTTTTTCTTTTTGGGCTCAAATCATTTCCTATAAGAAAGTTTGTCAGTGATGACTTCATCATTTCAAAATCTCTTGAAATTTTAACCTTCTAATTGATGACTTTGAAAAAATTCCATAGCAGTATGTATAACAAACTTTGCATGTTTAGAGGAGGATGTTGTGAGTTCCACATCAGTTGTTATCCCATTTCGAACCAACGATGTTGAGCTTTCCTGCAGTTCGAGAGCAAGCTCAATCAGCTGTTTCTTTGGCTTTTCAATCCCTACAACATCAGCTTCTTCGAGAAACATGGCATTGCCTCTACCATCAAACAATTAGTTTTTCGAGCTAGAGCCTCGATCCACGACCTCGCACATTTCTCTATATCTCTGCTGACTTTTGGAAACAATATCCAATCTATACTTGATAGCTTTGATTTCAGATGCAATATGATTTCAAGCTTTCAGTTTCCTAATGGAACCATGAAAACTTTTCATGCATCCATGGAATCTCCTTGTGCCACGATGTCTTCCAAATCGAAGCATGTATATTTCCAGAACATCTGCAACATCGTATGAGATTACTCGTAGTTGTCTAGTCCATTCTTTGAGGTTGCCATTGTTTTCTTAGTTGGCATCAGCAACTCTGAGAAACTCCTTCATTTGCAGCATTTCATCTTGGATGTACACAACTTCTTGTTTGAGTCCTCCGGGTAGGTGTCGTTCCTCCTCGAGCAACACAGAGAGAAAGTTCAGAATAAATGAAACTGCATCTTCTGCCATCTTTGATTGCTGTTAAACCAACAAGATAACTCTAATTTAATCATGATACACAACAATCCTCACAAGTACAACTAAGACAACATATAAATAATTCAAGAATAATTTAAAAAGAAACTACAAGATGCAGTATACCTTCTGTTTAGATGTGAAGATGTTTAAAGAGTGAATCAATCTTCTAAATATAAATTCTGAGACAATAAGAAGACGTTCTTTTCCTTCTATCCATTCATAGAACAAAATGCATTCTGAATTCTTAATTCTCAAGGGTTGAATAAAAATCTGATTGATCTTTTGTTTTGATATAATTTCTTAGTGTGTGACTCGTTGGTAAGGAATGTCTTAATCATAGGAAAATAATTATTAACTTTCTGCAGTTAACTTAAGCTCAAATCATTTCCTGCATTAATCGCACAACCAAAAAGAAGAGTAAGAATAGAAAGCAAGGAAGTTTGTCAGTAATGACTTCATCATTTCAAAATATCTTGAAATTTCAACCTTCTAATGGATGACTTTGAAAAGAATTCGATAGCAATGTATAACAAACTTTACATGTGAGGAGGGCGTTGATTTTTATACCATCCCGAACCAGAGATGTTGAGCTTTCCTGCAGTTCGAGAGCAAGCTCAAGTCGCAGCACAACTTGAGCCATTGTTGGTCGTTTCTTTGGTTCGGTATGCAAGCATCTTTCAGCAATCTCCACAAATGTCTTGAGGCTGTCTACTGTGATTTTTCCCTTCAGATTTGAAACTACAATCTGGTCAGCTTTTCCATTGCTAATGTTTTCTTGAGCCTCATGATCGGACTCTGCTCCTCAGCAACCAATAGTCTCGTTGCAGGTCTCCCACTCAATACTTCCAACAACACCACACCGAAGGCATATACGTCACTTTTACTGGTCAGTCTACTGGTGCTAAAATAGCTCGGGTCAAAATATCCAAATGTGCCTTTAACCTTTGTGCTAACATGGCTGTCTAACTTGCTAAAGCTTGAATGTTTTGCCAAGCCAAAATCTGAAACCTTAGCTATGAGACTTTCATCCAAAAGGATATTTGAAGCCTTCACATCACGATGTATGATTGAGTTTCCAGTGTGAAGGTATTCTAGCCCTCGACCAGCTCTAATGCATATCACAAGTCGTTGCTTCCAGGTGAGAGGTGAATGGTTGTCGTCATCGCTTGTATGTCTTCATCCCACGATCCGAACTCATGTTTTAGAAGCCTTTTCTAACTAAAGCGATAATGTCAATGGCCATATGATTTCCTTTGAAGCTTCAGATTGTAAGTTATAAGTTATAACTACTACTCCCCATAAAATAATAATAATAATAGTAGTAATTTAAAAAAAAAAAAAACAAAGCAACACCACTCCTTTTATTCTTCTCACTTATTATAACCTTTTCTTCTTTCATTGTCTTGCTTCACAAAGTCCACCCCATGGAAGGTTATTTCCTGACCACAGTTTTGACTCATTCAGCCTTTGCATTATTGATAAATGTATTAATACAGTTATTTATTATAAATGTTTTGTTCATCTGTCTATTATCTAAGAAGAATATTGTAATCACACTATCCTTATAATTCTATTTAATTCAAATTTAATTTAGTTAAATTTTCACCAAGAAATATCCCATAAACATTTCTGGAGAAAAAAAAAATTAATAGAATTGACGCAGGTATATCAAATAGCAAATCCTTCATCCTCCATTACCCTAAACGCAGCATGATTACAAGTCATACTTCATTAATTATATTATCACTATACATGTAGCATGCACTAACACAGTGGAGTGTTGTTTTGCCATAGAGAATCAAAATAGCTCAATATCATTATTGCCATAGAAATAAAAATTTCTGAAGCGTCATAGATTGTCGGAGATGATGCAACTCCTACTGCTATAGTTGATGAGAGATTTGTGATGTAGCTACCTGGATAAGAACAGAATCAAAGTGCAGAATCAAAGCTACACCAACAGTTGGGTTGGAAAGACCTCCGCGCATCCGCCATCCTCTCATCTCTTTTGCAAGCCTGCATGGATCATGAGTCATTAGATCTCACCAAAACTATGGCTAAAAGGATTTCAGGCAGTGAAAATAGACACAAAACGATTGGAAATCATCTCTTCTAAAAAGTGGCGTCTTAATCTTTTTCTAAAATTAATTAATGCGTCATACACAACTTAATTGAAACTGACACCTGCGCCTTTTTCTCCTCTTCCTCCTCCGCCGTCGCTGCCGCTACTTCAACCGCCGCCTCGCCGATCTTAAGTGAACATCCACTCTTCTCATATATATATTTCACCTTTAATCTCAAATCCCCAACCTCCTTCGTGAGTAAACGCGTTTAATTGAGCCACCAAAAGCTCTCTGAAAGAATTTACGATTCCTTTTCTCCGCCGTCAAATTCGAAAACACGGCGATTGCATCTTCAGCTTCAGCCACCTCTTGCTGAATCTCTGTCGCCAATTATTCCAACGCATCATCTTTGTCAGATTTTTTCGCGCAATCTTTGAGCAACGCTTTGAAGAGGCGAATTTCGTCCTCCAGATTTTCGACCTGATTTTTCGACACTTTAATCAAATTGAAGAGTAAATAGAGAAGAAATCGCGCTTTACTATATCAGAAAAGTCGCGCTTTGTCTTATTAAGAAAGGGTTTCCAAGTTACCGTTATTTCGGTTAGGAATGAATAGTAGTCTTCTTCTTCAGATATATCTGTTTTGACAGGGAAGTTTCAGAGCTCGATATCTCCATCTATAAAAGCTCGGTTTTTTGACACATTCAAGATTGCATTGCAAGTTACACATCTTCAATTTTACTTAGAGTGAAATTGATACTGTAAGATTGGGATACACTTGGGTTTTGAGTGTGTGAGAAGTCTCTTGATTTGTAAGGAGTTGGTGTGTGATCTCTTGATCATTTCTTGGATCGAACCACGTAATCGGGCTATGTT
Organism: Scutellaria galericulata; assembly: GCA_946896805.1. Lineage (NCBI taxonomy): Eukaryota > Viridiplantae > Streptophyta > Magnoliopsida > Lamiales > Lamiaceae > Scutellaria > Scutellaria galericulata. The sequence goes on along the minus strand of OX335797.1, from coordinate 887,845 downwards.
TTTCTTTTGCTTTCTTTCATTACTTTATAATTGTATGTGAATGTTTTCACTTCAATAATAAATTTGTTTTCTATCTTTGTGGCTTGGTGTGATTGTTGTTAGATAGAAGTATTCTCTTCCAAGTTTCAACACAAATAATACCTCTATTGATCTTTCCGGATATCTGAGCATAGTGTTTCAGAATTCGAAGGGAATGCAGAGGGAACAACAATGCAGGATAGGGTCGGGTGTGAGAGAGTGTTAGTAGATTTGTCTAATGAAATAAATACTATGAAGTGTAAGTTCAACTCGATAGAGATAATGGGGCTCGAAATTGAGTTCGAGCTCAATTTGCTAAAGTTTCTTTCAGATTGATGTCCAAATAATTTGTTAAGGATTCACTTCGTTGATTTACATATCTAGTTAAATTATTTCATCAATTTATTAATGTTACCATACCACACAAAATCATTTAATCACACAATTATTTTGTTTAATTAAATCTCACTAGTAGTATTTTGTTTACAGAATGTCGTATGATAATTCAATTTGAAATTTAAAGCAAAATAAACGGGAAAATCACATCAGGATGAAACCTAATTATAACCATCCAACATAATTAAAAGTAGAAAACAAATTGATTGCATATTTGGTAGGTAGAAAATAGGTGCATTTTATTGTGGATATATTTGTGAGTTTATAATCTTTTAAATAATTGAATACACCGTTTTCATACCTATATGTGTTTTCGGTCCTCAATTACTTTATATACTATTTTCTTAATTATTTCAGGAGATTTGGAGAATTCTGGAGGCAAAAGGAAATTGAAAAAAATAAGTGGGTTTTATTTGAAGAACCAAAGAAGAAAACTTGGACCTAACACTAAGGAAAAAGAGGCTTGAGCTAGTGATCAAAAGCCCATTCCATTTGAAAGAGGGCAAGAGTTACACGCCACCATCCATCACAGCATATATACATTTTGACTTTTCCTCCAAGAGAGGGGGACCCTTTTTACTCCATTCTATCACTGTTCACGGGAGGATTGGAGGGAGAAAGTTTAGTTGGAGAAACAATTTTATTTCCCTAGAATTTAGATGGAGCTTTTAATTGTTTGGATGGATTCGATTTTGAAGATGTTCGACTAATTTCTCAATTTCGGTTAGTAGTGATGTTTGAACCCGTATATTTATTATTTTCTAATTAATCTTGTATTTTCCCTTTTAATATTTGATTGGAATTGATTATGTTATCTGTGCAAAATGTTTTCAATTATTAATGCTTGATTTAACCTAATCACCTAGGTTAAGTATTTGATAATTGACTGCTAGAATCTTAATTCCGTCGTTGCGGTTTAATTTTCATAAAGTGGTAAACTAGAGGTCGTGCATCTCTAGGGTAACATAATCCTAGAATTATCAAATCACGCACGTAGGTTTGGGATCTAATTCATCCTATCGTCTTGGTGATTAATGCATTTGAATGAATTAAATCTAGCGAGCGTATCCTAGGTTGTTCAATTAAATAGGGTTAATTAGCGAGCGTATCCTAATTTAACTAATCTTAAGAGACGATTCGGTTTAACGGCGCGTAGTTGTTAGACTAGGGATGATAATTTCATGATAATTTGAGAGAGGGGTAATACATTGATTAGGGAATAATTAATATCGGAGATAATTGAACTGTTAACTGAAATATCTGCATATCTTGAATCTTTGTTTTATTTGCTTTCTAGATTATTAGTATTTTAGTGATAGATAATTAATTTCAAAACCCCCCATAATCTGTTATTTCATTTGAATTGAATATAGGTGGCATAGTTAATCATCACTCTTCGTGAGATCGACTCTTACTTGCCCTAGCTATTAATTAGTTAGGATATGGAAGATATTAATTAATTTTATCGCGTTGCGACGCGCGGTCAATATTCGAAGCATGTTATTTGGTGTTAAAAATATGATAAAATAGCCACCGTGGGCAACTCTTAATCTGCTTACCGTTGACGTGTGCTGATCTCGGATTGGATACTCTATTACATTTTGTGTTACATCTCATGTTTCATAGCATTTATTATATGACATGTGTTAAATAGTGATGTCATCGAATACACTTGACGTGTGATGATTGTTTTGAAATAGAAGATGTAACACCAAATGTAATAGAAGATCTCATGTGTGTTGTTCTCATTCCCTTGAGGGCCACTAAACACTATCCTTAACCACTAATAATAAAAACCAACACATGACTCTACAATAAAACAAGTATTCATAATAATAAGTAAAATTAATGCACGTCACTACACAATCTTGGTGTCAAATGATTGACTTAGTCTTTTGCCACATGGTGGGTCGTAACACAAAGTTGACGTTTCAAGATTATCCCACACTTATAAACATCCTTCTTCTAAAAATTCTGCCGTTCATATGCTATAAATAGTAAGCGCTGCCTCATGCAAGTAAAAATACATATGCTATAAATAGTAAGCGCTTGTCCTCTTTTGCCTCGAGAATTCTCTTGGCAGACGCAGCTGCATGTGGTGTACGGTACAATTCCAACAATTCAAGGCTTGGTATATCGGCGAACCCAATTGGAATTTCTTGAAGATACGCACAGTGGTGCAGCTCAAGCTGTCTAAGTCTTGGGAAGTGATGTCCTGAAGCTTCCCAAACGACTAACTTTGTGTCTTTAATGTGCAAGACTTCAAGATTGCGGAAACCTCCATCACCTGCTATCCAACTCTCCCCCCTGAATGCATCATATTTTAGCTTGAGCACCTGGAGGTTCTGCAACAATCATAGAGTAGACATTTGACTCCAACCAAGAAAAGTAGCAACTAGCGTTAGGCTCCTCAGCTTTGGAGGGAATTTATAGGGTGGAGGAAGGTCATGCAAAGGCAGACCGTAATATAGATCATCCTGTAACTTCAGTTTTTCAAGATTACTCAATCTCCCCAAATTATCAAATGATCCAGTCTTGCCATCCAAAACCAAGGATAGTCGCCGTAAATGCCCAATTTCTTCAAATTCAGCGCCTTAGTAAAAACTTCTTTTGTGCAACTTTGCGGTGAAAGTATACTGAGTGTTTGAAGAGTTGCACTTTCTTCACTAGTTTTACTTGTCTTGGGCAATGTAGTCACTGCATTCGTCACCAAATGCCTCAAGTGAATCAACTTCCAAATATCTGCCTTAATATCGAGGGTATGAGATCGGGTCTCCACTATAAGAGTTTGCAAGTTCCAAAGCTTGGAAAAAGATGCAGGAAGGACATCAAAATCAATGGACAAGACAAGGTAACTCAAATGAACCAACTGGTAGAAGTTAGTAGGAATTTTATTGATGAATTTTATGGGTTTGACATCTAAAACTCGAAGACGTTTGAAAGCTGATGGGATGACTGAACTGTAACTGTCTTCAGTAAACAATGTAAACCTATCCTTGGAGTAACTAACAAATGAGCACACACGGGGACCATAAGGTTTTGAATTGATAAAGTTGAAGACATTGGAATGTATACAAAAACGATGATATTTTGTTAAGTCAGGAACCGGAGGTTGAAAAACTCCAACGCTAGACTGCTTTATTTCTTGCAGAAAATTCTCCCTTTCATACCCTGCTTCGAATTTGCAGAAATCCCATAGCATGACATCAATAAAGCATGATTTAACTTTACCACAGACTCGAATCTTCCCAACTCTAATCAAGTTCCTCTCAATAAGATCCTCCAAATATTTCTCTGCAATTTCCTCCAGATTGATACCAGACTTTTGTAGTATGAAGCCTTCTGCAATCCACATCTGGATCAATTTTGAAACTCGGATCATAGAGTTCTTTGGGAACATTGCAAAATAGAGAAAACAAGATCTCAAGTGCAAAGGCAATTTATTGTAACTCGATAAAATAATCTTTTCCAAGCGCCTCTCTAGATTCTCATTTGGAAATGTATTCACTTGGTTATATACTTTACTCCATGATTCTTTCCTTGATTTCATTCCATCTGATGCAAAAACCTTTTTGGCAAGAATCCCTCCTATGATCTTTATGGCAAGGGGCAGTCCATCACACTGCTCTGCAATTAGTTTACTGTAAACTTCCAACTCAAGAGGGCACTCAGGTTTACCAAAAGCCTCCAACCGGAGCAGCAACCAACTCTCTTTTGCAGTCAAGAAACGCAGCTTGTGGGGATCTCTATTGTTATTAGCATGTATAGCCACTTCCATGTCACGACTGGTGATCAAGATTTTACCAATTCTGTTGCTCTTTGGCAACGAAATTTGGAGTTGATCCCAATCCTTAGTTGTCAGTATATTATCAAACACAATCAAGAATTTTTCATTCTGTAGATGACTGGCAATCAGTTGGGCTAGCTCATCAGTTTACATTCCAAAAACTCGCGCCAGATCATATTTCAATAGAAAATCATTATTCAAGTAGTGTCGCATGGAACTTAGAATAGTACCATAGACCTCCCTTGTCGTAAATTCAGAAACATATACCCATATGCGGATGGGGAATTCATATCGAATTGTAGGATCATTAAAAATCTTCTGCGCCAATGTTGTCTTGCCAAGGCCAGGCATACCAACGATGGATATGACATCAAGCTGCTGAGTTTCTTCAGTCAGATATCCTATTAACTTTTTCGCCTCATCTTCAAAACCTACCAGATTTTCTTCCCTTAGCAGCACCTCCTGTTTGAAAAATTTAGGACTGGATTAAGCTAAGAGAAAACAATAATTACTACTTTCTTGACAAGAAAAGATCCAGAAATGAAATTACTTAATCATAGGAAAATAATTTAATTAACTTTGGCGAGTTAGCTAAATTTCAAAGAGCCTTTTTTTCTTTTTGGGCTCAAATCATTTCCTATAAGAAAGTTTGTCAGTGATGACTTCATCATTTCAAAATCTCTTGAAATTTTAACCTTCTAATTGATGACTTTGAAAAAAAAAATCAATAGAAATATGCATAACAAACTTTACATGTTTTGAGGAGGGTGTTGTGAGTTCCACATCAGTTTTTATCCCATTCGGAACCAGAGATGTTGAGCTTTCCTCCAGTTCGAGAGCAAGTTCAAGTTGCAGCACAACTTGAGCCATTGTTGGTCGTTTCCTTGGTTCGTTATGCAAGCATCTTTCAGCAATCTCGACAAATGTCTTGAGGCTGTCTACTTTGATTTTTCCCTTCAAATTTGAAACTACAATCTGGTCAGCTTTTCCATTCCTAATGTTTTCTTGAGCCCACATGATCAGACTCTGCTCCTCAGCAACCAATAGTCTCGTTGCAGGTCTCCCACTCAATACTTCCAACAACACCACACCAAAGGCATATACATCACTTTTACTGGTCAGTCTACCGGTGCTAAAATATCTCGGGTCAAAATATCCAAATGTGCCTTTAACCTTTGTGCTAACATGGCTGTCTAACTTGCTAAAGCTTGAATGTTTTGCCAAGCCAAAATCTGAAACCTTAGCTATGAGACTTTCATCCAAAAGGGTATTTGAAGCCTTCACATCACGATGTATGATTGAGTTTCCAGTGTGAAGGTATTCAAGCCCTCAACCAGCTCCAATGCATCGTTGCTTCCAGGTGAGAGGTGAATGGTTTTCGTTGTCGCTTGTATGTCCGAAAATGTGGTCCAACAATGTTCCACGAGCCATGTATTCATAAACAAGAATCAATTCGTCATTCTCATTACAATAGCCAACCAGTGTGACTAGGTTAACATGCCGGAGCTGAGTTAGTGTTTCAACTTCTGTCAAAAACTCTTGCACCCCTTGTCTAGAATTTGATTTTAGCCGCTTAATGGCCACGATCTCTTGGCCCTTACCAATGACGCCTTTATAGACATTACCAAATCCACCACTTCCGATAAGATGTTCATGACTAAAATTTCCAGTGGCTAAATTGATCTCAGCAAATGAAAACCGGCGACAGAGTCTTCCAACCTTGATTGATGCCATATTTTTCTCCTCGGTAACCCTAGCTTCCCAGATTTGATGCAAGGTGTAAACAATGATGTTTATCAAAGCAAGTGATGTTATTGCAACAGTTGCAATCATATTTTTGTGACCAAGAACTTGGTACGAATTCAAAATAGTCCAGTATGATGAATCAGGTATCGAAGGCAAAGGAATTGGACTGGCAAGACTATTGTCTGAGTTGCTCAACTTCATTATTTCAAATCCTTGAAGAGGTCCATAGCCATCTGTGAATTCTTCATTTGATTTCAGACAAATTAAAAGATCACGTTTCCCCTCCTCTTTCAGGCCCGTCATCATCACCATGTAGTCTCTATACTCCTTGACTACGTCAAAATTCATACTGGAGATCATATCATTAATGCAGACTTCAAAATTAACACCACTATTCTCACCTATCTTGAGTTTTACCTCAGAGAAATGGAGCCTGACCAAGTACCTGAATCCCACATCCACAGATGTTTTCCAGGTTATATTGTTCACCGTAACTGCTTTCTGCTCGGAAACCGTTTCCCACATGCCAAACTTGTCTTGGAAACCACCAGGAGCCGAAATGGAATCCTGTTTAAGATTTAGTCGTCGGATTACTTCAAGTGCAGTGCCTGTTATCAAGATAGACCAGAGACTTCCCCATCACTTTGACTCCGATATCTCCTCCTCCTTGAAAGTAAGAAAGACTAGCAGGCACTGAAATAATCTCAATGCCATTTACGAAAGCATATGTATCAAATGATTGACAACTTGCAGGAGAGAAAACCATTTTCATCTCTTGATTTTCTTCTATGTTTAAACAATATTCCTTGACAAAAGAATTCACACCAAGATTAAAAGCAGTAACAGAAACACTAAAGGTGCTAAGCAGTGTGAAACGACCAGCTTCAACATTGAACACGTCCTTGAACCCATTAAATCCTTTATACAGAATCGGATTAAAGTGAAAGCGAAGAATCTTCTGACCTGGATTCAGTCGAAAAGAATATGAGAACGGAGAACGAGAGAGCCGGGCCGTTCCATAGGGAACCGGATCATCAGCAGAGACGGGCTTACGTGTGATGTCAGTTGAGGCTGTCGAAGAGCCCTTCATTTGAAGCAAGGAAGAGAACTTTGACATTACATCTCCATGCCATTCCTTTCTGTCAAGTGCAGCAGAAGTGCCAGTCGAGCCACAGTTAATAGAAACATCATCTATGAAGTGAGCTGGATTGCCATCAACATCATCATATGTAGCTTTTAGGAAACAGAATAGTAGCAGGGCAATTGTAACTGAATGCAGATTCATGGTTGCTCTTCCAAGATGTGTTGTGTGGTGGAGAGAAGAAAGATATGTGATATTAGAGGTGTTGACTGACTTTGGCTGATAACTGTCCTGTGTTTGGTAAAAGGTTCTAACTTATACACTAGGTTTATTTTTAAGGAACAAGATCATCTGACCCACAATCCCGTGTCCCACTGTCAATGGCCATCTGATTTTCTTTGAAGCTTCATATAGTAAGTTATAACTACTCAGAGAAATAAAAAACATAAAATGACACAGGTCCTTTCTTTTCTTCTCACTTATAACCTTTTCTTCTTTCATTGGCTGACTTGACAAAGTCAACCCCCATGGAAAGGAATTTCCAGCCAACATTTTTGACTCATTCAGCCATTGCATTATTATTATAAGTGTTTTGGCCATTTGTCTATTATGTTCCTTTTAAGTGTGTTATCTAAAACTAATATTGTAATCATACAACCTTGATAATTCTATTTGATTCAAATTTAATTTAGTTTAAAGTTTCACTAAGAAATATCCCATAAACATTACTGGAGAAAAAATAAATTAATTGCATTGCCAAACGTACATCAAATAGCAAATCTTCAATTACTCTAAACACAACATGAATACAAGTCACATGTAACATGTACTAATACAGTGGAATGTTGTTTTGCAATAAGATAATTTATTGGCGAAACTCAAAAATCAAACCAGCTAACAAACCGTGGTAGGGAGAAAAAAACTACATTCCTAAAGTTGGAAATAATGAACATAAGTGCAGCATTTATTCAATCAAAGCAACACCAACAGTTGGGTTGGAGAGACCTCCCGTGCATCCGGCATCCTCTCATCTCTTTCGTAGCTTTGCCCGACAAGCCTGCATGGATCATGAGTCATTAGATCTCACCAAAACTAAGTTCTAGAAACACGTATAGAGTGAGTGTGGCTAGGTCATGTGATATCCAGGAGGTAAATGATGCAAATGCAAATATATCACCGCAGCATATATGTACATGAAGATTTTGAGCTAAAGTTGATTCAAGAACTTAATATAACAGAGCTGCAATGGAGAAAATAAGTATTTTCATCTGATCTCACTATCATAAATAAACAACACTCACAAATTTCTCAACTTCACTCATTTCCAGAGTTTGTAGTTAGCATAACTGCTCATTGATCAGTGCTTATTCCATTTTTTAAGGTCTCGTTCCACCATTATTAACAAATCTTCTTTAGAAGAATATATATCAAGTTCGTACTACAACAGTGTAGATGAATTCAAACATCCCATGTAGCTTGAATTGATCAAAGTGCAATTACCAATATCTTCATGCACCCATAAATTTTTGGAGCCTTTGTAATTAGAAGCTTTGGAAGAAGAAATGCTATATGTAAGGCCACAACTTACGTGTCATTGTGTTTTTTATTCATCAGGAGGAAAAATGGAGAGCTTGAGTACACTGACTCTGGTAGTCACCTCTTCGTGCTTGCTTTGTGTTGCTTCATAAATTTTCTTAGCAGAGGTAGCAGCAGATTTAGAACGGTGCAATTTCAGTAGTTGGAGGCTTGGTATATCGGCCAACCCAATTGGAACTTCTCGAAGATCTTCACAGTTCTGCAGCTCAAGCATTCTAAGTCGTGGAAAGTGATGTCCTGAAGCTTCCCAAACGACTAGATCAGTGCGTCCAATCTGCAAGACTTCAAGATTGCGGAAGCCTCCATCACTTGCCATCCAGCACGCCCCCATGAATGCTTTATCTTTTAACTTGAGCACCTCCAAGTTCTGTAACAATCCTAGTATAGACATTTGACTCCAATCGAGAAAAGTATCAGCTAGTGTTAGGCTCCTCAGTTTTGGAGGGAATGTATAGGGTGGAGGAAGCCCCCGCAATTTGCCTTCCGAAGGTGGACTGGGAAATACATCATTTAGTAGCTTCAGCTTTTCAAGATAACTCAATCTCCCCAAACTATCAAATGATCCAGTCTTGCGATCCAAAAGAGAGGATAGTCGCCCACGAATGCCCAATTTCTTCAAATTACGAGCCCTATCAAAAACTTCTTCGGTGCAGTTTTGTGGTGAGATTGTACCCAGTATTTGAAGTTTTTCACCTTCTTTACTAGTTTTACTCGGCTTTGGCAAAGTAGCGGAAGCATTTGTCTTCAAATACCTTAACTGAATCATCTTCCAGATATCAGCTTTGATGTCAAGTGTACGCGATGTTGTATCAATTATAAGAGTTTGTATGTTCCAAAGTTTGGAGAAGGCTGCAGGAAGAATTGCTAAATTGAAGGACAAAGTAATGTACCTCAAATGAACCAAATGATAAAGGTCGCTAGGAATTTTAGTGAGTTTGATGGGCTTGACATCTAACACTCTAAGCAATTTGAAAGCAGCAGGGATGGCTGAACTGTTTTCTGGGGGTAAGTTAATATCTTCCTTAGAGAAACAAACAAATGAACGAATACGAGGGCCATAAGGTTTTGCTTGGAAAAAGTTCGTCACATTGGAATGGATGCAAAGACGACGATACTTGCCAACATCGGTTACTGGAGGTTCAAAAACTCCATCATTATTCTTCTTCATTTCTTGAAGGAAATTCTCCCTTTCGTTTCCAGCTTCAGTTTTGCAGAAATCACGTAGCATGTCATGAACACGGCATGTTTTGACTTTGCCATCTGACTTTCTCTTGTCAACTCTAACCAAGTTCCTGCTGATAAGATCCTCCAAATAGTTTTCAGCAGTTTCCTCCAAGCTGATGCCACCTGGCTTTTGTTGTATGAACCCTTCTGCAACCCACATTCTTATCAGTTTCCAAACCGGGATCTCAAAGTCTTCTGGAAACATCCCAAGATAAAGAAAGCATGCTCTTAAGTGAAAGGGTAACTTATCATAACTCAACGATATAATCTTTTCCATTCGTCCTTGAGGATCCATGTTAAGATATGTACTTACACTTTCTGATACTTTTTCCCAAGCTTTTTTCTTTGCACTCATTTCATCTGTTGGTGATTTTTTAACAAGTATGCCTCCAATGACTACTAATGCAAGTGGCAGCCCATCACACCGCTGGGCAATCAGCTTTCCAAGAACTTCCAAGTCAGGCGGGCAGTTTGGCTCACCAAAGACCTCCAATCGGAGTAGCAACCAACTCTCATCCTGATTCAAGAAACGCAATTTGTGGGGTGCTCTACAACGATTAGCATGTCGAGCCACTTCCTCATTACGACTGGTGATCAAGACTTTACCCATCTTATTGCTCTTTGGCAAAGCAATTTGGAGTTTATCCCAATCCTCAGCTGTCCACACATCATCCATGACAATCAAGAATTTTCCTTTCTCCAAATGAAGACAAATTAGTTGGGCTAACTCCTGATCAGTTTTTCGATAAATATCCTCTGTCAGTCTAGTAAACTCTCGTAGAATGTTAAGAAATACATCCTTTTTCGTGAATTCCTGAGAAATATATACCCATACGCGGGTGGGGAATTCATATTGGATCGCTGGATCACGAAAAATTTTCCCTGCCAATGTTGTCTTACCAAGGCCTGGCATACCAATGACGGAGATGACATCAAGCTGTAGTGTTTCATCGGTAAGATATCCTATTAACTTTTCCGCCTCATCTTCAAAACCCACTATGTTTTCTTGTCTTACAATTGGAATCTGTTTGAAATCATTCAGACAAGATTAACAAAAAGTTGCCATATAAAAACTACACCACTTCCTTGAAAAGAAAAGAGAGAACTATAAAGAAAGTGATGCAAATTTCTGGATTATTCTAGATTAGAAAGAATTTATAAGATAAAGAAAAATCTAGATTAGAATGTAATAGAAATAGAATAATCTAGAGCATTTCTTCTAGATTACATGTACTAAGTCGGATGGCATGGGAGCCGACATACCAAACCTATATATATATAGTTGTAAAGTGTGTGAGAAATACAAAAGGCTAACTTCCAAATAAAACATAGCATATCATTAATCCCAATTTTACTAACCCACTCTTCAGCTTCTCTGTTTCTCAAATTTACATAACACAATAATCCTTCTTCTAAATTACCAAATAACACACTCATATTACCTATATACTAATCCACTAATACCATCAAGAGCGGTCCATAAAAAACTTGAGATATATATACTAATCCACTAATACCATAAAGAACGGTCCATCAAAAACTTTAGATAATGATGTATTAATTACAAAGCAATATAGTTTCTAATATAACATCCTGCTTCAATTATACTAAATCAACTTGAGATATATATGCTAATCCACTAATACCATAAAGAACGGTCCATCAAAAACTTTAGATAATGATGTATTAATTACAAAGCAATATAGTTTCTAATATAACATCCTGCTTCAATTATACTAAATTAACATTAGGTTGAAGTTTGAAATAAAGATTACAGAATAATCTCATGTGAATCAGTTCAAAATTAACATTAGGTTGAAGTTTGAAATAAAGATTACAGAATAATCTCATCTGAATCAGTTCAAAACGAGAGCAGATACAAATATTTCTCAATCCAAACAACTGGATTTGATAATTTGAATTTCTAATCCATCCTCATAGTCTTCAATCCAAATGAAACCTCAATCCAATCTCTGAGCTATAGTATTTATCAGTATTATTAATATAAAAACTGAACATGACACATTAATTCCAAGATAAATATAATCACTATCATATTCATCCTATTTCAATCACACTACCTTAACATGAATTCAAATGGTCAACCAACAAAATGTCAAATCCAAAGTATTTTACCATATAAATTAAGATCAAATCAATTCAAATCAAAGATTAAAAAGACGATGAATTACCTCAGGTTCTTCAGGTCCTCCATCTCCGACGCCGAGATTAGCAAAGTCGATCTTCCCCTTGTCGCCGTAGATACCTTTGATTTTGACCCCAACTTTTTCGACTTCTTTAGCAATGGTAATAAGCTTCGTCGGCGTGTACAAAGCTCTGACAAAGTAATTTTTCGACTTGCTCTCGGCAGCCTGCGTGACAAAGGCGTCGATGATGTCCTCCGCCTCGTAAACGACATCGCGAATCTGACAGACGAGCTCACGGAGGCTCTCGTCCTTCCTCCGCTTCTTGGTGGAGTCTCGGAGGAAAGCTTTGAAAAGGCGGAGATCGTTGTCCAGCCTCTCAACCTCGTTCTTCGCGTTGCTGATCAAATGTGCATGGTAAATCAGTAGCTGCTGGAGGTTTTCCAGCAGGAACTCCACCGCTGCGTCCGCCATTGCAGCTCTCTCTTCCTCTCTCTCTACTTTCTGTCTGTGTGGACTATGAAGACGCCATTGCAGCTCTCTCTTCCTCTCTCTCTACTTTCTGTCTGTGTGGACTATGAAGGAATCTAGAGGTTGAATTATTGCGGTATAGAAAAACATATTGGCCGTAGATCGAAAGGAATGATTCAATAATTCGTTTGTTATCGTGGGCATCCAACGGTCCCATTTATGTCCTCATATGATATTTGTTAAGCTTTTATTTATGTTTAAGAGATTATCAAAATTTGGTCCAATTTGGATATTACTACCCAAATTAATGATAATATAATTAAAGAATTTGAATGTTAATAGTATATCATTGTCCAAACCATTATTTTTATTAATTATAAGATTATAATTTTTTGTATAAACTAATACATTTTAAATTGATGTCAAATGATGAATTATGACTGATATGGGAATTCTGGAAAGTATTAGAGTTAAGATCATTAGACAAAACATTTGGAATACTGATGAACTAGGCCCTATTTTTAATTTGTACAAGTACCACCTTATTCATAGACAGTATGTTAGACTTAAGAGGAAAATTTTGGTTTAATTGGTGATTGAGATAGTCTGTCTAAATTGAAGTCGAAAATGTTGCAAAAGTTATACTACCTCCGTCCCGCCTTAACTTGTTTACTTTGACCCGGCACGGAGGTTAAGAAAATGCAGTTGACTCAAGTGGATATGCACTTTTAGATGACATTTTTGTAATAATATGCACATCAAATCAAATTTTATGCACTTTTGGATGACATTTTTGTAATAATATTGAAATATAGGGATATTAATATAAAAAAAATTGTCATTTATGGGTTGACAAGTTAAGATGGGACAAACAAAAATGACAAGTAGACAAGTTAAGTTGGGTTGGAGGGAGTAACTAGGTTGTGCAGTGTCGTGTCAATCCGCAAAATTTTGAAAATCTCCATTTTAAATTAAAATTTGAAAATTTACCATATTAATATGTATATATTTATGAATAAAATCACACTCATACACTAAATTTACACTTGCTATATAGCCACGTAACATAAGGTGAGTAGAAAATAAATGTTAATTAAACTATTCGAAAATGATAAAAGGTTCATTATGTACCATTCTTAATATGTCCATAATTGACGTATATTGATCTCATCCCTTTGAAGAATTTAATTTATAAATATTTTATAAATTTAACACACATATTAATGTATCCATGGTGGGTGGGATAACATGACTGTTAACTGTTTTTTGTTTTTAGAACTTTTTCCAAAAAATCGCCTTCACATGACTACTTAACGATTAAATTGGAGGAAAAAAAATTATTTAAGGGCCCGACAAAGACAAAAACTTATATACACATTATGTATGGACCTGTGATCCATGCACCACTTCTGACCCGATCCGTCACGTGCCTCCAGGTCGCATGCTTTCAAGTGTCTGACCTTTATGTTATGTTAAACATACTTTTTAGTAATGTTAGACATACCTTTTAGTTATGTTAGACATACATTTTATGTTATGTTAACTATACTTTTAGTTATGTTAGTCATACCTTTAGTGTTATGTTAAATATATTTTTTAGTAGTGTTAGACATACATTTTAGTTATGTTAGGTTGGTTGTACCATAACATTTTTTTTTTAGACAAACATATTAATATTTTTCATACATTTTAGTTATATTAGACATACATTTAGTTATGTTAGTCATACCTTTTAATTATGTTAGTTGTACCTTTATATATATTACATAAATGTATGTTTATGTTGATATAAATGTATAAATAATCTCATATAAATGTATGGGTTATATCACATAAATGTAAATATCTACAACTTGTGTCAAATTAGGGTTTACTGTGCCGAAATTAGAGTTTAGGGTTTAGGGTTAAAGTATGAAATTTGGAAATAAATGTATCACTAATATAACATAAATGTATAACGAATATAATATAAAAGTATGACTAATACAACATAAAGGTGAGGGCAAAAATAAAATTACAAAAAAAAAAGAAAAAAATATATGGATCCGGATCGAATTCAGCCCGACTCGATCCGAATGCATAAATCTAAAGTTCATACACTAATTGCACACCAATCCAAATCCCCGACAAAAAATTATAATGAGAAATAAAAACCTATCTATCACATGGCACACCAAATAAACAATTTTCACTTTTTTTCTGTCAGAGTGAACCGTTGTTAAAATAAAGGTAGACACACAGCAACTTGCTATCCTTTTTTATTGAGGGCTAATTTGGTAGGTGGCATATTAATATATTATATGTGGTTGGATTATCTTAGACCATCTCCAACCTGCACTAAAATAGCTTTAATGTATGGTTAACTTTCTTCAACGGTGCATTACTTCTTCACTATTTTAGTGTATTTTCTATTTCTGTATTATTAGTAGTGCTGAACTACTTCATTTTCTTCTTTTTTTTATTCATAAATAATAAAAAAAATAAAGTAGTGCTAAAAATTAAGTTTATTGTATTAAAAATTTAATTAATTCAATTTAAATATTAATTCAATTAATTAATTAAATTCAATTAATTTGATTAGTTCATATTAAATTTTAATTGTATTAATCATATAATTAATTCAATTAATTAAAATTTAATTACGTTAAATTTATTCAATTAAAACTTAAATTAAATTAATTCAATTTCATTAACAATATAAACATAGAGTCATATTTAAGAATAATGAAGAATACATAAAGTTACATAAAACATAAAATTACATTAATGAAAAACATAGAAATACACGAGCAATAAAACTACAAGCAATATTTATTTTTATTGCACTTTTATTAATCATGTAATATGTATTTTTATTTCATGTAATATGTATTTTTATTGCACTTTTATTTCATGTAATATGTATTTTAATTACATTTTTAATATTAATAAATTTATAAAAATGATATTAAAAATAAAGTAGTACTGAAAGTAGTGCGAGCTATTGGAGAAAAAATGTTGATTCTGCACTAAAATAGTGCAAAATTTGCACTAGAGTAGTGCATGCCGGAGATGCCCTTAGACAAAATGTACAACTCAAATTGAATTTAAAAAAAAAAAAAAAAAAAAAATATATATATATATATATATATAATTGAACTTTATCATGTTTTTTACTGGAGCCACTCTTACACGAAAAGTTTGTTTTCAAGGAAATTAAAGATTTGATCCCATTGATCATGGGGTCATTTTAATTTGATCTTATTGATTGCAAAGTTAGTTCTTTCAAAAAAAAAAAAAAAAAAAAACTTGCAAAAAAATAGTCTCAAAATTTCTGAATATTATAAAAGTAGTCCCATCAAATAAATGGTAAGCACATGTGTCTCTCACGTACCGGTTAACATTGATGAAATTTTCTTATGAGACTATTTTTACAATTCTCCCCATAACTTGTTGAATGAAATATGCAATTTTCTCGTTATTTGATTTACTTATTACTTAAATTAACTATTGAATATTAATTAATGTAATTTTAAAATTTCTTATTCATTATATGATTTTAAATTGAAAAACATAATAGTTATGATTTGTTTTAGGGGAGGGAGCCATGCAGAATCTATTTTCCTTTTTTAAATAAATACAAAGTTATAATTTCAAAATAACTTCATTTGAAGTTTATTTTTAATACATAGATGATTAATCGAATTTATTATTACTATTTGTAATTTTATTTATAAGTTGGAGTGTTTAGAATAAAATAATTTCTTCATTTAAAAGTCATTTTTAATACATGATGTATTAAATTTACCATTCTTATTTGTAATTTTGTTATTGTTAGTTTTGTTTCATATTTGTAAAATTTAAGAGGGTTTAGGGTGTTATTTCTTTTTTAAATGATAACTCAAATTAAAATATTTTCATTTAAAATTTGCTTTCAATGCATAATATATCAAACTTACATTTTTATGATATTTAGTTTGAGTTTGCATTGCATATAAAAAAATCTAAACTAACATATTTATTATTCTTATTTATAATTTTGTTTATTGTCAATTTTGTTTTGTATTCGTAATGTTTTAATGGGGTTTTAACTTTTTGTAAACAAATCATCATTTCAAATTAAAAATGATGAAATTTAAAATTTGTTTTCAATAGATGAAATATTGAATTTATCATTTTTAGTTTGTTATTACATTGCATATTTAAAAAAATAATATTAAAATTAAAAAATTTATCATGATGTATCAAATTATCATTTTTATTTGTAATTTTATTTATTGTCAATTTTATTTTACATTTGTAATTTTAAGAGGATTTTAATTTTTTTTAAATAATAATTTCAAATTAAAACGTTTTCATATAAAAATTTGTTTTCAATGCATGTCATCTTGAATTTGTCATTTCTTTGATTTTTAATTGGTTAATAACATTGCAGGTATAAAAGCAAAATTTCAAAACTAAAATATTTAAATATTGGGACATTTGACTATTTTAATAATTGATGTATAGTAGTAAACTAAAAATCTGGAGTTAAAAAAAAGTGCGTTCAAAGTAAAAATTATTTACAATATGAAATAAGACCGTGATAAATAAAATTACATATTAGAAAAATTATAAAATATGTGACATTTTGTTGTGGTGTTCAACGAAATTGTGGGATGAGTATTGCAAAAAATTTAAAGTTCGGTTGAAATTTCCCTCCATTTTCAAGTTTTGCGAAATTGGGAGACCAATTTTGCAAAAGGTTTAAAGTTTTGTTGCAATTTCCATAAAAAAAGTACTTTCAAATTTGAACTAATTCTACAATTTATTTTAACGGAAAATGTTACACCGAGACCACTTTTGCAATATTTAGAAACAATAGGATTAATTTTGTAATCAATGATACTTAATTTATTTTTCTGTTTTTAACTTTTGTCACTTTCATAATTTCGATTTGTTATATTATTCATACAGTGGTATAACCAATGTTTGGATGATATATAAGCTTACAGAAATGAAACGACTTGATTCTCTTGTTCCTGGACAGAACAATCCAACTTAAATTTGAACATTAACTTGACATAAACCGATGTAAATAAAAATGACTCAATTTTATTTATACATGATAAGATGCAATAATATAAATTCTAATATTGATATAAACTAGCCTAGGAGATACTGGCGAAAAGGCAAAAAATATTCCAATTAAATTACAAAAGAATGAACATAAATTGTAACTAAACTAAAACTTTTTCAAAAATGTCATACTTTCAACATGGCAACATCCCAAAGAATTCTAAATAAACAATGAGTGCCAGAAATAATGAAAGTAGACTTTGAAAAAGTGAAGTCGTCTGTCATCGTCTACTATTCTTCAATCATCCCCAAATTCTTCACTGTGAGAGTTTTCAGTTTTCACCATTCATTCATTCCCAAATTCTTCACCTTCTAAAACTGTGCTCCAATGGCGGATGCAGCAGTGACATTCCTTCTGGATAACGTGTCGCGGCTGCTGAAATCCTACGTGGATCTAATCGTCGGAGCCGAGGAGCAGCTGCAAGAGCTGGAGCAAGAGCTCGATTCACTGAAGGCCTCACTCGAGGATGCAGCAAAGATGCCCAAGGACGAGGAGACCTTCAGAAAAACTGTGAGCCATATCAGAGAGGTTATTTACGACGTCGAAGACGCCATCGACACATGTTTGACGGAGGCTGCCACTGCGAAGTTCAAGGGTAAGTGGCTCCAATGGCTCAACGGCCCGAAGCGTCTAAGCATGGCTAAAAAAGTCGAGTCGCTCAGAGGACAGAAGGTGAAGCCCATGCTCATAAAGGCGAAGCAGGAGTTGGCTAATACGAGCGCTGCTCAAGGATCTGTGGAACAGAAATGGATGAGAGCGAACACGGTGAGATGTATCATCAATTGTTCCTAATTGATTTGTTTTTTCGATCTATATTCTCTTGTTTTTGTGTGGACTTTTCATAGTAGGCTTCAGATGATATCTTAGATTGATTTGTTGTGATCTTTGAATTAATCACGATTTTGTTGCATTATCGATCATCTTCCTCAGTTTTTGCACAAATTAATAATTGCAATAAACAGGGTTGAAATCATTGTTCGTCCATGACTACGGTGTCTTTCGATTTGGTTCCATAAGTGTAAAGTTCTATCCGATTGCGTTTCAATTTTGACTTCAAAATTTGAATTTCGCAGGAAAATGACTTTCCGGTGAATCAGAAATGATGTGGGGACACATGTCAATCAATAAGAATTTGACAAGTGTCGCCACATCATCTTTAGGTCATCAGAAAGCCTCAATTCGGGAAAATTGGATTAAAATCGGTTAAATTCTTAAATTGTGAGACTAGATTGAAAATCGTGACAATTATGAGACCAAAATCGAAAGACAACATAGTTATGAAACTGAAAAATGATTTTAACTCCAAATCAAATCATAGAATTTTTAAGAAAGTAGTAATGATACATCATTTATTCCTTTTAATATTTAGCTGAAGGCTTATTGTACTTTGTACAACTTTACTGAAGCCAATTGTCCTCATATTACATTTTTAACTTGTTCATAGGTACCATTAGTCAGGTCAGACAAGGTTGTAGGTTTTAAAAAAGATGAAGAGATTCTAATCAAGTATCTCAAGGAAGTAAAGGAGGAACTTGATGTTATCTCCATTGTTGGCTTGCCTGGATTGGGGAAGACGACACTGGCGTGGAAGATTTATCAAAATCGGGAACTAGCATTTGAGATCCCCAATCGGATTTGGATCTACGTTTCTCAGGAGTTTAATCAAAGGGATGTGTTTCTCAACATCGTGAAAAAATTCACTAGTGAAGACATGTCTAAGTTGAACGAGCAAGACTTAATCATAAGAGTTCGAGAGTACCTCAAGGATGAAAGATTCTTGTTAATTTTGGATGATGTTTGGACTGATGTTGATTGGAAAGTGATCGAACAGGTGTTGCCACAGAGTAACAAGTTGGGTAAGGTATTGATAACGAGTCGTGAAAAGAATGTAGCTAAGCATGCTAATGTTGCTAGGGAACCCTATGAACTGGACTTCCTAAGCGACGAGGAAAGTTGGGAGCTCCTTCAATTAGAAGTATTTGGGAAGTGCGATATCTGTCCTCCGGAGTTGAGAGACCGAGGAGAAACCATAGCCAAGGAATGTGGTGGGCTACCACTTGCAATAGTGGTGATAGGAGGAATCCTTGTGGAGAAATACTCGAGACCAGTGAATAGTGCGACGATAGATGCATGGCAGGACATTTCTGAGAACGTGACGGAGCATTTTAAAAATAAGGCGAAAAAAATATTAGATATCGTAGAGTTGAGTTACAAGAATTTGCCTAATGAGTTGAGAGACTGTTTCCTTTATTTGGCTGTGTTTCCTGAGGATCATGAGATCCCGGCTTGGACATTGACTCGCTTGTGGATCGCTGAAGGTTTCATACAACGTAAGGAAGGAAAGAGCTTAGAGGAAACTGCTGAAGAGAATTTAACTGACCTTATCAATAGGAATTTGGTGATGGTCGATAGAACAAATCCGGATGGCCAAGTTAAAGCATGTCGTGTTCATGATGTGATACACTTATTCTGCCACTCTAAAGCTGAAGAGCAGAATTTTTTCAGAGAGATAAAGATGTCAAGGCATGGCATCTTTGATCCGTTAGTTTCTGAAATTGGCAAGTATCGTCGACTCTGTGTACATTCCTATATCTCCAAATTCCTGTCTGAGAGACCACAGGGTAAAGGTATGCGTTCGTTTTTATGCTTTAACAAGGACCCCAAGTACCGCTTGGAAGCAAAACACAATTCAGTTATCTTTGCTGCGTTCAATTTGCTCAGGGTTTTGGATTCCAGGTCCATCATATTCACTCAATTTCCCAAGAAGATTACCCAGCTCATTCATTTGAGGTACATCACTCTTCGCTGTGATGATCTGGATTCTCTACCTGAAGAGGTGTCTGGGCTATGGAACCTACAAACTCTTGTAGTTGAGACGAATGCGAATAACCTCAAGCTCAATGCAAATATATGGAAGATGATCCAGCTCAGACATTTAAAGACAAAAGCATCCATTGTTCTGGCCTTCAAAGATGGAGGTACTGAAGCCAATGTTAACCTTCAAACTCTGAGTCGATTATCACCCGAATGCTGCACTGAGCATGTATTCAAGAGGGCACCAAACCTAAAGAGATTGGGAATTCGTGGAAAGCTAGCCACCTCTTGGGATGGCAGGTCGTTGCAAAAGTTGCATCTTCTTGAAAACTTGAAGCTGGTAAATGATTTAATTTATGGATCCGCATATGAAAATCCACTCCATCGCCTTCCTGAGCCAAACTGTTTCCCGGAAAAGCTCAAGAAGTTGTCGTTAGCAGCTACGTTCTTGGATTGGAAACATATGTCTACACTGGGAAAGATAGAAACCTTGCAGGTTCTCAAGTTAAAAGAGAGAGCATTCGTTGGAACAGAGTGGAAAGTTGTGGGCGGTGGCTTTAGTTCACTCCGGTGCTTGCTCATTGGAACCACAGATTTAGTTCATTGGATGGTCTCAACTGGTGATTTTCCTCAACTTAAATCTCTTGTGCTTAAGGGCTGCGATAAACTCAATAAGATTCCATTGTGCTTGGGTAAAAGCCTTGATATTGTGGACTTGGAGTCTGTTGCCAAATCCGTAATTGACTCTGCCAAGAAAATTGAGGATAACAAGCCTGAATTGAAGATCACCATTGGCGCTGGATTGCCAATCAGGTATGATTTTTTGTCCTTGTCATTTTATAAGAAGTTAATATCAATTTGTTGGCTGAGTTATTGCAATTTTTTTTTTTTTGGGTGGGTGTCTAACTAAACTCAAACAAGTGTTCCGATCACTAGCCATTCTTTTTGAAAATTTCCGATTGTACCCAAACTTAATTTTTGATACATTTTCCGACACAAAAAGTCGTCGGAAAACTCGAAATGCAATATACCTCTAAACATCAACATAAATGCGATTATATACCAAAATGACCCCATTTCGAAGCCAAATTATAACCATAAATCAATTTAACGATTATCGTTTGATTTGAACTTGAATCAAACAAAAAATGTTCAAAATCCTAAAATGATTTTTGTTTGATTGAAATCGACTTGAGGTTATAATTCGGCTTCGAATAAAGGATATTTTGGCATATGACTCCTGCATTTTTGATTGATATTTGGAGGTCAATTGCATTTTTGAGTTTTCTGACAAATTTTTGGTCAGAAAATATGTCAAAAATATGTTTTGCTTATGAGATTATAAAAATTATTTTATGTCTTTATGTATAGTGGGTATAAATATCATTGCTCGAATTCTGAATTGCACTAAGTTATATGTCTAATGTGCAGGCAATAATGTACCAGTACTAATGAAGCGAAAATATTTGATATATGATGATCAATGGTGTTGACGATCTCTGCTTCAAATAAGTGCAGCTGCGCAGCATTTCCTTTTTCTTTCAAAATGTTTGAATCTTGTGTGTCATATCTAGAAATATTATTGCTCTTCTCTTTATTTGTCTTGGTTTCTGTAGTGATAAATGAACTGAATACGATGAATGTTGGAAGATTGATCATAATAATGTTTGAAATGTCTTAAATGCTGTTTGGTTGAGCTTATATAAGTTGATAGAAAGTGTTTAGTTAAATTTCAAAAACTAAATTTCATTTCATCCTAAAATATGGTAGCTCTTTTCTAAGTAGGGAACTTTTTCTTATTACTCTTTCAAACTTGATCATTTAAATTACACAGTTATTATTACCAACCTTGTATAAGCTACATCATATTGATTATCCAAATACTACAACAACGTAATTTTAAAGTTCATATAAGCTCTAAAATATCTTTTCAGATGTAAAGTGAGTTGTTACTCAAAAACTAGTTAATTAAACTAGTTCAAAATTAACTGATAAATTTCAAGTCCATATCAATACAAGCATCATCAATAAATTTTATTATTATAAATTTCAAATTCTTCTTGAAAGCCCTCAATTCAAACACAACCTAAAGTTAGACAAAAAATGTCATTTAACAATCTCTCCCCACTCATCCTTGATTTAGAATATGGGATAAAAGAATGAAAGAAGTCAAAAGGCAAATATGTAGGAACACAATTTGACCTCCAAAAAATGGGATCAGAGAGAGTATACAATAGAAATTAAAAGAACTAGAATAAGAATTCAGTATAGACTATGAACATTGTAATAGAAGGAATGCAGACTACTTCATAGTGTAACATCTCATCAAAGATAGCATCAAAAGCGAACTTGCAACACAGCAAAAAAGCATACATACAACGAAAGCAGAAGCAGAGTGTAGCAACTTGCACACCTTAGTTAATCCCATGAAGAGTAAATGCGAACTTGAAAACCCTTTTTAATGTCCTTTTGTTCTTCTCTAATTTGACGAGCAGAGTCCTCAACAGACGAGCTGCAGTCAACCAACTCGATTAGTTCAAGACCTCCAATGTTTCCGAGGTCTGTACTGATTCCTTCCAGTTCATAGCAATGATTGATGATAAGTCGTTCAAGGCTTGGGAAGTGGGACTCTTCTGCATCCCAGCATTCCAAATCCAGGGATTCGAGCAGTAAGAATTTCAGCTCCCGAAACTCATAATCAGTTGGACGCCACTGTGGACCCTGGAATGCCAAGTCTCGCAGTTTTAGCACTTCCAGACATGGCAGTTCTCCGATAACTCTCATTTTCTCCCAAACAATTCCACAACCACTTAAAACCAACTTTTTCAGTGTCTTGGGAAATGCAAGTTTAGGAAGGAATTCAATCTCAGACTCAGGAGTGGGATTCACTACAGTGAATTTGAAAGCTTCGAGTTGCTGAAGATTGTCAACGTAGAGGTGTACATCTCCTCGTGCCTCACTCCAAATTCCCAACTTTTTCAAGTTTGGCATGTTTTGAAGAACCTCGATGGTGCAACAATCAGCATGGACATTTGAGAGTGATTGAAGATTTTTAAGGGGAACAAAGTGTTCATGTATTTTTGCACAAGGAAAACCACTTTCAGTGAAAAGGAGATGCCTTATTTCCGACATATCCCATATTTCAACCGGCAGAATTGATGTGCCCACGATAGCAATTCTGGGATGCTGGCGAACTATCAAGGTTTGAAGATTTCGAAGTTTGGATATTGATGAGGGGAGCTTGCCATTGTAGGTCAAAGAAAGGTATCTCAAGTGAATCAATTTAAGTACTTCATTTGGGAACTCAATGAAGTATATTGTGAGAGCATCAAACACCCTAAGGAGGTAAAACATTAAACAGTAAGGAAACGGGTGGTGATGGTGAGCTCCAGCATAAATAAGGGTGCGCGCAAGTTTAATTGATTCTGTGGATCGGTAAACATCTTCCATGCACATGAAAATGTTCCTATGAACAGATAGACGCCTCTGTGTGTCCATATCTTCAGAGAGTTCTTTCATATACCTGTTAATGGACTCGAAAAACTTCTCCTTTCTAGATTCTTTCACAGCTAGATCCCGCAAAATATCATGCATGCCGCATGTTTTAACTTGGGTGTCGGAGCTCAACCTGCGTACCATAATGAGATTTCTGTCAATAAGATCCTTCAAATGTTGCATTGCAACCTGTTCCAAGCTCTGATCAGACGCTGACGGTGATAGAAAACCTTCGGCAACCCATAACTTGATCAACTTGGAGATGGAGATCTCGCTATCTTCAGGGAAGGCTCCCATGTAAAGGAAACACCCTTTCAACCTACTAGGCAAGTGGTTGTAACTAAGAGACAAAATCTCCAAGTATGACTCTTCACCTATTGCAGCAGCTGCATTGATGTCTTCTTCAACAATGTTCCAATATTTTGCCGACTTAACTTCCTGGGAGAGCTGGCCACCAACCACCGTGATTGATAGGGGAAGACCACCGCATTTTTCCGCAATTCTCCATCCAATTTTCTCCAAGTAATGAGGGCAATCTTCACCACCAAATACCTTTTCGCAAAGTAACTTCCAACTATCCTCCCGGCTCAAATGCCGCATCTTATGCTGAAAATTAGAGGATTTGGCATACGAAGCAACCTCTGCAAGTCTAGTGGTAAGAATAATCCGACTTCTATTCTTATTATCTGGCAACGACCTCTTCACCTTGTCCCAAACTTTGTTATCCCACATATCATCTATCACAATCAGATATCTGAAATTGGATAATCTTTGATACAAATAAAGAGACAGATACTGCTCATCACTCCCTTTATCCCCCACCCTTTTCATGGGGTCGATGAGATCACCCTTTTGCCCCCTACTCTCCATCGAACCTAATAACTTCAAGAAGATATCCCCAACTTGATATTCAGGCGACACAGTAACCCAAGCACAAGTATGAAAATGATCATTTATTCTTAAATCTTCGTAAATACTTTTAGCAAGAGTTGTCTTACCGATTCCAGCCATTCCGATAATCGGAACAACTTGAAGTTGTGCTTCATGTTTCAATAGCTCACACACCAGGACCTCCAAATCTTCCTCCTGGCCCACAATTCTGCTGCTCTTACTACTCTTAACATTCTCCGGCGGCAGATCGCCGTGTCCGGCGCTAAAACCGACGGAATCTGCCATCTCCGCCGCCGCCGCTGAAAGGGGATTGAGGTTTGCCATTATTTCCCCCAATTCTTGCGAGATGTTTGAATTCTTCTCAGAATCGGAGAAATAGGTAAATAATTCGATGGTGTCTTGAGCTCTATAGATTTCATCTCTGATTTGGATTTCCAAATCGTTAACCGCAGGCCTCTTGGATTTTGGCACGGGAAAGATTTTTTCAAGAGAGGATTGCAAACAGCATACCTTCTTATGCAGAGATTCAATCTGTGGCTTTGGACATTGATGATCAGGACATTGCAAGAGCTGCTTTAGCAGCTGGACTAGAGAAACCACCGCAGCATAAGCCATCTCCGATCAGCAGCACTCAAGCAAGCAAACACCCAACTGCTACTGAGCAACAAATCGAGTAGTCTTTGCAATTTGCATTTTCAGCTTAAGAGTTGACTGGCCTAATAATCATGAAAAGGGCATTTTGGTCCTTACGCATTATGATTATGCACCTATGTTGTTGTTTTTTAGGCTCATCATTATCATGCAAAAAAAAAAAAAAAAAAAAGGAAGAGTCTACACATATCGATTATTAAAATATTTTAATTAAAAAATAAAAAGATATTTCAATTGGCTGCGGCTATCCGCACCCCAAAACTGCTATCCGCATCCCAAAACTTACTAAACATGCAGTATTTAGTAAATTTTGGGGTGCGGCATTTCAATTTTACCCTATGAAGAAAAATATAAAAATTATTTTTGAAACTCCTTTTCATTTCTCTCCTTCACACTCTCCTCCTCCTCCTCCTCTTTCCCGGAAATTCTTGAGAATTGGAATGTTAATATGATCCAATACAAAGAAACATATTCGAAGGTCCAACATACTATGGGGGTGTTTGCAAGAAATTTTGACAGTTTTTCATCACTTATTTAAGTTTTATGAATCAGTTTTTAGTGTTTTAATTATCTTCTAGCAAATTATAAAATCTACTAGAATCTATAATCGAGAAGCGGGCTGAGGTTGCTTTGACAAATTCTAAATTAAATTTTAAAAAAATATCATTTTTTATTCCAATTTTATCA
The DNA here is from genome assembly GCA_946896805.1 of Scutellaria galericulata. Taxonomy (NCBI): domain Eukaryota; kingdom Viridiplantae; phylum Streptophyta; class Magnoliopsida; order Lamiales; family Lamiaceae; genus Scutellaria; species Scutellaria galericulata. The sequence continues at coordinate 861,746 of OX335797.1, read as the reverse complement.
TTGTCAATCACATGTATAGCTTATTTAGCAAACACTTCAAATTTTACTTCTATTAGCTTTTAAAATTATTTTGCAAACACAATCTATTTTTGCTAGTAAGTGATTTCTCCATAATTACTAAATTTAATCATTTTCTCAACCATACAATTTTTTGTAAACACCCCCTATAATACATTAGGTCAAGATAAGATCTTTTGTTTGACCATCCATAATCAAACGTGGTTGTCTCGTGTGGTTTCAGTTTGTACAAGTCAGAAACATACTTGTATTTGGATTTCTCAAATGAAACAATATTTTATAATAAATATTTAATGTTTCCGTAATAGCAAATTTTGTATATTAAATGAATAATCACAAAAGGAGTACTCAAATTGTATTTATTTATTTGAATCAAATAAAATGGGTTACAATCTTTTTGATAATTTGATTATTCTCTTCACGTGAATTTGGAGTTGACTCTGGTTAATGCTTCTTCAAATTTGAACTTCTTGATGAAACAATTGTCAAGAACGCCTCTAAATTTAATGATCTTCGATTTGATAAACATCAATTAGAAGGATTTAGCACTTTTTTCTCGGATTGAACATCGTTCTTGATCTTCGATTTGATAAACGTCAATTGAAGAGGTTTAACACCTTCATCTAAGATTGAACGTTGTTTTTGTAGCTTTCTTTAGGAGAATACTTCTTGAACACTTTGAAGATTATCGAAGAACTTGAAGATCTACGATTATTGTGTTTTTGTTCCATGAAATGATGAAAATCAAACCCCTAGTTACACATGACAACTTTTGATTAGCCAGCAAAATTTCATTATCTATAGTTTCATCTTGATTTTTTTTTTTCCACAAAACAAGTTTACAATGACATGTTGTTTCAAAAGATTGAAAAGCGTGGGGAGAAACCAGGGTGAATAATCAATATTTTAAATATAAGGACATTTTTGTCTTTCAAATAATTTTCATTTTTTAATAATAGGGTGTATTTAGAAAATGATGGGTGGATAGTCACACAAAATAATAATAATAATAATAGTAATAAAATATCTAGTAATGCTGGCTCATTGCACCAAGGTAGTGTAGGATTAATCAAATGGCAATTGTTAAACTCACTCATCCACCTCACTCTAATGGTGGTCTTCCCCTGTGCTAATTGAGCTTCCTAAACAATCAAAAAAAATTCAGCAACAAAACTTCATAGGTTATAGATGTGTGTTAGGGTTTGAGTGAAGATGGCCTATGCTGCTGCTGTTTATCTTCTGCAGGTGCTGAAGCAGCTCCAGCAATCCGATCAATTCTTAACTGCCCATTATCCAAAGTCACAAATCGATTATCTCCATACCAAGATCTCTTCCTTGAAACTTTTTCTCGAAAAGAATTCATCCCTGGAAGATAACAGCGAGTCCACAAACCACTTGGAAGCTCAGATCCGAGATGCAGTTTCTGTCGCCGAGGATGTGATCGAATCCAACATTTCATCTCACTTCCTCTCTTCTGGATCTGCAGACAATTACATGCCAACCTTCTGCGACAAGTTGCAGAGAGTAGTGCAAGACATCGATTCCATTGCAGAGGAGACGAAGAAAGTGAGCGAAGAGAATGACTTGTCCATTTTCTGTGAGGAGCTGCGGGAAGTAGTGAAAGACATCGATTCTGTGGGGAAGATGGCCAAGAAATTCAGACAGCACATGTCGATCTTGTCCGAGGACTTGCAGAGAGTGATCAAGGATATCGATTCGATTGCGGAAAGGACTAGGAAATTCACGGTCGAAGCAGTTGGCCGTGATCTGATACCTGCCTCCATGCTTCCCAACCACGGCCCGTTCAAGGGCGGCGAGGGTTTGATCGTGGGACGACATGGAGACATTGAGCAGCTGATGGCGCAGCTCAGGGGATCACCGGTCGAGCTGGAAGTCGTCCCGGTTTTGGGGATTGCTGGAATTGGTAAGACTGCTCTTGCTAAAGCTGTTTTCAATGATCAGCTGATTGTATCGCACTTTGAAACCCGAGCCTGGATTAAGGTGTCTCGTGAGTACCATAAACGGGATATTTTGCTCGGTCTGCTACGCTCCATGGAGGCCCTGGGTGGCGGGCAGCGTTACGAGACGGATGAGCAACTAGCGAAGCATCTCTACGACTCGTTGAAGTCGAGAAAGTATTTGGTCGTGTTGGATGATGTATGTGATGTTGAGGCCTGGAATTATTTAAAAGAATTGCTCCCGGATTATGGTAATGGAAGTCGAGTCGTTTTAACGACTAGGAAAATGGAAGTAGCTCGTTTTGTTAGCAACAATGGAGCCCCTCATGAAGTTAAAGCATTGGGGGAAAATGAAAGCTGGGATCTGTTTAAGCAAATGGTGTTTCCAGACAGGCTGTGTCCTGAACTCGAGCAGGTTGCAAAGAATATCACGAGGAAATGCAGAGGACTTCCTCTGGCGATAGTCATCATGGGGAGGGTGCTGGCGAAGGCGGGTATTAGGGGTTGGCAAACGGCAGCTTCTTCGATTAGTATTAGTGGGGATTATGAGGAGTTGATACAAGTAGTGTTAGCTTTGGCATATAGGAGCTTGCCTCAGTACTTCAAGGCATGCCTTCTGTACATGGGAATCTTCCCGAATAATTATGAGATCCCTGTCTCAAAGCTTGTCAAGCTTTGGATTGCAGAAGGATTTCTTGAATTGAACACCTCTCAAACCTTGGAGAAGATGGCGAAGGAGATTCTGTTGCAGCTTGTGGACAAAAGTCTTGTTTCGGTGTGCCAGAAGAGCTCGAGAGGCAGGATTAAGACCTGCATGATCGATGATGTGTATAGGGATTTTGTGAGGAGAAAGGCAGAGGAAGAGAAGGTGTTTTATGTCATAGATAAGCATAGTAAGGGGTTTTTGGAAGAAGCTGTTGCGCAGCGCCGGTTGTGCATTCTCAAAAGCATCTGTTTTGGGAAGAAAGATTTGGAGAAATATAACAAAAAGGAATGGGTTTCAATGGCCCGTTCTGTTCTTTATAGTGGCCCGATTTATCAACACCAATTGCGGATGTGGTTGGATTTCAAGCTACTCAGGGTGCTCGATGCTCTTAACATTCACTTTTATTGTTTCCCACTGGAAATCCTGAAATCGGTGCAGTTGAGATACCTTGCTTTCACGTACAACGGGGAGCTCCCACCATCCATTTTCATGCTTCATAATCTTCAATTCTTGATTATTCTTCGAAATCTAAGCACCAAACACTCTGGAGATCGAATGCATTTACCAGTGGAGATTTGGAATATGAAAGAATTGAGGCATCTGCAGTTCATGGGAGGAGACCTGCCATGTCCTATAGGAGATGAAGTTTATCTCCTAGAAAACCTATTAACACTTTCGGATGTGACTTCTCATACATGTAACCCATTGGTTCTTCAGAGTATCCCCAACCTTAAGACGTTAGGGATTCGGATTGAATCACCAGCCCACGATGGTGCTGAAAACTTCAGCTTTCTAAGCCACCTTCACATTCTTAGTCACCTTGAATCATTAAAATGTGTAGTGGTACGACCTGATTTTGGGTCGCAAGTTGTGTCCTCCATTCCAGCTTTCCCCCCCAGCCTTAGAAAGTTATGTTTGAGTGGATGTGGATTTTTGTGGGACTATACCAAGTTGATTGCTAAAGCATTACCGAATCTTGAAGTGCTCAAATTACAGAACTATTCCTTCAGAGGCCCGGAGTGGAAACTTGAGGAGAAGCAGCAATTCATCAGCCTCAAATTTCTGCTACTTGAGGACATGGATGTCGAGAACTGGTTGGCCGACGATACCAACTTCCCTTTGCTCGAGCGCCTAATTATCCGACACTGCTACAAATTGCAAGAGATCCCTAGTGAAATTGGAGATATCCCAACTCTTCAACTGATAGAGCTCGATGATTGCAACCCGTCCGCTGTGGGTTCCGTTCGAGCAATACAAGAGGAGCAACAGGATTTTGGGAATTATGAACTTCAAGTTCGGATCCCATTTTCATGGAATAATCAATAGTTCAGATTATGAAAGCCTTTCTTGATTAAGGAATTCACTTCTTTATCTGTTACTATTTCTTTTATAATATGTGGTTTCATGAACTGAACTTGTTCTAGTTGTACTTCACTTTGTGAATTTGATTTGTTCTGATCATCTTTATCTAAGGACTAGGAAATGATGTGTGTGTTGTATCGTGCACCCTCATTGTATTTTGGACTCCCACAAATACTCGTATCAATGGAGATTCTCTCAAAATCTAATAAACATGGATCCTTTTGTGGCAATTTTAAAAAAATTATAGTTGTGTGATCAAATGACTGTTGATAAATTTCTCCATAATTGATGTTGTAGACGATTAGGGCTTTTAAGGAAATAAACTTACATCTCAACTATTTGTGGTTGAGACTTGTGATTCTCCATAATCTCACCTAGTTAATAAGTTTGGATCGTGTAGTCAAAATACAATGATTTTCAAACAACTAAGATTTACGGAAATAAATGTTACACTTCAATCACAAACTTTAACTTTTGATCCAGTAGTAAGCACTTGATCATAACGTAGCATTTTAGGCTTTTCACAAGTTATAGCGAAATCGGATCGGATCCTCAAAATTTTATAAAGTAACCGATGTTGTGGTACTTCGTCTACCGTATTCCATTAAATTATTCAAATGGGACATTGCAAATGCATAGTGTAACTAAGCATATCCAACCTAGAAATGTTATTCTTGACCAACTAAGCAGGCTTCATCTAAACAATCACCAAACACTAACCCGAAATAATAGGAAGAAGTACAAGGACAGACTACAATGAATTCAATACGCTGATATCTTCAATCATATATACTAGTAAAGTGTTTTGATGACAGCATCATAATGATGACAACAAAGTATTTCATAACCCCGCAAAACTCAATGTCAAAATCGCACTAGTCCAAATAAACAGCGTTAATAGCATTCAGCATAATATACAGAGTGAAAATGCAGCATGCAGCAAGCTAGACTTCGAGTCAGATTCAGAAGATTCCATTCTGTGTCATTGAAAGCTTTCCATGATATATCATATATGCCTGCACAAATCACAAGTTGTTCATTACTTTGTACAAAATGAGTCAGAAGGATGGGGACAAGTGTGGTCGGCCGTGTAAGTTTCTGGAGGCAAACAATGAAATGTACATCTACAAGATATGTGATATATCCATAAGTTTTAGAAGTTGAAGCTCATCCAAGACCTTAATCCACCAGAACAATGGTAGGAAATTATTCAGAGTTTTTTATTTATCTAATCTCACAATTGAAAATTAAGAACCTGATCTCCATTTCTCCATCATTTAGAGTGTATTCAGAATAATTAACAATTATCAGTGTATTTGACTATTCAAGGTTTCTTCAGTCAACCATACTAACTGAAGTACCTGAAATAAGTATAAATTTAGATAGTGGATTACCATTTCAGAAAAGAAAGATAGACTATTGACTTTTCCTAATGTAGAAGGAAGAAATATCAGTTATTCTCTGCCTTAAAATTCCTACAAATTTCACGAAGTGGTGTTAATAGCAATGGTGCAGATCAATTCGGAGTAGCATATGAAGTACGTCACATCAAAGATATGCAGAAATTGTGACGAATGAAAATCTTGTAAAGTTTGAAACAAGTATAGGACACTTGACAGTATTCTATAAGCAATGCGAACTTCAGGAGGACAGATCATGTATCATGCTAAGGTTAAAAGAGGAATGTAATACATAAGCTAATGAACATTGAGAAAAGGATATAGAAATCACAACAAATTACTACTTGAATGTTTTAGTTACCTGGCAGGCTATAATCACAGTTGATCAGTCAACAGGAGGGAAAATAGAGAGTTCAAATATGCTGACTTTGGAGGTCTGCTGCTCCAGCTTCTTTCGTTTTGCCTCGTGAATTTTCTTAGCAGAAGCAACTGCATAATTAGAACGGTACAAATTCAATATTTGGAAGCTTGGTAAATCGGCCAGCCCAAATGGAACTTCGAGAAGTTTCTCACAGTTCCGGAGTTCAAGCCGTTTAAGTCTTGGATAGTGATGCCCTGAAGCTTCCCAAATGACTAAATCTGTGCGTCCAATATGCAAGATTTCAAGTTTGTGAAAACCTCCATCAGTTGCCACCCATCGATTCCCGATGAATGCGTTATCTTTTAACTTGAGCACCTCCAGGTTTTGCAGCAAACCCAGAATAGACATATGCCTCCAATCGAGAAAGGTGTCAGCTAATGTTAGGCTCCTCAGCTGCGGTGGGAATTTATAGGCTGGAGGAAGCCCCCGCAATTGGCCTTCCGAAGGCGGACTGGGAAACACATCATTTAGTAGTGTCAGCTTTTCAAGATTGTTTAATTTCTGCAAACTATCAAATGATCCAGCCTTGCCATCTAACAGAAAGGATAGTCGCCCACGAATGCCCAATTTCTTCAAATTACGAGCCCTATCAAAAACTTCTTCAGTGCAGTTTTGTGGTGAGATTGTACCCAGTGTTTGAAGTTTTTCACCTTCTTTACTAGTTTTACTCGTCTTGGGCAAAGTAGCGGAAGCATTTGTCTTCAAATACCTTAACTGAATCATCTTCCAGATATCAGCTTTGATGTCAAGTGTACGCGATGTTGTATCAATTATAAGAGTTTGTATGTTCCAAAGTTTAGAGAAGGCTCCAGGAAGAATTCTTAAATTGACGGACAGGGTAATGTACCTCAAATGAACCAAATGGTATAGGTCACTAGGAATTTTAGTGAGTTTGATGGGCTTGACATCTAACACTCTAAGCAATTTGAAAGCAGCAGGGATGGCTGAACAGTTTTCTGGAGATAATTCTATATCTTCCTTGGAGAAACAAACAAATGAACGTACACGAGGACCATAAGGTTTCGAATGCACAAAGGCCGCGACATTGGAATGGATACAAAGACGACGATAATTGTATACTGGAGGTACAAAAACTCTATCACTAGACATTTTGATTTCTTGAAGGAAGTTCTCCCTTTCAATTCCAGCTTCAAATATGCAGAAATCACGCAGCATATCATGAATCCGACATGTTTTAACTTTGCCATCTGACTTTCTCTTGTCAACTCTAACCAAGTTCCTGCTGATAAGATCCTCCAAATAGCTTTCAGCAATTTCCTCCAGACTGATGCCGCCGGTCTTTTGTTGTATGAATCCTTCTGCAATCCACAGTCTTACCAATTTCCAAACCGGGATCTCAAAGTCTTCAGGAAACATCCCAAAATAAAGAAAGCATGCTCTTAAGTGAAGAGGTAACTTATCATAACTCAATGATATAATCCTTTCCATGCGTCTTAGTGGGTCCGTGTGAAGATATGTACTTACACTTTCCGAGACTTTTTCCCAAGCTTTTTTCTTTGCACTCATTTCATCTGTTGATGATCTTTTATCAAGAATGCCTCCGATGACCACTAATGCAAGTGGCAGACCACCACACTGCAGAGCAATTAGTTGTCCAGCATCTTCCAAGTCAGGAGGGCACTTGGGCTCACCAAAGACCTCCAACCGGAATAGCAACCAACTCTCGTCCTGATTCAAGAAACGCAATTTGTGGGGAATTCTACGACGATTAACATATCGAGCCACTTCCTCATGATGACTGGTGATCAAGATTTTACCCATCTTATTGCTCTTTGGCAGAGCAATATGGAGTTTATCCCAATCCTCAGCTGTCCACATATCATCCATGACAATCAAGAATTTTCCTTTCTCTAAATGAATACAGATTAGTTCGGCTAACTCCTCATCAGTCTTTTGATACATATCCTCTGGCAGTCTGGTCAACCCTTTTAGAATGGAAAGAAATACATCTTTTCTTGTGAACTCTTGAGAAATATAAACCCATATGCGGGTGGGGAATTCATATAGGATCCTTGGATCACGGAAAATTTTCCCAGCCAATGTTGTCTTGCCAAGGCCAGGCATACCAATGATAGAGATGACATCAAGCTCTTGAGTTTCTTCAGTCAGATATCCTATTAACTTTTCTGCCTCATCTTCGAAACCCACCACAGTATCTTGTCTCACCGAGGGAACCTGTTACAACATCTTTTCATCATAAGATTAATAAATAGTTTAGATACCAAAAAACAAAAAAAACTCATGCATTTCCTCATTAAAGATAAGACTCTAATTGCATTGATATTTAATTAGCTGGTTTTGAATCTTTAATGAATCAGAGAGAAGACTCTAAGTACATCTCCAGAGTAAATTGGGGAAATATTCATCAGTTTCTGCAATTTGTACCTCAATTTCACATGCCAAATTCGACTATTTTAAACTAAGGTATACCTATTTTACTTCTGTGGGTATGCTTCAGTTTAAAAAATAATAATAATATTTGTGAATATGAAAAACAAATAGCAAGCTATTCCTCGGAAGTCAACCCTAAAATCTTAACCAGAGATCAATTCAAATTTGAAGATCCCTAATTTAACTGATTACCACAAAATCGAATCAGAGATGAAGGGGAAAAGTACAGATCAAAGAGAAGATGGAGCACCTCAGGTTCTGTAGGCCATCCTTCTCCGACATCGAGACTAGCAAAGTCGATCTTCCCCTTGTCGCCATAGATATCTTTGATTTTGACCCCAACTTTTTCGACTTCTTTAGCGATGGTAATAAGCTTCGTCGGCGTGTACAAAGCTCTGACAAAGTAATGCTTCGACTTGGTCTCGGCAGCCTGCGTGATGAAGGCGTCGATGATGTCCTCCGCCTCGTAAACGACGTCGCGAATCTGACGGACGAGCTCACGGAGGCTGTCGTCCTTCCGCCGCTTCTGGGTGGAGTCTCTGAGAAAAGCTTTGAAGAGGCGGAGATCGTTCTCCATCATCTCTATCGGGCTCTTGGCGTCGCGGATCAAATGAGAGTGGTACAGAAGTAACTGCTGGATGTTTTCCAGCAGGAATTCCACTGCTGCTTCTGCCATTTCTACTTTCTCTCTCTAGATCTATGGGGATCTAGAAATCAGTGATACACTGTAAATGGAGATGTGTAGATATGGGCTTTTTAAACGAAATATTGCAAAAAAAAAAATTCATTAATAATTTGTGGTACTTTTGGAATTGTTTAACAGATTAGGCAAAGTCGCCTGTGCTAAACGCGATAATCTATTTTTTCATTTTTTTAAACAAAATTTAGTACTTGTCGCCTATAGTATAGGCGTTGCATTAGAAAATTTATTTCTTCCTTCATTTCTTTTACTGGTTTATCATTTATGTAACTCTTTTCCATTCACATCATACATTAGAGTCTAGGGCCCACCTTCAACATATAATAACAACATAATATTTTCTTAATTATATATACACACAACTGCTATTCTAAAATTATTTTAATTTAACTAATAAAAAAATAGAAAAAAAATTAAAGGTGGGTGTTTAAAAATTTAGTGAAACTTTCAAATTGAATAATTTTGCAAACGTATGTTATAAAATAAACTATGTAAATTGTTTGGGAAATAGATTTTGAGTTTTTTATTGTATTGAAAAGAATCTTTCTAAAATTTTAATATTCAACATTTTATTAAAATACATAATAAAAAGTTAAAATAAAAGGCGGAAGGATTTTATACTATGATAGACATAGAAACATTTCTTTATTTTTTTCAATATAATAAACAAATAATTTTTTTTTTTACAAATGCAACATATATAATTAAATAATAATTTGGTGAAAAATGCCTTTAAAAATATGTCACGTAAGTCACATGCCAAAATTTGGTGAAAAATGACAAAAATTAGTTTGATTTTTTGAGTGTCAAATCCGTATAGTTTATATATATATATATATATATATATATATATATCGGTGCCAAAAGAAAAATTTGATGGTTTACGTGTCAAATTATTGATAGTTTCATGGAATTGCTGCAATTAACCCTTATCGTTAATATTAAACTAAATGATAGGTAGAACACAAAATCATAAATAATTCTAATATAAATAATATTTTAAAAATAATAATTTTAACTATTTTTATTAAAGGTAAAATTGTTCAAACTTTGATGTATCATGTGCGATTCAATATTAATTTTTGTACATTCGGGGTTAATGTGTTTTATATCATAATTGCTTTTTATTTATTTTCCATTGTTACATATTTTGAATATCATAATTAATATTATGTTTGATATGGTCGAACTAAGTCGAACCGAGTCTTTCTCTTAAACCGAACTTAGTCGAACCAAGTCGAACCGAACTGAGACCGAAGTCGGCTGCTGAAGTATTGAAAAACAAGTTGTTCGGCCATCTTCGGATCGAACTAAGGAAGCGCAAGCCAGTGCAGTTGGGAAGTACAATGACGTACTAAATTAGTTATAGATACGAGGAAAAACTGGTATGCGGCGAAGCAAAACGAACTGAGTTACAGCCCTATGATCGAACTAACGAAAAAGGAACTGATTTAGTTCGGAGTCATAACAGCGAACTGATTAACGTGGAATGTGGCGGACAGACTTTGAGCCTAACTAACCGCTATTTCAGCGGATCTGTTAGTCCGTATCCCATATTTTGTGGGATGAATCTCAACCAACTCATATCCCAGAGAGTCTATATATACTCTTGTTTTCATTCTTTATTTTTTCTTATGCACACTTAAATTCAAAATACACACACGTACACTTGCAAAAATATCCTCTTCCTTTTTTTGACTTGAGCGTCGGAGTCCCATCGCTGGGAACCCCTCCCGGTGTTTATTTTGCAGGTCCTCGTGTTCAAGATCATCAGTTTTTGAAGCGGGAAGTTGGAGAATCGAATCGGAGCAACAAGGTTCAAGATTTCGGGTTTGTGGGTTGAAGAACCGGAGCTTTGGATCGGAGCAACATCAATTGGCGCCGTCTGTGGGAAATAAATCTGAGTTTTCAAGGCGTTGAGATAACAAGCATGGTGAATACCAGAGGATCAAGGAGAAGGATGGAAGTCGGTGATTCATCCAGAAGACCGGAAAATCGAGAGGGTGACCGGAGCCCTACCCCAGTGGATCCCCCTCGTACTATCACTTTGACGCCGGAGGAGCTGGCGGATTTGATGGAAGCAGTTGTCCAGAAGGCTATAAGGAAACAAAGAGTTGAGTCACAGCAGGATAATGTGGATACTCAGCAAGAGAAAGAGGCCAGTGATTATAGGTCACAAATGGATGAGAGGGAAAGTCAGTTTCATCACTCTCGGGGGCAGAAACGAGGCCATGATGAATTATCGGAAAGGGTTGATGAGCTGAAAAGGGAATTGAAAGAAGTCCAGCGTAATATCCGACGAGTCCCGAAAGGTTCAAGGGGGAATCCCTTTTCGGAGGAAGTAATGGAAGACGAGCTACCGACATATTTTTGACCGGTGAATTTTGATTACGATGGTACTGCTGATCCGTGGGATCACTTGTGTCGATTTGAAAATACCGCTCTCTTACACCGGTATTCAGATGGCATCAAGTGCAGGGTGTTTGCCACTACCCTCACCAAGGCTGCCCAGACCTGGTTCAGCCAACTAACTGATGGAACTATTCATGACTTCGAACAATTATCAGAGTTATTCCTACACCAGTTCGTCAGTGCCAGAAGACAGCGACGATCTACTCAGACTCTGTTCGGGGTAAAACAGAGAGGGGATGAGATGTTGAGAGAGTACGTTGGAAGGTTTACAGATGCAGCCCGAGAAGCTCCTGGGGCTTCAGATGACTTAATAGTCAATGTCTTCATACAGGGCTTGAAAGAGGGTGATCTTCATACTTCTCTGGTTAAGAAGATGCCGAGGAATTTTGATGATTTATTGCAGAGATCTACCAAGTACATCAACCTGGAAGAAGCAGTGCGGATTAAGAAGGGTGAGGGCTCTAGCCGAGCTAATAAGTCACACGAACAGGAGTCTATAAGGAGGAAGGAGACGGGAGAATCTCGAGCGAGGTTCGCGCCCCCGTCGTTGCGAGAGAGCAAAGTTGGTAGGAGGTATGACCAATATACCCCCTGAATATTTCTCCCGGACAAGTATTGATGGAGATCTGGAATCTGCCCCAATTGAAATGGCCGGCAACCTGGAGCCCGACTCCCAAGAAACCATCCACCTTCGGGAATGGCAAGCTTTGTCGGTTTCATAATGAGTATGGACACGGTACTGATGAGTGCTTGCATCTCAAGGACGAACTTGAGAGATTAGTTCGGGAGAACAGGCTTGCTCGGTATGTTCGCCCTCGCTGACAAGATAACAGAGAGCAGAGGAATGCTCGGGAGGAACCTAGAAGGGAAAGGGGACAACAGCGACCTGAACTACCTCCCCCTCCGCCGCTTCCGCCGCGAAACAGGCCTGAGAGGGAGGAAATACCCACTATACACATGATCATAGGAGGACCAACGGATGGAGATTCAAATAGAGCTCGCAAGGCGAGATTGAATTCAGTTCGACAGAAAGGCGATGAGGTTCAAACGATTTTTGACGAAGTAGTAGTGCAGTTTGGGGCTCAAGATAAAATAGCTCTCCAGAGTCCACAGTTCGATGCTATGGTGATTGCGGCAGAGATTGGAGGTTTTAACGTCGAAAGGATATTCGTGGATACCGGCAGTTCGGTGGACATTATGTTCATGGACTGTTTTCGAAAGATGAGATCGACAGTCGAAGTGAAGTCGGTGGAGACTTCTCTTTATGGGTTTTCTGGAGAAGTCGTGACAGTGTTTGGCAAGATTCAGTTACCCATGGTTTTGGGAGAAGGGGAATGGAGGCAAAATAAGACAATAACTTTCCTATTGGTGGACGCACCTTCGCAGTACAACGTGATTTTAGGGCGTCCTTCGTTGAGTACTTATGCAGCTGTTATCTCACCTGCTCATTTGATGATGAAATTCCCAGTGGAAGATGAGGAAGGACGAACTGTGGGAGTGGGAGTAGTCCATGGCAATCAGTAGACAGCTCGACGCTATTACGTTGCTGCTGTTCGCCAATCCGAATCCCAAAAACGGAAGGCCGAACAGAAAACTGAGATTTATAGAGAAAGAGATCGGAGTCGAAAGAAAGGACGAGAGGCGAACACATCGGAGTTTGAAGAAGGGGAATTGATGAGCATTGAGTTGATTTCAGAACAACCGGGACATGTAGTTCGCATTGGCAGTCATTTGGCCGAACCAAACCGTAGTGAGATTGTGCAGGTGTTGAAAGAGAATATGGATTTGTTCGCATGGAAGCCGGAAGATATGAAGGGTATAAACCCGGATATCGCAGTTCATCAGTTGGATACTAAGCCCGAGGTTCGACCAATCAAGCAGAAGTTGAGGCACTTTGGTGATGAGCAAAACGAGATAATAGAAAGGGAAGTTCAGAAGTTGTTGGAGATAGGACATATTAAGAAGATCCAATACCCTCAGTGGCTGGCCAATGTGGTGTTGGTGCCAAAACCTAGAAACAAATGGCGAATGTGTATTGATTTCCGAGATCTGAACAAAGCTTCTCCAAAGGATTATTACCCACTCCCTCGAATCGATAAATTGGTGGACTCAACTGCCGGTTGCGAACTGCTCAGCATGATGGATGCTGCACAAGGGTATCATCAGATCCTGTTACATCCGAAAGATAAGCCCAAAGTTTCTTTCATCACTTCGTCAGGTACCTATTGTTACACTGTGATGCCGTTTGGATTAAAGAATGCAGGAGCTACTTACCAGAGGATGGTGGATAAGATGTTCAAGCACCAGTTAGGTCGTAATATGGAAGCTTACGTGGATGACATGTTGGTGAAAAGTATTCAGGCGAACACTCATACGGCTGACTTGAGAGAAACAATGACAACTATTCGAAGACATGAGATGCGGTTGAATCCATCAAAGTGCTCGTTCGGAGTAAAAGCAGGGAAATTTCTTGGATATATGGTTACTGAGAGAGGAATCGAAGTTAATCCAAGCAAGATTCGAGCTATCCAAGATATGGCTCATCCGCGAACCATAAAAGAGGTACAGGTTCTAACTGGTCGAGTTGTTGCTATAAGCAGGTTTATATCAAGGTTGGCGGATAAGGGATTGCCTTTCTTCAAAGTCCTTAGAAAGAGCAGTCAGTTCGGATAGAACGAACAATGTCAGAAGGCTTTTGACGATTTAAAAGTTTTCCTTTCTTCACTTCCGTTGCTGAAGCAGCCGATTCAAGGAGGAGCGCTGCTGGTATACTTGGCGATTGGCGAAGAATCTGTTAGTTCGGTTCTTGTGTGAGAAGAAGGAAAGGACCAGTTCCCTGTCTACTTCGTCAGTAAAGTTCTTCAAGGCGCTGAAGTGCGATATACTGAGATCGAAAAGGTGGCTTATGCCTTAGTTACTGCTGCCAGGAGATTATGGCCATACTTTTTGAGTTATGCGATAACAGTGCGAACAGATCATCCGTTGAGCACCATTTTGGGAAAGCTTGAGGCATCAGGGAGATTGGTCAAATGGGCCATCGAACTGGGTCAGTTTGACATCAAATACGAACCTCGAACAACTATCAAAGGTCAGGCCTTGGCGGACTTCATCCAAGAAACAACCAGAGCACAAGAAAAGAAGGAGTGGGAGTTGTATGTAGATGGATCCTCATCTCATCGAGGGGCCGGAGCTGGAATATTGCTGATTAGCCCGAAAAAGGATGAATTACATTTTGCCATAAAATTCTTGTTCAAAGCATCTAACAATGAAGCAGAATATGAAGCCTTTTTGCAGGGTTTGAAGATAGCCGAACAGGCTAGAGCGCGCCACTTAACAGTGAAATCAGATTCACAGTTGGTAACACAACAACTTCGACATGAGTGTGAAGTCAAAGAAGATAGGATGATTTCCTACGTGGACAAAATCAAAGACATGGAGAACAGATTTGAAAAGCTTCAAATTGAACAGATCCCCAGAAGTGAAAATGAAAAGACGGATTTTCTATCAAAGATAGGCAGTTCGTTGCAAGACTGTTCGCAGAGAAGTATTACTATGATGGGCGTTGGGAGAGAAAGTGAAGTTATGAATATTGACGATGCAGAGACCGATTGGAGAACTTCTTTTTTGCATTTTTTGGAGGGCAAAAGGGAAGGAACAGCGAAGGAGTTAGAAAGGTTAGAAAAGCAAGTTCGTTTCTACTATGTTATTGACGGGTTATTATACAGGAAAACTTTTTTACCAACGGATACAAGATGCTTATCTAAAGAAGAGGGGATTAAGGTGTTAAAAGAAGCTCATGAAGGAGGATGTGTCGAACATTCTGGAGCAAGAGCTTTAGCTCGGAAGGTGGTACGAGCTGGGTTTTATTGGCCAACGTTGAAGAATGATGCTGAGGAGCTTGTTAGAAAGTGTGAATCTTGTCAGAAACATGGATGGCGGATCCACACCCCAGCCGTAGATATGCTAACTACTTGTTCGTCTTGTCCCTTCGCTAGATGGGGAATCGACATAGTTGGTCCGTTTGTGAAGACCAAGGGAAGCAAACAATTCTTGGTAGTAGCAGTAGATTACTTTACTAAGTGGGTCGAAGCCGAACCTTTAGTCAAAATTACAGAAGCTGACATGATACACTTTGTTTGGAAGAATATTTATTGCAGATTTGGTTTGCCAAGAGTTTTGGTGTCAGACAACGGAGCTCAGTTTCGAGGAAAGAAAATCACGGGATGGTGCGAAGAGATGAAAATTGTGCAAGTGTTTACTGCAGTTGCATATCCACAGGCAAATGGCCAAGTCGAAGTAGTAAACCGAATCATAGTGGATGGACTCAAAAAGCGGCTCGAATCTGAGAAGTCGAATTGCGTGGATGAACTACCATCAGTATTATGGGCTTATCGAACAACGGCTAGGTCGACGACGGGAGAGAGTCCTTTCAGTTTGGCGTTTGGGATGTAAGCAGTAGTTCCAACAGAAATTCAAGGAGAAGCTTTGCGGATCACCAATTTCGAACCACAAGAAAACGAGGAGTTGATTAGAACGGATTTGATGTTTTTGGACGAGCTGAGGAACGAAGCCCGAGTTCGACACGAACTCTATAAAAGATGCATTCAAGCAGTGTTTCATAAAAGAGTTCGGAAAAGGGAATTCCAAGTAGGAGATATGGTGTTAAGACAATTAGACGCCCTGGTCGAAATCGGAAAATTGGATGCTACTTGGGAAGGACCGTATATCGTTTCCAAAATTCTTTCGGGAGGATCTTACGAGCTGATGGATAAAGAGGGTAAAAGGTTGCCCAGACCCTGGCATGTGAGTCATTTGAAGAAGTTCTATGCTTGAAGTATCATCTTCATATAGTTTGTTCATTACTTTTTTAATTTCTGCTACTTTATGAAATAAGAAACATTTACTCCGTGGACGTAGGTCGATTTGACCGAACCACGTTATATCGTTGTGTCGTTTTTCTACTTTATCTCATACTAATCTTATGCTTGATGATTGACCGAACTACAACATTCCCTCGGAATGTACACTCCCTCGGAGTGCCCCGATTAAGCGAACCAACACATTCCCTCGGAATGTAAACACTCCCTCGGAGTGTTCTGATTAAGCGAACTACAACATTCTCTTTGAATGTACACTCCCTCGGAGTGCCCTGATTAAGCGAAGCAAAACATTCCCTCGGAATGTGAACACTCCCTCGGAGCGTTCTGATTAAGCGAACCAAAATATTCCCTCGGAATGTCAACACTCCCTCGCAGTGCCCCGATTAAGCGAACTGCAGCATTCCTTCGGAATGTAAACTCTCTCGGAGTGCCCCGATTAAGCGAACTGCAGCATTCCTTCGGAATGCAAACTCCCTCGGAATGTCTAGATTAAACGAACTAACATCCCCTCGAAGCGAACTGACCAAGTGGATTTAAACATTACTTCGAAAATGGTGATTATTCGAACTAAATGTTTTGATGCGCTTATTAATAATGTTTTGATGATGTGAATAACTCGTAACAGGAATGGACAAAATTGTAATAGAAAATTCGATAGATTGATCATAAAAGATACAGAATAGTTCTAGATAAAAAATATGAAATTTTTTTACAAAGTATCATCAGAGAGCTTTTTGGAAGAAGGTTCAGCAGCGGAGGTCGGCGGTGTAGAAGGATCGAACATCTCATCAGGAAGATCCACCATAAGATTCGAAGTATCTTTCTCGAGTTGAATAGTTGAACTGGTACTTGGAAGGACTTCAGAAATGGCTTGCTGAAGAAATCCTGCCCACCATTTGGCATCAACATCCTCGTTCGGATCCCCTTGCCAACCGGGAGGAATCGGGAAGGACTGCTACAATTTCTTACCGAGCGAAGGAAGACGAAATCGGAGCTGGGACTCGGGCTGAGCTTTCTTCACCTCTTCTTGACACAGCCGAACACCTTCCTTGAAATAGGCTTCGGCCATGGGAGCAGCCTTGAAGAGGAAAATCATGGAATTCCACAAGCGACTAAAGAGCCTCTCGCGAAACTCTTCAGCTATTAGCTCCATCTCCGAGCTTTGAGCGAATTGATGGAAGCCTTTTGTAATCCCAGCTCGGAATCCCTCAATCCTTGAATTTTCCGCGAACTGAATCCGCGCACTCTGCTCCCGCTCTAAATCCTCCCGCAGCTTCCGAACCTCCGCTTCGACAGCCAGGAGCTGCTCCTGTTTTTCCGTGGTGAACTTCTCCTTCTCCAACAGCAAGTCATCCCTTTTCGATACCTCCGACCGAGCCATTGCGAGTTCGACCTGGCACTGCTCCAATTCAGCGGACAACTTGTTCGTCTGGTCAGAATGGATCGCCAGGTCGCTCTCCAGCGCCTTTTTCTCATCCTCATTTTCTTCCGCTACATGACGGTATTCTAAAGCTTTGTCCCGGCGAAGAAGAGCCCTCTTGCTTAACCCTTCAAAAAACTTCCTCGTGTTCGCCAGACGAGCAAGATTTAACCTTATGTCTCTTGCCTCAGCATCCTCCTCAACCTCTGCCGCTTTCCCCTTCTGAACGACCACATCCCTCGAGACCTCCGAACTAACGGGGGGCGCCTCAGCTGTTTTCTGCTTCTTGTCTGCGGACTTCCGCGAGCTAGTAGACCACCTCTTCTTCCTTTGTAGAGAAGGCATAGCCTTCGCCGCCTCTCCTGCGATCTCCTCGATCAGATCGACATGATCAGATGAGCGAACAGTGGGCGGAGTCGAACTGAAGGGGGCTTCAGCAGTGGGCAGTGTGACCAGCAAAGCAGATTCTGATCTCTCGGGGAGAACACCCTCCTCTTGCATCACATGATCAGTTGAGCCTGGAGTCCTTTAGGCTAGCTCGGCGAGGCGAGTTTCTTCCGCATGTTTGAAGGACGCAGCCAAGTCAGTGTTCACGCAACTCTGAGAAGGCGAATAGAGAGTCCTCTCCTCCTCAGGGACCTCATCGGCGAAGCTAAAAAATCGGTTCATTTTCCTATCTGCAAAAAGAAGGCGTGGGTAAGCCAATATACACCCAAGTAGTTCGTATTAGCACGATAAATGACAGGAATTAAAAGGATTGACCTAGATTAAATCGAGAAGGAACGTGGCTGTTCGGGTAGAACCCTCAGAATGCCAGCAACGATTCACAAGAACTTAGTTGGACAACGTCGAACCACCCTTTGTCGAAAATTTTATTCAAAACAGAGATTTGATAATCAGGAGATGGAGGAGGATCTGATTGGGTAGAAGTTTGGACCCAGGGAAGAGAATTGAAAGGTTGGTTCGCTGGTTCGCGAATGAAAAAATAATACCTCTCCCAGGAACTGACCTTTTCGTCCCCAGGAGATAGAAAAGTAGCTCGACTTTCCCCCCTACGAGGGCTCAAGTAAAAACGGAAAGGATTTGCGTTTTTCAAAACAAAGCAAGACCGAAATCGTTCGAAAGTAGGGTCGACCCCCATCCATTTACATACCATATAAAACGATACAATATAACTTATAGAATTGGGATGTAATTGGTTCGGATATACGCCAAAACCCGAACCGATTTCTAAAAAGAAGGGATGAACAGGGGGAACTAAGCCGAGGGTGACATGTTTAAGGAACCACGTCTGATGACCGATTGGAGCTCGATGGGGTCGGTCTTCTGGGCTAGGAATTGCCACAGAATAACCGCCCACCAAGAGTGAGCTTAGTAAGGTTAGATGGGTCTGGGTGGTTTTTGTGGAAGAAAATACTGTATCTACGGTTTTTCGTCTAGAATTTTTAGGAACCTGTACCATTGAACTGGAGGTGGCCATTTGAAAAATAACGACAAGGGAAGAGGAGAAGATGGGTACCTGTAACAATCGAAGAAACCTAAAGATCGGAGAAGAAAACCCTTGATGGAAGAGAGAAAACTTGAAGAAGATAAGCTACAGTGATTTGTGGCGTAAAGGTTTTTCAACCTAATGAAGGGCGTATTTATAGAGAGATTTTATCGGTTTTTGGGGGAAAAGGTGAAAAGTCGCGAACTTCCAGCCGTTAGATGCGACGAAATCCAACGGTGGAAGACAAAAAGGCGCTGGGCGGGAATCCAATCTGGCCACGTGTCGCAAAGATGGGACAGAAGCGGCTGAAGAGACCTTTCGTCTTAGGAAGGCGCGCTAAGTGTTCGGCTAATAAGTTAGCGAACTGCAATAGTGCGTGTAAACACGCATTTCGAAGGGGGGGGAGTACTTGATATGGTCGAACTAAGTCGAACCGAGTCTTTCTCTTAAACCGAACTTAGTCGAACAAAGTCGAACCGAACTGAGACCGAAGTCGACTGCTGAAGTATTGAAAAACAAGTTGTTCGGCCATCTTCGGATCGAACTAAGGAAGCGCAAGCCAGTGCAGTTGGGAAGTACAATGACGTACTAAATTAGTTATAAGATACGAGGAAAAACTGGTATGCGGCGAAGCAAAACGAACTGAGTTACAGCCCTATGATCGAACTAACGAAAAAGGAACTGATTTAGTTCGGAGTCATAACAGCGAACTGATTAACGTGGAATGTGGCGGACAGACTTTGAGCCTAACTAACCGCTATTTCAGCGGATCTGTTAGTCCGTATCCCATATTTTGTGGGATGAATCTCAACCAACTCATATCCCAGGGAGTCTATATATACTCTTGTTTTCATTCTTTATTTTTTCTTATGCACACTTAAATTCAAAATACACACACGTACACTTACAAAAATATCATCTTCCTTTTTTTGACTTGAGCGTCGGAGTCCCATCGCCGGGAACCCCTCCCGGTGTTTATTTTGCAGGTCCTCGTGTTCAAGATCATCAGTTTTTGGAGCGGGAAGTTGGAGAATCGAATCGGAGCAACAAGGTTCAAGATTTCGGGTTTGTGGGTTGAAGAACCGGAGCTTTGGATCGGAGCAACATCAATGTTGTTATTATATGTTGAGGGTGGGCCCTAGACTAATGTATGATGTGAATGGAAAAAAGTTACATAAACTTAAATTTACTCATGCAACGCCTATGGTATAGGCGACAAAGTACTAAATTTTGTTTAAAAAAAAGAAAAAATAGATTGTCGCCTTTAGCACAGGCAACTTCGCCTAATCTGTTAAACAATTCCAAAAGTACCATAAATTATTAATGAATTTTCTTTTTTACAATATTTCGTTAAAAATGCCGTAGATATGGATGTATATATTCCGCGTAGTATCCATTGATGGATTGAAAAGAAAATTATTTAATTTAATGTAATGGGCAGGGCTGTGCCTAGAGGTGCTGAAACGATTCCGGTTTCAGAATCGAACCAGAATCGAATCGGGATTAACGGTTTGGAAAATCATTAATTCGGTTTTGATTCGAAACCGAAATCGTGAACTGTGTTCAATGGTTCGGTTACAGTTTCTCCTATTTTTGAATTGGTAAACCAATGGTTTAACCGGTGGTTTCAAACCAACAGTTATGTATTTTTTTTAAATTTTTTATATTATATATAAATAATATTATGTATTTATGTTATTTTACTCTTTCATTTTAAGTTGTATTGATTATTATTTTTATTTTGTATTATAAATTGTGATTCTTTTAGGTATAAGGTTTGCATTTTGTTGTATTTAAATTATAATTTCTAATTTTGAAGTCGTAATTTGTAAAGTGTAATGTTGTGTTGTTGTAACTTGTAAATATAAGTTATAATTTTTAATTTATATCTAATTATTAACTCAAACAAAATTATTATTTTGTAGTATATGAAGACTTGTAATATTTATATGTAAATATAATTTATAAAAATATAAAAACTAAAAAAAATAATTTAAAAAAACAAACCGCCAAATCGGCAATTATAAACCGGAATCGAAACCGAGAACCCCACGGTTTGATTCCGATTCGACCTTTTGCGGTTTCCCAACCGCCTGTTCGGAATTGGAACCGACGATTTGAACCGATTGAACATGTCTAGCTGTGCTTATTGGTGGTTTTTTTTTTACTTTTTTTTTAAAATTTTTAATATTATAAGTTTTAAAACTTTTGGCTAGTTAATTTTATGACAAAAACTTTTGTGCAATTGATGCATGAACCTGCAATTGGGTTGATCTGACCAGTTATGTGCACCCACGCGCCTCCACGCATTTGGATGGGTGCGCCCAAACTCGCTCCTAGGTGGTGTACATTTATGTTATGTTAGTCGTACATTTATGTTATGTTGGTCATATCTTTTAGGATTTTTAGTTGTACCTTAACATTTTTTTAGACAACCACTAATACCTTTCATACATTTTAATTATGTTAGTCATATATTTTTGTTATATTAGTTGTACCTTAATATATTATATAAAAGTATGACTATGTTGATATAAAAAGTATGAATAATACTATATCATACTATAAAGATATGAGTAATATCATATAAAAGTATATGTGTACAAATTGTGTCGAATTTTTTTTTTATTAAGTTAAATTATTATATAAAGGTATGAAATTTGTACATAAACTAGCAGTACTCCCGCACGATGCGCGGTTTGTTATTTACTGCTAGCAGTACTCCCGTACGATGCACAGTTTATTATTTACTATGATAAAATATAATTTATAATAATATAATGAGTTTATATTTTGAGTTCAATCATGTATCAATTTATAAATAAATGTAAATATAGATATATTAATTATTATATATACTAATAACAATGATAGTAATAATATTTTTCCAAAAAAAAAGGATATTAATAATAATAATATTAATATTAATATTAATATAATTATTTTTAATATTATTATTTAAAATTACCAAATATAATATTTAAAATTATTATTATTAATATTTAAAATGACCAATTATTATTATTTACTGTTAATATTTAAAATGACCAAATGAAATGAAAATGACAAAATTAATACATTAAGTTTTAAATATTACAAATAGTAGGGCTCACAATTGAATTTTTAAATATTATAATCATAATATTTTCTTGTAAATGACAAAAAAAAATGTATGATTATATATAAAATATTATTGTGTAGAGCCTACAAAAAGAAAATAAAAAATAAAATATTTATAAAATCAGCAATTTGATGTGACATTTTTAGGAGGGAAAGTGACAAATCAGTAAATATTGTCAATTTTTCCCATTTTATATATAATATAAATGTAGGATTAATATAATATAAAAGTTAGGGAAAAAAAAAAACAAAAAAGTGGGCACAAGCTCATATTGCCTTTGATGCACAGGAGACTTACTTTAATCTTATTACTTTTAGTAATAGGTTTCAGTAACTTATTTTACATTCTCAAATATAATGATATTTGGAGATGTAAAATTTAGACCCAAACCTAACACACAAGGCCCAATCTCTGACTGGCAAGACAAATTATAGAGGAAAACCCAATATGCATATCCTTATTGTGAATTAGGTGAACTTTATTATTATTAATTTTTTTTATTGAGTTTGGGGAAGAATAAGAACTAGAATTTTTTTTTTAATTATTTTATTGAGTTTGGAGGAGTTGAAGGGAGGGAAATTATAAAAAATAGAAAATTTGTGTGATCAGAGTTTGAATTCGAGTCATCACAATCTGCACTTTTATAAAGATTGAAAATTTACGTGATTAGAGTTCGAATTCAAAACTAGTTTTTTTTTTTAATCAAGAATACTTGTGTTATTTGAGCAAGAAAGCATAAATAAAGGGCTTCTCATTGAAAAAGACAAAGCATCATATGTGGGGACATCTCAAATTGTATTTTATCCGGTATTTAAAATCATCACATGTCACCTAAAAAAATAACATCACTAACTATATATATATATACACACACACACACATATACATATATATATATATATATTATATTATATTAAAAATAACTTTTTTAATGAGTTAATAGAAGTGGTGTTTAAAATCATCACGTCACCTATAAAAACATCACTAACTATTATATATATATATATATATATATATATATATATATATATATTATATTAAAAAAATATTATTTTTAATGAGTTAATGGGAATGGAAAGAAGGGAATAATAACTACAACACTTTCATGATTCAAATTTAAATATTGGTCATCACAATTTGTATATTATCTGCTTCAGCCAGACCAGATAGCACAATCGCTGCCCGAAGGACTATCATTGCTTGCTGCGAACTGTCTCCAACTAATATCATACATAAAGTGAAGGATGAATCAAAGCCTAGTTAACCAAGACTCTATTCCTCGCTCGGTAAGAAAGAAGCCCGGGTTAAGCTCGCCTTTTGATGATGAAAGTGAATTTGTACACTCTCCAAAATGCTGAGATCCTGTACCACTTTTCGTCGTCTCGGCTGATCAAAGGCCCCTTGTACTTTCTGAGATTGACCCCTCTAAGTGTAAGAAGAAGATGACAAAGACCTCACTCCGACAGTCCCGTACCCCACCTCCCACGGCTACAGCCAGCACCAGGATGGAGTGAGATATCATATAAACTACAAAGATCGTGGTTATATTAAAAATAATTTAATATAAAAAAAACAACAGAATATAATAAAAGATTCAAATATTTACCTACACGCAAATGAATTCCATGTCCCAATCTGTCAACAAACCAAGTTTGTTAAGAATAATACAGCCAACTAGCTCGCTTTGTGCCACCTTGATTCTTCTAAATGGTATCTTTATGTTAATTTAAAAAATGAATTATCGTTCTTTTTGAATATAATCACAATATTTTGAATTTTTACAATTTCATACATGCAATTTTAAACATTTACAAGTCAACTCATCTCATAATCTTTCAATGTGTTTTTTTTATTGATTTGACTACCAAAATTGTTACATTTTCGTTCAATGTGACATTTAATATGGTAGTTCCAAAAGTTAAATAAATAAATAAAAACACTATAAATTTGGGGTGGGTTATCACACACCACTCATTAAACACACCCCACAACATTATCATTTTACCCTTTCAATTAAAAAACATAAAATTAAATAAATTAAATAAATTATAAATGGTAAGGGTATTTATGTTTTTTGATAAATATTTATTTTTTATTTATTTTCAATAGGATGTGCTTAGTAATAGGTGGTGAGTGTATAGTCCAACCCTAAATTTATTAGATGAATCTAATTGCAAATGTCTTGAACTCGTGTAGGAATTACATAAGTTAAAAATTGAAATGAAATTGCAAAACTGCAGGTTCATTTAATTTTTTTGGGAAATTTTCAATTTTCTTTTGTAACTTATATGTTTGTTCAATTTTTTTACTATCAATTTATGTATGGTACGGTTTCGGCCCTCTAATTTTTACAATTTTGGTCCAATTTTGTTTGGAATATCAATTTCTGCACCGGACATCAAAATTGAGAAATCCACTTCAAGAATTCTGGCATCCATGTAGGCATAATTAGAAATTTCGACTACAATTCAATAAAAATATAAAAAATGATAATTAGATGACCAAAATTAAAATATGATAAATTGATGGCAAAAATGTAGATAGAATCTAAATTACATGACCAAAATTGTAATTTTTCTTTTCACACATCAAGTAACCCTTAAAATTTACTAAGTAACAAGAATCATAGTGTACCAATGAATTCTCAGAAACCATGGTCGAACATTACAAGAATCTAGCTAGCAACTCAAGGATCTTAGCTACCAATACAACATAGAATCCAAAACAATCCACAAAAGACAGGACATGTATATTCAAACACCATTTTCATTCAAACAAGAAACATGATAGATTATTACAATGCTCCTTCCCTAATAAACTCCAAAACCAAAACCCTATTTATCCCACATACCCCATATCCTGTCAAAACTTTCCCCCCTCCTTCTCCAATGGCGGATGCAACCACTCCAATCATGCTCCTCCCATCCAACCTACTCCCCGACGACGCCTCGCCCGCGTGGCTCAACAAAGGCGACAACGGTTGGATGCTAACGGCAGCAACCATGGTCGGGCTCCAGAGCGTGCCCGGCCTAGTCATACTCTACGGCAGCATGGTCAAGAAGAAATGGGCCGTCAACTCCGCCTTCATGGCCTTATACGCCTTCGCCTCGACTCTCATCTGTTGGGTTCTGTGGGCCTTTCGCATGTCGTTTGGCCCTCATATGATCCCCATATTGGGCAAGCCTAGCTTGCACGCTGTGGGAGAAGCCTCTCTTCTTGATCAGTATAATTCTCAGTCTTACATTCCAACTGCAGACTATGTTTTCTATCAATTTGCATTTGCAGCCATCACTGTGATACTGCTGGGCGGGTCGTTGCTCGGTCGGATGAACTTCTATGCGTGGATGCTGTTCGTTCCGCTCTGGATCACGCTATCGTACACCGTGGGTGCGTACACTATCTGGGGCAATGGGTTCTTGAAGGATCTTATTATTGATTATGCAGGAGGATATGTTGTTCATCTTTCTTCTGGAGTTGCTGGTTTCACTGCTGCTTATTGGGTAATTTCATTATTATATATATATATATATATATTTTTTTTTTGATCCTGCAATCATAATTAATTGGAAGAAAAATATCGAAAGGATTAATTTCAATTTTACTCCTTTATGTAGGATATTTTTTATTTTTTAACAATCAAGTATTCGTTTTTCAATTTTTGTCCTCTATGTTTTAATTTTTCAAAATTTCAGTCTAATTTTGGTCGGAATTTTCAAAATCACTGACGTGGACCGTTGGAGATTCTAACGTGGCCACTGAAAATTGTGATGTGGCAACCAAATCTCGATGGTCATATCAACGATTTTAAAAATTTCGATTAAAATTGGATTCAAATTGAAAAAATTTACAATATAAAAGACAAAAAAAAAAAAAAAAAAAAAAACGGATATTGAAGTACATATAAGAGTGAAAATAAGTTTGACCGGTGAATCTTGTGTGTGTGCAGAGATGTTAATTGTCAAACTTGGTAAATCTGGACTTGTTGAGCTTGTGGGCCAACTCGTAACTATATGATAATTGTTTGGAATTCAAATATGATATTTGTTTGTTTCTTTCGTTAAATTAAATTATATAAAGAGATCAATTTCAACATACTTAAAAATTATATTTTATCAATCATATAACAGATTTTATACAAACACTACATATTAAGCCCTAATTACAGAAGTTATATGTATTTTAATTTAATATTTATTAAATTCTTTTAAGTTGCATTAAACTTGTTTACACTTAGTGAAAACTCGACTCGAGCCCGTTTTCGATAATCTAGAGTTCACCAACTTGGCTCGACTCGATTGGTTTACATAATGTTATATATGTAATATATTTCTGTACCTACATTCGATAAAAAAAAAAAGTAGTCTCAATTAGTGACAACTAGTCGTTCATTGATATACCTCGGGCCGGTTTGATCACAGGTCGGGCCGAGACATACAGATGACCGGGTGCATTTTCCACCGAACAACATAATAAACATGTTAGGAGGTGCAGGTTTGCTGTGGATGGGATGGACTGGCTTCAATGGAGGATCTCCATTGGGTGCAACCACTACAACATCACTTGCTATACTAAACACCCACGTTTGCACAGCCACTAGCCTCCTCGTATGGCTTTCCCTCGACATGGCTGTCTATCTTAAAAGCTCTGTGGTTGGGGCTGTTCAAGGGATGATGACGGGTCTCGTTTGCATCACTCCGGGTGCAGGTATATTTTGTACTAGTCTGTCGAGTCCTCAATTTTCGTTCTAATTCAAAAAAATGTTGTGTTTGGCTAGATTTTGCTTTAAAGAAAAGTGAGGGCTAATCCGGCTTCATTTGGAGCTAATTTGATAGGATTTATGGGAAATCAAAAGATAGATTAGGATTGAGATGTCTAATATTTGGTTGTTTGATAGCATAGATGACTAATACAAGAGTACCAAATAAAAATTGAAATACCATATATACCCTTCAATAAACTGATAAAATGAAAAGGGAGAAGAATAGTTGCATAAATGAAGGGTTATTTTGTCACGTAACACTTTTTAATCGGATGGAATGTTTCAATGTAGAAAAGAAACTTGACCAAATTAGCAAGATGTATAAACTCACAGAAACAATATTTTATATGGGGGCCTTCAATTAATAATGGGCCATGAGATTAATAGCTTTGCAATCTTGGTCTAATATGGCTACCAAACTAGCCCTTAAGATACATTAGATCTTCAAGTAAGAGATTAATTTAGATATTTCATATGGGGAAGATTATAACTTTTGGACTTATAAACATATAGACCTAATTAATTTGTTAATTTCTTTAATTCCATTTTGGATTAAAATCAAATAACAACATGAAGTATATGATCCAATTTTTGTACTTTTCAATATGAATACATTTCTTTTATTTGTTTCCATTACACCCTGAAGTTTACAAGTTTTTATTTTGCAAACTAAGTTCATATTTTGATCAATTTAATTTCCATCTGAAATCAAAATTTTCATATTTTTTCCCCAAATTGAGTTTGAATAGAAAGAAAATCAAAAAATTAATTTGGGACATTTGTTTGGTTCGGGATGGGAAGTGTTTTGGCATGGGTTTCTTGTATTTTGTTAAAAATCGATACATCAAATTCGATTATTATCCAAGAATAGATTTGAAAACAAACTAATTAGGTTGCAAAATAAATAAATAAAACTCGTAATTTGGGCACAATTGAAGAAAAAAAAAATTAGGATTACAAAATGAAAAAGGAAAAATAAAAAGACATACTTCAAGTTGTTGTTTTTTATTTTATTTTAACTCTTCCATTTTTGAAACTTTGTGATTGCATATTGGTAGTTGAACTATGTTGTTGTTTGTGTATGAATTGGCAGGCATTGTGGATACATGGGCTGCAATGGTTATGGGGATCTTATCGGGCTCAATTCCTTGGTTTACTATGATGGTTTTGCACAAGAAATCTGCCTTTTTCCAAAAAGTGGATGACACTCTTGGTGTTTTTCATACCCATGCGGTAGCTGGCCTATTAGGCGGGCTTCTTTCGGGCCTGTTTGCCGACCCCAATCTCCTACAGTTGTTCTATGACGATCCAAAAAGTAGACAAGGGCCGGGCTTTATCCATGGCGTAATTGATGGTGATTTAAGAGGCGGGCTTCGCCAGATGGGCCTCCAAGTTCTTGGAGCCCTTTTCATTGCAGCGTGGAATATTGTCGTGACAAGTTTAATATGCATTTTAATACGTCTTATTATTCAACTTCGAATGCATGAAGATGATCTTGAAATAGGTGATGATGCAGCTCATGGCGAAGAAGCCTATGCTCTATGGGGCGATGACGAACGTCATCCTCCCCCTCTTCGTTTCCGTATGACTCCTAAAATTCCTTCGATTTGTAGACGACCTAGCAGGTGTGTCATTAGAATGCTTGTATGATACGGGCTAAGCCCGAATATGTTCGTTTCACTTTGTACATTTAACTAGTTGATTTTCTAGTGTGGTTTTGCAGTCTAATTCGTGCTTGAAAGCACCTAGTGATCAAAAGGAATGATGCAAAAAATAATAATTTACTCTAATTAAAATACCATATTTGAAAAAAAATGTTGAAGCACCTATGTCCGGATTACATTTCAGATCATCTACATTTGACCCATCAACATAGTGCTTTGTGTAACAGATTAATATCCATGAAATGATTCAAAATAAAATGTCTATTTTTTAAATGTTTTATATCCTACACATCTTTGTGTGTAAATATATAAGCCCTCAACCAAATTATAACATCACGAGGTCGTGTTTCTTGTTTGGATGAATTTGTTTGGTATGTAATTAAAGGTTGAGTACTAAATCCAAGATGTTGCCATGTTCTAATTAAATATGACGATTTATGGACTAATAGTCTTTTTTTCCTCCATTATTTTCGGATAATTAAATGATTTCATTCATGCTATTGAATTGATTTAAACCAGAAACTTAAATTTACGCGTTTGGTCTATTTCGTGGGTTAAAATTAAATGAAATATATATTTATTTTTTTAATTTTTTCTTATAATTGTACTCCATTAAAAAATAAACGCATTAGTAGCTTTAGAAGCAACGATTTATAACGAATAAGATAAAAAAAAAATGAAAGACGTTATATGAAGCATCAGCAAAAAAAATGGATATTATGAAATCTGTTTACACATTATTGGTTAGGAAAAAAATGAAAGACGTTATATGAAGCATCAGCAAAAAATGGATATTATGAAATCTGTTTACACATTATTGGTTCTTTATGCAAAAAAGGAAAATGATAATGTCGATCATCTGTCAGCGTAGCGTAACCGTAGGTTATCCAAATAGGTGATATTTTGGGCATTTTGAAAATTTGAAAAAAAATAAAATTAAAATTGGTATAAAAAAATTTCGTTTGATCTATGTCTCTTAATTTTGGTGGAATTATACACACTCTAAAAATAATACTAAACACACTCCAAATTTTATATTTTTCAAAAAACGTGGTATGTTCAATAAGTTGTGGGATGTGTATAATCTCTCTCTATTTTTTTTTTTTAAATGTAAATTTATCCTCGTTTGTATTTCTATAGATCTATAAAATTCATCCTTTGCCCGTCTTTTTTTTTTTTTTTTTTTAAGTTTTAATGACTCGATAATATAACTTACATGGGGATTTGAGAGGTAAGAAGTTAATTTTAATTTTTTAAAAGAGAAAAATCTATTTTCCTTTTATCAAAAGCATAAAGTAAAAATTGGCCGGAGTTGAAAATTGAACCAAATATGCAATGTTGTTTCTTGATAAAATTTAGTGGTTTTAATCTCATTTTCCTTTTTTTTTTTTTTAAATATTTTAGAGAAGGTTTTTGAAGATTACAATCTCACTTTATAATAATGAAATCCTCAATATGAAAGTTACAACTTTGTGATAGTAATTCTCTTGAATTAAATTAACATAATCCACAAGCAGATTTCGTACATGAAATAGCAAATTATGTATTGACTTTTACAGTCTATTCTCATTTTCTACTAAGAAAAAATATACCTTTTTATTTTCTTTTAGCTTCTGCTTTTTGGCATCATATTTGCCCAAAAAAAAGAAAAATCGGATGGAGTTCTCGTGTACACACTTCAACTCGTTTAGTCAAAAAAGTAATTAAGACCAACAAATAAATCGAAGTAAAAATCAATACAAGATTGACAAGAAATTAATTTCGACCCAAACATTTCACCAAACTTTTTCTCACAAGTCAATTTCTAATTCCTGAATTGACATGTCTTACAGAATTAAATGCGTGAAATAGTCTCATAAGAGTCGCACTCGATATTTTCCCATCATATTTTATCAACTTTTACTTCCTGAAAAAGAAATGAAAAATTTGCAGTTATTAACTAAATAAAGTTTGCCAAAAAAACAGTTGGGCAACTTGCAAGAAATCGTGTCACTCTCTAACTAAGTAACTAATGCTTGCATCACCTTCTTTCCACGCTTTCAGTAAATGTTATGATCACACAGTAGCGTGTTTTGCATTGAAACAATGTTCCATAATCAACAGTTTCATAATACTTTGTAATAACTTTGTTCTTATCTCTCCACATCAAACCTTTCCTATGTTCACATATGATGCTTTGTGAGTGTACTTTTACTACAAAGTTGCGCTGACATACAAGATCTTCTATTTCAAATATTATTATCTTCTATTCGAAAATCTACAAAATATGTCAATTTTACCTGTCTTGAATTTGTGATGCTGGTTAGAGAAGAATTGTTTGTTTTTGGATGATACATATTGATTTAGATAAATGACCTGTACGAAATAAGGTGAAACAAGCTAAATTTTGAATTTTGATGGTATGATAGAACGCGTGTGGAAAAGAAGGGTAAAAACGTCAAAAAGAAAAAAAAATCTAGACTAAAAAGATAGAATTTTAAGTTGTGGCTACATATATAAAACCTTTTTCTATGATAAAAGCAGCTAAAAACAAAAATACCCCTTATTTTGTGCATATGATTTGTGAAACAGAATTTGCAATGGAAAGTAGCTTTGCTTGTGTAAGAAATTTTACTTGGGCACAGTTGCTTCACCACATATCTCATTGCCTATTTTGATCTTCAATTATATCTTGATTACTTTTTGCCCATAACAAACATTTTCATAATTGTTCTATTTAAAGGTCCCTCGCAATCACTATATTTCTCATTCATGTGAACAAAGCTCATCACATTCTTGAAAAATGAAGAACTTCTTCTTAGTGATTCTCTCTTTGGTTCTAATTATTCGTCTCGGGGAATGTTTTGATTTCCACGAGGCAGAGTTGGAGACGGAGGAGAAGTTATGGGATCTGTACGAGAGGTGGAGGAGCCACCACACGGTGTCAAGAAGCATCGATGAAAAACACAAGCGTTTCAACGTTTTTAAGGCCAATGCTCATTATGTCAACCAAATCAACAAGATGGACAAGCCTTACAAGTTGAAACTAAACAAGTTTGCTGACATGACAAGCCACGAATTTCGGACAATTTATGCCGGTTCCAGAGTAAAGCATCATCGGATGCTCCAAGGAGACTTACAAGGCAACGGGACATTTATGTACGAGAATGTTCAAAGCGTCCCCCCGTCTATTGATTGGAGGAAGAAAGGGGCCGTCACCGGTGTCAAAGATCAAGGCCAATGTGGTAAGATATCGCAATTTCTTGAATAATTTGAAATAAATGAATATCAAATCTACCCGCACAAAGAAATTAATTAAACTATAGAGTGATAGATTTCACATTCATATAAGTTCAAACAGTAACATTGATTTTGCTACCATGAATTTCTAAGTCGATCGTAAAATCCTTCAACCCAATTTAAAATTTTTATTTATTTATTGTTCACCTAAACGTTTTGCTATTACATCATAATCTTTTCGAAATATAATATTAGAAATGAATGAATTTAAAAATCCACTCTGATCAGACTGAGTTTCATATCATTCCAAACAACATCAATGAATTTGCAACTACAGATTTCAAGTCGATCATGTGATCATATTGCAGGTAGCTGTTGGGCATTTTCAACAGTGGTGGCAGTTGAGGGAATAAACCAAATTAAGACAAAGAACTTGGTTTCCCTGTCTGAACAAGAACTTGTTGATTGTGACACTGAACAAAACGAAGGGTGTAGTGGAGGACTAATGGAACTAGCATTTGATTACATTAAGAAAAAGGGAGGTATAACAGCAGAAAAAGTTTATCCTTACACAGCTCAAGATGGACACTGTGATACCAAAAAGGTAAAGACCATATTTGCAAGAAATTACAAACTTCTCACACAAAATTTAAAATCTTGAATATATTTTTGTTCGACATTATGACAGGCAAACTCTCCAGTGGTATCAATCGATGGACACGAAGTCGTTCCAACTAACAATGAGGACGCATTGTTGAAAGCAGTAGCCAATCAACCCGTATCCGTTGCAATAGATGCCGGAGGTTCTGATTTCCAATTCTACTCTGAGGTATTAAAAATTAAAAAAAAAAAAAACCGGAAATCGGCCTCTTCTCTAGTAGACGAGGCCATATACTATTAAAAAAACTACACACTGTAAAATCTGTATATTATTAAAAAAATTGAATTTTTTTTACGTGTTAGGGGGTGTTCACTGGGTCGTGCAGTACGGAATTGGATCACGGAGTTGCGATTGTGGGCTATGGAACGACACTCGATGGGACCAAATATTGGACCGTGAAGAATTCATGGGGTGCGGAATGGGGAGAGAGGGGTTACATTAGGATGCATCGTGGAGTTGCTGCAAAAGAAGGGTTGTGTGGCATTGCAATGGAACCATCTTATCCAATCAAAAGCTCTTCGGACAACCCCGGACGACATAGCAAATCCTCGACCAAGGATGAACTCTAATCGAGTGATATTCGACATGACAATTAATATTCCATATGTTACTCTAGCTTTCAATTTCTAGTTATTTCGTGTTGAGATCAACAACTAGTTGTGACTTTACACAAAATTAGTTTGATTTTATCAAATGTACTGAACTATAGTATACATTGGATGTACTCAATTACATTGATGAAATAAATAGTTCTTTCTCATTATCTATCATTAAATTTTAGTCATGATCATCATTAAATTATAGCATATATAACTAGTTTGCAAAGTTCAAATTACTTGTGCTATCTAGCTGCAAAATTTTCATTTCCCTAACAATATGAGATCCTTAACATCTTGTGCAACACTTTCGTACCAAAAGCCAAAGATCGATAAATTTAGCTTTCAATTTGACTAATTTCCATTAATATTTTATATATGCTAATAGTTCACCACAAAGTCAATTTAAATTTCACTACTTCTAATTAGATTAGAATGAGCTAAACTCATTTTTTATCTCATAATTATTAGTTTTTCGATTTTGACTCCATAATTAGTATGATTTTCAATTTAATCTCATAATTTAAGAATATGTCGATTTCAGTTTAATTTTAGTGAATTTCGCCAGAAATAGTTACGTGTAATTTATTTATTTATTTTGTGGAATTCCAAAATCAAAATTCTAATAAGATTTGACACATGATATTTTCATACAAAATTCAAAATTTCTAGGCAGAATTGAAGTGAAAATGAACAGTTTCTTATGAGATTAAATTGAAAATTGTCATAATTACGGAACTAAAATCAATAGACACCATAATTATGAGATAAAAAATGATCTTAGCCCGACTGGAATGGCCAATTTACGAAGGAGAAAAAGACATTGAAATCATAACTTGGTGGTTCCGTTTATTAATGAAGCCAAATCAGTCATAAAATATTGAAGATCTATTCATAACTTGTAAGACAACAATGTGGTAATGATAGTGAAATTTGTAGTTAGTAAAGGGAGAACAATAATTGGTAAAGGTATTGAAATTTACAAATTTTGTCAAATATATATGATCCTAAGGCCCATTCAAAAAATTAAGAAAAGGTTGTCAAGTCTAGGACATAGATAAAAGCCCATAAACTCAAATTCAGTTTCTTTCATGAACTTTTAACCACAATCTAAAATATGCATGTCAGCGTAGGCTTGTAGCTAACAAAAAATTTAGAAAATAAAATACCCAAGGATCTTGATTTTAATGTAGATATTCAGATTGGCATGTTAAATATTTGTTATTTTATAATTTCAAAATATCAAGAAAAAAAAAACTACATAAATTCTTAAATGAAGTTGATTTATAAATTAGTGATAGGTAGAAAATAAGTTCATTTTATTATCGATTAATTTGAGATTTTATGCTATTTGATGTGATTAAATATATTATATATTTTTGTGCATATCTGTTTTTTATGTCCAAATATTTCACATATTACTCTCTTAATTACATATGAATTTTTTGAGTAATTTTTGAGCCAGGAATAAAGTCAAATCAAATCTGGGTCCAAAAGCCCAGTGAAAATTGAAGTTAATTGAAGAAAGCCCAACTAATGTTGGATAAGGGGTTTTGGGCTTGCAGAAGAAAGGAAGAGAGTGGGCCATTTCTTATGGGTTTAAGAAGATGGAAGATTTTGGGCTTAAGAAAGAGGAGAAAGAAGCATCATCTCTAGAGGTGGGGAAAATTATCAAAATATCGGTTTACCGTATTGAAAAAATATCAAATTTTTTTATATATTATATAGATATGATATTTTATAAATTTCGGTATTTCGGTATATACCGAAAATATAAATATTAATTTAAAAAATATATTAATTCCTCATTAATAAATTAAAAAATATAATATTTCAATTTCCGTATATAATTTTCATTTCAATATAACAGTATTTTTGGTATGTAATTTTGTTGTTTCGAACTTCACGGTTTGTTATAACAATAAATTATACTTCTGAGTTTCACCAATAAATTATCTTATTGCAATGATGCTATTGAGCTATTTTGATACTCGATCTATTGCAAAACAACATTCCACTGAATTAGTACTGTATGTTATGTGTTACTGTGTATAGTGATGATTGTGACTTGTATTTGAGGTGTGTTTAAGGTAATGAAGGATTTGCTATTTGATGTACGTTGCCAGTGCTATTAATATTTTGTTTCTCCAGAAATGTTTGGGATACTAGATCACAGTGCTCAGTAACTTAGATCAGGGAGGTTAGCTAATAGTCACAGTGCTTAATGATCTAATTTGAGCACCGTGATTTGTTCTAAAAAAACACTACCAACTCAGATCAGTGGTGTTTGAACACTGACATACATCATGGTTTAAGTTGAGCATCGTAATCTATTCTAGAGCACCGTCATATATTCTCGAATAATAGATTTTCGAGTCTATTCGTTTTTTTTGTTTTTCTGAAAATAATCTAACATCAACCGATCCGGACTCGAAGGTTAAAAATGCGAGAGTGGTGTATGTTATTTTCAAAAAGAATTAAAACGAAAAATATCCACAAATATGTAAATTTCTACACTTGAAAGTGTGGCACGAATCCCAACATTGACTGCTTACTCTTCCAAAACCGAGAATTAGAGATTATATGATGGCAAAAACTCATATGATACCATGAAATTAGCGTACATCTCCGCTATCTATTATCTTTGCTTATATATATGCATATAATGAAATAAATGATACTTTGATCCACAAAAGTCTATATAAGTATGGCTCCAACAAGAGAATTAGGAAAAATATGATAACTAAATTCAATTCATATTTCATTTTTCGAAACAATAAATAAGAGAGAGCATAAAAAAATCATTTGGAATTTGTGCAAGTTACTTATCTTTGAACCTACACTAACATTACAATGAAGCAAGCTAGTACATATGTTATTGTGACATAAAATCATGTTAGTTAGCCTTTCCTTTAATTTCTTTAAAGGAAAGAAGTACAAATTTATTCTTTTTTAACCAAATTCGAGACCATACATTTGCCATATAGTACTTTGGATCTGAAGAATCACCATTCTTGGTAGAGATCACCAATTTGAAATTTGCTCCAGCGACCGTTTGTTCTTCTCCTTTGATCACAGCAATAAATTTCAAATTTTTTTTAGTCATTTTGTTGTACTTCATCACCGCAAACTTGGCAGCCATTACCACCTCGTGCTCGTTTACGTCATCAATTGGAGCCCAGCCCCCGGCAATCTGCTCCCCGTCGGGCTCACCCGTGGGTGGTTCCGACGTGGCTTCAATAGGAAACAAAATCACCATAATGCAGAAGAACACAAGTGGTAAAGAGTGATATTTAGGCACCATTTTTTTGGTCTTCTCTAAATTGCTCTTTATTTTCCACTTATTTATTAATATAGAAATTATATCCTTAGTTATCTACAATAATTGTTCTCAGTCATTTCTTTTTCAATAAGGATCAATACCAATTTATTTTAATTTTATCTACAACTAATAAACCAAATTTAAGAAAGAATTTAAGAAAATTGTATAAATAGCTCGATCTGCGAGATGGGCTCGGTCCAGGCTCACGAGATAGGCCCGCTCCAGCTAGATATAAATAACTTAAAGATGTATCTTTTAGGACAAGTTCTTATCTCATTTTGGAAAGGAGGTCGTATTACTTCATTGTAAGGACAATATTCTTTCTACACATTTATCAAATAAAGTTCTCTTCGTCTCTTATCGTTGAATGCATTGCTTGTGATTATTTTATTATTTTGAGGTTTGTCCTTTATACTTTTGTCACCACCATAACGTGTGATTATTTTACTGTACTTAGTTCGTGATGGGATTTTTTAAGACTCACCAATTTCCAATATGTCCCATTATTTACTTTCCTAATCACAAATTTGGTATTACTTATCATAATACATGTTTGGACATTAAAGATTGGAAAATGAAGAGGAAAATTAAAGCAAAGTTTACTAGTACGTAAATTAAAACATAACATTTGATTAATAAGCATCCAATAGCCAACGGGTACATATATAAACCCAATCAAACTACTTTTGGAGTTAAAGTAAAACATAACATTAATTGATTTTTAGCCCTAGCCTCCCTGTATGCTTTTGCATCATTATTTTGTATCATGAATATATATATGAAGTAACTTAGTAATTTCATAGCTATATAACAGGATGAGTTACATCTCTGTAATGCATGAAATGTTCATTCCTTGAATTGAAGACAAGATTGTTCAAATTATATATGACATTGTTCAAATTCTTGTAGAAAAATCTAGAAACGAATGTGATTAGAAGACAAGATTCAAGAAAATGTCTAGAGTGAATTATGAACACATTAAAGGGCTCTAGAGATTATAAATGATATGCACTTATAAATAGTGGTGTCATCGTAAGTGCAGAATGAAAAAAATAAGAAAGCAATACAAAAGCAAGTGCAAATTCGTAAAGGAAAAATTAAGTGCAATTCAATCTAAATTTAGCCTCCGAATTCCTTCTTTCTTTCATATACCTGAAATCCAAACCAATATTAAAAGCAAGCAAATTAAATGATCATGAATCATAAAAATAAGCCCACAAGGAAGACTCGTCTTGAAAATCCTCTTCATCATACTCTAACTTAGTGGCTATTGCCATGGCAATAGCTGCAACAAAGAAGACCATAACAAGGTAGACTTTCATACCCATTTTAGTTATGTATTAAGGTAGAGAAGAAGTGAGGAGAAGATGTAGAATAGTGGAGAATGATCACACTTATATAGATTGCAACTTAATTTCTTCTTGTTTTTAACTTGAAAATTAAGCTAAAGGAACAAATAATATATTTTTAGCAGGGAAAGTGTGTAATTCAGACCATTTTTTTACCATCGGTACTTTTACCTATTTTCATTTCAGGTCCTTTAACTTTCAATTATTTTTCAATTTAAGTTTTGATTGTCATCCGAATTTTGGTTGCAGCTGATGTGGACACGAATTTACTTACGTGGAGCCCAAATTATAGACGAATAATTGTGCTTAATTACTCTCAAATTAGATTTGACACATTTGAATAAACAAAATACGTACAAAATATAAAAAACAAAATAAATTTTAGTTTTTATGAAATGAAAAATTTTAAACATATTACGTAATTTGAAATTTTTCATTTTCCTTTTTGTTGTCATAAAAATTATACATTAGGTTTTTATTTTCACTTTACATTTTGTTTATTCATAATTTAGTGATGTGGCAAATCCAAATTGAAATTTGACAAGTAAGCACAATTTCCCTTCTATAATTGAGGATCCCTAATTTGGACGTCACATAAGCAAATTTGACGGCCACGTCAGCAGGAACCAAAATTCCGATTAAAATCAAACTTAAATTAAAAAAAAAAAACTGAAAGTGAAAGTCAGAATATCTAAAATTGAATAAGTAAAACTTATGGTAATTGAAAAAAAGAGTGGACATTAACTATGTTACAGAGCGAAAGTTGACACTATCTATTTAGTATATCCTAATTTTGATAAATGAATAAAAAACTATATGAATGTTCATAAAAGGTTAATTTGTAACATTTGTAGACAAGAATAAATTCTTACAATGAACCTATACTCCGAACTTTTTTTGCAATCAAGATTGCATAACCTTTGATCACTTCATACTTCAAAATAAAAATTAGATGGTCGTATATTTAATCTAAAGCCTTAAACATTCATAGTGTTTTTTTGTAATTTAATTAGAAGGTCGTGAAAACAGAAATTCTCAAAATATTTATATCTCAAATAGAAAAATTTTGTATATCATCTACCATTCGATAGTACAACAAGAGAACAAATCATCATATTATACAATGATTCCATAAAATAATTGAAGTCATATAAATTGAAGATACATATCATTAATTTATCGAAACAATTAAATTTTTTTAAGCCACACCCATCATTTCTCCCAATATATAAATATATAAGATATTTATTTAGTTCAAGATCGAAAAAGATAAAATTGAAAAAAATATTTTTCAAGAACATTAAGGAATTATTTGAAGGAAATTTATAATGGCACAGTATATATGATGTGATTATTGGATCTTGCTACTGCAACTAACTACTGCCCTTTTTTTGTTGATAACCCAATTTTTATATCCATCTTGCAATTGGAGGATTTTTAAATCATTTTGAAGGGCTATCTATGTCAATGGTTGTGAAAAGGGGAAAAAAAAAAAAAAAAAAAAGCAGGATTTATGAAGATTGAAGAATACAAATATATTGTTTAAAGGGTAAAAATGGAAATTTCAATTTATATTGATTTTAATGAGAAGTATCATGGCTGTGTATAGAAGTATTACTTGTTGGGCTTATAATCTAAATGTTAAAGAAGCCCACATTTTATTTCTGTATAACATTTTCTTCAGCCAATTATGTCCCCATTGGCCATTACCATACCATTTCTCAAAATCTGCTGAGGATTCTTTATAATTTATTCAGGACTTCTTTAAATCAAGAAAAATAAAAAATTAGTTTATTAAATATTTATTCCATACTATTTTTGTGAATTTAAAATAAAGGTTATATTTTTTTTTCTTTTTCTATAAATTTGTTGAATACCATCAAGATACTTCCAAGTTCCATATACGTAGCCTGAGAATTGTTAAAAAAAAAAAAAAAAAATTCAAAATTTTCCACTTGTGTGTATCAGTGAGTGTGTAAAATTTTGAAATTTGTATTGCATTATGTATATTTTTCCTTTTGCTTCTAGGCATGTATTATTTTGCATGATTTCTTTAGATATGGATCTAAATGTCTAAACTTGCCTTGGATAAAATATTTAATTTGATTGGTTTTCTTTGAGAATTGTGATTCTATGATTCTATTCATCCTAGCTAACTCTGTTAAAAAAAAAAATTTAATTTTAAATTTACCTAATTAATATTGTGAGGTCGGTTGTGTGTGTAGGTTAAGGCACGTGAGTGAGGAATAGTTAGTTTATTAGGTGTATTATTATTAAAAATGATCTTATATTAATTGATAGAAAAGTATGTTTCCAAATTGGGTAAAAGAATTTCCAACACATATTCTATAATATCATTAAACAATTTGTTAGATATCTTCTTCATGATTTGGTTCCAACATATTTAGGGCGTGACTCATATTCATAATTTTTTAGATTTTTTTTTCTAATTATCTTCAAACATAGAGTCAGTCTCTTGTACACCCGTCGCACTGTGCGACGGGACCGCGCACGGTCGTGTCCTGGTGCACGGTCGACCGTGCGCCACAATACAAAAAATCACATACTTATAACCCTAAATGACATATTTAGAGCTAAAAATCACATACTTGTGTGGCACACGGTCGACCGTGCCCAGGACACGACCGTGCGCCATACCATGCGCTATATTTCTATGGGGCACGGTCGGACCGTGCCACACAGCACGAGCAAAAATCACATACTTAGAGCTGAAAATTACATACTTAAAACGAAAAATGACATACTTGTACACTGTTGTGGCGCATGATCGACCGTGCCCTGGGGCATGACCGTGCGCGGTCCCGTCGCACTGTGCGACGGCCGCACGCAAGTTTTTGCGTCAAACATAACACTACAAAAATCTCGCAGATTACAGACAAAATTTTCCGTCGGTAAACAATTTACATATGAAATTTTTGTCAATTAAAACTATCGTAAATATACTTGTCGGTAGCCATTTAAGGACGAAAAACTGATTATGTCGATGTATATTACCGACGTTCGTATCTGTCGATAAATTTGTTACGATGGAAATAAAATAAGAAAATATGGAAAAACTACGAAAAAAATCAGTGAATTTACCGATGGAATGTATAGTTTCAGTTCACTTATAATTACCTTCGAGCATTCATCCAATTTAATTGGGCTTAAATTGTACTTGTCGGCCCAATTTTAGCCATGGTTCTTGAGGAATTAAAATTATGTAAAAGATATAACTTATTGGGCTTATAGTATAAAAGTTAAAAGTAGCCCATGCTCTTGTGTCAGTCGAATGTGTATTTTGATTTTTTCTTTTTCTTTTTCTTTTTCGTTGTACGTTACATTTTATATTTGCAAGTCAATTTCTTTGGCCAATTATTATGTCCCCAGACTCCCCACTAACATACCATTTTTCTAAAATTAGCTAAGGAATCTTTTTTACCGTTTTTAGGCCTTCTTTAAATCATTAAAAAAGACATACTTTATTAAATATTCCTTCTTTAAATCAAGACAATCAGCAGCTCCCTTCACTAGCTTTTGTTAGATATTTTGTCATGCGCTAAAGTGAACAACTGAACATTAAAAAAGACATACTTTATTAAATATTTTTTCTTATTGTATGCCTTTCCGGATTTCTTCAAAATTAAAATAAATTCTCTTTTTAATCGTAACTTTAAATTTTTTTTTTAATAACATCACGATGCTTCCACTTATAATAATAATAATAATAATAATAATAATAATAATAATAATAATAATAATAATAATAATAATAATAATAATAATAATACATGTCCATATTTGAAAGTGTCTATAAAGTTTTAAGATTTGCATTGCATTGTGTGTGTTCTTCTTTTTGACTTTAGGCATTTATTATTTTGTGTGATTTTCTTGAGATATGTATATATATGGATCTAAATGTCCAACTTTGATTCATCTCGACCCAAAATTTTCCCCCTAATATTGTGCGTTGATTGTGTATTAGTAGGTTAATGCATTAGTTGGTTTAATATATTTGTCTTCTCTTGTTTCATTTTGTACTAATTTCTTTAGTTATGTGCCAATAACATGCTTATGCTTTGATTGGTCCCTTTCAGAAAAAAAATTGCATTTTAAATAAATCCAAATATTTCCTCAAAAAAGTAACAAATTAATTATATGAATCATGAATGGCACATGCAAAGCCAATAACACTAATTTATTTGTCGTTTGTTAAAACATTAATTTATCATTTTTTTATTTGTCGTTTTATATAATCATACTCCATTTATTTATTGTCATTCCTATGAATCTCTGGGCACAATTCTCTTTTTTTGTACATATCTGAATATATTACTAATACTTCATTCTTTCCATATATATAAGTTCATTTTCTTTTCTTAGTTTATTTGCTGATATACCCTTATTCAATTTAATCTTATAAATATAAAAAACATTAATCACAATCATTAAATAATATAATACTCATTATATAATAACATGGTAGGAAACGTAATAATATAATTGACATTTCCAATAATTTTCTTTATCTATATAAATTAAAGTCCAATTAATAGATCTACATATGTGAGAGAGCTAGGGAGTATAAGAATTACCATCATCAAAATAAAATTTAAACCAACCCATTCATAACGTTTTAACCATATATATATAGTAGTATTACCATAATACAAATTAATATTAAGAGAATGCATTGATTTCATTTTAAATTTAGTATAACGATGATACTAAATAAAACCAAATGCCTTGAATTAGTAGAATTTATATAGAATGTCTTATCTCTATAGAGTTTAGTATTAACATGGGAACACAATACCAAATATATATATATTGATAAGTTCTCACCCCACTTGTAGTCCATACTGAGTTTAGTATTATTGATTCTTTATCTCTTTTTGGTTTCTTTTGGTGTAAAGTAAGTAGTTGCTCTATATATATATATATATATATATATATATATATATATATATATATATAATGTTATGCCTATTAAATTGAAGATTCTCTTACAATTTAGACCTTTCCACCTTACACCATCAATCTCTCAGATTTTTTCTATTTTTAAATATTAAATTAAACAAATGCTTCCTCTTCCTCGTACATATAATTTCAAGATTTCCAAATTTATTAACAATGACGACCATTGACATATATATTGATAAATTGTAATTACAAAAAAAAATCATGAAGGAGGGTAAAATAAAATAGTGGTTTCTTGCATTGTCTAATAAAATTCAGGAAAAAAGTCGTTAAAATTTCCACACCATCTTATTTAATGTATGAATAAAATCACTCTCAATGCATCATTAGATCTCGCTTTAACTGATCTTTTACAATGTGATGTTCAAATAAAGCAAACTTCCACGTGGAAAGATATCAACTTCCATAATGCATGGAAGAAAACGACCCAGATATGTTATAAATAGAAGAAAAAAACATAAAAAAGTAAACGACCCAGCTATGTTATAAATAGAAAAAAAACATAAAAAAGTAAAAATTTAAGTCAAATCGAGGAACAAAAGGAAGATAATAGATTGAATTTCGGCCTTCCTCACAATTTCCCATTTTGTCTCTTTAAAGAAAACTTTTTTTGCTGTTTTTTTATTTTTGACCCCTGGCACTGGGAACAGGCAGATAATATCTTATTAAAACTATTTATTAATTAATCAATTAAAACAAAACAAGATTACTTAGTCTACTAACCAACTTCCTAATGTATTTAAATATTAAGTGGACTATGATGAATAATATTTGCATCACACACATATATAGATGAAGCACACATAAAAATAGCTTAATAAATTGAGGCCTAATAATTGAAACCATAGAAATATTAAATTTATTTTAATCTTGTTAAAATAAAATATCAATTTTAGTCATATAACTTAATAATTGTCAAATTTTAGTTTTAGTTTGTTTTTTTTTTTTCGAATTATGGGATCAAGTGGAATTTGACATGTAATCCTCACATTCCTTGATTTTTCATGTTTGCATCACACACAATGTGTAATTGGTTTTATTAATAATCACAGAATAATTGTAGAAATCAAATATATGTGGTGTGTACACATGCATGAGATTTCATATAATATGATTATATATTCTGGATTTTTATTTAATCAAAGTATTGGGCTAAGATTCGTCTTCATTAATGCACCAACTTTAAATGGATCCTACTATTGACAATCAATTGCCTAATTTTCTGAAAAATAAGTTGGATTGTTACAAAACTCTCTCTCTCTCTCTCTCTCTCTCTCTCTCTCTCTCTCTCTCATAATATATACTATGAGATACTATTATATTACCAAAAATTACGTAATATTTGTGAGTGATAGATGCATGAGAGGAACGCTAGAAGAGTATTTAGTCGACAAAAAAAAAAAGAAGAGTCTTTAGTCGACAAAAAAAAAAAGAGTCTTTAGTCGACAAGGAAAAAAGTACTTGCACTTGGGCTGGTTGGACATATGATATATAATTGATTTTTCTTAAATACATTTTCCAGCTTTAAATTAATTTTTTGCGAGATTTTTCAGTTATCTTAGTTACTTTTATATTTTTATTCCACTGACTTTTGCTTCATTCTCTTAATTAGTCAGAACCAGCAAACCACCATACCCCTGTCAGTAAAGC
Organism: Scutellaria galericulata; assembly: GCA_946896805.1. Taxonomy (NCBI): domain Eukaryota; kingdom Viridiplantae; phylum Streptophyta; class Magnoliopsida; order Lamiales; family Lamiaceae; genus Scutellaria; species Scutellaria galericulata. The sequence continues at coordinate 817,247 of OX335797.1, read as the reverse complement.
ATGTACTTCTTGCAAGGCTTGCAGAAATCTTCTCGCGGATGAAGGAAAGGCTTATAATTTAATTATATTTGTGAGATACATTTTTAAAAAAATTATCAAATACAAATTTTATTTAAAAATAATATTGAGAAACAAACCGCTTATAAAGTTAAAGGGTGATCAAACACAAATTTTCTTGGCGAAATTTCGATGAAAAATCCATGATAAAGGGTAATCAAACACAAATTTTGTATTTATTTATTTTCTCTCTGCAGAAACAAACACTATAATCAACCTCTCTCTCTCTAGATGGGTGGGAAAGCAAACTTCTATACACGTGGTCTTTTCTTATTGGTTTACATAATTAAATATGCAACTGGCTAGGGCTTCCATGGGAAAATGCTACATACAAGTATTATTTGTAACTTGTAATGCATGACATGAAAAACCACAGCATCGGCCACTGCCACCGCTAAAGTCCTTCGCCGGAGACAACGTCGTTTTCAGACAAAATTCTTTCCTTTAATCCTGCCATTTTTATTAAAATCAAAATCTGCAAATCCCAAATAGTCATAATAATGGAAAAAACACACTAAATGATTTTGCTTCTCCAACTAACCTTTAGGAAATGATAATATTGGTCAAATCAATTTCCTTTTCCTCTAGAAATCGAATCAAACGTTGGAAATTCTCTTTTGTAGGCTTATAATGTCCGCTGCTCCAACTTAATTCCTATGTAGCAAAATCAAATAATTTCTTCAAAATCAAACACCACCACCACCAACAAGTGCAAAAGAAAAAAAGTAATACACTTATGTTGATCTTCCTCATACTATATTGGATTGAGTAACACTTCATTCTTTTTATTTTCTTGGAATGCAACCTCTTCTTTCTGCAACGTACTTATTGTTGGTCCCAAGTGGTTAGAGGTTCAGAGGGGTGAATGAACTTCTATCAAATTTTGCATTTTAAAATTTTTCTCTAAGCAGGTTACTGAATTCTAGAGAGAATATAGCAACACTCTCGATTCAGTAAGCTGGCAATATGCTTGATCAGCTATACATTATTGGAATATTGCAAAAGTTAACTAATTAAGCAGACCTTGATAGTGCCATGAGAGACTTTTATGAAGCCAGCCACTAAAACCGGAGCTCCGGCTAAGAAAGTGGAGTGATGAAATGAACCCTTCTCCTTCCTCCCCACAAACAACTCTCCCAATGGACTTAAAACATAGATCCATTGCTCCTCCACCTTCGTCTCCACTCGATTCCCACTCCTTTTATAGTACATCCTCCCTTTTTTTGCCAACACTTCAAAATGTTCTCTTTCCTATTCATTAACAAACAATCAAGAAACTCACATTTTATTCATCATCATGTATGTAACGAGTTAACTCACTTGCTTTTGGAAATAAGAGACTCTTTGCCCATCTAATATGTGCCTCTCACATTTTTCCACATCCTTCCCTCTCACATCTCCATGATCAAGCCATGAAAAGAAACTCCTTGAGCTTTTACTCTCCTTCCACTCCTCGAAATACAACCACAGATTTGATCCGTATCGATGAAGAGGGTCGATCTGAAATCATTCAATTTTGCATAGACCATCAAGAAAAAAATACAATTAATTTTTGGTTAATTAATTAGCTTCAAAAGAGAAAACTCACAGCTTCTAGCCAGTGCTTAGCTTCCAACATCTTAGCATTCTTGTCCTGCATTAAGCCTCTTCTATTCTGGAAAAAAATAATAATAATCATGACATTGGTTAGTGACCAAAAAAAAAAAATTACAATAATGGTACATCATACTTACTCCCTCTAACCATTGTTGAACAACAATGCCTTGAGTTTTGTTATCCTTATCCAACCACTCTCCAATCTACAATCATGAAGAAATTTCTGATCTTAATTCACATATAGAAGAAATATTATAATTACTTCACATAAGTTTCTAAGATCAAATTACAAATTGTATACCTCAACTTCCACGTGTCTAACTCTTTCAAGTGCGAAAGAGTAGTTGTGGTTCCTTTCCATTCTTACCTCTTAGTACAAAAACCCCTTGTTGCATATGTGACATTTTATACTAGTTTTCATGTAAATTAAAGGAGTAACACGGTAATAGTTGCAAAGTAAAGATCAATTAATCAAATGTTCTATTAAATTATACTAGGTCAAATTTGCAAGCTTTGCTTACTGTGGTGATTTTTTTAGAATATGTATGCTTTTCATCTAGCGTAACTATTTACTGCAATTTTTTCCTCTTTTTTTTTTTTCTTCTCACAACAGAATCTTTAATTTAATCTTATTAAGTCTTGGAATGTAATTATATGTGGTCGAGATGTGACCCTCTGAGTCATACTCCCTCCGTCCCGCTCAAATTTGCACGTAGGGACGGACACGGAGGTTAAGGAAAAACTGTTTTTGGGGCACGGAGGTTAAGAAAAAACTGTTGTTGTAGTGTTAATGTTGAATAGTAAAGGGCAATTTTGTAAATTTACAAATCTGATTGGGACGGACGTAAAAGGAAAGCGTGTAAATTTGAGCGGGACGGAGGGAGTATATAGGAACTAGTTCAAATTTCGTCAACATGCATGGGTGCGGGCACACGTGTATGGTGTATGAGAGAGATATATATCTTAATTTGCTTATACACAGTATTAAGTTGTTGAAATTTAAATTACAAGTATATATATATATATATATATATATATGTGTGTGTGTGTGTGTGTGGGTGTGTGTGTAATGCATCATGCATGTTTATAATTATAACAAAGCTATACAAGAATTACAATATTATGTATAATGTATTGATATATGAATATTTTCCAAGACAAATTCATCTTCCCCACTGGGAGGATTCGGGAGTTGAAATCTAGAGGATTTAACATGCCGGCGGCATCTTTCTGACCCAGATTGAAACGAAGGTTTTTCATTAGCTTTATTTACTGAGACTTGCCTCTCCTTCTATCAGAATCAGAACAACATGTTAACTTTTTTGCTAGTAAATTTGAGATCTTCTATTTTTAGGGGAGCAAATTTTATAATCATATTATATATATACTATACTAATATCAGGACAGTTTGGAAGATTTATGGTAATGTCATTTTCTCGCCCAAACTGTCCTACAATAAAATAATATTAAAAAAAGTTACAGGCTATGATTGAGTATGTCTATAGATTCCTGGAGACAAATCTCACCGGAGAAGAAACATCAGAAAGAAATTATAAACAAAACAGCTTCCACCCACTCTTCTATATATATATGAGCTATGTGAATTTACTGTTCCAAAGGACAAAAGACAAAAACTTTAGGAGATTTAATGAGTGTTTAGGTGATGGAGTAGGAGGCTGGCCAATGAAAATGAGATTACGGGGACAGCGAGTTAAGCAGCTGGGGGAGGGGGGATGGCGGATCAGGCGATTGGCTCCGACGCAGAGGGGGAGAAGATGTCATAAAACCAGGTGAGATGAGGGTGTTGGTATCGTCGGCGATGGAGAAGACTGAACGGTGGTGTACGAAAGATTTCGAGGAGTGGCGGCTTCATTGAGAAGATTTGGGATTCAGGTGGTGTGGTGGCTGATGGCGGCGGTTTGAGGGAATTGTAGGGTGGTTGGAGATCTGAAGATAGAGCGATTGTGGTTTCGCCGGAGTCGGTGGTGAAGATGGAAAACAAGGCGAGCAGATGCGAAGATGGCGACGGCACATCTGGTGGTGGAAAGGGAAATGGAGATGCAGATTGAAGGTGGGAACACGCGGCGTTAATAGGGTTTTAAAATGGAATCTCAAATTTGATAGTTAATTAGATTAAATTCACAAATGTGGCCTTAATAATAGATTTATAATATTATTGGGCTTCTTAATTGGGTCATTCACAATTTATGAAGGCCCTTTTAATTTCTTTAAGCAAAACTCAAAATTTTAATTTAAATCATGTTTAATATACTTATTTGGTTAAAAGAAATAAATCATTAACAAAATATAGTTTATAAAAATTAATAATATTTAAGAGTATAATAAAATAAAAAAATAATCATGAAAGATCAAAAAAATATTTACAATATCTAAACACCAACAAATAATTTATAAGAATGTTTAACAATAAAGTTAATAATAATTATTATTATTATTATAAATCTTAAAATTATGTTTGAAATTTTCAAATTAAATATATAAAAATTTTGAAAACTAGTTTAAAATCTAAGAAAATAAATCTATAAAGTAGTTTTACAGTTTGAGATTAATTTTAAAAAGTGCAAAAAATAAAAGAGAGACCAAAACATATGAAAAATTGTTTACAAATCTCATAGAATAATAAATACTAACGACAATTGTGATAATAAGATGACAAACTTAAATTTGATAATTATAAAATTAGCAAAAATATTATTTTAAAATTAATTTGAAATATATATATATATTATTAATTTAAAAATATATATAATTCAACAAATAAAATTAGAAAAATGTTTAAAAATAATAATACAGTGTATTTGCTTAAACAAACAATTAGTCCAAATAAAAGAAAAGATATAATTAAGTAGTATTTCATGAGATTTGATGTTTTGATGTATAATTTGGAAACAATAATTTGATTTAATTGTTTTATGTTTATTTTTTATATTTTACTATTGCGAAATATAGTTATATATTCAATGCTCATATATTATGTATTTATGGTTAAAATTGTATTGTATTACAATGATTGAGTTATGTGGCAAGACTCGCAACGCGCTGGTACACTACTAGTTTATATCAAAACATTATTTTTATAAGTTGAGTTGGTTTTTGCCTTTCAATTAATTTTTCCATTGATAAATACGAAACAATGTTAGGTACAACAATAAAGATATTGCGAAGTTGTTAATGTTGTGACTCGTATATATTATTGGTTTCATAATTAAGAAATTGCCCTGCTTCATACATTACTAATTTAGTACATTTAGATGAATTGTATTGACTAATGTGAAAATTCAATATGATAATTTCACAGTAATGTCAAAAAATAAAATAAAACACTGGAAAGTCACTAGATGAAATAGATTATAATTTCTTTCAAATTTCATGTATAAGATTGGAGTCTAACTATTATGCACTTGGGGCCATTGGATGAAGTATAATCAAATTTTCATCCTTAGATCAATAAAATAAATAAAAATCACAAAAACTCATATGAAATTGTCTCACGGATAGTTACCGTGAGACGGAGCTCATTACCCATAAACAACATGTAAATGGTAGGGAAACAACATGTGAAAGTGAATGGTAGGATTTGGGTTGTTGAGTGATTGGATTATAAATTGACTCTTCTCACCTAATACAATAAAAATCCGTAGGACGATTTCACAAGAAACTCACTCGATAAAAATTGTTACTTACAAGTTACATCACATTCTATCACTTAACTAATAAAAAAATCAAATTATTGTGAGAAATATCAAGAAACTCCGGTATACTATCCGATTTTGTGGAAGATGTATTTCTGATTTTTAGTATTACACCATATTTTTCTGGTGTTGTCAAAAACTTATTACAGAAAAAAAAAAAAAAATTGTTTGAACAACTTTCTCTTCTTTTTTTTATCTATAAATTGTTCTTTGAAAACTTATTTTAGCCAAAACTTCTCCAATAAACCACCAATTCCACGAATCAGAACACAATTTCAAAATAATAATGATAATAAAGGTCAGAAAGTAGCAAATTTTCCATAGAGACTCATAAATGTTCAATTAAAAATAAAAAAGGAGAAAAAAGATTTACCACTAACCAAAAAAAAAAAAAAATGTTTAATTAAAAACACAAAATACCAAAAAAAAAAAGAAAAAAAAGGGACAATCATGGTTGGTTTATGTGTGCTGTGGAGCTGAAATATGAGGATAACTTTGGAACACAAACAAAAGAAATGGCCGTTAAATTTCAACCAAAAATCAAACCTTAGCAAAGAAAAAAAAATCCCAAAAGAAAAGAGGAGAGATTGCAATGGCAGCAAACGCCATCTGTCCTCCTCCACTCACAACTTCATCATCTTTATCAAAAACCCTCTTTTTTCCCAAAAAGACTCCTCTTTTACCATCATCAACATGTTTTCACAAAGTGGGAGGTTCAAAGTTGGTCAATTTAACAATCAAGAAAAGAAATTGCAAGCAATTTGCAGAGGTGAAATGCATGGCATCTGCTGCCCCATCTGTTCTTCCAAAGGCTCTCTTGTTCGATTGCGATGGTGTGTTGGTTGACACTGAGAAAGATGGGCATCGTGTTTCTTTCAACGACACTTTTGATGAAGTAAATGCTCTGTTATTACACTTGCCCTTTTTGTTTTTATGTTGTTGTTTTGCTAATTTAGTGAATAGAAAGTGAATTGATTGATAATGGCTGTTTATGCTTTGTGTTGTTGTGATCTGTTTGGTTTGGACGGTGTTTGTTGTTGATGGATTGAAATTGGTTTGTGGGATTGATTGATTGTGCAGAAAGAGTTGGGAGTTACATGGGATGTCGAATTATACGGCGAGTTGCTTAAAATTGGGGGAGGAAAAGAAAGGTGCATTCAATGTTTTTGTGAATTTTATGGTTGATTTTTGATAGTGTGAATTTGAGCTTTGGAATTCTTGATGTTAATTTCAAGATTTGTATGCTTAAGTATCACATGTTTGTTGAGGAATCTAATGGCTGAAACTCTTTCTTGATTTTGTTGTTGGTTGGAGCGAAGGATGACGGCGTACTTTAATAAGGTGGGGTGGCCAGACAAGGCTCCGAAAACCGAAGAAGAAAGAAAGGCATTCATAGCATCTCTTCACAAGCGAAAGACGGAACTTTTTATGGTGCTTATTGAGAAAAAGTTGTTGCCTTTACGGCCTGGTGTTGCAAAGTAAGCTTCGTCTCCATCCTTGTTTACTTAGAGAAAACTTATACTGCATAGCCCCGTTGGAACGAGTTTGTTACATTCTTGACATATGTCGTCGTGTAGATGTATTTATTTCTGCCTTGTTCAGAACATCCGAATTTAAGGACTAGAATCTTAGGTTGAGTTTGGATAGACTGATTTGAAATTAGGGATTTAAAATGAATGGATTTCAAATTGTTGAGGGGATTTGAAATCCATCGAAATGACTCAAAAATTAGTTCAAAATGAAAGTGATGGATTTCGAATCCACATCTATCCAAACACCATCGATGGATTTACTACCATGAATTTCAAATCCCTACTCAAATTTACCTATCCAAATGGACCCTTATTTATTTTGAAATAATTGGACTGGGTAGTAGTATGTGTTACTGAAGTGAAAATTGACAGGTTAGTAGATCAAGCTCTCGGAAACGGAGTCAATGTTGCTGTATGCAGCACTTCAAATGAGAAGGCGGTATGCATTATCAGGTTCTTCAGTTTTCTGTTACGTCTACACCATTGTCCGTGTGGATTATCCACAGTCATATATACCAATGGACCATTCACTTACTTTAATAAACATATTTTCGTAAAAATATCTAAATATACTTAATGGGAATCAAGATCAAGAGATTTCACTTGATTTCACATATGATCATACTCCTCTGTCCCTAAATAAGAGTCCCGTTTCTGTATGCAGTGATGTATGTGCTACTTATACTGGTAAAATTTTGCGATAAATTTCAGGTCTCTGCTGTAGTTTCTTTCTTGTTAGGACCTGAACGAGCGGAAAAGATACAGATATTTGCTGGCGATGTGGTTCCTCGTAAGAAACCTGATCCAGTAAGCTTTTCATATCCTTATGTCACTTTATTTCTATAAGGTTCATAACAATTTAAAGGCAAGAACACAAGAGTATACCTTTGTTACGAGTTGGGATTGATGATTTGTTCGTTTGTGAAATCCCAACTAATACCTCTCATTGCAGGCAATATATCTTTTAGCTGCGGAAACACTGGGAGTTGAACCTTCAAGGTAGAGCCTCTACTAAATACCGACAATGTTAGATTGTTTTTGGATCGAAGGATTTGAAATTAATGGATTTCAAATTCATATCTATCCAAACACCACCGATGAATTTCTTACTATGAATTTCAAATCATTTCCTCAAATCCCTCCATCCAAACACAACCTAAGATCATCATACATAAATCTTTAGCTAATCATAGTCACTAGCTTTTGGTCTGATTCTGATGTTTACTCGTCTCTCTTTATAGTTGCGTTGTTGTAGAAGACAGTGCCATCGGTCTTGCAGCCGCCAAAGCTGCAGGAATGACGTGTATCGTGACAAAGAGCGGGTAAGGAATTACAATGGATCATAGGATTTCTATGAAGGCCGATTGTTAACACCAAAGAAAGCCTCGTTTTTTTCTAGTGTGTTTCACGGTGACACTTGTGGATTTCAGGTACACAGGAGATGAAGATTTTGAAAATGCAGATGCAGTTTTCGACTGCATCGGAGATCCACCGGAGGAACGATTTGACTTGGCATTCTGTGGAAGCCTTCTTGAGAAACAATATGTTAGTTAAACTCAAGCCCTATTCTCTCATATTGTATGCCTTTTCTTACATGAACATGATATGAGTTTCCAAGTATCCAGATTCTTGTTTATGCATATATGAGGTAAGAGAAAACACTTGTAAGAATTCCTTGTTCCAAGTGATGCATATATTTTTGGCTGTATAAGATATGATTTGATTTGATTACCAAAACTATTGGTTAATTATTTCATATATGCAAAACTACATCATTATGGACAAGAAAAGACATTTGAATGTTTCATCAATTTTGAGTATCTATAGAGAAATGTTGTATCTGAATCGTGAAGAAAGATGCAGAAATGAACATAAATTGCATCCAACTATTGTCAATGGAGTGCAACATCTTGCATACATAAGTATAGTATGTGTTATGAGATATTACATCTAATAAAATATAGGGATTATTGTCAGAAAAATCGCAACTTTTACTCGGATTGTCTTTTAATAAAACTTTTCACTATTGGTCAAAATAACATAATTTTACATATGCAGTTTTTTTTAACTAAAGTAGTGAAAAAAAAAAAAAAAATTTCATTGTCTATAAATATACAATTTTTCATCCAAATTTTTTATTTTTTTTTCTCTCCCCTCCTCCCTAGCTTATTAAAGAAAATATACAACTTTTTCAAAAAAAAAATCCCATACTACATATGTATAAGGGTTAGTTTGATCAATAGTGAAAAGGTTGGTTATAAAAAACAATTCGAGTAAAGGTTGATATTTTTCCAATAATTAACCCTAAAATATATAATAAGATGTGAATTTTTGTAATGTAGATCGAGAAGCATATACATTCAATGACATTGAATTCCAGCCAAGATAAGAGAGAGCATCACATGCAATGATGCAACTAAACTAATGATCCAATAATGGGTTTGACTTTTAAATAAAACTAACATTTTAATTTAATTCCTTTTCTTTCTTTTAGGGGTGTGTGGAGATATAAGTCGGCATGAAAAAAGAAATTGAATTAAATGATAATTAATGATCAGGTATCATGTTACTCCCAACTACAACGGTTTGGTTTTCAAGTAGGACCAAGAAATTATGTAACATGATTTTATTTATGTTTTATTCTTGATGAATTAATTAGTTTCGATCTTATATTTTATTTTAGAATTAGATCATATCAATTATATATATAATGGATGAATGAAATATGAGTTTAAGATAAGGCCTTTTTAAACTCAACATCATTAATACAATTAAACCTACATTTTTTTTTCGAAATGCAATTAAACCAAGTTTATATTATCAATCTTTTTTCCAAGAAAGGTTATACTAACCAAGTACTTAATTAAAGAAAACATAATTATCAGACATTCTGAAAATGTGGGCCAAATTCATTTTGCATAATGTCTTATTATCTTACATTTAGTATTAAATAAAGAAAACAAGAATTGTCATCTACTTCTTTATAGTGGGTATCGTGGTCCCTTCATAAATTAATTACCAATTCATGAATTAATTTAGGGAGAGAGAGGGGTCCATTTCTTCTTGTGACTTGTTCGAATACTTCCAATTCCTTTTGTAACAATCATACAGCTGTTTTCAATAAAAGACAGCACCTTTCGGCTAATTTCACAATATTTCTTGTTTCACTTACCCTATTTTATTTCATTGCAAAAAAAAAAAAACATAGATTAATGTGCTAAAATTGAGATATTTATAATGGAATTTTGTTTTGCGAAATTATATACACACATTTTGGTATAAATATATAGTATTCCTTCCGTCTTAAAATAAATGGTGGTTTAGGTTTTTTACATAAATTATGAAAAGTCATTAAAGATGATTTTTCCCTATTTAAGATTAATTGTTTTGGGAATCTTTTTCCCTTCACTCTTAGCAACCCTCTTAACATATTTAATTTGGCAGGAGCAAATAGGTGTATTTTTTTAAGATTATAAGTAAATAAGTCTTGAAATGCTATAATAATACTTATTTTTGAAATAATTTGTTTTTGCTAAAACGATTTTTATTTTAATACGGAGTAATTTGTTCCAACTCCAGTCTTTAATTTATTGAAACATATTAATTATATCTATTAAATGATAAATACCAAATTTGACGAAGAAAAGCAAGAATCAATGATCTAAATACATATCTTCATCATCTGAACCCAACCTTGATACAACAATCTTCAAAAAATATTTCTCAAAAAATCAAAAGAATGAGGTGCACCGTGCATAAAATTCCAAGATTACCCTTTCAATTACATAATGTTTACACAATTTCTGTAATCATCAAAAGAATTCAAAAAAAATAAAAAAAAAATTCAATTTTTGTTTCTCCTAAAAACAACTTCAGTATCCAACCCAAATCCATCAATAGTCCTTACCTCAATCAGCTCAGAGTTCTTGAACATCTCCTCCAATGGCTTCACGCTATACAAATCATTCGCAGAATACTTATCGGCCCGTCGCGATAGCAGCACGTGCAGCACGCAGATCCCACCGGGCTTCAACGTTCGTTCGATCTCTCCGACGAATTTCCACGGATAGAGCGCGTGATCGAACACGTTCGAGAATTCGAAATCGAAGGTCGCGTCATCGAACGGCTGGTGGTGAAAGTCGCCTTTGATCACGAGCGGAGGGTAGGGCACCAGATCGATGCCCACGGAGTCGTCTACTCCGACCCGTTTCAGCGCGGCGACCTCCTGCCCGACCCGGGCGCCGATGGAGAGGGCTTTGGAGGCGTTGAAGAGGAGTTGTCGCTGCTTGAGATTGGCGAAGAATTCGGAGAATTTCTCGACCTTGCGGGCCCAATCGCGGGTGGTCCAGATCTCGCGGAGCTTGGGATTGAGGGTCTTGTTGAGCTGGCGCTGGAGGTAGGCATCGTAGGAGGAGTAGCCGGGTCGGATCTTGAGATCCGGAGGGAGGTGATCAGGTGGGTCGGTGGGAGGATTTAGGGGGGATTGGTGGGGGGTTTGGAGAGAGATGAAGGCGAAGAGAGAGAGGGAGACGAGGAGGAAGAGGACGATGGGCTTGAGGATTAGGGTTAGATCTGATTTCATATCTGCATGAGTGGTGGATTTGGGGAGAAAGGGATTGTTGCTTCTGCATGCAACAAACAGAGAGATGTGTGTGAATTCTCAGTATTTTGCTTTTTTGATATATTATATTGTGTGTGTGTGTGTGTGTGTGTGTGTGTGTGTGTGAATTCTCTGTATTTTGTTGAATATTGGAGAGAGAGGGAGGGGTGTGAAACTGAAAATGCCAACTGCAAAGTAGTGTGGGGAAAGAATTTTGTTGAAGAGAATTTGGAGTTGTAAAGGGACAAATTATTGGGGTCAAAAGAAATAAAGAAAAAGAGAGGGGCCAAAAATCATAATTGGATGAAATTGATTTTATGAAATGAGTCAATTCATAAATTATTATCATTAAAATAGAGATCGTTTGTGAAAATGAGTTCAAATTTTGGAAATTGGATTCGATTTCACAAAATTATATTAGTAAAAGGGTTTTATATAAGTGTTTGTGAATAATACAAGGTGGAGTTTGAAACAAAAGTGTTGATTTAGTGATTATTGGTCGATAGTAAAATTGAAGTGTGATTTTAATAAGAAATTATTATTTGTAAAAAAAAGTGACATTTGAGTGTTTGGCAAAAAAAAATCAGATATAAGTAAAAATTCTGGTTTTACCATTTTTGTGGGGTTGAAATTGTTTTTTTTTTTTATCTAAATGTTTACAATATTGTTAGAAACGAACACCACAAGTTTTTAGATTTTAGATTTAGTTGATTGACTCTATCATTCCTCACAAAAAAAGTTTAAGCAAAACTTTTTTTTTAACTGACAATCGAAATTACAGGCTCAAAAACATGTTATTTACCTTTTTTTTTTTTTTTTTATAATTTTGGCCTGGAGCTCTAAGAACTTGATGGGGAAGAGAAATTTTCCCAATTTATAAAAAAAAAAAATCTTCATTCGTAGTTTCGACATATCAAAGGGTTTGGGTTTCTCAAAATAAAGAAAAATTGTGTTCCCAAGTTGAAAGGTGATTCATCAAGTAAAGGAAAAAAAATAGAGAAAAGAAATTAATGGGGTTTGAATTATGAGTTATATGTGTCATTGGCAATAAGATTGCACATGGAAGAATAGTATTAAAAAAACTATAAACAAAAGGGAAAAATATTATTTAATTGAGTTGAATGATTCATTGATTTGGCAATATAATTATTTGAAGTCTTCACATGCTATAGTGATTATATGCAGCCAGCTATGAGCTAATCTATCTATATACCATACGCCCCTTTTCTTCAAATATCATAATTCCCTTTATGTAAATTTATTTTTTATTTATAATTCCCATTTTCTTCAATTTTTATTTTTTTTATTGATAATTCCCATTTTCTTCAAAAAGAAAATAGTTTTTAATTGATATTTCCCATTTTCTTCAATTTAATTCCGCGAAGACATATCTTTTCTTTGACGAGGTGGGTGGATGTATAAATATTTCTATACGCGGAACTAAAATTGTGGCATTTAAGGTACAACTATTTATATGTAAAATTTAATTTATTCTAAGAATTTAGACTAGGGTCTAAGCAATTAAAATCGAGATGGTGTGACATACTATAATCTGTATGAAGTTTTATCAAGAAATGATTTTTGAGTTTACGAGTATATTAATCTAATTGAGCCTTAAGCGAAATATGAATCAAACTTAATTTAAATACAAATTTATCCCAGATAAAAAAGTATTCTTATAAAAAAATTCATCTCACAAATCCAATTTTGTGAAGGATTTCAAACTCATTGTCAAATAGTCAACTTGGCTCTTACACATACATCTTTTTTAATGTGAATTTTGTTTAGCTAACAAGCAGGGGAGGTATATTTGCCTTGGGTTGAGTTGAAGTTATCAAGAAAATTATTAATGGCACAATTGTGTGTGTTAGAGGGTTAGGTAACTAATAGAATGTCCTCTTTATGCGGTCCTAAAATCTCACAATTCTGGGAAAAAAAAATTGTAGAATTTCTTGGAATTCAATCCAAGAATATGTTATACTATTATGATCTTGTCCTCTCTCTCTCTCTCTCTCACATAGTTTTTCTTTTGGAAGTAGGATGACAGCCAACAGTTAAGGGTAAACACAGAATCAACAATTAGAAATAAAAGAAACAAGAAAATGTAATTCATAGATTGAGCATTGTTTCATCTAATGTGTAACAGAAAGTTTCACTGCTACTATAAGCATACAGTAAAAGAGCAAATGAAGTTAAAACCTCACCTCTTCATGATGTCCTCAAGGAAGAACAGGACCAGGGTTTGATGACATCTGATGTTGTCCGATTGAAAATACCGACATGTGTGATGTCTTCCCATCGTTCCTAGAAAACATCGTCTGTGCCAGTGTGAAGATCTGTGGACACGACGAGATGTTTGCTGCCATCCACAGCTGCTTGAATATAACCATAAGAATATTATTCTGATCCTCCGTTCAACGTATGGTCAGTCATGGTTCATGAACTAAGTTCCACATGGACGAATTAAGATTGCACTCTCTCAGATGAAACTCGTGACCATAAAATTCAAGCATCCAACTGCCGCTTTATTGATCTCTGATCGATGAACCAATTGTTCGTCCCACTCAAGTCAATACGACAGATAGAGCAGTTCTACAACCTATTTGACTTCCCTGCCTTTCAGAACTCATGAGCGTTAGCATGTGGTACAGAAGAGTGATTCTGAGCATAGTCATAATCAGATCTCCAAACTTTTTGTTTCCCACAGAATGGTTTCCTCAGATCAACATGATTCCCTATCAACAGATTCAAATCTTTTTTTCCATGATTACTCTTGACCACCCTCAAACCCAGAGCATAAGTGACCTTACTATATCAGTGCCCTTCGGCCCCTTTGTCTCCAAGATCATGTCTTGTATAAGATCATCCCCATCACATGGATACAAGGGGATGGCTACCAGTTTGAAGCTGACTTCTGTGAATCATCTCATGTCAGCATATATGATTTCAAATGACAAATGGCAAAGTGATGGCAAAATAAAGGCAACAAAACCGGGCAGATACTTGATGAGCACAATCAGTAAGGTCTAGATATCAGAAGTTGGAATTGCTCATTGAGCAGTATTTCCAATATCACCTGCAATAAAGTAAGCTTTATTCAGAGAGATTCAGGGAAGTAGATAGAACATGTATATTTGTAATTTAAAAAAAAAAAGGTTTCACAAGTAACGGCGATGCAATCCTCTCTAAATACCTTTAAAGTGAAACATACAGGAAAATATACATACATACATACATACATATATATCAATTTAACCTATATGTGCAATATCTTTTATGCCAACCATCAATTTAATTCATCAAAACCATAAAGAATCTCAATTCTATATTCAAGGTGTGACTGTATAAAACATCATTGAGAACTTAGATTATAACCATCATGGATAAATATTCAGATAATTTAATGATTACTTAAATTCCATGAAGCGAGTTTGTAGATGAATAGGTGATGCTCTTGACAGATTAATAAACATTACCTAATCAGAAAGTATCAGCTGAATGCAAGCTCATATCCCTTTTAGACAAGGTAGCCACTTTAACAATGTTAGATTTGGCAGCATCTAAAAATGGATCTGATTCAATTGCCTTGTTAAAGCAGAACTTGGCTTCTTCCAAGTGACCCTCAGCTACAAACACGAGACCAAGATTGTTATATGCAGGAGCATAACCAGGCTGCAGTTCAAGAGCCTTACTGAACATTGCTTTTGCACTCTCATATTTTCTTAACTGTCGATAAAAATTCCCAAGGTTGGTAAAAATAGTATGTGCTTGTTGAGATGTAGCTAATGCCAAAGCATGTTTATATACTTCTTCAGCTTGTGAAGACTCCTCTAGTAGCTGAAGAGAGATCCCTAATACGAAGAAAGGCAATTAATCAAACATAGGAAACATTAATCAAAAACACAAAATTCCACGGAGGCAAAGAGGAAGATGTTGCATACCAAGATTTGACCATGTATAGACACAGTCATTATGACGAGCGACTGCTGACTTGAGATATGTCTGAGACAATTTAAGCTGCTGCGTACAAAGACAATGAAGGCCAATTTGATTCCACTGTACAGCATCATCAGGGTCTTCTCCTACTGCCTGATTAATGTGTACAAAAATAAATATTAGCATCGTGTTTCACCTAATCTTCTTTTCTTTAGTGCAATTATAACCCCTCAAAAGCATGTAAAAGATGAATTTGTCAAGAGGTGACTGCCCTAACATTTGGGAACTAAAGAATTAAGTTGCATTGAAAATTGTAACTGAATTATGTCTTATCGAACCCTTCTTTTCTTTTACCAATCAGGAAAGGAAAAGGAAGAGGCAAAGCACTATACTTATCATGAACTGATTAATGATGGCATAACTTTCAGGGCCAATCTTTGATATGCTGGGTGTCATAATAAGCAAACTACACACCATCCTTGGCGCCAAGTGATTTTACGTACTCATTCATTGAGCCAATAATGAATGAACCAATTAATTGATTGAATATAGTGCTGAAAATTTGCTTAAAAGCATAATTTTGGGAATATGATCTCAATCTATTAGAATCCAAAATTATATGATCACAAAATTATTACATGTAGTATCAGAGAAAGTCTGATACAGAAGAATTTTTCGCATACTACACTGGAACGGAAGGCAGGGGAACTCTAAAATTTTAAATTCTTGCCTCCTTATGTGTATAGGAGTTCCCTTTTTGTTTCCAAAAACATCCTGGAAAGTTTTGTCCTCACCATTTTTTCATTCTTTGGACAAGGCCGCAAAAATGTAACATCAAACCACATAATGATTTAGGATACAATTAATTACCTGCTTTAGACTGTTCATGGCACGTTCTTTAACTTCCAGCAATTCCTTTGAATCAATTTCAAATGCTGCTGCAATCTCGTGTTGAGCCTTGTGGACCAAGGCAAGACCAGCCCATGCTACTGGGGGCTCAATGAGGATGGAATCTCCTTCTCTTAGTACTGAAGCCATATCATTTCCTGCCCAAGTAAGCTGTTCGTTAGGATTTTGAGATCTTTCAGCATCTCTGATTCGGTGAACTCCAACAGCATATCGTGTGGCTAAACAGTTTGGATCCAACTTTCCAGCCTAGAGTAACAGTGACAGCCATAGTATTTAGGATTATAAAAATAAGTGCACAAAATACAGTAGAAAATCACGATGCACTAAACAAAACATCAGAAGAAAAGGATATATCATTTTCCAATCCAAAAAATTCTAATTAATTTAAAAAGAATCTGGACAAGAGCCAAAAATACCTTTTCTAAGCATTTTCCAGAAGTTCTATGATCACCAATCAAATAGTATGCATTGGCAAGATTCGTCCAAATATGAGCTGCTCTGGGGTCAGCTTTTGCTGCCGCCAATAAACACTCCTTGGCCACATTGACTGCCACAACCTGATCCTCAGAAGTGCAAGCATCAGCATTAGCCCCAGCACCTATACACAGTAGACTCAAATTCAATAATCTCTCTTTAAATTACAAAATGAAAAAAGTGAAGAATCATGGCAATCAATGGTACTGATTTTGGCATTCGCTACATCTAAGAATGCATCATGTAAAACATGTACAGTGTTAAATTTCAAGGTGATACCTGCAATAACTGAACCATATCTACACAGAAGTAAGGCAGCATAGTTTATTAAAGCTGCAGGATGATTCTGATCCTTCAGTACCAAATTTTGGAGACACTTCTCTGACAGTTCCAAAAACCCACTGGAATATAAAATATCAAAAAAGGTCCTATTAGCAATCATGAACTAAACAAAAGGAGCTTGACTCATGAACAGCTATGAGAGTAGCATACTATATAACAAAGAGGAGGCAATCTAAAATTAAACAAAAGGAGCTTGGGAACAACTTGATATTTAACAAAGTGGATAAAGTGGAATTTAATACTTTCAGATTAAAGATGCAGAATAACAAGGACTTATAGGTATCAAGAAAAATAGCACATCACACGGGAAATCTTATGCAGCTGAACAAATAATATATGCTAAACCTTCCAAGGCCTTTCCAACAGCTGCAATATGGAACCCTAATCCCAAGAGGAAATTGACTCAACATATCACAAAAGAAAACAAAATTCAGTAAATGGAAAAAATTCATACTGTTGACATGAAGGCAGTAGACCCTATATTTATTCCAACTCAGTAATAAAAATTGGACATAAGAAAAGGTAATAGGTGATGAGTGAGAGTATAGTTTATCTGGGAAGCGTGCTTTATTGATTTTTTCTTTTTTTCCTATTTCAGGGTTGAAAACAGAAGTCGCAGAATAACTAAAACTCCTACCTTCCCAAAGCTTCCACCAATTTCATGGTAATGTGACAAAAGAAAAGAAAGGAAAATTCATCTTGATCCAAACCTTGATCAATCAACACACAATAAAATGGAAGATAAAATATTTCTCACACTCGATGAAAATTTGGAAATAATTCAAGAGTAAGATTTTCCCCTTCCATCCAATAGAGGCTAATCCTAGAATATGTCAACATTGATGGTCTAAAGACTGCACTGTATGAACAATGAACAGCTCTTATGATTTTGGATCACTGCAAGAAAATAACAATTTGAGTAGGAATCATCAATACCATGTTGAAATGTTTGATGCCTTACATATGCATACATTATGTTCATGTGGGAGAAAAACATCCAAAATACGATATATTGACAGACCAGCTGATATATAATGCATGTTTGTGTTCAAAAATCACATATCAATGTTGTTAATATAGAATATTGAAATATATCATTCTTACCCTTGAAGATAGGCAATTCCAAGGTTTCCAAGGCCATCCAAGTAGTCAGGAACAATCTCCAATAAAGAAGAAAATACAGATATAGCACTCTAGGAAAGACCAGGAGCCATGTTAGATATACAATGCTATTACATTCAAATACACTTTGTCATTTGACAAAAAGCATATCATGGTTCTACGAAAAGAAGAATACAGATACAGCACTCTAAGAAAGACCAGGAGTCATGTTGGATAGACAATGATATTACATACGAATACAGATTGCCATTTGACAAAAAGTGTATCATGATTCGCACCTGCAAGCGGCCAGATCTAAGGAGTATTAAACCTAATATGTTCCACACAGATGCCTGTCTAACATCTGACTCGATAGATTCTCTCAGCTTAGAACAAATTTCATCAAGTTCTTGGGGTTCAAGTTCTTTGTCGAGACTACAATTCTCCAAGGTCTCTAACAGTATACACTGCAAGTGCAGTAAAAAATGAATAAATATCAGGAAAGAGATAAGTAATCAACCATGTTGATCATTTACACTAAGAATGATAGAAATCCATCTTATGCTATTATAATTCGTCAAAAAAGTGGTGAAACTGAAAAAACCAAATGATAACTTGTACTTGGAGCAACAGGAATTTGATGTGATGCTTATTGTATTTAAAACTTTGACTACCTGTGCATGGTGAAGCTGAACCACAGAGAGCAACTCTGGCCTGTCGATCTCTTCTTCAGAGCGAAGTAATATCTCTGCTGCCTTTTCATATGCCAAAATTGCCTACCATTGTAGACACAGGTGAATATAGCATAAATACAACCAATTAAAAGAGGGGGCGTATCCAACCAGTACCTTTTGAGGTTGACCCATTCTTTGATACATCAAACCAAGTATGAAATGAGCATGCATATTTTTTGTCATCTTCCGAGCAACATGTACCAATCCCTGAAAACACATATGCTGGTCAAGATGCTGCACATCTAAGTCAAACTGGTAAAGTTTATTAAAAGCACTTCTACGTTATCAGAAGTTGGTTATTGTTGAAAAACAAGACAACACCAATCCCAATCTTAGGCTCTTTTTTGTCCAATATAAAAAGATTAAGCAAATTGATGCTCTCATCAAAAGGGCTGCATGGAAGGAGCACATGGAGATTTGTCAGGTTATTTGTTTTCTGTAATTTGTTTCCATGTGAAAGAATTTACGATAATAAAGATGTGAAGAGAACTCACAGTTTTAAGGCTGCTAAATTTTTCCTCACGAGAAGTGGCTACCCCTTGACCATTTTGGTCAGCATCTGTATCAACTCCACAGGATTCAGTAGGGTATTCCGCCTTGATAGTTTTTGAACGATATTTCCCTACTTTTTTCGACTGAGAAGCATCCATGTCCAATACCTCAGCATCTTTATGCATGAAGGTCAATTTTTCAGGAATCATCTCATCAATAGTTATCCTAAAAATTCAATCAAACACCACTAGGAATCAATGGAAGGTAGCAAAATTCTTAAAATAATTGACACAAAATTAAATGTCATTCTTCAACCTTAAGTGAAGTTTTTAATTTGACTTGAAATTAACTTAGGCTGAAGTAAAAGTTGTGCTCTTTGTATCTCTTCAGTTATATTCGATGATGCATGCCCAAATTAATGTGTCCAGAATCATAAATTTGCAGTAAAAAGTAAATAACAGCAGAAAGTGGAGATTTTTTTTGTTGATGCACTATAGGAATAAAAATTTAGGATGTCTAGAAAAGAATATAGCGCTTCAGATGATGGATAAGAATAAATAGAAAACTAGTTCAACCATGTTTTTGGTAAATACAGACTAAACATACTATTTTCCTTTTCTAGTATTGATTAGATAGCTCAAGTTACACTCGAGTACTGCTCTACATTTTCCAAATATCTTCCAAGTAAATGCATCTAGAATCTCTTGGATTTCCAAAAGAATCCATCATATATTGCTGATCACATAATACCAAGTTACCAACAGCTCTTTCACAAAAACCTTCCATGCGTTGATTTGGAAGTGACATATTGACAAAAGGGCATTAATCATAATCGGATTAGGACCAAGTAAGCCTATAAAAATGAATCCATAGCTGCTTCAATCTTATCATGAAATATGGTGTCAGATACGAACATTTGATACAAATAGTCATTCTATGCTCACTTTCTGCTCCTCATTGGTCAACTTTTCCTATAATTATCTTCATTATCAATGATACATTCACCCATTATTGTACAGTGCATCAAAAAGGCAAAAATCACCCACAAGCAAAAGAAACAAAAAAAAAAACCCCACACAATAAAATCTTACTTACACATGTACCAACCTACAAAGAGCTTCAATTTCTAGAAAACACACTACCTTCTAACAATAACTCTGCATATATTATTAAACTCAAAAATAAATAAATAAAAACAATAATAATAATAATAATAACTTAATTGTAGTCCCAAACAGCTCAATCGAACTCTCAAATATAAATTACAACTTCTACTAAACAGATAATCAGAATAAGACAAAAGGCTCCAGATAAAGCTAATGTAGCTGATAAAAGCAAGACCTTGAAATAGGAAGAGAAGAAAAGGCGCAGGCGTCAGTTTCGGGCGGGTCAACGTTGAGGTCAGCGAGAACAATCGGTCTCGGCTGCGGCGGCTTCATAGAGGCATCGACGGTGAGAATCTCAGTTCCGGCGGAAGGGGCGGCGACGGCGGGAGGGTAAGGCCGAGACATTTTCCCGATTGGAGGTGGTTGGAAATTTGGGGAGAGAGGGAAATTTACGCTGAGACCAAATGTCCAGAGAACAAATAGGTTTCGGTTTGGGCGAAGGGCATTTTAGACATTTCATTTTTCTCAATCTCCAGACTCGTTTATTTAATTATAAAGGAAAGAGAAGAATTTATGCATGAAAATTATTCTGAATTCTTTTTTTGTTTTTTTGTCATTTTTATTAGTCTTATATTGTCTTTTACTTTTTTAATCTCCTTTTCGTATTTACTTTTTTTTTTTTTTTTTGAAATTTATGGTGAGAAGTGAGATTCAATTATCCAAGGAAAAATGCATAATTGCAACAAAAAAAAAATCAAGAAATTACAATTTTTCAAACTTAGTAAAAAGAAAAGAATCACAATTGTTACATAGTTTGTAATTCGAATCATCATTCATATTTTGACGAAAAATTATCAACATATTTGGCTACTTTACATATAAGATGCCATCTTTTTGCTAAAATTTCGAAAACCTAATTTGTCACTTAAGTGACGAGTCAAGTAGCAACTTCACTTGAGATTATGAATTCATGTTTCTATAATCTTTTTTGGAACAGAGAGTAATATTAACGAATTACCAATAAACATGATCAAAATCGGATCTCCAGTCGTCCAATAATGTCATTGGAACTCAAGAAATCGAACCAACGATCCTCCATTAATGCCCCAAACTTCTCAAGCAAAGCAAGTAATGAATTCAACAAAGCTCTATCATAAATCATAACAATGGGAAGAATTTACACTAATTAGTACAAAGTTAAAATGAAACCATCCAAGAAGTTTTACAAGTCATCATCAATCTATGATCAATCTCTTCCATTTGCAGATGAGTTAGTTTGCACAATGGAGAGCGTAATCAACAAGATGTTCACTCCGTTGATTATGCCTCAGTTGCCACGCCTGCAAATCCAACGGATTCTCTTAGAACTCAACTAGTTTAGACAACATGGAGCAAACGAATAGCATTCATAACCAAGCATTACCTTTCTGAAAGGAAAAATAGTGTTTCTCCAACAATGGAACTTCGAGTGCTCCTTTGAACTATCAACAATAGAGAAAAAAGTGTCATTTTAACGTATAGATGATGGGGTTTTGCTTTCAAGATTCTTGCAACGTACCCGGGTTTAAGAGCTTCATTAGGGTTGGGCTCAATGCTTAAGGCGTTTCCATCACTGGTTCGTATGGTCTTGAAGAGGTCTTGGCCATGGCAACACAAGCACGAGATTTGAGATCCACAATCCGAAGAACATGTTTCAATGTTCTTAGAGTTTTCTGAAGCATTGCTTCGACATTCTGCAGACGAATTTGACCTGAGATGCACTCTGCGCGAGCAGTTGAATAAGCTAAAACACGGCCTTTTGAACTTCCCGTTTTTGGTTGAATCATTGCGTGCATGATTTATTCTTAGCTCCACATTGTAGCCCAGCATGTGTTGAAGTGTACTAGCAATCACTTTCCATGATTTTTCGGCTTTAGACACGTAATCAGAGTGATCAAACTCCAGTTCCACCACTGCAATTCCTGCAGTTCGAAAGGCAACACTAGAAAAAATCAAAACTTGAAGGCCTAACATGCATAACAGAATCATGAAAGAAACAATTGTTTCTTGTTTCTACCATAGGGGTGTAAATGAGATAATACAACTCGTGAGCTACTCAGGATCGACTCAAAAAAAACTCGAATTCGGCTCAAATATTTTCGAGTCGAGCCGGAGCATATGTTAAATTTACAATTTTGCCTTTTATAATTTATTTTCTACATTAAAATTTTCATTTTCTACATTAAATTTTTCATGTTAAATTTACAATTTTGCCCTTAAAGGAGTCGAGCTCGAGCTTCAAGTTATAGAATCGAGCTCGAGCTCGAGCCTAGCAATACTTGGCTCATCTCAACTCGTTTACACCTCTATTCTACTTATTATACAAAAAGGAAATAAAAGGCACCAACTTGATAAAAAAAAAATGTTTTCTACCCGAATCAGAGGTCAAATGACACAAATGTGCAATAATGTCGATAAGCGTTTTATGTTACCTTGGTTAAGACGAATAGACGACAATTTTCCTCGTTTTAGGAGGAACTTCTTGAGAGAACTAGATATGCACATTTGAGTAGTAGCTCTTATCCAAACCAACTCCAAGGTTTCCTTATTAAACTGCATTCCCATTTTCCCAGATTCAACGGGCCGCTTCAAGCTCTCACCAGTCGACGATGTGCTCAGAAAATCGCCATCTGCAAACCCCAACCCAACTATATAAGCTACTCTAAACAGAAACAACGAGTTCTAATACAAATTCTCGAGCATCCTTACCTTGTGGATGTATCGACCTCATGCTCAACCTCGGATCATTCACATCATGAGAAGACCCCGTTGAACTTAGCTGGAGAAGAGCCACAGTGAGCCAAGTTGTCTGATTATTCGACATTCTCAACTGTTTCTCAGTTTGTGACAGTATTTTTAGAGCATGGCTTAGTTGCTGCATGTCAGCTTCAGCTACAATACACAATACTGTCAATCCATAGAACAAAGTAAAAGTTAAATAAATCGAGAACATGTAATGAAATCATACAATTATTCCCAAAAAGATTCCTTCTTTTCTCAGAAGCTCCATCTGGGCATTTTCCAGCAAGAATGTCCATTATCAGACTTGCCAGCTGTGATACGAGTTGCAAAGGATCTATCCTTGAACTCATTAGCTCTCTAGCCATTTTAACTGTGTTTGAAGCATCAGATGATAATGCCATGTAAAGTAAATCAAGTAATTCATCATCAGAAACGACTCCATTCTGTAACAACGAGCAACAAGTTAGATTCTTGATCCCAACGGTTTTAAGGGCTATAAATGAATCGAAAGAGTTGTACCACTTCATAAACCAATGGCATGGTTATCTTCTTTCCGAGTAGACTCAGCTGATCGAGCATCATCTCCGCATCACGAAGAGAGCCATTTGACTTAGTAGCTATGAAGCTCAAAGCATCCTGGTCAAAGTCAAGACCTTCTTGAACACTTATCTTCCCCAACTTGGTAGTGATATCAACATCTTTAACCTTTTGGAAATGGTACTTTTGGGACTTTGATACAGCGCTTCGCGGAAGCTTATCAAGATTGGGAGTGACCATTATGAAAACAACGTGTCGAGGAAGCACCTCAAGACTGTTCAGTATAGCTGCCCATGTTTCTCTCTGCAAGAGGTGACACTCTTCGATAACATAAACTTTGAATCTTGAGAAAACCGGAGGGTTCCCTGCATTCTTAACGAGCAATCTACACTTCTCTGCCTTGTTGATTCTCACCGAATCGACTTCTATCACATCTCGACTCTTTCCAGAGAAGAATCGAACACATTCTTGGCACAACCCACACGGTCTTGAAGCCTCCGTAGAGAGGCAGTTTAATGCAGCAGAAAAGATTCTTGAAGCAGATGTTTTACCAGTTCCACGGGGCCCATGGAAGAGATACAATGAAATAATCTGCCTCTTAGAGATTGCATTCGACAGAGAAGTCGCCACTGTGTTTTGGCCAACTAATTCATTGAATGATTTAGGCATAAACTTTTGGCAGAGGCTTCTACAACTATCCTCATACGTTGACAATACCTGTCCCGAATTCTCTAACAAAAGAGGCTGCTCTTCGACATCATGGAGGTGATTTGATTCTCTACATTTCCTTGTTCTAGTCCAACAACTCCCTATCCCACATCCTTGATGACAAGACTCCATGAAACCAGCATCTTCGTTTCTAAACATTGACATTCCATTGCCTAGCCGTTCCTTTGGAGCTTCACCAACAGACGAGCACGGACTCCCTGAACGACTCAGAACATCTTGAGCTGTCACTCTAGACAACCCATCAAGCTTCCTATTTCGATTCTTGCATTTTGGCGCTCCACTACGTCTCTTTTCAGCTTGATGGTCACTAGAAGGTGTTGTACCATAGGTGAACTCGAAGTCTTTGTCACCGTAATCTTTGAAGTATCGTTCACTCAATGCTTTGTCGTCACACAACATCTCCGGGTCAACATTTCTTGAGCCATAGTATCGTTCATGGTCATCATTTCCAACTCCATGGAAACTATTTTCGAATCCTAAAGTGATCGCGTGATCTGAATTCGTCTCCCAGTTCAAATCATCAACCAAGGCAGTCAATTTGCTCATGGAGTTCGTTGATGGATCACGAAGAGACCTCACTCTCCTAAGTGCTACCAACGTTCGTGATATAGGAACATCGATAGAGTGGCGCCGCCCATCCATTTCCTTCAACTAAAACAACGAGATTACAGCAGATTGAGGAACACTTGATAGTAAACAACCATCAAGAATTGTAATGTCAACCTGAAAAGCACCAACTCTAAGCATTCAGAAAGAAACATTCTTAACTTGAACCTCATTCTTTCCCTACTCCAAAGAGCAAAAAACAAGATTCTTAAACAGATAAAAGTAAAACTTCTCAAACACATATCAATGAGAAAGAAAAAAAAAAGCAGATACAGGATTTACATAGCAAACAAACAAAACATGTTGTCTTTCAATTATTCAAAACTCCAAATACATACACAATCACCTAAAAGCATTAGAAATGGCAATGTACAAGAGATACAGCAAAATGTACCACCTTTTTTTCTCAGAGAAAGACACCAATGGTCACCATTTGCACCTGAAAACACAAGCACACACAAAACGTTATGCCATTACACAACAAATGCTCCAACACCCACAAAGAGATAAACCCCAAAAAAAAAAACAAATAAATAATTAAAAAAATCTCTGCCATTATTAAACTCCCACCTACAACCTCCCTCTCAGTAAATAATAATTTTTAAAAAACCAAAAAACAAAAAAAAAATCTTGAAATTCTCAAACACGGAGTTAAACAAATATTAGACAAATATATCTCCATACATTGTCAAAAACAAGGCAAATTTTGAAAAGAATGCAAGAAAAAACACACAAAACCTGCTGACTGAAGAAGAAGCTATAGCTACGTTGTCTTTTCGCCATAGAAGTCCACAACAAAAGCTATCAAGGAAGCGAGAATTTCGGAAGACCCACAAAAAAAGATTGCATTTTTTGTTTAAAAATGCTAATCTTGACCTATACGTACACTATACATACACAGTCTCAGTAGCCCCCAAAATGGTGAAAAGTGGCGAAGCAGTAAATGCCATTAATGAGCGGGGTGAAAAGCACGCCATTTCATTGAATATCACAGCTTAGTAACTATAACAATTATTTTCCTTCAAATTTTAAACTGGAAAATGAAGGGATTTGCAGATAAGATTTTATCTAATTTTTGCAGATATTCCCTTGTCTTGTTTGATGATGTTCTTGCACTTTAACAGAGCAGAGCTTTTGGAGTTTTTTTTAATATTTATGAATAAATACATCTACCCCTCTATGGATGCAAAGGGGTAATATCGGAACCGGAATCTGACATTTGCAGTTGCTGTGGCTGGAAAATGAGGATACACACTCAGCGGTGGCGCGTGGGTTGTACGCGAAAGGGAATACGATTCATTATTTAAAATTATTTGATTTTCATAAATTATTTCAGGTGCACACATCAGCACATGTGATCTTTTCTGAAAGTCAGGGTTTAATAAAGTTTTTTTAATTTTGCTTTGTTATTTGATGTATTTTGTATATTCTTTTATATATAAATATGATCGTTTGGGAAATGTAGTGTAATTATTGAATATGATAGATGACATTAAGTTCTAAAATATTATGAGAAAGAATGAATATATATAAATACAAATGTGTTTGATTATATAAAGCAGAATATGACGATTTAAGTATTTTTTTAGCACTTCTAATAGTCATCTTAATATAAATAAATTCGATGAGTCTTGTGATTTATCTTTCTCAAGATCCAATACTTAGGTCATCTCCAACAACATTCTTTATTATAGAGTATTCTATCCTCCATTATAGAGTATGGAGTACTCTATATCATAAATCTTCTCCAACAATAAATACTATATATCATTAAAATATCTATTTTTAATTATTTTTGTGAAATTAAAGAATTTAAATAATTAAAGATTTATGTAATATATTATTAAATTATAAAATTAGTATACACGAATCAATTAATTGATACTAAGATATTTTTTTAAGTAATTTTATTTATTTGAAATTAAATTGCGAGACATACAAAATATTTCAAGATACACGTACGGATAAATTAGAACAACCACAACAATTACAAAAAATCTAAAAAACAATAACATAATGAATTAGGAAATCTAATACTCCAAGTTGGAAAACTCTTCCCACAGATGGTCGATAAGGGCATCTCGAAGCACATAGTGAGCCAACTTATCTTTAATTTGACGATGACGTGCAAGGAATTGTTGAAATCGACTGTGTTCATCGTATGCAATTTCAACCTCTGGGGTGGGTACTTCGCAATAATCATCATATTTTTATCTATGTTCTAATGTGTTGGATGTTTGGTTTTGTTGTAATCTTTCATTTTCAAATTATGTAATATTTATTTTGTGTGAGTCATTATCTCGTAATTTAAGGTCTAAATACTAATTAAAAAAATAAATTAAAGCCAACATGAAAAAAAAGGCATTCAAAATTAACTAATAAAATAAAATTGCAAAAAAAAAAAAGAACAAAATTAACTAATAAAATGAAATTATATCCTTCACTTTGATATTTTTATAAATGAAATATATGATTTAACAATTAAAAATAAATTAAAACCCATCCTTCACCCTCCATCCATATTCTTCAAATTTGAAGGATCACAGTCCATCCTCCATTAAGAGTATTGTTGAAGATGGCCTCATGATCAACTCAAATCTCCATGATAGCCAAATTAAACTGCATAAAATATTTAATCAGTCATATAGTAAATTAGAATAACAAAAACTAACCAAATTAGTTCAATTACTGGGAAGTATATGATCCTCAAAATTAATATAAATTTGGAGATTATTTTTGCATTGAAAATGTTAACTTGCTTAGTTTTTAATTTTAACAACTTTTTTTTTTCATAAATGTTTTTGTGCAGGTGCACGGATTTAGCAATCAGTCGATCCGACCCGGGATGCATTTCATGCATTCCACACGCCCACACACGCGCTCACGCACCCAAACCCTAACTCAAATCCTAATTTCCCAGCTATATTGGTCTAACTTTTTACGTTGTCGAATCTAACATTTTAGTTATGTTCGCATAACCTTTTCTAGTGTATGACAAACTTATAATATCATTAAAAACCTTTCAAAACCTTTATGTTGTAATAATATAACATTTATGCATAATAATTTAACATTTTCGTTTTAATAATATAACTTTATGTTATTCTTTTAAGTACATAAAGGTTATGATATTTGTACATAAAGGTTATACTAATATAATATAAATGTTAAATTATTATAACATAAAGGTTAAATCATACTATATGAATTTTTATAGTGAAAAAAGTAATATCACTTAAAGGTTATGATATATGTATATGTAAAGGTTATACTAATACAACATAAATGTTATACTTGGTTAACATAAATGTTACATAATTTTTAATTATGTTTTTTATACTGAAAAAAATCTAAGTAATTTTATTTAAAGGTTATGATATTTGTATATAAATGTTATACTCGATAAACATAAAGGTTATATTCGATAAATATAAGGGTTATTTCATAAATTAAAAAAAAAAACTGGGCGCGAATTTGAACCAAACCTGACCAAATTACATGAATCATAATCCATGCACTTGGTATACACAAATACTACTTTTTTTTTTTTTAAATAGAAGCAAAAATGGCATAACCAAAGGAAAAGGAAACACGTATATAAAAGGGAAAAAGAAAAGAAACAAGTTAGTCAAAAGTGCCTAATCACAACAAAATGCGACAGTCGTTAAAACCTATTCAAAAAAAAAAAAAACTTGGGAATATTTATTACACAAATAATTATTTGCACCAATTGCACGAGCCGGAAACTATGCAACTCGATCGATCTGATCTGACGGTGTTTTTTATGTGCCCCACGCGCACTTCATGTGTCCACACATACTTAGATCCGTGCTCAAATCCTAACCTACGCATCTGATATTTTTGTTATATGTTCGCCTAAATTTTTAGTTATATTCGTGTAACTTTTATGTTATATTAGTTTAACATTTTGTAGTGTATTACAAATTTATAATACCTTTTAAACATTTATATTGTAATAATATAACTTTTATGCATAATAATTTAATATTTATGTTTTAATAATATAATCTTTATGTTATCATTTAAGTATATAAAGGTTATGATATTTGTATGTAATGGTTATACTAATATAACATAAATGTTAAATTATTATAACATAAAGGTTTAGCTATACAAAAAAAAAAAAAAAATTCAGCTATACTACATGAATTTTTATACTGAAAAAAAGTCAAAGTTTGTTCACTTAAATGTTATGATATATGTACACAAAAGTTATATTAATATACTATAAATGTTATACTTGTATAACATACAGGTTATGATATAAATTTAAAAAAAAAAAAAAAATTGGGCACAGATCCGAGTCGAACCCAACCCAACCCGATACGCCCAATTGTACGGATTATAATCCATGCACCTGGTTCGTAAGAACACTACTCTATTTATTAATGTGTATTATTATTTTTATAATAATAATTATTATAGAATAAAACGTTGAATGTTTTGGTCTTATACATATCATCAAATATTGAATATTGATTACATGGCCCATTAATATATTTAGGTTGCGTTCAATTTTATGGGCCTTTATATATAATTGGGCTCATCATGGACTCTGGAGCTTTGATAGAATCATGGGCCAAATATAGTCCATGCTTATCCAATACAGGTTCTTCATTTTATAAAAGAAAACGAATTGCTCAACTCTTTTTTTTTTCTTTTTTGAAAGTTATATTTTATAATATATTCCAACGCTATTAATATATACGAGCAATGAATATTAAATATTAGGTCTCTAGAGACTGGAATTTAATATCACAAGTTTTATAATTCAAATGGTATCTCATCTTTATAAAGATTGTAGATTGAAATGGTTACGTTTCGAATCTGAATCACACAAATTTTTCAATCTTCATTCTCTCATTTATTTAAAAAAAAAAAAAAAAGGGACCGGAATTTAATACTAATGAAAGTACATTTCATATAAAATTGAAAGCATAAGTAATCAATTTTTGGATATGTAAAGAATGTGACAACTGACATGGCATGAGATTATGTAGGTATGTCATTTTAGGCACATTAATTTTTTTGAGATGATGAATTAATGGGAAAGAAATTGACCTTTATCCCACTAAAATTAGGAGAAAAATCAGGAATTTTTTTATGGTTTTTGGTTGAAAAAAATGTAATTGGACAAAAGTATTAGGATTTAAAATGCAATTGATTTGAAAATATGGCATCCTTGCATGTGCAGATGGGCTCAAAAAATTGACTAAGATCAATATCATCTACATGTGGGCACGACGATTTATATATACAAGATATATTCCTCAACCTAGATTTAATTAAGTGGATCTAAATAACCCAAAAATAATAAAATGAAAGAGATAAAAAGTTCTTAAGTGGATAAGAGATTTTTCCGAGTCACAATCCAATAAAGCCCACATCATATATAGAGAAAATTAAAGCACTATACGAACATGGCTCATGGCTATGCTTTTCTAACCTAAGCAATATATAAAGAGAAAGTTCATGTTGATGTTGTCCCACAACATTTGATCAATAATACAAGATAGAATTTATGATTTTTTTTTTCATATTCATGTTAATATATGATCGTGTCTATGTGTACATTGTATACTCACACATATATATAGAAATAGAAATGGTGATTTGAGAATATAGTTCACTATATACATGTATATATAGTATTAGTAAAATCCAAAATAATGAGTCAGAAAGTCTACATTAAATTAAGTACTCGACGATATTTGATTTTTCATTGAAGAGATAATGAGTAGAAAAAAAGGTCTCAAAAAGGTATAATAATTTTTTATACCGCAAAACCAAATATTGCATTACTTTTCTACCATAAATGATATTTTTGTTGTTTTTTTTACTACAAATCAGGAAAATAAACAAAATTGTCCTTCTAAACATAAAAGACGAAAATCGAGTAATGTTTATTCAATTTTTTCGTGTAAAGAGTATTTTTATTTTATTGTTCTTGTAACTCCCTCCTTTTAAATTCAAGTTAGCTTCGTGTATCTCCATAATAATTATTTATATCACAAAACCAAATATTGCATTACTTTTCTACCACAAATGATATTTTTGTTGTTTTTTTACCACAAGTCAGGAAAATAAACAAAATTGTCCTTCTAAACATAAAAAGACGAAAATCGAGTAATGTTTATTCAATTTTTTCGTGTAAAGGGTATTTTTATTTTTCGTGTAACCCCCTCTTTTTAAATTCAAGTTTGCTTCGTGTAACCCAAAAAAATTTCATGTAATAATGTAAAACTACACAACATCTACAATGGTGTAGGAAATTCAACTTGAACCAATTTTTGTGTAGTAAGATATGAAGTATTAATTACATGTGTAAAGTATGACGCATTTCGTGCAAATTCAACTTGAATTATTACAAATTTCGTGCAAATTGTTTGTAAATTCAACTTGAACCAAATTTCTTGAGGTCGAGTGGTTCTAGAGGTTATCCCTAGCTACTAAAACCCATTGCATTGGCATAATGCAAATATGCAATTGATCGTTGACCTTTTTTTTTTTTTTTTTTTCCATTTCTTAACTTTTATTTATATATTTATTTATTTGTTGAGAGAGAAGAGATTTTGTGTTTTCTTGAAATAAATAAATAAATATATATATATATATATATATAAATAAATAAATAAATAAATATATATATATATATATATGATGCATGAACATGTCAAACATTGGATAGCATCTTCAATTTCTAACCATACACCAATTAACATATAGTTCACAATCGTCCAAGAAAAATGTAAGTAAATATTTTTTCTTCTGAAAAGTGAAATATAATAAAATTGTCCTAATAGTGTTTTTAATACCAATGCTCACCCTATCTAGCTAATCAGTTATATCCTTGTTTCCTAAATAAAATTAGAAATTGGAGATAATTGTATTATGTTAACGTTTGATTTATTCATTAAGTAAAGATAGATTAAGAAAAATCCAGTAACATTAAAAAATTGTTATAATAAATTAAATCATACATATGACCAAACTTTTAGACACTAAAATGTATGGTTCCTTAAAAATTAAGTAAAACATGTATTTTATTCAATAAAACAAGAAATAAGCTGAAATTAAGAGCAAAAGATCATTAGCTAATCTTGCCCAAATGGTTTTTACAATACCAATGCTCACCTTAATCAATTAATTTATCCTCGTTTTTGTAATAAAATTAGATATTTAGGATAATGATATTGTGTTAACGTTTAAGTGAGATCCAGATAAATCGAGGATTAAAATACATATTTAACTAAATTTCTCATTAAAAAAAAACAGAAAAGAGAAGAAAAATGTCTATTCCTAAAACTAAACAAAAAAATTAAACAAGCAATTAGTAGAAATTAAGAGAATTGAAAGAAGAAATAAATAATAAGATTGCAATCGCACGTCCTTAATCAAAGGCACCAAGCGACAAAAGTTTGGAGCAAATATCCCATGTGGGGAAGTAGCTTTCCAAGATGAATATGGTGGGACCAATCCCTAATGGCCATGTGTCTGTGATACCCAATGACACGTGGCCAAATGAGAGTTGTTTCTTTTTTGCCATGTAAGACTTTGGTGGTTACATTTGTTACGGCGATATTTGCGGTGTAGGAAAAAAGTAAACTAAATTAAAATATTTGTAATAAAAATAAATGTTGTTTTGAAGTTTTTGTCGTAGATTAAGAAATATAAAAGTTGGATAATTATATTCTTTTATATGAAAGGATTTAGAATAAAAAAAAATCATATTAATTACCTGGATTTTAATTAAAATTACATAAAAATCTATAATGACATATAATTTGAAAATAAATTTAAACTTTAGAATGACACTTATTTTGAAACAGATGAAGTAGTATTTATTATTATACAATTTTGAACAATAAATTATATTAGATTTCGTGATGGGTATAATTCGATGAAATTTATTAGCATCATTATCCACTATTCAAATTTATTTCACTAGTCAATTTATTTTTTATGGATTGAGAATTGTGAATTGATTCTGTCTCATAAAACTAATTAGCTTCGTGAAACTATTTAATAAGAGGTATATTCATGATTTTGATGGGAAAAAAATAAGAAAAAGTAGGGCAAAGTTTGAAAGAATAAAGTTTGATTTTTGGAGCCAAAGCATGTGCTTCTATCGTTGTTAAAATGTGGGATTCCATGATATGTCATGATCGTTTATTTAATGAACACATATAATATGGATAAATGTTGAAAAATATATTGATGAAATTTAGAAGGAGTATTTTTCTTGTGATAACATTTTATTAAGATAGGTCAATCTATAGCTTAGAAAATTGAGATTGACTTTAAAAATAAGTTTTAATTATGATTTTATTTTACGAAATTATATCAGAGATACTCATACAACCCTATACAATTTTTTTATCTTCCTAAAAGAAACGTATGTGTGTGTATATATATATGTATATATATATATATATGAAAATTTAGATGCTCGTATAAATTTAATCATAAAAAATTGTTCTCGGGTCGATGATTTGTCAAAATAAAATATATTTTTCTTATATTACTTTCTAAAATAGTTGATAAATTAATTTTTTTTAGCATGCATCTAAGCAATAAAATAGATACATGCATAGTAATTTCTCTATGAAGCTTGAAATAAGTATATACATGCATGGTACGGCTTCTGCCCGATTTATAATAGCTAGACTCTTAATTAAGCTGGAAAATAGGTTAATTAATTGTTGTTCTTTATGAGTTCCAAGCCAAGTATATCATATAGCTCAAAGACTAAGATCAATAGAGATTAATAAATTAATATTATAATATAATATCTATGAACATAAAGATTAAGAACCTAACTAAATTTATCGTCTATGTGATCACTCCGCAGTTATTTGTCCTTTTTATGTCTCACATATGTCATAAGTGCACCTTGTTTAATTTTTTATTTTGTAGCTAGTTTTGATAACAAATTAAATTTGATAATTTAAATTATTGTCAAAACTACCTATTTTTTGCAACAGTAAAAAAAGAAAAAGAAAAATGATATGAGATCTCATTTACTCTCCAATATGATAAAAAATTACTCCATCCAATCTTATTTAAATGATTCTTTAGATATCAAATCTTGTTCTAATTATTTGTCTCTTTTTAGTAATAATCTAACACTTTTTTCAATTTACCCCCTCCTTGATAGAGAAAGATTGTCTAATAGCACTTAATCCAATTTTAACATTACTAACTTTGATTCGGGTGAGATGAAGAACTCCTCTTACCTAAACGTAGGCCCCTCAGTCGAGTGGGATGTAAATCGAATGATATATTCGAGTGATAAATACATGTGGGATAGAGTTAACATGATACAAACCCCGAAACAAATCCACAATATTTCAGTGAAAATATATTCATACAAAATTTGAATCTACTGAAAAATTTCTCCCCACATCATCACATATTTTACCAACTTGAATGTGCCCCGTAGACATAATTTAGCATTACTTATTAATGAAATAATCATTTAACTAGAATGAGAGATAGTATAAGAAATGCCTTTAAATTAAACAAACCCAATAAGGTAAATGAAGACAAGAAGTCGAGGTTCATTTTGATGATCAAAACAGTTTATTAAATTTGTACACATTTGAGTTTAAACAATGAAAGTTACATCCACTTGTATTATGATATGGGCTAACCAAAAACTCAAATCCACTGACAAAATTTGACTTGTAAAATTAGATTTGAGTTCTATTTAACGGGATTGCATCTTACATAATTATATCCACAAATAAAATTTGAATTGTAAAATTAGATTTGAGTTGCACCTAATGAGACTATGTCTCATAGAATTATATACATGAGACGGTTTTATACAAATTTTTGCATTCGAACAAAAAATAAAAATAGAAACCACAAATGTAGTCATCCTACGCAATGGTTGCAGAAAAGATAATTAGTATCTATGGGAAGATATGGAGAATCAAAGAAGACAACAAAAGCTATCTTGTCACTACCATTTAGTTATTTTATTTATATAGTTAATAATTATGTAAGTAGAGAAAAAAGAAAAAAAAAAGTCATTCACAACCAAATAGAAATAATTTCTGTCGGTAGATGCATCATGCATAGTAAATAATCAAAATAATTAATGTTCAAAGAAAATTTAATTTGGCTCATATGGTGGTTCGACATTAATGGTTTTAATTACAATATAATTACTATACCTATCATAAAGAAAACTTGCATATAAATAATAGGAACTTAAGTTGTCAAATATATTAAATAAAGTTCCCACTTCAATCTTAATTTGTATGTAAACGAACTACGTATCTATATGATTTAATTGGGCAAAAAAAAAAAAAACACCATTTTTCTTGCAAATTCAATGTGTATAGGTTTGCCATTTATGTATGGTGTGACCCTTCTAAAAAATAAACAATTTACCATGTTGCAATTTATTTTTCATACAATTAATGGATGTCATATATATGTATGAATGGTGTACGATTCAACATCTCATTCCATTGATCTAACTATTCATGTTGTATTTTCCCTTTCTTTTCATTTGAAATGAATGGAATTTTTTTTTTAATTATAAAATCTTATAGCTAAGAACCCAACTGTTTTAGACCATATGAATTTTGTGTAAATTTATGAGATGTTTTCTCAACGATTAAAAAATATTTAAGGCTTAAGCTATATATAATACTTAAAATTTCCCTTTTAACTATTACAAATTACTTGTATTCTCCTTTAATGAAGGGATTAGACAAAGTCCCTTTCCTCTTTTGCAAAAGTCAAAATTCATAATTATAAACAGTTCTACTTCCAACTCTAATTAGTGGAGTTAAAGTTTTCAACATAAATTACAACAGTAACTTTTCTGATGTCTTTTTAACTTTGAAAAAACTCACCTTGTAATGTGCTTTAATTATTCAAATTTATCCAAAGTCGCTGAATATAATTACCTCAGATATAAAATTAATCTCTACTTTATGAGTTATAAAATGTGAATTGGCTTATCTTACGAAATTTATCTTATAAAACTCATACACCTAATTACTTTAGTCAGTTAACTGTTTTCCTTATTTAACTTTTTACAAAAACTCATATACAATAGTCATACCATGCGATTGTTGAAAAAACACATAATTACCGCATACTTATATAACTCATATTTTACTTAATAATAAAAACGTATATTTATAATTGTACATCGCATGTTTATACTTACAAGATACATACAAAAAACCTGTCGCACGTCTCACAATAGACCAGCTGTTCAACTCTGCCATTTCCAAACCTTAATACAAAGAAATTATCAGATTAAATTAATCCCTATTAAAATAAAAAAGGATTTTCAGACAATGTATGCAAGCATAAATGATGGTAGTATAAAAACAAGCTTGAAAATGAAGATCTCTTATAAAAAAAGCAACTATTTTTTGAGTACTTATATGCATGCGGATGAGGTGTGTATATTTAGGAATACGTGCAATTTAACAAACCCCACAAACCCCAAAAGATGACAGTTTAAAATCCTTCAATCTCTTATTATATTATTTCAATCTACTACAGCTTCATATGTATAATACACCACATATATTAATAAATAAAAACAATATTAAAACAAAAACCGAACATGGAATATCTCATATGATTTTATTTCGATCTCTATTGAAATCCACGAATCTTTTATTCCATACCATACTACGATCTCATGTATTTTTTCCTCATCCAGTTGACTTGTATGTATAAACATAAAATCATCATCGTTCTGAACATGACATACATTAATAAAATAGAACACAAGATTGAAAAAAAAAAATCCCAAACATTGTAGCATATATTTCTAATTTTAAAAGGGTTTTATCGCAGTCTTTTTTTAAACCCTCCGATCTCTTATTCTGTACAATATATTTAAACTCATTACTTTACACCATCTAGCATTATCATACTACTACTACACATGATATATATTGATGAAAAATTAAAAAAAAAAAATACTACATATGTTTCATAATAAATACCACTTCGGAATTTAAATTTTATTTTAAATTAGATATTTTTTAGATTTTTATGTAATTTATTTTCCAAACTACCCATATCATTATTCCTTAGCTAAAATTTTGGGATTTAATTAGTATGATATTTTCTACCGATTAATTTGATTTTCTTTCCAATTTTGAATCCTAAATACCTCGATTATTTAAGGATATATTCATCCAATTTTTATAGGCAAAAACTCATGTGCAATGGTCGCACCGTGCTACAGTTGCACTTATAGCACAAAAAGACATACTTCTGATCGTAAAAGTCATACTTGAATAACTCATGCTTATATTGTAAAAAAACATACTTATAAAACACATATTTATAGCTGAAAAACACATATGTATACCTATAAAAGACATATTTGAATCTTGTCGCATGTGAGACAGTCTCATAAGATACCAACTCATTTTTATATTCTTAATCTATAACAAAAATTGCAGAACGAGGCTTATCATAAAATAGATCCAGTATAATATATATTTTAAAACAGTTCAATGCTTTTATTGCAATCACTATTGTAAAATAGGACCAGCATAACTACCAAAACTACCATGGGGTGGGTAGGATAGGGTGGGGTGGAATCTCCGCAAAACCAGTAATCAGGAAGTGAGCCCAAGACGAATGGGCCCTACATGTTTAGTTAATTCACGCCATCTTGTCCGGCTTTTATCTTCTTTATAAAGTCCTTCTCATTCTCTCTAACATGCACCACCTCTCCACTCCTTTCTCTCTCTAATCCCCCAATGGCTATCACTTTCTCTCTCCTCTTCCTTTGCATTCTACTCCCTTCTCTCACTGCCTCAATTCCAACATTACAAGATTCTGAATTAGTAGTCCAAGAAGTTCATAGGTATGTTATGTACAATCAAGATTGCATGTGGTACAATGTTGTAATGTGTTAGTTTTATCTAACAATGTGTTACATTTTGTTTTTCCAATGTAGGAAGGTGAATGATTCGAGGAGGAAATTAGGGTTCCTATCGTGCAATACAGGCAACCCTATTGACGATTGTTGGCGGTGTGATCCCAATTGGGAGAAACATCGTCAGAAGTTAGCCGATTGCGCAATTGGGTTCGGAAAGAATGCCGTTGGGGGTAGAGATGGTAAAATTTATGTTGTGACGGACTCCGGAAACGATGACCCGGTCAACCCTAGACCGGGGACTCTTCGTTACGCAGTCGTAAAAGACGAGCCGTTGTGGATTATATTTGCACGTGATATGGTTATCCAATTGAAGGAAGAATTGATAATGAACTCATTCAAGACTATTGATGGGAGGGGTGCTAGTGTGCACATTGCTAATGGACCTTGCATAACAATACAATATGTGACCAACATTATCATACATGGAATTCACATACATGATTGCAAGCAGGGGGGGAATGCTATGGTACGGTCCTCCCCACGGCACTACGGGTGGAGGACTATATCCGACGGCGATGGCGTGTCGATCTTCGGTGGGAGCCACGTGTGGGTGGACCATTGCTCACTATCTAATTGCCAAGATGGCTTGATTGACGCAATTGAAGGGTCCACGGCCATCACCATCTCAAATAACTACATGACACATCATGATAAAGTCATGCTTTTAGGTCACAGCGACTCGTACACTCAGGATAAAGCCATGCAGGTCACTATTGCTTTTAATCACTTCGGAGAAGGGCTAGTGCAAAGAATGCCAAGGTATTTTTTCTCACATTACATCAGTTACAATATCATATTATAATCGTCGTACCAGTATTACTTGTTTTATTGAAATATAAATATGGTTTTATTTGTATGTACTTTTGTAGATGTAGACATGGCTACTTCCATGTGGTGAATAATGACTACACCCATTGGGAGATGTATGCTATAGGAGGGAGTGCGGCGCCCACTATTAATAGCCAAGGCAACAGATTTCTTGCACCCGATGCAAGATTCAAGAAAGAGGTGAGGAATTTATGGTATTTATTTTCCATATATTTAATTAAATTACTACTATACCTAAACTTTTAGGTTGGTTGTTGCAAAGTTGTTTATTTTAAATAACGACTTTATTCAATAGAGTAATTATTAGAGCACATTATAAGAGGGAGTAATCAATGCATTTACAACTTTTAGATACTATGTATAATAAATAAAGTTGAAATTCACATGAAAGATGTTATCTATAAAAACTTTTGATGTGGCGTAATATATTGTACTCCTTAAGTTTATAATTGTTTCACATCAATTTTTTAAAAATAAATAATTATGATTATTTGTATACAAAACCATAATACTCATTTTTAATAATAATAATAATAGGAAGAAAAAAAAAGACAATAACAAGATGGGAAGAAAAAAAAAGGTCTTCTTGGTAAATAAAAACCATGCACTGATAATTAAAATAAATATTATTTTATAAAGTCACAATCAGTTTGAAAAGGAGATTTTTTGTTACCATTATTATTTAATTATTAACTAAATATAACATATTTATCTGTGGTTTTGGTGGAATTACTATTAGCAAGGACCTTTTGAAGTAGACTACCAAATTCTCAATTAATACCAAATTGCTCATTTTTGGTCATTTAATTTATTGACAATTCGATTGAATTGATGCAGGTGACCAAACACGAGGATGCCCCCGAAAACGAATGGAAAAACTGGAATTGGAGATCGGAAGGAGACCTGATGTTGAACGGTGCATATTTTACACCATCAGGAGCCGGAGCATCTTCGAGCTATGCCAAGGCGTCGAGCCTTGGGGCCCGGCCCTCGAGCCTGATTAGCTCACTGACCTCCAGCTCCGGTGCCCTAAATTGCCGGAAAGGGTCACGTTGTTGAGTAAAATTACCATTATGACCTTGTTGCTAGGCTAAGTTATTTACAAGAAGCCTTGATAGGAAATTCAAATATGAATTGTGCTCCAAGTTGAAAAGGAGTTGCAAGGACCACACATTGGTCCAAGGAGCACTAGGGTTTCCTTTTATTTTATTTTATTTTTTTTACTTTTTTTTTTTAATTGGTGGCTCGATCTTTGTTTGCACCAATTTTTCACTTTTGTTACTTTTTGACTCTATTGTCAGACTACAACCTCGGCCTGCTAAATCCTAAACCATTGGGAGTTCTGTTCTTTCGGACTTGTACTTTGGTTTTTGAGAAAGCAAGTGCTGCAGTGTTGATATACTAAATTTATATTTCTGAATTTGTATCTCTCTCTCTATATATATATTTGTGGATTAATGACAAACATCTATCAATAAATAAATTTAGTGTATTAAGATTTTTGAGAAATTGATATAAAGTTTATTAATGTTTTGAGGTTCGATTAGTAACGTATCGACAAAATATTAGAGAAAGACATTGGTTTTCAACTTATAATTATAACTTAAAATAATACTCTCCCGTTCGAAAATAAATGTCGTTTCAGAAAAAAAAAAAAATTGTTTCAAGATAAATGCTATTAAAGAATTTCAAGACACATTTATCTATAATCTATCAGAATTACCCTCATTTACTTCTGTCAAATTAAAAAGGGCTGTTAAAAAGGAAAGAAAAAAAAACCCACATTAATTATATTTAAAGGAGGACATATTAGTTTTTTTACCATTTAAAAAAAAAAATTGAGACAGAAGGGAATAGTTAATTGGATCTCTAATTTTATATTAAAGATAATTTTTTTGTTCTATCTCTAAATAAAATAAAAAAACCACCTAAAAATTTAGTGATTGATTAATATTGATTTCGTCTTAAATTTTTTCACCAATATACTTTGAAATTAAACACAAATTTTTGTCGGTATTTTGATATTGTTATTCTTTCTGTAGCGTTGGTCAACAAAATAGAAGACAAATGCAAGGGTCCAAAAGTTACCAACAAATGCAATAATATTAACTACTAACATTATAGCTATATAAAACGAACATTCTATAAAGCAACCAAAGAGATTAAATTTGATAATTGGGAATGATGTGTGCTAATTTAATTGAAAGAGAGAGGGAATCTGATACTGATTATCGATAATGCCAAGCAGTTCATGCAATTAATTATCTCATAATTATTATATGGTATTATCTTCTTGTCATTAAAATATAATTTATATTGATTATGTTTGAATTTGGTAATGTTACACGAACTGAACATCATATCAATTTAACTTCAACATTTATTTGATTTGTTGGATTTTATTTCAACATCTGAATTTACTTGCTGAAATACAATTAGAATTTATATGTGCAAAGTTTTAGTAATTGTGCATCTGATAATAATGTTTGAAATATAAAAATCAATTTTATTAAATTATATTACATATTTACTGTTCTAACAAAACAATTATATATTATAAGTTATAAAAAAAAATTCACCTTTTATTGTGGACTTTAGTCGATTTAACCTCAAAATATATGTTAATTATCAATTTATGTTCTAAAAGATTAAGTTTGTCGCTCAAAAGATATTGTTGTTTTGTTTTCTTTTGGTACTTTTGTGAGAGGACTTTCATATATCTTCTTTTTGAGTTTTTGCATATAACTATCGTTTAAATTAGTTTCACAAAAAATAACAAAATATTTAATAAGATAGAATTATATGATGACTTATTACTGAACATTTAATAGACATAATTAATGTATAATACAAATAAATGTCTAATACAAAAAGTACAATGAGATTGAATTGAAGTAGGAAAAGTACATGAAAAAATAGACATATAAAATTAAAACAATTATATTTTCTAAAATAATCATTATTCAAAATAGAGGGAATATACCGATCCTGAATGTTGAACATAAAATAATTGAAACGGAAATGATACAATCATACAATCATGATCCTCAATGTTGAACATAAGATAATCAAAACGTAAAATAATACGATCATACAATTATAAGTTGTGATTTAAGATATTTTTAGTTATTTTAGAAGGGTTACTAAATTTGTAGGACTAATGTATATTCTTGACTCGCATATGTAGATATACTATACTATTTCATATATGATATGTATAATTGAAAGTTTCTTATACTGAATACTTTTATAACTTGTCAATTAAGATGAAAGCTTAAAATATAATTAGACACATATCAAAGGTGACATATTACTACTATCTTATATGTTTTTGCTTGAAAAAACTGCAAAAAAAAATAAAATTCATTTTTTAAAATAAAAATATTGCGTGAATAAAATTAAGGCACCAACCTCGTAATTAGTAGTATGAAATTATCAACGGAGACAAATTAAAAAAGTACACTAATTTTCAAGATCAATCAACATCCTAGCTACTTTAATTTAATTGGAAACCCTTTTTAATTGAAATTGAAGAATGAATTTTGATGAGACAAAATGGGCAAAATCACATGCCATTCATCTTCTTTCAATGTGGCAGCTATTGGTTACAACTACATCTTTGACAAAATTCTAGCAATTTTCATTTGACATTTGTTTCTAATTCACTTACTTTTACCTTAATCATTGATTATTGCAAGTCTTAGTTGTGAAGTATACATCAAATCACTTTGATAATTACTTGTATAATGATTTTTTTTCTTTTGTTTGATATGACTTACAAGCTAATTGTCTAATTATTAGATTTAAGTGAATGTAATTTTAGTGGTTTTATGAATCTATCACATCTAATATGGGCTACAAGAGTTAGTTGAAAAGAGAGAGGAAAAAGAAAGGAAAAATCAATATTAGTTAGAAGTATCATATATTTCAAAAATAAATTATTAAATAAATACGATAATTATTGGCATGATTAAGTTTAGACGCGGACTGGAATTATTTGATTCGAATTTTAGGGTTCGAGTTCTTACTCATTTAAATCGATCAAAATTAGTTCAAAGCCTAGAGTCGAGTATATATATTAAAAAATATATTTCTGATAGTAGTAACAAAAACTGCATAACAAATTTGAATTTTAGATCCGCCCCATTATTATGATCATTATTTAAAATCAAAGATTTATTTATTTATTTTATATAAGAATCAATAACAATGATTCAACCACGTGACAGTATGGGAAACTAATTTAGCTATACATTTGACCAAAAACATCACAAATAGAATGGTGGTTGATACGAATAATTGTTCTTTAAGGCATGCTCCATCAATTTCGATTCACGTGCACCAGAAAAAAAAGATTAATTTTAAAACAGTGAAAAAGAAACAAAATAAAATAAAAAGGTTCTAGTAAAATGATCTTGACTAGTCATGTCGCAATTTTCACATGGAATGACAGGATGAACTTTTTCTAGAATAAAGTGGTTCGAGCTGGACTGAACGATTTTCTATCTAACGAATCAGAATTTTTGCAATTAAAATATTTGTAATAAAAAAACCCATAATTTAAGGT
Source organism: Scutellaria galericulata (assembly GCA_946896805.1). Lineage (NCBI taxonomy): Eukaryota > Viridiplantae > Streptophyta > Magnoliopsida > Lamiales > Lamiaceae > Scutellaria > Scutellaria galericulata. The sequence goes on along the minus strand of OX335797.1, from coordinate 773,649 downwards.
AGATGAAAAAGAGGAAGAAGGAATTTTTGCAAGACTATTGTCTATTGGGTTAAAATTATTTTTCATTTAATTATGAGGTCTTTTGATTTCAGTCTTATAAATATCATAATTATCAAATTAGTTCTAAAATTTAAAAATTTATGTGACTTCAGGTTAATTTTAGCTGGGAGATTCGAATTTAAATTTATGGAAAATGTCACATTCGATGTGTGTAATCCCAAAATAGAGTTTTCTAGTGATTTATAAGTGAAGTGATAAAATATGTCAATCAATAACAATTTGACATACATCACCATATCACTTTTAGGTCATCGATAAGCCTCAATTCGACAAAATTGATCACAATCGAACATCTCCTTAAATTATGAGACTAAATAGAGTAAATTATAATAATTATGAGTTATTTTGAAATACTCATATTATCATTTCTCTTTTATAAATATAGCTTATATTTAAGAGAGATATTTATATGGGAAGTCGTTAACGAAAAAATACTTATCTTTCTTTATATCTAATCTCTTCTCTACTTAGAATACGATATTATTGATTATTGATGAGTTTTTCTTTTTCTTTAAAAAAGGATCTAATAACGATTAAAGGGACGAATTTATTAACCTAATTGGATCACAATATTAATTTTATTAGATTAGAAATCTTTGTATTCTTTTTTAATATAGATATCATTGTATTTTTTGTTTGGACTAGATGGAATCATGGAAGAAGACTGATTTTATTGATATTAGATATCAATTAGGCAAAGGCCCAAATGCCCTACATATTTAATAAGACTATAATTTGAAATAAAAATCTTTAATTTCAAATGATTTTTTATTTCATATATATTATTTAAGGAATTTTTTAAATTTTATATAAACATAACGATCATGCTCCAAATTCTATACATGAGTATTTGGATTTTGTTTTTCAAGGATCAAATGTGATTTTTATTGAATTCATAAGCATCAAATATTTTTATTACCTGAAAATATAAAACTCAAGATTGAGGCCCAGCTCAAGATCCACTTATATAACTATAAAATCGGGCCAGCTAATTATTTTAAATGAAAAATTAAACCTGTCAGGCCCAAATATCGATCCTTAAATTTTTTGCATAGAAAATAAATAATAATAATAATAATAATAATAATAATAATAATAATAATAATAAAAATGATAAGATTAATTCGTTGACTATTTGTTCATCACAAAAATTCATATGAGATGATTTTACTTATATAATTTCGTGAAACATAGCTTCAATTCTCTCAAATCGAATCTATTTTCACGAACATTTGACTCATGTGAAACCATGTCACAAATTTACCATTGCCAGACAGGTTAACTCAAAATTTACACAAGAATTTATTATTAGAGTGACATTTGTGTGCCCCTGAGGCATGGATTATAGGATCCGTGACCCCAACCCGCCCCGACCCGCTCCGACCCGCACACACACACACACACACATATATATATATATATATATTTTCGCGCATATACTGTTGATGTATTTCAGATTTGTTCTATAGGTATTACAAACATGAACTAAAGGTATTTGATACCTAAAAAGTATATGTATGATATTTTTAGATTTGTGAGGTGCGCGCGTGACGGGTGTGGGCGCATGGGTGCGCGGCGTGAGCGAGCGGTGTGGGAGCGCAATATGGACGCATGCGGTTTTGAGGTATCACACATTTGTTCTATAGATATCACACATTTGTTCTATAGGTATTACACATATGTGATACCTGAAGAGTATATGTGTGATACCTTTAGACTTGTGAGGTGCGCGCGGGTGTGGATGCATGGGCGCGCGGCATGGGTGCATGGGCGCACGGATTTGAAGTATCACACATTTGTTCTATAGGTATTACAAATCAGGTAATACCTGAAGAGTATATGTGTGATACCTGAAGAATATATGTGTAATACCTGAAGAATAAATCAGGTGTACGCGCGGCGCACACCAACTATGGTGTGGGCGCGTATGGGGGGCGCCTCACGCGCTGGGTCGGGTTGGGGGCACGGATCTAAGATCCGTGTCCCTGGGGCATATGATTTTTTGTCTTATTATTATGAATTTAGTTTGTGGACAGTGGAACTTCATTTAAAATAATCCAAACTTATTCCATTCTATATATATGATTGTTCATTTTTTGTACATAGATAATAGATTAAAACTTTTTATTGGAATTGAAAATATCCAAATGATCTCTAACTTTACCCCAATTTATTTAAATCAACCGGTTATAATGATACAATTAAATAGAAATATATTAGTAAAAAACAAAAGAAATGCTATTAAATATGAAAATATTGTTATATATATGAGAATCAAAAAGAAAATGTAGCCTATAATTTTGGGTCGAAGTGTATAATATTTGGTAATGATGTATTATTTGTATTTGTATTTGTATTCTATTGTAGTTTATTTATCTAACAGAAAATATTATATTATATTATATATTATACTATGCAATATTATATAGTTTTCAGGTGATTATTACTTCAAAATTGACGGTCCATGTGTTGTTGTCGCACACATATAATTAAACTCAAAATCATATAAATTTGACAAAATGTAGATAAGAAGATAATATATTCAAAAGGAAAGGAACCAATGAAAATATACTGATGAAATGAAGATAAAAATATCTGAGATGTGATTATCAGTTTAAATGATTGAGAAACTAATAGACAAAATACTAAAGTAGTGCTCAAAAGTCAAAATTATACACATTATCATGACAAATTGGGTATAAAGTAGATATTACAACCCATATAATTCGTAAGTTTTATGTGAAACCATCTCACGGATCATGTTACGTGAAACGGGTCAAATCATAGCCCACATTACACAATTCATATATAAATGACTGAAAATGAGTTTGGATTGTGGGTAAAAATGATCCGTCTCACGGAAACTATCCGTAAGACCGTCTCACGCAAGTTTTTGTGATAATTTCATTAGGTAATTATATGTAGCATCTAGAAGATTGAAACATTTTGCTACTTTGTTTTGTTGCTCACATTTTTTTTTCTATTTTAGATACTGCTTCATCTTATTTCAACCTAGTTAGTATACATTACATATATACTACTAAAATGAATTTTTTATTTTCATAGGTCACTTAATTCATTCCAAAATATTAGCTCTTTACAAAATAAAATAAATTCATACTACATAAAACGGGTCCTTTATTCTATCCGTCATTGACGTGTCACAGATTCAACAAAATCATTAATTTGAATTTTGAAATTACAATATTTAAAAATACGAGATTTTTATATATCAAGGGTGGACATATAAGACATGTCCACGGTGATTAGGAAAATATTATTTTTACACAAAAAATTAATACAAATACTTTATTTTTATATTGAATTTGATCTATATCGATTTTCTTTATATCATACTGTTTGAAGCTCAATATCAATTTTTGTGGCTAGGAACAAAATTTCCTTTAGGTGATCATATTGGGCCCAAATGGCTAAGATCCAAAATAAGGTTGGTAAGTCCACTACCAGGCCCATATAGTTTCCTACCATTTTTGTATGTATTTTATGTACATAAAACAATTTATAAAATTTATATAAGTTTTGTCTTAAATATAATAACATGTGATGAAATTTTATTCTTTATTTATGAATCATGAGTTGTGAGTTGATCGATCTCAATATTTAGATCAGTGATATGATCTCATAAGAATTATTTTCTTTTAATTATATAGTTTTTTCTTTTAAAAATATGATATATAATTGATAAAAAAATTAGACTACGTCTCATAAATTAATCTAAATAATGTTATCTAATTAGCATAATCTAACAGCTTAAATAATTATATTATTTATGGATCAATAACTAGAATAACTAATCATTCAAAAATCTGAAAAAACCAGACTTAATTTTACAAGTTATTTTCAAATTAACACGCAAGTGATAACTAAGGTACATTTAATTCTAACAACCTATTTTTTTTCTTTCTAAAAAAGGACAATTTCTTGATTTATACGTGTCATCTTTTGTATAGATTTATGTTAATCTTATTCGTATGGTCCCAATTTTAGGTTATATCCTCGAAGGACCACTCCCATTAGGGCCACCCTAATTTGAATTCTATTTAAAACACGTTTCATTATTGATAAATAAATTCAAATAGAAATTCTCTTGTCCCGTTTTGGTTTTTCTAATTCATATACATGTATATATATTTATATATAAAAGAAGTAATAAAAAAATAAAATAATATAATATAATGAAAGCTATATAATATCTGAGATGTGGTTATTAATGAACAATGATTGAAAACAAATAGACAAAACAGTTTTCTCAATTATTTACATTACATTATTATATAAAAAAATCAGCCATCCCTTTTGTTGTTCTGCTGGCAAAATTGAAACCCTTCGACACGTTTCAAATCATTTATTATCAATAATAAAAACGAAATTAAATTGATTCAAGTATATATTGAAAACTTATGCTTTAGCATGATACAACCATTTATTTACTATTTTTGTTAGATAAGGTATCATTATTGATGAGTATATGAAAAATATTCTTCATAAATTAATAAATTACATAAGAGAATTGGATGGGAGATTAAAAGCTAAGAAGTAAATGTTAAAGAGTGAGATATTATATAATTTTTTAATAAAAGAATAATTTGGAGGAAAAAATTTCCATTTTAATTATTTGTATTTATTTTACAAGATACCCAAAAACCCTAATTACATGAATCACCGAGCTCAGATTTGTTGGACCCCAAAGTCATCTTGAGAATATCCACATCAACTACTCCGTTTGGTATGATCAATTAGATCTAATAGCAGACCTGGTTGGTCATAGCATGAGGGGGCTGCGTCGCACCCACCCTTGAACTTTCAAAAGTGTTCTTTTAATATATATATATTTTTATTATTAATTTATAAGAGTCTACACCTGCTTTAATGTTTTATATTTTGATCTTAAAAAATATTACTTTCCTTAAAATAAAATCCTAAATCCGTTTTTAATTCAAAGGTGTATGAACAAATAGATTTGATGATAGAATTGATTGTTCATAGTAGAGAGTTTGGAGTTAACAATCATATAAATTATATATGTGATGTAAATTGTAATGTCACACTAGTGAAACACAAGTGCCACGCTTTTAGAAAAGAAAGCACATAATAATCTTTTGAAGTCAAATTAATGTTTGTCTATTCAAGGGCACCTTAGAGTTTGAATTTGAAGAAGTAAATAAATTACTATTAAGAAAACTTAAAAGAAATACTCAAAAATTTTGGACTAATATATAATATTTAATTCTGGAAGTAACGAGGTGACTGGATTGTGGCAAATATTTAGAAGCTTCGGGGCGAATCTCCGTAGGTGATGACGTCACGTACAAATCGGATAGGCACAGTTATTTGATGCCAGGTAGGCAATGACCTCAGCAGGTACAACATTCCTATTTGACTCATTTACTCTGAATGGTTTGCAAATTTCTGATGACTTAAGTTCAGAAAAAAACCTTGAGCCATAAATAAATATATAAATACATATATTTTTCGAGCCACACATATATATATATATATATATATATATATATGTATGTATTATATAGTATTTGGTATGCCAACTATTTGGAATTTGCATGGCAAATACATTATCTAGACAAGTCTGCCTAAGTCAAGGAGATTATCTAGTGTATAATATATGTAAATTGCAACTATACTATTAAAATTAATATTGACCAAATATTCAGAAGAAATAACAGTACCTTTGGCTTGGATTGAATGACTTTTTAAATTAAAATCGAACTTTTATTGAAAGAAAATAAACGAAAAAGATCCACCAAACAGTAAAAGGGAAAGAGAAAGCCATAATTTGGCTTAACTACAAAACAACAAGGACTCGTTAAAATTCTTATTTAGAAAAATCCTCTAAAAAAATCTATAACAGGAAAATTCTGTCCGTGGAAAAAATTTATATTGATAAAAAAGAGTATCATACTATTGATCAAAAATTTTAAAAAACTTATGCTAGAGATATCCAAAAACAATGAATAATAAATAGAAGAGTATTAATGATTAAAATAAAATATTTAAAATGAATGAATATAATTTTTGTAATTGTTATTGGATGAAAGCACGATTAGCTTGCTTTGTAATTGATTAGTATCAAATTAGAAACTTAGATGGTGACAAAAAATGCCACGACAAAATTCCTCAACAATCTAGATGAAGGATTGTAAATTCACACGAGACAAATTCCAAGTGCATGAATTTATAGAAAGAAGAAAAAAACCCACATATATGAGATGAATATAAAAAAATAAAATATTATTACAAAAATTTATATGAGATGATAATCTCAAACAGATATAATTATATAAACCATAGTCCATTATACACTCACAACTTATACTCATATTCATAAGTTAATTTTCTTAATTGATGATTTATGAATTGTGATCTCACAAGTGTCCTAAAAAAAATTAAATAGGTTTTACATATTAACCATTAATTATAAGACTCCAAGAAACCTAAAATGATCTATCATTGCCTTCAATTAATATTCAATGAATTTTGCTCCCTAAAATGATCAAATTTGTAGTAAATTTTAAACTCACATATATAGTTATATAATTTTTAATGGAATAACATGTACACGTGGCTTCCAATTCACCATCAAATCATTCTATGGACATCTGTGACTTAAAATGCTTTGTTGGGGTGAGTTGGGGAAAATTTTAGGCATGCCAACCAAGATTTTTCAAGATCTATTCCACTTCCAATATAAATGCAAACTTCACTACATCCTCTTATCAATCTCTGTTAGTGTGTGTGTGTTTATATATATATATATATATATATATATATATATTAAAATCAATACACCAATTGTTTCTTAAAACACATATTAAAAGAAAAAGGATCAATATAGGTAATAAATATAAGGGTTAATATCAATTTGTTACCTTAATTATTTCGCTTTTCTTTTTTCAATGGTGTTTAAACTCAAAAAGTTATCTGCTCACTAGCCATTTTCTTCAAAAATTTTAGTTGCTATCGTTAGTGGTGCCCGGTTTCTACAAACCGCCGGTTCCGGTTCCGAACCGGCGGGGTCGAACCGGAACCGAACCGGGGTATGTTCGGTTCCGGTTCCGGTTTGTAACCGGCGGTTGAACCGCCGGTTTCGGTTCGAACCGCCGGTTTTTCCGGTTTTTTTTTTTTTTTTTTTTATTAACAATGTATTTATATGTTAAAAAATATACAACTTCAAAAGTATAAAACACTAAGTTTGAATTAAAAAAAAATTATTACAACTTACAAACAACAAACTTCTAAGTTTGAATTTAAAAAAATTACAACTTACAAACATAAAAAATAATTACAACTTACAAATTACAAATTGAAAGAGGAAAAAAATGAAATAGCTTGAGTTTCATTCTAAGTTTGATATAGAATAAAATTGCCTACGTATCCCTAAATTGAATTAGAGAATCAAAGCCCACGTAGTTCTTAATTCTTACTTCTCTTAATTGTAATGAGCAAAGAATGCTGTGTGGTAGATGATATGTCTCAAAGAAAGGAGGACATAATAAGACGTGCATCTAAGACACATCTTATTATCTCCTCCTTTCTTTGAGACACATCATCTACCACACAACATTCTTTGCTCATTACAATTAAGAGAAGTAAAAAAAAAAAAATGAAAGAGCTTGAGTTTCATTCTAAGTTTGAAAGTGAATATCAAAGTTAGAATGAAATTGCCTACGTATCCCTAAATTGAATTAGGGAATCAAAGCTCACGTAGTTCTCTTACCTCAAACTTACCCATTAGTTCCGGTGGAGGAGGATGTGTTCGAATCGTAGCCATACTCGTCGGGGCCATCGTCATCAAAGACAGATAAATCTAGATGTTGTTGACGTTTCTTTGCTCGAAGCCAATCTTCAAGTAGAGTAATGTTTTGAACATTCTCTACGGTCAATCTTGACCTTTTTGGATTCAACATATGTCGTCCTTTGGAGAAGGCGCACTCGACGGAAACGTTGGAGGCGGGACTTGCAAAAATCTCCTTTGCAATATGACTTAAAATAGGATAAGTGTTGATCCTCTTTGACCACCACTTCAAAAGATCCACAGAGTTTTCAAAAGAAATAAATTCAAATGTACAACTTAAATATGTATCTAATTCTTGTGTGGGATTAGATCCCCTAGCTCGTTTTTGTGTTCGGTTATCATAAAAATCATAAAATGCATTAAGACCACTAACATTATATGGATTATGTGAAGAACTACTACTACCACCTACATTTTGAGCACCTAACTTATCCCCACAATCATCCCCTAATGAGGTTTTATATTCTTTAAATAAATCATACAAATAGTTTTTAGCCCTAGCTGCAACTTCTACATAATTTGGAACATAGTCAACCGCATCATAATCGGATAACAAAAAATGGGGGAACAAAGCACTATAATACATGCGTAATAATTCGATTAGACCATCTTCTCTAATCCTAGGATCTAATAATTTAGCTATTAAAAATATATCGGGAAGTTCGTGAAAATATTTTAACCATTTTGCTTTAATTGCTATAATAGTGTCACCTATAATAGGACATGCACAATATTCATTCAAAATTAAAGCAATTTTAACACAATTATCTAAGGCTAATGGAGAAGTAGGATAATAAGTGCCACTTAATTCTCTAGTGGCTTCTTCAAAAATTTTTAAAAGAGCTATTAAATTAATGCATGCATCCCAAGAGTTGCTATTCAAATATATCAATTCATGTGGGTTTTCTTTATAAAATTCAATTAGCAATTCTTTATAATTATAAGAATCTTGAAGCATATAATAAGTTGAATTCCATCTATGTTTTACGTCCAATATAAATTTCTTCACTTCCATTCCATTATTTTTACAAAATCTTGCCCATTTTTTATGCCATTGTGTTGATTTAGCAATTTCATGAATTGCATCCGTAATAGGTGAGATTTTATCATGCAAAGCGGTTAATCCATCTTGTACACACAAATTCAAACAATGGGGTACACAACGAATATGAAAAAGTCTACCATCTATTGGAGGCCTAAAAAATTCCATTAATGTTGGTATACTAGCGGTGTTAGGAGCGGCATTATCATAACCAATCGAAAATATTTTTGTAACTATATCATAATCATTAACAATTTTTATTATTTTTCTAGCAATTGCTACAGAACTATGTCTTTCATCAAATTCGACATAGGCAATTAATCGTTTTTGCACGTTCCATGCATCATCTATCCAATGGCACGTTACTCCTAAATAATCATGGTTTCCGTAAGGATCTTTCCACACATCACAACAAATAGATACTCGTTGTGTTAAATTTTTTAGTTCTCCAATTAAAGCATATTTATATTCACCTACAATTTTTTCTATGTCACGTGTGACGGTATTCCTAGATATTCTTCTACTAGCGGGTTGAAAAACTTCACAAGTAAATTCTTCATAATCATCGTCAGTTGGAAATTGAAAAGGAAGATGTTTTTTAGCAATCAATTCGGCCATTCTTTTCCTATGAGTTAATTGACTAAATTTATGAAGGAAGTTAGGGTCGTTACCTCCGGTTCCCCCACTGGAACCGGCATTTTGTCGAGGAAGATGGGTTTGAGAGCGGTCATTACCCATCTTATCCGGATGCTTCTTGATGATGTGGTTGTTGAACGTTCCGTAGCCCCCTCCGGCCTTGAACTTGTAGCTCTTTCCACAGTAGTTGCACGTCACCGTGAAGTCCACATTCGAATTTGATATTTTCTCCTTTTTAAAATGTATGGAGAAAATATCACTTCGAAGTGTCGAAGTGGTTCGGCTACGTGTGTCACTCTCTTGAGTTGGACGGGCCTCCGGTTGCTCCTGCTCTTCCTCCACTTCGGCAAAGTCGGCGGCGGTCGAAGGTCCGAGAGCCTCTTCCAAATTGGCGTACTCCTCACTCCAATGAGAGTGGGGAGTGTATTGATCGATAAGATCATCGACTTCAACATCTCGTGGTGGAGGCATCGGTGCCTTTCCTCGGTGAGAAGAACCGGCGGAAGATGAACCTCTTCGAGACATTTTCGAATGAATCGTAAATTGAGAATTGGAAAAAAAAACTTGAGAATTGAAACTTTAGAATTGAGAATTGAATTGCAACTTTCGAATTGAGAGAGAAGTGTTGGAATGGTGTGAGGATTGAATGGGGGGAGGGGGGTATTTATAGAAATTTAAAAAAAAAAAAAAAAGGCCGGAACCGCCGGTTCGAACCGCCGGTTCACAACGGCTCTTAAATCTCGACCGTTGATCTCCAACGGTCGAGTGATCCTAGCGTGACACGTGTCCAACGGTAATTTTTTTTTAAAAAAAAAACCCGCGCCGGTTCGAACCGGCCTTGAACCGCCGGTTCCGGCGGCAACGGCTCTTTTTCGCCGGAATCCGGCGACAACGGCTACTTTTCGCCGGAGCTCCGACGGACACGTGGTGCTACCCCATTCGCTAGGGAAAAAAAAAAAAATTAACCGGAACCGCCGGTTTAACCGCCGGTTCACGGTTTTGGAAATCTCGAACCGAAACCGAACCGGGTGAATCCGGTTTCCGGCGAACCGTGGGCACCACTAGCTATCGTAACTCAATTTTCGACATACATTCTGGTTAAAAAATTCGTACGGAAAACTCAAAAATACAATTCACCTCCAAATATCAGTAAAAAATGCATGAGGTTTATGCTAAAATGATCCTTATTCGAAACCAAATTACAACCCCTGGTTGATTTCAGGACTTCGATCCAAACGCGAATTGAACAAAAAATATTTTAGGGTTTTGAAATAATTTTATTCAATTAAAGCTCGAATTGAACGAGAATCGTTAAATTGACTTAGAGTTGTAATTTAGCTTTGAAATAGGATGATTTTCGTGTATGACTTATGTATTTTGGTTGATGTTTGGAGGTTTGCGTTTTTGAGTTCTCGGTAGCAGTTTTTTGTCGAAAATGTGTCAAAAATTGAGTTCATATAACGATCAAAAAATTTCGAAGAGAATGACTAGTGATCATAATTTCTTTTTGAATTTAAGCACCCATTGAAAGAAGAGCAATAATTCAGGTAGTAAATTAATATTAACTATAAATATAAGCTGAATAAAGAGTTGAATAAAATAAGGTAGCAAATTGAGATTAATCATGGATATAAATTTAATAAAGATTCGAATAAAATATGTTTCACAAAAAATAAAAGCAAGTTTTACTTCTGTCCATTGAACGTGGGCTGTTTAGATCTGCCTAGTGAAGCCATTATTAACATAGAGATAGCTCCTTAAGCCTATTTTGGATTTGTGGACGAAATTGTTAACATTAATATATATAGTAATATTATACTATTTATAAATTAGGTAGTTAGATCAAATTATGTATTTTGATCGAATGGTTTAAAAGTATATTTTCTTAAATTACTCTTAATAAAAAATTTGGCCAGTATCGATTGAGGATGTTAACATATAGGCTAATATTGAATGATGAGTTGGATGGACAATATATTCTTCAACATGGTAATGAGATGGTGAGCCCTTATCAATATCGAACCGATATCAAATGTATCAAATCGTGGACCAAGCATGACAAACTAGTGTATCATGTGTCTCATGGCCAACTATTGAATAGGGCGGTAAATAATACAATTTGAGTCGAATAAATAACTGTGTAAGCTAGTTGTGTTTAATATTTATGTTTGAATTTATTTGATAATTAATCGAGTGGAGCTTGAACAAGCTTTAAATCTCAAATATGAGTGTTTGTATACCGAGTAACACTCCTGTGCAACTAATGCACACATACACTCGGGTCGGGTTTAGGTGTGGGTTGACCCAAATCCGCTCACTGTTTTTTTTTTTTGGCCCTGACCTTTATGTTATGTTAGTCATACATTTATATTATATTAGCCATACATTTATGTTATATTAGTCATACTTTTATGTCTAGATATCATACTTTTATTTAATATTTTTAACTCTAAAAAAACCCTAATTTCATCACAATTTGTACATGTTTACCTTTATGTGATAATACTCATACCTTTATGTGATATTATTTATACTTTTATATTAACATAGTCATACCTTTATGTAATATATAAATGTACAACTAACATAACTAAAAGATATATCTAACATAACTAAAAGGTATGACTGTTATAACTAAAAAGAATGAAATGTTAATATGTCTGTCTAAAAAAATTGTTAAGGTACAATTAGTCTTACAAAAGGTATGACTAACACCACTAATATATATAGTTAACATAACATAAAAGTTTGACACCTGGAAGCAAATTTAGGCGGATTTTGTTCGCGACCCGATGGCGCGTGCGGGCACATACAAGCACGTGGCGGGCCGGATCGACCCGAGTGCACGCATCTAGAGTCCGTGCACCAGGTGCACAAAAACAAACACATATATATTGTCAATGTTCTCAAGATAAACTATCAATTTATATACCCACAAAATTAAGATTTCCAGCTTTTTTTTTTCATAAGCCTATAAAAATATCGAAGATAAAAAAGGAAAAATAAAATAAAATCAAGGTACGAATTTTGGGCGCACTTTTAAGTTTGAAGCCAGAAAATATAGTTTTTCAAGAAAATGTATATGAGATCGTTTCATTAATATGATTCTATGAGATTTTAATATCAACCTAAAATTATATTTCTAATTTAATATCCCATTTGTGCATTATTAGTTGATCCATCCCTTTTATAAAATTAAATGAATTAGAGGATTTTAAAAGAGTCATACTCATAATTTTTAAAGTTGTGACTATCAACTTATTTCCTGTCGTTCAATATTATTCTTGATGTGTAAATGTGGAAGTCTTGGTTGGTGGCTTCATAACAATCACAAAATTAATTGTAAAACATAATGAAAAAGGGCGTTCACCTCAAAATATCTAATAAAATATTTTTGATACAATATATATGTAAGTACGTTTCTTTGTGTCTCTGTTTATTTTGTGAAATATCACACATATATAGTAAAGATTATATTTACTTAATTTTACCATATATATACATGCATGTAGTTTACACGGGTCTTTTAAAAATAGCAGAAAAGTTACATAAAATCGTTTAACATATATAATTTTATGATATCAAACCACATTACTCAGTACTCAAACAGTACAACTCATTTTTACAAATTAATCTCTTATTTATATGTTTGAGTTATGAATTGACTCGTCTTATAAAATTAAATTGATCAGATGATCTTACTCGTAAGTTGTATGCACCCGTAATAAAAATATCAGACATAAAAAAAGCCTAATATATAAATGGAAATTAGTAGACATGACTTAAAATCACCTCTCTCTCGTATATGATCAACAACATGATTTTATGAAATTATTGGTTCATGCATTTGATTTATGAAACACTAGAAGACCTGTTATAAGTAATTAAAAGAGTTAATGAGATCGTATAAGAAATCAACAATGTTATAAGTAATTAAAAGAGTTAGTGAGATCGTATAAAAAATCAATAATTATTCATTGGATAATCCTCTCATTCCATTTTATCAGTAGCAAAATTTATAATCCATCATAATTTTTTTTAACAGATAGTCATATACCTAGTAAAACATTGGGTTAACTTCAATTTTGATTATGAATGTAAGACACTTTTCATTTTTTGACAATTAAGTTTTCGTTGTCCAAATTTGATCTTCTATATTTTAATTTTTTTCAAATTTCAATTAAATTTAGGTTGGAATTTTCAAAATCACTAACATGACCGTCGAAATTTGACTGTCATGTTAGAATTTCCGACGGTCATATCAATGATTTTAAGAATTATGATTAAATTTAATTGAAATTGAAAAAAAATTAAAACATAGAGTATCAAAATTGAAAAACAGATATCTGATTGTCAAAAAATGAATAATGTTTTATATACAACATCAAAATTGAAATTAACCCTAAAACATTTATTCATTAAATAGACTAAGTTTTGTAAATGTTATTGTTTCTATCAAATGAAATACACAGTCATGTTACCTCACCCATTGTGGGCACATTAACATGTGCCCACCGCTGATGTGTCAAACATTTAAAATATCTAATAATTGAACTTTCCATATAATAAGGGGATAAAATCAATACACGTCAGCTATACTATCTATCATTCATATGCACAATTTTATTAAATACATAACGCTCATATATGACGTTTTGTCAATTCTACTTCCATCAAAACATAACAAGTATAATATAAATGCTACCACACCAACTACATTTTACTAAAAGTAAAATTTATAAATTCCAAACATAACCAATCAAAGAATGTCTCCACAACACACATATGTGCACATACATGAACCCACAAAATAAAATCAACAAAATGAGCCAAAGTTGATTATGAGTTGTTGAGTGTGGTTGACTCATGAAGACCTTTATAATTACCCTAATGACCTATGATTACCATCAAGAAACATAAAATAACATTCCCACATTTACAATTCCCCACTTGACCAAATAGGTCCAAGTCAAGAATTTTGGGGTTTTTCAAAAGTGGGACATGGACTTCAGCCACCGTGGCAATAATCTTCCAACATGGTAGTATTATTAATTTTGAGTAGGAAACTTTTGGTAATATTAAATTATGACAGGCTGGAAAAGTTAGTTGTAGAAAAGGATTAGATTGACACATTGGACAAAAGGGCAGGGTCAATAGAGTCAAGAGGCGCTTCTAACTTCAAAAGGCCGTTTATTGCAAAATGACCCCTCTCTCCTCCACCCTTATCCATAATCCCAATCAGCATCCTCACCTTAAAAAGAGTTGATCTCTTGTAAGACAATTTCACATGCGACCAAATTTAAGTATGTGTTTTTCAGATATAAGTATATGTTTTTCAACTATAAGTATGTGTTTTTTAAGTATGTTTTTACAGTAAAAACATGAGTTATTCAAGTATGTCTTTTATAGCCATAAATATGTCTTTTTCTACTATAAGCATAGCCGTCGCACATGCGATGGTCTCACATGAGTTTTTGTGCCTTAAAAAATCATCCATGGATGAATTAACCAGCACAATTTATTTTCTATTAATGATCAAAAAAGAGAAAGAAAGTAAAGTCCAAGGGCACCATAGTCATTTCGGTTTCGCATGTAATAAACTAATAATATGGGGCAAACTTTTATAAAACTGTCCCGTAAAATTGAGTCCGTGAGATGAGGTTATGCTTGGATCATTGAATGCATAGTTTATGAGACTGTCTCACTAGTTTTTGTGTAATAATATCGATCGGTTCCTATTTTGAAATTTAATTTTATGTGGCTAAAGTCGTGCTGCTCGATACTTCATGTAAAATCAATCAATACATGCTTGTTCGAGCTCAATTTTATAGTTGAAATTACATAAATTTGGCTCAAGATTAATCCGATTTATTGGATTAAACACCAACTGTTGGAGAAATGTCTTATACAATCACAATTTTTTTTGGACAGATAACTGTGCAATTTATCTAATATAATTGATGATATAAGTTTATATGACAATCTTTTATATCACCAATTAATTTTTCTTGACTAGGGAAGGTGATCAAAATATTTGTAAGAAGGATAATTGCAAAAATTTCATTTGATGTCTCCATTAATATTTGCATCTACTTAAAAATTTGTACCAATGGAGGAGTAGATATAAAAGAAACACAATTATGAAGGAGATGTTACAAATACCTTAAAGTATCATTTGTCACAATAGCGACTTGGTTCTTTTATAAATAGGTCAAGTTACAAAAGGTTGTTTTTGTTATTTTGTCCTAAGCCCTAAATACAAATCGAGGGTTCATAACCTAGCCACTAGAGATGGTGAAATATATAAAATTAATTTCCTTATATTTTGTCCATCAAGTTTTCTCAAAAGGCATAAGCTTGATTTATTTGTCGAAAACAATTATGTTAATAATCAAACAAATTCACTTATTTCATTTGTTACAGAGTTTATTTGAAAAATTAAAGTTAATTTATAATTAAGATTCCTATTATGCTCTCTAACCAAAATGCTGGACAAATGCACCTAACTAATAAGTTAAACAAGGAAATGAATAGAAGAACATAAATGAGAATTGATGCCTTTTAAATTTTGTACATGTATTTACTTTATTACAAGTAAAACATTGTAATTTTAAAGAAATATAATAACGTGGTGCGAATAACTCATAAACCATAAACGTTAAAAATAGCTTGTGAGAATTCGTTTTGAATTGTGGACAGTGAAATCTGTCTTTTAACATAATTATATGTATGAAACACTCATATAAGATTTATATAATTTATCCAAATATATAAAATATATGAATTTCAATTACAAAATATCCAACAAAAGTGAAATTACAAGTGTTTAGTTACTTACACCACACAATAATTCAAAGTTGGAAACTTTTCTCCCTTTGACCAAAATTGCCAATCAAAGTCCGACACGCGCCGACAATCGCGTGGAGGATCCATATAACTGCCCCATTTGCGGGTACAACGGGTCGGGTCGTGGTAATAGGCTTTTCGTTGTCTATAAATACAGAGCACGCCCTTCAAAATATTTTCAACCATCAACTCTGTTTCTATCTCATCGCCTTCACATTAATCTCAATTTAATCACTAAACAATATACTGAAAAAGCAGAATTAAGGATTTTCCTTCATCATGGTGCAGTTGAAGAAGAAACTTTCCGGCCAAATGAGAGTTAAATCGATTCATCCGTTCGCCGGCCTCGGCGAAATGCCGGAACCTGATCTCCAAATCATCACCTCCGGCGGTCTGAGAATTCCGGCGCACTCTAAGATATTGGTATTTATCTCTGCCTTTATTTTGGCTTTTCAGTTTTTTAATTCTGGTTGAACTTTCATCTCAACTGTATTTTTTCAATCCAGAAACTTTTTGCTGGAAAAAATTGCAATAGTTTTGGTATTTTTTCTGATATTTTTTGAATAATCTAGGCTTCAGCGTCACCGGTGCTGGAGAGCATTATAGAGAGGCCGCAAAAGCATCGGAACACTGATCGGAAAATTTCGATCTCCGGCGTACCATACGACGCCGTTTATGTCTTCATCCAGTTTTTTTATTCCTCCAAGTAAGTTCCCTTTCCAACCACTTTCTGAAACGCCAACTAATTTTTTTTTCATTTATTTTATTACCAAATAATAATTATAAAAACCAGGTCGAATTTCAAACCTGAAGCAATCAATATCTATTAAATTTGACCAATTAAGAAAAAAAAATATTGATTTTAATATCCGCCGTCTATTCATAATCCTATGTACACGTTCCAATTAAGAATAAAAAAATATTGATTTTAATATCCGCCGTCCATTCATAATCCTATGTACACGTGTCATCTCGCCTGCCGCCACTCAATGATATTTTATTGAATTACTATTTGGTAGGCGCGGCGAATTACTGTGGTTCCAAGAAAACAGGAACAAAAACCCTTGTATCCGAAATGACTAAAACGCCCTTGTGTTGTCAATTCAGGTGCACCGAGGAACAAATGGAGAAGTATGGAATTCACCTCTTGGCTTTGTCCCATGTCTACTCGGTACAGCAGCTGAAGCAGAGATGTACAAGGGGGTTAGCCAAGAGATTGAACGTAGAAAACGTAGTGGATCTTCTTCAGCTCGCCAGGTTGTGCGACGCACCTGATCTTTACCTCAAGTGTATGCAATTGTTGTCGAGCAACTTCAAGGCTGTCGAGCAAACTGAGGCGTGGACGTTCTTGCAAGACCATGATCCTCATCTCGAGCTCGAGATCTTGCAATTCATCGATGAATCTGAATCGGTATACACCTCATTAATCATTGAATCCTATGTTGCTATAAATGTGACAATTTGGCCCAATTCTAACTGTTTTTTTGTTGTGCAGAGGAGAAAGAGGATGAGGAGGAAAATGCAAGAGCAGAAAGTGTATTTACAGCTCAGTGAAGCGATGGATTGTCTCGAGCATATATGTTTGGAGGGGTGCACGAGCGTTGGCCCGTGTGACATGGATCCGAACGAGCATAAGGGCCCTTGTAGCAAGTTTTCGACTTGCCAAGGAATCCAGCTTTTGATCAAGCATTTTGGAACTTGTAAGAAGAGGGTTAATGGAGGATGTTCGCGTTGTAATCGTATGTGGCAGCTTTTTAGGTTGCACTCTTCGATCTGTGACCAGTTTGATGAATGCAGAGTTCCTCTGTGCAGGTAAATTAGTTCGATTTTGATGATCATTTACCATTTTCTACTGTGCAATATATGGCTCTGATTACATTAATATTGTGATAGATGAATGTAATTTGATGAGATCTGTTTAATTACAATTTACATCAACTTTTGTATTGTCAAAATGGACAAAAATCATGCTTTCAATGTAGGGTCATTTTTCTCTGTATACATTTGTTTCATGGAGCCACCATTTGTCTGCCCTTTCCTTTGTACCGATTCTTTCGCATTAAATTGTCAGAAAACGACGTTATTTAGGTGTCGAGTGAGTACATTTAGTATTCTTGCAATGAAGTACGGATAAGATACAGAATTTTGGTTTTGTTAACAACAATGATATGTTTATTAATATCTTCCTACGTGCTTTTCTATGACAGACAATTCAAGTTGAAGGCACAACAAGATCAAAGAGGGATCGATGCCCGTTGGAGATTGCTCGTGAAGAAGGTTGTTTCAGCCAGAGCCGTATCTTCTTTGTCTCTCCCAAAGAGGAAGAGGGAAGATGAACCAAGAATTGCAATGGGTCATCAAGGGAGGAGAAGCTTTGTACAATTCCAAGAGTGAATTTTGTAAAAAAGTGTTTGTTGTGGTGTTTGTTTCATAGTGTTCTTGTTTTCTGCTATAGCCCTTGTGATTGTGGGGTTTTCAGAAAAGTATAGGGAAAAAGCCAACTAGATGATGAGGGCTGAGATGTTAGCAATAGTTTTGTTTGGATAGATGGAAATGCTTGTCAATATACCCAAGTTAATTTTGATCTTAGCTATATGTTTTGTTATCTTCATTCTATTTTATTTGTATTTTACATTTTTAAGATCAAGTTGCAATACAAGTTGCCTTACAAGTAGCCTAAGAATGGACCTATCATGCTTATCCATATTTTCTTGGTACAAGGGCTTTTTTCATTTACTTCATCCATATTTCGATTGTATAATCAATATAGTTGGATGTATGACGTGTTAATTAAAAGAAAACCAACAATATATCATTTTTCAACCATTTTCAAATAAACACATGTTATTCATTGAATGAAGTAGATATACAATATTAGGGGTAGTTTAGAATGCTCACTTATCGGTATGTATTGATGAGCTTATTGATATGTCAAAATCGTACAATGAATATTGGATAAATGAACTAACTCTTATACTCTGATACATTAATATGTATTTTCAATAAGTAAATTAATATTTTCAACAAATTATAAGATTGAGATATTTAAAATGTTGCTTGATGGAGATTTTTTATTTTTATTCATGACTATAGTAATGGGTGCCACGGGCCTATTATTTAATATTGGGTAGTTGATATTTCTTAATTATTTATTCTTAAAAATGAGGTAGGATTTGGTACAAAGAACTTGGAAACTTGGTGAAAGGATAAGTATGATTATTGGGAATAATAGCTATCCATAACCCAGTCAATTAATTTTATGTAATCCTTCCCCTCAATTTCTTTTTTTAAATCTAAATTCTAAAATATGTTTTTCAATTCATTATAATATCAATCAGATAAGTTCTTGATTTATACAATTTTCCTCAAAACTTATAGTATTAGAAGACTATTATCTATACTATATATAAAATGAAAGAAGTTGACAAATTTTACAGATTTGCCATTTTCCCTCCCAAACTATCAACCAATAGAAAAAAGAAAAAAAAAAAACTAAATAACTTTTAAGTATCTTATAGAATAAGCTTCACATATATCTTACACAATAAACTATCTTATAATTTATATATAGGAGTAGATATGAAACAAAAGAAGCTATCTTAAATGATATGATTATATTTTAATGATATAATTAAAATTTGAAAATAATGAAATTTAAACATTGTCAAAAATTAAAATTTTGAAAACTAGTTTATAATTTTAATATATAAATGTGGAATATAGTTTTAAAATCTAAATTTCATTTTATGAAGAGTTGTAAAATGTTTAAAAGTTTGAAACTATTATAAAAATATTAAAATAATAATAAAATCTGAAATTAATAACAATAATTTCATATTTTATTAATACTAACAATCTTAAATCAACAAATAAAATTTAAAAATTAATTCAAATATATATGTAATATTAATCGTGTAAGATATAAAAATCAATAAATTGAATAAATTTTTTTAAATAAAAATAATAAAAATATTTAATAATTATTCAAAATTATTTCAAATAAATAGATATAATTAATCTAAAAATTGTTTTAAAAAAACTATAATATGTTCCAAAAAAAATCTGAAAAATGGTTTCAAAAATCTAAGAAATATTGTTTTAAAATTTAAAATTAATTTGAAACCTAAATTTATAAATATAAACTAAATTTTTTTTGGAATAAATATAATGCTTTTTGAACAAATCCATCTAAAAACAATGCATAATTTTTTTTTATAAATTCTAAAAATAATTATAAGATATAAAGGAACAAAAATATGAACAAAACACATTAGTAAGTATAATTAATCACTTCTTAATTATTCAGAAATTAAAATTCACAAACACAAAACTATTATTATATTATATTCAATTTTATTTTCATATTTAATTGTTGAATATTGATGTTATCAATAAAAAATATTGATTTTTATAAATTTCGAAATAATAAGATGCCATAAATAACCTTTTAATATAACAACTTCATTATATTGTTGCAAATCATATATATTGTTATAATACATAATAAACCGCGTATCGCGCGGAAGTAATACTAGTATTACGTAAATTAGATATAGTCGATGTTTCTTCAAAATCAAATTGTGCAAGCCTGGTCAATTTTGCTATCAATTTTCTTTAATATTAAAATAGATCTTGATATGAATTTCATTTTCATCACTTAGACTTAGACATTTCAACTATATATAAACTGAAATTTGCACCACCACGTTAATCTTGATCTTGTTTCCACGTACACTATAATTCTTATCAATTCGTTTCCCATATTTTATTTTAGTTGATATGATCAATCTTTATATTTTATTAATCTTTTTTTAGAAGAAAAACTTGCTTAATAATGTTTTGGATGTATAAAATTTGAGATACTATTATTTTTGCCCGATTTAATGTTATTAACTACATTGAAAAAAACACATATATAATTATTTTCCAATAATAGCACGATATGAACGTGCTTTTAGTTATTTTTCCAAATTACGAATATTGTAATAGGTAGAAAACCTTTAAATATTCTTGTAGATGGGAAGTCAAGACAAATAGCACTCTATGAAAGGTATTAATTCATGGTCATGAACAGAGAATAGAGAAGTGGACAATTATTCTTTTAGTTATTTGAGAGAAAATTTGACCTAATAATGGTGTCCAATTTTTTTCACTAAACAATGTGTTCTTGTCTGTGAGTTGTGAGAACATCCCACAAATTTATTCGTGAGATAGATAAACATACAATTCAAAATTCATACGGCATATAAATATATAAGAATAAGTTTGATTTAAAAATATTGAGACTCGATTTCACAAAATTATATTCATAAAGATATCTGATTATATATATATATATATATATATATATATATATATATATATATATTACTAAAATAGGATTGGTGAGAAGAGAAATGGTGTGCTTGAAACTATTACAACCACTAATTTTCAAAGATAAGACTCTCTAAGTGAATTAACCATATAAATTTATTAAATAAGACTCAATCGTACGTATATATTCTAACAATTCTTATATATTAAAAAAATTCAAGATATAAATGCAAAAAAACACATGTATTTGGAATTTAATTCACTACACCTCAAATTTGACTTTTATATATCTTGGTATTTATACATTAAATAAATTTCAAATATATATGTGTACACTATTTGATTTGATTTTGGCATCCTATCATGCTCATTAAAAATATCTTTTGCTCATGATTAACCCCATTGAATTTCTTAAACTTGTTAAATCTTTTTCCCTAGTTTTGTGGAGGATGGGACCCACTTTTGGTCTTAGATATTTTAATTAGTTTTGTGGCAAAGAGAAATCCTCAATTTCATCAAACTACTAATTAATCTAACGTCATAGATAGTGAATGTCGACATAAATTTCCTCTCAATCTCTTCTTATATCCAAATTCCAATGATTATTACAGCCAAAATAACATCATTAATTAACATAAAATATATATTAAATACTCCCTCCGTCCCAAATTATTTTTCGTTTTAGCTTTTGAGATTTGTCCCAAATTATTTGACGTTTTAGGAATTCAAGGCATATTTTCCCAAATTCTTCCAAATTTACCCTTATTTATTATTCTTTACTAAATGCTCTATTATTTCAAAGTAGATATTGGAAATATGTATTAAATAGGGATATATCGGTCTTTTTGTTAGTTTTCTTAATTTGCGTGAAAAATGTTAAAACGATAAATAATTTGGGATGGAGGGAGTATAATATAAAATTTTGATAGGAGCAAAATAATATGGAAAAAAGATTAAAAACACTATAAGAAACAAGGATCAAAATTGATTTTCGTCACCCTCCAATCATGACAATATTTCTTGATATTAGGACTAGAATAATCTAGAACCACTTGAGATATAGTGTCTCTTTGTTTTCTTTTAAAATTTTAAATATTCTCTCTAGTTTAACATCTGAATTTTTTTGACCACAATAAATTAACTTAAGTGGCTATCACTTTTGTTTGGTTTACTTTTGAGTTTTTGTTGTTTCTTCTTTCTTCAGAGATAAAAAAGTATTTGTTAATTTCTCATCATTTAAAAATCACACTATGTTTCTCCCAATTAAATATCAACCGTCTATTAAAATATAATTAAAAATATTCAATGATTAAAAAACCTTTTCATTAACCACAACAAAACAAATAGATATTTAAATATCTGCAATTAAAAATTCTTTTGGAAGCATCCTAACCGTCTATTTTTTCAACAAATTAAACAAAAAAAAAAAAAAAAACCCATCAAATTCACATCATTTTTCAATTCCACCATCAAAACACGTCTCCTACCAACTATCTTCTGTAGTCCCTTGTCCATTTGTTTCAACATTTCAAGATTATTGATCACAATAACTTCAAGTTGTTGTCACCATTGATGATATGTTTTGTTTGGACAAATATCTTAGTATTTTGTCCATGGAAAACTCTTTTTCACCAACTATGGAATCTTCATAATGCTATTGATTAATTGGTACTATGTTTGTCTCCTCTATGTGACACTTTTTCGCAGATTTTATTGTGAATTTAGGGCACAAAAAAGAACTCATTGTGGCATGCCAAGAGGGACATTACAACATGAGCATGAAATTCAACAATCATGGTTCCTCTTCTTTTTTTTACTTTCCACTTTAATTTTTTATATTTCATGTTTGATTGTTGGTGTATAAATAACAAAAGGAAACATTCTCAATTATTAAGATCAAGAATATGGTATATGTGCACAGTAGAAATTTATATATTACAAAAACTTGTATGAGACGATCTCATAAATATGATTCCATAGGATAAAGTGTCACTACAACGTAAACACTTCAAACCCATTTTTCACTAATCAATTAAACTTTGTTTTGTGGATTATGAGTTGTGGATTGACTTGTCTCATGAAATTAGATCTATGTAGAATCTATATATATATATATATATGTATATATATATATAATGATATTTATAGGTTTTCTGTCTCAATATCATATACTATAAACAATCTATAGAATCAATATATATATTTTCATATTATTCTATTAAGATATTTAGGTTTTCTGTGATCTCACTACATAACCATAGAGTATAAATAACTTTCATGACCATGACTGACTTTCTGCTATTTACTTTGCAAAATCAAATAAATCTTTTTTTTTTTTTAATCTGTTTGAAGCGTGAAAGGGAGGAGAACAATAAAGACTATACAACTTGTGTGATCTATGTTCGAATCCTAATCATCACAATTTGTACCTCTATAAAGTTGTGATACCACTTAACCTACAAGGCTTATGGGATTGATATTTAATGTTCTTTATACTTGTTTATAATATGTTGATATTTGAGCTAAAGTATTTTTTTTCGAAATGTATAGCCTATTTTAATATGGATTAAATTAATTTTCCATTATGCAATATACTTAAACTTTAGTGCTCATATCAGGAGATGAAAAAATCACTCCTCTAGAACCCCCCCCCCCCCCACACACACATATATATATATATGTGTGTGTTTTTTTTGGTAATAAAACGATCGATATTTGGAATTTGTAGTCTGTCTTTTATTGTGCATATATAGTTTTTGAATTTGTTAATATGGATTTCGAATCCTTCAAATATACAAATACAATCACGAGAATTTCAGCTTCAACACTCGTAACATAACAATCCATATATATATATATATATATATATATATATTATAATGAACAAAAAATCAAATTGTCTATTTCGTCGTAGTGATCACATCATAATTAATTACCTCAACGACTTTGCTAGTCGATACATATCATTCCATTGATAAATTTGGGATCTATATATATTCTATGTGATTGATAATGATAATATATACAATCTTCAAGAAAATAAATAAATTCATGAGTATAATATATACATATGTGGGTGTTGTTATAATTCTCTTTTCCCTACATAGTATATACTTTCGGCGTTCGTGCACACAACCATTTTGATTATCATCATTCATCAATGTACACTTTTTCCATCACTTTAGGGTTTTATTTAGACAACCAAAAGTTGGCCCTTTTCATCTCTCTCTCTTTTAGGATGTTGCTTTTCAATTTTATAGAATATGGTTACAAAATGTTGCTTTTAGGTTAATCAAAAGTGTAACCACTATATCCTTCCAATGAGTGCAACCCCTAAGTTTTTGAACACCTAATCTATAGTCGTCATTATTATATTGTCGAAACTCTTTTTTATAACAAAAACTTGTGTGATATAGTTTTACGAATCAGATTATGTGAGACAGAAACCCACCTAATTCTTTCACTTTATTATTAACTCAAAACAATCATCTATATTTGAATTTTTTAAATGAACTCACTAGTTATTCTGTCATGGATTAGGGAATATTAAATTGGATTTATGTTTTAGACATGATCAAGACAAAAATAAATTTATCCATCTTTTGGTCAAGTAATAGCCCAAATATTATAACCTGCCAATATTTTTTAAGTGTCTTTTCTTTATTTTTAGATTTTTGAATAATGGATCATGTCATGCCTCAGGCCCTCAAGAAATTAGTGGATCAAATCCACAATAAATGGGCCACTTGTAGTTTGGGCTCTAAATCCTTATCGGGCTAGCTTGGATGAAGGCCCATTTAATTTTCGATCTGGGCCCGCTTGGTGTGAAAAATCAAAATATATTTAAGCAGTCCATGAGGTACTTTTTAAATTGCTATGAAAATAAAAAAACTTATGTCCATATGCTGGTTAAAGCACTTTTAAAATGGAAGTCCATCTTTAAGTGAATATTTCTTTTGATGAAGGCATATTTTTTGATAAGTCATTTTGCTATAATTATGAAAAATTTAATATATATGCATATAATTTTTGAAGCATTTATAAACAAAAAAAGAAAAAGTAATATTATTCATTTAATCGAGTTCGAGTTTGTTTGTATACTAAACGAGTTCAAACTCGAACTGAATTTATTCAACCGGTTAAACAAACCATTTGTAAATCGAACAAATTGAACTCCAACATAATTATGAAATCTCAAATCGAACTTAATCTATATAAAATTACATAAACTGAACTTCAATATTTTATTGTTGAACTTGATTCGACTCGACAACATCCTAAATTAAATATCGGAAAAATATATGCCCCATATGACCATATGTCAAAAAGTCCATACCCTTCCTAATCTTTAGATCTCCACATCATGCATCTCCCCATTATATTTGGCCAAATTCAGACATACTAAATTCAATAAATTAAACACCATACATTAATATTCTTTATTTAAAATAAATTACAATCTTGAAAAGGCTCTTTAACCAAAAGAGAAGAAGCATCAACAATGGCAGCCCACGATCCAGCCAGGAGCAAGTCAACCAACCCGGCTCTGGAGCCGGATCTGGATGAGCCGGTGGCTTCGGGTCTGGAGCTGGCTCAGTTTGCCGCCGGTTGCTTTTGGGGGGTAGAATTGACTTTTCAGAGAGTTGAGGGTGTGGTGAAGACTGAAGTGGGTTATTCACAGGGTCATACCCACGACCCGAATTATAAACTGGTTTGTGCTGGATCCACCCAACACGCTGAAGTTATTCGGATCCATTTTGACCCGAATGTTTGCCCCTATTCTACTTTGCTTGATGTTTTCTGGAATAAACATGATCCCACCACTCTTAATCGCCAGGTATATATAAATTTATATTGCAGAAATTTCATTTAAAAAAAAATTGGTTTACAATTAACTAATTGTGGATTTTTAATTCCTTCTTGTGTTTTGTTATGTTGTGTTGATTAAATTGATGAATTTTGCATTTGAATGTTAATTATTCTATTTGTAATTTTGTATTGCTAAGGAAAAATTCAATTCAATAAGGCTATAAATGAATGTCGATTATCCAATTATATTAATATTTAAGTTTGTTTGAAATATTGTCGAGCTTGTAAAATTATGTTCGAACTTGTTTAGAGCTTGTTTAGTAATTGATTGAGTCGAGCTAGAATGAGTTGTATTTAGTAAGTTTTGAGGTGCAGATAGCCGCAACCATAATCTTATTTTGTCATATAGATTAGGTAAGTGTTATAGTTTTAGAGATAATTTCAATTTTGTTTAGATCAAGTCGAACACGAGTTAAAATTGAATGGTTTTAGAGATACTTCAATTTTGGTCATGTATGTAAAATATTTTTCATTTTTTGACAACTAAAGTATCCGTTTTTCAATTTTGGTTTTTTTTTTTTTTAATATTTTGCAATTTCAATCCGTTTTTGTTGGAATTTTCAAAATTAATAACGGTCACTATAGTTTTACTTGTATTATTAACAACCTTTTGTTGTTTAATGAGTAAGAAAAATACAAGCACATGAGATAAAATACCATTTTGTTTTGCAAATTTTGCAGGGAAATGATGTAGGGTCACAGTATAGATCAGGGATATACTATTACAATGATACTCAAGCTAAATTAGCTCAAGAATCATTGGAAGCAAAGCAAAAGGAGTTCAATAAGAAGATTGTTACAGAAATTGTTCCTGCAAAGAGATTTTACAGGGCAGAAGAGTATCACCAACAATATCTCGAGAAGGGTGGTAGAAACGGGTCGAAGCAGTCGGCCGCTAAGGGCTGCAACGACCCGATCCGTTGCTATGGTTGATGCAACTGTGTCGTTTGCAATTATTGTCATTTGTGCTTGATGAAACTGAATAAATTGAACAAACATATGAGGTTATTGAACTTACTATGAACAACCATTGCTTGAAATTATTATGAACACTTTACTCATTTTATTTCATCAATATAAACAACTATATTTTCAATAGGTTTAGAATATATGATGGATGGAGAGAGATTGATTTGTGCGTTCATAAAAAAAATTCTTTGTGTGAATGCTAGGAGTCTTGATCTTATAGATCAAGGAATATAATAGATTGCAAAATAATTGAAGTTAATTTGAAGTATCGTTTTGTTTTGAGGTTAACTTAATAAGAAACTGAACAGTGGGTTTCTTATTATTACTGTATATATTTATGAAATACAATGTTAATTAGGTATAAATTTCTTCGAATGAAATTAATACGTATTTATTTACTTTGGCCCAAACACTCCACCAAACAACTATGTGGTAGTTTTTCGGACGAGTGGAAACACCATCCTTGATTGAGATCACTAGATTGTAAGTTACACCATCTGCCACCCGTTGTTTTCCCTTAACCACAAAAACGAAACTCAATGTTTTATTTGTTCGATTGTTGTAACTCGTCACTGCAAATTTCGCAGCCATTACCACCCAACGATCGTTAGTATCACGAATTGGAGTCCATCTCCGAGTTTTGGAGGGAAAATTTGATCCGGCTTCGTTGTGAGAAAAGACCACAAGAATCAAGAGTAATACAACTTGAAGAAGCAATTGATATTTGGACATCATCTTTTCTCTTATGTAAATTCATTCTTCTAGTGTATTTATAACAAGCAAGAAAATAAATTGATAGTTATCTACTAAATTTGTTTTGTATTTTTTGTATTTTTTTTTTTTTCGGGGGAAAAAGGATTAATACCAATTTATTTTGATTTAATCTTCAATTCAAAAGGTAGAATTTATTTGCAAGTCAAAGAAATTAAGATTAAAAAAAATGTAGCTACCTCACTAATAATAACCCCTTTTCAAAAGAGTAAATCCCAAATACAATTGGTAATTAATTCAACCACTTTCATTTAATAATAAATTGTAATGCATTGAAATGATAGACTTAACCTAATGACGTACAACTCTTAACATGAGTAAGGTCTCAGAATAGTAGAATTTCTCACTTAAAATGTAGCTACCTCAAGTTTTTATTTTTAAAATGTTACTTGGCTTTTCCTTTATATTCTTTAATGGAAATAAGTTTAAATTTATTCCTTTTTAACGAAATTGGAGACCATACATGTGCCATATAGTAATAGTGATATTTGGGCACCATTTTTAGTCTTCTATAAATTGCTCATTTTTTTTGACTTATTTATAACACTATAGAAATTATATTCATAGTTATCTATAATTAATGTGTACTTGGTTCTTTTCCACAAGGATCAGCACCAGTTTATTTCAGGTGTAATTTATTTGCAAGGCAAATAAGTATAGTTATATAAAGTCACTAGATCATTGGTCTGATTGGTGGAATATCTGTGTAAAGAATTAATTGGTTAAATTAAATAGTATATTATTAATGTATGATTTTTATTTTCGAATTCGAGATAAACACGAAAAGGTAAGAGTTATAGAAATGTCATTTCTTTTGAATCCTCTGCAATATGATAAAGAAATATGTATCATCATTCAAGAAGTCATATTCCAAAGACAATAATTTTTGCCCCATGAAAAAAAGAGTCATTTTTCAAACAATTAATAGTGTAAGGACCATTTCAAATTTTTGTTAGTCGGATGGCGTGGAAAATAAAATGAGAGAGCAACGTGGAAGCCGAGACCTGACACCACAGTTTCCTTAAAACAGATTCGTCTCTTCCAAGGTGCTTGAGGACTCAACCGATGTCTGTTTCCCAAGACAATTAGTCAAGCACAAACTCTTTGCCGACGGCGAACTGGACGAACGCCTGAATTGTATCATTTCCAAACATAAGATCAACTAAACTAGATTCAATAAAAAGAGTTTCCTTATTCCTTTCACCAAACATAAAACAGAAAAAAAGAAAAGGAAAGAAATACAAATGCAATCAACACAAAATCTCTGCTCCCACACCCAATTGAACAATTCTCTTCCACTCCAACATAGAACACAATAAAACAGTCTATTGAAAATGTTAACTAAAACAATCTACACGACTCGGGATGATCATTTGCGGTTCTTAGCCTCCCATGAAGAATGGATCCGAACGGGAAGATGTCGTTTTCCGACAACATATTGTAGTTTTAGCACCGATGCCACGAGAGACGGGTTGCAATCATCCAACTCTATAAGATCAAGTGTTGGTATATACACAAGTTCAGAAGGGATTTCATTCAATCTATAGCAATGCTTAATGATCAAGTCCTTTAACAACGGAAAATCCTCATCCGATTCCACTTTCCACTCCTCTAAATCCAGGTCTTCTAGAAGCAGATATCTCAGCTTGCAGAATTCCCCTTCGTTCGTCACCCACAACGGGCCCCGGAAGGCGAAGCCTCGCAGCTTAAGCACTTCAAGATTCGGCATTCTTCCAATGTATGTCATGTAATCCCACGAGAATCCACATCCATTCAATGCCACCTTTCGAAGATTATCGCAGAAATTCAGACCCGAAAATGCAACTTTGTATTGGGAATAAGGATGCATGAATATCCATTTGAATGATTCGAGGCGATCGAGATGTGTGTAATCACCAACAAAACTGAAGGTTTCATCAGCTCCATCGTGCCTCGACTCTATGCAAACTCCCAGCTTGAATAGATTCGGCATCCTTGCAAGAATTCCCTGTTTACAGCTCTGAGCACTCACGCCCGAAAGTGTTAAGAGATTTTCCAGCATAAGAGAATCAGCAGAAGAAGGATCTGGCAGGTCATATCCCATGCACTCCAGGTGTTTGAGGAAATGCATATTCCAAATCTCCATAGGTAGATAAACTGGATCATTTGACCATTTGATTCTTCGATATCGACGGACAATCAAGACCTCAAGCCTCAGCAGCTTGAATATGGACTTTGGAAGCTCTCCATCATGTGTGATAGCTAGGTACCTTAACTGAGCTAGTTCCAGTACTTGATCTGGAAACACGTAGAATCGGATTTTAAGGCAATCCAGTACCTTTAGCAGTTTGGGGCTCAAGTAAACCTCTAATCCATGGTGACGATGTGGACCGAAACAGAGAAGAGAACGCGCAGTTGACACTGATTTCATTGAGGTGTGCACTTCTTTGAGGCTAAGTATACTGTTATTGTGAATGCAGAGCCGTCGTTGAATATCTGTGCCTTGAGGAAAGCTACTCAGAAGCTTGTTTATGACATGGAAAAACTTCTCGTTGCAGGCTTCAATGATGCATAGATTGCGATAAACGAAATGGATTCGACACGCTTTAGTTCTACCTCTTGAGCTCTGCTTCTCAACCAAAACAAGACTTCTTGAAATGAGGTCCTTTAAACAATCTTCCGCCATTTCTTCAGAGCTTATACCCTCTTGTTCGAACAATCCCTCAGCAACCCATAATCGTACGAGTTCAGATGTAGGGATCTCGTAATATTGTGGGAATACTCCCATGTACAGAAAGCATGACTTTAGATGTTGAGGCAACTCCTTATAACTCAAATGCAGTGCTTCGAAGATGGGTGCAATGAGTGAACTCTCATCTTCTGCTACTTTCTCCCATGCTCGTACCGTTTTCTCAGTCTTCTTTAGGAGGCTTCCGACTGCCAGAATCGCCAAAGGCAGCCCCTCACAGATGTTGGCAATCTTCTTCCCGATTAACTCAAGCTGGGAATCACAAGTCTCTTCAGCAGTGAATACACAGTCACGAAGTAGTTGCCAGCTTTCTTTCTCGTTCAAGAATGGGATCTTGTAAATGAGCCTCTCATATACGCTCGCTCCATAAGCAACATTCACCATTCTAGTCGTCAACATGATCCGACTTCCATTGCTGTCATCACGAATGTACTCTTTAAGCTTTTCCCAGACATTGGTACTCCATATGTCATCTAACACGATCAGATACTTTCGAGAGAACAGAGACTGGAAAAGATGGCGCCCCAGATCATTACTCGTCATCATTCTGTGGGATGGGATTGGGAATCCCAATTGAGATAGAATAGTGAGCAGAATTTCACCCATCTCACATTTGGGACCTAAGGTGACGAAGCAACGACGGGGAAATGCATCTTGAACTTGTGGATCGTTGTAGACTTCTTCAGCAATGGTAGTCTTACCAATACCTGTCATCCCCACGATTGATATGATATGGTTCGTAGATGATCCAGTCATGAGAGACCGTTTTACTTGATCTCGCTCTTTCACGAATCCCACCACGTGTTTTTTCTGGTAAGAGTAAGTTGTTGATGAAACGAGATCTTCGCCAGAATACAGCTTCTCCTCTTGCTGCTCCACTGTGTTGTACTCTTTCTTCACTGTATTGGTGAGGGAGTTGACTTCTTGTTTGACTTTGAGCAATTGTTGGGAGAACACTGAAGTCGAAGTTTGATCATCTCTTGATTGTGAAAGAAATCGATCTGATGTATGGGATTCGATGAGATCTTCAGCTTGATGAACTGCATCTTTGATTTGTTTTTCCAGAGCATCTTCTTTGCTGCTGCTTTGGAAGGAGTCGAGTGATTCGAGAAATGATTGCAAGTAACAAACATCGTCATAGATGGAGTCAACTTCGAAGCTTAGATTAGATTGGGAAGGATGAAGAAGGTGCTGTATTGTTTGCTTCAGAGAAACTACTGCTGCATAAGCCATTTCCCCTCTCTCTCTCTCTCTCTCTCACACACACACACACACACTAATCAATAATGCAGGCTGCAGCTTGGAAGGCTCCAATCTTAACCCTTTTTTTTTTTAAACAATTCAAAGGATAATAAATTCAAATATTATATTTCATAATATATGAACCCATCAATCTCAATGTGAAAGAAGTAATTGTATATAGCAACTTGAAATTTCTTAATTACGGACATTGTTTTATGTTTAACAACTCACAAGTTGCCAATGCCATGAGCTCACTATTTCGTAGCATTCCATTAGTTTCAATTTATCTTTTGACATTGTTTCCAACAAACTTTATTAGCATTTAATATAAATAAAGACTTGGTACAAAGAACATGACAAATGAATAATTTGGAAGAAAAAAATTAGTTGTTCTTAGTAATCAAAATATGACTAATAAATTGATACTTCCTCCGTCCCTTAACATTTTGCACACTTTCCTTTTTAGTTTGTCCCCAAACAGTTTGCATACTCAAAAATGACAAATTTTATCACAATTTTTACTCTCACAATGCACACTTATTTACATACAATGCCATTACTTTTTTCACAAACATTCAAACTAATCCCTCCATTAGAAAAAGTTGAATTGACCCTTATACCCTCATTTATAAAGCAATCATTCAATTTTTCTTAAAAACTGTACACAAATAAGGATGCAAAGTGTTATGGGATGGAGGTAGTATAATTTTTATTTTATAAAACAACATTTATTTTTGATGGAGGGGTTTCGAGGGTCGTGCGGTGGTCGGCGGTTAGAGGTGTTGCAAGTGGTGGGATGAGCGGTGGCACGTTGGGAAGACAATGAATTTAGGGTTTCATTTTCTTTTTTGTTATATCTAATTTCCAGAATTTTTTTTATTTTTACGTTTTTAATTTTATGTGGCTTGATGATGTGTAAAATTAATACCAATATGGATGCCACATGTATAATTATGTTACATATGATATGCGAAATTGGGCAAAATTGGCCCAAACTGTCCGAATTGGCCACTCACGTGCGATCACGTGCAATTTTAGCTCAATTGAACAATTCGAACTGAAATTTGGTAAAATTCTCGAAGTTTGAAAAGTTATTGTCCTAAATTATCGGCTCGATACTTAAAATCGAAAATTATCAGACCCCTTAATTTAGTGGGAAAAGGATAATAAACTCTTTTTAGGACCGATAAACCAAATTTGATATTTTCCTAAATTCTATGTTGAAGGAATATTTTTTATTGTAAGAGGTTAAAACGTAACAACCTAATATAACATTTAAATATGATAAATTAGTAATGTATCAAGCCTGCTAATTTCTTGATTATGGAACCAGACACAATATACATGTCAATTTCTTGGTTATGTAATTATTGCACCTAACTTCGTTTGCATTTATTAATATGGAAACCAACTTGCAATTTATTATTCTACCTAACACTTTGAACAGGACTTTTGCATCATTTTGACTAACTATTTGCAATATCTTAATGACTTATGTGAGATCGTCTTACGAATTTTGTTACGTGAAACGGGTTAATCCGTAACTCACACTTAACAATTGACATATGAATTTGTAAAAATGAGTTCAACTTGTATTGGTCTCACGAAAACTATTTGTATCTCACATGAATTTTTATACTTTTATAAATACTTAAATATATGGAAACAACCGAAATACTTAATTTCGGTTGAGGAGCTGCCACCCTCTCTTTGCATCACTGTCTTGAAGTAGACTCATGAGAGATAAGTTAATAGTTTTTGCATTTCAAATCATTGTTTCCATCGATAAAACAGAAAACAATTAGGTACAATAACTCTTAAGATAGAGTGAGTCTCTTGTGAGACCATCTCATGAATTTTTATTATATTACATGAGATGAGTTGATCCACAACATAATTCAAACCTTACAATTCATATGTTATTTGTAGGTAATGGGGCTCCGTCTCACAGTAACTATCTGTGAGACCGTCTCACATGAGTTTTTGTGTTATAAAAGAGTTTATTATTTTTTTTTCTCAATAAATTAGGGGGTCTGGTAATTTCAAACTTTATTTAATTTTCAACACGTACGTTGTATGTGGAAATATGTTTTTTTAGAAAAATTAATTTGATTTTATAATCATTTTTCTATGTAGACATTAAAAAAAAAACACAATAAAACATAGAAATATGATGTTCATGTTGCTATTTAAAAAAAAAACATAATATTATAAAAATCTGAAAAACAAAATAATCTGAAAAACAAAATATTAGAACTGTTTTATTTCATTCCTGTCCATTGAAAATAAAAGATCTAAAGTAGGAAGGAATTTTTGAGACGTACGGGACATCCTATGCAATTATATTATGGCAAAAACTTATGTGCATCAGTTGCACCGTACAATCCACACCTTTATGTTATAAATGTAATACCTTTATGTTATAAATGTAACACCTTTATGCATGTTCATTTTAAAAGGTACAAATATTTGTATATAAAGGTACTACATTTATAACATAAAGGTCTTCCGTGCAACTCTGTGCACCAGTTGCACGGAAGTGTTACTCTTATATTATTAGGATTCTGATTCTCAATGGTATTCTTTTTTTTAATGATATTAGGTTTCTTATTTATTTTTTTTTATCAAGTTTTTATAAAATTATTAAATACCTTTAAATTTTAAAAGGGTTAAATCCTTAAATCAGTATGTACTTTTTGTGTTTTTACACTTCTCATCCTAAACTTTGTTTTTTTAACCGATTGCAACTTGTCTTGAAGTTCAGGAATTGTACAGGTTGCAATCTTAGACGAATTTTTCCGACCAAATCTTATACACGTGACATTCACATGCCAAATTGGGGATTGATATTTCCATGAATTATTGAAGCAATTTAAAAAAAAAAACCGAAATTAAATTACTAGAACCTAAAAATAATAAAACTAATTCTTTGTTTTTTCACCCTTAACCTAAACCAAATTAAAATCACCATCTTCTTCGCGAAAAACACACAGTAAAAAGAGCAATCAGAAAACCCTAATCCCTCTTCGAATACTAAGTCGCAAGCCACTTGTCGTCGTAAATATCGATTACAAGTAGTGTGGCATCGCCCCGGGTTCAGGTTCGTCTAGAAAGTCCTCTCAATGGCCGGAACTTTGCACTTGCAGTTCATGTTCATCTTCGGTTGTTCTCTGCAAATACGTAGCGGATGATTGAAGAAGAATGGTGAAACAAATTGATTTAAGGGTGAAAAATGAGATTTTATTTTATCAAATATGGGTTCTAGTAATTTAATATTTATAGGGTTATTATGGGCATCACAAAAATTGGCCGAAATAAGGTACCTTTATAATAGTGTTAGATAGTACTCCCTCCGTCCCGTGATAAGTGTCATACTTTTCATTTTTGGACGTCCCAAAATAAATGTCACACTGTACACTTATTAAAAATAGACATAAAAAAAGTTCCATTTATTTACATTATAATAATATATCACATTACCTCTCTCCTCCCACTTACATTATAATAATATATCTCACTATCTCTCTCCTCCCACTCACATTATAATAATATATCTCACTACCTCTCTCCCCCCACTCACATTTAAATACAATAATTCTTAAAAATAGAGTCGAACAGTAAATGTGACACTTACCACGGGACGAAGGGAGTAGATATTAGATTAGATTAGTATAAAACATCTTCCCTTATACATCATGCTAGGCTTGAATCTCACCTAATATGAAACCATTAATTATTAGCTGTATAGATACCAACTTGCAGTTTCTTAATACATGTAAACTGACATTGCTGATATGTTTACTGAATTTTTTTCTTAATCATATAGCTCTACTTAAATTTTCAACAATCCCAGTTAGAAAGAGAAAGAGAGAGAGAGAGAGAGAGCATATTCTGCGGTGTCGTTTCTGATGGAAAATATATCGCAGGTAGTGAAGTGGAAAAGGGATGTGATCTCCGGCGCAGAAGAGGAGCTGCAGTTGCTGACGTGTGAACTTTGTCGTTTGAGAGCAATCGTCAGGAAAGCGGCAAACAAGCCCAAGGAGGTGGAGGAGCTGTTGTTGATGATGAATAATGTTGTTTATGAATCCGAAGATACCATTGACTCCTGTTTGACCGTCGCAGCGAAGACCAATAAGTTGTGGCACCGCCGACGTCTGAACACAAAGCCTGTGAATCTAGCAGAAGAGCTCAAATTCCTTATACAGAATAAGGTGAAACCATTGTTGGATCTCTATGCTGCTAACGTCGTGCAAAACGACGTCGTCCAATCTGATACTCAGCAAGAAGAACGGAAACCACCGGTACACATACTCTATGAGTCCAATCTTATTACTTTATTTTAACATTTTTTACTAAATTGTTTTTTTTTATTTAGATAATATAAAATATTTTTATGATTTTTTAAATAATTTTCAGATTTTATATTTTTATATTTCTAACAATATATGGCTAAACAATAGATTTTGGGAATTCCCGGAGATTTTGGGGAAATCCCCCGTTTAGAATATAGGATTAAATGGAGATTTTTCAAAATCCCCAAAATCCCTTTTTAACCCTATATTGTTAGATAAGAGTTGCATGACCAAATATTATCACCTGCAAAAAGTAAAAAATATCACTTGTCATTTCAGCCACTATTTCAATTTGACTTGGATAAAAAAAAGTGGTAGAAAGAGATCCAAAACTATGTTTGATGGTATATTGGGTAATAGATTATATGTTTGATAGTATATTGGGTACTTTCCTCAATAAAAAATTATATTCATGTTAGAATTAACCGACCACGTCAGTGTGTAACTGGTTATTTCAGGTAAATGGATATTGTTGGCAAGAAGGGGTGATATACAGTGTACTTTCAAAAACCCAAAAATTAAAGAATAAGATCATAATTAGGGTAATATACGAGATATTTTTACAAATTTTTCCGTATTTTATTGTGTAGATGTCCTAAGTTGTGCTTGAGATGTGATGTAAATCCCGACACAAATATATATGGAATTCAACTTGACAAATCCTTTCTGAGTTCAAACATAGAGATAGTTGTCATATTATAGCTACCAGTTGTACAGTTGGGAATTATGCAAAAGCATAATACTACAATAATTCTTTTAAACTCACACATTCTAGCTTTTCTATACAGACCAAATTAAAGCAGCTAAACCAGGTTGGTTTTGATGATGAAGTAGAGATATTAATCAACCATCTCATGGAAGACACTGAGGAACTTGATGTTATATCCATTATTGGTCAGCCTCATTTGGGGATGACTACATTGGCACGGAGAATATTTGAGAATCCAAAAATCCGATATGAATTTGTCATCCGCATTTGGGTTTATGTGTCTCGAGAGTTCAGGAGGAAGGATGTGTTTCTTGGCATTCTGAAACAGCTAACGAAACGAGACATGTCTAGCTTGAGTGATCGTGAGTTGGGCCAAACAGTCCATGAGTTGTTGTTGAAGGAAGGAAACTTCTTGTTAGTCTTAGATGATGTATGGAGTGTTGAAGACTGGAACTGTGTCCAAGAAATCTTGCCAAAGACGAATGGGATGTGCAAAGTTCTTATCACCACTCGTTATAATTATATCGGTTGGCAAGGTAGTTATACTGCAACTTTGCGATTTCTTAATATGCAAGAAAGTTGGGAACTTCTCCAATTACAAGTGTTTGGGAGTCTCGAATGTTGCCCCAAAGAGTTGGAATCCATTGGAATATGTATAGCTAGGCACTGTGATGGAGTAGCACTTGTAATAGTGGTTGTAGGAGGAATTCTTGAGGGGCAATGGTCGACAAGAAAATCAATGATCACAATTGTGAATGAATGGGATACAATGAAGAGATACTTAGATAAGTATCTGTTCAGAGACGATTATGATCAAAATATAATGATGATCATAAATATGGGTTACGCTGCATTGCCCCATGACTTGAGAGATTGCTTTCTTTATTTTGGTGTGATTCCTCAAGACTATGAGATCTCAGCTTGGACACTGACTCGTTTGTGGATCGCTGAAGGGTTCATTCAACCTAAGGATTATCAGAGCTTGGAGGAAACTGCCCAAGAGATTTTGATACAGCTTATCAATAGAAGGTTGGTGATGGTTTGCAAAACTGATCCCTTAGGCCAAGTCAAAACATGTCGAGTTGCTGCTGAGGTCCATACATTCTGCATTTCCAAAGCTGCACCCTCAGAGCAGAATTTGTTCGAGGAGATCAAAATCTCAAGGGATGGAATTTTCGACCCCTCGGGTTCTAACTTGCAAAGGCACCGTCGTCTTTGTATCCATTCCCATCTCTCCGAATTCCTCTCAACAGATTTAAATGGCCCCCGAGTGCGTTCTCTCTTATGTTTCCACGAGGAACTCTCGACCCTGCGCCCTGAATACATTTCAGCCATCGCTAATGCCTTCAAGTTGCTCAGAGTGATGGAATCCAGATGCATCAACTTTACTAAATTTCCAATGAAGTTTACCAGATTAATTCATCTGAGGTACTTCACTCTGTCTTGTGATAATCTCGATGTTCTTCCTGAACCCGTTGCTCAGCTGTTGAATCTACAAACTCTTGTAATAGACACAGAGTCGCCTACGCTTGAAGTCAGAGCAAATATATGGAGGATGACTGAGCTTACGCATTTCAAGACGAAAGCAGCCATTACTCTGGTCGTGCAAGAGGAAGGCCGGGATAATGCCACTCAAAATAATCTTCAAACGCTGACTAGATTATCGCCAGAATCTTGCACGGATGAAGTGCTAAATAGAGTCCCTAATTTAAAGTCGCTGGGGATTCGTGGTCAATTAACTACTCTTATTCATATCAAGTGCTTGAGAAAACTGGATGGCCTAGAAAAGTTGAAGCTGGTAAATGATTTATTTTACGAATCAACTTGTGGAAACAGGTTGCGAGAACTCCCTTCTCTCCCACCAAATTTGAAGAGGTTGAGTTTATCAGCCACATACTTGAATTGGGAACACATGTCCATATTGGGAAAGATTAGCACCCTGGAGGTCCTCAAGTTGAAAAACAATGCATTCACAGGAGTGAATTGGCATTTTAATGATCAAGGTTTTGAGCATCTCGAATTCTTGCTCATTGCGGAGACAGATTTAGTCCTGTGGGAGGTGTCAACTGATAGTTTTCCAAGACTTAAACATCTTGTGCTTAAGAACTGTGAGGAGCTTCTATATATTCCAGTCGGCCTAACAAAGAGCTTGGAGCAATTGGACATAGAGCGTCTCAACGAACATGCAGTTGCATCTGCCAAGAACATTGAGGAAGAAAAAAGAGCAACACAAGGGCATGTCAGATTCAAGCTCTCTATAGGTATTGGATGTGAGTAATGATGACCATTCACCCAACTCATGAGTGATACCTTGAGATGAGGTAAGGTTATCTGTTTCTTATACCTTATATTGAACTAATGGTTTCTTCAACCAATGTTCTAATAGGATACTTCAATTCAAATTCAGATTTATGTTGTATTTTGCTTTCATCATGTATTATTATGAATAATAATTGACTTGGGGATGTTTTCAGTTATGATGAGGTGTGGCTCAAAATCAGTGTTGCTGAGAAGCTCAGTTTTTCTAAAGTATTGGAATTTCAAGAATCAGTTAAAACGGTTAAGAATGAACAGTGACAGGGTTTCAGTTTCTTCTGGATTTTTCAGTTGGTTTTGAGGCTCGATTTCTCTGTGTATATATACTCTTTTGGATTGGTTTTTTCAGCATAACTCAAGAGTCTTCTTCAAGCTAGAGATTTATGTTCTTAATGAGAGAAATATACAGGTTTAAGCTGTGTGAATCATCTTGTAAAGGGTTGGGTTGGGTTGGGAGATCTTTTATTCTTGATTCTTGCAAACTTTTTGCTTACTATATTGATATTCGTCCTCGATAAAATTCTGTCTAAATTTGATTTTTGGGGTTCACAGCTCCATTTATTTTACTTCAATTACTTTTCAATCATCAAATTCTCTTGAATCCTGGGCATATAACAACTTATATTGAAGTAAGTTTAGTAGTGTACTCTAATTGAGGAAGTCACAAGTTATTTTTTCGATTGGTATACTAAGTGTACTAGCATAGATAATGTTGGGAAATTGTAAATCTAGAACTATAACTTATGATCATTTATCATTTAAAGACATTATCTTTTTTAGTTTTGAAATTGAGACACTGTCTTTAAAAAATGGGCAAATTTAGGACAAATCAAAAATTAAAAAACTTTGGCTTATAATTGTAACTATTTTTTATAAATCAAAAATTATTTCTAAAATCTTAAAGTAATTCTTTTCAATTATTATTATTCAATATAAATAAATAAAAATCAGATTAATTTAGCAAGATTTTGAAAAAAAAAATCCTAATTAATTCATTACAAGGTCTCCTTGCCCAAAATTAAAATTGAAAAGGTCCAGGTTCTGAACCTCAAGCAAAACAACATTAATTGAACATTTTAATCCAGAAAAACTCAACCTAAGAAAAGAAAAATGTTAAAAAGAAGAGAAAAAAACACCAAACAATTATTTTTTTAAGGAAAATAAATAAACAAAAAATCAACTAATTTCAAATTAAACTTAGGGCTCGAATTCAACCAAGAAAGAACTCCATTAATTTTGTTTTCTTGCTTCAACTGAAAAATGACAAACAACAGAGCACGGATATCAGAAATTTGAGCTTTGTGGGTCTTTACTTTGCATTAATTTATTATCAAGAAAATTCAATCCAAAAACATAAATAAAATTTTCCTATGTTATCCGAATAATACACACCCTAAATATGTTATTAGAAAATAGAAATGGCAGGTGAAAGAAGGCTGCAAGACCAAGTCCATTAAAACTCAATTGTCACCAAGCAAAAATATCATCGATCAAGGTTAGTATCCACAGTAAAGAGGCAAGCAGAAATCACTAAAACACAATCCAAAAAAGACAACAAAAAACTGTCTTAAACTGCACAAGCAAACAACACATAAATTCATTTCCTGCAACATCAAAGCAAACCTTCGGAAAGTCCAATGTTGCCATGACAGCAATCGACCCTCCAAACCCGTCTCTTTCACACTGTTCGACTCTCCATTTATACCAACTTCACCACCTCTCTAGTCCTTCTCCAAGGAGAGAAGAGTTCTCTATCGAGAAAAAATGGCGAGGTTTAATCGTAGAGACACGAATAGGAGCCTGGAGACGTTGTTGGACTTGGACAAGACAGTTGGGACTCAGAAAAACATGGCGAGGCAAACCACACGAAAGCTGATCCCGGGCCATGGCCTCGAGTTCAAGAACTTGTCATACAGTGTGTTGAAGAAACAGAAGAAAGATGGTGTGTGGATCACTAAGGAAACGTACCTTCTCAACGACATTTCAGGGCAGGCGATGAGAGGTGAAATCATGGCCATTATGGGGCCCAGTGGGGCTGGGAAATCGACGTTTCTTGATGCGTTGGCTGGCCGGATTGCTCAAGGCAGCCTCGAAGGCTATGTCAGAATCGATGGAAAATCAGTAAATATTCAATCCATACATATATACAGTCGGAATGTGTCTTTCTAACCAATAGTCATAACAAAACAAACTTTTTATCCACATCTTAAAACATATATATATTATCTTGAATGATTGATAAAGTAACTAAATGAATGAAGTTATATATATGATGTTGCAGGTAACAGCAAGTTATATGAAGATGATATCATCATATGTGATGCAAGATGATCAGCTCTTTCCAATGCTGACTGTTTTCGAGACCTTCATGTTTGCAGCAGAAGTGAGGCTTCCACCATCAATTTCAACAGCAGAGAAGAAGAAGAGAGTCATCGAGCTTCTCAATCAGCTCGGTTTAACTGTACGTAACAGTTTTCTGAAAGGCAACACAAATTCATCAAATCGTCGTCTTTAAGCATTTTTCATTTGTGTTGCAGAGTGCAATGCACACTTACATAGGAAACGAAGGCAACAGAGGAATCTCGGGTGGAGAGAAACGGAGGGTGTCTATTGGAGTCGACATAATCCACAAACCATCACTATTGTTTCTTGACGAGCCCACGTCTGGCCTTGATTCGACGAGCGCTTACAGTGTCGTTGAGAAGGTGAAAGATATCGCGAGAGGTGGGAGTATAGTCCTCATGACCATCCATCAACCCTCCTTCCGAATTCAAATGCTTCTTGATCGAATCACAGTTCTTGCTAGGTATCTTTCCGATCAAAACTACATTCAAAGATAATTCAGTTTTTCAACCACGAGCCTTATAGTTCCACTGGTATTTCGCCTTTATAAAGGTGCAGATTGTGATGACCAGGGTTCGAACCTAAATCACGTAAATAATTCAGTTTTTCAATCCTGATAAATAATATGATCAACTATATATATACAGGGGTAGATTAACATACATGGGAAGTCCAACTGCACTACCTGCATACCTTGCCGGATTTCAAAGGCCAGTTCCAGAAGGCGAAAACAGCATAGAGTATCTTCTCGATGTGATCAAAGAGTACGATGAATCAAACGTGGGGCTCGACCCGCTCATTCTGTATCAACGCGATGGTATCAAGCCCGATGCAGTTGCAAGAACACCCGTTCGAAGAACACCAAAAAGGCCTAAAACTCCACTCACACCTCAGGGAAAGAGTTCTTGGTCCAAGCACATTAGCCTTCGTAGCACCCAGTTTTCCCACGGAAACATGACTTCGAAGGCAGAATCCGGGCACTTTGACAATGATGATGACGATGATGAACAGTTTGATGCTTCACTCGAAAGAAAAACCCGAGCGGTCACCACACCATTAGCTATGCCGAGTGGGACATACCCAAGGTTGGCCTCTCATTTCTACAAAGACTTCTCAGTATGGATCTACCAGGGCGTGACGGGGACCCCACGTCGCGCTCCCACGTGGACCCCAGCACGGACCCCAGGACAGACTCCGAGCCTTTCTAGAAGCTTCTCAAGCCATTACCCCACGCCCAATAGGAACGCTCCACGTGCTAAAAACTCAGCAGTCTTTAGCCCTGCAATTGATTCATCATATCATGCTTCT
The DNA here is from genome assembly GCA_946896805.1 of Scutellaria galericulata. NCBI lineage: Eukaryota > Viridiplantae > Streptophyta > Magnoliopsida > Lamiales > Lamiaceae > Scutellaria > Scutellaria galericulata. The sequence continues at coordinate 730,314 of OX335797.1, read as the reverse complement.
TATGAAGAGTTTGACATAGCAGAAGAGATACTTGATGAGCCTGAGCACAGGCAGAAGTTTGCCAATCCGTGGCTGCGTGAGGTGGCGATTCTATCATGGAGAACGGCCCTGAACGTGATACGAACACCAGAGCTGTTCTTATCCCGTGAGATAGTCCTCACGGTAATGGCTCTGGTCCTCGCATCGCTCTTCAAGAGGCTCGATGCAGATGATTTCAAGACCATCAACCGCCTTCTCAACTTCTACATCTTCGCTATCTGCCTCGTTTTCTTCTCCTCCAACGATGCGGTCCCCACGTTCATCCAAGAAAGGTTCATCTTCATACGCGAAACCTCCCACAACTCATACCGAGCTTCATCATACGTGATCTCGTCTCTCATAGTATACCTCCCGTTTTTCGCCATCCAAGGCTTCACATTTGCAGCAATCACCAAGTACATACTGCGCCTCCACAGTAGCATCATATACTTCTGGCTGATCCTCTACGCTTCGCTCATAACCACAAACGCCTACGTGATGCTCGTGAGCGCAATGGCTCCCAGTTACATCACTGGCTACGCCATAGTCATAGCAACAACAGCTCTCTTCTTCTTGACTTGTGGGTTTTTCTTGAAACAATCTCAAATCCCCAGCTATTGGAAATGGCTGCATTACATATCTGCAATCAAGTACCCTTTCGAGGCCTTGCTCATAAACGAATTCAAGGGGAAACGGTGTTACAATGGCGAGCCTAAAGATCTCACGCCAGGCCCTCTCGGAGAGATAAGAATCAGCCAACTCCACAATGTAACTCAACAATCCAACTGCTCGTTGATCGGTGAAGACATCTTATTCACAATGGATATTCATAAATTCGAGAATATATGGCTTGATATCGGCATACTGCTAGCATGGGGAGTTCTATATCGGCTTTTCTTCTACGTGGTTCTCAGATTCTACTCAAAGAATGAGAGGAAATGAACCATGGTACACCTATTGCTCATATGTTCCTTCTTCATTTGTTTTTTGTTGTACAATTTTTCTAAAAGCATAGACTAGTTACATTCCTAAAAGTGGGATGATGATGTTCAATAAAAGCATATTATAGACTAAATACATGCATAGAGAATCATAGAATGTAAGCAATTTTCAAAAATCTAATGTTATATTACTTCTGATGAACAAGTTTGAATAGGCTAAATCACAACAGAATGCTGAACAATTTTGTTTTCAAGTGAAGTCATGTCAATCTGGACTTGTTTATCAACTACTTCACCATTTTTGGCTAAGAAGAAGGTGGGAAGACTGTTGAGACCCCACCCTACAACTGCATCACGAGCCTCATCTATATCGACTTTCAAGAACACAACTTTTGGATATTTTTCTGCCAAGCCTTTGTATACTGGAGCAAGGTAGCGACAAGGGCCACACCACGATGCAGTAAAATATACAACTGAAAGCCGAGATATCTGTAAAGCAGCATTCAGCTTGGTTCTCAGCTCACTACCAGAGTTGATCAAAATCACTTGTCCTGTAAACCAATCAGCATATTGAGTTGTCAAAGAAATTAAACGACTTGATCGCATAATTACATATGTTCAAGAGACCAATATCTTCATCCTTATTATCACGAAAAGGGTTCAATAAATGCAATATCATAGATATCATAGTACCTATTAAATTGGTTTCTAGAGGTATATTTATAGCCTTGTAACTCTAGGAAAAGATTGCAGTATAAAATTCAGAACTTCTTGAAAATGAAAGGCATAAAGAATCATCACTGTACCTAGCATCAGTAAACTAGTGATATAAAAGTAGATACACATAGCAGATGAAACAGAAACCATAATTTTACTTGAATTGAAACATATTGAAATCAAAGTATATGAATCTCATTTTTAATATATCAAAATTTCATATTGCATATAAATCACGAGTCAGACACTTTATTCCTACCAAGAAAATAAGAATGTTAGATGCAAATTCTGAAATGTAGAAAAAGAAATCATGCCATAGTTACTACACGGTTCTGAATGGTAAGTATAGTTTGAAAAGGATTATTACAACTTCTTAAAAAGAATGAATTGTACGCAGAAACCACTAACATACCGTCATTTAACATAGAAGCAAATTCAGCTTCCTGCAAAAACGTCAAAACAAGATAATAACTCAATCAGAATGACCAAAGGAGAATATATAAATTATATGATTTAAGCCATATTGGATGTCATTATTACTTATCAGAATAAAGAACTAAGTCTAAAATGTCATTGTAAAGATTATATATTGATCACAAAGCAATTGAATGCAATGCTACAATCATTATATTTACCTTCTCCTGTCTCTGCTTTTCAAGTTCAGCTTTCTTTAGTTCCCTTTCCCTGCGAATGAGTTCATATTTTTGTCGATGCTGCACAATCTTCTTAACATTAGGTGCAACCTGAAAAGTTATAAGAAACATCTAATAATGTTATCTCACATTCAATTCACTTGAGATTGAAAATATTACTCGAAGAAGCAATTACACACGACAATTATTCCCATGAAATAAGCAACAGTAATTGCACTTGGATCTTATGCAAATTACCTTTTTAAGAGCCACACCAGTCTCCTCATCAAAATCTAAATTCGATGCCATACGCAAATCTTTAGCCGCGTCTTCCCATGATCCCAACAGCGCCCTTGCCATACCACGTGCTTTGTATCCCTTTGCAAAATCCGCATTGATCTAACATACCATAGCATAAATCATATTTTCAATTCAAATAGAATAAATAATAGCCTACAAGTTGGATCTAATTCTTAATAACCCTTGAATAAGCACCACAACAAATATACCTTTATAGCAGCATCAGCATCTCGGATTGCAGCATTTGGCTTCTTCAGTTTAATAAAGACACTAGCTGAAAAAGAAATTTCCAGTATAACACAAAATGTTAGAACACAACCAAAAAACAATCAGTGGATAGTCTGTCATTTTCAGAGATGTTCAACATATTTAAAAGCTACCTCTGCTTGCAAACAATATAGGCGAGTTTGGATTCAATATTATTGCTTTCGTTAGATGACTTATAGCTTTATCAAGCTCTCCTGATATCGCAAGAATAAAGACACAAACATTAATTTTCCTCAGATCCAAATATGTTAAGCTACACGAAACGTTTAAAAGGACACCTACCTTCAAGAATTGCATCCATGGCTATTGACTTTAATTCCAGAGCAGCTTCTCGATTTGCTTCAGTCACTCCAACAGAAAGATCACCCATCTAGAACAACAACAACAAAAACAAAGCTAGGAATATAATTATTTGATTAAACCACCACTAAAATCAATTTCTATGTTACCAACCTCCTGTGGGGGATCATAGTCGGGCTCCACAACGTCAGACATGTCCAACTCAACATCAGACTCGACGATCTCATCCTCCATCAAATCCTTGCTTGATATGCTGGCTTTGATAGACTCAAGAGTCTTCCTATAAATGGACCGAATTCTCACCATGGATGAATACTTGTATATATGTGAAGAAAAACAAAACTAAGTCAACAATCGCACACAGAAATTCTCAAAACATCCACGGTTTTACCTCACAATCCTGAATCCAAAAGCAGCGCCGCATGATCTTTATATGCATTTATCTCATAAAGACATGTACACGCTCCGTAACCCTAATGCGCATAAAATCCCCAAAATGCCCAATGACTGAATGCAGACATTTGGCATACTAGTCTAAAAAGGAAAAGATACACGTTGCGTAGATACAGAGAACATGATTACATGAATCGAGCATCTTACCAACATGCAAATTTTCACGATAGTGTTTGAAAATGTTCAAATCAGGATATACTTTCTGTTAACTGAATCAAAATGCTTTCAAACACAGACAGAAAAGTGTTAAAATAAATAGGTGTAATGGATCAATGAGGCAATAAATCTCATTTTTCATACCAACAATCTAATTATTCCCAAATTTGGCAAACCATTACAAACAACAGACAACAAATGATAGCCATTCAAATAGAGAAATTAAAATGCAATAATTTATCTGAATGCTACCTACTTAGGCAAAATCCCTTGTTCCCATAAGCAAACTGAGTTACCTAAACTGATTCCAGAGTAGAATTAACAAAAATACAAATAACATCAGATGCTTTTTCTTTGTCTTGTCTCCACAATTACTCCAGAATTCTAGGTCTCCATCGCAGAGAGAGAGAGAGAGAGAAATCGCGGGGTTGAAGAGATTTTGAATTTCCCAACTAACTTTTGAAACTACCGCCTATCAAATACGACGTCGTATGACTGAGAAGGCAAGCAGCTCACCGCTTAGTTAGAAGTTTAAAACGACGCAGTTTTAGGTCTCTAAATTAAAATTCCTCATATTTATAAAAGAAAACTAAAAATAGTTTTTAAAAATACTATATTATATAACAAGTCTTATAAAGGGGTGCAACAATCTCCATTATCTATATAAATGAAGCTCCTTGCATTTAGATCCCTTTATTGAACATTATATCCCATCACATATTTTATTACTTTTAATATATGTTACAAATATAATAGGAAGAAATATCCTCAAATACCACAAAATCAAATAATGAAATTTTTTTTTTCAATCACGAATGATAGTTATGTTTCCTTTCTATCACAAATCAAAAAATTTGATAAAATTGTCCTAATAAACATAAAAAACAACGGACTGTCTAAATTTACACGATATGTGTATATCATATAATCTCAAATAATATGTGATTTTTTACAGGTTTACACATTATGATCATATCATGTAAAATCCGACAAAACTGATTTTTTTACTTTTATCAAATGGACAATTTTATCAATTTTCTTGATTTGTAGAAAAGTAACAAAACTATTATTTGTAATAGAAAAATAATCTCTTATATCAATATAATAATGCAAAACATATGAAAAGAAACACTATTCAAAAATCGAAATCCATAGAATCCCATAATCATAAGATCAACCTGTAGAAACACTATTCAAACAGTTTTGAGTAGAGCAATACAATCAATTTTATCAATGGAAAATCTTTATTGTAGTTAGAAGACTATTATTAACCAGCATGTTGGGCAATTTTCTGCTCAAGTGAGTTTTTGTCAGCTCCGACGACTTTGTCGACCTCTTTCCCGTTTTTCACGAAGAAAAAACACGGGACACTGCTAACTTGCCATTCGGCAGCAGCATCCCTCGCCTCATCAATATCTACTTTCAAAAACACGACTTTTGGATACTTCCCTGCTAAGCTCGTGTATACTGGAGAAACATAGCGACAGGGCCCACACCAAGTCGCGGTGAAGTAGATGATTGTGAGCCGCGAAGTCTTTGCAGCAGCGCTGAGTTTCACTTTTAACTCGCTAGCAGAATGAATTCCGATTATTTCTCCTGTAGAGTAAACGAGAACAAATAGAGAAGAACGATGTGAACATTAAAGATCGTTTACTCCAAGCCGATCAGAGCACTTGATATGAAAAAATAAACGAATATAGATGAAAATTAATTAGTCATGGGAAATTTGTATGTATAGGACAAGGACACAAATCTAAACTCGACTATTTAGTCTTGTGGTTTTGAAGCACCTATTCGTTGATTAAATAATCGATAGATAAGTACTTGCACGTGCGATTTTTTTAAAATTTATTTTTAATAGATAATATCGACGAAACGAAACAAATGTGAACGTACCGTCTTTAAAAACAGAAGCGGTTTCAGCAGCCTGTGAGAAAACCAAAGGAAAGGAATCACTCATTTAGAACCTTAGGATATATGATATAACAAATCAAATGGGAAAAGAAAACGCAAAGATTGAATCGAGACTTGTATAAATGCAGCTATAAATAATATAACACATACTAGACTTTTAAATTATGTTCAAAACAACTTCTTTAGTATCGTGAAAGAAGATTTTGAAATGGTAATAAAGATCACCTTTTGACGATAAAATATTAAATGCTACTATAACAAAATAACTGGGACTCACTTGACGCCTCTTCTTCTCAAGCTCGATTTTTTTCAAGTCCTTTTCTTTTCGTAAGCGTTCGTATCTACGGTGATGCTCTTCAATTCTGTGAGCATTGGGTTCAACCTGAAAAGTTTTGTGCAAAATCTGCTTAATGATTTCAACTTCACAATAGTAGGCCCCGATGGGATCTAGATAAGAAGAAACGGGACCACATAAAGTAGGCATTAATGGCGAAGAATATTACTTTTTTCAGAATTAAACCAATCTCCTCATCGAAGTCCAACTTTGACGCCACGTGGAGATCACGAGCCGCCTCTTCCCATAAGCCCAACATTGCTCTTGCCATTCCTCGTGCTTTATATCCTTTAGCCGAGTCGGGGTTGATCTAATATGACATTGAAGAAATATTAGTTTCGTTCAACACGATCAATTAGACAAACTCAAAACCAGATATGAACAAAACAAATGTACCTGTAAAGCTGCATCAGCGTCTCGGATTGCGGCATTTGGTTTCTTCAGTTTGATAAAAATACTCGCTGGGAAAAAATTGTTTTAGCAAATTTCCAAAGTGAGAATGATGTGGTTTTTACATGTTTTAGCATTTACCTCTATTTGCATATAGTATTGCCGACTTTGGATTCAACATTATTGCTTCGGTTAGGTGATCGATGGCTTCATCGAACTTCCCTGAAATTCATAAAACGGCAGGTGCGGAGATCAATATTTTCCGAAGGGAAAAGAGTATATTTAGTTATTAGCTAAAAAATTCCGTAAAAGTATATACCATCTGCAATTGCATCCATAGCTTTTGCTTTTGATAATTGAGCAGATTCTTGATTTTCTTCGGTTACTTCAACTGAAGGGTCCCCCATCTACGATACAAAAAAAAAAAACATGTGAAATAGATGCATAAGAAGATCGATACATCTCTGGTCGATTTTTCAGCAACCCACCTTTTGTGGAGGATCATTATCGGGCTCCACTACATCAGAGTTATCCAACTCAACATCAGATTCAACAATGTCCTCGTCCACGATATCCTCACTATCTTTACCCTGCACCAGATTTTGAGTCATCAGCAAAAACAAATAGCATGAAAATGTTAACAAAAAGGACTGTTGAACAATGGAACTTCTTTCATGGATTGTTCGATCTTTTTTCAGAATCGTTAATTGCACAAAGGAAAATGTTCCTTTTCGCAATGTTATGAATATTTTCCAAAGCCGGAAATACACTAATCCGAGAGGATCTTGAACGAGATAAAGTGCACAATAAAGCTCGTCAAAGTACAGAAATTAGTAGACTCAAAATCATGCATTTTTCACCGAAGTGATCAAAAGGTAGCAACAATATACTACATGTGTTCGACTACCATTCAGCATGAATAACATTGACTCACGGAGATAATGATTTCAAGAAATTGGAAATCGCCAAAAGAAATGACCAATACCACAAATTCTAGTTCCTTAACTATACAACAGTTCATAAATCAAGTTTCCATAAGTAGCTTCTATAATCCAATACAACAGATATAAATAAATCAATCCATTGAAAATCAACTTAAGCCAATTCAACAAGCATCAAAGCTCAATCCAATTAACACAAATTTACTCCTGCAACCAAACCATACAACTTCACAACGAAAACCAACAAAAAATGAAATTGAAGAAACTATAGAACTCTTCACACAAGGAAATAATTAATTCCAGCATAATTAATGTAGGAAATTAAATGCTGCTTATAAGGGAGCTCACCGATTTTTCAGACGGTGGAACTCGAGCACCCAAGCTTACAAAAAAAAAATTAAAGATAACATTTTTTACAGCATAATTAATGGTAAAAGGTAGAAACAGTAAAATTGTAAGAAAATTGAGCAAAACTACCTTAGAAGAAAACTCTTGAAAAAAGCAAGAGATGGATGATCTAAAGCAGATGGGTTTCGTTTGCAGTATTCCACAAAACCCTTCAATTCTTCAATTCTTTCTGCTTCCATTTTTCAGTATCCGAGTATTTCTCTCTTGTTCAAAGTGTAGAATATATGTGTGTATATATATTTATATATATATATATATATATATATATATAGAGAGAGAGAGAGAGAGAGAGACTTGTTTACTTCTAGAAGAATTCGCTTAAGGCGGGTCATTGGATGGGCCTAATTGTGAACTGGACCAAAATCCGGGTTGGGCCCATCGATATTGAACATATTGGTTGACATAAAATAAATGTCCTTTTCAAATTGGTCATAAATCAAAGAATATAATAATTGCATAAATATATCATTTACTAATTAAAGATTTTAATATTCAATATTTTGAAACTTTTATCATAAATTAAGAAATATAATAATTACACAAGGATATCATTTACTAATTAAGGATTTTAATATTCAAAATTAAAAAGAGAATTAAATTAATTTCATAAAAAGTATCACATAAAATTTCTAAATTTTAAGTAAAGAATATTAATATGAACAATTTAGGAATAAGATTACATAAAATTCAAAATGATACTTAATTTGAAACAAAATTTAGATTTCAAAACAACACATATTTTGAAACAAAGGGACTTTTTAGATATTTTAGGGTCACAATTATCCAACATATGCTCCAAAACGGACTCTAATCTACATGTAAATGTGTAAATATAAAAATAATAAAATTACGTCTCACATAATTATATCTATAAAAGCGTCTCATATAAAATTTTGCGTCAAAATTAAAATCTACCACAGTCGTTTTTGTAAATAATTTATAAAAACATCAAAGTCCTAACATATAAAAGAGACATAATGAAAGTACTGAGTTAAAAACAGAGAAATAGTTTCTTCCAAAACATTGATAGATCAAAGATGACTAAAGGATCTGCAGATTTACTCCTGGAGGTACATTGAGCTTCATTGCATGAGTCCTTGCATCCATTTCTTGCCTCGCGAATTCGTTCTTGAATTTCGGATCGAACATCCACGAAGATACATAACGATCTATGCTCGGCTTAATTTCGTAGGGGGCCTTGCAAGGTTTGCGCGGATCAAGAGTGATTTTCTCCAGCGCGACAGCAGACTCCATGAAATGTTCAAGTAGTTCCACTTCGCTCATCACGCTACAATATCCCACAATCTCGACCTCCTTGAGGTGAGGATACGACCCCTCAAATTTGTGTATCCTTCTATCGCTAAATTCGGGATACCAACGCATTACCTACAAAATATATCAAAACCCGATTCACTTATCCACGAGTAGAGGGCTCAATGGAGTTCACAACCAAGGATGAAAATTTTGAAATTTCAATATCAAAAACGGGTTGCCATGAAATTTTGTCAGAATTTCAGTAAAATATCGAGAAATAGATAATTTTAAGTACTTGACATGAAGTGAGCATTGGAATACGAGGCACTTCAATTCTAAACATTATCGAGAATAATTTACCTCAAGAACGAATCTCTGCAAACGAGGTGCTACTTCTATAATACTGGATAACGGTAGGAGACTATAGTCGGAAAGTGAAAAAATCTCTTGTTTGATCACCAATTGCTTAAGATTGCTCAAATTCACAGTTTCACAAAACTCAGTGTCCTGTGGAGTAAAAGCAAAAACAATGAAGGATAAACAAAATGCCACCAAAAAAAAAAAATGCAGGAAAAGAATCTTGATCTTACTATCCAATAAAAATGGCCCACTCGTTGTATCGTGAAGATCTCTATCTGCGGAAGACATTTCTCAAACATATCAAAGGGGTTCGATAGGATGTTAGTTGAGTCTCCGCCAACATAGATCTCGACAAGTAGAGGAACGCCCTCGAGAAGAAAAGGTATCTTTGCGTAGCCTTCGAACTTCAAATAAACAATATTTGCATCACGAATCTCCACTTTACGGAGGCTGTGGCAAAAGCTTATTTCCAAGCGCTTAAATGATCGGACCGGTCTAGTAATCTTCAGAGTCGAAACATCTATGGATTCGGAAACAGATAAGTCTTCAAGGAGAGGACAGTGGTGTAAGAAGAACTCAAGGGCCTTACCGCTCACATTCACGCAATTCATCACTATTTTTCTTAGTGAACTGAAATCGACAGATTCGCATTGCCTCCTTGACCAATACCGTGAGCTGCGATAAAAATATCCAGCATTTGCAGACAGAAAGGTGTATGGGAAAGTATAAAAATCCTCATGTTTGTGCTTTTTTCGGGAATCGTAGTCGGTGAAGTCCAACTCAAGCCTCTGGACCTTCCTAGCTAGAGCATGTCTAAGCCATTTATCAATCGAACTTGTACATTCTTTATTCAAGTTAAAGAACACTCGGAATTGCTCGATGGGATAGTCACTTGATTCCATACCATGACCAACACATCTGATAAAATAAGCCCTTTCTGTATCGAGTTGCAATCCTCGTCGTTTTCCTGACATCACCTTCATTAATAAGTTTGCTCCATCAAAATCTAACTTTGGCAAGAAGGTCCATAGGTATCTCCATCGTTGAGAAAGTAAGCTAGTCATAGTTGCCTCCTTAAAGGACAACCGGGATAATATACTCAACAACAAGTCATCTGGAAGCTTGCTGATTCGATCAGTTAAACTTTCTTCGTCCCTACACTGAAAATCAACGCAACAGCTACATCCTCAACCACAATCCCAAAATTATCAAACTTGTATAACATGAATTGAGAAAATTTAATAGCTCAATTGCAAAGTTGATATAGAACTCCATGCCAAGCATACTAAATTCTGATTAAACAATCAATTATGGTAGAACACAAAATTTAATACCTCAACTGTTTCTAGTCAAACAATGAAACACTTTCGTTGAAGATACAAAGCAATGACTAACCTTGCTAGCTTTTCCAGAACGATCCCCTTGCCTCCGTTTAGCCATCATATGCAGTAGAGTTGAAACCTCTAACAGAAAAAAAAATATATATGAATAATTAATGACAACATCAAGCCAAAAGAAATGAACCATGTCAAACTGTTTATTTACACTACAATGGTGTATTTTACAAAACACCAGAGCTTTGTTGGATCTAAGACAGTGCAGTTGGCCTACTATGGGTATCTAGTTGTTTTTGCTTTACGAAGCGTTTAAAATAAAAGATTATGATAAAAGCAGGTGTTGTTTGATATAAGAAGTTTAAAAATCACAACTTATAGTGTTTGCTTAAGAGGGAAAAAGAATTAGGTTCTATATGTTGGCCAATTAAGTGTTTTAGTACCAATATTTCGGAAACACACTTTTCGCCTGCTATATTTGCAAAAACTGTTAGTTTGTAACCAAACCGTATTGCAACAGGTAATTCTAACTAGGTGATGCTGATTCGACCCAAATTGCCTGAAGTGTCGAATAAACATCAGGTAATTTAAGCTAACTCAGGTAATTACCACGTTGGAATACACTTTGCCACCTTGGATTACTTGGACCAAATCAAAATTAATCCTAGAAATTACCAGTTGCAGCAGGCTGTGAACGAAAAAAAAAACATTATGTAATTGGACCAAATCAGGTGATTATCATGCTGAAAAATACTGTCACCTCAAGTAATTTTGGGTCAAAACCAGCATCAACTAATAAATGTTTGCAGTTGCAGCAAGTTGGGGGGGGGGGGGGAACAGTTTTTGCAAAATTGTGAATGTATAAGTGTTTTCCCAAAACCTGGGGATCAAAGATCACTGTAGGTGGACGTAGAAGACCAAAAAATATTCACAAAATGCAAGACAAGTACTATACTCAACCGGTTTTTTATTTTTTTGGTTAGGGGTAAGGGAATACAAACATCTTCAAAATTGGCCATTTTTTCAAAAACTCGAGTACATCAGCTTTTACATCCAAAGAAGCACAAAAAATATGCCTTCATCTCACCAAGCAATACTTACTCAAAATACACAACTAGAAATGATGACATCTTTCAAATACTATTCACCAACATGAACATCAACCACAAAGAAATCTCTAAACACAAGATCATATAAATAAACATGTATAATTGTTAGCTTAATTTCAAAAATATAAAAATGTTGCAAACATTAACCAAATTAAATAAATTTCCATTAAAAAAAATAATTAAAAAAAAAATAGCGGAATGATACCTTGTTCACTTGCAACAACAAATCTCGCCTTCGATTGCCAAACTAGGAAGAAATTTGTTGGAGTTATTTTGAGCAGATGATGATGCAATAAAACCATAAATCTACATTTACCTTGACAAATCAACTTTCTAAGGTTTTAAGTGATGCGAATTTCACAAATCACAAACCTGAGTTGTGCATTTGCAACTCCAGAATGGGTTAAATTTCAGCAAAGATATTGTGCCTCCATTCTACAATTCCTCTTTTATAGAAGGAACAGATGTGCTTTTTGCAAGATTTTTCGAATGTGTAATTAGGGCTGGCACTGGCCGTTTCAAGGTTCCAATAAAAATGAAAGTGGGTAGAGTTTGAAATGAGAAGTGGTTTTGGCCATTAATCACAAGATTCTAGAATCCGACTTTTAGCAACTGCAAAAAATCGTGAGAAAAAAAACACGCTTTCACCACACTTTATTAGACAGTTACTTCCCAAATCAAAGCCAGATCTAGGCAAACTTCTTTAGCAGGCGAAATCTATTTTGCACGGTGATGCATATATGTATTTATGAGTCAAGCAATCTTATGAACAGATTCCAAAATCATTAAGAAGATCAGAAGGTCTAGATTTTTCCTATAAAATCAAGTACGAAAACATTATAGAAAATTTTTTATGGCTCCAATAATCTAACTTAAATACTTTCAAAACAAGAAATTCCATAAATAAGGTACCATGAGCAATTGCATCCATAGGTTTTGCTATCAATAATTGAACAGCTTCTCGATCTACTTCAGTTACCTGAGCGAAAGGGCCCCCCATCTGCAATGAAAATATACACAAACATGAAAAATAGACAGAAAAGAAATTAAAATTTTCATTGATTTTTCCAGTAACATTAGAGTCAATACAATAAAATTTTCAACTCGACATTAGATTCAACAACGTCCTCATCTGAAGTATCCCCTCTATCTTTACCAGTCAATAAAATACACCAAACCGGCACGAGGATCATGAATGACAGAATGAGAAAAGGTGCATAACAAAGTTCAAGAGAGTACAAAAGCTTGTAAACACAAAATCATGCCCATAAAAATGACGTGAGTAGTCAATATACAACACATGTTCAACTGTCGTTCAGCACAAAACATAGATGCAAAGAGATACTACTTTCAAGAAATTGGAGATAGCCAAAAGAAATGGGCAATATCACTCTAAAATTTCTCCATAGAAATAGATGTATCTCGATGCAATAGTAGATATAGAAATAACTGCACTTAATGACTAGAGTAAGTTCAACCTCAAGTCAAAACTCCAATAAGATTTTAGTTCCTCATCGATATAGAAGTTCATAAATCAATCTCATACTACTTACTTTTCTCCTATTCCTCAGCAATTAACTCCCTAAAGAAGTTAAGAAACTAGAAAAAGGTAGCACAATCTAGAATGTATCCAGGTAATACATAATAGCTGAAGCAATCCTTCGCAAATCTACTTAAGTCAAGTCAATTTATCTAATATCAAAGCACAAATCCACTTAAAACAAACTCACCCTAAGAACCAATAATACAACTTAACACCCAAAAACCACTAACAATGAATCAGAAAACCATTCAATCATAGAAGAAATCAAGGAATCTCTTAAGAGGGGGCTCACAGATTTTCCAGATGATGGAATTTGAATACCCAGGCTTAAAAAGAGAAATAAATAGAGATTGACATCAGTCTTTTGCAATTACATTGGCTCTATATGTTTATGATCGCATATGAATTTTTCTTTTTAATATTTCTTTCAAAACATAACTAGATACTTTCATATTTTCCCCCCAGATATAATTTTTTACTAATATATCATTCTAATCATATAAAGAACTTCCTTCAAAAAATCAGCAAATAAACAGAAATAAGCACACCATTCCTCCATGGAATTCACTATTCCAAACTCAGTGTCATAATAACCCACAAACTTTACCTCCTTAAGTTGAGGATATGACTCCACAATTTGTTCAACCTTCATCGTGACAAACTCAGGTTCCTAACGCAATACCTACAACAAAACAAACAATAGAATAGCTTGAACTCGTAAGAAACAGACGGTTAATAAACATTCTTCAACTCCAACTTGATTCTATATTACTTTTTATAATTATTTATTTTGATAAATCTAATGTGTGACACTAGATTTGTACTAGTTTATATAAAAACTAATGCTACGTATCTCTAATTTTTGCAATTTTTTTAATTCCTAAGTAAGATCTATATGGGATGTGGCAATTTTTTTATATTTTTAATTTATTTTTAATTTTAAAAGTAAAAAAAAAAAAGAATAGAAAGATAAAAAAACTAAAATAAGGTGGATTGATTGGAAAGTATTAGTCAAACTTTCCAAACCTATCAATTAATGAAATTGAATAACTTTTTGCAAACATGTGGTTTATATTAGTTTATAATGAATTATGAAATTTACTAAAGGGAATTCTGACTCACTTTGACGATCATTCTAAACTTTAATATTTAAAAATGTATACTAAATTTAAAGAAAAAAAAATTAAAAGCTGGTAGAAGAGTGAATATCATGACAAACATAACAATATATATTTTCTTCAAAATAATAAATAACAACATATTTGCGTTCCCTTACAAATGCAATATATATTTTAATAGTTAAATATTATAATATTCAGATTATATTATATGTAATGCTAAATTAGTTAAATAAGTATAGCACATAACCATAACATTTCTTCCAATATAGATTATATTTAAACTAACTTTACCTAATGATTTTCCTTTTAGTTCTTCTTTATCAATTACATTTATGTAAACAAAATAAAAAAAAGGATGACCATTTGTGGGAAATGATTGAGACAAATTAACTCAATTATGAAGTTAACAATACAAAATAATGCACAAGTTTTTGGAAGTTTGAAAGTTGGAATAGTCAGAGGACCTAAATCAAAACCACCCAAAAGTTTCAAAACCAAAATAACAATTTTAACCTTTAAAGAGAAGAGAAGAAGCACGTTACCATAAAACCAACTAAAGGATGTGCAAATTTATGCTTGGAGGCACAATTTTTATAAGTTGCTGCTTTGCACGAGCCCTTGCATTTATTTCCTTCTCGATAATTTCGCCCTTCAAGTCCGACTTATATCGATACACATAATGATACGTAGACTCACAAGGTTCGCTTGGATCGACAACTACGGTCTTGAGAGCATCAGCATTCTCCAAGAAATGCATGACCAATTCAAGATCGCTCGTCACACCATAATAGCCCACAAACATGAACTCCTTGAGGTGAGGATATGAACTCACAACCTTCTGAATCTTTTTCTTGTCAAAATCTGGGTTAGAACGCAAAACCTACAACAAAAACACACACTAGAAGTTTACATATATAGCCTATAGAATTATAATAAAATCTTGTTGAGACTAAACTAGATAAAATAGTCTTCAAACATGGTATGTAAATTTATCTGCTCAAGCAACAATATTAATAAAAGTAAAGGTGAAATGGCAGTGCAAAAGCATACGTAACTTTGTTTAAAAGGGTTAAACTATCATAGGCAATAGCAAGTTAACAATATATAAAATAACTTGAATGATCAATGAAAACGTGTGAAAATATCGTGCATGAATTTGTAATCACCATGAGTGGAACAATTTTAGAGCATATATTACAATGCAATGCACGGCAAAAGAGTAATTACCTCCAGTACAAATCTTTGCAAGCAAGGTGATGCGCTTAATAATTTAGTAAGGGGTAGGAGAGAGTGATTGTAAAGTACATCAACTCTCAACTCGAATATCTTGAGATTTCTCATCGTCACAACTGAATAAAACAGTTCAGTTTCCTGCAGGATATATAAAGTATTAAAAATATAAACGAACTTGGAAACAGGATTAGCAAGAATAGGTATGCATCTTAATCTTACCGTCCAAGAAGGCTCGCCCAACCTTTGCATTGTGAATATCTCCAACTGTGGAAGGTAGCTCGAAAACAGTGATGCGGCAATAAAAAGGTTGACAAGAAGAGGAACATTCTCCATAAGAAAATGTATCTTCGAGCCTATATACTTCAAATAAACCAGACCTGCATCACGAATCTCAACTGACTTGAGGTTGTGGCACAAGGTTATCTCCAGACGTTTAAGCAACGGCAAGGGTCCAGTGATACTTAGAGACGTAAGTTCTAGAGATCGACAAACACATACGTCTTCAAGGAGGGGACAGTTGGATAAGAAAAACTGCACGGCTTCACCAGTCACATTCACATAACGCAGAGATACTTTTTTAAGGCACATGAAATGCATTGAACTTCCCTTGCCTGCACGCAGTAGTTCGTATGGAAATGTATAATACTCATGATCTCTGCGGATTCTTCTAGAAGCATGGTCAGTCAAGTTCAAGTCAAGCTTCTGAACCTTCCTAGACGAGCATATCTAAGCCACTCATCAATTGAACTCTTATGAGTTTTATTTAAATTATAGAATACTCGGAATTCCTCGATGCTGGACAACTTATGTAATGACGTAACATGATTGACCCATTCGATATAATTACGCCTTTCCTGATCAAGCAACAATATTCGATTCCCTTCTGCGAGGTCCACATTCAATAATGACTCGAAGCCATCAAAATCTAACCTAGGTACACATGTCCACACATATCTCCATCGACGAGAAAGTATGCTGGTGGCAATTGCTTCCTTAAGCGTCAAGAAAGACAATATGCACACCAATACTTCATCAGGAAGCATGGCAGTTCGATCATAATCATTTGAACTATCTTGATCGTTATGCTGCAAATCAACAAGATAAAAAGTATAAAATTTCAGCATATATATAACTTCCTGTTTCTTTCTTTATTCTTCTCAGATTTTAGAACAAGAATTGAGAAAAAATAATTACTTAATTGTGAAACTGATTTAGGTTAAAAAAGTCGTATAACATATTTAGTTTGATAGATCCATTTCCAACACACTAAATTTCAACCATATAGTAAATCTACCATAGAACTAAAATTACAAAAATCAATTCCCTCAACTGTTCTAGCTGATCAATGAAAAATGCTAGCTCTCTTTTTTCAAGCATTTTCCTTGCCTCCAATTGCCATGTTATACAGGAAAGTAGAAACCTTTAAAAGCATCATCACTATTATAAGCCATATATAACTATGAGTATATAAAGTCAATACTGGAACACCCTTTGACTACAATATCAAGCCAGACTAACCAACTTTATTATACTACATACATATAAAGAGAGAGATAAAGAGATGGAGAAAGAAAAGATTGAAAGACTTATTGCACTTTGATCATTCAAATTGAGAAAGATATTAATTTGATGACAAAATCTTATTCCAATATAGAGATGTAATAAAAAATTAAGTATTTGATTGAAGAAGATGGTATAAACGACAAAAGATCAAGATGTACGTATGTATAAACGACAAAATATCAAGATTAGCGAAGATAGTATAAACGACAAACGATCAAGATAATATACTAGGATGCAACTTTATAACGAAAAGCATAGCGTGCATCATCCTTGCAGTTTCTAGTGCAACATCTTCAATTTTAGCATAGCCTATTCGAGCTCTAACCGTGCTTTCCTTGATCAGAATTCACTTTAAAAATAACGATTTTGTACAATCGAAATCTAATACGTAGTCATTGCAAGTGTCAAGAAACACATAATAAACACCAATAATTTATCCAAAAATCATGCAAACTCGATCAATTGAACTATGTCAATCCAAACACATACCAATAAAAGCAGCTCCACCCTCAACAATCCAAACAAAGGGGGAAAAGAACAATTGATCCACACATCCAGAACATGAATTCATACAAAATAACAACTCAATTGTAAGCACTAATTAATAAATGCCAAAAAGTAGGGGGGAAATGAAATTAAACGAAAAAAACATCATTTAACAAAAGATTGAGAGCTTAGAACTAACCCTGCTATCTTCTTTTGAACTGCCCCCTCGTCTCCCCCTCGCCATTGGTAGTAAAGATGAAAACTTGGAAAAAAAAGATCGAAAAATCAAGAAAAAAAATATTAACTCTTGCACGCCCTTTATCCGCAAAATGGCCGGAATTGTTATACTGTTAATCTGCGCTCCAATGGCGGATTTGTGCGCTCAGTTTTGAAGCAGTGAGGAGGTGGTGTGGGTGAATTGGTAGGGGGAAGTTGTGTCTGGGGTTGTGTATATATTTTGTGTAACATACATTTCTACCACAATTAATATAAGGGTTATTTTCTACCATACAAGATAAATAATATAATTTTCTATCACAATTCAATAAAATAATTGTTTTTTCCTCAAATTTAAAGCATTGATAAGAGACATTTTGTGGTAAAAAAATATTTTTTGGTAGAAAAATAAGAAATCTATATCATGTGGTAGAAAAATCTTCTTTAAAACATTTGTGGTATTTCAAGATATTTTTTCTAAATTTTTTCACTTAAATATAACCTTTGAAATGGTTTTTAATGATTTTCACATTCAAATAGTTTTATTTATGAAATCCTAAAAAATGTATACAGTGCATTATACGAGCAAAAATTATGTTAAACAACAACTTGTGCGATGCACGGAAAAAATATTAGTTTGTGCGTATTATGTGTCATTTACGGCTGTAAGCCTATTAACATTAATCTATTCGGATTTTACTATTTTTGTAATAAAAAATTAAAATTGTTAATTTAAATAAGATTTTATTAATTGAATGTAAATTTAGTCAATTAGTGAAGTGAAGCAAAATTAGATTTGTGCGATAATGACATAGAAGGCGAACACATTGGAGTTTTACTACCTTTAAAATCAAATTAAGATTTAACAAAATCTATGAACATCAATACTTTTTTTTTCTTTTTAAAATTTAAATCAGAAGTTTGTAAATATTATTCAATTTTCATTAAAATCAGATTTAGAATACAAGATTTTGAAACGAGAGAATTCTTAAGTCTTAAGTTAACAAATATGAACCAAAACATAACATCTCATCCAAATAAAATACACAGATTATAAGTAAAATACTGTTGTTCTTGATACAAAATAATGATTTATACATTGTACTTCTGATTATAAGACTACTTACTACATTCTTGAATCAAATTAAGACAAAAAAATAATAAGAATAAATGAACTACAACAATGTTTAAATTACAAAATTAAAACATAAAAGCCATAATACAATATATAAGGGGGGATTTGAGCCATTTCCGAGTCTGTTACATGTGTTGATAAACTGACTTGGTATTCTTCGAGTTTGGGGCTAAGATCTTGGTCTTCTTGAGAGTTCCTTGGAGCTACCGCCAGTTCTTGGTGTTCTTGTGGTGCTGGACTTGGAAAGGGGACTGAACCGAGCTTTTGGAACGAGTTGGATCTCAACTCTCTTCGATCCATGTGTTGGATCTTGACTAGTGTTTTCTCATCTTCTCCCTACTGCTTGTTTTGTTTATTTAAACCTTGTAATAGCAATATGTAAGCTAGCTATACTCTATGTAATAGTTTGATTAGCTCGATGATTAAGGACCGATACCCAACAGTGGTATCAGAGCACCGTTGTTGAACGGTGTCGGTCTAGTGGTGTTGTGGTGGTCAGGTATCACGGCTAAACCCTTCTCTTTTACTTTCTGGTAAGATCTTGTGTGATCTGTGAGTCTGTTGGGTTGCTACGTGCTGGTATAGTGTCTGTTTTCTCCAGGTCTTGCTTTGTGCTTTGATCTGTTGTTTTTTGTGTGGATATGTCTCTTTGTGCTACGATCTGTCTTATTCCGTTGCATATCCTCTGTTACCTAGTTCCCCGGTATACCCACCTTGTCCGGACCGACAGTGTTCCTGGAATGTGGGATTGGGGGGTTGACCAGGCTTTGTGATCTCCTTTGTGTGATATCTTGTTTTATCCTTACTTGGTTTTTGTTTTTGTTTGCTCTCCTCTCTGTATACCTTGTTGTTTGCATTACATGCTCTCTGTGAAGATGAATGCATACCCTGTTGCATCTTTTGATGGTAATGTTGATTTTTTAATATGGCAACAAAAGATGAAAGGAGTATTAGTGCAACAAAAATGTTTCAAAGCTATAACTCTGTGTTATAATTGTCATGATGAAAAGATTACTAATGAAGTAAAACATGAATTAGATGAATTGGCTTATTCCTTGATCATTCTGAATTTATCTGACTCTGTGATAAGGAAATTGGGTAAGCATGATTCTGCTAAATCTTTGTGGGATAAACTTGAAGAATTCTATACTGAAACATCTTTGCCATCTAAAATGTTTTTGCTTGAAAAATTCTTCAAATTTAAATTGGATTTGAGTAAAGACATATATGTTAATTTTGATGTGTTCACTAAACTGGTTCAATACATCAAATTAACTGGTGATAAGAATATTGATGAATATACTCTCATTGTGCTTTTGAATGATATTCCTGATTCATATAGTGATGTTAAATCTGCAATCAAATATGGTACAGATAAAGTTATTTTGGACACTGTTATTAATGGTCTGAAAAGTAAAGAATTGGATCTGAAAACCTCTAAAACCAATAGGTCCTTTGGTGATGTTAACTTTGTGAAAGGTAAGCATAAAAACAATTCTCAGAATAGACCCTCCACTAGTAACCAAAGTAAGCCTAATCAGAACCATAATCAGAATCAGAATCAATGTCAAAATCAGAAAAATGATGGTTTTAAGCCTAGGCCTAAAAACAGAAAGTGTTATAACTGTGGAAAACCTGACCATTATGCTAATGTGTGTACTGAAACCTAAGAAAGATAATAAGATCAATGGTCAAGCTAATGTTGTGTCTGACAGTCTTAGTTGTAACACCCCATTTCAAGAAAACCTGCATATGCATATTTATTAAAATTTCTTTTAATGTTCATTTAAGAATGATTTAAGTGTGAGATCTTATATTACAATAAGTTATGATTTATGAACTTTTCCCTTGTGCTTGTTTATTTTAAAGATTTTATGACATGTTTTTCTTTCGAGATTTTAAGGGTTTTGCAGGACTGCTCACGGACGAAACCGATCTCAATCTCCACTCACTCGACACATATGAATGGAAGTAAAAAGATAAGATGTTAATTATATTTAATTGAATAAAATGATTTTAAGTTTATATGCTCTCTTTATATGAAATTTTACTTATGATCTTTATATGTGTATTTATGAAATAAAACGTCTTACTTGAACGAGCATGCATTATAGTAATTATTAAAATAACCGCGATGCTTATTATTATTAATTTAAGTACAAATGGAAATTTAATACTTGATTCTATGCTAAGCAATTTCCACATTTATGTGAATTATACATTACCTTATGATTATTAGTCCTTCAATAAGTATACATACACTTATATATATATATATATATATATATATATATGTATATGTAATATGAAACATGAAAATATTAAGATAAATAATTAGTTTAACTTTTATTTTAATCCAAAGCTTCCTTGATAAGTTTGCTAAGGATGACTAAGAAGTCTAGCCTAGCCACCTCACCACTCTAATTGCAACATGCAAAAATATCTCCCAACTTGCAACATGCAACACACCCTTGCTTGAGGATCTTTCTCTCTCTCTCTCTCTCGACCACTTCATATAGAAGCCAAAGCCATAGATAAGTTACCATAAGAAATAAAGGAAAGCAAAGATCAAGTATCCATCAAATTCTTCCTCAAACCCCAAAGGTATTTTTGGCTAAACTCTTATGAATCCTTTATTAAAACTCATGATTTATGCTTAATACTTTAGGATAAGAAGTCCAAAGATGTTCTTTGGCATATTTGTTGGGATTATGTGTTGATTGAATGAAGAAATAAGTTGATTCTAGAATAGGCTTAAGGATATGCTTTGTTTTGTTTCTGTTTTGGATGTGTTCGAAAAACTTAAAGATTGAATTAAGATGAATCCTTTTGCCAGATTGAAGTATATGAAGTCAAGGGTATTTCTGTAAAATTTCAGAAGATTTGGAGTTGAATTCGATTTTATATGTTTTTTCTAAAATAAACTGTTCGGAAACAGTTTTTGCCCTGTTTTAGGTCTGAACTCTATAATTTTCTGGGCACAGTATACTTCGAACTTATGCATGATCTTTTGCTATGTTTAAAAACCTGTTCTTAGGTACGTGTAGGAATTTAGTATGCACTTTTTTGAGTTTTGTACGATTTATGCCGGATTTTACAACATAACCTGTTTTCTGCGTAGATGATGTCCTGTTTTCAGTCTTGTTCTAAAATTCGTAACTATTTATTGAAATCATGTTTATAAACCATGTTTTACTATGTTGTAGTACACGTTCTTATGAGTATGTATAAATTTACTATGACATTTTTGGAGTCTTGTACAAATTATAATTAATTTTACAATATGGTCTATTTTCGGTCTAGATGATACCCTATTTTCTACCAACTTCGAAAATTCATAACTAATTGTGTGAATCTTATTTTAGATTGATATTTTTATATGTTATACTTTAATGTGTTGTCTGATTACTGGAAAAATATGAAAGCATTTCATCAATCCTATAGGGTATGGTGAATTTTTCTTTTGAAGGCTGTTTTGGAGCTAGGATTGAAGTGAAAAGACTAGTTAGATGTGTGACTTTTAATTATTTGTACAAGCTGTTAAAATTCATGAAATTTCAGCATGTTATACTAAAAAAAGTTATATGATTATATGAATAATTATGTGATTTTAGAAATTATCTATGAGTTGTTAAAATTGTTGTGACTATATGTGTCTTTTTATCCTTCAAAATTACTAGTTTAAATGTTTAACAATTAAGTTATAAGTATGAATGGGTTTTAGGTTAATGTAACCTAATATAAATACAAAAGATTGTGTTATACGATATAAGAAAGCTAATCAGTTAAGTGTGTCGAGCGTAGTCGAGACGATCGGTGAATCCGGAGGCAATCCTTGTACTATCAACGTACAAGTGGGTAACTTCTACTCTCTACTATGTGTTGTTAATTGAATTGATGAGTTATGTATGAAAATCTACGACTGAAGTCTGTAGCTATAACCAGTATGTAACTTCCATACTGGGCGACGACCTTAAGGGCTTAAATGCCTGATCCATGAAATCGACCCTGCTTAAATGCCTGGTCTATGCGAGGTCTAGTGGGCGAGCGATTCCCACATTCCTTTATGATTATGACATGTAGTACTTGCCTAACAATTTAATTGCTTCTATATATTAGACTGTAAAGTTATCCCACTGGGATCCCTCTCCGGAGGTGTCTCATGATATTACCGTTTTATATTTTCAGGCTCACTGGATGATGACGTGGACGAGTAGAGGCTGGACTGACTTCTCTCTGTTGCATTAAATAAATATGTTAGAACTAAGTTCTTTTTCTTTAAAAACAGTATGTAGTCTTAATCATGTATATTATATGAAACGATGGGTCTAGACTTATCTTATATTATATATGTTTTGTTGTGTAAATTCATGTTGGTCTATGGTTCAAACATTTTACCTAAAAATGTGGGTAAAACATGTCTAGACTTGTTTAATAGTCGATGTATAATTACATATATATATGTTATATTTAAAAAGTAAAACTTTTAAAACTCTCGTGTCTTCGCTTTTAAGTCTTCCGTTGTATGTTATAAAATCATTATAATTTCTTTATTCCTAAGTATGTAAAGGGTGACGACCTATTTCCAATGAAGGGAAACGGGGCGTTACATTAGTGATGTTTTTCTGACAAATGACTGTGAATTCTGTGATTGCATCTCTATGTGACAATGATTGGATCTTTGATTCTGCATGTACACACCATATGACACCCCACAAGCACCTGTTTACTTCCTATGTGGAACTTGAAAATGGTAATGTTTCTATGGCTGATAGTAGTGAAAGCACTGTGATTGGAATTGGAACAATTTGTCTTAAATTTGAAACTGGATTTGAACTAACTCTTAAAAAGGTGAGACATGTTCCAAACTTAAAAAGTATTTTGCTTTCTGTTGCTATTCTTGAAGATTGTGGTTTGCATGGTAATTGGGGGAAGGGCTATCAAATGATTATGAAAGGGAATGTGTGTGCATTTAAAGCTGTAAGAATGCAAAACTTATATGTTTGTTCTGCTGAACCTATCTTGCATGCAAATTTTGTGAAACATGACATGACAAACGTATGACATAAAAGACTAGGACATATAAGTGAAAAGAGACTTGAAATTTTGCATAAAAAATCTTATTTGAAAGGTGATGTGATTTCTGAAATGCCCCTATGTGATTCATGCATTCTTGGAAAACAACATAAGATGAAATTCCCTGTCTTCTCTCCCCCTAATTCCTCTAAGTGTTCTTCCATTCTTGAATATGTGCATGCTGATGTGTGGGTCCTGCCCCTATGCCTACCTATGGAGGTAATCGTTATTTTTTGTCTATTGTCGATGATTTCTCTAGAAAGGTGTTTGTGTTTCTTATGAAGAACAAATCTGATGTGTTTGAAAATTTTAAAAATTGGAAAAACTTTGTTGAAACTCAAACTGGAAAGAAAGTTAAAACCTTGAGAACCGATAATAGGACAGAATTCTGTAATGCTGAATTTGATACTCTGTGCATTGAATGTGGTATTAAAAAGCATAAAACTGTTGCATACACCCCCAACAAAATGACATAGCTGAAAGAATGAATAGAACCTTGCTTGATAGGGTAAGATCCATGCTTAACTCATCTGGTTTGCCAAAACAATTCTGGGGAGAAGCTGTCTTAACTGTTGCTTATGTGATAAATAGATCTCCTTCTGTGCCCTTAAAAGGGGAATTACCTGAAACTATGTGGTGTAGTAAATCTGTTGATTTGTCTAATCTGAGAGTGTTTGGCTGTTCTGCTTATGTGCATCAGAAACTGGACAAACTTGAACCTAGGTCTGTAAAGTGTGTTTTCTTAGGCTATCCAGAAAGTGTGAAATGATATAGGTGTTAGAAATGTGATCTTTAATGAGAATGAATATCCTTGCTTATCTGCTCCTTCTGTGAATGTTCCTGTTGAGGTGAAGACTTCACCCATTCTGACTATTCAAACTGATGCTGTGGAAAATGAAACTGAACCTGATTCTGATGAATGTCCTGATATGTCTGTTTCTGATCAAAATGTTGATAAATCTATTGAACCTATGTTTGATGATTTGAGTGATTATCAATTGGCTAGGGATAGAACTAGAAGACAGATTAAAAGGCCACAACATTTTGATGATTATCAACTTGCTTCTTTTGTGTATAATGTGTTTGAATTCTTGGATGGAAATGAACCTAAATCTGTGAATGAGGCCTTGAAAAAGAATCTGTTGCTTGGTTAAATGCTAGCTATGAATGATGAGATTAAATCCTTGCATGATAACCAAAACTGGACTCTTGTTCCTAAACCTGCTGCATGCTCTATTGTTGATTGTAAATGGTTGTTTAAGGTTAAGAATGAATGTGATTCTGTTAGATATAAAATTGGGTTGACCCGCCTAGTAACTTCTAAAAATGGGCCTATTCTAGTTTTTTTAATCTTCTGAAATGAAGCCCACTAGTCCTAATGTAAAATTGCAAATTTTCTATTTTAATGCAAGGGAAATTGTAGGCTTGTAGCATCCAATTGAAGAAAATGACCCCAACATGTATTTCCCCCTAAATTTAAGAATAAAGATGATGGTTCTTCCATAAAAATAAAAGGAAAAAAGAAAATAAAATCATGTTGAACCTACAGTCCTTTTTTTTTTTTTTTGTCAATTGATCAAATATACTACCTTTATTTATTTTCCTTCCTCTATTATTAGCGAGCTTTAAAATAACTCTTTGTTTAGAGAACGTGTGTGTGTGAGAGAGAGAGAGAGAGAGAGAGAGAGAGAGAGAGAGAGAGTAGGCAAATAGCACATAATCCACTGCAGTCAATACTCTACTCTTAACAAAGCAAAGGTCATTCATTCTCCCACATACAATGTACCGAAGAAATTTTATATGGAATAGCCAAAACACATACCTAGGCTTCAAAGAATAACTATCATTAAACTAAGACTCACTTAACCCTTTTATCCATAGCTAATTTGGTTTGGGAAGAGAGACACCAATTCTCAATATCGGCTGTCAAAACTTTGCTAAAGATTAGAATGCCGAATCACTGTTCTTACTCTTACCAAGCATCACGTCTTTAGCTTCGTTTAAAACATTGAGACTGTTGGTGAAGTCATCATTTTGCCTATCATTGCTCTATTGTTGATCATTAACTATTTTGCAAGCATAATAAGTATATGTAAGACAAGGAAAGTTGTACTCCACTGGGTGGAGCTGATGTCTGGTTTGGATTAATCAGTTTCCTTAATGAGATCTTGGTTGGTTTTGTTGCTCGTCTGCTCAATTAAATTTTATGTGATGCAGGTGTAGTGGAGCTTGTGTCCGACTTTGTCGTGTGTGAAGAAAGGCATTGAATCCGTGCTAACCAAGTTTTAAAGGGGTTTTAGTTTCAAAAAAGAGTTAATAACTTCATGCGACGGTGTAGTTGACACTGCTAACCAATTTTGAGGTGTATAGAGAAGGTTTGCAAGATTCAGACATTGAATCCTCGTTGGAAGGTTCGGATGATGTTCAACTGAAGCAATACACAGTTGGTTGTTTTCGATCATCAAGTTTTGATTGTTGTTTAGAAAAGTCCATCATTGTTTCTACAAAGAATTGCAACAACTCTTGTAACATGATATTGGGATTTGTTTGGATTTATGCTATCTACTATTATGTTTCAATAAAGAAACACTTGATTATTTTTATCAATTTATCTGTATTCTCTCTTCAGAGGCATAAAAAGTCTAGTTGATCAAACCATGTGTCATGTACACCTTTGGTGGTTATACATTGTGAGAATTCTAGCCTACCAATGTTGATAATATTATGGCCCACATCTGGTGAACTTTAAGATATTAGCTACATGTGTAAGGTAGAAATAATTTGTCGTATTGATGGCATGTGTATACATATGTGAGTAAGCAAAATCTCTCATTATAAGGTCTTTTTATTTTCAAAGTGATTTTCAATTGATAATTGAATTTGCGCACATGCTTGATCTCAGGCAAAAGAGGCAAGTTTGATGTCAACAACAATAAGTCATCCTTTAAATATACATATCCTCGAAAAATAACCGTAAATAAAAAAGAACATGACAATATGATATAGTCGGAGATGCCATTTTTATATTCATATCCTTTCAATTACCACATGTTCAGATATTTATACCCCTATTATCCACACATGTGAAACATCAAATAATGAATGCGGAAATAGTACCACCAAATAAAAAAACAACTGAGACAGATATTTAAAAACCAACTCAAATAGTGATAAATCCCGTATCAATCTATAGTTTGGATTGTACCACCATATAATTAAGTCTATACCAACCTATAGTTCACCCCGTACCGCTACATTATTAAGCTTATACCAATCTATAATTCAGCTCATATCAATCTATACTTCAACCGTACAATCATATAATTACGTTTGTACCCCCATATTATTAAGCTCGTATCACTATATAAATAAGCTCATATCAACATATAGTCCACCTCATACCACCATATAATTAAGCCCGTACCAACCTATATTTCACCCCGTACGACTATATAATTAAACTCGTACCACCATTTAATTAAGTTCGTACCAACCTTAAGTTTAGCTCATACCACCATATAATTAATTTCGTACCAATCTATAGTTTAGTCCGTACCTTAGCTCATACCACCATATAATTAATTTCGTACCAATCTATAGTTTAGTCCGTACCACCATATAATTAAACTCGTACCACCATAAAATTAAGTCCGTACCACCATTTAATTAAGCTCGTACCAACCTTAAGTTTATCATGTACCACCATATAATTAAGCCCGCACCAACATATAGTTTGGCCCGTACCAACCTATAATTCACCCTATACCATCATAAAATTAAGTTCGTACCATCATACATTTAACCTCGTACCACCATACAATTAAGCTTGTACCAATAATTAACAGTTTGTACAAACAACTACTTCTAATTGTACCATATCAACCTTAAATCATTAATTTATGAGCATCTCATAGCATTATATAATAAGTCATATTATCATGTAACATCCCGTACCAACATAAATTATTATATTATCGTAAACATGTATACCATCAAAAACCCTAACCTTATTTGATAATACATCTTTTAAATGGAAGAAAAATAAAAGAATTGAAATTGAAGTGCACTGTTAGTTTTTGATATGAAGTTAAACGAGACAATAGTTTTCGAATTTGAAGTGCCACTGCCACTATCAAAAGAAAAAGGAATTGAAAAGTTGAGGATATAAAGAAAAAAACAAAGTGTGGTGGTGGGGACATAAAATTACAGCCACTATTGTAGAAAATAAAGACAAGAATTAGGGTGAATAAAAAAAGGTGACGGAAAAAAACTTACCCAATCGTCATCATCAGTCTGTCTTCACTAGTCATTCGATTCATAGGAAAATAAATCTATTTGGTGGAAAATAATGTGTGTTGAATGAGAGATATAAATTATAGATGTGAGGAAGGAAAGAAACAAATAAAAAAAAAAGAGGAATCTCAATATAAGTAGGGTAATTTGGGGGAAAACTTTTTCTCTTGGCTAAAAAAAAACAATTTATAAAACGTTGATAAGAAGAAAAAAAAAAGGTTTGTAAATAAAAGAGGTTAAGAATGTGGATTTCCACCTAAAATTATATACTCCCTCCGTTTCATATATATTGTCATTTTGGAGTCAAAATTTTATTTCATATTAATTGACGTTTTGGCTATTTTGCAACTACTTTTGCAATGTTACCCTCAATCTCAATCTTTAAAAGATTTCTTAATTTTAAACTTACCTATTTAAGTTGGAAAAGTTATAATGAAATAATTAAGGAATAGATAAACAAAAAATCAATTTAATTTTGGAATGGATGAGAGAGAAATATTGTCTAAAAGTATATTTGTCCAAATTCTATGTTCATTAATCTATGACGGAAACTCCAGAACGACAATTAATATGAAACGGATGAGGTATTTCTCTATATTTTCCTTAATAGCTTGAATTAAATATTAAGCTGGTTATATTTTGATTGAGGGATTTGAAATACAAAATTTGAAATGAATTAATTTCAAATCGAAGCATCAATTTGGTATACCATGTTGCAAAAAAAGATGATTCCTTAGCTGGACATGAAGACAAAGTAATTAATGTACATATTTTTTATTTTATAATTAAAAATATACAAATAAATATCCCTACTTTTTTTTGTAAAAATTTGAGGGGGTCCGTCATTGACTCATTGCACATGGCCATACTTTATTGCTTATTTCTTTAAGTGAGTGATCCAAAAACTATCACCAACTTTTTTTCTATTTTAACCAATTAATTTTAAAATTATCAATTTTAACAATAATTGACAAATTGTTTTCAATTTGAACTAATTTATGATTTTGGTCAAAATTAGTTTGTGTGATGTGGATGTCACAAGTCCCCCCGGATTTGGCACACTCATCACATCCAAAATGCATCCACATTGTGTATACGCTTTGTGTATGCGCGAGCTCGATCACTACAAGAAAAATTGTTTTTGGTATCGGAAATTTTCTGATATCAAAGAATTAATTTCTGATACTAAAAGGTTTTTGTTTCGAATGTTGTCTCTGATACCCATTCGATACATATACTGGCGATTCTAAAGACTATCAAATATTTTGTTATGATACCAAAGGGTGAAGACTTTAGTATCAGAAGTTCGTATGATATCGGTAGTTTGTATCAGAAGTTCGGATACCAAATCATATTTATTTAGTATCGAAAAGATTTTTTGATACCAAATAGTTTATATATCTGATACCAAACAGGCTTCTTTAGTATCAAATGTTTTTTTTTCTGATACTAAATTCCTGTGATATCAAAAAAAAAAAAAAACAGATACTACTGTAACATCAATGCTCTTTTATCAATTCAATCCCACATTTCATAATATCAACACACAGAACAAACAACTACAATAATCTACTGATATTTATTAATGCAGTTGCACATAAAATCATCAGATTAATATTTATTTAGCATGAAAAGAGTACAATTGAACCACAATATCTGCATATTACCTTGTGACAAAGAAAAAGTGAAAAACACAGAGCAAACAACCGAATGCATAAATATAATATATACATGTTCAACCATAACCTCATCTACTTACTAATTATTCCATCTTAAGGAAAAATATTATTTCAAAGAAAAACTTTAGTAAAAAAAAAAGGTCATATTACGTAAGATTTTAATTGAAAATCTATAATAACCTTATGATTAACTTATGAATATTGGAAATAACCAACTTTGAATAACGAAATTAAAATTATGTAAAAAAAACATACAAAACCGAAAAGACAGATGATATAAAAAGAAAAATTAAAGAGAAAAGAATAAAAATAACCAGTGCATGCACTTGAAATTTGCTAATGTACATAAATTAACAAACTAATTTTTTTCATATACCTCTACATCTACAAGAGTAAAACCTTTAAAGGCTAATTATATACTCCCTCCGTTTCATATTTATTGTCATTTTGAAGTCAAAATTTTGTTTCATATTAATTAATATTTAGGCTATTTTGCCACTATTTTTCCAATTTTACCCTCAATCTCAATCTTTAAAAGAATTCTTAATTTTAAACTTGCCTATTTAAGTTGGAAAAGTTATAATGAAATAATTAAGGAATAGATAAAGAAAGAATCAATTTAATTTTGGAATGGATGAGAGAGAAATATTGTCTAAAAGTATATTTGTCAAAATTCTATGTTCATTAATCCATGACAAAAACTCCATAAGGACAATTAATATGAAACAGATGATGTATTTTTCCATATTTTTCTTAAATAGCTTGAATTGAGCATTAAGCTGGTTATGTTTTGATTGAGGGATTTGAAATACAAAATTTGAAATAAATTAATTTCAAATCCACTTAAATCAAGATGCCATTAAATTAGAATGGATTCAAAATTTACTCATATTTCTAAGAAAAAAAAAATTGATAAAGGAAGCATAAATATGTTATGTCATGTTGGAAAAAAAAAAAAAAGATGATTGCTTAGCTGGACGTGAAGACAAAGTAATTAATGTACATAATTTTTATTTTTTAATTAAAAATATACAAATAAATATCCCTAATTTTTTTGTGAAAATTTGAGGGGGTCTGTCATTGCACATGCATGGCCATAGTATTAATAAAGTTTAAAGTCAGTCTCCTTAGGTGTGAACATATCATTTCACAAATTCATTTTATCATTTCATCACAATACACAAACGCACACAATACATACAATACAAGAAAGAGAGGTGATATGATCAATATTCAACATGGCTGATGCAATTGTTTCCATACAATACAAGAAAGAGAGGTGATCTG
The DNA here is from genome assembly GCA_946896805.1 of Scutellaria galericulata. NCBI lineage: Eukaryota > Viridiplantae > Streptophyta > Magnoliopsida > Lamiales > Lamiaceae > Scutellaria > Scutellaria galericulata. Next base: position 698,854 of record OX335797.1, on the reverse strand, counting down.
ATCAAATATTCAACATGGCTGATGCAACTGTTTCCGCAGTGGTTGAGCAAATCGTAGGTCTGATTGCACAGCAGGCTGGATTCCATATTAATTTGGTGAGAGGTGCTGAGAAGGAGGTTCTCCAGCTTTCCAATGACCTGAATGAAATCAGATGTGAGTTGGATGATGCTGAGAATCGACGGTTCAAAGACAATAAGGTCAACCGCTGGTTGTACAGGCTGGAACACACGTCTCGTGAAATGGAGGATGTTTTGGACGAATGGAATTACGCGATTCTCAAACTTGAGATGGAACAACATCAATCTGATGATGCTGTTGTTGCTGATCCACCTCCTCCAAAGCAAAAGTCGGTATGCTCCTTCATCCCATCATCTTCATGTTTGTTTATCAAGAAAGTTGTTGTTCGTCATGATATTGCCAAGAAAATACTAAATGTGAAGGCGAAACTTGACCAAGTTTTGAAGGAGAAAGATAGATTTAATTTTGTCAGCTCTCAGCCCACTGCTGAGACTTCACATATGTCTTGGCGAGTTTCTACTTCTTTTACCAACTTGGCAGAAGTCCAGGGTCGAGACTCTGATAGGGATATTCTTGTGACCAAACTTTTGGGTAAACAAGAGGAATCAGGATCCATACATGTTGTGTCAATAGTGGGTGTAGGGGGACTTGGGAAGACAACTCTTGCTCAACAAGTTTATGGTGATAGTCGAGTGGAGAAGTTTTTTGACTTAAGAATATGGATCTGTGTTTCACATCCCTTTGATCTGGCTGCCATTGCCAAAGGGATTATCGAGAGTGTAACAAAGGGAGATTCTCCGAATACTAATAACCATGAAACTCTATTAAAATCTGTAAGCGACTCTATTACAGGAAAAACATTTTTTCTTGTCCTAGACGATGTTTGGACAGATGACTATAAGAATTGGGATTCGTTGAAAACTTCCCTTAAATGTGGTGGAATAGGTAGTAAAATTTTAGTGACGACAAGAAATGAAAAGGTTGCTAAAATCACAGGCACCGTGGACAAAGACATTCATCGTCCAGGAAAGCTATCTGATGAAGATAGTTGGTTGCTATTGCATCAAATAGCTCAGCCTGGAATGGAATTTGAGGAAATTGGTAAAAAAATAGCTAAAAAGTGCGATGGCTTGCCTCTAGCTGTAAAAACTCTAGGAAGTGTTTTGCGTTTTATGAATACTTTGGAAGAGTGGGAGAATGTACTAGAAAGTGAAGTATGGCAATTGGAAAAAGCAAAAACAGATCTTTTTCCTCATTTGCTTTTAAGCTACAATGAATTGTCTCCAACACTTAAGCGTTGCTTCTCATATTGCGCTGTCTTTCCTAAGGATTTTAGGATTAATGTTAAGAGTTTAATAGGAAATTGGATGGCACTTGGTTATTTGGGCTCTGATATTGAAAACATGGAACTGAAAGGTCAAGAATGCTTTGACATTTTAGCAATGTGTTCTCTATTTCAAGAATTTGAGAAAAATGATTTGAATGAGAAAATAGAAAGTTGTAAGATGCATGATATAGTGCATGATTTTGCTCAATTTCTTAGAAAGAGTGGTAAAGTGGAGGCCACGGGAATGAATAAGACAAGTTGCCAAGCTTGTGAATTTTGTAGCTTATTTGTGAGTAAAAAAGAATCTCCAAAAAATCTTTGTGGCTGTCTCAAACGTTTGAGGGTGTTAAGCATGGAAGGCTGTAAAAGTATTCCACGAGGAATAGAAAACATGATTCACCTGAGATGGTTGAACTTGTTTAAGATTGAAGAATTATCCTCCGTAGCTCTTAGATTCATTTTTCAACTTTACAACTTGCAAACTCTTTGCTTACAAGGTTGCAAACTAGAAGAGATTCCAAGGGAAGTTAGGAATTTGATTCACTTGAGACATCTTGACATCAGTAGGAATGGATCTCTAAAGGAGTTGCCAAAGGAAATTGGGAATTTGATAGAATTGAGACATCTTTACTTGAGTTCGAATGGATCTCTAAAGGAGTTGCCAAGGGAAATTGGGAATTTGATAGAATTGAGACATCTTTACTTGAGTTCGAATGGATCTCTAAAGGAGTTGCCAAGGGAAATTGGGAATTTGATAGAATTGAGACATCTTTACTTGAGTTCGAATGGATCTCTAAAGGAGTTGCCAAGGGAAATTGGGAATTTGACACAATTGAGACATCTTGACTTGAGTTGGAATGGATTTCTAAAGGAGTTGCCAAGGGAAATTGGGAATTTGATACAATTGAGACATCTTGACTTGAGTGATAATGGATCTCTAAAGGAGTTGCCAAGGGAAATTGGAGGTTTGATACAATTGAGACATCTTGACTTGAGTGGCAATGTATCTCTAAAGAAGTTGCCAAGGGAAATTGGGAATTTGATACAATTGAGACATCTTAACTTGTGTTGGAATAAATCTCTAAAGGAGTTGCCAAGGGAAATTGGGAATTTCATAGAATTGCAATATTTTAACTTGAAAAGGAATGAATCTCTAAAGGAGTTGCCAAGAGAAATAGGGAAATTGATTCAGTTGAGATACCTCGACTTGAGTGGCAGTGAGTCTCTGGAGGAGTTGCCAGAGAGCATATGTGGTTTGCATGAATTGCAAACTTTGGATGTTACGTGTTGTTCGAGACTGAGTAAACTTCCAGGAGTAGGACAGTTAACTGGACTACACACATTGGGTGAATTTCATGGAGGAAATGGTTGGAACAAGTTGGGATTATTGAACAAGTTAAACCATCTTAGTGGATTTCTAAGGTTGAAAATCAGGTTAGCTAATTGCAATTTAGAACAAGTGGTTGAGGATGCTCGGGAAGCAGAATTGCGAAATAAGACAGACATCAACAGTCTTCATATAAATTTTGAGGATGAGATGGATGAAAGTGATGAGTCAGCATTGGTGAGGATGAATGTAATAGATGCATTGGAGCCCCATCCAAATTTGACATCTCTGGATATTTACTACTACAAAGGCCCAAAGCTTCCACTGAGCTGGATTGTGTCGCCCCTCAACCAATTAAGACAGATTAATCTATATGAGTGCAATCACTTGTCATCATTGCCACCCCTTGGAAAACTGCCATGCCTCGAGGAGATTACCATTTCTAATATGGAAGGATTGGAATTTGTGGGACGAGAATTCCTGGGAATAGACATGGAGCTGGATATTATTGCCTTCCCAAAATTGAAGAAGCTGACATTTCGTAGTTGTCAGAACTGGAAAGAATGGGAGGACATAACGAGCGAAGAAGAATCTGCAGATATGACGCTCATGCCTTGTCTCTTGAATCTGAATATCCTTGATTGCCAAAGTTTGACAATGCTGCCACATGAACTGTTGCATAAGGTCGCATCATCGTTGGAGTCATTGGATATTTCTGATTCAACACTACTAGTACAACGTTACAGGGACGAGGATGGTTCAGACTGGAAGTTCATATCCCAATATAATCCACGCCTTCAACAGTTCTGAGGACAACTACTTTGTAAGTTGGGTTTTTGTCTTTTCTTTTATAGCATCATCAGGATTTAAAAATGTTGTTGAAATACAATCATATGTAATAATTCTATAAAAACAAAAACCATTTATGAAAAATTGTAGGATAGGATGATGAGAGAGGTAGATATCTGCACAAAGGAAAACCATTACACCAAAGCAGTCCATGCTTTAGAGTAAAATTCATCTCTTTCTCAATGATTTTCAATTGAAATATCTTAAATTATACCCTCTATTGTTCCCTCTTTTTTGGCCTAATGGGATTTGGACAGTATTTCAGGTGTGATCTAAGAATCGTGAGTGATGCTAACATGTGCAAGGTAATACTAATTTTCTTGATTGTTTTTATGTGTGAGTAAATTCTTGATATTGAAAGATACTAAATAAGTTGAAGTAATGTTCCAATCAATGGAAGAGGGACTCAACTCTGTACATTTTGAGTAGAATATGTTCTTGTTTCAAAGATTTTGATTCTGATTTATTGGGATTTTATAAATATGTACTCTCAAGTGACCCCACAAAATCTTGTCTTAAATTATAGTAGTTCATGAAATTCTACTAGACAAAATTATAAAAAGATAGTGATATAAGTGAGCATAATATCAATAGTTAGTTGACTCAAAACATCACTTGGACTAACTATTTGCATGTTTTCTTTAGTGCAAATAGGGTATGATCACATAAAGAATTCAAGTCTCTATGGCCAAAGAAGGGAAGAAAAGAATCATATATTTAGGCTATGATTTTTGCCCAAGTTTGAAGTTTAGTGAGAGCGATTTCATGATGCCGAGGAAGAACTTCCCTGTTTGGGATTTGATATGTGAAAATCGAGCTCATTTGAAGGCAGATTCTGCCTATACTTATAGAGAAGATCAAGAATTAAGATAGCATCAATTCTAACTTGTCAAAGCTCATCAATAGGATTTAAATTTCCTCTAATCTAATTTGTCTCAAAAAAAATTTAGTTAAATTTTATTTTGAATTTGTCTAGACATGCATATTTTTCCTCCAAAATTGGTTGTTTTCTATTATTTATGTGTATCAAACTTGCAATGCAAATTGCAGAACCACAACAAGGCTGATGACGAGAATCGAAAACCAAACACTCTAAACACACACAAACACACCAAGTTTAACGTGGTTCGATCGTCACTCTTAAGGGTATTCTATACAATCTATGGAGACCTTAATTATATTTGTTAGGAGTACTCGATATGTGAAAGTTATAATTTACTCACAGGCTTGGGTCAAATTTTCAAAATAGATCCATATTCGAATATGTATTGTACAATTGAATGTAAAATATAAAAAGTTAAAACATCTGTAATATTTAAAATATTTATATTATCCTAACAAAAATACAAACTTAATGTAAAATATAAAAAATTGAAGTATTAATAATCTTTGAAATATTTATATTATCCTAAAAAAAACTGTACTCATGACCCTTAAAGGAAATGTCATTCAACGAGCTCAAATTTGGGCCTTCTCTTGATTCGAGAAGACACATCTCACCATGCCAAATACAATTATTAAAACATTGTTTACCAAATATATAATATAATATACAAATGTACAAATCTCAAATTTCATATTTTTTTGGAACTTGAGTTGATCGAATCGTTGGACTAATATTTCATTTCGTTTCAATGAATATTTGCTTTAAATTGAAAAATATGAATCTCCAAAATCCGAACTGATCTGCTCCGTTATACCCAAATCTCCGAATGAACCAAATCGAATTGACGATGCAATTTTGGAGATTTTTTTAGATATTCTCTGAAAATCTCCAAACTTTGGAGCAATTTCAAAGATTCTTTTATCCTCGAATTGCTCCAGACTGTACTCACACCTAAAGGAAATGCCATTCAACGAGCTCAAATTTGGAGTCCTTCACTTGATTTGGTACGACACATCTCACTAGGCCAAATACAACTATTGAAACATTGTTTACCGAATATATAATATAATATACAAATGTATAGGCCTCCAAATATTTTGTATTTTTTGATCGAATCATTGGACTAATGTAAGGTCCAGTCCTATGCGCCAATCACACACAGATCAAATAGACCTATCTCATGAAAGGCGATTTATGAAATAGTCTCATGTGAGTTTTTACCAATTTTTTGATCCACTCTTCTTTTAGTGGAAAAATATTTCTATGTTTCGAAAAAGATGCAATCTTTATATATATATAAAAGAACAACAACTAATGCCACGTGTCAACCTCTCAAAAGCTCAAAATATAATATTAATAATTATATTAAAATTAATTACATTATATTAAATAATTTTGTGGCAAACACAATCTTTCTAATCTCATTTCAATAAATTTGTTACCATTTTAAAATCATGTCAATCTAATTAGTAAATGGGGTGTATTGGCATAGATAGAAAATGAATGTATTAAAAACATATTTATTATTAATTAAAAAGAATTATCAATTTTATGGAAAATTAATCATGCATATCGCTCAAATTTTTATATAATTTTAATTTATTTTAATAAAAAATTAGAGGAAAAATAAGTGAAATAAAAGTGTGTTTATTTAAAAGATTACTGAAAACTTATTAATTAATGAAACTGAAATAGTTTTTGCATTAAATCATAGAAACTATTGAGAAATTTTGATTTGGGTTATTTATAATATAATTGAAATGAAAATTTAATAATCTTTGTAATCTTTAATATTTACAAAAAAAAAAACATTAGAAAAAAAACCTAGAATATTGGTGGGAGAGTTGAGTAATATGACAGAAATAACAACATATATAATAAATAGAAAATATTTATATTCTCTTACGAATGCAACAATATATAATCAAATTATATTATGATTGATACTAAAATTGATGATATGTATACCACAATCATAATTTTTTAATATAAATAATATTTAAAATTATCTAATTTAATTATATTTTTTTTAAATCCATGTATTACACGAGCATTATATTAAATATAAATAATAGTATAATACCATATGTTCAATTTCCTCTTAAATGACACAACTATTATGAACCCATGGGCCTAAATTAAGGGCTGCAAGCCTGCAATAAAGCAATTGGTTTCCACATTGGGCTTTGAACCTGTATTAAATATCATCTTTTGGCCCAATTCAAATTTGATGAAGTAATATGTTAAATGCCAAAGTTTGTTAAATATAGAAAAAAAAAATTGAAATATCAAATTTGGGAATAAAATTTCATATAAATCTAAAATGATATTTAATTTAAATCAGAATTTAAACTATAGAACAACACTTATTATAAAATAGAGGTAGTATAATTTAATGTATCCATAAATAATGTAACAATATATTTATCTAGTGATCTAGTAAAATATATTTTCTCCCACGAAGTTTAAATTAACTAGATCACTAATACATGAAAATCATGATTCCTCACACGAAACATCAATTATAAGCATAAGGAATGGACTTGTAAAACTATAACGCAAAAACTCACGTGAGACCGTCTCACGGATCCCCTTGCGTGAGACGGATCTAATTTGACCCATTACCTTAACCCACAACAATAGCCCGGCCACAAATTAAAGTTAAAACTCAAATAGAGCCCAATACCATATAGCCAAAACAATTTTGAGCTCGATTTGATCCTGCTGATAAGAGACTCAGCAGCATCACATAAGCTGTTTATCCCAACCAACCTGACCCCGAATCTGTGTGTTAACATCTCCATCCTCTTTTCGTCTTCTTCCAAATCACGTAACTCCATGGCTTGTTTCCTTTGAATCAATCTGTATAGATGCATAGGATCAGAGTCCGATTTCTCACTTCTCACTGCAACGCGTAACAGAGCAGTAGACTCCATATCCATCGACTGTGGATCGTACAAAATGGAAAAGCAGCCAAATGCAATGAAAATTATAACCTTTTTTATTGGGCTAGATGCCCATTTTTAACCAAGAGTTCTTCTCTACTTTTAAAAAATTTTAGAAATCAAATTTGAAATCTAATAAACATTTTAAATAGAGAAAGACTCATATTATAGCTATCGGAATATTGAAAAAGACAAATTTTGTCGAACACAAAAGACTCCAATAAAATAAAAATTATCACGAGTGTTGTCGAAAAAAAGTATACAAATGTTATACTTTTACAATTATAATTATGTGTTCTACAACTATAAATGTGTGTTTTATTTATAGTAGTTATAAAAGTATGTGTTTTAGTGCTATAAGTATGCGCTTTATTCTTAATAGTCATATATGTATGTGTTTTATAGCTATAAGTATGCGATTTACTAAGTATGCATTTTATTCTTATTAGTTATATATGTATGCGTTTTATAGCTAGTATGCGATTTACAACTAAAAGTATGCGTTTTATTCTTAATAGTTATAAAAGTAAGTGTTTTATTGTTATAAGTATGCGTTTTATCCTTAATAGATATATAAGTATGTGATTTATCCTTAATAGATATATAAGTATGTGTTTTAATGCTATAAGTATGTTTTTTATTCTTAATAATTATATAAGTATGCGATTTACAGCTATAAGTATGTATTTTACACTTATAACTATGTATTTTAAATAAGCGTTTTTATATAAGTGTATGTTATTTACAACTATAAGTATGTGTTTTAAAGAAGCGTTTTTATAGAAGTATGTGTTTTACAGCTATAAGTATGCGATTTAAAGCTATAAGTATGTGTTTTTTATTCTTATATATTTCAAATTTTGTTATAAGTATGTATTTTACACCTATAAGTAAGTGTTTTTATTCTTAAATACTAAATAAATTAATTAACATAAGCATGTATTTTTATACATGTGTTTTTATGTTGCTATATAAGTAAGTGTTTTGTATAAGTATGTATTTTGCAGTTATAAGTATAGATTTTAAAGTTATAAGTATGTGTTTTTGTTTTTGTTTTTATTGTTATGTTGCTATATAAATGTTTTATATAAGTATGTGTTTTACAGCTATAAATATGTGTTTTAATTAAAGCTATAAATATGTGTTTTTATTCTTATTGTTATGTTGCTATAATTGGATGAAATTAATTTGATTTTATAATAATCTAATAGATTAGATTTATTATATAAGTAATGTGACTGACTCAGATCAAATACATTATTTGGACATTTTCCATGTAAAGAAAGCTAATTAGCTGGGGAACTTAACAAATTTAAGTGCAAATATTTTATGAGGTGTGTGTATCTGTTATTGCATGTCCCTCGTGGTCTATATTTTATTATTATATTGAATATTAACAATGATGTTTCTGATATTCTCAGATATAATAATATACATAAGAGAATATGAAAAGTGCGTTAATTTGTGTGTGTATATATATGGAGTATGATGTGCATGTGGAGTGCAGAGAAGAAGAGATTGAAGAAGTTGCAATTTAGTTAGTGCGGATATGGGTTAGGGCTGGATATGGGTGGGTGGGTGGGTGGGTGGGGTCATGGGTTATGGGGTGGGTCAAATAAGAACCGTCTCACGCAAGGGGATCCGTGAGACGATCTCAAAAGAGACTAACTCAAACTATAATCACAAAATCAGCATTTTTTAAGGAAGAATCATGGATGAAAAAATCGTGATATTTCGACGATATATCGCCGAAATATCGAGATTTTTGAGACACCGAAATAAAAACGGGGTGCAGAAAAATTTCGTCAAAATATTGGTAAAACATCGGCGATATATCGGAGATATATCGGTATAATATCATTTTCGGTAAATAGTGCATCATTTTTGTGGGATATCGGGGATATATCGGAGATATATCGGCAGTAAAAATGTCGGTGGATTTTTGTGAATTTTTTTATTTTTTTTTAAATGCAAAATGACAAAAATCCATGCAAAATGACATACATTTCTTGTTCAATTATTTATGACAAAGTCCATGCAAAATACATATTTGAAATAATGAAATTAATTAGGCTAGTGTGTTAAACAATGAAATACGTATTTGAATTCAACTATAGTTTTAAATTTTAATTAAATAATTAGTAAACTTATATTTAGAAAATTATTTGAATTTAGGTTCCTTTCATAAATTAATTATGTTAGTGTGTTAAACAATGAAATACGTATTTGAATTCAACTAATAGTTTTAATTAAATAATTAGTAAACTTATATTTAGTAAAATATTTGAATTTAGGTTCCTATCATAATTCATAAATTATCATGGCTAGTGTGTTAAACAATGAAATACGTATTTGAATTCAAAATTTGTCATGTTATCATAACATACAACGTTTATATAATAGTTTATCTCTATATTTGTTGTAAACATATAATTTTATTTGGAATTTAAGTTCAATATAGACATTAATGTTAGTTATAATATTATGTAAACTATTAGAAGTAAAGAAACCTATGAAAGCTATCTCCATGATTATGCTGAAAATTGGTCTAGTATCTTAAGTTGGTATCAATATTGTTTGACTCAAGATAGCATGTCATCTTATTTATTTGAACTTTATAGGAGTTCAAGTTATTACTAGGTCATGTATTAATTGTCAACGATAATTTGACATGTAAACCAATATGAGACAACATTTATATAATAGTTTATCTCTTAATGTTGGTTGTAAACATATCTTTTTGTTTGAAATTTAACTTCAATATATATTAATATTCATTATAATATTATGTAAAATGCTAGACATATTTTTCAATTTTTTTTTCAATTTTTTTTATTTTTTTCTTGAAATTACCGATATTTCCACCGATATCGATATATCCATAAAATCAAGGTACCAATATATCCACAAGTACCGATATTTTTGTCCTTGGGAAGAATACATAATAGCACTTACAATGCGAATTGAGATATGTCACGTGATATTCACAACCTAATCTCTTTCTTCATGCAAAATTGTGAACCCATTCCTCTTTAAATACAACCTTCCAATTGCTTATCAACCCTTCATCCATTATCAACTCAATTTTAAAAAAATCAATTAAATAAGAAATGCTATATATGGCGATCTCCAAAATAAGGTTTGTTCTATACCTAATCCTGATTTCTACTAACATCATCATCTTTGTTGGGATATTTCAGTAGTTATTTTGATAAGACAGAACAGTATGCGTGATAAGACAAAACAGTTTGCTAAGCGTATCAGTACTTAGTTTCCACTGATTACATGATCTTAAGTTAAAAGATCATGTAATGGTTTTCCAAGTGTTAAGGAAAACTAACCTTAGAAGTTATTGGAATACATCTTTTAAAAGTCAACAAGTTGTAGGAAATAGCAAATTGAAGGAAGTAATATTTTTAATCTCAAGTGAATTGAATGTGAGATACATTATTAGATGTTTCTTATAACTTTTCAGGTTGCACCTAATGTTATGAAGATTGTGCAACATCAACAAAAATATGAACTCATTTGCAAGGAAAGGGAACTAAAGAAAGCTGAACTTGAAAAACAGGGACATGAGAAGGTAAATATAATGATTGTAGCATTTGTTAAAGACAAGAGAGTAGCACAATCGAATTAACGTAGAAACCCAACGGAAGGAAATTCTGTCCCAGCCAAAACGGCTCACCAAATATGATGTTCAATAATAATATCTCCCAAATCAACCCTACTAACTTATTCTACTAGAAAAAAGGAAAAGCCCGTGGAACGCAACCCACGATCCAAAATTAACATAATTGACATAAGGAAAGATATTAATGGGAAATAAAAATTCCAGAAAATGCCAGCCCATCAATTGCGAGTCTCCACAGCCTTGCCACGCCTCCGACGATACGTAACAATTCCCTCATGATGTAGTATGTGTTATATACACATGTGTGACTCAAAAAATAGGATTTGAAGAGTAGATTCCAGAACCGAAAAGATCAAGCTTAGAATCGGCCTAAATCGGGGTGAACCGGAGGTTGCATGAAATCTAGACATGCATGAATCGGATCTGATTTAATTAGGTTTTCTACGCAGTTTTGGGAGTTGCAACTGAAATTCGTTTCTTTCCGTTTGGCGAACGGTTAAATTGTTTAGGGGCTTTTATCCCACACATACATATCTATATATAGCTGTAGTTTGAGAGTGTTTCATACATGAGAGAGTGAGCTTTGAGATATTAGGGTTTTCTGGGTTATCTTCTTGAACCCTAATTTTCTGTTTTCTTCTTGTACTCGAATTCTCTTGATTGATTAGTGAATTGGTTAGTTCTTGACAGTGGATGTAGGCTCTTTACAAAGCCGAACCACTATATATCGCATGTGTGTTGATTTCTTTTCTGTCATTTACGTTTTTTTTGGTGTTATTTAGATCATCTCTTTCTTGAAGATTGTGTTCTTGTGTGATACTTGTTCTTGCTGGGAATTGGAGCTTGAATCTCAACAATTGGCGCCGTCTGTGAGAACTCCCACATCCATTGATGATGAGCACCATGAAGCTTGACATTGAGAAGTTCACTGGAGAAGAAGAATACAACCTGTGGAGAGTAAAGATGAAAGCACTCTTAATGCATAACAACTTGGAGGACGCGTTGCTTGAAGAGGACGATGAATCTTCATCAACTTCTGCAGAAAGAAGAAAAGAGATCGAAAAGAAAGCTAAGGGTGCCATAATCTTGTGTCTAAGTGGGAATGCACTGCGTGAAGTTTGCAAGGAAACCACAGTAAGGGCGATATGGCAAAAGCTTGACTCGATCTATATGATAAAAACTCTGGCTAATAGACTCTACCTGAAACAAAAGCTCATCTCCTTCAAGATCCAAGATGAAAAGAAGGTTCTTGAAAAGATCAAGGAATTCAACAAATTAGTTGATGACCTTGAGAACATAGGTGAAAAACAAAAGGATGAGGATAAGGCTCTTCTACTCTTGAATTCACTGCATAAATCCATAGAGCACTTCAGGGATGTTCTCGTTTATGGGAGAAACACTCCCCTGACATTAGAGGAGGTGCAAATATCCATCAAAACCAAGCTGATAAGTACTGGATCTGAGGTGAAACAAATCAACCAAGCAGAAAGTTTGGCTGTGAAATTCAAAGGGAATAAGAAGGGCAAGGCTCAAGGAAAGGGACAACAAAAAGCAAATCAAGGTGACTCCAAGCAAAGTAATGAAGGGGTTGAGACAAGGAAGTGTTTCTCTTGTCACAAACCTGGTCATTTGAAGAAAAATTGCCCAGAGAAGAAGAAGTCTCAACCAAATCAACAGGCAGTTGTAGCTGAAGAATCATATAACCATGCTGAAATGTTTTGTATGATCAACACTCAGTTGAACAAAAAGTGTGTGTTAGACTCAGGATGTTCCTTCCACATGTGTCCAGTGAAAGAGTGGTTTACTGAACTGAAATTGGAAGATTCGGGTTTGGTGTTGCTAGGGAATGATCAGTCATGCAAAGTGTCTGGTATTGGAAATATCAGACTGAAACTCCATGATGGAAGATCAAGATACTGCCATGAGTCAGGTATATCCCTCAACTTAAAAGAAACCTAATTTCACTTGGTTTGTTAAATGCAACAGGATATGAATTGAGAACACATGAAGGATTCATGCTCATCACAAAGAACAATGAGGTGGTTATGAAAGGCAGAAAAACAAATGGTCTTTTCACTCTAATTGGCTCAACTGTAGAAGGAGATAGCAATCCAGTGATGAGTAATCAAGAAGCAGATCTGTGGCACAAGAGGTTTGGCCATGTTGGAGAGAAAGGTCTATGTGAGCTATAAAAAAGGCAACTCCTAGGTAGAAATCAGATCACAAGACATGATGCTTGTGATCTCTGTGTTTTGGGAAAGGCAATCAGAAGCAACTTCCCAGTTGGCAAGCACACCACTCAAGGGATCCTGGATTATGCTCATGCAGATGTATGGGGACCTGCAAGGACTGAATCTCAAGGTGGAGATAAGTATTTTCTTTCCATTATAGATGACTTCTCTAGGAAAACTTGGATCTATATCATGAAACACAAAAATGAGGCATTTGATAAATTCAAAGATTGGTTAAATCTTCAGGAAAATAAAACTGGAAAAAGGCTAAAACATCTTAGAACTGATAATGGATTAGAGTTTTTATCAGAAGAATTCCAAGTGTTTTGTAGAAGTAAAAGGGTAACAAGACATAGGACAATTGTAACTACACCACAACAAAACGGCATAGCTGAAAGAATGAATAGAACTATCTTAGAAAGAGTTAAATGTCTACTTCTAGATGCTGGTTTGCCTAAGAGTTTTTGGGGTGAAGCAGCTTCAACTGTTGTTTATCTGATTAACAAGTGCCATTCTTCTGCTATTTCCTTTAAAACTCCTGATGAGACTTGGTATGGAAAACAATCTGATTATCAATATCTAAAAGTGTTTGGCTGTTTAGCTTATGCTCATGTGAGACAGGATAAATTAGATCCAAGGGCTGTGAAGTGTATCTTCATAGGGTACCCTCAGGGAATTAAAGGCTATAAACTATGGTGTTTGGAGCCTGGAAATCAAAGGTGCTTCATCAGCAGAGATGTGGTCTTCAGAGAATCAGTAATAGACTACAAACATGACAATGAGCAGGTGACAAGAACAAGAGCTCAAGTTAAAACACAAACTGAAGATGAACTTCAAGTTCAGGTGGAGCTGGAGGAAATGGCAAATCAAACTCCAGATCAAGTACAAAACCACACTGAGATAAGAGAAGAACAGGTTAATCACCAAGAAGAAGAAGCTCAAGATCTCAGTGGGTACAACCTAGCAAGGGACAAGGAAAGAAGAGTAATCCATCCACCTAACAGATATGGAGAAGCTGATTCTATCTCCTATGCTCTCACAGTAGCTCAAGATATTGAGTACTCAGAGCCATCAAACTACAAGACAACTGTCCAATCTGAAGAAAGAGACAAATGGATTCAAGCAATGAATGAAGAATTAATGTCTCTTGAGAAAAATCAGACTTGGGAGCTAGTTGACAAGCCACAGAACAAGAGAGTGATTGGCAGCAAGTGGATCTTCAAAAAGAAGATTGAAGTCACTGGAACTGAGCACATAAGGTATAAAGCAAGGCTTGTTGCCAAGGGTTACACACAAAAGGAATGTATAGATTTCAATGAAATTTTCTCACTTGTGGTTAAACATGTTTCTATTAGAATTTTGCTTGCCCTAGTGGTTCAAACAGGTATGGAATTGCATCAGCTAGATGTAAAGACAACATTCCTTCATGGAGATCTGAAAGAAACTCTCTATATGCAACAGCCCGAGGGTTTTCTACAACCAGGTAATGAAGGTAAAGTATGTCTTCTCAAAAGGTCTTTGTATGGACTTAAGCAAAGTCCACGACAATGGTATAAGCATTTTGATAACTTCATGATTAGCATAGGTTTTCATAGATGCAAGCATGATAGTTGTGTTTATTTTGATCAACCAAAGAATGCACCTTTTACATACTTGCTCCTCTATGTTGATGATATGTTAATTGCTAGTACAAGTATGCTTAGAATCAATCTGCTAAAAGATAAGTTGAAGTCTCAGTTTGAAATGAAAGATCTAGGGAAAGCAAAACGAATTCTAGGCATGGATATAAGAAGAAATAATCTGACAAGTGAGCTCATATTGCATCAAACAGATTATGTGAATAAAATTCTTAGAAGGTTTATGATGCATGAGTCTAAATCTGTCTTAACTCCCTTAGGTTCTCATTTTAAATTGACAGCAAAACAAAAGCCAAAGACAGAACAAGAATCTAAATATATGCAACATGTTCCTTATGCTAGTGGTGTGGGAAGTATCATGTATTTAATGGTATGTTCTAGACCTGATTTAGCATATGCTATAAGTGCTGTGAGTAGATATATGGCAGATCCTGGTAAATATCATTGGGAAGCTCTTAAGTGGATCTTTAGATACTTAAGAGGAACAAGTGATATAAGATTGAGATATGCTAAAGTAAGAACTAACTGTGATATTCTTGAAGGCTTTGTTAACTCAGATTTTGCAGGAAATCTAGATAATATAAAATCTCTTACAGGGTATATATTCAAGATGTATGGAACTGCAGTGAGCTGGAAATCGTTTCAGTAATCAGTGGTGGCTCTCTCCACCACAGAGGCAGAATACATTGTCATGTCTGAAGCTGTTAAGGAAGCAATCTGGTTACAGGGAATGTTAGCTGAGTTGGGGATAAAGCAGAGCAAAGTGGTGATCCATTGTGACAGCCAAAGTGCTCTCCACTTAGCAAAGCATCAGGTGTTCCATGAAATGTCAAAGCACATTGATATCAAGTACCATTTTGTAATAGATGAGATAGAGAAATGAGTGATTGAAGCTAGGAAAGTGAAGACAGAAGACAATCCTGCTGATATGCTTACAAAAGCTTTGCCTAGTGACAAATTCAGATATTGTATGCAGCTGGTTAATCTCAGTTGTGTGTAGGAAACACAACATTAAAGTGTTAAAGTTCAAGAGCAAATCCAGTTTCTGATCAAGGTGGAGAATTGATGCAGTATGTGTTATATACACATGTGTGACTCAGAAAATAGGATTTGAAGAGTAGATTCCAGAACCGGAAAGATCAAGCTTGGAACCGGCCTAAATCGGGGTGAACCGAAGGTTGCATGAAATCTGGACATGCATGAACCAGTTCTGATTTAATTAGGGTTTCTGCGCAGTTTTGGGAGTTGCAACTGAAATTCGTTTCTTTTCGTTAGGCGAACGGTTAAATTGTTTAGGGGCTTTTATCCTACACATACATATCTATATATAGCTGTAGTTTGAGAGCGTTTCATACACGAGAGAGTGAGCTTTGAGATATTAGGGTTTTCTGGGTTATCTTCTTGAACCCTAATTTTCTGTTTTCTTCTTGTACTCGAATTCTCTTGATTGATTAGTGAATTGCTTAGTTCTTGACAGTGGATGTAGGCTCTTTACAAAGCCGAACCACTATACATCGTCTGTGTGTTGATTTCTTTTCTGTCATTTACGATTTCTTTGGTGTTATTTAGATCATCTCTTTCTTGAAGATTGTGTACTTGTGTGATACTTGTTCTTGCTGGGAATTGGAGCTTGAATCTCAACACCTCCCTCTCCAAAACCATCTTGTCCTCAAGGCAAAAGGTCGGGAACTGCGAACGAAAGTGCACCTCATCCACCCATGTAGCATCATCATCCGATAACCCCGCCAAGACACCAGGAACTGCGAAATGCGTTGGTCCCCTCGCCAAATCTCTCGAACGCGGGACACACGGGATGGAACAAACTCTAGCGTATCGTCACATAACTCGGCAGGAAGAGAACCTGCAACCTGCTGATCTCCCACCCTTCTTCAGTTGGGAGACGTGGAATACGGGATGTAGATGGGACCCTTCCGGAAGCACCAACTTATAGGCAGCCGCACCAACCCGGGCTGCTACAGCGAACGGCCCAAAAAAACGTGGAGCTAACTTAACATTAAGCCTCTTAAACAAATAAACCTGGCGATAGGGTCGAAATTTAAAGAACACCATATCCCCCACCTCATACTCCACATCCCGTCGATGCTTATTTGTTGTTCTTGCCATCCGTTGTTATGCTCGTTCAAGTTGAAATTTCAGATTACGGAGAATGGAATCACGAGTAACCAGCTCATCAAGAACCGCCTTGACTCGAATTTCAGCGGGCAAAAATTGTGCAAGAACCGGCGGTGGCCGACCGTACACAGTTTCAAAAGGAGTGCATCCCGCGGACGTATGATAACTTGTGTTGAAACAATATTCGGCCCATGGAAGCCATTGTGCCCACTTTTTCTGATGTTCAAAAGTGAAGCAACGAAGATATGTTTCCAAACAACGATTCATCACCTCGGATTGCCCGTCAGTCTCGAGATGATACGAGGAACTCATTCGTAACTGTGTTCCTAATGCCTTGAAAAATTTCTTCCAAAATGCACTCAAGAACACCGGGTCGCGGTCCGAAACAATGGACCGAGAAACCCCGTGAAGACGCACCACTTCAAGGGCCACCACTGCTACAACGTCACGGGCCGAGTACGGGTGGGACAGCCCGATGAAGTACGCGGCCTTCAATAAACGGTCAACCACTACCAAAATCACCTCCCATTGCTGCGAACGATGAAGGCCCGAAATAAAGTCCATGCTCATGTCTTACCAAATTCGGTCAGGGATCGACAATGGTTGTAATAATCCCGCGGGCGAACGGGTGTCCGTCTTATTGCGCTGGCAAGTGAGACAATTCGCCACAAAGTCAGTCACCATTTTCATCATCCCGAGTCAATATACATTAGTGGCCAGTCTGCGATACGTGCGAAAAGCCCCTGCATGGCAGCCCGACGGTGTCGCGTGGAATTCAGCTAGCATTTTGCCAGCCCACGACGACCCATGCGGTACCGTCAATCTATCCCAGAAGAAAAGGACGCCGTTAACCAGTGTGTACGGCCCAGTGACTGGTCGACCGGCCCGTAAATCTACAACAATAGGGCCAAACAACTTATCACTCTCGACGGCTGTCCTTAACTTCTCCCATTCGACCCATCGCGAAATTGAAACCGCCGCCAATTCAAACTCTGAATCTCGTCGCGAAAGAGAGTCTGCCGCCGCGTTAGTGTTGCCTGCTTTATACTCGATGTGGAAATCATAACCTAACAATTTTGCAACCTAATATTGTTGGGCTGGTGCCGTGAGGGCCTGTTGCAGCAAGTGACGGAGACTCCGATGATTGGTTCGGATCGTGAACCGCCTCCCGATGAGGTATTATCTCCAATGAATGACGGCAAGAGCTAACGCCATCAGCTCTTTTTCGTAGGTGGATTGGGACACATTCTTCAAAGACAACGTCTTACTATAGTAAGCCACTGGCCGGCGCTGCTGCATCAATACCGCCCCTACCCCTTTTCCCGACGCATCACATTCGACAACAAATTCGGCTTCCAGATTAGGCATAGCGAGGACTGGAGCAGTGGTAATTGCTCGCTGAAGAGCAGCGAAAGCTGTTTGGGCTTCAGAATTCCATGTGGATTTCTCATTTCCGTTCTTTCGTAACAGATTTGTCAAGGGGCGGGCGATAATCCCGTAATCACGAATAAACCTTCGGTAGTAGCCCGTTAGGCCCAAAAACCCACGAACCCCCTTGGTTGACCGTGGGACAGGCCATTGCAATACGGCTTGGATTTTCCCCGGGTCCATCTGAACACCCTCGGCCGATACAATATGGCCCAAATACACGATCGATTTTTGGGCCCACGCGTATTTCTTAGGATTAACCACAAAAACAACTGATGCTAGGAGGGAGAGGGTTGTCCGTAAATGTGTCAAGTGTGACTGCCAGTCCCGACTGTAGATGAGAATATCATCGAAGAAGACCAAAATAAATTTTCGAAGCCAAGGCCGAAAGAGATCATTCATCGCAGCCTAAAAAGTGGACGGGGCATTCTGGAGCCCGAAAGGCATCACCAACCACTCATAGTGTCCAAAGTGGGTGCGAAACCCGGTCTTGGAAATATCCTCCGGTGCAACCCGGATTTGATGGTAACCTGCACGGAGGTCCAGCCGTGAAAACTATACTGCCCTATGCAACTCATCTAATAGTTCTTGAATAATGGGGATGGGATATTTATCCGGAATGGTGCGTTTATTTAATTCCCGGTAATCGATACAAAAACGCCAACTTCCATTCTTTTTGTGTACCAACAGAACCGGGCTGGAGTACGGACCTGTGCTCGGTTGGACCAGGCCTGACTCCAGCATATCAGCCACCAGCTTCTCAATTTCAGTATTTTGGGCCGCGCTGTACCTGTACGGCCTAATAGAAATAGGAGTTGCTCCTGGGTACAACGGAATTTGGTGATCGTACTCGCACGAAGGGGGCAGCCCAGGGAGGGGCTCCAAAACCTGTGAAAATTCCGACAACAAGGCTCGAATGTCGGACGGTATGGACTCCGGTACCAGCTGGATGCCACGTGTCATGATCTGGCCCCACGTGTCGTGATCTCGGTGATCGGAAGTCGAAGAGGCCATACTCTCCTATAAATAGGTGAGAGACAAACTCTTTTATCCATTTTCATTCCTCACGAACTCCAAACCCTCGCGTTTTCTAGTTTTTCCTCCGAGCAAAGAATACTGACCTCAACTCGCCGTTCAGAATCTCCCGTCCTTCAATCACAAGGTACATTAATATTTCTATCTTCCTATCTTAACTTATGGCCTCAGATTCGTCCGCCTATGGCTCGGTTCAAGATTATGATCAAGGTGTCAATCCTGCTTCCAAGACATCGTATTCCTGGACTTCCAGCTCTTCCGATCCGTCCTCGTCATCCAACTCGGAACCCAATCCGGTCGATCTGCCGACCAACCTTCCTGGTGACGCCCGTACCGACCCAAACCCCTCAGCTCGAGGCTTAGGTGAAACCAGTACATTAGGACGGGATATTTCTATCATTCTTGAGAGAATCCCTACCCATGCTGCCTCGTTCGGGCGACTGATCTGGCGAAACGCTTCTAACCCAAATTCGGAAGCCTTCGACCATCCGTTGTTCGTAATAGCCGCCGAGCTGAAAAAAATGGCGTGTTCTCTTCAATATTCCGGAGAGAATAACGTTCTCAGTACCTCATCCGGCTGATCGGATGGATCAGCCGCCAGAAGGTCATGTTGTCATTAGTGTTCGGGCTTTGGAGGCCGGATTGCGTTTTCCTCTCACCCCCACTTTAGCCGACTATTTAGAGCACTGGGGAATCGCGCCAGGTCAACTCCATCCCAACGGCTGGTCGTCTATTATCGGCCTCGTGGTGATGTTTTGGCATTTCGGCCTTGGGATGTCGAGCCCCCATGAGGTCGCATGGATGTTTCGGTTGAAAATGGTTCCTGGTCTGAGGAACCATTTCTACTATATGTCGGTGTATCGTCCCCAGCTCGTACAATGTTTGCCGTCGTCGATCAAAGATTGGCGCGGCAAGTGGTTCTGGGTCG
The DNA here is from genome assembly GCA_946896805.1 of Scutellaria galericulata. NCBI lineage: Eukaryota > Viridiplantae > Streptophyta > Magnoliopsida > Lamiales > Lamiaceae > Scutellaria > Scutellaria galericulata. The sequence continues at coordinate 678,476 of OX335797.1, read as the reverse complement.
ACGGGGACTAGATCGACGCGTCTGCACGGGATAAGTGCCCGACTACATTTGGCGATGCTCAGGGTATTTAACGTTTCATTTTCTGATTTGTTAAACGTCTTTTCTGATTGTTAACTTCTCTTTGCTCTGCAGATACTCCGCCTAAGAGTCTATTGATTGGCGACTCCTTCACCCGGAAGATCCGCTACTTGCGTAACTTCTCCGCGGGGGACCAGATGCACTACAAGGTTCTGCTTGCCGAGGAAAATCTCCTCGGTGCTGATCTGATCTCGTCATTCCGCACCGCACCTCCTCGCGTTCAACATGAGATTTTTTTTTATGTATGTATATTATTTCTGAGATATCTTTTGATCGGTCTTATCTCGTCCTCCAGTTTCTCTCCCCGGCCAAGACATCTCACTTGGGAATGAATCCCGCTGAACGCATCCGTCAGCGCTCTCAACGCGCGTCAGTCCCGGCTCAGGGAGCCCCGACTTCTAGTCGGGGTCGAGGCTCTAACCGTTCGGCCCCGACTTGGGCCGCTGTTGTCAGACGGCCGCCTGGCTCTGAGCAGGCGCCGAACAAATGGGCTCGCCTCAAAGAAGGTGGCCCTTTAGGTGTGGGCCGATCGTCTGCTCGGCAACTGTCTGTCCCCAACGCGGGGGCGAACTTAGTTGGGTCGGTCAGCATCACTGGCTGGGATCTCTGGCGGGTCGTTGAGACCGATGAATGGTTGGGGTGGAAGCCTCCCTTCCAGATCAGCTTTGCCCGCGCCCGTTCTCCTCCCGAGGACATGTATTTTCCAGCAGGGATGGAGGAAGCCATGGAGGCGCCTACTCGGGTTTGGACTGAGGAGCTGGAAGACTATGCCCAGCATATGACCGGTATTGATCTTGATACATGTTCATCTATCCTCCTTGCCCAGGCTTCCGTCTTCTCTTGGAGGGCCCAGGCCTCACACCTTGCTGCCTGGGAGAGGTTTGAGCATCGGAGGGATGAGCTGCACGACGTCCGAGCTGAGCTGGCCGCTGTCAAGGATGAGAAGGTCACTCTGACTGCCAAGCTGGCCTTCTCCTAGGAGCGGCTTGATGAGGTGACCCGAGCCGGTGATATTGACCAGCAGAGGGTGGCAGACCTCACGGTGGAGATGTCTCGGCTCCGTGCCGATCTGGAGGAAGCTCGGGCTTTTCTACTAGATGAGATGGCGGTTGCCCAGAAGTTCAAGGCGTCGGCAGAATACAAATATGAAAGTATTCTGACCTACCTCTTGTCCTATATGGACAATATCCAGACCAACCGTGCTGCCGGCGTGGATGACAAACCTCTGATGGAGGCCCTGGCCTTCTTCCTGGAGAAGTAGCCCCTGTCTGCCTATCATATCTTCGGATGATGGACAAGTTGCCGGAGTTCCTGCCCCCGGGGTCTGAACATTTCCTCAGGCCGGCCCCTCCCATCGACTTTGTTGCTCGGATGAGCTTGGGGCCGGAGCCCTTATATTTTATGGCTCGGATGTACACATTGTATTAGAAAGGAAACTAAATTTATTAAAATTGAAGGTTACAATATCAGTAAAAGAAATGTTTTCCTAGCAGACTATAAAATCTAATGGTAGTATTTTTTCAGGTGTTCCGCATTCCAAGGCTTGGGTACTTTTTTTCCGCTCAGGTCGGCTATCTCGTATGCACCTCTGGTCAGTATTCGGATTATCTGATATGGTCCCTCCCAGTTCGGTCCGAGTAGGCCGGCATTGAGCTCTTTCGTGTGTTGCAGTACTTTTTTAAGAACTAGATCTCTAACCTCAAACTTCCTTGCTCGGACTTTGGAGTTGTAGTATCTTTCACTCCTTTGTTTGTAGATCGAGTTTTTTAGGTCGGAATCTTGCCTTTTTTCTTCTAACAAGTCAAGGCTGGTCAGTATTGCAACTTCGTTATTCTGCTTCTCGAAGTTCTGGGTCCTCCATGTTGGCATACCGACCTCGACTGGTATGACGACTTCCGAGCCGAAGGCTAGACTGAAAGGTATCTCTCTTGTGGAGGTTCTGGCTATTGTTCTGTATGACCAGAGGACGCCTGTCAGTTCGTCCGCCCAAGATCCCTTTAAGTGTTCAAGTTTTGCTCTTAAAGTATGTTTGATGATCTTGTTTATGGCCTCTACTTGGTCGTTCCCCTGGGGATGATATGGGGTAGAGAGCATCTTTTTGATGTCTAGATTTGCACAGAACTCATTGAATCCCGATGAGTCGAACTGGCGGCCATTGTCGGAGACCACGGAGTGTGGAATGCCGAATCGGCATATGATGGATTTCCAGACGAAATCTGTTATCTTGGGCTCGGTTATCTTTATGAGCGGCTCGGCTTCTGCCCATTTAGTGAAATAATCGACAGCTACGATTGCAAATCTTACTCCTCCTTTGCCTGTTGGTAGGGGTCCGATCAGATAAATTCCTCATTTGGCGAATGGCCATGGTGCCATTACTGAGTTCAGCTCTTCTGCTGGTGATTTCGTCAGTGGAGCACACTTTTGGCATCTCTCACATTTACGTGCAAAGTTAATTGCATCATTTTTTAAGCTCGGCCAAAAATATCCCTGCCTAATAATTTTAAAGGCTAGAGTTTGTCCTCATGTATGATTCTCACAGATTCCTTCGTGCACTTCTCTCAGCGCATATTCGGCTTCCTGCTCATCTAGGCATCTCAGTAGTGGTAGGGAGAAGCCTCTTTTGTATAGGATCCCATAATTCAAAGTGTAACAAGCAGAGCGTATTCTTAATCTTCGGGTCTCGATTCCATCATCGGGCTCCTTCCCCCCTTTCAAGTATTGGATGATCGGAGTCATCCAATTATCTTTCTGTTCGGTATTGTATACTGTTTTTTGTTCTAGAGTTGAGCTTTCCATCATACCAATATTCACCGAGCCTATGTCTTCTGCTCATTCTCTTGTCGCCAGTCGGGCCAAGGCGTCAGCTTGGGCGTTTTTCGCCCTCGGGACCTGTTCTGCTCGGATTCTTCGGAAGTCTGCCAAGGCTATTTCTACCGACCTCAGATACCTGGCCATTTTCTCGTCTTTTGCAGCATATTCTCCCGAAACTTGATTGACGACCAGAAGTGAGTCGCTGAAGACCTCGAGGTTGTCTGCCTCAAATTGCTTGGCCATCTCTAGTCCGGCCAGAAGTGCCTCGTATTCCGCTTCATTATTCGTTGCTGGAAATTAAAACCTTAGTGCTGAACAGAAATACTTGTTTGTAGGGCTAATCAGAATAATTCCAGCTCCGGCCGCTGTTAATGTAGACGATCCGTCCACAAACATCCTCCAGGGTCTCTCGACCTTCTCTTCTTAGAGTACGACAACAGGAGTGAACTCGGTGATGAAATCTGCTAGGGCCTGGCCTTTGATTGCCGTCCATAGTGAATAGTGGATGTCATATTGTCCGAGTTCGACCGACCATTTCAGTAATCGTCCTGAGGCGTCTGGTCGGCCTAAGACTTGTTTCAAAGGGAAGTTTGTTAAAACTTCTATTTGGTGGGCCAGAAAATAAGGCCGCAGTTTTCTGGCCGAGATGACCAGAGCATAGGCTAGTTTCTCCATGGCCGGGTATCTTAGCTCGGCATCGTGGAGAGATTGGCTTACATAGTATACTGGTTGTTGAGAGCCCTTCTCTGCTCGGACTAAGACTGCACTTACGGTGTATGATGAAACTGCTAGGTAGAGTTGTAACTTCTCTCTGGCTTCCGGTTTGGTGAGTACTGGGGCCTCCATTAATGATTTTTTAGCTCTTCGAGAGTTATTTTACATTCAGCATCCCATTCAAACTTCTCATCTCTTCTGATCAGATTAAAGAAAGGTTTGCACTTGTCTGTTGATCTTGATATGAATCTATTCAGTGCGGCAACTTTTCCTGTTAGGCTCTGGACGTCTTTAATCTTCCTCGGAGGGGTTAGCTTTGTTATTGCCTCGATCTTTTCAGGGTTGGCTTCGATCCCTCTTTGGCTTACCATGTAACCGAGGAACTTCCCGGAGCCGACCCCAAAAGAGCACTTTCTGGGGTTCAATTTCATCCTATATTTTCTCAGAATGTCGAACATCTCTGCTAGGTCTTTGATATGGTCTTCTATCCTCTTGGATTTTACCAACATATCGTCTATATAAACCTCTATCGTTTTCCCGAGCTGAGCTGCGAACATCTTGTTAACCAACCTTTGGTAGGTTGCTCCAGCATTCTTCAGACCAAAAGGCATCATCTTGTAGCAGTAGAGTGCTCGGTCGGTGATGAACGTCGTGTGTCGCTGATTGTGCTCGGCCATTGGGATTTGATGATATCCTGAGTAAGCATCCATGAAGCTCATGATTTCGTGTCCCGCTGTTGTATCGACTAGCTGATCTATGTTTGGCAGGGGAAAGCAATCCTTGGGGCATGCTTTGTTGAGGTCCGTGAAATATATGCATAATCTCCAAGCCCCATTTGTTTTCTTCACCAGAACTGGGTTGGCCACCCAAATGGCATAATCACATTCCCTTATGAAGCCGTTACCGAGCAGCTTCTGAACTTCCAATTCTAGCCCCTGATACCTGTCAGGACTCAGCCTTCGTCTTTTCTGGATTACTGGCTTGACTGCCGAGTCGATGTTCAAATGATGGCATGCATCCTCAGGTCTGATGTCTTCCATGTCCTCATGGCACCAGGCAAAGACGCATGTGTTCTTTTTTAGAAAAGTTATGAGTTCTCCCCTAAAGGGCTCCTTCAATTCCCTGCCAATTTTGAGCTCCACCTCTGGTCTGCTTTCGTCTAGTTGGATCATCTCTAGCTCTTTGATCGGTGTTGCTCTGTTTGATGGTATTTCCTTCCTCGGGTCTAAAGTCTCTCATTCCTCTTTGCTAGGGTCTATATTTATTACCTCTGCATCCGCTCTAAGGTCGGACGATCCCGAGTTAGAGCCGAACTCTACTAATCTGATCGGAGTCCGGATCTCTGGTTGATCGATTCTTAGCTCGGGCTCAATCCCTTACTCCGGTCCTGCAATTTCCATCATTGTGTCTTCGTGACCTTCTGGCGGCTGATCCATCTGTTTGGATCCGGATTGTTCGATCATGTTGAGCTCTCTAGGCTTCAACCCGATTCGTATTCCACAGCTGCCAATTGGTTGCCTCGAATGACGTATATCTCATCACCAACTGGAAATTTTAAGGTTAGATGATGTATCGATACTATTGCCTCGATCTTAGCTAAGAGCGGCCGACCCCAAATCGCATTGTAAACCGAGTTCAAATCCACCACCTTGAACTCTGTTGTCGTGTGCACTGCTTGCTCTCCAGATCCGAACACGACTCTGAGCTCGCATGTTCCCACAGTGTGCGTTAGCTTTCCTCCGAATCCCTGGATGGTATCCGAGCACGGAAGGAGGTCGGCTTCACGAAGCCCCATTCTTTTGAATGTGTTCAGGTGAAGTATGTTAGCGTAACTTCCAGTGTCGACCAGGACTCTATGGACCATAGTAAGGCCAATATTCAATGATACCACCAATGCATCGTTATGAGGTTGAACTATCCCTTTTGAATCCTGGTCGGTGAAAGTTATTGGTGGATGGATCGGTTCTGACCTCGGAGGATTGCATCGTTAGTATCTATTTCTTGCTTCTCTAAGTTGCTCCCTCCTTATCCTCTTTGATGACCTTTGCTCTCCAAAGTTGTTATTCACGAGGGTGTGAATTTCACGGATGGCCCCGAGCTAAGGTGGAGGTGGGGGCTGTTGTGGCATTTGCTCGGGATTTTTGACATACTCTTTCAGATGACCTCGGTAATTAACTTCATGAGTTCGATTAAAAGCGACCTACACCTATCTGTGTCATGTCTTGAAGACTTATGGTATTGACAATACCTGCTCTGATTCAGCCGAGCAGGGTCGGCTCTAATTGGTCTCGGGGCTGGCAGGACATTCTGGCCCTGTAAATCGGTAAGTACCTGGGTCGGACTGACTGTCAGGATGTGTCGGATCCGATCTATTTCCTCGTTCTGATAAACTTTGAACTCTCCTAGGGGTTTGAAAGGTGTTGTGTTTTTCCTCTTTTCTTTCCCATCTCCCCTTTCTAAGGTAGGTTTCTCCTCTGGAATAGTCTCTTCGGCTCCGATATAACTCTATGCTCGGCTCAGAAAATCGTGATATGTTTTGGGGCCTTGTTCGTGGACATTCCACCAGAACCTTGTTTTTGGATGGAGGCCGACCATGATCGCCATGAGCACGGCGTCGTCAGAAACATGCTCCATTTCTAAGACGAGCTTGTTGAATCTGTCCATGTAGGATCTTAGCGACTCGTCTATCCCTTGTTTGATATTCACTAGTCTTTCTTTCGGGGTAGACCTCATTTTCGAGCCTATGAATTGGGTGAGGAAAAGATCGGTTAGCTCTTCCCATCCTCCGATAGAAGAATCTAGTAATGATCGAAACCATCTCTGAGCTCGGTCTCCTAATGTCAAAGGAAAAGCTTTGCACATGAGCTCTTCTCCGACCCCTTGTAACTCCATCCATGATGCGTATTTGTCTATGTGAGAGCTCGGGTCGGTTTCGCCATTATAGAGACCAATCGGCGGTACTTTGAATTTTGTTGGAGTACTCCGATTAAAAATTCGATCTATGAAGGGTGAGGTCTTCTTTCGCCTCTTCTCCTGTTCGGGTCTCGGCTTCTTCGTTTCAATCTCGGCCAGCCTTTGCCTAAGTTCCTGTTCTTCCTCGTCTTAGTCCTCGAAATACCTGCTCTCTGCCCTCTTTTCGTCTCGTCGATATTCATTTCCGAAATCCAACGTCTTCCGAGACTTTCTGGCCTCACGAGCGGAGGCGGGGCCTATTCGGTCAAAAACACTTCGTGTTTTGGTCGGTGCTATAGATCGGGTTGGGCAGAACTGAGTCTCTGGCCGGTTTCCTTCTAGTGATGGGGTTACTTCTGTTCGCTGCTCGATCACTACACCATTTCCCATGTCCTTCCGTTTGTTCCTCGGTTCGTCGGAAGATTGAGTGTCCTCGAGATCGTGAGTTCTTCGCCTCTTCTCCCTAGCCTCAGCTTCCTTCAGTCTCTCACTAAGTTGGGACATCATTGTCTTGATCTCTTCTGAGGTCATTCCTATTCCTCTGGGCTCGGTTACTAGAAGGATGCCCACATGGATTCTTTCCAGTGGTGTGTTGGTCACGACCCCAGGGGTGTCGTGTAGTTGGGGTTGACCAAAGCCACCTGGCAGTAGATTCTGGTTTCGGGGATCGGATGATATCCCCATCTCTCCATGGTTGTTGAATGTGTTGGTTGTCATTGAGCTATGTGTTGTTTCTCAGCCCCCCCTCCTTCTAGCGCCAAATGTTGACGTCAGATTTTGTAGAGCACAAAATCCTAGTCTAACACACAAAAATATAGATCCGGCTAAAGGAAATCGAACCGAATAAGAAGTATGAGAATCAAATAAGTAAGAAAAAGAATGGCCCGGTGCCTACTCGGTCAAATTTGCTAGGCTTATTCTGGTCGGTCAATTTTGACCGGCCAGAACGTTATATATTGATTTTACTAGAGAAAATGAGCTCTCTAAGTGCCGGAATTCAATAATTTCTTAACCATTTGAACGATAATTGAGACCCTATTTATAGGCTAATTCTAGAATATGAAACTTGAACAATAAGAAATAAATCCCTTGATTTTAGGGTAGAAATAAAGAAAAGATCAAATCTAATCCTATCTAAATCAGATATGATTTGCTTAAGGATTTGTTTCCTTCTTTATAGACTCTTTCACAAAAATAGGCCAAGTCTAACGTGCTCTTCGAATCATTTCTAGTCGGATGAGTCTTTCTGAGATGGACTGGTCGGCTCGGATTGGTCCTGGTCCGTCCACCTTTCTGGTCAGGTCGGTCAGGGCCGGACCCCGATCATGTTGGTCATTTCAGCTTAGGTTGGTACCCTGATGGTCTGGTCGTCTTGGGCCGGTGGTACCCGGGCCCAATCATCGAGAAAACGTCTGGTCATCCAACCCCTGGGCAGAGCATTTCTTTTCGACCCCAACCCGATCTGGTCGGCTCAAACCCGGGTCTATCTAGCGGGGTATAACAGAAAACATATAGGTTATATATTCGAAGAAAATGCTCAATAATTAACTTGATTCGTCGGCAATATTCTACTACTAATACATACAAGATAATACTAATAAAAATGAGACATCAATTTGTTAATACAGAATACGGATATATAACAAAAACATTAAAGATTATCTTGTGCTTATTATTATATGAATTTTGATTTTAATATCATATATTAAAAGTATATGTATTATAAACTTCGATATAAAAAAATCGTAAAGACCTAAAATAAATGTTAACAAATTGTTCCTTAAAAACCTTTTTTTAATTACATTAAAAACATTTATTTTATATAAACCAAATTATATTTTTACTCGAGATGTATTACATTTTATATTTATTACTTCTTAAAATGTTTATTTTAATAAAACATGTGTACACAGTGTCTATACTAGTATATACTATATACTAATGGAAAACTCGTTTATGACAAGTGTAACTCTTAAGGAGAATTCATTTTTCTGCCTAAAATTGCATCTGAATTATATAATGTCCACATTTATAGCCAACATTTTTTCTGCTAATAAAAAAGGAAACAAAAAATTATGACACTATTAATTATTTCATTTATCATATACTAACATTTTACAAAATATAGAATCTTAATTTCTTAAATACATTAACAATTTTTCTATTTTAAGTGCAAAAATAGTAGACAAATTTTAATTGCATATGGTAAAATTTTATGTGTATAATCAATAAAAAGGTATAAAACATATTCATATATAACAAAATTATGTTCATTCATTAAAGAAATAATGATATTGTATTTTTTGATTAAAATTCTAAAAAATTCAATATAACATATAGGTAACATGTATAAATTACAATTTTTTCTTAAAAGAATCTTATAAAAGAATTTTGATTAACATAGATACATTTCCATTGTATAAAGCAAAATAATTCTTTAAACTATAATTTCTTACTCAGTGCATTTTATATTTCTATATTACTTTTTATAATTATTTATTTTGATAAATCTAACATGTGACACTGGATTTGTACTAGTTTATGTAAAAACTAATGCTACGTATCTCTAATTTTTGCAATTCTTTTAATTCCTAAGTAAGATCTATATGGGATGTGGCACAACAGCAGTAATATCAAATTTTTTATATTTTTAATTTTAAAAGTAAAAAAAATAAAAAAAAAATAGAAAAATAAAAAAACTAAAATAAGGTGGATTGATTGGAAAGTATTAGTCAAACTTTCCAAACCTATCAATTAATGAAATTGAATAACTTTTTGCAAACATGTGGTTTAAAATGAATTATAAAATTTACTAAGGGAATTCTGACTCACTTTGACGATCATTCTAAACTTTAATATTAAAAAATGTATACTAAATTTAAAGAAAAAAAAATTAAAAGCTGGTAGAAGAGTGAATATCATGACAAACATAACAATATATATTTTCTTCAAAATAATAAATAACAACATATTTGCGTTCCTTTACAAATGCAATATATATTTTAATAGTTAAATATTATAATATTCAGATTATATTATATGTAATGCTAAATTAGTTAAATAAGTATAGCACAAACCAACTAAAGGATGTGCAAATTTATGCTTGGAGGCACAATTTTTGTGAGTTGCTTCTTTGCACGAGCCCTTGCATTTATTTCCTTCTCGATAATTTCGCCCTTCAACTCCGACTTATATCGATACACATAATGATACATAGACTCACAAGGTTTGCTTGGATCGACAACTACGGTCTCGAGAGCATCAGCATTCTCCAAGAAATGCATGACCAATTCAAGATCGCTCGTCACACCATAATAGCCCACAAACATGAACTCCTTGAGGTGAGGATATGAACTCACAACCTTCTGAATCTTTTTCTTGTCAAAATCTGGGTAGAACACAAAACCTACAACAAAAACACACACTAGAAGTTTACATATATAGCCTATAGAATTATAATAAAATCTTGTTGAGACTAAACTAGATAAAATAGTCATCAAACATGGTATGTAAATTTATCTGCTCAAGCAACAATATTAATAAAAGTAAAGGTGAAATGGCAGTGCAAAAGCATACGTAACTTTGTTTAAAAGGGGTTAAACTATCATAGGCAATAGCGAGTTAACAATATATAAAATAACTTGAATGATCAATGACAACGTGTGAAAATATCGTGCATGAATTTGTAATCACCATGAGTGGAACAATTTTAGAGCATATATTACAATGCAATGCACGGCAAAAGAGTAATTACCTCCGGTACAAATCTTTGCAAGCAAGGTGATGCGCTTAATAATTTATAGGAGAGAGTGATTGTAAAGTACATCAACTCTCAACTCGAATATCTTGAGATTTCTCATCGTCACAACTGAATAAAACAGTTCAGTTTCCTGCAGGATATATAAAGTATTAAAAAAATAAACGAACTTGGAAACAGGATTAGCAACAATAGGTATGCATCTTAATCTTACCGTCCAAGAAGGCTCGCCCAACCTTTGCATCGTGAATATCTCCTACTGTGGAAGGTAGCTCGAAAACAGTGATACGGCAATAAAAAGGTTGACAAGCAGAGGAACATTCTCCATAAGAAAATGTATCTTCGAGCCTATATACTTCAAATAAACCAGGCCTGCATCACGAATCTCAACTGACTTGAGGTTGTGGCACAAGGTTATCTCCAGATGTTTAAGCAATGGCAAGGGTCCAGTGATACTTAGAGACGTAAGTTCTAGAGATCGACAAACACATACGTCTTCAAGGAGGGGACAGTTGGATAAGAAAAACTGCACGGCTTCACCAGTCACATTCACATAACGCAGAGATATTTTTTTAAGGCACATGAAATGCATTGAACTTCCCTTGCCTGCACGCAGTAGTTCGTATGGAAATGTATAATACTCATGATCTCTGCGGATTCTTCTAGAAGCATCGTCAGTCAAGCTTCTGAACCTTCCTAGACAGAGCATATCTAAGCCACTCATCAATTGAACTCTTATGAGTTTTATTTAAATTATAGAATACTCGGAATTCCTCGATGCTGGACAACTTATGTAATGACGTAACATGATTGACCCATTCGATATAATTACGCCTTTCCTGATCAAGCAACAATATTTGATTCCCTTCTGCGAGGTCCACTTCAATAATGACTCGAAGCCATCAAAATCTAACCTAGGTACACATGTCCACACATATCTCCATCGACGAGAAAGTATGCTGGTGGCAATTGCTTCCTTAAGCGTCAAGAAAGACAATATGCACACCAATACTTCATCAGGAAGCATGGTGGTTCGATCATAATCATTTGAACTATCTTGATCGTTATGCTGCAAATCAACAAGATAAAAAGTATAAAATTTCAGCATATATATAACTTCCTGTTTCTTTCTTTATTCTTCTCAGATTTTAGAACAAGAATTGAGAAAAAATAATTACTTAATTCTGAAACTGATTTAGGTTAAAAAAGTCATATAACATATTTAGTTTGATAGATCCATTTCCAACACACTAAATTTCAACCATATAGTAAATCTACCATAGAACTAAAATTACAAAAATCAATTCCCTCAACTGTTCTAGTTGATCAATGAAAAATGCTAGCTCTCTTTTTTCAAGCATTTTCCTTGTCTCCAATTGCCATATTATACAGGAAAGTAGAAACCTTTAAAAGCATCATCACTATTATAAGCCATATATAACTATGAGTATATAAAGTCAATACTGGAACACCCTTTGACTACAATATCAAGCCAGACTAACCAACTTTATTATACTACATACATATAAAGAGAGAGATAATGAGATGGAGAAAGAAAAGATTGAAAGACTTATTGCACTTTGATCATTCAAATTGAGAAAGATATTAATTTGATGACAAAATCTTATTCCAATATAGAGATGTAATAAAAAATTAAGTATTTGATTGAAGAAGATGGTATAAACGACAAAAGATCAAGATGTACGTATGTATAAACAACAAAATATCAAGATTGGCGAAGATAGTATAAACGACAAACGATCAAGATAATATACCAGGATGCAACTTTATAACGAAAAGCATAATGTGCATCATCCTTGCAGTTTCTAGTGCAACATCTTCAATTTTAACGTTGCCTATTCAAGCACTAACCGTGCTTTCCTTTATCAGAATTCACTTTGAAAATAACGATTTTGTACAATCGAAATCTAATACATAGTCATTGCAAGTGTCAAGAAACACATAATAAACACAAATAATTTATCCAAAAATCATGCAAACTCGATCAATTGAACTATGTCAATCCAAACACAAACCAATAAAAGCAGCTCCACCCTCAACAATCCAAACAAAGGGGGAAAAGAAAAATTGATCCACTCATCCAGAACATGAATTCATACGAAATAACAACTCAATTGTAAGCACTAATTAATAAATGCCAAAAAGTCGGGGGAAAATGAAATTAAACGAAAAAAAACATCATTTAACAAAAGATTGAAAGCTTAGAACTAACCCTGCTATCTTCTTTTGAACTGCCCCCTCGTCTCCCCCTCGCCATTGGTAGTAAAGATGGAAACTTGGAAAAAAAAGATCGAAAAATCAAGAAAAAAAATATTAACTCTTGCACGCCCTTTATCCGCAAAATCAACGCAAAATGGCCGAAATTGTTATACTGTTAATCTGCGCTCCAATGGCGGATTTGTGCGCTCAGTTTTGAAGCAGTGAGGAGGTGGTGAGGGTGAATTGGGAGGGGAAAGTTGTGTTTGGGGTTGTGTATATATTCTGTGTAGCATTTCTACCACAATTAATACAGGGTTTGTTTTTCTATCATACAATATCAATATAAATAATACAGTATATTTTTCTACTACAATTCAATAAAATAATTATTTTTTTCTCAAATTTAAAGCATTGATAAGACTTGAGAGGCATTTTGTGGTAAAAAAATATTCTTTAAAATATTTTTTGGTAGAAAAGTTAGAAATCTATATCTTGTGGTAGAAAAATCTTCTTTAAAATATTTTTTGGTAGAAAAGTTAGAAAAAATCTTCTTTAAAACATTTGTGGTATTTCAAGATATTTTTTCTAAATTTTTTCACTTAAATATAAACCTTTGAAATGGTTTTTAATGATTTTCACATTCAAATAGTTTTATTTATGAAATCCTAAAAAATGTATACTGTGCATTATACGAGTGAAAACTATGTTAAACAACAACTCGTGCGATGCACGGAAAAAATATTAGTTTGTGCATATTATGTGTCATCCACGACTGTAAGCCTGTTAATATTAATTTTTTCGTATTTTACTATTTTTGTAATAAAAAAATTAAAATTGTTAATTTAAATAAGATTTTAATGTAAATTTAGTCAATTAGTGAAGTGAAGCAAAATTAGATTTGTGCGATAATGACATTGGAGTTTTACTACCTTTAAAATCAAATTAAGATTTAACAAAATCTATGAACATCAATACTTCTTTTCTTTTTAAAATTTAAATCAGAAGTTTGTACATATTATTCAATTTTCATTAAAATCAGATTTAGAATACAAGATATCAAATATGAACCAAAACATGAAATCTCATCCAAATAAAATACACAGATTATAAGTAAAATACTGTTGTTCTTGATACAAAATAATGATTTATACATTGTACTGATTATAAGACTACTTACTACATTCTTGAATCAAATTAAGACAACAACAAAAAAAAAAAAGAATAAATGAACTACAACAATGTTTAAATTACAAAATTAAAACATAAAAGTCATAATACAATGTATAATGCAAACTGAAAATGGAAATTGTCTTTGCGGCTTATCTTTAATATTTATTCATCTTTAGCAAATTCAACCTATTAATTGATTGCTGAAACAGGTCCTGAAGAGTTCACTTGATTGCTCAAATCTGGAGATTGTTTGTCACCATATGGAAAAGCAGTGGTTACCCTGCAACACAGGAAATGAGCATATTGTTAAGACATTATATCGATCTTCGACGACGTTTTGATGCCGATTAAAGAATTCTTTATTTCAAATATTTGGCTCGTGTAGCCTTTGGTGGACTGGGTGGCTGCAAGGATGAAAATTTTGATTTCAGTGGAAATTTCGGTGAAATTTTCGAAATTTCGGTGGAAATTTCGATTTCGAAAGCTACATTTTAGCAAAATTTCACAAAATTTTTATCCTTGGATGGCCGTCCCAGCCAGATCAAGGATCTGACTGGGTCGGGCCGGGTTTAATTATCTTTGAAGCTCTTAATTCAGCCAAGACATGTTTCCACTACTAGCTAAGGTGTAGTATGAACGAGAAGTTACCTCTCCTTGCGTTTCTCCAAGAACCGGGCCAAAGATTTTCTCCGAAACTGAGGCACCGTGCCTGAGAATAGTTTAATGAAGAAAAGATAAGCGGACAAACAAGACGAGAAAATAATGCCTATGGTATGAAATCTAAAACTAAGATTACCCGATGAAAGAAAGTTAGCGGAAACGGATCCTAAAGGACTAATTGCCTTTAGAGGCTCGGCGGCAATGACGGGTGAAGTTGCCATTACTCCGGCCGGCTTTGCAGGAGTCGTCTCATTTTTAGACCGGCTAGCGGATTGAGGAACAGCGACGGGGCTCGCAGGAACGGGGCTTGATCGACGTGGTCTAATAGCAAACCCCTCACGAACGGAGGATCTAGCTATCGGTGCTTGAACCGGAGCTACAGAGGGTGTTGGAGCACTGGCAGCGATTGGCGGCCCGTTTCCAGCTAACAACATAATAGCTTGAGCCTATATACACCAATGAATGAACGTATAAAACAACGGCAAACAACACAAATTATTTAAGGTTGTGTTTGGATTGAATTAATTGAAATGAATGGATTTCAAGACCACTTAAATCAAAGTGGATTCAAAAATTCACTCATACTGCTCAAACACTAGTTGATAATGAAAGTGATGAATTTTAAATTCACATCAATCCAAACACAGCCAATGAATTTACTACTTAGAATTTCAAATCCCTCCATCCAAACACAACCTAAGTTATACGTTTTAAGGTATTGTAATGCATACCTTCTCAGGAGAAATGTTGTCGTAAACGCAGACAGAACCGTTGTAAAAGATCGTCAGCTGAGCAGGAGCATTGGAGATCTTTGAAGAGCTCCTACATAAACACACAATCCAAATCAAATTTTAGTAATCCATTTTCTTGAGAGATTTTACAACACTTTCTTTTTCTGTTTTCTTCATACTACAATACTATCTTTAACCACAATACCTTAAATCAGTGATTCCGACAACAGGGCTGCTCGTAGGAGCAACAAACGAGGGTTGAGCAAGACGATGTTGAGTAGGGTACGTTGTCATCGTATATTTCTGCACGAAACATATCAAACAATCACATCTATTACAACACTCGTACAACAACACTTTTTTTTTAAATTCGACTAATCTTGGGAGAGGACGAGTTAACAAACCTGTGATGTAGGGTACGACCTGTGATCGGAGTCGAAAGGTTCGGTAGTTACAGTGACCAATCCAGTTGATGCAAGAGAATCAAAACCAGTCTTGCGTTGATCAAATTGAGGACCCTGAAAAGACAACAGTTGAGGAAGAGCAGAGCCCTTGTTTGAGAATGACCACTGCATTGGTAAACTTCTCACTGGAGCTACACAAATCAACAATATGAATCAAATAACAAACTGATTTAATTTAATCACATTCATGCAAAAAATTAAAAAAATAAATAAGGCTATAGCTTTTATTGTTCTAATGGTTAAGTGTGGTTACAAAAGCTGCATAAAAAATCACAATCTCTGGCTTATTAAATATTCAAATATTCCAAGAAAAATCCATTAAATAATTTAAAGGGCATCATATATAGTAATATAAAGACAAAATAACTACCAACTCAAAATGTACTAATTATAAAATTATTGTACTAATTAAGGCAAAATAAATAAAGAATATGCAAGTGACACCTAGTCAAAAACAGTTTAATTAAACATTATTCTTTTGATATTAAATAATTACATTTTATTCTTCTTTCTTGGTTGCAGCAGCTAGAGAGAGAGAGCATGTGGGGTGAAGAGTGGAGGGTACAACTCACAATTATTTAAATATTATGCTCTACCAAAAATACATAAAAATAATAAAAGGTGTCATGTGGTGCATGTTAGCATTGTACAAAGCTAACCAACACAAGAAACATGAAAAGATATAAAATTCGGATGGCTGTTAAATAATATATATTTGCACAATTAAACACTGCAACCAAGAAATTATATTATTTTAGTACCCACTTCATTTGAAAGTCTCTCATGAAACGTGAAGAATTCAAGATTCCAACTTGCTCATCATTTATTCAAATAAATAATATACAATATTTGAAGAAATTCATAAATTCGAGAAACGATCTACCAAAAAACTAACTCAAAGAAGAAAAAATGCTTAAAATTAGAAGTTACTTAAGAAAAAATTCAAATCCTCAAAGCAACCAGATTCATGAAAAAAAAAATTCAATCTTTATTTCATTTTCCTCATGATATAAACACACAAACAATTAACTCAAGAAAACAGGTAAATAAATACATGTTTGAAAAATAATTAATTACCAGCATCAATGATTTCATCAGGAATCTCGTGCTTCACAGTCAAGCCCATGAAATCTCTCTCCATATCTTCAACTTTGGAAAAAAGTAAATCAAATATTTCTTGAATATTAAGAAAAAAGAATAATCACAGTTTGGTAGTGAGATAAAAGAGCAGCTTGAAGGATGTGATGAGAGAGAAAGTGGGAATTTGAGGAAACTAAAATGGATGTGAGAGAAAGGAAAGAGGGAGAAGGCTTAGATTGGATGTAAAATACTGTATCATGAACAGATATATCATCATATGATTTCTCTTTTTTTATTTATTTTTTTAATATTTAACACTTTTCTCGTGGCAATATTCATACCGGCTACTTCCGGTCATCAATTCTTCGTTGAGCGGTGAATATTTAAATGGGTGCGGATAGTCAAATACTAAACACATCCCAATACAAGTGTTAATGTTCACATGTAATATGTGAATAGTAACATTTGTATTGGGGTGTATTTAGTAATATGTGGGGTGCGGATAGCCGCACCCTATTTAAATATATATATATATATATATATATTAAACAATATGTTATAAAATTGAAAAATGCTAAACATTCAATAATATTAATAATGTTGACTCATTGATGATCCTTAGATTGCATAGTTTTTGAAGGGATGACTCGTACAAACCCATCTTACAAATTTAATTTTATAAATGAGATAATTTATAATAATATTGATTTACGAAATAAATAAATTAAATTTGATTTATATGTAATGGGGACTTAATTAATTTTATTTAAGTTTTTGTAATTTTTGAAATACATGTTTTCTAATTTTTCCTTTTATGTACTTTAAAGTGTAGATTTTCATTCTCTATTTAGATTCTTTTTCACAATAATATTAATTTTTTCTGAATGTCATCAATTTTTTTGTTCATAGATATTAATGTGATGCAAAATAATTGAGTTATAACTTATATATTAATAAGTTAAAAGATTAATTAACCAAAAATCTTTAGCAATGGACTATAAAACCATAAAAATAATTAAAGACACCAAAGAGGAAATTATAGACATAGACATTAAATAAAAAGAAACCAAGTTGCTATTTTGGAAATTAGTTTTGTAAAATATATCATTTCTTAAGTGTATTCAACGAAAAAAATGAATAGCAACTCTATACACAATTTTATAGTATTTGAAGAATTATTCTAGCCTATTTCCACGATTTGGATTCTTTACTATATTTACTATTTTATTTTATGTTTCGTTATTTTATACATGTGGTTTGTGAGAAGTCACATTTTCTCATTAAATCTTTATCATTTAATCTTGGTCAAATTCTCACTAAATTAAACTGACTTTTTCTACCACAATTTTTGTTTTTTTTAATATTATGGGGCTTAACTAAGTCAAGACTACCACCTAATACATTAAAAATAACATTAATATAAAAAAAAAAAAACTAAGTTAAGACTTGGGAGAGGGTGCGGATAATTAACACCCCTCTTTTTTATTAGTACACCCCTCTTCTAAATACACCCCCTTCAAAAAGAATTAATCTCATTTTTTCCTTGATACATCCACGAAATTACTTATTATATCCTTTTATTGCATATATAATAGTAATGAGGAATATTATGAAATATTCTTTATTTATGTAAAGAATAAAGTAAATTGTTAGAGATGAATGACAATTTTTACATTAAAATAAAGTAAAATATGGTACAGTATTGAAGAATAAATAAATATGCAACATTTATCGAAATAAAAGGAAAAAAATTCAATTTTGATTTTATTCTAGAGATTGTGTCCAATTTTCGATTTTACTTCCGTAAATAAATGGATTTCTTTTAAATTAAAAATCGAAAATTAGCAAGAAAAAAATAGACAGGGTCTCTGGGTAGAATAAAAAATGAATGTATTTTTCCCTCGAAATAAATAAATGAATAAATTGGTAACCGGACTTTAACCGGTTAAATCATTAAATGTTGTAAACTTGTAATAAACACCACGTGGCACGTGAGCCAACATATTCCGTGATCCTCTTTCTCATCTCCACGTGCCAACAAACCCCACATTTCTTGTGCACGCGTTTCATCTGATTATCTGTCTCATCTTAATTGTCGGGTTTGATAGATTCACAGCTCTGTGACATAGGCTTTCCAACGTGTCCAATAACTATTGGACCTTCATGTGCACGTCAACCCTTGCCACTCCTTTGTCTTCAAAATCTCGCTTCGTGGCGAAGCATAAAGCATTAATTTTGATAAGATAAGTATGTATTAAATAACGTGTTGTCCTAATTTATGATTGTTTTATAGCTAAAATTAAAGAAATATTTACTCCTTAATTTCAACATAATTAATTCCTTAAATCCCAATTAAATATAGTTTTAGGTTTGTATCATAGATAAATTATAAAATAACCTTGGAAAAGTTGTATAAAAATCTAAAATGGTGAATAATTAGAAATAATATTTAACCTTTATAACAATATTTAATTGGGATCGTACGTAGTATTATTTTTGAAATATATAACATGTTTTTTCAAGTAAAAACAAAAAGGAAATGTATAATACATTTCAATTTATCTACACTTTTTTTTAGAAATTACAAATAAGAGTTATGATTTTACCAACTTTATTTCTATGTTTTTTATATTTGGAATTCATAATTAAAATATTTTTTATATTTGGAATTCATACATTAATTATGGCAATGAACTATTAGGTAATATAGTGGTTTTATACACATATAGTTTTTAAAATATCGATCTCTTAATTTTTATAATAACTTAAAATAAAAGTTATTTTGATATATATGAAGTAATAACTATGAATCTATGATTATATGTATAAATTACTATGAGGCCCTTTTAGGAGTGTTAAAAGATATATAGTAATATATAGGTTCTAACAAAAGTCATAAAAGTGTATAAATGAGAGCTGAAGACCTAGTATAAAAAATAAGATATAATGACAATTAAATTGGATAAAATAATTAATTCTTCTTTATAATTAGAATGACAACTATTTTGAAATTGAAGGAGTAACCTAAGTTAATAAAAACCAAAAAAAAGTTTAATTTGAAATGAAGCAAAAAAAAAAGTGTATTTTAGCTCATTTTATCAGAAATTTCGCTTTATTTGGTGAAATTACATGTTACAATCATCCCAATTGATAATAAATGATAATGACATATATTTGAAATATTAATTCCTTAGGGATTGCTAATACTTAATTTGAATAAAATTTATTGAAGCGCAATAATAATCGAAATTAGTGAGTCTCTGATTCAATTTATTTAAACCCTAAATTAAGGAAGAAAAAAAAGTTTTAAAGGGCTTAAAATAAGTTAAAATTAAAAAATAGTAATAAAATCCTCGTATTCCTTAATATACTCAATGTAAAAGTCAATGGAAATAAACTAAGATGATTTATAAATTTATGCATTTAATTTTATACATTATCAATACATAAAAAATCAAATTTCAGCATTAATTAAACATGAGTTTTTCTTTTTCCACTGTATTAATTAGTTCATGTGATTGTGAACTATTCAACAAGAAAGGGTCCACTTCACTTTAAAGATGCCCAACCGGTTCGAAAAACCGTGAACCGGCCGGTTCAAACCGTGAACCGGCGGTTTGGCAAACCGGCGGTCCGGTTTCGGTTCCGAATCGGAACCGGGAACCGCCATAACACGGTTCGGTTTCGGTTTGGGGATTTAAAAACCGGCAAACCGGCGGTTTAACCGGCGGTTCCAACCGCCTGTTAAACCGCCGGTTTATGTAATTTTTTTTTTTTAATTGTTGCCTTGGACACGTGTACGGCTCACGTTTAAACTAAACTAGCCGTTGCGGATCGACGGAGGAGATCAAATAGCCGTTGGAAACCGGCCGAACCGGAACCGAACCGGAACCGCCGGTTCGAACCGGCGGTTTGGAGCAAATTTGAATCGAGCGGCCGAGATCCGTCGAACGTTGGAGATGGACGGGTGAGATCAGCCGAACCGTCGGTTCAACCGAACCGGAACCGGCGGTTCGAACCGGAGCGTGCCTATTTTTTTTTTTTTTTTTTTTTTTGAATTTTTGAGATCTATAAATAGGGGTTCAAATGGTGTATTTTTTCACACCAATTCTCAAGCTCTCTCTCTCAATTATCTTGCATTCTTGCTCACTTTAATATATCAAGTTCAAAAGCTCTCAAATTTCTTTTTTTAGTTCGTATTATCATCTACTTGTAGTGCTACTTCCACTTCGATTTTTTTAATTTGCTATCATCATGTCTAGAAGAGGTTCTTCCGCTTCCTCGTCTCATGCTAGGGGAAAGAGTCCCATGTCACCTCCACAATCCTACGAAGACGAGCTAATTGATCGATGGTGTGACGAGCTTGATGAAGATGTCGATTTGGGAGAACAAATCGCCCAAGCCTTAGCCGATGATGTTGAAGAGGAAGAAACCGTGCAACACACACAAGGGAGTACCCCCTCTAGTAGAGCACCTTCTTCACTTCGAAGTGATATCTTCTCCGTTCACTTCAAGAAGGAGGCCGTGCCTAATAGTGCCGTTGACTACATAGTAACGTGCAATCATTGTGGGAAGCAATACAAGTTCAAGCATGGAGGAGGATATGGAACGTTCAACAACCACGTCACGAAGAAGCATCCCGACAAGGTTGGATTGGCTCCTTCTCAAACACAACTACGAGGATTCACCGGGTCTTCACAAGGTATGGATTCTTTAATGTTTAAATTTAGCCAACTTGAACTTAGGAAAGGCACCGCCGATTTTATTGCTTCTAAACATTTGCCTTTGCAATGGGCTTCCGATGAATATTATCAAGATTATGTGAGTCAATATTTGCAACCACCGGCTAGAATGATAAGTAGAAACACGGCCACTAGGGATATTGATAAAAGAGTTCGTGAAAAAAAATATAATCTTATGCAAGATTTAGCTAACCTTAAACAAAAAGTTGCAATATGTGTTGATTGTTGGAAAGATCCTTATAAAAAGAATGATTATATGGGCATTACTTGTCATTGGATTGATGATGCATGAGATGTTCAAAAACGTTTAATTGCTTTTGTTGATTTTAATGAAAGTCATACCGGTTTACATATTTCACAAAAAATAATACATAGCTTAAATGATTATGGTATATTAACAAAAGTATTTGCTATAGCTTTAGATAATGCAACTAATAATAAAGCGAGCTTGCCTACGTTAATTGATTTTTGTAAACCTTCATTAAATGGTGATATTTTTCATACTAGATGCATGTGTCATATTTTTAATTTATGTGTTCAAGATGGATTAACAACTTTACAAACGGAAATAGAAAAAATTAGAGTTGCAATTAATTTAATTTGTCATACCATACAAATGCGAAAAAGATGGGCTAGATTTTGTAAAATGAATGGATTGGAAGTAAAAAAATTTGTGAAAGATGTGGAACATAGGTGGAATTCTACTTATTACATGCTTCAAGATTCATATAATTATAGAGAACTTTTATGTGCTTTTTTTATGGAATTTGGAGATAGTAATGTCATGTTATTTGCTCATTCTTGGGATTCTTGTATAAACATGATTGGTATGCTAAAAATTTTTGAAGAAGGCACTAAAGAAATAAGTGGATGTTATTATCCTACATCTCCTTTAGCTTTAGATCAATGTGTTAAAATTGCTTTGATAATGAAATCTTATAAAGATGATCCTATTTTAAGTAATGCCATTATTATGATGAAAGCTAAATGGTTAAAATATTATCATGAGATACCCCCCCTATATTTATGTGCTAAATTATTAGATCCTAGGATTAGAGAAGATGGATTAGAAGAACTTTTGACTATGTACTATAATGCATTGTTCCCCTTTGGCTATATTAGTGATTATGATCAAGTTGATTATGTGCCTAATCCTAGTGAAGTGGTTAAACGGGCGAAAAAT
Organism: Scutellaria galericulata; assembly: GCA_946896805.1. Classification (NCBI taxonomy): domain Eukaryota; kingdom Viridiplantae; phylum Streptophyta; class Magnoliopsida; order Lamiales; family Lamiaceae; genus Scutellaria; species Scutellaria galericulata. The sequence continues at coordinate 655,914 of OX335797.1, read as the reverse complement.
TATTTGTATGATTTATTTAGAGAATATAAAACAATGTATGGTGAATCATGTAGTAGTGAAGATGTAGTTCGACATCATAATGTAGGTTCTAGTAGTTCTTCGTCTACTTTTGATGATACTCTTTCTCAATTTTATAATTTTTATGATATTAGAACTCAAAAAAAAGCTAGAGGTGTTAATTCATCACAAGAATTGGATTCTTATTTTAGTGTTACTTTTGAATCAATTGCATTTGAGAACAATTTGGATCTATTAAAGTGGTGGTCACGAAGGATCACCACATATCCTATACTAACAATTATTGCCAAGGAAATATTTGCATGTCCCGCCTCCACGGTTTCGGTTGAACATGCCTTTAGCGTATCGGGCCACACTTTGAGTGAGAGGAGAGCAAACTTGGCCGTCGAAAATGTCCAAAACCTTATGCTTCTTGACGATTGGGTCAAAGCCGCCAAACGTCAACAAAACCTCGATTTGTCACACATGGAGGACGGTGGACAAGATTTGTATGGCTACGACTCAAACACAACATCCTCCGGCGGAAGTGGCGTCAACCTCGACGAGTGAAAAAGGTAAGTTGAGGTAAGAGAACTACGTGAGCTTTGATTCCTTAATTCGATTTCAATTAAGGATACGTAGGCAATTTCATTTTAAGTTTGAAATTTCAATTCCAAACTTAAAATGAAACTCAAGCTCTTTAATTTTTTTTATGCTCACTTTTGTAATTGTAATATATAGTATAAACTTTTGTAATAGATTAGAATCATTCAATCATAAATTAGATATAGACTATATAGTTATAACTTGTAATAATTTTCCAAGTTATATTGACAAGTTTAATTGTAATATATACAAACATTTGTAATAGATTAGAATCATTAGATCATAGATTATATATAGTTCTAAGTGTTCCAAGTTCCAACTTGTAATAATTTTCCAAGTTATATTATATTGACAAGTTTATTGAAAAAGTTTGATCAATACAATTCTTAAATATATTTTTTATTCCGAATTGTATTTTCTCATGATATTTTATACTTCAAAACAAACATTAAAGTTTAAATTTGGATCATAGAATCATAAATTAAAAAAAAAACCAAAAAAAAAAAAAAAAAAAGGAAAACCGAAAACCGCCGGTTCGAACCGGCCGAACCGTCCGGTTCCGGTTGAACCGGCGGTTTCAAACCGAAACCGAAACCTTTCCTTCCACGGTTCGGTTTCGGTTCCACCATTTCGGAACCGTCGAACCGGCGGTTCGAACCGAAACCGGAACCGGGAAACCGTTTGGGCATCTCTACTTCACTTCAGTGGTCCTTTCAAAGTTTTTTAAATCGACTTCAATAGTCAAAACATCATGACATAATTTATTATAATATATATATATATATATATATATCATAATAAATAATGTGACAGTATTATATATGGATATGATATTTTAAATGGAATCCACTATTCAAACTTATTTTCATGGATAAAAATTTTGATATGATTTGTTTACAAAACTAATAACATAATATGATCTTACAAGAATCATATATATATATATATATGTGTGTGTGTGTGTGTAAAAATTATATATAAAATTATAATATTAACAATCTTTATTGAACAACTATTTAGATAGTGAAAATATTAACTCTTCTTACACCCTTAAAATAATTCTTCTATGTGGGATATTAATAATATTAAAAAGTGTAGTGAATGCATCAATCATCATCATTACACATATTCTATACAATTACTTCAGTAGCACTACATTAAATGTCTGAAATGCTACACTCAGTATATAATGTCGACAGAAAATAATTTGAGAATAATATTAATAGATAAATATAAAATTTAGTTTTCCAATGGTATGACTGTATAAGTATGTAGTAGAGATAAATTATACCGTGAAAATAATACAAAAACAACAATAAAACGAATTTATTTTAATTTAAAAATAATACAAAACAACAATATATGTATATATATTGTGATAATATATTTTTATGTGACTAATATATGGTTAATAAAAAAATAAAAACTATTTAAAGAATCACGTATGGTGGAATAGAAAATTTCAGTTTAACTTGAATTTTAGTAGGATTATGATGATTACAGTTTATCATACTAAACATCGACATATTAATTTGGACATATATTGATATAAAATGGCAACATGGTGAATTTATTTGAATTCATACCCAATTTGATGTTGAATTTAAAACCATAAGCAACATTTAACTTGCTACAATAAAAATAAATATTAGAAAAAAAGTATTAGGTCAAAACCACCTTCTCAACCGACAGATATGAATATAAAAAAAATATAGGTAGTAATTTACAAGAAATCCCTAATAATTGTTGTATTTAATTGGTCAATTGTGTTTTAATTACTTTGTGTAGGGGCCTCATAGTTTGCCTAAAGAATTGTTTTGTGAGGCTTTAAGAACTACTCCTTGGATAAATAAAGATGCGCATAAAAATTCATATGAGGCGATTTTATGGATATAATTCAGTGGGATGAAGTTTATTATTCGATAAAGTAAACTCATTTTCACAAATCATATGTAAATTGTAAGTTATGAATTATGTACTGATATGTCTTATGAAATTAGCTTCGTGAGCATGATTTTATATGAACAATACAAAAATAAATTATGTTAAAAAAACATGGTAATTTTAAAAGGGTAAAAAACATTTTCTTATGTGAATTATATGTGATTTTACACCTTTTGGTATTAACTTTGAAATGTTTCACTTTGCCGTATGAATGTTAAATTTGATGCATCTTATGGTATCGAACAAATCTTAGCCATACATATGTTCCAAATCAAAAGTTAGGATTTGTCTGATACAATAAAATATATCAAATTTAAAGTTCATATGACAAAGTGAGACATTTCAAAGTTTTTATGAAAAAATGTAAATTTATGTATAATTCAAATGGAAAAATATTTTTCGCCAATTTTGAAATGTGTCCTTGAATAGGCATATCTCTTGAGCCAAACTATTCAAAACTTCAAGAACATATTTATTGGAATAAAATTGTATATGATTATTAGGATGTTGGAAAAATAGAACTTTGCCAAAGAGTTAGAAATATATGTCAATAAATAAAATGAATATTTTTTTAGTATCTTTTGAAATGCGATGTATCATTATTTTTATCATTACACCTAAATGTTATATTATAATTCAATATATTATGCCAAACAAACAACCACACATTTCACCTATGTTTATAAAATAAAATACATCACTAGACACCAAATACTATAAAACCAATAATTTGTATGACCATATACAATTGAAATTTATTTTACTCTTATATATGTAGGTAATTAACAAAATAAATTAAATTATTATAAAATGATGAGAGTGACAAGCGCAGAAAAGGATGGAGGATTAAATAATAAATATAATATTCTGAAATTGGTCCCTGGCCACAGCCAGCGAAGACTGGAACAACGGCCCAATATTATTCATTATTATATTATTAACCCCCAAATTCTGATGTCACTTCCTCACTCATCCTTTTCCTTTATAGCACTATACTTGCATGAAATTTTGTCAATTTAATATCATAGAATATTTTCCTCAACAAAAATCCGTTTTAAGTTTATAATTTATAAATATTAGATAGTGTTTTTTTTTTTTGTTACTTAATCCATTATGCAATGGTTATAGTTAAAAGGATAAGGATTCATTTTTTTTTTTTAAGTGTCACTCCACCTGAAAAAAGAGCTTCGTTTTTTAAACTTGAAAATTTTATAAAAAAAAATTATGTGGAGAGAAATAGATACAGGTGTAACTGTTTGTTATTTAAATTATTTATAGGTTTTATCTGCATACTTTTTTTTTTCTTTTTTGTCATGAAGTCCACCTCATGTTGTGGTCTTCAATTTAATAAAGGGGTCGGCTATCCGCACCCCAAGTTTTCTAAACACACCCCACTTTTTATTTTTTTTATTTAAAAATTTTAAAAAAGGGTAAAATTACAATTTTACCCTTCTTAATAAAATAAAAAAACTCCTCTCCTCCGTCTTCTGCTTCTCCTTCTTCCTTTTTTTTTTTTTTTTCTTTTTTCATTCCTCAAACCTTAAATCCCCTAAAAAAAATCATTTTATGAGTTAACAAAGTATATTATAGTCATGTGAAATCGTGTAAAAAAACGAAAAAATAACAACAAATCTGAAGACTCGTTCGACCCTGGTTTGTCGAACACAAAGAGGTATGTTCGACGCCTGGTGATCAAACACGCTATAGTGTGTTCGACCAAGAGTCGAACACTCTATAGTGTGTTCGATCAATGGCCGAACACATAAGGGTAAAATTGTCTTTATATTATTTATTGAATTTTTTAAATAAAAAAAATAAAAAGTGGGGTGTGTTTAGAAAAATTGGGGTGCGGATAGCCGGGCCCTTTAATAAATCTGTTCTTTTTTCTCTGAAAAATATAAAAATAAAGTACCATATGTAAGTCTGTGATTCACACACTATTTACATTTATATGAAAACTTATATAAGACGATATAATCTTATTATCCACAACTATGAGACGATCTTAGTATTCATATAAAACGAGAAATCCACAAACCAAATATATTATCATAAATTCACATATAATAGATTTTATATTAACTTATCTCATAAAAAATCAAGAGTAATTAAAATGTGATAGTGCCCACATAATATATTATAGAAAGAATGACTTTCAAGGGCAGCAACTCGGAATTTATAATCCTTCAATTAACTTTTTAGATTGAAATTTTGCTCTTGATAAGATGCTTAAATTATTATATACAAATATAATATAATGGCAAAAACTCATGTACAACCGTCGCACCAACGGCTGCACTTATAACACAAAATGACATATTTATAGCTGTAAAAGTCATACTTGATTAATTCATACTTATATGGTAAAAAACATAATTATAAAACACATACTTATAGCTGAAAAACACATATTTATACATGTAAAAGACATATTTAAATCATGTCGCATGTGAGATAGTCTCACAATACACCAACTCAAATATAATATATGGTTGTGAGCCAATCTTTTGACAACTAGCATAATCTTTAACCAATTTATATATTTTATATGATGACTAATAGATTTGCCTTTAAAAAAAGGGCCAAATAGTGCATGTTCCACAAGTTGCAGTTATGATAAGTATCTGAATTAAAATAATAATCAAACTTTGAACGCGTAAAACTTCAATTATTTGCTTTTCGAGTAGTAAGTCATAAGTTAGTTGAATACCCCTTTGAGAATGAATTAAAAATTGTTTGCTAAAAAATGTGAAACATAAATTAATTAAATATTATTCTTTTCATTTTGTAATAATTGGTTGCAGATCTTTGTTTTGTTAGGTTTTCATGACCTTATAGCTTAATTTTTAAATTACGGGTAGGAATGAGCAATTGTCATTTTGGTAAAAAGTCTTCACTTCGATAATAATTTAAGATTGGATTTTATCATCTTCTCAAATGGTATATTTATTATAGTCAAATACACTATTTTTCAAGTTTGTTTGATTATTAGTTTATTTCAATGTTAGTGGAACTGAGACCGGCTTATATTGACCAGTTCAAAGAAAAATATTTATATGTATATAAGAAGGAAAAAAGTGTGACATGTCAAGTTTACAATGATTTCATATTAAATATGTTAATTAATTACTATAAATTTAATGTTGATAAGAAATATTATTATTACTAAATAATAAATAATATAGAAATATTGATTAGATTTATCTAATTAACATATGCTAAAGTTCAATGATAGGAATTATTATATATTTGAAATTTGTTAAATTTAAAAATACAAATAAAAATGTAAATAGATACAAAAGAAAAAAAAACTAAAATAAAAGTGGGCAGCTTGAAAATTATTATTCAAACTTAATAATTATTGAAATCATATAATTTTTTGAATATATGCTTTAAAATAAACTATGAAATTTATTTGTGAAATTTTGACTTTCATTTTGTCTCATTTAATTGAAAATAAAAGTTTAGGGTTGTTACAAATGTAAACAATAAAAAGCAAACTAAAAGATATGGTAGGGTGGGTTGAATACTATAATAGGTATAGCAATGTATCTTTTTTTTAAATGATCATCTACAAATGCAACACATATTTTGAAAATTAAATAATTATCTTTATATATATATATATATATATATATATATATATATATATATATATATATATATATAAGGACCAAAGTGCCTCATGTCAAGCCTACAATGTTTTCATATTAAATATGCTAATTAATTGCTACAAATTTAATGTTGATAAGAAATATTATTATTACTCAATAATAAATAATATAGAAATATTGATTAGATTTATATAATTAACATATGCTAAAGTTCAATGATAGGAATTATTATATATTTGAAATTTGTTAAATTTAAAAATATAAATAGATACAAAAGAAAAAAAAAACTAAAACAAAAGTGGGTAGCTTGAAAATTATTATTCAAATTTAATAATTATTGAAATCAAATAATTTTTTGAATATATGCTTTAAAATAAACTATGAAATTTATTTGTGAAATATTGACTTTCATTTTGTATCATTTAATTGAAAATAAAAGTTTAGGGTTGTTACAAATGTAAACAATAAAAAGCAAACTAAAAAATATGGTAGGGTGGGTTGAATACTATAATAGGTATAGCAATGTATTTTTTTTTTTAAATAATAATTTTTTAAATGATCGTCTACAAATGCAACACATATTTTGAAAATTAACTACAATTTTTTCATATTAAATATGCTAATTAATTGCTACAAATTTAATGTTGATAAGAAATATTATTATTACTAGATAATACATAATATAGAAATATTGATTAGATTTATCTAATTAACATATGCTAAAGTTCAATGATAGGAATTATTATATATTTCAAATTTGTTAAATTAAAAAATATAAAGAAAAAATATAAATAGATTCAAAAGAAGAAAAAAAAAATTCAAATAAAAGTGGGTAGCTTGAAAATTATTATTCAAACTTATTAATTATTGAAATCAAATAATTTTTTGAATATATGCTTTAAAATAAATTATGGAATTTATTTGTGAAATTTTGACTTTCATTTTGTATCATTTAATTGAAAATAAAAGTTGAGTGTTGTTACAAATGTAAACAATAAAGAGCAAACTAAAATAAAATGGTGGGTGGGTTGAATAATATAATAGGTATAGCAATGTATATTTTTTTCAAAATAATAATAATTTTTTTAAATGATCATCTACAAATGCAACCCATATTTTGAAAATTAAATAATTATTTTTATATATATAAAAGTAAGACCAAAGTGACACATGGCAAGCCTATGATATTTTCATATTAAATATGCTAATTAATTGCTACAGATTTAATGTTCATAAGAAATATTATTATTACTAAATAATAAATAATATAGAAATATTAATTAGATTTATCTAAATAATATATGCTAGAGTTTAATGATAGATATTATTATATATTTGAAATTTGTTAAATTTAAAAATGTAAAGAAAAAATATAAATAATTACAAAAGAAAAAAAAAACTAAAATAAAGTTGGGCAGTTTGATAATTATTATTCAAACTTATTAATTTTTGAAATCAAATAATGTTTTGAATATATGCTTTAAAATAAACTTTGAAATTTATTTGTGAAATTTTGACTTTAATTTTTTATCGTTTATTTGAAAATAAAAGTTGAGGGTTGTTACAAATGTAAATAAAGAGCAAACTAAAAAAAATGGTGGGTGTGTTGAATAATATAATAGGTATAGCAATGTATATTATTTTTCAAAATAATAATATTTTTTATAAATGATCATCTATAAATGCAACACATATTTTTGACAATTAAATAATTATTTTTTCATATTTTTTATATTTAATGTTAAATTAGATGATATATATTGTACAAATCATAAATTTAATTTTGTTGTGTAAATGATATTTCAATTTTTTTAATTTCACTAAATTTAATTTTTTTTATTAAATCCCGTGTATTACACGGGCCCTATACTAGTATAGATAATTGGTTAGACCGATTGAACTGTGAATCATTGATCAAATAAGTTCGATCATTTATCCGATTCCACAAACATTAGTATAATCGAATTCGAACAAGTTTTAATTACGTCAAACACTAGTCAAATTTGATTTTTCTATGTAGTATACTTTCAAACAAGCTCGAACTCAAATGGAGGTTTTAGATTTATTTAAAAAAAATTAGAATTGTTTAATATATTTATGAAATCGAATTCAATGGAAGCTTTTCTATCTCAATTCTATAAAACCCCCAATGGAGCTTATCGATTTTATTAAATAAAAAAATATGTTTCGATTTTATGTAATGAATCAAGCCTCAAATAAAATTTTAACGAATGATGTTAAATTATTGTTCTTTTTAAGAGAAACAATCTCGAATCAATTATTGAGAAATCTAATTTAATTTTTAACCATACCCACCCAATAGACTTTTTAAGTAGTATGTGAATATTTAAAAAAAAAAAAAAAAGTAAAAAGCCCATTTATAAGCCCTCTTTAGATCTAGATATTGAAATGGGCCGATAGGAATGTAGAAACTGGGCTAGAATAATCCAATCCAAAGCATGATTATGGGCTTGGGCTTTGTGAAATTATGCTACTTGACCCAATTAAGTTGAGAATCTGAACTAGGCAGCAAATGATCTGCATTGATCCAACAAATTATTGTTCTAAGTTTGTTTGAAATATTATCGAGCTCTGAAAATTGATGTTTCAACTCATTCGATTACCAATCAAGTCGAGCTATAAGTAGAGAAGATCCTTCTCAAATTTTCGACATTTTTGTCTCGATTTTTCATCAAACTCAAACATTAGTTTGGAGAACTCGAATCCATTTGTATCGATCCATTTAGGAAACGAGTCCACATCGAATGTAATCTGAAACGACCACACCGTGTAAAATAAACAGTAAGCATAAAACTGAGAACAGCTAATCAAGCAACTATACACTAATTTATCACTGTAAAAAAGTTTATGTACAATCAAGAAAGAATCTTGAAGTAATTCTTGCATACTTGGTAAACTTTAACTCGAAGACGTCGAGACACTACCTTAAGATTAGAAGAGATTGAACACCATTGCCCGACTCCATCACATAATATCCGGTGCTGTTATGTGTGAGCGATAGATTCGTATCTAAAGCAAACGAACCATGCAATTACTATTGAATTATAACTATAATGCCAAAACATGTATGGTTGGAAATAACTATCGAATTACCTGGGCTAATGCATATATGGCTCTCAATATCCTGGCATAATCAGTTCCGATCATTTGAATGACGACATCTGCCATCAAGGTACCCCACATCCTGCACGAGATGATGATTTCAAGTGAAAGTCACATTCGCTCGTTGTATAGAGCAAATCAGAGATTCGATACCCAAAGCTGATTTAGTGAATTTTCTTGTATATTTAAATTGATAATGCATAGGACAATACAAGTGAGAAAATCATGAACACTAGAGATTGAGCAGAGCTCTCACATTGGCCCGAGTAGTTGAGCCACGGTCGTAAGCCCCAGAAACCGAGTGGCAGCAACTTTTAGACCCTGTCAAATGTGTTTTATGTTAAAGAACATTTGTAACAACACCTCATTCGACATTCTATGGTACTAGAAACATTTTCACGATATAAACATAAAGAACATCTTCATCAATATAGGCAACAACGAACGAACCCAACATATATCACCTGTCTAGCAGCGAGCAAGGCCGCACTGGATTCCAGGTTGATAGCCGCCAATTGCCCCGCCTGGAAACCGAAACACAAGTATGATTTCAGAAGGCCCAAATCAGGAAAGCAATGTTGAGTTGTTTGGTGTTCTAGCATATAAAACGACAATCTGAATACAAAAGCTCTTATTGAGGACCTTTTTGATTACTTCTTTCTTGAACTGATATTTGGTAGCTTCTGAAAACATCTTTCCCGACAATCTCCCTCCCAACTGAAACAACTTGGAGACTGTGTTAGGGTTACAAGTGATATAACATGATTACAGAAAGAATCAATGGATGATCTCTTACCAATTCAAACAACTTCTCCAGTGTAAGCATCCCACCACCCTTGAGCACAAAGAGCAATTTGATGAGTACTTCGAGTGAACCAAATAGGAAGAAAGAGAAATTATTTGTTAAATGGAAACCATAAAACCTTTAAAATCAATGAGCGCAGCTCCGGTGCTCCAATCCCTAGAGCTGCAAGTTTTTGTACCTTCCACTGGCTGAGTCCTAGCTCTAGTTTATTAGACCCATCGGAATTTTTTGAGCTAACCTTAGAGCTTGAAAAAGTTCCTGGTTCTTCACTATGGAAAGTAATAACACAACACGTAAATAACTATACATAAAGATAACCAATGGAGACATATCCCTTATTATGCAATTGGTACACAAAAGAAAGAAAGTAAAATAATTTTTTCAGAGGGTTAAATTAACTAAATGAGAAGCCAAGTGTACAGATTGTTTATTTGTCTGCATGTATAGAATTTATGTCATGACTCTCGATTTTATGAAAGATATATGAACACGAAAACATGTGTCTGGTTGCAGCATTTATGAGAGATGGCAGCAGCTATCTCAAAGACAATGGTTTAGGAAAAGTAACTGTATTAGAGGCGTGAAGTGGGAGACATGCCTGTCATAGATCATCAAAAAGTTACTTTTCTTTCCAACTTTGGAGATTTGAAAATTTTGTTTTCTGAAATTTTATGGCTAAAGCAGAACTGATATTAAATGAATATGATCACACATCACCAACTCTAAAGTCCTTAACCTAAGCACATATCCATATCTACATATCTACAAGAGTAGAATGCATATTGACTTCAAAAAAAACTCTCTCTCTCTCTCTCTCTCTCTCTCTCTCTCTCTCTTCCTACTTCGAGAACAAGAATTGAAAGATCATATCACCATCCGATTTGTTTATTTTCTAAAAATAAGATTTAGAAAAGAAATCTACCTTTTAATGTTATATGGAAAAATCAAGGCTAGATAGCCAAATCATGTGCATGAACTGATTTTTCTTTTTTTAATTCAAGCACACATACCACAATCAATCAAAGATATCAATGTGCAAAGTGTGTGTGTATATACATTAACTTCAAGACTAAAGGACATAAAAATAAGGAGAACCAAGTCACCAATGTAGACTAAATCAACTCGATGAGATTTCAAACTTTATTTGTAATATTATTATTTTTATAGAGAAAACATAAAATCTGAGGCTTGAGAACCAAGGGAACTTCTTTACCTTGCATACTCTTGCAAGAGATGAAGGAAAATCTCCACTTCTAGATCTTCAGCAGACAATTTGGCTGAACAAGGTATCTTTAATTTTTTCCTTACTTCAAGTAATACATTTCTATATGATGGTCTCCAACCCCTGCCATGAAATAACCATGACGTCTTGATTTTGGAGTTTCGATTGATAACACCAAAAAAGTTCTATGTTACATTATAAAAATGATGCACAACTCTGAACAATAAGGCTTTGCCTTCCAAGGAAAGAGAAAATGTAATTCAATGTGCCAAAATCTATTCTCCATCAACTCAATGGTGGAATTGCGACTGACACAGGCACAATCATTCAATGGATTCTTTAGAATTGCAGGTGGTTAATATTATTTTATAATAAGCAAAAAGTTATTCTTTTGGAAAAAAATCTCTAAGGGATCTACAAAGTAAGAAGAAAGAGGTATACATATATGTCTACCACATTCATTCAATAAAAGATGTTTGGTCTTTCTTTTCTTCTACGGACACCAGTATTAACTATCTCACATATATTGATTTAAATCAATTCATAAATATGAACTGAAAGCATGCAGAGAATACCGACACCCCACCCCCCAACCAAAAAAAATGAAAAAAAAGAAAGAAGAAAAGAACGAAAGAAAGAAATTTTGTCATTAACATTGCCTAAATATATACCTATCTCTCCAATCAGTGGATATGAAAAGCATAAAACTTCAGCAACTACACTAGGGATACTCAAATAATAACCTCAATGTCGAGCGTGCATCAGCAGCAAGAAACAGAAATCGAGATTCAAGCATTGAAATAAAATCTTCCCTCTCGTCCGGGTCTTCTCCAATCATAAACCAATCAACATCAGCCTTGTTCGTAACCGATTTCAACAACGGACTAAAGTAACTGAAACAACAGACACAGAAGTCATAATGCTAGAAGTTCTCAAACACTCAACACTGACACATGATCATAACATACAGCAAAACATACAAAGTTTCGGAATTATAACCTATGGATACAAGCATCGAGAAGTAAATGTAGCTATAGCAATGCCATAAAACAGACCACAATCATTGTTCATCTTCTCCTGGATTATGATAACACTCAAAGCTACTTCTTGAAGAAAATTGCCATACAAATTCAGTAGCAAAGAGAGTAAATTACCTAGGGCCAAATAGAATTCTTTCAAGTTCGAACAATTCAGAATCAGTAGCAAGTTCAAGCACTGATCTGAGCTCCGGATCATACGCTCTGCTTTCGCTGGCCTCTGGCCACAAAGAAAATTAATTAATAATAATTAAAAAATAAAAAACCTTAAACCAAATTAGTGGCAATGCGATACTCACCATAGGATTGTCTTGTAATTGAGGCAAAAAGAGGGGTTATTACAACCCTTGAAGTGTGAGAGGGGGAGAAAAGCGAGTGGTGATGGTGGAAGAAATGAATTTGGTGGGGCGGGGGGAGAGAAGAGAGCGGTGGCGCGGTGGTGGTCGGCGACGGCAACATGGGTGGTCGGCGGCGGCGGCGACGGCGGTTCAGCAAAACGACACACTCTGAAACGTTCAAACGCAGTGTGTGTGTGGCAGTCGGCAGAGTACTGAGAATCTAATTCTTTTAACCCCTTTTCTTTTTCCCTTCCCTATTAATCACAAAATTATAATAAATAAATAAATAACACAAAATAAAGAATTTGACATGAATTTACAATTTTAAGTTTTTAACAAACTAAATAATATTCCTTGAGATGTTACTATGTATATTGCTTTGTGTTTTGGCAAAACATTTATAACATCTCACGCTAATTTTTATAGTTGGATATCACTATATTTTAAATAAATTAGAAAAAAAATTTGCATCCAAGGTGCATATATTTACATGTTGACAATCTTTTGCAAAAAAAAAATAAAAATGGAAAGTGGTTCAAATTATAATATTATGTTACTAAATTTACAAAAGAACATTTATTATAATTTTTTACATCTCTATATCATAAAAAAATTTAGAAAAAATTGCATCCAAGTTGCATACATTTACATAGGGTGTAAACGAGCCGTGTACTTTCAAAGCTAGAGCTCAACTCTGACTCGATCAAGCCTTTTTTTTTTTTTTTTTTTTTTTTTAATGTTTGAGGTTGACTCGACAAATAACTCAATAGGCTCGAACTCGACAACTCGACTTGGTACCAAGAAAATATTTAAAAAAATTTGAAAATTTAATGTAAAAATTAAATTATCAATGATAAAATTGTAAATTTGACATATACTTAGTTATGCTTGTGAGTTTGTCAAACCAAATATTAATATGTTTGAGCTTGAGCTCAGCTCGATTATTTTCAAACCGTAATTTTTTTTTCGCGAATCGATCCCAAATAACTCACAAACTGTATTATGTCATTTAGAACCTTGCTTTACTTCTCAACAATCTTTTGCAGAAAAAAAGGAAAGTGGTTCAAATTGCATTATTATATTACTAAATTTTGAAAAATTATGTTGAAGTTGTAATATACATAAATGTACATATGTAAAAACTCATTTGATGTTTCATTAAACTTTTAAAATCATGTTTGAACTTGTTTATCATTACCTTAATCCAACATGAATTGAATTCAAATAGTTTAATCTCATTTTACTTGTGGACAAACTGAACTCTAAATTTCATCAAAAATAAAAGTATATTTGAACTTATTTGATGAAAGGGCAAACAAAATTACAGATATGAAACATTACAGCATCTTTGTTCAACGATTCTACGATACAGAATATGAAGCATAAAGCTTCGACTAATATACGGAGAAATCTTAACCTATCGAAACCAAGCACAAACTCACTCATCGTAGTCATCATCATCATCTTCTTTGTCGTCTGTTTCAAGGGGTCGAGAGAGTAGGATTTCTAAACATGACATTCGAATTAAACAATCGAGTCTATTGTTCACATACTCTTCACTCGATCGTAGATTTAAGAAAGAATATAAAGAATAGTAGAATATAGTGCAAAAATCACAACCCAGCAGAGACCAACCCATGCAATGTGATGATACCAATCACGACGTTTTCACCATTAACGACGGGCAAGAACTGCACTGCTGATGGCGGAGACTCCATCTTCTGCATTGCTTCAACTGCCATTGCATCGGGACCAATGGTCCTTGGCTTCCTGGAAAACAATACCAAGTCAATTTTTTCAATTTTAACCTACATTGAAATATACACTCGACAGGTGTGCATCGTGAGCCACAATGGAAGGAAGACTAGGGAGCTGCTTTGAATAGTTCAACGCAACTTTGCCATGTCAGCATGGTCGAGTTCAGAAACTACGAAATGTGATTAATGTACTCACTGCCAAATAGCAAGTTTCCAAAATGGGAGAAAATACAATCACAAGCCCAAATATCATGATGCAAAAAAGATGGGTTGATTAAATAGTTTAATTATATGGGAGTGAGTATAAGCTGCAGAAAAAATAGAAATAGTTACGAAGACATGTCCGTACTTGGATATTAATACATCGAGAAAGTAGTTGCTCCACTGACTGAGATTATAACACAGCATAAGGAAAAAACTAACAGATCCCTATTATCGAAGGTTTATAGAGAGACCCGTGACTTCATTAAGATAAGAGATATTACGTAAAAATCACAACTTTCTGAAATGGGAGAAAGGTAGCTTAAGTCACGGAGTTTAGAAAAGAGAATGTCTATTAATGGTGATTGATAGTAGACTCGTGTAAAATTGGTTATTCTAAGTATAAATATTCATTTCACTTTCCAATTGAAGATGCTTTACTTTGAAACAGAGTAATATACCTGTAACACATTTCTCCCACAGTGAGCTTGAAGATTCCCTCACCACTGGCTTTCAAGGTGCGCCGCAAATCACCATCAGTAAATGTGCCGAGCAGATGATAATCATCGTCTATGACAAGAAGGCATCCACAACCTTTACTAGTCAGCTCTACCAGCTGATCCATGATCAGATCATGTTCCTTGCACACTGGAAGGTCGTCTTTCTGCTTCATAACATCCTTCACCTGAAAAACGGGATCATCCTTGATGAATCACAAAAACGAGACCATAACAATGGAACAAGAAAAGCAAACTTGTTACATAGGTTTGGCAAGTCATAAAATAGCTACTAGTTAATCAAATCAGACATGTCCAATGATCCAACAGAAATCGAGCCTTCCTCACACAAGAGCAGATCCCACCAACCCTCCTTAACCACTTAATATCGATGCTTTAACAACCATAGTTTTCTACACAACTTCTCCACTATATCTAATGCATTCCACACAAACCTAAAGAGATCAAAGCACAGCCATTAAAGGAAAGTGTCCAAAGTACATTCATACTTCAAGAGCTTCATTCTACTTTCATGGTCGACATCATGCTTCAAGGCCGGAAACCCTCGAAAGCCACACCATAAGCTTGCAGCAAATCCCACTAACCCCTATAGAGTTTTCTTTACCTAATATCAACGCTTTAACAACCGTAGTTTTCTACATAACTTTTCCACTATATCTAATGCCTTCCACACAAACCTAAAATGATCAAAGCATAGCCATTACAGCAAAGTGTCCAAGGTATCTAAATTCACATTCGACATCATGCTTCAAGGCCGGAAACCCTCGAAAGCCACATCATAAAGCTTGCAACAAATCACAAACACTAACAAGAAACAAAACCAAACAATCAAAATTAAACACCACAATTCTACCTTGAAAATCAAGCTCTTCCCAATCCTCCCTGCAGGATGATTCGCCGCGTACTCTTCCTTGCTCAAATTCCTCGCCCCCATGAGCGCAATCGCCACCGTATCCCCGAAAACCATCTGGATCGCCGTCGATGTAACCGGCGCCAGATCGAACGGACACAATTCACGCTCTAGCGGCAAATGCACGTTCAGATCGCACACTTTCATCAACCCATTAGGCTTCACCGACGTCACCGATATCAAATAAACCCCCTTCGACTTCGCGCAAGGCACGAGCTTCAACAATTCCTCGGAATTCCCACTCTTACTGAACATCACCAACAAGTCGTTCGACGACAGAATGCCAATGTCGCCGTGGAGCGCGTCGACCGGCGACAGAAACCCCGATTTGATCCCGAGAGAGACGAGCGTCTGCGAGATTTTCTGCGCGACGAAGCCCGATTTGCCGACGCCGGAGAAGAAGATCGTGCCCTGAGCATTCAATAGGGTTTCGGTGAATGTCAGGGTTTGGGAGAGGTCGAGATTTTGGAAGAAATGGTTGAGGTATTTCTGTTGCGATTTGAAGAGATTGAGCAGATGAGGTTTGTCCAATTTCGTTTTGGAGAAATTCGTTCCTTCTTCGTCTTCTGAGCTCGACAATGGCAGAGAAAGAGACCCCATTTTCGTCTTCTTGCTCACCTCTGTAGCTTAACTGATATATGATTGAATGAAGAAAAGGCGCTGATTGTTTTACGCTATCAGATTTAACGCGGGATGCAATTAGAACTATTTAGAAGGCAGTTTCATAAATTAATGATATTACAAGGACCATATTGTAATAAAAGAAAATTTTATTGTATACACCGGTAGACTATTCGGGATCTGAAAAAAATCTAGTTGAACTTGAGCTACTCGAGTAGCTTTCGATCTTGAGCCCGAGTATATTGTTACTCGACTTGACAAGCCTGCGAGCCTAATCAAGCATAACTGAATATATGTTAAATTTACAACTTTTGCCCTTAATAATTTAATTTTTTACACTAAAATTTTCATTTTCAATTTTTTTATAAATATTTTTCAAGTAGCTAGTCCGTTGAGTCGAGCCAAGCCGAGCCGAATTGATCTTATCGAGTTATTTGTTGAGTCGCGTTCGGGCATTAAAAAAATAAGTTCGGTCGAGTTCGAGCTTCGAGTTTTAAAATCAAACTCGAGGCAGATAGTACTCGGCTCGACTCGACTTGTTTACATCTGTACTGAAACAACTCAAAACAGAAGAAAAATACCTAAATTTCAATTTCAGTGTGAAATAAAAATTGAAATTACGCAGTTGATTAATTCCTATATTTTGGATTTTTTTTTTTTTTTTTTTAGCAATTTCGGGGCAAAATTATTTTTGGCTATATGCTTTTGACACATGAATGGAGGGTCAATTTCATGGCCATGCAACTGCTATTATTGCTATGGACACTGGGGAAGATGCTTCAGCCACAAATAGATATAAAGAACTGTCGGTGATGTTGAGGTCAATTTTCTTTAATGTTTTCCTTTGTCTAATCTTTATTGATCAAAGATGTTATTTGAAGTTGCATGATGTTGGTTACTGGTCTATGGAGTGTGTTGTGCCATTTGTACAATGGCCAGGGTGAAATTACCAAAATAACCACTCAGAAGGATGGGTTTCTTATCTTTGATAGATAGAACAATTTACGGATTAAGGCAAATTCTACCAGTTAGAAGGGGTCGGTCACATGATGAACCACCTCCATTCAAGATATATCATTATAAGAGTTATCTGGTCGTCCATTAGTAAATGACCAAGTTGCAATCCCTTTGACAAGATAATTCAAGAAGATCCTCTCAATAATTACCCCGAAAATCTAGAAATGTCATTCCAATCAAGATCAAGATTAGGTATTCAGTATCCTAAAAATTTGAGATATTGTGGCTCTAGTTCTACTACTGTAAATAAAAGATCAAATGTAAGAAAAATGGTCGAATACAAACTAACCTATTACACCTGACCGAGCTGTTTTAGCCGACCAGATCTCTATACATAATTTATCAAGCTTAATTTACTTGCATATTAACCTAATTTATCCTGGTAGTTTGACAAAGTGCACCATACAAATTTACACATCAATAAAGTGAAGATTGAGTCTTGTTAGATTTTGTAAGGTGAAAAGTTGTGGATAATTGGGAAATTATCTTTGATTAGGATGCATGAGAAAATGAGAATTTATGAAACATCTCTTCCATTTTTCCTGGTTTATGTGGGCCCTTTTTCTTGATGAAATTGTGCTTAAGTTCTCTTTGTTAGGAAGTACCTCACAATCAAATTTTATGTCCATGTCCATTCACTGGATCTTCATTTATATTCATGTTTCTTTGGAAGAAAGTCAAGAATTTATCAAGAATGTGACTTGGAGTATATGTGTATGAAATGTTTGTCCTGGCTTTTTCAGGAAAAGAGATTTTTAGCTAGCATTGGCAAAAGGGCATTCAAGAATCAAACTTAAGAATTGCAGAAGTGATCAACTTGTGAAGTCATCATTTAAACTTTCTGATGAAGGGTTATTTTGTCCATGGACATGTTATGTGAATAGGTTTTGATGAAAATAATGCTTTTGATCAAAGAGTGAAACATTTACCTAGAAATTTCTTAGTGTAGGAGAAGTTATATAGGTGTATTCTAGAAAAATTAAAATTAGTGATATTCTATGTAAAATTTAGAGAAGTGTTTAAAAAATAATGTGCAGAGAATTCTAGATATGAATCATGAGGATCTAGAGAGATAATCCTACATCTATAAATATGGCTCTTAGGAAACATTTGTGAGCCAAACCAAAACAATTGAGCTAATATACTTTAAAACTTTTGAAAAAGTACTCCACCCTAAAATTATTCTCTATATTCTACATATACTAATTAAAAAAACCAAGTCCTCTTATTATCATTTCTACTTTTCTAACAATCACATTACTAAGTCCTCATATAATCACTTCTACTTTTTCTATACTAGACACTCAATCCTCTAATCACTGGACTCTCACTAAAACCACTCACCACATACATTTAGAACACTTATATAATTTCTCATTTTCTAACAAACTTCATCTAATCTTAGTTTACCATCACTTTGCATTTTAGAACTCATAAAATCAGCAGAAAGAAGATCAACAAGTGTGAGTATGCAAGCTGATGGTGAATTGAAAACCCCATCACCAAGGAAAAGTGACACATTTGCCCCTAATCTTAGTTTACCATCACTTTGCATTTTAGAATTCATAAAATCAGCGGAAAGAAGATCAACAAGTGTGTGTATGCCTGGTGAATTGAAAACCCTTCAATAATAAGAGTCGTTGGACTTGTCTTCTTATATTCGTTACTTATTCCGATGCCTATGGTGATGCCACTTGGCGCCGTTATGGAAAATAGAAATGTCATCATTGAACTTTGCATACGAAGAAAGGGAGAAATATTTGTATTGGAATTTTCATAGATGGCTACAATCAGATGATCAGTTAAATCATTGTTCGAGTTGAGATTTAATGAATTATATAATTATGATTGTGATTTTTGTGTAAGAAATTTTTCTAAGAGAGGTGCTGCTGTGCAACTTGTGCACGGATCATGGAAAATAGAAATGTCATCATTGAACTTTGCATACGAAGAAAGGGAGAAATATTTGTATTGGAATTTTCATAGATGGCTACAATCAGATGATCAGTTAAATCATTGTTCGAGTTGAGATTTAATGAATTATATAATTATGATTGTGATTTTTGTGTAAGAAATTTTTCTAAGAGAGGTGCTGCTGTGCAACTTGTGCACGGATCAGTGGATCCGTGCACAACAATCCGGATCAGTTTTGGCCCCACACGCACCACATGACGCGCTCCAAACAGCAGGCGCGTGTTAACACGCGCCATTAATTAAAAAAAATCATTTTACTGTTCATCGTCTTCTCGCGTGGATTTGGGGGAAAAACTGCGACAACCATTGTTCATGGTAAGTTCTTCTTTTACCATGAAAATAGACTAATACTCTAATTTAATTTCGATCCATTGACATAACGTTCAATATTGATCAAATTTCGACCATAAACACATAAATATTGTTTCTGAAAAAATAAAATTCCGCCATTGATGAAGGTTTGAAGATGAGACAGTGATTGATGAAGGTTTAAAGTTGATATAGTGTTCAAATACCAATTGATTGAAGATTTTAGTGTTTGAATTGAAGATTGAAGGACGAATCTCAAAAAATTTTGGGAGAACTGCGACATCAATTAACAAAATCGTGAAGGAAAAATTTTCACAATTGATACAGTGTTATGTATAAATTATATAGTACTATTATATAAATTTATGTAGTATTGTTGTGTTATTTTAGTCATATAGTTGTGTTTATTAAGTGGTATTGTTATGTATAAGTTAGTAGTACTGTTGTGTATAAATTATATAGAACTGTTATATTAATTTATGTAATACTGTTGTATTATTTTAGTGATACAGTTGTATTTATTGAGTGGTACTGTTATGTATAAGTTAGTAGTACTGTTATGTATAAATTATATAGAACTGTTATATTAATTTATGTAATACTGTTGTGTTATTTTAGTCATACGGTTGTATTTATTGAGTGGTACTGTTATTTACAAGTTAGTAGTACTATTATATATAAATTATATAAAATTGTTATATTAATTTATGTAATACTATTGTATTATTTTAGTGATACAGTTGTGTTTATTGAGTAGTACTGTTATGTATAAATTATATAGAACTGTTATATTAATTTATGCACTCAACAACAGAGGCACGAAATTTGTAAAAAAAAAAAAAAAAAAAAAACAGAGAACACGAAATTGAAAAATAAATCACGAAAAATAAAATAAAAATCATATAATTTACAGTTGAAAAGGTAAACTGAAATTTTGAATGTCAGATAGAAGAACACGATTACAAATTTGAACTAGATTTGCGGAGAAAAGAAGACGATTATTGAAATTTGTAAAAAATCAGAAAAAAAAAAGAACACGAAATTGAAAAATAAATCACGAAAAATAAAATAAAAATCAGATAATTTACCGTTGAAAAAAGTAAACTGAAATTTTGAATGTCAGATAGAAGAACACGATTACAAATTCGAACTAGGTTTGCGGAGAGAAGAAGACGATTACTGAAATTTGCAATGTGAGAGAGAAGAAGACGCTGAAGGAGAGAGAAGAAGACGCTAATGCTGAAGAAGGATACTGAAGAATGTTAGAGAAGAAGACGCTGAAGATGCGTGAAACTGTCTGCTTGTGTATGAGAGAGATAAAATAAATTGTGGTGGGATGCATCATATAAGTTTGGACCTGAATTTATATATATTATGGGCCAGCTGGGTTGGATACCAAATTGTGGTGCACGGATCTTAAATCAGTGCACCTCGTGCATAAAAGTTTTTATCTTTTTCTAAAAAGACTCGTATTTGCATTGGAATTTTCATAGATGGCGACGACCAATTCCACAGACAGCGACGACCAAATGATTACTTACATGTTTCAGTGGTCAAGTTGAGATTTGATGAATTACCTGTTCACTTTAATTTTATGTAAAGATGTAGTAGTTGCAAGGTGCACCTAGTTTAACTTAATAATTTTCTTATATATTAACAATTTAATATGTATAAACTAACCTTCTCTAGTAAAACTGATTTTCACACAAGAACAAAAAAATTCAACTATTAATTGAATGTATCTCATGCAATTCATTTCTTTATTTCCTTTATGGCAATTTGTATTTTCCTATGTGTGTGTGTGTTTTTTTTGATGAGGAGGGGCCATTAGCAACTCGACTGAATCGGTGGAAGGACTTGCCCACGATTGGCAATGGAGGAGAACTTCTGAGCTTGTGTTTACTAGTTGTTGTTTTGTTAAACAATGTTCTATGAAGATGTATTGCCATTTTTGTTCTTCCTAATTAATTAAACATAATGAAGTGTCAATCTTACAAGTGACTGTTTGCAAAGCAACCATTGCATAGAATTTCAGATTTAGCATAGCTTTGGCCAGGCATGTGGCCTTATTAGCTAGAGGTAGATTGAACATCAATGCTAGAAATTAATTCTTGAAAGTGACTTTGTTTATAGAATTTGGCTGTCTTGAATTTTGTTGTTGCAAACACTCATTTTTCTTGTAGTGACAATGGCTTGCAGTTTGCACTGAAAAAAAATGAAAGAACCGAAACGAGTCCGTCTATTACAAGAACCTCGTTCTTCTTCTTCATTGTTGAGCTCAACTGATTCTTGTGCCACTAAAGACAGCCATGTTTCCTAGGACTGTTCTCCACCATGCAAACAGTTATATGCTAAACAACATTGCTCATCATTAGTTTAATGAAATGCATTCACAAGTTCTATATAAATGTGAGCTTTGAGCCTATATCCAACAAAGTCCCATTTCTCTTTGATTCTTTTTTGAGGTTGTTTAAGTTTTTCGAGCAGTTCAAATGCTAGCAAACCTGAGTATCTTATAAGCATCTAAAGGATGGCAACATAAAGCCAGTTTATGCTTTTGTTGAGTAGTTTCATGGTTTTCTTGATGTTCTGATTGACAATTCTTTTAGTTAGTACTCAATTTGAGTGTAATAATATACGTAAATCGGGTTTGTGATTTACTATATGTGCTTGAAGAATAAAAGCAGAGATGATATGAATCTAATATGTGCTCAGAAAATATGTTAGTTTTCACATTGGACAAACATCGACTAAGTTCTAGACATGATGCGTTGGATGATAAATAAACGAGGACAAATAAAAGCGAAATTTTCAATTTCTAAATAAGTAGAGCTGCAAAAGCTTGGTGCTTTTCTGCATTGTTAAATCAGAAACTTGTTTTTGCAGTATCCAATGATTTGGTTTTGCTACAATACATCAAAAATAAACTGTATCAACTTGAGCCTTTCATGCATTATGTGTTGCATCCATGACACTATGCTACTGTTGTCTCTGTTTAATTTGATATTTGTAGAGAATTATTGAGTTTTGTTCTGTGGGATTAATTGTATACTTTTCCAAGATGATGATTCTCATATCTGATGTGAGGTTTGCAAATGGAAATTATGGGATAAACTTTTGCTTGAGACTGAAATTGTTGCAAAAGATTCAATGATAGTGTACATGTAAATATTTTGTTTTTCTTTGTGGAAATGGAATTTGATTTGTCAAGTAAGCACCTTTCAAAGCTAGGTGTATTGATAAATGAGTGTGTTTTTAACACAAAACACACATATATGAATGTGTTTATGTTTGAGTTTTGTTTTCTTTGATTTCCATCTTCTCTTTTCTTTCTAGGCAGACCCCTTTTCAGAACATGTGATGTGGAATAAGTGGAGTCATCGGCAGAAATTGAAAAGGGCATAATTTTTCTATTAATCCTTTTATTTTTCCTTTGGGTTGTATTGGTCTATATGGATATTTGTATTGAACTATATCGATTTTCTCTTCTGTACGAAGAGCGTTTGCTTCTACGAGTACATTTTCCCGTGTCAACATGGATTTCTACATGTGATTGGCTTGTTGGTTCAATCGGAGACGAGCCCAAGAACGCGCCAACAGGCCAGCGAGAGGTGAGTAAAGATAGAACCACAAACTTAAGACAAAACTTTGTGGATAGATTAATGATGTCATCTTTACACGGATAAGGAAGGTGCATAGCCAAGATTTGGCATATATGTAAGTTTATTAACTAAGTGCATATAACTCCACATTGTACATTTGTTTGGTACGATTTTTGGCTCATGATGACAAAAACCATGAAACTTGTCATAGTACAGAAAGTACTTAGATGTTAACACAATCATACTTTGTTTTTTTCTCAAACACTACCCATTTTTCATGCTTATAAATTGATCACCTTCTATCCACTCTTGAGTACACGAGCCATGGCTAAACGTTTCAACAAGTATCAAACCGATTCTCTCAAGTTGGCGTTTGAAGAATCCGAGTACTTAACCAAGCAGAAGAAGATGGATCTGGTGAGGGTTACAGGGCTGGATATGGAGCAGATAGCCAGCTGGTTTAACAGGAAAAGAGCACGTAAACGAGCAAGGGGGTCGAAGAGGATCAATATCGAGCTCAAGCAATTACTCGAAGGATGCCATGAGAAAGAAACGAAGCTCCAAAAGGAGCTTCAAGAGAGCATAAGAAGACAAGACGAGCTCCAAGATGATAACCAGCGTTTGAAACGCCGGTTATCGATTCTTGAAGGTGATCGACCATTTGATTGTTTAACGAAGTTCATCCTCGAATATCCCTAGAAAGAATATGTTGTAACAACTTTAGATTTTTGATTCATTAGTACTTTATTTGTCTCCATATATTTATTTTCAACTAAGAATTGAAAAATGGTCAAAATCAGGTTCAACTGGTCTTCAATGGTTTGACCAAACCAATTTTCTTTATAAAAAAGAGTTGGATTGTTTTGTCAAATATAGTTGTTTGTTGTATTTTTCTTTTTTGTTCCAAATATATACATACCTCTCTCTCTCTCTCTCTCTCTCTCTCTCTCTCTCTCTCTCTCTCTATATATATATATATATATGGGATTAGCAAATTGGAAACTTAATTTGAACAAGGATTTAATCGCAACACAAATATATTTGTCTGCATTTGAACAAGGTATTTGATCAAATTATCATACAAATCTCAATATTCATGAAATTTATAATCAAACCTTCTAAGTATGAAAAAACGAGAAATTGATGGCGTAATATTTTGAGTGAATATTATGGGTAATTTAGTTTGAATGTCTTATTATAAAACATTATACTATTCAATATCTTTCAAGATTAAGGGAGTTGCATGCCAATCATCCAAGGGATCTAATGATAATTTCTACAAATCTCAAAATTTATTTAATAATTTGTCCGAATTTCAAGTTTTATAGATATAATATATCAAACTATTTAAAAAGATATTCGAAATATTGTACCAATGCAAGCATAATTGATAATTGATAATTGATAAGCAAACAAATGTGGTGATTATTTCTATGAACTTTCTCTACCTTGGAAAGCATTGTACACTAAAATCTAAAGAAAAATATATTTCTTTAATAAAATGTAACAACAATTTCTCACTATATATACATGATCAGCTCTTTACTATTAAGGTTCATAATTTGCTCTAATGGAAGTTCTTCATTTCAGTGCTGGGAAACATAGAGTTAAGATGATGCTTTTTCATTTTATTTCTTTTTTTTTTTAATTTTGAATAATTTCATTTAAAGCAATGCTTAATTCCTATTAATTTTATTATTATTTCTTTCTTTTTAATGATTTTATCATGCATGTATCACCATAATTGCATATTTACAAGCCATATTCATATTTTTATAAGTGATTATTATAACAACAAATTAAAGCTCATAAAAGACAATTTCACCTTTATAAATTCATGAGATGAAATCCACAAACTACAAATGCAATTGAAATTATACAAGTAGGTTTTTTTTAACAATAAATATGTACCAAAATTATGCCGAGCACAAATTTTTCCATATATATATATATATATATATATATATATATATATATATATATATATATATATATATATCACATTAACAGTTTATGAAATCGACACAAACCAAACATTTACTTAATATTTTTCCTAAAATTAAAATATTTCCCACAAACAACCAAAACAAACTTTGATTATGTCCCTAGCTAGCTAACCATCTTACAAAATGGCAAACCCACAACCTAGGAATTACCTAAAACTACAAGAAAAAACCTTGAATTTTCCGAAACATTGCAAAAAATGTAAACATCTTACTCACACAAAAAAACAAAAATCGGAAAATTTGAGAAACCTTGGCCTCAAAAGATGAGCCAACTTAATTTGTGTTAAAATAATTTTTTGTCTCATAATTATATATGATGTCTTCTGATTATTATTTCATAATTATCACGATTTTCAATTTCGTTCCATAATTTAAAAGTCTGTCCGATCTTGGTTCAATTTTGACAAATTTCGTTGGAAAATGTTACGTGTCAGACTCTTGTGATAGAATGTCAAAATCAAAATTCTAATAAGAATTTGACGCATGTAACATTTTCCAGCAAAATTCAAACATGTTGGATTAAATGGATGAAATTAAGTATCAACTTTGTTACTTAATTCGATACACGCACCAAAATCGAGATTGTCTTATAAATTGTAACCAATTTTGCGATTTTCTCACTAAAACAAACCTTGGCCTCAAAATATCAGCTGCCAACTTTCATGCATAATCCATGCATTATATTAATTTAAAATTACAAATCTTCACTTGTTAACAACGTTAACTACCAACCCCAAATCCATATATATTCCTCAATTTCTTAGTCCTTCATCAAACGCTCATGCTCTATAAATCAAGAACCAAAGGTCAGAAACCCTAACCATGAAATCAAGCAAAGCCCACATAGATTCCATGGCGAAAAGATTTGAGAAGCATCAGATCGAGGCTCTTAAGGAAGGGTTTCAAGAATCCGATCACTTAACCAAGGAGAAGAAGATGGAGTTGGCAGTGGCTACAGGACTGGATGTGGAGCAAATAGCCAGCTGGTTTAGCCGAGAAAGGGCTCGAAAACGGGCTAAAAAAACCATGGCCGAGCTTGAGGAGGCTCACTCTCAACTCCAACAAGAGCTCAAGAATATCCGAGAGAGTGAATCCGAGCTACAAAAGGAGCTTCGAGAGAGCAAGAAGAGGGAAGTCGAGCTTCAAGATGAAAACCGACGTTTGAAACAACGGGTTTCCATTGCTGAAGGTGATTGGCAGTTTGAGTCGTTGATGAGGTTTGTAAACGGCCGGTACTAGGGTTACCTGTTTCGATCTTTTGTTGTATTTGGTTTTTCATCTTGTATAAGAATACAATCACATTTTGACGACAAGATTTCGTCGGAATTTTGTGTTTTTCTGTTGGAATTACTGATTCCAACGAAAATCATGTCGTTGAAAAAGTGGCCATTGGAATTGCAAAATTCCAATGAAATTTCCAACATTGGATTATTAAAAAAAAGTGTAATGTGATTTGGAGTACAATGTAATGTTTTACCTATGTTCTTTGTTTTTAAATATTTGGATTTTACTTTTATGGCTATTGTGTATATAGATTACAAACTAGAGTTGTCCCCTATGTCATACAATACACGAGTTTTATAAAAAAAAAAAAGAATTGA
The DNA here is from genome assembly GCA_946896805.1 of Scutellaria galericulata. NCBI lineage: Eukaryota > Viridiplantae > Streptophyta > Magnoliopsida > Lamiales > Lamiaceae > Scutellaria > Scutellaria galericulata. The sequence continues at coordinate 628,712 of OX335797.1, read as the reverse complement.
AATAATTTTGTAAATGAATTAAATAAAAATTAATCAATTTGTCTAAATATAATTATCGAAATATATTGTTCTCTCATTTAATATTTAAGCAGAACTTTTTAATATATATTATCTTGGTCTGTACGACTGTACTCGTGTATATATAACCCAACAATCTCCAAATGATAATTTTTTTAAATGAATGAATAAAAGAAAAATAAAATTATACAATAACAAAAGTAAGTCTCCTACTTAACTAATACATGAATCTAATAATATATATATATATATATATATATATATATATATATATAGAGAGAGAGAGAGAGATATATATATATATATATATATATTTTAATTCCAATTATTGTTATTTATGATTTCTTTATCTTAATTGAAAACTAATTAGTGTAATATTAATATATTCTAATTGGACAAATTATGAAAAAATTATGGTTAAAATTAATTTATTTTTAGAAGGGAAATATACAAGACAATCTTAGGTTCTCTTTTAGTATAAACTAGGTTTGAACCCGTGCAACGCACGTGCTTCATTTAACACTTATCTAATTTTTATTTCACAATATGTAAATTAAAAAAATACAACTCTCATTCATTGCTCGAGAATTAAAGATGGTGAGGATCATGGTTTAATTTCATATGTGATCAAACTTCCTTGGGTGTATTTGGATACGCGTGGTTGTAGATCAGAAGGACAATCCTTCACAGATCCAATTCGTGGGCTAGCTCCTGTCGTCCATCTGCAACAAGTTGATTAGCCAATTGATACGACTTAATTCATTCCTTTGTGTGAGTTTATTCTTTTATGATCTTTTCTTTGGGCATGGGTTCTTCAAATCCTGTTCGAATAAATTATACTTGGAGATGAAATTCAGTGTCGGAGACAGATAGATACTCATCTGCCATCTCATATCCATCCATGGGATTTCCCAAAGGTTGAGTGGTGAAAGGACTTCCTGGTGTTGGTGTAGACAACACCTCATGCATCTCCTCCCTTATAGGGATTTGAAGCAAATCAATTTTTGAGTGTAATTTCCTCTACCATCTTGATACCGCTTCAATCTTCTTCTCTTCCTCTTGGTTGTAGGTCTTGTGACTTTCATAAACTAACCCACCAAAAGAGAAGCACATACATATTGTATATGAATGTTAAGTAACCACTCTAATCCATAACCTAAATCTAAAAAATTTAAAAGTAAATGAACCTTCAGTTCTCCTTTTCTCGCAATCCAAAAAAAAAAGGGTCAAGTTGGATATATACCTTGAATAGTTACTGCTGCAAGGACTCAATTCCAGCATTCAGAGTCGGAAGCAGATTTTAACTAAGCTTTGCAATCCTTAATTACAAGTCTTCTAACATCAACTCGGTGTCTGCTACAACTAAATGATTGGAACCCCAAACTTGTAGTAGAAAATTGTCTGAAGCAAGAATTTAGTTTGGCTATCATTGCAGGGGAGAGAGGGGGGAGATGAGAGAATCACAAATCCTCCGAAAAAAAAAAATCAGAGGTAGGTATTGACAGATAATAATTACAATCAAAACTATGAAATAACTCAAATTAAACTAAAGAAACGAACCTTTTCTCATCTACTGAAGATTTGCCAAGTGCCAAGGCCAAAAGTGACATTCTCAGTTTCTCTGAAACCCACGACCCAAATCATTCACAAAGTATAAATATTCCTAAAAGAAACCATTTTTGTAGAACCCTATTTTTGCAGAACCCAAAAACTTGAATGTAGAGAATAAGAGAAAAAGATTGAGATGAGAGAAGGACATATATTGAAAGCACCTTATTGAGGTTAAAAGACATCGAATTGATGAAATGTGCAACGGAAGTGGATATAGGTGATGATTATGGGACCCAGCACCTCGAAGAAGGGATGGAGCACTGCCGGAGCTATGGCATGGAGATGGAGGATTCTGAACGAAGAGAATCAAAGAGATTAAGAAAGAAAACTGGTTGTTTCATTCACTTGCAGTTATATTTGAGATTAAGAAAGAAAAACGACAGTTTCATTTTCTCTTAGAATATGAAAGGATACACACATGGCGGCTGGAGAGGAGAGATACTTAGCGGATGCAAACTTCTCCAAAATGTTGAGGTGACAAGTTTTGGGAGAGCCAAAACCTTCTTTTATAGGTATAGATTAAAAATTATATTTGAAAACTTGAGATTAGATTTTATGTTGGGAAATGTAACTGTTGAATTGTTTGTGTTGTTCTTGAGATTTTCTAACTATAATTATGTATAATTGGGCTAAGTTATTTGGGTTGAGTAAATGGACCTAAATTTACTCTATTGCATGACATAATCCTCGCAAACATGGATTGCTGCTGATTATGGGCTTTAATAAAATATTTACTTAATTATGATGTGGGATATTTCAAAACAGGCCCAATATGCCTTCCTCCTTAAAACATAACCATCAGTAGGCCCAACCCACGTGGAGGCCCAACACATCAAATCAAGTAAAATTACATTATTGGACAGATCATGTGGTCATCAACCCAATATGTCACCTCTTGTCTACCTCAACACTACAAAAATATGTGTGTGAAATTGCTATTGGTGAAATCGATTTGGTTGGACTGGTTCGATCGATTACATAAAACTAACTATATTATTTCTTTTATGTTTTTATTTGATATTATTATATGATAATATTTAAAAAAAAAACAATAATTACAAATCCAACTTTGTGTTTAAGAAAAGCCTACAAATATTTTAGTATACCTCCTTTAAGAAAGGACCACTTCTGTTAACAAATATAATTAAGCTTTTAATCTGCAAAATGGACTAATCGTTATGCAGAATCACATTTGCCAACTAGATAAAAGAGAGCTACACAAAATATGTATAAATCTGTAGATATAAATATATAATATAATTGTCCCATCTTGTTATCTTTGTACCATGCATCATATCTATCTATCATCATAAATAATGACCCTATTGATATATAGTACCAACTTGAGAGCAAATGAAAAAAACTACACATTTAGGTCTTATCTTTTGGCCAAATAGAATATATGTTGCATCAAATTAAATGTGTAACAGAACATTTATTAAGGATCAATTGGAAAACAAAACATCTTTTGCAGAAATTCAATTTAAGCATAACTTTTGGAATTTAACAAAAGATAGAAAAAACAACATTTATAAATTTACAATTTAGTCATTTTTTTTAATGTAGAAAAAAGAAAGACTTTAACACACTATTTTAATTTGAATAATATAATGACTCAAGCACATTATTACAATTTGACTTTAACGCTATTTTACTAGACATGTAAATACAATCATACTTCAAATTGAATAATGAGATTCGAACAATGAGTTAAAAAATTATTTCTTTCTTTTACCAATAAAATTTTAAAATGAACAATAAATAGGTCTAATTAAAAAACATTGATTTGTTTTGAGTTGAAAAAAAAAAAGGATAAAATGAGATGAGTTTGAAAAAGATGTGTGGAGATAGAATTTTAGATGAATAACAAAAAAAGATTTATTTAAAAATGCAATAAAATAAAAAAGAATGATCTGCGGTAATTCATAAGAAACCCAACAGTGAGTTCCTTATCATTAAATAACAGTTTATGAAATCGACACAAAACATTTACTTAATATTTTTCCTAAAATTAAAATATTTCCCACAAACAACCAAAACAAACTTTGATTATGTCCCTAGCTAGCTAACTACTTTACAAAATGGCAAACCCACAACCTAGGAATTACCTAAAACTACAAGAAAAAACCTTGAATTTTCCGAAAAATTGCAACAAATGTACTCACACAAAAACAAAAATCGGAAAATTTGTAACATTGGTCATGTAACTATAAAACAGTCCATATATATATATATATATATAAGTCCTATAAATATTAAAATTCCTAAATAATCATGTATGTATTAAGAAATGTTGCATTTTAGTATCCATTAACACAAAATTAAAATTGCAAATTAATTTAATACATCTAAGATTAAAATTGTACATTTTAATACATGCCACACAAGAGGGAGGATTATAATTGAGGCTATCTTACTATTATAGCAGCAATTCTACAATTTTAGAAACCTTGGCCTCAAAATATGAGCCAACTTATAATAATCTGGGTTAAAATAATTTTTGGTCCCATAATTATATATGATGTCTTCAGATTATGATTTAATAATTATCACGATTTTCAATTTAATTCTATAATTTAAAAATCGGTCCGATCTTGGTTCAATTTTGACGAATTTCGTTGGAAAATGTTACGTGTCAGATTCATGTGGTGGAATTTCAAAATCAAAATCCTAATAAGAATTTGACAAGTGTAACATTTTTCACCAAAATTCAAACATGTTGGATTAAATGGATGAAATTAAGTAAGAATGTTGTCACTTAATGCGATATTAGAATTGCAAAGTTTATTACATACACGCACCAAAATCGAGATTGTCTTATAATTGTAACCAATTTTGCGATTTTCTTTCTAAAACAAACCTTGGCCTCAAAATATCAGCTACCAACTTTCATGCATAATCCAAGCATTATATTAATTTAAAATTACAAATCTTCACTTGTTAACAACGTTAACTATCAACCCCAAATCCATATTCCTCAATTTCTTAGTCCTATAAATCAAGAACCAAAGGCCAGAAACCCTAATCATGAAATCAAGCAAAGCCCACATAGATTCCATGGCGAAAAGATTTGAGAAGCATCAGATCGAGGCTCTTAAGGAAGGGTTTCAACAATCCGATCACTTAACCAAGGAGAAGAAGATGGAGTTGGCAGTGGCTACAGGACTGGATGTGGAGCAAATTACCAGCTGGTTTAGCCGAGAAAGGGCTCGAAAACGGGCTAAAAAAACCATGGCCGAGCTTGAGGAGGCTCACTCTCAACTCCAACAAGAGCTCAAGAAATTCATCCGAGAGAGCAAATCCGCGCGAGCTACAAAAGGAGCTTCGAGAGAGCAAGAAGAGGGAAGTCGAGCTTCAAGATGAAAACCGGCATTTGAAACAACGGATTTCCATTGCTGAAGGTGATCGGCAGTTTGAGTCGTTGATGAGGTTTGTAAACGGCCGGTACTAGGGTTACCTGTTTCGATCTTTTGTTGTATTTGGTTTTTCATCTTGTATTTGATTATTTTAGAAGATTTTATATCCATTAATTTATATATATGGGTAGGCCAGATCAATATAAGAATACAATCAAATTTCGACGACAAGATTTCGTTGGAATTTTGTGTTTTTCTGTTGGAATTACTGATTCCAACGAAAATCATGCCGTTGAAAAAGTGGCCTTTGGAATTTCAAAATTCCAATGAAATTTCCAACATTGGATTATTAAAATGTGATTTGGAGTACAATGTAATGTTTTACCTATGTTCTTTGTTTTTAAATATTTGGATTTTACTTTTATGGCTATTGGTGTATATAGATTACAAACTAGAGTTGTCCCCTATATCATACAATACGCGAGTTTTATAAAAAAAGAATTGAAATCATTTTGTAAATGAATTAAATAAAAATTAATCAATATGTACAAATATAATTTTCGAAATATATTGTTCTCTCATTTAATATTTAAGCATAACTTTTTAATGTATATTATCTAGGTATGTACGACTGTACTCGTGTATATATAACACAACAATCTCCAAATGAAAATTTTTATAAAATGAATGAATAAAAGAAAAATAAAATTATACAATAACAAACGTAAATCTCCTAGTTAACTAATACATGAATCTAATAATATTGATATATATATATATATATATATATATATATATATCTTTATATATATATAAGGACCAAGAATGCCACATGGCAAGCCTACAGTGTTTTCATATTAAATATGCTAATTAATTGCTACAAATTTAATGTTGATAAGAAATATTATTATTACTAGATAATACATAATATAGAAATATTTATTAGATTTATCTAATTAACATATGCTAAAGTTCAATGATAGGAATTATTATATATTTCAAATTTGTTAAATTTAAAAATATAAAGAAAAAATATAAATATATTCAAAAGAAAAAAAAAACTCAAATAAAAGTGGGTAGCTTGAAAATTATTATTCAAACTTATTAATTATTAAAATCAAACAATTTTTTTTGAATATATGCTTTAAAATAAATTATGGAATTTATTTGTGAAATTTTGACTTTCATTTTGTATCATTTAATTGAAAATAAAAGTTGAGTGTTGTTATAAATGTAAACAATAAAGAGCAAACTAAAATAAAATGGTGGGTGGGTTGAATAATATAATAGGTATAGCAATGTATATTTTTTTCAAAATAATAATAATTTTTTTAAATGATCATCTACAAATGCAACTCATATTTTGACAATTAAATAATTATTTTTATATATATAAAAGTAAGACCAAAGTGTCACATGACAAGCTTATGATATTTTCATATTAAATATGCTAATTAATTGCTACATATTTAATGTTCATAAGAAATATTATTATTACTAAATAATAAATAATATAGAAATATCAATTAGATTGATCTAAATAATATATGCTAGAGTTTAATGATAGATATTATTATATATTTGAAATTTGTTAAATTTAAAAATGTAAAGAAAAAAAAAATAATTACAAAAGGAAAAAAAAACTAAAATAAAGTTGGGCAGTTTGATAATTATTATTCAAACTTATTAATTTTTGAAATCAAATAATTTTTTGAATATATACTTTAAAATAAACTATGGAATTTATTTGTGAAATTTTGACTTTCATTTTTTATCGTTTATTTGAAAATAAAAGTTGAGGGTTGTTACAAATGTAAACAAAGAGCAAACTAAAAAAAATGGTGGGTGTGTTGAATAATATAATAGGTATAACAATGTATATTATTTTTTAAAATAATAATATTTTTTTTTAAATGATCATCTACAAATGCAACACATATTTTTGACAATTAAATAATTATTTTTTCATATTTTTTATATTTAATGTTAAATTAGACGATATATATTGCACAAATCATAAATTTAATTTTGTTGTGTAAATGATATTTCAATTTTTTTAATTTCACTAAATTTAATTTTTTTTTATTAAATCTCATGTATTACACGGGCCTTATACTAGTATATATATATATATATATATATATATATATATATATATATTTGAGATTTTAATTCCAATTCTTGTTATTTATGATTTCTTTATCTTAATTGAAAACTAATTAGTGTAATATTAATATATTCTAATTGGACAAATTATGAAAGAATTATGGTTAAAATTTATTTATTTTTAGAAGGGAAATATACAAGACAATCTTAGGTTCTCTCTTAGTATAAATTAAAATTTATAGTTGAAAACTTGAGATTTTCTAACTAGAATTATGTATAAATGGGCTAAGTTATTTGGGTTAAGTAAATGGGCCTATATATACTCTATTACATGACATCATCCTCGCAAACATGGATTGCTGCTGATTATGGGCTTTAATAAAATATTTACTTAATTATGATGTGGGATATTTCAAAACAGGCCCAATATGCCTTTTCCTCTTAAAACATAACCATCAGTAGGCCCAACCCACGTGGAGGCCCAATACATCAAATCAAGTAAAATTACATTATTGGACCTAAGATCATGTGGTCATCAACCCAATATGTCACCTCTTGTCTACCTCAACACTACAAAAATGTGTGTGAAATTGCTATTGGTGAAATCGATTACATAAAATTAACTATATTATTTCTTTTATATTTTTATTTGATATTATTATGATAATATTAAAAAAAAAACAATAATTATAAATCCAACTTTCTTCCCTAAATCTAAGAACATGTTTTAAAATATTATTTCAGAATTTTTTCCCCTTTCTTTTTAATGTAAAATTCCCAAGTTTTTCTTTTTCATTCAATCCAAAAAAAAATTCTTCATTGGACTAGATTGTTAGTTGATTTTCAATCAAACCAATTGATCTGATTCTTTACAAACATTATTCTAACTTTTGAAATAGTGAATACAATATTTTTTATCTATCAACTTACAACTTTACAAGTGTTTAAGAAAAGCCAACAAATATAATTAAGCTTTTAATCTGCAAAATGGACTAATCATTATGCAGAATCACATTTGCCAACTAGATATACAATCAAAAGTCTATAAAGAGAGCTACACAAAATATATATAAATATATAGATATAAATATATAATTGTCCCATCTTGTTATCTTTGTACCATGCATCATATCTATCTATCATCATAAATAATGACCCTATTGATATATAGTACCAACTTGAGAGCAAATGAAAAAACTACACAGTTAGGTCTTATCTTTTGGCCAAATGGAATATATGTTGCATCAAATTAAATGTGTGACAGAACATTTATTAAGGATCGATTGGAAAACAAAACATCTTTTGCAGAAATTCAATTTAAGCATAACTTTTGGAATTTAACAAAAGATAGAAAATACAACATTTATAAATTTACAATTTAGTCCTTTTTTTAATGTAGGAAAAAGAAAGACTTTAACACACTATTTTAATTTGAATAATATAATGACTCAAGCACATTATTACAATTTGACTTTAACACTATTTTACTAGACATGTAAATACAATCATACTTGGAATTGGATAATGAGATTCGAACAATGAGTTAAAAAATTATTTCTTTCTTTTTCTCAATTAGAACTTTATTAATAAGCAATCTAGTCCATATCATTTACCAATAAAATTTTAAAATGAACAATAAATAGGTCTAATTAAAAAATATTGATTTGTTTTGAGTTGCAAATTTAATTAAAATTTTGTAATAGGAAATCAAATCATGGTCAATTACAAACATAACACATTTTCACTAATTCAATAAATACTAATCAAATTATATTGTATTTAATTGTTGAATTAAATGACAGAGTATGCCAAAACTAATTTTCTTTCAATATAAATAATATTTTTAATTTTTTAATTTTATCAGGTCATATATATATATATATAAATTATGGTTTATGAATATCTACTAAACTCAATTATATGCTCATAAAATGACAATAAATAGGCAAATTTGTAAATCCAATTTATGTACGTATATGTAGAATAAATATATATTTGTCAGTAAATTATTTTCCTATAACCAATCACATCCAAAGGCCTGAAAATTTGCAGGCCATATATATATATATATATATATATATATATATATATATATATAAATTTTTTTATATTTTTTTGAAATAAGTTACTACTTCTGACCTAACCCAACCCCAAAACGCATATTAATAAAATAAAGATTTATATTAAAAAAAAAATTAAAGCTAACAAAAGATTTAAAAAAATCATCTTTATGTTCATATTTAAAAATTCTTCATTATAGTAAGTATAGCTTACTCAGAAAAGTGATGAAGTGTTTCAAATGTTGTTTACTCAGATTTCTTGAATTTGGGCGATGGATTCAATAGCGCCCTGTTTGGCTTCTCGATTAGCATATTCTTCGATCTGTAAGCTTTTTTGCCACTCATTTTAATATAATTTCAATTTTCCCTGTTCTTCATTTGATTTGTTGTGTGTCAATCATTCGCATTTTCAGAAGTGTTCGTGCTTTCTAGGGTTTCGTTAAAGCGCAGATCTTTATGAACTAACGTTCTGCTTCTTGTATTAAATCCCGAGAAAAAAAGTGATATTTTGAATTTTTATGTGATTTTTTGTGTATTGGGATCCATGGAAATGTCATTTGGATATTTTTTAATTCTATTTCCACCTCTGCTTTCAGAGGATTGTTTCAGTTTGAAATTCTCATTTTTCTTTGCTTTATTGCATTTTGGTTGTGTGGCTATAGTGAAATTTTATGGAAATTGTTTTGTGTGGCTAAAGGTGTAAGCATTATTTGATTTTTCACTTCCAGAGATATTGATGTTCAATAGGTGGTTTGAATCTGGTATGAAATAATGAGCTGCTGCACGTTTTGTTTATCTCGTTTTCAGGTTTAGTGGGGTGGTGTTTCTAGCACTTGCTGATTATTCGGATTGCTGGAAGTGTGTGTTATAAATGGCTGATTCAAATTCGGTAGATGTTATATTGGAATTCCTGAAAAAGAACAAATTTTCTAAAGCAGAGGCTGCTTTGCGAAGTGAATTGGGTAACAGACCAGACTTAAATGGGATTATTCAGAAGCTTACGCTTGACAATAAGGAGTCAGACAATAGATCAAGTGAAGAAGTAAACGGAGGCATCATAGGAGAAGAAGATCAAAACAAAAAAAGTACTCGGCATAGTAGGGAAAGTCTTAAGGATTCATTTACCTTGAGTAGTGCTGAGGTGTCTAAGGAGCTAATTGTTAAAGAGGTAGAGTGTGGAACTGGAGCAAATGTGCCTGAGAACAAACAGAGCAAGGTTAACGAGAATGTCAGGGCGAGTGACAAGAAATTCACCTTCTCCAATGGTTTGGATGATACAGTGCTTGACTTGTATTCATGGAAATACAATATGAGCAACGGTTCAGTAAATGTTTACCAGAATGATGGTGGCAGGTGCGTTGAAAACAATTTCTTGGGATTTCCGGTACCTGGAAAAGCAAGGTTGAATTCGTCTGAGGCTCTTGATAGTGGTCAAGTTAATCAGAAAACTGGGGAAGATGCTAGTTTTTCTGGTGAGAAGACGACTTCTTGGCCAGGTAGTGTTAGTAATGACAATGTGAAATTGACAATTGAGAAAAGTAAGCATAAGGAAGTTGATCAGCAAAGAATGGCAAGTAGCACAGGCTTGAAGGATGCTATTGTTGATAATCTCTGGACCAGAAGTAACGTATCTGCTCATCCATCTTCAGGGCTTCAGAAAGAATGTTCTGTCAAAACTGTTCTCCCCTCCTCCATGGGAGACACCTCTACCAGTTATGATAGTGCTGTAGCTGCTGTTGATAAAAAGGAGGGGAAAAAGAAAGCAGAAGTCAATAGCATTAGAGCAGCAACAAAGGAGCAAGTAGATGAGGTGGGGAGAGCTCTTTTGTTTGGGACGAATCAGGGAGGTGAACCCAAAAGTTTTGGCCCATTAGAATTTCATCTTGCATCCGAGAACCAAAAGGAAGAGCTACCAAGACTACCTCCTGTGAGACTTAAGTCAGAAGACAAGTCTTTTAATATACAATGGGAGGAGAAATATGAACGTGATGGACACAGTCCAAAGATCTTGAATTCCGACAATGCTTATCTTATTGGTTCATTTCTAGATGTACCTATTGGCCAAGAAATCAATCCTTCAGGTATTCTCTTACACTTAAATGTTTATCTTATTCTTTCCGTATTATAGGATTCTAATATTGCACATTCATTTTTTTGTTTCCATGAGTATGTACTTTACTTTTGTACGTCAAATATTAAAAAACAAATACTAATATTGCGTCATACCATCCTTGATGGGGTTGACTGTTTGTTCTAATTTCAGATTTCAACTATGTTTGATTCATAAACAATTCAACTGTGAATGCAATAAAAGGATGATTTATTTGGTACCAATCATTCAGTTGCTTGATTTTAAGGAACATGTGTGCGGATCTAGTGGTTCTTGTATCCCCTTAAGCTTAAACATCCTTAGAGTTGTAGAGGTGGCATGTTCTGTTACCAACATTGTTCTCCAAATTTAATATGATTTTCTTACTGCATGTTATGTATATTCTGTTGTTTACAGTTGTTTCTCTGACCTTGCTATCCTGTTATTTAATTGATTATTATTTTGATAATGATGATTCATAGGGAAAAGGCTAGGAGGGGGCAGTTGGCTCTCTGTAAGTCAGGGTATCACCGAGGATACTTCTGATCTGGTTTCTGGTTTTGCAACTATGGGTGATGGAATGAGCGAATCCATGGATTACCCTAATGAATATTGGGACTCTGATGAATATGAAGATGATGATGATGTTGGCTATATGAGACAACCTATTGAAGATGAGACCTGGTTTTTGGCACATGAGGTTGATTACCCAAGTGACAATGAGAAAGGCACAGGGCATGGAAGTGTCCCAGATCCTCAAGAAAGGTCCCAGAACAAGAATGATGAAGATGATCAATCATTTGCAGAGGAGGATTCTTACTTCTCTGGGGAGAGGCATTTTCAGTCGAAAAATGTTAACGCTGTTGTGCCTTCAGATGATCCTGTTGGGCTTTCGGATGCTGAAATCTACAGGAGAGGCACTGAAAACGACTTGATTAGGCAGTATGATGGGCAGTTGATGGATGAGGAGGAGCTTAATTTGATGCGCGCAGAACCTGTTTGGCGGGGCTTTGTCACTCAGTCAAATGAGCTCATTATGTTAGGGGACGGAAAGGTTATGAATGAACTTGGAACGCTGCCAGCAGATGATATCTTCTTGGAAGATAATCAACACGGTTCAGTTCGATCCATTGGTGTTGGAATCAACAGTGATGCTGCTGATATAGGCAGTGAAGTGAGAGAAAGTTTGGTTGGAGGCAGCAGTGAGGGGGATATGGAGTACTTTCAGGATCATGATGTAGGTATAAGTGGGTCTAGACATTCACAGCATGACTTGGATAAGAATGCTGCCGAACGATCTAAGAAAGAGAATAATATATCAAAGAGTTATAAGGGTCCATATACATTGGCAAAGAATCACAAAGATGGAGGATTCTCGTTTCCTCCTCCTAGAGATGGGCAGTTGGTGCAAACAAGCTTAGATAAATCTTTGTTGTCAAACCAGGGCAACACTGTATTCAGTGATGAAGCTTTCGATTGTAGCATAGATAATGAAGACATGCTTGCATCATGGAGGCGCAAAAGCAATGCCTCTTCATCGGTTAAGAGTTCAAGGGATGAGAACAATGCTAATGCTGGGGAATCAGCAAATTCTAGTCCCTCATCTCTTTCAAATTATGGATACATTGATAGGGAACTGGTAAAGAAGGAACATGATGTAAAAACAACAGGTGTAAGAGAAGAGGATCCTGTGACGTTGTTGGAGGATGAGGAAGCTGCTGCTGTGCAAGAGCAGGTGAAGCAGATAAAAGCACAAGAGGAGGAATTTGAAACCTTTGATTTGAAAATTGTCCACAGGAAAAACAGGCATGTACCTTTTTCTCTCATAATCATATAATACTGTGTATAGAGTTTAGGTGAATGAATACAAACTTAGAACAAATTGTCATGCTATCTAGTGCTTGTTTTCCTATCTATAACTATTGAGTTCTTAGACTTATGACACCAAGTAATGACTTTCTGTGAAGTGGTAGTCTATTAATCATAAATTTGGGTTGAGAAAGTCGACTCTTCCAAGTGACTGTGCTTTGGAACTGTTGTTACATCATTTAATTTCCCACATAACCTGGGGATTTCCTTTATTATTTACCAAATGATATTGCTCTATGCAATTATTATTTTTGCTTCTCTACTTCTAACTTTTGCATTAGAGACAATTTTCCCTAATTTTGCTTTTATTTATTGTTTAGGACTGGCTTTGAGGAGGACAAAAATTTTCATGTTGTATTAAACTCGGTCGTTGCTGGCCGTTATCATGTCACAGAGTATCTTGGATCAGCTGCATTCAGCAAAGCTATTCAGGCACATGACCTGCACACTGGCATGGATGTCTGTGTAAAAATTATAAAGAACAACAAAGATTTTTTTGATCAGAGCCTCGATGAAATAAAGCTGCTCAAGTATGTGAACAAGCACGATCCTGGTGACAAGTATCATATTCTTCGGCTGTATGATTACTTCTATTACCGAGTAAGTGAGCATTACTCCCATTAACCAATGCATGCATTAAATTGTACTCCCTCCGTCCCACAAAACTCTTCACACTAATTTGGGCACAGTTTTTAAGAAAAAAAGAATATTTGCTTTATGATTGAGGGTATAAGGGTCAATTATGTGAGAAAAAGACAAAAAGTAATAAAGTGTTGAGAGAGAAAAAATAATGGCATTGTGTGTAAATAAGTGTGTATTGGGAGGGTAATAATTGTGATAAAATTTGTCATTTTTGGGTGTGCAAAGTGTTTTGGGACAGATTAAAAAGGAAAGTGTGTAGAGTTTTCCGGGACGGAGGGAGTAGTATTCTTTCCTTAAGGGTACTTAAACTAAGTTAATCTACATGTGACCAAAAAGTATAGCTACGAACCTAAAGATACAATTGAATAATTTGCAAATTCTTAGATTTCAGCTCAAAATTATATCCATTAGCCTAAACATATTATGTAATTGAATATTTTTTTGAAGTTTTGAAGTTTAATTTATAACTTTTATCAAAGAACTGGAGTTGGCATTATTCATGTTAATCTTTCATGGATTCTAATATCTGCAGAATTAGAGCTTAGCTTTATATGTGAATTTTGCATCATTCCGTGCTTGTAATCTGTCTGATCAATGTGTGGTGTGTGATTTTTATATGCAGGAGCATTTATTGATTGTTTGTGAATTGCTCAAAGCAAACCTGTATGAGTTCCATAAATTTAACAGGGAATCTGGAGGAGAAGTCTACTTTACAATGCCAAGACTCCAGGTTTGTGGCTCACAATGCAATATTGTTTGCTTGCTTATTATACAATCGGTTGCTGATTAGGAGTTTTGATCTGATCTGCGCAGTCAATTACCATTCAGTGCTTGGAAGCTCTTCAATTCTTACACAGCCTTGGCCTCATACATTGTGACCTCAAGCCTGAGAACATATTGGTGAAAAGTTACAGCAGATGTGAGGTGAAGGTCATCGATCTGGGAAGTAGTTGCTTTGAAACCGATCATCTTTGTTCGTATGTTCAGTCTAGGTCGTACCGGGCTCCGGAGGTCATTATGGGACTTCCATATGGCAAGAAGATCGATATTTGGTCCCTTGGTTGCATCTTGGCCGAACTCTGCACAGGCAATGTAAGTTCCCTGTTCTTAATTCCGTGATTTGTCAGTAATCAACTTTTCTAACTTCTGAGTGTCTTCTCTGATAGTAGTTCCGAGAGTGTGTACTTTATTTAAGACATGTAGTGTACTTTATTAGATTGTTGATTACTCTTGGAACGTTCATGCAAAATCGAGCTCAATACTTAATGTTGTTTGATAGGTGCTCTTTCAAAATGATTCTCCTGCCACTTTACTTGCTCGAGTTCTTGGAATCATAGGGCCTATTGAGCCAGGGATGCTTGCAAAAGGACGAGATACTTACAAATATTTCACCAAAAATCACATGCTTTATGAGAGAAACCAGGTAACCTCCTACTCCCGTTCCCCTTTCCTATGAATGGCCCATGCATGATGTTAAGAACAGACATTTAGTAATGTTGGGAATATCGAAATACTTTTTTATTTCCAGTATTCATATCGCATGCATATTTGTTCATTTCCCCACTCTCCCTCCCAAATTATGCTTTCGTTTCGTAATGGTTAGTTTGGTGCAAGAAGATATCAAGCTTAATGTGTGTTAACTTAGTTCCAATCTTTTTCAAGGAATCCTAAAAACAAATAGTCTTGAATCGAGTACCATTTGAAAGCACTTTTAAAGATTATGCATTGGCTATCGAATATGTTCTTTATATAGCTCGAATGATGATAGGCTATGACAACATGCAGCGTATAACATACGACTCTTGTATCTTCTCAGGAAACTAACAGGCTAGAATACTTGATACCCAAAAAGTCGTCGTTAAGACATCGATTGCCAATGGGGGACCAAGGTTTTATCGACTTTGTTGCTCATCTGCTCGACGTGAACCCAGATAAGCGACCTTCTGCATCAGAAGCTCTCAAACACCCTTGGTTACAATATCCTTATGAACCAATATCATCCTGAGGAATTTGAAGTCCCTTGATGAAAATGATATGTAACCTTGCATTCTAAATGTATCAATAGAATTTTTCTTTCTTCCTTTCTTTGTTTCTGTCCTTTTTTTTTTTTTTTTTTTTTCTGTCTTGTTGTACATGATGTGTGAATTGTGATCAATTCTTTTAGGTTATTTAGTTATTAACCCCATCCATGCTTCTTTGATATTGGAAAACTCTCATTATTTTTTATGATTGTCAAATTGTACAATTAGTACATAACTTTTAAATTATGTTCATTTTAATCCTCTGTATTGAAGAGTTTGTTTTAGTTTGGATTGATCATTCACCATCGGATCGAGCTCAAATTGCTGACTCCAATTTTTATTTAACCAGTTAGGCCTTCTGTTAAATCGACCCGATCAATTAACCGTTAACCTTTCATCAAATTGATTGGCCCAACACTAAATGAAAGCTTCATATGTATGTTTCTTTTTACATAATCACAAAACTCTAACTCACTCGTATCACGATGAAAAATAGAATGTTTAATTATAGCAAACTTGTGGCTAGTTTTAATCACAACTTAGCGACAAATTTGTATAATTTTGTTGCAAAATAAGCGGCAAACTGCTTTGTTTTTGTCGCTAAATTACTCTTTAGCCACAATTTTTTATAATTTTCATTGCAAAATTAGCGACAAATGGCTTGATTTCGTCGCAAAATTACAACTTAGCGATGAATTCTTGAAATTTCATAGCAAACTTAGTATCACAATGTAGTTTTAATCTCAACTTAGCAACAAAATTTGTGTAATTTCATTGTAAAATTAGCGGCAAACTACTTTGTTTTGTCGTTAAATTACTCTTTAGCCACAAATTTTTAAAATTTACATTGCAAAATCAGCAATAAATTGATTTGTTTTGTCGCAAAATTGCAACTTAGCCACAAATTTGAAAAATTTCACCACAAAATTAGCGGCAAACTGATTAATTTTGTAGCTAATTACGACTCACAACAAGTTCATTTCGTTAGTTTTTTGGAATATTCTTATACCTTAAACCTTTACAAACAAGCTGCAACGTAAGATGTGTTTAAAAGTGATTTGTAACAAACACTCAATTCAAATATTTTGGAGTAAATCTTAGTAATATTACATTCAAAATCAAATAAGTTGTAAAAACTAACTTCTAATCAAGAACGAGTCTTCATTTTAATCAACAACCTGAAAAGAAAAAAAGGAGTAGATAAGATAATTGAATTGAAGAGACAAAGATCAAAGATCAAACTTTATTAGTAAAGAAGATAGACACATTGCATTAGTTTTCTCTAACAAGTAAACAAAAATTATAAATTGATACCATTATCATACTTCAAGAATGAACTCACAGGAGCAGAATATCTGGATTACATGTCAAAGAAGCTATCAAATTCTCCAGGATTCAAGAAGCAAAAGCAAGAGATAAAAACAAATTAAACTGCAATTTGGGCATATATATACGTATGAATTGTGTTTTTGCTCTCCAGTTCATCCTTGAGCTTTTTCTTCATGTATGTAATTTGTACCTAACCACATCATATATATATCTGCAAGGAAATTAATTTGAACAGTTAAAAGCAATCTAAATACACCCCCATGGGCCAAGCCCATTTAGGCCTAATTTTCGTGGGCCTATAATTACTCAACTCAATCCTCAATTTTTGTGAGACGGGACAAGGCGGGCCAGACCGACCCAATGAGCCTGGCATGTTTTGACAACTCTAATAGTGCTATCTTTGAGATGTTTGCAATATCATGTAGATTAAAAAGATTTTCGATTTAACTCCATATTCCACCCTCCCTTACTAGGTATCAACGAGTCAAAATGCTATAATTTGAGCTAATAAAGGATCACTAGAAGTGGAAATAAAGAACTCTTGTCACCACGAATCTAAAAATCATCTCAACTCGAAATTTTATGGCATCACAAATTTGTCACCTTAAACCCCTTTTGACTAAATCTTGAGAAGATCAGATGCTTCTCCAAGTAAAATTTAGATTATTTCTTTAACATTTAACAAACATTTTAAGCAATATATAAAATTTTAAATATTTTGTATGAGTTCAAAAGTATTAATGAAAAAAACAGGGGATGTGAAGATTGAATTGCTCTAAAAATTCTACAACTAATTACAATTTTCTACAAACGAGTGGTTAGAATTATAATTAAGTTAAATATTGGGGTATTTTGTAATTGTTTATAACTATATCCTCAAATTAGAAAACTTTCTAATTCATTCACTGAAGCTTTCGAACCATGGAGGAAGAAGAGCAAACCACCCAAACGACGTCGCTCTTCGCCGCTTTCGCCGATCAACCACCGCCTCAGGCTCTCCCTTCCGGCCCAAGCAGCAGTAGCGCCGCCGCGCAATGGCTGCAAAACACCAGCTTTACCACCGACATCTCTGTCGTAAACGACGCCGTTTCCAAATACAATCTGCCCTACGAAGAGCAAGACGAAGAAGAAGAAGAGAAGGGAGATGAACTCAATACCGACAACCGGAGGCCGCAGTACGAGATGGTGCCGTCGTCGCCGTCTCAGGCGAGCGCTTCTTCCGATGAGGAGCATAGGATGAAGAGGAAGAAGAAGAAGAAAAGGCGAAAGGAGGAGTACAGAGGTTCAAGTGCATCTTATAAATATGCTGCAACTCTCTCCTCTTCTTCGAGGAAAGCAGGTGTTCAAAAATGGGCTTCTTCTTCTACTACTGCAAAGGAGAAGGAATATTACTTTGATTCCCGTGGTGATCGCGACAATTTGGCCTTCGGTTGCACCTACAGGTGAATTGAACCTTCTTTTCCTCGATTTCATGCTCTGCTTATGCTGAATGTACTTTTTATTATTGATTGTAGCTTGACCTATACATCTACATTTCAATTGTCTACGAATGAAAGAATGCTTTGATTGCAGAAGTTAGGAATTCAAAACTAGATATTCTTTGAAGTAACTGGTTGATTCTTTAGATTTTATACTATATTGTTTAATTTCAGCTTCTTTGAGATAGATTAGGCTTTATGTTCTTGCATACGAAAAAGATCAATAGTGACAGGGATACTGTTTTTGTTCTGTATTGATTATAAGTGTGCGCATGTAAAAAATGCAGAATGGATGTTGCTCGTTACAAGCTTTACGGTTCTAAGAAAGCTTCTGATTACAAATTTTTTCGGTGGAATAAGAGAGTTGGTCGTCTGGAGTGTGATAATGATGTTGATGCATTAGATGCGAAACTTAGATCAGGGGGTCGTTATTGGTCTGCGAAGTATGCTGCTATTGAGCGTCATAAGAACTTAAAACGAGTGCGGGTTCTTGCTTCAAGAAAGCCTCTAAGAAGTTTGGTTGCTGATTATATCCCCTTAACAAATGAAGTTTCTGATTCTGAACCGGTTTCACGGGTGGAAATAGTTGAAGAGTCTTGGGAAGAGGAGGTCTTGCGAAAAACAAAGGATTTCAACAAGATGACAAGGGAACGTCCTCAGGATGAGAGTATATGGTTAGCATTTGCGGAATTTCAAGACAAGGTGGCAAGTAGGCAGCCTCACAAAGGCGCTCGTCTGCAGATTCTTGAGAAGAAAATCAGTATTCTGGAGAAAGCTACTGAGCTTAACCCAGTCAGTGAAGATTTGCTTCTTTCTCTTATGAAATCTTATCAGAGCAGGGATAGCACTGACATCTTGATTAGGAGATGGGAGAAGATACTCACGGTCAATTCTGGGAGTTGCAAACTCTGGAAAGAATTTTTGCGGCTAGTTCAAGGCGAATTTTCCAGATTCAAGGTTTCTGAGATGAGGAAAATGTATGCAAATGCAATCCAAGCCTTGGCTGGTGCTTGCATAAAGCAGCATAGGCAGGTTCTCACTTTAATAATCCATATTTTTCTTCCCTCTGCCTGAGTTAATACACTTTCTACAGACTCGCACAAACACACATAAGAAATGGTAAAGGTAAAAAAAATAAAAATAAAACCTTGCATGCCAGAGATTAAACATGAGTAAATGCCTTATGCTCTGTCTTTGAGATTTGACATAATATGTGTTACTCCTTATATTCAAGGACGAGTTCTAGATTTTTCAGCTCTAGTTATTTGGATTGAGAAATAAATTACTTGTAGGTGATACCCCTTTGGACAATGAGAATTAATTGATTCTGAGATGTCTCTATCTATATGCCTTACACCTTGGAATGAGGATACTTAATTTGTGAAAATATTCTCAAAACTTATATATCCCTTCATGCATTGATCATTTTGCCTTAAATCGAGGAATTAGTTTTCTTTCATTTGTTGGAGATTCTGAAATATTTATCCAGACTCCCTTTTTGTCTTGGATGCAGTCTCAACCATCTGGCAATGCAACGCCTATTGCTCCTGAAATTATTCAACTAGAGCTTGGTTTGGTTGATGTTTATGTTGGCCTTTGTCGCCTCGAGTGGCAAGCAGGTTACCAAGAGTTGGCCACTGCTTTATTTCAGGCAGAGATTGAATACAGTTTGTTTTCTCCCTTGGTTCTTTCTGAACAAAGTAAGCAAAGATTATTTGAGCACTTTTGGAGTAGTAATTGTGCCAGAATTGGAGAAGATGGAGCCCTTGGATGGTCAACCTGGCTAGAGAAAGAGGAAGAAGAGAGGCAGAGACTTATTAGAGAGGAGGCCTCGAGTGCAGTTGAGGAAGGTGGCTGGACAGGTTGGTTTGATCCATTATCCGAAAATAAGGAAATTGCAATGCCAGAAAGTACTACAGATGGAGACATAGTTGTGGAGGGATTAAATGATGGATCTGACGCAAATGATGTCGAGGAGAAGGACGATATTGAATCTCTGCTTAAAGCGCTTGGAATTGATGCTGCTGCTGAAGCTGATATCAAAATCAATGATTCAAAAACATGGACCAAGTGGTCAGAGGCAGAAATTACCAAAGATTTAAATCATTGGATGCCTCTTCGTGCAAATTCTGGTAGGCCTTCAATATCCTCACTTTGTCTGTGTATCCTCCCTATAAATCATGGCTTTTTACCATTCGGCGTTATGTTTTCTTCTTCCTCTTTTATTTTTTCATTTTTTGTGGTGATTCGAAATCCTATTTCCTGCAATGGAATCGAAAGAAGGAAATGGTTGGTAATGGTAAAATGACATAAATGAGAATTAAAAAAAAACTATAACTGGTAGCAATTGAGATTTCTCCTGCTGTAAAATTCACATACTTCCAATTAATTTGCCTCGGGTAAATTGCAAACTATCAGCAGTTCAACCATTTCTGCATTTATTGACAGATCAAATAGATGAACTTTAAATTAAACAAGCAAGTCCTAGCTTGGAGTCTTGAATTAATAGCATTGGCATTAGCTTCATTCAGGAACTCACATCTGCATGCATATATGCACTCATACTAGATAGTCTCTGTAATGCAAATTTTGAGCGGAAAAGGGTTAGCCGATTGGGTTGCTTCTAATGCAATAGAGGATTTAGAACATCTTCTTTCTCTTCTCACCTTTTGGTGCCTTAACTGTCGATGATTAATATTTGTTTTAATAGTGGTCCACTTATTTTAAATTCTTAGCTGCTCTTATTATGCATATTCGAAAATGCATCATCTTTCCCATTATGGAATCTTGTTTGTCATTACATACTTTTGGGAATCAAGAAGAAATATTGAGGGCTGTGTTATCTTGAAAGTGTTAGTTCTATAGGCAATATTAGCAAATTGTTGTCCTTACCCTTTTTTCTAACTTCATTTTTCCTAATAAATGCCAATTTTTGGAAGCTCAAACTGAAACCACATGTAATAGTTAATGCAAATTAGGTGGTAGAGCTGTATAATTATATTAGCTGCAATGATTTTCCTCTTTCATATGAATGATAGACCTTATTATACATGATGCTGTCTCCTAACATCTACATGTCCATTATAAATTGTTGTGATGATATTTTAATTTTACAGCAATTTATTTCCTTTTTGTTGCAATGCAAAATGTGATGATTTTATCTTTTATTTTTTTGTTGAAAATGACTTTACTGAATTGGCCAAACAGATCGGGGTTCTCATGATGATACTGCTGCTGAAGCGGAAGATGATGAGCAACTTTTGAGTACAATATTGTTTGAAGATTTGAGTGATTACCTGTTCTCACTGAATTCTGAGGAAGCCCGCTTGTCTCTTGTATCCCAGTTTATAGAGTTCTTTGAAGGAAGGATAGCTCAATGGTAGGTGTATGGCATTTTAATATCTATTCCACATTCCTTTTTTTTTTTTAGTTTTTGTTACATTACTGTAACTATACATAATTACCGCTAGTATGTCAGCGACCCATGTGTGTTATGCAAATCAATAAACACGGACACACATCCCCACCATCAAATAGCTTGTTGTTGGTGCTGATTTGGGCCTATTTTTAAAATTCACATATAAGATGTAATAAACCATGCTCTGTAGAACCTGATTGTTCAAATTTATTTCACTGGGTCACTGTTTGATACTGCTGCTGTTCTTTGTTTCCTGATTACACCTTTCATGTTCACAGGTCTTGCACAAACAGTTCGAGTTGGGTTCAGAAGACACTTAGTTTACAGAGTCTTCCTTATTCTCTTCTTGATCATTTGAGAAAAGTGCATGATGTTCTTCTGAGGAAGTTGGCCAATCCGAGAAGTGTCAACTTGGAACTTCTTTTAAACAGTTCTGATGACTCAGATATGAGGAGTAACATGATGACATTTCTCCGAAATGCTATCTTACTTTGTTTAAAAGTATTTCCACAAAACTACATCTTGGAGGAAGCTGCGCTTGTTGCTGAGGAGCTATCAAACACAAGGATGAATTTAAAAAGTTGTTCTGTGACCCCATGTCGAGCTCTGGCAAAGACATTATTGAAAAATAATAGGCAGGTATATGTGTTATCCATATAAGTTTACATTGAGCATATAAGAAATGCAAATTCCTTTCAAACTCAACTGAGACTGGCTTTAGATCATTCAGTGCTTAAGGCCAATGCTTGTCACGTCTTATATATCTGAAGTGGAATTGATGCTTTAATAGCCTCTTTGTGTTTCATTTTTATAGGATGTATTGCTATGTGGGGTTTATGCTCAAAGGGAAGCGTTCTTTGGGAATATTAATCATTCCAGGAAGGTTTTTGACATGGCCTTGTCATCTATTGAGGGGCTTCCACTGGTATGATTATTGTGATTTGTTTCTTGGTGCAACAAGCTTTACATTAGTCAGTTGAGATTACCCTGCTTAACAATTTTACTTGTTAGTTTTTTGTAACATTTTAACCAAGACTGACTTATCATATTGCATCATGCTTTGAACCTTTTATATTTCTTTTCATGAATAACTATATCTACTAGATTAAGTGCAAGGTAATAATTAAGGCTTGACATGGGTTTTTTTATCTTATATTCTCTTACCTTGGTTTACAGAAATTTGAATGTATGTATTCCCGCAGCTTGTTTCTCATCCCAGCACCCCCTTTCCCCTGGCTAAAGCTGAGATTTTTTTTCTATATAGTTTCTTCTTTTTAATTTTCATATCTTTTGTTTCTATAGTGTATTTCAAAGTTGTTCTCGTGATCAATTATGGATCCTATCAAAACTAACTGAACTGCTGCTTCAAGACATGTAGACGATGTGTTTATATTATCCATTCCCACTCTATGCATGTCATGATTCTATTCCTCATCTTACATAAATTGACACCTATAATTTTTTTTTTAAATTTGCCAAGCAGGATGTTCGCTCAAATGCATCTCTTTTGTACTTCTGGTATGCGGAAGTGGAGCTTGCGAATAATCCTTCTGAAAGTTCCGACTGCTCTTTCCGTGCTATCCATATCTTATCTTGCTTAGGCAGTGGGGCAAGATATACTCCATTTAAAGGACAACCATCAAGCGTGCAACAACTCAAAGCTCACCAGGGCTTCAAAGATCGTATTAAGATGATAAGTTCTACATGGGCACGTGGTAAGATAGATGATGATTCTGCTGCTCTCATCTGTTCAGCCGCTTTATTTGAAGAGTTGACTCGTGGATGGGCTTCTGCATTAGAAATTCTGGAACACTCTTTCACAATGGTGCTTCCAGGTAATAAGATTTTCATTACTGCATTACTTGTGGCTATTCTAGTGAATCATAACATTGAACTCTTTTCTTTAGATGCACGCCACCGATTAGGATAATTCTCAGAACTCCCAAGTCCTACCTATACAAAGGGAATCTGGAGTTTTCTCTCCATTTTTTCTTTTGCTGAGGTTGTTGATGTACCTTTTATATGCATGCATATTTGTTTGTTTGTTTATCATTTATGATTATTTTCTTTACTACAGAGAGGAGGAGGCACAGTCGGCAACTTGAATTTTTGTTCACATATTATGTGAGGATGCTGTACAAATATCGCGTGGAACTCAAGATTTCAAAAGTATGGGAATCTGTTGTGAAAGGGATGCAGATATATCCTTTCAGTCCGTATCTTCACTACATTTTAGTTGAAATCAGCCATCTTTACACTTCACCCAATAAACTGCGGTGGACTTTCGATGATCATTGCCAAAAGTAAAAACCTTTATATTGTTTTTGTACTAATATTCCTTTTTCTTAAATTATCTGTTAACAAGGATCCAATTAATTGATTTGATTATCAGGAAACCATCTGTCGTCACATGGCTCTATGCTTTGGCATATGAGATGAGCATCGGGGGATCCCAGCATAGAATACATAGACTTTTTGAAAGGGCATTGGAAGATGACAAATTGCACAATTCAGTGATTCTTTGGCGTTGTTTCATTGAATACGAGAGGAGTGTAGCATGCAATATGTCTGGAGCTAAAAGAGCATTCTTTCGTGCGATACACGCATGTCCCTGGTATCATTTCTTTGATAAAAGTAGTACTCACATAATCAAGGACTTATCTTTTAAATTAGATGGATTTGTTTATAGCTACTAATTTTCCAGTTCTTGATCAGTGCCATAATTTATTTAGTATTTTATTTTTACTATTAGGCATGATATATACATGGAATTTGGAAGCATACTTATCTTCATATTTCAAAAATAAACAAATTGTGAGGCTATCAACGTACTAGTTCAAGATACATCTGTGAACTTATACTACATGCTCCTATTCTTAAGATGTGCCTATTCATTTGAAAGAAAATAATTTCCAACAAGACTGCATACTATGTTTGTATAGTTTCTTTATGCAATTGTGGAAGATTACTCATTATGGTAACGAGCACAAGCTTCGAAACTGCTTTCATTTCCTTTATAATAAAACCAGACTTTGGACTACTTCTCTACTGATGAAAGATGATAATCTTAAACACCTATAATGTATTGTCTGTTTTTTCCTTTTTTCTTAAATTTTTTTTTGGTACATTTTTACAGTTTCACACTAATTTAACTTTTTCAACATTCCAGGTCGAAAAGGCTGTGGCTTGATGGTTTTCTGAAACTCGATTCTGTATTGACTTTGAAAGAGCTATCAGACCTCCAAGAAGTCATGCGTGATAAGGAACTCAATCTGAGAACAGACATATACGAGATTTTATTGCAAGATGAGATGGACACTTAACCCTTTTAACTCACCCCTACCAACATGTTGGATCAAGCTGACATTGTCTGCAGCTATTTTACTGCATTGGTTCTCATCAAGTACGTTATGTAAGACTCGTCTTTGAAGTTCACAAGTACTAGGTTTGATCAGGATCCAAGAACTTATGTTCTGTCTGCAAATGATCAAAGGAATTTTCAGAAACCGAATGAAGATGTGGGCTGGTGTTGGTGGTGAAGTCATCGAACTTGTATATTAGTTGCACTCTGTAAATCACAGAATGGTGCATGAATATAGTTGTGATCCTACTGTGTCGTTTTAGAATTTTTGTCACGAATTCCAGTTGCTTTGTAATGTTGTGCGTTTGAACGAATTATCCAGATACATTACAAAATTTCATATATGAAATATCAATTTTAAATTCAAGATGTTTTTGGAGTTTATAAAAGTTAAGATTTTATTTTCATAATGTATATTTGTATAATAAAAATTTCAAGTGCAAATTTTGTATTTATTATGGTAAAAAAATGTTGGGAATGAGTTATACTGTTATACACTCCCCTAGTGAAGAAAAGATTATAATGTCTTTATTCTTTTATTTTAGTAGCTTTTAAACTTATTCTTAAAATTCAATATTAAGACATTAACATGTCAGAAGTTTAGTATCTCATTCTAAACTCAAACAAGATTGGGGGAACATAAGAATTAATTTTTTTGTCATGCTAGAAATAATAAGTATGCAATAATTATAGAACTAATTAGTAAATAATAAAATCTATTTTATTTTATTTTTTTAGTAGGATTCTTGTGAGATGGTTCCATTGATTTAATTCCGCAAAATCATCTCATATTAATTTTATTATTATTGTTGTTTTATCTTGAGCACTAATTTTCACTATTTTATTTTGTCTTTTCACATCTTTTTCTTTTTAAGAATAAACATGGGGTATTTTTATTTTAATATAAAGGCTGATGGTCTGCCTTAATATATCGTCCAATCTTGAATGGTTTTATGTAAAACTAATAATTTAAAAAATTCCCTATATGATTATAGGAAAAAATAAACTTGCTTCGTAATAAAAAATATTATTTACCCCATTCAGGAATCAGAATATACAAAAAGTCTACTATCCATTTTCCATAAGGTATTTAATCGATTCTTGCATTTTATTTTTACAATTCATGCATGCCCATCATGTAATATCTATGATAAAACGTAATTATTAAATAAAACACGATATTGAAATAAAATAGAAATGAAGGATCGAACTGCTACAAGAATTCTTCATTTTTCATTTTCCTCAATGAAAGTAAGCCAGTACATAATTAAACATATATCTATGCATCCAAAAAGATTTAATTTGTTAATGCATACATATGTATAAAAACCATAGTTATACATAGATTTTTGGTTTTAAACTAACTTTGCATGCAAAGTATGATGCTCTAAAATCACATTAAGAAATTCAGTAGCTTAATTAAGCTTTTCTGAAATATCTATGAATTAAGAAGAGCCTCTCACTGATAAGAAATCGATAAATTTCGGAGAAACTGAATCTCTGCTTAGATTAATTTGAGCTGTTGTTTGATCGACTTCTTCTTCTTCGTCTTCTTCTTCGTTATCTTTCATTGCATGATCAATCACCTCGCTTTTATTCGAGTCTGTATTAACTTGGAGAAAGTTGTAGAACTCCACTCCTTTACTTCTCTCTGCATTTCAAGAATTACTTTGATCATTATATACTCAAGACTTCTATATTGCAAATTGCAATATTTCATTAACTAGTGAAATGAAAAGGTATGAATTTATTTATTTAGTGCCTCTCCTTCCCAAAATAATGACTCCGATAATAAATGTGAATTTTTTTTCCTTAATCATTAAGAAATGAATCATTTGAAGTTACAATTAAATTAAGATTTTTTCAACTTATATATATTGTGGTGATTATGATTATATGTTACTCAAAAAGACCATGCATGTAGCAAAATTTGAGCACTTATTTCATTACATATTTTGTTACATATATAGATCACATGTCCTAATTAATAAAATTGTCAAATTCATGAAAACCATTTTCCTCCATATCCATTTTCAAACTCCCATAATAGCTAGGGAAAAAAAAAAACAAAATTTAATAAAATGAATAGTTTCTTGAAAATTGGAACTGGATCCTCTGATCTATTTGGTGTTTCATCTTATATTCCATTATTCTTAATTCACATCAATTGTTACTTATTGATGTCATCTATACATGTAGGCTTGTGGCATGCGGTGGTTCTTTTGGAACACCAGATGAAACACCAAAATAGAATAGAGAATCTTGTTGAAAATTATACATAAATTAAATACATGCATGCTAATACAATAAATGAATTTACCTTGATCAATCTTGACATGATGAATTCTTGTATCAAACTTTAGCTCATTCCATCCAGCTCCAACTTGGAGATTATATGATCTTAATGGACATTCAAATCTCCCAGAAAACTTCTCCACAAAAGGGCTAAAGCTTAGACTATTTCCTCTGCTATTAACTGCTAAATTAATTTGATCATTGTGATCATGATGCTTCGATGGAGAAGACAAATCTTGCTCGTTTCTGAGTCGTTTAGCGTAGATTTTAGACCTTTCTCGACATTTTCTAGCCATGATAACATGCCAGTGATTCTTGACAGCATTATCAGTGCGACCGGGGAAAAGGCGGGCTATTATAGCCCACCGGTTTCCATGAATCCGGTGGCAAGCGAGGAGGCGCTCCTCCTCCTCCTCCGAGAAAGGGCTCCGGTTAATTCTTGGATCCAATTGATTGAACCATCTCAGCCTGCAACTCTTCCCTGCAGATTATATATATTTAAATTAAATATATATGTTAATATACTAGTAACAATTATTAATTTGCATGGAAGAAATGAAAAATACAAGAAAAACAAGGGTTTTTTTTTTTTGAAAAATGATTAACTATATAGTATAAGTATATGTAAAGCATAATTAGTTGGATTAACACCATTTTTTTTTCATAATTATCACGATTTTCAATTAGTGCCACAGTTTTAGAATATTTCCGATTTCGTCCAATTTTGACCAGAATATCAGAATTTCAGCGAAAAATGGCTTTTCGGTAACCTAGAAGTGATGTGGTGACACATGTCAATCAATAAGAATTTGACATGTGTCGCCACATCATTTTTAGGTTACCAAAAAGCCTATATTGGAGAAATTAGACTAAAAGCGGACATATTCTTAAATTGTGGGATTGAATTGAAAATTGTGACAATTATGAGACCAAAATCGAAAGACACCATAGTTATGGAAAGAAAAACAATTTTAACCCTAATTAATTGGTTAAAATATTTCCTAAATCATAAATTAAAGCTTGTTTGATATTTATATTAATTGAACTTATTTTAAGCTATATATGTTTAAAATTTGATTAAATGTTGGATTTGTCCCCAAAATAATAAAAATATTGGCTTTACATACCCTTTTTTTTTTAGTGTTAAATTTCAAATGGAGAAAAACATGAAAACAAAAACCCTAATAACGAAGTTCTTTTGATCTTGCTCATCTACCCTATATATCATATGAGCTATCCTATATATATATATATATATATATATATAGAGAGAGAGAGAGAGAGAGAATATTAATATGATGGGGGTGATGATGACCTGATCTACCATGGAGCTTCTCAGCTATGGCGTTCCAGTTATGAGGTCCATATCTTTCAACTAATTCTCTGAGCTTCTCATCTTCTGCAGGTCTCCAATGGCCTCTACTGCACATCTTCTACCTTCTCCCACCACAACCCTATCTATCTATCTATCTATATATATATAGATATACTTAGGGTTTCATGTATAGAAGTAGACGAAGAAGGAAGAAGAAGAGGAGGATCGAAGAAAGGAGAAAACAGGAGCTGAAAAGAGAAGAGGATAAATAGAGAGAGAGAGAGAGAGAGATGGGGTTAGATAAACAAGTGTTTTCCGTTAGAGAGATTTGGACAGACACAGCACCACACTTTGATGCAACATCTATGCTAATTAACAAACCCACTACTCTCTTCTCTAATGTGTCTATGCAATATATATATATATATATATATATATATATATATATATCTATATATATGATATATGATGAGAGAGAGAGAGAGAGAATGGAAGAAATTAAGGTTGCTTGGTGGGGTAAATGTCGTTCTCCTTTCAACATCTATCTTTCCAAAATTCTAACCTACAACCCACCAAGCTCTTCAATTTTATTTCCTTCTAACCCTCCATGCAACTATATTTTTTTCATTAATAACTTTGCTATATATACGTATACACATAATAGCAAATATTTTAATTCTCTATCCCTCTTTTCCATATCAAAAAATTGTAAAATCGATCATTTAATTGTCGAGGTGTGGTAAAACTTATTCCCATCATTTTAAATTACCATGTTAACGTTTATTTCAATCCCAAAATCCCTAATTAGCTAGAGTTTTACATGGAGACCAAAAATGCGACAATTTAAATGATCGAAAAAGATTAAAGAAGACTAGTTTAATTTGTCACACGCTAATAATTATATAACCAATTTTTTTTTTCGTGTACCACTATTACAATGATGTAGTTTTGATAATACATAGTTTTAATCCATTTGATTATATATGATCAATTACATCGATTAAACATGAAGTTCTTCATTTTAGTAGTAGTATATAATTAAGATATTGTTTACACTTGTCAAATTAATTTGATCTTATTCTAACCTATATGAGAAGTAATTGGAAAAGTGCATGCTTGTATATTAAAAAGCATATATATATAGAGCTTTGCATGCATATATGAATGAATTAATAAGAATAATAATGTTATTAATTTGACTTGGTAATGAAAAGTTTGGTATTGTTGTTAGAGCTTAATTACAGAAGACGTACGTATAAGGTTTTAGGTCTTCATCAGTTTTCCAAACCTAACTCAAAATTAAACTTGCGTAATTAGTACAATTGTCTCAAGTTTAAGAATTGAAATTATTTAATTTTTTATTTCATTTTAATAATGAATGTTTTTCATTTTCGTTTTCGTTCTCTTTTCTTTCCTTTTAATAAAAAACAGCATCTAATTATGTTGTGTAAATAATAATCATGAATATATATATATATATATATATATATATATATATATAATTTTGTTACATATTCTCTCTGTTCCACTTTCCAAATCCTATTAATTATGTTACATAATTTAATTTTTTTTGAAACTGCATAATTTTAAGCAATTTTATTTTTTTGGTTGTAATTAATTCTTATTAAAATCACGTTAAATGTACAATATAAAGTGGGACACGGAAAATAGGATAGAGAATCCAATCTGAAGTCTGAACATATATGTTCAATACTCCCAAATTAATTGTCATTTTAGGATTTGAAATTTGTCCCAAATTATTTGTCATTATAGAAATTCAAGAAACATTTTCCTTAATTCTTCCAAAATTGCCCTCATTTATTCTTCCTTATTTAATGTTTTATTATCTCATAGTGAGTATTGAAAATATAAAAAGGAAGAAAAAAAATTATGGGTAGATCGGTCATTTTGTAGGTCTCCTTAATTTGGGACGGAGGGGGAGTATTGATAAAAGTACAAATTCAAAACACAATAATAAATAGAGAGAATCTGAATTAATGACACAAGTTAATTCATAATCTAATATGTGCCCTTTTATAGGTTAGGTTGTAAACATGGGATTTTTTTAAATAAGGGATTAACTAGATAATTCATATATATTTTTTATGACAAAAACTTCTGTGCACCAGTTGCACCGTGCAATCCATACCTTTATGTTATAAATGTAGTACCTTTATGTTATAAATATAATACCTTTATGCATGTTCATTTTAAAAGGTACGGATATTTGTACATAAATGTACTACATTTATAACATAAAGGTATCCGTGCAACTCTGTACACCAGTTGCACAGAAGTGTTACTCATTTTTTATAAGTTGATCGAGTAATTATGTATTTTATGTGATTGATTTGAAGTGATTTATTATGATTTTCCCACTTAAATCTCTCTTTGTATGGATACTCAAACTGGTAAAGGTGATGGATACTCAAAATTTTGAGATAAAATTGTATATTTGACAAAAAATTGAGCAAATACTTCCTATTTCTACTACTACACTAAAAGGAAAGAGGGGGGGAAGAAAAAAAAAAGACTTTTGTATGCATATAAATATGATTATTTATCTCAATACATTATATCTTCATTCAATGAAATACATAAAGTGTAACGATTTGACTATTTATTTCACACATTATATCTATGTAGATATGCATATGTTTGTATGCACATAAATATAAATCGAATCATAACTGTCATTATTCCACGAACATAATTAGATAATTTTATGAACTCTTATTATTTAACTAATTAATGCATTATTATTTTTACTACATTGTGAATTAACCTTTGGAATACTACATCCCATACTTGGTTAATGTTCTACATATGTTTTCTTTCATTTCACGTTTTGAATTAGTAAATTGACTAATAACTAAATGATTAGAGAAATTAGTTATAAAGCACAATGAACATATGCCAAACCGAATTCCCAACAAATTAAAGGACTAATAATCAACAAATTATCCAATGAAATTTAATCAAATACCACCTGAACTATAATCCCAAATACAAATTTAATCAAATACCACCTGAACTACAATCCCAAATACAAGTAATAATATCTCTAAAAGTGAAAGTGTCAAAATTATGATTAATAAAATCGATTGAGAACGATAGTAAATCACTATCTAAATTTATTATAATTTTTTTTTTTGAGAGTAGTATCATTAAAAAGAGTAAATTAATCATATAAATTCAGTTAATATATGAACTATTTAGATGGTATCTCCACATCATAGACAACAATGTTACGGCAGTAGTATAGTGAAATCAAACCTTTAGCTCAAATTAACTTTCAAACTAAGGTAAACTTATTTTTTTCAATTAACATATATACACATATATAATTAATTTTTAATTTCATTTTGGCACCTCCAGTTTTTAGTGCCAATTAATTTTAACTACTGAAAATCAAAAATGAATCTGAAAATAAAATAATTATCAATAATATTTATAAAGGAAAAAAAGAAAAAAAGAAATGTATATACATCCATATATAACGAATTTTTGGTTGTAGTTGAATTGTCATACCTATACATAACTGTAAGGGAAACTAAACTTAGTTCTCAACTTCCAAAATAGAAATATTTCCTGTGGAAAGTAAGACTTGTTTTTGACTGTTGGCCTACCCTAATGTTCTCACACTTTTATTTTATTATTACTTTTTTAATATTTAATTAATATATTCACTCTTATAGTTAGATTTTCAATAATAAATGGATCATGAATCTACCATTTGTACAAAAAATGCAATTACATCAACTCCTTGTCAGTTAGGTAGCTCTGATCACTTCTGATATCATATATTACCTTAATTTCGAAATAAGAAAAGTAAGAGACTTAAGAAAATATTTCCATGCAAAAATCCATCATTGTACAGAAAAGCTATATATAATATGGAGATTGGTATGATAGTATGACTAAGTTCAATACCAATGAAGACTGTTTACCAGCTTTACCTACTACATTTCTGCTAATCAGTAAAATCATTCTGACTTTTAGCAGTAATTAAATAGCCAATATATGTATTAAAATTCAAAGATTAAATTCCTAAATACAGCAGAATCAAACTCTGATAAGAGGTTCAACTGACTAATCCAAATACACAACAGTTCACTTCAAATCATATGACTTAGCCAAGACTTTGCCTCTGCATCTCACCTGATTTGACTCATTAGCATTACAAGTTGGAATAAATGGTTTCTGAGCCAATAAGTTATCAGAACTTCTCACCACATGAAAGCTAACACACGAACGAGAAATCAAATCTTAGTTTCCTAAGTAACAATCCAAGAGCACAATTATCTGTCCTAACAGCTGAACATAAGTTATCCATTTCTGTACTTTTGATAGACACAAGGTTGTTCTGTAATAATATCATCAGCAGCAGCTCTTAATAGAAGTACTTAAGCATGTTTTGTTGATGTTATGTACCTTTCTCAAGAGGGTTCAGAATTAGAAATAGTGAACTAATTAATTAATTAATTAATTAATTAAGATGTAATAAAGGAAATTTCCTTTGAGTACAACTACAACTTACTTTTTGAGCCTTATGGATAGTAGGTAGAAGACAAGGATGTAATATGTCATTATTTGGATATTGATACAATATTCTAGTTATAATACTAACCTTGATGGAATATAACACCTTTGCACCACCATTTACCTATTCATACATTTCTATATTTGGTTGGAGCAGATGATATTTTCCCCGATTTTCTAAGGCCTACTCATATTTTCGTGCAATTATACCAAAGACAAAGTCCAATATACCTTCCAACTTCTAACTTATAGGTAACTAAAGACTAGTAATAGTTACATAACCGACAAATTATCAAGAATTGATTCGATACAGAAACCTCAATCAGGAGAGTGGAAAGTAAAAGGCAATGAAAATAAACAAGCTGGCAGATTTGACTGTTACTCAAAATATATTTCCGTCTACAAATTGCCTTTGACATTTACGGAATAAGATAATGAGTGGAACAAATGCACAGAAAGCCGTGTCTTTCGGCTCAAGTGTTGAATATCTCTACTATCATACAAATCCATGATGAGTGTTATAGTTTGTCGCATATTTAAATGACTGATTTTATAGATTTATCATCACCAACAACTTTAGCAGATTAGAAATAAATGTAAGATTCTTCAATATTACTCAATAAAGGCCACTAACAGAAAGAAAGGTCTATTTTCCAATAAAAATGCTCCATACCAGAGTTTAAGGCGGCACATCTCACGCCACGTAATTTCCCACAAAGGTACCAGAAAGTCCACTGCTCTACAATTTCTAACCTCAACTTTTATTACAGTCAATAATCAAATGATGGTGTAAACAATATATACATGAAATGATGCAACTACACCACTTATACATACTTTAATTGCATGACAGATGCAAATACTTAGTTAAAATATAAAATGGCATAAAACCACCACAAATATTTCCTAATTCGTATGAGGTTCAACTAAAGTAGCCTATTTCTTCATATAAACATCACAAAAGTTCTTATTCACATATGAACTCCACCTCTGAATCTTGGTCTAGTTGTCAAAAATTCTAGCAACCAGATGAAACTGAGGCTCACACTTTTAAGTCCAGCTTTTCAATGTTTGGGTTGAAGAGACAGATAGCAGTATTATCCTAATTGTTGATACTAATGGCTGAACAGTAATTTAAGAGTTTCATCCTACACAAATCTGAGAAATACAGGCACAAGCTCTGCCAATCGAGAGATCTAGGAACCAAACATTAGGCCAAATTGGTCCTTGTAGTGTTCAGATCATTATGATAACTCCGTTTATATTGTCACCATCATTCTAAAGTTTATAATTACAACTTAATCAGGTGGCCAATTCCAATTTCTCACAAAAATGTTGGTCTCTTTGTTATGGAAAGAGAACGAGTCTAATCAAGCTTTCAGTTTTGTTTTGTCCTAGCCTACTAAACCAAATTCCATGTTTCTTAAGCAGGCCTTGATACAGAACCAGACACTAACTGGTTATGGTGGCATTATATTCAATTGACACAACCTTTTCTTTACATGATGCTCATTCCCATCCTTTTAGATGAATGCCATAATATGGACCTTAATTCTTTTTCCTTATGAGTTCCGAACTATCATTCAGTTTGTCAGTATACAGTTTCAAATAAGAATGTAAAAGGTATCCCTTCATATTCTAGTTAAGTCTTACTTTAGAATGTCCTCTAAACGGACTGAATTTAAATTTTGAGAAAAAGTTTGAGAATCAAATTGTAATTATTTTAGCTATTTGTTATGCTTCTTAGCCTTGGGACCCTCTGATGATTTATAATACCACATATTTAAGATGTCGTGGCAAGGATCATTCTTGATCTAACAGCTATTTACAAGTGAAGATATTAGAGCTATGAACACACATAAAAGGTGAAAATGTCAGCAATTCTCATTCAGGACAAAGTTACTATTCCTCCATATACAACAGGCTACAGATATGGTTACAGAACTACATGTATCAGAAATGACAAAATGAGAAGCTAAAGAATACTTTTAGAGTTATTCAGAAGTCAGGTATGTAAACTTCTAATATAATGTTAAATGATAAGCAATATTTATGCAATAGTTTAGCTAAATCGTGTCAAGATCATCATCATAAACTCTTCCTGTAACCATTTCAGCATTAAATTTAATACTTATAAAGGTGACAACTAACACTTCCCAAGACCTATTTCCCAGCTAGATATAAATATTCAGTTGAGAGAAGCTTTCTGTTCATTTAATCTCTGGTGTATGTACTTACACAGCTGACATTTCAACTTCCTGGGAGCAAGGTCTATATGCCACGAAAGTGAAGTCATTTGAGAAGGAACCAGGATTAAAGCACGTGATTCCTGTGTATTTGAATGCCTTCTGCTCACTTCTGTCCCCCAAGACTATCTGCAGAGACATTGAAAAAATTTGCAATCAAAAGCTTAAGACTTTATACTGATCTACATGAGCTCGATCTTTTTAAGGGAACTAATAAAGAAATTAAGAATAGGACTTACTGTTTGTGGAGTTGGGTACAAGTGAAGACAGTGATCAAAGTTCCAGATGATGGGCTGTACACTCAAAGGCAGAGGGCACAGATGGCTTTGATGTGTTATGGTAGCAACAAGCTGCATAAATGAAAATGAGCATTCCTAGAAGATGATTCATACTATCCACACTAGATACGAAAGTAGAAGAATGGGCTCACATGCTCAAAAGGATCACTCGTTTCTTCAGTTGAAGGAGGCATCAGACATGATCTGCGCATTCTGTAAAGCATATCTTGACGGAAAAACACAATTTCTTGGGTATAAAATTTTATTCTGTTTCAACCAAATAACAAATTAACCTCAGTTCAATAACAATAACAGAAAAAAATAAAGGAAACTAACAGAGAATCAATGCAATTACAGCCATCGATTTCTGAAGTGAAAATCAAAACAACTCAATCAAACTAAAGTGCCTTTAAGTGACCATAGGGTACAGAAGCCATTAGAGTTCAGATGACGATAAATTCATGCATACTCAAATGATAAAGAAGTCCCTCCTCATAAATAGGCGTTTTTCTATACATTTTATAGCAAGCATTCAGATAAAAACCTGCAAGGATTACTCAAGAACACTGCATTCGGAATGTGTTTCTGAAACTCCTCAGTTATGTATTTTGGCAATGAGCATCTGGGCAGAACATTTGAAGGTCCTGGAAAAACCAAAGTATTTCTCCTTCAAGCATGATTATATGACAAACATGATAAGAATGTCTGAAAATAATTACTCAAATTACCTATATCATCAGGACCAGGAATAAAAACAAATCTGCTATGCTCTTTTAGACGTTGATGAGCTGCAACCATGATTCCTAGCTTCCCAAATTGAGATCTGCATACAATACTTGTCCATTTCACCCATAGTATCTTCATTAACCATGATGACAATGGCAAACATAAAAGAAGATTTCTCACCTGGTGCTTGAGTATGAATTAAAGGAAATATTACATGGACGAGAACAAAAGTTTCCCATAAAAACAAACAGAGATGGGACCACATCCTCTTTCTCATAACCACTGAGAATGATCTCGAGTTTTTCCATAGTCTTCTCTAAGGATGGAGAATGAAGCAATTAGTAATGGAGAAAATTTTTAATAGATAAATAAGCACGAAAAAAGAGGGATTGAGAGAATGATTACCTCCTCGTTGTCAAGCCAAACATCAGAGAGTATCACAAACATGTCATTCACTGCCCCTCTTTCCAGCTCTGCAAGTCTAATCTGTGACAACATTAAGGATGTCTAACCGGTGCTCACTTTTATACTACTAAAGTATATGTATTATCACTGTCAGCAATGATTCTCAAAGGATACAATCTCTTCCTTTGTAAGTGAACCCCCGCCAAAAAAATCAATCCCTGAAAACGTTGAAACTGATTTTTCTCGGTCTTCTAATGGAGGAAATCCGCATGTTTTTACCTGCAGGTCAATTTGCAATCAACTACAGACTGGTTCAAACTAGATTTCAAATATAAAACCAAGTAAGAAAGTGTAAAGCTTTATAAATCCAACAATGCTATCCTATTTTTCATGGTTGAAATGTTCAAATGAACGACAAACACAAACCTGAAAGATACCATCCAAGAGCAGCTCGCCTTCTGCCAAGACTATTGTGTTTTCAACAAAGAACCCCGTCGTAATTCTGTAATTCATGTTAAAGAAACTGCAAATCTTCATATCTTGTTCACAGATTATAACACAATCATATCATATGACAATGTCCTAATGATAAGTATTTTTCAAAGGCAATGAAAGAACAAGTACTGTTTTTTATTAAAGCATTAACCATCATCCTAAGCTCATTTTACATGTTTAGAGCCCCTACCATATATAAAAATATAGGCTTCACAGGGCAGGGTGTACAGTGTTTCAAATATAAGAGTCCAGCATGGATGAAATCAAGCAAAGATAAAAAAAAAATTATAAAACGAGGACTTCTTTGTAGCCCAGTTAAGAAATCATGTCATAACTTGAAATCCCAAAAAATATATATAAGAAAATCAGAAAATTAGAGATTTGTTGGTATAGTGAAAAGGATATTGCATTGGATAAATCAACTTCCACAGCTGCAGTTAAGTCTTCCAAGTAGAAATGACCATCCTCCAGCTGAGATATGAGACCCATTACCCATCTCTTTCCTGTCTGACCAACCAAAGATTGAATTGGAGATATCTGAAAGTGAAATAAAAACATTAAGTCTCAATATATAATCTTGATAATTTCTAAAATTATGTGCAGATAGAAGTGAAGAACATATATCAAATTATGTTCTGTGGATGATGAGAGGCTAGGGATACCTGGCAGCTGCCATAATCAGCCTCACTATCAAAGATAGGCCTAGAAAAATGTGGATCACGAGAGACCCTTTGAAACAACAAGAGAAACCTATCCCTGTATAATCCGACCTTTGCAGAAGCATCACCATGAATTGGGAGCTTCCCCGAGTATCTGCACAGGTTATTCAGTTACTATTAGAAGATATGCAAATAATGTATGCTACAAGATCTAGTTTGTTTAATAGTCAACATCCATAAATCTCATAAAAGAATAAGAGTTCAAATGTATTGAGCAAATAATACTACAAATTTGTATTTACATAGGAAACTACGGTGAAATGAACCAAGTTAGCTACCTAATAATGTCCAAAGAAATAGATTGATGCATGACTTTTCATTAAGTTTCATTTTTCAAAATAAGAAAAACTATGCTTATGAATTTCCACATCACGAAACAACACCAAAGAGAGTTGTGTAAAGAAGAATAAATGCTCAAACAGGAAACAGAAAAAGAAAATAGTAAACTTGCTAATAAAGCACACACTTTTAGCTTTAAACATTAAAGCAAAATCCCCTCCATCTTTTAGCTTTAGATTCACAATTAACACAAACCCATAAAATTAAGGGAAACTAGCATACTTGTGAAACAATTTCTTGATTGGATCATATCGAAATTTGGGGACATCAAAGGCATCAATTATCTTCAAAGCAGCTGAACCAGAACCACTCGTTGTCGGGCTATCCTCCGCTGCAGCCTCAGCTTCCAGTAAAAGACTCACCACTCTGTGAATCGGCTCCTTATCCAATATCGACGATTTCACTGAACCATAATAATGATCAATTAAAACTCAAATTAACAATATAAGAGAAAATTACCAAATTAAAAAAAAAAAAAAAAAACTCGGTTAGTAATTACGAGAGAGATGGTGGAGCTCATCGAGGAGGAGATCGAGGGCTTCGTCTTCTGCATCAGGAAAGCGGCTGAGGAATCCGAAAATTTCCGATAGAGCTTCGATTTTGATAGTATAACCCCTCATACTGAACTTCCTTTGCACTTTATTTCTCATTACAGAATTCATCTTTCTCTCTCCGCAATCTCACTCTGAAGTGCGTGTGTGTGAGAGAGAATGGCGGCAGAGGGAACTGAGAAGCCATGTTTTATTTTTCAGAAAACTGGCGGGAAATAGTTTCGTGGGCTGGGTTTTTTGGATACGGCTTATTTTTCCTCATTGGGCTAAAATGTGAGCCATAATTGTGGACTGGGCTGTTTCGTGGACGAATAGGGCTTATTTTTCTTCATATGATTATTGACCCATACTCCAATATCCAGAAGGGTCCGTATTTATAATTGTTTGGGAAAATTATAGAGAAATGAAGGAGACATTGCTAGAGTAATCTTGAAATGTTCTAAATATTACATTAATGCATCTATCTAGAATCTCCCATATAAATAGATAAAATTGGTAAGAGATTTAATCATCCCAATCTCTACTGCACTATATTCTCTCTCTTTTTTTTTTTTAATTGTTGTTGTGTATGTTAATGAAAATATGTTTCCACATTTTCATAGTCTTTTTCCCAACACTTATTTGTGTATATGGGTTGGATCGGGTCAAATTTTGGTGAAGTCAAAATATTTTCCTATTTTTTTACCCAATATTACAATGGTATGCTGATGCAAATTACAAAATATAATCTTGCTAATTTTAAAAGTTATGCTAAAATTATATGAAAGTTTGGATTTTTTTTAAATTTTCTTTTTGCAATTAAACCTAAAATATATAATTTGAAGAAACTATCAAGAGTCGGGTTATATAACCCATATGTAGTACATAAATGAAATGAAGGAGATAAAAATATATGAAAAAAAAGAGTGCTACAAAATATATGAAAAAAAAGAGTACTCAAATCTCAATGCTGACACCCCAGAAATATGAACGCTATTACCAGAGTATTACTGTTATGATACTGACACCCCAGAAATATGAACGCTATTACAGTATTACTGCTATGATATAAATTCATGATGGCATTAGTTATCACAAAAAAGAAAACCGTGGGTAACAGATTATATATCCGTCTTCTTGGACCGCACTGAACGAGAACCTTACTTAGGGTAAGTACAAGCAATAATGAAAATTTCGATTTCGATGGAAATATCGACATCTTAATTTTATGGAAATATCGTGGAAATATCGGTACATAAATTTATCGATATTTTTTCTTAATTTTATGGAAATATCGTGGAAATATCGGTACATAAATTTATCGATATTTTTTCGATATTTAACGATATTTCCCCGACATTCCACCGATATTTCCATGATATTTCACGCATTTTCATATAATGAAAATTTCTGTTTCGATGCAAATATCAACATTTTAATTTTATGGAAATATCGTGGAAATATCGGTATCAGTGGAAATATTGGTACATAAATTTATCGATATTTTTTCCAATATTTAAAATATATTTCCCCAACATTCCACCGATATTTATCGATATTTCCATGATATTTCACGAATTTTCATATAATTTGTACTATGAAACCACCGATATCGAAATCAATACCGATATTTATCGATACTTCATATTTCCCCGATATTTCACTTATTTTCCTACAAATTATACCATGAAATCACCGATATTGAAATCAATATTTCGCTGATATTTCACGGATTTTCATATAAATTGTACCATGAAACCACCGAATTTCGATATCGAAATCAATACCGATATTTACCGATACTTCATATTTTCCTGATATTTCACCTATTTTCCTACAAATTATACCATGAAGTCGCCGATATTGAAATCGATATTTTGCTGATATTTCCTGGATATTTCACCTATTTTCTTACAGATGAAGTCATCGATATTGAAATATTGAAATCGATATTTAGCTGATATTTCTTTGATATTTCACCTATTTTCCTACCAATTGTATGATGACTTATTTCTTCGATATTTCACCTATTTTCCTACGACTTATTTCTTGATATTTCACCTATTTTCCTACAAATTGTAGGATGAAGTCACCGATATTTAAATCGATATTTCTCGTTTCTTTATCGGTTATGTGGAAAAATGAAAATATCAGAGATATATCAATTGCACCATTTATCCTTTATATCGATCATGTGAAAAAATGAAAATATCGAGGAAATATCGAAGAT
The DNA here is from genome assembly GCA_946896805.1 of Scutellaria galericulata. NCBI lineage: Eukaryota > Viridiplantae > Streptophyta > Magnoliopsida > Lamiales > Lamiaceae > Scutellaria > Scutellaria galericulata. The sequence goes on along the minus strand of OX335797.1, from coordinate 587,234 downwards.
ATTTCCGGATATTTTCATCCATGAGTACAAGAACGCAAAGTATCACAATGATGGGCAAGGTGATTGCTATTGCATAAAAAGCACCTGCAGCAAAACGGAAAATGCTACACAACAGAAGGTGTCTACAATAGCCCAAATGCCAGAGGCTAGTTCCTTAAAACACTTCAACCTTGAATGCCAGAGGCTAGTTTCCTTAAAACACTTCAACCTTGAATCACAGGAGCAGTTTGTTGATCCATCACTCGCATCTAAAATCAGGCAATAAATGACATTTCTTAACTAATTGATCCCCAAATTTTCAAAAATTTCAAAAATTACAAAAAGCAGACCAGACAACAAATGCTAGAGAACTCAAAACGCACAAATGATCTTAGAGAATACGCACAAATGATCTTAGAGAATACAAAACGATCTGATTGCACCTACATTAAGAAGAAGATGAGTAATACCAGTTTTTCTCTGTCTGATTGCACCTACATTAAGAAGAAGATGAGTAATACCAGTTTTTCTCTGTTTGGATGGCTGGATCTCCGAGAGAAATGGAGAGTGTTTTGCCTGCACATTTACTCCATCTCCGAGAGAAATCGATCTGTATCTCCATTGCAAGATTTTGATTCTAAAATTTCTCAAATCTGTATCTCCATTGCAAGATTTTGAATTGCACGTTTAAATGGTGTCGTTTTATGGTCTCTAATTAAAATCGCAAAAATTTGCATGCGGCCGTTGCACTGTGTCGTGCCCCGGCACGGTTGACCGTCTGTCACAACAGTGTACAAGTATGTCATTTTCCGCTTTAAGTATGTCATTTTCCGCTTTAAGTATGTAATTTTCAGCTCTAAGTATGTGATTTTTGTTCGTGCTATGAGGCACGGTCCGACCGTGCATGACAATACAACGCATGTGTAGCGCATGGTATAGCACACGGTCGACCGTGCGCCACACAAGTATGTGATTTTTAACTCTAAGTATGTCATTTAGGATTATAAGTATGTGATTTTTTGTGGTGGCGCACGGTCGACCGTGTCCCAGGACACGACTGTGTGCGGTCTGTGCACTGTGCGACGGGTGTACAAGAGACTGACTCAATTAAAATTTGTCATACTCATATCTATAAAAGAAAATTAAAAATTATTATTTTTTAAATACTTCTAAATCTATATCTATATATATAATAACAATGACCCAAAAATAGAAATGCCAAAAAAAATTTCGCCCATTTCACTTGCTAAAAGAAGAAATACAATTATTTATTATTCTATAATTGACTTTAAAGCAATAGTATTGGATTTTACTTTTATATATGGATCAATTTGAGCAGCAAAAAAATTAACATATTTGATATGTTAAATATTTGGTAATTTCAACTCGTAAAATTAATCAATTCACGATGAAACATTTTTTTGTATATTTATATTTACAAAAGTAATGAAATTGCATTGTTTTGAAAATGAAAAAATAAAAAAGGAAGGAAGTTATGGTTCAAGCTAAATATTCTCTCTTTTGTTTCTTAAAAAAAAAAAGAGTACTAAGAAATCTCATATAACATTTATGAGACAACGATATAATAATTAGGCAAATAAAACTATTACAATATGATAGAAGAGCACTTAGTCTGAGTTTTCTCATTTTCACATGATCAGAAGGTATAGAGGTTTGGTCTTTACATGTTTAGAACATTTTGCCAGTGCCATCCTTGCGAGGGATCGAGTCGTGGATATCCATTCGACGCCAATTTCCGAGCAACGGCCCTATCTGCTCGGTTTTGTCGAACAAGCCCAAGAGTCCACCGGTGTGTATGAAGAGAACCTTTTTGCCTTCCCATTTTCCAGGATTCTCAGCCATGTCTCTCATCATCCCATACGCGGCCTTTCCACTGCACACGTCACGAGACAAAAAGGCGTTTGGAAAAGGGTTTGTGTTCGTTGAAGAATTCAGACAAAGAGCGATGTCCTAGAGGAGATTAACAACCAAGATATGTACCTGTAGACAGGGTCGAGAACAACGCCTGTGGCTTCAGCGATTTCTTTGACAAGTTTTAGCTCTTCTGTCGTGTTCATAGCATAACCGAGACCTTTGGCCTATGGAGAGTCGAGAAAGATAAGCGTTGGCTTCACGTTTATACTTTGATTCAATGTGAATAAACCACTCCATTTTTCATCGACAAATATTGGAAAAAGTATAAGCTAGGACTCAAGAACAAGAGATAGCATCTAACAATATAATGTCTCTGATCCCAATTAAGTGTCGTTCTAGAGTTTTTGTCATAGATTAAGAAACATAAAAATCGAACAAATAATACCCTTAACTAATCAAGAAATCCAGGATTCCAAACCGAAGAGAATCAAATTAATTCCATATAAAATGATCATATCAAATACCTAATATTTTTAACTAAGGAATATATATAATAGAGAGACTAAGCATAATTTGGGAATGAAGTTGCATAAAAGTCTAAAACGACACTTAATTTTACCTCTAATATGATACTTAATTGGAATCATATGGAGTAATAGATACGAAGCTCACATTATGAATGTTGACAATGTCTCGTGAGCTAACGTTGGCTTGGAGTCCATCAAGTAGGCCTTGAGCATAATCGTAGAAATAATTGGGATCATCACATACACAGTAGGCATGAATCTGCATTTCAAAATATCAATAAACACAGAGCAATTTCAAGGATGGCGAGACGAGCAAATCAGAATGGTAATTGAAGAGTGTGTACTTTAGCTTTTAAATCACTGAGCCAAGTTCCTATCGATAAACCCGCAATTGTGCCTCCACTGAAAAACATCGTCACACATATACAGAGATTCGTGAATAGCATCGGACATGAAGACAACAACAAGAAACATCGGAACCAGAAAAGAACCTTCCACATGCTACAACAATGTCGTCAAATGCCACTTCACCGTTCGTTTTCTGTAACTGTTGTTGGATCTCTCTAATTGCTTCAATATACCCCCTGCAAAACCGAAGATTACTTTGCTAAATGATTGCAGTTACTAAATGACAGTAAAATGACCTCGACTCTCAGATTTAGCAGGGCCAAAATAGCTTGGTTTTACTGAGTAATCCATTTGAGAAAATGAATATTTCCATACATATTGGTTAATTATTATCTAGTAAGACCAAAACCAGGGAAATCAAAGGAAATAATTCTTCGACAATCAGAAATGAAAATGCTCGAGATGTCATTAGTATCAAGGGGATGATGAGACTAGAACTGCAGGCAATCTAAAATTGAAGTTCATTCAAGTCTCGATCATTTCATAAAAATGAAAAACAAGAAAATATCAACCTTGAAAAACTATAAAAAATAATCAACCATTTTACCAGGTTCCCAAGGAATTCGATCCTCCGACGGGAATGACATACGGCTTTCTCCCTTCGCTCAACAATTTTTCTTTCAATATGTTGGTCAGAGCCTGGTAGCAAAAATGCAAGAAAGAAACGTAAGAGTTGAACAAATCGGTAGCTTAAGGGGAAAAGAGGAACGAAAAAAAATTAAAAAACATAAAACCACTGAACTACATAATAAGTGGATTTATTAGACAGTGAATGATAAGGGGTATAATAAACATACCACGGCCCCAACACTGGCATACTCTTCTTTAGAGACGAGGTCTACATGTGCTCCAACCAAACGTTCGACTAAGAGATTTCCGGTCAATCCAGGATCTTTATCCACTAGAACCTGGAAAAATATGTAAAATTATCCATGGTAGAAAATGGCCATTGCAAAAAAATATCGGCTTGATAAAATACCTTAGAAGTGCGTAGTATGAGATAACAGTCAAGGTTCAAATACTTGGCAGCAACAGCAGTGGCTCGACAATGATTGCTTTGTATTCCGCCAATAGTTATAATGCAATCGGCACCCTCCGCCACCGCCTCTGCCAACAAGAATTCGAGTTTCCTAACCTTGTTACCACTCAATTGCATCCCTGAAAGATCATCACGCTATAAAAATCGCAAATTGCGGACATTAGACTACAGATACCGAACAATCCGTTCCATATAAATAGCAAGAAAATAAAAACATTATCCAGAATCATCAAAGTCATACAGCATTGCAATCAACACAAGTTTATGGAAAATTTGTGAATTCACATGATTAAGCTAGCACCTTTGCACGTGTAATGACAATCATACCCCTGAGATGCAAGGATGAATGTGAATCCAATTCTCCAACCACATAAGAAACTATAGTAGATACTCCTTCAAACACGCGAATTAAGACTAAAACTAATCGTGTGTTTCACCCCTTTTTGACTCTTATTCAGAAGTAATGGTTAGCCCAAATTATTAGAGACACATCAATTCTTGAAAATGCAAAAAGGAATAATAGGCCATAAAAATCAAAACATTGCATATTCCTTGGTAAAACATTCATCATTCCAAATTATAGGCTACAAAATTGAACTAATAAATGAATAAAAATCAAGAATCATGATTACCTTGAGATAAACCTCAGTGTTCTTAGGCAAATTAGGGAGATTCCACTTATGAATTGGGGTCGGAAACTGCAACAAAACCCACTCAAAAAATTCAATCACAAAATCAGTCAACACTAAATCAATATGCTCGAATTTAAGAACTAATCTTCTTACATACATGACCTAGTGAAACAACGTCGGAAGGAAGGGGACGGAGGTGCGCCGCCCATGACGGCGGCGCGTAAGGCTTCTTCGTCAGAAACTCGAACGCAGAGTTCATCGAAATGTCGGATTTGATCGAATAATTTGTTGCAGATGAAGAAGAAGGGTACGATGAGTGCGCGATTTGGTGATGTGGGGTTGCTTTGTCTGGGTATAGTTTCTTGTTGTTGACGGAGATAATAGATGGACAAGACAACGTTGTTGAACTCAGAAAACGGTTGCACAACATTTTTCTTTTGCTTTCATGTCGTTTTAGGGCAACCTATTTCTAGTTTTGCAAAGTATATATCCACTAGTAAATGAAAAGCCTTTTTCCAACTAGAACTTAAATTTGATTTTCTTTACAAACAGGAGACAGGGTTGTAAATGAGTAAATACAATCCGTGAGTTATTCAATCGACTCGATAAAAAATCGAATTAGGCTTGAAAAAATCGAGTCGAGTTTGAGCTATTTAAGTAGCTTTCGATCTTGAGCACGAACATATTAATACTCGACTTGACAAGCTCGTAAGCATAACCGAACATATGTTATATTTACAAATTTGTCCTTAATAATTTAATTTTTTTCATTAAACCTTCCATTTTCACTTTTTTTATAAATATTTTTCAGCTACCGAGTCGAAAAGAGCCGAGCTCAACTCAAGCTTATTGAGTTATTTGTCGAGTCGAACTCGAGCATTAAAAGAATAAGTTCAGTCACGGTCAAGTTTTAGAATCAACAGTACTCCGCTCATTTACACCCCTAGCAAGAAAGATAATTTAGTCACTATGTACCCCTAATTTGGTGGTTCGGACTAGTATGTAACGATATGATTTTTTTACAATACAAGACTACAAGTTGATGTAGATGAAACGACCTGATTTTTATATGATAGAACGAGCTGGTACAAAAAAACAAATCGGAACAAATCAAAAATCTTGTGTATAATGATCTTGAAAACAAACATCTCACTCTCATTCATTGAGAGGCATGGTTACACCAATTATTCAGTGGCATCTCTTAATACACATTAATGTATCTGTAATGTGTATGCATGTAACTAGTACCATGAGTGAAAAATACACAATGCCAAGGATCGATGAGTAAATAGCAATCGCGTCGAGGATCCCTACTGCAAGAAGTAGCTCCTATACTATGCCTAACGATGTGGTGGGGTTCATGAATCATGATAAATATCATTGGATTTCTTAATGTTGATTTGATCAGAATGCGGAATCTGCTACCTTCGATTTCTTCAACATAACATCTTTAGCTTCATTGATCTTTGAAGCAAGGTAGTGGCTTCCACCAGCATCGGGATGGTTAGCTACCATTACTCTTCTATGGGCCTCCTTGATCTTCTCTAGAACAGTATGTTCCCTGCTCGAGAAACAAACAGATATTCAATGTAAGAACTAATTTTTCTGAGAATCATGCAAAGTCTGGAATTCGACACGAAATTCCTGATTGTAGAGCAATCAAAATAGGGGGTCGTCTATCGTATTGCTGCATTTATTGTATAGGGCTACATGAAGAACATAAACCAAATGATGGAACAGGAAAACCCAGGATGTAATTCAGCAGATACGATTGGTGGTGCCCCATATGTATAATACTCATATATATAGATACATATCATCATCTAGATCCAAATAGTCGTATGCTTAGGAGAAAAAAAAAATCTTGTCAATGCAAATTGATTGGTGTGAAATAGTACATAGAACGTTGTTATTTGATTGATCTAAGTTTATGCAGTTTATTGTTTATTAATGTTTTCCTTTTCAATTGTTGAATAAAATCAACTCTAAAGTACAATCCTTTCTCCTGTTTTCTATCTAATCACCCCATGTTCGGACACTACGAGAAACACCAATCAATCCAATCTGTCAAATCAAAATATTTACCTCACTCCAAGAATCAATGCTGCCTCTCTCCTAGTCATGACTTGTTCAAATCCCCCGGGATAAAATCTACGAGAAATAGGAACCGCTGGACGAGCTTTATACACTTGCCATGCCCTCATTAAGTATCTAGCACCCAAAGCAGCAGTTCCAACAGCAGCACCTACTATTACTACAGGTGTTGCCTGCAAAAAAGAAGCCAATTTTGGATCACAAACCTCGAATAAATCTCCTACACTGAACAATGGATAGCAATTTGTTACAATAAAACGGGAGCAAGCTTATCTTGCACGATATATATATCATTCAAATCATTAAATTAACAAGCCATGGAGAAACGGATAGGCATTCACGTTCATTCCTTCTCTTCTAAAATGAGCAGAAACCAGCTCATCCTAATTGAGAAACTTAACAAGCTAGTTTAAGGATTTCCATCCAAAATAGCTTGAAATCATCAACAAAACCATGTATTGGACACACATAGATACATAAGCCAACTCAACTTTTAAATCAACTTTTCCAACTACGAAAACTTTTACATTCAGTTAAGAACAAAACTGAGATGAAAAACCATGCTCAGAACTCAACTGCATAAAAATTGAGCAACCAACGACATATTTTAAATCGTAGTCTACTAAATCAATAAAAAACATCAGAAATCATCAAACAAACCAGCAACAAATCGAAATAGATAAGAGCACTTATAAACAAAAGGGAAGAATCAATCACACAAATTGACCAACATTTTCCAAAGAAGCCAAATTCTTCATATCTCGAACCGATAGCACCAAAAATACCCACTTCAACATCACATTAAAACTAAAATTTTATCAAACTAAATCCAAATTCAATTCAACTAAAGCTTTTCGTAGAAGAAAATTGAACAAAATCCAGCTCAGAGGAAAAATTCTCAATCATATAAAGCGAAACGTTAAACTCAGCAAAACCCAAATGAATTACCATAGCTAAATCTGCAAAAAAAACCCAGAAGAGAACACTCACAGGATCCAGACAAACACCTGAAAAGGGAGGAAACAATAACATCAGAATCCATAGCTTACAGAAAAATTGAACTATTCACAAACTTTTTTCTTCATCCCGAGCAAAGGAAAAAAAATCAAGCTAAAATCCCTCGCAATACAAACCTAATGCAAACAACAAGGAAGCCCTGCCCTAATTCTTCGATTGATTTCTGATTTCGAAGTCGACTTTGAAAGCTTGGGAAAGAGGAAAGAAAGAATGGAGAGAAGTTTGGGTTTGGGGGGCTTTTATGTAAATTCCATTGCTTGGAAGACAGGATATATTCCGGAAGATATGTTCAACACGATTTTAAAAGTCGCCTTTATTTAACACGATTATGAATTTTAAATCAAATTCGTTATCATATAAATTTAATATGTATAGTCAAGGTTCATAAATTGAATCAATGACTGGTATAAAAGCTTCAGATTTGAATTAGTGAAATATATTGAAGTGATTTTTATCTAATATGTGTATATATACTAATATACAGATGTTTGTGAAATAAACCAAAAATATTATAAGTATTATATCCTCTGTGATAAGCAGTTTATTCCTAAATCCTATTGTTTTTGTGAACACTATAGTAATTGGGCTCAATAGAGTTCAGGCCCAATAATTCATTTCATTAACTTTAAATCATACAAAGATGGCCACAGCCCATAATGTTTGTCATGAATTCCATTGGCATAAAACTAGATTTATTTATTTATTTTGAAACATAGATTTTTTTTTTTTTTTTTATGGCTAAACATAGATTTTTTTTCTTAAAACCAAAAAAACTATAAATATTAATTTCATATAGGTTGTAAATTGCTATGAGGCATCTGCTCTTATGCTCTTATACTTTCTGATGCTAATATGCTGGATTTGACATTATTTTTGTTAGGCTCTTATACTTTCTGATGCTAATATATTGGATCTGGCATTATTTTTGTTGTCGGTTTTTATTGTGATTTACAGGTATCCATGTTTTAGGTATGTTTCCCGTTGTACAAAGGGGTTGGAAAATTAACGTAATGTTGATAGTTTTGTTTACCGCCATCACAAATATAGTAATGTTGTTTTACCACACTAGCGATAAGCCAAGTTATTTTCTAGGGGAATCAGTCTTGTCAACAGTACGGATATTGAAACTTGAGAACGATTTTGGGGTCTTACAATTTTTTTTTTTTGACATTTCCATTCAGTGCCATCGTTGTCCTATATCACAATCACTTCAGTAAATTCTATATCATCAAGTATGCCTTTTACGGCCATAAATATGACTTTTGTGCTATAAGTGAGAGATATTCACTTCTCAATATATCACATATGTATGTATGGGAAATAAGGTAATGGGTCACATTATAATATGTTTAAGCTCTTGTATTGGAGTTTGCTTAATATATTATAAAAGAGTAATGATTTACACATTTTCAATTAAGTTTCAACAATAAACAATACTGATTAATTAATATATGTTTAGGGTTTAGGGTATGAGTTTTTGCCATTTTCTAAATATAATTATATTTATTAATAAATATGATATTGATATTTTCATAAATTTGAATTATTGATATTTTTGTCGATTATAATATTTTGAAATTTATACTTATCGAGATTTACTTAATTTTTTATTTATTAAGTATCTAAGATAAATCAAAATATTTTAAATATTGGAAACTCATAAATTTGAAGTATTGTTATTTTTATCGACAATGATATTTTGACTTTAATATTTATCGATATTTTCTTAATTATTTACTTATTCAGTATCGAGGATATATCGATAATATTGATTACTATTTACAATTTACAATTTTACCCTATAATTTATGTCAAAATTTACTTTTTTAAATTTGAATTTTCCTATGAGTTGTGAGTGGGATTTAATTTCATCATAGACGGAAGCTGTCAGCCGTCGTTGTTGCCGTAGTCGGAGAGCATGTCAGACTCAAATATTGCTGGTAAGTATGTCTTGTGAATGAAATTTAATTTTGACCAAACCTTCTCGTATAACTCTAAACCTAAATCTGCTTTAAACCCAAAATCATTTTTGTTGTTCACAGTGGTTAGGGAATACTTCACAGTCGCTAGGGAATACCCTCTCCTCATCTGGACCATAGTCCCTCCTCATCTGGACCATAGATTATGTGTTGTGCTCTTATATTTGTTATGCTAATATGCTAGATCTGACATTATTTTTGTTGTCGGTCTTTATTGTGATTTACGCAGGTGATATGGTCGAGATGTCTAATAATTCGAAATGAATATTCCGGTATATATAGCCGAGATGTTGCTATACAAATACAATACAAATTATTATCTCGCACAGACCTGCCCCTGGCCTAGTTCAGAGATATAAATATCAGTATATTTCGGTATGCTTAAAGTGGATTTCGGGATTCTCGGATCTGCCTTAACCTGCGAGATGCATTCACGAAACCGAGAAGGTCAGCTCAGCTCGAATATACCATTTCGTCAAGAATGATAGCGAGATGATTCATACCACTCTAGCCCACGATCTATAACACGGGTAACTGCTCTGTGTTAGTGGCTTCGTGAGGCGATATTTCCGGAGCGGTTAAATTAATTCGAGTTTAGGTATAAATATCATTTTTCATTCATTTGAAGGGGACATTCACAAATTAAGAGAAAAAATACTAGTGATAGAGGAGAAGTAGTTTGAGAGAAGAACAAATTGGCGCCGTGTGTGGGAAGGATTAAGCTAAGACGTGAGATTATTGGATCATTGTTACTATGGTGAATACACAAAACTCTCGAAAAAGAACAGAAGCCGGGGAAGGATCCAGAATTGCACCGAATAATGATCGGTCAGGAGAGTCGGAAGCTGCTCCAAATCATCCTCCTCAAGATACTATCATTTTAACTAAGGAGGAATTGGATGAGATAGTTGCAACAACAGTACAAAAGGTTGTACAAAAGGCTTTGAGTAAACGTCCTTTGGAATCACAAGGTGATACAGATAAACAGCGAGTGCAAAGTCGAGGAGAAAAAAGACCCTTCGATGGGAGAGAGAGTCGCTCAGTATCTCCCTTGATCCGAGATAAGTCACAGATCAATTTATTTGAGAGAGAGGATTTGCAGAGGGAAATCAAGGAAGTGAGGAGAAATATCAGGTCAAGTTCTCGGGGTAAGAGAGATAACCCTTTTTCGGAAGTCGTAATGGAAGATGAATTACCGGCATCCTTTAAATCGGTGAGTTTTGAATATGATGATACTATGGATCCTTGGGATCATTTATGTCGTTTTGAAAATAAAGCATTGTTGCATCGCTACACAGATGGGGTGAAGTGTAGAGTTTTCGCTAATACGTTGACGAAATCTGCACAAACATGGTTTAGTCAATTGGCTGATGGAGTCATCCAGATTTTTGACCAATTGTCGTCTTTATTTCTGCACCAGTTCACAGGATCACGTCGGCAGGTTAAGTCGACTAAAATGTTGTTCGGAATAAAGCAAAAAAAACATGAATCGTTAAGGACTTTTGTAAAGAGATTTACATCTGCTACTTTAGAATACCCTGAAGCTTCAGACGACTTAATTACTAGTGCTTTTATGCAAGGTTTGAGAGAAGGTGATCTACATGCTTCTCTGGTGAAGAAAATACCGAACAATTTTGATGATTTGCTTAAGAGAGCGACCAAGTACATTAATTTGGAGGAGGCGCTTCGTATTAAGAAAGATGGAGCTGCATTTCAGGAGACGAGAACTAGAGACCAGAGCAGAGTGAAGAGAGAAATAGATCTGCGAGGTAAATGATTGATATCAAATACTCGGACCGAGATGAAAAGAGGTCCTAGGTATGATACTTACACTCAGTTGACATTGCCACCTGGACAGTTGTTAATGTAAATTTGGAGTCATCCTCAACTAAAGTGGCCGACTTCGTGGGCTCCGAATCCGAGAAATCCTCCAACGTTTGGAAATGGGAAGTTATGTCAGTTCCACAATGAATATGGTCATAGCACTGATGAATGCACACATCTTAGAGATGAGTTGGAGAGGTTGGTTCGTGATAATAAGTTGGCGAGATATATAGCTAGAGCTCGACAGGATAACAGCTACAGGAGAAACGTTCGAATGGAACCTCAACGAGATCCAAGAGCAATAGGAAGGGAGATAAATGCTCGGGTAAATCCACCCCACCGCCTTTTCCTCGTCGAGATCAGCAGAATCGAGAAGAGAGACCGACCATTCATATGATTATGGGAGGACCTACTGATGGGGATTCGAATCGGGCCAGGAAATCTCGCTTGAATTCTGTTCGACAAAAACATGAGGTACACACTATCCTACAAGAAGCGGTTATTGAATTTGGGAAAGATGATACAGTGGATATCCAGTCACCTCAGTCAGATGTCTTGGTGATCACCGCCGAGGTAGGAGGGTATAATGTAGAAAGAGTTTTTGTTGATACTGGTAGTTCGGTGAACATCATGTTTCTGGATTGTTTCAAGAAAATGAAATCATCAGTAGAAGTCAAGCCAGTTGGGACTTCGCTATATGGTTTTTCGGGAGATTCAGTTAATGTATATGGGAAAGTACAATTACCCATGGTACTGGGTGATGATTTGTGGAGGCAGAACAAGACTGTTACCTTTTTGCTGGTAGATACCCCTTCACAGTATAATGTCATTTTGGGTCGACCATCCTTAACTGATTATGCCGCAATCATTTCACCAGCTCACTTGATAATGAAATTTCCAGTGAAGGATGAAGATGATAAAACAGTGGGAGTTGGAATAGTGCGGGGGAATCAACAAGCTGCTAGGAGATATTATGTAGCAGCTATAAGACAGTCGGAAACCAAAAAACGAGTAACTCAACAGTGAGATGAGGTGGACAAGGCATTGGAGATGGAAAGGCGGAAGGGGAAAGAACCGTGAATTTCGGAGTTTGAATCGGGAGAATTGATGAGTGTGGAATTGTTACCTGATAACCCTAGTCATATAGTCAATATCGGAAGTCGGTTAGAGGGGGAGATACGAAATGAGCTTATAGAGGTGCTTAAAAAGAAGCTGACTTGTTCGCTTGGGAGCCGAAAGATATGACTGGAAGAGAAGTGCAGAAGTTGTTAGAAATTGGGCATATCGAAAAAATACAATATCCGAAATGGGTAGCCAATGTGGTATTGGTACCCAAGCCTGAAAACAAATGGAGGATGTGTATTGACTTCCGAGATTTAAATAAGGCTTGTCCAAAAGATCATTATCCTTTGCCACTGATTGACAGGCTGGTTGATGCTACTGCAGGATGCGAGTTACTAAGCATGATGGATGCTGCGCAAGGGTATCACCAAATAGCGTTATATCCAGGAGATAGACCGAATGTTTCCTTTATCACTTCGTCAGGGACTTATTGCTATACAGTAATGCCATTCGGATTAAAGAACGCTGGGGCTACATATCAGAGAATGATAGACGAGTTGTTTAAAAATCAGTTGGGCCGAAATATGGAAGCATATGTTGATGATATGCTGGTAAAAAGCAGACAAGCTAAATCTCATACTTCAGATTTGGAAGAAACTTTCTCTACAATTCGGCATTATGGCATGAGACTTAACCCTGCGAAATGTTCATTTGGAGTTCGCGCTGGTAAATTCTTGGGTTATATGGTTACTCAGCAAGGAATCGAGGTGAATCCACACAAGATACGAGCTATTTTGGATATGACCCCGCCGAAAAGTATTAAAGAAGTTCAGATGTTGACGGGAAGGATAGTTGCTCTTAGCCGATTTATCTCGCGGTTAGCAGATCGCAGTTTACCCTTCTTCAAGATACTTCGGATAAGAGGAAAGTTTGGGTGGACAGAGGAATGTCAAGTGGCTTTCGAACAATTGAAAGATTTTCTAAGTGGATTACCAAGATTGAAGCAACCCATCTTTGGATCTCTGTTGGTTGTGTATTTGGCAATTGGGAAAGAATCAGTTAGTTCGGTGATAGTTCGCGAGGAATGAAAAGATCAGTATCCTATTTACTTTGTCAGCCGAGTGTTGCATGGTGCAGAGATGAAATATTCAGACATTGAGAAAATTGCATATGCTTTGGTTATTTTAGCTCGGAAATTGAGGCCGTATTTTTTGGGATTTACCATTCTTGTATGGACTAACTATTTGTTAACTTCGGTGTTAGGGAAACCAGAAGTTTCAGGAAGAATGGTGAAATGGGCAGTTGAACTTGGACAGTTCGATATTCATTATGAGCCACGAACAACAGTTAAAGCACAAACATTAGTTGATTTCATCCAGGAAACAACTCGGTTGAAAGAAAATCCAGAATGGGAATTGTATGTGGATGGTTCATCAAGTCGATTGGGAGCAGGAGCTGGAATACTTCTTGTTAGTCCCGAAAAAGATGAGTTAGAGTTTGCTTTAAAATTCCAGTTTAAAGCTTCAAATAATGAGGCTGAGTATGAGGCTCTGTTACAGGAATTGAAATTAGCTGAACAGGCGGGAGTAAGATGCCTAAAGGTGAAGTCAGATTCACAACTAGTTACTTGACAATTGGCTAATCAGTGCGAGATCAGAGAGGATCGGATGCGGGCATATGTAGAGAAAATTAGGGAGCTCGAAAAAAGATTTGAAAAAATACAGATCGAACAAATATCTTGAGATGAAAATCAGAAAGCTGATTTTTTAGCCAAAATAGGTAATTCATTGCAAGATTGCAAGAAAAGAAATATCACAGTGATGGGAATTCCCAAAGATCAGGATGTCATGGTCCTAGAAAGAGATGAAGAGGATTGGAGATACCCGATACAACAATATTTGAAAGGAGATCGATATGGAACTGCTAGAGAAAGAGAGATGGTGGAAAGGAGAGCAAGGTTCTATTATCTACTGAATAGTGTTCTTTTCCGAAAAACCTTTTCTCCGACGGATGCGAGATGTCTATCTCATAGGGAGGGTTTGATGGTGTTAAGAGAGGTACATGAAGGAGGATGTGCGGAGCATGCAGGGGCTAGAGCATTAGCTCGGAAAGTTGTTCGAGCCGGGTTTTATTGGCCTACTTTGAAGAGAGATGCAGAAGAGATGGTGAAAAAATGTCCGACTTGTCAAAAATATGGTTCGAGGATCCATACACCAGCAGTTGAATTGATTGCAGTTACTTCGCCGTGTCCTTTCGCGAGATGGGGTATTGACATTATTGGGCTGTTCCTGAAAGTAAGAGGAAGTAAGCAATTCATAGTTGTGGCGGTTGATTATTTTACTAAGTGGGTCGAAACAGAACCTCTAGCCAAAATAACTGAATTTGAGATGATGAAGTTTATCTGGCGAAACATTTGTTGCCGCTTTGGTTTGCCGCGGATACTGGTCTTGGATAATGGGCCGCAATTCCAAGGAAAGAAGATAAAGGAATGGTATTTCGAGATGAAGATCACACAAGTTTTTACGGCAGTATCACATCCACAGGCTAATGGGCAAGTTGAGGTGATCAATCGCATCTTATTGGATGGTATAAAAAAGAGGTTAGAGCATGAAAAGTCTAACTGGGTTGAGGAGTTACCCTCTGTTTTATGGGCTTATCGAACTACACCGAGATCCACTACGGGAGAAACACCTTTCAGTTTGGTTTATGGGGCTGAAGCAGTTACTCCAGCCGAGATACAAGGAGAAGCCATGCGAATTGTATGTTTCGACCCTATTCAAAATGATGAGATATTAGAGGTGGATAGAATTTTTCTGGAAGAGAAGCGTGATGAAGCAAGAGCCCGACATGATCTTTACAAAAAGAAAATGCAAGCTGTGTTTAAGCAAAAGGTAAGGAAAAGAGATTTTCAAGTTGGCGAGATGGTTCTACGACAAACAGATACTTTGTGAGAAAAAGGAAAGTTGGAAGCAACATGGGAAAGACCATATAAAGTGACTAAAATCTTATCCGGAGGAGCATATGAGTTGCAAGATGATAAAGGAAAGGTGTTACCTCGGCTTTGGCACATTAGTCACCTTAAGAAGTATTATTCGTAGGGCAATGTTACATCATGTAATTTTTCTTTTCCTCGTGTATTATTTTGTTTGGTTTTCACGATGTATTCTGTTCGAACTTGGTTAGTAGTGAAACCTCTTCAAACTCTCCGTGGATGTAGATCTCGACTATTTGAGATCGAACCACGTAAATCGTGCGTTTTGTGTTTTCTGTTTACTTCGACAAGGATTGAAAATGGGAGATCGAGATCTTTCAGATCCGATCTAGGGAGTTGATTAATCAATCGACTATTGAAAATGGGAGATCGAGATCTTTCAGATCCGATCTAGGGAGTTGATTAACCAATCAACTATGGAAAATGGGGGACCGAGATCTTTCAGATCCGATCTAGGGAGTTGATTAATCAATCGACTATTGAAAATGGGAGATCGATATCTTTCAGATCCGATCTAGGGAGTTGATTAATCAATCGACTATTGAAAATGGGAGATCGAGATCTTTCAGATCCGATCTAGGGAGTTGATTAACCAATCAACTATGGAAAATGGGAGATCGAGATCTTTCAGATCCGATCTAGGGAGTTGATTAACCAATCAACTATGGAAAATTGGAGATCGAGATCTTTCAGATCCGATCTAGGGAGTTGATTAATCAATCGACTATTGAAAATGGGAGATCGAGATCTTTCAGATCCGATCTAGGGAGTTGATTAATCATCAACTATTGAAAATGGGAGATCGAGATCTTTCAGATCCGATCTAGGGAGTTGATTAACCAATCAACTATTGAAAATGGGAGATCAAGATCTTTCAGATTCGATCTAGGGAGTTGATTAATCAACTATTCAAGAATTAAATCCGTTTTTAAATTATAAAGATCCCGCGAATTTAAGCAAGTCAGATGGAAAATGTCATAAAAATGAGTTCGTCGAATTCAATTACATCGGCATACTTTCGAAATGATTCAAGAAATCAAGTAGGAATCCAACAAAAGAGATCATTGTATCTAACATACTTTATACATGGATAAAAAAAAATTGTTCAACAGCTTTTTTATAACCCCACATCTCGGGGACCTTCAGGATGGAAGATTTCTTCAGGCAAATTGATCATGGTGTTATCACCTTCGGCTCCATTTCGGGGAGCTTCATCAATCAAGTTTTGAGGCAGGGGAACTGGGTCAGGTAGAGGATTGGCCAGGATTGCTTGATGAAGGAAATCTTTCCACCACTCTGCATTTTCAGCTTCCGACATATCACCATTCCAGTGCGGAGGAGGCCTAGAGGATATTTTGCTTCATAATTCGGTCAAGTTAAAAACTAAAGGGCTATCTGGCAGGGAGATGTTGTTCGCCGCTAAATGAGCTTGCACTGTTTCTAAATACTGATCTACTCTCTCCTGGCAGACGCGGACCCCTTCAACAAAAAAAGACTCTGCCATCGGAGCAGCTTTGGAAAGAAATAACATTGAATTCCACATCTGAGCAAATAATTTGGCCCGGTATTCTTCCGAAATCTTTTTCATCAGTTCGCTCTCAGGAAAAGCTGCAAACCCTCTCTGATAGCTGGCATTCAAACCACTCGTCCTTCCCTCGTGAAAATAAAAATCAACTTCTGCCTTTCTTTTCTCTCTCCCTTCCTCCAATTCTCTTTGCAATTCGGATATCAGGAGGTCCCTACTCCCAATATCCTTATGCTTTTGTACCATTTCGGTGTTCAGGATACAAAGTTGCTCATCTTTCTTCTCGGCTTCAGACCGAGCCAGAGCTAGATCTACCTCTCCCTTTTCGACCTTTGAAGATAGTTCGTCAATCTTACTGCGAAAAGCAGCGAAGTCTTCATCAATGGTTTTTTTCTCTTCTCACAACTGGTCGATTTCTTTCCCTTCCTGGATCAAGTCTCTCGCCAATGAAGCAAGAAATTTCTGTGCGGCAGCTAGGCGAGATATGTGTCTTCTACATTCTGTCACTTTGTCATATTCTTGCGAGGTAGGTCTAATTGAAGTAGTTTTTTCGGAAGTTGGCGCTGTAGGAGGAAGGAGATGAATATCATCCTGCACGGTCCCATGAGCTTCAAGAGGAGCACTAGGATGAGTGCGAGGTATACCGGGGCGAGATTGGGTCGAAGAAGAAGCAGATTTCCTTTTTTTGGTCACAATAGTAGATTCTCTCTCATTTTCCTCGCTATCGGCATCACCAGTTAAGTCAACTGGAGCATGAAGGGGTGCAGGAGATAATCGGGTAGAAGCCAATGAGCCTTCAGCTACAGTAGTTGGTATTGTTTGTATCTCGGAATGGGAGATAGATGAATTTTGGGGAGGAGATAAGCGAGCTTCTGCCTCTGTTCGATTAACCTGTGCCTGAGCGGGATTCACTGCATGTACAGACGCTTTGAATGTAGTTTGTGCCTCCTTGGGGACCTCCTTCATAAACGAGAAATACTTATTCATCGATGTATCTACAAAATCGAACATTCTCGTAAGTTAAGCACAACTCCGTCAAGATCAGCGATAATGATAAAAGTAAACAAAAGAAATTAAAGACAACCTAAATCAATTCCCCTGGCTATCTCGGCATTTGGATAATACCCCCAATAGGCAAGCAAAGGCGCATCAGATGTCAGTCCGACTATACTAAACCACCCTTTCCGAAATACAGTGTTTAACTTGGCTATAGCAGAATCTAGTCCTAGGCTGGGAGTGTTTACTTGAGGATCTAGATACATTGTCCAACGAGATGGGATAAGAGAATTATTTGGAGAGGCTTTAATGAATACAAAGGATCTCTCCCAAGCGGAACTCACATTCTCGACACCAGAAGATAAGAAGGTGGCCTTTTTATCATTGGCTCGGGGAGCCACATAAAACTGATAGGGATTTGGACTTCGCACTAAAAAGCACGTTTTAAATCTACGAGGAGTAGGTTCTACCCCCATCCACTTACAAATCATGTAAAAGACGACGAGATATCAGATGGAATTGGGATGAAATTGATTAGGATTGATACCATACGATTTACCCATGGTGACGAGGAAGGGATGGATTGGGGGAACTAGTCCTAGAGGAACATGCTCCAAGAACCAAGTTCGGAAATGCTCAGGGGGATTTTGTGGTCGATCTGAAACGGACGGGATGGCTATTTTATATCTCGTATCCCCATGATATCTACCCCGCAATAACTGTTTCAGTAGATTGAGGTGTTTTTCGTTTATCTTTGGCGGACCGAATACTTCGGATGCCGGCTTTTTTCGGGACTTTTTGGGAAGAGGGGCTTGCGGATCAGATGAAGAAGTGGAGGTTCGGGATCTCTTTTTCGCAATAGGCGAATTCTCTACAGGGATATTACCAGTTTCTCCCTCAGAGTCGAATTCATCTCGTGAAGAATGGAGAGAAGTAGAGGAAGCCATATAGTGATGGAGATACGAAATTTAAGCAAAGGTAGGTGGAGAAAGAGTACCTGCAAATTGCTTGAAGAATGAGAATCCTTGAGTGTCGGAGGATGAGGGTAAAGTGTTTTTTGAATTATGTTGGGGGTATTTATAGGCGATGATTGACTGGTATTTGGAAGGTCTCGATATCTCGATCATTAATTTTGAAATGAGGCAACGGTTCAGATTAAATGATGCCTTTTTTGATTTTCAAATCTCGTTAATCGAGGTGGGAAAATGTGGACGCGTGTCTTACCCCGAAGCCTGTTAAAGACGCTTCGTTTTTCGTAAAGATGGGAAACATAAATCTGACTCATTTCTAGGTGTGTGTTCACACACATCATTTCGGGGGGAGTGGTTGATATGGTCGAGATGTCTAATAATTCGAAATGAATATTCCGGTATATATAGCCGAGATGTGCTATACAAATACAATACAAATTATTATCTCGCACAGATCTGCCCCTGGCCTAGTTCAGAGATATAAATATCAGTATATTTCGGTATGCTTAAGTGGATTTCGGGATTCTCGGATCTGCCTTAACCTGCGAGATGCATTCATGAAACCGAGAAGGTCAGCTCAGCTCGAATATACCATTTCGTCAAGAATGATAGCGAGATGATTCATATCACTCTAGCCCACGATCTATAACACAGGTAACTGCTTTGTGTTAGTGGCTTCGTGAGGCGATATTTCCGGAGCGGTTAAATTAATTCGAGTTTAGGTATAAATATCATTTTTCATTCATTTGAAGGGGACATTCACAAATTAAGAGAAAAAATACTAGTGATAGAGGAGAAGTAGTTTGAGAGAAGAACAACAGGTGTCCATGCTTTAATATATTTCCCGTTGTACACCATCAAAAGGGTTGGAAAATTAACGTAACGTTGACAGTTTAATATATTTCCCGTTGTACACCATCGAAGGGGTTGGAAAATTAACGTAATGTTGACAATTTTGTTTGCCGACATCACAAATATAGTGCTATTGTTTTACCACAATAGATAAGCTTATAGAAGCAAGTTATTTTCTAGGGATTAGTGTTGTCAACCGTATGAATATTGAAACTTGACAATGATTTTGGGTCTTACAGTTACCGTTGCCCTGTATCACCATTACTTCAGTAAATTTTATGTCTATCAAGTATGCCTTTTACGGCGGCCATAAGTATGTCCTTTCACACATGAGTTTTTGCCTTTTTTTTAAATATAACTATATTTATTAATAAATATGATATTGATATTTTCATGAATTTGAATTATTGATATTTTTGTCGATTATGATATTTTGAAATATATACTTAGTGAAATTTACTTAATTTTTTATTTATTAAGTATCTAAGATAAATCAATATATTTTAAATATTGGTTACTCATAAATTTGAAGTATTGTTATTTTTATCGACAATGATATTTTGACTTTAATATTTAATGATATTTCCTTAATTAATTATTTATTCAGTATCGAGGATATATTGATAATATTTTAAATATTGATTACTATTTTGCAATTTACAATTTTACCCTATAACTAATGCCAAAAGTTATAACTTATACAGTATAACTCGTGTAACTACTCCCTAAATATTACACGAGTCTAGATGTAATAGATGTTTTTTTTTTTTTTTTAAATTTGTAATAGAATTATTGAATTTGAATCGATTTATAAGCAGAGTTAAAATTGAGATTTTTAATTAAAAAAAACCTATACCTATGTACAAGTTGGCAAACTATGCCTTTTATTATTTTATCTTGCATCGATTTATTTTGTTCTCGATCGATAATTTGATTATTGTAATTTTAAAAAAAAATCTGAATGACTTGATAGTTAAATATTATGTGGTTATATACTGAATGACTTGATAGTTAAATATTATGTGGTTATATATCATCATCTATTCTTTAAATATATTTTAATGCCATATATCATCGTCATCATCTATTCTTTAAATATATTTTAATGCCATATATCATCTTCCTTAATGCTGTCATCTTAGCATGTCAACTGTCAACACTAGTTAATTAATTACTCTAGTTTGTAGCATAGAGTATTAAATCTTTCTTTCCTTATTATTATTTTTCAAATAAAACTACATAGAACGATAAAAATTTACGGAAAAGTAGGTTTTTTTTTTTTTTTTAATTATTTTTGTTGTTTTTCATTTGATTCAACCAGGTCGGCGGGGCGGGTTGACCTGCAACCTACCATAACCCACTATTTGACGGGAGGAGGGTATGGGCCGGAAAACCCCAACCCAACGGTGGGCCAACTTGTTTGGTTTTTTTAATTTTTTTCTTTATTTATTTTATTCTTTAGAAGAAAATAAAATGATATTTGTAATATTTTTTACTCTTTACTCAATCTTATATGCATTAAATTATATGTAAAATATAAAAGAATATTATAAAACTAGAAATTTCCTTAAAAGTTCTTTCATTCCTATAAATAAGTGGCCAAATTTAATATTTTAAACAACATTACTTGCATTAGAAATAATAATTTTTATCATTATTATATATATATTTCATATATGTGTTAAATAAAAAAAGTAAAAAGACTGCCAAAAGATTGCTCCGCCATGAGCTAAATTGTTTATTTTTTTGGCAAACTCCTAAATACTTAACCCGATCCCCTATTTTAACGGTGCGGGGTGGGCTAGCCCAACAGACCAAATCCATTTTGACTATTCTAATTACAAATATGAAATTATAAAATAAATTACACATCCAAAGAAAAGTGAGGATGGAGTCAATTGACATAATTGAAGTTGTGGAAAATAGATTCAAGTTATTACTTGGGAAATGTACAATTTCTTAGATTGTGTTTGGATTAAAGGACTTGAAATAGATGAATTTTAAATTCATTTAAATTAAATTGAATTCAAAATCCATTCATATCAATCAAAAATGAGTTCAAATAAATGTGATGGATTTCAAATCCATATCAATCTAAACAGTGATGGATTCGAGATTTGTACCAGAGGCAACTAATAAAATAGATACAACAATTGTAAATTAAGAGAATAAATATCTAACAATTTAGATTATGAAGAAATTGAGAAAGAGTGAGAGAGAGTAAAAAACAATACTAGATTTTGTTGATTGCGAGAGTAAAACGAGGAACTTACTCTTTTGTAGAGGGAGAAAATGGGAAATTAACAATTTTTTTAATTTTTAATTAAAATATAAAATTGCGAAAATATCTCTGATTTTTTGCAATTTTTTCAAGAGGCTCAATACCCTCCTTGATCCAACTATGGGTTCAATCCAAACACCACCAATGTAGATATTTTTTTTTTATAAATTTCAAAATTTCCATCAAATATTCCTATTCAAACACAACCTACGATGCTACTATAAAAATCAAATCAAATAAAAAATATAAGTATGTATCATCCAATTTTTGCTTTGATTATATTAAGCAAGAGTAACACTTTCGTACAACTGGTGCACAGAATTGCACGAAAGACCTTTATGTTATAAATGTAGTACTTTTATGTACAAATATGTGTACATTTTAAAATGAACATGCATAAAGGTGTTACATTTATAACATAAAGGTACTACATTTATAACATAAAGGTGCGGATTGCACGGTGCACCAGTTACACGGAAGTTTTTGCCATTAAGCAAACCTAAAAGGCAGATCAAAAAACCCCGTAATTTGAAACTTAATTTGGTTTGATTTTCAATTCAAACCAAAAATTTGATTTATGTTAGGTAGTTATTAGATTCATCCTAAAGCTTATCTAAACTTATCATTTTAGTTGGTTAATGAGGTTTTAACGAGATTTAACATTTGATACTCCTACAACATTGAATAATAACTCGATTTAATTTTTAATTTTACATGTAACATAATCCTTAATTACAAAATTGTAAAATTAATAACAAGAGATTGATCAACAAAGTATACAACAAAAACATCTTTTTCATCTTAAATCGCACAAAGAATGAAGAATGTATGATAATAGTCTATGCATGGTATAAATGGTTATTAATTATGACTAAAACCCTAGCAAGTTTAATTGCTTATAAAATAAAACAAATTAATTTTATGATTGCTTCTTTTGAATTAAGATTGAGCTCATTATTATGAAACCAACTTGCATATTTTCAAGTGCATGTTTGTCTTCAATTTCATTTAAAATCAATCAAAATTAAATCCTCATAGAATCATTACTTTTCAATAATGTAGTAACATCCAAATGATTAACATTTTTAACAATTATGTACTTTCTTTAATCCATAACATAATTTATCCAACCAATATTTTTCACCTAAAGGCTAATGTATTAATGCGTTTCCTAACTTACTTTTTTATATAATAATAAATAATACTGTCTCCGTCCCGCTCAAATTTACACATTTTTCGTTTTCGTCCGTCCCAATCAGATTTGCACACTTCAAAAAATGACAAATAAAATTTACAAAATTGCCATTTACTATTCAACATTAACACTACAAAAACAGTTTTTTCTTAACTTCCGTGTCCGTCTCTACGTGCAAATCTGAGCGGGAAGGAGATGGAGTATCTTATTACTATTCATTTCATTAAAAAAAGAACCAAAAATTCTCAATCCCGTACTCATGGAGAGTTGAAGGGTTGCACCAAAAATGGGTAATTATAAATTTTGACTTTTTCGAGATGCATTTTTTATTTTTAACTAATTAATTAATTAATTCTTGAAAAGTGTGTCGATTTTCTTTTTGGAATGGAGTGTGTCAAATTAAATACATGGGAAAAAGTTGAAAACAACCATGAGCATATCGGTAATTTCATGAAGGCCGCCGGAAAAAGCTCTCCGGCACGGCGGCGCCACCATCATTAATGTGTATTTTATTGTGTTCAACCAGTTACCATCCCTAAATAAAAGCTCCAAACTGTAAACATCTGGCCATGAGTTATCAGCTAATAACTACAAACACTTTTTCCTCAAAAAATAAAGTAAAAATAAATATGTATTCTCTCTCCTGTTTTTCTTTGTTTTTATGAGAGAGAGAGAGAGAGAGAGAGAGTCATCAATGTAAAGGACACATAGTACATAATTTATTTGTATTTAAATTTTTGTTGTAAAAAGTTAATATTCAATTATATCCACACATTTTCATTTAATTAATTTGCATCAAGGGTTTGAACAATAGACATTGAAAGCGATTTTATAAAATAAGCAAATTTATTAGTACTTGTAATCTAAGAAATAGAGACATTGACAATGATTTAGTTTTTTGACATAGACAAAGAAATTGAATCTGGAAATTATACACAACTAACCCAAAATGTTGAAAAAAAAAACCATGAATTATCCATTTTGCAAGTTAATTGCGATTTTTTTATTTTTGTAATTTCATATACACAAATCGAAAAAAAAAAAAACCCATCAATTTCCATTCATTTAATGACTTTCCAATCATTTTTCGTTGATTTGATCAGAATTGGTATATTAGATATTAACGATCCCCAAACACTTGTAGTTAGGTTGGTCGTGCAACGTCATCCATCCAACAATTCCATTAGTTAGACCATTGAAATAAAAATAAAAACCTTACAAACTATCAGATAAATCAAATTGATTTTTTTTTAAACATCATGCATGAAATTACAAAAATCAAAAAGTTATGTTGAATTTACAAAACCCTAATTAAAATACATATCATAATCATAAGTTTCATAACAATATAATAAAAGAAAATATGAAAAGGAAAACTAAAAGAAGAATTAATATATAGACTTCTCATCTCTCATTCTCACATAGAATTTGTATTTCAAACCCCCCCCCCCCCTCTTTATTACAACCTTTTTCTCTCACCGTGTGATCAGAAAACCATAAATCCGTCGGTTACAACATCACCACACACAACACATATACATACCAATATATATACATATACATACGTGTATATAATATACATACATAAATGAGCGTGTAATACTAAGCAAGCAGTGCGTGTACTGTGTGTACGTAGGTATAGACGTATAGTATAGTTAGTAGCAGTAATTATTATGGGTTGGCTTTACATCTCTTACTCTTCTTCTTCGCCCTCACCAATCTTTTCTTTATTGCCCCACCCAACCCACCCCCCTCCCCCTCTCTCTCCTCATATACATACACTTCTCATATATATATATATTGTATGTGTGTGTTTATGTATCTATATATATGTTTCTATGGCGTTACTCTAGCTTTTCTTCCAAATATGAAAACATGGCTTGTGCCTTGATATCTGCTGCACTTACTTCACATGCTGAAAATCCACACCCACAATTTCATATCATTTCCATATCAAATCCCAGATATTATTCCTCTCTTTTTAATTTCATGCCATAAATTCTTGGTGGGTCTTTCTTTTTCGCTGATTATTATAGTAACAATAGTTGTTATCGCATGAGTGCTTGTGATCTGCAACAGATTCTTGAATTTAGTTTTATTAATTAATTAATTTGTGTACTGTACTGTACAACAGTGGTGAGTTCTCAGTCATGGAGTTCGGCGGCGGCAGCGGCGGCTCTAGCGGCGGCGACGGCGGCTCCGATCCTCTCCGAAGGAAGAAGCGGTACCATCGCCATACTGCAAACCAGATTCAGAGACTTGAATCGTCAGTCTATTGCTTCTTTTAGCTCCATGCATATATAAAGATCACTTTTTAATTTTTTTTTTTCTAATTTTAATGTTGCAAAATTTGTTTTTTTAAAGGATGTTTAAAGAGTGTGCTCATCCAGATGAAAAGACAAGAAATTTGTTGAGCAGAGAATTAGGTCTGCATCCTAGACAGATCAAATTTTGGTTCCAAAATAGAAGAACTCAGATGAAGGTAATTTAATTTAATTCTTCTTAATTTTTTTTAATTTTTTTAATTATATACAGGGGTTTTTAAATTTTTTTTTTTTTTTGGGGTTTAGGCACAACATGAGAGGGCAGATAATTGTACACTTAGATCAGATAATGATAGAATTAGATGTGAAAATATTGCAATGAGAGAAGCTCTCAAGAATGTAATATGCCCATCTTGTGGGGGCCCACCAGTCACAGAGGATTCTTATTTTGATGAGCAAAAATTGAGAATGGAGAATGCTCAATTGAAGGAAGAGGTAGGAATTTCTAATTAATTTTATTTATTACATTTCTGCATAATTAATTTACTCAAAATTTGAAATTTCTTTTCCATTTTTGCAATGTGATGAATTATTGTAGTTGGATAGAGTTTCTAGCATTGCTGCAAAGTACATAGGAAGGCCTATTTCACAGCTGCCACCAGTGCATCCCATTCATGTTTCTTCATTGGATTTATCAATGTCTAGCTATGGTGGCCATGGTATTCCTGGCCCTTCTCTTGATCTTGATCTTCTACCAGGGAGTTCGATGGGCATGATTCCGAATTTGCCCTTCACTCCGATGAGCGTTTCTGATGTGGATAAGTCCTTGATGACTGACATGGCGGCTAGCGCCATGGATGAGCTGATTAGGCTATCTCAAAGCAATGAGCCACTCTGGATGAAGTCCACATCTGATGGTAGAGAATTGCTCAATCTTGAAACCTATGAAAGAGCTTTTTCGAGGCCCAATAGCCACTTGAAGAACCCTAGTGTTCGGATTGAGGCTTCGAGGGATTCTTGTGTTGTGATCACGAATGGTTTGTCTTTGGTCGATATGTTCGTTGATGTGGTTAGTCTGTGTGCCTTGTTCTGTTCCTTTTTGAGTTTATGGGATGATTGAGTGATTAAAGATTGAGTTTTTATTTGAGTTTGTGATTTTGAATGCTAGAATAAGTTTGTGGAGTTGTTTCCTTCAATTGTTTCAAGAGCAAGGACTATTGAAGTTATATCCCCTGGAATGCTAGGAGGCCAGGGTGGCACATTGCAGCTGGTAATTAACGGCATATTTTGGTCGTTTATATGTTCGTTTTTGAGATTTAATCTTTGTCGAATTGCTCAATCTTTGTCACAGATGTATGAAGAATTGCAGGTGCTTTCAGCTTTGGTACCAACTAGGCAACTCTACTTTCTTCGTTTCGTGCAGCAGATTGAGCCCGGTTCGTGGGGGATTGTTGATGTTTCGTACGATGTACCTCATCAAGAAAACCAGTTTTCTTCATCTTCTAGAGCTCATAGGCTTCCTTCTGGATGTTTGATTCAAGAAATGCCTAATGGTTACTCAAAGGTTGTAAAATGAACTCAATTTGGTTCGTGAGCTTGTTAAGGGAACAAGTGCTTAATTTTTGATCTTTTATCATTGTTGTTAGGTCACTTGGGTCGAGCATTGGGAAGTCGAAGATAAAACGCCAATCCATAGGCTTTATAGAGACCTTATTCAGAGTGGATTAGCCTTTGGAGCCGAAAGATGGCTTTCCAATCTACAAAGGATATGCGAAAGAATCGCTTGTTTGATGGTCACCGGAAATCCTAATCGTGATCTTGGAGGTGGAATATCCGACCAAAATCTTGACTATTGATATGTTACCGATCAATGGGGTTGTTGTTTTGTGATTACAATGTTGTCGTATATTGACAGGTATCCCGTCTCCTGAGGGCACGAGAAGCATGATGAGGCTCTCTCAGAGAATGGTGAACTACTTTTGTTCAAGCATCAACCCTTCTAATGGCCAACATTGGACCACGATTTCTGAATTGCACGATTTTGAGGTCCGAGCAACATTCCATAGGAGCACCGATCCTGGCCAGCCTAATGGGGTCTTGCTTAGTGCAGCCGCGACTATTTGGCTCCCGGTTTCTCCTCAAAACGTCTTCAATTTCTTGAGAGACGAGAGGACTCGACCTCAGGTATGTATAAAAATTGAGAAAATATCTCCTCTTAATCGACGATTATCAATCATATCAGAAAATGTTACAAAATTGATATTAACCGAATTTTTAATGACATGTTATGGTGAAAATTGTAGTGGGATGTGTTGTCTAATCAACCTGTCCAAGAAGTTGCTCACATTGTCAATGGTTCACATCCAGGGAATTATATATCCCTTCTTAGGGTAATTAAAGTTATATATTTATCCCGAAATTCGTTCTTTTATCGCGATAGAATCCAATAACTTACGTATTCGATTACTTGTTTAAATAGGCCTTAAACACGAGCCAAAACAACATGTTGATACTCCAAGAAAGTTGCATCGACTCATCCGGATCAATAGTCGTTTATTGCCCGGTCGAGTTACCATCCATCAATATTGCTATGAGCGGCGAAGACCCCTCATACATCCCCTTGCTACCATCCGGATTCACAATATCTCCGGATGGTAGGCCGGATGGCGGAGACGGGGCCTCAACTAGCTCAAATGTGGACCCCACCGGTCGAGCCTCGTCAGGGTCACTAATCACGATCGTGTTCCAAATACTCGTCAGCAGCTCGCCATCGGCTCGCATGAGCCCTGAGACGGTCAACACGGTCAACAACCTCATCAGCAACACAGTCCAGCAAATCAAAGCCGCATTGATAAATTGACTACAAATTTACAATCTTGAACCAACTTTTCTTCTACGACCATAAAAGCGAACCCTTTACTCGAAATGGGAGTCAAGAACGCACCGTTTGGTGTCGTTTTACGCTGTGATATTGCTCGAATAGTTAGGCCTTTTTTTCCTTTGTTTTTTTTGGTTTCCATTCACAGCAAGAAAATGTACACTGCATGGTTCGGGTATTGACTTCCATTGCAGAGCAAAATTCTGATGGGAATTATCCAAGAATTTGTCCATGTTTTTGTAAACTTTTCATTTAATGAACAGTATTGTTTCTTCATATGAGTGTGGTCCAATGTGGGAATAAAGAGAGCCATGGGTTTAAAGTCATTGCTGTGGGTGTAATAACAATGACAGAATTGAAAGAGAGAGAAAGAAGAGAGAGAGAGAGATAGAGAGAGGAGAGAGAAACCCTAGCTTAGGTTTGGTAAGTAGTACCCCCGTGGGGTGGCGCTTTTAATGATGGATAAAGACGCGACTTGTTAAGCGTGTGTGTCAAACACGTCTACTTCGATTGCTACATTTGTATTGAAAAGGAACAAATATATGAGAATTTATCCTCGAAATTTCAATTTTTGATAACTAATTTTAGGAGTTTCTATAATAATCTTTTATGTTCTAATGTTTTTTTGTTTTAATTTGATTTTAAGATATAATTCCTAACATGAATTTTGTCGATGTGACTCCCAAATTTTGAAATTTTGGTTGTATTGGATAAATAGATTTACATGACATTAAATTAAAGAGAAAATTAATCTCAATTGGAAGCATACATAGAATTAAAATCCAACTTAAATTGAAACGATCATTATAAAAACAGTAGAGTTAATAGTTCAAAATAAAAAATCAATTAATATTTCCCTAGCTACTTTGATTTTCATTTAGTTGTCTTGGAAAAATTATATCAGATTATATTTTGATATTTAATTAAGCTACTTTGATTATATTTTGATAATTAATTAAGCTTCTCTGATAGTTAAGATATAATTAATTTTTGAAAAGTACCAATTATAGAGGTGTTCATCCGGTTCGGAAAACCGAAACCGAACCGTTGACCCGGTTTCGGTTGGAATCGAAACCGCGAATCGTGGTTTGACTGTTCGGTTTCAGTTCAGACATACTTCGAACCGTAAACCGGCGATTCGAACCGACAGTTAAACCGCCGGTTTATCTATATATTTTTTAAATTTATATTTTATATAAATAATATTATGTATTTATGTTATTTTACTCTTTAATTTTAAGTTGTATTGATTATTACTATTAATTTGTATTATAAGTTGTAATTTTTTTAGATTTATGATTTGTATTTGGTTGTATTTGAATTGTAGTTTCTAATTTTTGAAATTGTAACTTATAAGTTGTAATGTAGTATTGTTGTAACTTGTAAATGTAAGTTCTATTTTTTTTTAAATTTATATCAAGTTATTTACTCAAAAAAAAAACATTGTTATTTTGTAATATATGAATAATTGTAATATTTTTATATGAAAATTTAATTTAAAAAAAAAAAAAAAAAACCATCCAAACCGATGTTTCGAACCGGAACCGAAATTGGAATCCCCACAATTCGGTTATAGTTTGACCCTCCACGGTTTGGAACCGTCGGTTCGAATCGATTGAACACCTCTAGGCTCTAACCAATTAGATGTCTTGGAAAATTTCCCTGGCTACTCTGATTTCCATTAATATATAAAAGTACCAATTAATTTAGTTGTCTTGGAAAATTTTCATTTCAGATTATATTTTGACAATTAATTAAGCTACTCTGATTACCGTTCTCCTTTTCTATTATTATTTAGTTTCTCATCGATATTCTCCCTAAGATCTCATTTAAAAATTGTTTTTAAGATCAAATTTTGTTTCCAGTTATTTATTTTATTATCTATAGTCAAAATTCTCTTGTAGTTTTACGCTCAGTTATTATCCCAATTAAATGATTCCTCAATTTTCAAGTTATCCTTTATTTAATTTGAAAATTCTATAAAAAAAAAATTTAAATAAGAGATTTGGGATTATAGTTTGGTAAACCCCAGAAAATACTCATTTTCAAATTTATACGTTGCTCTCTCTAATATAATATAATATAGGTGTGGTGGTTTTGACCTAATTAACGATCAAAATTGTTAAGCATATTTAATAGAGCTTGGACATCTATATAAATATATAGTTGCTTACAAGATAATCTAAAAGCTATTGAAATAGTTAGTTATTTCGATATTTTTAATAATCCAATATAAATACAGAAACGTTCCCTACTATTTGATGAGAGTGGGGTTGGAGATGTGACAGTAAAGATACTTTATTGAATTAATTTGTATCATATATTATATTATATTATATTATATTATATTATATATATTATATTATTATATTAATTAATTTTTAATTAATACTATATATAAAAAGGTGATCATCTTACTTAATGATATAAATATTTAATTCAAATTTTATACAAAAGTACGATCGATTTTGTCTACCATAAATATATAGGTAATATGCATTGATGTTAAACTGTCAAGGTCTGATATAATTGATTAAATTAACCATATATATATATATATATATATATTTAGAGTTCAATATATTGAGTCCATTAAATGGGATTTTTTTAAGTTAAACCATAGTTTGTAATTGTATATATGAGGGTTAAATGGGTTGCCTAAGAGTCGATCAGCACTTTTTTTTTTTTTTTTTAAAGATTATAGTTATGAATAACAATATTATAAATATTTTGAATGTTAAAATTGGATTCAGTGAAATAGATCTTCACTGATATAACTTTGTGAGAAATTACTTGGATTAAGAAATTTACTTTTATAACTTAAATCTAAGGCAGATTTTGTTTTCTAAGTCCTTTTAATTTTAAATAAAGAAAACATTATTTGGATCGCTTTCAATGTTTTAGCTATACTTACTATTTTATTATTATTAAATGACAATTTCTACTTTCGTTTTATATAATGAGATAAGGTGTAACAAGAGGTAGAGTAAAGTGTGCAAAATAAATTGATACGAAGTGAGATAAGGCTCATATAAAAATACAAGACAAAATTTGCATTTTTTGAATTTAAAGCTTAAAAGAACACATAGAATACAATTTAATATAATTAAAAAAAAAAAAACAAAAGAGGAAGAAGAGAGTAAAGACAAAACTCCATAGTCTTGATAAGGACCAAAGTGGTTTTTCCCAAAACAGAAAAAAGAAATTATTCCATATCCAATCTGTAGTAACAAATTAAATAAAAGATGGATGGGTTGATATTTATTTAATGCCGACCTAAATTTAATAAATAAAGACAAAAAATTGTATGCCCCAGATCCGTGCCCCCAACCCGACCCGGCATGTGGGCTGCTCCCAGGCGCGCCCACGCACCCCCACGCACACTGTTATGGTGTGGTCGCGCGTGCACCTAATTAAATACTCTTCAGGTATCACACATTTATTTTTCAGGTATCACATATCTACCCTTAAGGTATTATACATAAATAGTGTTTTTTTCTTCTTTTTTTTTTCTTTTTTTTTTCTTTTTTTTTTCTTCTTCTTCTTAATCTAGCTCTTTTCTTATTGATTTGTTATTTTTCTTATTTGTTTAGTACATTCTTCTTCTTATTCTTCTTGTATATCTTCTTGTTTCTTATTCTTCTTCAAATTGCCATGAAATCATTTAAGGTATTACATAATTACCTAATAGGTATTTGTATATGTTACTCTCAGTGGTATTACATAAATACATTTCATGTATTATACAAGTATATCACACATATTTCCTTCGAATATTACATAAACACCTTATAGGTATTTGTATATGTCACTTTCAGGTATTACACAAAGTATCTTTTAAGTATCACACATATTACTTTCAGGTATTATATAAATACCTTATAAGTATTACTCAGTATCACACATATTACTTTCAGGTATTATATAAATATCTTATAAGTATTACTCATATACTCCAAAGGTATCAATGTAAGTTTAAAATGTTAAAATTTATTTTACAGGCTATAGAAATTTATGGTATTACTCATATAATTTAAAAGTATTACTCATATAGTCAAAATGTATCATTTGTATAATTTTAAGGTATTAGTGCACTTGTACTGTGTAAATTACAAATCTTAAATTTCAAATGAGAATTTTCATCTTCTTCCTCCTTTAAAATTCTGCAAATAAATTCATATTATTGAATCAATAATTGCAACAATTGAGAATTTAGGTAAAGGCAACAAAGAACAACAATTTCATCTCTGGTTCAATCCAACTTCATCCTTCCACACTTACACAATCATCTAGAATTCTCAGCGCATCATGTAAGCAACAAATACAATCATCTTCCAATATATAATACATTCCATTTATTCAAACCAATAATCGATTCTGATAGATCGGATTTGAATTTATTTAATCAAATTTATGGTGGATAATATTCCGATCAGAGTATTCAACAACTAGAAGCAATTGGAATTCCATTTCCCAAAAGCCAACCCATGAGGGTTTACTGCAGCTTGTGGAATGCAGATGATTGGGCAACTCAAGGCGGATGAGTGAAGACCGATTGGAGCAAGGCTCCGTTCATCGCCACTTACCGGAATTTCAACATCAACACCTGCACCGTCGGTGGATCTAAATCGGTGGATTCAGCGAACATAGAGGCAACAGCGTGGCAAACACATGAACTTGATGCTCGAGGAAGAAACAGATTGAGATGGGCACAAGAGAAGGAGAAGAGATGAGGGGGAGGCGTGACTTGCAGAGAAAGAAAAAAAAAGAAAAAAAAATAAATAAGAGTGAACCGGATCGGGTTGGGGGCACGGATCCTAGGATCCGTGCCCCCGGGGCACAAGAGTGCTGCTCATAAATAAATAATAATCATATTTCATTATTCTAACCTAGTAATCTTATTTGGAGAAATTGCAAATTTAGGACATTGTATCTTTAGATAATTCACTAATGAAGGACACTAGTTTTTCGAACATCCATATACACTAACTTTTCAATTTCAACGATTTTAGAATAAAAAATTCAAAATCACGAATTTCGGGTCCAATCACATAAGATTTGGGTTTTTTGGTGATGTTATTTGATCTGAAATTCGTGATTTCCCCCACTCTTAACCATTTCATAGATATAATATTGAGAGACAAATCTTCACTACCTAACAATTTAAATTAATTTTCAATAGTCAATTTCTATTTTATGATTAGCAATCTCAAAAAAGTCCTTTTTTATTTTTTATTTTTTTATAACTGGATTTTGATTAAATCGATCTTATTATTGACTAGTAGTTTATGGTGTCACATCGATTCAATAAATCATCTAACGCTTTGTTAAGTTAGTTGTTTTTATATTTATTGTATTAAAAAAAAGTTTTGAAGATAAGGTAGTTGGATGCGTTAGGGTTCAATGCACCATCTTTTCAAGATGAAGATTAATATCTTAATTAATTAAATGCTCAATTTGGGCACATCAATTTACTTGAAATTGTTGTCTTTTCTTGTTTCTTTATTGAAATCAATTTCAGAGTGACGTTAACACTAAAAAGGACTCTTTGAGTTTGCCAAATTAGTCCAATTTAAGTGAATTATCAAACATTTGGGATGTCATTTTCCACATATTTTGTGGTTTCTATTATGCCAAAATTCCATTATATGTGAATGAGACGTGAAATATTGACAATCATAAGTAATAAATTTATCCTAGCACAATCCATTTTTTGAATTATGTGAAATATTTGACTTCGGAAATTTTAATACTATTTTAATGTAGCATATTGAAATTAGAGATTTAGGATTTTTTGGTTTTTTTTTTCTTAAAGTACTTGTTTGAAATTAGAGAAAGGAAAAGTCGTTTTTATACATCAATTAATATAT
This sequence comes from Scutellaria galericulata, assembly GCA_946896805.1. Lineage (NCBI taxonomy): Eukaryota > Viridiplantae > Streptophyta > Magnoliopsida > Lamiales > Lamiaceae > Scutellaria > Scutellaria galericulata. The sequence continues at coordinate 552,974 of OX335797.1, read as the reverse complement.
CATACAATTTCATATTAATAATTAATATTTAATTATAGGTCTATGCACACAGCTTGTGTCAATAAGCCCTACATATACTTCTTTCTATACAATAATTGATGAAATTCATTTGAAATCATTTATGTATATATGATATATGTGTATTAAGTACCAAGGGCCCAATAATTAAATAGATTAGAGAATACGAAAAACTCGGTGGGCCCAATATTATGGGTCTACATGGGTTTTTAATTAAGGGCCCAATCAACAATAACCTCGTTAAGTCTACCCTATGAATAGCCCAAAGTACTATATTGCAAATAAGTCCCCAACGAATGAGACCCGTCATTTCAAATTTAATTTCACATTATATTTCAATTTCCTTACATGTGTAAACCACGCGCCAAATATATAAAGGTATACGATCTGTAAGTAAAATAACATGATTAAGAAACATGTGATGTATATTTATGGAAGTTTGAGTAGTAGATGGAATATAAGTTTAGAAAAGTATGCTACTATTATTTAAGGTTTGTGACAATTGAAGTTTTATTTATTTTTTATTTTTATTTTTATTAAAGAGAATATGTATTGCCATTCGTAAAACAAATTTCCTCAAAAAACATAAAATATGTTTGTTATCATTTCTTATGGTTGACATAACTTCATTAAAACTCTCTATCATGCATGACATTCACATATGATTTTATTAGCTAGTTTACTGTTTACCTAAACAAAAACAAACAAATTTACTTACGAATAAGGAGGGTTAATATCATTTTTCGTTTCATAATTACGGTATTTTTTAATTTTGATCTCATAATTATTATATTTTCAATTTAATCTCATAATTTAAAAATCTGATCAATTTTAGTCCAAGAATTAGAGTTTTTTGGTGACCCAGAAGGGCGTGGCGACACATGTCAAATTCTTATTGATTGACAAAACTCCTGCCACGTTACTTCTAGGTCACCGGAAATCCCAAATGTGGGGTCACTTGCATCACGTGACTATCTTCCAACAGAATTTGATTTTTTCAGTCAAAAATGGATTAAAATTTGGACGATTTCTTAAATTGTGAGATTAAATTGAAAATCGTGATACTTATAGAATCAATATGAAAAACACTATAATTATGAAACGAAAAATAATTTTAACCTGAAAATGTAAGAAAACCTATTATGCTGGCGATTAAAGTAAGGCCATGAAACATATATATGATTTCTTGAAAAAAAAATTTCTAACACAAGGAAAGGTATGTTTTGCCATCCATAAACATCTCATAGACACTAGAACCAAAAAGATACACAGAGATTATATTTTACTAACGAATGATAAAAAAATAAACATATATTCAAAATTTCCACAACTTTAAATATTATTCAAAACATATATATTAATTGTGTAGAGGTAAAATAAGGTAAAGTATCAAACCAAATCAAAAGTTCGATGATCCTACACTATACCAACTCATGATATGTTGCTTTAAACCCTTGTTTCACGAGGGAAAGCCCTGGGCCCACACCCATTTCTTTTTAATTATCTAACATCCAAATAAATACATAAATCTTAAACAATCATACATAACAATCTACCAAAGAAGCTGTGAAGAGCAATGGGCTTGCAAGAAACGCTTCTCAGAATCTAGAAAAGAGAAAAAGTGAAAACAACTCAAAGACAAGGGACTTTGAATCAATTTATATAGATGCACATCAAGCTAGCATTGTGTTCATTGGTGCAGTGATAAAAGATATATCAGTTCCAACTCAGAGGGAGGAGCTAGCTGGTGGTGCTACGGCGGTGACACAGCGGAGCTATACTAACCTTCCATGGCCCCAGTTGGATTGCCTCCCGGTTTCCGATTCCATCCCACCGATGAAGAACTTGTCAACTATTATCTCAAGAGAAAAATCCAGGGCCAAGAAATCGAGCTCGATATCATCCCCGAAGTTGATCTTTACAAATGCGAGCCGTGGGAGTTGGCAGGTTGGTAATAATAACGTTTCTAATACGAATGTAATAGAAACATACATTCATTCATCCGAGGCTGTGTTTGGATAGAATGATTTGAAATACAAGATTTGAAATGAATCCACTTAAGTCTAATTGAAATGATGGATTTCAAATCCATATATACTCAATTACTATTAATAATTTCAAATCCGTCAATTCAAATGGACCGTGAAAGTTTAAGTTGTTAACATTTTTAATTGTTCTTGTAGAGAAATCTTTCTTGCCTAGTAGGGATCCGGAGTGGTACTTTTTCGGACCGAGGGACCGAAAGTACCCTAACGGGTTCAGAACGAACCGAGCGACTCGGGCCGGGTACTGGAAATCGACCGGGAAGGACCGGAGGGTGAGTAGCCAAAGTCGCGCAATTGGAATGAAAAAAACACTGGTTTACTATAGAGGAAGAGCTCCACAAGGGATACGAACCGATTGGGTAATGCATGAATATCGACTCGATGATAAGGAATGGGAGGACACTTCCGGTATCCAGGTAGCTCGTATGGTTAGACTAATTTATTTCAAATTAGATTCGTGAAACGATTTCACACTGATATTATCATTTCTCATTTTCTTGGTCTTGCTTTTCTTTATGTATGTCAATGATGATATAATCCTTCACTCATACACATGTCATCATTTGACTCTGAAAGCACGAATTTCTAGGCCCTAATTTTGCTGGGAAAAAGCATTTATCACTCCATTTTTTTTCCATCATGATCTCTTTTTAGTCTTGCTAAAGGATGGATAAAAAGCATGATAGCTGAGCTTTAACATGTGCCCTCTTGTTATCTTTGCTCTTAGATTATATCTCTCACACACTAGAGAGAGAGGAACGTGGACTGCATGGCATGCATGGGAAGCCTAGTACTTTTGTGACACATAATCCTCCACCTTTATCAACCTTTCTTATTTAATAATGTGAAATATGTGTATATATATATTTATTTACTATAGCATGATTGTTAATCATTAGTATAATTGAAACTGATCTATCAATAAAGAAAAGAAAATTGATGACATGTTATTCTTTTCTTGCAGAGGTATAGATCTCTTGAGTGACAAAGTTTAGCTTCTCTTTGTCTTACAATAATGAGACAAAAGTACAATTCTTCTATCAGATTGAATCACCAATCATTAACCTCATTGTTTTCTCTCTCTTCTTCCTCAATTTTGTTCTATATATAATAGTCATATTATGCCTGATCTGGATCACAGATTCTTGCACAAAATCATTTCATTTTGATTTATATAATTATTAATCAAAATCCAAAAGTAGCTTCCCTTCACTTTCATCTGTAAGAAGGTGTCGGCTGCTTTTCACTTTATTCTCCTCCCTACCTGAATAAGCCAAATCCATAGCCCATAATCTTAGAGAGAGGGAGGGGGGGGGGGGGGGTATGATGGTCACTTTTAAAAGCAAGTGTGTATGACATAAAGTTGAGATGGGAAGTAAGGGAAATTTAATTTAACATATGATCCTTCATTTCTAAAGCATGATATAGAAGAAAGAATAGAAAGATTTCTTTGTACTTAGAAACAATTTTCAGCTTCTTCTTCTTCTTTATCTCCCTTTTATCACTTTAATTTTGACAGTGTATCAAACTAAATCCAAGAGCCTCAATTCTTGACTCATAAAAAAATCTAGGACCCCAACTTTTGAAATCAAGAATCTAGTTATCTCAAACCTAATTCAAATTAAAGAAAAAAGACAATGCTAACCTCATCTAATGAATCTCATTTTGGCTCACAGGACTCCTATGCATTATGTCGTGTTTTCAAGAAAAACGGGCTGTGCTCCGAAGTAGAAGAGCAAGGGCAATCGAGTAACATACCCTTGCTCGATTATATGCAAGGGGTCGCCAACGAGCATGAGATGATGTCGCCAGACTTCCCCTTGCCATCGTCTTCAACCATCTGCATGGAAGAAGAGGATAAAGATGACAAGGATGAGTCATGGATGCAGTTCATTACAGATGATGTATGGTGCTCATCAAGCACATCATTTGGTGGTGAAGATATGTCTCAAATGGGATTCACAAACTAATGAGAAAGAAACTAATGAAGGGGGCTGATCAATAATATAAAATATAAAATACATTGGGATCATTTCAATTTTTTTTTTTTAAGTTAATGATTTGTAAGTTTCATTATGCATTACTCTGATCATCTCTAATTGTACTTAGATTTTTTTTTGGGTGGTGTTATCTCTGTACAGCCAAGTTATCTAATGGCTATACAGGTTTGGTTTTTGCCCTCTTCACTAAGGTTTCTTTATTGGGTTTGACTAGTGGAATAAAGGGCATATTACTTATTTCCTATGTAGGGAGTTATATTGTTGTAGCCTAATTACTAATTACTAGTTGGTTGTTCCTATTTAAGATAATTTGTGTTCAATTCTGTTGACCAAACTCAATGAGTCAATTCTCGTTTCAAAGTAAAACTCAAAGGAAAATGTAGGTGTACATTCCAAATTTTACATTTGAAATCAATTAAGAACACATGGTTCTTAACTTAATTTGAAATGTAGCAAGTCATCAAATAGGTCTTGAAAGATTTAAGTTATGCATTAAAAAATATCATCATTACGATAAAAAATATATACTTTTCCATATTCATTCAATAAGAAAACAATATCATTCAATTATACATATGAAGTCTTATAAATCATATATAAGGATGGGAGTGGGGAGGGGATTCCCCGTTTCCTATGGGGATCCGTCCCAAACAAGACGGGGATTCCAGAATGTTCCCCCGTTGGGACAGGAAGGATTTTTCCCGATTGGTGGGACGGGGATCGTATTCCCCGCCTCATGGGCCCGAGAATTATATATATTAAATATATTTTTAAAATAATATAATTAAATTAATATAAAAAATAAATTATATGGAGATTGAAGAGTTGAGTGCATTGAAGTATTGAAAAATGATGAAAATTAATGAAAATGTATTAGGAGAATTTATTTTTGTGTTTTAGCTAATTTTATTAAATTGTGTTTTCATCTTTTATTTGGATTGTGGACCATTTTTAATGTTTTTTTGTTGATATTTTAGTTATATGTAATTGTATGGATTTTTTTTATGTATTAGTTAGATAAAAAAAATTAAAAAAGAAAATATAAGATGGGGCGGGACAGGGCGTGGGAGGAAATTTTCCCCATTTAGCTCGCGGGGACTGGGATTACCCGCAAACGTGGAGACGGGGATGAGGATTGCTCTCCTGACCCCCCGTCCCATTGCCATCCCTATATAATCATATATCTTTATATCATTTGTTAATTCAATCGGTTAAGAATGCTATTACGACAGCGTCTACCTTTGCAATAAGACACTAAGAACCAAAATTAACTGAATTAACTTAGATTTTTGTGTAAGTTATCATAAATCAGCAGTTAAATATATATCTGTTGGTCCCAAGTGGCTCAAATGTTCGAGGGATGAATGAACCTCTTTCAATTTTTCGATTTAAAACTTTCTGTAAAGTAGTTGCTGAATTCTACGACAGAATATACAATTTGCAGAATCAGTAAGCTGGCAGAATGCTATTTCAGCTTACTATTTCAGAGATTACACTACGCAGAGGAAATAATGCAAAGATAGAGTTTATTTTGGAAAACGTTTTCTTTTGAAATATGTTCTTTTCTGAATCTTTTAAATGCAGTATGAGCAAATGTATAGATATGCAGCACAGATAGATAAAACAATAAACACACAAAAGTTTATAGTGGTTCGATGGTGGTGTAATTCTTTTATGTCCACTCTTCTCCTTCACCAAGGGGGAACTCCACTAGGTAAGATTAGTTTACAACTCTCAACTTTACAATTTGTTCCTACGAGCTAACACCTACTAGAATCAGAAATATTCATATGCTAACCCACACAGGGTTTTATACAACTCACACAGAGTTACAAGCCTTAACAACATTAAGACTAACACTTAGTGAGGATCTAAATCTTTCCCACTAAGGATACCGAATAAACAACCTAGCACACAACACAAATGGTTAAAAGTATATAGGTCTTCAACTGGTGCTTTGAAGTCAGTCTTGAACACTTTGAAGTTCTGAGAGTATCTTCGACTTGGCTGCTTCACAAAGGTTGAGTGACTAAAACTTGAGAGAGTTTTTGGCTTTTGCTTCTAGTGTATGCGAGAGATGTTTCAGTAGTAATTTCAGTCAACTCTTCCTTCTTTTATACTCGTAGAAGAAAGTGTCCATTGAAGAGAGACACCCTCCATTTTGAATTTGAAATTCTTCATCTCTTTAGATCTTCTCTGGTCTTGCATTAATTGATCATTAACAAACTGGGAAAGAAGGCGTGCATAACTTTGTAGAGCATTAAATGTGCCCGACTTCAGTATCTGTCTTGCAACTTGTTGGTTGATATGTCAGAGCAGTATGGGTCATTTGGTCACTTTCATGCACTGGCTAATTTAACAAGATGGAACTTAGTCAGCATTGATCTTTCTCGTATTGCATCGGAGTAAGTGTTGACAACTTTCTGAAATAAATGCAGCAACTAATTTCTGTCCTGCGTCACCTTTCTGTACTGTAAGTGTTTTCTGTTGATCTTTCAGAAAGCTTCTCAGTTCTTCTTACTGCTTGTTGATATGTTGCTTGCTGAAATACTGCTTACTGAATGCAGTAACCTTCAGTATCCTTTGCAGAATCTCACGCCTTTCAGCATCCTCCATGATACTGATCTTCCTTGTTACTTAGAATTACATCAAAAACAAAAACTCTAAGAAAAGATTAAATTTCATATAAACAATATGAAAAAATGGGGTACTCCAATTCCCTATACAATTCTACTTTGTCATATCAAAATCTATTTAGAAATATCCCAACAATATCCTCTTAAAGCATACTTTCAAACATTATAACAATATCAAACATCAATAAAATCAATGTAAAACAATAATTTACAAGATTCACAAGTTCAATTAACTTATTTCAAATGTCTTCCATTCATCTTTATAATAAATAAATAATATCAAATCATAAGATGACATTATTTTAATCATAAAATATATGGATAGGATCAAACCTAGAAAATAAGTTTAAGGATACAACATTTCAAGCAAAAGAAGCACTAGACCAGCTTCAATTCATCTCATATGCAACCATCATGATTGAATTTAATGTTTTATGAGATTTAGGGTTCTAAAGATGACGAAAGGAATGAGAGAATAGAGCTGGTCGTTTTTTAGACTAATGTGATAAAATGATAGCATAAAAATTCATTTTCTACAACTTTTAACCATTCAAGAGAGAGACACTTGATTTGTTCTTATTGGATGGACTTGTTTAGGTGTGAAATAGTTGTACATGCAATGTTTTTAGCCTTAGAAGAGGTTTAGTGATTGATAAAAAAACACAAAATCAAGTGCAACACCTTAAAAATGTTTTTGGTGCAACCTAGTCAACTAACCAATCAAATTATACCGTCTTACTTACTTAAAAATCATAAATAAATGTGATAAAATTCATGAACAAGAAGTTCAAACAATTTAATCTGGTAAATATCATTTTAGTGTATTGTGCGGATCTCCAATGGTGCATTTTGTTTCTGTACTAATTTAATGTAAAAAACTGTTATTGATCTCTAATGGTCTACATACACTATTTTTTGCACTAAAAATGAATATTCCATAATATACATTTTTCTTAATTTTAACTTTTTACGTCTTATTTATTATATACTCCCTTCATCCCATCTGAACTTGTCTACTTGTCATTTCGGTTTGTCCCAACTGAACTTGTAAGCCCATAAATGGCAAAAAAAAGTGAGCAAAAAGCACTAATCCAAACCCTAAATAAAGTCTCAAAAGCAAAAAGTGAACATATCCACTTGAGTCAACTGCATTTTCTTAACCTCCGTGCCCGTTCAACGTAGGCATGTTGAGTTGGGATGGAGGGAGTATTTATTAATATTCATTATTATTGTCAAATAATCAAATTTTGATCTTTATTATTTTGTAGCTGTTAAAAAAATTATTTATGTTTAAGTCTGATTTAATATAATATTTTGACACAATTTATACTTTTCTACATTAATCAAGGTTTAGAAATTTTTTTAAACAAAATGAAAATATCAATCAATGATATTGCAATAATAAAATGCATAATAATAAGAGCTTAACTTTTAAAATTAGAGAATTCTTCAAACAAATGTTAATATTCTAAATTAAAAAATTCTTCCCACCAATGGAAATAGTTGATCTTAATCATGATTAGAATATTCTAAATTAAAAAATTCTTCCCACGAAATGGAAATAGTTGATTTTAATCATGATTAGAATATTGTAGCTCCTAATCGAAAGAATTTGGAGAAGAAGATGTAGATGAGAAAAAAATAATCAAAATTCACAGTCCTTCTATAATAGAAAATAATTTCAATAGTAACCAAAAATAAATATATATAGGACCAAAACAATTTAGTCTCCCATACAATACTCTAACATATCGACACCAATTATATACAAATATTATAATTCATTGATATCAATATCCAATAATATAGATATCAATAAATGTATAAATATTTCCGTAAATCAAGATTGTGATATAAGTTCATCTTTAACTATGTCGATATTACTAAGTTACGATATCGTAATTTAATATTTAAATATTGCATGTAATTTCATTAATTTTTATGATTTGTGTAATAATCTAGATTTTATGGTACATCAAAATATTTATAATGATTTGTATTATTCAAATAGCATATTATTTCATAGTGTGATATCATTATTTGTAAAAGTAAGCGCAAAAAAATTGGACGCATCCATAAAGAATTATTATATAAAACCAAAATTGTTAATAGTTCAATTCAATTGATATTTGACATTGTTAAAACTCGAGGTTCAATTCTCTATTCAAAACATAATTGAAATGGTATTCTTAAATTTTAAGTATCAATTAGTTATAAAATTTGTAAAATAGTAATCAATATTTAAAATATTGTCTATATATCCTCGATACTGAATAAATAAATAATTAATTAAGGAAATATCGATAAAAATAATAATACTTCAAATTTATGAGTAACCAATATTTAAATTATATTGATTTATCTTAGATACTTAATAAATAAAAAAATTAAGTAAATCTCGATAAGTATAAATTTCAAAATATCATAATCGACAAAAATATAATAATTCAAATTCATGAAAATATCAATATCATATTTATTGATAAATATAGTTATATTTAGAAAATGACAAAAGCATGGCTTCCAGATCCATAACATGAACTCCCAATCTTCTTTCAGTATTCGTACTGTTGACAAGACGGATCTCCCAGAAAATATATTGCTTTTATAAGCTTATGGCTACTATGGTAAAACAACATCACTATATTTGTGATGGCGGCAAACAAAACTGTCAAAATTACGTTAATTTTCCAATCCCTTAATGGTGTACAATGGAAATATACTTAAAGCATGGACACCTGTGTAAATCACAATAATCACAATAAAGATCGGCCACAAAAATAGATCCAGCATATTAGCATCAGAAAGTATAAGGGTAGATGTCTCACAACACATAATCCCTAGCATCAGGAAGTATAAGAGTAGATGTCTCACAGCACATAATCCTACTATGTCCAAATGAGGGGAGAGTATTCCCTGGTCAAATGAGGGGAGAGTATTCCCTAGGACTGTGAAGTATTCCCTAGCCACTGTGAACAACAGGGTCTAGGGTTTAAAGTTATACGAGAAGGGTTGATCAAAATTAAATTCCATTCACAAGTCATACTTACCAAGCAATATTTGAGTCGACATGCTCTCTGACTATGACGACAATGGCGGCTAACAGCTTGTCGGCGATCGGATGAAATTAAACCGACTACGACGACAACATCCGATCGACGACAATGGCGGCTAACAGCTTGTCGGCGATCGGCGATCGGATGAAATTAAATCTCACTCGTCAATCTCTGTGGATGAAATTAAATCCCACTCATGGATGAAAATGTCTGCGATCGGATGAAATTAAATCTCACTCGTCAATCTCTGTGGATGAAATTAAATCCCACTCATGGATGAAAATGTCTGCGATCGGATGAAATTAAATCTCACTCGTCAATCTCTGTGGATGAAATTAAATCCCACTCAGGGATGAAAATGTCGTGAAATATCATCGATATTTTGCCGCCGAAATTTCGCTAAAATGAATGAACTGAAATAATGATACGCAACATTTTTTTTCGTCAAAATATCGTCGATATATCACCAATGTCGATATCGGTGAGTCCCTTCATAAAACCGCGGTATATCGCCGATATATCGGTTTTGTGCATATATCGGTTCAAATGTTTTATTTTTGATTTTTTCTTTTTTTTAAACTTTTTTTTTTATGAATTTATTAACTGGAACCACCTACCACATCATTTATTAAAATGAAGATGAGATTTTTAATCCTCATTTCATGGATTTTTTGTCTACTTTTTTTATCTATAAATGTATGATATATTTTTATACATTCCATAACAATTTCAACTAGCAAAATCACACTCCTCCTTCTACAAGTATTGTTCTACATCAAGAGGATTCAAGATTTTTAGGGAATAAAAAGGTTAGTTATTCAAATACTTTACTAAAATATTTAATTTTTTCAAAGGATGTTGTTATCTATATTTAATTTTTTGAAAGCAAATGAACATAGCATTTATTTGGAATGTATAGTTATAGTTAGTTATTTGGAACTCATTATAAGATTAAATTATAGTTAGTTATTTATTTAATGTATTTTACTTGGAATTTTATTTGGAATTTAAGTTCAATATATGTATTATTGGTAGTTATAATATTCTGTAAACTATTATATATATTTTTCAATTTTTTTGCAAAGTTTTCATATCTTTAAAAAAAATATCCGATATTTCCACCGAAATCGATATATGCTCGTTAAAAATGAATGTTAGATTAATATTTAATACTGATTATTTTTTAATTTATCATTGTAGTTAACTAAATCAAAAATTGTAAAAAAAAATAAATATTGGGTAAATTTAAATGCTTATAATATTTATATCATTATATGAGTCACACTTGACTTTTGAGTTACATATGAGCATATATATATTAGCACCCTAATAGGCTGGTGAACAAGGTCGGCCCTAAGTTAGGATGAGAAGGTAGACAGCCTAGGACCCAATTCTTCAAGGGGCTTAAATTTTCATTTAACATTAAATATATATAGTTATAAGTTATATGACATTTAATTTGATCCAATATACTATATAATTGATTATATATCCCAAAAAATGTAAAACTTATAGGAAGAAACAATTTGATAAAGATTGTCATGAAGAAAATTCAAGAAATCTTTGAGGATCAATTATTATCTTGTTATAGTTGACATAGCGATTTCTTTTTAAAGAGCAATTGGAAATCTTTGAAAATATTTTTGCTTTTATGTTTCTAGGTGTTGCATTTTTTCAACATTAATTTAAATTGACAAAGAAATATACTAAAACTTGATGTATGTGAATGAAAAAGTTTTTAATTTTTTCGTTCTTATTTTTAGGTTTTAAGTTATATTTATTGTTTAAATAAAAATATTTATTTTTTCTTTATAAGGCCCATTTTATTTCACCATGAGCCCCGAAAATGTCAGGACCGATCATGCTGGTGAATATATAAACAATCATGTTCAAGCTGGTTAAGTGTTATTTGGTTCAAGCCTAACTTGAAAATTCAAATTGAATGAGCTCTAATTCGACTTGTCAAATTTAATGATCAATTTTAAATCATATTTTCTCGAATTGATACTCAAATAATTCATGACATGCCCGTTTATAAATTGCTATTTGGAAGCTAATTGACAATTCGTTCCTCTCTCTTCATAAAAGGCTAACCAAGTCTCTAAAACAATTCTTCCTACTCTTTCCAACTATATTCTGAAATTTAAAAAAAAAAAGATATTGTGATACAATTTGGCCATATGACTTATAAGGATCAAATGAATTATTTGTATAATAATTGTCATTATTCGTATAATAAGATCAACTACATACCAAACGTAAATTAACAAGCTTATCTTATTATGGCATGATTTTGGCAATGCTGTATAAGATAAAATAACTTCGAATTAATATTTCAGTATTTGAGAAATTTTATATTTATTACATTTGACAAATTCTCATATGAGACTATCATAAGAATCTCATTTTATAAGTCATGAAGTTCATATAAAGTCAGAATTGATCGATTATAGTTAATTTAGATGATTTTGTACAGACAAAATTAATGTGAGGTGAGTCCTATATATCATAGTGAACCAACATATAATTTAATTTCCACTTAAATTCATTGTTACATATGTCAATGTTAGGCAGTTCTAAAATGATTATTAATTTCCTCTGGAAAAAAAAAAAACATGGAGCATTGAATAAAATCATGTTAAATTACATGTGTAGTTGTTTTCTTGGAATTAATTAATAATTAATACAAATACAAATAAATCTATTCAAATTTCACCACTCTTGTCTTATTAGTGCATGAGAGGAAAACCTTCATAAAAAATGGCTGATCAAAAATCAAACCCTAATCTGCCATTGATGGTGAGACTCAAGCTCTCCATTGGAGCATTCTTGTCCCCACTCTACCTCCGCTCCGACGGGACGGTCAACCGCCGCCTCTTCAACCTCCTCGAGCCGAAAACCCCCACCGGAACCACCGTGACCATAGACAACACCGCCGTCACTTCCTCCGACGTCTCCATCGACGCCGCCCGCGACCTCTGGCTCCGCCTCTTCGTCCCCGAAACCACCGAGAAGCTGCCGTTGATCGTCTACTTCCACGGCGGAGGCTTTGCATTGTTCAGTCCAAAAACCAAGATGTTCGACGACCTCTGCCGTACCCTCGCCGGAAAGCTCCCCGCCGTCGTCGCCTCCGTGAACTACCGCCTCGCGCCGGAGCACAAGCTCCCTTGCCAATACGACGACGCATTCGACGCCTTGAGATTCATCGACGCGCAAAACTACGCCGTTTTACCGGCTAACACGGATCTGAAAAGATGCTTTTTGGCGGGAGACAGCGCCGGAGGAAACATAGCTCATCACGTGGCGGTAAGGGCTCTGTCTCATGATGCACACCAAGTGCTCGATGAAATTACACTCGTCGGAATCGTGGGGCTGCAGCCGGCGTTCGGCGGAGAGGAGCGGACGGAGTCGGAGCTGAGGCTGAGTAAAGCGCCGGTGATAAATGCAGAAAGCGTAGACAAGCTATGGAGGATGTTTTTGCCGGCGGGCCATGACAGAAACCACCCGGCGGTGAACGTTTTCGGCGTCGGTGATGATCAAACTGCAGAATGGATGAAGAGTATAAAGTTTCCAAGAAGTTTGGTGATCATAGGAGGGTATGATCCTCTGCAAGATTGGCAGAAAAGGTATGTTGATGGATTGAAGAAATGTGGGAAAGAAGTGGAGCTGATTGAGTATCCTAATGCTTTTCATGGTTTCTATAGTTATCAAGAATTGCTCGAGTTTGGATTTCTTGTTCAAGATATAAGGAAGTTTGTTCATGAGCACTAGAAAATCAACTTAAAATATGACTGTTTTTTAGTTTGCAATGTAAATTTTTTTTTTTTTCGATTATAACCTAAAGTTTAGAAGTTTTTTAATGTGTACAACATATATTTTCATAAGAATAAATTTGTCGTTTCAAAAAAATTTAGATTGAAAAAAAAAAAATCATACTTCATGTTGCAAATTGAAAAACTTTCATACTTTAGGTTATTTTTATTTTTCTAAAAGTCATATGATGTAATTTATTCCTCTGAAAGTCACATAATGTGCATTTGGTCAAAAAAATTGTCGGAAGAAAAATTTAAGTTGCACTTTAAAAATCTAATGAACTTTGGTTGCAATCGGATAAAAATAAATTTAAATTGCAAATTGAAAAATATAAATACTTTCTATTGATGTTTTCGATAATATGAGTATATATATATATAAATAAAGTTGTGTGTTTGATTTTAAGCTTTGGTGTATTCATTGAAGATTTCCGAACTAATATTCTTAAGAAATAAAAAATTAAAGCAAATTTGTCTTGAGAAAGTCTTTCTTTTACTGATAGAAGTGTGTTTTTTGACAATTTGGTCAACGTAGCTAGATTCCAAATTTCTTCTTGAGAATCTGATTATTTTTCATTTTTCTATAATAAAAAGGTTGGTAATTTGATTATTATTATTATTATTATTATTATTATTATTATTATTATTATTGGTGATTTTTTATTTGAAGTGGTATATATAATTATATGTTGACGTCAAATAGATTTGAGACATGAGAGCAAACAAAACTATTGGGCTCCTTAGGCCCAACCCGAAAATATAATCTTAGGAAGAAGGATAAAATTTCCATGGGCCGGTCCAGACCATCCACACTTATGCAAATCAGCCCATATGAGTGAGTCCATTGCAAACATATGTTAAAGACTATCAATGAGATGAAGTTTAACTCAATTATTTTCGATTCAAGATCAATAAGTCCCAGCTCGATTTTACACCCAAATTCAAGATTTGGTTATTGAAAAATGTAGCCAAGCCTTGTGGCATGTCCTAATTCAAAATAGAAAGAAAGAAATGCTTAAATTTAGGCAAAAGGGGATAGAACCAAACAATAAATTTTATTTCCCAATATTTCTTATGAATTTAGAGAGAGACAAAGGATGTGATTGCAATAAATTTCTGACAATTACATTCACAACCATCACACTACAGACATTAATAGCAAGCAAGAAAATCAAAACCTATGTGTGGTTGAAGAGTCAAGAGTGTGATTAAACCCCTGGCCCCCCACCTCCATCACCACACCACCTGTCTCTCTCACTCATGGAGTATTATATGGTGCAGAGATCAGAAATGGTAATCAAAGAAACAGAAATGGCAAATAACAACACAAACTCACCACCTCAGCTGCCACTTGTGACAAGATTCAAGCTGAATGCATTAAGATTGCTCAGGCATCTCTACACCCGCCGTGACGGCACCGTCAACCGCCGTCTCTTCAACCTCTTGGACATCAAAGCACCGGCTCCGGCCACCAAGCTCATAGACGCCATCGCTATATCCACCTCCGATGTCCACATCGACCCCTCACGCGATCTCTGGTTCCGCCTCTTCGTCCCAGATAGCAACGGCCATTCAGACAAGCCACTGCCCTTGATCATATACATTCATGGAGGTGGATTCGCCATCTATGGCCCTGACACGAAGATCTTCGATAGTCTTTGCAGCCATCTCGCTGCAAAAGCGCAAGCAGTTGTAGCATCCGTCAACTACCGTCTCACACCTGAGCACAAATTCCCTAGTCAGTATGATGATGTCTTTGATGCTCTCACATTCATCGATGCACAGAACACTGCAGTTTTTCCTGCCAATACAGACTTCAGTAAGACCTTCATTGCAGGTGATAGTGCAGGAGGTAACATTGCTCATCATGTGACAGTAAGAGCAGTCGAGAATGCTGAGCAGTTCGACAAAATAAGGATTGTTGGTATGGTGGCGGTGCAGCCTTTCTTTGGAGGAGAAGAGCGAAGTGAGTCGGAGTTGAGGTTGGAAAATGATTCGACAAGTGGTGGTTTAGATCGGGCGGATGCAATGTGGAGGCACTTTCTACCAGAGGGTGCCGACAGAAATCACCCGGCAGCACACGTGTTCGGTGGTGGGGCCGACTCGGAGGCTGCTCGACAACTGAAGAATCTTGAATTTCCGACTACTTTAGCAATTGTTGGAGGGCATGATCCCCTGCAAGATTGGCAGAGAAGATATGTAGAATGGTTGAAGAATTGTGGTAAGGAAGTGGAGATGATTGAGTTTCCAAATGCATTCCATGGTTTCTATGCATTTCCAGAGTTACCAGAGTCTGCCTTGTTCATGGACAAAGTGACAAACTTTGTCCAGAAACAAGCAAATTCCAAGTGAAGTTTCATGCCACAAAATTGATCAAGCTTAAATAATGCATGGCAGTGTGTGATTGTTTGAATAAGAGTACAAGACTTTTGGGGGGTTGTTAATATCTCCACCTAGTTTTATATTTTTAAAGCTCCAACTTGACTCAACTATACTCATAACTATATAAATACCAAGTTAAAATAGGTATAATGAGATCAAGCTCGACTCAAATGATACAAGATCGATTTAGTTGATAACAAGTCTCAAGTCAATTACACCCATAATCGTTAATCACGTTTTCGACCAACGTGTAGCCATAAGGCTAGGAGTTCATAATTCTGCAGCCATAGGCGATCGCACCACCCTCCCGAAATTTTGGCACTACTTAAAATTCAGTCATTCAAAAGTGTAGCTAAGCCTCGTGACAAGTCCTAATTCAAAAATTGAAAGAATGCATAAATATAGGCAAAAGGGGATAGAACTAATCACCAAAATGAATCCTCTCCGTTTTATTTCCTTAATTTTCGTACGAATTTTGAAGAGAGAGACAATAAATTCATGAAACTGACATGTATAGGATTCTGACTCACACGCATCAAACAACCGATATTACTAGTAAGCAATAAAATCAAAGCATTAGTAGTTGAAGAGTGTGATTAAACCCCTAACCCCACCTTACCCTGAATCTCTCTCTCTCTCCCCTCACCACCACACACGCTCTCTCTCTCTCTCTCTAGGCATATTATATATTGCAAGCCTTGATCAGAAATGCTAATTATAGAAATGGCAAATAACAACATAAACTCACAACCTCAGCTGCCACTGGTGACAAGATTCAAGTTGTGTGCATTAGGATTCGCTAGACATGTTTATACCCGCCACGATGGCACCATCAACCACCGTCTCTTCGGCATCTTTGACATCAAAGCATCAGCTCCGGCCACCAAACTCATAAACGCCACCACTATATCCACTTCCGATATCCATATTGACCCCTCGCGCAATCTTTGGTTCCGCCTCTTCATCCCAAGCACCAAAGGTAGCAAGACTCATTCAGATGAGTCATTGCCCTTGATTGTGTATTTTCATGGAGGTGGATTCACCAGTTATGGACCGGACACGAAGAGCTTCGATGATCTTTGCAGCCACCTAGCTGCAAAAGCGCCAGCGGTTATAGCATCGGTCAACTATCGTTTAACACCTAAGCACAGATTCCCTAGCCAGTATGATGATGCCTTTGATGCTCTGAAATTCATTGATGCACAAAACACTGCTGTTTTACCTGCCAATACAGACTTCAGTAAATGCTTCATTGGAGGAGACAGTGCAGGAGGTAACATAGCCCATCATGTGACAGTAAGGGCACTCAAGAACGACGAGCAGTTCAACAACATAAGGATCATCGGTATGGTGGCAGTGCAGCCCTTTTTTGGAGGAGAAGAGCGAACAGAGTCGGAGTTGAGGTTGGCAAGAGCACCTATACTTAATGTGAAGAGGACAGATATAATGTGGAGGGACTTTCTACCAGAGGGTGCCGACAGAAATCACCCTGCAGCCCATGTGTTCGGTGGTGGGGCCGACTCCGAGGCTGCTAAGCAACTGAGGAATCTTGAATTTCCAAGTATCTTGGCATTTGTTGGAGGGCATGATCCACTGCAAGATTGGCAGAGAAGGTATATTGAATGGTTGAAGGATTGTGGTAAGGAAGTGGAGGTGATTGAGTTTCCAAATGCATTCCATGCTTTCTATGCATTTCCAGAATTGCCAGAGTTTGCCTTGTTAATTGACAAAGTGACAAACTTTGTCCAGAAACAAGCAAATTTCAAGTGAAGTTTCATGCCACAAAATCTGTCAAGATTGTTGATGATTGTACAGCAATAAAAGCAGGGCATGGTGGCAAAATCAGTCAGTTGCACTGAAAAATGTCAACCAGTGTGTTATTGTTTCGAGTAAGTGTATAAGACTTGTGTAATACATACAATAGTTCTTTATTTCTTCCTTGGTGTATCAACATTCTGTTGGTGTCTTTGTGTAAAGAAAATAAGCTGCTGAGATGGAACATGAAGTGTGAATAAAAATAGTTCTACTCATGAAGATATGCAACATTAAGTAATGCACTTTCATAATTTACTCCTATGCCACTTTTGTCTCCAACCATTTGAAAATGTGTAAGCTCAAACAATAATGCATGAAAATAATGAAAGAGATCACACAAAATAATGGTACCAACAGAACACCAAAAGAAAGTATGAGTTTCGAATTGGACATTATCATATACAAACAAAATCTTTGTGAATGTCATCATCGATCGCATGATCATTTCGGTATGTGTTGAGAACATGTATGTGACTCAAAATGTCTTTCAAGTAAAAAGCGATGCAACATCTTACATCCCCTTCACACTGAAAGATTTAAGATATTGAAAACTATTCGTCCTTACTGGGTCAATAGCAAAAGGGCTCGTCCTGGTTCTGGATAATCAACTTTACATGAAAAGAATAAATCATATGACTGAATCTTTCTTCACCTCCATGTCTAGAAGAGGACTGAACCTGAAGAACTCAGAGCCAAATCTCATGGCATAGATGATAATTGTTCTCCCTGTTGACAAATTGGGAGTTTCAGCAAATATTATTTTATTACTAATTTTATCTCTTTCTATATCTAATTTTATCACCTTTCATCTTCTCTGGGGTTTATTTGCAGAAGAATTTTTTTTTTTACAGTCCCATCTTTTTCATATTATTAATGCTGCCTTTTTTTTTTAATAACAAATTTTGTGTTTTTTTTTTTGTAAATTGAGCAAAATTTCGATACTACCTATGTTTTTAAGTGAAATAAATTCCTAACTAGATACTGAAATCCATCAGTTTCAAATCATTGATTTGTATATTGTAGCTTGGTGTTTGTTTGGTTAAAATAAATGCCAATAAAGGGGGCACCAACAATATGTTGGATCCAATTAACTTAATAAATAAGTACGTAAAGTCTACTTTGATGATAACAATCTTATGGCTCATTTAGTAATATATTTCTGTTATTTTTTTATTCCCAATAGTATAAGATTTCTTTTTTATTCTTAATGATATTAGATTTCTTATTTATTATTGTGTTTTTATTGTATTTATGATAATTTTTATTCAAATGAAAGAAATGGAACAAAATTGAAATTCACTAATATGTTTGATTTGTATCAAATCAAAGGTTAAAATGACCTACCCATATTTTAATGTTATTAATGATACCTTCTTACTCTTGGCCTTTTAACTTGACTAACAATAGGTCTCATATTCAATTGGTGCATGAATCTTAGATCTATACATTCGGATTAGGTTGGATCTGATCCGGATTCGCACATTTTCCTTTTTTTTTTTTTTTTGTCCTGACAGTTATGTTATGTTAGTTATACATTTATATTATATTAATCATACATTTATGTTATGGGCCCGGCTATCCGCACCCCAAGTTTTCTGAACACACCCCACTTTTTATTTTTATTTTTTAAAAAATTCAATAAATAATATAAAGACAATTTTACCCTTATGTGTTCGGCCATTGATCGAACATACTATAGAATGTTCGACTCCTGGTCGAACACACTATAGCGTGTTCGATCACCAGGCGTCGAACACACTATAGTGTGTTCGACCATTGGTCGAACATACCTCTTTCTGTTCGACAAACCAGGGTCGAACGGGTCTTCAGATTTGTTGTTATTTTTTTGTTTTTTTTACACGATTTCACATGACTATTATATACTTTGTTAACTTATAAAATATTTTTTTAGGGGATTTAAGATTTGATGAATGAAAAAAGAAAAAAGAAAAAAAAAGGAAGAAGGAAGAAGGAGAAGCAGAAGACGGGGAGAGGAGAGAGAGCAGGTTTTTTTTTTATTAAGAAGGGTAAAATTGTAATTTTACCCTTTTTTGAATTTTTTAAATAAAAAAAAAAAAGTGGGGTGTGTTTAGAAAACTTGGGGTGCGGATAGCCGGCCCCTTATGTTATACTGGTTATACACTTACATCGAAATACACTTACATCCAAATTTCATACCCCTTACTGCAATACTTTAACTTTAAAAAAAAAAAATTGTTGGCCTTCATACTATGTTAGTCATACCTTTATATACAAATATCATACATTTATGTAATACTTTAACCCTAAACCTAATTTCGGCACAAGTTGTATATGTTTACCTTTATGTGATATTACTCATACATTTATCTGATATTATTTATACATTTATATCAACATAAACATACATTTATGTAATATATAACAGTATAACTAATATAACTAAAAGATATGACTAACATAACTAAATGTATAACTAATATAACTAAAAGGTATGAAAGGTATTAATAGTTGTCTGAAAATATGTTAAGGTACATGTAAAAATTTAAAAGATATGACTAACATAACATAAATGTATGTTTAATACTACATAAAGGTATAACATTTGTGATCGAATTTGAGCGAATTTGTGCGCAATCTTGGGGTGTGTGCAGGAACGTGGATGTACGTGGAAGACGAGTGCACGATTTCAGAACTGTGCAACGGTTGTCCTTAACTAAACTTATGAAAATTTTCAATCTAATTTGTTTCGGATGCTCATGGTGGAAGAACTATATAAAATATCTTTGTTCGACACGTCTCGAAAACTAATTAGTTTCAATGGGGAGCTCCATAGAATAAGATCGGAAAATCTTAATTAAGATATATATTTATTTATTTATTTATTATCATTTCTATTGGTTTATGATTGTCAAAAGTATTTGGGTTTTTTAGGTTTCATAAGTATATATATATATATATATATATATATATATATATATATATATATTATCATTCTTATTTACTTAAATATTCTTAAATTTTAAAACTCATTAAGGATATAATAAATGTTTAAAAAATTTGCCGAACAAGGCACTTTTATAATAGTATTAGAAGATTAGGTTAGATATTAGATTTTAGATTAAATTAGATTAAATCTCTATATGGATTGATAGTTATAATTGTGCATAGAAGATGCAAACTTTTTTTCATATATAAACTAGTACTTCCTTCGTTTCAAAATATATTGTTCTGAAGTTTTTGTTATGGATTAAGGAACATAAAATTGGATAAATATACTCTTAATTAATTAAAGAATTTAGAATTAAAAAATGGGAAGAAAAGCAAATTAATTCAATAAAAAAATATCATATTAAATCTCAAAATTTTAGCTAAGGAATATTAATAGGGATAATTTAAAAATAAAGTTACATAAAAATCTAAAATGACTCTTATTGAAACAAAATTTAGACTTCAAACTATAAATAGTTTGAGCTTGATTTATAATATCGAGGTGGATTGCAAGTTTAATATACCTATTACTCTTATAGTCAAGAGTTTAATAAATATAAATTATATTATTCATCAACCTTTAATAAAAAAAATCAAAATGTCAAACTATGTGTATTTCCACGGCGGAGTCTTCAAAGTGTATTAATGTCAGACATTAATAGCAAGCAATAAAATAAAAACCTATGCAAGCAATAAAATAAAAACCCATGTGTTGAAGAGTCGAGTGTGATTAAACACCTGATCCCAACATTCTCTCTCTCTCTCTCTCTCTCTCTCTCTCATATTATATAATGCTAAGACTTGAAAAGAAATGGTAATCACAGAAACAGAAATGGCAAATAACAACATAAACACACCACCTCAGCTGCCACTATTGACAAGATTCAAGCTGAGTGCATTAGGATTGGCTAGGCGTATTTACACCCGCCATGACGGCACCGTCAACCGCCGTCTCTTCAACCTCTTGAACATCACAGCACCGGCTCCGGCCACCAAGCTCATAGACGCCACCACTATATCCACTTCCGATATCCATATCGACCCCTCACGCGATCTTTGGTTCCGCCTCTTCATCCCAGATATCAAGGACCATTCAGACAAGTCACTGCCCTTGATAGTATACATTCATGGAGGTGGATTCAACATTTATGGCCCTGACACGAAAATCTACGATACTCTTTGCAGCCATCTAGCTGCAAAAGCGCAAGCAGTTGTAGCATCCATCAACTATCGTCTCACACCTGAGCACAAATTCCCTAGTCAGTATGATGATGCCTTTGATGCTCTAAAATTCATTGATGCACAGAACAGTGCTGTTTTACCTGCCAATACAGTCTTCAGTAAATGCTTCATTGCAGGAGATAGTGCAGGAGGTAACATAGCTCATCATGTGACAGTAAGAGCACTCAAGAATGATGAGCAGTTCAACAAGATAAGGATCATTGGTATGGTGGCGGTGCAGCCTTTCTTTGGAGGAGAAGAGCGAACAGAGCCGGAGTTGAGGTTGGAAAATGCACCTGTAAGTGGAGGTGTGAATCGACTAGATGCATTGTGGAGGCACTTTCTACCAGAGGGTGCCGACAGAAATCACCCTGCAGCCCATGTGTTCGGTGGTGGGGCCTACTCTGAGTCTGCTCTGCAACTGAAGAATCTTGACTTCCCGAGTACCTTGGCAATTGTGGGAGGGCAGGATCCCCTGCAAGATTGGCAGAGAAGATATGTAGAATGGTTGAAGAATTGTGGTAAGGAAGTGGAGATGATTGAGTTTCCAAATTCATTCCATGGTTTCTTTGCATTTCCAGAATTACCAGAGTGTGCCTTGTTCATTGAGAAAGTAACAAACTTTGTCCAGAAACAAGCAAATTCCAACTGAAATTTCATGACAGAGAATCAATCAAGATTGTTGATGCTTGTACAGCAATAAAAGCAGGGCATGGTAGCAAAATCAGTAACTTGCAACGAAAAATGTCAACCAATGTGTTATTGTTTTGAGTAATAGTATACGCCTGTGTAATACATATATGATAGTTCTTTATTTCTTCCTTGGTGTATCAACATTCTGTTGGTGTCTTTGTGTAAAGAAAATAAGCGGCTGAGATGGAACATGAAGTGTGAATAAAAATAATTCTACTCATGAAGATATGCAACATTAAGTAATGCACTTTCATAAATTTTACTCCTATGCCACTTTTGTCTCCAACCATTTGAAAATGTGTAAGCTCAAACAATAATGCATGAAAATAATGAAAGAGATCACACAAAATAATGGTACCAACAGAACACCAAAAGAAAGTATCAGTTTCGAATTGGACATTATCATATACAAACAAAATCTTTGTGAATGTCATCATTGATCACATGATCATTTAGGTATGTGTTTCAAGTAAAAAGCGATGCAACATCTTACATCCCCTTCACACTGAAAATTTTAAGATACTGAAAACTATTCGTCCTTACTGGGTCAATAGCATGCCAGAAGGGCACGTCCTGGTTCTGGATCCTCAAAAATTGCATGTACTGGTCTCCTTTACTGGTCTACCAGGCGTCCAAGATTGATTCTTCATCACTATTCTCCAATACAGAATTCACCCCCAAAGAAATCATCTTTTTTAAAATTCCTTCATGAATCTCTTTTAACACCTCCAATGACTAACACATTAGAATTCGTCTGCCTGAGTTTCTTGGAGTAGATTTCATTGATAGATATTAGCACCCACTTCGTTTAGCCCTTGACTAATCAACTCTACATGAAAAGAATAAATCATATGACTGAATCTTTCTTCACCTCCATATGTCTAGAAGAGGACTGAACCTGAAGAACTAGAGTACTAAACTACTATACTAGAGGTAAGTACACAATTTTGGAACCAGAATCTTGCATTTCGGGAAGAAGTTTGTTGTGAAGAAACATGTAAATCTCCTTCATTTCAGGATGAGATCTGTCACCCACCAAAAATACATGACTCCTTCCATTAACATCGATTTGACTGAAACCAGGCAGCTTTTTAACGTCCCTTTCTTTCATCTTTTTTCTTAACTGCGAAAACTTGTCCCATTTTCCAGATGCAGCATACACATTAGCCAATAGCACATACCCACCAGAGCTGGCTGGCTCAAGCTCTATTAGCTCATCACCTATATGATCTGCCAATCTATCAGCTCCATGCAACCGGCAAGCACCAAGCAATGCCCCAAGAACCACACAATCACATTTATCAGGAGGCATCTCCTCCACCACTTTCACAGCCTCGTTCACAAGCCCTGCTCGTCCCAGGATGTCAACAAGGCAAGAATAGTGCTCTGCTATAGGTTCTAAGCCATAAACTCTTCTTATGGAGTCAAAAAGCATTTGGCCTTTCTTGACAAAGCCAGCATGACTACAAGCTGACAAAACTCCTACAAAAGTAATCTCATCTGGATTGTGTCCTGATCTCAGCATCTGAGCAAATGCCTGCAACGCCTCTCTGCCAAATCCATGATTAGAATATGCTGTTATCATTGCAGTCCAAGTCACAGCATCTTTTGCCTCAAGACTTTCAAAAGCTATCCGAGCTGAAGTAACATCACCACTTTTATAATACATGGTAATCAAAGTATTTGCAAGCGATGTTTCTATCTCAAATCCTAAGCGAACAATAAGCCCATGAACTTGCAGCAACCCCAAAATACCTCTGCATGATGTCAGTAGGCTAGTAAGACTTGTCTCATTCGGACTAATGCAGCTTCGAAGCAACAAAACAAAGTGATGAAGAGCTTCATCCTCTTGCCTGTCCTTGGAATAACCATCAATCATTGCATTCCAAGTGATAATATTTCTTTTAGGCATCAACTTAAAAAGCTCACCAGCCTCGACCATACGGCCTTCATCACTGTAGGCTGTGATCATTGCATTCCAAGCCGCAACATCCTTATTCGGCATCTGATCAAAGTATTTCCTCGCTAACCCAGTCATCCCATTTCGAGCAAGACCTGTGACCATGGTGGTCCAAGAAACAGCATTTCTCCATGGCATCAAATCAAACAGTTCCTTTGCTTCATCCACTCTATCGTGATCCAATAATCCACATATCATAATATTCCAAGCATACAAATTACACTGTGGCATTGCACGGAACAGTTTGAAAGCTTCATCAACACGTCGCCTCTCAACATACGCCTTGATCATCGAAGTCCATGTAACCACATTCTTCACTGGCATCCGATCAAACGCACCTCTAGCTTCATCAACCAATCCATTCCGAGCAAATCCCATAATCACATTCGACCATGTAATCTCATTCTTTCCACTATCAGGCATTCTCCCAAAAAGCTCAACAGCATCACCAACTTTCCCTACTCTAAAATACCCTGAAATCAAACTAGTCCAAGAGAACCCATTTCTCTCAGGCATTTCATCGAATATCTCCCTCGCTTTATCCATTCTACCAGCCTTAGCATAAGCATGCACCATAGCAGAATCCGCCACAATGCACCTCAAACCTTCAGGAATCTCATAATAAAGCCTCACAGCTTTCTGAAACTCATCGTGCTTGAGATAAATACTGATCATTGAAGCATAAGATACCTTGTCTCGTTCAGGCATGCTGTCGAAAAGCCTTCGTGCTGCATTGACGTTTCCTCGACGTCCCAATTCCCCCATTCGTATATTGAAATCATAAACAGAACCCAAATCCGAAAAAGCGCTCGAACCATATTCTTTTAGAAAATCTGACGAGAAATTGCTGCCTGAAAAAGCGCTCTGCTTTGAGCTCAAATTTGCAACGGCTGCGGTGGTTTGTTTTCTACTACCCAAGACATAGAACCAATTCCGATTCACAACAACTCTCTGCGCCGCCGTGTAAAGTCTCAATGAAGCTCTACCGCCGATCATCCCCTTCCCAACTCGACGGCGCTTGGACTTAATTTTATTTGAATTTTCAATAAACTTTAATGTCTGGTAAAAAAAAAAAAAAATTGGAACTAACTTTGCCTCCACTGGACGTGGGCTTATTTTGAATGTGTTTAGGTTCATAAACTGGTTTAGATAATTAATATATTATTTAATTCTCGAAATGCATTTACATTTGTAAAAGAATATAAATAAATTTTTAATTATTGGTTTGAAAAAAAAAATTGCTATGTTTTTTGTATTATTCAACATTTCTGCTATTTTTTTAGTTTAAATTTTTTATTGTTAAAGTATAGAATAGTTCTTGAATTTTATTTTCAATTAAATGATAAAAAAATATAATTTAAGTTTTCCAAATAAATTTTATAATTTATTTAAAAACATATATTAACAAAGACTATTCAATTTCATTCATTAATAAATTTGAATAATTTTTTTAATCAACCAACCTTCATTTTATTTTTATTTTTTTATATTTTTTTCAAATTTTTTTAAATTAAACAAATTTCAAATATATAAATAATTTATATATTTGAAGTATAGCATATTGTCACGCACTTGGAAATATTTGAGTGGAATTTTGTATGTTGGTTGGACTACGAGGTACACTCATATCCAAACTCATATGTTTCATAGTCTTATGTGATCTTCTAAAATTAGTCTAGAAGATTCTTGGAAGATGGGAAATTGAAAACGAATTCTAGAGAATTTTTCACTACCATTAGATCAGTAGATCTCCACCATCAATTAGAGAAGTGGTCTAGTATAAGCAAGTAGGATCAAACAACATTTCTTCTGCATCTAAGAATATACTAGATTATCAGGTAGATTTCCAGTTTAATTTTCCTACCATGAGCTTACAATATATAAATTATATTATTAATAAGATATAATCTATTCCTTTAATGAAATAGTAAAGCCTACTCCAATATTTAAAGCCTTCTTCAATATTTCCTTAGCTACCGGCCTACCAGGTTAAAGTTAGGTTGGTTGTAGGCAGGGGTGAAGCTAGACTAAAAATCCGGAGGGGCTGAACGATTTTGGGGGCTAGATTACTATAAAATCTGTATTTTAACACTAAAAATCAAAAAATTCCTAAAAGTATATATAAATAATTATTTTTTAAAAATTTTTTGGGGCTAAAGCCCCCCTCACCCACCATGAGCTCCCCTGGTTGTAGGTCATAGATAGAACATGATTTGTATATGGGGTAATATTGATGATTCTGTGACCGAAGAATGAAAGTTAGTTGGTTGTCAATGATGATAATATCGTTGTCGATAGGATCGAAGAATGAGTTAAAAAGTTAGGTTAGATTTGTATGTGGAGGTAGTATTGATGATTTTGTGATGGGAGAATGAGAGTTAAGTTGATGGTAGATCGTAAATGAAACAAAATTTGTATATGAGAGTAGATATTGATATATTAATGATTTTGTGACCGAAAACTGAGTTAAAATTATGTTGATGGTAGTTCATATATACAACATGATCTATATGTGGGAATCCATTTATTGATATCGATGATTTTGTTTAGTTAACATCTATATTCAATCAATTGCATGGCTAAATATGATATGAATATTAGCCAGTGTTATTGTAAAATCAATTAATTGAACTGCTAAATATGATATGAATATCAGCCATTGACTAGTTAATAAAAAATCGAATATACAAAAATGTTATATATTATTTTAATTTTATAATTATTATATCAAATGGCTATTATATTAAATTTATATATTTATAATGAATAAAAGTACAATAATCTCTAAATCAAAATTTATGAACTATCTTTATCCTAATCACGAGCTTATGAGAGTAGAATTAAAAACTTAATTATTATTTTCACAAATCTCCTCCTTATATATGTTCATCGAGATATTAAGATAATCCACATTGAAAAGCAATGTCGGAGGCGTACGAGAGAGTAAGGGGTGGGAGACTGGCGTTCAAGGGAGGGGAGCTCGCAACCCGCGACAAAGCCATAGACAAGAAGAAAAAGAAGAAGAAGAACAAGACCAAGCTTCCAGACGACGCCGTTTTGGCCGAAGACCCTAGTGTCAGCGTCCTCGACTCCGGCGCGGATGCCGCTGATGTCTACACGATCGATCCGATGAAGAAGATGAAGTACGACGAGTTATTCCCCGTCGAAACCAAGAAATTCGGCTACGATCCCACCGCTAAAAAGAAGTCCGTTGAGGAAGCCCTAGATGATCGAGTCAAGAAGAAGGCAGATCGCTATTGTAAATGATTCAATTCAGCTGCTATTGGAAAATTAGGGTTTTATGTTTTTAATTGTACTGTTGATGAGAAAATTCATATAATTTGAGGAATTTAATCCCTCCTGTTTTGTTTTTCTGTCTAAGTATTTTAATTTTGGGTTACTGTCTGCTTTTTTTTGTTTCCGTGTTAAATTAGGGTTTTTTCTTGTTTCAATTCAATTGGACCATTTTGTAGATTGGTGGAGAACCTGAATTTGAGTTACGGCGTAGTGTTGGATTTTGGAGATATTAATTGGGGGAATGTTCTGCAAATCAAGGATTTCACTCTGA
The DNA here is from genome assembly GCA_946896805.1 of Scutellaria galericulata. NCBI lineage: Eukaryota > Viridiplantae > Streptophyta > Magnoliopsida > Lamiales > Lamiaceae > Scutellaria > Scutellaria galericulata. The sequence goes on along the minus strand of OX335797.1, from coordinate 524,798 downwards.
AATTGCTACTGTTATGCTTGCTATTAGAATTTGATCATTGTTGATAAATTCACTGTGTTCTTGCATCTTATGTCTGTTCTTGTTTGGTGTTGCGTGTATTTTCAGGTTGTAGTTGATTTATTTCAGAAATATACCGGGATCCATGATTGAATAAGCTTTCTTTGGGATACATTAGTAATGTGTCTGTGTTGATGGTTTTGTGTTTGATTCATGAATTATATCATAAGAGTTTGGCGTGGCAGTCCGTTTGTGTTTGATTCATGAATTATATCATAAGAGTTTGGCGTGGCTGTCCGTTTGTGTTTGATTCATGAATCGTATCATAAGAGTTTGGTGTGGCGCTCCGTGCAGCAATTTTGGTATACTGGATATGGTAGCAAGATAGGGCAGGGTTTGGAATTGCAAAATAAGCCATAAAGTGTTGCAGTCTGTTAATTGATCGGCTGAGCTTACGACTTCTGTGAAGGGTGCAGAATTTAATGCAGGGTGATTTAGATTACAATGAAATTCGTTTCTGTGCTATAATTGTGTTCTTGATCTGGGCAGATTTGTGTTCTAGTGCTTGCTGATTAAGATGATGAGTTTTGATTATTTGCTGATATAATAATGATCAGATTTTGTCTACAGACCAATATAAGTTGAGGTTGTGGCTGTTGACTGAGTATGTAATGAGAAGCTAGTGTTCTCCTGGTTTGTTGTACACCTTGAAGCTCTCTTCTACAGCAATTACTTGACTTTGAATTTTGAAGTGTGATTGGAACATGTAGTTCTGTTATATAAATATTTGATCATATAGTTGTAATGATGTGCATGTTTCCAATATTAAAGGATGAGTTATGTGGAGAGACAACAATGGTTTTTTTTATTTTTTATGATCGTCGTGATTTGGGATTTGCATAACATTAGGTAGAGGAGCTGTTTTTACCAAGATTTATTGAGTAATCTAGTGACAAATACACAACACATTGAGAAATTTGATCCAATTTTCCAAATAATGGATAAGCCATTAGTTGTTCAATAATGAACCAATATTTCATATAGCATAATCTTGGAACTATACACATATTTCATGCAAACAAAGCATATAACCTGTCTACACCATTTCCTGATGAAGTTACTATGATCATACTCTTTTAAGAGAAACAAGAAGCATGGTGCACTAAACCAAATTTACATTTGCACCTTCTTGCACAGTTCCATTCCCTTGTCTTCACACACACTCTCTAATCGTTCCTCCGTTTCTTGCTGCTCCAATGTTTCATAGAGTGGAGAGTTTCTGGTTTCAGGCAGCCACAAACTCAGCAATCCACTGATTATGGATAGTACCCCAAGCACAAAGAGCGAAAGAGATGGACTCGTTCTCCCATACGCAACCACCAGAGGAGAAATCGAAGCTCCCAACATCAACGCCTGTCTTAACATAGAGACAGCAAAGTTCCTCACATTTGTGGGGAAAAGCTCCACACAGTAGATATACAACACATCAAATGCAATCGAAGAAGCCATGAAACTAAATGCCTCGATCATCAGTTGAGGTAAGCTCCCCTTTTTCGTTGATGATGATTCATTTCCACTCTTGCCTCCTTTGCTTGAGAACATGGTGCAGAAGATGCTAGAAACTCCAGCAAGAAAAGCTGATGAAAAGAAGAGTAAGCGGCGGTTTGTGAAGCCCAACAGCACACTGCCTATGAAAACAGCCGGGATTTCCATGATTGCGTTTATGGCAACGCTGAAGTAGAGGTTGAAGTTGAGGTTCTCAACGTTGAGTTGAACCCCATAATACATGAAACCAACTCCAAAACCTGTGAACATAACCAATGCCATCCTTCTCACAGCCCATCTGGTATTCCATAGTTTCTCAATAGGCGAGGCGTTATCTTCTCCACATTCATTGATTTTCTCATTATTAGATGGTTCCAGAAGGCTCAGATTCGGAGGGAGTTGTCTTCCGTTAATTCTTGCATATCTTTTCAGAACCTCTAGAGCTTCTTCACCTCTTCCCCTCACCAGAAGCCACCTTGGAGACTCGGACACAAAGGGCTGTAGTAGAAAGATCGAGTAAAAAAGAGGAAAGCATGACATGATCCTGTACAAATTTCTCCAAGAAGCTCTGGTTGGATAAGCAATGAAGGGAATCGAAAGGAACCCTGCTGCAAAGAAGAAAAACCCGTATTGCCCTACTTGACCGCGCCATTTCCTGCCAACGGCCTCTGTTGTGAGCACGAGGCAGCATATTCCCATGCCCGACCGGGAGAATCCATTCATAAAACGGAAGAGAGAGTAAATCCATATATTGGGGGAGAGAGAGGTAAGTAAAGTGGTAACAGAGGTTAGAAGACATGAAAGCAACACCGATCTTTTTCTCCCTAAGCCCCCATCCGCCAATCGCCCAAACACTGCAGAGCCTGTTAGAAGGTATGATAACATATTGTTAGCTCATGCATTTACTGTCATAAAACAATTAGTGGTAATAAGTAGGACCTATGAGGGAGCCAAGGAAGTAGACTGATGCAGGGAGAGCAGCAAGATATCTACGATCACAGACGAGCCCCCATTCAGCAATGGTGGAGGTTGTATTGCCACCGTGCCACTCCCAAGTCCCCGGCTTCAATCCACAAACAGAAGCAGCATCTCCACCACCAGCACCGCCTATGTACCGCCACGACTCAGGCTGAGCATCCGTGAAAATGGTGACGAGAGTGCTCTGAGCATCAAATATCCAAGCCAGTGAGACCAAGACCACCTGCAAGAGCTGCGAGAATCCAAATGACCCCACATACTCTTCCACTACTTCATCCACAGTTAGTTGCAGCTTGTTTCCAACTGGACTCGACTTCGTGACAAGCTCTTGCTTTTCCTCATCCATTTTGTCACAGGTAAGTGTTTGTTCTTTATGATCACTTCTATCTGGTTCTGAAGATGGCACTGCACTTATTATATATATATATAGGAAAAGAAACAAGATCAATAGTTTCATTGCCACATAATGTGTTTGGGATATGGATTATACTTGGTTTATTGTTTGGTGAACTGTGGTTTGACGTGTTAAGCCACTTAGAAAAGCCAGTTTTTCTATTCCCTAAAGGTGGCAATCTGAGTAAGACTGAATAAAGATTATGCTTTTTTATTTCAGTGCTAATAACATAGGCCATAGATGACACTCAACACTTAGGCTAAAGGCTTGTTGCCTAACTATTGGTATTATTAATATAACTTGTGTCCCAAATTCAAATGATCACAATAACAATAATGCAACGAATCTCATCAAGATTTTAAACATCGAAACGTGCTTGGTTGAGAGTAATACTAGGACGAGTAATTATTTTCTTCTTCTTCTACTTTCCAAGAATTGGTGTTTTCAAGTGGGAGCAGAAGTGGGCTCACAGTGTATAGTGATGCTTAATGATGCTGAATCTGTTCAATGTATTAAACAAATTATGTCTAAATTTAGTCTGATTATAAGAAGCTCTTGTTGCCTTGTTTCTTGTGATTTGAGATCCTCAGCAATCTGTTTTTTTTTTTTTTTAAATTTTAAAAACACATATTACAACCCTATACTTTTTATTATTAATTTTTTTAACGAGCTAGAGGAAGTAACTTTTATTATAAAGTATTAGAAGCGTACCTTTTCACTTTTGAGAATAAAGATTTTGATGGTTGGTCGGTGATGAAGCTTTGTTATAAGACTCTTTGATCCTTTGGTGTTGATTCACTAAAAATAATATTGATGGAAACTTGAAGAGAACATTCATAATTATTTTATGTTTTACCACACAATATATAGAGGGGATGAAGAGTCCTAATCCTATAAGGATAAAGAGTCCTGATACAATCAAATTTACATTTGATATATTTTATTGCAAATTAAATACCAGCAATATACATAACTTCTACGATGATAGAAGTTTACATAGAACAAAAGTTCTATATATATAGATATATATATATATATATATATATATATATATATATATATTAAGAGCATGGGATAAAATATGCATTTGAAATAATTTTTATCGAACTAAGGAATCCTCTTTTTTTTTTTTCTTTCTTTACAAGTCCTTTATGATTTTGAGAGTTTCAATCTTGAATATCGTCTTGTGTGATATCATCATATGTATGTGGTTGTATTATGAAATAAAGTGTAAATGGAACACATACAACAACCAAGCTCTGATCTCACTTTATATTTTTCCATTATATCCTATCATGTATATTTTATTTTTATTTTATTTGATCACAATATGTAATTTGGTAGAAAGTATAGTGATGACAAAAATAAATCATGATAGGAATTGAGTAAAATTAAAAGAGAATATTGAGTAAAATGTGATGATATAGTAATTGCGTAATTGAAAAGAAAGCAAGAAGTTACAAATTGTTTCAAACGGAAAAGAAAAAAGGAAGTGATAGATTATAACATTAGATTTGGTGTCTATCTAAAAATAGACAAAATTTGTTATCAATTATTATTCTATATCCACCTCATCACAAAACTTCTTTTCTCTAAAAATAGAATTTGATTGAGAAACAATTCCTTTTCGCCCTTAAAACAGTATTACTCATATAATATAACAGTATTACTTCATATAATATAACAGTATTTGTTGTGCACATATCTGGATTTGTACAACTTGTGCACAAGAGTGTCACTCTAAAAGAAAAGGAAAATTTATTTTCCATTGTTTTTCTTTACATTTACATGGACTATAGGCATTTATTGAAATTCTACACATTGTAAAATACATATTCACAATATTTTTTGGCTCAATTCATCATCAGATATAACTCTTATGATATCGTATCACAAATTTAATTTTTTTAAATGGGGTTTTTGTTTTATCAACTCAGGTGTTTCGTATAACCTAAATCATATATATAATTGTTAGATACATATGTAAACCAGAATTCAAAAGTTTTACATGTAGTTAATCAATGATAGATTTAAGTTTGATGTATGGTTATCAAGTGTAGCATCTCAATGATATTAGCATAATTATTTTTAATTCTTTTAGAGGAAATTTCTTTATATTATTAGTGCATGATTGATAGAAAATGTAACCAAATTTGAGCATGATTTGACACAATTAATTTTGAGTGTGCCCCATTTTTTCATATTCTAAGTGCATGATTTTTTAACCAAATTAATATGATGGCTCTGTTGCCTATCTATACACATATTTAAATATTTCCACCTTATCAGAAAATTTCCTTTCAGTATAAATAGTATATTGGATAGAGAAAGTTTTTTTAAAAAGAAAACTTAAAATTTCCTATATTTTTGTTTGTATTCACATCCAATACAATGAAATAAATTTCCAAAATTCTTTATACACCATTCTTGTTATATTTATGTGTTACTTTTTCATTTTTGTCCATATTGTCAGAAGTCCTCTAACAACATAGCAATGGAATAAATCATTGATTCTAAAATTAGTATTTCAAATTTCCACCCAAAATTGAGGGATAATTAATTCAAAAAAAAAAAAAAAAAGTCTACATATTATTTCAAAATAAATTTTAAAAATAAAAATTGATGATTATATATAATTATTATTTAAAAAAATTGTTCAAAATTTTTCATGAATAAATAAATTTAATTGTTAAATAAACAACTCTAAGTCACGTAAGCATGGATTAACAACACGAAAAACAGAAATTAAAAAAAATGATAGGATTAAAAAAGAGAAATATATTGATAGATAAATGACTAATAACCTATTAAGGTAAATTTGGAGGAGTAAATTTCCACAAAATTAAGATGAATTTGTATAAAAACATTCATAAAAAATAATAAAAAATCAAATATGGTTGTCTCGATCATGCATGTGTGCTAGAAATGCACAAACAATCTTATTATATTGGTGAATACGTCTGCTCTCAATTTTAAGGCTCAAAATGAATATGAAAACTACTTTTTACCAAAGCCCTATCATCGAATCGAACTTACTATCATTGAATTTGATTAAATTATTATCGAGCTTTAAATTTGTAGCATAACTCATCATATTATCAATCAGGTCGAGTTTGAATGAGTTTTTAAATGGGCATTGAAATTTTTTTTATTTAATTCTTCCCACTATAACTAACATAAAGATAAGGTAACACTTAATTTTCCATTAGACAAGTGATTATATATTAGTTATGATAACCCTAGTTGTCAGAATGGAGACATCCACATAATTCCATTAATCTTAGTGCACATAATCAAGATCAAGAATTATTGAACTTAATTTATTCCTATAAAATATTGGACTAATGACCCTGTAGAATACTTGAATTTTCGAGGAATTTCATGGTTATTCATACTTGCATTTGCTTGTGTGTAATATGATCCATCTGGAAATACCGGAACGAATGTATTTTTCGCGGTGAGATACCTATTATAGAAAAGATCATTGAAGAGGTGAAAGTCTAATCATGGTTATGGTTGTCCGTTAAAAACCCAATCACCCGTAACTATGCTTTATCTGATTGATTTTTGGAACCAAAAATGTGTTGTGTAAGGGTTGAATGAAATAAGTAAACATTGTTTGGGATAATTAAGGTTGTTTACAACATACAACATTATTATGTTAGGATTGAATCCCTGTAAGATAAACATTTTTAGGTGTAATTGATTGATACAAGTTTGTTGTGTTCATGAAATCCAGTATGATGGAAAGTGTCTCTGATCATCAACAACTCTTGATGCACTTGCTGCATACTCGGCCTGCTTCTAGGCGAATCAGACGAGCATGCTACTCCAATATGGAGAAGACGAATCAGACATCGGTGCTGTTCGTTTCTCAGACGGCTCCATGTTTGAGCATTCCCTGTTTCTTCTGCATACAATGCTGAGATGTCCAGAGCTTCTATGGCCCTTTCTGGTAATGACAGTTTGACGAAGAGATGAAGACTCGAGTTGTCTGCAAACGAATCATCCGTTGGTTTTTTTCCAGTGAAGATTTCAAGAAGGAGAATCCCAAAACTGTACACGTCTCCAAGAATCGAGAATTGTGCTCCCATTGCTTGCTCTGCAAAGTTTACTAAGAATTGGAATTATATAGTAGTAGTTAGTATGATTAGAAGATGGAGTGTTTGAACTAGTAACCTGGTGGTGTGTATCCAATGGTTCCCTTGATGGCAAGTGAGCTGAATTGGTCCACATTTGGAACGAGTCGAGCCAAGCCAAAGTCTACAAGACGAGCAGCCATGTGGGTATCAAGAAGGACGTTTTGAGGTTTGAGATCATGGTGGATCACTGGTGTTTGGCATTGATGATGAAGATAGTGCAAGGCAGCAGCTATATCTGTTGCAATGTTGATTCTTTGAAGAATGCTTAGCTTATAGTGTTGGGTTGTGTCTTCTTTGGGATGTAGCCAATCGTCTAAGCTCCCATTGGACATGAAGTCATATACGAGAGCTTTGAAGTCGTTGCCATGGAAGTCGGTACTTGAGCAGGCAGTTATGACCTTGACAAGGTTGTGGTGTCTGATGTTTCTCAAGGCTTGACATTCGGACATGAAGCTCTCGGAGGCCCCTTTTCGTCTCAGATTGAAAACCTTAACTGCCACAACTGTTTCATCTGAGCTGAGAGTGAGAGAGCCTTTGTAAACACTTCCAAAACTGCCTGAACCGATGAAGTTTTCTGATGAGAATCCATTGGTAGCATTCAGAAGTTGTTCATATGAAATCGTGGGGAAAAAGGTGACCCCTGATGCTGAATTCGATGCCTTCTTCACTCTCTTTCGCGTACAGAAAATCAGAAGAAGAAACAATGAAAAAGCAGCAAGTGATGCAGTTGTTAAGACAGTGATCAAGATTAGTTTCCAAGGTTTTCTTCTTCGTGTTTCTTGCTTGGGACATGCTGGCAAATGCAGGCCCGAAACTCCACCACAAAGCCTGGAATTCCCACCAACATCTACCGCGCTTGAGTTCAAAAATACCCCTGTCGAAGGAACCTCACCCTCCAGATAATTGAACGATAGATTTAAGGAGACGAAAGAGGAAAGACTCGTCAAAAAACCTGGAATTGCCCCTGAAAGATTGTTGCTCGAAAGATCCAGGTAGTTAAGGCTACCAAGATGAGCTAAATCCGGAATCCTCCCATGAAACAGATTCGCTTGCAAGAAAACTATGTTCAAGGCCAAACAGTTTCCTAGGTTGTTTGTAATCTCACCTGAGAATCTATTGTAAGAAAGATCGATCTCAACAAGATTGCTCAGGTTTCCAACATTTTCAGGCAGGGGACCAATCAACGAGTTATAAGAGACGTTGAAAGACAGAAGGGACGATATGCCAACAACTTCCCGAGGAATGAACCCTGTGAGATTGTTCTGAGCTATGTAAAAGAAAACCAGTTGGTCACAATTTGCTAAGGATGATGGTATCTCGCCTTCTAACATGTTATCGAACAAGAATAGCCATAACAAGCTCGTGATATTTCCAATGGAAGCCGGTATCTTGCCTGTAAACTTGTTAGATCCCAGCACGAGCCTTCCTAGTCTAGGAAGCATCCCAAACGAATCAGGAATAGCACCACTGAGATGATTTGAGTTCATGAAGAGTGTATCTAAGTTTCGAAGATTTGAAATCTCGTTAGGTATGGTTCCATGGATGAGATTCGACTCTAGATAGAGTGTGGTCAGTTTAGTGGACAGGTTTGCTATAGAGAAAGGCAAGAATCCTCCAAATTGGTTATCACCAAAATGCAAGAATCTAAGGTTGCTACAGTTTGTAAGAGAGGTGACAAACTCCAAGTCATCTGGCTTACCATCTCCAAGATTATTGAATCCAACACTTAATGAGATCAAATCAAGCTATCCCAAGTTTACAGGGACTTTTCCAGTGAAGTTGTTGCGAATCAGGTCAATGTTCTCAAGTTTTGAAGCATTGGGAAATGAGTTGGGAATTGGTCCATTGAAGAAATTGTAAGCTAACCATAATCTCCTAACATTGGGAAGAACAGCTCCTATATCATTTCTCAGATTACCAGCTAAGTTGTTGAAAGACAGAGCTATGAAATCAAGTGATGTCAGATTGTAAAGTGATGGTGGGAATTCACCCGACAGATGATTTACAGACAACCTAAAAGTTCTGAGATTCTCCAACACGGATATTGTACCAGGAACTTCACCATTCAGATGGTTATACGACATATCCAGCTCGTAAAGAGATGTTAAGTTCCCAAGAGAAGATGGAACAGTACCTGTGAGATTGTTGCTTCCCAAGTATAGTGTAAGAAGCTGAGGAAGTGATCCTAGTTCAGATGGCACCTTCCCTGTCAACAAGTTATGGTCCATTGCCAGCTTTTCAAGGCTCGAACAGTTTGACAGATCGCCTGGAATTCCCCCACGAAGAAGATTATAGCTCATATTCAAGATTTGGAGCCTCCCAAGATTTCCAAGCTCTGAAGGAATCTCACCATGGAATGAGTTTCCTGAAAGATCAAGAATGTTGACGAACGAAAGATTTCCAACGTGCGGTGTTACAGTTCCTGATAATTTTCGCCCTGTGAGGTTTAAAGCAGTGACTCTTGGGATCTGCAGGCTGCACTCAACTCCACTCCATTTGCAAAAATGGGAAGAATCGTTCCAAGAGGCTAAGGTCATCAGAGGATCATCGGTTATCAGGGACTTGAACGCAATTAATGCTAGTTTATCTGTCTCGTTAGCAGGGATATCTGCAGCTGTAGACACTGGAAATGAAAGATTACCAAACTTGGATATGTAAAATGATGATATTATCAGTGAAAAGATTAAGGTAATGCTCAGTGTAAGAACATCCATTCTTAGGGTAAAAATGAGTTTCTAATTTCTATAGCATGCAAGAAATTTACTCATTATTGTCAATGTTTATATCACCAAACCATCAGTCCTTTTATGAAAACATTGATTATTGTTTTTTTGGAAGACACTTGCAAGGTTATTTTCAAAGTCAACTAATAGAAAGTCTCTATCTCATAGTCCACAGATCACTGGCCTACTGAGTTTGATTGCTAATATTTGTTTAAATTTCAAGTAATATCTGCAAAGTTTAATTGTCAATAATCATAAAGTAATTTCTTAGAAAAATCTTGTAAGAATATTAAATCATACCTTAAACATTGACTAAGTATGATAAAAAATTCTCAATTAAATGTAAATGGTGTGGCAATTCTTGTGAGAGTGTTACTTGGTGATAACACAAGTATTTGACCAAGTATGATAAACTTAAAAAAATCTCCTTTATTAAACGCAATGTCGTGGGTTGATAACTTACACTCGGGAAACCAAATTTTTTTATTACCATAGTCCAAATCATTGGGACTCCCTTGTCTTGTCAAAGGAACAGGATAATGTTTGCTTGGTTATATAATCTGCAAAAAATTTCAAATGTAGGATTAGGAGAACATACCAAACTTCATTATTAGTGATGTGAGATTGGCATTGAACTGATATTAACTGCATCGGTGGATTGTACCAAGTCCCTTCCAGCAAAAGCTGAGAACAATTACTACAGTAAAAGGTTGTACCTTCAGAAAAATCAACATTTCATTTCTACCAAATTCAACACCTCAAATGCAAGTGCTCAGGACAGTAGAAACACTTGCAACTAAAAGAACAACAAACAAGAAAATATATTATAAAATTTAGTCCCCCCCCCCCGTTTTTTTTTTTTTTGCTTCTCATAGAAATGTTTGGACCATCATGATGTTACAATATATTAGCAAATATTCAACTAAGGTTCAGGCAACATGATTCTTTGTTCCTTGCTTTCCTCCTCCTAGAGAACTTCGCAAAAATGAACGTGTTTCAGCAATGTCTTGCTCATAGTGAACGGAATCTCCAGCAGAGATGGCAACGAGCAGTTTTGGCATTAGCTCGCTTGGAAATCCAAGAAAAGTCGTAATTTGTGTAGGAGGAGCTCATGAGTTCCATAAAGAGGTTTACTGGTAGTGATCCAATCCTTCTCAAGAAGTCCTGCTTTCCCACTACTAACCATCTCATTGTGAAAAGCAGAGACGACACAGTAAATCGAAGTTTTGAGGACATCGGCTAATGCATATGCTTTGTTATACAGAGGACTCCCTCTTATTTTTCCCATGGCACCAGCAGTGGACTCCCTTCTCCCAGTGTTGATGGTGGCCCATTTGATTCCAGCGGGACCCATCAAATGAGCTGACTGTATGTTGGTCTTCTTCCCCATGAGAGTTTCAATGGCTAATAAACTAGATAACAACATCGAGATTACAGCAGCATTGCGCCCTGAGAGTTGAGCAACACCAAATTTGTCCTCCTTATGTGACCGTGCAGTCAATGTAGCAACAATCCGAGCACACCATGCATATAGCTGCATCAATTAGCAAACAAAATTAGTATTCAATGGTACGTGATACAAACACATATAAACTTTAGCTGCCTCTTTTCCTCATGGTTCTCAATTTAAGGAGGCAGAGGCTATTTTCTGATTGATGTCTAGTTTACGAGTAAGTCTCTCCAGAGCATCATAAATGATTCTCAAATCCGTTCAAACTTAGGCCCTCTGTGATTTTAACGTGTAGGTGATATATATATATATATATATATATATAAAGAAGTTCAATCGTTTACTAACCTATTAACTCTACACACTGGGGAAAGACCAAAAGGACTTCAACATGCAAGATATAAAGGCAAGTGATGTTTCCAGTATCCCACTCCACCAATCATCAATAAATAAGCAAGAACATGCTACCCTTAATGTTGTAATGATACCCAAATTAAACAAAAGTACTTCTCAAAATATACAACGATACAATGGCAAAGATGAAAATTTTGTTCATAGTAATTCATAGAAATATTAAAAAAAAATTGGTTGTTTTCTAGATCCAATTCATGTTATGCATGGGGAGAAACACTATACTACTGTAATTTCTCCCAATACTTGAAAGTGATTGTTCAAATCAGTTCAGGCTACGATTTTCCTTTTTCAACCTAAACTGTCACAAAGATTTTTTTAGGAGGAGCTATAACTGATAATTTTGGTCATAACATGTACAACAAACCAAGCACACTTTAATATCAACACGTTGAGATCAATTCTTTTGCACTCATTCGAAGTTTATCTCAATTAGAGAGATAATGAATGGCCTGATGATTCAATAATCTAAATGCAAATGACAACCCATAATTTAGTATAATTCAACTTTTAGAGTTATGCAAACCTGCCCGCATGGTTATAGTCAGCAATCTTGTAAAAAATGGATTTTTGACTTTTTAAGTTTCAATGTCAGGCATTCTGCATTTGTTCCTAAAAATGATCTTTTAAGTCTCTTATGGTCATAACCAATGTAGTGTGGATAAGATTCTAAAATCAGTGGTCAGATATCTATTTAATTTCTTTTCCTCACTTATTCTCCAAATTTACTATGCCTAAACCGCCATACAATAGATGAGAGAGATAAACATAAATATGAGGTAATATCAAAAATGAATTAAGTGAAGAAAGTTTCTAGTTTCTTGATATTAAGAACACAAACCATTCCACTCAATTTATTTGCTTAACCCACCTGCACTCATCTGTTTTAATTTTTTTTTTTATAAGTAATAGCAGTTTTTAAATATTTAAATCCACCACTTTCAAATTGATTTATGGGTCAACAGTCTCCAAATATTAAATCTGAAATACTGGTATTATACCTGGAAGTCAAAAAATGATTCATTGAGTTTCAACACTGCAAGCCGCTCAGTTGGCGAAGTCAACTGATCAGATAGCTGCATTGACTTTTCAATTGAAGAGCTCTCTAGACCTTCAGCAAGCTTCTGAGTGAACTGTTCTAGAGGCCGTAAGCAAGCATCTATCACTCTTCTATATGTCTCACCAGTCTCCTCAAAGAATGCAGCCCGTCGCCATGTATCAACATTATTCTCACATACCATACAGAGATCCAGAAAAGCAAGGTATTGCAATAGCGAATTTGGTGTGCTTTCCTCTATTGTGACTAGCAGCGGCTCACTTGGATTGGTTTCAGCTGCTGCTGATCCTTTAGGTGGAGCAAATACAAACCTCTTGGTATGTAGAACCTACAGATTCACAGTGATACTTTCAGTGCACATAAACTAGCTAGAATTATATGTTTAAGTTGATCAGTGATCAGCAATGGAATAAATCAAAAGATTCTAAGTAAACTTAACAATAAATTAGGCAGAAAAGCTAGTTAAAGGAGAAACCTGGTGCAAGTGATGGCTCAGTTCCCAACACAAAATTACTACAAAACTCCCGATGTAGAAAATGATCTGCTCAACAATGAACTTCCCCATAGAACTTTGACTTCGGTACTCAATAGGAAGGAGAAAAGCCAGCACTCCCGATGGTCCATAAGCAACAGCAGAAAACCTTAATGCATGTCCAACAGATATAGGAATAGCCATCTTGAAGCTGAAGAATGGAGGGCGCTGTTGATACAAGTAGCTGTTGTCAGTCCATCACATGAAACCAGACCAAATGATAGTGGATAATAATATTAATGTAATGCACCACATGATGAAACCAAACAAAACCGTAGTTCACTATAACAATCATCACAAATGATGGCAACAGTCTCATACCTAAGGAAGCATGTAACCTAGTGTTAAGTACAAATTGAAGATGCAGATTCACTAAATGACCTGTCTAGCCTATTCAAAATGTAACTTTTTTGTTTAAATCTTACTCAATTCATACACTTCTTTTAATAAAACTAACAGAGTACGACAATCTGAATACTAGGAGTCCATTCTAGTCAATTATTATAAGACAATCATCACAGTTTCTTAAATACTTCCATGTCAAAAATGCTACCATAATCAGTAAACTCAATGTCAAAAATTCCCATAATCAAACTTCCATGTCAGAATCAGTAACCAGCAAAAACCAATTATCATCAAATGCTAAATCAATTCAGAAAAACTAAACCACCAATTACCTGAATAATCGGAAAACGGAAGACCCACCGCTGCTTATACACATAATGCATCCCATACAGCAAACCGACCAGAAAACCCCTAAACCCTAAATTCACAAAAACCCCAATCCTTCTCGACCTAGACTCAAAATCAAAATAAGCATCACAGCCCCAGCAAATAGAAAGCATAGACACCGCCCCCGTCACCGCACAAAGGCATACGAACAACACGAAGCTCAACGAAACTCTGACTCTCCTCCTGAGCAAACGCTGGTCACCTCCAGAGACAAATATCAGGCGAATAAAAGCAAGCGATATTTCGAAAGGGGAAGCGTAGGACAGGGGGTGAGTGGAGGAGACGAAGAAGAGAGAGACTGAGAAGAAGAGGAGAGAGAAGTGGAAGGAAATGAAGGAGAGCAGAGAGAGGAAACTAGGAGTGAAAGTGTTGGTAGTGAAGGGGGACAGAAAAAGGATCTTGGTGAGGAAAAGTAGGAAGGTGGATTGCAGGGATTGCCATATCAAGAAGCTTAGGAAGCGGTGCTTGATGATGGTGGTCAGAGCGCCGCCGCCTCCGCCGTCTTTGTCTTTGAATAGCGTCCGTTCCACGGCGGCGGAGATCGACATTTTGAGTTGTGTGCGTGTGTGTGAGAGACAGGGGCGGGAAGATGGCACGGAGAATTGGGGTTTTTTTGAGGGTTTTATGTAAAATAATCATCATTTTTTTAAGTTTTTGTAAATGTGCTTTTCTTTTGAGCCCGTCTATCCGTAACCCATTAAGTAATAAACATATCCTTTTTTTTTATTTAAAAAATTCAAAAAATGACAAAATTATAATTTTACCTTTATGAATTAAAAAAAAATAAAACTGGAACTTTTTTATCTTCCCTGCTCGTCTGCTTCTCTTCTCTCTCTTTCTCTCTTTTTTTCTTTCTCCCAATCCTCAAACCTATTATAACAACATATATAATGTATGAAAAAATATTTTATAAGTTAACAAACTATATAATAATCGTGTGAAATCGTGTAAAAAAAACGAAAAAATAACAATAAATTTGGGACTCATTGACCCTGGTTTGGTCGAACATACACCTCTTTGCGTTAAACAAACCAGGGTCGAACTGGTCCCAGATTTGTTGTTATTTTTTCGTTCTTTTTACACGATTTCACACGATTATTATATAGTTTGTTAACTCATAAAATGATTTTTCATATGTTATCCCCTTATAAATTTAAGGTTTGATGAATGAAAGAAAAAAAGGGGGGGAGGCAGACGGGTAGGAGAAGAAATTTGGAGCAATTTTCAGTTTTTTTTTTTAATTCATAAGGGTAAAATTGAAATTTTATTATTTTTTGTATTTTTTAAATCATTTTTAAAAAAAAATTGGGTGTGTTTATAAATTTTTTGGGTGCGGATAGCCGGACCCTTTTCTTTTAGTATTACTTAGTAATGATTTTAAAGTGCTTTAGTAAATATAGAATAGGGTGGAACTAAAGACACTCATGTATTACTAACCACACCCCAATATATATAAAATTTTCAATTAAAAAAATAAATTTTATAAAAGATATTGATTTTATTTTTAAGAAACTTAAAAATAAAATCCTATTAGTTTTGTTCGGTCATGATGGCCGAACACGTAAAAGTACGTTCGACCACCAACCAAGACCAAACATAGATCAATTTTTTTTATGTTTATATATAAATTTCATACGATTTTTATATATTTAATTAATACATAAAATGTTAATTGTTATATTGGCATTTTATTCATCAACAAATTCAAGGAAATAATCAAGAAAAATCAAGAAATATGAAAAAGAGGGAGAAAAGGTGAAGGAGAAGAGAGGGTGGAGTTTACATTATTTTTTTTTAATTTCTAAAAGGGCAAATTTTGTAATTTTTTATTTTTCTTAATTGAAATATATAGGAATTGGGATCTGCTTAGTGGAGGGTAAGGACGAAAATATCAGTTTTGGTGAATATATCAATATCTTAATTTTACGGAAATATCAGTGGATATATCGATTTCGGTGGAAATATCGGACATTTTTGAAAAAATGTGAAAATTTTGTGTAAAAATTGGAAAATATGTGTAGTAATATACAAAATATTATAACTAATATTAATACATAGGCCAAATAGTTAAAAAAAAAAATCCAAAGCTTTTTAGGTTTTTATTATTTTGGTCAATTCTTTTATTTTTATCAATTTATTCATAATTTTAAAAATTAATTGTTATTTTGACCGAATTAAAATTTGATTCAAAATTAAATGAGATGATAAATATGTGACACGTCACCATTATTAACTTGTCTTGTTCCACCTATACAATACTCCCTAAAGAAGAAGACTATCCTTTCTTCTCCCAACACTTCTTGATTTTGATTGATTCAATTTGGATACATAAAACACTAACCAAAATCTAAACCTAAAATCCCAAAATCCAATCCTATTCAATTCCTACACTCTTCCTTTTACTATTTTCAGCTAATTGCATTCAATACAACTGATTTTGCATAGGATTAATATTAGCAGAAATCTCATCAGCTCATCGGAGTGAGTTCCACCGTCGTGCCGGAATCCTAAGCATGTTTTCCCGTTTTGCCCTTCCTTCTACTTTCAGCTTACCCTTTTCTTATTCTTCCTCTGCCCGCTCCTTCGTCGGTGCTAACCATACCTCTTCTCGCGGTAGTTGTTCGATTTTCGATGTTTAGTTTGTTTGATTCATTTTTTTGTTGTTTGTTTCGGGGTAATTCATACTTTTGTTATACATACATGATACATATAAGTAAAAAAGAAAAGAAAAATTGTGTTTTTTTTTTGTGATTTTTTTTATTGTTATTGATGGAGTCGAGTGGGGGGGGGGGGGGGGGAAGCCGAGTTTCTTGAGAAGTATTCTGGTGTGTGCTTGTAAGTGTTCTCCGGTTTGCTTATATGGTCAGAATCCAAGGTGAATCTTGTGATGTTGGCGATTTATGTTGGAAGAAGAAAGGTCTTCCCCTCGGTCCTAGTTTTCTTTTTCTTTAGGGAGTATTGTATAGGTGGAACAAGACAAGTTGATAATGGTGACGTGGTGTGGGAGTTAGCCTACATGTTTGCCACATATTTGCCATTTTATTTAATTTTGAATCAAATCTTAATTTGGTCAAAATAACAACTAATTCTTAAAATTATGGATAAATTGACAAAAATAAAAGAATTGGCCAAAATAACAAAAACCCGAAAAGCTTTTGATTGTTTTAGCTATCTGGCCTAATACATATATTGAACTTAAAATTACAAATAAAATGATATATTTACAATAAATATAGAGATACACTAATATTATATTCATCATAATCCTTTTATTAAATTTCAAAAAAATTAACTAAACTTAATTAAATTATGAGAGGAACCTAAATGCTAGAGTACTAATTTATTTTAAACAATTTAACTAAATTTATATACAGTAATTGTTTGCTCCACTCATAGACAAGAATATAAATATATAAAAAGAGAAAGATAAATAACTCAATTTTAATAGATATCCTTCAAATACACTATAAAAAGATTCATAATAAAAAAAAAATTCACTTAAACTATATTCACTTAAGCTAAATAATTGATATTTTAATATATATTCTTGACCAATTAAATGTTGTCAAGTGTCCAAATCACATTACTTGGCAATCAAGATTGATTCTTGCTTGGAAGTGATATACCAATAAATTTGGTAATAAAATCACATGTTTTGATTAAGGGAAAAATATCACTAAATCATGGATGATCAATCAAATTGTATTATTCATCAACTATACATGGAAAAAAAATCATATTCTACATCTAGAAATAGGGGTCTCTTTTCATATTCAAGACACACAAGACAAGAATCAAGATTTCAAGACTCGATAATTTCTCTCCAAGATTAAGGCATTCTTCAAAGAAAGTCATCACAAACGGGTTCGATCAGAGATCAAGGTGCTAAACCCCTCTTTTTGACATTTTCAAATCAAAGTTCAAGACGTTTTCCGCATATTCAAGGCGTCATTCGTGGAGGTTTTCAAAATCGTTCTTGAAGATTTGATCGAAGATTCACTTTTAAGATTTGTATCAATTTAAAGAGAAGAATTGGAGGAATTCGTAGAGATTTACACCGGCTTTATTTTTTATTCAAGAAATATTTAATTTGTATCGATTTTGTGTTTAGATATTTCGAACACAAATTTTTTTGTTACAATAATAAAATTATTATTTAGATTAAAAATATATAATGGGATACATATCTTATTTGTCATTTTTTTAAGTTATCCCTTTTTTTTTAATAAAAAACAGGCATTCATATTTTTTATATCAAGAATTATAAAATTGTATTGTTATTATACAGGACAAAAAAATTAATTTATGTCACGTATGTTTGACCATGTTAAAAGTTAGTTCACTAACAAGTATCAATATATTTTCATATATTTTAAAATTTAAAAAGAAAAATAAAGTTAAAATAAAGATCGATTTGAGTTGGATTTGATTTGAATTTAAAAACTTCCTAATATATGGGCCGACGTCTATCAGGTAATATTCGGTCCACAAATGTGAGAGACTGATTTACTCAGCCCATATAATTATGAAGCCCATTAAGCCCAATATAATCCACAACAAATTGTCATTAAGAAGACGCAATAATTAATTTTTCTTTTTTCTTTAAACACAATAAAAATTTATATCACAATTAAAACAAGGAAAAAATAATTGTTACTCTATAATACAATTTTAAATTAGGATTGTTTGGGTGGATAAATTTTTACTTTATCATCACAAGAATGTTTGTATCAATTCCTTGGATTCTTTTTCTTTTTCTTTTTTTTTTCTTTTTTATGAAATGAATATTATATGGTCCCAATAATATATAGAGAAGTGTAAAACAATGATGGATAATTACATGTTGCCACTCGAACTATACTTTTTTTTATATAATTTGTCATATGAATTTTACAATTTATTATATTTTATCATTTCAAATAAGATCAACTCAACTGGTAAAGTGTAAAATATCTCAAAATTTATAAAATAAACATTGTAATTAATATAATATACATGTTCTCTACTAGCTCACAATAAAAACTGCTTAAAAAAAAAAAAAACCAGCTTTCATTACGAGGAGGAAGAGGAGATGAATTGGCAGATCTATTTGTAGCCACTAGCCACAAATTAGAGGTGTGCAATGGATGAACAAACAATAAAACAATTATAAAATAAAATAAAAAAAATCTATATTGTCTGAGAAATATTATAAGATATTATATTATAATATTTGATCCAGTGTGGGCCATAGTTGAGTGGTTCAATATCTTCCACAAAAATCTTCACAAATGTTGTTTAATCTTCACAAACGAAGAGATAAAGATAAAGAGAGAGAAAGCCAGTCAAGAACAGCTTCTCTCTCCCTCATATTTTTAGAGAGAGATTGCAAGAATACAGAAAAAGATTGGGGGACAGAGCACCAAAGGGACACGTGGCATGGGCCCTTTTCATCTCAGCCACAAGAACTCCCACTCCCACCACCAAAGATCCTCTCTCTCTCTTCCTACTTTCTCGACCTTTCTAATTCTATTTTATTAAGACATCCACACCAATTCATTTTGAGGTGTTATTAATTAAAATATATGTGGTGTTAATTAATATGAAAATGTTTAAGCGTGAATTTTTGTGTAAGTATGGTTGTGTTAAAATGTAAAAATAATATTTTTGTCCCTTTTTAATTATTAGTTAATAATTGGATTGAATGTGTATTAGCGGATAAAAATAATAGAATAAAAATTAATGGATGATGGACCCACATGTAATAATTGTATTTTTATTAAATTGATATAAATTTATGTTAAATTGACGTAGAAATATATTTTTTAAAAATAGATATTTTTAATTAGTGTGTTGGCACGTGATTCTAAATGGTACGTAATAATCCATTAATGTGACCAATTCTTGATTTTACTTGGGAAAAATGTTGGAATAATCCTACGCGGCGTCCCCTGTTCCTGTCTTTGATCTCATTTCCTTCTACTCCATTTATACATGATTTGCTCAACTGTGCCTCTCTCTCTCTCTCTCTCTCCCTCTCCCCCTTTCTCTCTCTTCACTCAGTGTCTTCTTTCTTTCTCTCACTAGATTCTTAATTCCTTAAGGAAGTCTGGGAGCTAATTGTTGAATTGATTTTTATTTTTGCCCATTTTGTATTCTTGTTTCAGAAATTCTTGGAGCTATGGTTGCTGAAGCTGAGGTGTGTGTTTTTCTTGAAATCCCATGTTTAATCTTGGATTCCATTTTCATTAATATTGAGAATTCCTGCTTTTATATGCATTTATTTGCTTAGCTTTTGATCTAGAATTAGATTTTATTCACAATCTGTACCTATATTTCCATTTTTGTGAAGTAATTAATAAAAGTTATCTCTTTTTTGCTCAGTTGATTTCTGATTCACAGTTTGTAATATCTTAGCTGATGAGAATCATACTTTGGATAAGGATTATAAATATTGAATGCTTTAGGGTTCTTTCTGATAATTCCGATAGACGAAACAGTGTGTTAAAGTCGAACTGCAATAGTTCGGATGTTGATCTCGATTATTTTTCAAGAATATGGATAAATCTGTATATCAATAAAGGTTGCTCTTTTCTCTACATACTGTCTAAGAAAATTTTGTTGGGAGCCTTTTTCGTTCGAAAAATGAGGAAGGTATAGTGTTAGAGGGATAGTGTTAGAAGAATTGCGCATTTGAACAAAATCATTCGTTTGGTTCTGCTTTTGATGGTTCTTGATGTATTATATTAGTGCTGCGATTAAGATTTTCTGAAGAGCCGATTATAATGTCATCTCGTATCGTTCTGCCTTTGATCTGCAGGATGCCTCTGTTGTTGTTTGCTCTCAATCGAACAATAAAAACGGCTATGCACCTAAGGTTTGAATTCCTTCATGTCAGATAGATTAAGTCCATGTTATTTGTCGTCTCTGTGTAATTTACTTTATTACCTATATTAGGTGAGAAAACCCTATACCATCACCAAACAGAGAGAAAGGTGGACAGAAGAAGAACACCAAAGGTTCATCGAAGCTCTCAAGTTATATGGTCGAGCTTGGCGCCAAATAGAAGGTGAGTGGTATAGGGTTATTCGACGCCATTAAAACTCGAAGGTTCTTCGTATTATGCATTGTTTTTAAATTATAAAGTGTTCATCATCATGCAGAACACGTTGGCACCAAGACTGCCATTCAAATCCGAAGCCATGCCCAAAAATTCTTTGCTAAGGTTAGTAGGGATTCGGGTGTTGATGCCGAAGGGCCTGTGAACCCGATCGAGATCCCTCCTCCTCGGCCGAAGAAGAAACCCTTACATCCTTATCCTCGTAAACCAGTTGATCCGGGTTGTATAGAAGTCACAGCATCCCATCAACTAGAAGGATTAGACAATGTATCGGTTGTCAAAAGGGAGAACTATTCTCCAACTTCTGTTTTTTCAGCTATCGGTTCTGAGAATCTAGGGTCTACTGTTGCTGAGGTGCATAAGTCTCGTCTTTCGCCGGCTTCATGTGCTACTGATGCTCGTTCCGCCAACTTATTTACAGAGAATGATAATGAAACATCAAACGATTCTTCTAGAGAGGAACATGGGTTTCATTTATCAATGAAAATATCCTCTGCTTCAGTCCCGGATAACAAATCCACCATGGTATGATATTGTGCTATTTCGTCTCATAAGCGACTAAATCTCATTTTTAACTATTCCAGAGAGTTTACGTTTCTCGTTTTGTTTTGTTGTACAGAAGCTTGAACTGTTTCCTCGGGAGACACAATCTACGTTGGATTCTCCATACGCCATAGAGCCTTGTACAAGCATTAAACTCTTTGGAAAGACGGTTATGGTAAGAGATACTCCGAAACAATCTTTAGAAGTTGTGGAGAACTCATCGGCTGGTGTTGTGAACAAGAACTTGAATTCACAAGTTGCTCTTGGGTTTGTTTCAGACAACACTACTTCTACATGTTTGCCACCTCATCCACCACCAAACGTTTATTACCCTATCGGGAACATGTTTAGTTTTCCTTGGCATACTTGGTACCATAGTCCCGTGTACCAATATTCCTCACCTTGCCAGAAAACTGCAGAAGAGAACGTTGCAGACTCGTTCTTAAAAAACGATGGAGAGAGTCCGAGGGAAGGATCTTTGGTCGGCTCAAATAGTGGGTCAACCGGAGCAGTCAATGCCGAGAATCGGAATAGTGGTGTCGTGGAGTCAAAGCATCTCTCGAATTTCGGGAATGAGTCTGGAAAAGGTTTCATGCCGTACAAGCGATGCCGGGCAGAGAGGAACGACAAATCTTTCATGCAGGAACGGGAGGGTCAAAGGGCCCGTGTTTGCTCGTAGCACCCCCAGTACATAACCTTACCTCATTTAACACTTTAACTTGCATCATCACAAGTGTTCAGAGTGGAAGCCTATGATCTTCGACTTTCTTGAGTTGTGTTCGTAACGCAAAGCCTAATCTTACGTCTAAGATGTGTAGATGGTTTGAGGATAGTGTAGATCCTGGCTGCAGGTCATAACAAATTGGTGATGATACTCATTCAGAACACAGTTTTATCGAGTAATTTTCATTTTGATTATCAAGATGCTACATTTTAGATTTTATTATTTTCCACACTGTAACTTGAGACCTGTGTATTCTAATTTTGCTGCTAATGCAGTTATTTTTTCTTGCAAAGCTTCCATTTTATCTTCTTAGCTTTTAGATTCTTGCAGTTGATGTATGGAGTTGATGATGGCTTTAATTTGTTTTCCATGTTTGATTTAATCTAAAAGCTAGTCGTAGCAAGATGAGCAACACGTACACTACATATATCGTTGCTCAATCCAGATATTGTGTGTTCTGATGAAATGGAATATGAAATGAGAAGTACAAGTTGTAATGCATGCTGAAACAGAAAGTATATAGATGAAAATTTACTATTTACGTCATTTGATCAGATCATGTGACCTTTGTTGTGGAAGTCCGTCTTCTTGTGATGTAGATCATGTTTTCAGAATTACTATCTCAGCTGCCTGAGCTAGTGAAAATTATTATCCCACCTCTATTCTTTTGACAGTAAGTTTGATGCAAAGCTTGTGACCTTTGGTTTCGCATGCACGTGTTGTGGGCAAACTGGAACATTTGCCTCTAGATTTTGCAGATTCTACAAAAGTGACTGAAAAAGATATGATATCTACTTATTTGGGATACTTTTGGTGCTAGTATTATGTGCCCAGAAAGCATACTGCTCAGGGGTTATCCTTTGCTTTGACCTGGTAAGATCACTGATCTAAATCCTAAGGATGTAGCTTAGAAATGTCTGGGTGAGTTTCTTGAAGTTGCTCTTAGCTGCTTGAGTTCTGAGCAAGCCGATCGGCCATCAATGGCTGTAGTTTTAGAGGGCCTCAAGAAAGCACAGACTTTCCAGGTAACTGTATCTAATAGAATCTTTTAGGCATAAAATTTGTTGCATTGAAGTTGAAAGACAACTGGAAATTTTGTTGACCACTGAATTGTGTCGATTATTCCACTGTAGACAAGCTTACAAGTTCACAGAAATGAGGAAAACTTGAAACATCATGAATTGCTAATGAGGATTATACTGTGGATGCCAATTACTAGGAAGAATTTGCCAAGATTAAGCCCTTAAGTCACATGATTACTCAATAGATATTACATAATTGAATTGACATTTCTGTTTTTGGATTCATTGTCTGCTTCTTTGCTTTTTACATCTGACCTGGTTTTGATTGCCAGGTCCACCAGAAAATACTAGTAAATGTTATACTTATATCATTCCTATTGAATGATTCAATGAGTATCATCTAAGAATTGAGAAGCCAGAAGAACTAGTCAAGCCCAAGAATTATCTGGCGCATGAATTGTTATGTTATATAATAGAATAGGTATCTGTCATTTGTCACCTGGAACTCTCTACTCATTGACTTTCTTTAGTTTCAAGAAGCATTATTGATCAAAACATGCTTCTTTGTACAGTTTCGATTGCCTTCATCACCATCTTCTTCTCCCTCGTTTGTTCTCATCTTTCCTTAGCTAATTCTGGGGAAACTGCTATAAATCTTGGGTCTTGTACTTCAGAAAAGGAAGGTATATGTGATGGAGCCCTTACAGGATTTGAGATGCTTGACAATACTCTGTCGAGCCCTTCACCAGTCACGAGCCTCAAAAAGTTCATTTTGCGCTTAGTTCTTGATCATGGAAGTGCTATTGCAGGTGTCATAGCTGTTATAATCACTCTTTTAAACATGGTTGTATACAAGAAGAATAAGCTGCTGCCTGCCTTAACAGAGGGACCGCATCGTTTTTCGCTTGATGAGATCCTATCAGCCACCAACAACTTCAGTGATGTGTTTTTATTGGACGAGGGATTTGGACATGTCTACAGGGGGCTTATCGATAATGGAAAACGCAAGGTTGCAATCAAAAGGTTATCATGGTTATCCCTTCAAGGGCCACTTGAGTTTTACAATGAGGTTAAAGCATTGTCCAACCTTAAACATGCTAATCTTGTTTCTTTGATTGGCTATTGCAAGGAGTCTCGAGAAATGATCCTTGTTTATGAATTCATGCCACATGGCACATTGGCTGACAATCTCTACAAGAATCCCTTGACAGATATCTCTCTCCCCTGAGAGCAACGCCTCAGGATCTGCATTGGAGTTGCCAGAGGATTAGACTATCTCCACAGGCAGTGACTGAAATTATACATCGTGATGTCAAGTCTTCGAACATCTTACTTGACAAAGACTTCAAGGCCAAAATTTCAGATTTTGGAATGGCCAAAATAAGGGAGAATATAGAGCAGCATAGCCATGTTACGACAATGGTTAAAGGCACACCTGGATATCTGGACCTCGCCTACAAGATGTCTCGAAAGCTTACCACAAAATCCAATGTTTACTCCTTAGGGGTTGTGTTATTTGAGGTACTGTGTGGAAAGCAAGCAGTGAAATCAAGAAATGAGGAAGGCCCACCTGAGATCATCTGTTGGGCTAGAGGTCTCATACATGATGGCCATATCGATCGGATTGTTGATCCACGTCTGGAAGATCAAATCTCAGATGTACCATGGCTCAACTGGTGACAGATCTTGAGTTGCTACTCGAACATGTTGGAGAAAATGATGCTCAAATGGTTCGAGATCTTGATGTCCCAGATAGAGATATACAACACGTTGATGATGTTAGTGTTAATACACAAACACACACTGAAGAAACGAGCACATCATTATCATTCGGGCTTTGGCCAATGGAACAAAGGAACAAATAACTGATTTTTGCAGATGGGCCTTGTCACCACTTCTTGATTGCAGAAATCATTATCGCCACAGAAGATTTTAGTCCCAACAATGTCATCCTGCATGATGGACTCTACACATTATACGGAGGAGCTGTTTCCGCCAATGGTGAAAGCATAGAGAAAAATGTTGTCATTGCGCATCTTAACCATTTAAAGAAGCCCATGCCTGACATCTCCTTGGAGCTCCAAAAGGTTTCGTATCTTGACCACCCAAATATTGCACCTATGGTGGGATATTGCTGCAGCAATGGGGAGATTTTTGTTGTGTACGCGTATGATGGACAATGTTCCCTGAACCAATTTCTCAACACAAACGGTACGACCTGGTTGGTAAGGATTCTAATCTGCCTTGGAACAGCGAGAGCTCTGAAATACCTTCATGTGGATACTGGGGTGAAAATAGTCCATGGAGATATCAGTCCATCCACCATTCTTCTGCATGGTGTAAATGCTGCAAAGGTTATAACCTTTGGTTCTATTTTATGCCACTTGAATACGCGTAATGCTGGTGAACTGGAATACTAGTCACCGGAATTTGCAGATTCTGCTAAACTGACTGAAAAATCGGATGTCTACTTATTTGGATTGCTTATGCTTGTGGTACACTGCGGAAAGATTGGATATTACGAGCATAGGTTAGGAAGGTATCCTTTACGACTACCTGGTGCGATCAGCGAGGCTATAGTGAAGAAAACGCTTGATCAGATCATTAACATGAATCCGGCAACTGACATGGTGGAGGAATCTTTGATGCGGTTTCTTGAAGTTGCTTTTAGCTGCTTAAGTCGCGAACAAGATGATCGTCCCGCAATGGTTCAAGTTGTTGATGGCCTCATGGGAGTTCTATCCTTGCAGTGTGAAAAAATAAAATAAAAAAGTAAGTCCCAAATTCTAACTTATTAAATATGAAAAAATAAATAAATAAATAATAAGGCTAATGAATTTCATATGGGGCCGGCTATCCGCACCCCATTTATTCTAAACACACCCCATTTTCTAATTACACCCACATTTTAATCAATTTGATTTAATTTTTTTCTAAACACACCCCTACACATTACAAAAATACCCTTCTTCCTAAACTATTGAAATTTACTTATTACACCCCAAATGTAATTCACACCCCACCCTCTCAACATTCAAACCCATTTCAACCCAAGATTTCAATTTTTTCCAACGAATTTGTTCGGTGTAAGTTCGAACAAACTAAAGTGTTATCACATTCATCCAAGCATCTCCATAGAATGGATCCATTCAATGCCAATGAAGTTTCAAGTAAGTTTTCAATTTTTTATTTTTTCCAAATTTTTTGTGATGAATTTGAGTGAAATTTGTTGTTCTATTGGGTGAAATTGACCAACATTGTGACATAGAAGAGCATAGTTGTGGTAGATTTAGGCCGGAAAACGTAGTGTAGCGATGTTGAATCTGGGAGTTCGTCGAGGGTTCGGTTCGGCCCTGGTGTGTCGAACATCACTTCGAATGTTCGACTACTAGTCGAACACTTTGGCAATGTTCGAACACAGGTCGAACAAATGCATACAGATTCGAACACTGTTCGAACGTCCTTCACATTGTTCGACCTACAGTCGAACATCTTGTAGATTGTTCGATCGAAGGTCGAACATGTAATAATTTGTTCGACATACATTGGTCGAACAGCTTTGTTTTGTAATTTTTTTTACACATGTATTTTATTGCTAATTTCAGGACAAGATATAATTTATGAAAGGCAACGACCCACCGCATCAAACAGGAGGCGTCGAAACGAAGAATCAGAACCCGAACAAGAACAAGAACCGATTGCACCTAGGCGTGGTTTTGACATAGTTCAGTATGTCGAACCGGAAGTGGAGCCAGAAGAGGAGGTTGATGATGATGGAGAAGAAGAGGAAGATGACGGAATGAATACCGAGGAGGCACAAGGTGAACCGTCGGCCGAGGAGGAGCTATTAACGGATTCTTGTCCCGGTGGGCCAGTCGATTGGACCCTCATTCCGAGTTTCAAAACTCATATTGCATATTCGATTTGGCATGGATCGGAGCGGCCTATTTTGAAGTGTTGGTGTCACACGACGAAGATGGACACATGGAATTTCAACAATGTGTCTAGAGACTTCCTGCTATTACTCCAACGGTGTGAGAGCATTCCAAATCTGAGGGTTTTGTCATATAACACGCCGAATAAAAACCTCATTTGTGCATTCGTGGAGAGGTGGCAGCCAGAAACTAACACCTTCCATATGCCGTGGGGTGAGATGACGATCACGTTGGATGATGTTCGTTGTATCACTGGCCTCCCAGTGAGTGGACAGTCAGTGACGTTACCAACAAGTCGGGAGAGACATGAGTTGGCCGTTAATTTGATTAGACGGTTGTTGGGAGTGTCCGAGAGCATCGCACTTGATGCCCTCGCCGGGCTCCGAGGAAGCAGTGTCAAGTTCGAATGGCTACGGTCTAAGTTTGAAAGACAGACTTCGTCGACTGATGTAGACGAGTTGGCGGCATCAGCGAGGGCATATCTGTGGTTTGTTCTGGGATGCACAATCTTTTCTGACAAAACTGGAACCAGAGCTGATACGAAGATCCTACGACTTTTGGAGCGTTTAGATCGTATCCACACATATGCCTGGGGAGCGGCTGCATTGGCGTACCTGTATCGACAACTTGGACTCGCCTCTCGCAGTGGGGTTCGCCAAATGAGTGGTTACCTGACCATTCTCGAGGTAACGTATTTGTATAGGTTTCTTGCATCTATTATTGATTGAACATGTTATCTAATTTGGTTTTAATTGTATTAAGCTTGGATCTACGAGTATTTTCCAGTCTTCCGGCCAACACACAATGTGAACTATCAGGCCCGAGAGCCCCTAGCAAGAAAATGGATCAACCGATCACATCCTGGTGGGACCCTTGATCGGTTGGTGGCTATTCACGAACAATTGGACACGATGTCGGCAACAGACGTGAGTACTTAAGGGCATAAAATTTATGTTTATCATTAAATTTATCTCTATATTGTGTTACTACGTATATACAACTGTTAGTTCGGGTTGTTTGTGCATGTAGGTTAACTGGGTGCCATATAGTGAATATAGAGATCATCATCCTCGGGAAGCGATCAGTTTCTATCAAAGATGCATAAGATCGTTCGACATTGTTGAGCCGTATCATCCTGATCGTGTCCTTTGGCAATTTGGGTATGTTCAACGCATTCCTGATGACCCACTCTGTCCGATGCTGGCCCGACGGGGAAAGAATGGCCTCCAATACAAAGTTACTTGGGACGCGTTGGGGGCATATTTTAGGGTTTGGAGGAATCATATTCTGGCCGAGAAGAGTCGAGGGAGACGTGCGTGTCCAGACTGGGAGTGCTCGGAAGACTACATGGAGTGGTACAATCTGGTCTCGCATCCGAGGATTCAAAACCCGGATAATGTGCCCGAGCATCGTGTCCCACCTCCTCGACCTCAGGGCTCGCAGCCGTGGGAGATGATCAACACTGCCGTTGGACATCTCGAGCCGTTCCACCAGCAGTGGCTTTTGGACCAGACTAGTTTCGATGCAAACTCGTTCATTACAAATGTCATTGAGGCCTACCGTGCGTTGCGACTCGATAACAACGATCAACCCGAGTCGTCACGAAGGACCTCAAATCGTCCGTCTCGTCGAGGTCGTAGAGGATAGATGAGGGTGTTATGTTTAGTGTTGGGGATTCCAAACTGAGATACACTTCATTTTGATTTTATTGTTATGTTTTGTGTTAAACCCTGAATTGGAAGTTTAAATGTTCGCTTGACAAATTAACTGATTCTGATGGTTTTTTTTATGTCAATTACATATTAGTATTTCAAGGTGACTTATGAATATTTGACTCGATTTAGGAGGCAACATAAAGTCTGTTCGACCAACACTGGCCGAACAAAACATTAAATGTTCGGCCATGAGTGAGCGAACATACTAGATACGTACATATCCGGGCTCCTGTTCGACTAAGGTAGGTTGAACAACCTATATTGTTCGACCTCTATCGATCGAACAGAACAATCTCATAGTTTTATCATTGCGTTCGGCACTTGGAGTTCGAACAGTAAATTTCCCAAAAGTTAACTAAACATTGTAAAAACATAATCACACCGCAATTTTCGGACAATTCACATATCATTCAACCCAACGTGCGAATAACAAATTACAGTAAAATATCTCATCATACAGGTGTTGTTGTAACTTGCAAGCTAATCATCATCTATGTCGATTGACAAATTCGCGGCCGAGGAGCTATCACTACGACTCTGAAGGGCGTACTTCATGATGCGACTTTTTTAGAATTCAGACCACCCAACCGCACATGGTAAGCGATTTTCAAACCAACGTTCAATAATTGGTGGCAAGAGTGCATTGTCATCCAATTTTACCTACAAAAACAGGATATATATCGTCATCCAAATTAATAAACACCTAAAAGACAGAACTTTATAAAATATCTCGCGTACGTAAATTACCTGAACGAAATGATCGTTTCCCACCAATGCCATACATACAAGACGAGGTTTAGTTGGTATTTGAGTACGCATGGGTAGAACCATGACACATATGCTCTGCGATAGATGGACTATCGCCATGTTGTAAGCATTCGCGGCCAAAAAGGTCATTTCTGGGAATGCCCACCAATAATTGATCTGGTAAATAGGCTTCTCGAAGCACGTCAAGTTCGTTGTGATCTGTTCAATTCGGTCGCTCATATCGATGATCTTCTTGTATAACCATTCATAATTTTTGATCTCGTCAATGAGATCGCTACGAACTTGTGGCCACGAGTTCTCTCCCAAACCAACCCCGTGAGCTATGCATCGGAATCCACAATGTCCGTCCCCCAATGGATTTTTTATACTTAGCACGTGTTCTTGCATGATCTGAGGAAGTTGACTTATGAATACTTCATCACCCCCCTTGCGCACCGAACGTCGTTTAATTGGAACCATTTTTCTCTTCAAGGTTGTGAACATTGGAGTGGCCTTGGTAGATTCACCTACGTAGGTAGACTCGTTCTCTACAGGTGTGGAACAACTGTCGTGCACCGACTCCACATACTCAAACTTCGAAGGGTTACGTTTTGTGGACGTCTCCTTCACCAACTTCGCCTTGCTAGGCCTACCACGGGGACGAGCCACGACTTGGGGTTCTTGTAATGAACTTGTTGATGGTATGGATATCTCGCGAAGTCTTTTAAGCAACAGTAACTTTTGAGACTCCGAGGCCGTTCCAAATAACCCATTTATATCACCGACTGTTTCTTCCCAACGCCTTCCGACATCAACGTTCACAGAGCGTTCAGACTGAGTAGGCTCACAATCCAACTTTCTCCAGAACTTGTCAATCATATCTAGTTGGATAACTTGACCATCTCGTATCAGACATCCCAACTCGTGAGCACAGGACAAGCCACATGTCCTTCGCAACACACAACCACACATAAGAGGATCTACACCGCAACTATCTATGCCACTCATCTCGTCGAGCATCTTAGAAAGCGCATGATGAGACACTAATCCTCGAATGTTCTTGAACAGAGGATTCGCATAACGATGTGGCGCCACATGTACACTTTGTTCGAATGAGGCCTTAACATTCGTATGTGACGTGATAAGGAGGTGATGGATTCTTTCCCACGATGTCTTAAAATTCCCCTGACTAGAGCCCAATTGTTTTTTAAGTTTTGAATGTGCACTCTCAACCCTATAAATACACAAATACATACATCACAAGAGATAAAATAGAAAATATCCACCTATTCATCATTCATCTACTTCTAGAACATACCTGCTAGTAGACGTGTTATCAAAATGCATGACATTGTCGGTCCATGCGCAAACAAACTTCTCCTTGTACGGCTGGATCCAATTCTTCATCACATACGTAACAGCCTTAGGATATTCTCTGTAATCAGCTTCAAGTCTCCTCAACAACTCATTAAACCTATGTTCATCATCAGCCAATATCAACATATTCCAAGCATGATTGAATAGTTCTCACCTCTCAATTCGACCAAAAATCGTCCTGCAGCTTGCCAAAACGTTTTTGTTGATATGTCATCGACATAGTAAATTAGTGGAGTCGGGGAACGTAACTGATATAGCGTTCATGAGTGCAAGCTCTCGATCGGTTAGAATCACCTTAGGTAAGCATCCGTCGTTCATCAATCCTTTCAATGTAGTCAACGCCCATCTATAGTTGTCCTCACGCTCGTGAGACATACACAAACGCCACTGAGAAAGTCAAGTTTGTGGACGTGACACCAACTACTTCCAACAACGGCATCTTATACCTATTCGTCTTATAGGTATAATCCATGAATAACACGCTTGGAAATGCACGCAACAACTCCACAGATGTTGGATGAGCATAAAACAAATCAGTAACACTATCTGTCTGACCACATCTCCTGGTCAAGTAGTAGTAGTTCTCCAACTCCAATTTTCCCAACAAGTATTGCAATTGAGTCCGACTGCCATGCTCGATTTCTCTATGTCTCAGTCTGGCATTGTAAATGGTCTTCAAGGTCGACTCATTCTCGGGAAAAGAAAGCTTGATTGTACTCAATATGTCCTTCGGTGACGTACCGTTAATTGTCAAGTCACGCACAAGTTGATCTTCGGCACTTGTTAGTCGACCAGTAAATGAGTGACCGACCAAGTTCAACCCCATTGGATGGTTATGCGAGCCGCATTCCACAACCAAACACCATTTCGCAGTCTCTTTCAACTGTACTCCTTTCAACATAAAAGGGCAATCGCACTTCTTAGTGCCAGTATTCCGTCCTTTCTTCGACTTAATACCATTTTCCCCCGACGTGCTTGCAACAACTTTTGACTTCGATGGATGATACTTACCACCACGCTCACACCCCAAAAATACCCGAGCTCGCCTTCCACTTTGTCCACTATCCGATCGTCTAACCAATATGACCATGTTCAGACGAATTCCCACCCTAGTTGCCCAATTAACCAACGCATCACGATCATCAAATACTTCGTTTGTTCTAAAATCGTTCGAAAAATCAATTCGCTCATACATCGGATCGCCTTCCACGTTTACGTTCACAAGGCTCATTTTAGATTCATGTGAATCTATTTCCTATAATGTATGAAATGTAAAAGTAAATACATTGATAATCAAACAAAAATTGTTTTGCAAAAAAACAGACTGTTCGATCAAAAAAGGACGAACATTATCCCAACATTCGAACATAGTTTGAACAAATAGACAATGTTCAAATTATTATGATCGAACAGATTCCACATCGTTCGACCGATGCAGGTCGAACAGTGTTCGATTTGTTCGGCCTGTAAGGGCCGATCGGGTCGTTCGAAGATTTTTTTTTCAGCTCAAAAAAACAATCGGTACAAATCTTGTAAACGACTTACATTGTCCATCTCGTGCGTTCTTTCGTCGGACATGATAACTTTTGAGTACGAGCAAGATATGGTGAGTGTTTAGAAGATTAGGGTTGTGTTTGCAAGATTTTTTGGGTTTGGGAAGAAGATGAAGTGAGGAAGAAACTTTTATTGTGTTGTAATGGGGTGGGTGTGTTGGAAGTGGGGTGTGTTTTAAAATTCGTGTGTGTATAGTATAGATTTAATATGTTAAAAAAATAATCTTTAAGGGTATAAATGTCTTTAACTAAATTATTTCTTTTTTATTTAATTTAATGGGGTGTGTTTAGAATAAATAGGGTACGGATAGCCGGCCTCATTTCATATTCTCACCTTGTAGATAAAGGGATGAAGGAGCTGATGCTGGGTGATGGTGGTGGCAAAAACTCACAACCTGTATTTCTATACAGTATTGGTTTAACATACCTTTTAGATTAGCACTTTGCATCTTTAAATTCAGTTTAAGACAAATTTCTTCCCCTTTTTTTTTTCCAGTTTCCTTTAAAAGCTTCCATTCGACTCCTCTACATAAATACAAGTTGAAATATAGAATGGATGTTGGAAACTCTATATAAATCACGATTCAATTTTTATTTTATTGAAATCAATATCACATCGTGTATGTTGATGAAGGTGTTGACTTTATCCTCATTAAGTCTTATGAGGACTCTTAACACAAATAAAAATAATAATTATAATAATTCTCTCCCCTTTTGAAAATTCACCATCATCAGCATCAGTTTTTATCAAGACCCCCCCTTTTATTAATCTCTTTCCTAGAGCAACTAGACACGAATGGTTTTTCAAAAAAGGCAAAATCAAAAAAATATTTACAATGAAAAAAGCTTTCCAAGGTACCCTAAAGAAGAACAAGTAAAATAACCCTGGAACCATAATGGATAAAATATCAATTGATTAGTTCAGATATTCGTCAAAAGCATGACCAATAATACACTTCAAATTGTAGCAGCACATAAGTTTGAGAATCTCAAATTATTACAGCCAACGACAATCCCACAAAACGATGCAAACCGAGTATCAAAACCTAAGCAAATACACAAACGATGTAGTAAATAGGAGTTTAAAAACCTAAGCTAGTTGACAAACGATAAAAATGGGTAGTGCGAGCTGAGCCGAGCTGAGTGCAATTCATGAAAGAAGCAAATAGAGCAATCCACAGACGATGGATGCAAATACAGTGCCTCAGAAACGTGCTCAACAGTAGAACATCACCCGTTTAACATTCTCCCTAAGCTGAGGAAGAGGCCTCACAGCAGCATTCGCACCAGGAGGCCTAGTGGCCCTAGCACCTGCACCACGACCTACTGCACTGCTCGTCATTGAGCCACTGTCAGATGTTTCCGGCTCCATGTAGAAGCGAGCACGGAAAGCAGCCAGATGAGCATAGTATGCTGGAGGCACTGAAAAAATCCATCAGGTAAACAATGAGCAAGTTTACAAATTGGAAGGCGTAAACAACAAAGAAACATCAAATACATACCGATTGAAACAGAACGTGTGCACCTGGCGTATCTGCCAAAGGAAATAAATTGATAAGCAACCATAACAGAATGATAACAGAACTATTCACAGTATGTAGTTAGGATCTTACGTGTAGCAGAGGTTGTTAGTCAGACTCTGAAGAGCATCTGCTGTGAACTTGTTTTCATCCCACAACACGTGATAATGAGCTGGGCGGCTAGTTCCCTACAATTAGATCAGATAACACAAGTCAACAAGTATATAATTTCACATTCACAGATTACGACAGGAGCATGGAAATACCTGAATCCCAGCATGACTGCAAAGATAGAAGTCAAATTCAGTCGGGTGGCAGATCTTTGAATCCACAACAGTACCTGTACAAAATCATCGGAGAAACAGATATTTCAGTTGCCACACAATTTTCATGAAAGAAAAAAGAAGGAAGACGAAGAAGAAGGTAACTGAGAAATCAAGTTTCAAATGAAATGATGTACCAGGTAATATGTTTCCACTTCTATCAACTGCATGTCGGTCTTGATGGTTATTAGCAAACAGCCTAGTATGATGGCGTTTCTGAACCACCACAAAGGTGACAGTAGGCTGATAGTTTGGCTCCAATGATGCACATGCCTGGATGAACACAAGACAATGAACAATTATACATGATTTATATAAAAAAACTGTCAAAAGATACTGTCACATTATAGAACCAAGATCAGAAGAGAATATTTACCTTGCGTATAGCATCAAGTTCATAAAGCAGAACTTGATAAAACTGCCCTTCACTAACTCCATCCCTGTACACACACAGCAGAAGCCATGAATCAGATGCAAGAAAGGAGAGAGCCAGAGAAAGAATAGAGTTGCATGTTTGAAATTTAGTACAGTGACTTACCTATAGAAAATAATCCGCTGAGGTTTCTGTCCAGTTGCTCTACGGAATGAAATAAGCAGTTCCCTAGATTATAAAAGCACAATGTTTCAAACACATCATCATCAGTTATGATTTCCCATTGACAATAATACACAAGGAAGCAGCAGTAGATAGTGAATCTTTGAAATCATACTTGATCATGCCCCCATGCATAGTCCCTCTCGCTGGATCCTGCCAAGTTTTATACAGATCTTGGATGAGCTCCTGCCTATGGGCTTGAGCACAAACCAAGCCTGCATATTTCGTGACTTCAGGCCAATCTTGTGATGCAACAACCTGAAGAGCAATTCTAGTCAAAATAAGTAAACTACAAGAAGGTAAAAAGTAGATGATAAGAGAAAAAAGATAGAATGGATCGCAAGTTCAGATAGCCAAAGAATTTACAGCAGCAATAGATGGACTAGAATCCTCGCCAGGATGGGGATGTGTAACATCAGCTCCAAAAATAATTGTAGGTCGATCACTGACAAGGGGTATACGCCTGGAGAGTGCATCAACCAGCACTGTATTCCTACCACCAACTTTAACATTAATCTTCAGAGCTACATTGGCAAGATACTGTTTGCTCATCCTGTAGACATGCTTCTGCAGACAACATTGTGAGACAATCCCAAGATCTGTTTCGCATATGCGCTTCAGATCACCTGAACAAAAAATAATAACAATATATTAATAAACAACAGAAATGTAATCCATTAATGAGTGTTAAAAATAAAAAATAAAAAGGTGCAGACATTTTAAGATTAATCTGTCTCTTACCATAAAGGGAGCCATTATTGTCGGGTAGAATAACAATTAGCAAGTCAAGCTCCTTTTTATGGGGCTGCAATTTTGTCATCACATCATGAAACCTGGTTTTTAGAACTCTTTCTACCTGGTCTGGGCGACCACTATAAACAGTCAAGACAGGCTCAGGGGTGAAGGCCTACAAGTGACAAGAATAAAAATTAAATGGGGCAATAGTGATAACTGCAATATATGTGTGTGTATTAGTGTTAACATCCATCTTTACCATGCCAGACGTAATGCACATCTGAGCAAGCTCATGACAAAAACTGCGTGCAACGCTGTCTTGAACGTTGCGAGCAAAGTTGATGCAGATCCAACTATTGACTGTCCCGCCATTAACCATCCGCTGCATAATGTAGACCAATTGAAAGTTTTTAAAAGAAAATACATACAATGGCATTTGTCAAGGAAAAAATTGAGTCACCAAAAAAATATGAAATATAAAATCAGTCAAAAAAAAAAAGGAAAAAAGATGGGCATCCTAACCACAAATTATGACAATTGACAAATTTGTATTATATTGACAATTCAGTGTAACAATGATCCAGATCAGACCTCAAAGTAAGAAAGTAGAAACATTTTAAGATAGTACTACAAACAGAACGGAAATACTTGTCACATTCTGCAGCATAAAAGTAGTACTATAAGCTCATGCCTCATTTCAAGAAAGTACTATAAAGTATAAACACACCAATAAAGTACACAAAAAATAGATATGTATCACCTTCTGCAGGCGTATATGCCTCATTTCAAGAAAGTACTATAAAGTATAAACACACCAATAAAGTACACAAAAAAGAAATATGTATCACCTTCTGCAGGCGTATATAGTTACACATGTTTATCCTTTAAACCGGAAAAGGATAGGCTGTCTTCTACTCCAATATGGAACCAAAATAAAATCAACATTTCAATGGCAAATTACCTTATTCATCATATTCCACTGTCCAACTTGCGGGAGGCAGTCCTTCTCACGACCTGAATCATGATATTTGAGCTGCAAAAAGAAAACAGATTTTTTTATTAGATTTAAAATGCAAAAAATGATTCAAAATTATCAGACATCAGAGCTTTCCATTACCCAAGGAGCAGGCAATACACGAGCTTCAACCTGGGCAAGCCTCTCACTGATTTTAATTCCAAACTCCCTTGCATAAGGGTCTTCAGCATATGCATTGTGTTTTACAGTCTAAAGTATACATAAGAAAAGGTGAGAAGAATGACAGAAAAAATACATTTCAAAACAAATAATTAGAAGGATGGCTAGGTAGAATCATTACACTAAATATCAATGGAGTTAGTTTCAACATTGACAAGTAATGCATCAATAAAGTCATCAGCTACCACAACCAACAAACAAGTTTTGGCACAATACCAACCTGAAGTATGTCATTCTCTCTTTCTTGGGGGCGCTGGCAAGTAACTTTGAGGAGTGCAGTAATCTGTCTTTCATTTAATCTCTTAGAGTACCTCTGGCCCTGAACTATCTTACACACCTATACAACCAAAAGCATATGTTCTGTAATGCAAGTTTTTTTCCTACACAACGACTATTTCGGAAAGTTCACAGACCTCCATTGGCAAATAGTTTGGCCGTTGTGTATTTCCAACTTGCAGGCAAGGCCACTGTGTGTGTTGAATAACAAACCCATAGGTTTCTTGGAAGTATTCTACAACAGACTTCATGGTCCCCCTTTCATCAACAGGAAACCTGACACCACAAAATCCAGCTTACATATAGATTATAAAACATAAGGATGGAATACATCTTTGAAACAAGATATTGAGGTGCACATCTAGTTTTACAATATCATAATGATATTCCAGAGTTTAAAACCAATAAGCATTTCCCAGTAAAATCTAAATTCAAAGCAATGACAACATACTATTGTAAGAAATACTGAAGAAAACAGATGCAGTCACTGGGCGGCCAATTAAATTGCTTAAGAGCATATAATTTTAAGAAATCTTTTTATTTTAAGCATTCGCCTCAATCAAAGCCACAATATAACTGAATAGTAAGAAGCATGCAATTCTCACGTTAACTCTCGTGTTGCCTGTGAGGTCAAACCAGAGATGCGATATTTCCTTCGCATGTTTCCTCGATGAGTAACCTCCACCTTCACCCCTCTAAGTGCTTTTTTTATCTGTCAAAATTCAAATTCAAATTATACAAGACTACATGGAGAGAAGGGCAAAAAAAGTAATTCTAGCCAACTCACAACTTCAATTGGCACAAGAACAGGGAATATATAGCATAACATGAGGATGACATTTTGCAGAACCAAAAATGACCAAATCACATCCCTAAGAATGGATAACAGTCAAGCATATGACTTCAAAAAAGCTCGCAAATTAAAGTCCTTAAGCATATGCGGCTGAGAAGGAGAATGAACTACAAACAATTATAGTAAGCAAAGCATGAAGTAAAATAAATAAAAGATTTAACCTTAACGCGGTCTGCATCAGATAGGGGTCTTGCCGAGACATCCCTATTCAGAAGCTGGGTTACAAAATCTATAACTGGGAGTGGCTCAATAAAAGCAGTAGATGACATATCTGCTCCATCAAAACAGTTTTTAGGATCATGATAATGTTACTAAAACCATCTAATTATAAGAAAAGAACCATTGTACTAGTAGTTGAATCTTATACAAATTAACCAAACAAGTTTAAACCCAAAAAGAATGCTCACCAATATTCAGTGACAAGCCCATCTGAGTGGGGCGAATACTCTGGTAAAAACCACGCCAGCTTTCCAACCCCTCACCAAGAGGCTGCCTTCTACCTAAATCAGGAGAATAGAAAGAACGACCAACTGGACAATACCTATAAAGAACAGAATAATAAGAAGAGATAATGAAAGGAAAGCTGAAAAATGAATCGGTGGTGAAGGATAAAAACAAAATACCGAGTAGTTGGAAGTTCACGAAGAACAATGTCCAAAACCTGAAGAGCCTCTTGGGGCGCATCAGCCTGCCTACCCTGTAGAAACATGCCTAAATGGTGCAAGTCAGCACGTGCTGCGAACTTTATAACCACCTTGAACTCCCTTTCTCGCCTATACACATTTAAGAATCAATAAGATTTAGAAGCACAATGTAAAATAACTCATGCAAAATAAATAGGAGATAACTTCTCAAAAGGGATATGGAAAAGACCTGGCACCATTTGTACCATCTTCTTCATCAATAAGAGTAATCTTGAACTCCTTTAAAACAAAAGGTAGAGGTCCAGCAGTGTAAAGACTCTTTCGTCCATCATAGGCAGGAAGTCTCCTTCCTAGATGAGATTCCTTATAGAGTTTTACTAACTGCGCCATCACAGCACGATTAACCCCACGGGATGTGACTTCAGGAGTAATTGAAACCTTCATCCATAGAAAAATTAGTAAAGAACAAGTCAATTGTGCACCATCGCAAGATAATCAAGGCATTAGATTCTCAAAATAAAAAATGAGGTAAGATTGAATAGGGAGCCTAATATAAGCCAACTCACATCATACTGATGCAAGTCCTTGTCAGGCAGCTCAGCAAAAAAGTGATTGGCTTTAACAATACACTTGGTACCATAGCTCCCCTTGCCTGGCCTCAATGGAAACCTGACTGATTTGCTTGAAGCCGGTTGCATTTCTTGGCCTGGAGCTACTTCTGGCTGGATAGAAAGTTGTTGCATTGGTTCAGACAAATCGGTTGTCTGTGTGGGCTCAGGTGTCTGAGAAGAAGAGCTAGCCCCTGAATGGGTCTCCGCAGGCCTCCCATAAGGATTTGGTTGAGTCATCGCAGCTTGATAGGGTGACTGGGTAGCTTGGTGCAGCTCGGGGGGTGGTGGCCTAGATGGTCCACCACCAGCAGAAGATGCCTCGCGGCCACCTACAGATGCACCACGGCGCGGTGCACCTCCTCGACCATACTGCTGACCACCCCTACCCTGACCCTGCTGATACTCGGGAGGCCCACCATAATACTGCTGAGGAGCCACTCTGCCACCACCTCCACCTCGGCCACCATATGCTCCACGCTGGGGTGTCCAGCCTCTGCCTCCACCTTGGTGGCCTCCTTGCTGCTGTGGTTGCGGTGGTTGTGGTTGTGGTTGTTGCTGAGCAGGTGGGCGTTGCACCCCACCACGTCCTCCAACAGCTTCTTGAGCCTCAGAGCTCTCACCAGCACCAGGAAGATCAGTTCGCCTCTTTCTCACCATGGTAGCAACTATACCAATGAAATTCATTTAAACCATTTCAAGTCACAGAAGTGTAGCTAGTCGTTGATATGAAATAGAAATAATTTATATGAGAAAACAAGTACAGCCATTAAACACCACCCTTACTACGACCCTGGTAGACTCACCACACATAATTTTCACACAGGAAGTTCGGAAGAGTATAGAGATGTGATAATTAGTTAATGTGCAAAGAAATACAAGGCAAACAACTAAACTATTAACTCTGAAGAGAAAGCTGCCACTATAAAAACCTTCTGAAAAAATTGCAAATAATCTCATGGCATTGAACTACATATTCAAGCACGAATTTGGTTTGTTTGCAAAACATCTTTGTGAAATCTTCCATTTAAGTGCTAAAGGTAAATTAGAACATGTATAACACTTCTCTAAATAGTCATCCTTACAACAAAAAATTATTCACAAATATCAAAGCATTAGATAAAAAACATTTAGAGACTTCTGTAAACCGAGAAAATTATCATCAGAAACGCATCCAAACAACAAACCTAGTTATCGAACCAGAATAACCATATATTTCAAAACCAACTTATTTCATACAAAGACGGTACACACAGTTTAGAAAATGGTTTTAACAAACAAAAAACAGAGATACTCTTTGCCAAAATTCACACACTTAAGCTGATGAAGATGACGGAAACCTATTTCATTTAGAGAAAGACGCGTACAAACAAAAAACCCTTACAGTGTTTCTCAAACAACTGCTGTGCCTACCAGTTCAGAGTAACATAATTAGCACACAAAAAAAAAACCTAATAACCCCCAATAATAATAAGGGTAATAATAATTACGAGATCTGATCATCATCAATCATCAAATAAACACGCAAAAAATCATAGTAAAAATCAAGAAAACAATCAAGGGAGAGCAACAGTGGTAAGTGAAACGGAAATGAGTAAAACCCCCAGATCCAACAAGATCTAACCACAAACAAAACAAACACTACCACAAAACCCTAACAAAATTCACAGCAAGTTTTTACACCAGCAAACCCTAAACCACTCAGTGAACTCTTTACCTTGGAGTCAGTCACGAGACAGCTCTGAATAACTTTAATTAACCCACACAAAAACACTGCAACTATGCGTCTTCTGTGAGCGCAAGTCACAAAACGGAGAGAAACTGCGAATTTATAGAGAGAGAGAAAAAGAGGGGGTGTGTGGGTTGAGGAGAGAGAGAGAGTGGAGAAGTGGAGGATAAAAAAGGACAAGAACCAGGGGTAGTGGTTGGGAAATGCCACTAAGGTTTGAGAAAACTGCGAAAATGCCACGACTTTGGTCTTTATGAAATGACAACTCAGCCCCTTGATATCCGTTTTTTTGGACTGGAGTTGTGTAGGATGCTGACATGGATAGAAGAAGGGCGTTGACTGGTTTTTTGTGATGACGTGGCGTCTGATGTGGAGAATCTGGAGATGTTGACTGGTGGGAATGACAGCGTGGATGGTGAATAGCATGGGGGCCCTCAAAGTTCTTTTATAATTTAATTCTCAACTTTTAAGCTTTTTTTTTTTTTAGAAAATAAATAAATGATGAGCAAATAAAAAAATTTAGGGTTGGCAAATAGATAGAGTTTTTTTTTTCTTTTATGAATTCAGCTTTAATAGTGAAACTTAATTGTGGAAAACAAAACTTATTTTGATTTTATCTAGTAGTACAATACAATTAATTTCCACTAAATTATCATATTTGTTATTGTATCCGTCAATATATTTTGAGTTTATCTCTCATTATGCAAGGTAGAGTTTGGTTGGTGATTCACTAGAATTAACGCCTTCGAAATTTGATGAAATTCAAAAATTATATTCAATCCAAATACGAAATATTATATAATAGGTTCGAGTAGTGAGCTCTGAATTAATTTGTAATGGTAAATTTGACGTTTTTGAATTTAGTTAGATCATGAATTTAATTACGTCAAGATTCATGAATTTTAGGTAGATTTTTTTTTTTTTATAATATTAACATTTAAAACATAACACACAAAATTTACTAGCTTTAATGTTGTTTCAATTTGATACCTTGGCTATGATTCTATACTCCAATTCAGAGCTCAGATTAGGTGGAAATTGAACCGGTGATTGGAAATTAATTGTGTAAAAAAAAAAAAGGGACATGAACTAAATACTCACAGTTTAACTAATTATATTTCATGACTAACAACTATAAATGAAATTAATGTATAAAGTAAATCAAATTTTTACATGACCAAATTATCATATACTATAATATTACTTTTAATAAAACTTCATATATGATATATATCACTTAACTTTATATATTTTAACATATCTTAGTAAAAAAAATATTGATGAAAAAATACTAAATGTTCAGTTATATTAATATTATTATTTTATATGTATACTGATTTATTTTAAATTTTATTATTTTTATATGATTTACATATTCTTAGAGTAATAAGTTATATTATACTTATCATTGTTTTTTAAATTATTTTATTATTTAAATAGTATCATATTTTATTTTATATAATAGAATCATTCACCATTTTATTTTTTTTGTATATTATTTTTTTTATTTTTCATTTATTCACCATTATTTTATTTTTTACATTATTTTTATAATTTTCATTTATCTTATATATATATATATATATATATCCAAAAGAATATAGTATTTAGATAAAATCTTTATCAAAACTTGAAATTATTTGTATTATTAATAGTATATTCATATTATCATTATATATCATGTTGTTAAGAAGAGAATAATTAAAAGAAAATAGAAAGGCACTTTGAAACAGAAAAAAAAAAAAAAAAAAAGATTCAAGATGTTAGAGAATTTGGTTCAAAGACTCCAGATGCACGATTGATTTAAAGATAGAATTTTTTTATAATTGTTACGGTTATGACACTTTAATAGACATTGATTCTTCAACATATAACATGTGATACCTTAACACATGACATATGATAGTTTAATACATGTCAGATGATATTTTTAACGTATATAAAATGATATTTTAATGTATAACAAGTGTAGAGTATACAATTCAAACATGATCATTTTTCAACATATTTGTTTATGTTGACTACAATATGAGGCTCGTGCCTTATGAAATGAAAATTTATCTTGTAATTTTAGTATGTATATTGATGTCTTAATATTAGGAGCATAACTCAATATTAAAAGGAAAAATCAAATTCATAATAGATAAATCACAAATATCTACCCTACCTATGGGGAACAGCTTAAGTTTATGAGATGTGTCATGGCACAACATATGAATTATTACATTACCAACATTGATATGATAGATTCATTCCAAAACGAAACACCTATATATAATATCACAATAATAAAAGAATTTTGATGAGGTTTTTGCAATGATACAAAACTTATTGCAATAATTAAAAGGCAAAATGCATATTTAGGTTGGGTGGGGCTATTACATCCCACTCATTACACACCCATTTGCTAAACACACTCACTTTAAAATATTTAATATTATCAAATTTCTAAACACACCCCTATAATATTATCATTTTACCCTTGCAATTATACAACATAAAATAAATAATAAATAGTAAGAGTATATATGTCTTTTAATCTATATTTAGTTTTAATTTATTTTTA
This sequence comes from Scutellaria galericulata, assembly GCA_946896805.1. Classification (NCBI taxonomy): domain Eukaryota; kingdom Viridiplantae; phylum Streptophyta; class Magnoliopsida; order Lamiales; family Lamiaceae; genus Scutellaria; species Scutellaria galericulata. The sequence continues at coordinate 481,078 of OX335797.1, read as the reverse complement.
ACCGGTTTGTTTAGCACTAGGTGAGGTGTGTATAGCCTCACCCATATAGGTTTCTAAAATACTGACTTTTGTTTCGAAAAGTTCCTAAAATTCACTTCATTTTCAAAGCTTCCAAAAATATAATATGTTCATGTCATCAAGAAACATGACAACATCTTTTGATACTCTTAAGACATATAAAAATAAAATGATATTTCAAGAGCAATTCAGATACATGTTAATAGTTTCCAGAAAAAATTATGTTAAAAAAAGAAAATGATACTTTAAAAATATTCCACATAAAATTTAATAATTTAGGGACCTAAATATGTTTTTTTAATCTAATTGAAAAGAAATAATTTAGGTTGTGTCACATGATTGGGTATGGCCCATTTGGATTATGGCAGTCAAAAAAAGAAATGAAAGGCCCATTGATTATTACAATCACCTGCACATGATGTACCAATCACTTCTATAAGCTGCCACGTGTACAGGAGTTGTCTGTTTTCACTTTTCTCATAAATAATTTTATATACATTTTACAAATAATAAAAAAAGTGTGTGCTTCGTTTTCCCCCTAAAATGCCACTGTGGTGTGTTTGGTGTGAATAGATAGTACAGGAAAATTGAAGATAGTACTTTTTGATATAATTAATAGTAATATTTTTCTATGTTTCAATTTATAGTACATTGTTTTCTACAATCGTTCATCTTTATTGGTTCAATTGTGCATTGTAATTGTTTTAACAATATTCTGAAAAACCACAAAAATTTGTATAAAATATGTTCTACAGAAAGCTTCGTAACCCAAAACAACTTTTTTTTTTCTTTTTTTAATCAAATGTGGATTCTCTTAATTTCACAAATAATCGTACTTAAAAAATAAAATCCAATCAAATTTGATTGACTATCATCAAAACTTGTCCAACCCATGTAAATCAGTTGAGACGTGTCAACTATATATTCTTCTTTTTCTGATGAAATATCAAGTCAAATATATTTGATTGGATTGATATTATATTTTCTTATATTTTTGTTTTAAAAAATGTTAAATTTGGTATTTGATTATGTGATATGTATACACGTTTATTTAAGATTTTATGAACATGTATGAGTATGTTTATTAACTATTTAAAAAATCGAATATAAGACAAGTGTTCAACTACTTATAGATAATGAAATCAGATTGATAATCAATAATGCAATTATAAAATTATTTTTAGGATGCATAGTTGTGTGAATGGTTTAGAGAATTGTACGATATAAATTATTTTTTCTATATTTTTCTTGTTAGTTATTTTTTTAATAAAAATGCAAATGGAATTATAAAGAGATTTTCAACGATTCTTCATCAAAATCAGAATATTACGAAAACATTCTAAAGAAGGAAAAAATATTTTCAAATTTATTGCTATATGCTCATGGTTATAATTTTAAAAATTAGATAAAGAAAAATAACAAGTGGAACTCTAATAAAAAGAACTAACCTAGCTATACTATGTTTTTAAGAAGGGAAAAAAAAAAAAAAAAGGTGTTTCTATTGAAAAAAAAAAGTGATTTACATGCTCTTGTAAGTTGTATATAAGAGTGGCATTTTGTGTTATCATGTATTGGTATTTATTTTCAAATTAATTTTAAATTGCGACTGGAATATATTGGGTAAAATTATTACATTTTAACAGAAATTGGAGTAATTGTGTAGAAATGGATTGGTGATGTTCATGTTGGAAAAGTTTTGGTTTCTCTCAATCATCTAAGATTGTCTTTGTCTCGATGTTAATTTTAAATATCGTTATTAAAATAAATTTCGACACTCTAAATTTAAATATCAATATCAATATTGTAAAATTTGAAAAAAAAAAAAAAAGATCAAAGCTTATTGAATAATCATTTTTTTAACATCTCACAAATTTTTATTTCTAACATTAATTAAAAATATTAACTAACTATACATCGTTTATAATCATATATAGATGATAAACTATACAATTAGTTTGTATTGCTATAATAACCATTCAAAATTAGTTAATACATGACTGCTAGTACCAAAACGATGACAATAAGGTTTGAATGAAAAAATCGAAATGTCATCTCATATATAATTTATAATTTTATTAAAAAATATACTATTTATCCCAATTTTTACAATCTACACTGAGTCAATAAATATCGAAATTGCAATTGATATTCTAATAAAAATTAATTAACACCTTTAAGTTCCACAAAAATCGAAATTTAAGAAAAAAAAATTCAGTTTTGATCAAATTCTGTCATGTTGGATCAAATATTGTCAACCCAACTATATCGGTTTCCCTTTACCCTATAACCAAACACTCGATATGGTTTAGGAACACCGCGAGTAGACAATTAAGCGGTAGGGAAAGTACGGACAATGCTGTACAGTGCATTTCTTGGCATTATCGCTATTCACCCCAAAACTATTTAAAATACTATTTTAGCCACAATAGTTCAATATACTAATAATATGGTACAGATTCGACATACTTAGAAAATATTATTTTTTCCTCTAATTATTGGTATTTTAAGAAGTATCGAAAGAGGGTAATAATTGAAAAAATCAAGAGGGCTTGTCTTTTATTGTTGGACACTTTTGTTTATTTGTTTTTATTTTCTCTAGAAGTTTCTTTGTTTTGCTTGAACCCAAAATAACTTTTGGACACTTTATGCCCAGGAGATGTTATTTATATGATAGGATAATCTATCTTTTTATTTATTTATCTTGAAGAGAGAATGGATAATCTATTTCAAGAAAATAAAAAACGTGGTGATCAATGAGGGTCATCCTATGTTAGGCCTTTAAATGGAAAAATATAAATAATGTGAGAATATTTCATAAATTTAGTTTAATCAACAATTTATAATTAATAAATGTATATTAATTTGTGTAAATAAATTTGGATTATAAGACTTCGTCTCATATAAATCTATATGTGAAACGATTTTATACAAAATTTTATCAAATGAACTTATTTATCTTTGTTTTCTATTGAGTTTTATTTATTTTTAATTGGAAGTTGATTTATCATGTGGTACATAAATTGTTCACGTTCATAAAATTTATAATTGGTACCTAAATTGTTCATATTCATATTCATGAGGACCATAACACATAATATGGACTTCTTAAATAGGTTGAATTCAGCACTATTCTAGTGTGACACTTGCTAATGAATTGCCATTATGTGTAAGAATTTAGTAATTATACTTAAGTTTTAATTAATATTAACTAGTATAAATAAATGTAATTATTAAGATATACATGACAACAATTCAATGATTGAAATGTGAAATGAGATATTTTTTAAATAGAGAATCCTATATTAAGTTGTCTTTATATATAAGTATATGAACATTTGCTCCATACCAAATACAGTTAGAATTGTTGACATAGTTTGTAACTATGAATATTTGATAAATAATGATGGATACAATCTTTATATTTGTATAATATAAAATTTCTAACATTCTTAATACATTTAAAATGATCATTACCTCTTGTAAAAAATATATATTATCACCTTAATTTGCTCACAATTTTAAAATGTAATACAACCACATAATATATGTACATATGTATAATTGAAGAGTGAGATCGTTGAGTTATATAACTGACATAAGCCTAATTTTTCAAAATTTATTATATTATTTGTTTGTACTTTAAATGTAAAAAACTACAAAAATAATGAACAGACAACGCAATAGCTTTGAAATGGCGGACTAATTATTAAAAAGGTAAACAACTTTAAATCTATATGTCACAACCATATCTTTTCTCAAATTTTATTGAATTACTTGTTTTTATTTTAAATTTAAAAAAACTTTACCAAAAAAAAAAAAAAAAAAAGATAAACAAATAAGACAGTTGCTATGGAAACATTTATAAATATTAGTTATATTTCTGTGATTTTAATATTATATTCAATTACAAATTAAGACTAATAAGTTTATCAACAACTTAAAATAAGCTTATTCATAAGCATCAAATACATAACATAAAATAAATAAATTAATAATCTAAAATAATAAACTGTTATACTATACATACATACATACATACATAAATAAATTTCATATGATCTAAAAAATACCTATATCTTTTTCCTCTGAATTAATTCTGATAACATAATTAATCGAATTTCATTAATCAAACATATAATTACAACTTAATATGCTGATGAGTTCATTCAATCGGCGGCAAAGGCTACAATGGCGGCGATGAAGAAATCGGCGGTGCTATACCACTACCCCTGCCCCGACGGCGCCTTCGCCGCCTTGGCGGCTCAAATCTACTTCTCTCACTCTCCGGCGGCGACTACTCCGCCGCCTCTCTTCTTTCCGAACACCGTCTACTCTCCTCTCAGGTTTCGATTTCTAACAAATGACTTTAAGTGTTCGTTCATTTATGCATGCGCTTATGGTGTTTGTTATATTGCAGAGCAGAAGATTTGCCCTTGAATGAAATTGATGATGTTTATCTTTTGGACTTTGTGGGGCCCCCAGGTTTCGTCCACCAGCTCTCTCCTAAAGTTGAAAGGCAATCTTAATGTTCATTTAATTTTTTTTATTATGATAATTTTGATGTTTATTCATTGTTGTGTAAATTGAAGGATTTTTGTTTTTTTTGAAGTTATAGTGGTTTTAGTTCATTGGTGCCTTTTGATAGGTGTATGTGATCTTTAGTTTCTTCTGATTAATTCTTGAAATTATTGTTATTGGTTTGGTGCACCTTTCACATTGAGAAAATGCAAGAAGTTAGTGGGATGTATGATTAGATTCCCACCATTTTATCCAAACAAGGAAAATAAACCAAAAAGACAAAAATGATTTCCATAATGCATATTATATTTAGTGCAATACACATTTTCACAATTTTGGTTATTTCTTTGTTTGATTTGCAACATAGGGTTGTGATCTTGGACCATCACAAGACTGCACTAGAGATGCTGGGTTCGGGGATGTCAACTAGTGGAAATGTGACTAAAGTGATAGACATGGACAGGAGTGGAGCTACTATAGCTTATGATTATTTCGTGGAGAAACTCTCGTGTGGGGACAAAAACACCAATAGAGATGTTGCCTTTGCTGAATTCCAGAAAGTGAGGAGACTGTTTGAGTATATTGAGGATGGAGATCTGTGGAGGTGGCGCCTACCGAATAGTAAGGCATTTAGCAGTGGATTGAAGGACTTGAACCTTGAATTTGATGTTAGGTCAAATCCCGCTTTGTTCCAACAGGTACCTTCTGTGCCGCATATACTATATAAATTTGACCACAATAGATTCCTAAAATATTTCCAAAAATGATAGTCTTTTTTGAACTATCTCAAGCATAAAATTGAGTGTGCAATAAAAAGGAATTGTCATGAAAGTATAATGGACTCTACACTCAATGCTAAGTATAATTCACAATTTGTTAGTTGTAAAAATAATTTTCATGTTAATAAAACAGAGTTTTTTTTTTCCTGAGTACAGACATCAGTTAGGCAAACTTCAGATATATGTATGATGTGGTGGTGGAACCTTTTACGAGTAGTTTAATAATGATATCTGCTTTTGTGGTTTCAAATTTCATAAAAGCTCTGTATTATGCAAGGGTTATATACTTTTTATCTAGAAAAGATTTAAACTGGCCATGATTTGAGTTGCCTAGTCTATGCGAGAAATACGCTTGGGTGCAGTCAATGCAATGCAATAACCAAATGACTCATTGTAGTGATATTATATATTTCATTCATCATTCTACTTCCCCAGAACCTTGATGAGCCTTTTCCATACATGTTTTGATTTATGTTATTTTGGGTGCTGAGAAGACAACTAGTGCAGCTGGTAATTATTCAAATGAGTCAGTGTGTCCTTCTACACTACCAAGATCAGTATTAGGGGTTATATTTTGGCTTCTGTTTATCCCCCTCCCCCTGCTTTGTGATTTTACTCTCCTTTCAAATTTCAGTGGGTCATATCGAAGATTTTTTCAAATGGTTTGATGCTTAACTATCATGAATATCACTGGATTGATTACTACCAAACACAGAATCACAACATCAAGATACAAAGAAAATCACAAGAACTTAAGTAAACAAACGACAAATAAGAAATCACAGAAACTATGCAGAAAAGTAAGAACACAACCGAATTTTAACATGGTTCGATTCTTGATGAATCTACATCCACGGAGACCGAGAACTCTGATTAACTGCAAACCAAGAATACAAGAAACATCTAAGTAAGAATTGCAACCCTGCACCTCTTACAAAGATCACACTTCTCACACACTCAAGAACCCTGGTTTTCCCCAAGCTCTACAAGATCTTTCTCTCTCTGGAAATTACTCTAAACTAAAGCTTGAAAATCTAACTTGAACGATACAAAAGACCGTTCATGAAGAGCTTAAGTAGATGAAGAAACAAGCACTGAAAAAAACTGCTTTGCAACTGATAAAACTGAAGATGAGAGCTACAGTGCAATTCTTAACAGACATGACTGTCACAAAGCCTTTCCCGTTTTAACCAAGAACACGACTCTTTAAGTGTAGCATGCTTTTCTTCAGCTGATTTCCAAAAAAAACCGTTTCTTTCTTATACTTGGCCAAAAAACTTGTTGAGATGAGTTTTTGTGCTACATGCTAAACATTAACAATATTAGATTCTCTTTCACTAAGAAATAGAGACTCAAGATATTCCAGTGTAGTTTCCCTGGCCATTTATGGCTATGATATTGTTGGAGTCATGCATGGCTTATGCTATCACAAACCATAGTTTGGTGTGCTACTGTATCCATTTGTTTGATTGACCTCCAAAATATGTTGCCAAAGCCTTCAGTTTCTTATCGATTTCAATACTGACACTTGTTACTCAGAATCTGTTCTGCATGTTTTCAGTTTCTTCTTTTTTTTTTGGTCCTTATTGCTTAATGTTGGCATGATTTCAGTTGCTATCGTTAGACCTCAACTCAGTTATAACTCAAGGTATGTCAAGCTTGGCACATAAACAGAGACTCATAGATGAGGTTCTTGAGCACTCATATGAGGTCGCACTTGGCAGGGGAGCTTTTGGACATTGCCTGGTAAAGTTGATGGGATCAATATTCTTTTCCTGCTTTCCTTATAGCTATAAGCGATCTGACCACTGTTTTCTGTCTAAAAAAATTTCAATTGCAAGGTTTTTGTTCCAGTAAATTCATCCATGTTTAAGTTTATATATGATGGGCGCCTTCATGTTGACTTCATTGCATGCTTTTCGATTGATCTGGGCTTCCGATTATGCTTAGTTTTACATATTGATTTGTGGAGGTTTGTGTTGAGTCTGTAGGTAGAATATTGTAGAAGTTGGATTAGTTTGGTTGCCATATGTCTTATTTAAAATTTTTGAACTGCTAGGAGGGACAACCATAGTGTATTTGTGCCGTATCAAAATTTCACTCATAGCCATTGAGCAAAGTAATGACTACATCTCTGGCATTTGAATAACCTAATATATATTTTGAATCGATTTGTATTTCATCACTGATGTGCATATATAATTGTTTCTTACTTTCCTTATTTATTTAATTTATTGTTTTTTCATTTTCTTCCGGTAGGCTGTCAATGCTGATTCCATACAAGAGTTAAGGAGCGAGCTTGGGAATCAGTTAGCGAGTAAAAGCCTTAAAATGAACTTGAGGTTCGTGGTTACTTGACTTTTGCTTTTTAATAACGTGCTATTTTCCTTCCTATAATGTCTTCTTAATATGTTATGTAGAATTTTCCGGTAAAACATGATGCAAATTGTTGATATTCTAAATGGAAAAAATGTTACAAATCATAAAAAGGTTTGCACTGGAGAGACCTGATATTGTGGGTCTACAGCTAGCTAATTGTTCAACCTACAAGAAGCACATGAGTATTTCAATTTCAAGTTAAAAAAATGATAATCCAAGAGTTCAATTGGTGAATTAATCAATCTGAATTGGAGGTTGCACTAACTGTTTGGATCAATTGATTGTTTCTTGATTTGTTAATTAATCAACTTATTGGCCATTGATTGATTTAAAATTGACAAGAGTAATTGAGATAGAGTATTTGGACCTTTTAGTTTATTCAAGTGTCAAATGTGAGATTCTACGATAATGCAATAGAGTACTGAGCTCTCTCTTAAAAGTTGAACTATTGGATTCAACTCATTGATAGAAGAAGAATTTCACATGGGCGTTCAATTTGATAGAAGAAGAATTTCATGTGGACTAACTTTAAGAACTAGTGCATGGATCTTAAGGTGAATTTGTACATTTGGTTTGATCTACACCACCTTACATTTTTGTATGGAGTGAATTTATTCAAAGTTCTATCTACATCTATCAACTTGTACATGATAATTATAAAACTCCTTCTATTTTTCCATCTCTTGTAATTGAACCAACTTATGCATAATAAATAATTATGAAGCAACCTAATATGTAGGTCTATTATTTATCACATCTTTTATTGATTTGCTCCTTTATCGCATGTAATGCAAATCAAGTTAAAACTCTTGATATTCAATGTCCCATATGACCTGAAACCTATGTGAACTCAACTCTGACCATCCGTGGAGTTCTTGCTCTAATCTGAGATTAATTTTGCTTCAACCTGATGCTATTTAAATCATCGTCGTGGCTTCTTATGTTTAGGGGAATTGGAGCTGTTGTTTACAGAGTTCCTGAGCTTGAAAATAATTTTCTGTTGAAAATTAGCCTAAGGAGTATCAAGAATGAGGACACTACACCCATATCACAGGTTATTTCTACTTTCCAAATATTGTAGAAGAACATACACAATGCTATTGAAGCTAAATAATCAAATTTTATGCAGGAATATGGAGGCGGTGGGCATAAGAATGCCAGTTCATTCATGATAAACAATGCTGAATTTGAAAGGTGGAAGGTTTTGGTTAACACATCAACCTAGATTTGTAAACCAATCTAATTGAGTCATTTGATTTTCGTATTCTACTAATTTAATGAACATTTGAATTCAAAAATTTATACCTAGGGTTTATTTGATTGTTTGTAGTAAAAAAAGTTTCTGCATAATTAGTGTAATTAAAATAATGATTCAAATTGCATATATGTAACTAATACTTAGATCCCTCCTCCTGTACAAAAATAGAAAACAAAATTTCCATCATATGTTGTATGATATTATGATTATATCTTGGGGAAAAGTGAAGAGAAAAAGACTTATATTATATGTATAAAATATTTGTAAAATGCATAAATATTATTAATTTGTTATATCCTTGCATATTGAAGAATACTTGAATTGAATATGATTATATTCTCATTCGTATTTGAATATTATTCCAATTTTAGAAACACAAATATTTCTATACACCTGATGTATGTTGACCCGATTTGGAAGATCATTTTTATGCGGTCTCACGCTCTTCCTAGATGTCCGCGCCTACATTCTCTCCCGTGTGTTCATATTTAGACAAATATTAGCAATACACCCACGCAATGCGTGATTTATTATTTATTGTGTTAATAAGTTGTTCGAATATTTGCATAGAAGGGAAAAGACCACAACTAAGACATCTTTTCTGAAAAGTAGATGAGGTCCCCGGAAAATATAAAAATGATCTATACAAATATAATGAAAAAAACTTTCCAAAAATAACAAGAGAACTTTGGGTGGGAAAACCCTTATTATTTTTATTGATTTTTTTTTAATCTTTATCGATCTAAATAATAATTATTTGATAAAGCTCTATAATACAACAAAACACCATTGTTTTGCTAAGAAGTTTGAAATTGCGAAGAAAGATTGGTTTCTAGAATAGCCTAGGATTCCATCTAATACCTAAAGTGATCGAATATGCTAAAATTGATATGTTTAGATGCTGCTATGATTTTTTTGGTATCAAATGATTCAATGCGCTTAGAGAATTGGGATTTGATAAATGGTAATTCCAATTGTTAAAAAAAATCAACGAAATCACGATTCAGTGAATGATTTTATGGTTTCACCTCTATTGGGTTCTTTTCACAGTATTTTTGGCCCAAAAAGCTGAAAATCTTACGTAGCTCATACTCATTTTAGTCTTAAGAAAAGCTCATGTAGCCCATTCACATTTCCATACTTATTAATATAAAAGTAAAGAAGTTGCATAAATTACAAAATTTCCACTAAAAAATGTCATGTCACAAAATAAAGTATTAAAAAACGGAAAATAAAACATTATTTGCAAGCTATTTGTAAATCATTAAAATTCTTCTAATATTAATTCTTTTTTCTTAAATGTTGGGTCTTTTAATTGGACGTTTGAGTAAATAGATAGTAATTATTTAAATGTTTCAATTCATCTATAAGTCATTTTATAAATTAAAATCACATTTATGACTCAAATACTAAATAACAATGACCAATATAATTAGCATTATACTTATTATTTTTATTGGTAAAACTTTTATATTTTATTTGTTGGTAAGTAGATATTTAAAAGTAATAATAAACAATTTTGATTTATTATTTTAGTATATTTACTTAAATAATATTTCAAATTTTATTTTTGTATTTCAAAAATTTAAACATATACAATTTCCATTATAATTTGCTGCTTCTTCTTCTTCATTATTTATTATTATTATTATTATTATTATTATTATTATTATATTATTATTATTATTATTATTATTATTATTATTATTATTATTATTATTAATTCTTCTGTGATAAAATATACAATTTTTAAAAAATTTGTATGAACGTTGTTGTTTGTATTTCAGTTTTGTAATATTATTGAATGCAGTAATTTAGAATAATATATAATGAATTTAATATGTATGAATTTCTGTTAATATAAATACTGAATAATATATATTTAAATTAAAATAATATACTATTACAATATATTATCAAAATTGCATAATTATTCATTGTTATCTCACAAGTCGTGCAACCCACAAAAGTACTACTAGTTAATCTTAAAAGTGTTATGGTTGGAAATATATTTTGATTTCTATTTATGAGGAATTAATAATATAGAGATGCAGGTATTAAAATATGAATATTTGAGAAAAGAAGTTGCAGAAGAATGGTGAACTGAGAGACGAAGAAGAGAGAGAAAGAAAGGAGAGAGAAGCTGAGAATATTTTTCTGTTGTCTCCTTCATTTTCAGTGTACCATACATATTGCCTCACTACTAATTTTCTTACATCATAACAAAGTAAATCAGAGTATTAATCTGGTGGCTTCGCATCCAACAGTCTTCCTTGCTCCATCTAAGAGATCGTAGCCATCCGTTTCTTCAGCTCAGATGCACCCATGTGTCCCTCATGTTTTTTAAATTTCCCACCAACATCCTCCTGCTTTCTCTGCTTCATTTTCTTTTTGCATTTTTCATCAATTTTCTTCCACTCTTCCATGCTATTAATACCAGCTGCTTGATCATCTTGCAAAGTCGTAACAAAAAGATACTCATTCTCATTTTGAGACTGGAGACTTTTTTTTTGTGTAACTATAATTTTCATTTGTAGTTTTTGTTTTATCAAGACTTGAGAATTTTTTTATGTGACATTATTTTTCATTTTTTATATACCAAAATGATCCTATTCTCAAGCCAAGTAAAACAACTCATATCTAACACCATGGTTGTCAATCTCATCAAGATATAAAATAGGAATTTGGAACCCCCAAATCATGGGATTATGTACTTTTATATCTCTATGCTACTACTATAAATAGAAAATCAAATGTAATGCAAAAGGTTAAGAAATTTGTACAAAAAGCATAAATAAGCAGGCTCTCAAACCAAATTACTTGCACATTTCCATGCTAATCATCTTCAATATTTAACCCATCTTACCTTGATTACTTATTTACAACAGTTTAATTATTTGACAATAAGCATGCACCACCCATACAATTTCTCAACAAGAAACACAATAAAAACTCACAAACTAAACAAGTACAAAATTCTTCAAAGCACCATAAAAGATGTCAGCCCTAGACTCATCAGCTATTTCAATACCATGATATCCACCATTGCTAAACTCTTCCATCACATCCACACCATTCTCTTTCAACATTTTTGCAAACTCAATTTGTGCATCAATCAACGGATCACCTTCATCCCCACTCACCAAAAATCTCCACCCTTGTTTCTTTATCTTATCAAGAAGCTCTATTTTGGGGGCCTTCATTGGATTCGAGTACTCATGATCACGCTCAACCCCAATCGGCAAAGCCAACTCACACACGAAATCAATCATAGCCAATGAAAGTATCTTATCATTAGCCAATCTTATCTCCGATGTGGTCCTCTCAACCCCACTAAAGTACGGGTGGTGCAATATCAGCCCTTGGATCTTCAGAGGCGCCAGCTCATCAACAGCTACCACTGCATTCAACCCCACATTGTACACTATATTTCCTCCGGCGCTGGTCCCCATCAGAAAACACCTCGACACGTCAGCATACTTGGTCAACCACTCGTCGTTGGTGGCTTTGATCCAATGTAAGGCTTCCAAGCCGTCATCATAGGCGGCGGGGAGGCGGTGCTCCGGTGCAAGACGGTATGCCACCGACAACATCACCACCGGAATTTGGCACACTAAATCGCAGCAGAACTTTTGGAACATCGTTGTGGATGGACTGCAACCGATGAAGCCCGAACCATGATAGTAAACTATGAGGGGCAATTTGGTTTCTGGAAGGGCTTCGGGTTCGGGCCGAGGAAGATAGATGCGGGCCCAGGTTTTGTTAAGTTGATTGATTTGGACATCCTTAGTGAGGACTGGGATTGGATTAGCAGGATCAGAAGACGGAGGAGTCGTCGGAAAAAATTCCGGTACACGTGAGACTGAACCGTCGGGGTTTCGTGTGAATCCGAACTGAGCATATAGATCAGAGATGGGTGCGACCTCATTGGAAGACATATTGTTGTTTTATGCTAAGTTTTTCTTGCCAGTAATAATGGAGGAAGTTCTGAAACTGGGTTATCAGAATAGCTGAATATTATAGGGATATGTATAGGGTTGGTATGGAATCTTCTATTATAGCGCCCGCCTATACTAGTATAGGCCGTGTACTATATGAGATTTAATAAAAAAAATTTAACTTTATAAAATTAAAAAAAAAATTAAATATCATTTACACAACAAATTATATAATATATATCGTTTAATTTAGCATTAAATATAATAAAATATGATCAAATAATTATTTAGTTGTTAAAATGTGTTGCATATGATCAAATAATTTTTTTTTGTATTTATTTATATTTTTTCTTTATATTTTTAAATTTAAAAAATTTCAAATATATAATAATACCTATCATTGAACTTTAGCATATAAATCTAATCAATATTTTTATATTATTTTTATTTAATAATAATAATATTTCTTATTAATATTAAATATGTAGCAATTAATTAACATATTTAATATGAAAACATTGTAGGCTTGCCATGTGGCACCTTCGTCTTACTTTTATATATACTAGGTTTGGACCCATGCAACGCACGGGCTACATGATTGTTGTCTAATTTTACATGTTCACTATTACTATCAAGAGATTAATATCATCTAATTTTACATGTTAACTATTATTATCAAGAGATTAATATCCTCTCATGACTATAATACATTTGCATCACAAGATCTCATCAATTTACATTTTTTGTTGCATCTTAATTCATACACTATCATCAGATCCATGTCATTCTAAACCAAATTTTGATGACAATCACTACTGCATAGTAAATATAATACAAAATAATACCATAATTATACAACATAATTAATTCAAATTTACAAAAATCTCATTCAAAAAACAAATCCTTAACGTGACAATGTAAACCGAAAAGTAATTTTAATCTATATATATATATATATATATATCTAGAAGTACAGTTTGTTCCCTCAAGTGGTGACACTTGGGTTTTCCTCCACACCTTCACAATCATAAAAGTGACTATCAATCAATTTGTTATGTGCTTCCATCTCTTCATAAAGCTCACGCTCTTCTGCATAAACGTCCACAAAAACTGTCTCTATGGTTTTAGATGACGGGCCAACCAAGCCTTTTTCTTTTGTTCTCCTTAAATGTATGGCCGCCATAAGAGCCATACGATAAGAACATGATTTCATGCCAATTAAAAGGATGATACATGACACTAATTCTTTACATATAATTCATTGTATTTTAACTCACTGGAACAAAACATAGTAAGCACCCGTTGACCCTATTTGAAAAAATCAAAGAAAACAAATTAACTACACAATTTAAAGGTTTTAACACCTAGAGGCATTATACATCTCAATCACTTCAAATCCACAAAAGAAAGGAAATTTGTATGACGTTAAACTGATCACATAAGGAATAAAAATGTTCAAAGACAAATAAACCATTTTGGAAATTAGTCTGATTCACATAAACCCCCATTCTTCTCTACCCAAAAAGGAGGCAATTCACTGGAATTCTCTCTACTAACAATCCATCCCAGACCTCCCTTCTGATGCAAAAACAGCTCTGTTTTTATAATTTATTTTGGTGGCTCTAATGCCTTCAATACCAATTTCTTTCTAACTTGCAAGTCTAATAGCTTGAATATCTCATCTAAACTTTTCACCCCTATAATGCCATTGACTCTTATAACGTAAATGTAGCACTGTTTTCTGTAACTAACTCCAACCCACCTCTAATTAGCACCACTTCAACTCTCTCAAACCTCTCTTCACATGCAAAACTGCGAACTTGACAGGGAATCTTATATTTTCTTCCCTTCCCCACTGGTTTTGGCACATTATGTATGTTACATGTTCAATACATATGATGTTGTTAAATATTAAACATGATTTGAATTGGAAAAGACATGACAACTACCAAAGTTGGCTTCAACATAACAATCAACTTGAAAATAAGTTACAAGTTTTCATTCATTTCTAATTGGCTCGAAATCTACAGAATTCTTGACGTCTTTATAGAGAGGTCATCTTGAGGGTGAAAAATCCTTATAAAGTGGTAGAAGTGAGAGTTGTGATTGATTCTTGGTTTGATCTCTTTGTTGTTTTGTAGTTTTCATTGGTTTTATATGCAAATCTTGACATTAACAAACATCATATAATCGAATCAGAAGATAATGGATAAAAAAAGTCATTTTCCCTAACTTTACACATTCGTTTCCATGTAAACACATATTACGAAGGACAACTTTGAAGAACAATTTTGTTGTGATTACCAATATTTACTGACACAAATCAAACAAAAATCAAAATACCTTAGACGTTGATCAAACCAGCATCAATCAAAGGGGACAAACCGGTGAGGGTTCAACTCAATGTATCCCACCTGTACCGAGATACCATATTGAGAACTTTAACGGCGTTTGAAGCATGGGGGTTCAACTCTTCACAAATCAATCCCACCAGTTCGAAGCCGCTGTAGTTCTCTGGTAATGCTTAAGCCCTACCACATTAACAATCACAAAACCCACCAATAACATTTCAGAGTACTATCGTCAAATTCCCTTATTCTATTGTTTGAGAAGCTAGTTCGTCTTACAACTGAAATTAAAAAAGCCAACCTACATAAACTTGTTTCCTGGATCATAATGGATAAAAAGAAAACAGTCCCATGCAAATGGAAAAATAATGAATATTTCATATACCATATGCCATTGTCTGGTTCTATTCAATCAAAAGGGGATAATCGTTGCATACTAAAAACAAAGATCATGTAAAACTATCATCCATCCAAGTTCAATTCACATTACCAGAAGACTGTTTGTAGTGAGGGATTTGAAATGGAAGAGATTTTGAACAGATCACGCAAATTAGTTAAAATTGAGAAAAATAGATTTCAAATCGATCCACAAATCCAAGCCAGACACAACCCAAAAATATATAATCCAAAGGTTAGATTTCTCTGCAAATATAAGCATTACACGAACTCAAATACAAAGTAAATCTTAAAAATTAGCCAACGTAAACCAGCCTCAAATCAAAGAATAAGCTACACAATTAGAATTAGGATAAATTCAATCATGTGGGACACATACACAAAGATTAAATTAGGTAACAAATAAAGTAAGCTTTATTACGAAGCCTAAACAGGTAAAATAATACAAAAAGAATATAATTAACCAAAAGCTTGCGATCATCATCAAGCATAAATTCCTACATTCATAAACATGATAATCGCAAGAACAAAAATTTCTGAAAATAGAAACACAATTACATTCTATACATTATTCTAGCAAGAAAATTGAGCTTTAAACAATGCCACTTCAAATGAATGTGAAGTCAGAGAATTCAAACAAAATTAAATGTACCATTCAGTGATCCAGGAAGCAAAAGGAGCCCAGGTAGGCTCTTCTTCAGAGGTTGTGGTCTACCCGTCTAATCTTTCAACAACTTCATCTCGGAAGCTTCCTTACCTTCCACTTTTCAGAGGAAGACCACTCAGAATTTTCGAAGAGGCGTACTCTGTTATTGGTGCCAAACCAAAGCCTGAATTGCTGCCATTTTCTTCCAGTTTCAAACCTGCTTAAATAAAATTCAAGAAAATTGCAAGAAAAAATTATTCAAGATCTTGGTAGTGAACTAAGGATGAAGGGAAATGAACAAAGCAGAGAATGATGGGTTTTCAGCTGCACGATAGGGATCCCACATATGCGAAGAAGAAGGTGTAGAAGAAGTCAAGGAATTACTACCTGATTTTGGAGGAATCTTGATTTTTGGAGATGGAGAAGCAAAGGATGACTTGAACTGTAGTTATGCTTCCTATTTATGATTATCTTCTGAGACAACATACTTTCCCCCTCAGGTCTCTCTCTTTTCCCTGCTCTCTCGCTCTCATTTACTCTACCTCATTAAATTACTCTATCTCATTAAACTTGAGCATCTACATCGCCGTACGTTTCTCTCGTAACAATCATGCATGGGTTGCTCTTCTAAAATAGCTGTGCATTTCTGTTGTAATTAAAATATGGATTTTTTTTCCTGTATAGAGATGCCTTTGTAATATACACATGGCAGCCTAAGAGACTCTAAAAGTATTGATGTGTCAACATTATATAATTGAACTTGTCAACGCGTGAGAGATCCAACCCTCCTTATATATATATATATAAATAATTGGAAACTTATGAGGTATGTTTAGAAATGATTTGACATGTGAATAAAATAATTGGAGTATTCTTAGTAGATGTGGCGTGCTTAGTAGTCTATGAGGTGTCTTTAGTCCCACTCTTATTACGTTTGGAATAAGAAAGATGAATGGGAGATTAAAGTTTAATAAGAAATTTGACCAGTGAAATAATAATGAACAAATTTTCATAATTAAATAATATAACATTTACAAAGTATGTAGGCATCCAAATTAAAAATACGATATTTATTTAATTATCTATAGAGTTACTATTGGTGAATTTGCTATTCCAATGGAATTCACAAGTAACTTGATCGAGATGTAGTTGATCCCTTACAAAGAAATTCGGGATATCAAAAGCAAAGTCAAAAGAGAAGTTGCAAATACACTCTCATGGATTCACATCGGAGCCATAAGAGTAATTATTAAGGCAACATTCAAAGAAGGAATTGATTCACCACTCAATCTTGTGATTTTTGACAAGCGAATCTCCAATCTCAAGGATTCATGCCTTGGAGCGGTTACAGGAAACTTGTGTGTAGGGAAACTGGCATTCAATGTCTATCCTAGAATTGCATACAACTTGGGAGATCGAGACTTCAGCAGAGTTTTAACCTTTCATCAAGATTTCAAAAGAGAAGATTTGATGAAAGAAGAAAACAGACCTTACTCGATCACATACAAGATTTCCTATGCTCTCTCGAATACACATCATTCAGAGGTATTCTTGAGAAATGAATTTATCGAAGTCCCAAGAATATTTGAGGATTTCGCTTTGGTGGTTCTTCCAGAAATGATCGAGTCTCCAACTATAAAGGAGATCGATATGAAGATCCAAGATCAACCTGTCTTCAACAAGAGTCAAAGTCTCAGAATGGAGACTAGGAGAATTTCTTTCCAACAAGACAGACTGATGAGTAGCAGTCGATGGGAAGAGAAAAAGCCTAGTACAGTTTAGCGAATCCCAGGTGTATTCAAAACACAAGGAGAGTTGAAATGTCCAGAAGGATGGAGAGAAGTTGAAGTAATATTCGACATCACTCAAAAGGATAATATATTTCCTTATGATGTTTTATATTATCTCCAACAACTGATAGTCGGAAGATTTCAAGGAAGCCTAAAGATGGGTGAAATTGAACTGATTGTCACAGGTGTTGCAGGAAGAATCCCAGAACAACTGGTGTTGGGTATCGACTTTCTTGAGGATCATAAGTCTTGGGAAAGATTACAAGATGGAATGGAGTTCACAGTGGCTGATAAAAGATACAGAATCAGATGACCACTAGTCCATTCTCCATATACATTTTTATCGGAATGATATATGGTGAATACAAGGCTGAGTATTTCGCAGCCTATGTTGACTTAGGAGCAGGAATTTGCACTGCAAAGCAAGGGGTCTTTCCTAAAGATTTTGGAGAAGATCTACCAGCCATTGCAGGAAGAGATTTCTCAAAAAAGATTCTTATCCTTAATAGAGGAATCAAACAAGCAGAGATCATGATCGGAGGCTATGGCGGTACCCCATGATACAAAGTAAAAACGCCACCAATCTATTTTCATGATATATGAGTAGATGTTTTGCTAGGAAACAATTTCCTACAAACATTCAAGTGTTTTACACAGGAAAATGAGACAAGAAGGCTTATTTTCACAACATTATGTGATCATAAGATTATTGTCTAGAGACTGCGTGAGACATTCTACAGAAAAATGCCTATTAATTTTCGCAGCAAGCGTGGTGATGAAGCTAAACTTCGACATCCAAAGATGGCGGATAAAAGAAGATTTGGTGATGCCCTATTATCCTTTCGACAATTTGGTTCGAAACAAAAAGATACCAAAAGATGGGATAATACTTTGTATTCATTCAGAATACAAAGAGAAGAACGAGTTCCACTAGAGGCTATTCCAGAATTACGAAAAGCCATATTGGAGAATCCACTAAGTGAGGTTACCATTGAAGAACAAATATCACTTGAGGATTTCAAGAAAAGGATCCAAAGAAATTACAATGAAGATCCTTTGGCATGGTGGGATAGGAACGAGCTCAAAGCATCCTTAAAGGTTAAACCTGGAAAGGAACATGAGTTCGTGAGACTCAAACTAATCCTTATGAATCAGAATGATTGTGAGGATATGCAGAAGATACTTAAGGAACATCTGGATCTTAAGTTGATTTCACCAGGAGTTTCTCCATACAACAGTTTGGGGTTCCTAGTCAAGAATCATGGAGAAATCAAAAGAGGTAAACCTAGACTTGTTATTAATTACAAAGGGATTAATAACATTCTGGAGTTTGATGGATACTACATCCCGAGTAGAAAGCACTTGGTTAACTGTATCAAAGGTGCCAAGATATTCTCAAAGTTCGATTGTAAATCTAGATTCTACCAGATTAGGATGGAGGAAGAAAGTAAGAAGTTCACAGCTTTCTCCACACCACAAGGACACTATGTCTGGAACGTGATGCCTATGAAATTGGCAAATGCACCCCAGATATATCAGAGAAAGATGGATAATCTATTCAAAGATTATTTCAACTTCATGTTCGTATATATTGATGATATTCTCATCGCATCAAAGAATATGAAGGAGCATCTCAAACATTTGGAAATATTCTCAGATGTTTGTCATAAGGAAGGATTAGTGCTTTCAGAAAAGAAGACAGTAATTGCTATAAGACAGATTGAATTCCTCGAAATTGAAATCGATGAAACTGGGATCATCCTACAAAGACACATTGTGGAAAAGATACAGGGATTTCCAGATGATCTCAAAGACAAGAAACAACTTCAGAGTTTTCTTAGAGTCGTTAATTTTGCTGGAATGTTCATTAACAATCTGGCACATCATATGAAGGTGTTCAGCCCATTACTCAAGAAAGATGCTGTATTTAAATGAGAAGATGAACATCGAATAGGGATTAAGCAACTTAAGGAAGTTTGTAGCAAACTTCCGAAACTTGCTATTCCTCAAGATGAGGATGAACTGGTTCTTTACACAGATGCCAGTGATTTTTGGTGGGGAGCAGTTCTTATGAAAACTGCACTAAATGGAGAAATGCCATGCAGATATTGTAGCGGTCTGTTTTCAGATGCAGAAGCAATTCGATGGCATATCAACGAGAAGGAATTCTTCGCAGTCAAAAAGGCTTTCAAAAAATGGCCTTTATTTCTTCTGGCTAAGAAGTTTATTCTAAAAATTGATAATTCGAGTGTTAAAGCCTTTCTAAAAAATAAAATTGAATCTAAACCAGAAAAGGCTAGAATACTTAGATGGCAAGCTGAATGCCAATATTATGATTATGATATTGTCATTGTGAAATCTCATGAAAATGTTCTTGCAAATTTCCTAACACGAGATGGAAGGATGCGTCGCTGACGAGGTCCTCAAACGAGTGAGGCATGTCCGGGAAAACCTGGAAAGTCTCGAACGAGCTTTTGGGACATTATGTCTCAATGCAGAAGTTGCTGGACGACTTCAACGAGTTGATCAGGAATCCGTTTCTGATCTAATACGAGCATGCTTTTATGCATAGGGATAATTGTTATCTGTGTTGCATGAGCCTATCCTCCAGGCTGCATCTTCTACGGTGCAAAAGGGAGAAATTCGAGATCGGGACTCTAACCCGAAGGCTATGGATTCAAATACCATGCCTACGAGTGTTACAGGGGATCCATTCCTTGAGGATGAACAACCTGTAATGAATGTTGAAGCTCTGGTGTCACAACCTGAGCCTTCAAGTCAACCCAGTACCTCTGGGGTTAAAGAAGTCGAGTTGAACCTGAGGCCGCAGACAGGCAAAGCGAAGGTTCAAGCTCACACTAACGAGGTTTCTCCTATATAGGTATACTAAAGGCAATGAGAGAAATTGGCAACAAGACGAGAGATCAACCCGGAAAAATCAATCATTGATGTAGCTGGGAAATACCCAAGAATTTGGATGAAACCTGGAAGTCATCCAAACGAGGTTCAAGAATGGTATAACTTTGGAGCTTTAGCTTCGGTATATACCATTTCACCTGGTTTCCCAGAAATCTCAAAGTTACCAAGATGGATTGGGGAAGCAGTTTACGAGACCTGGGCAAACAATCCACACTTGTCCAGAAGAGACATCTTGGAGCTATACTTTATCAGTGCTGCTCCAGAACCAGCTAAGAAAGGCTTCCATGAAGTCTTTCATTTTATCAAGCTTCAGAGACCAGATGGGAACGCCTTAAAATACATAAAGACAACCTCCCCGGAAGAAGTCCCGATACTGGTAGGAGCATTCACTGAAGACGACGCTTTTACACGACGAGCTTGGGGGCTTTGGACTTGTCTGACAGAAATGGACAAGGTCAAATACCCATTTAAAGTCTTCCAGAATTCAGCCAATAGATCTTTCATGCTGAATACAATGATTGGATCGACAACAGGATTTACAGAGGAGCTTTTTGAAACTAAAAGGAAGATCCTCTGGGAAAACAAGATTCCGGCAAGTAAAGAAACTTACCGGAAATTCTGTAATATGGCACACATTGGACGATGGATCGATCGGATCTGTCAAGCGTGCCCCGAACAGAAAGAACCCGAGTTTGGGAAAGGATTCCGACTCAAACCTGACCGACAGGCAGTTGGAGCCAATAAAGAAAAGGGTCCAGTACAGAAGAAACGCTATCCCCGGGGACCACAACGACCAAATTATTAAAGCGTTCCCGACAGAGTTAAATGGGATAGACCACGAGAAAGTGACTCTCCAACCAACCTCACATGGTAGGCTGAGTCAAAAGCAAGAGATTCCCCGACAACTTCACATGGTTAAGTCACGGGGCACTAAGAGGAAAGAACATTGATTGGCCACAATTGAAGGCAGCCAGCCAGCTCATTCAAGAGAGTTTGAAATCCGAATTTCACGTTCGGATTTCTATCTATAAATAGACAGAGCGAAGGAAGCTGAAGACATCGACCATTCCCCTCAGTTTTCTTCAAAACATCTATCCTTAGTTTTGTAATAAACATCTTTGTATTCTTAGATAGTTTTTCAAGTTTATGTGTTTTGGTTTTCAAGCCTCCTCTATGAGAGGCTAAACAAGTTTTCTCCTCCCAAAAGGAGATTACTTATGTAATAAATATATTTCCAAGTTCATAATAAAAAGAAGGCTTTTGCTTCAACATGTGTTCTTAGTTTGATTGATTGATCCCCTGGAAGGAATATTTTGTACACCTGGTGTAGGAAACGAACCAAGGTTGTGCTGTGTAGTTGCTGAAGGAGCTGGATAACTTGCAGACTATCTTCCCTGAGGGTTGAAGTTGAACAGTGAGGAGCTGTTCGTCAAAAGGTCTGGGGGCAGTGATTTTCCAGCTAGTGGTTTTGCAAACCATCTCACCCGGTGCTGTTGCGGTCAAAGAAAGGTATGAATTTAAGGGGATGAATTTATTTTACGGAAGCATGTTGGGCCCGATTTCGATCTATTTGGAGTGGAAATATGAATTAAGTGGGAAAGTATTTAATGCTTTGAGACAAATCTTTGGAAATTGGTTTAGATATTAATGCTAATGATTGAATTGTGGTAGAAAAGGATGTTTTTTAAGAAAAATGGTATTTTTGTCAAATTTTTATATGATGTGGTATTATTGTCTTAAATTATAATATTTGTGGTAGTATAGGCTATTAACCCAAACATTTAATCCCACAAACACACAATACAATACATACAATCTATATCTATATATATAATAACATGACCATAGCTAAAAATAGCAGGTCCAATTTTCCCGCCCATTTTGTTTCCAAAAATGGAAACTAAGAAAAAGAAAAAGAAAAAGAAAAAGGAAAAGAAAAAGAAAATAGGGAAAAAAAAGCAAGAAAATGTGATTGGTCAGAAGGGGAGGCAAGAGTGGGAAAAAATGATGGTGCCTATTGGTGTGGGAGGGGTGTGTGTGTGTATATATTCTAGACAAAGTTTTGAGCTACCATAATTAATCATTATAAATCAAATTTTAATGTATAATACATCAATTTAATCATCTTTAATTTGATATCCATATTGCATATAAATATATTATATATATATATATAATAACATGACCATAGCTAAAAATAGCAGGTCCAATTTTCCCGCCCATTTTGTTTCCAAAAATGGAAACTAAGAAAAAGAAAAAGGAAAAGAAAAAAAAAATAAGGAAAAAAAAGCAAGAAAATGTGATTGGTCAGAAGGGGAGGCAAGAGTGGGAAAAATGATGGTGCCTATTGGTGTGGGAGGGGTGTGTGTGTATATATTCTACACAAAGTTTTGAGCTACCATAATTAATCATTATAAATCAATTTTTAATGTATAATACATCAATTTAATCATCTTTAATTTGATATCCATATTGCATATAAAAAAAATGAATATTTCT
Source organism: Scutellaria galericulata (assembly GCA_946896805.1). Taxonomy (NCBI): domain Eukaryota; kingdom Viridiplantae; phylum Streptophyta; class Magnoliopsida; order Lamiales; family Lamiaceae; genus Scutellaria; species Scutellaria galericulata. Next base: position 457,590 of record OX335797.1, on the reverse strand, counting down.
TTTTGGGTTTGATTGATTTTATTTGTTTTGAACATTTTTATTTTTTTGAGAATGTGTTTTGAATGATTTACTTTAGACATTTTTGTAAATCTAATACTTTTCAAGAAAATATGATTATATTTATTATAAGTTTATAAAATCTTATAATATTAAGTATATCTATATGTAAATATATTTTTTTGACTAAATATCTATATCTATTTATATAATAGATAGTTAAGAATAGAAGATCTATTTTTTCCTTCAAAATAATTTTCCTTTGTCTTTTCAATTCCATGCCTCATTAAACATTCTTTGGAAATAAATATAATTTATAGTCAATTTATTAATCTGAAAAACTGAAAAAATTCTCAATTATTTGTATCAATGATATAAAAAAACCTTATAAATTTTTTTGACAACCTCAAAAATTTAATTTTAGTTTTCATGTTCTCAAGTTTTGAATAAATAACAAAATCACATGTTAAAGGTTAAATTTACGAAAAGATTAATCTTAGGGAAATAATGAAACAAAAAAATTATGAAGTAATAACAATTATTATTATTAATAATAATATATTATTATTATTATTGTTGTTGTTATTATTATAATAAATTATATATTTTATAATAATAAATAATAAACCACGCATTGCGCGGGTGTATTATTAGTACAATACAATAAAGAGAAGTGATCTGATCAATATTCAATGTACATATTTTTTATTTTTTAATTAAAAATATACAAATAAATATCCCTACTTTATTTGTCCGTCACTGACTCATTGCACATGGCCAAGTATTAATAAAGTTTAAAGTCAGTCTCCTTAGGTGTGAACATATCATTTCACAAATTCATTTTATCATTTATTATATTGCATGTGATAATGTTATCATGACAGAGACGCATGTGGTCATAGACAGTTGTGATGGTTGTATATAATCAGAAATTAGAAGAAGCATTAATACACATACAATACATACAATACAAGAAAGAGAAGTGATCTGATCAATATTCAACATGGCTGATGTAATTGTTTCCGCAGTGGCTGAGCAAATCGTAGGTCTGATTGCAGAGCAGGCTCGATTCCATGTTAATTTGGTGAGAGGTGCTGAGAAGGAGGTTCTCCAGCTTTCCGATGAGCTGAAAGCAATCAGATTTGTGTTGGATAATGCTGAGAATCGACGGTTCAAAAACGATATGGTCAACAGCTGGTTGTACAAGCTGGAACACACGTCTCGTGAAATGGAGGATGTTTTGGACGAATGGAATTACGCGATTCTCAAACTTGAGATGGAATCTGATCCAACTCCTCCAAAGCAAAAGTCGGTATGCTCCTTCATCCCATCATGTTTGTGTTTCAAGAAAGTTGTTGTTCGTCATGATATTGCCAAGAAAATACTATATGTGAAGGCGAAACTTGACCAAGTTTTGGAGGAGAAAGATAGATATAATTTTGTCTGGTCTCAGCCCACTGCTGAGACTTCACATATGTCTTGGCGAGATACTACTTCTTTTACCAACTTGGCAGAAGTCCAGGGTCGAGACTCTGATAGGGATATTCTTGTGACCAAACTTTTGGGTAAACAAGAGGAATTAGGATCCACACTTGTTGTGTCTATAGTGGGTGTAGGGGGACTTGGGAAGACAACTCTTGCTCAACTAGTTTATGGTGATAGTCGAGTGGACAAGTTTTTTGACTTAAGAATATGGGTCTGTGTTTCAGATCCCTTTGATCTGACTGCCATTGCCAAAAATATTATCGAGATTGTAACAAAGGGAGATTCTCTGAATACTAATAACTGGGAAACTCTATTACAATCTGTAAGCGACTCTATTACAGGAAAAACATTTTTTCTTGTCCTAGACGATGTTTGGACACATGAATATAAGAAGTGGGATGCGTTGATAACTTCCCTTAAATGTGGTGGAATGGGTAGTAAAATTTTGGTGACAACAAGAGATGAAGATGTTGCTAAAACCACAGGCACCATGGACAATGACATTCATCGTCCAGGAAAGCTATCTGATGAAGATAGTTGGTTGCTATTGCGTCAAATAGCTCAGCCTGGAATGGAATTTGAGGAGATTGGTAAAAAAATAGCTAAAAAGTGCGATGGCTTGCCTCTAGCTGTAAAAACTTTAGGAAGTGTTTTGCGTTCTAAGAATACTTTGGAAAAATGGGAGAATGTACTAGAAAGTGAAGTATGGCAATTAGAAGAAGCAAAAACAGATCTTTTTCCTCATTTGCTTTTAAGCTACAATGAATTGTCTCCAACACTTAAGCGTTGTTTCTCATATTGTGCTGTCTTTCCTAAGGATTTTAAGATTAATGTTGAGAGTTTAATAGGATATTGGATGGCACTTGGTTATTTGGGCTCTGATATTGGAAACATGGAACTGAAAGGGCAAGAATGCTTTGACATTTTAGCAATGTGTTCTCTGTTTCAAGATTTTAAGAAAAATGATTTGGGTGAGAAAATAGAAAGTTGTAAGATGCATGATATAGTGCATGATTTTGCTCAATTTCTTAGAAAGAGTGGTAAAGTGGAGGCCACGAGAATGAATAAGACAAGTTGCCAAGATTGTGACCCTCTATTAGTTTTGACAGTGAATGAATTTTGTAGCTTATTTGTGAGTAGAAGAGAATCTCCTCAAAATCTTTGTGGCTGTCTCAAACGTTTGAGGGTGTTAAGCATGAGAGACAGTAAAAGTATTCCACGAGGAATAGAAAACATGATTCAATTGAGATGGTTGTACTTGGATAACATTGACGAATCATCCTCTGTAGCTCTTAAATTCATTTTTCAACTTTATAACTTGCAAACTCTTTGCTTAAAACATTGCAAACTAGAAGAGATTCCAAGGGAAGTTAAGAATTTGATTCACTTGAGACATCTTGAATTGAGTTGGAATTTATCTCTAAAGGAGTTGCCAAGGGAAATTTGGAATTTGATACAATTGAGACATCTTGACTTGTGTTGGAATGGATCTCTAAAGGAGTTGCCAAGGGAAATTGGGAATTTGATACAATTGAGACATCTTGAATTGAGTAGGAATGGATCTCTAAAGGAGTTGCCAAGGGAAATTGGGAATTTGATACAATTGAGACATCTTGAATTGAGTAGGAATGGATCTCTAAAGGAGTTGCCAAGGGAAATTGGGAATTTGATACAATTGAGACATCTTGACTTGTGTTGGAATGGATCTCTAAAGGAGTTGCCAAGGGAAATTGGGAATTTGATACAATTGAGACATCTTGACTTGTGTGGGAATGGATCTCTAAAGGAGTTGCCAAGGGAAATTGGGAATTTGATACAATTGAGACATCTTGACTTGTGTGGGAATGGATCTCTAAAGGAGTTGCCAAGGGAAATTGGGAATTTGATACAATTGAGACATCTTGAATTGAGTAGGAATGGATCTCTAAAGGAGTTGCCAAGGGAAATTGGGAATTTGATACAATTGAGACATCTTGACTTGAGTGACAATATGTCTCTAAAGGAGTTGCCAAGGGAAATTGGGAATTTGATACAATTGAGACATCTTTACTTGAGTGGGAATGAATCTCTAAAGGAGTTGCCAAGGGAAATTGGGAATTTGATACAATTGAGACATCTTGACTTGCATGAGAATGAATCTCTAAAGGAGTTGCCAGAGAGCATATGTGGTTTGCATGAATTGCAAACCTTGGATGTTTTTGCATGTTCGAGTCTGAGTAAACTTCCAGAAGGAGTAGGACAGTTAACTGGACTGCACACATTGGCTGGTGTATTTCATGGAGGAAATGGTTGGAACAAGTTGGGATTATTGAACAAGTTAAACCATCTTAGTGGATTTCTAAGGTTGAAAATCAGGTTAGCTAATTGCAATTTAGAACAAGTGGTTGAGGATGCTCGGGAAGCAGAATTGCGAAATAAGACAGACATCAAAAGACTTGAGATAAGTTTTGAGGATGAGATGGATGAAAGTGATGAGTCATCGTTGGTGAGGATGAATGTAATAGATGCATTAGAGCCCCATCCAAATTTGACATCTCTGAGTATTGGATACTACAAAGGCCCAAAGCTTCCACTGAGCTGGATTGTGTCGCCCCTCAACCAATTAAGAGAGATTTATCTAGATGAGTGCAATCACTTGTCATCATTGCTACCCCTTGGAAAACTGCCATGCCTCGAGGAGATTTACATTTCTGATATGGAAGGATTAGAATTTGTGGGACGAGAATTAAAATTGAAGAACCTGACATTTGAGAGTTGTCGGAACTGGAAAGAGTGGGAGGACATAACAAGCGAAGAAGAATCTGCAGACATGACGCTCATGCCTTGTCTCTTGAATCTGGAAATCCTTGATTGCCAAAGTTTGACAATGCTGCCACATGGACTGTTGCATATGGTCGCGTCATCATTGGAATCGTTGGATATTTCTAATTCAACACTACTAGTACAACGTTATAGGGACGAGGATGATTCAGACTGGAAATACATATCCCAATATAATCCACGCCTTCAACTCAAGCGATGACAGTTATGAGGACAAATACTTTGTAAGTTGAGTTTTTGTCTTTTCTTTTATAGCATCATCAGGATTTAAAAATGTTGTTGAAATATAATCATATGTAGTTATTCTATAAAAACAAAAACCATTTATGAAAAATTGCAGGATAGGATGATGAGAGAGTAGATATCTGCACAAGGGAAAACCATTGAAGAAAGGGCTCCAATACAATACACCAAAGCAGTCCATGCTTTAGAGTAAAATTCATCTTTTTCTCAATGATTTACAATAGAAAATTCTTAAATTATACCCTCTATTTTTCACTCTTTTTTGGCCTAATGGGATTTGGGCAGTATTTTCAGGTGTGATCTAAGAATCGTGAGTGATGCTAATATGTGCAAGGTAATACTAATTTTCTTGATTGTTTTTATGTGTTGAGTAAATTCTTGATATTGAAAGATACTAAAAAAAAGTTGAAGTAAAGTTCCAAATTTCCAATCCATGGAAGAGGGACTCAACTCAGTGCATTTTGAGTGGAATATGTTCTTGTGTCAAAGATTTTGATTCTGATTTACCGGGATTTTATAATTCTGTATTCTTAAGTGACCCCACAAAATCTTGTCTTAAATTACAATCGTTCATGAAATTCTACTAGACAAAATTATAAAAAGATGGTGATATAAGTGAGCATAATATCAATAGTTAGTTGACTCAAAACATCACTTGGACTAACTATTTGCATGTTTTCTTTAGTGCAAACATCACATAAAGAATTCAAGTCTCCATGGCCAAAGAAGGGAAGAAAAAAATCATATATTTAGGCAATGATTTTTGCCCAAGTTTGAAGCTTAGTGAGAGCGATTTCATGATGTCGAGGAAGAACTTCCCTATTTGGGATTTGATATGCGAAAATCGAGCTCTTTTGAAGGAAGATTCTGCCTATTTTTATAGAGAAGATCAAGTATCAAGATAGCATCAATTCTAACTTTGTCAAAGCTTATCAATAGGATTTAAATTTGCTAAAAGCATAGGCCAAAATAACCAATTCAAGTCTTTGGGGTGCCATTTTTCCTCTAATCTGATTTGTTTCAATTCTTTTTAGTTAAATTTTCTTTTGAATTTTTCTAGATATGCATATTTTTCCTCCAAAATTGGTTGTTTTAAATTATTTATGTTTATCAAATTTGCAATGCAAATTACAGAACCAGAACAAGGTTGATGACGAGAATCGAAAACCAAACACTCTAAATACACAAAAACACACCAAGTTAACGTGGTTCGATCATCACTCTTAAGGGTATTCTATACAATCTATGGAGACCTTAATTTTATTTGTTAGGAGTACTTGATATGTGAAAGTTATAATTTCCTCACAGACTTGGATCGAATTTTCAAAATAGATCCATATTCTAATATGTATTGTATAGCTGAATGTCAAATATAAAAAATTAAAACATTTGTAATATTTAAAATATTTATATTATACTAACAAAAATACAAACTTAATGTAAAATATAAAAGTTTGAAGTATTAATAAGCTTTGAAATATTTATATTATCCTAAAAATGAGTAAGTTTAAAATAATTACTTAAATGTAAATCAAATAAATTAAGATAAAAACTTAAAATAACAAATCATAATTTTTTTTTTAAATAAAAACATACGTAGATCAATAAAATTGCATTATATATTAATACATAAAATATAAATTTTAAAACAAAATAATTAATTATGAATTATTTTAAAATAAAAAGATAGATAAAATGAATTAAAAAGGCACAAATGGGATTAGGGGTGAGCATGAATAATATCGGAGAATCAAACTTTGGGGAAATTCGAACCGAAACACATCTGAATCAATAAAGAACTCTTGATTGTTTGACTTTACTCGAATTGAACTACTCTAATTATTTTTTGTGTCGAACCGTAATTGGTCGAATCGAAGAATCGAATTTCGAACCGAATATAATCGATTTCAAAGAAGTAACTATATACAAATTGGTATGTATCATTAAATTCATTTTTCTGTATTGCTATATTTTATTAGTTACAAATTTGATTAAATTTTATTATTATTTAATTTATTATAATTTTACGATGTACTTCATATAAGAAATTAAAATTAAATAATTAAATAATATATTTATAATGAATAATTTTGGGAGCACTTAAAATCTATTAACTACAATAGATATTAATCAAAAAAATTAGGTTATAACTTATACAAAGTATACATAAGATATTTTAAAAGACGAACTTTCTGATGACTACTTTTGAGGTGTAAAGAGAGAAGATTGCGAAGAATAAATTTTAAAGAAAAATTTGAATGTAATATATTGTTTTCGAGAAGAAGCCTACTTTAGTAATTTGTCAAATCTATTTTATTAGTTTATGACTTATTTAAAAATATAAATTAAGTAACGTCGTACACCATAATTTTTTTTCATTTCGTTTCAATGAATATTTATTTTAAATTGTAAAAATTTGAATCTCCGAAATCCGAACTGATCTGCTCCGTTATACCCAAATTTCCGAAATGAACTGATTCGAATTGATGAAGCAATTTCAAAGATTTTTTTAGATATTCTCTGAAAATCTCGAAACTTTGGAGCAATTTCGAAGATTCTCCTATCCCTAAATTGCTTCAGACTGTACTCATGACTCTTAAAGGAAATGCCATTCAACGAGCTCAAATTTGGGGCTTCACTTGATTCGAGAAGGCACATCTCACCATGCCAAATACAATTATTAAAATACGCAAAAACTTGTGTGTCCCCGAGATCCCCAACCCGACCCGTGCCCAATGCGCGCCCCACGCGCGTCCACCCGCCCTAGACGCGCGCACGTGGGCACCTGCAGCGCAACCTTGAATGTATTCCATGGATACCTTCAAAGTATATATGTGGATACCTGAAAGATATGTCATGGGTACTTGAAGGTATACATGTGGATACATGTGATGTTTGAAAAAAGTTATTTCATGAATACCTTGAAGGTATACATGCGGATACCAAAAGGTATTTCATGGATACCATCAAGTTATACATGTGATACCTGAAAGATATTCAATGGATACCATACACCCACGCCATGGATACCTGTGCGCGTCCATGCGCCCACATCAGGCGCACCTCACAAGCCGCGCGCCCACGCCGCACGCGCCTTCATCTGAAATAGGTGTGATACCTTCAAGATATCTCATGGATACTTTGATGGTATACATGTGATACCTTGAAGGTATACATGTGATACCTCTTTTTTGTATACATGGAAAAAAAAAAACCTAAGCGAAAAAAAAATTAAAAATTAATGTGGGGCCCACGGGATGGGCTAGGGACACGGATCTAGATCCGTGTCCCCGGGACAAGGAGACACACCCATTAAAATATTATTACCAAATATATAATATAATATACAAATGCATAGGTCTCAAATTTCATATTTTTTTCGAACTTGAGTTGATTGAATCGTTGGACTAATATTTCGTTTTGTTTCAATGAATACTTGCTTTAAATTGTAAAAATTTGAATCTCCAAAATCCGAATTGATCTGCTCCGTTATACCCAAATCTCCGAAGTAACCAAATCGAATTGACGAAGCAATTTCGGAAATTTTTTATAGATAATCTCCGAAAATCTCCAAACTTTGGAGCAATTTCAAAGATTCTTTTTGTAACATCCCCTTTTAGTAGGGTTATTACATCTACTAAATCATACTTAATTTCCAACTAATGAAAAATATCGTAATACTTCACAGTTTTTTTTTCTAGAAAGCAACGGAAACAATTATTGTTAAGAAACATGTCAACGTATAAAAATGGTCTAAACCATCCAAAAAGAATTAAATCGTTTGAGTGAAGTTTTCGTCAAAAGAAATAAAATCAAAAGTCTTCTTAACATGAAATCTTAGAAAATCTTAAAACCAATTCCGAGGTTGTCACCACCAATCACGCTTCAGCGCTGCTATCTCCTTGTATCACATACCTTTATCTTTATCTGCAGTATGAGGTAAATACTATAAGCAAAATGCTTAGCAAGTACATCACCTATCTCACAAAAATATTTTTCTATGCAACTATATAGAAAACAAGAAACATCACTAATAAAAACAATAATATACTCTTGTACTGTAAAAAATAATATACTGTTGGCCCAGACATGGTACCAATGCGGGCAACTTTGAAGAACCCAGGGTAGCTAGCCACAGAATCCAAACGGAGCAACTCAATACTCATAGGGCGGTGTAGGAGCCCTTAACTTTTTCTAGTGGGTGGTCTCGATGCCTAGTACTAGTCTCTTAAAAATATATAAAATAAAACTATATATATGTATACTATCTCAAAATATTTTTCTCATGTTACATAAAACAACCAACATCTTGAACTTGTTGAAAAACACATAGAAACACATCACTTAACAAATCATCACTTTACAACCATAAATAAGCATACTCACGTAAATTGATAACTTAATAAATCATCACTTAGCAAATCATTAAAGCATACTCACATAAAACATAAATAAGCATTCACTTAAATTTGCATCAACATTAAACAAATAAAACATAACTAATTATAGCGCAGGTGATAGATGTACTTACATGAAACTTCTAAAACTTAAAAAAATATCTCAAGACTCTTAAACGCATTCTAAGTCTTTTCAACCAAATCTAAAACATAATTTAATTGATGATATCAAAATTTATCACATACAAAATCTAGTCTTATAATTCCTTTAATTCTAGTATGACACTTTCTAAAAGCTAATTACATGAATTAACTACTAACAATGTTACATATATTATATTTATGATTTAATTGTCATTAAACTACTTCCTTCCAAACGCTGCCAAAACCAAAAATCTCCTTAACTAAATAAATGGACATAAAGGTCAGAATCTTAAACCTTACAAATATTTTGCTTATTTACTATCATATCAGCTACTGTAAAAAAAAAAAAAAAAACATGTTTGCAAAATAATCAATTAATAGCTATACAATTGTCAACTAATTATGTCGTCTGATATATTATTGTTCTAAATACCCAAAATTCCAAGAGAAACATGATGACCACATTCACACACATCAATTACTTTACTGCCAACATGGTCTACCACAAGACAATCTTTCTTATAATTTATTTATTATTTATTCAAATCTTAATTAATATTATTAACACTCTAAATAAAAGAATAATCATATTTTCCTAGATTATAAAACCTGATCATGACACAAACAAACAATATTCTTAATTTAATTAATTTTGGTTAACAAAACGCTTTCTACTGCAACAACAACTTTGAAATTAGCCAAAGCAATCATCAGATCTCGAGTTACAATAATGAATAATTAACTAATTATTCTTTTTTTTTTTTTTTCAAAAGCAAGTGATTTTAAAATCAAAGTATCATACCAAAATTGCATAGTTTATTGTATATCTAATCAAATTTCTTTTATTTACTTCCTTTTTATTTTCACACAGAAACGGTGCATTAGTTAGAAACAAAATATATAATTGTCTTCTATTCAATCTCCCCTCTTAATTGTTTAATCGCAAATTGATATCAATTGAAATCCAAATATAAGAAATAACTATGCAAACACAAAATATAAATACCTATTGAATAGTAGGTGGTGGTCGCAGATCAACTCTCTTTTTAAATCCTCTGGCTATGAAGTTTGTTTAATCTTTTCTTTCTTTTCTAAGACTGCAGCGGTTTCTTTTTTTTTTTTTTTTTACTAGTACATTTAGGAACTCTTAAAAATGAGATTATGATAATTTATATCTGGGGTTTTAAATCACCTTACTTGTAGGATTTAAAAAAAAAAAGGAACTCCTAGAATTTCTCAACTACTAACTTATTTTCTTTATTTCAATTAATTAATAAATTAAAATTCTAATATCCTTTATATAATTTATATGATACGCTAGTCTACTAATTACTTAGAGTCCTAATCATATAAAATATGAAATTTACATCACCATATAAATAATTTCACTACAACTCATTATAAAAATCATGATAATTAAAATTCTAGTCTATAATTTGATAATAGAGATTAAGTAAATTTCAGGGTGTTTCACTTTTATCCTCGAATTGCTCCAAACTATACTCACACCTAAAGGAAATGCCATTCAACAAGCTAAAATTTGGAGTCCTTCACTTGATTTGGTACGGCACATCTCACTAGGCCAAATACAACTATTGAAACATTAATTGTTTACCGAATATATAATATAATATACAAATGTATAGGCCTCCAAATTTTTTCGTATTTTTCGATCGAATCATTGGACTAATGTAAGGTCCAGTCCTATGCGCCAATCACACATGGATCAAATAGACCTATCTCATGAAAGATGATTTATGAAATAGTCTCATATTAGTTTTTACCAAATTTTTGATCCAAAATCCATATTCTAGACCAACTCTTCTTTTAGGGGAAAAGTATTTCTATGTTTTGAAAAAAAGATGCAATCTTTATATATATAAAAAAAACAACATCTAATGCCATGTGTCATCCTCTCAAAAGCTCAAAATATAATATTAATAATTATATTAATATTAATTACATTATATTAAATAATTTTGTGGCAAACACAATCTTTCTAATCTCATCTCAATAAATTTGTTACCATTTTAAAATCATGTCAATCTAATTATTATATGGGATGTATTGGCATAGATAGAAAAAGAATGTATTAAAAACATATTTATTATTAATTAAAAAGATTTACCAATTTTATGGAAAATTAATCATACATATCGCTTAATTTTTTATATAATTTTAATTTATTATAATAAAAAAATAAGAGGAAAAATAAGTCAAATAAAAGTGTGTTTATTTAAAAGATTAGTGAAAACTTACTAATTAATGAAACTGAAATAGTTTTTGCATTAAAAAATAGAAACTATTGAGAAATTTTGATATGGGTTATTTATAATATAATTGAAATGAAAATTTAAGAATCTTTGTAATCTTTAATATTTAATATTTACAAAAAAAAAAAAAAACATTGGAAAAAAACTTAAAATATTGGTGGGAGAGTTGAGTAATATGATAGAAATAACAACATATATAATAAATAGAAAATATTTATATTCTCTTACAAATGCAATAATATATAATCAAATAATATATTAATCAAATAATATTATGATTGATACTAAAATTGATGATATATATACCACAATCATAATTTTTTAATATAAATAATATTTAAAATTATCTAATTTAACTATATATTTTTTAAAACCAGTGTATTACACTAGCATTATACTAAATATAAATAATAGTATAATACCATATGTTTAGTTGCCTCTTAAATGGCACAACTATTATGAACCCATGGGCCTAAATTAAGGGCTGCAAGCTTGCAATAAAGCAATTGGTTTCCACATTGGGCTTTGAGCCTGTATTAAATGTCATCTTTTGGCCCAATTCAAATTTGATGAAGTAATATGTTAAATGTCAAACCCTAGTTTGTTAAATATAGAATAAAAAAAATTGAAATATCAAATTTGGGAATAAAATTTCCTATAAATGTAAAATGATATTTAATTTAAATTAGAATTTAAACTATAAAACAACACTTATTATAAAAAAGAGGTAGTATAATTTAATGTATAGAATATATTTTCTCCCACGAAGTTTAAATTAACTAGATCATTAATACATGAAAATCATGATTCCTCACACAAAACATCAATTATAAGCACAAGGAATGGGTTTGTAAAACTATAATCACAAAATCAACATTTTTTTAAGGAAGAATACATAATAGCACTTACAATGTGAATTGAGATATGAAGAACACAAATGTCACATGATATTCACAACCTAATCCCTTTCTTCATGCAAAATTGTGAACCCATTACTCTTTAAATACAACCATCCAATTGCTTATCAATCCTTCATCCATCATCAACTCAATTAAAAAAAACACGAATTAAATATCAAAAGTTATATATGGCGATCTCCAAAATAGGGTTTGCTCTATACCTAATCTTGGTTTCTGCTAACATCATCATCTTCACAACCACCGTTGTATTAGGACAATGCCAAGGAAATTTGCAAGGTCTTATTCAACACTGCACCAAATATGTCCAAAAAGAAGGCCCAAAAGAAAACCCGTCTCAAGATTGTTGCGATGATGTCCAAGACATCGACCTACCATGTGTATGCCAACATGTAACCTCACAAGTCGAACAAATTATTAGTATGGAGAAAGTTGTTTTTGTTGCACAATCTTGTGGCAGACCTCTACCTCATGGAACCAAATGTGGCAGTAAGAATTAATACATTAATTTAACTACTATATATATGTGTGTGTATATGTGTATTGATTCGGTTAATTTACATATATGTTAATTATGTAGTGTTTGCAACATTGGTTTTAAATTTTTTTAATTCTATGTGTTGCAGGTTATACAGTAACCCATACATAGAGATCAATAGTTTAATTTGAGGATATAACGAACGTTGATGCTCAATAATTTGAGAAAATTAATAATGTAAGTTTTGATCATCTTTGTGATAAAAAGGGCATTGGTTTGCTGTTTATATAATTTTCAATGAGATGTATGGATGAATGGTTTTAAATGAGAAAGAGGTTTTCGACTTCATTATTGAAGTATTGATGCATCTTATGCTAATTGCATATTACTCTTTCTGACTATCGTTTTGGACAAATAATATTTATATAAAACTAATTGTCATTTTAGATATGAAATTATAAATAGCCCATTATTAAAAAAAACATTCTTTCTCAACTAAAAGTCTGAAACCATTATTTTTTAGCCAAGATAATATTTGGAATTAACACCATAATACACTCTTGTACCATACCAATGGTGGTCCGTACTACCATATTACACCTCCCGTACTATCATTAATGTAGCTTGTACAATCATACTACACTTCAAATGTTAGAAGAGTATAGTGGACAAAAATCATTTTTCTTGACTAAAAAAATAAAATTTAATAACCTGAAAAAAAGAATGTTTGTGAATATAGATGATTAAGAATGAGGGTTCCACAAAAAATAATCTCTCAATTCTCTAAAATTACATATATATTTGGAGAGTGTTTGTCTAAATTTATTTAAAGAATCTCTTAGTCTTCTTAAATTAAACATACTAGTAATTTCAAAATGAGTATCGTGAAATATTCTAACACTTTATTAATTTTAGACGATGGAAGTATCTTAGAAAATAGTTGGCTGCTAAACAACTACGGAAAAATTGCAACACTTTTTATCTCAAGTGAAAATATCAATTTCCAACTTATCCTGAATTCAATTGAATTTGAGAACTCACCTAAATTTTAAATTTTTATATTCTGAATTCAATTGAAAGATTAAAATTGAGGTGAGTTCTCAAATTCAATTGAATTCAGGATAAGTTGGAAATTGATATCGAATCCAATGTTGAGTTTCTTATAAATCAACGGAGCCAATCTGAATGATCAATATTACCCATTCATAAAAAAAAAAGTTTGGTTATGTAAACCGAATAAATGTACTACATTTTCAAATCATCAACTATCATTGATACTCATCAAGTTATTCATCAAAATTTTATTATAATTAACTAGTGGACGCTGTGCAACGCACGGGATCACTTATTTTTTCCATGAACTTTATCATTGTTGTTTACATCATATTTTATAATTGTGTTCTTATTTTTGCTGTCATCTAATTTTTAAATTGAAATACTTGAAAATATATCAAAAACAAATTATACTAAATATTTTTCTAAGATTCTCTTTCAAAATATTTATTTCAATAGTTGTCATCCTTTTCATTTAACAGTGAATTTTGGTTTTTTAGAAAATTCCATATACTTTTCAAGAATTTATCGAGTTTGGATTGCTTGTTAAAGATATGAGGAAGTTTGTTCACAAGAACTGGGGATTATTTTATGTTGATGTTTTGGGTAATATAAAACTGGCAATGTCTTTGGGTGAGATGTCTCATGGATCCCATTCAGTTAGACGGGTCGAACATAAGAAATTATGTAATACTTTTGTGTATATTAGGTAATATTCTTTTATATATTAGGTAATATTTTGTATTACAGGATGTGTTTTGAGTTGAGCTGGACTATAAGAAAATACGTAATACTTTCATGTGTATCATGTAATATTTTTTTATATATCAGGTAATATTTTGTATTATATGATACATGACCCGAATTAGGTTGGGTCGGGTCACTAAAAAATACGCGAATCTTAGGTATTATTTGAGTTTGCTCTTTTCTCTCGTGTAACATGTAATATTTTTGTGTGTATTAGGTAATATTTTTCAATATATCAGGTAATACTTTTCTATTATATCATGTATTATTAGTAAATAATACAAAAAATATTGTCTGATATATAGAAAAATATTATATAATACACATAAAAGTATTATATAATTTATTATGTTTGACCCGACACAATCCATCTCATAAAATGAGATCTGTGAGACGGTCTCATACAAGACCTACTTTACGATATTATGCACGTATGAGTATATAAATATTAAAATAAAATTTTAAGACATAAAAATTTCAAGCAAATTTATTTTGAGAAAGTCTTTCTTTTAGTGATAGAAGTGTGTGTTTTTAAAAAAATTTCCTCAATGAATTTATCGCCTCGGCATTTTTAGTCATCTTAATGGTCAACGTAGCCAAATTCCAAATTTCTTTTTGAGAATTTGATTGTTTTTCATTTTTCTATAATCAAAAGATTGGTAATGATATGGTCGAACTGAGGCGAACCGGTTTTCTCCCTTAAAACCGAACCAAAGTCAAAGTCAACATGCATGAACAACTCAGAGAAGTGAACAAGGGTTACTGTAGAAAGAGCGAACTGTTCTACGACTATTATTCGCGAATTGATTAGGTCCTGAGACATGATGACAAACTGATTAAATGACGAAGCAGGGCGAACAGGTTTGGATTCAAACAACCGCCATTTTTTGCGGACCAGTCGCCCATTTCCCATATTTCTCGGAGGATTCCAATTACCACGTATCACAGGGAGTTTATAAACTTATAATATTCATTCTTCATTTTTATGCACAATCATATTACAAGCATATACATATACACTGTTCTGATAAAGTTGCTTAGCAACCCTATTGACTTGAGCGTCGGAGTCCCATCGCCGGGAACCCCTCCTGGTATCTGTTTTGCAGGTATTTGGATTCGAGGCCTAGAGTTTTTACCGGAGAAGAAGGGTGTTGGATCGGAGCAACATCAATTAGTGTCGTCTGTGGGAACACAATCTGAGTTTTTAAGACGTTGAGATAACAAATATGGTGAATACCAGAGGATCAAAGAGAAGAGTGGAGATAGACGGACCCTCAGGAGGACGAGAAGATGAAGAAGATAGTCGGAGTTCCGTCTCGATTGATCCCCCTCGGACTATCACTTTAACGCTGGAGGAACTTTCGAATTTGATATCAGCGACTGTTCAGAAGGCTTTGGGTAAATAGATGCTGGAGTCGCAACAAGATAATGTTGGAGTTAATATTGAAAAGAACAAAAGGATAATAAGTCACAAACAGATGAGAGGGAGAGCCAGTTTGATCGCCCCCGTGGTAAAAAATGAGAACATGAGGAGTTATCAAAGAAGATTGATGATTTGAAGAGAGAGCTACGGGAGGTACATCGTAATGTTCGGTGGATTCCGAAGAGTTCAAGATGAAATCCCTTTTCTGATGAGATAATGGAGGACGAACTACCGATTTCCTTTCGGCCGGTGAATTTTGATTATGATGGCACTACCGATCCGTGGGACCATTTGTGCCGATTTAAAAATACTGCCCTCTTGCATCGATATTCGGATGTCATCAAGTGTAGGGTGTTTGCTACCACTCTCACTAGAGCCGCTCAGACATGGTTTAACCAGTTAAGTGATGGAGCAATTCATGACTTCGAGCAACTGTCAGATTTGTTCTTGCATCAGTTCGTCAGTTCCAGAAGGCAACTGCGATCTACCCAGACTTTGTTTGGGATTAAACAGAAAGTGGAGGAGACGTTGAGAGAGTATGTCAAGAGATTTACAGCTGCAACTCTGGAAGCTCCCGAAGCTTCGGATGACCTGGTAGTCAGTGCCTTTATACAAGGCTTGAAAGAGGGTGACCTTCATACCTCCTTGGTTAAGAAGACGCCTAGAAATTTTGATGATCTATTGCAGAGAGCTACTAAGTACATCAATTTGGAAGAAGCAGTTCAGATTAAGAAGAGTGAAGGCTCTAATTGAGCGAACATGATGTAGGAACAAGATGTAGCATGGAAGGAGTCAGGGGAGTTTCAAACAAAATTTGAGCTCCCACCATTACGAGACACCAAGATAGGTCGGAGATATGACCAATACACACCATTAATAATCTCGCCCGGACAAGTGTTGATGGAGATCTGGAATTTACCACAATTGAGATAGCCGGCGACCTAGAACCCAAATCCCAGGAAGCCACCAACTTTCGGGAATGACAAGTTATGTCGTTTTCATAATGAATATGGACATGGTACTAACGAATGTTTGCATTTAAGGGATGAACTGGAAAGACTAATCAGAGAGAACAGGTTGGCGCGTTATGTTCGTCGCCCATGACAAGATGTTAGAGAACAACAAAATGTCCAAGAAGAACCAATAAGAGAAAATAGACAAGAACGGCCTGAGTTACCTCCACCTCCACCACTCCCACCCCGGAACAGGCCTGAACGGGAAGAGAGGCCCACCATACACATGATCATGGGAGGATTGACAGACGGAGACTTGAATAGAGTTTGAAAAGCAATGCTGAGCTCGATTTAGCAGAAAAGAGGTTTATATTAAGGCCAGTTCAGCTTGAATGAAGAAACTCTATACTAGAAATGCCACACTTTTGTATGTTATTCTCTACTCATTTCTATTTGTTTAAGTGTACTGATAAACTTGATGGCTGTGTCTTTTCTTCTTTATTTTCTGTTTTATTTCATATAGTTGCTCTTATACTTGATTAACTTGCTGATTAAGCGAACCGAAACATTCCCTCGGAATGTCCTGACTGAGCGAACTGAAGTATTCCCTCGGAATGTCCTGATTGAGCAAACTGAAACATTCCCTCGGAATGTCCTGATTGAGCGAACTGAAACATTCTCTCGGAATGTCCTGATTGAGCGAACTGAAGCATTCCCCTGGAATGTCCTGATTGAGCAAACTGAAACATTTCCTCGGAATGTCCTGATTGAGCGAACCGAAGCATTCCCTCGGAATGTTCGGATTAAGTGAACTGAAGCATTCCCTTGAAATGTTCGGATAAGTGAACGACAATTGAATCTGCTTTCTCAAGGAGCTTTGACCGAATATAGTTTGTTCATTTTCTTTGAAAGAATATCATTCTAGATATATTTACGCGCATTAATTACTTATGATGATTGAAGCTTACATTTTTGTTAAGTTTTGTGGATTATGAATGCGAATTTTTACGATTAAGAACAAATCGAGTATGAATCACTTATGACAATTGTTAGATTGAAGACTGATAACATTCAAAATTCCAAAAGGATAGTTACAACTAAAGAGAATATACAGTATTTTCTCAAAAAAGACAAAAGGGGCACGATAAAAGTTCACTAAGTACGATTAGACAGTTCTTCGGAGGGAGCTGGATAAAAAGTGGTTGAGCTTGACGGCATAGGATCAAACATTTCCTCAGGCAGATCCGCAACCAAACTTGAAGTTGCTTCTTCGAACTAAGGAGGATTCGAGCTGGTACTTTAATGTTTGGGAAGAACTTCCGAAATAGCCTGCTTCAAATATCATGTCCATCATTCCACATCAACGGCCTCGCTCGGATCTCCCTGCCAGCCGGGAGGAGTAGGGAATGATTGCCTTAACTTTTTACCCAGTGAGGAGAGGTGGAATTGAAATATAGATTCTGACAACACTTGGTCGGTCTCCTGTTGATATAGCCGCACAGCTTCCGTCACCTCCTCCTAGCATAGTCGAACCCCTTCCGGGAAGTATGCTTCGGCCATAGGAGCAACTTTGGAGAGAAAGATAATTGAGTTCCAGATTTGATGAAAAATCCTTTCACGATAGGCCTCAACTATCATCTCCATTTCCGAACTCTGAGCGAACTGGCGAAAACCTTCATTTACTCCAGCTTGGAAGCCCTTCAGCTTCATGTCCTCACCGAACTGAGTCCGCATACTCTTTTCATGCTATAGCTCCTCCCGCAGCTTTCGGTTCTCCGCCTCCGCCGCAAGAAAAGCTGTCTGCTTTTCCATAACAAACTTCTCCTTCGCCAACAGTAGCTCTTCTTTCTTGGAGGCCTCTGATCGAGCCATAGCCAACTCGACTTCACGTTGTTCTAGCTGTGCAGATAAAGTTTCGGCTTTGCCGGCATGAAGTGTTAGGTCACTCTCCAAAGTTTTCTTCTCATCCACCATCTCCTGCAACCG
The DNA here is from genome assembly GCA_946896805.1 of Scutellaria galericulata. Taxonomy (NCBI): domain Eukaryota; kingdom Viridiplantae; phylum Streptophyta; class Magnoliopsida; order Lamiales; family Lamiaceae; genus Scutellaria; species Scutellaria galericulata. Next base: position 438,674 of record OX335797.1, on the reverse strand, counting down.
GTGATAATGTTCCTGCGCTTTAGCTCGCCGGCGAAGGGCTTTTTTAGCAAAACCTTCAAAGAATTTCTTCACGTTCGCCAGGTGCGTAAGGTTTATCCTCAATTCCTTTTCCTCGGGATCCTCTTCCCCTTCAACGACTTTTTCACTCTAAACCACCACCTCTCCCGGAGCTTCCGGATTACCTACACTTTCCTCAGCAGTTTGTTGTTTTTTAGCTCGGGAGCCTTGCGAACTGGAAGACCCTCTTTTCTTTGTTATGGGAGTTGTTGCTGTTGGATTTTCGCTGACCTCCTCTGTCAGGTCGATTGATTCGGAAATAAGGACCGTAGTTGGGAGTGTGCTAGGTTGGTTCTCTAGAGGAGATGGGTTAGTAGCAGTGGGAGGGGCGGACAAAGTGGGCTTCGATCTCTCAGGAAGAACACTTCCCTCCTGGTTTAGATGCTCAGTTGAGCCAGAAGTCTTGCTGACCATCTTAGCAAGATGGATTTCCTCTGTCTGCTTGAAGGTCGCAGCTAAGTCGGTGTTCAACCCGTGCTGGGAGGGTGAGTAAGGAGTCCTCTCTTCATCAGAAACCTCATCCATGAAACTGAAGAACTGGTTCATCGTTCTGTCTGCAAAAAGGAATAATTTGATTAAGTCATAGTTCGACAAAATAGTTCGAATTAGCATGCAAAGTTGTAAGAATTAAAGAATAACCTAAATTGAATCTGGAAGGAACTTGGCTGTTTAGATAGAACCCCCAGAACGACAACAATGATTCACAGGAGCTCAACTGTACTATATCGAACCACCCCTTTTGGAATATTTTGTTCAGAAAGGAGATCTGGAAATCAGTGGGGGGAGGATCTGTTTGAGAAGAAGTTTGAGCCCAAGGGAGTGAACAGAAGGGTTGGTGTGCTGGCTCGCGAATGTAAAAATAATATTTTTCCCAGGAACTGATTTTGTCGTCCCCGGAAGACAAAAAGGAAGCTCGCCTCTCGCTACTACGAGGGCTTAAATAAAAACGAAATGGATTTGTATTTTTCAGAACAAAACAAGACCGAAACTGTTCAATCGTGGGTTCAACTCCCATCCACTTACATACCATATAGAAAGAAACTATGTAGCTAATGGAGTTTGGGTGGAGTTGGTTCGGACATATCCCAAAGGCCGAACCAATTTCCAAGAAAATCGGATGAATTGGGGGAACTAATCCTAGAGTGACATGTTTTAAAAACCATGTCTGATGACTGTGTAGTGCTTGATGGGGTCGGTCTTCTGAACTAGGGATTACTACAGAATAACCACCTACCAAGAGCGAACTAAGGAGTGTTGTATGAGTCTGAGTGGCTTTAGTGGAAGAAAATACAGTATCTACGGTTTTTTGCCTAGATTTTTTAGAAGGATGATATAAGGGATTGGAAGATGCCATTGAAATATAAGGATAAGGGAGAAGAAGATTGGTACCTGGGTTGATTGAAGAATTCTAGAGATTGAAGGAGAAAATCCTTGGTTGATGAGAGTCTACAGTGATTTTTGTAGGAAAATTTTTACGATTAATAGAGTATATATATATATAAGGGGGTTTTCTTGATTTTGGGGGGAAAAGGTGAAGGGTCGGGAATTATCAACCGTTAGATGCAATGAAATCAAACGGTGGGATACGAAAGGACACTGGGCGGGAAATACACTCCACCATGTGTCGCATAGATAGGACAGAGGCAGTTGAAATGATGTTTTGCCTCGAAAATGAGCGTTAGGTGTTCGACAAACATATCTAGCGAACTGCACTAGTGCGTGTAAACACGCACTTCAAAAGGGGGGAGTACTTGATATGGTCGAACTGAGGCGAACCAGTTTTCTTCCCTTAAAACCGAACCAAAGTCAAAGTCAACATGCATGAACAACTCAAAGAAGTGAACAAGGGTTACTGCAGAAAGAGCGAACTGTTCTACGACTATTATTCGCGAACTGATTAGGTCCTGAGACATGATGACGAACTGATTAAATGACGAAGCAGGACGAACAGGTTTGGATTCAAACAACCGCCATTTTTTGTGGACCAGTCACCCATTTCCCATATTTCTCTGAGGATTCCAACTGCCACGTATCACAGGGAGTATATAAACTTATAATATTCATTCTTTCATTTTTATGCACAATCATATTACAAGCACATACATATACACTGTTCTGATAAAGTTGCTTAGCAACCCTATTGACTTGAGCGTTGGAGTCCCATCGCCGGGAACCCCTCCTGGTGTCTGTTTTGCAGGTATTTGGATTCGAGGCTTCGAGTTTTTACCGAAGAAGAAGGGTGTTGGATCGGAGCAACATCAGGTAATTTTATTATTATTATTATTATTATTATTGGTGATTTTTTATTTGACGTGGTATTATAGAATTATATGTTCACGTCAAATAGACTTTGAGACTTGAGAGCAAACAAAACTATTGGACTCATATAATCCTAGCAAGAGGACAAAATTTGCATGGGCCGGGCCCAGACCATTCACAGTTATGCAAATCAACCCATATGAGCTGAGTGTTCATTGTATTTGCGATTCTAATTTCCTTTCTCAAAAATTTGAGGAATAAAACAATAATATCTAATAACAACGAATCTTTTACATGATTTACATGCTTTGGTCATTATCAGATAAACTTCAAAATACTGTATGTGAAATTTATAATTAAGTCATTTAACAATGCAAAAACTAAAATAAAACAAACTCTCGTAATTGCTCAATCGATATCTATGGACAACTTAATGTAAACTCATTTAGTTTTTATTGATAAAATATAAAATAATATCATATTCTAAGCTTTAATAAGATTGAATGTTGAAAATTATCAAGAAATCTGGTAATAATTTAAAGCTGCATGTAATGTAAGCGACTTTTTATGTTTATTGACTGAGAAAATACAATGTGAAGAAAAATGAAGATTATCACTTGTGATATTTTATATAATATTTTATTAGTTTTGTGATGATAATGCATGCATATATATATCCTGAATATTAGAAAAGAAAATAGGAAAAAAACAAGAAAAAAAACGAGTTCAGTTTTTGGCTAAGTTTAGCTAAAATCGCAAGTCACTTATAAAGTCGTGTTTTCAAAACACGATTTCAGACTGTTAAAACGGTTACTAACTAAAGCTGTGTTCTTGAGTTTGTTTTTTGCAGGTTGATCGAGCAGTTTTGCGGGCGGGAAATCTCGAGCTATACTCAATGGAATTACATGCGGTTTGAAGCTATGGATTGTATATAAAGCCTAGTTCATATCATATTCACATAGTTAGTTTATTTGAGCGTTTTATAGAGAGCTTATCGCCTGCAAAGTTACTGGCGCAAATCAGGGTTTAGTTTTGATATTTCATGTGTTGAACTCTGTAATTCTTTGATCGATTCATAGTGGATTGTTTCTATCTCATTGGATGTAGGGATTGTCAACCCGAACCACTTAATTCCTGGTGTTCTTTCTTCATTTTAGTTTAAGTTTTCGTTTCTTGGTTATCTCAAATTCTTGGTTGAAGTTCTTTGTGTGGTTTGAGTTTTATTGCGTTTCTTGATCTGAAACTGAGAAGTTTAATACACAATATATGTTAATTATTGTTAGACAAAATAAATATAGACAACATATACTTAAGAAATGTAGTATTATACATATGCTAACTGTTGGTAATTTTATTTTAATTCATCTAATTCGATTGAAGTTTTAATTTTGATTTTAATCGAATGTTTTTCCTGATAGGTTGAATTCACCTTTGGATATACTTAATTTCATATTCCCTTAGTTCATAGTGGAGACTATTCAGTGTTAGATTTATAGACATAATTATGACATTCATGAGCTAGATCTACCTGAAGAGATGTCGGCTATTCATAATGTTTTCCATGTCTCGATGTTGAAGAAATATGTTCCTGACACGAGTCATATAATTCAACCACAGACAGTGCAAATTCGTGAAGACATGACTTATGAAAATAAACCTAGCTATATATGAAGATAGCTGCCCAGGAGATCAAGAAGTTGAGAAACAAAGAAATACCACTAGTAAAGGTGATTTGGCAGAATCATCGTTTTGAGGAGGCAACTTGGGAGCGTGAAGAGGATATGAGACAGAAATATCCCGAGTTATTCTAAGTTTTGAGGATGAAACTTTTATAAGGTATACGGGATTGTAATACCCCAAATTTCTAATTAAATCTCTTTTATGAATAATAGACTTTTCATTAATTATCATGGTCTCAAAATAAATTAAAGTGAAATTAATTATATGATAAATTAAATATTTCACCTTATACCTTATGTGATTAGAACTCTTAAATAACTAGTAGACTTATAACCAAATTAAATTAGATAAGGATTTCAGAATTTAAATTTTATTGGTGGAGATAAGGAATTAAGTTGTTGAGATTAATTAGGAGTCCACCTAGTATCTCCTAAAAAATAGGGGTGATCTAAACCCTATGTGTGTGTATATATATATATGTGTTAATGTTGACTTTGTCAACTTATTTTTCCTTTCTCTTGATTAATTAAATCAATTATCAAGTGAACTTGGTGAGCAAGTAAACTTGGTGAGCAAGAATATGAACAAGTCCATGGAGTGAACTTGGTGAGTAAGTAAACTTGGTGAGCAAGAATAGGAACAAGAAGAGGAGTTAGAGAATTGAAGAAATGCTCAATCATGGAATCAAGAGCATCTATAAATACGAGACAATTTGCAAAGATTGATACACTTCCAGATTTGCATACAAGAGAACACAAGCAAGTTATTCATATCTAGTTTTTCTCTTTTATTGTTTTGTTGACCGCTTTTTGATTATCAACTTTCCTATTTCTTTTCCGTACAACTATAGAGTATGTCTACTCCAATAGTTCTCTAGCAAAGTAGGATCGTTGCTTGGTCGATAGGTTTTTATTAGTTTACACGTCCATAGTTTCCATTATAGTGAACGTATCAAGTGTCGTTTTAAGAGGTTCTTTCCAAGTCCTCGTTTGTGTTGTGTATTGCAAAGATAAATCGAATAAGACACTTTTTGCCCTGTAGGCATTCCACGAGTATCATTATATACTCGTGGATAAATTTCTTGTCTTGTTAATTTTTATCTTTGATTTTTTCCGCTGCATGTTATCTCTGGTGTTGACAACATTATACACAACATTTGGTTTCTGTTGTTTTTTTATCTTGCATAGGAGCACTTAGACACTTTCATTTGGTATCAGAGCCACCCACTTGATATACTATGTGGTTGGTTCTGCTCGTGCAAGATGGATTGGTGTAATCCACAAGGGAAGTTGCCCGTTCTTGATGGATCAAACTACTCTTACTGGAAGATTCGCGTACGATCTCAAATCAAGTCCATTAATTCAAATGTCTGGGATGTTGTTTTGGATGGGTTTACTCATCCTGTGAAGGTCCATGAACGAGATGGTGATATCATTTCCAAACCAAGAAGTGAATGGACTGCTGCCGAAGTCGCCGCTTCAAACTACAACGACAAGGCACTCAACATCATCCATGGTTCCGTAGATCTTCGAGTTTTTAAACTTGTCCAGAATTGTTTATCCGCAAAGGAAGCTTGGGACATTATGGAAAGACAGTATGAAGGAGACACCACCGTACAAGAAACGAAGCTTCGTCAGTTAATGTCAGAGTTTGAAACCATGAGAATGGAAGAAAATGAAGATATTAGCTCTTACTTTGAGAGACTTCGTGATATATCAAATCAGTTTATGGTACTTGGAGATTCAATAACTCACAAGAACTTAGTGTCCAAGGCTATCCGAACCTTGACACCAAAGTACAACATGAAGGTGTGTGCTATTGAAAAAGCCCATAATCTAGCAAAGATGAGTTTCGAGACTCTCCAAAGCATCATGCAAACATATGAACTAAATTTGAAGAATCAATCAGGTGTTCAAAAGGATAAGGGCATCGTTTTTCAAACACAAACTGAAGGAGGAAGTGATGAAGATGAAGAGGAGCCGTTGGAGGAGATTCAAGAAGGACAACAAAATGTTGTCATGATCGCTAAGAAGTTCAACAAGATGGTACGAAACATGAACAAGAAGAAGTTCGGATCAAAAGGAAAATGAAGATTCAACAAAGCTGCTCATCAACCTCAATGGAATCAGATTGGATCTTCATCACAAACACCCATGAAACCCGGTTCAAACCATTGCAAAAACGACCCTCGACATCTCGATTCGGTTCAATGTCGAGCGTGTTCGGGTTGGGGTCACTATGCAAATGAGTGTGCGAACACACTGAGAAAATATGGAAAGAGGAATCTATGGGTATCTATGAGTGATGATGAAGACGTTTTTTAAGAAGCAGTCGATGACCAGACCTTGTTGTTTGCCAATGTTGCCTCAAATGTTTCCACTGATGTCACAACATTGATCGACACATCATAACGGTATGAATTATTCAATCTTTCTAACCTAACTTGTTTGAATGCCTCTGTTGATGATGATGCAGAATCCGGAGACGATGATGAATTAGATAAAGATGCTATCATCAAAGAACTTCAAGAAATCTATACATCATTGTTTAAGGAATGGAAAAAGGAAGTCAAACAAGTCAAGTTACTTACCAAGGAAAATGATGTGTTGAAGCAATTGATGGCTAAATTGGAAACGACACTCACTCAAAAAGATATTGAACTTGGAAAAGCTCAAATCCAACTGGACATGGACAAAGCTACCATTGATAAGTGGAATACTGGTTCGCTCAAGTTGAATGAATCTCTTGAGTTAGGTAACCATAATAGAGCAGGTATCGGTTTTATTAAATCTTCTAGTTCTGTGTTTCCAACTCTTTTTGATGATAAAAAGTCAAAAACCATCTTTGTTAAAGAGTCAGATAAGTCTATTGAAAATTCCCCTAGAAAAAGAAAAAGGAAATATGTTTGTCATTACTGCTTTCATCGAGGACATATTAGACCTTTTTGTTTTAAACTGAAAAATGATTTATCCAGTAGACAAATGTTGCCCCAAATGTTGTCCAACATTTCAGACAACATTCCCTCCAAAAAAGGTATACAGAAAATCTGGGTTCCTAAATCCACCATTCTTTGCAATGTCATTTTTACTGCTTGAAAGACTAACATTGCAGGTTCTTGGTACTTCGATAGTGGCTGTTCACGCCATATGACGGGAACCAAAGAATTTTTATCTGATTTCATACCTCTTGAGACCGGTTGTGTAACTTATGGTGGAGGAGCTAAAGGGAAGATTATCGGCAAAGGAACCTTGAGTGTACCTGATTTACCAAAGTTGAATAATGTATTGCTTGTTGATGGTCTAATGGCAAATCTTATAAGCATTAGTCAACTCTATGATGACAACTTGGAGGTGAAGTTTAATAAAGACTCTTGTGAGGTGTTTGATAAATCTAATATTTGCATCTTAACAGGTACAAGATCACATGACAACTGCTATTTAGTGGGAGGAAAGATCACATGAAACAAGGCACACTTTGATGACATAATTTTGTGGCATCAAAAGCTAGGCCATGTAAATTTCCGAACACTTGAAAAGTTGAGAAAGTTTGAAGCTGTTAGAGGTCTACCAGACTTAAATCATAAGAGTAAGTTTGTTTGTGGAGACTGCCAATCAGGTAAACAAACATGTGTGTCTCACAATGTTGTATCACATCCAGGACAACATTCAGGTACGACACACAGTTTTCAACTTTTGCATATGGATCTTATGGGTCCAGTAGAAGTAGAAAGTCTTGGAGGTAAGAGATACTCGTATGTGATTGTTGATGATTTTTCTAGATTTACATGGATTTATTTTTTAAAAGAAAAATCTGAGAAGTGCTCAATCATGGAATCAAGAGCGTCTATAAATACGAGACAATTTACAAAGATTGATACACTTCTAGATTTGCATGCAAGAGAACACAAGCAAGTTATTCATATCTAGTTTTTCTCTTGTATTGTTTTGTCGACCGCTTTTTGATTATCAACTTTCCTATTTCTTTTCCGTAGAACTATAGAGTATGTCTACTCCAATAGTTCTCTAGCAAAGTAGGATTGTTGCTTGGTCGATAGGTTTTTATTAGTTTACACGTCCATAGTTTCCATTATAGTGGACGTATCAAGTGTCGTTTTAAGAGGTTCTTTCCAAGTCCTCGTTTGTGTTGTGTATTGCAAAGATAAATCGAATAAGACACTTTTTGCCCTGTAAGCATTCTACGAGTATCATTATATACTCGTGGATAAATTTCTTGTCTTGTTAATTTTTATCTTTGATTTTTTCCGTGTTATCTCTGGTGTTGACAACATTATACACAATATTTGGTTTCTGTTGTTTTTTATCTTGCATAGGAGCACTCGAACACTTTCAATATATATATATATATATATATATATATATATGCAGTCATTGTTGGTTATATCTAGTAAATTTTTGAAAAGCAAGAACAAAGGATAATTGAAGTTTGAAGCAGCACATTTATTTTGTAAGCTTTCGTTCCATAATTTCTTCCTTTGATAGTTTATATTTATGGCCTTTGATTGAAAAAAATAGAGTCTGTACGTCTATGACTTTTGATTTTGTTGTTGGTAGAGAATATTAATAAGATACACAAGTATGCATATAAGGTTCTAAAATAGCAGATTAATTATATTGTTTTGATGTTAAAACTGTTATGGAATTAGATGAATTCCATTATGATTGTTAATGTAATGAAATTTACTGGAAAATCCCTTATCTTCAATATTGCAAATAGATTGATTAGTTAATTTATTCATTTTGTAGAACTGAGAATTTGGAGATGTGTTCGGCTCTTTTAAGTAATTAATTATTAGACAAAAACCTTTTGTTTAATCTGCCTAGTTTAGGAGAGTCGATACCACACACTGCACAAAGAAATGAGATCTCATAATTATTTGAATAAACATAATTAAACTCAATTGGTTCATTAATTAGTTCCAGGACTTGTCTTCTGTTGTTGAGGCTAATATTAATCAAGGCTAGCCATATTTCCACTGCAGCCATGTATTATTATATTAGGTAGATAATTGATAAATTGATGATGTTTATGATTTAGTATTATCTTAAATGTTTCTTCATAATTCATGATATCAATTATAAAGATAAGGATTACGCGACGATTAATCAAATTGCAAGGATGAGGATGTATGTGCCGATAATATTTACATAGTATGGCATAGAAATATTGATTTATGGTATGATTGATTAAATTAATTAAGTAATTCATGGTTAGCTTAAGAACACATTTACACCTTTCATAATTCTTATACAGTAAAACCTCCATAAAATAATACTCGATAAATTAATAACCTTGATAAAACTAATAATTTGTCCGGTCCCAACTTGGGACCAGTTCAAATTTGGACACCAATCAATTAAATAATAAGATAATTTTTTTTTTGGAAATCCTAGTGTATATTTAAGGTCCCGACGAAACTATAAATTAATAATTATTAAAAATTCCCAGATACAATATATATGTTATCCACTTGAACATTCTAAGACAATTTAGTAAAATATGAATCTACTGTTATTTGCTTTTTGTTGAACTTCAAATCTGCATTGATCAAACTTCCAATTAACATGATTGAGACAATGAATGAGACCATTCAAACTTCCAATTAACATGATTATGTGAGTATACATTTTTTGAATGGTGATTAAAACTTGTGTTTTAATTTATTTGTCATCAATAACTAATGTACATTGTAAGTGGATTATACAACCCCGGAATTTTGAAGGTCAATTATGTATATATGTTAAAATCTCTTTAAATTAATAAATTATTAATTTATCGATTATATAATATCTCTCTAAATTAATAAAATTCTCCGGTCCCAACAATATTAATTTACAGAGGTTTTACTGTATTTTATAAAGTGACCAATAGATTGTATAACGGCAAAATGTAAGTAAGTAACGTTTGAGTTGATAATTTAATTATTTTAGAAAAGTGACAGTAGCAAATTGAACCCAACATATAATTGCCCTAAAAGGAATTTTTAGTTAAACCCTTATTTAGTTTTATTAATTTCTGGGTCTGTTGCAGTAGGTTTTGTTAATAAAGATTAGAAAGTAACTTAAATATTTACTATGGTACTAAGGGTTTGTTGGTTAAGTAATCAAAATAAGTTGACTGTGGTGATTTAGCTACTTATTGATGGAATTGCAAATCTGCTGCTCAAGTCTTGATTTTTAATTATGTTGCTAACCGGCTCGGTAGGACTATTATCACCTTATAATTACAAGAAGTTATAAGACTATAAATTTAATATGTATTAGACTAATTAATTCTGATATCATCAATTAAATTATGTTTTAGATTTGGTTGAGAAGACTTAGAACGCGTTTAAGAGTCTTGAGATATTTTTTGGAAGCTTCAGGTAAGTACATCTCTCACCTGCAGTATGAGTAGCTCTGTTTTAACTGTTTAATGATTATGCAAAATTACGTGAGTGCCTATTTATGTTTTATGTGAGTATGCTTTAACGAGTTGCTAAGTTAAAGGTTTCGTGAGCTTTTATTTATGATTTATGTGAATGTGAAGAGAAGATTTGCTAAGTGATGTGCTTTCATGTGTTTTGATCAAGTACAAGATGCTAGTTAATCTTGTTTTATGAAAGGTGAGAAAAGTATTTTGAGATAAAATATATATGTATATAGTTTCATTTTCTATATTTTTGAGAGATTGGTACCGGGCACCGAGATCGCCCACTAGAGAAGTTAAGGGCCCCGAGGCTACGTATGAGTTTTGAGTTTCTCCATTTGGATTCGGTGGCTAGCTATCCCAAATTCTTCGGAGTTGCGCGCATTGGTACCATATCTGGGCCCATAATATATTATTTTCAAGTATAAGAGTTAATTATTTTTATGAGTGATGTTTCTAGTGTTTTCTAAAGTTGCAAAGAAAAATGTTTTGTGAGATAGGTGATGTACTTGCGATGCATTTTTGCTTATAATGTTACCTCATACTGCAGATAAAGGCAAAGGTAAGATGTGATGCGAGGTAGCAGCGCTGAAGCGTGATTGGTGGGGACGACCTCGAAATTGGTTTAAGATGTTTAAGAGCTTTTTAAATTGCATGCAAAGTAAACTTTATTTTGAGTTCTTCTGACGTGAAGTTTTACAGAAACAATTTAATTCTTTTTTGGATGCTTTAGACCGTTTTAAAACTTTGATATGTTTCTTAATAAAATTATTTCCGCTGTTTAAAAAAAAATCACAACGATTGTTTGAAAGTTAGGCATAATTTAGTATAAGTAATTACCCTACTAGAAGGGGGTGTTACAGACAAATTAATAGTTTGAGAAGGATTCGAAGGAAAAGGCGAGAGCAATAGATTATATTTGGAGGCCTTTATAGGAGATCAAGTGGACCGAAGGATTGGAGAAGTGGGAGATCACCTTTTCTAGAGTTTTTCTATCTCTTTCTTATATATGGTTAGATTTTTGGTTTAGATATGATGTTTTACGATTTGTTTATGAGTTGTTTGATAATCATGTCTAGCTAATTTTCTAGTGTTTCTAGGATTTGTTAGTAGTTTAATTTCAATCATTATGGATCTTTGATTTTAATTCAAGTTCTTAATTTGTGAACCCTATTTGTGTGTTTATGTTTTGATTGTTTGTTTCATTGTTCGGCCAGTAATTGAACATGTTTAAGTAATTGAGTCAAATTTGGGAGATGAGATTTAATTACGAAAGAATAAATACATGACACATATGTAGAATTAAATTGGGAGATTATGTGATGAGAATTCCATCCTAGGTGCTTTTGGGAGTTATTATTTTTTAATTAGATTGAGTAGGGATACCTCTGGTAGCATAATAATCAACCGGTTAACTGACTCGGGGAGCTATTAATTGGATATTTGTGATTGCTCATATAGGGGAAATAACTAATGAACTTGGTTGGTCAAAGTGATATTTTGATGGTAATTAGATGAAAGCATATTCTAAAACATGTCTTCATTATATTGATTTATCGTGTTCATTCATTGTTTTATTTTTTTTTTATTATTTATTTTAAATCTTGATATTCGGTTGTTTAGATAAAATTAGGTGTTGAATTTGAGTAATTAGTCAAGTTCTAATTTGATAGTCTCTATGAGATCGACCTTACTCACCACTTCTACAATCTACATCGTACACTTGCGGTATAAAGTCTGACAAAAGGGTAATTCTAATAAAAAAAACTAGGGATAATTTCGTAATTTAATTATTTCTGCATTCATAACTGTTTAAGTTATTATCTGTACATGTTGGGAGTAGTTATGCAATATATCACCGTGCAATTTTTTTTTTTTTTTTCACATAATACATGATGACAAGATTCAAGAAACAATAAAATGTTCATTGATGGATACGTTCAATGGTTCGGATTGGATCCTCGATCTATTACATTTGGTGTTACATCTCATGTTTCATATCATTTATTATATGACATGTGTTAAATAGTGATGTCATCGAATACACTTGCCGTGTGGTGATTGTTTTGGAATAGAAGATGTAACACCAAGTGTAATAGAAGAACTCATGTGATATAGCAACCAACAACAACTACAAGATAATATTTTACAAAAAAAAAAAAAAAAAAAAAACTAATGTTTTTGAGTTCTTTAAAATATACCACCACATATGTTATTGCATACTTGTTGCCTGATTCTTCCTTGTTTGTTGGCTGATTGTATAACTGCTGCTTGAAATTATTTTAACTTGTTTATGAACCTTAATAGGATCCATCTTCTTGGAAGAAACGCTGGGCAAACATGGATATATGATACTTGATAGCACTATCTTGATTGTTTACATACTTCATTTTTGCAATATAATTCATGAAGATTATAAATCAGCTGTCTTGAAAAACCTGCTAACATTGCTTGAAATTAAACAACTATAAAACTTCCTTCAAAAATTAAAAATAGAAATAGTCACCATGATTTAAAAAAAACAAAAAAAACTGTTTTATCAGTATTCAATATATATATATTAGATGTATATAGTATAAAAGTAGATAAATATTGTATGAGTTATGCCTATGTACATTAAAAGATGAGATGATAATTAGAAATGTGAAAAAGAGGAGAATTGAACAACAATATTAGATTCTCTTTCACTAAGAAATAGAGACTCAAGATTCTCCAGTGTAGTTTCCCTGGCCATTTATGGTTATGATATTGTTGGAGTCATGCATGGTTTATGCTAGCACAAACCATAGTTTGGTGTGCTACTGTATCCATTTGTTTGATTGACCTCCAAAATATGTTGCCATAGCCTTCAGTTTCTTATCGATTTCAACACTGACACTTGTTACTAGAATCTGTTTCGCATGTTTTCAGTTTCTTCTTGTTTTTTTTTTGTGGTCCTTATTGCTTAATGTTGGCATGATTTCAGTTGCTATCGTTAGACCTCAACTCAGTTATAACTCAAGGTATGTCAAGCTTGGCACATAAACAGAGACTCATAGATGAGGTATGTGAACTCAACTCTGACCATCCGTGGAGTTCTTTTCCACGATCAGTAGATATAGTAGTTTAGGATTCTGTAACTATTAGGTTGCTTTAGAATTGAAGGACTTGGAAGGATAGACTTTTGCTTCAACCTGACGCTATTTAAATCATCGTCGTGGTTTCTTATGTTTAGGGGAATTGGAGCTGTTGTTTCCAGAGTTCCTGAGCTTGAAAATAATTTGCTGTTGAAAATTAGTCTAAGGAGTATCAAGAATGAGGACACTACACCCATATCACAGGTTATTTCTACTCTTTCCAAATATTGTAGAAGAAGATATACAATGCTATTGAAGCTAAATAATCAAATTTTATGCAGGAATATGGAGGCGGTGGGCATAAGAATGCCACTTCATTCATGATAAACAATGCTGAATTTGAAAGGTGGAAGGTTTTGGTTAACCTAGAGTTGTAAACCAATCTAATTGAGTCATTTGATTTTCGTATTCTACTAATTTTAATGAACATTTGAATTCAAAAATTTATACCTAGGGTTTATTTGATTGTTTGTAGTAAAAAAAGTTTCTGCATAATTAGTGTAATTAAAATAATGATACAAATTGCATATATGTAACTAATACTTAGATCCCTCCTCCTGTACAAAAGTAGAAAACAAATTTTCCATCATATGTTGTATGATATTATGATTATGGGTCCGGCTATTCGCACCCCACTAATTACTAAACACACCCCAATCCTAGTGTTACTGTTCACATCACTTGTGAATAGTAACATTAGGATTGGAGTGTGTTTAGTAAATCCTGGGGTGCGGATAGCCGCACCCTATGATTATATCTTGGGGAAAAGTGAATAGAAAAAGACTTATATGTATAAAATATTTGTAAAATGCATAAATATTATTAATTTGTTATATCCTTGCATATCATTTGCATATTGAAGAATACTTGAATTGAATATGATTATATTCTTATTCATATTTGAATAATATTTGAATTTTAGAAACATAAATATTTCTATACACCTGATGTAATTTAGAATAATATATAATGAATTTAATATGTATGAATTTCTGTTAATATAAACACTGAATATTATATATTTAAATTGAAATAATATACTATTACAATATATTATCAAAATTGCATAATTATTCAATGTAATCTCACAAGTCGTGCAACCCACAAAAGTACTACAGTACTAGTTAATCTTAAAAGATACTTATTCTCATTTTGAGACTGGAGACTTTTTTTTGTGTAACTATAATTTTCATTTGTAGTTTTTGTTTTATCGAGACTTGAGAATTTTTTTTATGCGACATTATTTTTCATTTTTTATATACCAAAATGATCCTATTCTCAAGCCAAGTAAAACAACTCATATCTAACATCATGGTTGTCAATCTCATCAAGATATAAAATAGGAATTTGGAACCCCCAAATCATGGGATTATGTACTTTTATATCTCTATGCTACTACTATAAATAGAAAATCAAATGTAATTCAAAAGGTTAAGAAATTTGTACAAAAAACATAAATAAGCAGGCTCTCAAACCAAATTACTTGCACATTTCCATGCTAATCATCTTCAATATTTAACCCATCTTACCTTGATTACTTATTTACAACAGTTTAATTATTTGACAATAAGCATGCACCACCCATACAATTTCTCAACAAGAAACACAATAAAAACTCACAAACTAAACAAGTACAAAATTCTTCAAAGCACCATAAAAGATGTTAGCCCTAGACTCATCAGCTATTTCAATACCATGATATCCACCATTGCTAAACTCTTCCATCACATCCACACCATTCTCTTTCAACATTTTTGCAAACTCAATTTGTGCATCAATCAACGGATCACCTTCATCCCCACTCACCAAAAATCTCCACCCTTGTTTCTTTATCTTATCAAGAAGCTCTATTTTGGGGGTCTTCATTGGATTCGAGTACTCATGATCACGCTCAACCCCAATCGGCAAAGCCAACTCACACACAAAATCAATCATAGCCAATGAAAGTATCTTATCATTAGCCAATCTTATCTCCGATGGGGTCCTCTCAACCCCACTAAAGTACGGGTGGTGCAATATCAGCCCTTGGATCTTCAGAGGCGCCAGCTCATCAACGGCTACCACCGCATTCAACCCCACATTGTACACTATATTTCCTCCGGCGCTGGTCCCTATCAGAAAACACCTCGACACGTCAGCATACTTGGTCAACCACTCGTCGTCGGTGGCTTTGACCCAATGTAGAGCTTCCAAGCCGTCATCATAGGCGGCGGGGAGGCGGTGCTCCGGTGCAAGACGGTACGCCACCGACAACATCACCGCTGGAATTTGGCACACTAAATCGCAGCAGAACTTTTGGAACATCGTTGTGGATGGACTGCAACAGAAGAAGCCCGAACCATGATAGTAAACTATGAGGGGCAATTTGGTTTCTGGAAGGGCTTCGGGTTCGGGCCGAGGAAGATAGATGCGGGCCCAGGTTTTGTTAAGTTGATTGATTTGGATATCCTTAGTGAGGTCTGGGATTGGATTAGCAGGATCAGAAGACGGAGGAGTCGTCGGAAAAAATTCCGGTACACGTGAGACTGAACCGTCGGGGTTTCGTGTGAATCCGAACTGAGCATATAGATCAGAGATGGGTGTGACCTCATTGGAAGACATATTGTTGTTTTATGCTAAGTTTTTCTTGCTAGTAATAATGGAGGAAGTTCTGAAACTGGGTTATCAGAATAGCTGAATATTAATATATAGGGATATGTATAGGGTTGGTCATGGAATCCTCTATTACACCGCCTATCTAGTATGCGGCGGTGTAATATATGAGATTTAATAAAAAAAATTGAATTTAATAAAATTTAAAAAAAATTCAAATATTATTTACACAACAAAATTAAAGGTGTAATATATGAGATTTAATAAAAAAAATTGAATTTAATAAAATTTTAAAAAAATTTAAATATTATTTACACAACAAAATTAAATTTATGATTTGTATAATATATATCGTCTAATTTAACATTAAATATAATAAAATATGATCAAATAATTATTTAATTGTTAAAATATGTGTTGCATATGATCAAATAATTTTTTTCTTTTGTATTTATTTATATTTTTTCTTTATATTTTTAAATTTAAAAAATTTCAAATATATAATAATACCTATCATTGAACTTTAGCATATAAATCTAATCAATATTTTTATATTATTTATTATTTAATAATAATAATATTTCTTATTAATATTAAATTTGGAGCAATTAATTAGCATATTTAATATAAAAACATTGTAGGCTTGCCATGTGGTACCTTGGTTTTACTTTTATATATATAAAGAATAATATTTCTTATTAATATTAAATTTGTAGCAATTAATTAGCATATGTAATATGAAAACATTGTAGGCTTGTCATGTGGCACCTTGGTCTTACTTTTATATATACTAGGTTTTAACCCGTGCATTGCACGGGCTGCTTAACTCGTCTAATTTACATTTGTTGTGTATTTTTGTTTTAGTTATTTACTATATATTCGATGCATATATATTGACATGTTTAGCTATAGATACTCTTAGTATTCAATGGAGATGCATACGCAAGGCATTGCAAATGATAAATTAGTTATGTATTCTCAATTTAATTGGTTTTGTTTTTGTTCTCTTGTTCTTTTCTCCTTGTCTAATTTTGTCCATTTGAACGATAAAACGGATTGAAAATTCCTCCAAATAGCTGATGTGGCTGCTTTTGTTCATTATAGACTCAAAATCGAAGATGGACCTGCAAAGTAATAAGCAAGATAAATTGGGCACAACACAACGATGAGATATAAAACAATAAATACCAGAAGAATTCCATTCGATAAAGCTGACTTTTAGATGGTGTATTCTTTGAAATTGGATTTACACTTTCAAGATAATCATATAATTTATAATTGATAGGAACATGAATTCTATGCCAAGCTAATAGAGATACATACATCATCAACTTGATAAAATCACTTGCTGAATCAAAAACATCAACATCAAATTGCCTTTGAATTAACTAATGGTATGCTTAAATTACCTGTAGAGCGTTGGACTCGACAATGCATCAAATCAACTTTTCTTAGAGATCACAATTCGAACACCATAATACTTTTCTTCTTATCTCTATACTATATTCATAATCATAATTGGAATAAAGGGATGGTATAATTGGAATACCTGATGCCCACTTTGGATAATAATATCAGGTTCAAGGACATCAAATGTTGGTTTGGGAATACTTCTATGCTTCTTCAGAAATGATTGATCATCCTCATCATATATGAAGATTACTTGATGTCTTGGGGAGGTGCTGTCAAAAGAATTTGAAAGTCTCTGCTTGCTTTAGATATTTTAGCCTTGCTTCCTATTATCAAAACTCAAGAATCAAAATCCATTGATCATATTTGCACCCAAACTTGTTGAAGCATATAATAGGAGAATGAATATGCAGCAACTAAAAGAGCAACAAAAATAGTTGAACAACAAATTGAACAGTTAGGATAAACAGAAACACATAATTTCTAAAGATGTTTCTCTACACTTCTTATTAATTTTCACTCTCAGTAAGGCACATGTATATTGACTGACACCAAATGTTAGTAAGCTTTAGTTGATCTCACCTGCTTCCAAAGCTCTGAGCCTCCAAAAAGTAAATAAGAAATGTTGTCAAAATATTTAGATCCTATGGTAAAGAAGAATGTCGAAAGATAATGCCTGCCAAAATCCATTATTTTCAATTTGATTCTCATACCAGAATATATTATGCTAATTATCAACTTCTTTCCATAAGCAAAATGTCTCATTGGTTATGAATTGTCTAATATTCATTAAAATAATTTCTCATTCAAGATGAAACAACAATCCACAAAAATTCTAAAACAATTAAAAAAACAAAAACTGACCCATTGAATATCACTTCCAGACTTGAGTATCTATCTTTTACATGGAATTCTTTCGGTGGTGATTGATTGCGAGCGGCATTTGCATAGGCGTCTTATGAAACGATTGCTTCTTCTCGTTGTGATTGTGGTTACACTTGCATACATAAAAAGCAAATGAAGGGTCAAAAAGATTAAGAAAGAAAACTGGTTGTTAAAATGCTTACCGACCTGTTAGGGCATCAATAAAATGTAAATCATCCAACCTACTATCCTGCAAATCAACAATGAATAGATACATTTAATTGTACAATCATTTGAGTTTTAGCCAGATAATTGACAGGCACCCAAGAAAACAAAACAGAAGCACAAGAAGAGGGAGTGGATAATGTGTGGGCAACAAATGGACTCCAGTAGAGAGAGAAATGATAGAAAATAATGTAGCAAAGCCGTTTCACAAGCCATTTACATCATATTTTGTGCTTTGAAAAAAAATGGCAGTTTCATTTACTCTTAGAATATGAAAGGATACACACATGGCGGCTGGAGAGGAGAGACACTTGGCGGATGCAAACTTCTCCAAAATGCTGAGGTGACAAGTTTTGGGAGAGTCAAAACCTCCTTTTATATATATAGATACTAGTATAGGACCCGTGTAATACACAAGATTTTACAAAAAAAAAGAAGTAAATTTGGTAAAATTAAAAAAAAAATTACAAATAAAGTAAATTTGGTAAAATTAGAAAATTTTAAATATTATTTATACAGTAAAATTAAATTTATGTTTTGTGCAATAAATATCACAACATTAAATATAACGTAATATGATTAAATAATTATCTAATTATCGAAATATGTTGCATTTGTAGAGGATCATAAATAATTTATTATTTTGAAAATAATATATATTGATATGCCTATTATATCTTCAACCCACCAATCATCATTTTTTGTTTACTTTTTATTGTTAACATATATAACAACCCTTCCTTTTTATTTTCAATTAAATTAAAAAAAAATGAAATTCAAAATTTCACAAATTAATTTTATAGTTTATTTTAAAACATAGATTAAAAAAAGAATAATTCAATTTTTCAATAATTAATAAGTTTAAATGGAAAGTTTGAACAATCATTTTCAATAAACTTATCTTTAATTTAGCATTTTTCTTATATATTTATTTATACTTTTTCTTCAAAATTTTAAATTTAACTAATTTCAAATATAAAAATAATTTTTATGTTGAAGCCTAGCATATTTATTTAGATAAATATTGTCAACATTTTAAAATTATTTAGTAATTTTTCTTTGTAACATAAAATTTAAAGTCATTAATTAATCATATTTAATGCCAAAATAATGCGAGCTTGACATGTGGCATAAGTGGTCTTACTTTTATATATATAAAGATAAAGATATATATATATATATATATATATATATATATATATATATATATATATATATAAGAAGATGAGAATTGAGTCTATTTCAATTCCTTTTTTTTAATCACAGATTATATAATTGGAAACTTATGAGGTATGTTTAGAAATGATTGGAAGTGTGAATAAAATAATTGGAGTATCCTTAGTAGATGGGACGTGCTTAGTAGTTTATGAGGTGTCTTTAGTCCCACTCTTAATACGTTTGGAATAAGAAAGATGAATGGGAGATTAAAGTTTAATAAGAAATTTGATCAGTGAAATAATAATGAACA
Organism: Scutellaria galericulata; assembly: GCA_946896805.1. Classification (NCBI taxonomy): domain Eukaryota; kingdom Viridiplantae; phylum Streptophyta; class Magnoliopsida; order Lamiales; family Lamiaceae; genus Scutellaria; species Scutellaria galericulata. The sequence goes on along the minus strand of OX335797.1, from coordinate 418,577 downwards.
AATTTTCATAATTAAATAATAAAACATTTAAAAAGTATCTAGGCATCCAAATTAAAAATATGATATGAGGAGCACTCGTGTACCCCTGGGCATGGATCTTAGGATCCGTGCCCCCGACCCGACCCGACCCAACCCGCGCATATATCCATGTCCTCAGTTTTTTTATTTTTTTTTATTTTAGGTATTACAGATTTGTACTATAGGTATTACAAACATGAACTAAAGGTATTGATACTTGAAGAGTATATGTGTGATACCTTTACACTTGTGAGGTACGCGCGGCGTGCGCGCGCGGTGTGGGCGCACAGTTTTGAGGTACCACACATTTGTTCTATAGGTATTACACATATGTGATACTTGAAGAGTATATGTGTGATACCTTTAGAACAAATGTGTGATACCAATATGTGCGCATGCGTGGACGCACAGCTAGGGCGCGTGGGCGCACGTGGGAGTGGTCCACGCGCCGGGTCGGGTTGGGGGCATAGAATTTTTTTTCATATGGTATTTATTTAATTATGGTAAAACAAACAAGTAAAATTAAAAAAATTATCTAATAAAAAGGAAATTTCAGAAGTTTATTGTAGGTATTTAAATTAAATTAGCATCCTATTTTAGAATGTAAAACTCAGAAGAATAGAAAAATCTTAGGGTTTCTTCCCATCAAATCAAAGATGGCGATTAACTTCCGTCCACGTTGATGGATTTTTTTTATGATGATGACCAAATTTGATGACATTTACATATACTTTGGGGATTACTTATGATGCGTAGTGATTTATGGTACCAAACCTGAAATAAAACCTAGTTTTGGATACCAACTCAAATATTAACCTTTATGCATTTATCAACATATACATTTACAATAAATAAATATTAAATGTATTATGAAAATATCATTCAAACTTAAACTTTAAAATAGTTTAAATCAATAACAAAATTTATTTATCATAAAAAAAAAATTCGTGTATTACACAGATCTTACAATAGTTTTATATATACCTTAGTTAAATGTGGAATTACTATAATTTCTTGTTATAAGATAATTATATTGGAACTAGTTAATCACTAGATATATAGTTAAACAATTTTACATTTACTAGATATACAGTTAACTAGATATAAGATACAATATTTTTTATATCTAGTTAATAGTAATATAATTATAGAAAAGATAGGACTAAAGACACTCCATGAATTACTATGCACGTCTCAATTTATATGATTTTTAATCAAAAAATAAAATGAATAAAAAATACCAATTTTACCCTTTAAAAAGTTTTAATAATTCTGTTCGACCACGTTGGCTGAACAAGTTGAAACTTCGGCCACTCTAGTGGAACGTACTTCTATGTTTCGGCTTGGGTGGCTGAACATACTTCTACATGTTCGGCCAACCAAGGCTGAACGAAGTAAGTCGGGTTTTGATCGATTTTTTTTAATGATTTTTACATGATTTTCATATATTTAACTAATTCATGAAATATTCATCATTATGTTGTCATTTAATTCATCGATAAATTCAAAGAGAGAAAAAAAATAATAAAGAAAGATGAAATATAGAGAAAAAGTGAAGGGGAAGAGAGAGGATGTAGCTTAAATTTTTTTTTTTAATTTTATAAAGAGTAAAGTTGGTATTTTCTTATTTTTTGTTTTTTCTTAATTGAAAATTGTACAATTGGAATATGTTAAAGCAGAGAGTGGGATCCACCATTATAGAAATATGAAAAATATATAAAATACAATATATATATATATAGTTGGTCTTGTGTGCACTTAGTGTACATGCAATCCGGGTCGACCCAGTTTTGACCCGAATCCACGTGTTTTTGAATTTAGTTTTTTTTTTTTTTTTGCTTCAGGTTGTTACCTTTATGTTGTATTAGTGTGACTAATACGAGGAAAATACGTGCATTTTTATGGTGATTAATGTGAGATTTTATGATCGATTAGTTGACTGAATGCATGATTTTCCTATATATTTGTGTTTTGTGTCTCCAAGTGCTTCATAAATTGTTTTCTTGATTATTTTAGGAGTTTTGAAGTGTTTTGGACACGAGACGAGATAAGCATGGATCAAGGAAATCGAGATTTGGGCTAAGAAGAAGAGTGGGCCTAATTAATTAATTGGAGATATTTTGGGCTTGAGTTAAATCAATGGTCCATTACTTGAAGAGTGGAGACCCAAATGCTTAAGGAATTAAAGAAAATCCCATAATCTTTGGCTTGAGGGGCAAGTCACGCCAACATGGAAAGAGAGATAGCCTTATTTACTTAATTATTTCTCCAAGAAAAGGCAATAAAATCACTGTTCACGCAGAGAATAGAGGGAGAGATTAGATTAGAGAGGAAAGTTAGAGAGAGAAACAATTTATTTTCTAGGTTAATTTAGATGGATCTCAGAATTGCTTGGATGGATTCGATTTTGAAGATGCTCGGCTAATCTTTCAATTTCGGTTGGCAGGGATGTTTGAACCCATATTTCTTATATATTTTAATTAATCTTGTTTCCTCTTTTCGATGTTTGAATGAAATTGATTATGTTATCTGTGCAGAACGTTTTCGATTGTTGATACTTAATTTGGACTGATCACCTAGGTTAAGTGTTTGATAATTGATTGCTAGAATCTTAAATCATGAATCCTAATTGTTGTGGTTTAATTTTCATAAGTGGTAAACTAGAGGTCGTGCATCTCTAGGGTAGCATAATCCTAGATTATCGAATCGAGCTTGTGTATTCGGAGTCTAGTTCATCCTATCGTTTTGGTAATTAATGCATTTAATGAATTAAATCTAGAGAGCTTGTTCTAGGTTATTCAATTAAATAGAGTTAATTAGTGATCTTATCCTAATTTAACCAATCTTAAGAGACGATTCGGTTTAACAGAGTTTGTTGTTAGGCTAGGGGTGATAATTCCATGATAATCTGAGAGAGGGGTGTTACATTGATTAAGGCATAATTGAAACTGGGGATAACTGAACTGTTAACTGGAATATCTGCATCTATTGATTCCTTATTTAATTTGCTTTCTAGGTTTGCTTTATTTAATTTGGTGATAGATAATTAATCTCAAACCCCCCCCCCCCAATCTTTTCTGTCTCTTGAATTGAACATAGGTGATATAGTTTATTCTTCACTCCTCGTGGGATCGACTCTGACTTGCCCTAGCTACTAGTTGGTTAGGTTAGGAAAGAAATTTAATTAATTTTGCCACGTTGCGACGCGCGGTCAGTGACATTTATGTTATAAATGTGTGACCTTTATGTACAACTATCATGACCTTTATGTACTATAACTTAGAAAAAAATGAAGAATTTCAACATAATTTGAACTGTATAACTTTATGTGATATCAATGTGACTTTTATATTATATCATGTCACCTTTATGTACAAATATTATGACCTTTATACACTTTTATATATTACATAAATGTGACATAATATAACATAAATATCACATTGATATCATATAAAGGTATACAATACAAATTGTGTTGAAAATCTTCATTTTTTTTTTCTAAATTACAGACATAAAGGTACGGATGTTTGTACATAAAAGTTACACATTTATAACATAAAGGTCAAGACAAAAATTTGAAAAAAAAAATAGAAATTCGCGGATCCGGTCGGATCGACACAGGAGTTTTTGTGATATATATATATTATTATATATATGAAAGATCTTCAAAAGCGGTTTTCAATTGGCGACCAATCAATCAAAGCAAATTGTTGCCGCCATTGTTGGTCGCCGGAGATCTTCGAAGCTAATGGCTTCTAAAATCTTCTAAGGTAAGTTTGTTTGTCAATTGAATTAATTTTCGATCAAACATCCTCGCTTAAACCCTAAAATTAAACCTTTTGTTATTTGTTGTGAAAGGACTTTGGCTAGCTCTCGATGGTGTGATGATGGCTGAGAACACTTTAACTTTCCTAGTACTTAGGAGTGCGACCAAATTTCCTCGCTTGTCTGGAGTATTACCAGAATTATTTGCGCTGTAGGATTTGTAGTAGGTGTGATGATGGCTGAGAACACTTTCACTTTCCTAGTACTTAGGAGTGCGACCAAATTTCCTCGCTTGTCTGGAGTATTACCAGAATTATTTGCGCTGTAGGATTTGTAGTAGGTGTGATGATGGCTGAGAACACTTTCACTTTCCTAGTACTTAGGAGTGCGACCAAATTTCCTCGCTTGTCTGGAGTATTACCAGAATTATTTGCGCGGTAGGATTTGTAGTTTTGATGGCTGATGAGTTAGATGTTGACACTTTGAAAACTGGAGTATTACCAGAATTATTTGCGCGGTAGGATTTGCAGTTTTGATGGCTGATGAGTTAGATGTTGACACTTTGAAAACATTGGCGTCTCTCTCTGCTACACTCTATGGATTAGCGTTATCTTCTCAATCAATCCTCAATAAATCTTCAAAATCAATCCTATTGCAGCCCACAATTAAAGAAATGAACGAAAAATATTTAATTAGTCAATCTCATAATCAACGTTCAAGAAATCCTCAAAATGAATCTCAAAATGAATAATAAAAATCTCAACTACATATTCTAAGTAATTGGATCATCTTCATCAGCATTATGGTGAGTATGTTTCTATAGGGAGTTGACACCAGAGCAATTGCCGTACAGTTTGCTCATATTAGTTTATCTTAAGAAAATGTCAAAAAAGAAGTACATGAAAAGCCTTCAAAACCCTTGGACATACATTCTCATGGAATTTGAGACATGATTTCTTTTATGGATCAATTCTTGATTGCTTTAACTTTTTCAACAACTAACAAGTATGTAGAGCCAAAGTAATATTCACTATCTTTAGATGAAAGATGGAAGTCTAGATGAATAATCAACTAATATAAGTCACAGTGTGATGTAACTTACCACCTAGGCCAATTTTCAGTCCAAAATTTAGGCTTATGAAATTGGTTTGAATTGATCGCAGTAAAATGAATTGCATGTATCAATCTTAATTGCAGAAAATCTGAAAAACAGACTAATTTACCAATCTTAAATTTTCTACTCAAGTAAAATAGAAAAATAAAATAGAGTACAGTTTGTTCAGTGAGTTTTTTTTTAAGTCGTGAATTCAAAGAAACTAACTCTAGTGGGGAAGAATGAAAATATGAGGGTATAATTGAGAAAAAAGAGTACATTTAGTAATTAGGATAAGAAAAGAATATTACCGCGTATTTAATAAAGTGAATAGCGTCAGCCTTATTAAAAAAGAAAAAAGAAAAAGTAAATTCTTTTTTAAGTAAACTCTTTCGGAAGAAAAAGAAAAACTAAAATTCACTTTTCCCCTTTGTTGGTTAGTATTTATTTTCTCTCTCGTATTAACTACTCATCTTCCTATCTATTTACTCCGAAAGAAGATAGTCACGTTTCATATTTCACAAGAATTACTAAAACATCCTTAATTTACTTGAAAAGACAAATTTATTATATTTAAAAAATTTAAACAAATATAATAAAAGAGAGTCAAATAAGTAGAAAGAGACAAAGACTCCTTATTGTTAGGTGTGGTCACATCTAACTCCACCTACTCGAACAGAAAAACAAATAAAAAATAACAGAAAACTCTTTCAAATTAGGCTTGCTCCGCTTAAGGAAAAAAATTGCAAAAATAATGGAGACTATTTCGAGTTAGCTGTGGCAATGCCTAACTCTTTGTAGCCTTCTTTAATTTCCGAATTTCTTGATTTTTTTTATAACAAAATTAACTAGCTAAAATAACAAACAAAATAAAACACAAAAATCAACAAATAAAAATGAGAAAATTACCTATCAACAAGATGATGGAAATGAAAAAGAGAGAAAATAATTTTACTGAACTACAAACATTTAACCTAAACTAATCATGGAAGTCATAAAAAACACGTGTTTTCTCCATTTAGTAGTTGACCAAATTTAGCATTCAATTAAAATTAATTATTAACTAATTGATCATGATCCAAATTAATAAATAACTGCATTAAACTCTCTTGTGAAAACAACCATAACAACTAATTATCCTGTTGTCTTCAGTGTAGGTCTTTCTAAGAAGAAAAAGACAATGCCCTAGAAAAGCCTCTGTGCAAAAAAAGTGGAAAAACCTAGTTGTACATGAACATCCATGAGAAAGTAGTATGCGAAACAATTTAAATTGGATATCTAGAATCGAATAATTGAGATAATTGCAATTACTAAGCTTATAATTCCGTTAGTTATGTTAATTCAATTAAGTAATTACACAAAGTACCAATCAATCAAAATAATTATACGATTCAAGAAAGTATAATAGAGTATTAAAGCGACCCTTAAATCAAAGTAACCAACTAAAAACACAATACAAAACAAAACAGAAAAACTATTACTCAAACAATGACATATATATACTATCTCTAAAACTACTGTTCCTACTCGGTTACTCTTAAAAAATCTATAAAACTCAATCCATAAGAATAAAAATATCTATTACAAAAATAAGAGTTTAATTAAAATTAACTCTTCTTGATCTTTCTTTTCCATCTAGCACATATGACATTCAAAACCCAAAAATCTAGTTTTAAGCTCAATTTTACTTTAAACCCACCAAAATCCATTTCTATAAATAAGAATAGTAATAATAATGACAAAATGACTAAAATCCATGGTAATTAAGATGACAATAGTACTAATAATGACACATCACGCCCGCAAACAATTTAGCTGACACACTTCTTTCTATTACCCTTACGTAGATGCGTTAATGACTAAACAAGAAATCATCAACATTTATGTTCTTTTACACAAATTTCAAACATTAATTAAGGTATTTTAGAAAGGAATAAAAATTCAAACATCCGAGTATTTTAGACAATACATCTCTCACATTGAGTTAGTATTTATTTATTTTTCTTTTTGACCTTTTTTTTTTTAAGGAATGGAAAGACATGCACTCTCAGTCTCTCAAATTTACACACATACATACATATATATATATATATATATATATATATATATACATACATGTATATATAAACAAAAAAAAAATTGCAATATGAATATTCTCATGGAATGCTTACATAAAAAAGATTTATTGATATAAGAAAAAACCAAGAAAATTGGAAAAAAATAAAAAACTGAATATTTTTTGAAAGTTCTAACACAAAATTGGAGAAGATTGCCTAAATACGGGTGCACTCCGAAGTCCTTGAGCTATAATCCCCTGCTTCATGGCTTCTGCAAAGAGAAGAATTTTGAAGTTTATGTATAAATTGAGAGTTGCTATTTCTCTTTTGTGAATGTTTGTGAATGCAATACATATGCAGCAACCACCTTTGTCCTTTATCTTTATTGCATACAACAGCATCAAGGTATTAAAATGTTTTACGAATCTAAGGAGCGATTGTGTTTTGATCGAGATATTTGAAATACAAGATTTGAAATGAATTGATTTCAAATCCACTTAAATCAGGGTGGATTCAAAATTTACTCATATTTCTAAAAAATTAGTTCAAATGAAAATGATGGAATTCATATCCACATCCGGAAAGCTATCAACTAATTTACTACTATATATGAATTTCAAATTCCTTTTCAAATCTATCAATCCAAACACCACCTAAAAGAAAAATAATTATACAATATTTGATAATAAATAATGATGGGCATCACGTTCATATCCTGTCCCGCCCTTAGGACTCGGTGTACACACATGGTCATAGTATTAATAACACAAAAACTCCTGTGCATCAGGTGCATGGATCTAAGATCCATGCAATCCGGGTCAATCCGACCCGGATCCGTGAATTTCTTTTATTAAAAAAAAAAATTCAAATTTTTGTCTTGACCTTTATGTATAAATGTGTGACCTTTATGTACAAACATCCGTACCTTTATGTCTGTAACTTAGAAAAAAAATGAAGATTTTCAACACAATTTGTATTGTATACCTTTATATGATATCAATGTGACATTTATGTTATATTATGTCACCTTTATATACAAATATTCTGACATTTATGTAATATATAAAAGTACATAAAAGTCCGAATATTTGTACATAAAAGTGACGTGATATAATATAAAGGTCACATTGATATCACATAAAGGTATACAGTTCAAATTATATTGAAAATCTTCATTTTTTTCTAAGTTATAGTTCATAAAGGTCATGATAGTTGTACATAAAGGTCACACATTTATAACATAAAAGTCACACTAATACAACATAAAAGTAACAACCTGAAGCAAAAAAAAAAGGTTAAATTAAAAAACACGCGGATCCGAATCAAAACTGGATCAACCCGGATTGCATGTACACCAAGTGCACACAAGACCAACTCTATTAATAAAGTTTAAAGTCAATCTCCTTAGGTTTGAACATGTATATATTATCATATATTACATTTTCAGAAATTAATTTTATCATAAAAAAATTAAAAAGAGTAGGTGGTGATTCCATAAACTTGGACAGGCTTAGCGTTGAACTTGATATAATAATGTCAACATGATAGAGATGCATTGATCGTAGACAGATGTGATAGTTGTTGGGTGCGGAAGCTATAATGGACTCGAAAGAACTTTTATATTGCTAAAATTTAGTAGCTACAGCTCACTCTCTTTTACAATTGGATATTGCTCACTTCACTCTGTTACTTCATACTTGGATTACAAATGACACCACTATATATAGTGTTCGAGTGAAGACTCTAGAGAAATAAAATACAATGGATCTAATTAATAACTTGGCTCTTTGACTCCATGACTCTTTGACTTCCCATTCATGAATCTTCTAGATAAGATTACAAATTATTACTTTCAACACCCCTCCTTAATTTGTAATCTTGAGTTGTTTCTTGAATTTATCTGACTTTTCGGTCGTAACCGCCTTTGTCAAAAAATCAGCTAGTTGATCACTAGTATTGAGGAACTCCAAACATATTTCTCCTTGATTCACCAACTCTCGGATGAAGTGATGACGGAGCTCAATGTGTTTAGTCCTTGCATGAAAAACTGGATTTTTAGTCATTGCAATTGTGGACATATTATCACAGTATATAGTGGGTTGGCTCTTTTTGCTCAAACTCCAAATCTTTCAAAATTCTTTTCAACCAAACGGCTTCACATGCAGCGTCGGTGGCTGCAATGTATTCGGCTTCTGCAGAAGATAATGCAACAGATTTTTGCTTCCTTGAACTCCATGAAATTATATTTGTCCCAAGGCAAAAGATGTACCCGGAAGTGCTCTTTCGATCATCTTGTGATCCAGCCCAATCGCTATCAGTGTAGCCAACAAGCTTGCAATTATTTTCCTTCTTGAACTCAATGCCTTGATTCTTTGTTCCTTTCAAGTATCTCAAAATTCTTTTTGCTGCAGAAAGATGAATTTTACTTGGTTCACCCATGAACCTAGACAGGAAGCTAACAGAGTGAGTTATGTCCGGCCTTGTGTTGAGGTAGAGCAACAAGCCAATCAGTTTCCTATAAAGAGTTTCATCAGCTTTTTCAGTATTATCATGGACTTGGAATTTCTCGTTCAACGCCATAGGTGAAGAGATTGACTTGCATTGGCTCATGTTGAATTTCTTAAGAAGATCATCAATGTACTTCTCTTGGTATAAGAAAATTCTTCCCGGACTTTGCTTCACTTGAATTCCCAAGAAATATCGCATAAGCCCTAAGTCCGTCATCTCGAATTTCTCCATTATTTTTCTCTTGAAGTCTTTTACCATGGTTGCATTGGTGCCAAAATAGATGAGATCATCCACATACAAGCATACCACGAGAAAGTTATTATCAACCTTTTTTACATAGAGAGATGACTCACTTAAGCTGCGATCGAAACCATTTTCTTGAAAATAGCTGCTGATTTTGCTATTCCAAGCTCGAGGAGCTTGTTTCAAGCCGTATAACGCTTTCTTTAATCGACAGACTTTGCCTTCTTTGCCTTTCACTTTGAATCCTTCGGGCTGCTCGAGATAGACTTCATCCTTAATTTCTCCATTAAGAAATGCCGATTTTACATCGAGTTGATAAACACTCAATTCTAAGTGAGCCGCTAAGGCAAGAACCGCTCGGATGGTCTCGATTCTAGCAACCAGAGCAAATGTCTCTGTGAAGTCAATTCCAGGTTGCTGAGAATACCCTTTTGCAACAAGTCGGGCTGTGTATTTTTGAATTTTGCCTTCATCATCGAACTTGATCTTGTAGACCCACTTAACCCCAATGGTTTTCTTTCCTCTTGGCAAATCAACGAGCTCCCATGTTTTGTTCTTTTCAATGTTAGTCATTTCTTCATTCATCGCTTTTGTCCATTGCTCATCCTTAGATGCCTCTTCAAAGGTTTGAGGTTCAGCGGAGAATAAGCTAAATTCACAAGTCTCGTAGATCTCACTTAGCAGACGAGTTTTTCCTGGAGGACTTTCTTCATCTACTTCTTCTTCACCGCTTTGGACTTGAGAAGGACTAGCTTGAGACTCCAATGGATCATGGAAATTTATGGACTCCATAACTTGCTTTCCTTTCCAATCCCATGCTGCAGCTTCATAAAAAATCACATCTCGTGAAACAATTACTTTATTAGATGAAGGGTCAAGAAGACGATATCCTTTCGACTCATCACTATAGCCAATGAAAATGAGTTTTTGGCCTTTCTCATCAAATTTTCCACGACCTTGAGATGGAATGAGAGCATAAGCAATGCTGCCAAAAATTTTGAAGTGATCAACAATAGGTTTCTTCTTGTGCCAAGCTTCAAATGGAGTCTTGTTTCTAACCGCCTTTGTTGGAGATCGATTTAGGATGTACACGGTGGTGTGAACAGCTTCTGCCCAATATAAGTTTGGAATTCCTTTGCCTTTTAGCATAATCCTTGCCATCTCCACAATAGTGCGATTCTTCCTTTCGGCTACACCGTTTTGCTGCGGTGTTTTGCTTACAGTCAACTGCCTCTTGATTCCATTATTCTTGCAATATTCCATGAAAGGGTTGGAGAGGAATTCGCCTCCACGATCAGTCCTCAAGGATTTAATAAGAAAACCACTTTCTTTTTCCACGAGAGATTTGAATTGCAAGAAGGTGGAAAATGCCTCGGACTTCTGGTTGAGGAAGTAAATCCACATCATCCGTGTATAGTCATCAACAAAAAGAATAAAATATCTCTTGTTGCCCGGAGTAGGAGTTTGCATTGGTCCACAAATGTCGGAATGAATTAGCTCCAATGGCGTTTTTGCCCTCCAAGATGTTTTTGGAAAAGGGAGCTTGTGCATTTTTCCATAAATGCAGCCTTCACAAACTTCAATTGATTTATGGATAACGGGTAGCCCACTCACCATATTCTTTTCTTTGAGCAAAAGAAGACCCTTATAATTGAGATGCCCATATCGTAGATGCCAAATGTGAGATAAATCCATATTGTTGACTTTGAGAGCATGGCTATTAGGGAGCGACATATTGAGAGGAAAAAATTTGTTCCTCATCTCAATACTTGCAATAACAACATTCAACTTTTTATCAAGAATTTTGCATTTTCCATCATCGAAATGGACAGAAAAATCTTTTTGAATAAGTTGACCAACACTAAGGAGATTGTGTGAAAGATTTGGCACATAAAGAACATCAGTGATAAGTTTTTTGTTATCTTCCTTAGTGTGGACAACAATGGTTCCTTTTCCCTTTGCACTACTTTGTGAGCCATCGCCAAGAACGATTTGTGAAGTTATGCTCGGATCAAGATCCACAAAGAAATCTCGATTACCCGTCATGTGGTTGCTGCATCCACTATCCAAGTACCACACGTTTTCAGACTCAAGCTGATTGCTGGAGTAGAACAAAATTTCATCATGCTTTGATGTATTTAGAAAATTTGCATCTTCCCTTTCCTTGTTCTTCTCCTTATTTTGGAACCAACAATCCCTTTGAGAATGATTGGGGATTTTGCATCTTTTGCACTTGAAGAAGCAATCCTTAGATTCATGATTTGTTTTTTTGCAAATGACACAAGAAGAATTATTATCGGAGCTTTGTGGTTGCCTCGATCTCCAATTGCTCTTCTTTTCATTTTGTCGCCAATTTCCCTTCTTGTGAAATGAACCTCCTTGGTTGCTTGAATTAGTTTTTGAAATCTGCTTAGACTGGAAAGCTTGATCGGTTGATTGATTATTGAGCGGTTGATTCTTTGCTCATGTGCAAGGAGTGATCCCGTCAACTCATGCATCGTCAATTTCAACAAGTCTTTTGATTCTTCAATAGCAGCAGCGGCATGATCAAACTTAGGTGGAAGGCACCGTAACACTTTCTCTACCACTCGTTTGTCGGGAATTGTATCTCCACAACTTTTGATTTGATTCACGATCTCTATGACTCGTGATGAGAAATCACAAACCGACTCACGATCTTCCATTTTGAGATTATCAAAATCTCTCCATAAGGATTGTAACTTCAAAGTAATTGTTTTCTCCATACCTTGAAATTCGAGCTTCAAAATCTCCCAAGCCTCTTTGGCCTTCATTACTCCAAAGATTCGAGGAAAAATAGATTTGCCAACACCTTGTTGAATATATCGAAGTGCCATAGCATCTTTTTTTCTTTAACTCCTTTTGTGCTTTTACGGAACCTTCTTGCTCCATGTTTGGTTCTTCATCGTCGATCACGTCCCAAAGATCCATAGAGATGAAAAAAGTTTGCATTTGACTACTCCAATAGTCATAGTGTTCTCCTTCAAATATAGGCACTCCACTTGGAGAATATGCGAATAGAGAGGAAGCCATAAGATAGATGAGCTTGTGATGGCTCTAGATACCAAATTTGTTGGGTGCGGAAGCTATAATGGACTCGAAAGAACTTTTATATTGCTAAAATTTAGTGGAGTAGCTACAGCTCACTCTCTTTTACAATTGGATATTGCTCACTTCACTCTGTTACTTCATACTTGGATTACAAATGACACCACTATATATAGTGTTCGAGTGAAGACTCTAGAGAAATAAAATACAATGGATCTAATTAATAACTTGGCTCTTTGACTCCATGACTCTTTGACTTCCCATTCATGAATCTTCTAGATAAGATTACAAATTATTACTTTCAACAATAGTTGCATATAATCAGAAATTAGAAGAAGCATTTAATCCCACAAACACACAATACAATACATACAATACAATAAAGAGAAGTGATCTGATCAATATTCAATGTACATATTTTTATTTTTTAATTAAAAATATACAAATAAATATCCCTACTTTATTTGTCCGTCACTGACTCATTGCACATGGCCAAGTATTAATAAAGTTTAAAGTCAGTCTCCTTAGGTGTGAACATATCATTTCACAAATTCATTTTATCATTTATTATATTGCATGCGATAATGTTATCATGAAAGAGACGCATGTGGTCGTAGACAGTTGTGATGGTTGTATATAATCAAAAATTAGAAGAAGCATTAATACACATACAATACATACAATACAAGAAAGAGAAGTGATCTGATCAGTATTCAACATGGCTGATGCAATTGTTTCCGCAGTGGCTGAGCAAATCGTAGGTCTGACTGCAGAGCAGGCTCGATTCCATATTAATTTGGTGAGAGGTGCTGAGGAGGAGGTTCTCCAGCTTTCCGATGAGCTGAAAGCAATCAGATTTGTGTTGGATGATGCTGAGAATCGACGCTTCAGAGACAATATGGTCAACTACTGGTTGTCCAGGCTGGAACACACGTCTCGTGAAATGGAGGATGTTTTGGACGAATGGAATTACGCGATTCTCAAACTTGAGGTGGAACAACATCAATCTGATGATGCTGTTGTTGCTGATCCACCTCCTCCAAAGCAAAAGTCGGTATGCTCCAAGAAAATACTATATGTGAAGGCGAAACTTGACCAAGTTTTGAAGGAGAATGATAGATATAATTTTGTCAGGTCTCAGCCCACTGCTGAGACTTCACATATGTCTTGGCGAGATTCGTCTACTTCTTTTACCAACTTGGCAGAAGTCCAGGGTCGAGACTCTGATAGGGATATTCTTGTGACCAAACTTTTGGGTAAACAAGAGGAATTAGGATCCATACATGTTGTGTCTATAGTGGGTGTAGGGGGACTTGGGAAGACAACTCTTGCTCAACTAGTTTATGGTGATAGTCGAGTGGAGAAGTTTTTTAACTTGAGAATATGGGTCTGTGTTTCAGATCCCTTTGATCTGGCTGCCATTGCCAAAGGGATTATTGAGAGTGTAACAAAGGGAGATTCTCCGAATACTAATAACCTGGAAACTCTATTACAATCTGTAAGGGACTCTATTACAGGAAAAACATTTTTTCTTGTCCTAGACGATGTTTGGACAGATGACTATAAGAAGTGGGATTCGTTGAAAACTTCCCTTAAATGTGGTGGAATGGGTAGCAAAATTTTGGTGACAACAAGAAATGAAAAGGTTGCTAAAATCACAGGTACCGTGGACAATGACATTCATCGTCCAGGAAAGCTATCTGATGAAGATAGTTGGTTGCTATTGCGTCAAATAGCTCAGCCTGGAATGGAATTTAAGAAGATTGGTATAGAAATAGCTAAAAAGTGCAATGGCTTGCCTCTAGCTGTGATAACTTTAGGAAGTGTTTTGTGTTGTAAGAAAACTTTGGAAGAATGGGAGAATGTACTAGAAAGTGAAGTGTGGCAATTAGAAGAAGCAAAAACAGATCTTTTTCCTCATTTGCTTTTAAGCTACAATGAATTGTCTCCAACACTTAAGCGTTGTTTCTCATATTGCGCTGTCTTTCCTAAGGATTTTAGGATTAATGTTGAGAGGTTAATAGGATATTGGATGGCACTTGGTTATTTGGGCTCTGATATTGGAAACATGGAACTGAAAGGGCAAGAATGCTTTAACACTTTAGCAATGTGTTCTCTATTTCAAGAATTTGAGAAAAATGATTTGGATGAGAAAATAAGAAGTTGTAAGATGCATGATATAGTGCATGATTTTGCTCAATTTCTTAGAAAAAGTGGTAAAGTAGAGGCCACGGGAATGAATAAGACAAGCTGCCAAGCTTGTGACCCTCTATTAGTTTCGGCAGTGAATGAATTTTGTAGCTTATTTGTGAGTGAAGAAGATTCTCCTCAAAATCTTTGTGGCTGTCTCAAACGTTTGAGGGTGTTAAGCATGAGAGGCAGTAAAAGTATTCCACAAGGAATAGAAAACATGATTCACTTGAGATGGTTGTACTTGTATAACATTGACGAATCATCCTCTGTAGCTCTTAAATTCATTTTTCAACTTTACAACTTGCAAACTCTTTGCTTAGAAAATTGCAATCTAGAAGAGATTCCAAGGGAAGTTAGGAATTTGATTCACTTGAGACATCTTCGCTTGAGTTGGAATAAATCTCTAAAGGAGTTGCCAAGGGAAATTGGGAATTTGATAGAATTGAGACATCTTGACTTGCATAGGAATAAATCTCTAAAGGAGTTGCCAAGGGAAATTGGGAATTTGATACAATTGAGACATCTTGGCTTGCATGGGAATGTATCTCTAAAGGAGTTGCCAAGGGAAATTGGGAATTTGATACAATTGAGACATCTTGACTTGAGTTGGAAGAAATCTCTAAAGGAGTTGCCTAGGGAAATTGGGAATTTGATAGAATTGAGACATCTTGACTTGCATAGGAATAAATCTCTAAAGGAGTTGCCAAGAGAAATTGGGAATTTGATAGAATTGAGACATCTTGACTTGAGATGGAATGGATCTCTGGAGGAGTTGCCAGAGAGCATATGTGGTTTGCATGAATTGCAAACCTTGGATGTTTTTGGATGTTCGAGTCTGAGTAAACTTCCAGGAGTAGGACAGTTAACTGGACTGCACACATTGGGTGAATTCATGGAGGAAATGGTTGGAACAAGTTGGGATTATTGAACAATTTAAACCATCTTAGTGGATTTCTAAGGTTGAAAATCAGGTTAGCTAATTGCAATTTAGAACAAGTGGTTGAGGATGCTCGGGAAGCAGAATTGCGAAATAAGACAGACATCAACAGACTTTCGATATGGTTTGACGATGAGATGGATGAAAGTGATGAGTCATCGTTGGTGAGGATGAATGTAATAGATGCATTAGAGCCCCATCCAAATTTGACATCTCTGAGTATTGGATACTACAAAGGCCCAAAGCTTCCACTGAGCTGGATTGTGTCGCCTCTCAACCAATTAAGAGAGATTAATCTATATGGGTCCAATCACTTGTCATCATTGCCACCCCTTGGAAAACTGCCATGCCTCGAGGAGATTTTCATTTATTTTATGGAAGGATTAGAATTTGTGGGACGAGAATTCCTGGGAATAGACATGGAGCTGGATATTATTGCCTTTCCAAAATTGAAGGAGCTGACATTTGAAAATTGTCGGAACTGGAAA
The DNA here is from genome assembly GCA_946896805.1 of Scutellaria galericulata. Lineage (NCBI taxonomy): Eukaryota > Viridiplantae > Streptophyta > Magnoliopsida > Lamiales > Lamiaceae > Scutellaria > Scutellaria galericulata. Next base: position 402,206 of record OX335797.1, on the reverse strand, counting down.
GAGTGGGAGGACATAACGAGCGAAGAAGAATCTGCAGACATGACGCTCATGCCTTGTCTCTTGAATCTGAAAATCCAACATTGCCAAAGTTTGACAATGCTGCCACGTGGACTGCTGCATAGGGTCGCATCATCGTTGGAATCGTTGAATATTTCTAATTCAACACTACTAGTACAACGTTATAGGGACGAGGATGATTCAAACTGGAAATACATATCTCAATATAATCCACGCCTTCAACTCAAGCGGTGACAGTTCTGGGGACAACTACTTTGTAAGTTGGGTTTTTATTTTTTCTTTTATAGCATCATTAGGATTTAAAAATGCTGTTGAAATTCAATAATATGTAGTTATTCTATAAAAACAAAAATCATTTATGAAAAATTGCAGGATAGGATGATGAGAGAGGTAGATATCGGCACAAGGGAAAACCATTGAAGAAAGGGCTCCAATACAATACATGTAGCACCCCAACCCATCTCTGTAGGATTGAGGCGCCACCTTGACCTTATGCTAAATGATTTTGTAAAAAAAAGATAATAATTTTTCTTTTTAAATAATTTTCGTAAATAAATTCAGCGGAAGACTTTACTAAACACGAGTATTTTTTTTTCTTTTCTTTCTATTTTTAAATTGAAAAGCTTAGCATGCAAGAACTAACTCGTGTTCTACCCACATTTGTAAATCAAAAACCCTGTCATATTTAAAACGACTAAACAATTTACTTAAGTCGATATTAGAAGTCTCAAAAGGCATCCAAAGTTTCGAATTCGTACACATTAAAATATATTAAAACACACACACACACATTTATATATATATATATATATATATATATATATATATATATATATATATATGCTTCTAGAGGGAAGTCCATACAGCCGGCTACTCATCCGCTTCGTCATAAGTTGATCCTGAAAATATTTGAATATAGCAACATAAGATTTGAGAAATCTTAGTGGATAACACTTATTAACTATTACGTTAAAGAGATTAACTAATACGCTTAATACATCATCTTCTAAGGTCCGAAGACCTGACATAAACATCCAAGGTCCGAAGACCTGGCATCCAAGGTTCGTCAACCTGGCACTTCACCCGAAGGTGTCATTCCATCTCACTTTATCATGCACAACATACAAGTCATTCTAATCAACATAACCGTAAATAAATGTTACCCACTTTTGATGTTGACTCGAAAGCTGGGATAGCTCCTGAAGTATCCGATCGCTCGTACTGCACTTGGCACGTTCATAAATTCTTAGTCTTTAAGTTGTATTTCAATTGCATCATACTTATCTAACCTATCATGCTTATCGTACATATAACATATGTATATCACAAAAACATAATTATTGATTTAGGAGAAACTTTAAAGTATACTTTCAAACAAGCATCAATTGTACCTTGAAGGAAATAAAATGAAATAAAACGTATTTTACATCTTAACTCATAAAACTATAGTTGCTATGCTAAAGACTAAAATTATTTAATACTTCACACATAAGCACACATTTAATCACATAATATTAGTTTCAAAATATGGTCAAAATGCATTCTTAAATCATAGATAAAATTTTGATCTTGAAATTAGTAATATATAAGGAAAAAAAGTCACTCTTTGCCACAATAATTTCCGTAATTTAAACGATCATCCAAAATTCATGAAAATAAGCATGCATTTACATAACAACCTTTAGTTATCCATGCTACAATATTAGGGATAAATTCAAATCACAAAAGCTTTAATAAATTATTTGATATAATCAAAAATTGTCCGAAAATGCTCTAAAACTAGTCTGTGTTATAAAATTCACCATAAATTTTATATTTACCAAAAACTTCTGAAATTAATAATTTAGACCTCTAACATCATGTACTTAAACATAGTAAAAAATTTTTGAAAAATTATAATGGACCTATTTTATATAATTAATTTTCTAAGATCCGAAACTGCATAATTCCAACTCGAACTGGACTATCTTTGAAAATTCATCATAATTCATAGACTACTCCAAAAATTATCAAATTTTAACAATAGACTCAAAACTTCATATAGTATGACATAAAAAATTTTTTTGAAAGAAACCAAGTGTACGATTTTATAAAAAATAATTTTCTAGGGTCTGAAACTGTATAATTTTAACTCGAAATCGGACCATCTTTGAAAAATCATTATAATTCGTACATTACTCCAAATATTACCAAAATTTAACCATATGCTCACAACTTCATGTAGAATAACATACTAAAACAGTTTTGAGAAAATCAAAGTGTATGATTTTATAAAAATTGACAAAGTGGACTGCAATACTCAAGTTTTTCACAAGTTGATTAACTTCACTTATTCCATCAATTAAAAGATAACTCAAATTTTAATAACAATGTTAACCTCAAGATGATCATCATAACTCAATTTATCACACATGCAAGGGGTTTTAACAAAGTAATCAAACATGCAAAGTCTATTTCAACAAGCAATTGCATAATCAACACTCAAGGATCACATATTTTGGAGATCAATCACATAGAACAAAATATCCAATAATTTCACCACAATTGTAGGGAATCACCCTTGGATCACACATGCAATGAGATTAGACAAGATAATCAAACATGTAAGGCTTAATCCAACATGCATTTGCTCAATCAACACTTAAAATGACATATTTTTAAAGATCAATCACATATCATCTCTTAGATCACACATGCAATGGGTTTAGGTGAGGGAAAACAAACATGCATATACTATCTTCAACATGCATTTCAATATTAAGAATCTAACCATGACTCTAAGGAGAAAATTGTTGAGATTTAGCTAAAATACCTCTTGGGTTCACACAAAATTAGGGTTTCTTGAGTGTTCTTGAATGGAAATTATCTCTTGAGCTTAACTCTTCTCCTTGCTTTGAAAACTCCTTCTTCTTTGTTAATTCTTGAATTTCCAGCTTGTTTGAAGATGTGAAATATAATTTGGAGGAGAAGAAGAGAGTAGAGAGAAGGGGGAGCAACAATCTAGAGAGAGAGAGATGTGCTCAAAATGAGGGGAGTGAAATGAGCTCAAGTGTGGAGTCTCCCCTTTTATATGTAGTATATAGTATACTAATTCTAATTCAATACATGTATTATACATATAAACCATCTCTTGTAGTATTTGTCCACTAGAGGTGTGATGATTAGTGTCATTGAGACTTGGTTTGGATTTGATGGGGTATGGAAGAGATATAGTGTAGTTCTTACCTAATGTGACATGTAAAATAAATGAATCATGGTAATTATGCATAAACTTACTTTCAATTTAATACATCATATAAGTCACATGAGTATGTTTGAAATATATTTAATTTAACACATCATAATAGTCACATACTTCCTTGCACATAAACTATATAATAAAAATCTACCTAACTATAATTAAACACATAAGTCACATTTCTCATATTAATTATTTAATCATTTTTATGTGTAACTTATCTATTTTTGGGTCATTCTTTTTCTCGTGCATGTTGAGTGCATCATGATCGAACTCGATCTCTTCGGATAGCTATCCTGCAAGACTTTTAGACTTAAAGAAACATTAGCTCACACATAATTTTGATAAAATTTAAAATTCATCTCAAATCGAAAATATCATACACTATAAATTATTTTATAAAGAATGAAATTTTTTATATAAAATATGCTATGCAAGTTTTATGAAAAATGGGGTGTTACAATACACCAAAGCAGTCCATGCTTTAGAGTAAAATTCATCTTTTTCTCAATGATTTACAATAGAAAATTCTTAAATTATACCCTCTATTTTCACTCTTTTTTGGCCTAATGGGATTTGGACAGTATTTTCAGGTGTGATCTAAGAATCGTGAGTGATGCTAACATGTGCAAGGTAATACTAATTTTTTTTATTGTTTTTATGTGTTGAGTAAATTCTTGATATTGAAAGATACTAAAAAAAGTTGAAGTTCCAAATTTCCAATCCATGGAAGAGGGACTCAACTCAGTACATTTTGAGTAGAATATCTTCTTGTGTCAAAGATTTTGATTCTGATTTATTGAGATTTTATAATTATGTATTCTTAAGGGACCCACAAAATCTTGTCTTAAATTACAATAGTTCATGAAATTCTACTAGACAAAATTATAAAAAGATGGTGATATAAGTGAGCATAATATCAATAGTTGGTTGACTCAAAACATCACTTGGACTAACTATTTGCATGTTTTCTTTAGTGCAAACATCACATAAAGAATTCAAGTCTCTATGGCCAAAGAAGGGAAGAAAAAAAATCATATATTTAGGCTATGATTTTTGCCCAAGTTTGAAGCTTAGTGAGAGCGATTTCATGATGTCGAGGAAGAACTTCCTTGTTTGGGATTTGATATGCGAAAATCGAGCTCTTTTGAAGGAAGATTCTGCCTATTCTTATAGAGAAGATCAAGAATCAAGATAGCATCAATTCCAACTTTGTCAAAGCTCATCAATAGGATTTAAATTTGCTAAAAGCATAGGCCAAAATAACCAATTCAAGTTTTTGGGGTGCCATTTTTCCTCTAATCTGATTTGTTTCAATTTTTTTTAATTTAAATTTTCTTTTGAATTTTTCTAGATATGCATATTTTTCCTCCAAAATTGGTTGTTTTAAATAATTTATGTGTATCAAACTTGCAATGCAAATTGTAGAACCAGAACAAGGTTGATGACGAGAATCGAAAATCAAACACTCTAAACACACAAAAACACACCAAGTTAACATGGTTCAATCATCACTCTTAAGGGTATTCTATACAATCTATGGAGACCTTAATTTTATTTGTTAGGAGTACTTGATATGTGAAAGTTATAATTTCCTCACAGACTTGGGTCGAATTTTCAAAATAGATCCATATTCTAATATGTATTGTACAGCTGAATGTAAAATATAAAAAATTAAAGCATTTGTAATATTTAAAATATTTATATTATCCGAACAAAAATACAAACTTAATATAAAATATAAAAATTTGAAGTATTAATAAGCTTTGAAATATTTATATTATCCTAAAATTGAGTAGGTTTAAAATAATTACTTAAATGCAACTTGATTTAGAAATATAAATTAAGATAAAAACTTAAAATAACAAATCATAATTTTTTTTAAATAAAAACATACGTAGATCAATAAAATTGCATTATATATTAATACATAAAATATAAATTTTAAAACAAAATAAATAATTATGAATTATTTTAAAATAAAAAGATAGATAAAATGAATTAAAAAGGCACAAATGGGATTAGGGGTGAGCATGAATAATATCGGAGATAATCAAACTTTGGGGAAATTCGAACCGAAACACATCTGAATCAATAAAGAACTCCTGATTGTTTGACTTTACTCGAATCGAACCACTTTGATTATTTTTTGTGTCGAACCGAAATTGGTTGAATTGAAGAATCGAATTTAGAACCGAATATAATCGATTTCAAAGAAGTAACTATATACAAATTTGTATGTATCATTAAATTCATTTTTCTGTATTGCTATATTTTATTAGTTACAAGTTTGATTAAATTTTATTATTATTTAATATTATTATAATTTTATGATATACTTCATAGAAGAAATTAAAATTAAATAATTAAATAATATATTTATAATGAATAATTTTGGAAGCACTTGAAATATATTAACAACAACAGATATTAATAAAAAAAATTAGTTTATAACTTATACAAAGTATACATAAGATATTTTAAAAGATGAACTTTCTGATGACTACTTTTGAGGTGTAAAGAGAGAAGATTTCGAAAAATAAATTTTAAAGAAAAATTTGAATGTAATATATTGTTTTTGAGAAGAGGCCTACTTTAGTAATTTGTCAAATCGATTTTATTAGTTTATGACTTATTTAAAAATATAAATTAAGTAACGTGGTACAACATAATTTTTTTTCATTTCGTTTCAATGAATATTTATTTTAAATTGTAAAAATTTGAATCTTCGAAGTCCGAACTGATCTGCTCCGTTATACCCAAATTTCCAAAGGAACTTATTCAAATTGATGATGCAATTGCAAAGATTTTTTTAGATATTCTCTGATAATCTCGAAACTTTGGAGTAATTTTGAAGAATCTCCTATCCCCAAATTGCTTCACACTGTACTCATGACTCTTAAAGGAAATGCCATTCAAAGTGCTTAAATTTGAGGCTTCACTTGATTCAAGAAGGCACATCTCACCATGCCAAATACAATTATTAAAACATTGTTTACCAAATATATAATATAATATACAAATGTATAGGTCTCAAATTTCATATTTTTTTCGAACTTGAGTTGATTGAATTGTTGGACTAATATTTCGTTTTGTTTCAATGAATACTTGCTTTAAATTGTAAAAATTTGAATCTCCAAAATCCGAATTGATCTTTTCCGTTATACCCAAATCTCCGAAGTAACCAAATCAAATTGACGAAGCAATTTCGGAGATTTTTTATAGATAATCTCTGAAAATCTCCAAACTTTGGAGCAATTTCAAAGATTCTTTTTGTAACATCCCCCTTCTAGTAGGGTTATTACATCTACTAAATCATACTTAATTTCCAACTAACGAAAAATATCGTAATACTTCACCGTTTTTTTTTTCTAGAAAGCAACAAAAACAATTATTGTTAAGAAACATGTCAACATTTAAAAATGGTCTAAACCATCCAAAAAGAAATCAAATCAAAAGTCTTCTTAACATGAAATCTTAGAAAATCTTGAAATTTATTGTTAAGAAACATGTCAACGTTTAAAAATGGTCTAAACCATCCAAAAAGAAATCAAATCAAAAGTCTTCTTAACATGAAATCTTAGAAAATCTTAAAACCAATTCTGAGGCTGTCACCACCAATCACACTTCAGCGCTGCTACCTCCTTGTATCACACATTACATTTATCTTTATTTGCAGTATGAGGTAAATACTATAAGCAAAATGTTTAGCAAGTACATCACCTATCTCACAAAAATATTTTTCTATGCAACTATATAGAAAACAAGAAGCATCACTAATAAAAACAATAATATATTTTTATACTTGAAAATAATATACTGTTGGCCCAGACATAATACCAATGCGCGCAACTCCGAAGAATCTAGGGTAGCTAGCCACAGAATCCAGACGGAGCAACTCAATACTCATAGGGCAGTCTAGGAGCCCTTAATTTTTTCTAGTGGGTGGTCTCGATGTCCGGTACTAGTCTCTTAAAAATATATAGAATAAAACTATATATATGTATACTATCTCAAAATATTTTTCTCACGTTACATAAAACAACCAACATCTTGAACTTGTTCAAAAACACATAAAAACACATCACTTAACAAATCATTACTTTACAACCATAAATAAGCATACTCACGTAAATTGATAAATGACAAAAAATCATATGCCCCGGGGGGACGGATCTTAGATCCATGCCCCCAACCCGACCCGGTGCGTGGGCCGCTCCCACGCGTGTCCACACGCCCTTGTTGTGCATCCACGCACGCGCACATGTTGGTATCACACATTTATTCTAAATGTATCACACATTTGTTCTAAAGGTATCATACATATAATCTTCAGGTATCACATATGTGTAATACCTATAGAACAAATGTGTGATACCTCAAATCCGCGTGCCTATGCACCCATGTTGTGCTGCCACACCGCACGCCCATGCACCCACACCCACGTGCGTACCCTTCAAGTCTTAAGGTATCACACATATACTCTTCAGATTCTATTCTGAAAGATAGGATTTGAAATCAACCGAAGGTGGGACTCTTCAAACTATCACATACGTGTAATACCTATAGAACAAATGTGTGATACCTCAAAACCGCATGCGCCCATGTTGCGCTCCCACACCGCGCACTCATGTCGTGCGCCCATGCGCCCACACCCGCCGCGCGCACCTCACAAATCTAAAGGTATCACACATATACTCTTCAGGTATCAAATACCTTTAGTTCATGTTTGTAATACCTATAGAACAAATCTGTAATACCTCAATAGTATATGTGTGAATATATATATATATATATGTGTGTGTGTGTGTGTGTGTGTGTGTGTGTGTGTGGGTCGGAGCGGGTCGGGGTAGGTTGGGGGCAGGGGCACACAAGTGTCACTCTTGATAAATTAATAAATCATCACTTAGCAAATCATTAAAGCATACTCACATAAAACATAAATAAGCATTCACATAAATTTGCAACAACATTTGAAGCTTCCAAAACTTAAAAAAATATCTCAAGACTCTTAAACACATTCTAAGTCTTCTCAACCAAAACATAATTTAATTGATGATATCAAAATTTATCACATACAAAATCTAGCCTTATAATTCCTTTAATTCTAATATGACACTTTCTAAAAGCTAATTACATGAATTAACTACTAACAATGTTATATATTATATTTATGATTTAATTGTCATTAAACTACTTCCTTCCAAACGCTGTCAAAACCAAAAATCTCCTTAACTAAATAAATGGACATAAAGGTCAGAATCTTAAACCTTACAAATATTTTTCTTTGTTTGCAAAATAATCAATTAATAGCTATACAATTGTCAACTAGTTATGTCGTCTGATATATTATTGTTCTAAATACCCAAAATTCCAAGAGAAACATGATGACCACCTTCACACACATCAATTACTTTACTGCCAACATGGTCTACCACAAGACAATCTTCTTATAATTTATTTATTATTTATTCAAATCTTAATAAATATTATTAACACTGTAAATCAAAGAATAATCATATTTTCCTAGATTATAAAACCTGATCACGACACGAAGACACAATATTCCTAATTTAATTAATTTTGGTTAACAAAACGCTTTCTACTGCAACAACAACTTTGTAATTAGCCAAAACAATAATCAGATCTCGAGTTACAAGAATGAATAATTAACTAATTATTCTTTTTTTTTTTCAAAAGCAAGTGATTTTAAAATCAAAGTATCATACCAAAATTGCATAGTTTATTTTATATCTAATCAAATTTCTTTTATTTACTTCCTTTTTATTTTCACACAGAAACGGTGCATTAGTTAGAAACAAAATATATAATTGTCTTCTATTCAATCTCCCCTCTTAATTGTTTAATCGCAAATTGATATCAATTGAAATCCAAATATAAGAAATAACTATGCTAACACAAAATATAAATACCTATTGAATAATAGGTGGTGGTCGCAGATCAACTCTCTTTTTAAATCCTCTGGCTATGAAGTTTGTTTCATCATTTCTTTCTTTTCTAAGATTGCATCGGTTTCTTTTTTGTTTTTTTTTTTTACTAGTACATTTAGGAACTCTTAAAAGTGAGATTATGATAATTTACATCTAGGGTTTTAAATCACCTTACTTGTAGGATTTTTAAACAAAGTGGACTCCTAGAATTTCTCATCTACTAACTTATTTTCTTTATTTCAATTAATTAATAAATTAAAATTCTAATATCCTATATATAATTTATATGATACGCTAGTCTACTAATTAATTAGAGTCCTAATCATATAAAATATGAAATTTACATCACCATATAAATAATTTCACTACAACTCATTATAAAAATTATGATAATTAAAATTCTAGTCTATAATTTGATAATAGAGATTAAGTAAATTTCGGGGTGTTACACTTTTATCCTCGAATTGCTCCAAACTGTACTTACACCTAAAGGAAATGCCATTCAACAAGCTCAAATTTGGAGTCCTTCACTTGATTTGGTACAACACATCTCACTAGGCCAAATACAACCATTGAAACATTGTTTACCGAAAATATAATATAATATACAAATGTATAGGCCTCCAAAATTTTTCGTATTTTTCGATCGAATCATTGGACTAATGTAAGGTCCAGTCCTATGAGCCAATCACACATGAATCAAATAGACCTATCTCATGAAAGGTGATTTATGAAACGGTCTCACGTGAGTTTTTACCAAATTTTTAATTCAAAATCCATATTCTAGATCCACTCTTCTTTTTTCCCCTAAAATGTCAAAATTTATATATGCAATAAACTAAGATGTAAGAAGTATATCTCGTAAATGTAGTAAACATTAGAATTGACATTAATCAATATTATCTCTATTTATATTATAATCATAAATTTGAAGTATTGATATTTTTGTTGATAATGGTATTTTGAATTTTATATTTATTAATATTTCCTTATTTTTTACGTATTAAGTATTGAAGATATATCGATATATTTTAAATATAAATTTGAAGTATTGATATTTTTATCAATAAAGATATTTTCAATTTTATATTTAATCAATAATGCCTTAATTTATTTATTTATTGAGTATATGGATATCTATATTTTAAATATTGATTACTAAGTCTATAAATTTTATAACCGTTGTTTGGAACTATTTGAAAGTGTTAGGACATGATACTTTACTTTGTTAGAGCATCTCGATAATGTTGAAGGAACACTTGGAAAAAAAAAATGCATGATTAAAAATGTATGTGATTTGTCATATTGAAAATTCGTTGAAATCTCCAAAATCATGCTTTCCTATTTTTAAGGGAAGATTACTCCAAATTAGAAGGACATGTTTAGATCTAAATCATTTTGATACTTTTTATAATAATTTTCAATTACATTCATCAACTATTAAAACAAGTATAAATCTTTTTAATTTTTAAATATAACTGAAATTAAGAAGATGACCTATAATAAATTTATCATAAACTTTCAAAATTAAATTTCCTCATATAGTAATTGTATTATAAAAAAATATCTAGATCCCTTTGTTCCCATTTTTTTGCCACAAATTTTATGGAAATAAACTATAGGATCATATTGTTACAAATTTTATGGATTTTCTTTGTCCCCTTTTTTATTCTTCAAAAAGATTATTAATACTATTTAACATAAACTCTAATTGATATCCCCACATTAATATACTATCTCATATTTTACCAAACCTCTTCGAAGCAAACTCCGGGGGAAGGCATATGTAGTGCATTTCCTTCTAATAGAAAATTGTTTTAAGATTCCATTATCCATGTATATTGTATTGTTAAAATTTTAATTTTACAAAATTCCATTATCCATGTATATTGCTTTATTGAAATTTTTATTTTTTGTGTTTAAAATTTAATAGTGATTTAGCCCCAAATTTAATTGGCCACCAATATCAGTTATCCAGCTTTGCCCCTGAATATGTCTCTTGACCTTAATGTGAAAAAGAATGAAGTCTTTGATCTCACTATTAATTGATTTGCGTGAAATTAATCTCATTTTTTTCTATATTTTTTATTAATATAATTTTTAAAATGGATTAATTTCATTTTCCAATCTATACTATGCGTATTTTTTTAATTTTGCATTGTAAACTATTTTTTTTCTCTGATCACAACCTATATTATATGTTTTATTTATTTTGCAACCTCTGGCTAATATTTTCCGGCAAAAAAGCACCCACGTGATTTTCACGTGCTAATTGAAGGTTATTTTCATAATTTGCACTTCTAAGACACGAGTAAATTTGGTTTATCAACTATTTGCAATGGTAAAGAGATTATATTTTTGTTTGAAGCTCACCATTAATCTTCATTTGCTCAAACAATTTGCGGAAGAAATATGAATAAAATTAGGGGAAGTAGTTAAAGACCTGGAAAATGACGAAAATAACTCTCAATTAGCACCTGAAAATCACGTGGGCACTTTCTTTGTAAAAAAATATTGGTCTTGCAAAAGTACATAAAACCTATAATATAGGTTGTGATTGGAGAAAAAAAAAAGTTTAGGATGCAAAATTAAACGACCGTATAAATAGCCAAAAAAATTGAAATTGCTAAACTCAATAGAACCATATTAAGCTAAAATTAACCTTCCATTTGTTATTGTGTACAACAGCATCTTCTATCTGCATGTATATTGATTGCTCGATCAGCTTCCTTGTTTGTTTGGTGATTGTATATCTATTTGTTGAATTTATTTTAACTTGTTTATAAATCTCAATAAGATCAATGGTATCTGATCGGACGAACTTGGGGACTTATAGTTTTGTGCTCAATCTTCCAAACATTTGGGTTTTTATATCAATTGTAAATATGTTTAGAATCATGTTAACCTGCTAAAAAAAACATGTCAGCCTCCAAAATTGAAATTGCTAGCTCATTTTATCATTTATGGCATGATTGGTATGATGGAATGAGGTGAGAATGGAATCATCATTTTTACCTTTATTCTTATTCCTTTGATTGGTATGTTTTATAGGTGGGAATAGTGATTTCCACATGAATTGGTATTACCATGGATGAGGGAATGACCATTCCTTCCTACCCCATGGTATTACGTATTCCTGTCGTAAAAAAAATGAATATTTTTTTATTAATTTTGATAATTATCATATTTATTTTATGTTTTCACAAATTAACTTCCTAAAGTCGAATTATTATATAAAATTTCGTAAATAATATTAAATTATTTATAAAAAATTATAAAATAATAACTAATAATTTAAAATAAATATAAAATAAATTTATAAAAATAGCAAAAAAAATTAAATACATAAATAGTATAAAAATAATTAATAAATATAAAATATTAAAAATATAATAAAATAATATGAATATAATTTTAATAATACAAATAATTTTAGTTTTGATATTGATTTATCTCTCTCTCTCTCTCTCTCTCTCTCTCTCTATATATATATATATATATATATATATATATATTTGTAAGATAAATGAATATTAGTATAGATAATAAATTATTTAAAAAAATATAAATAAATTGTAACTAAAATATATTTTTAGAAATATAAAATAAGATATTAAGATTTTAATAATATAAAATCATATAGAATAATTAATAAAAAAATATATTATTATTTAACTACTTTAAGAATATGTAAATAATACAAAAATAGTAAACTAATAATAAGATTAAAAAATAAAATATATAAATATAATATATCTTAATATTAGTACAATGATTAATTTTCTGTAAAAAGAATTATTTTTAAATTTAAATATGCCAAATATTTTAAATTTGAGTGATATATTGAATAGGAATATTAAATAAAATTATAGTGGAAAGTAATTTGGTCAAATAAAGATTGATTTAATATTATATATTTTATTTATAGTTATCAATCATAAAATATAATTATAATAATTATTTCATTAATTTCCTATTCCTTTGTGATACCAATCACAAGAATCAATATTTTTATATCATTCATTTCCCATCACCATTCCATTCTTGAGTTCATTCCATTCTCACCTAATTTCATCTCATCATACCAATCATGTCGTTAAATGTTTCAATATACTAAGCTATTCTTTGATCTATAATAACTTATTTTTAACATATAATAACTAATAATATTTTAACAACAACCAATTTGTATGTAGTATATTAAAGTGATATTTTAATATATATTATATAAATGATATTTTAACATATAATAGGTAATATCGTAAATATATGTGAAGTAGTGATTTGAACATACATTTTGAATGTTATCGTTATCAAGCAAATCTAAGATTCCAAAATGAAAACAAATATGTGCAAATTATAATCAGCAACCTATTTGATAAAATTATTATAAAAAAATAGCTATTTTAGAAAATCTAAATTTATAATTTTAATATAGAAATTATTAAGATTTATTATTATTTGTTTGAGTAATTTAATAATTACAAAACTGTAATCTAAAATTTTCTGAATAAATTTAAAATTACAAACTCAAATCTTAATAATCTTTAAATAGATACGAACTTACATCTAATACTTAATTGAAAATCTAAATTATATATATATATATATATATATATATATATATATATATATATATATATTGGCTCTTTGATAAGTGTCGTTTTTTTACATATTTTTATGTATATTTATGTATTCGTTTGATTTCATTTAGGTATGTTTTCATAGTGATTTTTATGATTGTCATGTATAAGTGCATTTGATAGCTTTTGTAGTTAGTTTCATGTTTTTAGTGGAAAAAACGCGAGTTTCGGCTTACACGCGCAATTGTGGAAGAAATGACATAACTCTTGATCTAGAAGTTCAAATTGAAAAATCTTAATTTTTTTGGAAATATGAGGAAGAGATCTACAACTTTCATGTTGATTATTTTTCCTAATTATCTCTCCAAGAAAGTAGAATATTAAGAGAAGACGAAAGTTGTGTCGTTTGATTGTTCGTCTCGACAGTACTATAGTATTTTGACCATAACTTTCTCTAAAAAAATTATATTAACCTAAAACTTGTGATATTGGAAAGCTAACTTCAAGACCTACAACTCTTAAGAAGACCATGATGCTAAATTCGAACACTTTTGTGGCGCATGGTCGTACCACAACACACGATCGTGCTAAATCATGCATAACCCTTGTATAGTGGGGCACGAGTGACCGTGCCGTGGGGCACGACCATATCCGAATGACCCATATTCACAAGAAAACTTGATTTTTGGCGTATTTTACATTTCTAATACCATTTAGGAGTCCCCCAAGATGTTATATTTTGACTTCTACTTGGTTTAGGAAGATATTATATTTCGACTTCTACTTGGTTTAGGAGACATCAAAACTCTTATATAACTACAAAATATGTGGAAAAGAGGAGGGCGATCATACACACACATATAGAGGAAGCATCACAAATACACACATAGAGAGAGACAAATCAATAACTTGAGAAGGGTTTGAAGGAAAAGGTTCGAAGGAAAAGGCGAGCGCGATAGATCATATTTGGAGGCGCTTTATAGGATCAAGTGGATCGAAGTATTGGAGAAGTGGGAGATCACCTTTCCTAGAGTTTTTCTATCTCTTTCTTATAGTTAGATTTTTGATTTAGATAGGATATAAAACGTCATCACATCCCAACTATATCCGATTTTATACATTTCAATAAAAACTTTAAAATGTGTCACTTTACTAACTAAATTTTGCGGGATTTACACTACAGTTAAATATCCTAATTCTGGTCTTTTTTTTTTTTTTTTACCAAAACACTATATGTGCTTCTCATATGTTTATGTTGGTCATTAAGGGATGAAAATGAAGCTAGTGATTGATGAAGGGGGTCCTTGAAAAGATAAAGATGGCCGATTACAGGAAGAGATGGTGGAGATGTTGGTGAGTTAGGGTTTTGATGGACATACCCTTAATGACGAAATATCCTTAATGAAAACATATGAGAAACACGTGTAGTGTTTTGGTAGGAAAAATGACCGAAATTATGATATTTAACCGTATAGTGTAAATCCCACAAAGTTTAGTTAGTAAAGTGACATATTTACAAAATTTAGTTAGTACGGTGATACATTTTAAAAATTTTACTAAAAAGCGTAAAATCGGGCATAGTTGGGATGGAATAACGCTTTTTACCCATTTAGATATGATGTTTTACAATTTGTGTATGAGTTGTTTGATAATCATGTCTAGCTAATTTTCTAGGGTTTTTTGGATTTGTATTAGTTTAATTTGAATCATTATGGATCTTTGATTTTAATTCAAGTTCTTAATTTGTGAACCTGATTTGTGTGTTTATGTTTTGATTGTTTATTTGATTGTTCGGCCGGTAATTGAGTATGTTTAAGTAATTGAGTCAAAATTTGGGAGATAAGATTTAATTACAGAAGAATAAATACATGACACATATGTAGGATTAAATCGGGAGATTAATGAACTTATGTGATGATAATTCAATCTTTGGTGCTTTTGGGAGTTATTATGTTATAATTAGATTGAGTAGAGATACCTCCGGTAGCATAATAATCAACCGGTTAACTGACTCAGGAGAGTTGTTAATTCGATATTTGTGATTGCTTATATGGGAAATAATTAATGAACTTGGTTGGTCAAAGTGATATTTTGATGATAATTAGATGAAAGCACATTTTAAAACATGTCTTCGTTATATTGATTTATCGTGTTTATTCATTGTTTTATTTTATTTTTATTATTTATTTGAAATCATGATATTCAATTGTCTAGATAAAATTAGGTGTTGAATTTGAGTCGTTATATTGATTTATCATGTTCATTCATTGTTTTATTTTGTTTTTATTATTTATTTGAAATCTTGATATTCAGTTGTCTAGATAAAATTAGGTGTTGAATTTGAGTAATTAATCAAGTTCTACTTCGATAGTCTATGTGGGATCGACCTTTCTCACAACTTCTACAATCTACATCGTACACTTACGGTAGTAACTAAAAGAATTTAGTGAACAAGTTTTTCAAACTCAATCTAAACATATATAACAATAAGAGAGTGGCAAAAGGGCAATTCTAATTAAAAACTAGGGATAATTTCATAATTTAATAAGAAAGTGGCAAAAGGGTAATTCTAATAAAAAAAAACTAGGGATAATTTCGTAATTTAATTATTTCTGCATTCATAACTGTTTTAAGTTATTATCTGTACAACATGTTGGCAGTAGTTATGCAATATATCACCATGCAATTAAACACAAAAATTCTTGTAGTTTGCATATATGTCAGTTTAAGTACGGAACTGATGACATCCAATATCATCAAATTACTTCCACCAATGTTCTATACAAAATAATTGCTAGAAGATCAACTACAAAATTATTTACTATAAGACAATTGGCTATGCAATATTATATCATTATATCACCATGCAAACATTAAAAAAAAACATCCAATATCATCACCTGCCTTTCACTCCACTCATGTGCTATACAAAATAACTGCCCACTATAAATTCAACAGGATGTAAAACTAGAAGATCAATTTTAGGAAAACTATTTTGCATTTGTGAAGGTTGCACATACACAAATCTTAAATTTATTGAATAAACCACACATACACATATCTTATTTTAATTTTAGATAACTCATATTCTAACTTGATTGTAATTTTTTTTCCCATAATACAGGGTGACAAGATTCATGGAACAATAAAATGTTCATTGATGAATAAGTTCGTTGGTTTGCTATAAGAGGATCGTCTATTTACTGTTAGATATTTTTTTCGTTGCTCCAAACAATATGAAGTATATAGCAACCAACAACAGCTACAAGATAATATTTAAAAAAAAAACACTAATGTTTTTGAATTCTTTAAAATATACCACCACATATGTTATTATATGTTGATCATTTTTAGATATTACACTTTTTTTTAAAAGTTATTTTGATTAATTATTATATGTTTAAATAACATAGTACTCGTTTGGCAACAATTACAAAGATGAAAATTCATCCGAGAATGAATTTCTATTTAAGATTTCTTGATAATCATCTTGACATAATCTCAAGAAGAATAGGAGAATTGAACCACAACAAAATGAAGTTTGAGCAAGCACTGGATTTCATATACAAACTAATTACAAATTTACAATACTCAAATTTGCATGAAAATGAGGTAGAACTAGATTCCTCTGTTCATCATCTCTAAAGCCCTCTGTTTTGATTCTTGCCTCTGCAATCTTATGTCGTTATTGAAGTTCTTGATGAACGTCTCGACTCGTTGATTGAACTCCTCCAGACTCATCGACGGATCCCTCCTGAGTCCGCCTCTCCGCGTTATGGAAACCGCATCGTTGAAAGTCTCCGCTTTCCTCAGCTCTTTCCATTTAGGCGATGTCGGGACCACTTCCTCCGAGTCCAGCCTTCGCACTGCAAAAGAGCGTCGTGGTGGTAGGTCCCACGTTTCGCTCTTTCGCAGCTGCTTTTTCTTACCTCTTTCTTTCCCTTCTCCGGTTATCGCCTCCCATGTTGCATCCATTGTGTCCGAAACCTCCTTTTCCACCAATATGTCCTTATATTTCTCAAGAAGTTGAAAACGATGCGGTGTTATTATTTCCTCTTTAGGCATAATACGACGAGGAGGAGATGGCGGTGGTGCTGGTGGCGGGGGTGGTGGCGGTGACGACACAATTAGTTGCTCGTTGAAAGTAGAAGTGACATCATCATCTTCGTTGTCGTTTCCATGGTGGTAGAAAGAGGAGGAGGCTACTATCAACACCACCATGACGTGGATGAAGATGACAATTGATAAAGGAGAAGATAAGAAACATTTGATTGAACTCCAAAAGCCGAGTAAGCTGGAGAAGACGATCTCACAAGAGAATGGCTCGAATGCTCGTTTCATCACTACGAGAGTCGTAAAAAGCCCTGCGGATAAGAGCAGTAGCTCCAAAATCTTCACTGAAATCTGCAGAAATCTACCGTTGTTTCGAGTAAAACTGTCGACAAACAAAAATGCCATGCGATCGAAGAGAAATACGACCTGAGTTTGGATGATACGAATAGATTGCCTAGCAACTAACACATATGTGTCATGGTGGAGTCCTCATTTTATATGGGATTCGCGCATTAATAAAATAAGACACAAGATTATCGAAATTCATGTATATGATTGAGTGTAAATGAATGATAAATATTACGTTGAGAGATGAGTATGGACTTAAATATAGTATGGATGTCGACATTTTTAATCAACTTGTGCAGTCTTTGATATGGGAAAAAAATTAAAATTTGAAGATATTTTGCTACAATTACAGTGATAGTAACCTAATATAAATAGTCAAATGAATGATTGCTGTCAGATAAGCTCTTTTTTCATAAATAATTTCTTGAAAATTACTAGGAAATTGTCACTGTTATTATTCATTTATATAACTTATGGGATAAGTCATCAACAAATAATAGATTGGTTTGTAAGTCAAGATCCAATGCTAATAAATTAAATTGGAAATACTGAATAAAATTCATATTTTTAAATAAAAGATATTGATCATCGGAGTACTGCGTCATTTGGATGCTTGTACAGCGTAATTTGATGATGTATTTAGTTGACGTCATTTGAATACTTATACTATGTCAACATTATTATTTAATTTTAAAAATTGAATAGCTTGATAAATATGATATCAATATTAACTAATTATATGTAGTTAATTGATAGAAGAATATAAATCAATGCATTGTGTATTATTTAGATGGGGTTTTTTTTTCATAATTTTCTAGTTTTTTTTAATATTTTTAAATATGTCCTACAACATATGCGCGTCCAATTATGAGAAGAATTATTGTCAAATTTGATGATAAATCAAGAAACTTTGGGTTTATTTTTAATCAATACATAATTTCATATAGTACATTGAATTTAGATGGAGGTGCACTAAGCATCGACGGCTCTTTCTCGAAGTTGATGAAATTTCATTTATTTCTCTATAGATAATGATAAATTTATAAAAATGAAATGCAAAACTTAATTAAAAACGAAAGACAATATTTAAACTCAATCATTGTGGGATTTTTGGATATAGTAGAGAATTAAAACAATATTTTGACAATCATTAGTTGTTATCGACAATGGAGTTATAGGGTTTAGACCTAATTACTAACAATTTTGCTAGGTTAGGGTTCATACTTCATAATGCTAGAGAAAAATAACATTAATTAATTATATGGTTCATAATTAACAACCCACTAATTAATAAAGTAGATTATCATGCAACAACCCTAATTAGATCACACCATATAAGAAAATTTTGAAATATAAGTGTTAAAATTATCCCTTATTATTAATCAGACAAATTAATTTGCTAGCTCCTCAATTTTGATATACCATTTTTTATTTATTAAATTACCATGATAACTTAAGTTAGAAAATCCATCTTTAATTAATACTCCAAAAAAGAGGTATTGTGGTTATCCTATAAACATTATCATAGCTATTATATATATTTTTATTTGTGTGAAATAACTTTAAAAGCAAATCTAAACAATGGAGGTAGACAACATGAGTTCGACCTCTTCTAACCAATGAATTATTATTATTATTATTTTTTTGCTATGGTAATATATATAAATTATAGAGAAAAAAATATGGAGGAGGATGGTGGTGCATGGGCGGTGGTGGTGGTGGGCCACCACTCGCCGCCGTGGCCAATGGCTTTTGTTTTGTTTATAGACTCCATTAAAAAAGAGACCATTAGGGAATGATTTGTGAGTCCCTTTAGTCATGGAAGTGCTCTAAAACGGCGTCGTAGTTCCCAATTGAGGAGAGAATTAGCTGCATGCTTCTTTTAATTATATCTCTTTGCCTTTGCTTTGCTTCAAAGATTGTTATAATTTTGAATATCTATACATTCATTCACTATACTTTTCTTTTATTATTTTTTTTTTTTTTGTGTGTGTGTGTGTTGAAGATATTTGATTATATGATATGTTTTAATTTGATATTTTATTCTAATAAGAGAAGAAAAAATAACAATTGAAAACCCACTCTTATATCTTATATATTCATGAAAATTGTTGCAATTGATAATTTATATTGATTAATGTTGATTTCTGTACAAGATTTATTAAAAAAAAAAAAAAAAAAAAGACATCATACAAATAAAATGCAAGTATATAATCCTTTTAAGCAAATATTTAACAATTTCAAATTTAAGAATGTATCCAAAATAATAAAGTACTTATAACAATTCTCATCACCACCAACAAAACACACACACACACAAAACGTATATATCTCCATCTTTTATTGAATTTCGATCTCAGTATTTCATTTTTTCTATTGATGCTTATTATGTGGTTAGAACATAGAGATGAAGTGAAGATGAAATCTTGTAATATCTCACTAAATTTCCACTTACTTCATTTTTATCAATTAGCAACTGAGCATACATATAAACAAAGACTTAAAATTGACTTAAAACTTTCCAAGTCTTTGATTTATCATTCGAACATTTCCACCTACATGTATTCAAGAAATAGATGAGTAGGAAAAAAATTGATGGGCGTTGATATTACTGATCAATCATGCATCATTTTCAGTTGAATTGGTAATCCCTTAAATCTTATTATCAAAATGAATAGAAAAGGATGTATTGACCTCTAAAAAGGAAGGATTGAATATTTGCCTCTAAAAATGGTAGCATGATCTATCACTTTGTATCTTAGACTTAAGATCTTCACAATAATATGCATAACATATATTTTTTAAATGAAACACTAGATTCAAATATGATACGAAATAGAGTGACATGCATGTGGTATCAATTATACAGAAATTCTAAGAGAAAACAATGTTTTTATATTCATTAAATTTTCAAATTTGGTTTTTTGATTCTCAAGTTTTCAACACTTATTATATTCAAAAAACATATTATCTTGGTTCCCAACTTATTGTAATCGTAATAAACCAACATTAATTAATTTAAACAAAATCAAGTATTACCATGTTGGATATATAAAATTTTCTACTTCAGATTTTTAAGCTAATATCAGTACTATTGGTAAAAATTATAGATTGCAATAAGATGGAGATAAATATATAGTTTTTGAAAATATAGGTGTAAAAAAAAATCCATAACAAAAGAACTAAAAAGTTTGATGATAACATCTAGTACTAAATTTTCCAAGAATTCTGGTTTTCTGAGGTCACTGTATTAGGTAGGTTGTTCCTTACTTGACCTGGCAAAAATTAAAATATGCACATATATATTAACCAATAATATTAGGGGATTGTCTCATGTAATTTTCTTTAGAAATAACTAAAACTACAGTCTTTATCATAGAAAACAATGCCATGTGCATAAGGGTTTCTTGTTCAAATAAAAATGAATTTTCCTAGACTTTGATAGCTAATTAGTAGACATGTATATATAAAATAATGGTGGTGTATATACTCATTGTCAGCAAGTTTTAATATATCTATCGTTGATGGGTAAAGATTACATCCCTTTAAATATTTTGAGTTAAATTTAATGATTTTTTTTTAGATTTGTGACTTATCAACAGTGAACACATTAATATGTGTTTAAGATGGATAAAATAACAGATATGTGTATGTTGTTTGTACCACGATTTTTGTAGTTTAAGTGGTATCTCATCTCTACTTAATTAAAAAAATGTGTATATACTGTTTGTGTTTTTTAATATTGAAGGTCCACTCAATTTCTCAATTTAATCAATTATTCCTTTGGGGATTCTTTGAAATTTTTAATTTGTTCTTTTGCTACTCTTATGACTTATCTTTCCCCCAACACTTGTATTGCAGACACTTGGAAGTTCCCAAATCAAGCAATTTGTTCAATAATTTATTAAGAGAAGACATAGTCAATGCTCAATAATTATCTTTAAAGACAAACAGATATGTTGCTTTTCCTTTGTCTGATTCCACATTTATTGTTAATATACTTAATTAAAAATCCAAAAGCTACTATGCATTATCTTTTCTCTTTTGATTAAACAAAGCAATAAACCTCCTTTATATGTTTTCTTTTGCATTTTTCTAGTGTTACAGTATTAAGATCATTTGATATTTGATATTTCATCTCGTATTCTATTACTTGTTATCAATTATCAGATAAAATGTATAAGGAAATAGGGGATCTTATGTAATAAATTTGTTTGCCATTCTATGCAATACATTTTATGCGATGATTCTGTAGCCTAGTGATATCTAAGGAATTATTTTAGTATATTTAATGATATATTATAGATTTTCTTTTGAAATATGATATCTAAAGATTTAATAACTGCTTTTGCTTAACCTTTAATATGGACTATGTTTAGTTTACAATATTTGAAACAAAGTTCCAACTGGCATGAGAGCAACACCTCAATTCTTTATTAATTGTAATCATAGTCAAGTTATATTTGATTAATCTCACACCAAATCAGAGCACAAATATAAAACATCGTCTTGCAATATTACGATTTCATAAATTTTGATATCAATATAAAACATGGCACACAACTAATATTCATTTCTTCATAGTCTTTCCTTGCGAAATATAGTACACATAGAAGACTAAAAACAAAAAAATGAAATGGAGGACTAAAAAACAAAAAAATGAAATAGAGTGAATGAACAATCCAATAAAGTAAACTTAAAGAATAAAAAAAAAAACTCCCCTTTTCAAAAAATTTCTATGTTGGCCTAATAAAATTTTTGGTCCTCAAGCTTCAGAAAATCACTGTAGATCCACCAAGTCTTGCAAGGCTGTTGTTTAGTTCCCAACTTGCTATAATTGGAAATTTTAAAAGTCTAATCTGATTAGACTCAAATTACTTAAAGGTGAAAATTTATCATTATTGAATTTGGGTCAAATCAAAGTAACTATCATACTGAGATACATTTTTCCACCAAAGTAATTTGGGCTAAAACACTAGAAAGAAACAGTTGAATTCCAACAGTTTTTCCAACACTGTATGCAACTGTTGGATGCAGAGATAACATCATACAAGAAAAAATATAATAAAGCATTTCTGCATTTAGTAGCATATGCATGAGTTCATACATCTGGAGATCAAATTAGCATATGTTAAAGCAGCTTCTATTGACCTCAAAGTGGATGGCATATATACAGATCAATGTTGCCAAAATATACAACATAATTTTCATAGTGTTATGACTGACCTCAAACTGCATCACCATATTCATCAATTGTTTGCTTCATCTCATCTAGTTGTGCAATGACATATTCCAATTTCTTGCAGCAAATCTCGTTCGTTATTCTTGGAACATAGTCACACTTCTCAAATGGACGGTAGTCACACGCGCTCTTAATTTCCTCTCGAAGTGTCATCTGGGTGTCCTATTTAAAGAAATAAATTGTTCATAAGCCTCGATAGGATTCTAGATCCCTAGCATTTCTTCCACATGATTGTAATTGGACACCAACACTTGACTAATTGCATGTATTTCTGAATGTAACTATCCTTCCAACATTCTGGAAACTACTGCTGTGTTTACGGTGTATGCTACTAAAATAACATAGATATTCAAGCAACTTGCAAGTGAACAAATCACATTAACACTTAGCCAGAACTATATCTTGGAAACAGACAACTTATTACTGAAGCAGCCATGCACTCTATAAGTAGAGTGGATAACATAGAAACCGGAAAATTGAAGTATTTAACAGATAACATAGAAACCAAATAATTTAAGTATTTAGATAATAGCTGGAGGACAAAAGCATATCCAAACCCAAAAATGGAAAACAAATAACTAGACTGTAATTTTATGATTTTTTAATGGTGTATAAACCATTTAATGCAAAGCTATACACACAACATGGAAGTGATAGCATCAAGCACACTTATCAGCGTTTGGCAAGAAAGAACAGATTCTTAACCTGGAAAAGCTCTGAGTATCAGCTAACGCAGAAATTGCAGACACAGCAAGTTTAGACTGCGAACGAGTTCCTTCTAAACACACTTTCTCCAAGGAAGAGTATATATCACTACATACAAAGAGATTATAAGATTACCTGTGCTAATCATTGAAGATATATAAGTTAACACATCAACATTAAAGGAAAACTTTAGCTTTTATTTCTCAAAAAATTCAAGATATCTGGTAAGTACTTCCACAAACAGCTACCACTCCTTTAGCTTTGTTCCCCATTAATTTTAATACAGAATTACAGATGACCAGTCCCTGATACATATATCATTTAATACAGAAAACTGTGTTTATCTACTTGCTGACATAGTTTACTACATCGAATGGTTGAAGTTTTCTTGAGCTAATCTGTCTGACTTCGTAAAACCTCTATTTCGAATAAACGATATTATACGTACTTAGATGCTTGATGATAGTGGGTTTTAAATTGGAGATTGAAGGTTTTACCGTCATTGTGCTTAGCTGTTTTCAAGTGAAAGCTGCCTTACTATAGTTTTCTCAATTCTTAAAGGCTAAGTATCAATCCATCATATCTGTCAAAAGCATTATTGTAAGCATGGAGTGCGATTTTAAATCCATGAACCTGCACCAGTTCCAGCTTCCAATTTTACTCTACCGTATACTATCTTTCTACAATTGATCTCTTAAAATTGTGTAATTAACTTTCCTAAATGCACCCAGTAGGTAAGTTTTCTTTTTCACACTTCACATAATCAACATCACAATAAGTTTGGATGTTTGAGTTACCAACAATAATTTCAGCAACAATCCTACTAATCTTGAAGACAGCAACTTGGCTTCCAAACCTTAACTGTTTTCTAAGATTAGCATCAACATAACACAACTGAAGATTAGCATTAACACACACAATTGAGCCAAAACCGAGGCACAAACACAACTGATTAGCATTAGCAAATTCTATTAGATTTAAAACCATTAGAAATATTGCAGTATGCAGATCCAGCTTGGGACGAGCTCAAAGCATATGCAATTGCAGGTTTAACTCCTAATCAAGCCTTCAACAATCAAATTAAGCTAACTCCACCAACTAATATTACAAAGCTTCGAATTTTCCCCCAATAATCATAAAAATTTTCCTCCTAAAATCCAACTGAATTGACAAATGCAGGCTATATAATACAGAGACAACTCATTAAGCTAATTAATATAAGGAATAAGATTTAAGAAACTGTTATATTTATCCAAACACTTACGAGAGGATGGAGGTGGGACGAGGCGGAGGAAGGTGGACGATCTCCGGTACAGCACGGCGCGTGGAAGGTGACTCGCGGTGGATTGAGATACACGTGGGTAGTGGTGCCCACCGGTTCAGAAAAATCGGAACCGGCGGTCAACGGTTCCCCGAACCGTTGACCCGATTCCGGTTATAAACCGAAACCGTGAACCGATTTCAACCGTTTCGGTTTCAGTTAGGGTTTTTGGAAACCGGAAACCGCCGGTTTAACTGCCGCTTCAACCAGCTGTTGAACCGTCGGTTTTCAGTTTTTTAATTTTTTTTTTCCCAGATTTTTCTATAAATACCCCCTCCCCTCATTCATTTTCTCACACCATTCCAACACTTCTCTCTCGATTCTCAAGTTTCGATTCAATTTTCTGCTTAATTTCAATTTCAATTCTATTCTATTTACTTTTTCTCGATCAAAAATGTCTCGAAAATGTTTTTCTTCCGTCGGTTCTTCTCGAAGAGGAAAGGAGCCTATGCCACCACCAAACAATGTTCAACTCAATGATATTATCGATCAACAGGAGTACACTGATTTGGAGGAAGCTTTCAGATCTAATATCGCCACCGCCTTTGCTGAGCAAGAAGAGGAAGAGGAGGTGGCGAGGAGGCCAACTCAAGAGAGTGACACACGTAGTCGATCCGCTTCGACACTTCGAAGTGATATTTTCACCGTACATTTTAAAAAGGAGAAAGTATTAAATTCGAATGTGGACTACACGGTGACGTGCAACTACTGTGGAAAAATCTACAAATTCAAGCATGGAGAACGGAGGGGGCTACGAAACGTTCAACAACCACGTGATAAAGAAGCATCCGGACAAGATGGGTAATGACCGTTCTCAAACTCATCTTCCTCGACAAAATACCGGTTCCAGTTTGGGAACCGATGGTAACGACTCTTCTTTCCTTTTTTAATTTAGTCAATTAAATCATAGGAGAGAAGTAGCCGAATTTGTTGCTAAAAAACATCTTCTTTTTTGTTTTCCAACCGACGATGATTTTGAAAAATATACTAGTCAATATTTACAATCCGCTTGTAGAAAAATATCTAGGAATACCGTTACACACGACATAGAAAAAATTGTGGGCGAACATAAATTTGCTTTAATTCAAGAATTAAAAAATTTAACATAACGAGTATCTATTTGTTGTGATGTGTGGAAAGATCCTTACGGAAACCATGATTATTTAAGAGTAACATGTCATTGGATAGATGATGCATGGAATATGCAAAAACGATTAATTGTCTATGCTGAATTTGATGAAAAATATAGTTCCTTAGCAATTAGTAGAAAAATAATAAAAATTGTTAATGAATATGATATAGTTACAAAAAAAATTTCGATTGGTTTTGATAATGCCGCTCCTAACACCGCTAGTATGCCTACATTAATAGAATTTTGTAGGCCTCCAATAAATGGTAAGCTTTTTCATATTCGTTGTATACCCCATTGTTTGAATTTATGTGTACAAGATGGTCTAACTGTTTTGCATGATCAAATTAAACTTATTACGGATGCAATTCATATTATTGCTAAATCAACGGTATGGCATAAAAAAATGGGCCCGATTTTATAAAAATAATGGAATGGAAGTTAAGAAATTTGTGTTGGACGTAAAACATAGATGGAATTCAACATATTATATGCTTCAAGATTCTTATAATTATAAAGAAATGTTAATTCAATTTTATCAAGAAAACCACATGAAGATGTATATTTGTATAACAACTCTTTGGGATGCATGTATTAATTTAATTCAACTATTAAAATTTTTTTAAGAAGCCATTAGAGAATTAAGTGACACTTATTAGCCTACTTCTCCATTAGCCTTAGATCATTGTGTCAAAATTGCTTTAATTTTGAATGAATATTGTACATGTCCTATTTTAGGTGATACTATTATAGCCATTAAAGCAAAATGGTTAAAATATTTTTTCGAACTTCCCGATATATTTTTAATAGCTAAATTATTAGATCCTAGGTTTAGAGAAGATGGTATAACCGAATTATTACGAATGTATTATAGTGTTTTGTTCCCCCATTTTTGTTATCCAACTATGATGCATTTGACTATGTTCCAAATTATATAAAAGTTGTAGGTAGAGCTAGAACAACTTTGACCGAATTATTTAAAGAATATAAAACCACATTAGGGGATGATTGTGTGGATAATTTAGGTACTCAAAATGTAGGTGGTAGTAGTAGTTCTTCTTCACACAATCCATATAATGTTAGTGGTCTTAGTGCATTTTATGATTTTTATGATAACCGAACATAAAAACGAGCTAGGGGCTCTAATCCCACTGTAGAATTAGATACATATTTAAGTTGTACATTTGAATTTATTTCTTTTGAAAACTCTATGGATCTTTTGAAGTGGTGGCAAAAAAGGACTACCACTTATCATATTTTAAATAGTATTGCAAGGGAGATCTTTGCAAATCCCGCCTCCAACGTCTCCGTCGAGTGCGCCTTCTCCAAAGGATGACATATGTTGTATCCAAAAAGGGCAAGATTGACCGTAGAGAATGTTCAAAAATTACTCTACTTAAAGATTGAGTTCAAGCTAAGAAACGTCAACAACATCTAAATTTGTCGGTCTAAGATGATGATGGCCCCAACGAGTATGACTACGATTCCAACACATTCTCCTCCATCGGGACCAACTTTGAAGGGTAAGTGAGGTAAGAAAACTACGTGAGCTTTGATTTCCTAATTCAATTTAGGGATACATAGACAATTTCATTCTAAGTTTGATATTCACTTTCAAACTTAGGATGAAACTCAAGCTCTTTCATTTTTTTTTTCCCTCACTTAATTGTAACGAGCAAAAAATGTTGTGTAGTAGATGATGTGTCTCAAAGAAATGAGGAGATAATAAGATGTGTCTTAGATGCACGTCTTATTATGTCCTCTTTTCTTTGAGACACATCATCTACCACACAACATTCTTTGCTCATTACAATTAAGTGAACTAAGAACTACGTGAGCTTTGATTCTCTAATTCAATTTAGGGATATGTAGACAATTTCATTCTAAGTTTGATATTCACTTTCAAACTTAGGATGAAACTCAAGCTCGTTCTTTTTTTTTTTCCTCTTTCAATTTGTAGTTTGTAAGTTGTAATTTTTTTAAAATTCAAACTTAGAAGTTTGTTGTTTGTAAGTTGTAATTTTTTTTAAATTCAAACTTAGAAGTTTGATGTTTGTACTTTGTAAGTTGTAAATTTTTGGATATTTATACAAAGTTGTTTATTTTGTAACATAGATACATTGTTTTATATTGTCACATTGTATGATTGAAAAAAATTGAGTTAAACAATAAAAAAAAAAACCGGAAAACCACCGGTTCAAACCGAAACCACCGGTTCCATAGCCAGTTACAAACCGGAACCGGAACCGAACATACCCCGGTTCGGTTTCGGTTCGACCTCCCTCGATTTTCCAAACCGCAGGTTCGATTAAACCGGGCACCACTACACGAGGGTTTGGAGAGGAAAATATAAAATACTGCCTTGGTGGGAAAATAATTAAATTCCTATCGCTATTGAAATTAAATAAATCATTATAACAACGGTTTTAGCATTGGAATTTTTTACGGAAATTCTCCAAAATTATATCTTCATTATGGAATTACTATTGGAATAAACAATTCCAACGAGGATTGAATGTTGTTTGAGGTTCGAATCCACAGTTAACAGTCGGTTTATCGATTTTGTTAAAAAATAATTATATTATATACAAATAATATTATGTATTTATTTACTCTTTGACTTTAAGTTGTATTGATTATTATTTTTAATTTGTTTTATAAGTTATAATTTTTTTAGTTTTATGGTTTGTTTGATTGTATTTAAATAATAATTTTTAATTTTTTAGTTAACGTGTAAGTTATAATGTTGTATACTTATAAATTTAATTCTTTATATCAATTATTTACTCAAACAAAATTGTTAAGTAGTAATACTAGTAGAACTCTGCACGATGCGCTGTTTATATATTTTTTTTTTATTACTTTTTTTGCCTTATAACTTAGGGGTTCGGCACTTTCGAACAAAAAGATTTCGCATTGGCAATTTAGGACATTAAGTTGTTGGGTCTCGTCAATTTTGCCTAATTTCGGCCTGAACCACTCAATTGGGCCGAAATCACACGTGATGCCCTTAATTTTGGACTTTTCGGCCCAAATTGCTTATTTGGCTTTTAATTTCTTTTTTTAAATTCAAAAATTCAAAAAGAAATTAAAAAAATCAAAAATTAAAAAAAAAAAACCCTACAGCAAACTTAATACTAAATTAAAAAAATATTAAAATATTAAAAAAAATAAACATTGAAAACAAAGATAAGTTCAAAAAAATAAAATTAAAAGACAAAAGGAAAAATAAAAGCTGTATCGACCTTCCCCAGTTCTCTACATCTCCTTTCCCACCCTTTTGTGCAACTTCCGGCGATTCTTTCCGGTAACACCAATCGCAAAAGATGACAGAAAATTAAATATTTATATATCAAAACGATCCTCTCGTCGAACCCATTTCAAACCCCAAATCAATTTTATCATTCATATTCGAGTTGATCTCAATTTCATCCCAAAATCAATCAAACATTACTCCCAAATCTCACCTTAAATTCTTTTGCGTCTGAATCTGACATAGTAATCCTCTTACTCTACCACCGTCCACCATGGCGGCCACCACCTCTCTTAGACGGGCCTTCCACCTCTCTCTCCTCTCCCTTCTCTCGCTAAACGTCGCTAGAGGAGCGCGCTCTCCCCCGGCTTCAACCTTCTCCATGGTGACGTCACAGATGAGCTTGTTCGCTTAGGTATCCATACATCGGAAACAATTTCTTCTCCGGAGGCTTCCCGGAAATTTCCTCTCTCAGTCTCTCTCTAGGCCAATTGCAACAGCGGATTTTCAGAGGCTCTTTCATGGAATTTTTTTGAATTTTTTTTTAAATAATATTTTTGCATTTTTAATGTATTTAATCTACATGAGCCATTCCATTCAAGCCACATGTGCAAGCATATTCCACATAAGTGCACATCAGCAATTTGGGCTGAAAAGCCCGAAATTAAGGGTCCACGTGTGATTTCGACTTAATTAAGTGATTCGGATTGAAACTGGGTAAAATTGATGAGACCGGACAACTCAATGTCCTAAATTGTCAGCCCGAAATTTTTTTTTTTGAAAGTGTCAAACCCCCTAATTTACAAGACAAAAAAAATAATAAACTATATATATATATATATATATATATCTTTATATATATATAAGAATGACCAAGAATGTCACATGTCATTCATACAATTGTTTGCATATTAAATGCTCTTATTAATATGGATGTTATTAAATTGATAAGTAAAAGGCTTGAAATATTAAAAGAGATATTTTCTTCTTATGAAAAATATTTTTTCAAATATAGATAGAAAAAGCTTAAAATAATGAATAGATGTTTTATAAGTATTTTATTTAATACGTTTAATTGATAATTCTCTCAATATAAACCATAAAACATTTTCTCAAGTAGAAATATATTTTGGGCTTTAACTGACCCAGTTTTTTAACATGATAATAAATTACATCTATGATATAACATGTAATACTTTATCACATAAAAATATAAAATAAAATTTTATTTAATAAGTTTAATTGATAGTTTTCTCAATACAAATCATAAAATATATTTATAATTTTTTCAATACGAACCATATATTAAATATTCCAAAAATGTATATCATGTATTTATGAGATTATTTAAAAATTATATTATCATTATGCATGTATGATTATTTCTTTATTAGAAATATATCATATGATTATTTAAAAAAATATATTTTTAACAATTAGGCGATGTCATGTTTTTATTAACCACAATATTTTCTGAAAAATATCATGTAAAACACTTTAAAAATTATTATTATATTAAGACCACTAGGGTCACGTCGCAGTCACACGATTGTCTTATGTTTAATGTTGTTTTCTTTGTATTTATTTTTAAATATAAATTTATAAATAGAAAGTTTAAAAAATGCACTGATTATGAAATGATAAACTATTATACGAGTTTCAAAATAAAAAATATAGAAAAATATAGTTGACTTTCAATATATACTATTCTAAATCTTCCAGAAATTTTGAAAAAAATATGCTAATAAAAATATAAACTAAACATATGATGTAAATGTCTATAAATGTTTTTTTTTCTAAAAATCAACAATAAAATATACAACTTCGTAATAATATTATTATTGCTATTAAGGTTACAACTAAGTATAAAATTATACAATCAACAAATAAATTAAAAAATATTTTAATATGCATGAAATATTATTTGTTCACACATATTATAATTTTTTTGTTTCAATAGTTAAATAATATATTAATTAAACTTACATTATATTTAATATTAACTTAGATAATAGTTATAACATAAATTTATAAATATTTTTTTTCCAATATATATATATATATATATATATATATATATAAATTTAAGTTTACCCGTGTAATACACTGGTCTTTTATATATATATATATATATATATATATATATATATTTATATATGGTTAAACGAGTATTTTGCATAATCCCCATTTAACCCTATTACATGCAATTTAAAAAAATTAAATTAAAACATATAATATAGGGTTAAACGGGAATTTCGCATAATCCCTGTTTAACCCTATTTCACATATATATATACACACACACACATATAGGGTTAAACCGACATTTTAAAAAATGTCCGTTTAACCCTATTTTATTCATCAATATTGAACTACTAAAAATACATTTCCCATCAAACCTGAAAAAGTTTATGACACATTTACTATTCAGTTTTGACTTAGATAAAAAAAAGTGGTATTTTTGTCAATTTCTTATATTTGATGATATTTTTGTCTATTTACTATATTTGATAATATTTTTGTCCCAAATTATAGTTTTGATGGTAGTTTTAACCCTTTCCTCTTGATATTGAAATAAGTTTGTTATTTGTGAAGAACAAAATGTTGAACTACATAGATAAATAATGATGTCAAATCCAAAACTCATTCTATAAATAAAATTAAAAAAGTTGATCCAACAAATATATGTGGTAAAAGCTTCAGTAAAATACTTCACATGATAGCAAGAGAATTTTCATATTCTCCAATGAGCTTTATATCCGTTGTCGATAATCTTTTTCACTAATGTATATGTCATAATCATATATATGTATCTATGTATGTTTTCAATAGATAAATTAAGGATTTGTAATTAATAAACAACTATAGGCTATATCTAAAGCGTAAATTACATCAGATAATTACCACTCTCATACATACAAGACAAAGTCTTGAGTGAGACCGTCTCACAGATCTCATTCCGTGAGACGGGTGGGGTCAGATCGAACATAAAAATTATGTAATACTTTTGTATGTATTATGTAATACTTTTCTGTATATTAGGTAATACTTTGTATTATAAAATGCGTTTTGAGTTGAGTCAGATTATAAGAAAATATATAATATTTTTATGTGTATTAAGTAATACTTTTATATATATTAGGTAATACTTTTGTATTATGAGATAATGACCCGAATTTGGTCGGGTCGGGTCAACAAAAAACATACGGATCCTACGCACTCATGTGCTCTTCTTCCACACGCATGAATTGTGTAATATGTAATACTTTTGTGTGTATTAGGTAGTACTTTTATATATATCATGTAATATTTTTTGAAAATATCACTATGCAATACTTTTATGTATATCACATTGTACTTTTATGTATATCATGTAATACTTTTTGAAAGTATTACCATGTAATACTTTTATATATATCATGTAATACTTATTGAAAATATTACATAATAACTATAAAAATATCATGTAATACTTTCCTGTATATGGGGTAATACTTTTATGTGTATCATGTAATACTTTTGAGTCAACGACATTGACCGACCGTTGACCATTGACTTTTTGATTTTTACCGTCAATCCGTCTCATGGAATGGGATCCGTGAAACGGTTTCGCACAAGACCTACTCTAGATACAATACGTACTTCTAGAATATGTTAAGTTGTTGCATAGCATTTCACCAGTCACTTTCTAAAGTGCATTGGCATCTTGTCTATTTAGTATCAATAAGAGAAGTAATATGGTTCACTCTCATACCCAACTTGTAAATAACTTGACTCTTCATCCTGCAAGATGAAGTTTAAAACAAAACTCAAGGGTGATAACTGATAAGCAAATGACAACAAGGGCAAACATTTATCCATTAAGGAAATAAAACCAACATATCACAATAATATAACCTCAGGTAACATTTTTAAAAGAAAGCTGGAATAAGAAATTAAACCAACAAATTACATATTATGATCTCAAGTAACCCTGTAAAAAGAAAATATAATTAGGAGCATTTTTAGTATCTATTGTTAGGTTTGCTCCAATGAGCTTTATTCTCATTGTCGCAAGAGAGGTCTGTTTCAGTGAGTGTTAGTCCAGGACAATCTTTTTCATGAAGTAGTGTAGTTTTCTTTTGCTAATTTTTCGATGTTGCATTCTCTTTTGGGGAATCGGTTTTCACAGTGTTATCAGTTTTATAAGACAAATTCATATTTTTTTTTAAAAGTACAACTTCTCCAACATCAACAAACATAAAGCCTATACGTTGAATGTTCCAACTATTACCTGGTTGAGACCACCTTTACAATCTCAGTCCATCTATTTCTATATCTTCTGTGACTGCAATATTCTTTAATGGTTAGATCATATATTTCATCAACTGAAATCACATATAGAAATAAATTCAAAATCATCTTTGAGAATGATAACGGCCACAACAAAGGTAAACTATAGTAGAAAAATGAATATAAAAGAGCAACAAGTGATGCTAACACACATGTATGTTGATATGAAAATGAAATACAAGATCGAAACACAAATTCTAAAGGGACATGAAGAAGCAACAAATACGGAAGAAACGGAGGGAAGAATTAAAATTATTTACATGCAAAAGAATTGAGATACTTATATATATGATTCAATAGAAAAGTATTAAAATTATTTACATGCAAAAAAATTGAGATACTTATATGATTTTGACGTTGTATGATCCGTTCCTCATAGGAGTTCCCATATTGTTATATTAACTAGTTTAGGTAATAAATTCTGTAGAATTAATTATGTTGGACTTGCATAAACAAACCCTAAAGCCTTATCTTAAACCCTAACTCTAAAAATATCAATTAAAAGAAAATAATTGATATTATTCTCATCTTACACAATTCTATTAAGATCTTCAAGAAAGTGATTAATTTCTATCAGAGTATCATTCTTTGTTTAATATGGTTGTCGTATTGTTTTAGGTATATAACATGATCAAGTTCAACAAAGTCTTATTCATTGTTAAGAAGTCTGTTGTCGGAATGTCTTGGTCTAAGGATGCAATTTATAAGTATTCGAAGTCTAAAATTATGATTCTAGTCCTTATATTTTCATTGTCATTATAATTTTTTGACTATAATGTTGGTGTTTATTGAATGTGATTTAGGATGACTATGTTAATCTATGGTATTATATATGTGGTTTGATCGGTGCATTTTAACATCACGGCGGCCATCACCTCTCTCCGGCGGGCCTTCCACCTTCTCTCTCCTCTCCCTCAACTTCAACCTTCTCCATGGTGACGTCACAGATGATTTGAATAATTGCTTGTCGGTTAAGTATCTATACATCGGAAACAATTTCTTCTCTCTTAGTCTCTCTCCACGCCAATTGCAGCAACGAATATTCAGAAGCTCTTTCATTGAATTCTTTTGAATTTATCTTTTTTTTTAATATATTTGTATTTTTAATGTATTTAATCCACGTAAGCCATTCCATTCAAGCCACAGTGCAAGCATATCCCACATAAGTGTAAAATGAATTTCACATCAGTAATTTGGGCCGAAAAGCCCGAAATTAAGGGCCCACGTGCATTTCAAGTGCGATTTGGGGCTGAAATCGAGCAAAATTTCCAAAGGCTAAAAAGTTAAAGTCCTAAATTGTCAGCCCAAAAACTTAAAGTCTAAAATTGCAAGACCCCCTAATTTACTCAGGAAAAAAGTAATAAACTCTTTTGATCGTAAATCCAACTTAGTGATAAAAAACTTTTGTCGCTAACGTCCTAGCTATATGGGCGTGGCAAACCTAATTTGTGGCAATTTTTTGGTACATCGTTGCAAAATTAGTGACAAAATACTTTTCGTCACTAACAATAAAAAAATTGTCCCGAATTGTCAAATGCATTTTTCTAAATAGTTGTCATAAAAATTTCGTGGCAAAATTACAACTTAGTGATGACTTCTACAGTTTCGTTGCAAATTGAAAAGCACACATATGCGAACTCAGAAAGTCACGAATTTGGAAATTTTCTTCTCAAATTTCGCAACAAATTGTTTGGTTTTGTGCCAAAATAACAAATTTGCAATGAATTTTTGAAATTTCATGGCAAACTTAGTAGGATGTTTGCCGTTTTAATCACAATTCGCTTCAAAATTAGCGGCAAACTGATTTGTGATGTCGCTAAATTACACCTTAGCCACAAATTTTCTTAATATTCATTGCAAAATTAGTGGAAAATGAATTTGTTTTGTCACTAAATTACAACTTAACCACGAATTAAAAAAATTTCATTGCAAAATTAGAAACAAACTAATTAATATTGTAACTAAATTACAACTTACAACAAATTCATTTTCCCCATAATTTTTTTTGAAATATTATTATGCCTAAAACATTCACAAACAAGCTGAAAAATAAGATCTGAAATCTTAATACAAAATCTACATTCAAAAGTTGTTTGCAAGAAAAACTCAATTCAAATATTTTTGAGTAAATATTAGTAATATTACATTCAACTACCTAATAAGTTCTGAAAATTAACTCCTAATAAAAAAAACCGAGTCTTCATTGACTAATCAACAACCTAAAAAAGAATAAAAAAAGAGTTTATAAGAATATTCAAAAACATGCAAACATAATTGGCCAATTGGGATTGGAAAAGACTGTTTTAAGGAATGGAAAATGATTATTTTTAAATATCTGCCAACTTATTAGGGACAAAGAGTTTCCTTTGCAATTAACAGACATAAATGGATTAACTTTGGCAGATTTGTGTTAGAAGCCTACCTTGCTTGTCCATCACGGATGTCCTAATTAAGAAGCATGCATGCAACAAATGAAAGTTTCATTAATATCAAAAATGTTCTAAATGACAAATGAACATGTTTACTTAATGTTGGTTTTTGCGTGATCGATGATGCAAGAATACCTGAAAGCAAAACTGTTTAACCTAAAATGAAGATGAATATTGAGTAGGAAAGTGGAAACCTCTTAAAAGGTTGTAATATCAAGTCAACTTTCCATGTTCTTTTCACAATTAACCTGCCATTTGTTATTATATATACACAAGATCTTCTGTTTGCATATTCGTTGCCTGATTCTTCCAAGTTTGTTGGTTGATTGTATTACTACTACCTGAATTTGTTTATGAACCTTAATATGATCTTCTCTGAAGAAACACGTACATGGGCAGATTATATATAGTGTGTTCAAGCTCTGTGATGAATCTTCCAAACATGGGGAGATTATATCTTTTGTAAAAATGTTTTGAATCATGTCAACGACTCGAAAATGGAAATTGCTAGCAGGTCATATTATTCTTTAGAAATGGCTAAAATTCAATAGGAATAGTCGAAATGAAGTTGAATAGTTAACAAGGAGTTTTAGCTTTTTAGCCTTTTCTTGATGGTGCCTAAAATATAGAGCATGGATGAGAGCACTATCTTGACATTTTGTAATATAATTCGTGAAGATTATAATCAGCTATCTTGCAAAACCTGCTAATATTGCTTTGAAATTAAACAACTATAAAACTTACTTCAAAATTTTTAAAATAGAAATAGACCACAACATAATACTTTGAATGGGGAAATTGCAAATTTAGGACAATAACTTTACCCCATTCACCATATAGGGACAATATCTTTTCGGGCTTTGAAATTGAGACTGTATGTTTCAATTTTGGGCGAATTTAGGACAATTCAGCCCGAATTAACCAATTTCGGGCTAATTCGCATGTGACAGTCACGTGACCAGAGGAAGCGAGCTTCTCGTTGAGCTGGCTGCAAGTTCATCAATAAATTTAAATAAAAAAACCACATCACTAGTTATTTTTGCCACATCAGTCAACTAAACTAAATAAACTAAATCAAAAATTATTTCTAAAATCTTAAAATAATTATTTCCAAAATTATTAGTCAACAATAATAATAATTAAAATAATTATAATAAATATTAGATATTTCATAATTTTTTTTTAAATCTGAAAACAAAAAAAAATATTGGGATATAACAAATATCATCTCTTTAATCTGAAAACATAAAAAAATTATTTACAAACAAAAAAATCAAAAAAACATTGAAAAATATAAATTGGGATAAACCCTAACTATTCATCATCTTTGGCAAGTCTCCATCCACCACCGCCGCTCCAGTTGATCTGCCGCCACGCTCTACCGACAGCCGCAGCACCTCGACCATCGCTCGATGCTGCTGATCTTTCCATCTTGTTGTTGCTCTTCCGCCGCCGAAGTTCTTCCGCCGCCGAGCTCCCAAACCACCGCCACCCAATACCACTATTGTGAGGGCGCCGTGCGCTCAACCACTAGTCCCCCGACTCCATCTCAAGAACTCTGTCTTCTTCATTGACGAGCACCGCCCCTCTTTTCCTACCCACCATCTTCGATTCCTTTCTTCCCCTCCATCACAACTTTCCTCACATTTTTTTGTTTTTGTTTTTTTGCAAAGAAAATGGTTTGGATTTTTAAAAATAAATTTATAAATTGTTAATATTTATTATAATTATTTTGATGGAGAGGAGAGTGCGGGCAAAGTAGCGGTGGTGACGGCGGTGAAAAGGCGTCGCCGATTTGGTTTTTGTTCTTAGATTTTTCATCTATGGAGGTGGGTATCCATGGAGGTGGTGTGGTATCCATAGAGATGGGTGTGCTGGGTTCATCTTTTAGTTTAGGGTTTTGTTTTAAGAAATTTTTTTGTTTTTATATATTAAAAATGATGTGAAATTTTATTGAATCATGTGCAGTTTTATTTAATGAGGTGGAGTTTCAAATCCGAATTAATTTAATATAAGGTGTCCACATCAGCAAGAAGCCCGAGTTAGGTTGGTCACGTGACTGTCACGTGCGAATTAGCCCGAAATTGGTTAATTCGGGCTGAATTGTCCTAAATTCGCCCAAAATTGAAACATACAATCTCAATTTCAAAGCCCGAAAAGATATTGTCCCTATATGGTGAATGGGGTAAAGTTACTGTCCTAAATTTGCAATTTCTCCTACTTTGAAACATGTCTATAGTGCTAGCTACAATACTCTTGAGGTGTTTAAACTCAATTTGATCGGTGTCATATTATGATCTGATGTTATATAAGGTATTTATTTTACAAATACATGTTATTTATAAAAAATAATTGTACTATCAATATTCAATATATATTAGATATAGTAAAAAAAATAGATAAATATTGTATAAGTTATTTATACCTGTGTACATTAGAAGATGGGATGATAATTAGAAATGAAAAATGAGGATTAAAGGATGGGATAATAATTAGAAATGTGAAAAAGAGGAGAATTGAACAACAACAAAATCAAGTTTGAGCAAGCACTAGATTTTATATACATACAAACTAATCACCAATTCATAATACTCAAATTTGCATGAAAATGAAGTTGAACTAGAGTTCTCTGTTCATCATCTCTAAAACCCTCCATTTTGATTCTTGCCTCTGCAATCTGATGTCGTCATTGAAGTTGTTGATAAACGTCGCGACTTGTTGGTTGAAAGTCTCTGCTTTCCTCAGCTCTTTCCATTTAGGTGATGTAGGGACTTCTTCCTTACATTTCTCAAGAAGAGGAAAACGATGTGATGTTCTTATTACTTCTTTAGGCCTAATACAATTTCATATGGCTCCAACATTGCTATACAATTTCAGCCTGGAAGCAAGATTCTCTCTCGATGAATATATAAGGAGATTTGAGTTCAGTTTTTCATTATACTCTCATACTCGATAGAATATATAGGGAGATTTGTGGTAATAATATTAATTAGCGGATTCCGAAAAGAGTTAAAGATAGCTCATAAATTTCAATATACACGTAGGTTGACATTTTCATTTATAGATTATATTCTACTTTTATTCATTATAAATATATAATGATTATACATTTTAAATAATATATAACATTTTGTATATTCAATTTTTTTATTAACAAGTGGATGAGTAATATAATTAAACTTGAAATCGACTATACTATAAATCAATTCAAACTATCTATAGATTTTTCCACATTTCTCAAACTATTTATAGTTTGGTTCGACTCCATTTTTCCACATCAAAGTTTACATCCTCTCGATTTTTCCACATTTCTATTACATTTTTTATATTCGATTTTTTTCTTATTAATAAGTGGATGAATAATATAATTAAACTTGAAACTATATTCGAATTTTTTATTAATAAGTGGATGAATAATATAATTAAATTTGACATCGACTCGATACTATAAATCAATTTTTCCACATCCATATTGACTAATTTCTATATAAAAATAAGTTTGCATCCTCTGAGTACAATTTTGAGTCTAACTACAATCTCGAATTTAATCCATAAATAACTATCAAAACTACAACCGAAGTACAATCTCGAATTTAATCCATAAATAACTATCAAAACTACAACCGAAGATCATTATCGCAGGAAGATTTGGAGCAGTTCAAAATCATAGGATTGGATATGGTTTGGGCTCACTTCTACTCGTCTCCGGACGATGTGGCACGATTTCTTCCTCGAAGGGATGGAGAGACCGAGGTAATGTGTGTATTATTTTCGTTTATGAAAATTGGGGGAAAAATGAAGGAATATGAAAATTGTTTCGTCATCCCATCAGGACGACGATCATCATAAACCCTACAAAACAAATTCAGAACTGGTTTCTTAATTTGTCATCACAAAAAGAGCAATTCCCGACACAAAATAATTGTCGTTCGCATCGATAAACAATCATATGCTTAAAATATTTCATAAATTGAGCATGCATCCTTAATATATTTAACATTTATAGGATAAATGTATCTCTAAAATATTTTAGAACATAGAAAAATATCTAGAAGATAAATATATTTTTTCCAAAATATCCATACAATATTGAAAAATATCGACAAACAATCCTCAATCATATGTTTAAAATATTTTCGTATATTGAGCATACATCATCAATATATTTAACATTTATTCTTATGTATTTATTGAATGTAATAGAATCTTGAAAAATATTGAAAGAATCATCAATCATATCTTTATAGTATTTTAATATGTTGAACTTACATGCTCAATAAATTTAAAATTCATTCTTAATGTATTTATTGAATGTAAAATAATAATAATAATAATTACCTCCTCAAAATAGAAATGACAAATATTTTCCTGTCCATTTTCACTTTCTAATATTAGAAATATCATTAATTATTTTTTTATTTTTTTGTCAATATTAGTTGATTTTTTTTAAAATTTCCAAAAATAGAGATTTTGTATATGAATACATATGGTATACATCCTATTATTAGAGATGCAGTCATATTGTAACATCCTCGACCAAAACATACGTCATTGGACATTCATTTCATGCATCATATGCATTTCGTATTATTTATATGCTTTTATGTAATTGGTGTTGAGAAAACTCTATCATAATTAGTTAAGACTCTAATAATGTTAAAGTTTATAATTTAATTTATTTAATTAATAGTATTAATAATTAATTATATATATACATAGACGTGTGGTGTGTGTTATATATGAAATGAGAAATGAAATTTAATTAATATTATAATATATATATATATATATAATAAAAGAAAAGAAAAAAAAAAGAAAAGCAAAAGAAAGGACGGCGGAAAAGGAAGTGAGGCGGTGGAAAAGAAATAGAAAAAGGAAATAAGGTGCAGCAAAGAAAAGAAAGAAAAAGCAGCGCAGCACAGAAGGAAAAGCAGAGAGGAAGAAGAACAGAGGGAAAAAAAATTGTGACTTTTGGTTTCGTTTCTTCACTTTTTTTTTCAAATTTTGAGGGGGAGTTCGTGATGACATGTTCTTCTTCGATTTGATCAGAGTGAATTTTCAAGATTTTTCCCAAAAGGTACAAAGAAATTAGTGAATTATATATATCTCCAGTTATCGTAATTCATCGGATGTTTTGGTAGCTTTATAGGCCGAATTAGGAAAAACTTAAAACATGAAAGTTATAGCCCTATCTATTAGCGAAACTCAGAAGCAAATTGTGGATGACTCGGTTAAATGTTAAGTGAGATAATGTCAAAATTACAGGGCTTGATCTATAATGACCCGGTTTGAAAACTGTTAATTATGCTGTGTTTGTAGCCTAATTCTATGCAGGTTGGAGACTGAATTATGAAAAATGATAAACATGAAAGTGGTAGAGCTATCTGTTAAGTTTCTACAGAATTTTTCCCTGTTCGACTCGGAATTTTATAACTCAAGTTATAGGGAAAATAATGAACATGGTTAATTAAGCATACATGCATTGCATTTCATTGCATAATGGAAATAAA
Organism: Scutellaria galericulata; assembly: GCA_946896805.1. Taxonomy (NCBI): domain Eukaryota; kingdom Viridiplantae; phylum Streptophyta; class Magnoliopsida; order Lamiales; family Lamiaceae; genus Scutellaria; species Scutellaria galericulata. The sequence continues at coordinate 360,094 of OX335797.1, read as the reverse complement.
TATTAAGGGGATGATTAGGCTAAATGTCATTGAATCATATAGGGGCACGAACTATAGAACGGGAAGAGGAACCAGAGCGACGAACATATTGCTTATCATAGTCTGGTGAGTATAAACTGTATATGTGATTTATACGCAATGTGATGTGATTTATATGTAAGGTTTGTTATATGTTCTATAAGAAATATGTATTTATATGAATTGTCATCGGATCAAATGATATATTGATAAATGTATATATGATCATATGTTCAGATGATTGATATGTTGCATTACAATTTGCATGAAATTAAAAGGTCTGTGACTGTCTTACTATGGATCTGTATACAAAGTGGAGACATTCGGGTCAAATTGATATTGGAGACCTACGGGTCTATATACACAGTGGAGACCTTCGGGTCATAATCATATTGGAGACCTACGGGTCTATATACACAGTGGCATATTGGAAATCCCAAGACAGATCCAAGCTTGAACAGTTCACAGAATAATAAATCGGATATAGTGGCATTTGCACATGTGTGATTATATTGTTGATTAATGTTAATGATTGTTATTTGTTTGTTATTTAATTAAAGTAATGATTTATATTCACTGAGTTGCGACTCATAAAAATCGCATATATATTTTTTTTAGGTTCAATAGCTTTTTGACATGGGTTTGTATATATAGACGATACGCTATACAGGTCGGCCGGCTGATGCCTCATGCAACCTTCTCCTCTTCCTCATTTTGCATTTTGGAACGCATATATCATAATTTGTATTTAATATGACCTATGCTGAGATATTGGTTGTGTGTTTTAATCTTATATGATATCAGTCATATAATAATATTTTTATACTTACATGGATCAATGAAACGTCAGAATGGTCTATTTACAAAATGAATATTTTATTGTTATATATACGTCATAGGGTATAGGTTGTTACACATATAGTAAGACATATTTACCAAGTTTAACTGTTTTTTGGTGTTAATTATTATGAACTATATAGTATAAAATTGTATATAGTCTACCCCACTCAATATATTATTAAAGAATTAATTTATTAAAAAATATTAATTAACCTCTTAATTTGTATAAAAAAAAATTGAGGTTGACTATCACTATATCCGAGAGTGTGTTATGAGCCAGAAAATTGCTACTCCTTTTACTTCTTCATCTAATCAGGTTGCTGATGTCTTCACTAAACCGTTGGGAGATAAACGCTTTTCTGAAGTTTGTGGCAAGCTGAATATGATTGATCCAGCTTGAGGGGGAGTGTTGTAATATATATACATATTTCCTTGTAATATAGCTAGGTTTTCCATATAGGATTAGACCGTAACCTAGGTTTTACTCCCTATATATATGAGAGTCTCTTTACTTGTTAATACACAATACATTATTTTCCATCTCTATAACAATTGTGATAAGCACACAAACTGTGTAGTAGTATTAGTGTTCATGTGTAACATAGAACCATCACGTAGCATAATCTTCTCAAACGATCTAAGTTGAAGCATATCAAATTGCTGGCACATAATCTAAGGTACACCGGTGTTTTGAGAAACAGCCATGTTAGCCGCCCATATGGTGTACCTTTTTCCTCCTTCCCCGTAAACAGATTCATACAAGTTTATTTATTGAATATTTATCTTGCTTTATAGAATTTCAAGATCAGATATTTATACAAGTAAACAACATACTCCTGTTATGTTTTCTTACTTCTCCACACAAAGTAACAGATGTCTCAACTAAACAATGCTGCAACAAATATCAAAGATTGATGCAAATATAGATAGATTAATCTGAATAGAGAGTAGGAAAGGTTGGTCAATACCCAAAGTTCCATTCTGCAGCGACGAAAGGGCCAATTCGAAGAATCAAATACATGAATGCTGGACAATCTTGCAAAATTTGACCAAATCATACCTTCCTCCAAAGTAGTACTGCAACAAAAGTTTGATAAATATCATTAATCTCATTACACCAGTGAAGATGAAGATGAAGATGAAGAAAGGAATGAGTGTTGTCTCTTGTGCTCTCACTCTTTACATTTATTTATACATACTCTCTCCTCTATATATAACACTATAATCATTTGTAAATTTTAAGGATTCATTCAATTGAACTTTGATTTGATGATCTCAGTCTGTGCTTAACAATCAATTCCCGGTTAATTCACGTACTCCACCGTCTTTGATTATTGGCTTCCTACTTTACTTTTTCTTTACAATAATTTATAATAATTTCCTAGTCTATAACCTTGATTCGCACAAACAGCTTAGACATGTGTACAAAGTTCTTCTACAAATAGGTAATGCAATTGAAATGCATGATAATTTTGGCAATCATCAAGGTTTAATACTTGAATTAGACACCCCCAAACCTTTCAGACAAGATCAATCTACAAGGATAAAAAAATATCAAGATTTGTAAGCAGACCCCACATTATTAGGTAGCAAATAGAAGAATTCTCCATTCAGCACTTATCCAAGTTTTCTGAGACCACATAAAACAGGAGATTATGAAGGGTAAAAGGTGGCAGCCACTTACTTGTTTTCAGTCGATAGGTTCTGCATACTATTTCCTAACAGATTCAAAGAGTCTTCATTTCATACCATTTACATAGATAGTACACATGTGAAGCATAAACCCAAGTTAAAATGCATGAAATTTTCCACATAGATAGAACATGCATGAGTTGCTGAGTATCAACCAGAGGAAACAGATGGCGTATTCCCAACAGTTGGAGCTTTCTGCTCATTCGTAAAGTACTAGTTCCCGGGCTGGAAGATTGTGATTAACAAGTCATCTAAGAATAACTTTTCAATCTGAAGTTAAATATGTTGGTTAAATTCTAAATTCGTAAGGTATTCCTTTCCTCTTGTTGTGTAAAGAAGCAAAAACACAACATGTCCTGCAATAACCATATATAAGGGCAAGAAAATCAGGGAAAGCATTGACACCTATACTGCTGGTGTTAGTTAGGTTGAGGGTGCAGCAAGTACATATAGCACAAGCTTTCCTCACCTTTATATGAGGAAAATGAACCCAGAAATTTGAAAAAAAAAAGGCCTATTTATTACTACAAGTCTCTCGTTACTTGTTTTTGATTCAACTCTACTTGTTCATTCCTATATTAATTTCACAAAGCATGATCATGGACGCACATGGAGGATATGAAACATATTACAAATGTCGGAAACTTTGTTTATCATTAGATGTAGCAGCCTGCAGCTTGGATGATTCCTTTGAATGGTGATAGATATTCCCTTTTCCCTCAAAGCTCCCCACACCCGAAATAAATAAATAAACATTAAACAAAAAAATTATTCACCTAAGGAAAACATACTAGAAGGACCCAAGAAAAGGACACCACATGTAAGCTTCAAAACTTAATTTATCCTGCATACGATTAGAACAATTCGCATACTGAAGTAGTCAAATTGATAACGGAGTAGGGATTTTTCAAGGAACTTGTATGTTAAAAAAAAAGTAGATGTAATTACAGGTCAAAGGCGTGGATTCAGACTGAAAAGTAGTTACTTAAATGGAGCTAATTGGCATAAATGACGAAAAGAAATGTAAAATGAAAACACGATGCAGTATAAAACTTGAATTAGCCATAGAAGAGGCACCTGAATATAATGATGAATCACGATCTCATGTTGCTCTTTAAGACTAGCAAAGAATACCAATTCATCAACCCTACCATAGCTGCAAAATTACACAACACTACAACAGGCATGTTTTGAAGTATATATTTTAATAAATGAATTTAAAATGAAACGAAATCACCTTGCTAAAAAAGTCAAATATAACAATGCATCAACAACAGATTTCACTTCTTGTATAACTGCTCTTAATATAAGTATAAATCAAAATGAAATGGCACTAAAATTTTCAAAGATGAATAGAACTATGACATGCATTGGAAGCTTTAGCTGGCAATAAGAATTCCATAATACTGGCTACAAATAGGAAATCCAAACTTCTTTTTTCCCCCCAAGACTCAATAGAAATGGGTTAAGACGATGAATCAATGTCCTTCAAGACTTCATTTGGTCCCCATGAGTTACTATTTTGTAATTTTCATAATACCTCTATCAAGACCTCAATCAGGACTGCAGAAGGACCTCAATCAAAGCGACACTAATTAGGAGCAAGATGAAAAAGACTAAAATCTCTACCCGGCTTCAAGTGACAGAAGTCACAGAACATATTTTGTATCTCATAATTAGCCAAAAAGATAATGAATTGAACAACCCCATTACTGCTCAAAGTTCCATGTATTAAAGAACTTCAATGCAATTGGAAGTCATGGCAGGAGTAAATGCTTTAAATAAAAAAGGCCATCTGTGAGAAACCAAAAAAGAAATACAATCACCAGATATGACCATAAGTACCAGCCAGTTCCTCTGTGAATACATGTAAGATACTTTAATGAAACCTAAATTGTCTCAATAAAAGAAATTTATTCTTATTAACCCACTGGGGCATTGAAAACATTAGGTTCCAACTATGACGTTTTATCTCATATCAGATAAAAACTGGAAAAAGTGAATAGACGTGCTTTTGGAATTCATAAGAAACCAACATACATGTCCTGATCATTGAAGAGATATAAGTTAACACATAAACTTTAAAGAACTTTAGCTTTTATTTCTCAAAAAATTTAAGATATCTGGTAAGTTTTTCCACAAACAGCTATCCACTCCTTTAGCTTTGTTCCCCATTAATTTTTAATACAGAATTACAGATGACCTGTCCTTGAAACATATATCATTTAATACAAAAAAACTGTGTTTATCTATTATCTGAAATAGTATACTATATCGGATGATTGAAGTTTTCTTGAGCTAATCTGTCTGACTTCGTAAAACCTCTATTTTGAATAAACAATATTCTAGGATATTAAGAATCAAACTAAGACAAACTCTTCAATACAGAGGATTAAAATGAACATAATTTAAAAGTTATGTACTAATTGTACAATTTGACAATCTAAAAAATAATGAGAGTTTTCCAATATCAAAGAAGCATGGATGGGGTTAATATCAATAATCCATCATAACTATTTTCACAACTATTATAACTAAATAACCTAAAAGAATTCATCGCAATTCACACATCATGTACAACAAGACAGAAAAAAATAAATAAATAAATAAAAAAGGACAGAAACATAGGAAGAAAGAAAAATTCTGTTGATACATTTAGAATGCAAGGTCGCATATTATTTTCATCAAGGGACTTAAAATTCCTCAGGATAAAATTGGTTCATAAGGTTATTGTAACCAAGGGTGTTTGAGCGCATCTGATGCAGGTCGCTTGTCTGGGTTCACTTCAAGCAGATGAGCAACGAAGTCGATGAAACCTTGGTCCCCCATTGGCAATCGATGTCTTAACGACAACTTTTTGGGATACAAGAGTCATATGTTATACGCTGCATGTTGTCATAGAGTAACAAAAGACTTTAGTGGTGCATCGACCATGGTAAAGCCTATCATCATTCGGACGTGTTCGATAGCCAATGCATAATCCTCAAAAGTGCTTTCAAATGGTCTAAAAAAGGAAGCCATATAAGCAGGTTGCCATAAAGTTGAACAATTGCAAAAGCGTAAAAATCAAACAAAATAAAATAATTGGTACGCTTCACCAATTCAAGTGGTAAATTATACATGAGGTAATAATTGTGGGAGTACTATGACCCAAGCACCAAAAGCTGTTACTTGAAGCTATACTAAATTCCCATCTTGGTCATCTGATTAACAAAAGGACTTTGATTCAAGACTATTTCTTTTTAGCAGTGATTAAAAAAGCGAAAAGCAGCCCGAGGTGCCAAACCTGTTGTACTGACTAGGCGCGAGGCAAGGAGCCCGCCTCACCGAAGCGAGGCGCCCAAACTAAAAAAATCACATACATACCAGTGATTAAAAAAGCGCGCCTAGGCGAGCGGTTCTACCCTAGAGCGCCTCAGTACACCGAGGCGAAGCGAATGTGAGAAAAGCGGCGCCTAGGCGGTCGCCTCATGCCTATGTTGAGGCTCTAAAAAGCGGAGCTTTCTTGTGTTTGCTTATTTTCCTTTTTTAATTAAAATACATAAATGAGCCCTAATTCTAAACAACAGCCTCCAGCCTCCTGCATCCCTCTTCTCCTCTCTCTCCCTCCACTATCTCTCTTCTCTCCCTCCTAAGTTCCACCACAAACAGCCGGCGACTACCACCGGCGACCGGCAGCAACAATTTATGTTTAGGTTATTATGTTTGAAGTTTGGATGTAAGATCTTTTATATATTTTTATATTTTCATGCTATTATTATGTTTGAAGTTTGGGGCATTAATATTGTTATGTTTTTGTATTATAAAATGTTTTATAGTATATATGTGTTTTTTTTAGGTTGGGCGCCTCGCCTCGCGCCTCACGCCTAGGCAATACAACAGGTTTGGCGCCTCGGGGCGCTTTTCGCTTTTTTAATCATTGATATATACTATATAACATTTCATAATACGAAAACATAACAATATTAATGCCCCAAACTCCAAACATAATAATTGCATGAAAATATAAAAATATCCAAAAGATCTAATATCCAAACTTCAAACATAATAATAGCATGAAAGATCCAAACATAATAATAGCATACACGCTAGTACTAACTAATCATCATTAATTCTTAAGTCAATTTGTGCTTCATCCTTTGATGCATATCATCAACATCTTGTTCCTCTCCCTCAAGAGAAACTACTGCTGCCGGTCACCGATGGTTGTCGCGGTCGCCAGTGGTGGTCGCCGGCCGTTTGTGGTGGAACTTAGAAGGAGGAAGAGAAGAGAGATAGTGGAGGGAGAGAGAGGAGAAGAGGGAGACAGGAGGCTGCTGTTTCTAATTAGGCTTTCAGCCTTTTATGTATTTTAATTAAAAAAAAAAAGGAAAAGAAAGCAAACACAAGAAAGCAGTGCTTTTTAGTGCCTCAACATATGCATAAGGCGCCCGAGGCGACTGCCTTTCTAACATCCACTTCGCCTCGGTGTACTGAGGCGCTATAGGCTGAATTCGCATCGCCTCGCGCCTAGGCGCGCTTTTTTAATCACTGCTTTTTACGATTGCTTGAAAGAGATTGGAACTTAGTTAACACACATATCAAGCTTGATATCTTCTTGCACCAAACTAACCATTACAAAACGAAAACATAATTTGGGAGGGAGAGTGGGTAATGAACAAATATGCATGCAATATGAATACTGGAAAAAGGAAGGAAAATGATTTAGCAGCTTACAAATAAGAAATAAAAAAGTATTTCGATATTCCCAACATTACTAAATGTCTGTTCTTAACATCATGCATGGGCCATTCATAGGGAAATGGGAATAGGAGGTTACATGGTTTCTCTCATAAAGCATGTGATTTTTGGTAAAATATTTGTAAGTATCTCGTCCTTTTGCAAGCATCCCTGGCTCAAAAGGCCCTATGATTCCAAGAACTCGAGCAAGTGGCAGGAGAATCATTTTGAAAGAGCACCTATCAAACAACATTAAGTATTGAGCTCGATTTTGCATTAAGTACACTACACGTCTTAAATAAAGTACACACTCTCGGAACTACTATCAGAAAAGACACTCAGAAGTTAGCAAAGTTGATTACTGACAAATCACGGAATTAAGAACAGGGAACTTACATTGCCCATGCAGAGTTTGGCAAAGATGCAACCAAGGGACCAAATATCGATCTTCTTCCCATATGGAAGTCCCATAATGACCTCCGGAGCCCGGTATGACCTAGACTGAACGTACGAACAAAGATGATCGGTTTCAAAGCAACTACTTCCCAGATCGATGACCTTCACCTCACATCTGCTGTAACTTCTCAGGCTTGAGGTCACAATGTATGAGGCCAAGGCTGTGTAAGAATTGAAGAGCTTCCAAGTACTGAATGGTAATTGACTGCGCAGATCAGATCAAAACTCCTAATCAGCAACCGATTGTATAATAAGCAAGCAAACAATATTGCATTGTGAGCCACAAACCTGGAGTCTTGGCTTTGTAAAGTAGACTTCTCCTCCAGATTCCCTGTTAAATTTATGGAACTCATACAGGTTTGCTTGGAGCAATTCACAAACAATCAGTAAATGCTCCTTCATATAAAAATCACACACCACACATTGATCAGACAGATTGCAAGCACGGAAAGAATACTACAATTTAATGCATGCATTGGTTGATGGAAGTAATGCTCACTTACTCGGTAATAGAAGTAATCATACAGCTGAAGAATATGATACTTGTCACCAGGATCATGCTTGTTCACATACTTGAGCAGCTTTATTTCATCGAGGCTCTGATCAAAAAAATCTTTGTTGTTATTTATAATTTTACACAGACATCCATGCCAGTGCGCAGGTCATGTGCCTGAATAGCTTTGCTGAATGCAGCTGATCCAAGATACTCTGTGACATGAAAATATTTTTCCTCCTCAAAGCCAGTCCTAAACAATAAATGAAAGCAAAATTAGGGAAAATTGTCTCTAACGCAAAAGTTAGAAGTAGAGAAGCAAAAATAATAAGTGCATGGAGTAATATCATTTGGTAAATAATAAAGGGAATTCCCCAGGTTCTGTTGGAAATTAAACGATGTAACAACAGTTCCTAAGCACAGTCACTTGGAAGAGTCGACTTTCTCAACCCAAATTTAGGATTAATAGACTACCACTTGACGGGAAGTCATTAATTGGTGTCGTAAGTCTAAGAACTCAATAGTTAAAGATAGGAAAACAAGCACTAGATAGCATGACAATTTGTTCTAAGTTTGTACTCATTCACCTAAACCGTATAGGCGTATACATCATCAGGTTTTACTGCTACAAATTCCCATCCTAATAGTGGCAAATCTCAAATCAAATGCTCGAGGCGTGGAGCTGGCTAGGGGATGAATTATACGTGTGGACTTCACTAGCAAACATAGTCACTTTTGCTCAACATGTTATAGTACTCAACCGCATAAGTATAATTCAGTTTTAAATTACTGAGCTGAACAAACTATTCACAGTATTATATGATTATGAGATAAAAAAACGTACATGCCTGTTTTTCCTGTGGACAATTTTCAAATCAAAGGTTTCAAATTCCTCCTCTTGTGCTTTTATCTGCTTCACTTGCTCTTGCACAGCAGCAGCTTCCTCATCCTAACAACATCACAGGATCCTCTTCTCTTACACCTGTTGTTTTTACATCATGTTCCTTCTTTAACAGTTCCCTATCAATGTATCCATAATTTAAAAGAGATGAGGGACTAGAATTTACTGATTCGCCAGCATTAGCATTGTTCTCATCCCTTGAACTCTTAACCGATGAAGAGGCATTGCTTTTGTGCCTCCATGATGCAAGCATGTCTTCATTATGTGTGCTACAATCAAAAGCTTCATCACTGAATACAGCGTTGCCTGGTTGACAGCAAAGATTTATCTGAGCTTGTTGGCACCAACTGCCCATCTCTAGGAGGAGGAAACGAGAATCCTCCATCTTTGTGATTCTTTGCCAATGTATATGGACCCTTATAACTCTTTGATATATTATTAACTTTCTTACATCGTTCAGCAGCGTTCTTATCCAAGTCATTCTGTGAATGTCTAGACCCACTTATACCTACATCATGATCCTGAAAGTACTCCGTATCCCCCTCACCGCTGCCTCCAACCAAAATTTCTCACACTTAACTGCCTATATCAGCAGCATCACTGTTGATTCCAACACCAATGGATTGAACTGAACCGTGTTGATTATCTTCCAAGAAGATATCATCTGCTGGCAGTGTTCCAAGTTCATTCATAACCTTTCCGTCCCCTAACATAATGAGCTCGTTTGACTGAGTGACAAAGCCCCGCCAAACAGGTTCCGCACGCATCAAATTCAGCTCCTCCTCATCCATCAACTGCCCATCATATTGCCTAATCAAGTCATTTTCAGTGTCTCTCCTGTAGATTTCAGTATCCGAAAGCCAAACAGGATCATCTGAAGGCACAACAGCGTTAACATTTTTTGACTGAAAATGCCTCTCCCCAGAGAAGTAAGAATCCTCCTCTGCAAATGATTGATCATCTTCATCATTCTTGTTCTGGGACCTTTCTTGAGGATCTGGAACACTCCCATGCCCTGTGCCCTTCTCATTGTCACTTGGGTAATCAACCTCATGTGCCAGAAACCAGGTCTCATCTTCAATACATTGTCTCATGTAGCCGACATCATCATCATCTTCATATTCATCAGAGTCCCAATACTCATTTGGGTAATCCATGGATTCACTCATTCTATCACCCATAGTTGCAAAACCAGAAACCAGATCAGAAGTATCCTCTATGATACCATGGCTTACAGAGAGCCAACTGCCCCCTCCTAGCCTTTTCCCTACGAATCATCATTATGATAATCAATTAAATAATGTTCAGATGTGTAAACACAGGCAGTAAGAAAATCATATTAAATTTGGAGGACAATGCAGAATATTTGGTGAATGAACATGCCACCTCTACAACTCTAAGGTTGTTTAAGCTTAAGGGGATACAAGAACCACTAGATCTGCACACATGTTCCTTAAAATCAAGCAACTGAGTGATTGGTACCCGATAAACCATACTTTTATTGCATTCACAGTTGATTGTTTATGAATCAAATATAGTAAAAATTAGAACAAATAGTCAATCTTACATCAATTCAAGGATGGTTTGACGCAATATTAGTATTTGTTTTTCAATATTTGACGTACAAAAGTAAAGCAGATACTCATGGAAACAAAAACTGAATGTGCAATATTAGTAGCCTATAATACGGAAAGAATAAGATAAACATTTAAGTGTTGGAAAAAACCTGATGGATTGATTTCTTGGCCAATAGGTATATCCAGAAATGAACCAATAAAGCAAGCACCATCGGCATTCAAGATCTTTGGACTATGTCCATCACGTTCATATTTCTCCTCCCAGTGTATATTGAAAGACTTGTCTTCTGACTTAAGTCTCACAGTAGGTAATCTTGGTAGCTCTTCCTTTTCGTTCTCGGTTGCAAGATGAAATTCTAATGGACAAAACTTTTGGGTTCACCTCCCTGATTCGCCCCAAACAAAAGAGCTCTCCCCACCTCATCTATTTGCTCCTTTGTTGCTGCTCTAATGCTATTGACTTCTGCTTTCTTTTTTCCTTCCTTTCTATCATAACTGGTAGAGGTGTCTCCCATGGAGGAGGGGAGAACAGTTTTGACAGAACACTCTTTCTGAAGCACTGAAGATGGATGAGCAGATACGTCACTTCTGGTCCAGAGATTATCAACAATAGCATCCTTCAAGCCTGTGCTACTTGGCATTCTTTGTTGATCAACTTCCCTATGCTTACTTTTCTCAATCATCAATTTTACATTGTCATTACTAACACTACCTGGCCAAGAAATCGTCTTTTCACCAGAAAAACTAGCATCTTCCGTAGTTTTCTGATTAACCTGACCACTGTCAAGAGTCTCAGAAGAATTCAACCTTGCTTTTCCAGGTACCGGAAATCCCAAGAAATTGTTTTCAACGCACCTGCCACCATCATTCTGGTAAACATTTACTGAACTGTTGCTCATACTGTATTTCCATGAATACAAGTCAAGCACTGTATCGTCCAAACCATTGGAGAAGGTGAATTTCTAAAAGTTTTTAAAACAAAAATATAGAGATTGATTTTCTTGAATTGCCGGGAACCAATCAAGGCACTCAGGCTGATCGGAGATATGAGAAGAGCTGGTATTAAGCCTAATAAGTTCACACTTACTACAGGGCTTAATGCGAGTGCCAATTTGTTGAGCCTGGACGAAGGGCTGAAAGTTCATGCCCTCATGAATAAACTCGGGGAGTTGATGTGTGCGTAGACAATGCTTTGCTTGATATGTATGCAAAATGCGGGTATATGGATGGGGCATTGAGTGTTTTCAGATCAATGAGTGAACGTTCTGTAGTTTCATGGACGACGATGATAATGGGGTATGCACAGAACGGTCGTTCTGAGGAAGCTCTGCAGATTTTCGAAGAGATGAAGATGAACGGAGCAGAACCTAATCACATAACGTTCATATGTGTGCTATATGCATGTAGCCAAGGAGGATTTATCGACATAAGTCTCAAGTATTTTTCTTTGATGAGCCATGAATATGGAATCACACCCGGAGAAGATCATTACGTTTGCATTGTCAATCTACTCGGTCGAGTAAGTCGTATTAAAGAAGCAGAAGAGTTAATCTTGGAAATGCCGTTCAAACCTAGTTCCCTCATTTGGCAAACCTTGCTTGGTGCATGTAGGCTCCATGGAGACATCGAGACAGCAAAACGGGCAGCAGAACGTGCTTTTGCTCTTGATGAGAATGATCCTTCTACGTATGTGCTGTTGTCCAATACATTTGCTGATTCTGAGAATTGGAGCTGTGTGGGATCACTTAGACAATGGTTGGAGAATAGAGACATCAAGAAAATGCCTGGAACGAGTTGGCTTGAAATAAACGAGGATCGTTCAAATGTAAGAGATAGCTAATAAGTTTTCCCGTGTACTTAAAAGTTAATCAGTTTGAGAACTGCAAGACCTTGTAAGAGATGATCAATAACAAATAGTGGATTGAATGCAAACTGAGAACCAAATACTGGTCTAAAAGATCCCAGATTATTCTCCACTTGTTCATAATGCCAGAGTGGATCTATAGTTTAACTAGGTTGAAATTCTAGCCATTTAGGATAATCAACAACAAAATTATAACTCAAAACAAATAATCATGCTAACTGTGGATTGGTATAGCATATTCATGAAGTGGGAGGTCCTCCTCCTCTTCTGTCCACCATCCATGCAGCCCTCTCCTCTTTGAGTTTAGCCACAATTGCACGCGACTGAGGATTATAGAAACGGTCACGGACAAACTTCCTTTCTTCGGCCTGAATCTCCTTCACAGCACTTGGATAGGGATTTGGTGGAAGTCGTTTTCCTTGAAGCCTCGCGATTTGCTTTAGCCGACCATATGCCTTCTTTTTGGCTTTTCTATCAGCCCAATACTCCATCTACTCCAAAGCAAACCATTAAGTACAGTAAGAAGAGGTTATAACAAGTTTGGGTTCTTCATCACTATAGCAAGTGTGTGCCAGAAAAAATAAATTTAAAGAGACGACAATATACATACATCAGCAACAGTCATGGCGTACTCCTCCTCAACTCCCTGCTCTTTCAATTCAAGCACTCTCCAAGCATATAGACGGGCTGGAGGTGGATCGAAAGCAGAAATCCTGTTGAAATGTGAAGAAGAAACCGTGTTTGGATAAACTATTCAATGAATTTGGACCGAGTAGATTTGACAATACAGTTTCATTTTATGCTATCCAGAGGTGAATTATAAGCTATTTGAACTAGAGCTATACAAACACCTTATCCTACTTTCGGGTTCATACAAAATAAATGTCATTCGCTGATTTTCTTTTGTTCATATGGTTAAATTCTACAAAACATACCACAAGCAACCTTTTTCCTGATCTCTTAGATCTCAACCAAATACATACTTGAAAGACTAAGTCTTTTGCGCCAATCACTTCCATACATCATGACTTTTGCCATGAGATTGAGGGGTTTATTTGACTACACATAATTTACTATACCAAAATGGAAACTTTATTACAATGACCATCTTCTAACTGCCTAGCAAAGCTTAAAGGGGCCAAGAACAGAGGATAACTCAAACACTACAACCACTCCCAGTTGCCAATCCCCACCTTATGCTCTCTTACAACATATAGTTGCACCCCGTTTTGCAGCAAGATAATATAAACAACCTTGTGTAATTCTCCGTCTACCTAAACTCTCCCAAACTTTTCAAGGACATTACAAGATTGGAAATCAAGGACCAATCACTTCACTCACATATCTGCTAGTCCTATGCGCAACTCTTCTCTTTCTGTTGCAAAGGATTCAACTTTGCATAAATATCCACAGGACAATAACTCTCTTGATAGAGAGAAAAATCAGTTAATGAAATTAAAGCTCTTTCTTTGGCCTAAACATATATTATATACATATAAGTATATGCAATATACTCATAGTGGCTGGTGGATGATTTTTTAATAATCAAATGGATTTTCGAAATTAGCAGATAGAAAACTTTCAAGTTATGAAATGAATCCATGGAAAAGCCATTTTTATGGTAAGAGATTATGATCCAACTACTCGATACAACGATCTATTGCCATTATACCAAGCATATCCATTGAAACGATTCCACAACCATTGCAAAATGACAAGCAAAGATGAATACTACCAAGCTCATCACATTACTAAACTCAACAACACTTAAGAGCAAAAGCAACCAGCAACTTCATTTCCTAAGAGCAAAGGTTGCACCAATTCGAAACCGATACTCAGAATGAATTATGCAGACACAGTAAATTGGAACTGCTTCTTTTATCAACAACTTCACCACCAAATACCATATTATGACTCTTTTACCGTAGTCCATAAAATACTTAACCCAAAATTCAAACTTCACACTGAATATATTGCTTAGCAAATTCTGTTAAAAGAAGAAAAAAAAAAAGGCAGAGAAGGGATGATTCCAAATACTTAAGAGGATCTTCAAACTTAGAATCCGGATGCTTCTGGAAAAACTTAGTCACATAAGTATCCTCTGGGAAACATATCGGCTTAAGCTTACTCTCTGCGCGAGGAAATGTCGCAGGTGGTGCCTTAAATCACAAAATTTGGGGAAACATCACAATTCTGCAGCAATTTTACCATTTCAGCAATTAATTATGCACCAAAAAAAAAAAAAAAACTTACTTTTCCATGGATTTAAGCCATACAGGTTCCGCTACAGCAAGCCCTTTAACGAGTTTCCGAGTTTTGCGAGCAAATCTCCTCGCATATACGACATCGTTTCACTAATCTTCAACCTGCAACAGCCAGAGAGTGTGTGTGTTGGGGAGAGAGAGGGGGCGTACGCTGCGTGTAATGGGCCTGATCATTTTATAAATTGGGCTTTTGAAAGGCCCAAACTCTACGGGCCTTCTAACCGACAAGTACTGGGCCTGACTAGCTTTTCCCTGCTCTCTCTCCCTGTTCTTTTCAAATTTCTCTCTCTTCTTTTCTTCCCCCAGCTAGAGGCTTTGCATCCTATGGATGAAGAACTAATGGTTAGTAGTTTTTCGGACCTGAAAGACTTGAAGATTGAATTTTTATTTTATGGGTGCCTGCTTTTTCCCAAGAAATTCTTCATTCTGTAAAAAAATTGCAATATTACATGAGTTGGGTTTGCTCAGAAAGTATAGGATTTTTTTCTGAAATCCGTACAGTCGTGTTTCTGCAGTTTCTTTTGTTGAAGACTCTGATTATTTAACTGGCAATAGTGGAAGTAGTTCAGAAAGTGAAATCAATGTTTCAAGGGAAAGTTTTAGTGAGTTTAAGAGCATACACCTGTTTTCTGCTGTAGTTAGAGTACTGAAGACTTTGAATTGGAAGGTGGCAAGAGAATTTTACTTTCCCAGGTCTGTGGAAAAGTATGGTTCTGATCAATCATTTGTGGCATTTAACATGTTTGTGCACGTGTATGTTTGTGCTGGAATGCAAATGGAAGTTTATGCCTTGCTCAGAGAGGTTGTTTGTTATTATCAAAAGGCTGAGCTCGATTTGTTTGGTTTGTCGGATGCTTTATTGGATTGTCCTAGTGTTGCAAGAGGATCGAATTTTGTGATTAATGTACTCATGAAGGTTTTTGCTTCAAATAAGTTGCTTGAGAATGCAGTTGATGTGTGGACACTGGCTAGAAGAGTTGGCATTCAACCGGATATTCGTCCATGTAATTTCTTGCTTAAGTGTTTGGCGGAAGCCAATGAAAGGGAGTCGCTAGTGACTTTGTTTGATGAAATGAAGAATTATGGAACATTTCCTAATGTATACTCGTATACGGTTATGATGAAATTTTACTGCTGTGGACCTCATGACCGAGGTACAGAAAACATTGTAGAAGCAATTAATATTCTGGAGGAAATGGAGACAGTTGGAATTAGTCCATCTGTTGTAACATACAGTACATTCATTCTTGGACTGAGTAGAGTTGGCAATATCTAGGCTGCTTGGGAATTTATTCAAGAATTAAAACGGAATGGTAGGCCATTTAACTGTTACTGCTATAACATAGTTATTCATGGATTTGTGAATATAGGTGAACTAAATAGGGCTATTGATGTTTTTAATGAAATGGAGAATTGTGGAATTGCAGCAGATGTATATTGCTACAGTATTCTCATCGAGGGTTTTTACAGATGTGGAAAGGCTGAGCAAGGTTGGAGCTTGCTCAAGGAGATGGAGAATCGTGATATCAAACCATCTATAGTCACCTATAGCTCAATTTTAAAAGGTTATTCCAAGAATGGCTTGATTGAGGGATCACTGGATACATTCCGAAAGATTAGGACTTCTGGATATGAATATGATAAGCATGCTTATAACATTTTGATTACTGGATATTGTGCTCAGGGTGAGATGGATTCTGCCAGCAAACTTTTAGAGGAGATGATCCAAAATAACTTGGCTCCTAATTATGTCAGTTATAAGAGTTTGATCCTAGGACTCTGTAAAATCGGTCCATTTGAGCAGGCCTTGAACTTCTTTGATAGCATGACTGAAGGCGGAGTTCGACCCGATCAAGTTCTTGAATAACTTCCCTTCGTATGGCTGCCAACCGAACGTGATCAGACATAACATCATTTTGCGTAGTAATCAACTTCTTTAATGAGTTAGAAGGTTTGGGCATCAGGCCCAATTCCATCACCTATAACTTCATCATGTTGGGGCTTTGTAAAGCTCGACAAACAGATCGTGCAATCGATTTCTTGGTGTACATGGTGTCGAAAGGGTGCAAGCCTAATGAATCTACTTACACTATTCTGATTGAAGGTCTAGCTTATGAAGGTTTAACTAAAGAGGCTTTGGAGCTGTTGAATGAGCTTTGCTATCTTGGGGTTGTGAAGAAAAGTTCTGCTGAACAGGTGGCTGTTAAAGTTAAATTTTAGCCTGTATTCATAACTGTTAAATTTTTGGCACTTAGATTATCTAAAGCTCATCAAAAGCACACACTGTTCTTGATATCTTTTATTGTTTAGTGGTGTGTCTTGTGAACTATGTAAAACCACTCAATTTTGAAGTTCTGTATAAATTGGGAGTTGCTATTTCTCTGGTTGAATGTTTCTGAATATATTGAAGAAATGTTTCTTTTGATATGTATGTCCTCTTTTGACCCTGCTTTTGATATTTTCTACAGTAATGGGGATGTGCATGGGAGTGTTTTTAAGGTTGCAGAAGTAGATTAAATGCTTCAAAATACCAAAAGCTAATCTACTTACTAATTATTCCATCTTCAGGAAAAATATTGTTTCAAAGAAAAAATTAAGTAAAAAAAAAAGTCACATTACATAAGATTTTAATTGCAAAAATCTATAATAACCTTATAATTAACTTATGAATATTGGTAACAACCAACTTTGAATAACGAAATTAAAATTATGTGAATAAAAAATACATACAAAACCGAAAAGACAGATGATTTAAAAACAAAAATTAAAGAGAAGAAAAAAAATTACCAGTGCATGCACTTGAACTTTGCTAATGTACATAAATTAACAAACTAACTTCTTTCATATACCTCTACATCTACAAGAGCAAAACCTTTGAAGGCTAAAATTATATACTCCCTCCGTTTCATATTTATTGTCATTTTGAAGTCAAAATTTTGTTTCATATTAATTGACGTTTTGGCTATTTTGCCACTACTTTTCCAATGTTACACTCAATCTCAATCTTTAAAAGATTTCTTAATTTTAAACTTACCTATTTAAGTTGGAAAAGTTATAATAATTAAGGAATAGATAAAGAAAAAATCAATTTAATTTTGGAATGGATGAGAGAGAAATATTGTCTAAAAGTATATTTGTCTAAATTCTATGTTCATTAATCTATGACGGAAACTCCAGAACGACAATTAATATGAAACGGATGAGGTATTTCTCTATATTTTCCTTAATAGCTTGAATTGAGCATTAAGCTAGTTATGTTTTGATTGAGGGATTTGAAATATAAAATTTGAAATAAATTAATTTCAAATCCATTTAAATTGAGATGCCCTTAAATTAGAATGGATTCAAAATTCACTCATATTTCTAAAAAAAAAAAAAAAAGTAAAGAAAAGAAAAGGAAAAAGATAGGAATTGATAAAGGAAGCATAAACTGGTATATCATGTTGACAAAAAAAGATGATTCCTTAGTTGGACATGAAGGCAAAGTATATTGCATGTACCAACCATATAACTAAGCTCGTACCAACCTTAAGTTTAGCATGTACCATCATATAATTAAGCCCGTACCAACATTTAGTTTGGCCCGTACCAACCTACAATTCACTATGTACCATCATAGAATTAAGTTCATACCATCATACATTTAATCTCGTACCACCATACAATTAAGCTCGTACCAATAATTAACAGTTTGTACAAATTAACAAATACTTCTAATTGTACCATAATTTCAAAACCCATACCAACCAATATTTCAGCTTGTATCAACCTTAAATCATTAATTTATGAGCATCTCATAGCATTATATAATAAGTCGTATTATCATGTAACATCACGTACCAACATAAATTATTAAATTATCGTAAACATTTATACCATCAAAAACCCTAACCTTATTTGATAATACATCTTTTAAATGGAAGAAAAATAAAAGAATTGAAATTGAAGTGCATTGTTAGTTTTTGAAATGAAGTTAAACGAGACAATAGTTTTTGAATTTGAAGTGCCACTGCCACTATCAAAAGAAATAGGAATTGAAAAGTTATATCCACCATTGTAGAAAATAAAGACAAGAATTAGGGTGAAGAAAAAAAGGTGAGGGAAAAAAACTTACACAACTATACCTAATCGCCATCATCAGTCTGTCTTCACTAGTCGTTCAATTCATCGGAAAATAAATCTATTCGGTGAAAAATAATGTGTGTTGATATGAGAGATAAATTACAGATGTGAGGAAGGAAAGAAACAAATAAAAAAATAAGAGGAATCTCAATATTGAAAGGGTAATTTGGGAGATTTTTTTTTTTCTCTTGGCTAAAAAAGAACAATTTATAAAACGTTGATAAAAAAAAAAAGTTTGTAAATAAAACAGGTTAAGAATGTGGATTTCCACCTAAAATTATATACTCCATCCGTTTCATATTTATTGTCATTTTGGAGTCAAACAAATTTCATATTAATTGACGTTTTGGCTATTTTGACACTACTTTTCCAATGTTACCCTCAATCTCAATTTTTAAAAGATTTCTTAATTTTAAACTTATCTATTTAAGTTGGAAAAGTTATAATGAAATAATTAAGGAATAAATAAAGAGAGAATCAATTTAATTTTGGAATGGATGAGAGAGAAATATTGTCTAAAAGTATATTTGTTCAAATTCTATGTTCATTAATCTATGACGGAAACTCCAGAACGACAATTAAAATGAAACAGATGAAGTATTTCTCTATATTTTTCTTAATAGCTTGAATTGAGCATTAAGCGGGTTATGTTTTGATTGAGGGATTTGAAATACAAAATTTGAAATGAATTAATTTCAAATTCACTTAAATCGAGATGCCCTTAAATTAGAATGGATTCAAAATTCACTCGTATTTCTCAAAAAAAAAAAAAAGAAAAGAAAAGAAAAAGAAAAAGAAAAGGATAGGAATTGATAAAGGAAGCATAAACTGTATATCATGTTGACAAGAAAAGATAATTCCTTAGCTGGACATGAAGGCAAAGTATATTGCATATGATGATGTTATCATGAAAGAGATGCATATATGTGATGGTTCATGGTTGTATATAATCAGAAATTAGAAGAAGCATTTAATCCCACAAACACACACATACAATATATACAATACAATACAAGAAAGTGAAGTGATCCGATCAATATTCAACATGGCTGATGCAATTGTTTCCGTAGTGGCTGAGCAAATCGTAGGTCTGATTACAGAGCAGGCTCGATTCCATATTAATTTGGTGAGAGGTGCTGAGAAGGAGGTTCTCCAGCTTTCCGATGAGCTGAAAGCAATCAGATTTGTGTTGGATGATGCTGAGAATCGACGCTTCAAAGACGGTATGGTCAACTACTGGTTGTCCAGGCTGGAACACACGTCTCGTGAAATGGAGGATGTTTTGGACGAATGGAACTATGCGATTCTCAAACTTGAGATGGAACAACATCAATCTGATGATGCTGTTGTTGCTGATCCACCTCCTCCAAAGAAAAAGTCGGTATGCTCCTTCATCACATCATCTTCATGTTTGTGTTTCAAGAAAGTTGTTGTTCGTCATGATATTGCCAAGAAAATACTAAATGTGAAGGCGAAACTTGACCAAGTTTTGAAGGAGAAAGATAGATATAATTTTGTCAGGTCTCAGCCCAGTGCTGAGACTTCACATATGTCTTGGCGAGAGTCTACTTCTTTTACCAACTTGGTAGAAGTCCCGGGTCAAGACTCTGATAGAGATATTCTTGTGACCAAACTTTTGGGTAAACAAGAGGAATTAGGATCCATACATGTTGTGTCTATAGTGGGTGTAGGGGGACTTGGGAAGACAACTCTTGCTCAACTAGTTTATGGTGATAGTCGAGTGGAGAAGTTTTTTGATTTAAGAATATGGGTCTGTGTTTCAGATCCCTTTGATCTAGCTGCCATTGCCAAAAAGATTATCCAGATTGTAACAAAGAGAGATTCTCCAAATACTAATGACTTGGAAACTCTATTACAATCTGTAAGGGACTCTATTACAGGGAAAAAGTTTCTTCTTGTCCTAGACGATGTTTGGACAGAGGATTCTACAAAGTGGGATCCTTTGAAAACTTCCCTTAAATGTGGTGGAGTTGGTAGTAAAATTTTGGTGACAACAAGAAATGAAAAGGTTGTTAAAATCACAGGCACCATGGACAATGACATTCATCGTCCAGGAAAGCTATCTGATGAAGATAGTTGGTTGCTATTGCGTCAAATAGCTCAGCCTGGAATGGAATTTGAGGAGATTGGTAAAAAAATAGCTAAAAAGTGCGATGGCTTGCCTCTAGCTGTAAAAACTTTAGGAAGTGTTTTGCGTTTTAAGAAAACTTTGGAAGAGTGGGAGAATGTACTAGAAAGTGAAGTATGGCAATTAGAAGAAGCAAAAACGGATCTTTTTCCTCATTTGCTTTTAAGCTACAATGAATTGTCTCCAACACTTAAGCGTTGTTTCTCATATTGCGCTGTCTTTCCTAAGGATTTTAAGATTAATGTTGAGAGTTTAATAGGATATTGGATGGCACTTGGTTATTTGGGCTCTGATATTGGAAACATGGAACTAAAAGGGCAAGAATGCTTTGACATTTTAGCAACTCGTTCTCTATTTCAAGAATTTAAGAAAAATGATTTGGATGAGAAAATAAAAAGTTGTAAGATGCATGATATAGTGCATGATTTTGCTCAATTTCTTAGAAAGAGTGGTAAAGTGGAGGCCATGGGAATGAATAAGACAAGCTGCCAAGCTTGTGACCCTCTATTAGTTTCGAAAGTGAATGAATTTTGTAGCTTATTTGTGAGAGAAGAACATTCTCCTCAAAATCTTTGTGGCTGTCTCAAACGTTTGAGGGTGTTAAACATGAGATACTGTGCAAGTATTCCACGAGGAATAGAAAAAATGATTCACTTGAGATGGTTGTACTTGTATAAATTTGACAAATTATCCCCTGTAGCTCTTAAATTCATTTTTCAACTTTATAACTTGCAAACTCTTTGCTTAGAATATTGCAAACTAGAAGAGATTCCAAGGGAAGTTAAGAATTTGATTCACTTGAGACATCTTGACTTGCGTGGGAATGAATCTCTAAAGGAGTTGCCAAGGGAAATTGGGAATTTGATACAATTGAGACATCTTGACTTGAGTGGGAATGAATCTCTAAAGGAGTTGCCAAGGGAAATTGGGAATTTGATACAATTGAGACATCTTGACTTGAGTGGGAATGAATCTCTAAAGGAGTTGCCAAGGGAAATTGGGACTTTGATACAATTGAGACATCTTGACTTGAGTAGGAATAAATCTCTAAAGGAGTTGCCAAGGGAAATTGGGAATTTGATACAATTGAGACATCTTGACTTGGGTGGCAATGAGTCTCTGGAGGAGTTGCCAAGGGAAATTGGGAATTTGATACAATTGAGACATCTTGACTTGAGTTGGAATGGATCTCTAAATGAGTTGCCAAGGGAAATTGGGAATTTGATACAATTGAGACATCTTGACTTGAGAGGGAATGGATCTCTAAAGGAGTTGCCAAGGGAAATTGGGAATTTGATACAATTGAGACATCTTGACTTGAGTTGGAATGGATCTCTAAAGGAGTTGCCAAGGGAAATTGGGAATTTGATACAATTGAGACATCTTAACTTGAGAGGTAATGGATCTCTAAAGGAGTTGCCAAGTGAAATTGGGAATTTGATACAATTGAGATATCTTGACTTGTGTGGGAATAAATCTCTAAAGAAGTTGCCAAGGGAAATTGGGAATTTGATACAATTGAGACATCTTAACTTGAGTGGCAATAAGTCTCTGGAGGAGTTGCCAGAGAGCATATGTGGTTTGCATGAATTGCAAACATTGGGTGAATTTCATGGAGGAAATGGTTGGAACAAGTTGGGATTATTGAACAAGTTAAACCATCTTAGTGGATTTCTAAGGTTGAAAATCAGGTTAGCTAATTGCAATTTAGAACAAGTGGTTGAGGATGCTCGGGAAGCACAATTGCGAAATAAGACAGACATCAAAAGTCTTTCGATAAGTTTTGAGGATGAAAGTGATGAGTCATCGTTGGTGAGGATGAATGTAATAGATGCATTGGAGCCCCATCCAAATTTGATATCTCTGAGTATTGATTACTACAAAGGCCCAAAGCTTCCACTGAGCTGGATTGTGTCGCCCCTCAACCAATTAAGAAGGATTATTCTATTTGAGTGCAATCACTTGTCATCATTGCCACCCCTTGGAAAACTGCCATGCCTCGAGGAGATTCTCATTTCTAATATGGAAGGATTAGAATTTGTGGGACGAGAATTCCTGGGAATAGACATGGAGCTGGATATTATTGCCTTTCCAAAATTGAAGAAGCTGACATTTTACGGTTGTCAGAACTGGAAAGAGTGGGAGGACATAACGAGCGAAGAAGAAGAATCTGCAGACATGACGCTCATGCCTTGTCTCTTGAATCTGAAAATCCTTTATTGCCAAAGTTTGACAATGCTGCCACATGGACTGTTGCATAGGGTCGCATCATCGTTGGAATCGTTGGATATTTCTAATTCAACACTACTAGTACAACGTTATAGGGACGAGGATGATTCAGACTGGAATTACATATCCCAATATAATCCACGCCTTCAACTCAAGCGATGACAGTTCTGAGGACAACTACTTTGTAAGTTGGGTTTTTGTCTTTTCTTTTATAGCATCATCAAGATTTAAAAATGTTCTATAAAAACAAAAACCATTTATGAAAAATTGCAGGATAGGATGATGAGAGAGATAAATATCTGCACAAAGGAAAACCATTGAAGAAAGGGCTCCAATACAATACACCAAAATAGTCCATGCTTTAGAGTAAAATGAATCTTTTTCTCAATGATTTACAATAGAAAATTCTTAAATTATACCCTCTATTTTTCACTCTTTCTTGGCCTAATGGGATTTGGGTTGTATTTTCAGGTGTGATCTAAGAATCGTGAGTGATGCTAATATGTGCAAGGTAATACTAATTTTCTTGATTGTTTTTATCTGTTGAGTAAATTCTTGATATTAAAAGATACTAAAAAAAAGTTGAAGTTCCAAATTTCCAATCCATGGAAGAGGGACTCAACTCAGTACATTTTGAGTAGAATATCTTCTTGTGTCAAAGATTTTGATTCTGATTTACTGGGATTTTATAATTATGTATTCTAAAGTGACCCCACAAAATCTTGTCTTAAATTACAATAGTTCATGAAATTCTACTAAAAAAAATTATAAAAAGATGATGATATGAGTGAGCATAATATCAATAGTTAGTTGACTCAAAACATCACTTGAACTAACTATTTGCATGTTTTCTTTAGTGCAAACATCACATAAAGAATTCAAGTCTCTATGGCCAAAGAAGGGAAGAAAAAAATCATATATTTAGGCTATGATTTTTGCCCAAGTTTGAAGCTTAGTGAGAGCGATTTCATGATGTCGAGGAAGAACTTCCCTGTTTGGGATTTGATATGCGAAAATCGAGCTCTTTTGAAGGAAGATTCTGCCTATTCTTATAGAGAATATCAAGAATCAAGATAGCATCAATTCTAACTTTGTCAAAGCTCATCAATAGGATTTAAATTTGCTAAAAGCATAGGCCAAAATAACCAATTAAAGTCTTTGGGGTGCCATTTTTTCTCTAATCTGATTTGTTTCAATTTTTTTTAGTTAAATTTTCTTTTGAACTTTTCTAGATATGCATATTTTTCCTCCAAAATTGGTTGTTTTAAATTATTTATGTTTATCAAAATTGCAATGCAAATTACAGAACCAGAACAAGGTTGATGACGAGAATCGAAAACCAAACACTCTAAATACACTAAAACACGCCAAGTTAACGTGGTTCAATCATCACTCTTAAGGGTATTCTATACAGTCTATGGAGACCTTAATTTTATTTGTTAGGAGTACTTGATATGTGAAAGTTATAATTTCCTCACAGACTTGGATCGAATTTTCAAAATAGATCCATATTCTAATATGTATTGTATAGTCGTAAAATATAAAAAATTAAAAAATTGTAATATTTAAAATATTTATATTATCCTAACAAAAATACAAACTTAATGTAAAATATAAAAGTTTGAAGTATTAATAAGCTTTGAAATATTTATATTATCCTAAAAATGTGTAAGTTTAAAATAATTACTTAAATGCAACTTGATTTAGAAATATAAATTAAGATAAAAACTTAAAATAACAAATCATAAATTTTTTTAAAAATAAAAACATACGTAGATCAATAAAATTGCATTATATATTAATACATAAAATATAAATTTTAAAACAAAATAAATAATTATGAATTATTTTAAAATAAAAAGATAGCTAAAATGAATTAAAAAGGCACAAATGGGATTAGGAGTGAGCATGAATAATATCGGAGAATCAAATTTTGGGGAAATTCGAACCGAAACACATCTGAATCAATAAAGAACTCTTGATTGTTTGACTTTACTCGAATCGAACCACTCTGATTATTTTTTGTGTCGAACCGAAATTGGTCGAATCGATGAATCGAATTTAGAACTGAATATAATCGATTTCAAAGAAGTAACTATATACAAATTGGTATGTATCATTAAATTCATTTTTCTGTATTGCTATATTTTATTAGTTACAAATTTGATTAAATTTTATTATTATTTAATATTATTATAATTTTAAGATGTACTTCATAGAAGAAATTAAAATTAAATAATTAAATAATATATTTATAATGAATAATTTTGGGAGCACTTAAAATCTATTAACTACAATAGATATTAATCAAAAAAAGTATACATAAGATATTTTAAAAGACGAACTTTCTGATGACTACTTTTGAGGTGTAAAGAGAGAAGATTTTGAAGAATAAATTTTAAAGAAAAAATTGAATGTAATATATTGTGTTCGAGAAGAAGTCTACTTTAGTAATTTGTCAAATTTATTTTATTAGTTTATGACTTATTTAAAAATATAAATTAAGTAAAGTCGTACACCATAATTTTTTTTTCATTTCGTGTCAATGAATATTATCTTAAATTGTAAAAATTTGAATCTCCGAAATCTGAACTGATCTGCTCCGTTATACCCAAATTTCCAAAATGAACTGATTTGAATTCATGAAGCAATTTCAAAGATTTTTTTAGATATTCTCTGAAAATCTTGAAACTTGGAGCAATTTCGAAGATTCTCCTATCCCAAAATTGCTTCAGACTGTACTCATGACTCTTAAAGGAAATGCCATTCAACGAGCTCAAATTTGGGGCTTCACTTGATTCGAGAAGACACATCTCACCATGCCAAATACAATTATTAAAACATTGTTTACCAAATATATAATATAATATACAAATGTATAGGTCTCAAATTTCATATTTTTTTCGAACTTGAGTTGATCGAATCGTTGGACTAATATTTTGTTTTGTTTCAATGAATACTTGCTTTAAATTGTAAAAATTTGAATCTCCAAAATACGAATTGATCTGCTCCGTTATACCCAAATCTCCGAAGTAACCAAATCGAATTGAGGAAGCAATTTCGAAGATTTTTTTATAGATAATCTCCGAAAATCTCCAAACTTTGGAGCAATTTCAAAGATTCTTTTTGTAACATCCCCCTTTTAGTAGGGTTATTACATCTACTAAATCATACTTAATCTCCATCTAACGAAAAATATAGTAATACTTCACTTTTTTTTTTTCTAGAAAGCAGCGGAAACAATTATTGTTAAGAAACATGTCAACGTTTAAAAATGGTCTAAACCATCCAAAAAGAAATAAAATCAAAAGTCTTCTTAACATGAAATCTTAGAAAATCTTAAAACCAATTCTGAGGCTATCACCACCAATCACGCTTCAGCGCTGCTACCTCCTTGTATCACACATTACCTTTATCAATATCTGCAGTATGAGGTAAATACTATAAGCAAAATGTTTAGCAAGTACATCACCTATCTCACAAAAATATTTTTCTATGCAACTATATAGAAAACAAGAAGCATCACTAATAAAAACAATAATATAATCTTATATTTGAAAATAATATACTGTTGGTCCAGACATTGAACTAATGCGCGCAACTCCAAAGAACCCAGAGTAGCTAGCCACAGAATCCAAGCGGAACAACTCAATACTCTTAGGGCGGTCTAGGAGCCCTTAACTTTTTCTAGTGGGTGGTCTCGATGCCCGGTATCAGTTTTTTAAAAATATATAAAATAAAACTATATATATGTATACTATCTCAAAATATTTTTCTCACTTTACATAAAACAACCAACATCTTGAACTTGTTCAAAAACACATAGAAACACATCACTTAACAAATCATCACTTTACAACCATAAATAAGCATACTCACGTAAATTGATAACTTAATAAATCATCACTTAGCAAATCATTAAAGCATACTAACATAAAACATAAATAAGCATTCACGTAAATTTGCATCAACATTAAACAGATAAAACATAACTACTTATACTGCAGGTGAGAGATGTACATACGTGAAACTTTCAAAACTTAAAAAAATATCTCTAGACTCTTAAACGCATTCTAAGTCTTTTCAACCAAATCTAAAACATAATTTAATTGATGATATCAAAATTTATCACATACAAAATCTAGTCTTATAATTCCTTTAATTCTAATATAACACTTTCTAAAAGCTAATATATTATATTTATGATTTAATTGTCATTAAACTACTTCCTTCCAAACACTGTCAAAACCAAAAATCTCCTTAACTAAATAAATGGACATAAAGGTCAGAATCTTAAACCTTACAAATATTTTGCTTATTTACTACCATATCAGCTACTGAAAAAAAAAAAAAAAAAAAACATGTTTGCAAAATAATCAATCAATAGCTATACAATTGTCAACTAATTATGTCGTCTGATATAAAAATACCCAAAATTCCAAGAGAAACATGATGACCACATTCACACACATCAATTACTTTACTGCCAACATGGTCTACCACAAGACAATCTTCTTATAATTTATTTATTATTTATTCAAATATTTATTCAAATCTTAATTAATATTATTAACACTGTAAATCAAAGAATAATCATAGTTTCCTAGATTATAAAACCTGATCATGACACAAACAAAGAATATTCTTAATTTAATTAATTTTGGTTAACAAAACGCTTTCTACTGCAACAACAACTTTGTAATTAGCCAAAACAATAATCAGATCTCGAGTTACAATAATGAATAATTAACTAATTATTCTTTTTTTTTTTTCAAAAGCAAGTGATTTTAAAATCAAAGTATCATACCAAAATTGCATAGTTTATTGTATATCTAATCAAATTTCTTTTATTTACTTCCTTTTTATTTTCACACAGAAACGGTGCATTAGTTAGAAACAAAATATATAATTGTCGTCTATTCAATCTCCCCTCTTAATTGTTTAATCGCAAATTGATATCAATTGAAATCCAAATATAAGAAATAACTATGCAAACAAAAAATATAAATACCTATTGAATAATAGGTGGTGGTCGCAGATCAACTCTCTTTTTAAATCCTCTGGCTATGAAGTTTGTTTCATCATTTTTTTTTTTTAGGAACTCTTAAAAATGAGATTATGATAATTTATATCTAGGGTTTTAAATCACCTTACTTGTAGGATTTTTAAACAAAGTGGACTCCTAGAATTTCTCAACTACTAACTTATATATTTTCTTTATTTCAATTAATTAATAAATTAAAAATCTAATATCCTATATATAATTTATATGATACGCTAGTCTACTAATTAATTAGAGTCCTAATCATATAAAATATGAAATTTACATCACCATATAAATAATTTCACTACAACTCATTATAAAAATCATGATAATTAAAATTCTAGTCTATAATTTGATAATAGAGATTAAGTAAATTTCAGGGTGTTACACTTTTATCCTCGAATTGCTCCAAACTGTACTCACACCTAAAGGAAATGCCATTCAACAAGCTCAAATTTGGAGTCCTTCACTTGATTTGGTACGACACATCTCACTAGGCCAAATACAACTATTGAAACATTGTTTACCGAAAATATAATATAATATACAAATGTATAGGCCACCAAATTTTTTCGTATTTTGCGATCGAATCATTGGACTAATGTAAGGTCTAGTCCTATGCGCCAATCACACATGGATCAAATAGACCTATCTCATGAAAGGTGATATATGAAACGGTCTCATGTGAGTTTTTACCAAATTTTTAATCCAAAATCCATATTCTAGATCCACTCTTCTTTTAGGGGAAAAATATTTCTATGTTTTGAAAAAGATGCAATCTTTATATATATAAAAGAACAACATCTAATTCCACATGTCATCCTCTCAAAAGCTCAAAATATAATATTAATAATTATATTAATATAAACTACATTATATAAAATAATTTTGTGGCAAACACAATCTTTCTAATCTCATCTCAATAAATTTGTTACCATTTTAAAATCATGTCAATCTAATTATTAAATGGGATGTATTGGCATAGATAGAAAAGGAATGTATTAAAAACATATTTTAAACATATTTATTATTAATTAAAAATATTTACCAATTTTATGGAAAATTAATCATGCATATCGCTTAATTTTTTTATATAATTTTAATTTATTTTAATAAAAAAAATTAGAGGAAAAATAAGTTAAATAAAAGTGTGTTTATTTAAAAGATTAGTAAAAACTTACTAATTAATGAAACTGAAATAATTTTTGCATTAAATCATAGAAACTATTGAGAAATTTTGATTTGGGTTATTTATAATATAATTGAAATGAAAATTTAAGAATCTTTGTAATCTTTAATATTTAATATTTCCAAAAAAAAAAAAACATTAGAAAAAACCTTAAAATATTGGTTGGAGAGTTGAGTAAAATGATAGAAATAACAACATATATAATAAATAGAAAATATTTATATTCTCTTACAAATGCAACAATATATAATCAAATAATATATTAATCAAATTATATTATGATTGATACTAAAATTGATGATATATATACCATAATCATAATTTTTTAATATAAATAATATTTAAAATTATCTAATTTAATTATATATATTTTTTAAACCAGTGTATTACACAAGCATTATACTAAATATAAATAATAGTATAGTATCATATGTTCAGTTGCCTCTTAAATGACACAACTATTATGCACCCATGGGCCTAAATTAAGGGTTGCAAGCCTGCAATAAAGCAATTGGTTTCCACATTGGGTTTTGAGCCTGTATTAAATGTCATCTTTTGGCTAAATTCAAATTTGGTGAAGTAATACGTTAAATGTCAAACCCCAGTTTGTTAAATATAGAATAAAATAAATTGAAATATCAAATTTGAGAATAAAATTTCGTATAAATCTAAAATTATATTTAATTTAAATCAGAATTTAAACTATAGAACAACACTTATTATAAAATAGAGGTAGTATAATTAATACATGAAAATCATGATTCCTCACACAAAACATCAATTATAAGCACAAGGAATGGGCTTGTAAAACTATAATCACAAAATCAGCATTTTTTTAAGGAAGAATACATAATAGCACTTACAATGTGAATTGAGATATGAAGAACACAAATGTCACATGATATTCACAACCTAATCCCTTTCTTCATGCAAAATTGTGAATCCATTCCTCTTTAAATACAACCATCCAATTGCTTATCAATCCTTCATCCATCATCAACTCAATTTATAAAAATAAAAAAAAAGAATTAAATAAGAAAAGCTATATATGACAATCTCCAAAATAGGGTTTGCTCTATACCTAATTCTGATTTCTGCTAACATCATCATCTTCACAACCATCGTTGTATTAGGACAATGCCAAGGGAATTTGCAAGGTCTTATTCAACATTGTGCCAAATATGTCCAAAAAGA
The DNA here is from genome assembly GCA_946896805.1 of Scutellaria galericulata. Taxonomy (NCBI): domain Eukaryota; kingdom Viridiplantae; phylum Streptophyta; class Magnoliopsida; order Lamiales; family Lamiaceae; genus Scutellaria; species Scutellaria galericulata. Next base: position 329,343 of record OX335797.1, on the reverse strand, counting down.
AGGCCCAAAAGAAAACTCATCTCAAGATTGTTGTGATGATGTCCAACATGTAACCTCACAAGTCTTAACAAATTATTAGTATGGAGAAAGTTGTTTTTGTTGCACAATCTTGTGGCAGACCTCTACCTCATGGAACCAAATGTGGCAGTAAGAATTAATACATTAATTTAACTAATATATATATATATATATATATATATATATATATATGTGTGTGTGTGTGTGTGTATTGATTCGGTTAATTTACATATATGTTAATTATGTAGTATTTGCGACATTGATTTTTATTATTTTTAATTTTATATGTAGCAGGTTATACAGTAACCCATACATAGAGATCAATAGTTTAATTCGAGCATATAACGATTGTTGATGCTCAATAATTTGAGAAAATTAATAATGTAAGTTTTGATCATCTCTGTGATAAAAAGGGCATTGGTTTGCTGTTTATATAATTTTCAATGAGATGTATGGATGAATGGTTTTAAATGAGAAAGAGATTTTTGACTTCATTATTGAAGTACTGATGCATCCTATGCTAATTGCATATTACTCTTTCTGACTATCGTTTTGGACAAATAATATTTATATAAAACTAATTGTGGTTTTAGATATGAAATTATAAATAGCCCATTATTAAAAAAAACATTATTTTTCAAGTAAAAGTTTGAAACTATTATTTTTTAGTCAAGAGAATATTTGTTTTGGACCATTGTATCTTTAATGGAATTAACACCATAATACACTCTTGTACCATAACGATGGTGGCCCGTACTACCATATTAATGTAGCTCGTACAATCATATTACACTTCAAATGTTAGAAGAGTATAGTGGACACAAATTATTTTTCTTGACTAAAGAAATAAAATTTAATAACCTGACAAAAAAGAATATTTATGAATATGGATGATTAAGAATGAGGGTTCCCACAAAAAATAATCTCTCAATTTTCTAAAATTACATATATATTTGGAGAGTGTTTGTCTAAATTTATTTAAAGAATCTGTTAGACTCTCTTACTCTTTTTAAATTAAACATACTAGTAATTTCAAAATGAGTATCGTGAAATATTCTAACACTTTATATTAATTTTAGCTGTGGAAGTATCTTTGAAAATAGTTGGCTGCTAAACAACTACGGAAAAATTACAACACTTTTTATCTCAAGTGAAAATATCAATTTCCAACTTATATCAATTTAAAGTTGAGGTGAGTTCTCAAATTCAATTGAATTCAGGATATAAAAGTTTAAAATGGAGGTGAGTTCTCAAATTCAGTTGAATTCAGGATAAGTTGGAAATTGATATCGAATCCAATGTTGAGTTTCTTATAAATCAACATAGCCAATCTGAATGATCAATATTACCCATTCATAAAAAAAAGTTTGGTTATGCAAACCGAATAAATGTACCACATTTTCAAATTTTGTTATAATTAACTAGTGGACGTTGTGCAACACATGGGATCATTTTTTTTTTTTTCATGAACCTTCTCATTGTTGTTTACATCATATTTTATAATTGTTCTTATTTTTGATCGTCATCTAATTTTTAAATTGAAATACTTGAAAATATATCAAAAAAAAGTTATACTAAATATTTTTCTAAGATTCTCTTTCAAAATATTTATTTGGGTAATTGTCATCCTTTTCATTTAACAGTGATTTATTTTTAAAGAAAATTCCATATACTTTTCAAGAATTTATCGAGTTTGGATTGCTTGTTCAAGATATGAGGAAGTTTGTTCACAAGCACTGGGGATTATTTTATGTTGATGTTTTGGGTAATATAATACTGGCAAAGTTTTTGGATGAGACTTCTCACGGATCCCATTCCATTAGACGGGTCGAACATAAGAAACTATGTAATACTTTTGTGTGTATTAGGTAATATTCTTGTATATATTAGCTAATACTTTGTATTACACGATGTGTTTTGAGTTGAGCTGAACTATAAGAAAATACGTAATACTTTCATGTGTATCATATAATAGTTTTCTATATATCAGGTAATACTTTTGTATTATATGATACATGACCCGAATTGGGTTGGGTCGGGTCACTAAAAAACACACGTGTCACGCCCCGTTTTCATACTTAATTTTATTTTAAATATCAGAGTTGCTCATGGGCGTGCAGGGAGAAGAAATGAAAAGAGACATAAATTTTTTTTGAGAATAAAACCAACAAACATCCGATAAAGCATTTAAAAACGACAACCGTTTCAAAACATTGAGACCTGTGACACCGATTCAAAGAAATACTGACAGAACCATACAAATCCTTTACATGTTTTTTCAAAACATCGGCACATTGCCGGAAGATAGCATTTTTAAACCATCAGCGGAAGAAAACAGGATCCTTCTAAATAAATACAACGGTTTTTACAAAATATAAGAAGTCATGAAGCATAGACGGACATAGGTTTCTAAGAGACACTGGATACGACACCCCTCTCGCTGCAAGGCTTATCTTTCATTATTTCCTGTAGGGTGAGTACAGATAGGGGTGAGTGCGTTTGAATACACTCGTGGAAGTAATTTATGTTACCAGTTTAATTAACATACGAATTACAGGTACAGATATTAGCACAGCAAGTAATCACAGCACATAATAAATGCATTGCACATACTTCTCCCTTAGGTGCGGGTATTGCCCGTCTTACCCCGCAACCGGTTTTAAGACCGGGGGTGCCTTTTACGGAACACCAATCCCTCTGTGAAGTTTTTTACGGACCATGAGTCTCTCCGTGAAGTTTTTTACGGACCATGAGTCCCTCCGTGATGTTTTTTACGGACCATGAGTCCCTCCGTGATGAACGTGGACTCCTGTCCTCGTATAACAATTATCATTCTATGCATGAGCATTTAATATCACAGCACGTAATCCCAAGGCATATAAGTTCAGACAATTCACAGCATGCGATCAAAGATATAACAGTAATAATTTAGCATATCGGCATATCATCAGCATGATAAAACATAGTAAAAACGGAAACGTAAAAGTCGTTAAGTTCAGAAGTTACCCCCACCTTAGTAGGTGGTGTTTGACTTCACGTAATGCGCTTAAAACACGTATGCTCCTATTCGCGATTGCCTACACATGCAAATGTTTTCAATTAGTTTCGTTTTGTAATCATTTCATATATTAATTAAAAGAACACTCTCGAAAGGAAACGATGATGGAAAGAAAGTGATTGGAAAGGCTTATAGCTTGATCACATATCGAAGAGGGTTTGATTACGGATCTATAGGCGAAAGAATGAGTCAAATCGGATAAGAAACGAGCTTAAACGGAGCATTTTAGGATTCAGGGGTAAATTTGTAATTTCTGGCAAGAGTTGACTTTGACCAGGGGCATTTCTGTAATTTCAGAGAAGTTTTGGGGTCAATCTGTAGTTTCTGGAAATCTGGGGGTCACAACGCAATTTACAGAAGTCTGGGGGTGAAAAACGATGGCTTGGAAAGTTCTGGGGGTGAAAGTCATAAGTCTGAAAAGTTTTGGGGTGGAATTGTAATTTCTAGAAGATTTTAGGACTAAACTGTACCAAACAAAAGATGGGCGACCAAACTGAAAATAAGCATAAACTTAAGAAATTGCAAAGAGGTCCCTGGAGTTTATCAAATTCCCAAAATCCACCCCAACCCAAACCACCCACTGCCCCGCCCCCGCCGTTGCCGCCGCTACAGAGCTCCGCCGGCGACACCTCGTCGCCGGCCACCACCCAACACCACCGACACACACGCCGGCGCTCCTCGCGCCGGCCACCACAGCACACGGCGGCGCTGGATGCGCCGCCCACCACTCACACACTCAACGCACACACAACTCACACAACTCACACACACCCCATCGCACTCACGCACACTGCCGCGGCGGCAGCCCGCCGGCCGCGGCGACTCCGACACGGCGGCGCACCAGGCGCCGCCCCCGACCCACGCACGACAACAACCAACAGCGGCAGCTCAGGCAACGGCGAGGGAGAGAGAGAGAGAGCGCGACACAGAGAGAGAGATCGCGAGAGGAGAGAGAGAGATGAAAAAGGCCGAAACTTCGAACGGTGATTGCCGGAGATCTAGCCGTCCGATCGACGATCCGAGCCCAGCATCGTGAAGGGCTCGGCGAGAGCTTTCATTGCATGTGTAGATCGGCTCAATCGGAGAAGGGACGAAGAAGATACGAAGAGAGAGAAAGTGAGAAAGAGGCTAGAGAGAGAAATGAATCTGCCGAAACTTTGACCGCTGCATGCCGGAGATCTAACCGGCCGATCGACGATCCGAGCCCAGAATCGAGACGGGCTCGGCGAGAACTACAATCTAGGCTCAAGAATCGCCTCGATCGGTGGCCGGATGGCCGAGAACGAAGAGAGAGAAGGAAAAGGGTTTCTAGAGAGAGGAAGCAGAATTTTCTCCGGCGAATTGCCGGCGAAGGCGACGGCGGACGACGATTCCGAGCCCAGAATTGGAACGGGCTCGGCGAGAGCTTCAAATAGGCATAGATTTCGATACGTTTCATTTCGATGAAAATTCCGGCGACGGTGGTGTCGCCGGCGGCGGCGCTCCGGCAGGCCGCCGGAAAAGTTAGGGAAGAGAGAAGGAGGAGAGAATATCATTCTACCTTGGGTAAAACTTGCAAAGTGTGTGAAATTTTTCAACTTAGGAGTATATTATCCATTATCCATTTTTCATCAATTGGGTCTAACTTGGGCCTCGGGCCTCCGATTGGCCCGATTTTCGTTTCTTTTTCTTCGTCTTTCGATCGCGATCACTCTCATATCATGCATATTCCGTTTTCAAATAATTTAAACTCTTGCTAAACATAAACGTAAGCTCTTATAATAAATTTCGTTTTCAATAAAATTAAATCGCATATTCGATAAATTAAAACATATACTTCTCGATTAATCTGAAACGCACATAAATTAAATCGCATAATTAAGGTTGAATTATTTAATCGTCAATTTATGTGTAGTTTTTTTTTTTTTGGGCGTTACAACACGAATCCTAGGTTGTCCAGAGACTCTTTTCTCTCGTGCAACATGTAATATTTTTGTGTGTATTAGGTCAATATATCAGGTAATACTTTTTTATTATATCATGTATTATTAGTAAATACTACAAAAATATTGTCTGATATATAGAAAAGTATTACATAATACACATAAAAATATTATATAATTTATTATGTCTGACCCGACACAATCCATCTCATAAAATGAGATCCGTGAGACGGTCTCATACAAGACCTACGTTATGATACTATGCACGTATGAGTATATAAATATTAAAATAAAATTTTAAGACAAAAAAATTTCAAGCAAATTTGTTTTGAGAAAGTCTTTCTTTTAGTGATAGAAGTGTGTGTTTTTAGAATTTTTTTTCCTCAATGAATTTATCGCCTTGGCATTTTTAGTCATCTTAATGGTCAACGTAGCCAAATTCCAAATTTCTTCTTGAGAATGTGATTGTTTTTCATTTTTCTATAATAAAAAGGTTGGTAATTTTATTATTATTATTATTATTATTATTGGTGATTTTTTATTTGACGTGGTATTATAGAATTATATGTTCACGTCAAATAGACTTTGAGACTAGAGAGCAAACAAAACTATTGGACTCCAACCCGCAAATAAAATCTTAGCAAGAGGACAAAATTTGGATGGGCCGGGCCCAGACCATTCACAGTTATGAAAATCAACCCATATGAGCTGAGTGTTCATTGCATTTGCGATTCTAATTTCCTTTCTTAATTTTTTGAGGAATAAAACAATAATATCTAATAACAACGGATCTTTTACATGATTTACATGTTTTGGTCATTATCAGATAAATTTCAAAATATGTGAAATTTATAATTAAGTCATTTAACAATGCAAAAACTAAAATAAAACAAACTCTCGTAATTGCTCAATCGATATCTATGGACAATTTAATGTAAACTCATTTAGTTTTTATTGATAAAATATAAAATAATATCATATTCTAAGCTTTAATAAGATTGAATGTTGAAAATTATCAAGAAATCTAGTAATAATTTAAAGCTGCATGTAATGTAAGCGACTTTTTGTGTTCATTGACCGATCGAGAAAATACAATGTGATGAAAAATGAAGATTATCATTTGTGATATTTTATATAATATTTTATTAGTTTAATACACAATATATGCTAATTATTGTTAGACGAAATAAATATAGACAACATATACTTAAGAAATGTAGTATTATAAATATGCTAACTGTTGGTAATTTTATTTTAATTCATCTAATTCGATTGAAGTTTTAATTTTGATTTTAATCGAATGTTTCTCCTGATAGGTTGAATTCACCTTTGGATATACTTAATTTCATATTCTTTTAGTTCATAGTGGAGACTATTCAGTGTTTAGATTTATAGACATAATTATGACATTGTGCTATCTAATCTAGCTCCCCGAAGCCAAGGTCAACTTCGTCAAGCATAAGTAAGTATTTGTATCTTCTATATTCAATTCTTACAAAAGTTGACCTCAAAATTTATGTTATTTTGTTTTTTTAAATATCTTTGTTACATCTTGTTGAGTTTGTTGTTGGCCATCAATATGACCATGAGTTTGTTCTTGAATGAGACTCGAGGAGTTTTTTAGATCACGTCAACATGTTATATTTTATTGTTCTCAATTAGTGAGATAGTTCGTACTCAACATTCAAACTACGCTAAACAACAATCCTTTCATTTAAAAAGAAACAACCCTGAAACATCATCAAAAAAGGAAATCCTTTGTGAAGACGAAGACGAGCAAGAATCTGGCCTTTGTCAAGATGAAGAAATGTTTGTTGATCACTACTTTGTCAAGATACTTGCAGCAGCTGACCAGTTACAGTTGGAAAGCTTGAAAAATATATGTGAATCACGACTTCTCTTGGATTTTTTTTGCATGCCGCAGATGCTTATCATGCTGCAGAATTGAAGCTACTTTGTCTGGGATTTGCAGTTGAAAATCAAGCTGGTAAGCAAAATGTGCGCACTAGTTTGTTTTTTTTCACTGAGATAACAATTAATTTATTTTTTACAGTCTATTTTCAGACTTCATGGGATCTGATGGATTTAAATATCTCCAAAAAAACTGCCCATTGTTGTTCCTGGAGTTGTATCCTCTTATCAGCATAAAAAGGGTGGTAAGATTTAGTCTTCTTCGATCCTTAATGTCATGATATACGCACCGAAATTGAAGTATATGGTTCTCATGTTGTTTTAGGCACTTAAAATGTACAACAAAGCCTCTTCCATTGTTAAGAAATTTGTGCCTTGGTCTGAGGATGCAACTTACAAGTATCTGAAGTTAAAGGACCTTTAAGGTCAGTTCTCCAAAACAAGGATCTAAATTATGATTCCAGTGCTGCTTAAATTTTCTATTTGGTATTCTACTTTTTGACTATAATGTTTGTGCTAACTTTCCATGTTCTTTCAACTGTATAATCTTCTTTCCACAATTAACCTTCCATTTGTTATTATATACAAGATCTTCTTTTTGCATATTCGTTGCCTGATTCTTCCTTGTTTGCTGGCTGATTGTATAGCTGCTACCTGAATTTGTTTATGTACCTTAATAGGATCGATGTTTTCTGAAGAAACGCGGGGCAAACATGGGGAGATTATAGTATGTCCGAGCTCTGTGATGGATCTTCCAAACATGGATTTATATCTTTTGTAAAAAAATTTAGAATCATGTCAATGACTCGAAAATAGAAATTGCTAGCAGGCCATATTCTGTAGAAATGGCTAAAATTCAATAGGAATAGGCGAAATGAAGTGAATCGGGTTGAGTTTAAGACATAGTTTTTGACGTTTTGCAATATAATTCATGAAGATTATAATCAGCTATCTTGCAAAACAAACAATCTGTGTTTGAAGTAATATTCACTATCTTTAGATGAAAGATGGAAGTCTAGATGAATAATCAACTAATATAAGTCACAGTGTGATGTAACTTTACCACCTAGGCCAATTTTCAGTCCAAAATTTAGGCTTATGAAATTGGTTTGAATTGATCGCAGTAAAACGAATTGCATGTATCAATCTTAATTGCAGAAAATCTGAAAAACAGACTAATTTACCAATCTTAAATTTCTACTCAAGTAATATAGAAAAATATATATATATATATATTTGTCAATGTAAACAATATTTAAAATTTTCTAATTTACTGTTTTTTTTATAAATATTTTGTATTAAGGATGCGATTGAATCAAATCAAACTAAATATTGAGAGGCTCAGTCTATATGATTTTCTATTGGCTCTAACTTGATTTGATCTTTTATAATCAAGCTCGCACTTGATTCAATTTAAACATACAAAAACATATATAAATACAAATACATAATTCACACACATACACACACACACACATATATATATATATATATATATATATATATATATATATAAGTATATTTACATACAAATTAATCGTTTGATATGTTAAACAAATTCAGTTCGAGTTCAAGCTCGTTAAGCGTATAATTGAGTGTGGAACTATACTCGTGAACCTATAAACTATCAAGTTAGAACTGGAACAATCTTTTCTCGAGTTGAGATCCGAATGACTCATGATCACCGTCGACCGGCTCAATTTGTTTACATCTTTATATGGAAGACTTATGGACTATACTACTACGAATATAAATGAACCAAGTTGTTCATAAGTTATTCAATGTTCGATTAGATAATATATTATATATTTTTAGAATATATAATTTATTTTGTTAACGACTTAATGAATATTATAATTTGAGGGAGCTTCCATTGTTGAACTTGTACGAGCCATTTTGAGGTGGTTCAAAAAGTAAAGGATGATGAAGCTAGTAAGGTGCTGGTGATTGAGATTCAAGACGATTTTTCTTCTTCTAGCATATAAGTATTTTCAATAACATATATTGTTATTGCTATCTCTAATGAAAATTTAATGTTAGTTAAAGTTGTTTGAGGATGTAATGATTATTATTAAATCAATATCATTTTAAAGAATTACTTTCCAATAATGGCCGGAAAAATATAGTTCATATAATTACTCATTGGACAATTACTCATTTGACAGCACAATTACTCATTCACAAATAAATTTAACAAAACGAAAGTGACGAAATTAAAAAAAAAAAAAAAAGAACCATATTTAAGTAAATTAAACAAAAGGAAAGTGACGAAATTAAAAAAAAAAAAACCATATTTAAGTGGAAATGTTCTGTTAATTTTCACAACTGTTTCTTTATAATTATTGTTGGATGAGATTGTGTATCAATTACTATTACAAAGTCTGATTGGAAGATATTTGGGAAAGTGACGATTGGGAAAGTGTTGTGTATAAATAAAACAAAAAGAAAACTGACGAAACGGGCAAAAATAGGAAACATTGTGTATCACATTATGCTTTTGCTTTGTTGATTTATGATCAACGTTGTTCAATTTATGGCAATCAACATTGTTTTGAAATAAATTATACTACCTCCGTCCCGGTTCAACTTGCCTACGTTGACCGGGCACGGAGATTAAGAAAATGTAGTTGACTCATGTAGATATACACTTTTTGATGACATTTTTGTAATAATATGCACATCAAATCAAGTGGATATACACTTTTTGATGGCATTTTTGTAATAATGTTGAAATATAGGGATATTAAGGTAAAAAAAAATTGCCACTTATGGGCTGACAAGTTGAGTTGGGACAAACAAAAATGGCAAGTAGACAAGTTGAGGTGGGACGGAGGGAGTAATTAATAGCTTTAAATAGTATCATTAAATAAAGAGAGATAGATTATTAGACAATAAAAAGAAAAGGACATATTAGACATATCACATGTTAAATTTTATTAATATTATAGATTTACCCCAATTGATCCGGATCAATTTGATCCGAAGAGATTTATCCTTAATTTATTACAAAATTTGGCCGGGTCAAAATCCAGGCTGTAAAATAATGGAATTTAGGGTTGTCCGTTTTCCTATTTCTATGCAAATAAATTGAGCATTTTTATCTCATCTTTGTTGTATTGGACGTGTTGATTGTGCCCTACAAGAAGCTAGTGCATTGTTTCTGATGTTGACTTTATTTATTTTTATTCCTTTTCTTTTGAAAAAAAAAAGTTATTATCTTTATCTCTTAATACTTTTAATTATTATAATTTATAAAAAATTAAAAGGGTTTGGTTGTATCCGACTTACTAACGATAGAATACCAATAGAAAAAATCTGTTGTTATTTTGCTCGCGGTAAATTTTTATCGATGATTTTTTTTTCATTGGTAAGAACATGAACGACAACAACTGATTGAATTAGCGACGGAAAATTCTGTCGGTAAATTTGAATTTTTTTTAAAATTAATTTAAAAAGAACAAATTTCATATTAAATTATATTAAGTTAAATAATTAAGCTAATTAAAATAATTAAACAATTAAACTAATTAAATTAATTAAACAACTAAACTAATTAAGCTAATTAAACAACTAAATTAATTTAACTATCAATTATCACAATTATATTATCATTACATTAAACTCAAACTAACCTAATTACATTAAAACTAACATTACATTATTAACAACCTATACTAACATAATTACATAAAAACCAACATTAAAACTAACATTTTAAGATAATCTTTCATAATACTCCTAAGAGTTTTATAAGACACCGTAGTGAGAGAGATATCCTGACATATCCTTTCTTGTTGTTTGAAAAATTTCTTCTTCACTCTGATTCTGAAGTGGATTCGCTTCCATCATCAAAATAGATATCTTCTTCATAGATACTTTCATCTGAGGGTAAATCCTCAAATTGATACACCTGTATAAGATCTTGGTAATAGACAGTTTTTTCAAATTTTGGTGTTGCTTCGAACTGTCTTATACCTCTTTTCTGGTTATATGGGCAATCCGTTGAGATATGTCCTCTCGCTCCGCATGTCCAGCAATTACAGTCTTTAAAACTTTCACTAGATCTGGTGTGAGCTCGTCGGAAAGTTCTTCTTCCTAGAGTTCTGCTGGTACTTCCTTGGTTTGAGCCTGATGAAGAGGCTCTGCTCCTGTTTGGTGCTGGTCTTTGCCCTGATTTGTAACTTCGGGCCTTTTGTTTTGACCACATCCTTCTAGGTCTCTATGAAGACCTATGACTACCTCTTTTGTTGCTACTTCCAAGGATGTAAGGATGGCTTTTCTGCTTCCTTCATTTATGCCTCCGTGGTTGACCTCCAACGACTGTTCGAATGTCATTTTTTTCGCAACATAAAGGAACCATTGTATTGATTCCTCGTAGTCTCTTGTAATTCTTGTAGAGTGCTACCTGGTGGCACTATTCAGATAACTTAGCCTTCAAGAAGGATATTCTTCTGGCCACTGTATCCAAATCGTCTGCACTCTTGTACTCCCTAATGAGCAAACCTTTCCAGGGATTTGGTATCTTCGCAAAGAAAAGTTGCGAAGCTTCTTTATCATCCACCTTTGACTTCTATCGGTACTCGGTGAATAACTTGATGTATTCGTCTATATGACAAATATCATGTAACTCGAGGCAGTAGATGGCTTGTTTATATCTTTTTCTTTTTTCTTCTTCCAACCCCTCAAAATAGTCTATGCCGATAAAATGAATTTTGAATAATTTCACCATATTATTGACAATTTCTTTCAACGACTCACCAAATGTAACGTTGTTTCTCATCTCTGGTGTTGTCATATCCCACGCGATCTTTACAGATCCTTCAAGACTCATTTCTAGAAGTAAAATGAATCATTTCTTTATAAGATCAAGGGTTCCTACTGCAATCCTAATAGCTGATGCCCAATCATCGATAAGGACTTCTCGATTTTTGAAATCTGGAATATCCAAATTTAGCATTAATCCATACGGATGTATCGGATCTAGTTGTGACTTTCCATAAGGCGTATTAAAGAGATTTGGCCTTCTAGAACGTTGTCGAGTTCCTAAAACAATAAGATATCCTCTTGTCATAAAGTCTCCAACGTTCGGCATTGGTTCATCCATAGAATGTGAACTTGAGCTTTCTGTGACGTTGGGATCTACTAATGGTTGTGGAGGTGGTCTTTGGTATTGGTCACGTGTAACCAAAGCTGAACCATCTCTTGCGTTCATCTTTAGATCCACGATACCTAATCTTACAAAGGATTCGGCAAGTTCATGTAGATCTTCAAGATTTATCTTCTCCATATCCATCACTTTTAATTTGTGATGGATTTTTCTTTGATGATAGCGATGAGCTTTTCATCCCGGGTCATTTGTCGTATGACTTCGGTTGATTTCCCTTTTTGGTTTAAGTAAGGAACTGTTCCGAAATATATACGTCTTCTTCCTCCGGAAGAACTTGGTTTATCCTCCAGATTCTTGACTCTCTTTTGAATATCATGAAGGATTTCAAGAGTCTTCTTCTAATATTTCACTATTGTCTCCATCTGATTTTGGATCTGATGGACTTGTGTTGGTAGATGATTATGGTGGTTGCCATAATTCTGCACCATCTTCTGCATTTCTCTAAGATCTTGAGAGACCTTAGATGTATCTGGAAGTATCTCGCTCTATTCAGGTTCTTCTTCTGTCATCAATGATTTTGATGAACTATTTCCTGAAGGTTTATCAGCTCGACATATAACATCTGGTTGACCGCAAGAAAATCCATATAATATGTTGTTTGTCTATCGCATTGCCTTAAGGTTTCCCTATCGGCTCCTGCGTTTTCTCGTTTAACATATTGGTTATTCCAATATGTTACCTTGTCCTGATGTTCTCGTTCATACATCGTCAAAATTTGACGATATCTCTTGTATGGTATGCATCTTGGAAATTCGTCCAAATCCATATTTCTTGAGAGAATTCTACTCACCAATGGTTAATTACATAAATATAATAAATATAACTTAAAAGTTCTTAATAAACCTAGGCTTTGATACCATTTTCGAGGTGATTAGTTTAATCTTTTTGGATTCAATTTTCCGAAGGAATTTGTACGTGGCATTGTTACTCATTCCAGATCACTGTTTTTTAGACAATATTGGCACGAGGAAAGTATTCAGCCTATACTTATTGCGGGAGAAAATGAATCTTTAAAGTGCTCCGAGATCCGATCAATATTTGGAGTAGGAATTATTAATTAAATTGGAAATTTTAATATGGATTGGAATTAGCAAAAAGTGCTTGGATGTAGTAAAATTAAATGATTGAAAAAGTGAGTCCAAGGGTCAAAAGGTTCAAAATTCCTTTTGACTAAATTCGTAGTATTTTGGTAAGTTTATTATATAAGGTGTTATTTCTTTATTTAATTTTAGATAGTGTGGTAGGTTTAGAGATTTACCCTTCATTTTATCATTTATTATATTGCATATGATAATGTTATCATGATGTTTCCGCAGTGGCTGAGCAAATCGTAGGTCTGTTTGCAGAGGTGCTGAGTTGTCTTCAGCTTTGTGTTGGATGATGCTGAGAATCGACGGTTCAAAGACGATATCAACATAAATTATTAAATTATTGAAAACATTTATATCATAAAAAACCCTAACCTTATTTGATAATACATCTTTTAAATGGAAGAAAAATAAAAGAATTGAAATTGAAGTGCACTGTTAGTTTTTGAAATGAAGTTAAACGAGACAATAGTTTTCGAATTTGAAGTGACACTGCCACTATCAAAATAAAAAAGAATTGAAAAGTTGAGGATATAAAGAAAAAAACAAAGTGTGGTGGTGGGGACAGAAAAGAAAGACAAGAATTAGGGTGAAGAGAAAAAGGCGAGGGAAAAAAACTTACACAACTATACCCAGTCATCATCAGTCTGTCTTCACTAGTCGTTCGATTCATATGAAAATAAATCTGTTTGGTGGAAAATAATGTGTGTTGATATGAGAGATATAAATTATAGATGTGAGGAAGGAAAGAAACAAATAAAAAATTAAGAGGAATCTCAATATTAGAAAGGTAATTTGGGGAAAAAAATTTCTCTTCGCTAAAAAAAGAACAATTTATAAAATGTTGATAAAAAACAAAGGTTTGTAAATAAAGGAGGTTAAGAATGTGGATTTCCACCTAAAATTATATACTCCCTCCGTTTCATATTTAGTGTCATTTTGGTGTAAAAATTTTGTTTCATATTAATTGACGTTTTGGCTATTTTGCCACTACTTTTTCAATGTTACACTCAATCTCAATCTTTAAATCTCAATCTTTAAAAGATTTATTAATTTTAAACTTACCAATTTAAGTTGGAAAAGTTATAATGAAATAATTAAAGAATATATAAAGAAATAATCAATTTAATTTTGGAATGGATGAGAGAGAAATATTGTCTAAAAGTATATTTGTCCACATTCTATGTTCTTTAATCTATGACGGAAACTCTAGAACGACAGTTAATATGAAACAGATGAGGTATTTCTCTATATTTTCCTTAAATAACTTGAATTGAGCATTAAGCTGGTTATGTTTTGATTGAGGGATTTGAAATACAAAATTTGAAATGAATTAATTTCAAATTCACTTAAATTGAGATGCCCTTAAATTAGAATGGATTCAAAATTCACTCATATTTCTCAAAAAAAAAAAAAAAAAAAAGGAAAAGAAAAGGAAAAAGATAGGAATTGATAAAGGAAGCATAAACAGGTATATCATGTTGACAAAAAAAAGATGATTCCTTAGCTGGACATGAAGGCAAAGTATATTGCATGTGATAATGTTATCATGACAGAGACGCATGTGGTGGTAGACAGCTGTGATGGTTGTATATAATCAGAAATTAGAAGAAGCATTAATACACATACAATACATACAATACAAGAAAGAGAAGTGATCTGATCAAAATTCAACATGGCTGATGCAATTGTTTCCGCAGTGGCTGAGCAAATCGTAGGTCTGATTGCAGAGCAGGCTCGATTCCATATTAATTTGGTGAGAGGTGCTGAGAAGGAGGTTCTCCAGCTTTCCGATGAGCTGAAAGCAATCAGATCTGTGTTGGATGATGCTGAGAATCGACGGTTCAAAAACGATATGGTCAACAAATGGTTGTACAGGCTGGAACACACGTCTCGTGAAATGGAGGATGTTTTGGAGGAATGGAATTACGCGATTGTCAAACTTGAGATGGAATCTGATGATGCTGTTGTTGCTGATCCAACTCCTCCAAAGCAAAAGTCGGTATGCTCCTTCATCCCATCATCTTCATGTTTGTGTTTCAAGAAAGTTGTTGTTCGTCATGATATTGCCAAGAAAATACTAAATGTTAAGGCAAAACTTGACCAAGTTTTGAAGGAGAATGATAGATATAATTTTGTCAGGTCTCAGCCCACTGCTGAGACTTCACATATGTCTTGGCGAGTTCCGTCTATTTCTTTTACCAACTTGGTAGAAGTCCAGGGTCGAGACTCTGACAGGGATATTCTTGTGACCAAACTTTTGGGTAAACAAGAGGAATTAGGATCCATACATGTTGTGTCTATAGTGGGTGTAGGGGGACTTGGGAAGACAACTCTTGCTCAACTAGTTTATGGTGATAGTCGAGTGGAGAAGTTTTTTGACTTAAGAATATGGGTCTGTGTTTCAGATCCCTTTGATCTGGCTGCCATTGCCAAAGGGATTATTGAGAGTGTAACAAAGGGAGATTCTCCGAATACTAATAACTTGGAAACTCTATTACAATCCGTAAGGGACTCTATTACAGGGAAAAAGTTTCTTCTTGTCCTAGACGATGTTTGGACAGAGGATTCTACAAAGTGGGATCCTTTGAAAACTTCCCTTAAATGTGGTGGAATGGGTAGTAAAATTTTGGTGACAACAAGAAATGAAAATGTTGCTAAAATCACAGGCACCGTGGACAATGACATTCATCGTCCAGGAAAGCTATCTGATGAAGATAGTTGGTTGCTATTGCGTCAAATAGCTCAGCCTGGAATGGAATTTGAGGAGATTGGTAAAAAAATAGCTAAAAAGTGCGATGGCTTGCCTCTAGCTGTAAAAACTTTAGGAAGTGTTTTGCGTTTTAAGAAAACTTTGGAAGAGTGGGAGAATGTACTAGAAAGTGAAGTATGGCAATTAGAAGAAGCAAAAACGGATCTTTTTCGTCATTTGCTTTTAAGCTACAATGAATTGTCTCCAACACTTAAGCGTTGTTTCTCATATTGCGCTGTCTTTCCTAAGGATTTTGAGATTAATGTTGAGAGTTTAATAGGATATTGGATGGCACTTGGTTATTTGGGCTCTGGAAACATGGAACTAAAAGGGCAAGAATGCTTTGATATTTTAGCAACTCGTTCTCTATTTCAAGATTTTAAGAAAAATAATTTGGATGAGAAAATAAGAAGTTGTAAGATGCATGATATAGTGCATGATTTTGCTCAATTTCTTAGAAAAAGTGGTAAAGTGGAGGCCACGGGAATGAATAAGACAAGCTGCGAAGCTTGTGACCCTCTATTAGTTTCGACAGTGAATGAATTTTGTAGCTTATTTGTGAGTGAAGAAGAATCTCCTCAAAATCTTTGTGGCTGTCTCAAACGTTTGAGGGTGTTAAGCATGAGAGGCAGTAAAAGTATTCCACGAGGAATAGAAAACATGATTCAATTGAGATGGTTGTACTTGTTTAACATTGACGAATCATCCTCTGCAGCTCTTAAATTCATTTTTCAACTTTATAACTTGCAAACTCTTTGCTTAGTACTTTGCAAACTAGAAGAGATTCCAAGGGAAGTTAAGAATTTGACACAATTGAGACATCTTGACTTGAGTTGGAATGAATCTCTAAAGGAGTTGCCAAGGGAAATTGGGAATTTGATACAATTGAGACATCTTGACTTGAGAAAAAATGGATATCTAAAGGAGTTGCCAAGGGAAATTGGGAATTTGATACAATTGAGACATCTTGACTTGAGTTGGAATAAATCTCTAAAGGAGTTGCCAAGGGAAATTGGGAATTTGATACAATTGAGACATCTTGACTTGAGAAATAATGGATATCTAAAGGAGTTGCCAAGGGAAATTGGGAATTTGATACAATTGAGACATCTTGACTTGAGTTGGAATGGATATCTAAAGGAGTTGCCAAGGGAAATTGGGAATTTGATACAATTGAGACATCTTTACTTGAGTAACAATGGATCTCTAAAGGAGTTGCCAAGGGAAATTGGGAATTTGACACAATTGAGACATCTTGTCTTGAGTTGGAATAAATCTCTAAAGGAGTTGCCAAGGGAAATTGGGAATTTGACACAATTGAGACATCTTGTCTTGAGTTGGAATGAATCTCTAAAGGAGTTGCCAAGGGAAATTGGAAATTTGATACAATTGAGACATCTTGACTTGAGTGAGAATAAATCTCTAAAGGAGTTGCCAAGGGAAATTGGGAATTTGATACAATTGAGACATCTTGACTTGAGTCGGAATGAATCTCTAAAGGAGTTGCCAAGGGAAATTGGGAATTTGATACAATTGAGACATCTTGACTTGAGTCGGAATGAATCTCTAAAGGAGTTGCCAAGGGAAATTGGGAATTTGATACAATTGAGACATCTTGACTTGAGTTGGAATAAATCTCTAAAGGAGTTGCCAAGGGAAATTGGGAATTTGATACAATTGAGACATCTTGAATTGCGTGAGAATGAATCTCTAAAGGAGTTGCCAAGGGAAATTGAGAATTTGATACAATTGAGACATCTTGACTTGAGTCAGAATAAATCTCTAAAGGTGCCAAGGGAAATTGGGAATTTGATACAATTGAGACATCTTGACTTGCATGACATTGAATCTCTAAAGGAGTTGCCAAGAGAAATTGGGAATTTGATAGAATTGAGACATCTTGACTTGAATTGGAATAAATCTCTGGAGGAGTTGCCAAGGGAAATTGGGAATTTGATACAATTGAGACATCTTGATTTGAGTGGGAATATATATCTAAAGGAGTTGCCAGAGAGCATATGTGGTTTGCATGAATTGCAAACCTTGGATGTTTTTGCATGTTCGAGTCTGAGTAAACTTCCAGAAGGAGTAGGACAGTTAACTGGACTGCACAGATTGGGTGAATTTCATGGAGGAAATGGTTGGAACAAGTTGGGATTATTGAACAAGTTAAACCATCTTAGTGGTTATCTAATCTTGAGAATCAGGTTAGCTAATTGCAATTTAGAACAAGTGGTTGAGGATGCTCGGGAAGCAGAATTGCGAAATAAGACAGACATCAACAGTCTTGATATAAGATTTGTGGATGAGATGGATGAAAGTGATGAGGCATCGTTGGTGAGGATGAATGTAATAGATGCATTGGAGCCCCATCCAAATTTGACATCTCTGACTATTAGATACTACAAAGGCCCAAAGCTTCCACTGAGCTGGATTGTGTCGCCCCTCAACCAATTAAGAAGGATTATTCTATTTGAGTGCAATCACTTGTCATCATTGCCACCCCTTGGAAAACTGCCATGCCTCGAGGAGATTTACATTTCTAATATGGAAGGATTAGAATTTGTGGGACGAGAATTCCTGGGAATAGACATGGAGCTGGATATTATTGCCTTTCCAAAATTGAAGGAGCTGACATTTGAAAATTGTCGGAACTGGAAAGAGTGGGAGGACATAACGAGCGAAGAAGAATCTGCAGACATGACGCTCATGCCTTGTCTCTTGAATCTGAAAATCCTTTATTGCCAAAGTTTGACAATGCTGCCACATGGACTGTTGCATAGGGTCGCATCATCGTTGGAATCGTTGGATATTTCTAATTCAACACTACTAGTACAACGTTATAGGGACGAGGATGATTCAGACTGGAATTACATATCCCAATATAATCCACGCCTTCAACTCAAGCGATGACAGTTCTGAGGACAACTACTTTGTAAGTTGGGTTTTTGTCTTTTCTTTTATAGCATCATCAAGATTTAAAAATGTTCTATAAAAACAAAAACCATTTATGAAAAATTGCAGGATAGGATGATGAGAGAGATAAATATCTGCACAAAGGAAAACCATTGAAGAAAGGGCTCCAATACAATACACCAAAATAGTCCATGCTTTAGAGTAAAATGAATCTTTTTCTCAATGATTTACAATAGAAAATTCTTAAATTATACCCTCTATTTTTCACTCTTTCTTGGCCTAATGGGATTTGGGTTGTATTTTCAGGTGTGATCTAAGAATCGTGAGTGATGCTAATATGTGCAAGGTAATACTAATTTTCTTGATTGTTTTTATCTGTTGAGTAAATTCTTGATATTAAAAGATACTAAAAAAAAGTTGAAGTTCCAAATTTCCAATCCATGGAAGAGGGACTCAACTCAGTACATTTTGAGTAGAATATCTTCTTGTGTCAAAGATTTTGATTCTGATTTACTGGGATTTTATAATTATGTATTCTAAAGTGACCCCACAAAATCTTGTCTTAAATTACAATAGTTCATGAAATTCTACTAAAAAAAATTATAAAAAGATGATGATATGAGTGAGCATAATATCAATAGTTAGTTGACTCAAAACATCACTTGAACTAACTATTTGCATGTTTTCTTTAGTGCAAACATCACATAAAGAATTCAAGTCTCTATGGCCAAAGAAGGGAAGAAAAAAATCATATATTTAGGCTATGATTTTTGCCCAAGTTTGAAGCTTAGTGAGAGCGATTTCATGATGTCGAGGAAGAACTTCCCTGTTTGGGATTTGATATGCGAAAATCGAGCTCTTTTGAAGGAAGATTCTGCCTATTCTTATAGAGAATATCAAGAATCAAGATAGCATCAATTCTAACTTTGTCAAAGCTCATCAATAGGATTTAAATTTGCTAAAAGCATAGGCCAAAATAACCAATTAAAGTCTTTGGGGTGCCATTTTTTCTCTAATCTGATTTGTTTCAATTTTTTTTAGTTAAATTTTCTTTTGAACTTTTCTAGATATGCATATTTTTCCTCCAAAATTGGTTGTTTTAAATTATTTATGTTTATCAAAATTGCAATGCAAATTACAGAACCAGAACAAGGTTGATGACGAGAATCGAAAACCAAACACTCTAAATACACTAAAACACGCCAAGTTAACGTGGTTCAATCATCACTCTTAAGGGTATTCTATACAGTCTATGGAGACCTTAATTTTATTTGTTAGGAGTACTTGATATGTGAAAGTTATAATTTCCTCACAGACTTGGATCGAATTTTCAAAATAGATCCATATTCTAATATGTATTGTATAGTCGTAAAATATAAAAAATTAAAAAAATTGTAATATTTAAAATATTTATATTATCCTAACAAAAATACAAACTTAATGTAAAATATAAAAGTTTGAAGTATTAATAAGCTTTGAAATATTTATATTATCCTAAAAATGTGTAAGTTTAAAATAATTACTTAAATGCAACTTGATTTAGAAATATAAATTAAGATAAAAACTTAAAATAACAAATCATAAATTTTTTTAAAAATAAAAACATACGTAGATCAATAAAATTGCATTATATATTAATACATAAAATATAAATTTTAAAACAAAATAAATAATTATGAATTATTTTAAAATAAAAAGATAGCTAAAATGAATTAAAAAGGCACAAATGGGATTAGGAGTGAGCATGAATAATATCGGAGAATCAAATTTTGGGGAAATTCGAACCGAAACACATCTGAATCAATAAAGAACTCTTGATTGTTTGACTTTACTCGAATCGAACCACTCTGATTATTTTTTGTGTCGAACCGAAATTGGTCGAATCGATGAATCGAATTTAGAACTGAATATAATCGATTTCAAAGAAGTAACTATATACAAATTGGTATGTATCATTAAATTCATTTTTCTGTATTGCTATATTTTATTAGTTACAAATTTGATTAAATTTTATTATTATTTAATATTATTATAATTTTAAGATGTACTTCATAGAAGAAATTAAAATTAAATAATTAAATAATATATTTATAATGAATAATTTTGGGAGCACTTAAAATCTATTAACTACAATAGATATTAATCAAAAAAAGTATACATAAGATATTTTAAAAGACGAACTTTCTGATGACTACTTTTGAGGTGTAAAGAGAGAAGATTTTGAAGAATAAATTTTAAAGAAAAAATTGAATGTAATATATTGTGTTCGAGAAGAAGTCTACTTTAGTAATTTGTCAAATTTATTTTATTAGTTTATGACTTATTTAAAAATATAAATTAAGTAAAGTCGTACACCATAATTTTTTTTTCATTTCGTGTCAATGAATATTATCTTAAATTGTAAAAATTTGAATCTCCGAAATCTGAACTGATCTGCTCCGTTATACCCAAATTTCCAAAATGAACTGATTTGAATTCATGAAGCAATTTCAAAGATTTTTTTAGATATTCTCTGAAAATCTTGAAACTTGGAGCAATTTCGAAGATTCTCCTATCCCAAAATTGCTTCAGACTGTACTCATGACTCTTAAAGGAAATGCCATTCAACGAGCTCAAATTTGGGGCTTCACTTGATTCGAGAAGACACATCTCACCATGCCAAATACAATTATTAAAACATTGTTTACCAAATATATAATATAATATACAAATGTATAGGTCTCAAATTTCATATTTTTTTCGAACTTGAGTTGATCGAATCGTTGGACTAATATTTTGTTTTGTTTCAATGAATACTTGCTTTAAATTGTAAAAATTTGAATCTCCAAAATACGAATTGATCTGCTCCGTTATACCCAAATCTCCGAAGTAACCAAATCGAATTGAGGAAGCAATTTCGAAGATTTTTTTATAGATAATCTCCGAAAATCTCCAAACTTTGGAGCAATTTCAAAGATTCTTTTTGTAACATCCCCCTTTTAGTAGGGTTATTACATCTACTAAATCATACTTAATCTCCATCTAACGAAAAATATAGTAATACTTCACTTTTTTTTTTTCTAGAAAGCAGCGGAAACAATTATTGTTAAGAAACATGTCAACGTTTAAAAATGGTCTAAACCATCCAAAAAGAAATAAAATCAAAAGTCTTCTTAACATGAAATCTTAGAAAATCTTAAAACCAATTCTGAGGCTATCACCACCAATCACGCTTCAGCGCTGCTACCTCCTTGTATCACACATTACCTTTATCAATATCTGCAGTATGAGGTAAATACTATAAGCAAAATGTTTAGCAAGTACATCACCTATCTCACAAAAATATTTTTCTATGCAACTATATAGAAAACAAGAAGCATCACTAATAAAAACAATAATATAATCTTATATTTGAAAATAATATACTGTTGGTCCAGACATTGAACTAATGCGCGCAACTCCAAAGAACCCAGAGTAGCTAGCCACAGAATCCAAGCGGAACAACTCAATACTCTTAGGGCGGTCTAGGAGCCCTTAACTTTTTCTAGTGGGTGGTCTCGATGCCCGGTATCAGTTTTTTAAAAATATATAAAATAAAACTATATATATGTATACTATCTCAAAATATTTTTCTCACTTTACATAAAACAACCAACATCTTGAACTTGTTCAAAAACACATAGAAACACATCACTTAACAAATCATCACTTTACAACCATAAATAAGCATACTCACGTAAATTGATAACTTAATAAATCATCACTTAGCAAATCATTAAAGCATACTAACATAAAACATAAATAAGCATTCACGTAAATTTGCATCAACATTAAACAGATAAAACATAACTACTTATACTGCAGGTGAGAGATGTACATACGTGAAACTTTCAAAACTTAAAAAAATATCTCTAGACTCTTAAACGCATTCTAAGTCTTTTCAACCAAATCTAAAACATAATTTAATTGATGATATCAAAATTTATCACATACAAAATCTAGTCTTATAATTCCTTTAATTCTAATATAACACTTTCTAAAAGCTAATATATTATATTTATGATTTAATTGTCATTAAACTACTTCCTTCCAAACACTGTCAAAACCAAAAATCTCCTTAACTAAATAAATGGACATAAAGGTCAGAATCTTAAACCTTACAAATATTTTGCTTATTTACTACCATATCAGCTACTGAAAAAAAAAAAAAAAAAAAACATGTTTGCAAAATAATCAATCAATAGCTATACAATTGTCAACTAATTATGTCGTCTGATATAAAAATACCCAAAATTCCAAGAGAAACATGATGACCACATTCACACACATCAATTACTTTACTGCCAACATGGTCTACCACAAGACAATCTTCTTATAATTTATTTATTATTTATTCAAATATTTATTCAAATCTTAATTAATATTATTAACACTGTAAATCAAAGAATAATCATAGTTTCCTAGATTATAAAACCTGATCATGACACAAACAAAGAATATTCTTAATTTAATTAATTTTGGTTAACAAAACGCTTTCTACTGCAACAACAACTTTGTAATTAGCCAAAACAATAATCAGATCTCGAGTTACAATAATGAATAATTAACTAATTATTCTTTTTTTTTTTTCAAAAGCAAGTGATTTTAAAATCAAAGTATCATACCAAAATTGCATAGTTTATTGTATATCTAATCAAATTTCTTTTATTTACTTCCTTTTTATTTTCACACAGAAACGGTGCATTAGTTAGAAACAAAATATATAATTGTCGTCTATTCAATCTCCCCTCTTAATTGTTTAATCGCAAATTGATATCAATTGAAATCCAAATATAAGAAATAACTATGCAAACAAAAAATATAAATACCTATTGAATAATAGGTGGTGGTCGCAGATCAACTCTCTTTTTAAATCCTCTGGCTATGAAGTTTGTTTCATCATTTTTTTTTTTTAGGAACTCTTAAAAATGAGATTATGATAATTTATATCTAGGGTTTTAAATCACCTTACTTGTAGGATTTTTAAACAAAGTGGACTCCTAGAATTTCTCAACTACTAACTTATATATTTTCTTTATTTCAATTAATTAATAAATTAAAAATCTAATATCCTATATATAATTTATATGATACGCTAGTCTACTAATTAATTAGAGTCCTAATCATATAAAATATGAAATTTACATCACCATATAAATAATTTCACTACAACTCATTATAAAAATCATGATAATTAAAATTCTAGTCTATAATTTGATAATAGAGATTAAGTAAATTTCAGGGTGTTACACTTTTATCCTCGAATTGCTCCAAACTGTACTCACACCTAAAGGAAATGCCATTCAACAAGCTCAAATTTGGAGTCCTTCACTTGATTTGGTACGACACATCTCACTAGGCCAAATACAACTATTGAAACATTGTTTACCGAAAATATAATATAATATACAAATGTATAGGCCACCAAATTTTTTCGTATTTTGCGATCGAATCATTGGACTAATGTAAGGTCTAGTCCTATGCGCCAATCACACATGGATCAAATAGACCTATCTCATGAAAGGTGATATATGAAACGGTCTCATGTGAGTTTTTACCAAATTTTTAATCCAAAATCCATATTCTAGATCCACTCTTCTTTTAGGGGAAAAATATTTCTATGTTTTGAAAAAGATGCAATCTTTATATATATAAAAGAACAACATCTAATTCCACATGTCATCCTCTCAAAAGCTCAAAATATAATATTAATAATTATATTAATATAAACTACATTATATAAAATAATTTTGTGGCAAACACAATCTTTCTAATCTCATCTCAATAAATTTGTTACCATTTTAAAATCATGTCAATCTAATTATTAAATGGGATGTATTGGCATAGATAGAAAAGGAATGTATTAAAAACATATTTTAAACATATTTATTATTAATTAAAAATATTTACCAATTTTATGGAAAATTAATCATGCATATCGCTTAATTTTTTTATATAATTTTAATTTATTTTAATAAAAAAAATTAGAGGAAAAATAAGTTAAATAAAAGTGTGTTTATTTAAAAGATTAGTAAAAACTTACTAATTAATGAAACTGAAATAATTTTTGCATTAAATCATAGAAACTATTGAGAAATTTTGATTTGGGTTATTTATAATATAATTGAAATGAAAATTTAAGAATCTTTGTAATCTTTAATATTTAATATTTCCAAAAAAAAAAAAACATTAGAAAAAACCTTAAAATATTGGTTGGAGAGTTGAGTAAAATGATAGAAATAACAACATATATAATAAATAGAAAATATTTATATTCTCTTACAAATGCAACAATATATAATCAAATAATATATTAATCAAATTATATTATGATTGATACTAAAATTGATGATATATATACCATAATCATAATTTTTTAATATAAATAATATTTAAAATTATCTAATTTAATTATATATATTTTTTAAACCAGTGTATTACACAAGCATTATACTAAATATAAATAATAGTATAGTATCATATGTTCAGTTGCCTCTTAAATGACACAACTATTATGCACCCATGGGCCTAAATTAAGGGTTGCAAGCCTGCAATAAAGCAATTGGTTTCCACATTGGGTTTTGAGCCTGTATTAAATGTCATCTTTTGGCTAAATTCAAATTTGGTGAAGTAATACGTTAAATGTCAAACCCCAGTTTGTTAAATATAGAATAAAATAAATTGAAATATCAAATTTGAGAATAAAATTTCGTATAAATCTAAAATTATATTTAATTTAAATCAGAATTTAAACTATAGAACAACACTTATTATAAAATAGAGGTAGTATAATTAATACATGAAAATCATGATTCCTCACACAAAACATCAATTATAAGCACAAGGAATGGGCTTGTAAAACTATAATCACAAAATCAGCATTTTTTTAAGGAAGAATACATAATAGCACTTACAATGTGAATTGAGATATGAAGAACACAAATGTCACATGATATTCACAACCTAATCCCTTTCTTCATGCAAAATTGTGAATCCATTCCTCTTTAAATACAACCATCCAATTGCTTATCAATCCTTCATCCATCATCAACTCAATTTATAAAAATAAAAAAAAAGAATTAAATAAGAAAAGCTATATATGACAATCTCCAAAATAGGGTTTGCTCTATACCTAATTCTGATTTCTGCTAACATCATCATCTTCACAACCATCGTTGTATTAGGACAATGCCAAGGGAATTTGCAAGGTCTTATTCAACATTGTGCCAAATATGTCCAAAAAGAAGGCCCAAAAGAAAACTCATCTCAAGATTGTTGTGATGATGTCCAACATGTAACCTCACAAGTCTTAACAAATTATTAGTATGGAGAAAGTTGTTTTTGTTGCACAATCTTGTGGCAGACCTCTACCTCATGGAACCAAATGTGGCAGTAAGAATTAATACATTAATTTAACTAATATATATATATATATATATATATATATATATATATATATATATGTGTGTGTGTGTGTGTGTATTGATTCGGTTAATTTACATATATGTTAATTATGTAGTATTTGCGACATTGATTTTTATTATTTTTAATTTTATATGTAGCAGGTTATACAGTAACCCATACATAGAGATCAATAGTTTAATTCGAGCATATAACGATTGTTGATGCTCAATAATTTGAGAAAATTAATAATGTAAGTTTTGATCATCTCTGTGATAAAAAGGGCATTGGTTTGCTGTTTATATAATTTTCAATGAGATGTATGGATGAATGGTTTTAAATGAGAAAGAGATTTTTGACTTCATTATTGAAGTACTGATGCATCCTATGCTAATTGCATATTACTCTTTCTGACTATCGTTTTGGACAAATAATATTTATATAAAACTAATTGTGGTTTTAGATATGAAATTATAAATAGCCCATTATTAAAAAAAACATTATTTTTCAAGTAAAAGTTTGAAACTATTATTTTTTAGTCAAGAGAATATTTGTTTTGGACCATTGTATCTTTAATGGAATTAACACCATAATACACTCTTGTACCATAACGATGGTGGCCCGTACTACCATATTAATGTAGCTCGTACAATCATATTACACTTCAAATGTTAGAAGAGTATAGTGGACACAAATTATTTTTCTTGACTAAAGAAATAAAATTTAATAACCTGACAAAAAAGAATATTTATGAATATGGATGATTAAGAATGAGGGTTCCCACAAAAAATAATCTCTCAATTTTCTAAAATTACATATATATTTGGAGAGTGTTTGTCTAAATTTATTTAAAGAATCTGTTAGACTCTCTTACTCTTTTTAAATTAAACATACTAGTAATTTCAAAATGAGTATCGTGAAATATTCTAACACTTTATATTAATTTTAGCTGTGGAAGTATCTTTGAAAATAGTTGGCTGCTAAACAACTACGGAAAAATTACAACACTTTTTATCTCAAGTGAAAATATCAATTTCCAACTTATATCAATTTAAAGTTGAGGTGAGTTCTCAAATTCAATTGAATTCAGGATATAAAAGTTTAAAATGGAGGTGAGTTCTCAAATTCAGTTGAATTCAGGATAAGTTGGAAATTGATATCGAATCCAATGTTGAGTTTCTTATAAATCAACATAGCCAATCTGAATGATCAATATTACCCATTCATAAAAAAAAGTTTGGTTATGCAAACCGAATAAATGTACCACATTTTCAAATTTTGTTATAATTAACTAGTGGACGTTGTGCAACACATGGGATCATTTTTTTTTTTTTCATGAACCTTCTCATTGTTGTTTACATCATATTTTATAATTGTTCTTATTTTTGATCGTCATCTAATTTTTAAATTGAAATACTTGAAAATATATCAAAAAAAAGTTATACTAAATATTTTTCTAAGATTCTCTTTCAAAATATTTATTTGGGTAATTGTCATCCTTTTCATTTAACAGTGATTTATTTTTAAAGAAAATTCCATATACTTTTCAAGAATTTATCGAGTTTGGATTGCTTGTTCAAGATATGAGGAAGTTTGTTCACAAGCACTGGGGATTATTTTATGTTGATGTTTTGGGTAATATAATACTGGCAAAGTTTTTGGATGAGACTTCTCACGGATCCCATTCCATTAGACGGGTCGAACATAAGAAACTATGTAATACTTTTGTGTGTATTAGGTAATATTCTTGTATATATTAGCTAATACTTTGTATTACACGATGTGTTTTGAGTTGAGCTGAACTATAAGAAAATACGTAATACTTTCATGTGTATCATATAATAGTTTTCTATATATCAGGTAATACTTTTGTATTATATGATACATGACCCGAATTGGGTTGGGTCGGGTCACTAAAAAACACACGTGTCACGCCCCGTTTTCATACTTAATTTTATTTTAAATATCAGAGTTGCTCATGGGCGTGCAGGGAGAAGAAATGAAAAGAGACATAAATTTTTTTTGAGAATAAAACCAACAAACATCCGATAAAGCATTTAAAAACGACAACCGTTTCAAAACATTGAGACCTGTGACACCGATTCAAAGAAATACTGACAGAACCATACAAATCCTTTACATGTTTTTTCAAAACATCGGCACATTGCCGGAAGATAGCATTTTTAAACCATCAGCGGAAGAAAACAGGATCCTTCTAAATAAATATAACGGTTTTTACAAAATATAAGAAGTCATGAAGCATAGACGGACATAGGTTTCTAAGAGACACTGGATACGACACCCCTCTCGCTGCAAGGCTTATCTTTCATTATTTCCTGTAGGGTGAGTACAGATAGGGGTGAGTGCGTTTGAATACACTCGTGGAAGTAATTTATGTTACCAGTTTAATTAACATACGAATTACAGGTACAGATATTAGCACAGCAAGTAATCACAGCACATAATAAATGCATTGCACATACTTCTCCCTTAGGTGCGGGTATTGCCCGTCTTACCCCGCAACCGGTTTTAAGACCGGGGGTGCCTTTTACGGAACACCAATCCCTCTGTGAAGTTTTTTACGGACCATGAGTCTCTCCGTGAAGTTTTTTACGGACCATGAGTCCCTCCGTGATGTTTTTTACGGACCATGAGTCCCTCCGTGATGAACGTGGACTCCTGTCCTCGTATAACAATTATCATTCTATGCATGAGCATTTAATATCACAGCACGTAATCCCAAGGCATATAAGTTCAGACAATTCACAGCATGCGATCAAAGATATAACAGTAATAATTTAGCATATCGGCATATCATCAGCATGATAAAACATAGTAAAAACGGAAACGTAAAAGTCGTTAAGTTCAGAAGTTACCCCCACCTTAGTAGGTGGTGTTTGACTTCACGTAATGCGCTTAAAACACGTATGCTCCTATTCGCGATTGCCTACACATGCAAATGTTTTCAATTAGTTTCGTTTTGTAATCATTTCATATATTAATTAAAAGAACACTCTCGAAAGGAAACGATGATGGAAAGAAAGTGATTGGAAAGGCTTATAGCTTGATCACATATCGAAGAGGGTTTGATTACGGATCTATAGGCGAAAGAATGAGTCAAATCGGATAAGAAACGAGCTTAAACGGAGCATTTTAGGATTCAGGGGTAAATTTGTAATTTCTGGCAAGAGTTGACTTTGATCAGGGGCATTTCTGTAATTTCAGAGAAGTTTTGGGGTCAATCTGTAGTTTCTGGAAATCTGGGGGTCACAACGCAATTTACAGAAGTCTGGGGGTGAAAAACGATGGCTTGGAAAGTTCTGGGGGTGAAAGTCATAAGTCTGAAAAGTTTTGGGGTGGAATTGTAATTTCTAGAAGATTTTAGGACTAAACTGTACCAAACAAAAGATGGGCGACCAAACTGAAAATAAGCATAAACTTAAGAAATTGCAAAGAGGTCCCTGGAGTTTATCAAATTCCCAAAATCCACCCCAACCCAAACCACCCACTGCCCCGCCCCCGCCGTTGCCGCCGCTACAGAGCTCCGCCGGCGACACCTCGTCGCCGGCCACCACCCAACACCACCGACACACACGCCGGCGCTCCTCGCGCCGGCCACCACAGCACACGGCGGCGCTGGATGCGCCGCCCACCACTCACACACTCAACGCACACACAACTCACACAACTCACACACACCCCATCGCACTCACGCACACTGCCGCGGCGGCAGCCCGCCGGCCGCGGCGACTCCGACACGGCGGCGCACCAGGCGCCGCCCCCGACCCACGCACGACAACAACCAACAGCGGCAGCTCAGGCAACGGCGAGGGAGAGAGAGAGAGAGCGCGACACAGAGAGAGAGATCGCGAGAGGAGAGAGAGAGATGAAAAAGGCCGAAACTTCGAACGGTGATTGCCGGAGATCTAGCCGTCCGATCGACGATCCGAGCCCAGCATCGTGAAGGGCTCGGCGAGAGCTTTCATTGCATGTGTAGATCGGCTCAATCGGAGAAGGGACGAAGAAGATACGAAGAGAGAGAAAGTGAGAAAGAGGCTAGAGAGAGAAATGAATCTGCCGAAACTTTGACCGCTGCATGCCGGAGATCTAACCGGCCGATCGACGATCCGAGCCCAGAATCGAGACGGGCTCGGCGAGAACTACAATCTAGGCTCAAGAATCGCCTCGATCGGTGGCCGGATGGCCGAGAACGAAGAGAGAGAAGGAAAAGGGTTTCTAGAGAGAGGAAGCAGAATTTTCTCCGGCGAATTGCCGGCGAAGGCGACGGCGGACGACGATTCCGAGCCCAGAATTGGAACGGGCTCGGCGAGAGCTTCAAATAGGCATAGATTTCGATACGTTTCATTTCGATGAAAATTCCGGCGACGGTGGTGTCGCCGGCGGCGGCGCTCCGGCAGGCCGCCGGAAAAGTTAGGGAAGAGAGAAGGAGGAGAGAATATCATTCTACCTTGGGTAAAACTTGCAAAGTGTGTGAAATTTTTCAACTTAGGAGTATATTATCCATTATCCATTTTTCATCAATTGGGTCTAACTTGGGCCTCGGGCCTCCGATTGGCCCGATTTTTGTTTCTTTTTCTTCGTCTTTCGATCGCGATCACTCTCATATCATGCATATTCCGTTTTCAAATAATTTAAACTCTTGCTAAACATAAACGTAAGCTCTTATAATAAATTTCGTTTTCAATAAAATTAAATCGCATATTCGATAAATTAAAACATATACTTCTCGATTAATCTGAAACGCACATAAATTAAATCGCATAATTAAGGTTGAATTATTTAATCGTCAATTTATGTGTAGTTTTTTTTTTTTTGGGCGTTACAACACGAATCCTAGGTTGTCCAGAGACTCTTTTCTCTCGTGCAACATGTAATATTTTTGTGTGTATTAGGTCAATATATCAGGTAATACTTTTTTATTATATCATGTATTATTAGTAAATACTACAAAAATATTGTCTGATATATAGAAAAGTATTACATAATACACATAAAAATATTATATAATTTATTATGTCTGACCCGACACAATCCATCTCATAAAATGAGATCCGTGAGACGGTCTCATACAAGACCTACGTTATGATACTATGCACGTATGAGTATATAAATATTAAAATAAAATTTTAAGACAAAAAAATTTCAAGCAAATTTGTTTTGAGAAAGTCTTTCTTTTAGTGATAGAAGTGTGTGTTTTTAGAATTTTTTTTCCTCAATGAATTTATCGCCTTGGCATTTTTAGTCATCTTAATGGTCAACGTAGCCAAATTCCAAATTTCTTCTTGAGAATGTGATTGTTTTTCATTTTTCTATAATAAAAAGGTTGGTAATTTTATTATTATTATTATTATTATTATTGGTGATTTTTTATTTGACGTGGTATTATAGAATTATATGTTCACGTCAAATAGACTTTGAGACTAGAGAGCAAACAAAACTATTGGACTCCAACCCGCAAATAAAATCTTAGCAAGAGGACAAAATTTGGATGGGCCGGGCCCAGACCATTCACAGTTATGAAAATCAACCCATATGAGCTGAGTGTTCATTGCATTTGCGATTCTAATTTCCTTTCTTAATTTTTTGAGGAATAAAACAATAATATCTAATAACAACGGATCTTTTACATGATTTACATGTTTTGGTCATTATCAGATAAATTTCAAAATATGTGAAATTTATAATTAAGTCATTTAACAATGCAAAAACTAAAATAAAACAAACTCTCGTAATTGCTCAATCGATATCTATGGACAATTTAATGTAAACTCATTTAGTTTTTATTGATAAAATATAAAATAATATCATATTCTAAGCTTTAATAAGATTGAATGTTGAAAATTATCAAGAAATCTAGTAATAATTTAAAGCTGCATGTAATGTAAGCGACTTTTTGTGTTCATTGACCGATCGAGAAAATACAATGTGATGAAAAATGAAGATTATCATTTGTGATATTTTATATAATATTTTATTAGTTTAATACACAATATATGCTAATTATTGTTAGACGAAATAAATATAGACAACATATACTTAAGAAATGTAGTATTATAAATATGCTAACTGTTGGTAATTTTATTTTAATTCATCTAATTCGATTGAAGTTTTAATTTTGATTTTAATCGAATGTTTCTCCTGATAGGTTGAATTCACCTTTGGATATACTTAATTTCATATTCTTTTAGTTCATAGTGGAGACTATTCAGTGTTTAGATTTATAGACATAATTATGACATTGTGCTATCTAATCTAGCTCCCCGAAGCCAAGGTCAACTTCGTCAAGCATAAGTAAGTATTTGTATCTTCTATATTCAATTCTTACAAAAGTTGACCTCAAAATTTATGTTATTTTGTTTTTTTAAATATCTTTGTTACATCTTGTTGAGTTTGTTGTTGGCCATCAATATGACCATGAGTTTGTTCTTGAATGAGACTCGAGGAGTTTTTTAGATCACGTCAACATGTTATATTTTATTGTTCTCAATTAGTGAGATAGTTCGTACTCAACATTCAAACTACGCTAAACAACAATCCTTTCATTTAAAAAGAAACAACCCTGAAACATCATCAAAAAAGGAAATCCTTTGTGAAGACGAAGACGAGCAAGAATCTGGCCTTTGTCAAGATGAAGAAATGTTTGTTGATCACTACTTTGTCAAGATACTTGCAGCAGCTGACCAGTTACAGTTGGAAAGCTTGAAAAATATATGTGAATCACGACTTCTCTTGGATTTTTTTTGCATGCCGCAGATGCTTATCATGCTGCAGAATTGAAGCTACTTTGTCTGGGATTTGCA
Organism: Scutellaria galericulata; assembly: GCA_946896805.1. NCBI lineage: Eukaryota > Viridiplantae > Streptophyta > Magnoliopsida > Lamiales > Lamiaceae > Scutellaria > Scutellaria galericulata. The sequence continues at coordinate 296,271 of OX335797.1, read as the reverse complement.
GTTGAAAATCAAGCTGGTAAGCAAAATGTGCGCACTAGTTTGTTTTTTTTCACTGAGATAACAATTAATTTATTTTTTACAGTCTATTTTCAGACTTCATGGGATCTGATGGATTTAAATATCTCCAAAAAAACTGCCCATTGTTGTTCCTGGAGTTGTATCCTCTTATCAGCATAAAAAGGGTGGTAAGATTTAGTCTTCTTCGATCCTTAATGTCATGATATACGCACCGAAATTGAAGTATATGGTTCTCATGTTGTTTTAGGCACTTAAAATGTACAACAAAGCCTCTTCCATTGTTAAGAAATTTGTGCCTTGGTCTGAGGATGCAACTTACAAGTATCTGAAGTTAAAGGACCTTTAAGGTCAGTTCTCCAAAACAAGGATCTAAATTATGATTCCAGTGCTGCTTAAATTTTCTATTTGGTATTCTACTTTTTGACTATAATGTTTGTGCTAACTTTCCATGTTCTTTCAACTGTATAATCTTCTTTCCACAATTAACCTTCCATTTGTTATTATATACAAGATCTTCTTTTTGCATATTCGTTGCCTGATTCTTCCTTGTTTGCTGGCTGATTGTATAGCTGCTACCTGAATTTGTTTATGTACCTTAATAGGATCGATGTTTTCTGAAGAAACGCGGGGCAAACATGGGGAGATTATAGTATGTCCGAGCTCTGTGATGGATCTTCCAAACATGGATTTATATCTTTTGTAAAAAAATTTAGAATCATGTCAATGACTCGAAAATAGAAATTGCTAGCAGGCCATATTCTGTAGAAATGGCTAAAATTCAATAGGAATAGGCGAAATGAAGTGAATCGGGTTGAGTTTAAGACATAGTTTTTGACGTTTTGCAATATAATTCATGAAGATTATAATCAGCTATCTTGCAAAACAAACAATCTGTGTTTGAAGTAATATTCACTATCTTTAGATGAAAGATGGAAGTCTAGATGAATAATCAACTAATATAAGTCACAGTGTGATGTAACTTTACCACCTAGGCCAATTTTCAGTCCAAAATTTAGGCTTATGAAATTGGTTTGAATTGATCGCAGTAAAACGAATTGCATGTATCAATCTTAATTGCAGAAAATCTGAAAAACAGACTAATTTACCAATCTTAAATTTCTACTCAAGTAATATAGAAAAATATATATATATATATATTTGTCAATGTAAACAATATTTAAAATTTTCTAATTTACTGTTTTTTTTATAAATATTTTGTATTAAGGATGCGATTGAATCAAATCAAACTAAATATTGAGAGGCTCAGTCTATATGATTTTCTATTGGCTCTAACTTGATTTGATCTTTTATAATCAAGCTCGCACTTGATTCAATTTAAACATACAAAAACATATATAAATACAAATACATAATTCACACACATACACACACACATATATATATATATATATATATATATATATAAGTATATTTACATACAAATTAATCGTTTGATATGTTAAACAAATTCAGTTCGAGTTCAAGCTCGTTAAGCGTATAATTGAGTGTGGAACTATACTCGTGAACCTATAAACTATCAAGTTAGAACTGGAACAATCTTTTCTCGAGTTGAGATCCGAATGACTCATGATCACCGTCGACCGGCTCAATTTGTTTACATCTTTATATGGAAGACTTATGGACTATACTACTACGAATATAAATGAACCAAGTTGTTCATAAGTTATTCAATGTTCGATTAGATAATATATTATATATTTTTAGAATATATAATTTATTTTGTTAACGACTTAATGAATATTATAATTTGAGGGAGCTTCCATTGTTGAACTTGTACGAGCCATTTTGAGGTGGTTCAAAAAGTAAAGGATGATGAAGCTAGTAAGGTGCTGGTGATTGAGATTCAAGACGATTTTTCTTCTTCTAGCATATAAGTATTTTCAATAACATATATTGTTATTGCTATCTCTAATGAAAATTTAATGTTAGTTAAAGTTGTTTGAGGATGTAATGATTATTATTAAATCAATATCATTTTAAAGAATTACTTTCCAATAATGGCCGGAAAAATATAGTTCATATAATTACTCATTGGACAATTACTCATTTGACAGCACAATTACTCATTCACAAATAAATTTAACAAAACGAAAGTGACGAAATTAAAAAAAAAAAAAAAAAAAAAGAACCATATTTAAGTAAATTAAACAAAAGGAAAGTGACGAAATTTAAAAAAAAAAACCATATTTAAGTGGAAATGTTCTGTTAATTTTCACAACTGTTTCTTTATAATTATTGTTGGATGAGATTGTGTATCAATTACTATTACAAAGTCTGATTGGGAGATATTTGGGAAAGTGACGATTGGGAAAGTGTTGTGTATAAATAAAACAAAAAGAAAACTGACGAAACGGGCAAAAATAGGAAACATTGTGTATCAAATTATGCTTTTGCTTTGTTGATTTATGATCAACGTTGTTCAATTTATGGCAATCAACATTGTTTTGAAATAAATTATACTACCTCCGTCCCGGCTCAACTTGCCTACGTTGACCGGGCACGGAGATTAAGAAAATGTAGTTGACTCAAGTGGATATACACTTTTTGATGACATTTTTGTAATAATATGCACATCAAATCAAGTGGATATACACTTTTTGATGGAATTTTTGTAATAATGTTGAAATATAGGGATATTAAGGTAAAAATTTTTTTGTCACTTATGGGCTGGCAAGTTGAGTTGGGACAAACAAAAATGACAAGTAGATAAGTTGAGGTGGGACGGAGGGAGTAATTAATAGCTTTAAATAGTATCATTAAATAAAGAGAGATAGATTATTAGACAATAAAAAGAAAAGGACATATTAGACATATCACATGTTAAATTTTATTAATATTACATATTTACCCCAATTGATCCGGATCAATTTGATCCGAAGAGATTTATCCTTAATTTATTACAAAATTTGGCCGGGTCAAAATCCAGGCTGTAAAATAATGGAATTTAGGGTTGTCCGTTTTCCTATTTCTATGCAAATTAATTGAGCATTTTTATCTCATCTTTGTTGTATTGGACGTGTTGATTGTGCCCTACAAGAAGCTAGTGCATTGTTTCTGATGTTGACTTTATTTATTTTTATTCCTTTTCTTTTGAAAAAAAAAAGTTATTATCTTTATCTCTTAATACTTTTAATTATTATAATTTATAAAAAATTAAAAGGGTTTGGTTGTATCCGACTTACTAACGATGGAATACCAATAGAAAAAATCTGTTGTTATTTTGCTCGCGGTAAATTTTTATCGATGATTTTTTTTTTCATTGGTAAGAACATGAACGACAACAACTGATTGAATTAGCGACGGAAAATTCTGTCGGTAAATTTGAATTTTTTTTAAAATTAATTTAAAAAAAACAAATTTCATATTAAATTATATTAAGTTAAATAATTAAGCTAATTAAAATAATTAAACAATTAAACTAATTAAATTAATTAAACAACTAAACTAATTAAGCTAATTAAACAACTAAATTAATTTAACTATCAATTATCACAATTATATTATCATTACATTAAACTCAAACTAACCTAATTACATTAAAACTAACATTACATTATTAACAACCTATACTAACATAATTACATAAAAACCAACATTAAAACTAACATTTTAAGATAATCTTTCATAATACTTCTAAGAGTTTTATAAGACACCGTAGTGAGAGAGATATCCTGACATATCCTCTCTTGTTGTTTGAAAAATTTCTTCTTCACTCTGATTCTGAAGTGGATTCGCTTCCATCATCAAAATAGATCTCTTCTTCATAGATACTTTCATCTGAGGGTAAATCCTCAAATTGATACACCTGTATAAGATCTTGGTAATAGACAGTTTTTTCAAATTTTGGTGTTGCTTCGAACTGTCTTATACCTCTTTTCTGGTTATATGGGCAATCCGTTGAGATATGTCCTCTCGCTCCGCATGTCCAGCAATTACAGTCTTTAAAACATTCACTAGATCTGGTGTGAGCTCGTCGGAAAGTTCTTCTTCCTAGAGTTCTGCTGGTACTTCCTTGGTTTGAGCCTGATGAAGAGGCTCTGCTCCTGTTTGGTGCTGGTCTTTGCCCTGATTTGTAACTTCGGGTCTTTTGTTTTGACCACATCCTTCTAGGTCTCTATGAAGACCTATGACTACCTCTTTTGTTGCTACTTCCAAGGATGTAAGGATGGCTTTTCTGCTTCCTTCATTTATGCCTCCGTGGTTGACCTCCAACGACTGTTGGAATGTCATTTTTTTCGCAACATAAAGGAACCATTGTATTGATTCCTCGTAGTCTCTTGTAATTCTTGTAGAGTGCTACCTGGTGGCACTATTCAGATAACTTAGCCTTCAAGAAGGATATTCTTCTGGCCACTGTATCCAAATCGTCTGCACTCTTGTACTCCCTAATGAGCAAATCTTTCCAGGGACTTGGTATCTTCGCAAAGAAAAGTTGCGAAGCTTCTTTATCATCCACCTTTGACTTCTATCGGTACTCGGTGAATAACTTGATGTATTCGTCTATATGACAAATATCATGTAACTCGAGGCAGTAGATGGCTTGTTTATATCTTTTTCTTTTTTCTTCTTCCAACCCCTCAAAATAGTCTATGCCGATAAAATGAATTTTGAATAATTTCACCATATTATTGACAATTTCTTTCAATGACTCACCAAATGTAACGTTGTTTCTCATCTCTGGTGTTGTCATATCCCACGCGATCTTTACAGATCCTTCAAGACTCATTTCTAGAAGTAAAATGAATCATTTCTTTGTAAGATCAAGGGTTCCTACTGCAATCCTAATAGCTGATGCCCAATCATCGATAAGGACTTCTCGATTTTTGAAATCTGGAATATCCAAATTTAGCATTAATCCATACGGATGTATCGGATCTAGCTGTGACTTTCCATAAGGCGTATTAAAGAGATTTGGCCTTCTAGAACGTTGTCGAGTTCCTGAAACAATAAGATATCCTCTTGTCATAAAATCTCCAACGTTCGGCATTAGTTCATCCATAGAATGTGAACTTGAGCTTTCTGTGACGTTGGGATCTACTAGTGGTTGTGGAGGTGGTCTTTGGTATTGGTCACGTGTAACCAAAGCTGAACCATCTCTTGTGTTCATCTTTAGATCCACGATACCTAATCCTACAAAGGATTCGGCAAGTTCATGTAGATCTTCAAGATTTATCTTCTCCATATCCATCACTTTTAATTTGTGATGGATTTTTCTTTGATGATAGCGATGAGCTTTTCATCCCGGGTCATTTGTCGTATGACTTCGGTTGATTTCCCTTTTTGGTTTAAGTAAGGAACTGTTTCGAAATATATACGTCTTCTTCCTCCGGAAGAATTTGGTTTATCCTCCAGATTCTTGACTCTGTTTTGAATATCATGAAGGATTTCAAGAGTCTTCTTCTAATATTTCACTATTGTCTCCATCTGATTTTGGATCTGATGGACTTGTGTTGGTAGATGATTATGGTGGTTGCCATAATTCTGCACAATCTTCTGGATTTCTCTAAGATCTTGAGAGACTTTAGATGTATCTGGAAGTATCTCGCTCCATTCAGGTTCTTCTTCTGTCATCAATGATTTTGATGAACTATTTCCTGAAGGTTTATCAGCTCGACATATAACATCTGGTTGACCGCAACAAAATCCATATAACATGTTGTTTGTCTATCGCATTGCCTTAAGGTTTCCCTATCGGCTCCTGCGTTTTCTCGTTTAACATATTGGTTATTCCAATATGTTACCTTGTCCTGATGTTCTTGTTCATACATCGTCAAAATTTGACGATATCTCTTGTATGGTATGCATCTTGGAAATTCGTCCAAATCCATATTTCTTGAGAGAATTCTACTCACCAATGGTTAATTACATAAATATAATAAATATAACTTAAAAGTTCTTAATAAACCTAGGCTTTGATACCATTTTCGAGGTGATTAGTTTAATCTTTTTGGATTCAATTTTTCGAAGGAATTTGTACGTGGCATTGTTACTCATTCCAGATCACTGTTTTTTAGACAGTATTGGCACGAGGAAAATATTCCAGCCTATATACTTATTGCGGGAGAAAATCAATCTTTAAAGTGCTCCGAGATCCGATCAATATTTGGAGTAGGAATTATTAATTAAATTGGAAATTTTAATATGGATTGGAATTAGCAAAAAGTGCTTGGATGTAGTAAAATTAAATGATTGAAAAAGTGAGTCCAAGGGTCAAAAGGTTCAAAATTCCTTTTGACTAAATTTGTAGTATTTTGGTAAGTTTATTATATAAGGAGTTATTTCTTTATTTAATTTTAGATAGTGTGGTAGGTTTAGAGATTTACCCTTCATTTTATCATTTATTATATTGCATATGATAATGTTATCATGATGTTTCCGCAGTGGCTGAGCAAATCGTAGGTCTGTTTGCAGAGGTGCTGAGTTGTCTTCAGCTTTGTGTTGGATGATGCTGAGAATCGACGGTTCAAAGACGATATCAACATAAATTATTAAATTATCGAAAACATTTATATCATAAAAAACCCTAACCTTATTTGGTGAGAGGTGCTGAGAAGGAGGTTCTCCAGCTTTCCGATGAGCTGAAAGAAATCAGATCTGTGTTGGATGATGCTGAGAATCGACGGTTCAAAAACGATATGGTCAACAAATGGTTGTACAGGCTGGAACACACGTCTCGTGAAATGGAGGATGTTTTGGAGGAATGGAATTACGCGATTCTCAAACTTGAGGTGGAACAACATCAAAAGTCGGTATGTTCCTTCATCCCATCATCTTCATGTTTGTGTTTCAAGAAAGTTGTTGTTCGTCATGATATTGCCAAGAAAATACTATATGTGAAGGCGAAACTTGACCAAGTTTTGAAGGAGAATGATAGATATAATTTTGTCAGGTCTGAGCCCAGTGCTGAGACTTCACATATGTCTTGGCGAGATACTACTTCTTTTACCAACTTGGCAGAAGTCCAGGGTCGAGACTCTGATAGGGATAGTCTTGTGACCAAACTTTTGGGTAAACAAGAGGAATTAGGATCCATACATGTTGTGTCTATAGTGGGTGTAGGGGGACTTGGGAAGACAACTCTTGCTCAACTAGTTTATGGTGATAGTCGAGTGGAGAAGTTTTTTGACTTAAGAATATGGGTCTGTGTTTCAGATCCCTTTGATCTGACTGCCATTGCCAAAAAGATTATCGAGATTGTAACAAAGAGAGATTCTCCGAATACTAATAACTTGGAAACTCTATTACAATCTGTAAGCGACTCTATTACAGGAAAAACATTTTTTCTTGTCCTAGACGATGTTTGGACACATGAATATAAAAAGTGGGATGCGTTGATAACTTCCCTTAAATGTGGTGGAATGGGTAGTAAAATTTTGGTGACAACAAGAGATGAAAATGTTGCTAAAATCACAGGCACCCTGGACAATGACATTCATCGTCCAGGAAAGCTATCTGATGAAGATAGTTGGTTGCTATTGCGTCAAATAGCTCAGCCTGGAATGGAATTTGAGGAGATTGGTAAAAAAATAGCTAAAAAGTGCAATGGCTTGCCTCTAGCTGTAAAAACTTTAGGAAGTGTTTTGCGTTCTAAGAATACTTTGGAAAAATGGGAGAATGTACTGGAAAGTGAAGTATGGCAATTAGAAGAAGCAAAAACAGATCTTTTTCCTCATTTGCTTTTAAGCTACAATGAATTGTCTCCAACAATTAAGCGTTGTTTCTCATATTGCGCTGTCTTTCCTAAGGATTTTGAGATTAATGTTGAGAGTTTAATAGGATATTGGATGGCACTTGGTTATTTGGGCTATGATATTGGAAACATGGAACTGAAAGGGCAAGAATGCTTTGACATTTTAGCAATGTGTTCTCTATTTCAAGATTTTAAGAAAAATAATTTGGATGAGAAAATAAGAAGTTGTAAGATGCATGATATAGTGCATGATTTTGCTCAATTTCTTAGAAAAAGTGGTAAAGTGGAGGCCACGGGAATGAATAAGACAAGCTGCGAAGCTTGTGACCCTCTATTAGTTTCGACAGTGAATGAATTTTGTAGCTTATTTGTGAGTGAAGAAGATTCTCCTCAAAATCTTTGTGGCTGTCTCAATTGTTTGAGGGTGTTAAGCATGAGAGGCAGTAAAAGTATTCCACGAGGAATAGAAAACATGATTCAATTGAGATGGTTGTACTTGCATGACATTCACGAATCATCCTCTGTAGCTCTTAAATTCATTTTTCAACTTTATAACTTGCAAACTCTTTGCTTAAAATATTGCAAACTAGAAGAGATTCCAAGGGAAGTTAAGAATTTGATTCACTTGAGACATCTTGAATTGAGTTGGAATAAATGTCTAAAGGAGTTGCCAAGGGAAATTGGGAATTTGATACAATTGAGATATTTTAACTTGAGTCTGAATGAATCTCTAAAGGAGTTGCCAAAGGAAATTGGGAATTTGATACAATTGAGATATGTTAACTTGAGTCGGAATGAATCTCTAAAGGAGTTGCCAAGAGAAATTGGAAATTTGATACAATTGAGACATCTTGACTTGAGTTGGAATAAATCTCTAAAGGAGTTGCCAAGGGAAATTGGGAATTTGATACAATTGAGACATCTTGACTTGAGTTGGAATAAATCTCTAAAGGAGTTGCCAAGGGAAATTGGGAATTTGATACAATTGAGACATCTTGACTTGAGTCGGACATCTCTGGAGGAGTTGCCAGAGAGCATATGTGGTTTGCATGAATTGCAAACCTTGAATGTTGAGTATTGTTGGAGTCTGAGTAAACTTCCAGAAGGAGTAGGACAGTTAACTGGACTGCACACATTGGGTGAATTTCATGGAGGAAATGGTTGGAACAAGTTGGGATTATTGAACAAGTTAAACCATCTTAGTGGATTTCTAAGGTTGAAAATCAAGTTAGCTAATTGCAATTTAGAACAAGTGGTTGAGGATGCTCGGGAAGCAGAATTGCGAAATAAGACAACCATCAAAAGACTTGAGATAAGTTTTCAGGATGAGATGGATGAAAGTGATGAGTCATCGTTGGTGAGGATGAATGTAATAGATGCATTAGAGCCCCATCCAAATTTGAGATCTCTGACTATTAAATACTACAAAGGCCCAAAGCTTCCACTGAGCTGGATTGTGTCGCCCCTCAACCAATTAAGAGTGATTACTCTATATGGGTCCAATCACTTGTCATCATTGCCACCCCTTGGAAAACTGCCATGCCTCGAGGAGATTTACATTTCTGGTATGAAAGGATTAGAATTTGTGGGACGAGAATTCCTGGGAATAGATATTATTGCCTTTCCAAAATTGAAGAACCTGACAGTTATGTTTTGTCAGAACTGGAAAGAGTGGGAGGACATAACGAGCGAAGAAGAATCTGCAGACATGACGCTCATGCCTTGTCTCTTGAAGCTGGAAATCAGTTATTGCCCAAGTTTGACAATGCTGCCACATGGACTGTTGCATAGGGTCGCATCATCGTTGGAATCATTGGATATTTCTAATTCAACACTACTAGTACAACGTTATAGGGACGAGGATGATTCAGACTGGAAATACATATCCCAATATAATCCACGCCTTCAACTCAAGCGATGACAGTTCTGAGGACAACTACTTTGTAAGTTGGGTTTTTGTCTTTTCTTTTATAGCATCATCAGGATTTAAAAATGTTGTTGAAATATAATAGTTATTCTATAAAAACAAAAACCATTTATGAAAAATTGCAGGATAGGATGATGAGAGAGTAGATATCTGCACAAGGGAAAACCATTGAAGAAAGGGCTCCAATACAATACACCAAAGCAGTCCATGCTTTAGAGTAAAATTCATCTTTTTCTCAATGATTTACAATAGAAAATTCTTAAATTATACCCTCTATTTTTCACTCTTTTTTGGCCTAATGGGATTTGGGCAGTATTTTCAGGTGCGATCTAAGAATCGTGAGTGATGCTAACATGTGCAAGGTAATACTATTTTTCTTGATTGTTTTTATGTGTTGAGTAAATTCTTGATATTGAAAGATACTAAAAAAAAGTTGAAATAAAGTTCCAAATTTCCAATCCATGGAAGAGGGACTCAACTCAGTACATTTTGAGTAGAATATGTTCTTGTGTCAAAGATTTTAATTCTAATTTACTAGGATTTTATAATTATGTATTCTTATGTGACCCCACAAAATCTTGTCTTAAATTACAATTGTTCATGAAATTCTACTGGACAAAATTATAAAAAGATGGTGATATAAGTGAGCATAATATCAATAGTTAATTGAATCAAAACATCACTTGGACTAACTATTTGCATGTTTTCTTTAGTGCAAACATCACATAAAGAATTCAAGTCTCTATGGCCAAAGAAGGGAAGAAAAAAATCATATATTTAGGCTATGATTTTTGCCCAAGTTTTAAGTTTAGTGAGAGCGATTTCATGATGTCGAGGAAGAACTTCCCTGTTTGGGATTTGATATGCGAAAATTGAGCTCTTTTGAAAGAAGATTCTGCCTATTCTTATAGAGAAGATCAAGAATCAAGATAGCATCAATTCTACCTTTGTCAAAGCTCGTCAATAGGATTTAAATTTGCTAAAAGCATAGACCAAAATAACTAATTCAAGTCTTTGGGGTGCCATTTTTCCTCGAATTTGATTTGTTTCAAAAAAATTTATTTAAATTTTCTTTTGAATTTTTCTAGATATGCATAGTTTTCCTCCAAAATTGGTTGTTTAAAATTATTTATGTTTATCAAACTTGCAATGCAAATTGCAGAACCAGAACAAGGTTGATGACGAGAATCGAAAACCAAACACTCTAAATACACAAAAACACGCCAAGTTAACGTGGTTTGATCATCACTCTTAAGGGTATTCTATACAATCTATGGAGACCTTAATTTTATTTGTCCTAAGTACTTGATATGTGAAAATTATAATTTCCTCGAGGCTTGGGTCGAATTTTCAAAATAGATTCATATTCTAATATGTATTGTATAGCTGAATGTAAAATATAAAAAATTAAAGCATTTGTAATATTTAAAATATTTATATTATCCTAACAAAAATACAAACTTAATGTAAAATATAAAAGTTTGAAGTATTATTAAGCTTTGAAATATTTATATTATCCTAAAAATGAGTAAGTTTAAAATAATTACTTAAATGCAACTTGATTTAGAAATATAAATTAAGATAAAAACTTAAAATAACAAATCATAATTTTTTTTTTAAATAAAACCATACGTAGATCAATAAAATTGCATTATATATTAATACATAAAATATAAATTTTAAAACAAAATAAATAATTATGAATTATTTTAAAATAAAAAGATAGATAAAATGAATTAAAAAGGCACAAATGGGATTAGGGGTGAGCATGAATAATATTGGAGAATCAAACTTTGGGGAAATTCGAATTGAAACACATCAGAATCAATAAAGAACTTTGATTGTTTGACTTTACTCGAATCGAACCACTCTGATTATTTTTTGTGTTGAACCGAAATTGGTTGAATCAAAGAATCGAATTTAGAACCAAATATAACCGATTTCAAAGAAGTAACTATATACAAATTTGTATATATCATTAAATTCATTTTTCTGTATTGCTATATTTTATTAGTTACAAATTTGATTAAATTTTATTATCATTTAATATTATTATAATTTTAAGATGTACTTCATAGAAGAAATTAAAATTAAATAATTAAATAATATATTTATAATGAATAATTTTGGGAGCACTTTAAATTTATTAACTACAATAGATATTAATCAAAAAAATTAGTTTATAACTTATACAAAGTATACATAAGATATTTTAAAAGAGGAACTTTCTGATGACTACTTTTGAGGTATAAAGATAGAAGATTTCGAAGAATAAATTTTAAAGAAAATTTTGAATGTAATATATTGTTTTTGACAAGAAGCCTACTTTAGTAATTTGTCAAATCTATTTTATTAGTTTATGACTTATTTAAAAATAAAAATTAAGTAATGTCGTACACCATTTTCTTTTTTCATTTCGTTTCAATGAATATTTATTTTAAATTATAAAAATTTGAATCTCCGAAATTGAACTGATCTGCTCTGTTATACCCAAATTTCCGAAATGAACTGATTCGAATTGATAAAGCAATTTCAAATATTTTTTTAGATATTCTCTGGAAATCTCGAAACTTTGGAGCAATTTCGAAGATTCTCCTATCCCCAAATTGCTTCAGATTGTACTCATGACTCTTAAAGGAAATGCCATTCAACGAGCTCAAATTTGGGGCTTCACTTGATTCGAGAAGGCACATCTCACCATGCCAAATACAATTATTAAAACATTGTTTACCAAATATATAATATAATATACAAATGCATAGGTCTCAAATTTCATATTTTTTTCGAACTTGAGTTGATCGAATCATTGGACTAATATTTCATTTTGTTTCAATGAATACTTGCTTGAAATTGTAAAAATTTGAATCTCCAAAATCTGAATTGATCTGCTCCGTTATACCCAAATCTCCGAAGTAACCAAATCGAATTGACGAAGCAATTTCGGAGATTTTTTTATAGATAATCTCTGAAAATCTCCAAACTTTGGAGCAATTTCAAAGATTCTTTTTGTAACATCCCCCTTCTAGTAGGGTTATTACATCTACAAAATCATACTTAATTTCCAACTAACAAAAAATATCGTAATACTTCACAATTTTTTTTTCTAGAAAGCAACGGAAACAATTATTGTTAAGAAACATGTAAACGTTTAAAAATGGTCTAAACCATCCAAAAAGAATTAAATCGTTTGAGTGAAGTTTTCGTCAAAAGAAATCAAATCAAAAGTCTTCTTAACATGAAATCTTAGAAAATCTTAAAACCAATTCCAAGGCTATCACCAACAATCACGCTTGAGCACTGCTATCTCCTTGTATCACACATTACCTTTATCTTTATCCATCTCCTTGTATCACACATTACCTTTATCTTTATCTGCAATATGAGGTAAATACTTTAAGCAAAATGCTTAGCAAGTACATCACCTATCTCATAAAAATATTTTTCTATGCAACTATATATAAAACAAGAAGCATCACTAATAAAAACAATAATATACTCTTATACTTGAAAATAATATACTGTTGGCCCAGACATGGTATCAATGCGCACAACTCCGAAGAACCCAGGGTAGCTAGCCACTGAATCCAAACGGAGCAACTCAATACTCATGTGGGCTCAAGAACAAATTAGTAAAGGAAAAGTTGAGCAGATTGTAGCAACGAATCTGAGGGATGAAATCTCAGCAGATTGCCTAAAGACATTTGTTGGGTTGCTAAAAGATGCTTGAATCCTGAACCTAAGAAACGGCCAACAATGGCTCGAGTTGTGGCCCAGCTTGAGATCGCCCTTGAACAGCAGACAGCAACACATAATGCATCACGATTTCTGTCAATAAATGCATTTTGGAATAAAGTTAAACCATCTGGTAAACTGACGAGCTAAATAGCAACAATACAATTCATGTTCTTGTTTTGATAATCCCTCTTTGAAGATATTCTTTGTGTAACTCTGCAGGCAATCGTGCAACAAGATCTACAGAAAAGAATCGGAAACGGACCATTGATATGCATTCGGTAGCTCTCATTCCACTACATGAACTGAAGGATATTACTAATAATTTTAGTTCTGAATGTTTAATTGGCGACGGATTCAATGGAAAAGTTTATCACGGAGTCTTAGTCGCAAAGTATATAGATTATTATGGGACTCATGAACTGCTTCATTTTGGGTGGCAGATACGTATGGCATGGTATGCTGAGCTGGAGGTGTGATGTTTACAGCTTTGGCGTTGTACTCCTCCAGCTCTTGACAGGCAGTAAAATTGTTGATTTTAGATGCCCAAGTAGACATCATCTTGTGACCTGGGTATGTTTTTTTTTTTTTTTTCTTGTGAATAATACTTGTTACTAGTATAGGACTAGTGTACTATAAGAGATAAAAAATAATAATAAAAAAATAAATTTACTACAATTAGAAAATTTTAAATATTATTTATACAGAAACTAAATATATATCACTTAGTTTTGTGCAATGCATATCACTTAATTTTGCATTAGAGATACCATAATTTAATTAACATATTTTTCGTCAACTTTGTGTTTTACTTTTTGAATAATGATTTTCTTTAAATCTATATTAATGTACATCTAATTTTCGTTCAAGATTCAAAATATTCAAGATATTAGAAGAAAAATAATCAAAACATCTAATTTTTTAAGAAGAGTTTGAAATGTAAATGAACTCTTACATTTTATAATCAAATAGTAAAATAAAATGAATATTAAATTATTTTATTATCCTTAAAATATAATATTTTTATCATAGTTTTCATATTTATTTATGACATGTCTAACTAAATCTACACCTACAAAAATTAGTTTTCTTAGTTTGATGGATTGTTTCTACGTCTTCCAACATTTAAACCTTCATGGTTATTTATTTTTATGTCCTTTTGACTTTGTTAATTCAAATTTACTGATTCTTTTTTATAGATGATTATATTTTGCAATTCAAAAACACATCTCAAGTATACGTGATTTAGCAATTTACTATATCATTTTTAAATGTTCTCACGATATAAAACATTTGCTGACAACATTTCATCACTAAAATTTTCGCCATTTCTTTGTAGTGTAAGTTTTTCTTTTTCCTTTTTATCTATATTTTTCTCTAAATGTTTTAAATGAAACAAACATTTCAAATATTTATAAATAAATATTTCATATATTTGAAATCTAATACAATTTGTCTAAAACATGTAATAGTTCAACCGACGATTTGTAATTATACCTACACACATACATATATATATAAATACATAAACTTATTTTTAGAGGTAACATGTATTATATGCAGCACACATGTATTTACCATTGGAGAAGTAAAAAAAATTAAATAGTTTTTTTTTTTAAGAAATAGATTACGTCTTTTTTTTATATTTATTTTTTGAAAACATATGAGCATATATTGTCCTTTTATTTTTTAAATTTTCTAAAAATAGAATCCATGTAAACATCGTACTTATATTTTTAACTAATTAGTGATTGAATATTTTTTTTTTTTTAAAGTTACTGTAATTAATGAAATTAGTATACCTTGAAAATAATGTAATAAATAACAATTAAATAATTATAATAAATAAACTTATGTATTTCTAATATCTCACATGCAGCGCACGTGTATATTGTTAGTAATTATATAAGATTGTCAATATATGGAAACTACTTGTATTGTATGATACCAGGCAAGGCCAATGCTCGGTGAAAACAAAGTAAAGGAGATTGTGGATGCTAGATTGGAAGGAAACTATCCTCCAAAGGCAATTGCAAAGGTCAAATCGGTTTCAGTTTTGAGAATATTGATCTTGGACTCGATTTTTGTATTGGTTCCATATGGATATGACTTTCTTTATTGAAATTTTTGTTCAATATAAAGTCTAATTTGCTTCTTTTACTTTAATGCAGATGGCTGCAATCGCTGCCTTGTGTTTGAAACACACTGCTGAACATCGTCCAAACATGAGCACTGTAGTAGAAGCTCTTCGTCCTCTGTTGAATGATTCTTGTACTAAGAAAACATCCAACTGGTGAAATCTTTATATATCGATCATCAGACTAATCAACCAGAGATAGTAGAATTTCTTTTTTTTGTTTCACATGGGATTTTCTCACCCAAAAAGCATCTTATATTTGCAAACAAAGAGCACACCTTATATGTGTGTAAGAATCAGTTAATTATATTGTAGGATGGGAATACAAGTATTTGTGCAGAAAAATGGCTGATAATATGTTGATTTAAAGACAGCTGCAAATATGTGCAAAGTATTGAAGTGGAGCAAAAATTATGAAAACTTCAATCTTTTGTTTTCTCTTGTTTTTCACTTCCTTGGTATACTTGTCTTGATCGCATTTAGACATGATTCAAGACTACATGAATGCATTAACATGCTACAGAAAACACAACTCTCAAAGCACGTCTAAACATTAGTATTGCAGCTACAAAGCTCATAAATTAAGTACACAAAACATGCCTCACATTAGTTACAACATTGCACATGATGATCAACAAACTTGTATACCATAATTTCTACTATCACAAGTTGGGTGTTTTTTACTTTGTTTTCAACAGAGGACGAAGAGCTTTTACTACCGTGCTCATGTTTGGACGATGATCAGCAAACTTTTCCACACACAAGGCAGCGATTGCAGCCATCTGCAGTTAAGCAAAACAGGCAAATTAAACCTACTGAAACAGAAGTTTCAGAAAAGAAATTCATATTTATATGGAACCAACACTAAAAATCTACACCAAAATCAATGTTCTCAAATTTGCAACTGAGTTGACCTTTGCAAATGCCTTTGGAGGATGGTTTCCTTCAAATCTAGCTTCCGCAATCTCCTTTACTTTGTCTTCACTGAGCCTTGGCCTTGCCTGGTGTTATACAAGTAGTTGACATTGATAAACTTATATAATTATTACAAGTATTATTCACAAGATCAAGAAAATTGCATACCCACGTCACAAGATGACATTGTCTGCTTGGTAGTGTATGATCAACTATTTTATAACCTGTCAAGAGCAGTGTTCTAAAGTTCGCTAGGCGCTAGTCGGGCGCCAAGCTAGCGCCTAGCGCCTAGGCGGCCCTACTAAAATAAATCAATTTAATAATAAAATTTAAAAAAAATACACACCTTAGTAATTGAAACAACATATTAATCTATTAAATCATTTTAAAGTTTTACACAACAACCAAAATTAAAACATAACATCCAAACTTCAAACTTTCATAGTCTCAAACTCTCATACATCATCAAAATAAGTGAATAACAATGCATAATTAACCGATTTCTCTTCGTTTAATGCGGCTGTGCGGCGCCTAGCGGTGAAAACGCGCCGATTATGCGCCAGGGCGATTTTCTCAGAAAATTAACCGATTAATTGTGCTTGATGTAGAATATTTGGATATTGCAATTCATAGATCTTTTTTTTTTTTTTTTACAACAGAAGACAGTTTGAAACATGAATCTTGATCCAGTTTTTATTGGCCTGCTGTTTCTCTGCTTCCAAAACACTTTCACAAAGCTAACACTAATCCAACTAAACTCACAGATGATATTTCAACCAATTGTGGCTCAAAAGGCACCTCATCTGCACGTGATTGCCGGGAATGGCACGGAGACGTAGAACCAAGATTTTCTTCCCTGCTGCAAATAAAGGGCTCGTCAATCGCAAGGTTCAAAGAGTACTTATTCTCAGTTGAAGTTGGTCATTCCATTGCTTCTTGGTGTGAGTTCTTTTGTCAAGGAGTTTTGTGTAAATTTGCAAGAAAACAAGCAGATCGACGTTGTTTTCTCGCCTGCTAGTAGTCGATTATTGGACATGTATGCTTTCATAAACGGCATTGAGATCATCTCCATGCCTACTAGTCTTTCTTACTGATTGGTGCCTACTAGTCTTTCTTACTGATTGGTGCTACATTGTGATGACCAGAGAGCAGAAACGAATTCATGTTCTGAGAGTCAGCAACTCGGGAAAAATTCGAGGGTATCAGAACCGGAAACGGATTGACAAGAACCGGGCTAAAAGTTGCTAAACCGGGAATTGAACGAAAGCTGAAAACGGTCCAAGTCTGTTAATACAGTTAAGCTGTTAGGGTTGTTAGCGGAAGTCTGCTGATTTTGGAGCGATAATCGCGGAAAACCGCTGGCAGTTTCGTTCAATTGGCGGAGGCATTTTGATCCTTCTATAAAGGAGTTTATTCAGTTCTAGACTAGCAGCTCAATTCATTGTAATTAGAGAGATTCAAAAATTAGGGTTCTTGAGAGTTGAGAGGAACTACTCAGCTGAGTCTGATATGTTGTAACTCTGTTTTCTCTTTCGATTCTTAGTGAAATTCATTCGATCCTTTTCACGGTGGATGTAGGCCGATGTGGCGAGCCGAACCACCTTAAATCCTTGATTTGGTGTTTCGATTTTCGTTCTAAATTCTGGAAATTAGGGTTTTTTCTGCAAACAGATTTTCTTCAAACTGAATTATCGTGCGTAGAGCTCCTAAATCTAACAACTGGCGCCGTCTGTGGGAACCAAATAAATCACCAAGATGTCAAGGATGAAGCTCGATGTTGAAAAGTTTATAGGAAATGGAGATTTTACACTGTGGAAGGCAAAGATGGAAGCAGTGCTCATACAACAAGGATGGGAGGAAGCCATTTGTGAAGAGCCTGATGAATCATCATCTTTATCTTCTGAAGAACGAAGTAAAATCTACAAGAAGGCAAGAAGTTCGATTATCTTGTGTCTAGGAGAGAAAGCTCTCAGAGAAGTCTATCAAGAGAAATCTGCTTTGGAAGTTTGGAAGAAATTGGAGGCATTGTATCAGACCAAATCCTTGGCAAACCGTCTTTTCTTGAAACAAAGACTCATATCTTTCAAGATAATTGAGGAAAAGAAAATCCTAGACAAGCTAGATGAATTCAACAAGATTGTTGATGACCTTGAGAACATCGAAGAAAAGCAAAAGGATGAAGACAAGGCCCTCTTACTTCTGAATGCACTTCCTAAATCCTACCAATCATTTCGAGATGCACCGGTGTATGGAAGGGTGAATCCATTAACCCTTGAGGAAGTTCAAGTTGCAATCCGATCAAGGTTTCTTGGCACTGAATCCGAGAAGAAGAATCAGAATCAAAATCTTGGTGAGGGATTGGCTGTGAAAGGAAAGAAGTTCAGGAAAGGAAACAATAACCAACAGAGATCAGATCATGGAACTTCAAAGCAAAGTGAAGGAACTGAAGTGAGGAAGTGTTTCCATTGCCACAAACCAGGGCATTTAAAAAGAATTGCCCAGAAAGGAAGAAAAAGGACAATGGAAACAACAACAACCATCAAGCAGTTGTGGCTCAAGAGCAATATGACAGCGCTGATATGTTGTGTGTAGTGAGTTCAGAGATTAAAGATGAGTGGGTGTTGGATTCTGGATGCTCGTTTCACATGTGTCCAGTGAAGTCTTGGTTCAGCACCCTTACAATGCAACAATGAGGGCTTGTACTATTGGGTGATGATCATTCATGTAGAGTCATGGGTATAGGATCAATCCAGCTAAAGCTACATGATGGAAGGATCAGAACTCTGAGCAATGTCAGGTATATTCCTAAACTAAAAAGAAATCTGATATCTCTTGGCTTATTAAATGCTACAGGTTGTGAGTTCAAAACACAAAATGGTGAAATACAAGTCACAAAATCTGGAGTGCTAGTTATGAAGGGAATCAAGTCAAATGGACTCTATGTACTTCAAGGATCAACAGTGACTGGAGGAGCAGCACCTGCAGTGAGTGAAGATCAAGCTAACCTTTGTCTACAAGAGCTCACAAGGCAAAATCTCCTGGGAAGCGGAGGATCCATGAAGATTCCAAGGTGTGAGCAATGCATTCAAGGAAAGCTCACAAAGACAAGTTTTTCAAAAGGCAAACACACCACTGTAAGCACTCTAGACTATGTTCATTCAGACATTTGGGGACCAGCTCGAGTGGAAACACATGGTGGAGGTAAATACTTCATTACTTTCATAGATGATTACAGTAGAAAGGTGTGGGTTTATATTATGAAACACAAATCTGAAGCTTTTGAAAAATTTAAGGAATGGTTAACTCAACAAGAAAACATAACTGGAAAAAGATTGAAGCATCTAAGAACTGATAATGGCTTAGAATACTTGTCAGAGGAGTTTCAAGGTTATTGCAGGGAAAGAGGAATCACCAGACATAGAACCGTGGTAGCTACACCCCAACAAATTGGGATAGCTGAACGCATGAATCGAACCCTCCTTAAAAGAGTGAGGTGCTTACTCTTTGATGCAGGTTTGCCCAAATCTTTTTGGGGAGAAGCAGTTTCAACTGCAGCTTTTCTTGTAAATAGAAGTCCATCATCTTCAATTCAGTTCAAATCCCCAAATGAGGTATGGTATTCCAAAACTCCAAACTATTCATTTCTTAAAGTTTTTGGATGTCTTTGTTATGCACACACCAAACAAGATAAACTGGAACCTAGAGCAATAAAATGCATTTTTATTGGATATCCAAGTGGAGTTAAAGGGTACAAGTTATGGAGTTTGGAATCTGGAACTCCCAAATGCTTCATTAGTAGAGACGTTGTGTTTGAAGAAGGTGTGATGGGATACAAAGAAAAGCAAAAAACTTCTGGAAAAGAAGAAGATGGATCACAAAATCAGGATGCTAAAGTTCAGGTGGAGTTATTAAACAAAAACCAAACTGGGATTGATGAAGAAAATTCAGATTCCAGTGACTCAGAAGAAGAACAAGTTACACACGATCCACCTGATCTAAGCTGAGGATCTCTCAACTTACAATTTAGCCAGAGATAGACAAAGGAGGACAATCAATCCCCCATCCAGATATGGTGAAGCAGACATAGTGAACTATGCTCTGTGTGTTGCTCAGGAAATTGAGTATGAGGAACCAAACACTTATCAAGCAACAATGAGGTCTAAGGACAGTGATAAATGGGTTCAAGCAATGAATGAGGAGATCATGTCTTTAGAAAAGAATAATACCTGGGAATTGGTAGATAAACCAAAAGGGCAAAAGCTGATTGGGTGTAAGTGGATCTTCAAAAGGAAGATAGAAGTAGTTGGAAATGAACAAGTAAGGTTCAAGGCCAGGCTAGTAGCCAAAGGCTACACTCAAAGAGAAGGAATAGACTACCATGAAATCTTCTCACCAGTAGTAAAACATGTCTCCATAAGGATTTTGTTAGCTTTGGTTGTACAAGAAAACATGGAGCTACAATAGTTGGATGTCAAAACAACTTTTTTACATGGAAGCCTAAATGAAACTCTATATATGGCACAACCAGAGGGATTTAGGAAACCAGGAGAAGAACACAAAGTCTGCTTATTAAAAAGATCTCTGTATGGACTTAAGCAAAGTCCAAGACAATGGTACAAAAGGTTTGATAGTGTCATGCTGAGTATTGGTTTGGAAAGATGCAACTATGATAGTTGTGTATATTTGCAGAAGGAAAATAGATCAGTTCATACCTTCCTTCTCATCTATGTAGATGACATGCTAATTGCCAGCAAAAGCATGGAAAGAATACAAGTCATAAAGAACAAACTACAGGCTCAATTTGACATGAAAGATCTTGGAGATGCTAGAAGAATGCTTGGCATGGATATAAGAAGAAATAGAAGAAAATGCTGGATATTCTTGTATCAGACAGACTTTATAAAGAAAATTCTCAAAAGGTTTTTTATGCATGAATCTAAACCAGTATCCACACCACTGGGTACACAATTCAGGTTGACTTCAGAGGAAAAACCAAAAACAAAAACTGAGAAGAAATATATGTTGACTGTACCTTATGCTAATGTAGTAGGTAGCATGATGTACTCTATGGTTTGCAGTAGACCAGATATTGCTTATGCCATGAGTAGAGTAAGTAGATTCATGGCTGATCCTGGGAAATTACATTGGGAAGTAGTAAAATGGATGCTGAGATATTTGCTCGGAACATCAGATTTGGGATTGATGTTTTGTCAACAACCAAATCAAACTAATCCTCTTGAAGGCTATGTTGACTCTGATTTTGCAGGTAATCCAGACAATAGGAAGTCAACTACAAGTTATGTTTTTCGATTGTTTGGAACTGCTGTGAGCTGGAAAGCAATGCAACAACCTGTAGTTGCTCTATCCACAACAGAAGCTGAGTTTGTAGCCATGGCAGAAGTTGTGAAGGAGTCAATATGGCTTAAAGGAATTCTAAGAGAACTCAATATAAAGCAAGGAAGGGTACCTATTTACTGTGATAATCAAAGTGCTCTTCACTTATCTAAACATCAAATGTTTCATGATAGGTGTAAGCATATAGATATTAAGTTGCATTTTGTAAGAAACTTAATAGAAAAAGGTGAGATAGAAGCCAAGAAAATTGGCACAGATGATAACCCTGCTGACATGCTAACAAAGGTTCTTCCAAGAACAAAATTTGTGTTTTGCAGGGATTTAGTTCGGGTTAAAAGCTGGGCTGAAGAACACAAGACATGAGCAAATTTTAGGAGAAAAAGGTTTGGATAGTTTCACGAGTTGAGGTGGAGAATTGAGAGTCAACAACTCGGGAAAAATTCGAGGGTATCAGAACCGGAAACAGATTGACAAGAACCGGGCTAAAAGTTGCTAAACCGGGAATTGAACGAAAGCTGAAAACGGTCCAAGTCTGTTAATACAGTTAAGCTGTTAGGGTTGTTAGCGGAAGTCTGCTGATTTTGGAGCGATAATCGCGGAAAACCGCTGGCGGTTTCGTTCAATTGGCGGAGGCATTTTGATCCTTCTATAAAGGAGTTTATTCAGTTCTAGACTAGCAGCTCAATTCATTGTAACTCTGTTTTCTCTTTCGATTCTTAGTGAAATTCATTCGATCCTTTTCACGGTGGATGTAGGCCGATGTGGCGAGCCGAACCACCTTAAATCCTTGATTTGTTGTTTCGATTTTCGTTCTAAATTCTGGAAATTAGGGTTTTTTCTACAAACAGATTTTCTTCAAACTGAATTATCGTGCGTAGAGCTCCTAAATCTAACATGTTCAATATTCATCTTGCCACAAATTACAAAGTCCGTTTCATGGATAAGAGCCGACAGACCGTGGCCATAAAGCGACTAAAATCAAATTCCAAACAAGGGGCTCGTGAGTTAGATCAAGTTTCAGTATGTTTCTTTGTCCATTTAAATTAATGTTGAAAAAATGCAACACCTAAAAATATATAAGTAAAAAATATTT
Source organism: Scutellaria galericulata (assembly GCA_946896805.1). Classification (NCBI taxonomy): domain Eukaryota; kingdom Viridiplantae; phylum Streptophyta; class Magnoliopsida; order Lamiales; family Lamiaceae; genus Scutellaria; species Scutellaria galericulata. The sequence goes on along the minus strand of OX335797.1, from coordinate 273,383 downwards.
TCAAAGATTTCCAATTGCTCTTTAAAAATAAATCGCTATGTCTACTATAACAAGACAATAATTGATCCTAAAAGATTTTTGTCGAGCACATATGACATTCAAAACCAAAAAAAAATTAGTTTTAAGCTCAATTTTACTTTAAACCCACCAAAATCCATTTCTATAAATAAGAATAGTAACATCAATCACTTAAGCACAAATGACTAAAATCCATGGTAATTAAGATGACAAAATAGTACTAATAATGACACATCACGCACGCAACACAATTTAGCTGACACACTTCTTTCTATTACCCTTACGTAGATGCGTTAATGACTAAACAAGAAATCATCAACATTTATGTTCTTTTACACAAATTTCAAACATTAATTAAAGTATTTTAGAAAGGAATAAAAAACATCCGAGTAGACAATACATCTCTCACATTGAGTTAGTATTTATTTATTTTTCTTTTTGACCTTTTCTTTTGAAGGAATGGAAAGACATGCACTCTCAGTCTCTCAAATTTACACACACACACACATATATTATATCTGAAAAATTCAACAGAAAAGCGTGTTCAAATAGAAAGAAAAAAAAAAAAGCAATGTGAATATTCTCATGGAAAGATTTATTGATATAAGAATAAAAAACAAAAAAAAAATTGAAAATAAAAAAAGCGTGTTCAAATAGAAAAAAAAAATTGCAATATGAATATTCTCATGGAATGCTTACAAAAAAAAGATTTATTGATATAAGAAAAAACCAAGAAAATTGGAAAAAAAAAAAAAAAAAACTGAATTTTTTTTTTGAAAGTTCTAACACAAAATTGGAGAAGATGCCTAAATACGGGTGCACTCCGAACTCCTTTAGCTATAATCCCCTGCTTCGTGGCTTCTGCAAAGAGAAGAATTTTGAAGTTACTCTAGTATTTTCTATTGTTGACAATCATTTTTTGATATAGTTTGTAACAAGTAATTTAAAAAAAAAAATCAAAAAAAGAAAAGATTCAATGCAGTTTTATAGGATCCTTGAGCTATATCATAATATCAAATGTATAAGAATTCCAATTTCCTTATAATTTCTCTTAATAAAACGATTTTTTATTTTATTTTACAAGATCAAACTCCATTCAATTCATTATATTATAATATTATTAAGTCAAAATTGAGCATTATATATTCTATAATGCCATTGGGTCTTATAAGGGTGTGACAGTGACAAGTATATATGAAATAATAATTAACTTATAAAACCTAGGTCTAGAAGTGCCGAATTTTGGAACAATATATTTGGATTAAAAGGCTCAAATTAATTTATTACAAAATTTGGGTCAAAATCCAGGCTGTAAAATAATGGAATTTAGGGTTGTCGGTTTTCCTATTTCTATGCAAATTAATTAATTAATTAAAAAGAGCGTGTTCAAATAGAAAAAAAAAATTGCAATATGAATATTCTCATGGAATGCTTAAAAAAAAAAAGATTTATTGATATTAGAAAAAACCAAGAAAATTGGAAAAAAATTAAAAACTAAATATTTTTTGAAAGTTCTAACACAAAATTGGAGAAGATGCCTAAATACGGGTGCACTCCGAAGTCCTTGAGCTATAATCCCCTGCTTCATGGCTTCTTCAAAGAGAAGAATTTTGAAGTTTATGTATAAATTGAGAGTTGCTATTTCTCTTTTGTGAATGTTTGTGAATGCTATACATATGCAGCTACCACCTTTGTCCTTTACCTTTATTGCATACAACAGCATCAAGGTATTAAAATGTTTTACGAATCTAAGGAGAGATTGTGTTTTGGTCGAGATATTTGAAATACAAGATTTAAAATGAATTGATTTCAAATCCATTTAAATTAGGGTGGATTCAAAATTTACTCATATTTCTCAAAAATTAGTTCAAATGAAAATGATGAAATTCATATCCACATCCCGAAAGCTATCAACTAATTTACTACTATATATGAATTTCAAATTCCTTTTCAAATCTATCAATCCAAACACCACCTAAAAGAAAAATAATTATACAATATTTGATAATAAATAATGATGGGCATCACGTTCATAACCTGTCTCGCCCTTAGGACTCGGTGTACACACATGGTCATAGTATTAATCAAGTTTAAAGTCAATCTCCTTAGGTTTGAACATGTATATATTATCTTATATTTCATTTTCAGAAATTAATTTTATCATAAAAAGTTAAAAAGAGTAGGTGGTGATTCCAAAAACTTGGACAGTTTTTGATATAATAATGTCAACATGATAGAGTTGCATATAATCAGAAATTAGAAGAAGCATTTAATCCCACAAACACAAATACAGTACATACATACAATACAAGAAAGAGAGGTGATCTGATCAATATTCAACATGGCTGATGCAATTGTTTCCGCTGTGGCTGAGCAAATCGTAGGTCTGATTGCAGAGCAGGCTCGATTCCATGTTAATTTGGTGAGAGGTGCTGAGAAGGAGGTCCACCAGCTTGCTGATGAGCTGAAAGCAATCAGATTTGTGTTGGATGATGCTGAGAATCGACGCTTCAAAGACGATATGGTCAACTACTGGTTGTCCAGGCTGGAACACACGTCTCGTGAAATGGAGAATGTTTTGGACGAATGGAATTACGCGATTCTCAAACTTGAGGTGGAACAACATCAATCTGATGATGCTGTTGTTGCTGATCCACCTCTTCCAAAGAAAAAGTCGGTATGCTCCTTCATCCCATCATCTTCATGTTTGTGTTTCAAGAAAGTTGTTGTTCGTCATGATATTGCCAAGAAAATACTACATGTGAAGGCGAAACTTGACCAAGTTTTGAACGAGAATGATAGATATAATTTTGTCAGGTCTCAGCCCAGTGCTGAGACTTCACATATGTCTTGGCGAGTTCCGTCTATTTCTTTTACCAACTTGGTAGAAGTCCAGGGTCGAGACTCTGACAGGGATATTCTTGTGACCAAACTTTTGGGTAAGGAATTAGGATCCATACATATTGTGTCTATAGTGGGTGTAGGGGGACTTGGGAAGACAACTCTTGCTCAACTAGTTTATGGTGATAGTCGAGTGGACAAGTTTTTTGATTTAAGAATATGGGTCTGTGTTTCAGATCCCTTTGATCTAGCTGCCATTGCCAAAAAGATTATCGAGATTGTAACAAAGAGAGATTCTCCAAATACTAATGACTTGGAAACTCTATTACAATCTGTAAGGGACTCTATTACAGGGAAAAACTTTCTTCTTGTCCTAGACGATGTTTGGACAGAGGATTCTACACAGTAAAATCCTTTGAAAACTTCCCTTAAATGTGGTGGAGTTGGTAGTAAAATTTTGGTGACAACAAGAAATGAAAAGGTTGCTAAAATCACAGGCACCATGGACAATGACATTCATCGTCCAGGAAAGCTATCTGATGAAGATAGTTGGTTGCTATTGCGTCAAATAGCTCAGCCTGGAATGGAATTTGAGGAGATTGGTAAAAAAATAGCTAAAAAGTGCGATGGCTTGCCTCTAGCTGTAAAAACTTTAGGAAGTGTTTTGCGTTTTAAGAATACTTTGGAAGAGTGGGAGAATGTACTAGAAAGTGAAGTATGGCAATTAGAAGAAGCAAAAACAGAACTTTTTCCTCATTTGCTTTTAAGCTACAATGAATTGTCTCCAACACTTAAACGTTGTTTCTCATATTGCGCTGTCTTTCCTAAGGATTTTAGGATTAATGTTAAGAGTTTAATAGGAAATTGGATGGCACTTGGTTATTTGGGCTCTGATATTGGAAACATGGAACTGAAAGGGCAAGAATGCTTTGACATTTTAGCAATGTGTTCTCTATTTCAAGAATTTGAGAAAAATGATTTGGATGAGAAAATAGAAAGTTGTAAGATGCATGATATAGTGCATGATTTTGCTCAATTTCTTAGAAAGAGTGGTAAAGTGGAGGCCACGGGAATGAATAAGACAAGCTGCGAAGCTTGTGACCCTCTATTAGTTTCGACAGTGAATGAATTTTGTAGCTTATTTGCGAGTGAAGAAGATTCTCCTCAAAATCTTTGTGGCTGTCTCAAACGTTTAAGGGTGTTAAGCATGAGAGGCAGTAAAAGTATTCCACGAGGAATAGAAAACATGATTCACTTGAGATGGTTGAACTTGTATGAAATTGAAGAATTATCCTCTGTAGCTCTTAAATTCATTTTTCAACTTTACAACTTGCAAACTCTTTGCTTAGACTTTTGCGAATTAAAAGAGATTCCAAGGGAAGTTAGGAATTTGATTCACTTGAGACATCTTGACTTGAGTAGCAATGGATCTCTAGAGGAGTTGCCAAGGGAAATTGGGAATTTGATACAATTGAGACATCTTGACTTGAGTGGCAATGAATCTCTAGAGGAGTTGCCAAGGGAAATTGGGAATTTGATACGATTGAGACATCTTGACTTGAGTAGGAATAGATCTCTGGAGGAGCTGCCAAGGGAAATTGGGAATTTGATACAATTGAGACATCTTGACTTGAGTGGGAATGAATCTCTAGAGGAGTTGCCAAGGGAAATTGGGAATTTGATACAATTGATACATCTTGACTTGAGTAGCAATGATTCTCTAAAGGAGCTGCCAAGGGAAATTGGGAATTTGATACAATTGAGACATCTTGACTTGAGTAGCAATGGATCTCTAAAGGAGTTGCCAAGGGAAATTGGGAAATTGATACACTTGAGACATCTTGACTTGAGTAGCAATGGATCTCTAGAGGAGTTGCCAAGGGAAATTGGGAAATTGATACAATTGAGACATCTTAACTTGAGTTTGATTGAATCTCTAAAGGAGTTTCCAATGGAAATTGGGAATTTGATACAATTGAGACATCTTGACTTGAGTAGCAATGATTCTCTAAAGGAGTTGTCAAGGGAAATTGGGAATTTGATACAATTGATACATCTTGATTTGAGTAGAAATGAATCTCTAAAGGAGTTGCCAAGGGAAATTGGGAATTTGATACAATTGAAACATCTTATCTTGAGTAGCAATAAATCTCTGGAGGAGTTGCCAGAGAGCATATGTGGTTTGCATGAATTGCAAACCTTGGATGTTATGGATTGTTGGAGATTGAGTAAACTTCCAGAAGGAGTAGGACAGTTAACTGGACTGCACACATTGGGTGAATTTCATGGAGGAAATGGTTGGAACAAGTTGGGATTATTGAACAAGTTAAACCATCTTAGTGGAGATCTAACGTTGAAAATCAGGTTAGATAATTGCAATTTAGAACAAGTGGTTGAGGATGCTCGGGAAGCAGAATTGCGAAATAAGACAGACATCAACAGACTTGATATAACTTTTGTGGATGAGATGGATGAAAGTGATGAGTCAGCATTGGTGAGGATGAATGTAATAGATGCATTGGAGCCCCATCCAAATTTGACATATCTGAGTATTGAATACTACAAAGGCCCAAAGCTTCCACTGAGCTGGATTGTGTCGCCCCTCAACCAATTAGGAGAGATTCATCTATGTGGGTGCAATCACTTGTCATCATTGCCACCCCTTGGAAAACTGCCATGCCTCGAGGAGATTCACATTTCTAATATGGAAGGATTAGAATTTGTGGGACGAGAATTCCTGGGAATAGACATGAAGCTGGATATTATTGCCTTTCCAAAATTGAAGAAGCTGACATTTGAGAGATGTCAGAACTGGAAAGAGTGGGAGGACATAACAAGCGAAGAAGAAGAATCTGCAGACATGACGCTCATGCCTTGTCTCTTGAATCTGAGAATCCTTTATTGCCAAAGTTTGAAAATGCTGCCACGTGGACTGTTGCATAGGGTCGCGTCAACACTACTAGTACAACGTTACATGGACGAGAATGGTTCAGCTTGGAAGTCCATATCTCAATATAATCCACGCCTTCAACTTGAACCATGGTGGTTCTGAGGACAACAACTTTGTAAGTTGGGTTTTTGCCTTTTCTTTTATAGCATCATCAGGATTTAAAAATGCTATTGAAATACAATCATATATAGTTATTCTATAAAAAAAAAAAACATTTATGAAAAATTGCAGGATAGGCTGATGAGAGAGGTAGATATCTGCACAAGAGAAAACCATTGAAGAAAGGGCTCCAATACAATACACCAAAGCAGTCCATGCTTTAGAGTAAAATTCTTCTTTTTCTCAATGATTTACAATAGAAAATTCTTAAATTATATCCTCTATTTTTCCCCCTTTTTTTGGCCTAATGGGATTTGGGCAGTATTTTCAGGTGTGATCTAAGAATCCTGAGTGATGCTAACATGTGCAAGGTAATACTAATTTTCTTAATTGTTTTTATGTGTTGAGTAAATTCTTGATATTGAAAAATACTAAAAAAAATTGAAGTAAAATTCCAAATTTCCAATCAATGAAAGAGGGACTCAACTCAGTACATTTTGAGTAGAATATGTTCTTGTTTCAAAGATTTTGATTCTGATTTACTGGGATTTTATAATTATGTATTCTTAAGTGACCCACAAAATTTTGTCTTAAATTACAATAGTTCATGAACTCTACTAAACAAAATTATAAATAGATGGTGATATAAATGAGCATAATATCAATAGTTAGTTGATTCAAAATATCACTTGGACTAACTATTTGCATGTTCTCTTTAGTGCAAACATCACATAAAGAATTCAAGTCTCTGTGGTCAAAGAAGGGAAAAAAACAATCATATATTTAGGCTATGATTTTTGCCCAAGTTTGAAGCTTAGTGAGAGCAATTTCGTGATGCCGAGGAAGAACTTCCCTATTTGGGATTTGATATGCGAAAATCGAGGTCTTTTGAAGGAAGATTCTGCCTATTCTTATAGAGAAGATCAAGAATCAAGATAGCATCGTCAAAGCTCATCAATAGGATTTAAATTTGCTAAAAGCATAGGCCAAAATAACCAGTTCAAGTTTTTGGGGTGCATTTTTCCTCTAATCTGATTTGTCTCAAATTTTTTTAGTTAAATTTTCTTTGGAATTTTTCTAGATATGCATATATTTCCTCCAAAATTGGTTGTTTTCTATTATTTATGTGTATCAAACTTGCAATGCAAATAAGAACCAGAGCAAGGCTGAGGACGAGAATTGAAAACCAAACACTCTAAACACACAAAAACTTGCCAAGTTTAACTTGTTTTTTTAAGGGTATTCTATACAATCTATGGAGAACTTAATTTAATTTGTTAGGAGTACTCGATATGTGAAAATTATAATTTTCTCACAGACTTGGGTCGAATTTTCAAAATAGATCCATATTCTAATATGTATTATACAACTGAATGTAAAATATAAAAACTTAAAGCATTTTTAATATTTAAAATATTTATATTATCCTAAAAAAATGCAAACTTAATGTAAAATATAAAAATTTGAAGTATTAATAATCTTTGAAAGATTTATATTATCCTAAAAATGAGTAAGTTTAAAATAATTACTTAAATGCAACATGATTTAGAAATATAAACTAAGATAAAAACTTAAAATAACAAATCATAAATTTTTTTTTAAAATAAAAACATACATAGATCAATAAAATTGCATTATATATTAATACATAAAATATAAATTTTAAAACAAAATAAATAATTATGAATTATTTTAAAATAAAAAGATAGATAAAATGAATTAAAAAGGCACAAATGGGATTAGGGGTGAGCATGAATAATATCGGAGATAATAAAACTTTTGGGAAATGGCAAAAACTTTTGTGCACAAGGTGCACGGATCCAAATTTGTGCACAACAATACTGTTATATTATATGAAGTAATACTGTTATATTATATGAGTGATACTGTTAATATGAAGTAATACTGTTATATTATATGAGTGATACTGTTATATTATATGAAGTAATACTGTTATATTATATGAAGTGATACTGTTATATTAATATAACTGTATCACTTCATATAATATAACAGTATTGTTGCACCTTGTGCACAGGAGTGTCACTCTTGGGAAATTAGAATCGAAACACATCTGAATCAATAAAGAACTCTTGATTGCTTGACTTTACTCGAATCGAAGAACCGAATATAACCGATTCCAAAGAAGTAACTATATACAAATTTGTATGTATCATAAAATTCATTTTTCTGTATTGCTATATTTTATTAATTACAAATTTGATTAAATTTGATTATTATTTAATATTATTATAATTTTAAGATGTACTTCATAGAAAATTAAAATTAAATAATATATTTATAATGAATAATTTTGGGAGCACTTGAAATCTATTAACTACAATAGATATTAATCAAACAAATTAGTTAATAACTTATACAAAGTATACATAAGATATTTTAAAAGACGAACTTTCTGATGACTACTTTTAAGGTGTAAAGAGAGAAGATTACGAAGAATAATTTTAAAGAAAAATTTGAATGTAATCTATTGTTTTCGAGAAGAGGCCTACTTTTGTAATTTGTCAAATCTATATTATTAGTTTATGACTTATTTAAAAATATAAATTAAGTAATGTCGTACAACATAATTTTTTTTCATTTTGTTTCAATAAATATTTATTTTAAATTGAAAAAAATTTGAATCTCCGAAATCTGAACTAATCTGCTCCGTTATATCCAATTTTTCGAAGGAACTGAATCGAATTGATGAAGCAATTTCAAAGATTTTTTTTAGATATTCTCCGAAAATCTCCAAACTTTGGAGTAATTTCGAAGATTCTCTTATTCCAAAATTGCTTCATACTGTACTCATGACCCTTAAAGGAAATGTCATTCAACGAGCTCAAATTTGGGGCTTCACTTGATTTGAGAAGGCACATCTCACCATGCCAAATACAATTATTAAAATATTGTTTACCAAATATATAATATAATATACAAATGTATAGGTCTCAAATTTCATATTTTTTTCAAACTTGAGTTGATCGAATTGTTGGACTAATATTTCGTTTTGTTTCAATGAATATTTGCTTTAAATTGTAAAAATTTGAATCTCCAAAATCCGAATTGATATGCTCCGTTATACCCAAATCTCTGAAGTAACCAAATCGAATTGACGAAGCAATTTTGGAGATTTTTTATAGATAATTTCCGAAAATCTCCAAACTTTGGAGCAATTTCAAAGATTCTTTTTGTAATATCCCCCTTCTAGTAGGGTTATTACATCTATTAAACCATACTTAATTTCCAACTAACGAAAAATATCGTAATACTTCACAGTTTTTTTTCTAGAAAGCAACGGAAACAATAATTGTTAAGAAACATGTCAATATTTAAAAATGGTCTAAACCATCCAAAAAGAATTAAATCGTTTGAGTGAAATTTTCGTTGAAAGAAATCAAATCAAAAGTCTTCTTAACATGAAATCTTAGAAAATCTTAAAACCAATTTCGAGGCCGTCACCATCAATCACGCTTCAACGCTGCTACCTCCTTGTATCACACATTACTTTTATCTTTATCTGCAGTATGAGGTAAATACTATAAGCAAAATGCTTAGCAAGTACATCACCTATCTCACAAAAACATTTTTCTATACAACTATATAGAAAACAAGAAGCATCACTAATAAAAACAATAATATACTTTTATACTTTAAAATAATATAATGTTGGCCCAAACATGGTAACAATGCACGCAACTTCGAAGAACCCGGGGTAGCTAGCCACCGAATCCAAACGGAGCAACTCAATACTCATAGGGCGGTCTAGGAGCCCTTAACTTTTTCTAGTCGACGGTCTCGGTGCCCGGTACCAGTCCCTTAAAAATTATAAAATAAAACTATATATATGTGTACTATCTCAAAATATTTTTCTCACTTTACATAAAACAACCAGCATCTTGAACTTGTTCAAAAACACATAGAAACACATCACTTAACAAATCATCACTTTACAACCATATATAAGCATACTCACGTAAATTGATAACTTAATAAATCATCACTTAACAAATCATTAAAGCATACTCACATAAAACATAAATAAGCATTCATGTAAATTTGCATCAACATTAAACGGATAAAATAAAACTACTCATACTGTAGGTGAGATATGTATTTACCTGAAACTTCTAAAACTTAAAAAAATATCTCAAGACTCTTAAACACATTCTAAGTCTTCTCAACCAAATCTAAAACATAATTTAATTGGTGATATCCGAATTTATCACATACAAAATCTAGTCTTATAATTCCTTTAATTCTAATATGACACTTTCTAAAAGCTAATTAAATGAATTAAGTACTAACAATGTTACATATATTATATTTATGATTTAATTGTCATTAAACTTCTTCCTTCCAAACGCTGTCAAAACCAATAATCTTCTTAACTAAATAAATGGACATAAAGGTCAGAATCTTAAACCTTACAAATATTTTGCTTATTTACTATCATATCAGCTACTGTAAAAAAAAAAAAAAAAAAAAAAGCATACATGTTTGCAAAATAATCAATTAATAGCTATACAATTGTCAACTAATTATGTCGTCTGATATATTATTGTTCTAAATACCCAAAATTCCAAGAGAAACATGATGACCACATTCACACACATCAATTACTTTACTGCCAACATGGTCTACCACAAGACAATCTTCTTATAATTTATTTATTATTTATTCAAATCTTAATTAATATTATTAACATTGTAAATCAAAGAATAATCATATTTAATTAATTTTGGTTAACAAATCACTTTCTACTGCAACAACAACTTTGTAATTAGCCAAAACAATAATCAGATCTCGAGTTACAAGAATGAATAATTAACTAATTATTCTTTTTTTTTTCAAAAGCAAGTGGTTTTAAAATCAAAGTATCATACCAAAATTGCATAGTTTATTGTATAACTAATCAAATTTCTTTTATTTACTTCCTTTTTATTTTCACACAAAAACGGTTCATTAGTTAGAAACAAAATATATAATTGTCTTCTGTTGGTCCTAAGTGGTCAGAGGTTCAGAGGGGCTGAATGAACCTCTATCGATTTTTCGATTTTAAAACAATCAGAGATGCAAGTTCCTGATTCTTAAGAAAAACAGCAACCTGACTTGATCAGAAAACTGGCAGTATGCTGATTCAGGTTTCTGACCAGCTTTCTCAGTGCGCAGCGGATAAAACAACGATAGAGTTTCTTTTGGAAAAATAGTTTTCTTTGCAAGTATGCTCTTTATAAACTCTTTTATGCAGGATGCTTATGATATCAGTCAGCAAGATATAACAAGATAAGTACAATGCAGTAAGTAAATCAAAGCAATAGACACTTATGGTTTATAGTGGTTCGAAGGTGGTGTAAGTTTTCTACGTCCACTCTACTCCTTCACAAGGAAGAACTTCGTTAGGTCTGTTCGAATTACAAGCCTCGCTTTACAAACCTCTTCTTAACAAGCTACGCCTATTAGAATCTCAGATTCTAGTCGAAGGTCACAACCCACAAAGAGTACAATCCCACAAAGGGTAAATAGTCTATTTCTAGACTACAAACTTAGCAATGATACAATACTCTCAACTAAGTACACCTAAAACAACCTAGCACACACAACACAAATGGTTAAAAGATAAAATGTTTTTCTTCAACTGTGATGATGAAGCCAGTCTTGAGCTTGATAGCTTGAGTGCTTGATAGATTGACTGTTTCTCGAAGGTTGAGTGGCTGAGCTTGGTAAGAGATTGAGTATGAACGACTTGAGAGATTTTGCAATGTATGTTTCAAAGCTTCAGTACCGTTCATGGTCACTTCATCCTTCTATTTATAGATCTTTGGAAAATGCCCATTGAAGAGAGGTATGTCCTTGTTTCCTTTCAAATTTGATCTTCCATATCTATGCAATTAATGCGATTGAAGAGCTGAGAGGAGAAGTCTTGTCCTAGTCTGATTTGCATTAATGGGGCCACTCCTTGGCTGCAATTCTTCTCTCTCGTACAGGTGGCATCTTCTAATTGGTTTGACACTTACTCCAGTCAAATGGATCTTTGTCAGCAACCTTCCTCGTACTGTATTCAATGTATATTCCTCGTATTTTGATAACTGAGCAAAGGTGAGCTTGCTGCTTTGTTCTTTATTGTCTGTATATCTTGGATGCCAGCTTTCTGATGTGAAACTGCTTTCTGTTCCTGAGCAGCTTTCTAGTTAGACACTAGTTCAGTCTTCTTGTAGCTTTCTGATCTTACATCTCTTTAAACACTTGGTGTTCATTGAAAGTTTGTTTCAAGCATTTATCTTTATCTTTACAGAGACCTAACATAATATTTTCGAAGATACACTTGTAGGTCTATGTTCCACTTATAAAATGTGGAAAATGGGTACTCTAATTTTCTTTCTAAACAGATACATTGTCTCATCAAAATCTAAACAGAAATCTCCCAACATCTTCTATTCAATCTCCCCTCTTAATTGTTTAATCGCAAATTGATATCAATTGAAATCCAAATATAAGAAATAACTATGCAAACACAAAATATAAATACCTATTGAATAATAGGTGGTGGCCGCAGATCAACTCTCTTTTTAAATCCTCTGGCTATGAAGTTTGTTTCATCTTTTCTTTCTTTTCTAAGACTGCATTGGTTTCTATTTTTTTTTTTTTTTTTACTAGTACATTTAGGAACTCTTAAAAATGAGATTATGATAATTTATATCTAGGGTTTTAAATCACCTTACTTGTAGGATTTTTAAACAAAGTGGACTCCTAGAATTTCTCAACTACTAACTTATTTTCTTTATTTCAATTAATTAATAAATTAAAATTCTAATATCCTATATATAATTTATATGATACGCTGGTCTACTAATTAATTAGAGTCCTAATCATATAAAATATGAAATTTACATCACCATATAAATAATTTCACTACAACTCATTATAAAAATCATGATAATTAAAATTCTAGTCTATAATTTGATAATAGAGATTAAGTAAATTTTGGGGTGTTACACTTTTATCCTCGAATTGCTCCAGACTGTACTCACACCTAAAGGAAATGCCATTCAACAATCTCAAATTTGGAGTCCTTCACTTGATTTAGTACGACACATCTCACTAGGCCAAATACAACTATTGAAATATTGTTTACCGAATATATAATATAATATAATATACAAATGTATAGGCCTCCAAATTTTTTCGTATTTTTCGATCGAATCATTGGACTAATGTAAGGTCCAGTCCTATGCGCCAATCACACATGGATCAAATAGACCTATCTCATGAAAGGTGATTTATGAAATGGTCACATGTGAGTTTTTACCAAATTTTTAATCCAAAATCCATATTCTAGATCCACTCTTCTTTTAGGGGAAAAATATTTCTATGTTTTGAAAAAGATGCAATCTTTATGTATATAAAAGAACAACATCTAATGTCACATGTCATCCTCTCAAAAGATCAAAATATAATATTAACAATTATATTAATATTAATTACATTATATTAAATAATTTTGTGGCAAACACAATCTTTCTAATCTCATCTCAATAAATTTGTTACCATTTTAAAATCATGTCAATCTAATTATTAAATGGGATGTATTGGCATAGATAGAAAAGGAATGTATTAAAAACATATTTTAAACATATTTATTATTAATTAAAAAGATTTACCAATTTTATGGAAAATTAATCATGCATATCGCTTACATTTTTATATAATTTTAATTTATTTTAATAAAAATATTAGAGAAAAAATAAGTCAAATAAAAGTGTGTTTATTTAAAAGATTAGTGAAAACTTATTAATTAACGAAACTGAAATAGTTTTTGCATTAAATCATAGAAACTATTGAGAAATTTTGATTTGGGTTATTTATAATATAATTAAAATGAAAATTTAAGAATCTTTGTAATCTTTAATATTTAATATTTACAAAAAAAAAAAACATTAGAAAAAAACTTAAAATATTGGTGGAAGAGTTGAGTAATATGATAGAAATAACAACATATATAATAAATAGAAAATATTTATATTCTCTTACAAATGCAACAATATATAATCAAATAATATATTAATTAAATTATATTATGATTGATACTAAAATTGAATATATATATATATATAAGAAAAACGAGTAAACTACTTTTTTCGCCCATTATGTTTGCCGTTTCGCAGTTTTGCCCTTTTTGATTTCGGGCTTGCAATTTAGGACTTTCTGTTTTACGGGCTGACAATTTAGGATTTTATTTTTTATCAATGGCAATGTAGGATTTTATGTTTTCAAAATTAGCAATTATTGCCCAATTTCATCCCGAATTGTTTATTTGGGCTGAAATTACACGTTTTTCGGGCTTAATTTGATGAGGTGGCGAGTGCTTATCTGACGTGGAATTTTGCAATTAATTGCCAGGTGCCATGTGTATTTTAAGTGGGTCCCACTACCTAATTCAAAATTAATTAAAAAATCCTCGCAAGTTTAATTCTACTTAGCAAGTTTTATATTTTTCCTTGCAAGTTTAAGCTTTCTTTGAAAGTTTAATTAAGTGTGCAAGGGGTTTTCTTTGCCACAAAAGTCGAACCTTCAAATGTTATGTTTAGAACTCTCATTGTTCTTTTCCCTGATAAGCCATTATCTATTGCTAACGCTCGCCTTTTCCAAACAAAACGAGTTATCTTTCCTTACATTCAAAAGTCCTTTCTACGAACTTTTTTCCATCGACCCTTGTTAGAGAATGCTTTCAATTCAAGTCCCAAGTGAAGTAATAAGTAGACTCTTTTAGTCGTTGAGACGATAATTTTGTATCATGTAGGGAGTTCGAGGACGCGGCTAGGCACGCTTAGCACCTGGAAGCTCTCCGAGACGTTAATCAGCAAAGGTGAGGCTAATTTCCAATTTTTCGCGATTAAGCTTCCAAACGAATTTGATATGAAATAATGTGCCTACATGGACATATATGTTAAATTGATGAATGGTGTGTTTTGTGCCTTACTACGTGGCGAAGATGGATAAATGCTATTGTAAAATAAAGGAACTTGTTTATGTGAATAAATGTTTTCCAGGGTGGCTAAAGAGCCACAGCGGCTAAGAACCGCACCAGGGTGGTTTAAGAACCACAAAAATATTTTCCAGGATGGCTTAGAGCCACAGCGGCTGAGAACCGCACCAGGGTGGTTTAAGAACCACAAAGGTGTTTTCCAGGGTGGCTAAAGAGCCACAAAAATATTTTCTACGGCGGCTCAGAACCGTATTTTCAAAGGCGGCTCGTACTCGCGCCTATGTGATAATGATTTATATGTATTTGATATCCCAATGTTTTGACTGCTCATGAAACTCACCCCACTGAGTGTCTTTTTGCACTCACCCCCTTAAGTGATTTTATTTTACAGGTTGTTGCCTATCAAAAGGAGGGTGAAAGAGGTGTTGATTTGTTTTGTTTATACAAAAAATGTTATTTTTGGAATATTTTGGAAAGCCTAGTTGGTAAATCTGTACAGTTTTAGTTGTGTTCCGCAAAGTAAAATATTTTCTTCCGCTGCTTACGGGTTTCGTTTTATAAAACAGGATTGTTGAGATGATTTTATTCCTATTTGCTTACTTGCAAGATTGGATTCATCTTTGGATACCTATGTTTAACGAAGTTACTGGATGCTCAAACGAAGATTATTTAAATTCTGATATTCTATAGTACGTAACGTAAAGTGGGGCGTGACATGTTTAGTTGTCTAACTACACCCTGAAATTTTACAAAATTCCATTATCCGTGTATATTGCTTTATTGAAATTTTAATTTTTTGTGTTTAAAATTTAGTAGTGATTTAGCCCCAAATTTAATTGGCCACCAATATCAGTTATCTAGCTTTGCCCCTGAATATGTCTCTTGACCTTAATGTGAAAAAGAATGAAGTCTTTGATCTCACTATTAATTGATTTGCGTGAAATTAATCTCATTTTTTTCTATATTATATATATATATATATATATATATATATATATATATAATTTTTTTTAAAATGGGTTAATTTCATTTTCCAATCCATACCATGTTTTGTTTTTTAATTTTGCATTCTAAACTTTTTTTTTCTTTGATCACAACCTATACTATATGTTTTGTTTACTTTTGCAACCTCCGGCTAATATTTTCTGGCAAGAAAGCGCCTACCTGATTTTCACGTGCTAACTGAAGGTTATTTTCATCATTTGCACTTCTAAGACATGAGTAAGTTTGGCTCATCAACTATTTTCAATGGTAAGAGATTATATTTTTGTTTGAACCTCACCATTAATCTTCATTTGCTCAAACAATTTGCGAAAGAAATATGAATAAAATTAGGGCTAAATTCGATTTTGAAGGGGGAGTAGTTAAAGACCTAGAAAATGAGGAAAATAACTCTCAATTAGCACTTGAAAATCCGTGGGCACTTTCTTCGTAAAAAAATATTGGTCTTGCAAAAGTACATAAAACCTATAATATAGGTTGTGATCGGAGAAAAAAAAAGTTTAGGATGCAAAATTAAACGATCATATATAGTAAGTTCAAATAGCCAAAAAAAAATTAATTGCGAAACTCAATAGAAACATATTAAGCTAAAATTAACCCTCCATTTGTTATTATGTACAACATGCATCTTCTATCTGCATATATATTCATTGCTCGATCAGCTTCCTTGTTTGTTTGGTGATTGTATATCTATTTGTTGAATTTATTTTAACTTGTTTATAAATCTCAATAGGATCAATGGTATCTGAAGAAACGTCGGGCGAACTTGGGGACTTATAAATATATCACCATGCAATTAAACACAAAATTATATCACCTGCCTTTCACTCCACTCATGTGCTATACAAAATAACTGCCCACTATAAATTCAACAGGATGTAAAACTAGAAGATCAATTATATAAAAAAATCAGATTTGTGTTCTCTGTTTATAGGTTGGTAAAATAGAAATGACACACTTATTTACTTCCCTTATTCCTTATTTTCATGGCTTAAATACTATTTTGCATTTCTCAAGGTTGCACATACACAAATCTTAAATTTATTGAATAAACCACACACACATATCTTACTTTAATTTTAGATAACTCATATTCTAACTTGATTTCAATTTTTTTCCCATAATACAGGGTGACAAGATTCATGGAACGATAGAATGTTCATTGATGGATAAGTTCACTGGTTTGCTATAAGAGGATCGTCTATTTACTGTTAGATATTTTTTTCATTTGTAGTATATAGCAACCAACAACAGCTACAAGATAATATTTTACAAAATCAAGTTTGAGCAAGCACTGGATTTCATATACAAAGTAATTACAAATTGACAATACTCAAATTTGCATGAAAATGAAGTAGAACTAGATTCCTCTGTTCATCATCTCTAAAGCCCTCTGTTTTGATTCTTGCCTCTGCAATCTTATGTCGTTATTGAAATTCTTGATGAACGTCTCAACTCGTTGATGGAACTCATCCAGACTCATCGACGGATCCCTCCTGAGTCCGCCTCTCCGTGTTATGGAAACCGCATCGTTGAAAGTCTCCGCTTTCCTCAGCTCTTTCCATTTAGGCGATGTCGGGACCACTTCCTCCGAGTCGAGCCTTCGCACTGCGAAAGAGCGTCGTGGCGGTAGGTCCCACGTTTCGCTCTTTCGCAGCTGCTTTTTCTTACCCCTTTCTTTCCCTTCTCCGGTTATCGCCTCCCATGTTGCATCCATTGTGTCCGAAACCTCGGTTTCCACCAATATGTCCTTATATTTCTCAAGAAGTGGAAAACGATGCGGTGTTATTATTTCCTCTTTAGGCATAATACGACGAGGAGGAGATGGCGGCGGTGCTGGCGGCGGGGGTGGTGGCGGTGACGACACAATTAGTTGCTCGTTGAAAGCAGGAGTGACGTCATCATCTTCGTTGTCGTTTCCATGGTGGTAGAAAGAAGAGGATGCTACTATCAACACCACCATGACGTGGATGAAGATGAGAATTGATAAAGGAGAAGATAAGAAACATTTGATGGAACTCCAAAAGCCGAGTAAGCTGGAGAAGACGATCTCACAAGAGAATGGCGCGAATGCTCCTTTCACGACTACGAGAGTCGTAAAGAGCCCTGCGGATAAGAGCAGTAGCTCCAAAATCTTCACTGAAATCTGCAGAAATCTACCGTTGTTTCGAGTAAAACTGTCGACAAACAAAAATGCCATGTGATCGAAGAGAAATACGACCTGAGTTTGGATGATACGAACAGATTGCCTAGCAACTAACACATGTCATGGTGGAGTCCTCATTTTATATGGGATTCGCGCATTAATAAAATAAGACAAGATTATCGAAATTCATGTATATATGATTGAGTGTAAATGAATGATAAATATTACATGCATTTAGAGATGAGTATGGACTTAAATATAGTGTGCATGTGGATATTTTTAATCAACTTGTGCAGTCTTTGATATGGGAAAAAAATTAAAATTTGAAGATATTTTGCTACAATTACAGTGATAGTAACCTAATATAAATAGTCAAATGAAAGATTGTTGTCAGATAAGCTATTTTCATAAATAATTTCTTGAAAATTACTAGGAAATTGTCACTGTTATTATTAATCTATATAACTTATGGGATAAGTCTCTAACAAATAATAGGTTGGTTTGTAAGTCAAGATCCATTGCTAATAAATTAAATTGGAAAAACTGAATAAAATTAATATCTTTAAATAAAAGATAATGATCATTAATATCATTTGGATGCTTGTACAGCGTAATTTGGTGATGTATTTAGTTGACGTCATTGAATACTTATACTATGTCAACATGATTATTTAATTTTAAAAAATAATTTGATTAATTGAATAGCTTGATAAATATGATATCAATATTAACTAATTATATGTAGTTAATTGTTAGAAGAATATAAATATGTGCATTGTGTATTATTGAGATGGGTTTTTTTTTTCATAGTTATCTAGTTTTTTTAATATTTTTAAATATGTCCTAAAACATATGCGCGTCCAATTATGAGAAGAATTATTGTCAAATTTGATGATAAATCGAGAAACTTTGGGTTTATTTTTAATCAATACATAATTTTATATAGTACATTGAATTTAAATGGAGGTGCACCAGGCATCGACAGCTCTTTCTCGAATTTGATGAAATTTCATTTATTTCTCCATAGATAATGATAAATTTATAAAAATGAAATGCAAAACTTAATTAAAAACGAAAGGCAATATTTAAACTCAATCATTGAGGGATTTTTGGATATAGTAGAGAATTAAAACAATATTTTGACAATCATTACTTGTTATCGACAATAGAGGGTTCGACCTAATTACTAACAATTTTGCTAGGTTAAGGCTTATACTTCATAATGCTAGAGAAAATAACATTAATTAATTATATGGTTCATAATTAACAACCCACTAATTAATAAAGTAGAATATCATGCAACAATCCTAATTAGATCACAACCATATAAGAAAATTTTGAAATATAAGTGTTCAAATTATCCCTTATTATTAATTAGACAAATTAATTTGCTAGCTCTTCAATTTTGATATACCATTTTTTATTTATTAAATTACCAGACAAATTTCATCAATAAATTCATTTTCCATCATGGATTTACAATGCAAATTCAACGACGCCGAATTCCAAACAACGGAATTTATAGTTGGATTTCTTTGTAATATCTGAAACTATTTTTGATAAGCTATATTTAGAAACTCTATACAAGATTTATTAAAAAAAAAAAGGCATCATACAAATAAAATGCAAGTATATAATCCTTTTAAGCAAATATTTAACAATTTCAAATTTAAGAACGTATCCAAAATAATAAAGTACTTATAACAATTCTCATCACCACCACCAAAACGCACAAAAAAAAAAAATTATAATCTCCATCTTTTATTGAATTTCCATCTCGTATTTCATTTTTTCTATTGATGCTTATTAAGTGGTTAGAACTTAGAGATGAAGTGAAGATGAAGTCTTGTAATATCTCACTAAATTGAAAAAATGATGCTTATTATGTGGTTAGAACTTAGAGATGAAGTGAAGATGAAGTCTTGTAATATCTCACTAAATTTCCACTTACTTCATTTTTATCAATCAGTTACATAGCAACTGAGCATACATATAAACAAAGACTTAAAATTGACTTCAATTTCAAAGTCTTTGATTTATCATTTAAATATTTTCACCCACATGTAATTGAATAATGGAATACAAGTACATTTTTCAAACAAGTAGTGAAGAGAAATTTAATGTATCCAAGAAATAGATGAATAGGACAAAACTGATGGGCGTTGATATTACTGATCAATCATGCATCATTTTCAGTTGAATTGGTAATCCCTTAAATCTTATTATTAAAATGAATAGAAAATGATGTATTGACCTCTAAAACGGAAGGATTGAATATTTGCCTCTAAAAATGGTAGCATGATCTATCACTTTGTATTGTAGACTCAAGATCTTCACAATAGTATGCGTAACATATATTTTTTAAATGAAACACTAGATTCAAATATGATACGAAATAGAGTGACACGTGGTATCAATTATACAAAAATTTGTTGGAAATTGGAAGAGAAGGTTGATTTTGACCAAACTTTGATCAATTTTTAATGTTGATTCCATTTTAAATAAATGGAAATAAGTTGCTAAATCAGAATCTACGTTCCGTGTAAATGAATGTAATGTATTTACTTTCGAATTTCCAATTTTGGGTGAATGAGAAATTAATACACAAAGTTGGCAACTTGGATCCTTCTAGTGAAGGAAAATGGGAAGAAGATGAACTTGTCCCACATTGGAAAATTGGTGGAAAAAGGTTCACTTTATTAATAGGAGCACATGTATAAGAGATAATCATGTGTGTTCCCTTATGGTGGAACCTAATGCCATTTTTTGGACCAATTTGGCTAAGCATTCACGCACCATCCGAACCGCATGAGGCACCGTTGCACTTGAGTTAGGTTCGAACCAATTCGGGTCGGGTCGGGGGTCCGAGTCCAGGTCGGTCTAGTGTGGAGGGGTGTGACCAAGTGATGTGGCCCTTGGGTATGAATGAGTATGACCAAGTGATGTGGCCCTTGGGTGTGAATGGGTGTGACCCTTGGGTCCAAATGGTTTGACCCTTGTGAAAAGGTGTGAACACACCTCTTGGATCCAAGAGTGGTGTCCATTGTGGGAAGGGACACATCTACCTTTGGGTCCAAATGGTTTGACCTTGTGAAAAGGTGTGAACACATCTCTTGGATCCAAGGGTGGTGTCCATTGTGGGAAGGGACACATCTTCTTACTCCTATAAATAGGAGGCCCCCTCATTTCATTTCTTCATTCCATTCCAAAATACTTTCAGATTTTCATTCAAAAATCAACGACATTAGTCATTGTCTAGAAAGTCTCGAGTATTGAGTAAAGTTCGTCGATAGCTTTTGGGTTGTTGTGCTGTAATTCTTAAACTCGAAGTCGTCGTATCTTGGGGACGATTGATTGGGTTGTTGTGCTGTAATCCTTAAACTCGAAGTCGTTGTATCTTGGGGACGATTGTCGTTAACTTTGAGCACTTGGATAAGGGGCAATATCGTCTTATGGAGAAAGAGCTATGTTGTGCTGTAATTCTTAAACTCGAAGTCGTTGTATTTTGGGGACGATTGCCGTTAACCGTGAACACTTGGATACGGGGCAATATCGTCTTACGAAGAAAGAGCTATGTTGTGTTATAATCCTTAAGCTCGAAGTCGTTGTATCTTGGGGATGATTGCCGTTAACCGTGAGTACTTGGATACGGGGCAATATCGTCTTACGGAGAAAGAGCATAGCTCTTGCCTCGACTTAACCCCGTAATTGTGCATCTTTCAATACACCTAACAACTTATTATCCAACAAAATTCTAAGAGAAAAAGTTTTCAACACTTTTTATATTCAAAAAACATATTATCTTGGTTCCCAACTTATTGTAATCGATAAAGTACTTGAAATCGTAATAAACCAACATTAATTAATTTAAACAAAATCAAGTATTACCATGTTGGATATATAAAATTTTCTACTTCAGATTTTTAAGCTAATATGAGTACTACTGGTGAAAATTATAGATCGCAATAAGATGGAGATAAATATATAGTTTTTGAAAATATAGGTGTAAAAAAAAAATCCATAACAAGAGAACTAAAAAGTTTGATGATAACATCTAGTACTGAATTTTCCAAGAATTCTTGTTTTCTGAGGTCACTGTATTAGGTAGGTAGTTCCCATTGTACTTCACCTGGCAAAAATAAAATATGCACATATATATTAACCAATAATATTAGGGGATTGTCTCATGTAATTTTCTTTAGAAATAACTAAAAATACAGTCTTTATCATAGAAAACAGTGGCATGTGCATAAGGGTTTCTTGTTCAAATGAAAATTAATTTTCCTAAACTTTGACAGCTAATTAGTAGAGGCATGTATATATAAAATAATGGTGATGTATATACTCATTGTCAACAATTAATGAGTTTTTTTAGATTTATCACATATCAACAGTGGACACATTAATATGTGTTTAAGATGGATAAAATAGCAGATATATGTATGTTGTTTCTACCACGATTTTTGTAGTTTAAGTGGTATCTCCTCTCTTTTTAATTAAAAAAATGTGTATACTGTTTGTGTTTTTTAATATTGAAGGTCCACCCAATGTTCTCAATTTAATCAATTATTCCTTTGGGGATTCTTTGAAATTTTTAATTTGTTCTTTTGCTGCTCTTATGACTTATCTTTCCCCTGACACTTGTATTGCAGACACTTGGAAGTTCTCAAATCAAACAATTTGTTCAATAATTTATTAAGAGAAGACAGTCAATGCTCAATAATTATCTTTCAAAACTAACAGATATGTTGCTTTTCCTTTGTCTGATTCCACATTTATTGTTAATATACTTAATTAAAAATCCATAAGCTACTATGCATTATCTTTTCTCTTTTGATTAAACAAAGCAATAAACCTCTTTTATATGTTTTCTTTTGCATTTTTCTAGTGTTACAGTATTAACATCATTTGATATTTCATCTCGTATTCTATTATTTGTTATCAATTATCATGTAATAAATTTGTTTACCATTCTATGTAATACATTTTATGCGATGATTCAGTAGCCTAGTGATATCTAAGGAATTTTTTTAGTATATTTAATGATATATTATAGATTTTCTTTTGAAATATGATATCTACAGATTTAATAACTGCTTTTGCTTAACCTTTAATATGGACTATGTTTAGTTTACAATATTTGAAACAAAGTTCCAACTGGCATGAGAGCAACACCTCAATTCTTTATTAATTGCAATTGCAATCATAGAATCATAGTCAAGTTATATTTGATTAATCTCACACCAAATCAGAGCACAAATATAAAACATCGTCTTGCAATATTACAATTTCATAAATTTTGATATCAATATAAAACGTGGCACACAACTAATATTCATTTCTTCATAGTCTTTCCTTGCGAAATATAGTACACAGAGAGAAACAGTTGAATTCCAACGGAAAAAATCCAACAGTTTTTCCAACACTGTATGCAACTGTTGGATGCAGAGATAACATCATACAAGAAAAAATATAATAAAGCATTTCTGCATTTAGTAGCATATGCATGAGTTCATACATCTGGAGATCAAATTAGCATATGTTAAAGCAGCTTCTATTGACCTCAAAGTGGATGGCATATATACAGATCAATGTTGCCAAAATATACAACATAATTTTCATAGTGTTATGACTGACCTCAAACTGCATCACCATATTCATCAATTGTTTGCTTCATCTCATCTAGTTGTGCAATGACATATTCCAATTTCTTGCAGCAAATCTCGTTCGTTATTCTTGGAACATAGTCACACTTCTCAAATGGACGGTAGTCACACGCGCTCTTAATTTCCTCGCGAAGTGTCATCTGGGTGTCCTATTTAAAGAAATAAATTGTTCATGAGCCTCGATAGGATTCTAGATCCCTAGTATTTCTTCCACATGATTGTAATTGGACACCAACACTTGAATTCATTTTTTTTTAGAAAAGAAAATAAAAGGAGTAAGACCTTGACTAATTGCATGAATTCACTGCAATGGCTGTTGACGAGCTCCTTCCTAGGGCCACCAGGGTTTGCCATTTCATCCATTATTGCACCAGCAAGCTCTAATACCCTTACTATTCTCTGTGTAAATGGAAAGCACAAATTTCAAACTTATTAGACACTAATTTAAGAGTGTGGATTTTGTAAATCAATATTAATAGTGGTGTATGAAGAAATTACCTTTTCAACGTTCTGGAGTCGTTGAAGGGAAGTGGTCTGGCTCTGTGGATCCATGGTGGCAGAGATCAGGGCTATTTGCTCCTCCTACGACAACAAAGTGAACAATCTTTTTAATTCCCAATTTAATATTTTTAAAGACATCTAACTCGATTGCAGCTCAAATAAATTCTTTGACCCAATATGAATTCACGCCAAAAACCTATTGTGGGGGTGGATCTTTTCTGATGTACATTCAACAACGATGGTCTGGTATCACCATTATCACAATTCAGGATGCAAATTAATTTGACTTAGGTTATAAGAATTTCATGGGTTATTCCATTTTCTCAGTTTCTATTAGAACATTTAAAATCTGAAATATGAAAAAGCAGCATTATTTCTCAAATTGTAAAATCTAAATTATTGATGATGGGTTTGATACAAGATGGTTTTTGAACCCTCATAAATCCTAGACTGTAATTTTTTACAAAACGATGTGTGTATTCTATAGCTTATAGGCATGCGTATTCTATCAGCCTTTTGGTTTCTCATGATTATCTATCTGAATGTAACTATCCTTCCAACATTCTGGAAACTACTGCTGTGTTTATGGTGTATGCTACTAAAATAACATAGATATTCAAGCAACTTGCAAGTGAACAAATCACATTAACACTTAGCCAGAACTATATCTTGTAAACGGACAACTTATTACTGAAGCAGCCATGCACTCTATAAGTAGAGTGGATAACATAGAAACCGGAAAATTGAAGTATTTAACAGATAACATAGAAACCAAATAATTTAAGTATTTAGATAATAGCTGGAGGACAAAAGCATATCCAAACCCAAAAATGGAAAACAAATAACTAGACTGTAATTTTAATATTTTTTAATGGTGTATAAACCATTTAATGCAAAGCTATACACACAACATGGAAGTGATAGCATCAAGCACACTTATCAGCGTTTGGCAAGAAAGAACAGATTCTTAACCTGGAAAAGCTCTGAGTATCAGCTAACACAGAAATTGCAGACACAGCAAGTTTAGACTGCGAACGAGTTCCTTCTAAACACACTTTCTCCAAGGAAGAGTATATATCACTACATACAAAGAGATAATAAGATTACCTGTGCTAATCATTGAAGATATATAAGTTAACACATCAACATTAAAGGAAAACTTTAGCTTTTATTTCTCAAAAAATTCAAGATATCTGGTAAGTACTTCCACAAACAGCTACCACTCCTTTAGCTTTGTTCCCCATTAATTTTAATACAGAATTACAGATGACCAGTCCCTGATACATATATCATTTAATACAGAAAACTGTGTTTATCTACTTGCTGACATAGTTTACTACATCGAATGGTTGAAGTTTTCTTGAGCTAATCTGTCTGACTTCGTAAAACCTCTATTTCGAATAAACGATATTATACGTACTTAGATGCTTGATGATAGTGGGTTTTAAATTGGAGATTGAAGGTTTTACCGTCATTGTGCTTAGCTGTTTTCAAGTGAAAGCTGCCTTACTATAGTTTTCTCAATTCTTAAAGGCTAAGTATCAATCCATCATATCTGTCAAAAGCATTATTGTAAGCATGGAGTGCGATTTTAAATCCATGAACCTGCACCAGTTCCAGCTTCCAATTTTATTCTACCGTATACTATCTTTCTACAATTGATCTCTTAAAATTGTGTAATTAACTTTCCTAAATGCACCCAGTAGGTAAGTTTTCTTTTTCACACTTCACATAATCAACATCACGATAAGTTTGGATGTTTGAGTTACCAACAACAATTTCAGCAACAATCCTACTAATCTTGAAGACAGCAACTTGGCTTCCAAACCTTAACTGTTTTCTAAGATTAGCATCAACATAACACAACTGAAGATTAGCATTAACACAGACAATTGAACCAAAACCGAGGCACAAACACAACTGATTAGCATTAGCAAATTCTATTAGATTTAAAACCATTAGAAATATTGCAGTATGCAGATCCAGCTTGGGACGAGCTCAAGCATATGCAATTGCAGGTTTAACTCTAATCAAGCCTTCAACAATCAAATTAAGCTAACTCCACCAACTAATATTACAAAGCTTCGAATTTTCCCCCAATAATCATAAAAAATTTCCTCCTAAAATCCAACTAAATTGACAAATGCAGGCTATATAATACAGAGACAACTAATTAAGCTAATTAATATAAGGAATAAGATTCAAGAAACTGTTATATTTATCCAAACACTTACGAGAGGGTGGAGGTGGGACGAGGCGGAGGAAGGTGGACGATCTCCGGTACAGCGCGGCGCGTGGAAGTTGACTCGCGGCGGATTGAGATACACGAGGGTTTGGAGAGGAAAATATAAAATACCGCCTTGGTGGGAAAATAATTAAATTCCTATCACTATTGAAATTAAATAAATCATTATAACAACGGTTTTAACATTGGAATTTTTTTACGGAAATTCTCCAAAATTATATCTTCATTATGGAATTACTATTGGAATAAACAATTCCAACGAGGATTGAATGTTGTTGGAGGTTCGAATCCACAGCTAACAGTCGGTTTATCGATTTTGTTAAAAATTAATTATATTATATACAAATAAATAATATTATGTATTTATTTACTCTTTGATTTTAAATTGTATTGATTATTATTTTTAATTTGTATTATAAGTTATAATGTTTTTAAATTTTATGGTTTGTTTGATTGTAGAGTAAGTCCAATCTAATTTGTTATATGTGATGCTTAAATGCTAATTTATTGAAAAGTCAAGTTTTTGAGAATATTTTAGTCTTGCTTGGTGTAAATTGCAAGTGTTACAAATTTTTGATATAAAAACGATATAAATATTTAAAGTTATTTCAATTTAATGTAGTACCCATATAATTTATGAATTTCAAATATTTTTTAAATCTATCATACGTTGTTGACTATTTTACTAATTGTAGTTGTCACGGTTGGTCTAGAAAAAAATTATGCAAATATATGTTCAATGACATATTTATAATAAGTGTAAAATTATGATATTATTGTATATTACTCCATTTTATTTTATTTACTAAATTTAACATATCATTAAAAAAGTCACATAATTTTTATCAGATGCTTTAGAATCAAAATCCTTCTTTTCTACAAGTTTTTAAAACAAAAATATAGAGATTGATTTTCTTGGATTTTAAACTTAATTAGGTTTTAGGGGAAAAAAAAAAAGGTGTAAATCATAAATAAAAGGGTAAATATAAAAAAAAAAGTGCTTATATAAGATAACATTTTAAAATTATATTTAGGAAAGAACATAATATTTTATAGGATGAATTGCTATCACGACGTTTACTTTGAATGCAATTTTAACTAAATTTTTAAGTAATTGAAAAGGAAACATGACTTTAGATACATAATATAATTCTAATCATTGAGTAAATTTTCACTTTTATCTTTGCTTTGGGTGACTTAAAACACGTCTGCCAACATCAAAGTAGATCATCATCATCTTATTTATATGAGCTTTTATATATATATATATATATATATATATATATATATATATATATATATATCATGATATTTACTTTAATTGCAAATGCAACCAAACATTTGATTATTGAAAAAAAAAAAATATGACTTTTGATACTTCGTGCAACTTGAATCATCATGCAGTTTTGAGCATCAGAAGAGGTTTTTAAAATCGGGGTTATAGGTATTGATAAATTTTCTTTGTTTTCCTTTTCTAATAAAAAAAGGGGGTCTAATAACAGGACGAGTTTATTAACCTAATTGGATTACAGTATTAATTCTATTAGATTAGAAATCTTTTTGTATTCTTTTTAAATAGAGATGTACTCATTTTATTTTTGGATAAATTTCATAACAAGACCCAATTTATAAATTAATTCTCAATTTTAGATTCAATTTTTAAAGTTTTTCAAAATTGAGCTCAATTTTGCATTTTTTCTCAATTTAGGGTTTGAATTTTTTAATTGAAGTCTCAATTCAAGACAAAATTTCATTTTTATTTATATTTATAGATTTATTTATATTTCAATTTTGAAAAATTAAGCCAAATTATTGCAATTTTTAAACGATCTTCATCAGTTTATATTAATTTATATAAAAATGAAAGAAAAAAAATTATAAATTCAATTCCTAAAATATAATTTATATTAAATATAAATATATAGTGAAATATAAATAAATGATAAATAAGAATAAAATAAAAAAGAAAATGAAATTTTGTGTTTAATTGAGAACTTAACCTATTTTTCAAGTCTTAAATTGAGAAAAATAATTAAATTGAGCCCCTTATTGAGAAACTTTAAAATTTGGATTTAGAGTTATGAACTAATCTATAAATTAGATCTTATTATGAAATTTATCCTTTAATTTTTTGTTTAGACATGATGAAATAAGAGCGATATTATTGATATTGGATATCAATTAGGCATGATCCAAATGTCATACGTTTGGTGGCCGAACACACAGAGGTGTATTCAACCAATTAGGGTCGAACGAAGTCATCGAATTTGATACTTTTTTTTTTTTTGTGTTTTTTACAGTATAATACACGATTTTTATATATATGTAGTTAATTTATGATATAATTTTCATTATATTATTGTGTTATCTCTAAAAACAAAGGAAATTACAAAATTGAAAGAAAAAAAAAAAGAGAAGAGGACGGTCAGGTAGGGGAAAGAATTCGGGGGTTGAATTTTTTTACTTTTTTAAAATTTCAGGGATAGCATATATCTTCAAAAATTGAATGAAAAATATATTAAAGAAAAGAATAAAAATATTTAATTATGAATAATAAAAATTTGAATGCAGCGTTTTGAACATCTTATATAAAGAATACTTTATATCTCGATTCTTTCACTATTGATTATAGTTTTATCTTCAAGATGAAGGTTTATATCTCGATTCTTTCACTGTTGATTATAGTTTTCCTTGTTGGTTATCGTTATAGAGAAACACCAAGTCTTTTGTTGAGTATTTCCATGACATTTTGGATCTTAAAAATCCATATGGTTGATAATAGAATTTTATTGAATTTATTTATTGATCGACAAAGTTTGATCAAAATCCAAATTCAAGTTTAATAATCTCTCCAAAATCCATCTGCTCGATAATAGAATTTTTTTATTTTGTCAAATTTGTAATTCAAATAGATGATTTAAATATTAAATATGGATATTTTTTTATATCTACTCTAGATTTTTTTTATTTTGTGAAATTTGTAATTTAAATAGATGATTTAAATATTAAATATGGATATTTTTTTATATTTTAAAAAATGATATATTTTCTTTCTATTCATGTTTTTGCAATTTTTGCAACATATCGATTTCCTATCGACATTGACTTGATTCCGATAAATGGAATATGAAATTTGAAAAGGCAACATTTGAGTTTTTATTTATTATCTACAAAGTTTGATCAAAATTCAAATTCAAGTTTAAAAATCTCTCCAAAATCTATCTTGTCGATAATAAATTTTATTGAATTGATTTATCCATCGACAATAAAAATCTCTCCAAAATCCATCTTGTCAATGATAAATTTTATTGAATTGATTTATCTATCCACAATAAAATTCTCTCCAAAATCCATCTTGAAACCAACGCGCTCCTAAATGGTGAAAAGAAGCCGACAAACTATCGAACATTGTGACACAGTTGAGAAAAAGAAATTCACCTAGAACACAAAGATATTGAGATTAAACGCGAATTTGAAATTATTGTGTGAAATTTTAAACATACCTAAAACAATTTGAGCCATGGCAGCAATCGGCGTGGAGAAGACGGAGAAGCGCGTATGAAATAATTTTAAACATACCTAGAACAATTTGAGCTATGGCAGCAGTCGGCGTGGAGAAGATGGAGGAGCGCGTATGAAAATCTAAATTAAAACATTTTATAAAAGAAAACTTTACACATGGGCCAAGGAGGCCTAAAAAAGAGAAAAGACCCAAAAGCCCAGAAAGAAACAGAATTTTGATATTTAGAAGGCCAAAGCTTAATAAATCCAAATAATGCAGCACGAAAACATGCATATACACAATAAAAAGCCCAAGACCAGTCCAAGAAAAAGAGATAATAAACAGCCCAAAGAATAGGTAAACTCAAGCAAGACCAGTCCAAGAAAAAGAGATAATAAACAGCCCAAAACAAGGTAAACTCAAACTCAAGCAAGCAACAAAGAAAGGCCACGGCCGAAACGAGACCAAAAGCCCAAAACCAAAACAGATGAAACCTAAAATTAAAAGGCCCAGATGGCCTAATAAATAAATAAATTAGCCCAATAGGACCAAATTAAAAATAGCGATAGAGAGTAGCGTTGTGTATGGGTTTCGGATATTATTGAAACCGAATCGAAATCCGGAATAAAAAAAATTCGAACCAAAAATTTCTATTGGCATTTTGACTTTCTCCGAACCGAATTGAACTGAATTTCTTTTTGGTTTGGTTCTGAAAACTTTTTAATTATCCGAATCGAGAACTGAATCGAATTGGGATCGAACCAAACTGAATAACCAATTTATATATATATATATATATCTTGATATAATTACCTAATACATATTTTAATT
Source organism: Scutellaria galericulata (assembly GCA_946896805.1). Lineage (NCBI taxonomy): Eukaryota > Viridiplantae > Streptophyta > Magnoliopsida > Lamiales > Lamiaceae > Scutellaria > Scutellaria galericulata. The sequence goes on along the minus strand of OX335797.1, from coordinate 242,593 downwards.
AAATAATTTATAAATGCTATAAATAATTTACATTTTTTTAATAATTAATAATAATGAACTACATTCTAATGAGGGTTAGATACATAAAACCCCTTGTGATTTAAAAAGTTGGTGTCGCTCCCCCTCTATTATAAAAATGGCAACAATTACATGTTTGTTACCCATAAATCGACACACATCCCAATTTTTAAAACTTTTGTTAACGTCAGTTAAATTTTATTGTGAACTTTTCGTTATATCCCTAATATTAACTATTGAATTTACACAGTAACAAAAAATGACAACAGGTTAAAGAGAAGAGAGGAAAACTAGGTGTGTGTCCCTTTTTTTCTCTGTTTCTATTTCTTCCAATTCCTAAGTAGAGAGAATCGGTGAGAGGAAAACTGCTCACGGATACGCGTGGATGGCCGTTAAAACTCCTTTTGGTTTTGATTTCTTTGACCTAATCGCTGTTAATTTCCCCTTGTTCGTCGTTGATTTCTTGTTTATTTTCCTCGGAATATATTGCTATTGCCTTTTTTAGGTAAGTTACTGCTTGTTTGCTTTTTGTTATATAGTGTCTTTTGTTCTGTGTTTGGTGGACTAGTTACTATTTGATTTGTAATTTTGTCTCAAATTTTGGCTCATATAGTAGTCTTATCACGGCTCAAATTACCCATTCTAATGACTCATATCAAGAAAACATATATCTTTCTAAATTATGAATTTTTGTAACTTTTGAAATGAAGTATGTAGTTTTTTATTGTCAATAAAATTTTGTTAATACATGTTAAATTAGTTTTTTGTCATTTACTTTTCTAATTTAATTTGATGCATTTCAACTTATTTGTTTTTTTTTTTTCTTTAAAAATCTCCGAATATCAGTCCCGAATTGATCCAAACCAGTAAACCCGAAGCTCCAAACTGAATCGAACCAAAATTTGGTTTGGTTTGGTTTTGAAGATTTTTTATTTAGTTTGATTCTAAAGACTTAATTTTGAAATTCTCCAAAATTTGGTTCGATTCCTGAGATTTTCAAATCTCTGAACCAAGTCCAACTGTGCACACCCCTAATAGAAAGTGTCCACGAGAACAAACAAGGAAAAGCCCAGAACATCCATATATTATCAAGAAAATGCGCAAAATCCAGAACAAGCTGATTTTAATATTAAAAGGCCCAGAGCGTGGCAGCCCAAAAAGCAAAACACCATATATAAGAAGAGCCCAGCCCAACATCACAGAACAAAAAATAAGGTCCAATGCCTTAAGATGACAACCCAAAATCAAACAGAAGCCCGCTCCAAATAGGAGGATGAGATTGTTCATTCTTTATCTATATGCTCATATCTTAACTGGTTGAAGGTTGGAGATTTAATCAATACTGCATTTTCACTTCACCTCTAACCACATAGTAAGAAAATGAAATACGAGATTGAAACACAACTAAATATATAGCCAACGACTCGATTCTAAAGGGACATAAAGAAGCAACAAATACGGAAGAAAATTAGGAGGGAAAAACATCTTAGTTTGAAACAACTTTGTACATTATCACATACTCTACAGTTTTTACAGTACAGTGTAGAAAGAATCCATCGAAAATACAGAAGATCTGTCTAAATGAAATACAGTTGTTTGATTTGAGAAGTAGAATGTTTATCAAAATTTGGTCTTCTCAGATTTCTCGAGTGTGGTAAATGGATGATGGCGTCGTATGATCTAATAGTAACTCCAAGTGTTAACTGCCTGTGTTGTAAAGCCAATAGAGACGAGAAAAACAGCGTTAAACGAAATATCAATAAAATTTCTAGCATTTGTCGTTCATGTGATCAAGAACATGTATAACGAAAGATTTCTTCGTAGACACGTACCATTTCTGTGAGATTCAACTCTCGAATAGTTTCCTCGTGTAGTGCTAGGTAAATTGCAGTGTAGAAATCGTTCGAGATAAAGCAGATCTCCTCCATTTGATGAATCAGCTCCTAAAACCAAATATATATGGAGTTCTAACAAAAAAATACGACCTCATATCATTGGTTATTCAAAATAATATAGAGTTCTTACACTCAAACGTAGCCCAGCGTGATGGAGGTACGACTGTACGATCTTTTTCTTCCGAGACGTAGAGCAGACTGAAGAGATCTTTAGAAGCATTGGCACTTGTACTAGATGTATTGTCTTCGACAATAACGGGTGGAGTCAAAACGATATCCGTCATCAAATCAAAAGAGCCCTGTTAAGATGCAGATATTTGACATCATTTGGTTTATGAATGAACACATTACTTTCAAGCAGTGATAAAGGAATACCGCACGACTTCGTGTTGGAGGGGCAATTTGGGGCATTTCCTTGGTGAAAAATTCTTCATCCAAAGAGTACTTTCTTGCCTTCTTTGGAATTCCGAGTCTACACGTGCCTGCAGACAAATCGGGCATTGGTTGCGGGGATGTTTTAGAAGCCCATTTTCTCTCCACATATCTGCAACGAGCGAAAGAAGTGTGAATTGAAACGAAAAGAAAGAACCGGAATGTTCTTTATGTATCAAGAATGCGTTTATATACTTGGCATGGATAAAATTTTCTATTGGATTTCTGTCAAACTCTGGTGGTAGTTCTGCTTCCCAGTACTCGTTCGACTTCTCGTTTCCCATCGCTGTAGAGCACAAAATCAGTACCTTAGATAGTACAACAACGAGCACTTGAACCCTAAACTCTAAACTCTAAGTTAATTCATCAATCGACTCACCCTGCATGAAGGCAACCTGGTCTGGAAGCCATGTGTCCAAAGTCGTGGATCTTACCTATTACGATGAAACATAAACATTAGACCTCAAGTAATTACATTCATTGCTCTAATAAAAAGATAATCGATCGAGAGGGAATATACAAACCTTGGAGATGTGCACTCCAAGACTCCGATGTAGTCCAGAGCATTGCAGGCATATAAATATTCCAAGGTTGATGCTTGCCCATCGTGGGGCCCTGAAATAACGTGCGAAATTACTCGTTTTACTGACATTAGAAATTGGTACATTAGGACATAAATTGGAAGAAGAACATACTTGCTTCGACAATCTGCACATTCCTTGTTCTGGGGCAGCTTTAGAAGACCCAACAATAGCTACAACAAAATTTCAGGAAAAAAACGAAGAAGATGTCAAAATCTCCTCAGACAAAGTGACTAGCACAAGCAAGAAGTTGAACAACGTAATTGAAACATGTAGTTCAAGATTTAACATGAGTCGAACTAGCTAGGCACAAGCATATCGAACTAAAAGAAATTCGTGGATCAAAAGAAACAAAAATGCATATGGTCGTTTGAAACGAAACTTCATACAAAAAACGTGTAAACTATGTACGAAACAAAGTCGGTTGAATTAGCAAGTTTTTGGCAAAAACAACACTTGATTTGTTGATCAAACTGAAATTTATCGAAAAGCAACAAGATTTGGGGGAATCCTGGACATTTTTGCCAAATGTAAAAGTGAGATGATCAAAATTTAGACCAATAAATGCATAAAGCTCATTGAGCTCAAAGCTCTTTTAATCTTTGAAGCTAATTCTTTCTCTTGCAATGGGATAGCATATATCTTCAAAAATTGAGGATGATCATACATAGAATCAATAAAAAATAATGAGAGAGAGGATGGTCATCACCTTTGCATGTTTGGCATTAAGCTCCTTAGAAACAGAGGCCTTTTCATTCATGGCTAATCTGTTTCTGTAAAGAGTGTTTGATACGCAGAGAAAAATTAAAAGAAAGAGAAATGGGACAAAAAGCAGAAAATGAATAGACAGAAACAATCACAGAAAAGAGAAAGAAGAGAGATAATGAGGGAGAGTTTTCTGAGTTTCTCTCTCTCCTCTCTTTCTATCTCTCTCTCTCTCTCTTCGATTTTAGAACACAGTTAGCTATGTAACAAAGGCTCAACGGTTTAACAGATTCCGAGGATCTCACCTTGAACTCCATTATTTTGTTTCCTTAAACTTCGGCAATCTCTTCAATGGCTCTAAAACATAGCAACTTTTACATTACATCACCATAAATTCGACAAATATATATATATATATATATATATATATATATATATATATATTATAATTTTAAATCTATCTGTTGCTTTCTGACTATATTAAGAGTATTTTTTTCTTTTTTTTTTTTGCAAAATTTTATTTAATATTGTGTATTAATTATGTATGTTAAAGGTTGGGTAATAAATCATTTTATACACATTTTCGAAGCGATGCATAATAAATATTTTCAAACCGAATTAAGTCATGGACTCATGGGTATTTGTTGAATGTTTAGTATTAGCATATTGCAATACCTTATCCCTTAAAAAAAAAAAAAAAAAAAAAATCCGACTCTAATTGCCAAAATTTCTAATTTTTATTCCCATGTAATTTAAAGCAATATGTTGTAAGTTGTAACAAGTAACAACATCAAATTGTAAAATAAAATAAAAAAAATCCTCAAATTTTAAAAAGTGAAAGACTCCAATATCTATCAAATATAATGTTGGAATTCATTTGATGTTTCATCTTATATTTTATTGATGCTTTTTATACATATGGATGTGTAATTGATGAGATGTATTTCCAACAAGCAGCAGTGGATGCTATAAGAATGTAGGTAAAAGTTTCTACTTCATTTCTATAAGAAAGTTGTGCATCTCTAAGGTAGCATAAATATGGAGTTATTGGATTGAGTTTGTGTATCTGGAATTTAGTTTACCTATCGTTTTAATAATTTAATACATTTAACAAACTAAATCTAGAGAATTTGTTATAAGCTATTCGATTAAATAAGGTAGTTAGTGATCATATCCTAATCAACTAAACTCAAGTGTCACTTCAATTTAACAGAGCTAATTATTAGACTAGGAGTAACAATTTCAAGATAGATCGAAAGACAGACCTTGCATTAATCTAGAAATAATTGGTATCGGAATAACTGAACTGAAATTGAAATACTCCCACATATTGATTTTCTTTATTTATTATTTGCTTCGTTGCTTTCTTAATAGTTAAATCCAAAACACCCATTTTCGTTATTTCATTTCGTTAACATGTGAAGCATAATAAATTCATCATTTCCAATGGAATCGACTCTTACTTGTCCTTACTACTAGTTAGTGAGACCAGATAAAAAATAATAATTAATTTACCGTGTCGTCCTTACTACTAGTTAGTGAGACCAGATAAAAAATAATAATTAATTTACCGTGTCGCGACAACACGGTCAAATAGACACTCTAGATCAGAAATAATCAGAGTATGAAAATACAAGAAATGGAAACCTCCTAACTTCATAGCTGTAAAATGTCTCCAACACAAACCATTTCCAAAGGCCTAAAAGCAAGCACAACAAACCCTCTTGTCTGTCTCTGTAGACCAATAGTCATTACTTTAATGGCATCAGCAAAGCAAAAACGCAGCAACATCTCAGACAAGATTGGAGCAATGAATAACTATGAATAAGGAATGGATTTATGATCCCAGTATTTCCTAAACAAGGATTCTACTACTACACACTAAACTAAAACCAGTTATATACTATGCTATGCTATGATTCAAGAAATCTCAACAAACACAACAATGATCTCCACATCAAAACAAAAAAAAATCCTCATTTCCCATGTACACAATTAACCATTCTCTTGCAAGTTTACACTAAATCACAATAGAAACAGAAAATAGGGTCAATCATAAACACAAAAGTAAGAGCAGATGAGCAACACATACAGCTTCCATCAGTCAAGATCCTCCTCTCTTGCCTGATCGCCTCTCTCGTTTCGCCCTCCACTTCCGTTGTTGCTGTTGTTATTCCCACCTCTATCGCTCGTCTCAGCTGGCGATCCAAGCCCTCTAATTAGCCATGGAAACGGGATCCTAAGCATCCGTTCGATTGTTCTTGGAGTCCTTGCAATGTTGGTATTATTACTATCCCTACTACTCTCTTGATTCCCACCACCACTACCACCGCCGCCACCTGAACTGCTATTAACCGAGCTCCGACTGCTCGTATTATCGCTCGTCTGCCCTGTTCTTCGGCTTTCGTAATCCGGATCGTCGGTGGGCAACTCGAACCTACAAACAGGGCAGGAATTGTGCATCTCAAGCCAAGGTAAGATGCAATCCTTGTGGTAGATATGCTTGCAAGGCAACTGCTTCGCCTCCTCGTTTAGCTCAAAGCTGTCTTTGCAGACGGCACATTGGGACGAATCGGAGGCGAGCATTTCCGATGAGATTTTAATATCAGGCAATCCTTCAACTGCTGATTTCGATGCAGGTGGATTTCCGTATCGATTAGGATCATTCTCGGCGAGTTGTTGAATCAATTGCTCCAATCCAGGTCCAATGAAATAATCCCCAAAATTCGCCGGAAGCCGGAAATCGACGCCTCCGCCGCCCATTCCGCCGCCGCCGGGCGATTCGAAGACGAGCTGGATGTTGGCGCCCCGAGTCTGGAGATTGTTGATGTAGGTATTGAGAAAGGTGAACGGATCGAACTCGTTGGGGGATCGGGGGCCGAATAGGGCGGAGAGATCGTCGAATCGGCCGCTTCCGCCGCCGGAGGAGAGAGGGGCGGGGGAGGCGGCGGCGGAGGAGGAGAAGATGAAGGGGAATCCGGCGGCGGCGGGGAAATTGTCGGAGAAGAGAGGGCTGGATACGGGGTTATCTGGCGGAGCTGAGTCGGATTCTTCTAGAAAGCCGCCGTGGCAGTTGGGGCAGGCGAGCTCGGCGGTGGGGGATGATGGAGGCACGATGCTGACGTGGCGGTTGCACTCGTAACAAAAGTATTGTTGCGCCGCGGCGTTGCCGCCCGATATACCCGCCGTGGACATGGCTTTGACGCGAGAGATCGTCGGTGAGAGAGAGGAGAGAGAGAGGGGAGGAGAGAGAGAGATTATTCAGTTTCTGATTTTGAGAGAGAGAATGAAAGAAGATGGAAGACAACGTTGTTGGTTTAGGAATAACTGGTATTTCCATAATTTAATGTTTGAAAATATTTGTTAATGTGGATTTAATATTATAAGAAAATATGTTTTCTTTTTCTTAATAACAGAACAAAAAATTAAAAAAAGTGTTTTCACTCAAATTTTGTTAGGGTATTTTATTTTTATCCTAAAAATTCATTATATTTAATGCACTGTGGTTATCTCAATTTCATGTTAATATTTCCAAATTTCTATTTCACTTATCTAACATTTGATTTGATTCAGTACACAATTAAAATTATACAAGAAAACCGAACATATCCATATTCTAGGACTTGTAATTAAATCGTAACAAATTTCGTAACATTTATATACCATTTAAGCTGGATAAAACTCGACTCGATTACTTTCCCAAAGAAAAAAATATTTCAAGAATAAGAGAATCACATATCATTCAACGCAAATAAAACACATTGTGCTAAACAAAATAGGATTTCATTTGAATTTCAATTAGAAACACAACAGTTGAAGAATCCAAGCAAAGAATCTATTACAGAAACACGTCGTAGAAAACAAAACAGGACAACGTTAACCTTGTGTATATACATTTGTCTTCGATGATCCCATTGCCCTTCACAAATGAACGACGAGCTTCAACTGTCACAAGTAAGATACGATTGTCAGTTTTTATGCAGTGAACTTGTAGTGATTGTCGATACCTAATATGCTGCGACAATAATTTCTGATAGATTGCATAAGCTGTATAGATTCATTTTCTTCTTCGTTTCATGATTCCTCAAATCCTCACTACCCACCACATCAAATACAAGAACGTTCGCAATTCAAATACGTTTTTTCTTATCTTCAGCAATTGTAACCAAAATAATGTTTCAAAATGGGAAAAGTATGTTAGATCATCGATCAAGATAGCAACATACCAACTGATGACTGAAGCCAGATATAAATCAGCGCATGTACCGTTCCGTGGATTAGAACTCCTTTTTAGCTGGAAAGAACAAATAGGAAAAAAATAATTAAATAAGTTAAAGAAGGAACAATATATGCGCCTTGACAAACGTGAAAACATCGCTAGAAATACTCACAATGGAGAATTTATTCTCAAAGAGTTGAACTTACATAGACTTCACCATTTTCTTTCATAAATTAAATCGAGTGGAGAAAGCTTCTCTTTTCGGAACTCAACTGTCAGTGCATGGGATGAGAAATATGCCACTAGGCTTGTATTTTACCAATTAATTTAGATCTGCTGTATGAACACAGAACCATCTCTCTTGTAGGGTCCACCATAACTCGACTCATCAGAAAAGCCCTAGAGAAAAAAAAAAAGCCAGTAAGACAAGAAGGACCAAAGGAATGTAGTTATACACCTCTTACATAATAATGGTGAAGCGTATTTAGTAATCACGAGTTGAGATATAGAATGAAATGCAGAAAACACAGTAAACGCAAGTTGAGATATACCATATGTTCCTACCAAAGCAAAACTTGCTTTCCTTTCTTTTTCCTTGATCAAAACCATGGGTAGCATCAGGAATTTATGCGGCTCAATATATGGCGCCAGCTCTCTCTTGTTTACTAGGCACTTAATCGGTAGTATTCCCTGACTTCTTCATAATATTCAATAGCCGCTCAGCAGCCTGAGCTCTGTCAACATATCCGTGTTTTCGGTACCCACAAATGTTTTTTGAGAACTGAGCAGGTTACTCGATCAGGACAGACATTCTTCTCATCCATTTCTTTTATCAACTTGTTGGCCTCCTCCACATGACTGATCTGCAAAAACCCATCAATCAGGCACGTGTATGTAACGACTGAAGGTAAAATGTTTTCCTGCTCCATCTCCTGAAACAGACTCGATGCCTTCTTCATATCCCTGCTCCGACAAAATCCGGCTATAATTGAGGTGTAACAGATTTTATCAGGATCCAAACCCTTTGAGACCATTTCTCTGAACTTCTCATACGCCTTTTCCACCATTCCATTAGCGCATAACACATTAATGAGAATTGTGTATGCGATTACATCAGGACCTCTCCCAACCTCCAACATTTTTGTGTATAACGTTAGAGCCTTACGTGGATTAGCCTGTTTAGCAAAGCCATCAATGAGGCTGCTGAATAGCACAACATTCGGAAATTGATTAGATTTAAGTAATGATGGAATAAGCTCTAATGCCTTCTTTGACTTGTGCTCTTTGCACAGCCTGTTGACAATCATACAATAGGTGAACATATTCGGGGAAATGCCCAGGTCCTGCATTTCATGAATAAATAGCAACGCTTCATCTACCCGTCCTTCATTGCAGTATTGATGTATCATATGATTGCACAAATATAAATCGGGTCGAACTCCGCCTTCAGTCATGCTATCAAAGAAGTTCAATGCCTGCTCAAATGGACCGATTTTACAGAGTCCTAGGATCAAACTCTTATAACTGACATAATTAGGAGCCAAGTTATTTTGGATCATCTCCTCTAAAAGTTTGCTGGCAGAATCCATCTCACCCTGAGCACAATATCCAGTAATCAAAATGTTATAAGCATGCTTATCATATTCATATCCAGAAGTCCTAATCTTTCGGAACATATCCAGTGATCTCTCCATCAAGCCATTCTTGGAATAACCTTTTAAAATTGAGCTATAGGTGACTATAGATGGTTTGATATCACGATTCTCCATCTCCTTGAGCAAGCTCCGACCTTGCTCAGCCTTTCCACATCTGTAAAAACCCTCGATGAGAATACTATAGCTATATACATCTGCTGCAATTCCACAATTCTCCATTTCATTAAAAACATCAATAGCCCTATTTAGTTCACCTATATTCACAAATCCATGAATAACTATGTTATAGCAGTAACAGTTAAATGGCCTACCGTTCCGTTTTAATTCTTGAATAAATTCCCAAGCATACTCGATATTGCCAACTCTACTCAGTCCAAGAATGAATGTACTGTATGTTACAACAGATGGACTAATTCCAACTGTCTCCATTTCCTCCAGAATATTAATTGCTTCAACAATGTTTTCTGTACCTTGGTCATGAGGTCCACAGCAGTAAAATTTCATCATAACCGTATAAGAGTATACATTAGGAAATGTTCCATACTTCCTCATTTTATTAAACAAAGTCACTAGCGACTCCCTTTCATTGGCTTCCGCCAAACACTTAAGCAAGAAATTGCACGAACGAATATCCGGTTGAATGCCAACTATTCTAGCCAGTGTCCACACATCAACTGCATTCTTAAGCAACTTATTTGAAGCAAAAACCTTCATGAGTACATTAATCACAAAATTCGATCTTCTTGCAACACTAGGACAATACAATAGCTTATACGACAAACGAAATAAATCGAGCTCAGCCTTTTGATGATAACAAACAACCTCTCTGAGCAAGGCATAAACTTCCATTTGCATTCCAGCACAAACATACACGTGCACAAACATGTTAAATGCCACAAATGATTGATCAGAACCATACTTTTCCACAGACCTGGGAAAGCAAAATTCTCTTGCCACCTTCCAATTCAAAGTCTTCAGTACTCTACCTACAGCAGAAAACAGGTGTATGCTCTTAAACTCACTAAAACTTTCCCTTGAAACATTGATTTCACTTTCTGAACTACTTCCACTATTGCCAGTTAAATAATCAGAGTCTTCAACAAAAGAAACTGCAGAAACACGACTGTATGGATTGCAGAAAAAAATCCTATACTTTCTGAGCAAACCCAACTCATGGAATATTGCAATTCTTTTACAGAATGAAGAATTTCTTGGGAAAAAGCAGGCACCCATATAATAAAAATTCAATCTTCAAGTCTTTCAGGTCCGAAAAACTACTAACCATCAGTTCGTCATCCATAGGATGCAAAGCCTCTAATGAGGTAGCTGAGAGTGGCCGCCGCCGCCACTGCCGGCAGTGAAAAACACAGTAAGTGAATGAAAAATATTTGCTGGGAAGAAAAGAAGAGAGAGAAAGGCGGTGAGAGAAAATTGAAAAGAATAGTGAGAGAGAGCAGAGAAAAGCTAGTTTATTCAGGCCCAGTACTTGTCGGTTAGAAGGTCCGTAGAGTTTGGGCCTTTCAAAAGCCCAATTTATAAAATGATATCAGGCCCATTAAACGCAGCGTACGCCCCCTCTCTCCCCAGCACACACTCTCTGGCTGTTGCAGGTTGAAGATTAGTGAAACGATGTCGTATATGCGAGGAGATTTGCTCGCAAAAACTCGGAAACTCGTTAAAGGGCTTGCTGTAGCGGAACCTGTATGGCTTAAATCCATGGAAAAGTAAGTTTTTTTTTTTTTTGGTGCATAATTAATTGCTGAAATGGTTAAATTGCTGCAGAATTGTGATTTTTCCCCAAATTTTGTGATTTAGGGCACCACCTGCGACATTTCCTCTCGCAGAGAGTAAGCTTAAGCCGATATGTTTCCCAGAGGATACTTATGTGACTAAGTTTTTCCAGAAGCATCCGGATTCTAAGTTTGAAGATCCTATCAAGTATTTGGATTCATCCCTTCTCTGCCTTTTTTTTTTTTTTCTTTTTTTTGTCTTTTAACAGAATTTGCTAAGCAATATATTCAGTGTGAAGTTTGAATTTTGGGTTAAGTATTTTATGGACTACGGTAAAAGAGTCATAATATGGTATTTGGTGGTGAAGTTGTTGATAAAAGAAGCAGTTCCAATTTTCTGTGTCTGCATAATTCATTCTGAGTATCGGTTTCAAATTGGTGCAACCTTTGCTCTTGGGAAATGAAGTTGCTGGTTGCTTTTGCTTGTAAGTGTTGTTGAGTTTAGTAATGTGATAAGCTTACTAGTATTCATCTTTGCTTGTTATTTTGCAATGGTTGTGGAATCGTTTCAATGGATATGCTTGGTATAATGGCAATAGATCGTTGTATCGAGTAGTTGGATCATAATCTCTTACCATAAAAATGGCTTTTCCATGGATTCATTTCATAACTTGAAAGTTTTCTATCTGCTAATTTCGAAAATCCATTTGATTATTAAAAAATCAGCCACCAGCCAATATGAGTATATTGCATATACTTATATGTATATAATATATGTTTAGGCCAAAGAAAGAGCTTTAATTTCATTAACTGATTTTTCTCTCTATCAAGATAGTTATTGTCCTGTGAACCATAGGTAGATATTTATGCAAAGTTGTATCCTTTGCAACAGAAAGAGAAGAGTTGTGCATAGGACTAGCAGATATGCGAGTGAAGTGATTGGTCCTTGATTTCCAATCTTGTAATGTCCTTGAAAAGTTTGGGAGAGTTTAGGTAGACGGAGAATTCAAAAGGTTGCTTATATTATCTTGCTGCAAAACGGGGTGCAACTGTATGTTGTAAGAGAGCATAAGGTGGGGATTGGCAACTGGGAGTGGTTGTAGTGTTTGAGTTATCCCCTGTTCTTGGCCCCTTTAAGCTTTGCTAGGCAGTTAGAAGATGGTCAATGTAATAAAGTTTCCATTTTGGAATAGTAAATTATGTGTAGTCAAATAAACCCCTCGATCTCATGGCAAAAGTCATGATGCATGGAAGTGATTGGCGCGAAAAACTTAATCTTTGAAGTATGTATTTGGTTGAGATCTAAGAGATCAGGAAAAAGGTTGCTTGTGGTATGCTTCGTAGAATTTTAACCATATGAACAAAAGAAAATCAGCGAATGACATTTATTTTGTATGAACCCAAAAGTAGGATAAGGTGTTTGTATAGCTCTAGTTCAAATAGCATATAATTCACCTTTGGATAGCATAAAATGCAACTGTATTGTCAAATCAACTCGGTCCAAATTCATTGAATAGTTTATCCAAACACGGTTTCTTCTTCACATTTCAACAGGATTTCTGCTTTCGATCCACCTCCAGCCCGTCTATATGCTTGGAGAGTGCTTGAATTGAAAGAGCAGGGAGTCGAGGAGGAGTACGCCATGACTGTTGCTGATGTATGTATATTGTCGTCTCTTTAAATTTATTTTTTCTGGCACACACTTGCTATAGTGATGAAGAACCCAAACTTGTTATGACCTCTTCTTACTGTACTTAATGGTTTGCTTTGGAGTAGATGGAGTATCGGGCTGATAGAAAAGCCAAAAAGAAGGCATATGGTCGGCTAAAGCAAATCGCGAGGCTGCAAGGAAAACGACTCCCACCAAATCCCTATCCAAGTGCTGTGAAGGAGATTCAGGCCGAAGAAAGGAAGTTTGTCCGTGACCGTTTCTATAATCCTCAATCGCGTGCAATTGTGGATAAACTCAAAGAGGAGAGGGCTGCATGGATGGTGGACAGAAGAGGAGGAGGACCTCCCACTTCATGAATATGCTATACCAATCCACAGTTAGCATGATTATTTGTTTTGAGTTATAATTTTGTTGTTGATTATCTTAAATGGCTAGAATTTCAACCTAGTTAAACTATAGATCCGCTCTAGCATTATGAACAAGTGGAGAATAATCTGGGATCTTTTAGACCAGTATTTGGTTCAGTTTGCATTCAATCCACCATTTGTTATTGATCATCTCTTACAAGGTCTTGCAGTTCTCAAACTGATTTAACTTTTGAGTACACAGGAAAACTTATTAGCTATCTCTTACGTTTGAACGATCCTCGTTTATTTCAAGCCAACTCGTTCCAGGCATTTTCTTGATATCTCTATTCTTCAACCATTGTCTCAGTGATCCCACACAGCTCCAATTCTCAGAATCAGCAAATGTATTGGACAACAGCACATATGTAGAAGGATCATTCTCATCAAGAGCAAAAGCACGTTCTGCTGCCCGTTTTGCTGTCTCGATGTCTCCATGGAGCCTGCATGCACCAAGCAAGGTTTGCCAAATGAGGGAACTAGGTTTGAACGGCATTTCCAAGATTAACTCTTCTGCTTCTTTAATACGACCTACTCGACCAAGTAGATTGACAATGCAAACGTAATGATCTTCTCCGGGTGTGATTCCATATTCATGGCTCATTGAAGAAAAATACTTGAGACCTATGTCGATAAATCCTCCTTGGCTACATGCATATAGCACACATATGAACGTTATGTGATTAGGTTCTGCTCCGTTCATCTTCATCTCTTCGAAAATCTGCAGAGCTTCCTCAGAACGACCGTTATGTGCATACCCCATTATCATCGTCGTCCATGAAACTACAGTACGTTCACTCATTGATCTGAAAACACTCAATGCCCCATCCATGCACCCGCATTTTGCATACATATCAAGCAAAGCATTGTCTACGCACACATCAACTTCGTCCCTGAGTTTAATCATCAGGGCTTGAACTTTCAGCCCTTCGTCCAGGCTCGACAAATTGGCACACGCATTAAGCCCTGTAGCAAGTGTGAACTTATTAGGCTTAATACCGGCTCTTCTCATATCTCCAATCAGCTTGAGTGCCTCGATTGGTTCCCCGCAATTCAAGCACCATGCTGCCATTTGAGTCCAAGAACGCACATCCTTCAATGGGATCTCCTCGAACGCACCAAAACCATCACTCAACCTTCGACTCTTCAAGTACATGTCCACCAAAGCGTTCCCTACGCATCTTCCACTCCCATAGCCGGACTTCACGAGGAGGCTATGAACCTGCAATCCCATTTCAAGATTTGATAGCTCAGCCAACCCAGTAAGAAGGGTAGCAAAAGTGAATTCATCTGGCTTTACACCTTCACCAACCATCCTATACCAAAATCCAGGTAGATAATGACAATTAAACTTCAAGAAACCGTCGAATATAGCATTCCACGACACGATATCCCTAACGAAGCACCCTTCAAAGACCTGCATAGCTTCATCCAACTTACCATGCCTTATCAAAGTAGTCAAGAATGCATTCACTAAATACACATTACTCCCAAATCCAAGCCTAATGATCAACGCGAAAACTTGAAACGCGCAGACTAAGTCTAAACTCTCGGCAAAAGCGCATGCTTGGAGCACACTCATAAACGTATACTCGTTCGGCCTAACACTACCACCCCTATGCATATCTGAAAACAGTTTCACTGTCTCAATTGGGAAACCCTTTCGCACAAAACCAGCAATGAGGACCGTCCAAGACACCACATTCTTCTCAGGCATTTCATCAAACAGGTGGAGGGCATTGCCAAAATCCCCACATTTCACATATGCACTGATCAAATGGTTGTGGGTGAACAGAGAATCCCACTCCATGACCGAGGTTTTGATGAGTTTTGCATGGATTGTTGTTGCTTTTCTCAAGTTTGAAGTCTCCACGCATTCTCGCAGAATACTAGCATAGCTGGTGGTGGCTGTTTGAAGCTTCTTTACCTGAGAAAGTAACATCAATCTCTATATTTCTACACCGAAAAGCAGATTTGTTTCGTCAGAAAAATTTTCCTTTTGTGGAGCATTTAACTGTACTGCAAATTTCCTGTAATTATCATTAACATTATATTTATTATGATATACCTTTTTTTTTTTTTTTGGTTTTCCTCTTTATGACGAAAATTGAAGACAACCTTGTTAGAAATAAAATTGTCACTTAAAAATAAAATTTATTTCAATTTATCTATTCCATTTCTTTATCATAAGAAGAGTTTTTTTTTTTTTTTCTTTTCCAATTATACTCGTATCTTATTTTTGTTCTAACCTTTTATTTAATGTTATATACTAATGTTTATTAAATGTTGGATGACGTAAAATTTAACACATTATTACTCACATTAACTTCAGAGATTTCGTGTTATGGGTCTTACACTGGAATTTGGAGGTGGATACCACGTAACCACAGTGAAGAAATTTACACCTTAAGTAAATTTGCGATTACACCTGATTTAATATAAAAGAGAAAGAAAAATAAAAGCTTTTGTTAAACTCACAATTCTACTCATTTACATATTTTATTCCTTTCCTTTACATGTTGTAATTCTAATTACATTAATTAATTATGTATATATATATATATAATTAATGTAATTCATAAAATCAAGATTCCTTTATTTTCATAATTTTATGAATAAAGTATAGAAAACAAATTTTAATATTAATCAATTTAATATAAATTATATTTTAGGAATTGAATTTATTAGTTTTTTTTTCTTTTTTTCTTTCATTTTTTATATAAATTACTATAAACTGATCGTTTAAAAATTGCACTAATTTGGCTTAATTTTTCAAAATTGAAATATAAATAAATCTACAAATATAAATAAAAAAGTAAATAAAAATTTGTCTTAAATTGAGAACTCAATTAAAATTTCAAACCCTAAATTAAAAAAAATATGCAAAATTGAGCCCCATTTTGAAAAAATTTAAAAATTGGGTCTAAAATTGAGAAATAATCTATAAATTAGGTCTTGTTATGAAATTTATCCAAAAATAAAATGAGTACATCTCTATTTAAAAAGAATACAAAGATTTCTAATCTAATAGAATTAATATTGTAATCCAATTAGGTTAATAAACTCGTCCTGTTATTAGACCCTTTTTTTAAAGAAAGGAAAACAAAGAAAATTCATCAATATCTATAACCCCGATTTTAAAGATCTCGTATCAGAATTAAAAAAGAGTTCTGATACTCAAAACTATATGATGATTCAAGTTGCACGAAGTATTAAAAGTCATAATTTTTTTTTCAATAATCAAATATTTGGTTGCATTTGCAATTAAAGTAGATCGTGATATATATAATTAAGCTCATATAAATAAAATGATGTACTTTGATGTTGGCAGACGTGTTTAAGTCACCCAAAGCAATGACAAAGTGAAAATTTACTCAATGATTAGAATTATACTATGTATCTAAAGTCATGTTTATTTTTCAATTACTTAAAAATTTAGTTAAAATTACATTCAAAGTTAAGGTCATGATAACAATTCATCCTATAAAATATTATGTTCTTTCCTAAATATAATTTTAAAATGCTACCTTATATAAGCACTTTTTTATATTGACTTTTTTTACTTATCATTCAACTTTTTTTTTTTCTTTTTTCTCTCTAAAATCTAATTAAGTTTAAAGTCCAAGAAAATCAATCTCTATATTTTTGTTTTAAAAACTTTAGAAAAGAAGGATTCTGATTCTAAAGCATCTGATAAAAAATATGTGACTTTTTTAATGAAATGTTAAATTTAGTAAATAAAATAAAATGGAGTAATATATAATAATATCACAATTTTACACTTATTATGAATATGTCATTGAACATATATTTACATAATTTATTTCTAGACCAACCGTGACAACTACAATTAGTAAAGTAGTCAACAACGTATGATGGATTTAAAAAATGTTTGAAATTCATAAATTATATAGGTACTATATTAAATTGAAATAACTTTAAAGATTTATATCATTTTTCATGTCAATATTTTTATATCAAAAATTTGTAACACTTGCAATTTACACCACAAAAGATTAAAATATTCTCAAAAACTTAATTTTTCAATAAATTAGAATTTAAGTATCACAGATAACAATTAACAAATTAGATTGGACTTACTCTCAAGAAACTTATTATATTTTTTGTGTTCAACAATGGGGGTGTTTGCAAAAGCTTCCCACAGCTTATTTAAGCTGTCAAAAGCAGACTCCCAATTACTTTTTCAACTTAAATAAATGATTAAAAACTGTGAGAATTTTTTGCAAACGACCCCATTGTCATATCAATACATCAAATTGAAAATTTGTATGTCCCTATATCGCATAGGACCTATTCTAGTTAATAAAATAAAGATTAATATTTAAAAAAATAATTGATTATCATAATGATAGATTCATAGGGAAAAGGCTAGGAGGGGGCAGTTGGCTCTCTGTAAGCCATGGTATCATAGAGGATACTTGTGATCTGGTTTCTGGTTTTGCAACTATGGGTGATAGAATGAGTGAATCCATGGATTACCCGAATGAGTATTGGAACTCCGATGATGATGATGTCAGCTACATGAGACAACGTATTGAAGATGAGACCTGGTTTCTGGCACATGAGGTTGATTACTCAAGTGACAATGAGAAGGGCACAGGGCATGGGAGTGTTCCAGATCCTCAAGAAAGGTCCCAGAACAAGAATGATGAAGATGATCAATCATTTGCACTAGGTATAAGTGGGTCTAGACATTCACAGAATGACTTGGATAATTACCATTGAGTGCTTGGAAGCTCTTCAATTCTTACACAGCCTTGGCATCATACATTGTGACCTCAAGCCTGTGAGGTGAAGGTCATCGATCTGGGAAGTAGTTGCTTTAAGACCGATCATCTTTGTTTGTACATTCAGTCTAGGTCATACCGGAGGTCATTATGGGACTTCCATATGGCAACAAGATTGATATTTGGTCCCAACTCTGCACGGGCAATGTAAGTTCCCTGTTCTTAGTTCCGTGATTTGTCAGTAATCAACTGAATAAAAATTACTCGATTTTTGGCTTTTATGTTTAGAAGGACAATTTTGTTTATTTTCCTGATTTGTAGTTAAAAAAACAACAAAAATATCATTTATGGTAGAAAGGTAATGCAATATTTGGTTTTGTGGTATAAAGAATTATTATACTTTTTTAGACCTTTTTTTCCTACTCGTTATCTCTTCAATGAAAAATCAAATATCGTCAAATATTTCATTTAATGTAGACTTTCTAACTCATTGTTTTGAATTTTACTAATACCATATACATATATATATATATAGTGAACTATATTCTCAAATCACCATTTCTATATATATATAGACACGATCATATACATATTAACATGAATATGGAAAAAAAAAATCATAAATTCTATCTTGCATCATTGATCAAATGTTGTGGGACAACATCAACATGAACTTTCTCTTTATATATTACAAATTTTTTCAATGTCTCTGCAGATAGTCTTGGGGGACAGAAGTGAGCAGAAGGCATTCAAATACACAGGAATCACGTGCTTTAATCCTGGTTCCTTCTCAAATGACTTCACTTTCGTGGCATATAGACATACACCAGAGATTAAATGAACAGAAAGCTTCTCTCAACTGAATATTTATATCTAGCTGGGAAATAGGTCCTGGGAAGTGTTAGTTGTCACCTTTATAAGCATTAAATTTAACGCTGAAATGTTTACAGGAAGAGTTTATGATGATGATCTTGACACGATTTAGCTAAACTATTGCATAAATATTGCTTATCATTTTAACATTATATTAGAAGTTTACATACCTGACTTGTGAATAACTCTGAAAGTATTCTTTAGCTTCTCATTTTGTCATTTCTGATACATGTAGTTCTGTAACCATATCTGTAGCCTGTTGTATATGGAGGAATAGGAACTCTGCTGACATTTTCACCTTTTGTGTGTGTTGATAGCTCTAATATCAAGCAGTTAGATCAAGAATGATCCTTGCCACGACATCTTAAATATGTGCTAAGATGCATAACAAATAGCTAAAATAAAATTTAAATTCAGTCCGTTTAGAGGACATTCTAAAGTAAGACTTAACTAGAATATGAAGGGATACCTTTTAAATTCTTATTTGAAACTGAATGATAGTTGGGAACTCATAAGGAAAAAGAATTAAGGTCCATATTATGGCATTCATCTAAAAGGATGGGAATGAGCATCATATAAAGAAAAGGTTGTGTCAATTGAATATAATGCCACCATAACTAGTTAGTGCCTGCTTCTGTATCAAAACAAAACTGAAAGCTTGATTAGACTCCTCTTTCCATAACAAAGAGACCAACATTTTTGTGAGAAATTGGAATTGGCCACCTCATTAAGTCGTAATTATAATGATGGTGACCTCATACGAAATAGGAAATATTTGTTTTATATTTTAACTAAGTATTTGCAATTAAAGTATGTGTAAGTGGTGTAGTTGCATCATTTCATGTATATATTGTTTACACCATTATTTGATTATTGACTGGAATAAAAGTTGAGATTAGAAATTGTAGAGCAGTGGACTTTCTGGTACCTTTGTGAACGAGTGTTGGATCATATGGCTTAGAACATGTGTAAAATGTTCGATCATTTGTTGTCGAACATGTGCAGCCCCACTGCGGTCACCGGTGGTTGTATGTACTAAAATGAGAAGTAGACCATTTCCATTTCCTACGCCTCCTTTATCTTCGAATACTTGTAAGTTGCATCCTCAGACCAAGGCATATCGACAACGGACTTCTTAACAATATTTAAGACTTTGTTGAACATGTTAAATACCTAAAACAACACAACAACCATATGAAAACAAAGAATGCTAGTTTGTCAGAAATTAATCATTCACACCAAGGAGAGTGTTACATCTTACTCCTTTTATGCTGATAGAAGGATTGTCTCTTAAAGAAACCTTTTCTTTGAGGTTTTCACATCCATTGGATTCCACGGAGGCTGAAAATTGACGGTATATAAATCATTGTTAACAGTGAAAAAGAAGAAATTAAAGAAGTGCCCATTTTGCTTTTCAATTGGAAAATGAATCATCAAGAAAGATACAGATTAATACTTGACAACTGAACATGATCAACTATTATCATAAATGGAATTCAAGAAGCAATCATGGATGGCTCATCATAACAAGACTCGATATTTTATCATCAAACTCAGAATCAAGCAACAGATTTTCTGTATTATTATCTAATTAACAACATACCATTTAGTGCTCGAGAAAAAGAAGAAAATAATAATTTAGCATACATACCAGCTGACAGACGTGATTCACATATATCTTTAAGTGTTTTCAACTCTAACAGCTGAGCAACTGCAAGTATTCTGAGCAAAGATTCTTGCTCGTCTTCACAAAGTTTTTCTATGTATATAAAAGTCTGCACAACCTACAAAATGAAAGAAAATCAAATTTCTATTCTTGAATCTGTAGAGGAATTAAACAACCAAGTATGAAAGGAAATAAACCTTGAAAATCCTAGGTTGGATATGTGGAAGAAGGATGATAGTATGATGATCATGTGACTGAGTTTGGAGGGACAAAAGAGCCGGGCAACGGGCAGCTAGTATGAGTTTGTGGGCAGAAAAGGAGGTTTCTTCTTCATCTCCTACTTTAATGATCACATCAGCCCACTGCTTCCTTTCCAGTAATCTGCCCAAGTCCTTAGCCACAAAGTTATAGACTGCAAGCGTTGCCCGAATTCTGACACAATCGTTCCTCACAAAATCGGGGGATCGGAGGCGAGCACCATGGATGCATTTATGAACTCCAGCTATACAATTCACCCTGAGAGAATCAACTATCTTACTCACACCCCGGTGCTTTCCTTTACCGGATTGATCGAGTAAAAGCAGCTCCATGAAGAATTGCACCGGTTCTGGGCTTTCGCTCTTGAGAAGAACGTATAGAGACGCATGCTCTCCACCATTGTTCCTTCCGTTTGGGTAGAACCAAATCTCCCAAATATGCCCACCCACCACAAATTCTTCACTCTTGATTACATCCTCCACACCACTCACCATTGACAAGTTCTCCACAATTAATTCCTGGGACCCCTTTTCCAGTAATATTTTCTCCAATTCCATCGCTTCAAACCCTAATCGCCGTGGCTTTTGCAAACAAAGATACCCTAATGACTATTTAATTTAATGTAACAATATGCAACTCCTATTAGGAAAAGATACCCTAATTTATAATAACTATTTAATGTAACAATTCCTATTAGGATACGAGAAATAGAATCGTATAAGATAGAACCGCCTATTTTTTTATTTACCTAGTCCAAAAACAAATTCTATCTATAATTTTCCCTTTTCAATTATGCGACCAAACAAACCCTAATTAGTGGTTGTCTTTTCAGTTGAAGCAAACAAACCCTAATGCCTATTGCGGATGGCTTTTGATCAATTGAAGTAAATAAACCCTAATCCCTAATTGTGCTTTGCCTTTTTAATTGAAGCAAAGAAACCCTAATCACTAATTGTTGTTGTAAGCCAGGATAAAAATATCGCAAAATATCATAGATATATTGCAAATTTGGATATTGCGATATGGATATTAGGGGTAATCAAGGACTAAAATATCGGTATCGATGGATATATCGGTACCTTGATTTTACGGATATATCGATATCGGTGGATATATCGGTTTTTACGCAAAAGAATTGAAAAATTTGTAAAAAAAATTGAAAAAAATATCTAATACTTTATATAATATTATAAGTAACATTAATACATATATTGAACTTAAATTTCAAATAAAAATATATGTTTACAACAAATTTAGAGATAAACTAAATAAATAATCTAAAAAATTTTTAAAAAAATTAAATGAATTACTTTAAAGAATTACTTTTCAAAAAAATCTTCAAAAAAATTACAACAAGAACTAGTATTTAATTACTTTAAAAAAATTAAATGAATTCATCTTCAATTTTAAAGATATGGAAAAAAAAATTATTTATCATAATAAATTATAAGAATAATTAATCAACTAAATAAAGAATAATGGTTTGGAAATTATAATATGGACCAAAAAATAAAGAATTGGCTATTAAAATTTTATCAAGACAACTAAAATGAAATGTAGGATAATAATGGTTTGGAACTTATAATATGGACCAAAAAAAAATAAAGAATTGACTATTAAAATTTTATCAAGACAATTAAAATTTTATCAAGACAACTAAAATGAAATGTAGGATTAAAATTTTATCAAGACAACTAAAATGAAATGTAGGATAAAATTTTATCAAGACAATTAAAATTTTATCAACACAACTAAAATGAAATGTAGGATTAAAATTAAATAAATGCAATGGTTGAGATTCGAACCCCAAATTCCCAAAACTTGAATTCTCAAGGAAACAAGCTACTATTTAAAAATTTATATAACAACCAAATAATATGTAAAATATGTAAAATTAAAAAAAAAATACAGAAAATGAGAAACTGACCGATATATCGCCGATAAATTGTCGATATATCGGCGATATATCGACGATATATCGAGATAAAATGACAAATTTGTACACAGCCTTCCCGATATTCAAATATCGTCGATATATCGTCGATATATCGGCGATATATCGCCGATATTCCAACGAATTTTGATAACATTAGAATTTCGTATCGGTACCTTGATTTTTCCGATATATCGGCGATATTTTAGTCCTTGGGGTAATGTATTTTTTCCCGAGTATCGTGGATATATCACGAATTATCGCAAAATATCAATATCGATATCGGTTCAGTCGAATACAAAATTGGATGAAAATCGCGAAATATCTCGGATAAATTGCATTTATAACTTTTTTTTAATTTATGATTTTTCATATCTAATTTTTTTTTCTTATTTTTCATTTCTATATTTATGTTTCTTAATTTTTATCCTATTTTGTATTCCCCCATAAGTTCTTAATTTTAGTAATTTTGTATTGTATTGTATATTATATTGGCAGTTATTTTACTATCATACAATATTTTTATAGTCTATTATCTATATGTTTGCTTTAAACATATCATTTTATTGTGATTTGAATGCAATATGTGCATAATAATATGCTATAATAATCCCTAAATTTTTATGTAAAATTTCCAAAATTTTAATAAGATTTGCATCATTTTTTCAATTTTTTTGCGATATCGATATATCCATCAACATATTGGTAAATTTATGGTTGCGATATTACTTACGATAGCGATATTTTCATCCTTCGTTGTAAGCAACATGAGATATTCGAATAGCGATATTTTCATCCTTCGTTGTAAGCAACATGAGATATTCGACTATAACTATTTATCGCCATAGCAATATGGGAACTCCTATTAGGAATTTTATGATCCCAAAATAATATATCTATTCAACAGGATCCCAATAGAGATCTCGATCGTATAATATGTAATATGTTTAAGTATAAAATATGTAAACCATAAAATGGAAATGAATTTTATACGAATTCAACGTGAGCATGATTCGAGCTCGTTAAGATCCATGAATTATGTGTAATTTATTGTTGATTGTAATTGTAACTTGATTGTTTCCAGATCCTACGTCTCTTTTAGCTTATGATTTTTCCTAATCTGCAGACAATTGATGGTGTCGTGACATTACAAAGGGATCCACTTATATTAATCACGGATCAAAATGTCTTAAAGTAGGTCTTGTGCAAGGTGGTCTCACATATATCATTTTGGAATGAATTAAGATTTTGTTTGACACCTGAGATGATTTCTAGTTATTTAAAAATACTTTTAAAATGATAATTTGGAATGAATTAAGGTTTTGTTTGACACCTGAGATGATTTCTAGTTATTTAAAAATACTTTTAAAATGATAATCCAAAATACGATTGAGGAACTTTATGTTCTATGAAAAACAAAATAGAAAAGAAAAGAATAATTACATATAATATAATAATAAAGCAAAATTTTGAGATATCAAACACGATCTTACTTTTGTGGCTCTTTAATTGGTAATTTTATTTTTCAAGTCGAGTGAGTCTCTTATGAGATTAAAGCCTTTTTGGACTCTCGTTAGTGCTGAGTCCCGGTAACAAGGAAGATAGTATCCCGAGTCCCCGGTAATCAGGAAGATAGTATCCCGAGTCCCGGAAGATAGTATCCCGAGTCCCCGGTAATCAGGAAGATAGTATCCCGAGTCCGTATCCTGCCGGTAACAAGGAAGATAGTATCCCGAGTCCCCGGTAACGGTAATCAAGAAGATAGTATCCCGAGTCCCGGAAGATAGTATCCCGAGTCCCCGGTAATCAGGAAGATAATATCCCGAGTCCGGTAACCAGGAAGATAGTATCCTGCCGGTAACAAGGAAGATAGTATCCCGAGTCCCGGTAACCAGGAAGATAGTATCCTGCAGAGCCAAAGCCTCTTTGGACTGCTCTCAGCTGCTCTCATCAGTGTTGAGTCCTTCAAGCTCTCAGCTGCTCTCATCAGTGTTGAGTCCTTCAACTGGCACCTTTGCTCTCATCAGTGTTGAGTCCTTCAAGCTCTCAGCTGCTCTCATCAGTGTTGAGTCCTTCAACTGGCACCTTTTGGACTGAGAGACTCAGCTGCTCTCATTTGGACTGCTCTCAGCTGCTCTCATCAGTGTTGAGTCCTTCAACTGGCACCTTTTGGACTGTTCTCAGCTGCTCTCATCTCAGCTGCTCTCATCAGTGTTGAGTCCTTCAACTGGCATTTGGACTGCTCTCAGCTGCTCTCATCAGTGTTGAGTCCTTCAACTGGCACCTTTTGGACTGTTCTCAGCTGCTCTCATCTCAGCTGCTCTCATCAGTGTTGAGTCCTTCAACTGGCACCTTTTGGACTGCTCTCAGCTGCTCTCATCAGTGTTGAGTCCTGCTCTCAGCTGCTCTCATCAGTGTTGAGTCCTTCAAGCTCTCAGCTGCTCTCATCAGTGTTGAGTCCTTCAACTGGCACCCAGTGTTGAGTCCTTCAAGCTCTCAGCTGCTCTCATCAGTGTTGAGTCCTTCAACTGGCACCCGTAGTCCAAAGCCTCTTTGGACTGATTTCAAGCTCTCAGCTGCTCTCATCAGTGTTGAGTCCTTCAACTGGCACCCGTAGTCCAAAGCCTCTTTGGACTGCTCTCATCAGTGCTGAGTCCTCAACCGATAACAAGAAGAAGAAGATAGTATCCTAGTATCCCAATGAGCAGAGGATTTGGAAGATAGTATCCTAGTATCCCAACCAGGAAGATAGTATCCTAGTATCTGTCAGAAGGATGAATCGACGATAGTAAAAGAACAAGAAGAACAATAATTGAATCGAAATCCAATTCCCAGTTCCAATTCCAGAATCCTAAATTGCATAAAAAAATAACCTAACAACTATTACCCTATTTAAAGGAGTATATCGAACACGATATCACCTCTGCGAAACCTATCCTAACTATTAATTAACATATAAATCTGCAACTAATCTCCACATCCCTCCACGTCATCATTGCCATGCAATTCCCCGCCATGCAGGGATTTCGCTTGACCACGCCGGCGATGGTAAACCCGATCTGCAACAGTATCCCAATGAGCAGAGGATTTGGAAGATAGTATCCTAGTATCCCAACCGATAACAGGAAGATAGTAAGCCTCCTAGCAGAGGATTTGGAAGATAGTATCCTAGTATCCCAACCGATAACAGGAAGATAGTAAGCCTCTCAAGAAGGCTTTGGACTGAGTAAGCCTCCTAGCAGAGGATTTGGAAGATAGTATCCTAGTATCCCAACCGATAACAGGAAGATAGTAAGCCTTTCAAGGAGGCTTTGGACTGTTCTCATCAGTGCTGAGTCGGCTCTCATTAGTGCTGAGTCCCTCAACCGGTAACCAGGAAGATCAGGAAGATAGTATTGCAGAGGCTATCTACCAATAGATAGTATCCCAGCCTCTTTGGACTGCTCTCATCAGTGCTGAGTCCCTCAACCGGCCCTCATCAGTCTGAGTCCCTCAACCGGTAACTAGGAAGATAGTATTGCAGAGCTAAAGCCTCTTTGAACTGCTCTCATCAGTGCTGAGTCCTAACAGGAAGATAGTATGCAATGAGCAGAGCCAAAGCCTCTTTGGACTGCTCTCATCAATGCTGAGTCCCTCAACCGGCTCTCATCATCAGTGCTAAGTCCCTAATAGGAAGATAGATAGTATCCCGAGCCAAAGTGCTCTCATCAGTGTTGAGTCCTCAACCGGCTCTCATCAGTGCTGTAACCAGGAAGATAGTATTGCAGAGCTAAAGCCTCTTTGAACTGCTCTCATCAGTGCTGAGTTTCTCAACCGGACCAGGAAGATAGTATTCTCATCAGTGCTGAGTTCCTCAATCGGACCAGGAAGATAGTATTGCAGAGCTAAAGCCTCTTTGAACTGCTCTCATCAGTGCTGAGTTCCTCAACCGGTAACCAGGAAGATAGTATCCCAAGCCAGTATACAGCATGGATGAAAATATTCGGAAATATCTTCGATATTTCCTCGATATTTTCATTTTTTCGATATATCTTCGATATTTTCATTTTTCCACATAATTGGTAAAGAAACAAGAAATTTTGTTAAAATATCGATAAAATATCTACGAAATAATTTTTCCGTATAATCGATAAAGAAACAAGAAATTTTGTTAAAATATCGACGAAATATCGATCTCAATATCGGTGACTTCATCCTACAAATGAGAAATTTTGTTAAAATATCAATATATCGATGAAATATCGATTTCAATATCGATGCATTCATCTTACAATTTGTAGGAAAATAGGTGAAATATCGATTTCAATATCGTGACTTCATGGTACAATTTATAGGAAAATAGATAAAATATTGACGAAATATTGACGAAATATTGGGGAAATATCGACGAAATATCAATAAATATCGGTATTGATTTCGATATCGTTGGTTTCATGGTACAAATTATATGAAAATTCGTGAAATATCATTGAAATATCGATACATATCGGTGGAATGTTAGAAAAATATCGGAAAAATATTAATAAATTTATGTACCGATATTTCCATAAAATTAAGATATCAATATTTCCATCGAAATCGAAATTTTTATCATTAGGCACCTTCATATCTCCCGAAAATAGAAAATATTTTTATCATTGGTATGACACCTTCCTATCTCCCGAAAATAGAAAATATTTTTATCATTGGTATGACACCTTCATATCTCCCGAAAATAGAAAATATTTTTATCATTGGTATACAGGCAGACACCTTCATATCTCCCGAAAATAGAAAATATCCAAAAATTAGATAACAGCTCACGCCAAGAAAGCTACAGATTTCTTGGCTACAGATTATTGGAGCTTTCCTCTCAACATTTGGAACATGGGTAGCGTACCAAACCCGAATTGAACCGCAAAACCAGATAATGCTCTGAGTAGATATCCTAAAAAATTCAGATATTATAAGATCCAAAATTCTGATTTGATAATTTCTAATTCAGATATTAACATTAGATTACAATTAAAAGATTACGAAATGGTAATCTAAGATTTCGATAATCGACTGGCCGCCATTACTGCTGCTCGAACCGCCATTACTGCTCGAGCTCCGATTCTCCTTTGCGCGTAGAAGCCAATTCCACCCCAAATTCAAATATATCCGTTCCTTATAATAGGCGCCACATTCAAATATATATATATATATATATATATATATATATATATATATATATATATCGGTTAGAGCATAATATTTGAAAGGCCCAAACTCTACAGGCCTTCTAACCGATAAGTATATATATATCGATTAGAGCATAATATTTGAAAGACCCAACTCTACGGCCTTCTAACCGATAAGTACTGGGCCTGACTAGCTTTTCCCTGCTCTCTCTCTCTCTCCCTATTCTTTTAAAAAAAAATTCTCAATTTAAAACTTGAAAAATAGGTTAAGTTCGAATTCCATTTTTTTTATTTTTTTATTTATCATTTATTTATATTTCACTATACTTATATTTTTGATAAATTAAAATATTGGCACAAAGAATTATTTGCTATCTTCAACAACTCTTTTCTTTTCTTGATCTTTTTTTTCTTTTTGCTCTCCATTTACAACTTTTTTTAAAAAAAGTTAACATGGAAGGATACAACTACAGATTAGCATCAGTTTCATCTCTACAAAACATTCTTCAAGTCCTCTACACTCGTATCCATATCTGAGCTGGAATTTCCTTTACCAGAATTCGATCTGCAAACACGTTTTCTTGGTAACGAATCACTGCTATGATGCTCTGGTGCATCATCGCACTTCTGCATATCACCTGTACCCGATTTGATATGCCTGCTAGATCCTTTCGAATCAACAAGAACTTGATGCTCACCAAATGGTCCGAATTCATAACCAGCAGCGATGTTCTTGGGGAATGGAGAAGCCGGATTGCAAGAATCCAGGTTCAAATGTGAAGCCTCGGGTTTGATATCAACCCCCTTATCACCCAATGCAAATCCGATCGAATGCCTATCTGATGTGCTGCATGTATTATTGCCTTCAGTTGGGGTACTTACCACTGGATCAATATCAATATCTGCATCTGTTTCATCTAATGGTAGTTCCTGCAAAACATTAATAAAAACTTGTAAGACATTTTTGTTACATCAAGGAGATTCAACTGAGGGATCAAACTATTGTATCAATTAAAGTACTCATCTTAAAATCCATTATAACTAAAAAAACCCAGCTTTCTTTGATAAGATTGGGTAATATAATTACAGAAACAATATACCTCATTTGGGGTGTTGACAACTAGTTCTGAGTCGGACATACTGTCTCTTTCTGAATCAGCCATCTCCTCACACTCAAACTCTACGTTTCCTCCAAATTCTTCATCAGAGTCGCTCAACTCTTCCTGTTCCATTATAATTTGAGGGAGGGACTCATCTTGCATGTTATCAGAAACTTTCCTACTTACTTTGTTTCTGGATGTACACAGTGGGATATCACCTGAATCAAGCTCCGCACTCATCGCATCAGGAGCAGAATCTCTCTTCTTGCTAGAACCCTTCACACTTTCAGATTCTATGACTCTGGATGTGGGAGCACTTAGTGATCTGCCAGCACCGTGTGGGGTCATAGTTCTGCTTTCAGCAGCTTCTTGATTCTTGGATGTGAAACTCAGACGAATGTTCAGGTCCAGTTTATCAGCCCGTCCACTATGGCTGGTGATTTTTGTACCTGAAATACCACCTACAGTGGGTGTACTAGTGGAGGCAGAAGGATTTCGAATTGAAGCAGATTTTCGCCTTGATTCTGAAATGGATGGAAGTCTATGTGCTGCAACGGAATCTGCGTCCACATCATTGTGTAGAAGTGGATGAAAGTCAACACCCGATGTTGAAGCATTTTTCTCAGGAGTCTTAGACGACTTGCTAAGAAAGTTGACAGCATCTCTAATATGCCGGGGATTATGAAAGAGACTGAGACTTAGTTGTGGCTGCTTTCCAGAAAAGAAAGTGAAAGAGCTACTTGTGCCAGTACTGCTTGGATAGTAATGCAAATCACCATCTTGAGGTGTCTGCAATAGCAGAGGATGCATCTGAAAATCTGAGTCATCTCTCTCTACTATACATTTATCAAGTGTGACCTCAGAAAGATTTCGATGCTGACTACTAGCAGTATTATTGACAGGGCTGTTCCTTCCCAGTCCAAATTTCATGGAAGAATCAACTCCTGGGTTCATGGTGCTCCTAGCATGCAGATCTTGATTTTCTACAACCATACTTGCAATTCTTGGAGCATTGCCCAAAACCTTTGCAGATGTAACTGCCTGAGAGCTTTTGAAAGCTGATTGTGACATAACTCGAACAGATGGAGGCAAATTCACAGGAGGCAAATCAGGAGCTAATTTCACCAGGCGTGCAGCATTTGGTCTACGAGCTCGATAGGGCCGAGGAACTACTTGAGAACTTGACGACCTAGAAATCAAGTAAGAACGTAAAGATATTTATCTCAATAATAAACATACAACAAAGAACACCACGGAAAATCAAAGTATCAACCCATTACCTTGAAGCAGCTGATGACTTGGATAACATTGGGGGTTGGATATCTCCATATACATATTTATCTTTCAGTTCTCTAGCTTGAGGACCCTCCCCAGATGGAAGTCCGGCAAAAAAGCTTGAAGAAACATTGTTCTCTGGCATCCAACCAGCCAAAAATGCCTCATGAAGATATGCTTCATCTTCCTTGTCCATGCAGTTATCTCCACTGTTAGTTTCTTCAACAGCGTTATCAGAGCTATCACCCTTCAGATAAAGTAACTTCATAAATACAAATGTTCAATTAAAATAAGAAAACGACCCCAAATATAATGATTAAAACACATCTAGTGCAGAAATCAGATGAATTGTCATACATGTGAAATACTGAACATACATTTTTACAAACCCAGTAACCTGACCATAACAGCATTACTTATACAGTATACTCATGTTCGGAGTAATTTATCCATAATGTACTCAGTCTTGTTATTTTATAATTGATGAAGAGTAGCCTTCTCTAATCTGCTCTTTCTCATTTAATTCATCTTTGCACCAAAAATCCTCTTACTTATAAGCCAATGGTTGCTTGAGTCTAACTATAGTGGAAAGTTCAGTATACAATTCAAGAAAGATAAAAAGAGAATCTATCTGCCCCAGATGGGTGAATGATCAAATTGCCACCCTTTGCTCTTGGCCATGAACCCCACTTGAATTTTTTATTTACTCAACTCCGCTCTTTTGATTCAAAACGAAGGAAAAGAAAGGAATGTAAAACAGAAGTAATTAATATGGAATCCAACTCTAAAAGATCAAAACCAATAAAGTAAATAATAAATAAAAGCAAAGTCATAGTTAATAAATTAAAACCTCTGAAGGATTGTACTTCAGTTAAAGATCTTAAATTTTGAAAGTGGATTGCTTTTAAGACTATCAAGAATAAATTATGGTAACAACCCAACAGGAAAAATAATAAAGGGAAAAAAATGCTCTCTCCATGTAATCTCCCAGTTAGCATGATATGAGGATGAAGCCGTTTGGCAAGGGAAATGACGATACTTGATATAAGGAGGAGGATAAAGTATTGGGCACCAACAACAGATTGATCCAGTAACCGACTCATTAACAAATTAAGAATCCATTTCAAAGGTAACTTAAATCTACAAAATTGAGGTCAGAAGTATATTAGTACCTCTTTCTCAGATGACGAATGCCATGTAGAAGGAGAAGGTTTGGTGCTTTTTCTTCTTAATTCATATAAACGCCGCTTAGCTTTCTTGTTTGCATCAGATTTGTATGATTTTTGTGTGCCTGAAGCAATGCGCCACTGCCTTGGAAGTAAGGAAGGATCTCTATAAGGAACAAAAAATCTCCATATAGATATCCAGTCGAGCTTAAACTTTTTCAATCCCTGAGTCATTTGAATCAATTATATAATTGGAAAACAAATGTCTCATAAAATTTGCACAACATTAGTCACATAAGAGCATACCACTTCAATACGAGCAATCTCCTCTGAGGTCAAGGGAGAGTTTTTTATCCTTCTGACAGCCTTAAAGAATAAAGACACAATGAGCAATTCTGCTTTTAAATAATGCAACATTCAAAGTTAACCATTCTGAATATCAGAAATCATCACAAACCTTTATTGGATTCTCTGATGCTTTTGATGATGCACGATTCTTCTGCCTCACAAAGATCTGTTTCAAAACAAATATCATCATATTGAATCAGCATTGACTTTTCTTGCTAAATAACATACAAAGTAGAAAAAACTGTCATTCACCCTTCACATGATAATGTCATTGCAGTCATTACAAAATTTTATACACAAATGTTCCATCGACAGTTGCTCATAATCTTCAAACCATATCCCCTCCAGAAAAGGCAACTTCTCCGGCTTAAAATATACAGCTTATAATAAAATACATCACCTGATGCCTAGATTTGCAAGGAAGAAATCTCTGTTGTATAGCCTTCCAGTCAGTATTATACTCCATCAACCCCAGTGCTAGTAATCTGCAAGTCCCATGTTCAGAAAACTGTGAAAGTATAAAAGAAGAAACTGCTGCACACATATGCATGAGTGTAAATGGGCATTTTCATAGAGTGAAGCTAAAATCAAAACTGATTGAACAGATACAATAAGGATTATATTTGATTACTTTTAGTAATTAGTTTGCACGATAGCAACTAGGAAAAGATTCAGAAGTACTCTTCTTTTCAGAATTCTCATCAATATGAAGATTCTGCACCTCACAAATATCTATAAGGACTGCTAATAAATCACATGTATTAAGGACATAATTTCTTACAATATAGAACCCTGCATCCAGGACATTGTAGGACCATGAAAAAGTGCTTCTGGAGTAGTCCTTGGAAATTAGCTACAAGCACATTCACGTGCAGACACACACAAAATACCAACCAAAAAGGGGCAGTAGAACATTGTATCAGAAGTAGGAAACTAGATGATAATTATAAGCTTTCCACAAGATTTCCTATATTATCTCGACAAGAAATTGAGGAGTTGTTTCCATGTCACTAACAAGAAAAACTCATGATCACTAAAAATAAATACATTAGTAGACATCTAGAAGGCACTTCCTTATATATGAGGCAAAGATGTCATAAGATAAAGACAAATAAGCAACCCTTCCAGCCTATTTAAGATAAATTTATAAATTACTATATGATGGATAAGAGCACAAAAATTATGAAGATGCCAAGTACTAACCATGAGCATCATAGTATTTAAAACCTAGTTGCACATATAAGTCATTACCAAGTAGATCTTGCTGTGAATTTTTTTAAGAATATGATTGAAAACCATTGATTTCAAAATCCTTCATTACAGAAAATTCCACTGCACAGAATTCCATGAATGTTGAATGGTAAATGAAACATTATAATAGAAAGCATACAACTCACTCATCCTCTGCATCAGTAAAAAGCACCCGATTTGCAATAGGAGCAGGAGGTGGCTTATGAGGATAAAGCGTGGGATTGAACAACGGCCAAAACCTCTGTGCTAATTTAGCAATCTCCTTGGGAACCAGAGCAACTGATTGATTTTTGGCCTTCTCAAGCAAAGTTGCAGCCATTGTCTTCTTGGATATTTGACTATTGGATGAAGGAGAAAGCATCTCACTAGAATCAGCGGGAGTGTTTCTGGTTTCTCCTTGACCATCTGATGCAACAGAACATGGAGAATTGCGAAGAGGAAACAAGGGTTCCTTCTGACACTGAGTCTCAAAACCAAGCTCAATTTGATATCGTTCATATGCTCGAACAGCTGCCAAACATTTTACACAAACAGGCAACTCCGGTAAGAACAAAAAGCAAACAATAACTCAGTAACAGGACAAACATATCATTAGTTCATTATGACGTACCCGAAGAAACATCATCTATATAGTTTTCAACTAATCTGAGCGGAGCTACATCCATGATAGACAGCACCGGGCCACAAACATAAGGCACCCATGAGATGCATTCTGGAGTTTTAGAATGGCCTCCCTGCTCATCAGGTAGATAATTATGCCTATTATTTGACATGGAATTGATATCAGAATAAAGCGGTCTGTTGCTTCCAGAAGGAAAATTCAGCAATACATTTTTGTCGTTGCATTTAGATAGAAAATTTTTCTGAGGCCCATCTGAAACTGATGGATGAACGTATGGGGGGAAGAAGCAAAAGCTTGGGTATGGAACCGTTCTCCATTCCAATACTTGATTACGTTTTTGATGCATCTGTACAACCAATTCCTTGACTTCAGAAGCAATGTGACTTTTCCCAGGCTCAAGAACACACAGAGAGAACACCTGAATTAGTAGCTGTATATGTTCGTGAATTAGACAGTGCAACTGCCCAATCTGATGGGGAGTGAATCCATAAGAGTAACCATTATTTACAGTAGGCACATAGGATGGAGAAATGCTGGGTGTAAAGTGTTGTCCATCAAAAGATGAAAATGTTCCGATTGATGCAAATGGTACGAGGGGTCGCAATGGTCTATTTAATGGTTCTGAAAGCTTTTTGCTGTGTTCAATGGAAGCTTTGCGGTATCTATTTCGTCTGGTCCTGCGTTGTTCTTCAACCTCTTCTGGTTCGCTTTCCAGTGCCTCTTCAAGTTCAAGCTCAAAGTCGGCATCATTTTCTTCATCTTCTTCATCAGCATTGGCATTCAACTGTAAATTCTGGGAGTGATCACCTCTTAAAACTGCTGCAAGGAATTTTCTATATTCCTCTTCATCGTCAACATTTTGAAGATCATCTTCATCATCAGTTTCTTGAAGAAAAGTTTCAAGCTCATCAAGTGTGAAACTAGCAAGAGAATAACGAGCCCTTGTCCGCATACAGATGGCATCCTCAGCACCCATGTCCACCATGGGTTTCCTGGAATCTGTAGCATTGCTGACATCCACCAGGCTGATGGATCTATCCTCCTTATCAAATAGTGATCCATTGTCAGATTGAGTAATCAATGTAGATTCTTCGTTAGTTACTATAGCATGAGATAGGTCAGAAACTGTGTTTTGCATCACCCCTTCTTCATTCTCAACATTTCCACTATTACTGCAATCTTTCATAATGTCTCCAGTTTTTTCCTTGGACTTGTTAGCAAAGGCTGCACAATGCTCTCCCTTACTATCAGCAACATCCATATCCAAGTCCTCAACTCCAGAACTCAGGCTTGAGGAAGCTTCCAAAGAGTTTGCATCTTTCAGGGAAGGATTGAAATCTGCATCTTCATCCTCGTCCTCTTCCTCTTCCTCAGGCACATATTCGTTTCCATTACCATCCTCTTGATTGTTCTCTTCGCCCACCTCATTCTCATGTTGCAGAGGAGAGTGCTCAGAGATTTTTGACAAGTTAGAATTATCAGGAATAGCATCTTGGTGATCCGGGTCTTGAACTTCAGTAGATGCTGATGCTGATGCTGATGCTGAAGTTGAACACCCCGACATTTTCGTTAAAGGGATATACACCAGGACTATTCACTATGCATCAAATCTAACAAGCATTTCTCTAATGAACTTCACCCAATGATTCCAGCTACAAAATCAGTAACCAACCAACTGAATTCAAATTTGAGCATCAACATATCACAAGAAAACAGAATTTCAAAGATAAATTAGTCCTTTCGTCCTTTTGGTAGAAATATGTAGCATTCTAGCAGAATCCTATTAAACAATGATTGCTTATTCACTGTCATAAACGTCATTAATTGAACTTATCCACTTTACAAAGTATAAACCTCATTAATTGAACTTTCAACAATGCCAAATCCATAAAAATCAGAGAAATGTTCGATGACTCACCGGCTGTCGCCCCCCAAAAATTACTCCTTTGGCCCACAATTGCTCTCACGACCGCCTTCCTCGCTCCATCTTCTTCTTAGTTCTTTACTTCTCTTGAGGATATAATCCCATCAATTTTATACCCCAAGAGCATATCAACTCTTAAACATCTTTGGTTGCCACAATTGAACAAATAAACCCTTTATAATAATGAAACTAAACAATTAAACCCTTCCTTCAAATCCTCGCAGCCGGCATTTTAGGTTGTAATAAGCTTCGAGCGGATCACCTACACTCTGGGGACAAAGCCTTCGATTGAAAGTGTGGCGATGGAATTGTGTATTCGACAGTCTCGGCGGCATACGGCGGCGGAAGCGGCCGGGGACGGCGGTGAAAACGGGATCGCTTTTGTGAAATATTATCACCAAAATAATTATTTTTCATGAGAATCAAAAAATTACTCTTAAATGGAATTTCAATTTTTAATTGGGCAGTGCTATTGACACCCCCGTTAATTATGAATACACCCTTTCAAAAAATTTGACAAAAATAACCTGGTGTAAATTTACTAAAATATCCTTTTTATAAAACTTTTATGTATTCATAAAAAAAAGGGGTCCCCACCCTTTTAAATTTTATCTCAACAGTGGTTGGGCTTTAGAAAATGGCCCGAATCTTATCCACCATTGTTCCTAAACTAATTAATCGGACGGCCCATGATTAAATTGTTGCGTGTGTCACTAGTTTTTTTGAAAAACTAATTTTAATATTCAATTTATGGCTTAACAATTTTGGCATTTAGAGTGGGTTTAGTATGATAAATATATAACGTAATTTTCACAACTCATACACATTTAAGATGAACAAAACTAACTAGTAACATTCAAATAAGCAAAATTAATACCCTCACAGGCTGTTAAAACCTAAGAAAATCGAATTTATGAGAAATGTCGTAATATATGAATTTCCTCACTCTGTATAGTATGTGTTAACAACAATCAAGCATCAATGTGAGAAATTTCTCATTTGAATGCATGTTCTAACTGAATTCAACAAAAAGATGAGGTTCAACTACAGACTCATTCACACATTCATCTGAGGCAATTCCAAGGAGTTTCAGTGAACAAGTTATACACTTTGAGGACTCAGGATGCTAACTAAAACGAGGACGCTAATCGTTAGCTTTTGATCACACGGGAAATCCTGTCGAAAAAGACACTGCACATGCTCGTGCTGAACATCAGCGTTTCCTTCATCCACTCTGGTGCAACTCTTTCAAACGTTCCGAGTGACAACACACGATAGAGCAATTCAACTTCGCCATGTGAATTGGTTATCCATGTTAGACTGAAAGAATAACCTGCAATAAACCAAATCCTTTTCAACCAGCTCAGAGGATCAGACTTTCGCTCAAGTTAAATCTCCCTACTAGCTACCAAGTAGCAAGATCTCTATAATAGCAGTATTCATGATAATATATCTCTACATCAGCATAGTGGAAATGCATTGATGCTCTACTTGATAATGATTTCATTTCTAAATCATGATAGATCTCATATATCCTAGAATACATGCTAGTTTCTGATAAACGTAAACTAGAATCAATCACTACTACCCAGATTAGAAATCAACGACACAAAAGACAAAGGACCCAGAAATTGGAAAAGTCAGTGAGGATTACCACTTGATTGATGATGTGCCAATATACACAGTTCATTACTTTGAGTGGCCGGGGAGACTTTCATGCCAACGACAAACTCAACAAGATATTGAAACATGCAGCTGAAAGAGCTCGTGTCCCGGGCATCACCACCTACCAATAAGATAGCATGTCAAACTCATAGCCTGCAGCCAGTGGACTAATAAAATGTTTCCTCGTTGAGAAATACCTGAACTATCTATCTTTCTTTGACAGCAGACAGGCTGAAACATAATCTAGCGAAGTCAGGCAAAAGTAAAAAACACTCTAACATGAATGCAATGCATACAATTCAGGTACCTGCTGGTTGATTGGAGGAGCACCACTGCTTTTGTCCCTAAAAACATTTTGATCCGCTGGACAGTGAAGTTCCACATCAACATATGGAGCATCTGTACCTTCAGTAACATGGACAGATTTGCGTTTTTTCGATGATTTTTCAACAGTTATGCCCTGCTTTTCTGGAGTATCGTGTGAATTTTCCTGTCCACATCTAATTTCTTTACACGCAGTACAGTGTGAACATTCATGTTGTTGGAGTCTTGATATTTCTTCGGAGAGTTCCTTGTCTACAAAATTGAGGAGACTTTAAAATATCAAGCATTGAATTAATTCATGTAAACCATAGAACTTTAGGAAGCATAGTACACAGTGAAAGGATGTTATGGTACAAGTCGGAGGAGTTTTCTATTAAGAATTGAATATAAAAAAAGCGACACATTTTATATGCAGAAAGAAGTCAAGTTTCATCAACTGGATATGATCATCATGCCAAAAGAAAATCATATTTACGTGCAGTAATCAGGATTTGACCTTGACTTATATGCGATGCGTGATTCATAAACTGATCAGTAAATCAACTTTCATCAGATAATTTTCTAGATTGAACCCCATAAAAGAAGCATTTTGTACATAATTTGTACATTCATCTAGGTTATTTGCCGGGATATGTTCAGTGCAAAAGCCAGCAACAGGATTCTCACCCCAACATTTCAGGCATATCTAAACCAGGTCAGTTTAAACAATGGGGGTAAAGAATAAAATATTGATTTTCTTGTTATTTGGCTCCCAAAAAAAGACCTTCAACTACTTGTATCAACAATTAAAAGGAAAGTTCTAAAGTCTAACATGACAACAACCGCATGATGCATGGACTGTGACTTTTGGCCCAAGTTGAGCAACTAAGAAATGCAAGTCAGTAATTACACTAATAATACGATTAGGAAATCTATAATTAAGAAAGTATTGTTGTCTTACTCTTCTGGTTCTCTTCCATCAAAAGCTTTTGGTAGTGAGCATTCTGCT
The DNA here is from genome assembly GCA_946896805.1 of Scutellaria galericulata. Lineage (NCBI taxonomy): Eukaryota > Viridiplantae > Streptophyta > Magnoliopsida > Lamiales > Lamiaceae > Scutellaria > Scutellaria galericulata. The sequence goes on along the minus strand of OX335797.1, from coordinate 203,979 downwards.
CATCACTAGAAGCTCTGCAGCCAAACAATGTTTATGATTTACATTCAAGAAAACTGATGGCACTAATAGATTACATAATTCCCATATATTCATACCTGATAGAAGCCAGTTCACTTTTCAATTCATCAACTTGTCCATAGAGCCTGTCACTCTCACTTTTCAAATATTGTATCATTTCATCAGCAGCTGCATTAACAGAAATGTCGAGCATTATAAGAAAGTTTATGATGACAATTGTCGAGGGGTCATCCATGCAAAATAGAAAAGAAAAGTACTTTACCTTGTAATGCAAAATAATCATCTAATAGCAACAAAAGTTAACAGGTGATGCTATAACAACAACAACAAAAACAACAATGAATCCACATATTTGAATAACGCATTTTCAGGGACAAGGCACATGTAATTTAGATATGTTAAAGAGGTCCAGGAGTTATTCCTAACAACAAAACATAAATGGTGAAGCACATGAGCGAAAAGGTCTGTAGAACACTAGAATTATGATTTAGAGCCAAGAGAATGACAACCAAAAGAGTAGTTAAAATTCTTCAAAATTACTAAATTACAACTGTTTAATTCCAGAACATATAATTCATGAATTTCGCTTCTTGAGTTTCCTGAAGGGAAACAGGAAACGTGACATAAGTTCTTCAAAAAGCAAAGGTGCATATAAATGTAATACCAGCTGCATAATTCAAGAATTTCACTTCCTGATCGTGATTCAGCTTGTCAAAATGAGACTCCTTTTTCTTCTGCATCAAAATATAAAAAGTAAAAACTCAAATCAGTGCATTGTATACGACATATCATACAATAAGAATACGGTCACAGTAAAACCCACCTTCTCTTTCGTATATTTGTCATATAGCTTCGAGTAGAGAGCCTCCATCTGAAACCCAAAAACAAGATAAACATTACAAACTTGAAAACCCAATTTCACAGACCCAAAATTAATGTGGTAAGTTCTGCAAAAAGTAATGAATATCAACAAAATTGATTCCAATTCTAACACTGTAGTAATAGCATAAACAAGGAAATAACGGGAACTATTCTTATCCAGAATGCTTAATTACAACCTGAAAATCGAAGACTTTCGATTTCAATATAAAAACAACAAATTGGCGTAAAAAAATGACAGGCTATAGGTCGAACACTTCCAGGCACACACATTCCTCATCAATTAATCATGCCACGCTCCTACACTTGAGCGCACTCACTCACACTCACAGAGAGAGAGAGAGAGAGAGAGAGAGAGAGAGAGAGAGAGAGAGACCTGAAGAGCGGAGTGGAGGTTTGAATTTGATGCAGGAAAAAGTTATGGCGGGCGCAAGCTCTGATTTGGAGAATTTGAATCAACCAATTGACTCTGAGATCTATTTATATATTATATATTTATTAAAAAAAATTCTAAAATCTACAAACTATTAATAAATAAAAAATGTGTTTTTCATTTTTATATATGTTGGGGCTAATTTTAAAAAAAATACACCATCACTGTATTTACAATTTAATCACTTTTTTTTTTTTTTTTTGCAATTGTATATATTGATAAGTCTTATGTATATATTGATAAGTCTTATGTATATATTTACTTGTTATATCTAACTAATTTTCAATTACAAAAATAAAAGGCAACAATTATACTTATGCTTTTAACTTTGTTTCACATCAATTAAGAAAGTGTAATAATTGACAAAAACTTAAGTGAGAGTACGTGATTATCAAATTGTGAAAAGAGTGATAGTTTGGGTAACTAATCCTATATGTTAGAATTAAGACAATGTTCTCTCATATTCATAGGCAGACAAACCCATTCAACTCACAATGAAGAGACAAATAAAGTTTGAACATTAAAAAATCTAGGAAAGTGACTTTGATATCAACATTAAAAATTAATTATACAACTTTCAAAAATAAACAAACATTCACAACGTAGAGTACACGAATAATCTACACTCAAATTCCTCATATAAAAATTTAAATAGTACCATAATGGCAAAATTTAATTATATTTTCCAAGAACGTACAAAGTAGCAAACAAATTCTGATGGCTATTTTCAGTTCATACACATAGTACATTAGATGTAAAGTGTGAACATTCTGTTTCTTGAGATTTGCATAAAAGGGCATTGAAAGATTCATCAAACTAGTAGAAAATGGAAAGAGCAGTGGAAGTTGAAGATGATCGTGCAAGAAACGAGGAAACGAATACGAAAGAGGATGAAGAACTTTCAGTTGAGCAGATGTTCGAGAAGGAGAGAGAAGTGTTGCCATGGAGGAAACAACTGACAGTGAGAGCATTCGTCGTCAGCTTCATGTTGTCGATCATGTTTGCTTTCATAGTTATGAAGCTCAATCTCACGACTGGCATTATACCATCGTTGAACGTGGCAGCCGGTTTGTTGGGCTTCTTCTTTGTCAAGACTTGGACAAAGTTGCTCGAGAGAAGTAGCTTGTTGAGACAACCTTTTACTCGTCAAGAGAATACTGTCATTCAGACATGCGTTGTCGCCTCCTCTGGCATTGCTTTTAGCGGTATTCTTGGATTTTACTCTTGATTTTGTTTTTCTGTTGCTTTCTGATGTGTTTTAACGATATTCTTGGAAAATATGGTTTTTTGTATACAGGAGGCTTTGGTGGGTATCTATTGGGAATGAGTGAGCGTATAGTTCATCAGTCGGACAAAGGTTCGTCTGAGTATAAGAATCCGGGACTTGGTTGGATGATTGGTTTCCTTTTCGTTGTTAGCTTCCTAGGCCTCTTCTCTCTGGTGCCTCTTCGAAAGGTCAATTTTATTGAATCTCTTAAAGAACTTGGCTTCTCTGTGTTCGTTTATGACACGAAGATTGTGTTTTTTCAGATAATGATAATCGACTTCAAGTTGACGTACCCTAGTGGAACTGCTACGGCTCATCTTATCAACAGCTTCCACACACCTCAAGGAGCAAAGCTAGCAAAGTATGATCTGTGAATTGTGATCGCGCTTTTTTGAATCATATACGAACATTAGACTAAGTTTATGTCGTCTTGTAGGAAACAGGTAAGGGTGCTGGGGAAGTTTTTTTCTTTCAGCTTCTTGTGGAGTTTCTTCCAGTGGTTCTTCACTGCAAAAGATGATTGTGGATTTCAAAAGTTCCCCACTTTTGGACTAAAAGCATTTCAACAGAGGTAAACACTTGTTATATTTTCTTGAATGTATTCTTCGGTAGCAACAGATACTGATAATTCTTGATTGCAGGTTTTACTTTGATTTCTCAGCTACTTATGTTGGAGTTGGGATGATTTGTCCTCATATCGTCAATGTATCCCTTCTTGTTGGAGGTGTTCTTTCATGGGGTATCATGTGGCCACTAATCGAAACTCGAAAAGGCCATTGGTACTCTGCCTCTCTTGATCTTGAAGACATGCAGAGTCTTAAAGGCTACAAGGTTGGTTTTTTTCTGATAACAAATAGGAAGTAGTTGCTAGTGGAGAGCCCCTTGTGCCATTTTTGTTTTATAGACTATTGAAATGGCAGGTTTTTGTTGCCATTGCTATGATACTTGGAGATGGGCTATACAACTTCACCAAAGTCCTGACCCAAACTATAATTGGCTTGAGTATTGTAATCAAGGAAAGAAGATCACCAAATCTCCCATTAGCAATCAAGAACACTCTTTCTTTTGACGACGAGCGTCGTACTAAACTCTTTCTCGAGGATCAAATCCCGAGATGGTTAGCCGTTGGAGGCTACATCGTTGTTGCTGCAATCTCAACCGTAACACTTCCACACATCTTCCACCACCTCAAGTGGTACCACATTATAGTCATCTACATTTTTGCACCAGTTTTAGCCTTCTGCAATGCATTTGGATGTGGGCTAACTGATTGGTCACTGGCATCATCGTACGGAAAGCTTGCCATCTTCACCATCGGGGCGTGGGCCGGGGCATCACATGGCGGGGCGCTAGCCGGGCTAGCAGCATGTGGGGTCATGATGAACATAGTTTCAACAGCCTCAGATCTAATGCAAGATTTCAAGACGGGTTACATGACCTTGGCTTCGCCACGATCCATGTTCGTGAGCCAAGTCATTGGGACCGCGATGGGATGCATAATCGCGCCTTGTGTCTTTTGGATATTCTACAAGGCGTTCCCCGACCTAGGCACGTCCGGAAGTGAATACCCTGCTCCATATGCAATTGTGTACTATGAAATGGCTAAACTTGGGGTTGAAGGATTCTCTTCACTGCCAAAGAATTGTCTTAACCTCTGTTATGCCTTCTTTGCTGCATCCATTGGCATAAACTTGATAAGAGATGGGCTTGGGAAGAAGAGATCTTGGTTCATTCCTCTACCAATGGCAATGGCAATACCCTTCTATTTGGGTCCATATTTTGCCATTGATATGTGTGTTGGAAGCTTGATTCTGTACATATGGCAGAGAAGGAACAGAGCCAGTGCCGATGCTCTAGCACCAGCCATCGCGTCGGGTTTGATTTGCGGGGACGGGATGTGGGCCCTGCCTAGTTCTATACTTGCTCTTGTAGGGGTGAATCCTCCCCTATGCATGAAGTTTCTGTCTAGAGCAACAAACAACAAGGTTGATGTTTTTCTAGGATCTTGAGTTAAGTCATTCTAGGAATAAATGGCTTGTGTGTGTAAATACCATGTGTCTTTAAGAAAGAACTACTTGTGTAAATATGTCTTTTAAGCTATTGATTTTACACAACCATTCAACAAATGTGGTACCTTAAAATGGATACAAAACTGGATCTAAGCAGCTTCGGTGCTAAATATAAATTAACTCTTTTAACAATAGAATTCATCTTTGGTATATGATGCAAACATAAGCATGATAAAATAATATTACAATCCGTTGATTCTGAAAATGCCGGATGCAACAATAATTTCAAAGAAAACTCTCATTTTCTTATTTCATAAATCATTCAACCCCTAAAATAATAAACACAACTCCTATTTATACTAATATAAACCTAGAATCCTAAATGATAAAATAAAAGAAAACATAAAAATATTAATAACAATAATATCTTTTTAAATCTCCATCGAATATGTCTAATCTCCATTCTCCATCAGTATAGGATACCACAATCTCAAGAAGTCCAATCTTCATCACTTGCATCAATGTCCTGTATAATAGTTGAAAATTAAGCAGCATGATTAGTGCAATAAGACTGCACTACTAGTCAAAGACATACTACAAATTTATTTTGTTGATTCGAATGATTCATGTGCCATTAAATCTATAGAATTTCAATCCCCCCCCCCCCCACCCCCCCAACCCAAAAAAAAAATTATATCAGACCTGTGATGCGCTAGAGAACTCTTCTATGTCGTCTTCTTCAACCTACAGGCACATCAAAATGTAAACAAACTTAACAAACACAGCATGTTCTGAGTGAAAACACATCCAATATTATCACTTCCACACTTTCAGCAATTATGGAAGATAGAAGCAAATGAAAGGGATTACCATTTTTTTCATTGACAAGTACGCCGGCAAAAGAGAAAACAAAAGAAAGCTGCTAACACAAAATGAACGGAGCAAGAGAATATATGCAGAAACAATACCTCAGGTAGCTTCTTCTGCTCCTTAGTTACAGTCCCTACATGTCCAGAACAAGCAGGGAGAAAAAAAAAATTATATTTGGAACATTTCGCCCACAAAGAATCAGAATACAACAGATGAGACGTCAATTTGATATCGTTTTAAGACAATCCAAAGTCTCCTAATAGAAACTCATTAATCAAAGGAAAAGACGATGAATCAATGGCCTTCAAGACTTCATTTGGTCCCATGAGCTACTATTTCTTAATTTTCATTATACCTCTATTAGGCCTAAAAAATTAATTGTCAAAGCTACTGAATTGACTGGTTTGAGCCTTGGTATTTCAGAGGATCAGCAGCCTTCAAACAACCATGTAGTCATAATTTACAAGGAGAACTTAATTTGTTTAGAGGTTGAGGTCCAAATAAGTTATTTTTTGTTAGGGGATTTTTAATGGTCTCTAGACTATTTCCCGATTATGTTTCACTCCAAATTTTCATGCACCAAAATGCATTATTGAGATCAAATACATACTAATGGAGATAGAGGTGAGCAGGGGGCTAACCGGATTTTCTTCCGTCTCTTTTCTTCACGCCTTTCATACGCTTGGAGGCCTGAATACCACAACCATTGCAATAAGGTAATGAGGTTTGGAAATGAACCAAGGTTCAGCAAAGAAGACCGAGTAGAAAAGGACAATGGTAAAGCAAAAAAAAAAAAGGAATCCTTACTTCAGAAGAAGTGGTCTTCTTTTTCATGTCTTTCTTCACCTTCTGAAAATTATTAGTGCCTCATCAAACATGAAACATGATACAGAAACATAAAGGAATATTTTATTCATTAGCTTCAATTTCAGAAAATCTTTTATAAAAAGAAAAGGAAAAAAAAGTTGAAGAAAAGGTATATTGGATAAGCCAAACGACAAAATGGCCCTGTTTATTCTTAAGTCTACACATTACATAAAGAATTATGCCTCATCAATTGTCATGCCATAAATGAGGGGAATGTATATCTGTGTCAAAAAAATAAGTCGTGTGTCCTTCATTCTTACATGATTCTCAATGTTCACCAAAGGAGTTTACATCTATGCATGATAGTATTCGATACCACATAAAAGATTATGGAGATGACAAACTGGATGAACAAATGAGAAGATTTTCAAACAATAATTATTGTATGTTACCACTTAATAGTCAAGCTTGCTTGAGATTTCAACGTGAATGAGACTCGAGGAGTTTTTTAGACCACATCTAAAATGGCCATTTATATTTTATTGTTCACAATTAGTGAGATAGTTCGTACTTCATATCCATATGAGAAAAGATGAGAGACATTACCTCCTCCTCCACCTTCTTAAACAATGAAGATAATGTTGTTTGAACTAGAGATTTGCGATCATTATCAGAGGGGTCCTTGGCTTTCCCAGTATGCTTAAATTGCCCTGAAGCTGGATCTTCTCCAGCAGTATCATTGTTATTGATCTCAAATACTGGAGGGCAGGAATTTTCTGTATGTGAGGTCTGTAAGGAAATCAGCGTTTACAAGAGTGTATGCAGGAAAATGATAGGAACGACAGAAAGGTGAACGTGAAAAAATAGTAACAACTTCCCAAGTTACGAAACACCCCCAAAAAAAGGATATCTGTAGATGCATTAATTATTCTTGTTTGGGTATCAACTTTCTCATCCTCTTCTTCAGATGTGTCATCGTTGTTGCCAATAATATCATCCCCAGATGATTCTGCAAATCTGAGCATAAAGACACAAATTATCACTGGAAAAGATCAAAATAGATCATACAAAGAGCACAATTAAAGAACTGTTAAACAAATGGACTGCAGAAGGACCTCAATCAAAGCGACACAAATTAGGAGCAAGATGAAGAAGACTAAAATCTCTACCCAGCTTCTAGTAACAGAACATATTTTGTATCTCATAATTTGCCAAAAAGATAACGATGTGAACAACCCCATTACTGCTCAAAGTTCTATGTATTAAAGAACTTCAATGCAGTTGGAAGTCATGGCAGGAACAATTGCTTTAATAAAATGTCATCCGTGAGAAACCAAAAAAGAAACACAATCACCAGATGACCAGAAGTACCAGCCCTCTGTGAATACATGTAAGATACTTTAATGACCCTAAATTGTCACAATAAAAGAAATTTATTCTTATTTAACCCACTGGGACATTGAAACATTAGGTGCCACCTATGACATTATCTCATATCAGATAAAAACTGGAAAAAGCGAATAGACGTGCTTCTGGAATTCATAAAAAACTAACATACATTTGTGATAGGATTTATGTAATTTTTATAATAACTTGCCACCTATTGTTCCTCAGGCAAACCATGATGTTCATTTTGATTGAAGAGGATTGTGACATATAGGTCTAGCATCTAAATCTCAAATAAGCTTGGCATTGTGTCATTCGGAAAAAATGGCTGCATTCTAAAATTCTCCTTGCACGATAGATCATTTTAAGGAAACAAGTAAAATACTTGAATGTTTTCCCAGCAGTCCTAGCTGATTGACGAGTTGGAGTCACTTCATTCAACTCTTTGTTATCATCTGAACTGTCAGTTAAATCATCCTCCATATAAACTTTAGGGGGCTCCTGATCCAAAGTTTTCATTGCAATTTTTCCAGAACCTTGATTATCATCGCATGTGACCCCTACACAACCCTTGAAATCATACTCTGCAGGTTTTTCCTGGGCACAGAATCCAAGAATTCATGTCAGCAATATATTGAAATGCATTTGGTTAAAGCTATAAGCCAATTGGAACTTCTTTTCAACAGATAAGCAAACGATTTATAGCTAACCTTATTGAGCTCCTTGGGAAACTGAAGTTGTAACTCTTCTGGATTCTCCTCTTTTGTTCCGATCCACCAAGCCTCTGAAAACACTATCTGGAAGGGAAAAAGGTTGCATACATGAGTTTAAGCACAAAAATAAAAGAAAAATATATATAAATAACACAAAAAAGGGCATAACAGACGGAAATCGTTAACCTACACATTTTTTCTTTAACACTTGATCCACCCTGTATCACCTAAGTTTTTATTTTGCTTAACAACTTATTGACGTCTGCCCCTGGAAACCCAAGATTTAGCAACTCAGTGTTCACTTACACACACACAAAACATAACAATTATTCCACTGCTAGATCTTAAATTAACAAAAGGTCTACTACAAATTTTATTTTGTATAATTATATAGCATTCTTAAAAAAACAGAAGTTGCCAATAGACACACACACCAATTTTGTTACATCACTGAACCATATAGAATGTGTGTGCTTTTGCCATATTATGATGTAATCAAATATGAAGTTCCTACATGCTATGTCAAATCATGTGCAAGAAACCAAAGGAGAGGAAAACTAAAAGGACAGAATACTGAGGAGATACCAACCATATTGTCAAAGTAGTCATCACATGTTACATTTTTCCCGCCTCTTGAAAATTGAAATGTCAAGTACCTATTCTTTGGATAAACAATTGTTCCAAACAACTTCATTTGACCCTGCACATCTCAAGAAACTGAATCAGATCCCTTTACCAAAATTCTCAAAAAAGAGAGCAACAATGGCAGAACCTTGTTTTACCAGCTTTTCGATTAACAATACAACTAATAATTCAAATCATGATGAACAACATTTCATGTAATCAATACACATTCAATAACGTCTGCTAAAAATACCTAAAAGGAGCAACACAAACACAGCATCAATGAGAACAAAATTAACAAGAGTAAGGCAAAGACTAAGAACCTGTGGAAATCTAAAAAGAGAGCAACAATTGCAGAACCACATTTTACCAGCTTTCCTATTAACAATAGAATTAATCATTCAAATCACAATGACCAACAATTCAAGTAATCTAATATAATTTAAGTAACCTTCAGCTAAAAATACTTAAAAGCAGCAAAACAAACACAACATCGATGAGAACGAGATTAACAGCAACCTGCAGAATTCTAAAAAAAAGAGAGCAACAATTGCAGAAACTCGTTTCACCAGCTTTCCAATTAACAATAAAACAAAACATTCAAATCACGATAAGTAATAATTCAAGCAATCTACATAAAAGTACCTAAAAGTGCAAAACAACACAACATCGACGAAAACGAAATAAAAACAGTAATAAAAAACAAAATACTAAGAACCTGAGGAAAATCTAGGTATAGAATAGGGTTTTTGGTGCCGAGGTCTTTGAGCTCCCCAATTCTTCCACCAGAAATCGGGGCGAAAAGACCGGGAAATGAGAAGAGATATTTGTTCTTCCGCTGTGACTTTCTTAAGATATCCTTGCCGTGGTGTTTGATCACCGTTTTCGAGGGGGCGAGAGCAGCTGACGTGGCGACCTTCGCCTGCGTCTGCGCCAGAATGTTTTTGGAGAAGGCCGCTTTCTTCAGCCTCGACCTCTCTTCCGCCGCCGGGTCCACGGCGGCGCTCCCCTCCTTTTTGCCGCCTCTAGCCATTGTGTCTCCTTGAGCTGCTCAATTTGCGTCAATGGAGTTTTTCTGAAAGGCGGGAAGCTGTTTACAGAGATTTAATGGAAAAAGGCTGCTGATTTATAATTTTAAATAAAGCAAATTGGATTTAAGATTTAAGGAAATAAATTAATACTGTGAATAAAATTTTCACTATTGTCTATTGTATAATTGTATAAAACTATTCGTCAAAAAAAAAAAAAAATATTTTGTATAAAACTAGTTATTTTATAGTTAAAGTCAATCTACATACATATCCTTTTTTTTTTTTTTTTTTGTGGCGTAGAAAAACTTAATAAATTACTTCAAATTAATCACATAAATTAATAATTACCCTATCAACTTGTATATAATGTATAAGAATTATCTTTCTAATCCCTCGAATATTTTATTTGAAGCTTATAAAAACATCTCATGCAAACAACCTATAAAAGGTCACATATTAGATTTGCAATTAATTAGCGTCATTAATTCAGATTCTCTCAAGTTATTATTATGATTTAAATTCGTATTTATACATAAAACACATAAAATGTAATATTTCAGATCATATCCTTTCCTATTTTTCATGTCTTACTTATATCTTTATACTTAAAATTACATAGTTTTAATAACAATTCATACAACCGATAAAAATAAATATACTTAAAATTATGCATTTTTAATAGTACAAAATGGAAAGAGAGATTCTTCTATGTACATCACACTTTATAAACCAGACATAAAAAGTATGATTTATAGTATTTGGGTATTTTACTAAAACTTGTAACAAATTAACACTAAAAGGAATTGGTATTACGTTTTCACCATCATTTGTACATTTTAGTTGTTTGTGCAAACTTAGCTATATAAAACAAGAAGTCATTGTTTACTATTAATCTTTTATTAGTATTTTATTAAAGTATAATTAACCAATATATTTATTTAACAGTATTGCTTATGAAGTATGAACGGATATAAATTTAAAGTTCGAATGTTCTAACAATATAGTAACGAACTATTTGAGTATAAAAAGAGCAATTGTCACAATCATTTAGTTACTAAACAAAATGTCATCAATTTGGAGTTTGTAAGCAATCCCTCCCTTTCTCACTCACACAGTCACATAAATTAAAATGGACCCACAAATTACCTAAAAATAAAAAGATGCTGGAATTAGATACAATTTTAACTTAGTCTATAAAAGCTTCAAGAATAAGACCAATGCCATTCTAGCTACAGTAGAAACTAACGGCATGGTGAGAAACAATAAATGAAATATTCTAACTACAAACTAGTTCTCCTAAACACCCAAAGGGCAGAGAGAGAGAGAGAGAGAGAGAGAGATCCTCCATTGAGTCAGCTTTTGAGAAACCATATACAGGTAAAAGAAAGAGGAGAACAAAGTCGAACGGGTCACGAGGATGTTAGGATATCACCTTCACAGAACTTCCACGATCCATCATCTTGCCTCTTCAGAAGATAACGTATCTTATAGGGGCTGCAAACAATAACTTGGATATTACTATATGCAAAAGTTGCACAAGAATATGGATATATATTTAAGCAATCATTCATGATAGTTAAGCAAATCATGCCTTCAACATTCAGTATTTAATGATGATACCTAGTTAAGATAAAGTGAACCATTTTCATTGCAATATTCAGATATAACAAATTCTACAGCTAACAATTACCACAAAACAGTTAAATACGTTAGATAAGAAGAAACGTGACTTTTTAATTTTTGCATGAAAAAGAGAGAACTGCTTTTTAACAACCGGATTCAACTCAAACAAAGCAAATTTGGGAAAAAGAAAAATGATAAGAAAAAAGTCATAAGAATGTCAACTTATGCAGAAAGGTGCCAGACTATTCTCCCAAACACACCAATGCTTCATATTTTCGAAATTCAACGAAATTATAACTTGATCACACTTCTTTAACAATAGCCACAAATATTGACATGAGCTCTCCTTTTAACCATTTTGTTTAATGCAGTTCATACCAAACGATGAAAAACAAGCACCATTAAAGTTCTTCAGTTGCATGTGGCAAAAATATAAAAAGAATGACCCAAGCCTATCATCAAGTACTTGTTATGAGCAAGGATTTTACCTGTAGTAAGTTGGATTTTTAGGCTGAGATTCATCAACCAGTTCAGCTGCCTCCTCCAAGTCTACTTCTATCTCTGCCATTTCCCCACCAATCCCATCTTTCAAAATGTCTGCTCGTACAATTGTCAACTGCAACAAGACAAATCTCCAAAAGCACGACCTCACTTTAGCTGCATCAGCCAATGCTTGCCACTGCAACATAATCACCAACCAGATGTAAAGAAGATGCATGAGCTAGTAAGAAAACAAGTTCAGTGTTGAGATTAGTTTTTCCCAACTGCCTAATTATTTTAAGTAACCTAACGTATGACACAAATTGGCATTAGAATTCATAAAATACTAGTGCTTTCTTTTTAACCTGATGATCAAGTCATCAATGGAACAATAGGTATAGCTATGTTAAATATAGCAGCTTCTCCCTTTCCAAGTAAAGTGATTTAATTGAAGACAACTTATTAGCCCCATAATGAATGTATCATGGGTTAGCATGAATGCTAGAGAAGTAGTTAGCTCTTAAGGGACTGAAATATGACACTGCAATGTATGAAGTATGTAAACCAGAGATATAAGACAGAGAATGGGTTTAAAAAAAAAAAAAAAAATCATTACGGCAATTAGTCAAAGACGTAAGTTGGGCAATGCATCAGTACAACCATGAAATGAACCTCACCTGAGCAAGCATTGATCCTTCCAGGATTTCAACAAGCCCAAGAATGTCATGGTTAGGTCCAAGTGCTTCAGCTTTAATTGCCTGCCATTGCTTGACAAGAGCCTCAGCATCTTCAACAGACATCTGCAGTCTATATGTTGATGCTACTGATGATGAAAGACCAGAAGAGAGAGAAGCTGTTCGCACATCTACAGATTCTGGATGGTCCCCAGACGGCATTTTAAGAAATGAAAGGACTTCCTGAATTTGTCTCATAATACCATACTTCTTGATTGTCGCACATCTATAACTTGAATCCACAGGAGAATCAACTAGTGCAGGTGAGCTTGTGGTGATTTTTCGTTCATCCATCCTCCATGTAGATCGATTTCCAGGTCTCCAGAGTTGCAAGTTGAGTAGCTTAAATGTAGCAGCAAAAATGCAGCCTAATACTGTAGCATACGTCATCTTTCCAAGCACATGACTAAAGCGCAACCACATATTCCACACTCCACTCTGCCTCGAACCTAAAGTTCTTTTCAATTGAATAGAGGGCAAGCCAGCATTACTTCCAGCAATGGCATTGCCTTCTGTCAGCGGACTTTGCAGGTTAGGAGGAGCAAGCTGATTTACCGCTGAGCCGAGATGTCTTGAAAATTCTGCACATGAAACTGGCACTTTGTCTCTTTGATCCACTGGACTAGCAACAGAAAGTGACCTGTGCCTCATGTTGGATAATGTTGAAGGCGCTCTTTTATTCTGTCTGTTTCCAGCTCTTTTTTCACCAATAAAGAAGTCAGCCTGAAATTGCTAATGGGATTTAGAATTTGAGAGAGTAAAAAGACAAAACTCTTTGCATAATATCATCAGAAACTTTTACCAAAGATGGGGAACAATCTCGAGTATCTGGAAACAAGCCAAGAACAGCTTCTTTCAACCATGTTTCCTAGAAAGGGAAAATGCAGTGTCTGAGAATCATCAAGTTGTAGAAGCGTAAAAGTTACTGAAGAACTTCAGAATATAACATGCAAAAAAATAACATGCTATGCAAATGAGTTAATTACTGCAGCAGAAAATGATAGCAAGAATATTAAATCAAGCAATCAACTTACAGGCAAACAAGAGAATGGGCTGTAGAGGTGCTTCTTACCTAGTTTTAAATAGGAAAAGAACTAGCTATATAATGGACTCATAACTGGAAGCTGCAGCAACACAAGCCAGCTAAATTCTTTCAAGTTGCAATGTTTATACTTGCAAAAAAATTTGGGTGCATGAGTTTCTGTTCCCTAGACAAATTATTCTGTTGGGAGTAAAATTTATTAACTCTCTCAGTCAAATAAAAGGAATAATAGTAGCATCCGCCTGTTATAAAGTTATCTTCCCTAAATCAACCAAACAAAATAGAACTCCCCATTACAAAAGGCATAAATCTATCACAAGAACTACAACTTTCAATTACAAGGTAACAACAAAATCTGTGTTTTTTATCTTCTTTTCTTTTTTTCTTTTTTTTTTTGGAAAAGGGAAAATAGGAATGGTAATTCAGTAAGAACCGTGAACGGATTATGCCAAGAAAAATTTATGATCAGCTACTTGTCACAACTAATACTTTGGTTTATGTTTGGATGATTACTAATAACCAACCAGAACTAAGAGCATAGATGTATACAAAGTTTCTAATAGAAGGGATATCTACCAGTGATTTTTTTTGACTTGAAGACTCTTTGATTTCCTTCGTTTGAAATGACTTTTGCAAACTAGGACTAGAATTCACTTCAAGCTGTCTTAGTCTTTCAACCACGGTAGCCTCATCAACCTGGTTAGTGATACCAAAAATTTCCTCACTACTGATATAGAGAAAGAAATATAAAAATTTGAACAAATGTCATGAGGAAGAGGGAAGGGAATAGAAAGTTGTACCTGCCCAAGGAGGAAAGAACAAAAGGTCTCCTCGAATTTCAAATCAGTACCTTCGGAAGCTATTAAACACTCCGTTATTGATTTGGCCTTGTTAATCTGTATCAGGACAAAAAAGGATGGAGAACCAAGTAAAATAAACGCTGTCAGAAAGGTTTAAATAGAATTCTAACAAATCATTGTTTTCCAAAATATACATTGTCATCTAGAAATCCGAAATTTCAATTCAATAGTTAAACATGGTTGCAATTGTTATTGAGGAAGAAATTACCAGGTCGATTTGCTTGCTTGAAAATCCAAGGGCAATATGGGCTAATAAGACCACATAAAAGTTATTGAAATCAATGACAATCCTTTGATTTTGTGACTCAAGTGACTTCCTGTTCTTCCTGGTAAGAGCTAAACTATCCCAAGAAATAAGCTCTACTATTTCGGTAGCCAATAGTCTTTTAAGAGCTTGATCTAGAAAACAAGGCCAGTCTTGAACTTGGCATGATGTTTCGACATCCAGGCCCTGTCTCAGCAATTCACGCAGAGCTCTAATAGCTCCAAGTCTTCGTTCAGCATTTTCAGGCGTATGGGGCATACCCAAAAAATCCAACGTGCAGGCTGGAGCAAGCTCTTCCAAAGACTCTTCTATCTAAAAGCAACATTTGAAGACAAGTAATTTCGGTAAAGTTATAACTTAATTGAAGAACAAGTAAATAGCAGTACGTTGATTATTATAATATTTTATTTTCCTCCAAAGATAACAAAATTTTCAACACAGGGAAATAAGGGGTTGCCAAGTATTTGCATACTGGTAGAGGAAGCTAAGTCTCCTAGTGAGGTTTGGCATAGTTGAATCAGACTACAGATGACCAAAACTGAGGTCATCAGGATAATATTAACAGACCTCAATCTGAAGGAAAAAATGTAAAACATGAATTCTAGATTAAAGTATGAGGAATAAGGTCAAAAGCATACATGCCTAGCATCCATCTGAAAAAGGGAAGAACCTTCTCTTCAGTTACATATATTTCAAAGACTACGCAAAAGTTATAGCATCCTTTAAACAATTACTTCATCAATCACATGTCAATGTTAATTAACCAAATCTTTGCCATCTGATTCATACTCTCACAATGATAATTTATTAATTTTCTCATCTCCACATTCAAAATCACGGCCGACAAAAGTGCCCTCAAAGGTTCATCGAACCAGAAAGAGGGACACAAT
Organism: Scutellaria galericulata; assembly: GCA_946896805.1. Classification (NCBI taxonomy): domain Eukaryota; kingdom Viridiplantae; phylum Streptophyta; class Magnoliopsida; order Lamiales; family Lamiaceae; genus Scutellaria; species Scutellaria galericulata. The sequence goes on along the minus strand of OX335797.1, from coordinate 188,048 downwards.
GAAAGAATATTTGGGGTAGAAGAACACGCAAAAGAATATGGTTACCTGAGACAACAGTGTCATCTTTCCAAGAGATATCTTGCTCCTTAGAAGACATTGAGCGCGCGCAAGGGCTTCAAATCCTTGAGAAATTTTATTTTTCTCAAAGCCAGCTTTAGCAATTGCACACTTCAAGAAAGAACCTATAATAAGAAATAAAGCATAACGAAACTGCCAGGAATAATTGGTTAAGGTTCTAACCTCTTTCCTTTTTTTCTTACCTCTGCTAGGGCCATAGACAGAAGCACATCGTGAACAAATGGCTCAGATTCTGGGTGTTGCAGTGCTCTTCGTCCAATTTCTAAAACAAGCTTCTCTGCTCCAACCTATATCAATCCAGTAGAATAGTATCAAATCAAGACTCTGAGGAAGAGTATTCCCCTCTACATTCTCCACAAGAATCAGGAGATAAGGCATTGTGCATATAGGTATGGCAACAAAAGATAACACTGAGATGATGCAAAAGTAACATAGCCCAACAATGTATCAGGTGTCAGGGTTAATGCTGGCTTTACCATACTATGTAAGTGCAGATAGGAAAGAAGTTTCAGACGTGTAAGTGCAAGACCAAGATTACCTCCTGAAGAAGGCATAAAGCACCAGGCAACCAAGCCCAAGGAATTTTAAGAGAGGACTTAGGAGGTTGTTTCTCTTTGAAATTTCCAGCATACTCTGGTTCAAAAAGAAGTTTGTCTCTCACATCCATTAGAAGATCCTGATGAAAGCAGGGAAACCAATACATTTATAATTTATCAGGGAGCACTTCTGAGGAAAAAGATAAAGAGCATATAAAATAAGTTACCATGCATGTCAAAGGACTATATACAACATAAGATTTTTTCAAACCTGGCGAGATACAACAACATCTTTAGTATATCCCTCTTCAATCTCCACATTTTTCAGATGCATTACTGACTTGACAATTTCATCTTTCTCCGCTTTATCATGAACACCAATAATCTAGATCATATATCATAATAAGTCAAGAAGAACTAAGGTACAATAGTTAAACTCTTAATTTGTAGTGGTATTGTAGGTAGAACCCAACGGATACCAAGCATACAATCTTTATGTAATAATGCATGCATTTTCCAAACCATTGTTTCAAAACATAATGACCTGGTCTGATTAGGGAGAAGCCATTCAAATTGGTTATACTCATATAAATTTCTCAAGTATTCAAACTAAACGATGGATCACCAAGAAGGATTCTTAAGATTGGTATTACAATACGTTACACGTGTAAACATGCAAACATTAACTGTTGCAGCAGTAAACTGACATTCTCTATCACTTAATAACTCATTGACAGCCTTAACTATACATTCCATTGCATTCAATGGAAAGTTCACTTGACAATTAAATGCATACATCAAAAGGCCATATAAAATAGTTTCAAACGTAATTCACGAGTTCCATTATGCAGGCTACACCATTTTCGACAGCATGAAAAGACAACAAATGCACTTTTATCCCGGCACTATATCCATATACCATTCTCAGATTTATCTATCCTTTTTCACTATATTCAAATATACGGCAACCACTGGTTAAAGAAAAACAACCCCATAGTCCAAAATATATCTACATAAAGAAACATCAAAAATATATAAAAACGAAAGAAATCAGCAAAAAATATATTGATAACCTGATAGCAAGTGACTGGGATTTCGATCACCGGGACCTGATTCTGCACATTGACATTTTTGCTGAAGCTTTCCTGAACAGCACGAAGCTCCGTCGCTGCGCACAATCTCCACGAACGGCCAATCGCCGAAACCCTAGCTCCGCAGCCACTGAGATGATCATAAACCCCGCATATCTTCTTGTCACTGCTTCTTCGTCTGGTTACAGCATCAGTGCTGCTATAACAGTGAAACTTATAGCTGTTTCCATTACGGAGATAAAAGTTGTTTACACTAGGCACCAACGTCTGAATATTCGCCATAAAAATCAGATTAGCTGCTTCATTTCGTGGATATTCCTCGGACTAATTCTGGAAATGAGGCATTCTGATTTCTGAATGCATCAAAGGATCTCTAGCTAAGGGTTTATGAACTTCCAATTTTACTGCATTGATATTTCGGAGCCTAGTTTTTCGGATTATTTGCAGAACCGTTGCTAAGCATATTGCTTTTCAATCGAAAAGGAAAACTAGCAAACAAGAAAAGGATGAAAAATGTTAGTGTAAGTTACCACCATATTCATGTGTTTCCACTTTTGACCCCATAAGTTTGTTTTTATTGCAGATATACCCATACTTCTAGTACTATTATCAATTTGCAAATGAGAAAATTATAAATTTGGCCTGCAGTCTTTATCTAATGAGCAATATGATCCCTAAGCTTTTAATTGGTCCAACTTTGGCGCCTCTTCAATTGAGAAAATGTAATTTGGCCCTGATACAAAATGTTGGGGTCCAATTTGGCCCCTTCAAACTTTTCTTAAATTTCCATTTTATCCATAATTTATTTTAAAAATCTTATGTTATATATTATATAACAAGAAATTGCTTAAAATAAAATGACAGTGATTTTTCGGTCAAAAAAACCCCATCTTAAATATGGAATTAATGAATAAAAATATTAATTATTACAATATTTAATGATCTTTTATTACAATATGTAAAATTTTAAAGTGATAGATGGAAGATAATTAAATTTTAACCGTGAGTTATGGCCTTATGGATATTGATCATTAATTAGCTTCCATATATAATCAAAATCACATTATAAGGTAAGATGACAGTAAGTTGGGATATATATATATATATATTAATTAATTGATAGTTCCCATACATCCATAATTGTGATTTTGATTTGATCTTTCTTTCATAATTAAACAATCAAATGTTTCTTTAATTATTTATATCAAGACTAGTAATGTACGCATGCAACCCGTGCATTGCACGGTTTGTCATATTAATTCTAATAACTCTAAAAGTATAATAAAATAATTTAATTATATATATAATATATAAATATATAGATAAGTTAAACAACTAAATTGGAAAATCTATATTTGAAATATGAGATATATAAAATTAAAGTGATCAAATTGACTAAATTTGTACCTCCATTAAATACTTAAAATCACATAAATTAGTTTTTATTATAATTTACCTATTTTGATTAATAAAATACTACATTACTTTCATATCTTATCCATGTAATTTATTTTGTTACATATTTTATGGAGAAACGAAAAAAAATTCCTTTGTCATGGATTTTATGGAAATAAAATTCAAAAGTAATAATTTTCCAATTTTTGAATTCTCAAATTTTGGATATAAATTTTATTATTATAAATTTTCAGATTTTCTTTTTGCTCAATTAAGAATTTAACCACATTCTTTTTATTCAAAAAGATTATTAATACTATTTAACTCAAAACTCTAATTGATATCCTCACACTAATACACTCTCTTATATTTTACCCCACCTCCTCGAAAATCTTCAAAGAATGTTATCAAGATGAGGAAGAAGCATAATATCAATATGTGATATCGTTGTTAGGCTACGACTTTTATTGGATTTCAACGCAAAGAAAAGTTGTGCAAACTAATGAAAAACAAATGCTAATTTCAAATATATTCTTAATATTTCATTATCTATCACATAAAGAAAATATAATTATTTATCAAACTTGGATATCAATAATATCTAATATTCATTAAATTAAGTAAATTAATGTATATCCTCAATATTTTTAATATGAAAGTTACAAGATATAATTACAATTATTTTTTACAGGAGTGAAGAAGGCCTCCCAAGCTGCACAAAAGATGACCAAGACAGCGGAACCTAATATGTATGGAAGTGACCGACGATCAGTATGGAAGTGACCGACGATCAGAACGAAGTCTAACCGCCCTTTGGAACACAGTCCTGGCAACCTCAACCCAAGGTGACCGACGATCAGAACGAAGTCTAACGGCCTTTTGGAACACAGTCCTGGCAACCTCAACCCAAGCGCCACCAAGATCAACCCCATACACCCAAGTAAACTATCTACGCGTGACACTGTCACGTTAATAGTAATCCACCTAATATGTATGGAAGTGACCGACGATCAATAGGAAGTGACCGAAGTGTCACGTTAATAGTAATCCACCTAATATGTATGGAAGTGACCGACGATCAGTATGGAAGTGACCGACGATCAGAACGAAGTTTAACGGCCTTTTGGAACACAGTCCTGACAATCTCAACCTGCGCCACCAAGGTCAACCCCATACACCCACGTAAACTATCTACGCGTGACACCGTCACGTTAATAGTAATCCTCACGACCGACATGAAATAGTTCACATCAACACCCACATAAAACAAATCAAAAATTAGAATTATAAATTTTATAATTCTATTATCCATAAAATAAAGAAAATATAATTATCTATATATCAAATATCATATATAAATCACACTAAATCTAACTTTACAATGTCAAACCACAAATCAATGTATATTAAGAAAATACTTGAAAATGATTGAAATATTAAGTTATCTAGAATATATTAAATATAATGATCTACTAAGATGAAATATCGATAGCTATGAAATATAATTATAGATAAAAATATGATATTGGATTGGAAAGATATTTGGTAGGAATATCTCTAATATCTAATAATTCATATATAACCTCAATATTTCTAATATCTATTAAATATCAAAGTACAATATATGAAAAATACTATTATGAATATCGAATGTCAATATATGATAAATGATAGAACTTATCTAATGTTAAAAAAAAATGACAAAAATAATATGATATTCAATGTCAATATCGGAAAAAATACAATGATAGAAATATTTCAAATATATCTTTAATATTCCATTATCTATCACATAAAGAAAATATAATTATTTATCAAATGTCGATATCAATAATATCTAATATTCATTAAATTAAGTAAACTAATGTATATCCTCAATATTTTAATATGAAAGTTACAAAATATTTTTAATACGATTCCATAGTCAAACCTCGGCTTCGCGATCTTTACCATTACAAACATCGATAATGCCAGCAGGATCAACCTGACCACACCCTGTGGAGTGTTGTCATGCTATACAACTATAGAAGTAGTTATCCCCGCCACCATACAATCTATGAGCATGATCCACCAAACTGGTCTCTTCCGTGTAATCTCAAGCTTATTGAGCAGTATACCAGCATAGTACAAGCTAGCAACAGCAATGCCCAAAGCAATGGCCCAGTACTCGTGCTCCTCGAACAAAAACTGAGGAACACACATAATATAGGCTACCCAACCATGGCCCAGAAAAATCCGAAAATGGTGTAGTTGCCCATCTCAAAATGGTGTTTTGCTGCCCTCCATCTTCTTCGAGAAAACCGAAACCACCAGAGAGATATTTGGTAGGAATATCTCTAATATCTACAAATAAAGTATAATTCATATATAACCTCAATATTTCTAATATCCATTAAATATCAAAATACAATATATGAAAAATACTATTATGAATATCGAATGTCAATATATGATAAATGATAGAACTTATTTAATGTTAAAAAAATGACAAAAATAATATGATATTCAATGTCAATATCGGAAAAAATACAATGATAGAAATATTTCAAATATATCTTTAATATTCCATTATCTATCACATAAAGAAAATATAATTATTTATCAAATGTCGTATATCTAATATTCATTAAATTAAGTAAATGTATATCCTCAATATTTTTAAAGATATGAAACCAAATGAATATGAATAGATAAGATGGTATGTATAAAGATATGAAACGACATATGTTAATTATTGTTAGACGAAATAAATATAGACAACATGTACTTAAGAAATGTACTATTATACATACGAAACATGACTAGTATAATATTTAATTTCCAAAAAATTTAAATATCACGAAATTTATTATCTTATATATAGATAATATATATACATTAAGAAATGTATCATATAAAGTCGTAATAGTACTAATATTATATGTACAAATGACATTAAAAAAAATACAAAAAATAAAAATAAACAATAATATATGTTTGAAAATTAGGCAAATTTGGTGCTTAACTAGATCTCATAAGACTATATAAGGCCCAAGCGGAAAAGCACAGGCGACATATTTGCAAGAAGAGAAGAGTATATGAATTCGATTTGTCTCAAAAAGATTTATTATACTGTAAAGTTTGAATTTGATTTGAATGTCTGATAAAAATAAGTATACAATGTCCATATCTATAATATCTAATATTAATGTATTTGAATTTGTATTTTTTTCCTATATTTTAATTCAAAATTACAATAAATTACTCAAAACAATTGTCATTTACTTCTTCCGTTTCAAAAGAAGTATCAAATTTAAATTTTGTTTCAAATTAAGTGTCGTTTTAAACTTGTATGCAATTTATTCCAAATTATCCCTATTATTAATATTCCTTAACTAATTTTTTTGGATTTTATATGATACTTTTTTATGGAATTAATTTGATTATTTTCCAATTTTGAATTTTAAATTTCTTGATTAGTCAATGATATATTTGTTCATTTTTATATTACTTAATTTATGACAAAAACTCCAAAATGTCACTTATTTTGAAATGGAGAGAATATTACACAAATGTTAAAAACAAATAAAAAATCATTCAAACCCACACAACATATATTTCAAATATTTTATTTTTATATGTGCAATATAGATATCAAATTAAAGATTATTAAAAAATAATCCCCACCCCACCCTACCCTACCCTATGTTGCACCCTTCCCACAAATCCCTTTTTTTTTTTTTGGTTTAGCTTTTTAGTTTTTATACAATAATTGCAATAAAAAGTAATAAATGAGATTTATTAAAATGGAAACACAAAATGAGAGTGAATATTCTTTAGCTATTTTTGGCAGACTATTATTATTATTATTTTTTTTTTATTATTATATATATGTGTGTGTGTGTAGATTTTATAGGTTGAATACGTAAATAATTAAGAGGTTAAAATGCTGGAATTAAATTTCAATTAATAATAATAATATTAATAAATAATTTCCATTTAAACATTTAACATAAGATATAGCACAATCAGTTCAAGAAAAAATCAATATACATTATATGTATAAATCAATCCATAAAATAATATATATTCATTATTTTTAAAATTTTAACTTTTTCCATATTCATAAAACATATATGCTTATCAGATATAATAAAGGGAGATAATTTTCAACCGAACATAATTTTACTCTAAAAAAGTGATACGGAAAGAAAAAGAAAACAATTTAGGACTATTGTGTGTTTGTGTTAAGTTGTTAACTCATTAAAGCACAATTGAAATTAACATGACACTTTATATTGTTAGTGATATGACACGTTAACATGTTAGCAGTACAGTATTGTTAGTGATATATACAACTTCATTTTATGTCAAAACTGCTAGAGTTGCTATAATGTCAATTGACATACTGAAACCTTACAAGATCATAAGATCATAAGAAAAACTTGTAAACAATGGATTCTTGAAAGTTAAATATAATTGTTGCTTGTTCCGAACCTCAGTTGGACTTGCTATCAAATCACATGTTTATGAAATAAAATAAGTCTTTAGCTAATTATACACATGGTCAGAACAAGCTACATGGAAAATAGACTATCCATAAACCTATATGCAAGAAGAAAACATAAGCCAGATAGCACAAGAAAAGGTCAATATCCAAAAGGCCAAAGCACCTGTGATAAGTACTAAAAACACACAAGAAAACTCCTAGCATAAAACATCATCAGAGAAGCTATAACAAGTATCGACTTCAATTAAAATACGAGCATAAGAGGTTCTGAGTTATGGTCCGAGTTTATCATGAGTTAACTTATCAACACAAACAAGTTTACCTATTTTCGAAGCAATTTTGCTAAAAGCATTTTTGTGTCAACATTCAAAAGGCAAATTAGGAAGTTTAACCCAAACACGAACATTTGCAATATTATCGACATCAAAACTCACCCCATTTGTAATTCTTGTAAGAGGAACAGGTTTTCGAAAATATGCTCATACTTGTCCTCTTCCTGTTGTCTTCCTAAGAATATGAGAGAACATTGTCTTTCTAAAAACTCGACAAGTTTTATATACTAGTCATCACACAACATACATTCCACGTTATATGTGATGTGGTCGAACTAAGTCGAATCGAGTCCTCTTATAAATCGAACTTAGTTGAACCAAGTCGAACCGAGTCCTTCTCTTAGAAACCGAACTGAGGCCAAAGTCAAGGCACCTGAAGTATGGAGAAACAAGCTATTCGGCCACCTTCGGATCGAACTAAGGAAGCACGGGTCAATGCAGTTGGGAAGTACGATGACGAACTAAATTAGTTACAAGATACGACGATAAACTAGTATGCGGCGAAGCTAAACGAACTGACTTATAACCCTATGATCGAACTTACGAAAGAGGAACTGATTCAGTTCAGAATCATAACGACGAACTGATTAACAGGGAAAGTGATGAACAAACTTTGAACCTAACTAACCGCTATTTCACAGGGAAAGTGATGAACAAACTTTGAACCTAACTAACCGCTATTTCAGCGGAACTGTTAGTCCATATCCCATATTTTGTAGGATGAATCTCAACCAACTCGTATTCCAGGAGTCTATATATACCTCTTGTGTTCATTCTTTATTTTTTTTTTAGGCACACTTATATTCAAAATACACACACGCATAATTGCAACGTTCAAATATTATCTTCCTTTTTTCTGACTTGAGCGTCGGAGTCCCATCGACGGGAACCCCTCCGGTGTTTGTTTTGCAGGTCTTGGGATTCAAGATTATCAGTTTTTGGATCGGGGAATTGGACAATTGAAGCGGGGCAACATCAAGGTTCAAGATCTCGAGTTTTTAGGTTGAAGAACCGGAGGAAGCAATATCAATATGTAATTTTAGTATCAGGTAGATTTTTTTTATATTTTTTGGATCAGTAGGTAAGAAATATGACGATATGAATCAAATATCAAAATCACTACTTCTTCATCTTCTAAAATTACGTGGGATGAGGATGTTTCTATATATCGAAACCTAATATTATATATAGAATAGATACAAAAGAGGGAGAGAATTTCGTAATATTCGATTTCGTACTCTCTCTCTCTTTCGTATCTCTCCATCATCAATTTCAACCACCTCTTATCGAGGCTGATGATTTTGGGATGGAGCTGGAACGGAAGCTCTCGGATGACGCATGTGTGATATTTGAAGTAGCCTCCAACTCCAAGCATCGCTACTATGCCCACATGTCCGTCTTAGCTGCTCGCTGTCCTGCACTTCTTTCACTTTCAAATGGAGATCATCATCAACATATACTTCTTCCTGATATGGAACCTAATTTATTCAAGGTTTTTTTATTGGATATAATAACATTAGTCTTGCATTTATATTGCTATATATCATTTACTATTGCATCAGGTATTGTAATGGTGATAAAGAAATTTAATAATTCTTCGGTTGTTGTAGGCTATGCTGTGGTTTATCTATAATGGAGCCCTCCATGAAACAGATCAAGAAGCTGTCACTGCTTCCTATCCGTTCAATCCTGAATCATTTGCAGCGAATATGCTTGCAGCTGCCGATCAATATGAGCTGCAAAGTCTTAAAAACAAGTGTCAATCAGTCATATTGGAGAAGAAGGTCTGTAGAGATTCACTTGGAAACTTGTTGCGTTTGGCAGAGGATTGTCATGCTGCAGAGCTGAAATCTGCATGTCTAAAATTTGCAGCTAAAAATAAAGATGGTGTGTGACAATGAATAATTTATTCAGTGGTTGTATGCTTCCTGTGCAGTTTCACTAATTACAATATTTTTCTCTTCATTCTCAGCCTACCTTGAAGAGAAATGGCCATTGTTGTTTCTTGAATTGTCTGCTTACAAAGATGATCCCTCAATGAGTGTTGGAGGGGTAAGGCTTAGACTTGAGATCTCTTTTATGTGATTAATTTGTTTGTGCATTTGTCAGTTAATGATCTCTAAATCCTCTGTTTACTTTGGGGATGATGGAATTTTTGAAAAAGGTCTAATGGTTAACATGTCATGTGTCTTGCAGTTATTTGACAGAGTTTTCTCTACTTTGAAGGAATGGCTTGCCTGCTCTTTCAATTCTCCTTATGAGAAGAAACAAAAGATGAAGAGTGTTTAGGTGGCCTTGTTCTCCATGTAACTAGGAATTCTAGACAAAATGTTAAACACACCTGGTCAAACGGGTCAACTTGTTTAAAACCCAAAACCCATTTAACAAGAAATCTATTAAATCGTATATTTTAAATTTTTTAGAGTAGATCAGCTTTTTTAGTCTTAAGGGTGCGTTTGCTTAGGGGTAATAGGCATGATAACACACAAAATCCATGCGAATTACTTGTTTGCTTCCATTTTTTACGGCCCATTATTAAAGTTAAGCCCGATTAATAATACTTCAAGCCCTGTCCACTACAACTCATGGGGGTGTGGGATTTCATATCCTTTCGAATATGGGCATATAAGCCCAAATGGAAATATTCAGGCTTAATCCAAAATGGACGAGCAAACACATCCTAAGTATATAAAATATATATTAACTTTCAAATTTATGGTCATTTTTTAAAACTTTTTTAGAGTAGATCAGCTTTTTTAGTCTTAAGTATATAAAATATATATTAACTTTCAAATTTATGGACATTTTTTAAATCTTTTTTTAGAGTAGATCAGCTTTTTTAGTCTTAAATACATAAAATTTATATTAACTTTCAAATTTATGGTCATCATCTTAAGTTGGATATCTTCAAATTTGAGTTATAAGAATTAAATATATGAAATAATAGTATAATATTTATAGACTTTAATTATCAAACACTTAACGGATGAATGCATACAACGGTTTCATCCATGAATCATTCTAATTTTAATAATGTTTTTGCAAAGAATAATCTAAAGTCAAAAAATTGTGTTGTATGATTATTTTTGAAATTTGGATATTAAACATTCAAATAGTATTGCTTATTAATAGTCCAATCATATTTGTTTAGCTCGAAGTTAAGGTTAAGTTAAGTTCATAATGTTGGACACCTATTAAACTGACTCGTTAAATTCAAAAGTTTGTTAGAGCCAACTTGAAGCCGTTAGAGGCCTAGGGTCAATTCATTTAACATACCTAATCGTAACTAGTGTTTATAGTTCTCATTATCTAATCCTAATGGGTCGTCTATCGATCGAAAATCTTAACGAGGAAAATATAACCCATAAAGACACAAGTTCAATAGAAACATTGAAATTTAACTTTTAAAGGCAAAACTTAGAGACTTGCTTGTGTTCGTAGCTACATTATTTGTAGTTGCTATGTGAATCCATGTAAGACATCGAGCAATATGTGAGTTTTATTGATCTAATACAGAATGAATTATGCATAACATCTAATTTAGCTAAAATGACAACGAAACCATCATCAGTAAATCCCAGGGTCACCTGAAATTAACATATATACTCAAACCATAATGAATAAATTCAGCAAAACAGAAATGGTAGTAACAAATAACAATACTAAATGATTCATTCCAAGCTTGAATGATTTTCATTGTTGATAGCTTCTACAACTTCATTTTATGTCAAAACCACTAGAGTTGCTATTATGTCAATTGACATACCGAAACCTTACAAAATCATAAGAAAAACTTGTAAATAATGGATTCTTGAAAGTTAAATATAATTGTTGCTTGTTCTGAACCTCAGTTGGACTTGCTATCAAATCACATGTTTATGAAATAAAAGAAGTCTTTAGCTAATTATACCATCCTAAAGTAATTGGTTTGCTTTGACAAAATACCTTATAAACAGTTCAAACCAACCTAAGTGCAACAATATAAACTTCTTATAAACGATCATTTTCCCACTGTCATTTTCATTTACTATAGATAATCTGCATCATAGAGTTAAGATGGTCTCATCGAAAAAACACAAACATATGAAGCATTTGTACAAAAGTAGCATACTTGATTGATTATCTTCCTTTGATCTAGCTAAGATAGGATCCTAATAGTTTATCGACCCTGTTGTTCGTTGCTCTAGAGACGAACTTCATGCAAATGGGAGGCTTCACTCCTGCCAGAGCCAGTATAGAACTAGGCAACGTCCATATCCCGTCTCCACATATCAAACCAGAGGCAACAGCTGGCCCAAAGGCATCTGCTTTGGCCTTGTTCATCTTCTGCCAGATGAAGAGTATGAGGCTTCCAAGACACATGTCAATGGCGAAGTACGATCCCACAGAGAAGGGGATTGCTATTGCCATTGGGAGTGGAATGAAGTTGGCTCTTTTCTTGTCCACACAGTCTCTGATAAGGTTAATGAGAATAGCACCTGCGAAGAAGGCATAACATAGCTTTAAACAGTTATCTGGCAATGCTGAGAAGCCTTCGACTCCCAATTTAGCTATGTTACAAAAAATAGTAGCAAAAGGAGCTGGATATGTGCTGGTTGGAAGGCCAAGATCTGGGAAGGCTTTGTAGAATACCCAAAACACGCATGGAGAAATGACGCAGCCCATTGCAGTGCCTATGACTTGGCTCACGAACATGGAACGAGGAGAGGCCAAAGTCAAGTAGCCCGTCTTGAAATCCTGCATGAGATCCGAGGCAGTGGAGACAATGTTCATCACCACACCACATGCTGCTAATCCAACCACGATTCCTCCATGAGAGGCACCGGCCCATGCTCCGATTGTAAAGATAGTAAGCTTTCCATAAGTTGATGCGAGTGACCAATCTGTGATGCCACAGCCAAATGCATTGCAGAAGGCCAAGACAGGGGCGAAGATGTACACGACTATTATGTGGTACCATTTCAGGTGGTGGAAGATACGAGGAAGTGTTCCAAATAAGTCATACCACTTGAGATTGCGTAATACGCTAGGAAGTGTTGCACTTGTGGTAGCGGCAATGACCACATAACCTCCAATAGCAAGCCATGTTGGTATATGATGCTTTAGAAAGAGCTGAGTACGTCGCTGCTCATCATAAGTTAGAAATTCTCTTGGAGGAGAAGAGTGTTGTGTCACTGGGATTTGCATGACAGCTTTTCTCTCTCGACGTTTTGCTGAAAATGTGACCATTGTTTGGAACAACACCTTGAAGAAGTTGTATAAGCCATCACCAAGAATCATGGCAATGCCGATGAATAACTTATAGCCTCGAATCCCTTGTAAACTGGTATGAGGAAGATGAGCAGGGTACCAATCACCCTCTCTATTTTTTTCGATAAGTGGCCACATAATACCCCATGAAAGGATTCCTCCAACAAGAAGTGAGACATTTATGATGCGGGGACAAATCATCCCAACTCCTACATAACTTGCTGAGAAACTGAAGAAAAAACTGTATGTAGTTTGGAATTAGTTATATATAGTAGAGATGAGGGTAAATAAGGTTATTTATTTTAGATACTTACTTTTGTTTATATGCTTCCAATCCAAAGGTTGGGAAGCTTGCAAAACCACAGTCGTTGCCGGCAGTGAAGAACCATTGAAAGAAGCCCCATAAGAAGCTGAAGGAGAAAAACTTGCCCATCTCCCTCACCTGCATACTGAGATACACAAGGAAATTACCAAGTTTTTGGCATGATCAGCACATTTTTCATTTGGAAGATTCTTCATCGAGCTTTTTAAGTGAAAATATCAATTTACTTTGCTAGTTTCGATCCTGTAGGAGTGTGGATGCTGTTGATAAGATATGCAGTTGCAGTACCACTAGGATATGTCAACTTGAAGTCTATGATCATTATCTGAAATAACAAACACATAAATACATATGTATATGAATCAACAAATATAGATGTAGCTCAGATTACCTTACTGAGAGGCACCACACACAAGAGGCCTAGGAAGCTAACTGCAGCTAGATAGATTATCATCCACCCGAGCGTCAAGTGTTTGTAGTCCAATCCCTCTTTGCTGTACTTGGATTGTTGAGCTATCCGTTCGCTCATTCCCAAAAGATAGCTCCCAAATCCTCCTACACAACATAATCATAACAATATTAGTCACAGTTCATCTGTGTAGAGGTGAGAAGCAGAATCATACCACTAAAGGCTATGCCACAGGAAGCAACAACACAGGTCTGAATGACAGTGTTTTCTTGACGCGTGAAGGGTTGACTCAACATGCCAGAAGTAGTCATCAACTTAGTCCAAGTCTTGACAGACAAGAATCCGAGTAGGGCAGTTGGTATACTGAGGGAAGGTATGATCCCAGTCGTGAGGTTGAGTTTCATCACTACGAAGCTAAACATCACTGACAACAGAAAGCTCACAGCAAAAGCTCTCATACTCAACTGCTTCCTCCATGACGGCACCTCCATGCTCTCGAATTGTCTCTCCACAGACAACTCTTCTTCTGCTTTCTTCTTCGCCTTTTCTTCCCTTTCTTCTTTTCCATCATCCAATCCACTCTCACCCTCCACCACTTCGATTTCACTCTCACCCTCCACCACTTCTATTTCACTTCTCTTTCTCATCTCTTGTTATGCAAAATACCATGTATTGTGACAAAGCAACATGTAAGGTACTATATATGTATTGATGAAATTACAAATACAAGATGATATATTGATTGTCATAGAGGATCCAAATTAGTTGACTTAAAACCATGGGATTTTGTAAGTCTTCTCATGCACTAAAGGAATGGAAAATAATACATGTGAATTAACAATCACAATAAGTGCATGGGACGCTAATGTTCTACAGAATGCATTAACTATCACATTATATGTCATGACATTGAGTCTTGACGTATAAAATTGAAGGACCTATCTAATGCAAATTTTTTCTCATTGAAAAATTTAATGTGCTTCATAACTCAAAGATTTCTTTACATAATATGCTGATTGATACATGATATTTTTGTGCACTCCCACAATCCAGACCTTGCTATATATGCTTATAGAACCAACATAGAAAGTGCTCCGTCTCATTGAAAAACATCAACATATGAAGCATTTGTACAGGATTAGGATTATGCACCATAGAGGATAAGCCTAGAAACTCACAACAAAGAAATACGCAGCAATGCAATTCACAATATCGACAAGACATTGAGCAATGTGTGGATTATGATCCTGCACAAAGACCAATGCAGAACATCCTGTTTAGCTTAAAAGACAATGAAACCATCATCCTTTGGGAGAGAACATAAATCATTAAATCCCAGGGTCTTCTGAAATAAACATATATACACAATCATAATAATTAAATTCAGCAAAACAGAAATGGTAGTAACAAATAACAATACTAAATGATTCATTCCAAGCTTGAATGATTTTCATTGTTGATAGCTTCTACAACCTCGTTCTATGTCAAAACTACTAGAGTTTCTATAATGCCAATTGACATACTGAAACCTTATAAGATCCTACGAAAATATCCATACAGTAACTGAAAAGAACTGGTAAAGATGAAAGCAATAATCTTCATACCAGAAGCTGAAAGGTGGCACCTGTCGACTTAGCAACATCACCGGCCTCTCATATGCTTCTCTGAAAATATAAATCCTTTTATTTAAGAAAGTGATCACATGATTAGGACGATGGGAAACTGACACAATCAGACTATTTTAGCCACTTAAAATCAGATAATGTGCTCTTGGAAAAAAATTAACAGGTAGAAAGTTGGAATCACAATGAAATAGTGAGGGGGACAGAAGAATGAATAAGGACAAGATTAAGAATGGAAAAAATGTGTGTAGAATATTAAATTCCACCAATTTAATGCCATAACTGATGGGTTCAATTGGTGTCTTATTACCAGAGTTTCAACTTCATCTTAGCTGTTTGCCATTTGACGGCAATGTCGTCGCAGCTCTCTAATTAGGTGGACCAAAAGTCAACTAATATTATATTCCACAATCAAACATAGAAAAAGCTTATTAATTTTTGAGATGCTACACCCAGTGATAGTAAATCTGGAGTGAATCCACCTTTGACTTGAATATATACAGATGGTGTTGGAATTTAAGCTTAATTCGAATTGTGTTGACAGTTCGACCACCCTTCAGTAGAATGGACATAACTTTCTGTAGGAGTGCCCAAATCAAGATCCGTTTGAAGTTTTGGAAACTAGACTTCTAGAGCTTTCCAATCATGTGTGGCTCTTCAGCTAACTCTCAGCCAAGCGTTACAGTTTAATTTCGGAAGATGGGTCATGTGAAGAGTCCTATGTAAATTGCTATAGTTATGAATTTGTGGAGTTATGCATTTTGCATTTACTTATATTTATGCATGTAGTTGTGGGCTATAAATACCCATCACTGTTTGTAAGCAAGTAAGAAAAAGCAAGTAATGTTGATTGAGTGAGAAAATTATATTTGCAGAAGTGTCTCCTCTCCACTACTCCTCCTCTCTGTTTTTATTCCGCTGCGTGATTTATCTTTCTATATTATTCATTCGATCCAACAGATGGGTATATACTTGTGTGTGTGAGTGCGCACAAGTTAAGCATGGATCCTCACCTTAGATAGCATAACCAAATTGAGAAAAACAAAGTTGGTATGGTTATAACAAAGTGTAGATATCATCATCCAAACTGCAACAAGAACAACTATAATCTCTTCTAGATTCAATTTAACTGAACTAACTAACTTGAAGAGTAGAAAATATTTTACAACTCAAGGGTCATTACCAATAGCCCCTGTAAGAACATGATCCATCCTTGAAACAGTGAAACCTGTTGCGATCGCGCACAACTATTTCTCGATTTACAATCTCGGATATCAGCTTAAAAGAAGCATGACAATCTTCACAGACACGAAGATTCTTAAAGATTCTGATCGTTTCTCCAGGTGGCGTGTTGATAAGGCCAAAAACGAGTGCTAGTTTCTCACTGTGGTGAAACAATAACTTCTCCTTTTCGTCTAAGTCCAGTAGAACAACCGAGGTGTTTGGTATGTAACCTTTCAGCCTCATAGGTACTAATAACTCGTTCCACGTCTTGAATATATTCTTGGATTGAGGATGTGTCTCGTCTCCTGCCACGAACTCATGGACCGCCCCATTGACAGTAATCGAACTACAACCAAGTGTCTTCTTCAACCCCCTTTTTCCCATCAACTTCCTCACACTTGCAGAATCTTCCCATCTCTTTGCTTCCGAGTATATGTTTGCAAGAACGATGTAGTAGCCATCATTGAGGGGGTCCAATTCATGTAAGTGTCTCATTGCTAACTCAGCCATTTCGATGTTTTTGTGGACTTTGCATCCACCAAGAACGGCATCCCACACAGCTGCATTTGGCTTTACAGCCATTCGTTGGATGAACTCATAGGCCTCTTGAAGCAGACCACCACGGCTTAATAGATCGACCATGCATCCATAGTGTTCAATACTTGGACTGATCCCATAATCCCTAGTCATGCTGGCAAAAAATGCACGTCCCTCGTTTATCAACCCCATATGACTACTAGCATTCAAGAGTCCAATGAAGGTGACTCCATTGGGTTTCATTCTTGTCTGAATCATTTCGAAGAAGAGATCCAAAGCCTTATTAGCTTTTCCATGGATCGCTAGTCCTTGGATCATGGCCGACCATGAGACAAAAAAAATAAATACAAAATAACTTTCATAATCTCGATATGATAATTAGTGGATTAGAAGATAATTAGTGGATAAAGATAATATTAGTGGATTAGAAAATGAGTGGGGCTGGTGTACACCATTTGCACGGATCTTAAGATCCGTGCATCACTATCCGACCCGACCCAATACAGTCATGACCCAGCCCAATACAGGCCTGACCCAATTTCTTCCCTCAGGTATTAACAATCCGGCCTAATTTCTTCCTTTTTCCCTCAGCTGCGCAATTTCTTCCCTCAGGTCGCGTACTCCATCGAGTTTCTTCTATCAAATTTCTTCCCTCAGGTCGCAATTAACAATACTTCATATCAATCAATCAATCTTCATGGAAATTGCAGATGAAATCGCATCTGGTAAATTAGTAATTCATCTGCTAAATTTCAAACTTTTTAATTTGAAAACATTAATGAAACATGATGGTCATCTTATGAAAACGTAAATGTATAGTTAACTATATGTAAAGATCTCCGTATTTAAAGAAACTGAATGTCTTGTATGTATATAGTTGACTTATTTTAGTTCTGTTTATTCTGGTATGCTTAAGAATACATGATGGTCATCTTATGAATACGTGAAAGTATACTTAACTAAACCTAAATGTCTCCCTATTTTTTTCCAGATGACACCATCCAATTAAATTACAAAAGGTATGTTTAACATAAGTAAAATGTATGTCTAAAACTACTAAAATGTATGCTTAACATAACACTAAAGGTATGACTAACATAACTAAAAAGTATGTCTAACACAACTAAAAAGTATAGTTAACATAACATAAAATGTATGTCTAACATAAGTAAAATGTATGTCTAACACTACTAAAAGGTATGCTTAACATAACACTAAAGGTATGACTAACATAATTAAAAGGTATGTCTAACACAACTAAAAAGTATAGTTAACATAACATAAAATGTATGTCTAACATAAGTAAAATGTATGTCTAACACTACTAAAAGGTATGTTTAACATAACATAAAGGTCAGACTCATATTTGGGCGGATTTCATCCGCGACCTAGGGGCGCGTGCAGGCGTGTGCGGGCGCGTCTGAGCGCGTGACGGGCCGGGTCAGAAGTGGTGCATGGACCCTAGATCCATGCAAATGGTGTATATAAGTTTTTGTGATAGAAAATATAATTGGTTTCAAAAATAAGAAATAGAAAAAAAGAAAAAAACAAAATTAAATTAAATAATCACTACAAGAAAACTGGTATTTAGCAGCGAAAATATTCGTCGCTAACCACATAATTTTCGTCGCTAATATGATTTAGTGACAATTTATTTTCGTCGTCAGGCTCGTCGCTATAGCAGCGTCACTAACCTTATTTGCGACAAAATATTAGTACATTGTCGCGAAGTTATAAACAAAAAAATTTCGTCGCTAACCTTGCAAATTTCGTCGCTAAAACTAGAATTAGTGACGAAAGTCATACATGATTTTTGTTGCCAAGTTATCAACAAAATATTATTAGTTCGCCACAAATTTAGTGGCAATGTATATAATTTTGTCGCTAAAATTGGTTTGCGACAATAATATTATAAATTCATCACTAACATTTGCGACGAATTGTATAAAATTTGTCGCTAATGGAAAATTTTATTTTATTTATTAGCGACGACTTTTATGAATTTCGTTGCTAAAATAAAATATTATTGCACCTTTATTTCTTTTTATTTTTGGTTATTTGTACCTATAAATATTCAATATCAAGCTACAATATGCAATATTTAATAACAAAATCAAATCAAAGATGTCCATGAATTTTATAAAGGCCAAGTCAAAATAAGTATATCCAATCCAACACAATTCATCAACTTCTAACTCTAGTTAGCATCTTAAATGTGTTCTAATACAAAAACAAATCAATAGTAATGCATCTCGTTTGATTGATCATCAACCTGTAAAATAAATATAAAATAAATATTAGTACATAGAGAATTACAGACACTACCAATGAATCTTAAAAAATTATATCAACCATT
Source organism: Scutellaria galericulata (assembly GCA_946896805.1). Taxonomy (NCBI): domain Eukaryota; kingdom Viridiplantae; phylum Streptophyta; class Magnoliopsida; order Lamiales; family Lamiaceae; genus Scutellaria; species Scutellaria galericulata. The sequence continues at coordinate 168,407 of OX335797.1, read as the reverse complement.
TAAAATTATTTAAGATTCTCAGTGTTGGTGAGTGGGGTGACTTCTGTATGAATACCAATCAAAGCAATGAAAAAAAAATCAACCAAAAAAATCATACCTACAAACACATTCAAAATCATTTTCTGAAACTTGCAAAACATTAAAAATCAAAGCTCCTTCTGCAACCTGCAAAACAGATCATAACTATTACTTAATTCTGAGCAGTAACCTGTTAAAATTAATGAGCATGTTGTTTGGTATGTGAAAACTGATACTAATAAAGTTTCCACAGTATAAACACCGGAAGAGATTGTCAAAAGAACCAACGAAGAGCTGTTCACTGGAAATCCTTGTCACCTTTTTCATTATAAAAGCTAACGTCGCCTGTCAAAGTTCCATTTGGTCATTGTAATCTATACTCATATTTGAGAAAAAATATCTAACAGAAAGGAAAGATCCAGCATCACTACGAGGATGAGATAAAAAAAACAGAATACGGATGTAGTTTGAAGAGACAAAACTTGTAATGATAGAATGTAGATTAAGTTTTAATGGCTACACAAAAACCTCATCCTGCTATTCAAGAAAATAGCAGTTATATCAACGACTTTGAGAATATTTTCCCAGCAGACTCATCAATTACTTGATAATCAAAAGTTCATAGGCAAATTGATATTTGGTTCCTAAACAGATTGCACTTCTTGTAAAACAATTAACTTCCCTATATTTATGCATTCTCGACATGTTCATCTTTTAAGTCCTAAAAGAAATTAGATTACAGCAACTCTCCCTACTGCAAATCAAAATCATTCAAGACAAAAAGTTGCAAACACCAGCATGAACTAATTTAAATTTCATTTAATATATAGAGCCCAAACTGACAATTAGATGACAAAAGCAGGGTCCATTTTGATATACTAACTTCAGTTTCCTTGCTATGTGCCATATTCAGGATGGTTGTCACCTTCAAGATCATAAAAATCTCACATGCTTGATAAGAAAATCAATTTTCAACTTCAATTATTGCATTGGAGTTCTTTTGGGGGGAAGAACAGATTAATATCATGATAACAAGGTTAAAAAGAAACCAAGAAACAATGTCAGAGAAAGATTGGTGTATCAATTCGATTTAAATACTTACTTATTTTAAACCAAGCACTTGCATTAGACAAATCTCAAAGAAAAGAAACTCAATGTAAAGAGATTATATTGAACAGAAAAGAATAGGCTGAAAGACCAAAGATAACTGATGTACCTATATACACAAGGGTGGCGAACGATATTAAGCTACCAATCACAGACAAGAGCCACAATGAAATCACGACCTGCAAGTTTCATGAAGGTTGTGAAAGTTTGCTCCTCTCAAATTATAATTTAAGGTTTCAAATTACACACAAAAATGAAAGAATACAGAAGGCAACAATGGCATGTTCACAAAAGGAATTGTCATCTACCAAGTCAAAACTAGCAAAGAACCAATTGCAGAGAATTGTTGAAGCATATATTAACAGAGGAATTATGATACTTTAGACACCAAAGTGGAAAACGATTCCTCCTTGTAGATCAACCAAACAACATCATATAATATCCACTCCCCTGATTCTAGTGTGTATAAATCATATTTGAATTTATGATTCTGTAGCAGAGTATATTTTGAATTTATCAGCTGGGCGCAATGCAACTCTCAGTAACATTTGACAAAACACTAGATTTTTCCTATATACACATACTGCTATCTACATAGGACCCTTCTACTGCCTACTAACAGAAATTATGTCCTTAAATTATATTTATCTATGTTACTCTCTTCACTTAGATCCAGTGGATTCCTACCCATGTTTGAGAACAATGTTTAATCATGGGTAAAACTGAAATATAAAAATTTAATTTTTTGACCCCTCAGTGACCAACCAGGTGCAATTTGAGGTGGAGTGAGCATATTTGGATCATCAAAATTTCATCATAAAAGCTCAGAATGGCAATTAAACTAACGTAATAACATGCATCTGGTGGCCACCATTCAGAGGGAATAAGAATGACAATGATCAGGCAATGAAGTTGTCATAAGGTAATAATATGCTTCATTTCTTTCATATCAGATCATAAAAACTCATCAGGTAGAATCACAAGATTCATGCAGCATTTTTGCATGACAAGAAGAGACATAATTTGCATAAAATGTGGTGAGTGAGGAAACTCCTCGGAGTGATAGCTTCCTCGCCATCATCTCTTCATCTCCATGTACCCAAATAAGAAGACCCCATTTTATAATTTAACCCAACTATCCCTTGTTAATTTATATTAATTCATCTATCTTGACTGCTTATTATACAGACCAACAAGTGGTAGATAGCGAAATGAAATGTAAAGCGCGAATAAAATGTCTTTCTCAATTCCATCTCTCACACATATTATTTCATAAAGCTACATAACCTCCACATCCACAGCAATAATATCTCATACATTTCATAAAGCACAGCCAAATTAAAAATAGCGACGAAAAATAGATGCATCACACAACCTATGCTCACTATTTGGCAAATACTTCTCCACAACATCTATCAGCCCTTTTTGTTTGTCACTAACTACTATCCATATATAACTGTTTTCAATGTCTAAATCATCAACAAGTAATTCTAAAAATCAATGCCAAGTATTCTTGTTTTCCTTCTCTACCACAGCATAACAAAAAGGGAACACCCCATTGTTTGCATCTATCCCAATAGTAGATAAAAAAATACCACCTCTTCTAGTTTCTAGATGACAACCATCAAGACAAATCACCTTCCTACAACCCTCTATCAACCCTTTTTTCAATGAACCCCAACAAATGTATATTCTTTTAAACACAAACTTCCCATCAATATGGTTACACTTAATTTTGACAGTGGTATTGGGGTTAGACCTTCTAATCTCATCTGCATAATTCCAAAGCACATCATATTGTTCAGCATCACCAGTATCACACATTGCCATGGCCTTTTTCTTACATCTATACATCTGACTCTTACCAAATACCAGTTTCACATCATGTTGAATAACTGACACCATTGAATCAATTGGCCACTTAGGATCAGACCACAATTTGTACTTATATTTTTCAGTCAACCATGTAGAATTAGCATGCACATTACTCTGTTTTCTAGGATATTTATGTTTAGGGTTGTGAGTTTTAACAACAGTGTCTTCATCTCTCAATTTAGATGCATAGATCATCCATTTACATGAATGATGTTTGCATGTAGCTTGCATTTTTTTCTTATCATTGTTAGGAAAACTTATCTCTCTACCGACTAAGATAGAATGTTCCCTCACAGTCTCCCTAAAGGTATGCATGTCATCAAATCTCATCCCAACTTCAAAGTGTGGGACTTTTGTAGCTGTTTTTTACTTAGCTACCCCTTACTACTACTCTCACCCATACTCTTTTTTTGTTTGCTACACTCCCCAGAATCCAATCCTTCTTTTTCTGACAATTGAAACCCACCCCACTCAACATCATAATCAATGTTAGAATCAAACATGACATCATTATCAGAAAGCTCAAATTCACTATCAACTAACACAGACAAATCAGAATCACTTCCTATAGAATACAAATCATCACCATCACTACTATCACCATCATCAAGCAAGTGAAAATGAGTATCTGTATCACTTAATTCATCATTATCAACTGTTTTTTCACCACCAATATCCCCAACATTATCACCACAATTCAAATTAGTTTCAACATCAGTCAAATTGGTATCACCCTCAACTAAACCACTACTTACCCCACCAATATCACCAACAGTATCACCAACAGTATCACCACCAATATCCCCAACATTATCACCATCATTCAAATTAGTTTCAACATCATTAGCACCCTTAGTATCACCATCACTTAAATCAATTGAATATTCATTATCACAAACATAATCTGCATGCTCAACAAAAATCCCAACCATCATATGCTCATCAACAAATAACACTAAATTGACCACATCAATGTCATTTTCAATTAACCCTAGACAACTGCAATCATTGATTCCATTTTTAGTATAATGAAATGCCTTAACTCCTTCTATACCCAAGTCATTGGCCATACTTTGTAATTCAAGAAGAGAAATCTCATCAGAATTACAGTAATCAATATGACCAATTTGACCACCTAGATATTTCTTTTTGCCTAGGTCTAGAAACATTCCTGAGTAATGAAATCTAATAGTGAAACTCTCAGAATTATTGATTGTCATAAAAAAAGTACAAATTATAATTAAAATTTTGCTCAATATACACAACATACTTGTTAAAATTAATTCCCCCAGATACAGTCCATACTTGTCAAACACACACTACTCACATATCTAATTAACATAAACATAATCAATATACATATAGAAAGAGATTTAATCAGTATACAAATACACACTCTTATAAAAAAAGACATACAATTTGCAAATACACGTTGAAATGATCAGTATACAAATACACACTTTGTACACCCTATTCATGCACATGTTCAAAGGGGTTTCAGTAATATAACTCTACGATACACTTCTTTCTCTTTTACTAAGGACAAATAGTCTTCCTGAACAACTCATCCTTCAAGCAATATAAAATATATAACAAATCATCACTTTAGCTCAAATGAATCATGAAGAGCAGTACCTCACATAAAATGTGCAGAGACAGGATAAAATTTTATGTTGAGGGAAAATGATAAGAAAACTAATGGAAGCACAACAGTACAGATAAATGTGAGAAAATATATCAAACGAACTAATAAATAAGACAACACAATTACAGACATTTCACCCTCCTTTCAGATTATGAAAAATCAAAGCCAAATAAAATTAAACACTTATAATTCCTTGTAACAATCTGAATGCCTCACTCTCAGGGAAACTGCATCTAAAAGCTCATTTGAGGAACCTTCCCATGTTAAGACTAGTAAATTCAGCAATCGTACATTGCAAGACAATATCCAAAGACATACTCTTATAAAAAAGACATACAATTCACAAATCATTTCAATTCCTACCATAAAAAAGACATACAATTTACAAATCCAGGCATACAGAGACATGCTCAGTTGATATGAAACACATTGAAACCCTAAACCCCCAAATCCTTAGATCAAAATATCCCCGAAAAACCTTAAATCCCCAAATTGAAAAACAATTACTAATCCAAATTCCCAAATCGAATAACACATTGAAACCCTAAACCCCTAAACACCTAAATGAAAATTAACAAAAACCGTAAATCCCCAAATTGAAAAACACAGAAATCCTAATTGCAAAACACAGAATCCTAAAATACAAAAATACATAATGAAACCCTAAACTGAATCAATACCCTCAACCCTAAAGCTGTATTCAAAAAACTATACACGATTCTCTTACCCAAACAAAACCCTAAACGATTCCACTTCATTGAACCAAAAAATCACAGGAAAATCTTGGGAAATGAGGACACTTACCATAATCGGGGCAAATGAGTCCTCCAGCACCATAGGGATCATCCTGATCCCTCACTTTCCACGTCATCACGCAAATACTTCTCTCAGTCGTTCTCGCTTTTTGGAAGGATTTCACCGAGTTTGTCTTTTTGATTCTAGAGTGCCGAGTTATGACTGTTGGATTATCTTTGCTTCAAGGAACTTTCATTTGCAACTCTTACTCGTGGGGCCCACAAGGGAGGGAGGGGTTGATATCCTAAAAAAAAACCCGCCCAGACTTATTAAATGACAAAATTGCCCTTAATGAAATCACGTGTTTGTGTTTGCCGGAAAAAGTGATCGGATTTTCGAATTTTACTGTACATTGTAAATCGCGCAAAGTTTAGTCAGTACGGTACAAATTTTAAAAGTTTTTACCAAAAATTATAAAATCGGACATAATTAGGATGTGTTATCGTTTTTTACCCTGAAATATATTGGGAGATGTCTTATTGGAGTTTAGAAGTCCTGAGGAGACATAATTTAAGGGCAAGACTTGAGACTTGTTTGTATTCGAAGCTACATTGTTTCTAGTTGAACTGTCGGTTCAATCATCAAAAGGGTGAATAAGGCAACACCAAAGAAAACACATTAAATCTCCCAAGAAACTGTAAGAATATGAAAGACACAAGCCACAAGTATATAAACCAGGACAAGCCCGAAAGCCCAAGCTGAAACTTAAAATTAGAAGTCCCAAAGCCTAATAATTTAAGAGGTCAGCCCAAGCATGCGAATATAAGAGAAAGCCCAAGGAACATGGCCGAATGCCTTAAAATTTTAAAAACAACAGCCGAAAGGTAAAATAGGCCTAAAACATGCATATCTCATCAAACGGGCCCATAACAAAGATACAACACAGAAAACCCAATACATGAGGAGAAAAATCATATAACATGCAAATTTCGAGAAATAAGAACCAAAAGGCTGCCCATTAGGCCCAAAGAAAGGGCCCAGAAGACCAGAAACGATTCAAAAAGCCTAACACGAAGGCCCAAATACATAACCCGTGTATGCATCTAAGCCATAAGTAGAAGCGGCCCAAAGCAAGCAAATATACAAAAGACAGCCCAATACCAAAGAGAGTCCATAAAGCAAGCTGAATTTAAAATTTAAAGGCCCATCCGCCCAATAAGCAAAAGCATGCAAAAATTCAAATAATCAGCACACAAAAAAAAAAAAAAACACACAGCCCCCCCCCCCCTCCCCAAAAAAAGCCATACCACATGGTCAGAAAAACTTGTAAACAATGGATTCTTGAAAATTAAATAAAATTGTTGCTTGTTCTGAACCTCAGTTTGGACTTGTTATCAAATCACATGTTTATGAAATAAAAGAAGTCTTTAGCTAATTATACCATCCTAAAGTAATTGTTTTGCTTTGACAAAATACCTTATAAACAGTTCAAACCAACCTAAGTGCAACAATATATACTTGTTATAAACGATCATTTTCCCACTATCATTTTCATTTACTATAGATAATCTGCATCATAGAGTTAAGATGGTCTCATCGAAAAAACACAAACATATGAAGCATTTGTACAAAAGTAGCATACTTGATTGATCATCTTCCTTTGATCTAGCTAAGCTAGGATCCTAAAAGTTTATCGACTCTGTTGTTCGTTGCCCTGGACACGAACTTCATGCAAATGAGAGGCTTCACCCCTGCTAGAGCAAGTATAGATAACCACCAAAGCCTCCTGTATACAAAAACCATATTTTTCAAAAATATCGCAAAAACACATCAGGAAGCAATAAAGAAACAAAATCAAGAGTATATTTTCCAAGAATAATGGCTGCCACGTTTAATGATGGTATAATGCCAGTCCTGAGATTGAGCTTCATTACTATGAAAGTGAACATGATCGATGACGATGGCACCACCTCTCTCTCCTCCTTCTCAAACATTTGATCAACTGTTACTTGTTCTTCCTCTTTTGCATTTCTTTCCTTGTTTCTTGCACTGTTCTTTCTATCTTATCTTCATCTCCCTCCTCTATTTTCTACTACTTTGATGAATCTTTTCAATGCCCTTTTATGCAAATTAATCTCAAGAAACAAAATGTTCACACTTCATATCAACGGTACTATATTTATGAACTAAAAATAGCCATCAGGATTAGTTTGCTACTTTGTACTATTTAAATTTTTATATGAGGAAATTGTGTGTAGATTCGTGTACTCTACGTTGTAAATATAATTAATTTTGAATGTTGATATGGGTCTAATTACAATCAAAGTCACTTTCCTAGATCTTTAAATGTTCAACTTTATTTGTCCTCTTCCTAGTGGGTTAAATTGGATGTCTGCCTATGAATATGAGAGAACATTACAAGGAAAGTTATATATTACAAGGAAGTAAGGAACTCAATATATTACCTCTATGAACTCCAAGATGTTCAAATAAAAGAAAATATAGATTTTTATGCTGCAAATATCCAAACAGTAACTGAAAAGAAAAGGTAAAGATGAAAGCAATAATCTTCATACCAGAAGCTGAAAGGTGGCCTCTCATATGCTTCTCTGATATTGAGCAACGTCTCTATTCTCGCCTCCATTTCCTACCACAATTCAATCAAAATTCTCTTCATTCCACCTGATCTTTCAACTTCTCCATCTTCGGAAGCTTCCTCGATTACCACCGCCAAATTGGACATCGATCCGACCCGTTTTCCCTTCTATATTGGAATTGCAGCCGTCATTAACCTAGAATTGAAAGTACGTAAAGATTAATTCGGTAATCAGAAGAAGACTCATTTTCAGAGAGGCGTTTTCTACCGTGATGCTGAACCAAAGCCTGAATTGCTCCATTTTCTTCTGTTTGTTACAGAATTGCTGACCCATTTGTAAGTTATGATTGCTGTGCGGATCTTCTTCTCTCTCGTTAATGAGCCGTTTCTGAGCATTGAACCAAAGTTTGAGTTTGGTGGGGTGTGTATTTGTTGTTTTTTCTGAACCTCAGTTTGCATTTGTTATCAAATCACATGTTTATGAAATTAAATAAATCTAAGCTAATTAGACCATCCTAAAGTCACTGGTTTCACCAACATTTATTGGTTTGATTTCAGTTTACTTATTTCATTTGACAAATACCTTATAAACGATCATATTTTCCCACATTCATTTTCTGTATCATAGAATCAAGATGGACCACCCTTGGTCTGGTTACACAATGGTCCATCTCATAAAAAAAAAAAACACAAACATATGAAGCATTTGTACTAAACTAGTATACATGATGATTATCTTTCCTTTGATCTAGCCAGCTAAGATCCTAATAGTTTATCGACTCTGTTGTTCGTTGCCCTGGACACGAACTTCATGCAAATGGGAGGCTTCACTCCTGCCAGAGCCAGTATAGAACTAGGCAACGTCCATATCCCGTCTCCACATATCAAACCAGAGGCAACAGCTGGCCCAAAAGCATCTGCTTTGGCCTTGTTTATCTTCTGCCAGATGAAGAGTATGAGGCTTCCAAGACACATGTCAATGGCGAAGTACGATCCCAAATAGAAGGGGATTGCCATTGCCATTGGAAGGGGAATGAAGTTGGCTCTTTTCTTGTCCACACAGTCTCTGATAAGGTTAATGAGAATAGCACCTGCGAAGAAGGCATAACATAGATTTAAACAGTTATCTGGCAATGCTGAGAAGCCTTCGACTCCCAACTTCGCTATGTTGTAATAAACAGTAGCAAAAGGAGCTGGATATGTGCTGGTTGGAAGGCCAAGATCTGGGAAGGCTTTGTAGAATACCCAAAACACGCATGGAGAAATGACGCAGCCCATTGCAGTGCCTATGACTTGGCTCACGAACATGGAACGAGGAGAGGCCAAAGTCAAGTAGCCCGTCTTGAAATCCTGCATGAGATCCGAGGCAGTGGAGACAATGTTCATCATCACGCCACATGCTGCTAGCCCTGCTAGAATTCCTCCATGGGAGGCGCCAGCCCATGCTCCGATTGTGAAGATAGCAAGCTTTCCGTAGGTTGATGCCAGTGACCAATCCGTGAGGCCACAGCCAAATGCATTGCAGAAGGCCAAGACGGGGGCGAAGATGTACATGACTATTATGTGGTACCATTTGAGTTGGTGGAAAATGTGAGGAACTGTAATGGTGGAGATTGCTGAAATGGCGATGTAGCCTCCGATGGCGTACCACGTTGGTAGCTGATCCTTGAGGAAGAGTTGTGCACGACGTTGATCATCAAAGCATTTGGATTTGTTGTCGTGATCTGGATTATTATCTGTCACTGGGATTTGATTTCTCTCGTGAAATTTGACGAACAAGCCGGCTAGTGTTCGGCTCAGGACCTTAAAGAAGTTGTATAGGCCATCACCAAGAATCAAGGCAATGGCAATGAATATCTTATAGCCTTGAATCCCTTGTAAACTAGCATGTGGGAGATGAGCAGGATACCAGTCACCCTCTCTGGTTTTTTCGATAAGTGGCCACATGATACCCCATGAAAGGATTCCTCCAACAAGAAGGGATACATTGACTATATAAGGACAAATCATCCCAACTCCTACATAAGTTGCTGAGAAATCGAAGAAAAACCTGTGTGTAGTTTGGAATTAGTTATATGTAGTTGAGATGAGGATAATAAGGCTATTTGTTTTAGTTACTTACTTTTGTTTATATGCTTCCAATCCAAAGGTTGGGAAGCTAACAAAACCACAGTCGTCGCCGGCAGTGAAGAACCATTGAAAGAAGCCCCATAAGAAGCTGAAGGAGAAAAACTTGCCCAACTCTCTCACCTGCTTTCTGAGATATGCATGAATGAATTAGAGTCATGTATAACTCATAATCTCCATTAATATGAATTATGGAGCTTACTTTGCTAGTTTGGCTCCTTGAGGAGTGTGGAAGCTGTTAATAAGATGTGCAGTTGCAGTTCCACTTGGATAAGTCAACTTGAAGTCTATGATCATAATCTGAAACATATCATTCATAGCCATTTAGAGAGTTGGAAATCAAAGCATATCACAAGATGGAAAGAATAAATACCTTTCGGAGAGGCACTACAGAGAACAATCCGAGGAAGCTAACTACGAAGAGAAATGCAATCATCCAACCGAGTGAAGGGTTCTTATAGTTGAAGCTCAGATTCGTGTGCTCCGATTGTTGGGCTACTTGTTCGCTCATTCCAAATAGATAGCTCCCAAAACCTCCTGCAAATCATCATCCATCATAATAAGGATTCAATAAGAGATGATATTGAGATGATGTGATCATACCACTAAAGGCAATGCCAGAGGAGGCGACGACACATGTCTGAATGACGGTGTTTTCTTGGCGGGTAAAAGGCTGCTTCAACATGCCCGATTTAGCAAGCATCTTAGTCCATGTCTTGACAAAGAAGAATCCTAGCAGGCCAGCAGATACATTGAGGGACGGGATGATCCCCGTGGTGAGGTTAAGCTTCATGACGATGAAGCTAAACATCACAGATAGCAGAAAACTCACAACAAAAGCTCTCACTGTCAGCTGTTTCCTCCATGAAGGCGCCCCCTCCTTCTCAAATATTCTCTCCACAGACAACTCCTCCTCTTCATCCTCTTTCTTCTCCTTCATTTCAACCTCAACTGCTTTCTCCATTTCTTGATCTCCCTACTCTTTGGATTGGAAAATCTTTAGTGATTCAAGAATCCCTCATTGTGGACTTTGTTTTATACAATCATAGGATTGGAATATAAATGAGTGGAGGGAGCCACAGGCCCACATGTCCATGTCAAGGTGTGGAGAGAAAATGGAGCAACTTGCATTATTTTCCACACTTCACAGTTTAACTTATAAGGCCAAATAATTAATGCACAAGGCCTTGACTCTTGGATGATTCAAACTCATTTTAAACTAATTACTTGCCTCAGTAGATTGCAAGTGTGGAAGCTTCAAAGAATAGTAATTTTGTAGTTGAAAAATCAATCAGAGTATTATTTATAAATATTAGGTGGGAGCACAATCAACTATTAGTCAAGTACATGATATGCTCACAAGATAGGCTCCACAATTAATACCATTAATTTGACTGTATCTTAAGTCATCAGTTCACATTGGGAATTCTTAATAATAATAATGAGTTAAAGTAGCTGATATCTATTGTTAGAAAGATGCACGTCACAAGAAAATAAAATACCTAGATAAAATATATATATAGATGTTGTATTAGTGGGAAAGAACACCTTAATGAAATATAAATCCTTTTATTTAAGAAAGTGATCACATGATTAGGACGATGGGAAACTGACACAATCAGACTATTTTAGCCACTTAAAATCAGATTGGAAAAAAATTAACAGGTAGAAAGTTGGAATCATAATGAAATAGTGAAGGGGACAGAATAACGAATAAGGATAAGATTAAGAATGGAAAAAATGTGTGAAGAATATTAAATTCCACCAATTTAATGTCATATATTTTTTCTAACTTGTCTTATTACCAGAATTTCAGCTTCATCTTAGCTGTATGCCATTTGACAGCAATGTCCTGGCTCTCTAATTAGGTGGACCAAAAGTCAGCTAATATAATATTCCACAAATCAAACATAGAAAAAGCTTATTAATTTTTGAGATGCTACACCCAGTGATAGTAAATCTGGAGTGAATCCACCTTTGACTTGAATATATACAGATGGGTATATACTTGTGTGTGTGAGTGTGCACAAGTTAAGCATGGATCCTCACTTTAGATAGCATAACCAAATTGAGAAAAACAAAGTTGGTATGGTTATAACAAAGTGTAGATATCATCATCCAAACTGCAACAAGAACAACTATAATCTCTTCTAGATTCAATTTAACTGAACTAACTAACTTGAAGAGTAGAAAAGATTTTACAACTCAAGGGTCATTACCAATAGCCCCTGCAAGAACATGATCCATCCTTGAAACAGTGAAACCTGTTGCGATCACGCACAACTATTTCTCGATTTACAATCTCGGATATCAGCTTAAAAGAAGCATGACAATCTTCACAGACACGAAGATTCTTAAAGATTCTGATCGTTTCTCCAGGTGGTGTGTTGATAAGGCCAAAAACGAGCGCTAGTTTCTCACTGTGGCGAAACAAGAACTTCTCCTTTTCCTTTTCGTCTAAGTCCAGTAGAACAACCGAGGTGTTTGGTATGTAACCTTTCAGCCTCATAGGTACTAATAACTCGTTCCACGTCTTGAATATATTCTCGGATTGAGGATGTGTCTCGTCTCCTGCCACGAACTCATGGACCGCCCCATTGACAGTAATCGAACTACAACCAAGTGTCTTCTTCAACCCCCTTTTTCCCATCAACTTCCTTACACTTGCAGAATCTTCCCATCTCTTTGCTTCCGAGTATATGTTTGCAAGAACGACGTAGTAGCCATCATTGAGGGGTTCCAATTCATGTAAGTGTCTCATTGCTAACTCAGCCATTTCGATGTGTTTGTGGACTTTGCATCCACCAAGAAGGGCACCCCACACAGCTGCATTTGGCTTTACAGCCATTCGTTGGATGAACTCATAGGCCTCTTGAAGCAGACCACCACGGCTTAATAAATCGACCATGCAACCATAGTGTTCAATACTTGGACTGATCCCATAATCCCTAGTCATGCTGGCAAAAAATGCGCGTCCCTCGTTTATCAACCCCATATGACTACAAGCATTCAAGAGTCCAATGAAGGTGACTCCATTGGGCTTCATTCCTGTCTGAATCATTTCGAAGAAGAGATCCAAAGCCTCATTAGCTTTTCCATGGATCGCTAGTCCTTGGATCATGGCCGACCATGAGACAATTGTACGTTCTTTCATACACTCAAAAACATCACGCGCGACTTCTAAACATCCACATTTAATATACATGTCAATTAGTGTGTTGCAAATTAACACATTTGACTTGAACCCACTCTTATTTGAGTACTCATGAATCCTACTCCCAAGATCAAGAGCACCCAGATCAGCACAGGCTGACAAAACGGCCACCACAGTCGCCTCGTTGGGTCTCAACCCGACTTCTTCCATCTCTGAGAAAATAGCAATAGCCTCCTTGGGTTTCCCACACTGGACAAAACCTGCAATCATAGCAGTCCATGACCTCAAATTCCTACAAGGCATTTGCAAAAACATTTTGTATGCTGAATCAATGTCACCCATCTTCACTAGATGCGTGATCATCGTATTCCAAGTAACAACATCTCTCTGGGGCATCTTATCAAACAGTAAAGCTGCATCGCTTATCTTCCCACAAGATGCATATAGATGCAAGATAACATTTTGAAGAACCATATTCGATTGAAACCCAAGTTTTTCGACAAGAGCATGAATAACTCTCCCATGCAAAAGATCCATTAATTGTACACATGCCTTGAGAACAAAGGAGCAAGTAAAACTATCAGGGCATACATTGTGCCTTCGCAATTGGTAAAACAGCAAAATGGCATTGAATGGAGAATCACTATCGGCATAATCTCTTATACAACAATTCCAGATGAAAGTTTCAGGTTGGTCAACTTGCTCAAATATTTGCTGAGCATAGGGGAAACTAGGAGTAAGAGCACAAACTGAAGCAACACGGGAAAGTGGGAGATCCGATAGAGGTGTGCCGGTTTTGATAACAAGACTATGCACTTGTTGTAGTTCAAATGGGGTCTTAAACTTATGAAAGAGTTCGGTTTTTATAGTCTCCAAAATGGGCTTCGATGAACTTTGTAAGTTGCATCTTTGTTCAACATTCAGTGAAGGATGCATACAAAATGAAACAGAGGAGAATATGCAAACCATAGCAGCTTCCAATCTGTTAACTAATTATGAATTTAAACATCAAAAAGATAACTTTTTTACTCATTAAAGCCATATAAATTCTGATCCCAGTTGCAAAAATTGTGGTACAAATATCATCCAAGAAGCCATCTGTCGAAACCAGAAGATACAATCTTCACCCATTCACACAAAGAATAAATTTATCATTTAGCTGTATAAAATTGCTCACCATTTTGAAGAAGAAATAACGATTAACTAATTCATCGACCCCACGTATCAATACGAGAAATTAGAGTAGCTTTAGCAGAAAATAAGAATGAAAAGAAGGGAAATAGAAGCAGATAAATGATGTACATAGTGATGAACTTAGAAGATGATAAAAGTGTCATTTTTATTTCAACGTTTTTTAATCAGACTGATCATAAACACGACATCCCCTTAAGCATGTCTGCAGTTTGTGCTTAAAATCTAAAACCTCAAAAACCCACATTGTCACCAAAAAAGCTACGCTCTTCATTATCCATATTCCACAGCAGTAGCAAAACAATGGCGGCTCCGAACCCGGCAACGTTTTCGGGTCGGGCAGCTTTCTGTTGCAGACCCACAACCCATTTCAATGCCCAAAGTAGAACTCTTCTGTGCAACCCAATCAGTTTGTCAAGCTGTCGTAATAGAATTTCTCTGTCCCCTGCGAACGGCTTCAGAATATTTGAGTCTAAGCTTTCGGGTCTTCGCTTTATTCGGGTTTCAAGTGGCGGCGGGGGTGGGGATGGCTTTGGAGGTTCCGGAGGCGGAGGTGGAGGGTCTGGTGGCGGAGATGGCAGCAGTGGAGGTGGCAGTGATGATAGTAACCCATCGCTTCTTTCATGGTAAAAAGTTAGAGATTTCTAAACATGTGTTTGAGAGAATGTGTGTAAAGATTTAGAGATTTCTATACATTTATAAGCTTGCAGGTCTTGCTTGTTATTTTAGAATGAGGTGTTTTTGGAGTTCACTAGCAATTTTATTTCAGTGATCATTGCAGTGGTTGAGCAAAAGCTAACTTTATTTCGAAATCATGGGCCATATAAAAGGTTTGGAGTCGAAAATATGGCCTTGACTGCATTTGCATTAAGCCAGTTTGATCACTCTCTTGATGATTAAAGCTCGGTTCTTTTATAGTGATCCCAATCTAAATTTCTATGCAGGTATTTGTCTCTTCTTTCCAAGCGCCCCGTGATCACGAAAGCTGTTACTTCAGCATTGTTGACGTTGGTTGGGGATGTGATCTGTCAGGTAAAGTATCGAGTACCTATGATAGAGATTATACTTCACAGTGTAGCCTAACTGAGTACATACGTAACATTGATGCTTTCTTCCCGTTTCTGTTAGTTGTTCTACTATAACTCTCAACTTACCTTACACCAAAATTCATTAATATATCAGTTAAAAAGTTGGATGCTTTCATGGATCAATTTTGGAACCTGCTTTCATAACCTCTGTAATTGTATGTCTTGCTTCCTACTTGAATGATTATCTAATACTTCCCTTTAATCTTTTGTTGGGTGCGATGCTCGTCAGCTCTTGATTGATCAAGTACAATCTCTGGATTTAAGACGAACATTTACTTTCACACTGTTGGGACTAGTTTTGGTTGGTCCGACATTGCATTTCTGGTATGGCTGGAAGACTTTGTCTTTTCCTATCATGCTCAATCAATTTTTTAGTATGACTGGAGCTTTGTGAATCGTCACCGTTCCTTATAGACAAATCATCTATTTAGTTCATTCTGTTATCTTCATGTGTCATGATCTTTATTGATTAGGTATATGGTTAAGAAGTGAATAATTAGTATTGGTTATTGGTTTCCTTAAGCAATGACCTATAGGTCATTGTGGTTTTTGTGCTTCATACTGTAAACACCATTGGAAAATGTTAATCTTGTAGCTCCTCAGCCAGCTGCTATTAGTTCTCAAGTTAGCTGCAACCATACACTTATCTGGTGAGGTTAGGAACCACAATTGTCCGTCACTAGGTTGAAAGTTTTCACAGTAAAAATAAAAAAAAAATTCTCACAAACTGTTAATCCTTGAGACTATCCTGTAATTTGTTTGCAATCATCTGAGGGACCTCTTTGATTTTATTTGAAATAATCACAACAAATAAGGGTTTAGGCTTGTGCTTAGTGGATTTGAAATCTACTCTAATTTGAGCGGATTAAGAATCCACTCATTTCAGATCCGACAATTCAAACACAATATTAGGGAGTTGTTTTGGCATGTATTGGTTATTGAAGCTTGATATGGATCAGTTGGTTTATTCAAGCTTTACGACTACTCATTTGAGTGGGACTTCTTTTCTTTCTTTTTATGTTCTTTTTTTTGTTTTCATGAGCTCATATAAGCTAAAAGCTGTTTAGCCAGCTTTACTATTATACTATTTTCCATCGTTCAAACTCAAATAAAACTAGTTGTATCACACATTTAGGTATTTGTACTTGAGTAAAGTGGTCACCACCCCTGGAGCTTCTGGTGCTTTGTTGCGGCTTATCCTTGATCAGGTCACATCTTTCAGCTGCTTGATTATGTCTATGAAGATTAACAAAAAAATTATGTTTTTGTACCCTAATTAAACTCTTGACTATGATTGATTTTGGTTTACTTATGCAGTTCTTATTCTCTCCCATTTTTATTGGAACTTTCCTATCTACACTGGTGACGCTCGAGGGGAGGCCATCACTTGTAATTCCAAAGCTAAAACAGGTTTGGTGTTATTTAAAGCTGTTGTCAATGTGTTTGCTAAATTTGATTGACCATTTGCAATTGTTTATACTCGAGATTTTTCAAGATAATATCTAACCTTTACTTTGTAGGAGTGGTTCTCATCGGTTATTGCAAATTGGCAGCTCTGGATTCCTTTCCAGTTCCTGAATTTTCGATTTGTGCCACAGCAATTTCAGGTTTGTTTAACTAATCTAGAAATCCTGGTCATGTTAAGAGAAGCAGAAGATTTTAATATACCAAAAAGCATACTTTCAAATGAGGTGGTGATGTTGATGACTGCGGTTTTCTTATATGAGTAGATGCTCGTGTACTAATCGACACATTCTTCAGGTCCTTGCCGCGAATTTCATTGCCTTAATATGGAATGTAATTCTCTCATATAAAGCTCACAAACAAGTTGTTGCCAAATAGCTAGGTAACTCTCCTTTTGTTTTGTTCGTATATAGTAATTAATCTTCTCGGGCAACGTGTCATAGAATCGAGGAATAATGTATGTTATGATATATTGCAGGTGTATTCAGTGTCATCATGTGTTAGAAGTGAAGAGTGATATGGGACTCAGATTCTACCCAACTTGAGCAATAAGACTCAGAATACTTTGGCAAATTCAACTCATCTCTGCTGATGGTTTCATTGTGACTCTCTCTCTCTCTCTCTCTCTCATGCTGATGGAATGAAAGAATGCAACATTGAAGTGGGGTAGTAGTTTTCCTTAAACTCAGCTTGAAAACATGCTCAGAGTTTCACTGTAACCTTATGGCAATGCAATTTTTGCTTGAATGTATTGATACTTCTTAATTTGTGGGCTGACCAAAGTAATAAATGAAAATTACCATTTTGGAATCCTTCAACAGCATATAATGAATGAATGATGTGATGTCACACTTCTGGCTATAGTTTATATCATAGATATTCTATGCATGGTAGATATTGCATCTTATATATTTCATCCAACTTTTTCTTTTTTTAAATAGACTACATGATGATGAAGTTTGTCTAACAAGAGTCCAACTTTATATTTTTAGTAAAAACAAGAGCAAACCAAATTTGACTAAAGGAATTTTCCAAGAAATTTGAGTCCAAGAAACTTGTGAATAACACTTATTCAAATCAAGAATAAAGAAAAGAATCTTTGATAAAATAAGCTGTCTTTTTGTTTGAATGTGGCAATCTCAAACCCACCTTTAACGAATAATGAAATTTGTGGGACTCCCACCATGACAACTCATTCATCAATTATAACCATGTCCCATGATTCTTCCTTCATCTTTCTTCATTGATCTCCTCTTTCTTCTTTTTCTCCAACACCTAATCACATCACAAATCCATTGGCAAAAATGAAGTTTGAAGACATTCCATCTTCCTTCTCCGAGCCCGTGAGCTCCTCCTCCTCTGAGCGCTTCACCGGGAAGAAGAAACTCGACAGAAAGGGAAAAAGTTTCGCTTATAGAATTCGCGAACATGGTACTACTATACTGCATACTTCCTCGTCCCATAAAAAAAGATTGTTTTTTTTTTTTATCTCGTTTTAAATGTTGTGTGTTGATGTGCAGTGAAGATGGGGCCTAAGTTTTCGGAAACAGTGAAGGGGAAACTGAGTGTGGGAGCAAAGATAATCAAGAAAGGAGGCAGAGAAAACATATTTAGAGATATATTTGGTTTAAGTGATGGAGAAAAGCTGCTAAAAGCATCTCAATGCTATTTGTCAACAACTGCAGGTCCAATTGCTGGGATTCTGTTTATTTCCACACTAAAAGTTGCATTCTGCAGTGAAAGATCCATCACACTTCACTCTTCTTCTGGTGGCCTTGTTAGGATCCCTTACAAGGTATCTCAACTTTCATGCAAGAAACTTATGAGCTTTGATGTTGATGAAGTTGAGGGTCAATCTTGTTATACTAACAAGAAGATGCTAAATAATATGTTTTAATTTCTTGTATATTTCATTGATTTTGCAGCTCTCAATTCCGGTGAAGAAGATAAGGGGAGCTAACAAAAGTGAGAATGTGAACAATCCATCTCAGAAGTATATAGAGATAGTGACTGAAGATAATTATGAGTTTTGGTTCATGGGATTTGTGAGATATGAGAAGGCTATGATGAATCTTGAAAGGGCTATTTCTATGTCTGGGTAGATTAATTGGGATTTCAATTTCTGGGGTAAATTGGATCTACACAAAGTGTAACACCAACGATGTTAGTTTTTAGGGGTTTGAAGAGTGAAGTCAATTGTACAAATTTAGCTTTAATTGATGAGAGTGTTAGATTATTGTTTTAGTCTTTTAGGTTTAGGTTGGATTGATATATGTGAGTTGATAAATGAAATATGTATAAAGTCTTCATGTTTGGAATATGTCAAAAAAAAAATCCATTTAAGGCTTATCTATTGATCATCGATTTACGAACTAGTATATCTATATCTATCAACCAGAAGAGATTGATTGCATCCATTGATAATAGAATTGAAGCAAATCAGCTGCTCACTCAAGATTCAAGAATGAGTGTGAAGGAATTCTTTATTCTTGTTCATTTTTTGTACAAAAAATTCTAGAGAGAGAGGATGATGCTGGCAAATCAAAAGCTCCCAGGTGGTGATTTTGGGTCATGGTGATTATTAGCACCTGTCCCTGAATAATCTGCTACTTCAATATCCATTCTTTCATTCTTCTGCTACAAATTATATATGAAATATTCATAATATATATATATATATATATATATATATATATATATATATATATCAAGAAAATATGAAAGTTTTGTAGGAAAATATAATTGAGGAGAAGGGGTGACCTTGAATTCATGATTTAGATTATGGTTTGATGTATTCTCTACATAAACCGACTTTAGGCTTCCTGCATAGCAATATATTCATCATAAATATATTATGTTACAATTAATTTCATCAGGAAAAAAAAAAAATGAATGTGGGATATGTAGCAGTCATTTGAACTTACTTGAAGAAGGAACTGCAATTGTGGAAGGAAGAGATGAGAAGAGTGCAAACAAGAGCATGTATAGAAAGATCACAGCTGATTTCTCTCTCATCTTCATGTAAAGAGAGAGATAGGTAAGAAAGAGTTTGATGAATTGTGAAGTTTTATTTAAAGTCAACTTAGAAAAGACATGAATGAAGTATGTGGAGGGTAATGCCCACTTGGCCAACATTATCACCGGACAGTGTTTTGAATATATAAGCTTATCCACTTCATACATATACAAACATTTATTACACATGAAATCTCAAAATGATGAAGTTGAACTAAGCTTTCTTGAACATGATCTTGAAGGGGTCATCCTCCGTCAAAGTTAACCGCCGTTTTCCATCTTCCACTAAAACTCCGACGTCTTTGCAAACGACTTTGCAGTAGTTGCAAACGGTGGGGCAGAAGAGAAGCTTGTAATGGCTTTCATGTTGTTCGATCTTGAACCAGTTGCTTATAGTCTCACGCCCTGGATTCCCTTCCACTCCTCCCACGGTGACGAAGAACTTTTGTGCTGTTTCATTGTAGCTGAGCTTCCAAACAGTGGATTGAGCACATGTTGAAACTGCAGAGAACTTGATGTTTTGATCAGTGGAGAGACGGACCACGCCTTTCTTGGAGTTGACAGGGCGAAACGTTAATGGGAGCCCGTTTCTGACTTCGAATTGGTCCTGGACAACGTCGAGCGAGCAAGTTTTGTTGGTGGTGGTGGCGGCTATTGTCAGGCCACCACCTCTACCACGTATGACGGGCAAAATGTAGTAGTTGATTCCAGCTCGGAGATAGGCCCCATCTATGTCGACCACCGGAGCAGGTTGTTCGGAGAGGGAAGAGACGGTGTGAATGGAGAAGAGAATGAGAGAGAGGAGGATAGGTGTCTTCATTCTGAGATATTGCATTGTGGATGAATAATGGATGATGGGTATTGAATGTTCTTATAGTAAGATCAAAGTTTGGATTAATCTTTGACCATGCTTTATTATATTGAAGTCAATGCATCGAGATCACAAGTTTGAATCTCACTTAATTTTATAGTCCAAAGTTGCAGAAAAGTCAATATATATCTTTTGAACAACCAACAACAAGACTCTTTTTATGAATAAATCAATAGATTCAAAACTATAAATTTTGTTCCTCCCACAAAATAATAACAATAATAATAATAACGATTCGGAGAAAGAAGCCACACGAACAAAGTCAGTACCAAGAGGGTGTGTCATCTTAATATACCCTGCAAAGAGTAACACAGGTGATATCAGATGCAAATTACTCAGAAAAATCTAAGCTAACAAGGATACTAACCTTGGATCATATGGTAGTAATTCTTTCACATACACAACTCACATCAGATACTTTGTTCACACTGCAAATTAACAAGAGATGTATATAATAATGTTAGGAAAGCAGACCATATCTTCTTACTTCGCATGAACAAACATGAAAGATACATAATCAAAGTACAAAATGGAAATACAATTCATCTTATTAAGAATATCCATGATCTCTATTCTTGATTAAGTTTACACAAGTCTTCTTTTGATGCAGGATGTTGTATGGAAGAAAACAAAACCAATGCCAGTAAAGTGGCAACAATCCTGGCAAGATTAGATGTCTAACTTTTCTTTTAGTACATTGAGAAAATTATAATAATAAAATCTAAGCAAAAAGATTACAAGAATTGAGAAATCTTGAAGGTGCCCTTTTACAGAAACTATTCAGCTTGGAAAGGAGAACTTACTTGTACAGAAGGTCACCACTAGGTGCTATTTTCTTATAAAACCAATCTGGAACCAGCTTCTCAAGGTTTTCCATTTGCATCTCAACCTCACCTGGGTACATAGAAGAACAGGCTGAGAAAATTCTGCATGTACATAACAGAAAGGGGAATGTTAAGTAAAGAAAGAAGTGAGATGGCAGAGAGCTTACCACTATCATCAAACTCCAAATTGTTCATAATAATCTTCTGAATTAGCTCCTCCTTAGTAATTGGACAAAACTTTACAGACTGAAATATTTTATGAATCAAGACAACAAGGTCGGATGGGCAAACTGAAATTGGCTTGTGTAAGAATATAGTGTCTTCACCGTCCACAGTATAAAAATCTAACGATTTCTTAGCAGTTGCAGTGGACTGCTTGCCCTTTTGGCTTGCACTTGTCTTGTTCTCATCTTCACAGGTAAGCACCGTTCTTGTTGGCGAAATAGGTCTCACTGGAGTAGACTGTACTGGTGTTTCAACAAGAACACCATCACTCCCTGCTAAAGGCTTCATAGGGGTGCTCTCAATTATATTGGCTGTGGAAGAAGGGACTGGAGGAGGTGACTTAACTCTTTCAACCAGTCTGTCAACCTCAGAAGCTGACTCAACAGGTGAGAGGATATCAGTTGTTCCCATCTCTTCATTAGCAGCTTTCTGATTAAAGAATTGTTTGAAAGACAGAGGAAGATGGGATGGATTTAATATCTCTGTCTCACACAAAGTTGGCGAGTCTTTAGAGATCGAATCTTCCTTAATAGTAATACGTCTTTGGCCAAATGGCTCTGGTAGTGCAGCTTCAGGGACATCACCAGCCTGCTGGCAAATAAGGTACAATTTCAGGACACACAATATTTGAGGAATAAGAGAGCATTTTGCACCGTCTCAACTCCTAAAAAAGTGCCATGTTACAACTGAGTGGAGTATGGAACTATCAATCCAAATTGTTATGGCTCTATCATCTGCAATTCTAACAGTGCAAATCCGCTACTCCCTACCCATGGAAAAGAAGGCTGTTGGACAATGAAAAGGCATATTCTCTATTAACAAGTTGATTTCGATTGTGTAATCAGATCTGGAATGTAGTGTAACGTATTAAATGAAACAAACTGATTCAATTCACTTATACTCCATATTTGAAAAGAATGAGCTCAGTTCTAACTCCGGCAACTGTAAAAAGGAACATTTACTAGCACGAAGAAATAAGAGGGCTGCATATAACTATTTAAATGTTGCATTATCATTATATAACTAAATAATCATGTAAAGCAAGGAGAGGAGAGGAGATATTACTTCAGGATGTTTGATAACAAAATCTCTAAGCCTGGAAGAGAAAGCATTACTCAGAGCCACAAACACAGATTCTCCAGAATGATCTTTTACGACATCAGACAACAACACAATCTTCATATCTGACTTCATGCACTTAGTTTTCTCATCATGTATGAGAGTCTTCTCAATCTGAACTGCTTCAGGAAATATATATTTTATTTGTGCAAGATGAGTGAGTAGAAACTTTCTGGCACAAGGATGTAAAAAGGGAAGGATTAGACTCCGTTCCACAACAAATAGAGATTACAGTGCTACATACAACGGTAAGACATTGAACAGGTCACGCCTATGCTTTCATGATAAAAACTACAGCTACTTATGCAGATATCTGAAAGTACCAACACAAGTTTCACTGAAGCAGATTGTTGCATATCTTAAACACTAAAATGAAGGAAAAAAGAAAATTTAAAGTATTGTTCGGCGCATACCTAAGCTAACACACTATGTACATTGACAAGAACAGAAGTATATTTCAGAAACAACAAACCGTCATTACCTTCCTGTCAGAATTTCAACTTGGCTGCTTACGTTCTGAAAATTTGGTGTCTTTTTCCGTAGGCCCAGCAACCGCAATGAACTAATCATACGCTCAAAGAACTCCAATAAAGTTGCATACCTGAAGAAAAAACAAAACAACAACAATCTTCCTGAATTTCGAGTTTTTATTTACTTCAAACCAAAAATTGAATGAACATCATATAAATGCATAACCCACTTCTCTGGAAGTTCAAGCAGCTCATTTTTTTTCTGAATTCGTGATGGTTCCTTCGTTTTCACCGGAGTTGGAGACGAAAAATTCTCCTCAATGTGATGACTCTCAACAACTCCGTCTTTCTGCGGCAAGGTCGAAGAAGAAACAACGGAAACACTTTCCGGCATATCTTTTACAGTCTTCTGTTCCGCCATGCTTTTCCGATGCAAAATTTAAAGCTGAAATCGGAAGAAAATACTCAATTATTTCACAAATCAGACAAATGCACTTGAATTCATACAGTTTCAGCAATTCGGAGGCGAGCAATTGAAATTCCACATACCTAATTGATTCAGAAATGCAATCTGAAATATGAAATTCGAATTGATCTAGGGTTTACTTCTTCAGTTCATATTGAGCTCGTAGTCTTAGGAGGGAAAGCGGGTGAGTGATTTTGAAAGTGTAATGGGCCGCTTCAAATCGAATGAGCCCAATAAATGCTGGTAATTTGATGGGCTTATTAGCATTATTGGGCTTTTGATGACTAATATAAGCCCAAAGTCGCTAGTGACAGCTCCAAGAAATATATTAAGGCTATTTTACAATATTCTTCACCATTAATATTTGTATTTTGTAACACATTAGTATTTAGGCTTTCAATTTTATCATTTTGGTTACCAATATTTGCCTTTTGTAACAAATTTTCATCAAACCTTTAATTCTTATCGTTTCAATCCAAACTTTATAATTCGGTGAACAATCATCCATATTTGCATTTTGTAATAAACTAATTTTAGATAATTTAAATTATATAAATCGAAGGTCACATATCAATTTGATACAAAATGTAAAGAGTGTAACCAAAACAATACAAAACATGCAGATTAAATATCAATTTATTATTGCATGCAAAGATTAATTACTAAAATGATTAAAAACTGGTTGGTAATCAATCTATAATGTAATTTATTAACATGTGTATTAAGAAATTGTTTTTTTTTTTTTCATTAATTGAGGCAGTCAAGTTAGAGTTTGTATTTTATATAAATCAAACCATGTTTTTGCGTGAGACGAAATTGACTAAGATTTATCATTCATGTGTTTTTCTTTGCATCATTAGTGCATGATAGAAAATAAAAATTGATCCAATAAAGGGCGTTTACAAATCCAACTTTAAAATATATCATGATTCATGATTGTCAACCTATGTAACTTATGATTTATTTTGCTAATTTAAAAATGTCGTGTTAAAATTTATAAAAAAAATCGTGTTTTTTTTTTTTTAATCAAACTTAATTTCAATTGCACGACAGAGTATCCACAAACCTATCATAAATATTTGTTAATTTATATATCTATCTTAATATATCAATATTATATAATAGAGAAACCAAGTTGTGTTTGAATAGAAGTAGCTGAAATATAAGATTTGAAATGGATGAATTTCAAATACACTTAAGTCGGAGTTAATTTGAAATACGCACACATTATTAAAAAATTAATTTAAAATAAAAATGATGAATTTCAAATTTATATATATCCAAACATTATCGATATATTTACAACTCAACATTTCAAATCTCTCTCATTCAAATAGACCTTCAACTTCTTTATATAATATAAATATATATGTATGTTTTGTTTCCTTTTTTTTTTTTTTATATATGTCCCACGTATATTAATAAACTCTAATTATATAGTAATATTTATTTAGCTCATTTACTAGTATAACCCTAACCAATTTAATCTTCTAAGTTTTGAAAATATAAAAAACTATTAAATATTAAATAATACATTAGGGGATATAGTACTCGTTAAATATGATATAATAGGAAATTAACTAGTTTCATTTCTATCCGAATATATAACTAATTTAATTTTTTATATAGCATTCTACAAAAATAGAACAAATAACTTATTAATGATATAGTTTTTTTTAGGTGGGGGGGAGGGGATAATGATTAGTGGCAGTACGCTGTGGTTACACCTAACCACAATTATTATATTAATAATTTATTTATGTTTTAAAGTTGCTAAGGATGGAGCTATTATTAAATAAATCAAGACAGCAGCATCTAATGGGTATGTATAAATATACTCTATTGACAAATAACATGAGACGACCTTGTAGTGAACAACCAAGGGAAATGAATTCTAATTGTAATATTATAAACGCTATCACATTATATAACTATATGAGACGAACTCCATTTATTCAAACCACATCTCAAATTCATTTTATAAGTTAATATTTATTTTGTGGATGATAAATCGACCTGTCTCATAAAATTAGTTTCATGAAACGACTTATAAGAGTCATATTCATGATTATTTAGGCATTTTTGTCAATAAAATCACTGCTATTTACTATGTTTTACAACAATTTATTATCATTTGTTCTTAAAATAAATAAATAAATATATATATATATATATATATATATTATTTTTGGAATTGGAAATACATATTTCTTGAATATTGATATCGTATAATTGAATATTACATTTCTCTCGAGTCATTAGGAGTGATTGATCAAGTCTACATGCATGCTGATAAATATTTTGACTTTTATAAAATATTTGTTTTTATGAATTTATAATGTAAGTTGGGGGACGAAAGAACACACAAATTAAATAATATGTATTTCGAAATAAATAATATGAATTTTTTGTGTGTATGTATGTATGTGAAATATCCTGAAACACGATAAACATAGGAGGTTGGAAGATATTAATAATAGTAGGGACGGCAACCCTTTATTACATAAACATAACTTTAAGTGAATCTATCATAGCTCACATAAATTATGAAAATGAGATATTGGTATAAATAATAATTGCGAGTTAGTTTTGGTCAAAGGACAAGAATTGGGTTGTTACAATGGGAAATGGAGTTGAGATTATTACATTAATTGATGGATAGTTTTTGTGGAGACAATACCATAATAAAATGTATTGGATGTATTAAATCATGATAAATATGTAAGAAATATTGAAAGATCCATAATTAAAATTACAAATTTAAATAAATACAAAAATTGAAAACGAATAAGTGTCATGATTTAATACACCCAAAGAACTAGAGGTTTTGGTTGGTTAAGTTAAAAATCAAAAAAAAAAAAAAAACGAAAATAATTGATGTGGAAAAAAGAGAAGAAAGAGATGGAGCGTGAATAGAAGTGCTCAACCAGTTCCAAATACCGAAACATGTATTTACACATATTATAATATGTATTTTTTGCCATAAGCTTAAAGCCGGCTGACCGATAGACGAAAGAGAATCAATTAGTTTAGTTCTGATCTAAGTAGGTTTGTAATAGGGAATACCCTAACCCCCTGTTCCGCGCATCCCCTTCGTCAGCTGTTTGATCGGGATACTATTACCTAGGTTCCTAAGCTTGGAATGGATGGCCGAGCGTAGGTGGCAAGCAGTTATATGGATACGATGCTTTACCCGTAGACGCTTCTCCAACTCTCGCAAAAATTGTATGGGAATCGTCCCGCAATCGTTGACCTCTTGCCAATTGATTTTGAGTAGCTTTATCAAGATGACCTTTTAAACTACTCCTTTCGCATTGAAGCATCTTTTGAAATCACATAATAAATTTCAATTATTGTTTTGATATTACTAATCTAAAGAAATAATTAAATGAGATAACGTTGGCATGAGTATATTGATTAGTACTATAAGCAAAATTTTGGCAAATCTAAGAATTAAAATACATTTAAAATTAATGATGAAACCACCACCACCATTTGACTTTTTGTAAATTAATAATTGGGACACCTAATAATTGGCCCATTGGATGGTGCCCATGCAAATGAAATCAAGTCACATTCAACACTCTTCTATCTTAATCAAACACAATAAAATACTCCAATTTCTCCTCTATAAATACATGTATCTTCATCCCTAATGAGATCAAGAATTAGCATACAAAAGAGAACAAAAAAATAGATAGCTCACAAAATGAATAGCTCCACTAGACCACCGTTCTCCACCACCCTAAAAATCATTGATGAGAGAGAGGGAAATGAGGTGAGAATTAGTAGGGATTTAAGAGAGAGAAGCGGCGGTGCACGGCCAGAAGTGGTGAGAAAAGTGGCAGCGCCGCCAGTGAATAAGGCGGAGAAGAAGCTAACGGAGGACGTCAATGAAAGTGCAGATCAATTCATAAGGAAATTTAGGCAGAACCTACTTCTTCAAAGGCTTGAGTCTATTGAGAACTATGAGCAAATGCTGAAAATGAGAAGTTAATTAATTTATTAGAATTAATATTATTTTCTATTTTTATGGTCGATGTTGAGATTTGTTTGAGTTAATATTAATGGTTTATCTATTTAGATAGTATGTAATATTTTGCAAATTTGTGTCTTTAAATAGTTTTGCTCTTTTTTGTTGGCTTCTTTAGCTAATTACTTATGTTAATCTGAGCCTTTTCTTTCGAATCATGATCTATTGTTATTATGAAACATATAATTTATTAATAGATATAAATAAGAATTTGTTGAGTAGATGTCTATAAATAACTATATATATATATATATATATATATATATATATATATATTGCTATAATTATTTATTCATGTTACACCTGATAAATTACAATATATGATACAATATCAATCTATCTATGCATATATTCATTTACACACATACTTATATTCATATGTGTAATTGGACGGAATACTTCATTGATGTAATCCACCCGATATAATATTCATAAGACCAAATACTTTATTTTGGCTGATTAGAAGATACTTTACTTTAGAATTTTAATATAATTATCACTATTTCAATATATAAAATCACCTTGTGATACATTTTTAAAAAGAAATATAATACTAACTATTGATTTTTGCAAAATATGTTATATGTCACGGATCAAATGAATTATGATATTATCAATATTTACAAGATAAAATTTCAGTCGATAGAATGAAAGAGAATTAATTAACTGATATATGTTTCGTTAAAAGTGTTGATTAGTTATTCGGCCCATTTCTTATGTGGGCCAGGCCCACTTCCCACTTGGTCCATTTCAAGTGTTCATAAGTTATTCTGTCGGATAAAATAGATATTGTCATAATTGGTCTTGGCATTTTGGATAAAATCCAAAAATGAAACTCAAGTATAATGGTCTGAGATGTCCATCACAGTTCCACAATTTTCATAAATATAATGATGGGCGGACCCCCAAATCTTCTAAACATACACCAGTTTAAAAAAAAAAATGATTTAAAAATTTCAAAAAATAATAAAATTTCAATTTTACCCTTATGAATTAAAAAAAAAAATTGAAATTTTTTCTCCGCTTTCTTCCCCAAACCCGTTTGCTTGCTTCTCCCTTCTTTTTTTTTTTTTTCTTTCATTATTCAAACCTTAAAATTGTAAGGGAATAACGTATGAAAAACCATTATATAAGTTAACAAACTATATAATAATCGTGTAAAAAAAACGAAAAAATAACAATAAATCTGGGACTCATTCAACCCTGGTTTGTTGAACATAAAGATGTGTGTTCGACCGTTTACGTTAAATTTTAATTACAAAACGAGATTTTATTTAAATAATGCTGGTCACTAATTTTGAAATTTTTTTAATTATAAAATCAGTTTCATTTTTCAATTGCTAATTATGATACTACCGTGTTTATGAATTTCAAATTTATATATATCCAAACATTATCGATATATTTACAACTCTACATTTCATATCTCTCTCATTCAAATAAACCTTCAACTTCTTTATGTAAAATTTATGAATGTAATTTTAACATATCAACAACGAAAACATCTCATAAATATATATAAAAAAATATCGATGATGGAGTTGGAAAAATCTTGAATCACAATGCATTCCCCAATCGAGGCAAAAGAGGTGACCTAACCCGACGAAGGCGCCAGCCGTCCAAGCTCCCTCCTCTCTCCACGTGTCACCACTCCCACGTCATCCTGACAACATCCATATCTAAATCGGTCCTCTCATTGGGTCTTAACTTTATTAAAAATAAAAAAAGTCAGTTTTTAATGTCCGGCCACGTGGCTGCGGCGGAGGGTGGCTGCCTTGGACAGCAGTGACGTTGCGTTCTATGGAATGCTAATCTGTTGCCGCCTCTTTTTTGGAAGATGCCACCTGCACCACTCATTGCCTGCCACGTGTCCAGAAAAAGTCAACTCTCGTGGACTGTGCCAATTGCTCCGACACGTGTCCAGCCTATCTTATTCCTACCTGCTTGTTCTCTAGGGCAATTATTAGCCCAATTATTTTGAAGGATATTGCACATTCTGTATTTTTATTTAATTTCATCAGTTTATATTTGGCATGGGAGAGTGTAAATATCTGTAAAATTGTTTTTTATAGGTTATACAAGTGATGACTATGACTTACATTGACATAAGATAAGATAGTACAATAGAGATGTATGGCTGGACTTAGAAACAAAATTGAT
Source organism: Scutellaria galericulata (assembly GCA_946896805.1). Classification (NCBI taxonomy): domain Eukaryota; kingdom Viridiplantae; phylum Streptophyta; class Magnoliopsida; order Lamiales; family Lamiaceae; genus Scutellaria; species Scutellaria galericulata. Next base: position 138,224 of record OX335797.1, on the reverse strand, counting down.
CATTTAAATGGATATTTTCAAAGGTTCATATAATTGCTCAATACATTATAATGCTTTTATAGATGGTCCTCCTTTGTAAAAAAGGTTCATCTATCTAGTTCATACAAAACTTATATGAAATAATTTTATAAATATAATTGCGTGAGATGAAACTCTGATCCCATAAACAAAAATTATCTATCTCTCACAAATTTATTTATGGATTGTGAGTTGTTTCCCTTCTCAAATTAAAAGAGTCATACTCAAAATTTTAATCCAATGACAATTATATACAAATTATGGTTATAAACATGATCAATTCCTAAATAACACATTGTTCATATCTATATATGAGCTATGACGAAAAACCTGATTGATGATAGAGGAAGGTCTGTGACATTATTGGGAGGTTTGAAATGTAGCACGTAAGCATGTTGTTTTGCCCTACAGATTGACATGGCTGTTTGGGATATTTTGGGATGTTGATTTGTCAATCATACATAGTATATTATATTGAATAATAATAATAATAATAATTATAAATTAAAAAATACATGTCATTAAATTATGTTATTTAATTGATGTTTTATTGTATATTAATTATTGAAAACCTCTTGAACATTTGATAATCATAAAACATAATTAATTTTGACATTAAAGTTGCTCATCAATATTGCCGATTCATTTTAAAATAAGAGTCGAATTAGATGATAAGATTTTGATATGCAAACCAAAACAAACTAGATCATTTTAATTTTCCACTAATAAAACATTTCAAGACTCATCAGATCGGAATTATATTGATTTAGAACGAGAAAATATATAATTTGTAGATGAAATTTTATCATTAAATGATGAGTATATACAATGTCGAAATATATATAATCTTCTAATGTGATGCTGATTGTAATTATACATTAAATTCATAAATGGTTTTCTTATAATTACATTAATGACCTTCAAGAGGTTTGAGTCTTTCATTCTTACAATACAATACTATTATATTAAGAATGATCGATAAGTTAAGTAGCTCGAACTATTTGAGAGAAAACATTTTATAGAATTCCATCCATTAGTCATCAATATTCTTCTTGCACTATTTATAAAATCTAGAATGATCGAACTGCGTATCTGTACATTATCATTTATAATTTTTTTAGGGGAATAATCATTGTATAAATTTGAAGAATTATAAAGTAAACAATACATTGGTTTTTAGCTTTAAGACTGTGGGCCAACCTTGTTTGTAGGGGTAAAGAAGCATGCATGACCTAATTTGACTTCATGTTTCTGGAAGGGTCACCCCTGTTTATTTATTTATCATCTCAAGATTATATACATATTGAATTTTAACCCATATAATCAAATACTCAAAAAAAAAAAAAAAAAAGAAGAAGATCTTTGTACAACTTTAAGTACTACTATAAATTATTCTCACGAATTAATTTCTCATATATATATATATGTGTGTGTGTTATATATATATATACACACACACACACATATATATGTATGTTATGTTTCCTTTTTTTTTATGTCCTACATATATTAATAAACTCTAATTATATAGTAGTATTTATTTAGCTCATTTACTAGTATAACCCTAACCAATTTAATCTTCTAAGTTTTGAAAATATAAAAAACTATTAAATATTAAATAATACATTAGGGGATATAGTACTCATTAAATATGATATAATAGGAAATTAACTAGTTTCATTTCTATCCGAATATATAACTAATTTAAATTTTTTTATAGCATTCTACAAAAATAGAACAAATAACTTATTAATGATATAGTTTTTTTTTTTGGGGGAAATAATGATATAATTAATATATTAGCGTTTGTTGAAATGTCAATTTGGAAATAGTCAATAAATTATTATTTTCGACTATGGTCTTGCCCATCATATGGGCAAATTTCTGTCACAATTCACCTAATTGGAGAATAAAATTGATTAATATAATTAGGGAGACATTACTTAAGTTAAGTCTGTAGCTACGTACATTTATGTTTTGTTTTTAATTATATTATTAATATAAATTTATAATTCAAAGTACGTACCAGACGACAGTTGCAATTGTTCTTCTCATGAACCTTTCTGTTTTCCTTAATTAAACAAATGATTAGTGGCAGTACGCATGATTACACCAAACCACGATTATTATATTAATAATTTATTATGTTTTAAAGTTGCTAAGAATGGAGCTATTATTAAATAAATCAAGACAGCAGCATCTAATGGGTATGTATAAATAAACTCTATTGACAAATAACGTGAGACGACCTTGTAGTGAACAACCAAGGGAAATGAATTCTAATTATAATATTATAAACGCTATCACATTATATAACTATATGACACGAACTCCATTTATTCAAACCACAACTCAAATTTATTTTATAAGTCAATATTTATTTTGTGGATGATAAATCAATCTGTCTCATAAAATTAGTTTCATGAAACGACTTATAAGAGTCATACTCATGATTATTTAGGCATTTTGGTCGATAAAATCACTGCTATTTACTATGTTTTACAAAAAAATATTATCATTTATTCTTAAAAAAAAATTTAAAAAAAATAAATATTATTTTTGGAATTGAAAATACATATTTCTTGAATATTGATATCGCATAATTGAATATTACATTTTTATCGAGTTATTAAGAGTGATTGATCAAGTCTACATGCTGATAAATATTTTGACTTTTATAAAATATTTATTTTTATGAATTTATAATGTAAGTTGGGGGACGAAAGAACACACAAATTAAATAATATGTATTTTGAAATAAATAATATGAATATTTTTTTGTGTATGTATGTGAAATATCCTGAAATAAGAGAAACATGGGAGGTTGGAAGATACTAATAGTAGGGACGGCAACCCTTTATAGACTTTATTACATAAATATAACTTTCTGTGAATCTATCATAGCTCACATAAATTATGAAAATGAGAGATTGGTATAAATAATAATTGCGAGTTAGATTTGGTCAAAGGACAAGAATTGGGTTTTTACAATGGGAAAATGAGTTGAGATTATTACATTAACTGATGGATAGTTTTTGTGGAGACAATACCATAATAAAATGTATTGGATGTATTAAATTATGATAAATGTGTAAGAAATATTGAAAGATCCACAATTAAAATTATAAAATTAAATAAATACAAACAATTGAAAACAGACAAGTGTCATGATTTAATGCACCCAAAGAACCAGAGGTTTTCGTTGGTTAAGTTAAAAAAAAAAAAAAACGAAAATAATTAATGTGGAAAAAAGAGAAGAAAGAGATGGAGGTGACCTTTGAAAAAGGTTTGATTCGGCGCTATTTCAACGCCATTTTCGCCATCGTCATTTCATTTGTGTTTGCAGTTTACTAAACTTTCATTTTAAGTACGTAGTAAATGTAAATCTGTGTGTTGTTTGTTTCTACCATGAATTAATTTAATATTATTAAATAGTTTATAGACTACATTTATTTTTCTGTTTTCCTCTCTCTTTACTTTGCTGCCACTACTCATCAACAATTCCACTCTACGCTCAAGATTGAAACTTGCAAGTCTCTCTCTCCCCTTCTCTTTCTCTCTCTATATATATCTCCTCTAGTGGTGTACTGAGATTTCCACAGACAACAGTGCTTGATGTTGATATATTCGGCTCAAGAATTGAATTCAATTCTAGTTTAATTGGGCTTGATTCGATTCCACTTCATTTGATATTCTCAATAACACTTTCCAATAAAACCCTCTACAGATTCTATTCCACAAAGTAAAAAGATCACATCTTTTTCAAATTTTTTGTTAATTTCTTGCTTCATGGAATTTATCACCTCTGTTTCTCTTCAGGTATTATAATGTTGATTCACCCTCTTTATTCTCCTAAATTGATTGATTCATTAATTTGCTTCAAATTGGCAATAATTGAAGTGGGATTCTTTCCTCTTTCTGTATTTTTAAGAAAAAGATTGTGGTTTTGGGTTTAATTGTGGTAGGATTGCTTGTGTTATTTGTTTGCTTGCACATTTCTGGTTTATGGTTATGCTTTACTCATAATGTTTCTTGAGTGCTTCTCTCGTGAGTAAAATAACGGAAAGTCGAAATGTTTTGCTTATTAGTCTAACTCTAAATAGTAACCTAAATTAATGGCAAGTACTTTTAAGCCTGAATTGCATTGAAAAAGGGTACCACTTTGCACGAGAGAGTTGACATTTATCACGGCCTTCTTGTGACTCCGATGATGGTATCATTTTCCCTTTTCTTTTCTCGTTTTTGTTGTGTGTACGAGTATTTTACGCGTTCTTTGTAGATGTGTATATTCAGAAGTTCAATTGCTATATTTCTTCATGCAGAAAATACCAAAGAAATTGACCCACCTATTCATCTTCTGATCATTGAGAAGCTGGTAAGCTAATTTATTTGTTGTGCTGTCATTTATTGAGTTTCTTTACTCTTCCTTTTTGATGGGAGAAATAGAACCTGAATGTGAATTTCTGAACATTTTCGAAGCTATTCCCATTAAGCAATTCTCATGTTATTCCGTCTAGTTTGAATAGTAGTTGGCTGGTTTTACTGGCAGATATAAAGTTTATAGGAAATGGGGTGTCTGATATCGACTTCAAAGGACAGTGGAGGAAACAGGAGACGGCCTGCAAACATCGGGGATGTCTCCGTATTTGTTCCGGGCTTACGAATCCCTAAGCCCGTCAATTTCTCGGACTCGTTGGGGGATCACCTGAGTAAAAGCCTAGTGGAGCGTCTCTCAGCTCTTAGGACCCGAATAGTTGTTATGGCGGGGCAAGAAGCTCCGACTATTACAAGGACCAGAAGGAAAACCGCGACTCAACATGGTTAGTATTGTAGATGCCTAAATGCTTTATTGTCTCTGATACTTATGTCTGATATTGATGTTGCATCAGCTGATTCGTGCAGGAGGGTCCACACTGGGAGATCTTCTTCAGGCTCTAGAGGATTATTTGCCTGTGCTTCTGGGATTGGTTAAAGATGGTAAGGATGTGTTTGGCTGACCCGTTTGTCGAACTTCGTATGCTGAGACTCACTTCTTTGCATTGTGCAGGGAGTCCACTGCAACATAGAGTGCAGTTTGTTTGGATCAATCAAGAAGACGAAGCCGAGGTCAAGATTTCACCTTCTGAATATGTCATTGCTTTAGGATGGCTGTTCGTCTCATTATTTTGTATTGATTTCCACAGGAAACGGCAATGTATAGTGCTTGGTATGAAGTACTGTCTGTTTTGCACTTGATGGCTATGCTATCATTATCCCAAGCTAATTTGTTACTTCTTCCAAGAACATCAGTGGATGGTTATCAGCCGAAGGTATCAGAAGGTAGATGTTCTAACTTATGCATTTAAATATGTTACTTCGTTGCCTCCTAACTGAAAATAATTTGTATTGAGATTACGGTGAAGATTTGAAGTTCTGGTCATGCTGAACTGTTGTCTGTTAGCATCGTAGCAAGTCTTGTAGGAAGTAAACCTCATCTGATATTGGGGACGAAATTGAAATTCATCATAATATTTTTTTTCATAGCGATATATTTGCACTTTGTTTAGCATGTGGAAATTTTGTGCCTTAAATTGATTTTCTCTTCCTGTTGTTGTTTCGTCCGTTTATCAACAGAGAGTCGTCGATCTTCTGTTGATATTTTCTTGAAGGCAGCTGGTTACCTTGATTGTGCTGTTCGACATGTTCTCCCACAGTTGCCCAATGAACACAGGTATCGTCCTCGACTATCAATTAGAGTAGTCTCTAAGAGCCGTAGATTCACTCATTCTTCGCCATTTATCTAATTCAGGAGAAATCTTCCAGTGGATCTTGCTGAAGGAGTCCTACGAGCACTTTGCCTCCAAGCACTAGGGCAGGTATTGGTTTACCATGTGGCCATTTCTTTACACATATCTACTATCAATGCCTATATTTGTTTCTTGAGGTTTTATTTAAGTGTGTCGCGATTGTGATGAAATAGCCATAGATGGTTAAAACATCTTAAGCTTTGTTTACACAATATTTGATGAGTGTAGGAACTAGTAAACTTCAATCAAAGGTGGACATTTTTTTGGTGTAAATTGAATGGTGACGACAATAAAATCAATGAAAAAGGTCTGAGTTCCCGAAAACAAAAAAGTGTGATGCCTATCTTAACATTGAGCTGCAAACTAATTATGATGTTGGCACAGCAATGAATTATCACAGTTAAAGGCTAAGTCCTTCAACCACTTCCTTACATTGATGCTCGAAGCCCAAAAATTGATCAGAACTTGAAAATGAATATGATTAAAACGAGGCTATGTCCTTCAACCACTTCCTTATATTCTTTTTTACTAGATTCATCCTTCACGGTGATAAAACCAGGCTGATATTGTAGAGCCTCATATCACAGTAGCTATGTTTGGGTTACTCAATTGAATATAAAGCTTATCTAGGCTACGACGAGTACATGGTGCTATGCTTTGAGTGAAGTGACATTTTTGCCACTCTTTAGTGTTTTCTGAAGCAAATTTGATTGACATCAGGCCATCTTTGTCGAGGCTTGACATTTGTCTCTTGAATAGGGTGTTGATATTCAGCTTGGACTTGCTATTGACAGTACTAAGGCAACACTAGCTGTGAAAAGAAGACTTGCCTGTGAGATGGTCAAATACTGGCAGCAGGTAATCAATGTTTTCGTCTATAGTTACAAACAAACCTTCATGTCTGACGTGGGATTGGGTGTGTGTAGGCACAGGATAACATGATGAACCTTAGAGTCGGAAATGGCTGGGGAGAAAAGCATAGGCTATTCGTGAAGTGGAAATACACAGAAGCAAAGGGAGCAGCATACTACTATCACGGGCTGATTCTCGACGAGGGGAATACAGAGAAGTCTCACGGAATGGCTGTGGCAGCTTTGCAAGCAGCAGACGAGTACCTCAAAGACAGCAAAAAGGCCTCCGAGTCGTTTCACGCGTCTCTTCCTCTATCCCGGAACCCTCCTCTTTGGGGAACCATCAAGTTTCTCTCCGAAAAGATCCCCAAGGATACTGCTACCAAACTCCGAATCAACAAGGACCTTTACTCCTATGAAAAGTATCTTCTCATTCATTTCCCTCCACATTAATACTAATTATACGAAACATTTGATTCACGATTTTTTTTGTTTTTTGGTGTAGAATAATGGAGACGGCACCAACATTGCCAGATTTCACATTGGCTCTGAAACCCGACGAGTATCAGCTGCCTCTAGTGGACGCCTCATGGAACGAAGAAGCAACCGAAAAACCTCAGCTCGCGTCTAGATAATACCTGTCTCTCCTCCATCCACAACTCGTTCATGGATCCAGAATTTTTCACACAATACATAACGATACATTTCACCAAGTGCTTGAAAATGGTTGTTAAATTCTTCAGCAAAGAATTATTCATTAAGCTTCTGATTTCATTCCTTTTTTTCATCTTTGAATCTTTCAATTGAGTGAATGTTAGCTGTTTTTTTTTTTTTTTTTTTTCTGTAAATCTTTCAGTTTGGAAGTAAAGAAGAAAATGCTTTGCTTTTATATCCATCCAGCTTAATATGTACCTGTTATTTGTGTCTGTATAACATATGCAGGTATATGTACACTTATGTAATAGAATGATAGATACACAACTCACTAGGGTAGGCCGTTCAAATTTAATTCATCTGCAAAGCCAATCAACAAAGGGGAAAATCTATTAAATCTTGCTACCTCAATCAAGTTTAATCGAATATAATAAATATAATATAAATTAAATTATTTGTTAGGTTCTTACAAAATTATATAATATATTTGCAATGCTTACAATTTATTCAAAATAAATAAGTTCTTAAATTACATATTATAATATTGGTTATACGTGAAAATGTAAAAATCATGAGAGTGCGTTTTATTAATACCGCGACAGAGAGAGAAATAGCCACCGGAATAGATGGAGGAGAAAGAAAGCGCCGCCGTGGGCTCTACAGTGGAAGATGCCAAGAGAAGGTGCGTTGCCCTCACTGATAGTCTTCAGCTCATTCCTAAAAGTAAGCTTTCTTCATCCTCAAAGACCACGCTTTCCCGATTAATAAACTCCGAGCTCACCTTTCTCAACCGCCTCTCCGCCGCCTCTCCTCCTCCCAGGTACCTTTGATCTCCGATAGATGATCAATGTTGTTTCTTTTGTTTTTCCTCCACCAATTTGCTGTTACTACTTGCATAAAACCTTGGAATTCCACATGGCAGTTTGAATATCGGTCATTTGGAGGCTGTGGTGCACGTTCTTCAGCAGCCTTTTGTAACTGCTGTATCGCGCGTTTGCAAGCCTATTAAACCTTCGAATTCGCGTAGCATTTACATCGATATTGTGTGTTCTTTGAATGGCAATCCTGTTTGGTTCATTGTCTCTGATAGGAACCCCAGATACATTACCTGGGACGAGGGTTCTTGTCGCAAAAACAAGGGGTTAAAGGAAAAAATTCAGCAAGTTGTTGATGCTGCACATCAGTCCCCTGTGACTCTCAAACCATCCTTCATTGTGCTTTTCTTTTCGAATGGTCTTGATGATAATGTTTATCAGAAGCTGAAATTTGAATTTGGAGCTGTTGACTTGGAAATGGAGCTGTTTTCTTGTGAAGAGTTTGAATTGGAGGATGAATGGACGAATGTCGTGCTTGGTAGATCGTTTCCTGATGCTTGTGTTGCCAAAATTGAGGCTGAGAAAGTCAATCGTGTGTTGGAGAAAAGTATTAAGGAGTCTAGGATAGGTGACCTTGTCTCCTGCAACAAGTGTTATGAGCTCTCTGATATTAATCTTGGAGCATCTTTGTGTTCTCTTGTTTCTAAAATGAGGTGTTGGTGCTGCTCGTTGGATGATGATGTAGAGCTTGATGTTGGATTACTTAGTCGGCCATGGAGGGATGCTGAAGCTAAGTTCGTTAATTTTGATACTACAGCAATGGTTGCGATTGTTTCAGGTATTAGTAATGGAAGAACAGAGAAACTATTGGCCAAACCAGAGCGTGAACTGAGAGATCGGTTTAAGGGCAACTATGATTTTGTGATTGCCCAGGTAATAATCTCAGATGAACTATTTGTTCTTTACTGTGTTGGTGTTCTCTTATGGCTGCCTTTAGGGAATCATTTTAGCTGTCTCCTTGGGAAGAATCACGCTGATGAGCTGATCTAAAAGTGTTATTTCATGAAATATAATTTACATATTTTGCATTACTTGGGATGTAGGACTGAAGTGCACCTATGTTTGACTTATACAACCATGTCAATGCCTGAGCGAGCTTTAGACTATCATATCATGTTCTTCTTTCGAAGGTTGCTGTTTATGAAGCAGCAATAATAACTTACTGAATTTTGATACTAGAATAGCTTTTGTTGACATTCAGTTATTAGTTTCACTAGCTGTCATGTGGCTGTGCCTATGAGCACTGTGAACTCGTTTTGGTCTCTCTCCATTTTCAAGATTGAGCATGTTGAAGAAGCACTCGAGAAACTATGTAAATTAAACTTGACTTTATTCCAATAAACTTCTCCCCATGTCCTAAAATAAGAGTTCTGTTTATGTATTGCGATGGTGGGAGTAAAATGAAAAATCTTATAGTAGACAAATTTGAGACTGGCTTCTGCTTTTCCCATAGAAATATTTTAAACCAGTATATTTGTTCAATGTTACTCCAAAACTAAATTCGCTTTTAACTACATTGTTGGGGTACATAATTGGGCATCCAGCCCATTCTCTTCTACTAACTTTATAATTCTCTTCTGTTGTTTGATATAGACAAGAAATAAACATATGAGAATTATTTTGTTTATTCAGGGAAGACAAAATTGACAGTATTGAATTGGTAGGAGTCAAGAAATAAACATATTAGAATGATTTTGTTTATTTAGGGAAGACAAAGTCGACAATATTGTGTTTGTTGTGCTTTCAACCGACCCATTTCTTATTTTCTCTTAGTATGATAATTAACTTTGAATATAATTTTTCCTGGATCTACATGCTGCATTTGGTGTCCTCGTATTTCTGTTCATCAATCAGTTACTATCTATGTGTGATCCTCAATTGGCATGTCCTTACAGGTTGACTCTGAAAATCAGAATCCAACCCACACTGAGTTGTCTGGCGTAATATCAGGAAAAGGAGGAATTATTTGTGAAAGTGTTTATTTGGAGTTTCAAGAGCTTATCACAATGTGTGGAGGACCTAATGAGAAACTAAGAGCTGAAAACTTTTTGAAGTTTCTCAAGTGAGTTCTTTGACACTGAGTTATTTTTGTTTCTATTATTGCAGTAATAGTAATCTGGCCTCATGTGTCAACCTGTGAAGAGGACAAAATATCCTCCATCTTCTTCTTTAAATGTGTAATGAAAAACGATTTTGCATGGTTAAAAACTTCTTCATAAAGGCAGGGCCTTAAAATGTGCATATGATAGTTATCATTGCTCTTTTCGTCCCTATTTGTTAATAAGCAAAATGGCTAATCCAGGGTGGTGCCTGATTGTCCATCAATGCGACTGATGTACCTTCCAACAACCAGAAAGCTGGCTTTGAAAAACAAAGTTGTTTTTGGCACTGGCGATCATTGGGGTGCTCCAACTGTAACAGCAAACATGGCTTTTGTCAGGGCCGTCTCACAAACAGGAATGTCTCTGTCTGTGATAGAGCACAAACCACGAGCACTCATTGGTGATTAGCACATTCTTTTGGATGTATGTACTTGTTGGAAGAGTGTTTTCCATCCCATCAGTTCGTGAAATGTATGTACATTTAGAAAATTATAATTATAAGATTCAGATGTATATCATCATCAGGGAATAATTTGTTCTTCCAGCTTGATTGAGTGTTATTCTTCTTACAAATTTTTGGTACTTTCAATAAAGTGAAGGAGAATTTTATTGCACTAACTTCTTAGCAAGATGCCTGCCTTCATTATGAGTTTGTATAGGGTGGCTTATCTTTTACAGCTGTGGGCAACATGATAGGTTCTTCAAGTGGTGTAGCTAAGTACAGTATGTGATCTATTTTCGAAGTTTTAATCTTTAGTTATCTATATGAGGCCTTCTTTTTCCTCTTCCAGTCCTCCTGTTTCTGTTTGTTAGACATTTTTGCTAATTGTTTAAAAGTAGCAGTGATATCAAATTGCCAGGAAAGGAGAACTTTTGAAATGCTACAGCTGATCATGGAAAAACCGCTATTTGACTCATAGTAAATACTAGCATGCCTTCCTGAAATACGGGAAAGACATGGCGGAAGAAGAAAAATGTGAAGAAGAATACAGAGAGACTTTCCAGGAAAAAAAAATCACACGAGGACAGAGATACACAATATTTTTCAGAGTTTCACCCCAAAATTACAGGTACTGGCCTTGATGCTGATTAAACTATTAGTAGATAGACTATCGACGATCAAATTGCAGGTGCCCTGTATCCTTACCTTTTTCAGCTTCAGGGTTCCAAGTTTTATACTCACAGGCACATCTATCTTAAGATCCAAGGGGATCCTTCCAGTCTGTTGCTGCTCCTGCAACGCTTGCAGCAGAGCTCTCCCGTATTGATTTTGGCCTGCTAACGCTACATTCAACACCGTCCTGTTCTGGTGCCCCTGGTAGAATCTGGGGATCGATCCTTGGCAAAGGTTTGTGTTTTTGTACCACACATTCAAATGGCTACCTTTCTCATAGTAGATTCCGATCTTTTTATTTGGGTTGTCAGCTGTGATCCTAACATTGAACCTTGCGTAAAGGCTCAAATCGAAATTCAGAGTCAAATCGGATATCCTGAGATTGTCGACAGAGTACTTGGGAATCTTTGGTTGAAATACAAGGTAAAGAATGCCTGCAATGGCGCCAACGATGATGATGAGGAGGATGAGGAGGCTAATTGTCCAACACAGGCATCTGCACAAACAGTTTGACCTCTTTGGTGGCTTCGAAGGAAGTGCCATGGATGCAACTGTGTGTTGAGAAGGAGCATGACGTGGCCCTGGATTGCCTTTCTCGGATCTGAATGAGCGTTGAGGCACCAGAGGCCGTGTAGGTGGTGGTGCTTCCACATCAGCTGCCACCGGATGTATCTTTTGGTGGTCTGTCATTTATTCTTGTTTCTCACTTGTTGTCCAAACTTTGAAGTATCAAAATTGTATTGAAGAAAACCTCACCACTTTCAAAAGTTTGATGTTATTTCTTGTCCAATATATGTTGTGTGTATATATACATATCTAAGCATGAAGTGAGAGAAAGACAGAGAAAAGTTTGTTGGCGAGGAGGAAATATTTACATTCCTTACCAAACAACGAACAAGTGTATTGGAGTAAGAGAGATTTAGGTCAGCTAAGCATGACTTGTTGAATATGTAGTCTAGAGAGAGAGAGAGAGAGTTGATGATCTAGGGAAGCAGCAAAGTCAACAAATATCTCTTTCTTTTTAAGACGTATTGTATGCATAATTGTTGACCTAATTTCTGTTTGAATGCCAAATGCACAAATCTTATTGAGTTGAGAGTAAATTTGGATATTTTTGTGCATCATCATCAAACGCAATTAGTACCCAAAAATTTCTTGAACACCATTTCTAAGTAATGTATTGCAGCAGTACATGGCAAAAAACTCTTGAATTTAAACTTCAGTGCCTTAAGAGAAAGTTTCCAAAAGGACCCTCAAAGTTAACCACAAGATCTTAAGCATACAAGATCTGTCTTTCGTTGTACACGAGCAGGATGAATCAAACATTCGATTGAAACTCCATATATGTTACAAAAAAGTAACTCCATCATGTCTATATGATCGCATCAGAAATTACTATTTTGGCATGTGGATGACGCAGCGCAAGCATTTCCCTTCTCTCATCAGCTCAAATGCCTTGTTTATATCTTCAAACTTCAGATTGTGTGTAATGTAGTTATCAATCTCTATTTCCTGATGATACAAATTACAATTCATCATGCAATAAATAGTAACTTGTTTTAACATAGTAGATGCAAATGTAGACTATTGAAAAGTATATCATGTTGTTACCTTCCTTAGGTACATATCAACAAGAGAAGGAATATCAGATTTTGGTTTCCATCCACCAAGAAGCGATCCCGTTAATGTTCTTCCAGTGAGAAAGAGTCCATAGTGAGCTGCTATCTCTGGTTTCTCTTTCGGCACGCCAAGGGTCACTGTCAAACCCCATCCCTATATGTCCACAAGACATAACCGGAAATTTATGCCAAATTTGAAAGAAAAGAAAAGTATAAAGGAACAATTTATGTTTGGAATTTACACTGCAACAAGACTGTAAAGCAGTGGTAACCATTCCAGTATCTCCCACGCACTCAAATGCATAGTCCGCTCCACCATCCGTAATGCTGTTAATAACCTGAAAAGGTTTCAGCATTAAGTAATAGGTTGTAATATAGGTACACAATTTGACTTGAAACTCTATAGGAAAGAACTAAGCCATGATAGCTTATAAGCTCCTTAAAAGAGCTTATAAGATGTTAAGAGCTTTTATAAGCTCCTCAAAAATGTTTGGCTAAGTTTTAAAAATAAAGTCTTATTTTAGGAGCTTATAAGATGTAAGGAGCTTATAAGCTCTTTTCTGAAATGTTGGGAATCTCAACTTATTTCTAAAATAAGAGCTTACTTTTTAAAACACCTTCAACTTTGATCATTGAAATTACATAAATGCCATTACTAATATCTTATAAGCTCCACCATCTTATTTATCCAAACACTTCAACAATTTATTTCTATCTTAAATTAAACATCTTATAAGCTCTAAAAATAAGCTTAGCCAACAACCCCTAAGACTCGTCAAATGCATCTTATTATTTCAACTTTTCTTATTTCATTTTTTGAATAACAAAAAAAGATCTTTTTTCTTGCCAGTTGCTCTTTAATGGAAAGAGGAGCAAACCTGTTGAATCGGTTGATCATGGTCATTTGGGTTCAGAAAATCTGTTACTCCAAAAGCCTTTGCTGTAAGATAGATAAAACAGAACGACCATTCAAAATCTTCTATGACAACACCTATCATGTAACTCCTAAATATCAAAACGCACATATTCGTACCTCTTTCACTCTTCTCCTGATTTGTGTCAACACCAATTATTTGAGATGCTCCCCTTAGTTTAGCACCTTGTGCAACCTATTTAAATGGAAAAAACCAAAATAAAGACTTCATTAAAAGAAACTAGGATTTTGAGTGTAGATAAAAGTGAATAAACCATACAACATAATGCTGTTATACAAAGTCTACAACTCACAGAAAGGCCAACAGTTCCCAGGCCAAAAATGACCACAGTTGATCCTTCTGAGATATTTGCGACCTTCCAAGCAGCACCTAAACCTATTTGAAAGACAAATTTAGGTAGTTTAGAGTCATTCCAAATATCGAAATTCTAAAACAATAAATGAATCTTAAGATCTAAACATGAGACGATGATAACAACTTATTCTAGTAGGGAACAAATAGAACCTCCACATCCTAACCAATAACAACAACATCCAACATAACGGAAATCATAATCTTTGAAACTCAAGTCTATATCATAATCCTTGGAACCAATGTAAGATGAGTACCTGCTGCGACTCCACAACTTAGAAGGCATATTTTCTCCAAAGGTGCAATTGGGCTAATCTTCACAGCACATCCAGAGTGCACGACTGTATATTCGCTGAAGCTAGAAACAGCACAATAATGATAAATGGGCTTTCCCTTTATTGAGAAGCGTGTTTGCTTATCACTGTGCATTACTCCCTGGCGCTCCAACCCTAGTACTTGGCAAATATTGCTTTTACCTGAAGCACACGGTTTGCATCTCATACATTCTCCAGTAAATAAAGTTAGCACATGGTCCCCCGCTTCAAATTCAGTCACTCCTTGACCCACACTCTCAACAATCCTACATATTAGCATGCACATCTTTAGCATGTTTCTCAATGTTCAAGGGAACAAGACCACATAAACACGTCTTGCATTTGACAATTCCCACTATCTGTGTCATGAAATATACCAAAATGATGTAAGCATGAGTTGATATTGTGCAATCTTAAGCATCTTTTCATTCTGATTTCAGAAGAAGATTATAGCTCACTTGTTATCAACACTTTAACACTTTTCAAATATTGTACAACATGAATAAAATGCATCATTTGAGTTAATCATAAATGACAAAATCCCATATTGAACAGGAGTAGGACGCCCTACTTATAATTTATTTCACATCAAATGAGACTAGATATAAAACATGTCAGCACAGAGGAAATGTCAAGCAAAATAATACTATTTACAAAAAAACAGCTAGTTTAACAGCAATTGAGTCACCAAATTCAACAAGGTTCTTTGGAGTAGGAATAAATTGTAAGCATGTGATAAAGACCCTCAATTGCCAATAGGTTATCAATTGATAAGTAAAAAGCTATGTTCAGCAATCTGGAAGGACATATAGAAGTCACCCTGATGCTTCATGGCCAAATATTCGAGGGAATATTTGAGGTTGTGCCTGCAAAAACAATATGATGTTCAATTTAAAAGAATAACTTTTAGGCATGGAAATAGTAGCATCAGGTTGTACCCTAAGAGGAAAACTAAAAATATCCATAAAAAGGTAACAAACATCAAAATTAAAGTATGGGTACAAGGGTGCATGGAGAGAATAGAGAAAAGATAATAAGCATTCGTAATTTAGTAGGCATTCTCTCCACTTACACATATAGGAAACAGGAGATATACTTTGGCATACAAAAAGGAAAGGAGCGATCATATACATGTTTCCACTCTCAGAAGCTCATAAACAGTATATGAAAAGCTCCATTAGACTACTCTTAAGAGATTCTGCTTATGAAAGTGAGAGAGTTTCTAAATGTGGCCATAATAGGAAACTGGATAACCCAAGACAAGACGAGCCAATGGTGATAAATCATGACTCAATATATCAAAATCACAACTGACACTGATTAGGCATTGGGAGCTGAAAAACTCACTTAGTATTAGGAATGTCAATACTCTCGATTTCCTATAGTTCCAGATCACATAAATCATATCAAATTTGGCCTCATTCACCCATTCTAAACTCTTTTGAGCAATCAAAACAATTAAGTAAAAGAAGACACTTTTCTAAACCCCTAATCCAATTTGACAACTGAGCAGAAACTGAAGCATCCAGAAATAGTTGCTAGTAAGTAATCATTATCAGTGTATATGTTCCAAATAAAAGTAATTGAGAAACCTGAGAGAGCCAAGCGTTGAGGTCACTGCGACAAAGCGAAGTGCAGACGACTTTAAGGCGGATCTCCATGGGGTGAGGAGGGCTGAGCTCCACCTCCTCCATCACCAATGGCTGTCCAGCGGCCCATGCCACCGCCGCTTTGCAGCTGATGACGCCACCGCTCGCTGTTGCTGTTGACGACGACATTTTGATTTCTCCGGTGACTTTGTGCAATTGTTGGTGGTAGGTAGGTTGGTTGGTTGGTTTGTTGGTTGGTACTGAGACTGGGACTTCCATTTTCTCCTCTACTAACATATGATTGCTAATTTTTTTAATATTTGACTTCCGTATTTAATATATATCATGCATTAAAAATAATAAAAATATTATATAAAATATCACATATAATTATCTTCATTTTTCTTCAACTTTATTGGTATGTGAGTATTGTTGAATTACAATTTATTATTCTTAACTAAATCCTAATATTTATGAAAATTACCAATAGATCTCTTTAAGGATCAATTTTCAACATACAACCCTTTTAAAGCTTAAATTATGATAATATTTTATGTTTTATAATAAAAAACTGAATGAGTTCACATTAAATTGTCCATAGAAACCGATTGAGGTCTTACAAGAGTTTTTTAAGTTTTTTTCATTGTTAAACAACCTATGTTTTATAGATTCGTTGTTGTTAGACGTAAATAATGCAAAGACATTCTATAAGTTGAAAAAAGTCCGATGCGAGTAGCAGAAACAGAAGCACGATGTCGAGAAGCAATTGCATACCAAATGAGATCCTCAATCACATGTTCGACACATGTATTATTATCAAAACTACATTTTTTAAAAAAAATAATTTCAAATAAGTATCAAAACTACGTGTTTTTAACAGTGCTACATGGGTAGAATACGAAAACGTGTAGCATAAGATCTGACCGGATTACATGCATGTTGCCGCTAGCTAGGCCTTGACAACACACAACTCAACTCAAGAAACGAAGAAGGACAAATTGGACATCAGAAGGATTGGTGCTAACAATAGCAGTAGAGGCAAAGCCAACAGCTAATCATTTTAAACTAAGAGAAACAAATCACAACACTTGACTAGAAAGTCATGAAATAAACGCATTATAAGTATGTTAACAATCAACCTAAACCCTGCAAATCTAATGGGAATCACATATGAATATGACCTGTAAGTAATACTGACAATATACAGACTCTTTTTCAGGTTGGAGTCGCGTAATTTTTTTTATCTACTACACTAAATTTAGACAATAAGGAGTTCAGCTCTTGCATTACAACTTCATAATGTTCTTGAGATTGTGCTCCCTCTTCAAGAATTTGAAGGGCACGTCTAGACAGATGATTATACCTTTGCAAACGACTATCCACATCAGCATCACTACATGCACTATTATCTAAGGGAAACTTACGCTTGTAATCTTTGTTCCAACGAGGTAGGATGTACTGAGCTGGTATTTCTTCGACTCCATTATAGTTAAGGACACTCAAAGCGTGCCTGCACAAGTAACCTTTGAAATTGAACAAACTGCAAATGCAACGAACTTCAATCTGAGTTGTCTCATACACAACTTCGTAATGTCTGACCTCCTCACTTCCTTCAGTTTCAGTTCTTTCTTTGACAATAAATGTCATAATTGGACCATTAGTCATCACCTGCTTTATATTGAAGCAAGAACACATGCCCTCAACTTCGGATTGACATTTCTTGAACAGTTCTTTTGTGTACACCTTTGAGAGCTGCAACTCAAAGTTTGATTTTGTTTTCAGCTCATAAATCGAATTTCTGGACTCAAAATCTTCCATGGCTTCTTTTGAATGCTTTCTTTGCAGAGCCAGATCATACTTGTCGAGAAATTCCTTGAAGGATGTGTGCTTGTGTACATAACCATCAAAAAATGCATTAGAGCCCCCACTCTCGTTGATTGGGAGCATCCCGGCAAAAGAAGTGTCTTTTAAGTATACTGGCACCCATCGTTGTCGATCTTGATACAATAGCTGAAGCCATTTATTGTCCCTGAGGTTGTGTTGATCAATCATTTCCCCCCAGAAAGTCTCAAATTCAGATATCTTCAAGGAATCAAACACTGCTCTATGCAGTTGTTTCTTGATTGCTTCAAACCCATTCAGTCCACCCAATTTCTCAGGAACACGATGCATGATATAGGACAAACAATAACAATGTTGAGCCTTTGGGAAAACCTCAGAAACCGCTATAAGCAATAACTTGGACTGATCGGTCACAATAACTTGTGGATGTCGGCCCAGCATACATGTGAGCCATGCCCTAAACATCCAAACAAAACACTCCACTGATTCATTCCCAAGTATGCCACATCCCAACAGAACAAATTGTCCATGGTGGTTTATTCCCACAAATGAAATCAAAGGTACCTCATACTTGTTTGTCAAGTTTCCAGTGTCGACCATGATGCTGTCAAAGAAGTAATTATATTCAATCCTAGACCTAGCATCAGCCCAGAACACATTATTTATGCACCCCTTGTCATCAAGATCCATTAAATAAAAAAAATTTGGATTTGTCAGCTTCATACGACAAAAATAATTATATACTGCATGTGTGTCTCCTTCTTTGAGGTTTAGATGCTTTAAATGATCAACACCATTTCTGTCATCTCTCTCATCTGTCATAGAGTGACTATTACACATAGCATCCACTACAGGGGTCCGATATAACTTAATTGTGTGTATTTCTTTTACCGGTTCTGACTGATGTGCTTTCTTGGCGGCAAGAAACATCCTTTTATGTGACTTATAGAAACGTTTAATTCCTGGGCTCACTGGATGATTGTGTTCAAGCTCAACCTCAACAATCCTCCACCTCTGAGCATCTACAAGCTTGATGATCACCATTGCAGGACATCCTGTTCTTGTTTCTGGCCGTGGATTGTTTGCTTCACTTTTTTTCTTGAATCCAGCATTGCTACAGCTGAGTTTTGCTCTGTACCTCACCCTTTGTTTTGATCTAAACCACGAATTGCTTACTCTGATCCCAAATCCTTGTCCCTTAGCATATATATTGTAGAAGTCATAAGCTTCATCAAAAGACTCAAACTCCAATCCAACTGCTGGTGGAAGAAACTGTCTTTTCAACAGCATTTCCTGAGTTTCACCACTATGGTCCACCGTTGAACAGTCTCCATCTTCATATTCATCACCTTCCCCAAAAATCGGTTCAGTGTTAAGAGACACTACCTCCATCTACATACACAATTGAAATCAATAATGGGGTGAAAATCGACCTAACCAACTGAAGGAAATCATTCTCAATGGCGAAAGAAAACTACTAATGAAATAAATCTTCAGTTTAATGGCAATATTCCATGACACTATACAAGTGAGTCTAGAACTATGTATAACTATGTAACAACAAACAATCCATTCTGCACACAAACAAGCACCAAGTACCTTACCTGGCAATGACAAGCACCTGGAGATTCCAACAATCTGAATTTAAAACTAATATCCCTTAGAAACGGAGACAAGTCACAAAATTTGCATGGTGAATCACTTGGACGACATAAGAGGAGCTATGGCCTAATACGCATTCAAGAAAAGCTGGGATAAACGGGGATTCTAAAAGAAAATCCAAGAATGAGCCCCTCAAAAAATGTCATCTTTGGGTGATTAAAAAATGTCAAAGGGAATGCTCTTGAAAGACAGAAAGGAACAGAAACAATAAGCTGATAGAGGAGAAAATACAATTCTTTTATATAAAATTACAATATGCAATACAACATTTCAGCTGACTCAAAAACGACACTTTAATCATGATCAAAAATAAGTAGCAAGCAGTTGGTGGGAGTCAGTCAATGAATTTGCGAAAAGTTATCAACTTATGAACTTTAAAGAGCTAGTGATGATGAAGCCAACGACGCCATTGAATCAAAAGAGTCAATTAAAAATTTGCTCGAGAAATACACTGGGTGATATATATACATATATATAGTGTACGATTCTGAGTGCTTCCTCTTTCGCGAGCCAATTTGAAAGGATCAGCTTGGGGTTAATCAAGTTACCAATCAATCATGAGTAAGACCTGCAATTCATATGAACTTTCAGGCTCCTTGGTGAAAAGAGAGTGTTGGAATTTAACAAGAGCACGGACACTCACCGGTTGTGGCGGCGCCACCTGCTCTAATTTGTCCCGCAGCTTAATTTATTTGGTCTCCGACTCTCCTCCGTGTTGTTTCTCCGTCAATTCTCTCTCTCACTCTCTCTCTCTCTCCCTCTCTACCAAAATATTTGATTTCTTTTATTTAGAATTATATTTTTGTCGAAACAATTTTGTGAATTTGACGATTAAATTATTAAAACTTAAAAAAAAAAAAAAAAGGGGTATTGCAATTTTTTAATATTTGATAGTTTTTAATATTAGTCATTTTATCTGTTTAAAAAAAAAAGGTTGCTCTAAATTGCTTGAATATGTGGAAATACTAAACATTTGAGGTGGGTAAAAACAGAAATTATAAAATATAATGTTATAAAAAGAATATAGGTTATTGTATTCTAAAAAAAATTATAAAATCATTTCACAAATATAATTTCATGAAACGAAACCTATTATTCATAACTCAAAGAAATTTTCATAATTTAATATATGTTTTATGGGTATAAATTGATTAACTCATCCACACGATTCATAATTAAAATTTGTAAGGCATCTTCCAAGAATATGACTCTTGTGTTCTTGTTGATGTTGTGCTCTTCCAAGTTCTCACGACCCAGCAAGACCGACCCTGAATTAGGGCGAAAAGGTCAATGGTCTAGAGCCCCATATTTATATTTATATATATTAGTATTAGATAGTTAATATATTTTTGTATTTGACCTAATATAATATATAATTGATAATAAATTATTTTTGGCCCAATTTTTTTAATATATTTTGAAATTATAATTAATGAACTAAAAATGTCAAAATCAAATATTTTTGTTCTAAATTATCAAAATTTCGGCCATGCACATGTGCATTCAAATTAATAGATAGTTGATTGATTAACCTTTCCAAATTAAAATGTCTAGCTTAGTTTCTAATGGTTAAAAAAAATATTAATAAAGAGCACTACTACATTTTATTAATTGATAGATATAACGCATACTTTGAAAACTAATTGTGATTACATCTTCAAATTCTTCAAATTTTATGATTACATCTTTCAATTTTAGTTCCAATTTTTTTATAAACTAGAGTCCCATTATATAATTATGATACAAATCCAAACTATAGAAAAGAAGTGGAGGATCTCAAGTTTGAATTTTGTGTTAATCAGGTTGCTGAAAGTTGATATTTGTTCGAAAGTTTAGAATGGACAAAAAAACATATTGAAACTTGATCTATGTACACAATTTTTTTTCTTCTTATTTTTAGTTTTTAAGTTTTATTTATCATTTACGTAAAAATATTTAATTTTTCTCCACGGGGCCCATTTTCTCCTTTTCGCCATGGCCCCCAAAAATATGAGGTCTTTTCTTAACTATTTTTATTTAGTTGTTTGACTGTAATTCATCTATTCGGATTTACACGTCAACAAGTATTGCATTATGATTGATTTTCTTCATATATATACACTTTAAGTTTGAAGTTTGATTCACTTTTGCATTAAACGGATTCAATAGTAATATATATGCACAAACAATTTAGCAATTAGTTTGTAATCATCAGAAGCAACAAGTTACAACATTTAGTTAAAAAAAAAAAAACAACCAAACATTGAATTGTCAAAATTGAATAAGTTGGTACACCAAAAATACAAAATTACAACTCCATCCTCAGAAGCATAGTAAAATTTTAGAAAGTTGGTTTTAAATTTAAATATAATTATCAGCTTCTCGTTGTGAGTACACAATGGTTCTGTGTTGTGCCATTTCTGACATGTTCCTCCAAAGAGAAATCCATATAATAGAACACCAAATTCCCAGCCACCAATGAGTATTATATATGTGACATGACATCTTGAAAAGTTACAAAAAAAAATTATCACTGATTTAATTTTTTTCTAAATGCTAGGCCACATAATGTGTGGGTTATGATATACCAGATAGATAGTGTAGAAATTCTCAATTCAACTTTACCAGACCAGAATTTCAGCAGAGCTTGCATTTTCTATACCCAAAAGCAAGCACGAAAGGGGATGGAATGGTGGTAAGATATGATCAAATTATGAATGATTTTCGAGTTATCATTAATGTAAGGAGTTAGAGAAAAGGAACACGAAGCTGCTATCTGAGATACATACCGAGAGAGAACTCTCTACACGTTCCAGGTCTTAATAGCTGCACATTCCTTTATGCATGTATATCTTCTTCAACGGTCAATGCTATACTCCAACAAATACACTCATCAAAGAAAATAAGGAACTCCGGTTCTTGGTCCTCGCATCTGGTTGTTCTCCTCTGTCTCCGTGAAAAACTTCACTTCTCTCTCCTACATAAACCATAAACCATTAACACCCCGGAAAAAGCAAGATATCATAAGATGTGCACACTTACCATATTCTCATTGAAGCTCAATATTGATGCCACGTTTCCACAACGATAACAATAATTTGGTGCAGACCACACCTGCGTAGTCCCAAATGCAACCATGAGAAAAGATAAATAAGACTTGCCAATCTGATATCCTCAGGCACCATGATAAGAATTAGTAACTTACAGTCACTAGTCCTTTATCTTGAAACATGTACTTTAGACCTTCTTGCACAAGTTGGTGGGCACGGCAAACTAGGTCGAGTTTGTTAATATGATTGAACTGCATAAGACAAATCACTATTTTAGCATGCTCAGTAAAGTACAGAAATCTAATTACCATTAACCCCAACATCACAAACATGACATCAACTCACCTCAGTTGTAACCCTGGATCCAAAAAGCCAGCCTGCTCCTCGAGGACTGACTGCCCATGTTTCAATGTCCTCAGGATCACTCCACATTAAGTCACAGAAGGGCCCTTCATGTGGGATCTCGCAGTTCCGTTCTATTACTCGAATCTGCTTAGAGAGAAACAAAAAAAACAAAAAAAATCATGACTCATTTATAGGTGCAACTCTTAAAGCACTAGAAAGCATAACGGGAGAGAAAGTATCAGGGACACAGAAATGAATGCCAGTTAGAAAGAATTTTTTTCAAAGAAATGAAAAATATGATATTTCTGAACTATGAGGGTATTCTTCTACGATCTAGAAAATACAAATAATGATGATGCATGCATGCATATTCAACAAAATTATTCCCACCTCTACATATCTATTATTAAAGCAAATTTGAGATTTCCTGCAATGATATACAACATAAAAGAAACACCACAAAGGGGGAAAATGATCTAACCTGATCAATAGTTCTAACATCTGGAGATAGACCACCATGCACACAAAGTACCTGGGATATCAAAAGTCAATAACTTATTACCAATAGCAAATAAGAGTTCAATAACTGTAAATCTTCTGGAAGTAAGAACTTCGGCTACCAAGGAATTAAATAAAATTACGGGACTTGGTCGATATGGTATAGATATCAGAAATAAATAGCAATTTGATAATTTAGGGGCTGAGGTTTTTTTATTTCTACTTAAATGATATTTCTGATAGAGAAAAAGAACACACCGTGCCATCAATAATTGCTGACAGAGTTAGATAGTCAAAAACATCAGTGCAATATCGCCAAGCATTAGCATTCCCATACTTTCTCTGACATTCATCATAGAATCCATAAACCTACCAAGGACAAGCATGTAAACATCAATTAGTAATCAGGAATTAGCAGTCATGAGATAGTCTTGGTGTAAGTCATGATTGACTCCAGTGAGGAAAAAGATGTGTAAACTTCATCATGTAGCCTAACAATTTCTATCCAACAAAACTTGAGGTGCAAAACATTCAGGGGCACTGTATCATTGTTGTATCTCATCACCATGAAAGGTCATGGTAGTAAGATCAAGACAACAAAAATTTTGAGGTCCTGGGAAGAATGGTGCACAGATTCCAGTAGTATATTCACACTAAAGTAACCAAAATCATAGTACGAGGGTTTATGGGATTTCCCTTGAAGGATCTAGTTAAAAGTTTATAAGAAAACAGTGGTAAACATCACAAGAAATACTGAGTTACAAGATATTAAGAACATTAACAAGTTTAAAAACCATAACAAGTCTTAAAAGTTTTAGTGAATGGCAAGGCACACTATATGAGCTTATGACATATCTCTTAAGTGTGTCTTAGCATGAGATGGCAACTAGCATCTATTTACTTTAAAATGTGACAATGCAGAGACCAATCAACAAAACTCAATTCTCTTCACCCAGAGACGAAAACTGCATACTTAATTGCTAGTCCACCAATGCCATGCCAAATGAAGAAGAAAAATCTCATCCAAAGACTGTATTCCCTCCCTCACCTTCAATAAGAAACGGCTATAGTGCCATACAATGAACTTTTGAAGTAGAGGAAAATGTTTCATATGCAACTGCAGATGCCACAGATCAAAAAAATATCGCAAATTTTCAGGGTTAATAAAATCTTGATTATCACTTTTCTAAAATTTCATAACAGCATAGAAACGAAAACATTCAGCAGAGTCTGTTTCCAAGAGAAAACGTTCTTGAGTTCAGGCGACTACATAATGTAAGAATTCAGGTATATGGTCAACTTCCCCTGCACACTTCATACCTAATTCAAGAAAGTCTTGTTGATTGCTATAATTTATTGTCTGCCTAAAGTAATTATCTAAATGTAATATGTGACTGCAATTCAGATAGGAGTTTATTTACTGTATTCCAGCAATCATTCTGGTTGTGGAAATATAACTATGTACCATTATAATATTGATTACCTGAGTTAATTGCCTGCTTTCATGATTTCCACGAAGAAGAGTAATATTAGCAGGGTATCTGTAATCAAATGCAAGAAACATAAATAACTAATCACAAGGAGCAATCGTCTAAAATATAGAACCAGCTAACAACCAGATCACAAGCTAATATATTCAAATTGGAAGTAGCTCATCTAACACAGGGCCAACAATCATGTTACTCAGAACCCCCCTTTTAAGTAAATTGTGGAAACGAATGTTATGAATTCTAAGGAAAATGACGTGTCATATGTAGACATATGGGGAATTTTCTTACTCTTAGATACAATCTTTAATGCTAAGCTAGTAATAGCATAGGCTAAATAACAAGAAATGCAGTTTCAGTTGTTTATTCTGAAAAAAAAAAAAATATATATATATATATATATATATATATATATTAAGTGTAAAGAAATATTTTCAATAACTCATTCATTTAAATCGCCTATTATCCAATATCATTTTTTAAGGATAAGAAATGCAAATAAATAGAAGATCACAGCTTAGCTCCAGAAACAATACCATTGGTGAAATAGGATCCTAGTCAAATCCTTATATAATTGGCTAAGCCACATGAGTCACTCATCATTTATACATCATACTTGCTAAACGGTGGAGTAAACTGATGGAAAAGAAGCCGGTGAAATAATCCATCATATATTTGCATATACTGAATTTAACAAAAAACTTTCTCTAATTATACACACCTTGCTTTGAGAAGCAAAAGGATGGTGAAAACTTCTAGACTATTATAACCACGATCAACAAAATCTCCCTGTCAGCAAAAACTGCAATTAGAAAAGGCAGAAAAAACAAAAAGAAATAGACCTATGAGATATCACTTTACACAACATACCATAAATATGTAATTTGTTTCAGGTACATGACCTCCAGTCTGGAAAAGTTTCATTAAATCATGAAACTGTCCATGGATATCCCCACAAACTGTGACTGGGCTATTAACTGGCTGCACATTTGACTCCTCAATCAAAATCTCCTTCACCTGAATAACGAGACCAAATATTTTAAATAATATGAGAGAGAGAGAGAGATGGATATGCTGGAACCATTAGTCTTGAACAAAGCCAGAGTAAGCAGTCACACAGATAAAAGAAACATCACCAATAACCTAAGAAGTGATCTAAGTGTTTAAGGTTAATGGGCATAATCATGACTGCCCCAACCCCTAATCTAGCCCTGCATCTAAGTTTTGGACCAAATATGATGCATTAACATCCCAAATCCAAAATAGAGATGGATTCAAAAATTAGAACGAGCACCCCCTTCTACAGGAAGAAAGTGCACCTTATCACAAGACCATGTGGAAACTAAGCAAAAGGCATCAGCTTGAGTGAAGCAAGGTGTGCATCACATATCCTGAGTTGGTTTAGAAACTGAATGTAAGTAGATCTTATAATACCTTAAACATTATATTATAACCTTGTGTAACAGCAAGACAGCAACATACATACAGCTCAGTCATATCACCATTCATTGGGAGCAGGAATCTCCAGGTGTCAAATATCCTATATTTAAAATGTTTAAATTTTGATTCTTTGAAGTCAGACAAGCAAAAATTTTGCATCACTTTGGAAGAATGACACATTCAAAATAACAGTGACAATAAGGATGGATATACATAATTTTAGCACGAGCACCCATCCCCTCTTATAACACATGTTGTTTGCTAGTTCCACAGTACTTGACAACCATCTATAAATTAGTGCAGTGGAAGAAACAATCACACACTATTATTTACATTTTAAATGACATTACAGGTATGTTTAAGATGAATCTCTCTATTAGCAACCAGGAGGAACGAACTTATGATACTCAGTACATTTGAACGAAAAAGAAAATTTCTACTTTAAGAAAGGTGCAACTGATCAAAACCTGGAACAAGCATGCAGAAAGTAATGATACTTCTTTATCTTTTATGTTGTACTGCCAGATTGGTCAAGCCAAGACAATAGGAATGAGACCTAACATGCACGAGTGATTATCAATAGAGAGATCCTACATACTAAAACAAGCTAAAAGAAAATGATAAATGATAAAAATTTAAGATCATAAGACTAGAATAGTGTTGATGCTGATTAATAAACAAGTGCTTTGTACTAAGATACAAAAATATCTAATTAAAAAACTTTTTTTTAGCTGGATATGCACAGACAGGAGTTCTTAATAATTTTCTACAATAATATGTTACTTAAAGAACAAATTTGCCTACATGGAAACTTAATATTGCTATACCAATCCACCAAATAATGGCATTCCACAGTACAACACACTGCAAACCATCGTGGTTAGCATTCGATTATCAGATACAAAAATTCAACAGAATGATGTCTCGTTTCAGCCACGCGAAACACTTCTAAAAATGAAATTTTCGAAGTGCTAGCTTAGAATTATCAACCATTCAGCCAAAAAAGAAAGCAGTTAGCAAGACTCCCATCCCAAACATACTCATAAACCCGCATCCTTGTTGAAACCCTAACTAACAAAATCAAGATGTAAGACAACAAAATTGAAACTCTTCTCTCGATTCCTTTCCTTCATTTCATAAAAAAGATCATATATTTTGTTCAAATTATGAAAATTAAATTGAAGAAATGAAAAACAGCAAGAAGAATTAGAAGTAGATACGTATTCGCAGAGAAGCTGAAGCTCATCTTCGGACAAGTGCTGCCCCTCTTTCACCTTTGCTATCCACTGGTCCAAATCCATTGTGTTTCTTGATTCTTCAAGCAATTACAGACAATCAACAGCAACAACCAACGATATGTATAAACGTTTGTATGAATTTATGATGAATGAGATATTTAGTATTCTGGTGTATTAGTATTTCGCCCCTGCATGTGTATAGTAATATTAACACATCAATACAATTAAACTAATATTCAATATAGTTTTCTTTAAAAAAAAAAAAAAAACTAGTTTATGATGAATTAATATGGATACTTAAATAATGAAATTCACATTATATTAAAAATAACTATAAAGTTTCTTATTTATTTATAAATTTATAAATGTGGGGTGACACAATGTTTTGAAAGACCTAATCTAAAATGATACAATTGAATACAATATTATTAACATTTTTAACTGAAAATTATATATCTTCAAAAATACGAGAGAATTATTTTACTTTAAATACATAAGAAATATACTATGATTAGTTTTTTTTATCAATTGATTAATAATTAGGATACAAGTTTTAATTGATTTCGAAGTATTCGATTTATTATTTTATGAAACTTATTTCTTTTTTAGTTCTTTATAAAGAGGATTAAATGATTGCACTCATATATCACGCTCATTTGATATTCAATACTCTTATTTGTAATCTTTGAATCTTTTTGTTTATTTATAATGCATTTAAACATGTCTTTAAAAGAAAGGTTGGAGCTATAATAAAAAATAAATATAATTTGAAAGATGTAAATATCCTTATATATATATATATATATATATACTGTTTATTATTTATTTAATTCTATGTTATATAGTTTGGGAGAGTCTCAGATTACTAAGTTAATTGAGGTGGTGTACTAAATGTAACATTATGTACTCATTTATGAGTACATAATGTTAGATTATGGAAAGTCAAAAGTGTTACATTATGTTACATTTAGTACATAATGTTACATTTAGTTCAAGGTGTTACAATATGCTACATTTAGTACACTCATTCAAAGTGTAACATTATGTACTCATTATGTGCCCACCTTGAACTCAAAAGCTTTTTTCTTTTGGAATAAAATATTTTCTGCTAATAAAAAAAAAAAAAAAATTTTGAAAGAGTAAAGTGATAATATTGTGGAGTTAGAAATTTGATAATATTAAATTATTTTAAAATTGATATGCTTAATAATTGAAGTGGGTTTAGTTATGAGTGGGGTGTCTCTAACCCTAAATGAAAATATGAATTGTAAATTTAACATGTGTAATTAGTTATCTTGATTCTATATTCATACATAAAGAATTATTATGTTCACCTTTCTCGGACACTTGAAAGAAATAAATAATTTTTCTTGCCAATCGAAAAGTAGACAAAAGTTTTTACTAAATCACTCATACATTGGCATTTAACTTCTTATTCCAAACACTACCCACTTACTTCAATTATTATTATGTTCAAAATTTTCAAATTTTGATTATACTGGTTCTTCAAACGAGTAGAACTCTTATAAGTCCTTTTTACAAACTAGTGAAATAGGCCAACTCAGAATCTATATTCCTTAAAACAGAAATTGAATTGTAAAAATGAACTTGAATTACAAGCAGTGAGATTCTGTCTCACAAAATTATATGTTAAATTTGAGGTCGAGGAGGATTGAATTATATGTATCAAGATATGAAAGTTTGTTGATGCTTACAACAAAATCTATTTTTCTTTGACAAAAAAAAAAAGTGTAAGAAATAGTCTCAGCTACACAGCACCTCAACAGCAAGTCTCTTCACCACCAAACTGGCACACAACTCGTTGTCCAAATTCTCTGCTCTTACTTCCAATGTGCACTCATTTTTGTTTAAGCAAACCTGCACAATATCACTCATTTCAGACATCTAACACAACTAATTAACACAAATCACTACTTGAAACAATCTGGTTTTACCTTTTCGACTATGGACACGGAACTAGGATCGTGGCACTCTCCGATGTTATATGATCCACAGCTCCCTGCCGGATCTCCAAAGCTGGCGAACTTCACGCCTGAAATTTGTGTGCTGATGGGGCATTTCAACTTCACACTTGCTTTCTTTTTTGGACTCTTCTGCATGGTTTCAAGGTCCAAAGAAGGGTGATCTTCTGAGATATGCGCACAAATACTTGAGACTTTTCGTGCAGAGAACCGGATCTTAGTAGGGTCTCCGCCTTTTTCCTCAAAGATCACCAAGATATTTCCAGATGGCTTGAACCAAGATCTTGGTACATGGTACCTAATCGGTCAAGTAACTATGTAATGTTCATCTAAGACAAGTATGCACAATCAGCATACATGAAAATTAATCTTTTAACTTCAAGAAACTATTTTATTGCAAAGGCTATACAAGATCAATGTTACACCTGTGGCTCTTAATTAACAGGCCTTTTCTGGTCTCTCCTAAATCCTAATTGAGATAACCAAGATTTCTACCAATCAAGCATGCCAATCAGTAAGCAAGATAGAGATGATGCTATGACCACAATGAGTTTCAGAAAACTAGGATAAGAGAGAACAATACGTACGTAAAGCCCTGCATGCAGTTTGCCAAATATAAATTCACTAGGATGATGTAAGGTACGTTATGTTACCATCTTTGCGTTGGTTCTCCACACCCTGTGTTACATTTGTTTGGCATAAATTTGCCTCTATAATCGCATTGTTGAACACATATTTCATGTTTGGAGGCCTTTCTAGGCCAATATCTTCCAATTTCATTTCCATTCAACCAGGCCAGACCTTTCCCCATGTGAACCATATCAAGTCCAATGGGATCTTGCCCCGGTGGAGAATCCAACACGGCCTGCATGCACAAGCATTTTTGGTGGTGCATAAAATTAAAACTCATTAACATTAAATACTTGTCAAAAGCAAAGGTTTTCCAGAAATCTTTTTACCTTGTACCATGTTAGGGGCTGATGTTTAGGTGGTGTCGAAGTGGATACCCAGTTTACAGATTTTAAATTATCAGCATCGTATATCTTTAAATGTTCTCCTTGCAGGCCGATCTGAAAATACAGAAGAAATTCAACCATATTTGTAGGTCAAGACCACGTCCTTCCTAATTTAGCACACTAGGAACCTTTGAAGGCTATAAAGAAGCAGAATCAGCATACTTGAATATTAATCTTGTTATTCCCTAATAGTTTGGTTATGTTCATCTTGATACTTCCACAAAAGTTCTGGTAAAATTCACATTTCAATGCAGAATACAGGGTACAAGTAGTAGTCCATCTCAATCTCTCAATACACATATCAACCGAGTTGACAACTCATAAGATCTTGAAGGAATGTTTTATGAGCGTACACTTTGGCGAATTGGTACTAAACTAGTAACATGGAATGACAAACTGAAGGAAACGAGAAGATGTTTGTTGATGGTGAAATCACATCATCTAAAAAACAGACAGACGGGCTTACTAAGGAGGGTAAAGATAATAAACGAAGGAACAAAGGCACACCTTGTAGGTCCATTTACTAGTGGACAAGTCTACCGAGCCGTTTTTTATCCCGACAATTTTGACACTGGTAGGACCAGCTCCAATCCACTCATACAAAGCTCCTGCATTCTACCATTTAAGAAAGAGAAAATCTTAGTCAGTGTCAAGTGATATATTAAAATTGTGATAAGCACACAAACTGTGTAGTATTATTATTCATGTGTAACATAGAACCATCACGTAGCATAATCTTCTCAAACGATCTAAGTTCAAGCATATTAAATAAAATGGAGTTTGTTAAAAAACTATGAAACTGAAAAAGGAGACAAATAAATACCTGCAGACCGACAGTCATGCATAATAAAGCAATTTCATTATTGCCTGCCTTCAGAGATATGGGACTCCTGATCTTGAAGTGCGACACCGTACCATTTCCAAACCCACTAGCTGAAGAAGAACATAAGCTGGATGCTTCAGCTCATCATGTAAACAAAATCTGACTTCATATCGTGCCATAGTATACAAGTGAAAGAAAGTATTAACCTTGAAGATTCTGATTGATGAAAACATGCATGGCATGGCCCTTCGATTCTACCTCAAGCATTGGACCTTTTCCACTTTTAAAAAACTCTTCAGTCTCATCGACAAATAAACTATCATGAAAGAGAAGCCGTGAGAGTTTGCTTCAGGTCCCATGTAAACTTACACATACTGCTTATCATATTCTTTTTCGAGCATAATATGTACAACAAGTTGCTGGTAGTGAAATTCTCATAGGATAAACTGGTTAAAACAATAAAAGTATGTTATTGACAAACCTTGTCGTGTACCACAGATAGTCAGTAGTATCTTTTGTAGTGTTAATGTGATCCACCAAGACATTTTTTGTAAAATCTGCAGCACCCCAAATTCCCGCGTTCTCTTTAAACACATCCCATTGCAGACCTTTCAAAACTTTATTAGGTGATGTAGTTGATGATTGCAAATCTGTTGGTATCATCTCAACCACAGAAGTTTGAGAACCCACCTGTTCAAATAACGGAGAAGAAAAATTTCATGATAAACTATGGAGTAGTACTAACAAACTGGAAGACAGATAAATTTAACTCTCACATGACACCTAATCATCCAATGTGTTCGTTAGCATGTTTTAATTACTTATCATGACAATTACCTCCCAAAGACAAACATAAGCATATGTAATGCATAAGATAATATTCATGTATGATTTCAGTAAAACTTAAAGCACAAAATAAATCCTCTTCGTTTAAATAAACAAAAGGTTTAATTCCCAGAGTCACTATGAGAAGACAACTTCCTAAACCCAGTTAATGAGCTATGGATAAAATTCGAATATAAATTAAGTTGTTGTGATGATGCCTCAGGTGTGTATACTAACGTAACTGGAAACAAAGTGATTTTATAATAGTAGAAGAAATGGAATTAATAAAACATTCATGCAAGCTGGACAATTAATAGTTTACCTTTGCAGTGTTAAAAACTACATTTTTGCAGTCAGGCAGAATGCTAACAGACCATGCTGGGAGGTAATGTGATGTATTTCGAAACACCACCATTTTGCCATTTTTATCATCCATATTAGAAATAAAGGCAGAACAACCTCCTGATGAATCTTCATAGACATCAGCCTACAAGAAAAATGTCGATTGTAAATGATAAAAGAACTGATTGAAGAGAGTAATTATTAGCATAAACTTGGAATTGCATGCATCCCAGAAATAATTAGTCTATATGCAAGGAGTTAGACTCTGAGCAATCTAATAGGGAAGCCTTAATGAGGTACTTCTGTATATGGACCTCCTTCGAATAAAATCTCTCCACACCCATTACAACCAATTTTAAATCTAGCTTTTGACTAAGAAAACTCAGCTCATGTGTGGGAGTCAATTGTAGTATTGAAATTTTTACCCTCCTCACAGATGATGGCTAAATAGACAGAGTTAACTTTGTATAAATTTCAGAGATTCTCAATTACGTATTCTAAGTAATGGGATCATCTTCATCAGCATCACGGTGAGTATATTACTATAGATAGTTGACACCCGAGCAAATTACCATAAAGCTTGTTGATATTAGTTTATCTAGAGAAAATGTCGAAAAGATCAACATGAAAGCCGTTCAAAACCCTTGGACATACATTCTATGGAAATTATAATATGCACAGCGAACAATCAGTGTTTGAAGGCTTCAAGACTTCACCTCTTGTAGCGGGCCTAATGACAGTAAGTTGGGTTCTCCATTCAGCAATGCATGCTCACATAACTTTATAGATCTGTGAAGTTCTTTAAGATGCCCCCATTTTGGACTTCTAGCCAATCCTGAAGCATGCCATATGTGTTAGAATACACCTAGAATGAACACTAGATGAATCTAAGTTAGAACTGTAATCATGTCAGAAGTTCCAATTAACCAAATAAAATACAAAAAATAATGTTAGGACTTGCCATATTCATCAATTGGTGCATCATAGTCATAACTCGTGGTAATGAATGGTCCACCTGAAGTTCGTCCAAAGTTTGTCCCACCATGATACTGTAAAGGAAAAGTAATTCAAAACAATGTGGACCCAAATGCACTTTAAAGTGAACAGGCATCATTTACTGCGGCTTAGATACATAAGATGTTGAAGATTTGTGGGAGATCATTTTCCAGAAAGAGATGACAAGAAATAATAGAACACCATGTAATAGTTTTGTAGACTTCCTCCTTTCTGGAAAAAACGTGCAACTGAAAAAGCAACATCTTCAGGAGGCCTGTGAGGATTACTTGCTCCAAATGTTTTAAACCTGAAATTCCACAGCTCAAGGCATGACACATAGAAAACTTACATTAATCTAAATCGTAACATTTTCATGGTTTTCACACTTGAGCAGATAATCTAGCTTCACATCAATAGTGGTAGCGTGCAACATAAAATAACTTGAACATAAAACCATTGGGATTTAGTGTGCCACTCAGAAAGCCATGTATTACTACCACTTTTTTCACCCAAAATCCTCCCAAAATGTTTTAAAAAGAAAAGACTTCTCATGGAATTTGAGACAGGATTTCTTTTATGGATCAATTCTTGATTGATTTAACTTTTTCAAGAACTAAGAAACATGTAGAGCCAAAGTTATATTCAGTTCATTACAGAATGATACTATCTTTAGATGAAAGATGGAAGTCTAGATGAATCATCAACTGATATAAGTCACAGTGAGATGTAACTTACCACCCAGGCCAGTTTTCAGTCCAAAATTTAGGCTTATTTGGAGAGATTGGTTTGAATTGATCGCAGTAAAATGAATTGCATGTATCAATCTAAAAGAAAGGAAAAGATGTTAGGAAGTTGTTCGGCAACTAATTGCAGAAAACCTGAAAAACAGACTCATTTACCCATATTAAATTTCTGCTCAAGTAAAATACAAAAATAAAAGAGAGAACAGCTTGTTCAGTGAGTTAGAGACATTACGTAGGATGATGGGTCTCAGATAAAGAGTAGAAGAAGCAAACAGAAAGAGGAATTTTAAGAATGACTAAGGCATGAAACACTGATAAATATCTCATCTCGCTTGTAGCACCTCAAATTTTACATTGATTGGATTATTAGAGATTGAGTCGGTGGGAAGATTGCCAGACTTGATGAGTGCTTACCACAGTAGCAGGAGGATCAAATTGCTGGCACATAATCCAAGGTACACCAGTGTTCTGAGAAACAGCCATGTTAGCCGCCCATATGGTGTACCTCTTTCCTCCTTCCCCGTAAACAGATTCATAGAATCCGTATTCATTCTCCACCTGCACTCCATAAAGCAAAAATGTATAGTGACCTTTCATACCTTGATAACAAGCAAAATATGAGGATTTTATGATTCTACATACTCCCTATTCAGTATTGCATTAGAAAAATCATACTGTGAGAAACTGTAGAGTGTTAAATAACTGCACTGTTATGAAAAATAGAACTGATTGGGAACCAACAATCATATAACCAAATTATGATTAACCTTGACCATCCAAAAAAAAAACATTGAACATGATATCCAGCATCTATCAGATGGCAGAGATAAAATTATCAACACATCCAACTGAGATAAAACAATTTGGTGCATTTTATTGAATTCTTAGGTAGCAGCATACATGATGATTATGAAATATGTCAGATTGTTACGTGGAGCACTAATTAACAAGCAAGAGATACTTGCCTGTGCTAAGATAATCGGACCTCCTTGTGGTGCAAAAAGCTTCTCTTTTTTCATCATGTCCACAATCAAAGTCATGAACTTCTTCATGTAAAACTGGAATTCCAAGCACCAATTCCAAACAAGTCAATCACTTGCACAATTCACTGATCTTAAACGGAAAAAAAAAAAAAAACAGAATGAATGTATGTAAACCTTGAAAGATTCGTTATCAGTTCGAAAGACAGTTCCTGGAACATAGTGCAACCAAACAGGTACCCCACTGGATAGACAATATACACATCAGAAGCTCAATGTTGGATTAAATAATATATGCAAGATCAGATATTTTTACACAAGTAAACAACATACTCCTGTTATGTTTTCTTACTAAACAATGCAGAGAGTGCTGCAACTATGGATTAATCTGAATACAGAGTAGGAAAGCTTGGTAAAGTAAATGTTGAAGAATTACCCAAAGTTCCATTCAGCAGCGACGAAAGGGCCAATTCGAAGAATCAAATACATGCCAGCTTGCTGAACAATCTTGCAAAATTTGACCAAATCATACCTTCCTCCAAAGTAGTACTGCAACAAAAGTTTGATAAATAGTGATTTAAAAGAAAGCAGGAAAGAGTGATAGAGAAATGAAGTGAAGAGAAGAGGAGAGGTACATTGTTAGGAGAAAGCTCGTGACCATTCCAGAAGACGTATGTTTCAATGGCGTCGGCGCCTCCTTCCTTTGCCAGCTGTACTAGCCCCGGCCACATCTACAACCATTATTTATTGAAGCGTGAGTATAGAAAGCAGAGAGAGAGAGGAGGTAGAGAGAGAGAGAGAGAGAGACGGCGGGGACGCTGCGAGGATAGTGAATGGCGGTGGAGATGATGAGCTTGCGGTGGCCGTCGATGATGAGGGAGCGGCTGTCGTAGCTGACATTGTAAGCAGCGGAATAGAGAATGAGAGAAAGCAGAGTTGAGAGAAAGAGAGTTTGAGAGCCTGAAATCAACATATCAACACACCATTGAAGATGAAGAAGGATGGAGTGTTGTCTCTTGTGCTTTTATACATACTCTAATCTCTATATATAATCATTTGTAAATTTTAAGGATTCATTAATTCATATGGGCACACATAGACATACTCCACCGTCTTTAATTATTGGCTCCCTACTTTACCTTCTCTTTATAACAATTTATTCCTCGTAAAATTCGACTAATTTTACAATATACTTACTTAAAATCTACAATATCTCATTGATTTTCTTTAGATATGCTGCATGAGTAGGGTAAAAAAATTCCAGCTAAGACCTCACCCTCCTAGGGACCAGTAGAGCTGATGATTTTATCTTTTATTGGAATACTATTATTAACTCCATAAACAGTATGATTTCTTTTTAATTTGATGTGAAAATGTGAAAATCACATTAATATGTGGGTAATTCTACTATACATCAACTCAACTTTTAGCTTATAAATTGCAGATAAATGTTTATGAATATTTAGTTATGTGGGAAGGAATGAAGAGTGGATTTTGAAAGGAGAGGTGCATTGATGGAATGCAGCGGCGGTGGTGATCAGAGGCTACAGCTGGATATGCTCTGGATCTCCAATATAGACAGGGCCCCCTCACTGTCTCTGTCATTTCACCCACATCTAACCTTCCCTTTTTTTTTTAATCATGTAAAAATCTTAAAATTTCACAAACAATACCATTATATAATCATTATCAAAGGTTAGATTATACTATGCCGAGTCTCATGTAAAACCATCTTTAACCCATCGCAGGTAAATTAATAAAAATGAATTTAGTTAATGGCTAAAAAAAATCCATGAGACAAGTTTTTGTGTTTCATAAATTAGATCAACTTACAACAGACGATATACATATTAACTTCTAGAAAGAAACTTAGATTGTAAATTTCGTAAGATGATCTTA
This sequence comes from Scutellaria galericulata, assembly GCA_946896805.1. Taxonomy (NCBI): domain Eukaryota; kingdom Viridiplantae; phylum Streptophyta; class Magnoliopsida; order Lamiales; family Lamiaceae; genus Scutellaria; species Scutellaria galericulata. The sequence continues at coordinate 100,869 of OX335797.1, read as the reverse complement.
TATAAAATTTTGACATGCAAAATCAACTCTCTCTCTCTCTCTCTCACCTAATATTAACATCTAAGGCGGTGATGAGGAAGATCACTGAAATTGGGGTGGGCAGTTGCCTGTTTGGGCAAAACATAGCCTAAAAAGCCCATAATGGCAACGCGGCAAGAGCCCACCCACCAAACATTTTCAATAAATGCAGTCACGTTTTTTGTTTTCCTCTATTCAGAGTTTTTTATTTTTTATTAATAACAGAATGAAATATATAATTAATCAATTATCCAAGAAAAAAAAAACTAAATAACACGGATATACATATACATGTATATATATCGATCATTCTATCTCTATCTGTTGTGGCATTTGTTCCTCTTCTTCAACACCCCTCTTGCTAATTTCTTCTTCAGTGATTCCAGAGGCTCGAACTGTTCTTGTTACCCATTCCTTCAATGGCTCTTCATTTAGATCAAGTCTTAGGAGCCCTGCAAATATCCCTCCAACGAATGCAACTGGCTCCTATTATGTAAACAAATACAACATGATGCATTAAAGACATAGTACGCACACGACATTACAAGAAGCTCGTACATGTGAATATGCCATGACCCCACATAAAAGAGATATGGTATTAAATGAATGTCACCATCGAAAAATAGCATTGAATTCACGTTCATTGAATTTGAAAGTGATATGAATGTCACCATCTAGATAACAAACAGTGAATTCTTGTTCTTTGAATTTGAATTTGATGTTTTATGCAATCACAAACTTTTTCGGGATGCATAACAACTATGTTGTGTACGGATAAGAAGTTAATAGCCTTCCTACCCATGATGTGTAGTTCCATGTTATCGACTACAGAATCCCGTTATCGACTACTCCGCGTGGTCTTATGAAAGCAGTTCAATTTAGATAACTGAAAGTTCTTGAAATTAGCAGCAAGTACAGTGTATTCAGTATGACCTTCGTCACAATCAGTTTATGTTTTCCTAGTCTATAACCTTGATTTACACAAACAGCCTAGACATGATTGCAAAGTTCTTCTACAAATAGGTGATGCAATTGAAATACATGATAATTTCGGCAATCATCAAGGTTAAATCCTTGGAATTAGACACCCCAAACCTTTCAGATAAGATCAATCTACAAGGATGAAAAAATATCAAGATTTGAAAGCAGACCCCACTTTATTGGGTAACAAATAGAAGAATTCTCCATTCAGCACTTATCCAAATTTTCTAAGACCACATAAAACAGGAGATAATGAAGGGTAAAAAGTGGCAGCCAATTGTTTTCAGTCGATAGGTTCTGCATATTATTTCCTAACACATGCAAAGAGTCTTCATTTCATACCATTCACATAGATAGTAGACATTTGAAGCATAAACCCAAGTTAAAATGCATGAAATTCTCCACAAAGATAGAACATGCATGAGCTGCTGAGTATCAACCAGAGAAAACAGATCACGTATTTCCACTGATTCACATAAAAGATAGTGATTAACAAGTCATCCAAATGGGAAACGTATTCATTTCCTCTTACTGTGTAAAGAAGCAAAAACACAACATGCCCTGCAATTACCATATATAAGGGCACAGAGACATTTATAAGATTAAAAAAAAAAAAAGGGAAAGCATTGACACCTATACTGCTGGTGTTAGTTTGGTTGAGGGTGCAGCAAGTATCAAACAGCACAAGCTTTCCTCACCTTTATATGATGAAAATGTATTCCCCAAAAAAAAAAAAAGAAAAAAGAAAAGGTCTATTTGTCACTACAAGGCTCTCGTTACTTGTCATTTTGATTCACCTCTACTTGTGCCTCATGGTCATTCCTATATTAATTTCACAAACCAAGATCATGGACGCACATGGAGTATATGAAACATATTTCAAAATGTCCAAAACTTTGTATATCATCAGATGTTGTGCAGCCCCTTCCGTCCAATTTGCAAGGGACAACATGGTTCATCCTTAGAATTCAGAATTGGGACTGAATAATATGTCCAGTTTCATATATTCCTGAATCTCAATAAAAAAAAAAAAAAACAAATTGGACAGTCAACAAAACCATTTAGATTAAACTTTGCCCTATATCATCTAAGAAAACAAAAGGCTAGTTGGACGTTAGACTCAAGTTCAGTGGATATATGTTTGGATTATAACTAGAAAGTCGCATGTGTTGTGTATAACCCATAACTGTACACAAAATTAGCTGCAAATTAACAGAAAAAAATGCAAGTATATGAAATTCAACGACTTTAAAGGCAGTGTGCATATTTATAACCAAAATCGAAGTAAAAAAATAAGTAAAATCATAAGATAAGATACCTTGAGCGCCTCCTTGAGAATGGGCTCTTGGATGGGATTGGGGAAAAAAGCCCTAACCTCAAATCCACCAACATTCTGAATAGAACGATTCCTGAAGGAATAATTAGAAGAGGAAATGAGCCGCTTCCCTCGCACAGCAGCCTTCCAACTGCACTGGGCTGAGCAAAAGCTCACCGGCGCCGGAGCAAGTGCCGCCGATGGTAGCGTAAGCAAATCCATTTCTTTTTCAAATGAACAACGGTCCTCCTTTCCTTTTCCTAAACGCGATTTTAGCCTCCACTTAATTGTTAGGTTACAAGTCGCTGTGATATCCACACGATTTTCTTGTCTCTTAATATGCACCAACTTATATTTAAAAAAAAAAAAAAAAAAATTATATGCAGCTTATTTCACTTCCCATTAGAAACAGTGTTTCATTATTTTAGGAAATTTTGAAAAAAGGTCTCGATTATTGGGTTTTGACAATTTTTAATCTCTCGTAAGAGTTGGTTTATATTAAAAAAGTTGCAATTTCAATTCTAATTTGATTGTTTTGTTGGAATTTTGCATGTACCACTCACATGAATAATTGAAATTCAGTAAGCCATGGACTTTCACACACCTACTGAATTGAATTTATGGTTTCACCATTAACTTCAGACATTATAAACCTCCTTCAAAAATTCTTGAATTTAATTTATTCAACAAGGGTTTTGACTGCTGTGCAAATAAGTAATGAGTGGAAGAGAAATAAAAAGAAATTTCATGGCAGCCCACTTGCCACGCACAACACCACAGACCAAGGGCTCGAATTGGACCATGATTCTTCTTTAGGTTCAATTTGGACTTGCATGCTCAATGGGCCGAATGAATTGGGCCCAATTTATTTTGGATTAGCAAAATGGATCTCCATTTCAATTTCTTTCTTATACAATAAAACCTTTATAAATTAATAACCTTGGAACCATGGAATTTTATTAATTTAGAAAGATTTTAATATATCGATAAATTAATATTTTATTAATTAAAAGAGAGACTTTTTAAATTCAGCAAATTTAGTACATATGTATTGAAAATAAATGAATTCATATACATGTTTCATTGATTATATTCATGCATCAACCAATTCTTTGTAACTAATTAAATATATTCATGTATAATATCAATTCATTGTATACAATTAACTATTATATTCATGGGCGCATGTATCAATTCATTGGAATTACTTAAATATACATGTTTACATTAATTCGTTGCACTTAAATAACTATTATAGCCAATAACTATCCGGGTGAAAATGATGAATGCTCAATGGTTCAAAGTTTAGAGGAAATTGTTGCTGATATTATTGATGATCCTACTAATGATGAAGCTGAAGATGATTCAATACCGTTGGAACCAGTCACGAGAAAGGAGGCTTTGAGCGTGACAAAAACTCTTCACATTTTTTTGTTGCAGCTAGAGAACTCGATACTGGAACTCTTGGCTGCAATTAAAAAAGTTAGGGATGAAATTCAATTAGATTTAAATTTTAAAAAAAATCAAGTAACAATAGATTCATATTTTAGCAAATTACTATAATATTTATAATTGTAATATTTATGAATTATTAATTTAGAGTTTTAATGGGACCTAATATTTATAAAGGGATTTTTCGAAAAATTATTATCTTATTATCTTACCGAATTTGATGATTTTTTACAAAGGCCCAAGTCGGGACCGAAAAATTTTATTATTTTAGAGAGTTTATTAATTTATAGAGGTTTTACTGTATATAACTAGAGTATCAAAATTCTATCTTGAATAATTCTAATTGTGAAAGCAAACAATCTTTTATTTAATCTATTAAGATGAAGAGAAAACAAACCTTAAATGAATTATGTAAATAGTAATCCATGAAATCAAGATTTGATCACTACAAATGTAGCCTTCACTAACTCCTAATTTCATCTATGGTCAATGTTGAACCTTTTTTTTGTGGCTCTATGACATTTTCACTTTTTTCTCTTTTCGCCTTTAAGTAACTGTAATAAAGAAATATAAAGCCTTCAACACAATAAATATAAGATAAAACACAATAAAAAAGTATTAGAGAATCCAAATGGTCCAAGTATTTTTACCTCTTGATCATCCTGCTAGAGAGAGAGAGAGAGATTGTCAACGATGTGGGTGGGGGGATAGCAAGTTGAGAATAAACAAGATTCAACTACAACAGTTGTCTTGTAGTTGATACATGATACACAAAAAACAAGAAAAGAGAGAATGATAAGTAATCCAAAATATAGTATATTACAAGTCTAATCCTCGAGCTCTTAAAAAATTCTTAGTCAAAGTGAGAATGCCTGTAAAGCCGCTTCAGAAGTGGGGATATGCTTAAACAATCTCAAGTCAAACTTGGAATGCAAACTTATTAACCTTTTCTTTTCTATCAACTTAAAACCATTCTCTCATCTTACAAAAGTAGTCTTTTGGAAGCATTAGCTGTCACTCTCTCTTTCTCTCTCTCTCTCTCAAGTCTCAACATTACAGAGGAAGAGAGCTGTTCCACTCTTGTGCTTAGAGACAAGGACATTTAAATTAGTGGTTTGAGTAAGGTACAATACACTTTTCTGCACTCTCCCATTTTCCATTCTGATCACACACTCTTGCAGCTCTTGTATATGTATGTATGACTAAGTTAGTGAATAAAGTAGAGTATGAAGAATGATTGGGCTCCATCATCAGCCGTTGCATGATTAAAAAATGGTTGAGTAAAGGTATAACTGAAAATTGGGGTATCACAACTAACACAATAAAGAATATATAACTATCTATTTTTATAGTGGAAACTTGGAGTTGGGAGGCTAAAGAATTCCTCTTTTCTTATGTGAACACCAATTATTAATATATATTTGGAATAACTTGCGCTGCTACACATTCTAGACGTGGTGTGACAGACAGATCTTCATAGTGAGTCAACGAAGCCTGTTTGTCAATCACTCCACCTTTTGTCTTATTTTAGAATCATCATCTAATTCCACTTCTCTAAACCTATATCTTTCTTCTCCAGGTTTCTAGTTTCTTTGTCAACCCTGTGAAAAGAAGAGATGACAGAAAATCTTGGCAGAGCATGGCCATGGCTGTATATTATCATCGGCTTCGTGTCACTCATTTTTATCGTAGCAAAATTGTTTCCAAATAAGAAGAAAAGTTGTGCAAGAATAAGCAAGTTGAAGTTACCTCCTGGCGGAAGAGGGTGGCCGATTGTAGGGGATAGCATCAGTTGGTATAACGCCGTTGCTAGTTCTCATCCCCCTTGCTTTGTCGAGCAACAAGTTAAAAGGTACCATCATTCTTCACACCTGCATAAATTTCACATTTCATGATCAACAAACAGTATGAGGTTGACTAATGATTTCTCAACAGGCATGGCAAGATATTTTCATGCAGTTTGTTCGGTAGATGGGCGGTTGTGTCGGCTGATCCAGCGTTCAACCGATTTGTGATGCAAAATGAAGGGAGATTATTTCAGTCCAGCTATCCAAAATCTTTCAGAGATTTGGTGGGGAAAAATGGGGTCATCAATGCACAGGGAGAGCAGCAAAGGAAACTTCATTCGATAGCCTCAAATATGATGCGTCTAGACAAGCTCAAGTTTCATTTCTTACAGGATATACAACTAGTTATGAAACAGATAATGAGCAATCTACATGACAATCAAGTTGTTCTTCTCCAAGATGTTTGTAGGAAGGTGAGTTTTTTAGTAAATTCGGTGGTGTTATCCAAATGTATGTATGGGTTGTTGTTTTTTTCAAATTTACCACAATTGATCCTTCTTCAGGTAGCTATTAACTTGATGGTCAATCAACTCCTTGGAGTGTCTTCTGAATCTGAGGTGAATGAGATATCTCAATTGTTCTCGGATTTTGCTGATGGTTGCCTTTCCGTTCCGATCAAATTGCCGGGCTTTGCTTACAACAAAGCAATGAAGGTAACAACTCCTAGTTTATATTCATACCTAAAACTGTTGGGAGTCCTCCATTTTTTCAATTCAAAAAATGTGGCTATTCTTATCTTAGAACAAAGGCTAAATTCTTCACTCTAATTTGTCGAAAAGTAATACTCTTTAACATGTGTGTTTCTCATCATTTACCAGGCAAGGGAAAATATAATAAGCAAGATTAACAGGACAATGGAGATCCATCGACAAAAAACTTCTCCAGAAATCGGAAATGGTGTACTGAGAAGGCTACTAGAGGAAGAAAGCTTACCTGATGATGCTGTTGCTGACTTTATTATCAATCTTCTCTTTGCTGGAAACGAGACTACAGCTAAAACCATGCTCTTTGCTGTTTATTTCCTCACACAATGTCCTAAAGCCATAATGCAATTGCTGGTACAGTCCAAAGATCAACACTGATTTTTTCAACCGTTTCTCATCAAAAGTTTCACTACCTAACTCCTGAGCTACTTGGTTTTCGAATTCTTGTCAAGTATAGGATGAGCAGGAGAGTCTAAGAAGTGAAAGAGGTGAGGAGATGCTCAGTTGGCAAGATTACAAAGCTATGCCTTTCACTCAATGTGTAAGTCCTCTTTTTGTATAAGAGTGTGTATAAATGGTATGAACTCTTGCAAAAGTGAAGTTGAACCATCAAAAGACTCACCTGTAATGGGTCATTCCTTTCCACAGGTAATTGATGAAACACTACGACTAGGTGGCATTGCAATTTGGTTGATGAGAGAAGCCAAAGAAGACGTAGAATATCAAGGTAATTAACTCACCATAGCTCTCTTGACAAGCTAGAAACTCAGTTAATCAACAAGTCATGTCTAAATTCTCTCTTATGTATCATGTACTATAATGTATAATGCATCTGGTTGTACTGTCTGCAGATTATGTAATTCCTAAAGGAAGCTTTGTGGTACCATTTCTTTCAGCAGTCCATTTAAATGAAAATGTTTATGATGATTCTCTCAGTTTCAATCCATGGAGATGGATGGAACCAGAAACTCAGGTTAGCTATCTTGAACATGTTTCTAAATATCCAGTTTAAGAGAGATAAATACTTACGACGACTCACTACAAATAGGAGAAGAGAAATTGGAGGAGCAGTCCATATTTTGCACCATTTGGTGGAGGGGGTAGGTTTTGTCCCGGGGCCGAGTTGGCTCGCCTTCAGATTGCTCTCTTCCTACATTACTTCCTCACCACATTCAGGTATTTTCATTGAATTTTTCCTGTTATTTTCTTCATTACCTTTGCTGAATGAAGAAAATATGAATCTACAGGTGGAGGCAGTTAAAGGACGATAGGATGTCCTTCTTTCCATCTGCTCGACTGGTGAATGGTTTTCAAATACAGTTGAGTAAAATGTCTCATCACCATCATCATCATCACATTCCAACCTCTATCAGCTGAACAAACAAACTACACATATCCTTGTTTCTAATTCTTCTGGGGCTCTCTACAGTGTTCTTCATCTGTAAATTAACTTCAATACATATACATATCTAATGTTCATTATCTGAATTTAAGATATAAACTCTACTCTTCATCAAACCAATAACTCTATGCTAATATCAACTCGTTTGATAGTCGTGAAATCCCATCCCATTTTAACAGTTAATACCTTCTGAACAGAACCCACATTCAGATTCAATTCCATTCTCATCTGTCCACAGCAGTGGCATGACAGCACACAAACTTGATCCGTATGAGACGACGGAGAATGAGGATGGCATGATATTACGAGAGCAATTCTCTATTACGACAAAAAGTAGAAACCCAAGCACTTTGCATAACAAATTTAATCTAACAAATGCCAAACATTTAAAGAAAACAAAACTCCACAACTAAATATTACTGCTGCTAAGTAAATTGCTCTATATCAAATATCAAGCAATAAGCAATGTCTCGTGAAAAACAAATATCAGCAGCAAACTACATGACTGCAAAACAGGGCAATCATTTTAAGAATTCCAACAAAAGCAAGGGTATAAATGAGCAAGCATCTACAAAAGGAAGTCTCTTAAACACTTCCATGACCATCCACAGTCCACCTGTGAATAGTTAGAATGAGTTGGTGCCAGTTTTTGTTTTTTTCAAATTGAGAGTTGTGTAATTGCATCCATTATATGAAAGCATGATACATCATTTAATACAACATCAAATCTAGTCCCACCAGGTGGCTATACTGAGACTCATTGGCCCCATCGTGCACCATCATTTCAAACAAAAATCAGCTTTCGTGCCAGAAGGATGAAAGAAATCATCTGCAAATATGCAGACTCCAAGAAATTCAGTCATCGCATTCTTCTTTTGTCTGCTGAGGTGAGGAATCCGTGGTGTTTAATCAAAACACACTGCAGAAAATTTGTTATTAACTGAGAAGATAATGAAATGAAACATCTTTGTTTCTCCAAATGCTTCAACCTCTGATATTCAATCTTTTTGGTCATAAACTACCAGCTGCAGAGTCCAGTCAGATATTCTCATGTATTATCTACATTACAGATGGTTTATATATGACCACTGAAGCTTATAGTAAGAAAGGCTCTATTCAGAGTAAGTGTACAAAATTCAGTTTTCAAAAAGGGAAGAGACAATTAGCCAGGATCAATGGCATAATACTAATGACTACACATATACCATGGCATGAAGATATGCAGCTCTCCCTGAAAGACTTGGAGTACCCCCCACCCACCCCCAAGTTTTTACTTTTCATTTTCACAATTCAAAAACCATTTTTGAATATTGAAGGCAAATCTCTCAACTTATCCATATTCAGATGCCAAAGGAAAAGATAGGATGTTTCCCAATGTAAACTCATTCTGCACCAGTGGGCAATTACTAAGGATCAATGGCATGATACTGGCTGGAGGCTGCAGTTCGGAGAAAGAGACATAGAGCTGAAAGCTTAACAGGTAGCCATAGACTAGGTTTGACTGCAATGACTGGAACTGAAACTTAAGTACAAAACAGGAGCCAGAGACTAAAGTTTGACTGCAAGGAATGGAGCTTACATGAAGGCGAGAAGAAATATACGATCCAATATTGTATAATGCAACCAATCTCTCTAGCAATATATTTATTTAGCTTTCTTTCCATGACAAAAATCCTGTGATTCAAAATCTCGTATGTATTCAGAATAGATAAATTATATATAATCCTTCAGACTACAAACAAAGAAGACAAAGAAAAAAGTGCAAAGACAGATTTTCAGATATGCCAACATGCAACTTTAACTCTAATTAGCAATGCAGTTGATGTCCAGCCCAGTCAGCAATAGCATCTAAAGCTTCAAGTACTGATTTTAGAGTTATCTGTCTCATGTGTATGAGCTCACCCTTCATCCATTCCATGGAAATATAAGAAAGGACTTAATCTATAATTCCCCTTCTTATTATGAAAGATGAATATTTAAATGAAGTTTAACAGTCCTATATCTCAATAAAATGTGAAACTTTTGTCAGTGTTCCCTTACCAGGTACTACTATTCATATAAGCAGCACGACCTCAGGAAACATAAGAACCTTGAAAAACAAGTCAACCTGAATACTTACATCAGAAAGCACAAGTGTCCAACTAAAGATGTCGAAGGAGATCACAGAAAGACCTTAAAGAGTTCCATAAATCGATCTAGTCAGACATGAGCCTTCCACCTGTTGTAAAATAATCTTTTCCCCCACCCTAAATTCAAACACTTCCTGAATGAAACAAATGTTATATGAACCACACTTGCATGAAGTACTTGTAGAATGTTGCAAGTATAATGCTGAAGAAAAAAAGTGTCTAACATGAAATCTGAGCAAGAGAAAGCATTGAACACGAGGAAATAGGCAAGAAAACTAACAATGCAGAAAACTTCCTTTATTGTCTACAATCTTACACGAATTGGAGTATTTGAATCAGCCAAATAACAGCTACAAACAGCACTCTGAAGTCTAAATACAAACACTGGATATAGAACTTATCAATACCAGCATCACGAACATGAAAGCCACAATGCGATAAAAAATAAAATAAAACAAACACCTTAATTCTACGTCGGCTAGCACTAGGAGGTAATAAAAGGGGAGGAGTTGTCTGTCTTGTCCATCAAAAAACACAACAAGCAACTGACCAACCAAAAGCATCACAACTTATGAGGACTTAGGGTACAAATTCATTATGCTATATTGACAATGGGAATTCATTCATTAGCAAGACCAAACAACAACATCATCACTACAGATGCCAAAGACTAATAATTTCCACAAGGATGATTGATGTTCAATTGGCATCGCCATCCCTTCGTTGTTCAGATGATTGAGGCGGAGGGCCGGATAGAGAGGCGAGCAAATTGAGGTGGTGGCCCTGTACTTGAGCTATGGGCAAGTAATTTCCAACCCTTGCAGCGGAGGCCTCTCCAATTCCCAACGGCTGCTGTTGTTGTAGAAACCTCAAAGAAGCGGAATGTGATTGTTGTTGCTGTTGCTGCTGCTGCTGATGGTGGTGGGAATTATTAGCCGCGGCAGCCGCAACCACCATTTCATGGGAGGGAGCAGCAAAGCTCCAAACTTGGCCGAAGTCGGGCCTTGCAGGTAGAGCCCAGAACCCTCCAGCAGCAACAGTTGGACCCACGGAAGCTGAGACGGAGTTAACGTCGTCCTTGGAGAGGTGTTGGTGGTGGTCATCGTCGTCGGAGCGGAGTCGCTTGCCGAGAATGAAGGGGGTTGGGGCGAGGAGGGAATGGGCAAGGGGTTTGTGGTCGAGAGCTGCAGAGATGGAGGAGGAGGAGTTGCGAGCAGAGGGGGAGACGGTGGAGAAGCTGGCAGGGGTGGTGCCGGTGCCGGTGGCAGCAATAATGGAGGGCTCGGCCTGGCGGAGTAGCCATTCAATGGTCTGGCCGTCGGACTTGTGGCCGAGCTCCCGAGTGAGCTGGAAAACCCTGGCAGCGCAGATGATGGGCATGCGTATGCGGCGGCCACGGCCGTCGACCTTGCTGTGGCGGTCCTTGGCGGGGGGCTTCTTGACTGCGGCGGCGGCGGCGGCGCTGTTGGTGGGGCCGGACTGAAGCTGGTGGAGTCTCTGAGAAGGATCGACAATGGGTCCAGCGCCGCCGTCAGCTGCCGACGTAGACATAGCAATAAAGAAATAGAGGAATAGGGCCAATGGAATTGGGGATGGAGCCCAGAAGGGGAAGAAGGGGAGCTAGGGTTTAGAATTGGGAAGAATTGGGGTCGGTGGAGGGCGGAGAAGAGAAGAGATAGAGAGAAAGAAGAGAAGAGAGGAGAGCGGTAATGATTGAGGAGGCAGCGGCAGGAGCTGGTGGAGACAGGAGGAGGGCACATGGGTGGTGGGTTCCACAACCCTTACGTACTCGCACTCTCACAGCTCACTCTCTCTCATCACTGCTTTTCTCTTTCTCTCTCTCTCACGCGCTTCCTTTCACGTTTTCTCTATCCTCTTCCTATTACCATTTTTGTTCTCCACTACTGCTCCTTCTATCTGCCTCTAATTTTTTTTACTCCATTTCCATTTCTTTTTTTCCCAATCTTATATGTATTCATCAATACAATATCCATTGTGCAATTTAAACTCTTGCATTAAATTTTTTTTTTGGCTGCTAAAGGAAGTTTGACTTTTAAGATATTATTTCTGATGATTAAAAAAAAAATCATACTCTATCCGTCACTTGCACACTTTCCTTTTTAATTTATCTCCAAATATTTTGTACATCAAAAAATGATAAATTTTATCACAATTATTACCCTCCCAATACACACTTATTTACACACAATGTCATTATTTTTTCTCTCTCAACACTTTATTATTTTTTGTCTTTTTCTCACATAATTGACCCTTATACCCTCAATCATAAAATAAATATTCATTTTTTCTTAAAAAGTGTGTCCAAATTAGTGTGTAGAGTTTTGCGAAATGGAAGGAGTACATGATAATGATAGACTACGATACATTTGATGATTGGGTCACTTAACCCGTTCTATCAAATCAATATATATTGATAAATTGGGTTGGGTTAACTCAAGTTTAGATTGATACTATCATTTTATAGTCCAACTCAACTAATTACTATAATTATTGTTAATTTATGGTGAGCTGATATGACCATCGGGTCATTTTGAGTAATGTGCTATTGTTTCAAGATAATATATTGACAACTCAATTCATATTATTTCTTAGGTCAACTAGCTGAGCTAAAATTGTTACACATGTATATATTGAGTGTGGACTCATTATAGAGAGAGATGTGTGTGTGAAGTGTGAACATGCATAAATTAAAAGTGAAATTACATTTGGGATATCTTCATCATATATAGTACTAAATTAATTGTAGATATATAATGATTTTAGGTTTATATGCGATGATATTTTAGCCCTATAAGTTGTGTTATTCATTCAGAAACCCAATATTAATACGAAAACTAAGTCTCAAATTTAATAATGTAGGAGTTCTTAGTGTCGTAAAGATGTTGAGCCCAATGAAAGGCTTGGACATATGTTCCAAATAGATAACATGGTAAGTCACACTGTCAAACAAAGATATCAAGTCAAGGTAGAAGTTGTGCAGTTAACTTTATAATTTGATGGTTTATATTATAAAAATGCCCAAGAGCAATATTCATTGATTTGTTTTTAAATATAATTTTTCGATAATAGAAGGCTTCTATATTCTGGTTAATTATAGTCTTCAATTATAAAAGCTATTGAGTCTGAAACATTAGAAATTTTTTAAGGACATGATGACATTCCTTGTAATTAATTCGAGAGAATTAATCTATCACTTACAATATTATATATATATATATATATATTTATGTATGTATAATGTAAATATGAAATTGGAAAAAGTAAAAATTATGGAATATTAATGAAAGAAGATGATCTGTAGTATCCATCCATGCAAGCCCTCACAAACGATCACATATGAAAAAAATTTATTGATATGTTTTTAATGTATCAAGAATAATCACATTAACATGCATACACAATAAATAGAGAATTAATTTAGTTATGTGTTAGTCTTTTGAGTTTTTTAATTCATATGTTTCAGAAATACACATCTACTATATTGCAAAAAACCATTTATTCGGCAAATATGATGGGAACCAAAAATATTTTGATGCAAATATAGTGAATGTAAAATTATTATTCCAAAACGAGTATTAAAAAACGTGTTTATAAACAAAATAAAAAATTTCAAATTTAAGGATAAAAAAATTAGGGTTAAATGCAAAAAAACAACCTAAATTATTGATTTTTTTCATTTTGCAACTTTTTTTTTTTTATCAAATTCCAACCTGAACTACTAAAATTGCAACTTTTGAACTATTTTCCAGTAAAAACGTGAACACAAGACATAACTTCATATAAGGGTCACCTTTAATTAAAAATTGCAAGAATACTCTTATGTTTTCGGCGTGTGTGTTACGTGTTCTCATTTTCATCGAAAAATGGTTCAAAAGTTGCAATTTGATAAATTTTAGTATTTCAGGTTGCAATCTGATAAAAAAAAAAAGTTTAGGTTGCAAAATGAAAAAAATCAATAGTTTAGGTTTTTTTTGCATTTTAACCCAAAAAATTAATAAACCAATATAGAAGATACATTTTTTTCAGATAAATACGATGAGTAAATAGTACACAAAAACTTATATAAAATTGGCACATGCAGATATATGATTTTATGAAACAAAATATCACTAACACAATTTGAACTCATTTTCAAAAGAAAATTTCTATTTTTGTAATTATAAATTATGAATTAACGTATATGATACAAGATTAAGAGTAGGTCTTGTGTGAGACCGTCTCACCATGAGACGGATTAAAAGTATTACATGATATATATAAAAAAGTATTACATGATACATATAAAAGTATTACATGATACTTGTATTAGATAATACTTTTATGTATAATACAAGTATCATGTAATACTTTTATGTGTATCATGTAATACTTTTATATATATCATGTAATACTTTTAATCCATCTCACCGTGAGACGGTCTCACACGAGACTTTGTCCAAGATTAAATAGAGAAAGTGGAATTTAGAAAAGAACTGTTCTAAAGTGCGTGGGATGTATTATTTTAGAGCGGGGAGCAGTAAATAGAAACATTAAATGAGAAATAGTAGACAGGGGGGCCACAAATTAGTTTTAGATAGAAATAGTGGTCCAAATAAAATAAAAAGAAAAGCAGAGAAATTAAGGAGTGGGCCAAATGCAATCCGTACTGTGGAAAAGTATTTTCAGAATTTGATCCCTGCATTTTCGGAATTTTGCTATTTTTAAATTACACCAAGTGTCCTTTATTACTATAAAACTCTAATTTTGCCCCTATCTACTTTTGCTGACTACCTCACTTGACCAATGTTACAACAATATCTCAAGTCAACGTCAACACCTACATTCAGGACTCTTTTCTTCGTTTTCTTTTATGCAAGTATCTAGGTAAAACTCAATTAATTACAAACCAGACCTAATTTTAACATTCATGTAATGATTATCGAATTAACTCATCTCTATTAATTAGATTTTTAAAACAGTCTTACATGCAGGGACGAAGGGAGAGGGGGCCAAGAGGGACATTGGCCCCCTCAAATAAAAAAAAAAAAACTAATTTTTAATATTAGGTGTAATTAAATTATAATCAATATGGATTGTAATTTTATTTCATATTAAATCGATATTATTATTATTATTATTATTATTATTATTATTATTATTATTATTATTATTATTATTATTATTATTATTTCTCTTAATTATACACAAGTCTTACATCTTCACACTATTTCAACCTTTGATTTTTCTTAATCATTTTAAGTACCAAATTCATAATAATAGAATGGTAGTGTGAGTTTTTTAGATAACTAAAATGAGTAAATTATATTTGTGGCCACCTAGATTTGTATTATTCAAGTATCCAACATTTGAGCTTTATTATTTTAATATCAAACCATTAATTTGTTACAAGAGTATTAAAAATTCAAAATTGAACATATGTTCATTGTGAAATGAAAAAATACCTAAACACATATATAATTTATATGTATTTCAAATTTTTATACACTGTGAGTGGATCCCTAAACAAAATTTTTGGCTTCATCACTGCTCACATGAATCATATTCTTTACATTGTTTTGGCTTTTGATAATTCATAATTTATTTATTTGATTGAGACTTGAGAGACATATTCCCAAATTACTTAATTATAGAAAGTGTATGTTAGTTTTAGCAGAAGCAGTCGAAAAAGGGGCAAACAAATCGTTGCATGAAAATTGGCATTGTATGGGATCGGTGGTTAGAATTCTTGAATCTATTAGGGCTCGAAATCGAGTCTCAATAAATTTGCAGTTGAATCGATAGAGTTGCTTAAATAGATAATAAAGTTTTTGTTTTTCTCATTATTCACATTCAATTTTACAGTTTCCCCTATGTTTGGATTAGCTTCTTAACTTGAGAGATTCGAGTTTTAGGGTTCATAAAATTAGAAAACCTTATTCTGCTTTCAATTTTTAATCTATACACATTTGATTTCATAATGTATTTGAGTGTGATCTTCTCCCGTGCATGTAAGCTAGACGTGCTCACGGTTCCGAAACCGTCGGTTCGCCGAACTGCCCACCTCGAACCAGAACCAAACCATGGGGTCACAGTTCCGAATCGTCGGTTCAGTTTTCGGTTTTTTTTGTTGCATAAAGTTGGGTTCTGCATCGTATCCAAAGGTATCGACTTTCAGAAGGTTCTCAGTACCGCGGTTTTAGTTTGGATACCGCGGTACTCGTATTAATCAATTAAAAAAATAGGGCGAACCGGCGGTTTAACCGGCATTTTGGAATTACCGGTTAAACCACCAGTTCAGCAGTTTGTATTATTTGGAACCGAAACCGAACCGTTTCTCCCTGGTTCCCGGTTTCAGTTTGAACCGACGATTGGGTCAACGGTTCCGGGAATTGTTGACCGCCGGTTCGAACTGGCTGGTTCCGGTTCTGTAGGGCTAGGATCCAGAGTACATAGAGCAAGCTAACCAACTATTACACAAAGTATAGATTGAATACAGACCAAAAGAAAAAAGATACAAGTAAGAGAAGAACAGAGTCACCAGTAAATGATAGTCAAACACACAGGTCTATGTTCGAAGTCAACAAGCTCAGTCCCCACACAGAAGCCGAGTTAACACATAGATCAAACCACCCAAAATCAGCAGTAGCACCAAGCCAAGCCTTCTGGACAGCCAACAAAACCCTTAACCTCTCTTTGGATCTCACAAAGAGAATGAAACTCAAGTTCAGCAAGTTTAAAAGAAAGAAATGCTCAGTATTGTTGCGTCTTAAACCTCTCTCCGATTCACCCATTATATAACACAAAGAAAAGGTGAAGAAAAAATGAAAGGAAGCTCTGCATCGTGAAATCGCCGGGATACGTGATCAGAAAAGGGGGGAGAAGGGAGGCGTCGCGGTGAGGAAAGAGAAGGGGTATGGTTAGATTATGAGAGAGAAGCGGGTCTGGAAGGGTATATAAACTCACGATCAAGGGCTAAGATCATTCCAGTTTGAATGAACGGATTAAATCAAAAAACCAACTAAAGGTCATGGGCCTGGGCTTTGTCCAGTGGCTGTTATGGGCTGCCAGAGTGTGGCCCAAATAGACAAATTAGGCCCATATACTCACACTCTCCACCTTGGGCCAAATTTGGGTGATCTGATGAACTTTCATAAAAATGGCTAGTGGGGTCATCATAGCCCAGTATTTCCCAACCTTGCTGCAATACACACAGTTCAAATGCAGATAAGTAGAAGGGAAAAACAAGCACAAAGCACATTAAGGCAATCACATAGAAAGCTTGTAACTAGGGAAAAATCAAGGGTCAGATGACAGATTCAGAGTTCTCATGCAAGATTTGATTTTTTTAGTAGGGAGTACTTTGGTTCCCATATCTGCAGGATTGAATTCTGATGGGATCTTTTTGTAGGTCAATATCTCTCTTCTCAACAATGTCTCTTATAAAATGGAACTTCATATCAATGTGTTTAGTTCTATCATGGAAGACAAAGTTTTTACACAGCTGAATCCCTGATTAGCTGTCAGAATACACAACCACTTTCTCCTTAAGAAAACCAATTTCAGACAGCAGGCCTTTAAGCCATATGGCTTCATTTATAGCCTCAGTGGCTACAATATATTCAGATTCTGTGGTGGACAAAACAACAATATTTTGCAGTTGAGATTTCCAACTAATAGGAGCACCACATAAAGTAAACACATAGGAAGTTGTGGATTTTCGATTATCTTTATCATTCGCAAAGTTAGAATCCACATAACCACATAGGTTTATACCTTTTTCAGTTTTACCAAAAACAATTCCTGTATATGCAGTTCTTTTCAAATACCTTAGAAGCCATTTTACTGCCTCCCAATGAGGCAAACCTGGATTAGAAATCTGCTCAAACAACTCACAATATATGCAATGTCAGGTCTAAAGCTCACCATAAGATACATAACAAATCCAATAGCACTAGCATAAGACATAGAGGACATATCAGATATTTTAAGATCAGTCTTAGGAGACTGATCTCTACTTAGCAAGAAGTGAGCAGCAAATGGCACAAATACAGGCTTAGCATCAAGCATAGAGAATTTTTCAAGTACTTTCTGCACATATTGATATTGGTTAAGAAGCAAAGAGCTAGATTTTCTATCTCTCGAGATGTCCATACCTAAGATTCTTTTAGCATCACCAAGAAGCTTCATATCAAAATTATCACTTAGGCACTTAGATACATGATCAATAACACTTACAGATGGACTAGCCAAGAGCATATCATCAACATAAATCATTAGGAACATAGCATTTTGATCATCTTCTTTAAAATATAGGCATGGATCATAAGAGATCTTTACAAGCATCAAATTTCTTATTCCATTGTCTGGGAGATTGTTTAAGACCATATAAAGATTTCTTTAACAAATAAACATAATCAGGATATTTATTATCCACAAAACCCTCAGGTTGTTTCATATATATCTATTTATCAAGGTCACCATGCAAAAAAACAGTTTTAACATCCATTTGCTTCAATTCCCAGTTATGATGAGCAGTTAAGATAAACAAGATTCTCACAGTAGTAAACTTCACAACAAGAGCAAATATTTCACTGTAATCAACACCTTCTTTTTGTGTAAAACCTTTAGCAACTAATCTTGCCTTATATCTTACTGATTCAATTTCATTCTTGATTTTAAACAACCATTTACAGTCAACAAGAGAGCACTTAGCAGGTTTGGGCACAAGAGACCAAGTATTGTTAACATGCAAAGATTTCATTTATTCATTCATAGCATTGATCCATTTTACAGACTCTGCAGATTGTATAGCTTGTTTATGTGTCTTAGGTTCACTTCCATCAAGACTTTCAAACACATTAAACACAAAAGATGCAAGATCAAAATCATCAAGATGCTGAGGTCTCCTAATGTTCCTTCTAGTTCTATCTCTTACAAGCAGATATTCACTTAGGTTATCAGATTGAGATGCAGAAGGTTCATTATCATGTTTAGGAGGATGCACATCAGATTCATTATGATCATCAGAAGGGAGCTCCACCTCACTTGAAGCAGGATCAGGAACAATAGGATTAGATGCAGGTAGACATGGGAAAACAGATTCATTAAACACAACATTTATGCTAATTATGGTTTTATATCCATGTTCATCTTTTATCCAACATCTATAACATTTCACACCATCAGGATATCCAAGGAACACACCTTTAACAGATCTTGGTTCCAATTTATCAGCATTATTATGCACAAAAACATTACATCCAAAAACTCTTAGATTAGATAGATCTACAAGTTTTCCATTCCATACAGATTCAGACAAGTTTCCTTTTAGGGGCATAGAAGGGCATCTATTAACAAGGTATGCAGTAGTTAAGATAGCTTCACCCCAAAACAATTTAGGCATACCAGATGTTATAAGCATGGATCTTACTTTATCTAACAGAGTTATGTTGATTCTTTCAGCAATTCCATTTTGTTAAGGTATATGCATAACAGTTCTATGTCTTTTAATACTAGATTCAGCACACAAGACATCAAATTCATGGTTACAGAACTCAATTCCATTATCTGTTCTCAAAATTTTAATTTTCTTTCCAGTTTGGTTCTCAATAAGGATTTTCCATGCTTTAAATTTATCAATCACATCAGATTTTTGCTTAAGCAGGAATACAAACACTTTTCTGGAAAAGTCATCAATAACAGACAGGAAATATCTATTCCCACTAGGTGTAGAAACTGGTGCAGGGCCCCAGACATCAGCATGTATATATTCAAGAATCACAGAGCACTTTGAGTTATTAGGGGAGGGGGATTCAGGAAATTTCAGTTTGGGTTGCTTACCCATAATACAAAAATCACACATAGGCACATCAGTGATAGAATCATCACATAGGTAATTGTTTTTATGAAATATTCCCAAACCCTTGTTGCTTATATGTCCAAGTCTTTTTTGCCAAAGATCAGATGTAACATTTTGGACAGAATTCACATGCACCACAGGTTCAGCACAGGCAACATACATGTTATGGGTTCTTTTTGCATTAAACAACACTGATCCATTCTTTAACAGATTCATTTTTCCATTTCCCCATTCTCCTTTAAAACCAGAATCTTCCAGGGCAACACATGACATTAGATTACTGCATAACTTAGGAACATGTCTTACATTTTTCAAGTTTAGCACATAGCCATCATCAAACTTTAAATTCACAGTTCTAATACCAAGTACATGACTTTGACTGCTATCAACCATAGAGACAGATCCATTTTTCAATTCCACATAAGATGAAAACATATTAATGTGAGGTGTCATGTGATTGGTGCATGCAGAATACAATAACCAGATTTTATCAGTATCAAGCATAGAATTTACAAAATCAACATCAGAGATCATGAAAACATCACCCAAATTATCAGCAACATTATTAGCTTGGTTGGGTTGATTATTAGGCCTTTCCCTTTTAGGTTAAGTACACCTGTTTGCATAATGACCTGGTTTTCCACAATTATAACATTTTCTGTTATTAGGCCTTGGTTTAAAACCTTCATTTTTCTGATTTTGATTCTGGTTCTGGTTTGGATTGAGATTCTGATTAGGCTTATTCTGAGTATTAGGAGGTTGCTTATTTTGAGGGTTGGTCCTAGGTTTTCCTCTCACATGGTTAACATCACCCATGGACCTATTACCTCTACTGTTTTTAAGATCCAACTCTTTACTCTTTAAGCCATTTATAACTGTATCCAATGTCACTTTATCTCTACCATATTTTATAGCAGATTTTACATCACTATATGAATCAGGTATAACATTAAACAACACTATAGGGGTGTAATCATCAATGTTCTTATCTCCAGTTAACTTAATATCTTGAACCAACTTAGTAAACACATCAAGGTTTTCATCAATATCTTTATGCATATCAAGCGTAAATCTGAAGAATTTTTCCAACAAGAACATTTTAGACAGCAAATATGTTTCAATATAAAATTCTTGCAACTTATACCACAGAGACTGAATATAATCATGTTTTCCTAGCTTTCTAATCATAGAGTCAGAAAGATTCAGGATAATCAGAGAATATGCAAGTTTATCAAGATCACTTATAGATTCCTTAGATGCATTTTCATCATAATTTTGAGTTATAGTTTTAAAACACTTTTGTTGAACAAGAACACCCTTCATCTTTTATTGCCAAATAGCAAAATCACCTTTACCATCAAAAGGAGCCACTGATAGAGCATTCATGGTAACAGATCACAGAGTGTTCACACAAATAAGAAACAACACAGAGAGTATAAAGATCACACATAATGATGAATAACACACAGATCATAGGGAAAAACTAGTCAACCCCCTCAACCCAAATTCCAAGGTCACTTAGTGGACCGGACAAGGTGAGTGTTGTGGGGGACCAGAAAGATGTATGT
Organism: Scutellaria galericulata; assembly: GCA_946896805.1. NCBI lineage: Eukaryota > Viridiplantae > Streptophyta > Magnoliopsida > Lamiales > Lamiaceae > Scutellaria > Scutellaria galericulata. The sequence goes on along the minus strand of OX335797.1, from coordinate 79,594 downwards.
AGTGGAAAGAGAAAATCACACAGATCAAGATCAAGGATTACACAGAGAACCCTAGACTTATACCAGCACGAAGCCCAACAGACTCACAAAGAGATCTCACAGGATCTTACCAAAAAAAATAAAGAGATAGGGATAAGCCAAGATACCTGACTTCACCAAGCCAAGCTCCGGATCGCCCCCACACAGTACTCTGATACCACTGTAGGGCTAGGATCCAGAGCACATAGAGCAAGCTAACCAACTATTACACAAAGTATAGATTGAATACAGACCAAAGGAAAAAAAAAAGATATAAGTAAGAGAAGAACAAAGTCACCAATAAATGATAGCCAAACACACAGGTCTATGTTCGAAGTCAACAGGCTCAGTCCCCACACAGAAGCCGAGTTCACGCACAGATCAAACCACCCAAAATCAGCAGTAGCACCAAGCCAAGCCTTCTGGACAGCCAACAAAACCCTTAACCTCTCTTTGGATCTCACAAAGAGAATGAAACTCAAGTTCAGCAAGTATAAAAGAAAGAAATGCTCAGTATTGTTGCGTCTTAAACCTCTCTCCGATTCATCCATTATATAGCACAAAGAAAATGTGAAGAAAAAAGGAATGGAAGCTCTGTATCGCGGAATCGTCGGGATACGGGATCAGAAAAGGGGGGAGAAGAGAGGCGCCGCGGTGAGGAGAGAGAAGGGGTAGGGTTAGGTTATGAGAGAGGAGCGGGTCTGGAAGGGTATGTAAACTCAAGATCAAGGGCTAAGATCAATCCAGTTTGAATGAACGAATTAGATCAAAAAACCAACTAAAGGTCATGGGCCTGGGCTTTGTCCAGTGGCTGCTATGGGCTGCCAGAGTGTGGCCCAAATAGACAAATTAGGCCCATATACTCACAGGTTCAAACCGAACCGGTTGAGCACGTCTAATGTAGGCTAATGAAGCAAGCTGAAGCACGATAAAATCCATGTGTTCTTGTTTGTTTTTCATTGATTTACATTTGTGAGCTTGAAGTGAGTTTCATTCTTGCATTTTCTGTGAATTTGGTTGAAGCCTGAGCTGAATTCCGATTTTTAATTAATAGCATGTTATACATGAAAAAATCGATATGCAACTTCTTCAGAAAAATAAGTAGAGCTCATTGTGAGTTTCATGATTATAAATATTTTTGATAAAACATGACAATAATTTGAATATATGTACTTTAGGTGGTATTAGTTTTTCAATCTGAATTTATGATGAACATTTCATTGGTCGATAAATAAGTAGATACGAGTGGAGTCTATTTAGAAACCAAATAAATATGGATTTATAGACATACAATCAATTAATAGTCTAATATAAACATAAGGTCTATGTATATTCGAATTAATCGCCTCACAAAATCAAGTGATTTCATAAAAGAATCTATTTTTATCGAAAATCCGAAAAAATTGATAGACACGTTTCAAACATCTCATGCTTAACAATTCATTTTATAATTTTGATATCAAAACTCAAAAGTGCTTATAAGAAATGAATCAAATTTTTGTAAATTAATATACGAAAGGTGGCCCTCCACACAACATAAAGAATGCCTTAAATGCCCTCTATTGCTATATTATTATACTACATTATTTTATTTATTTATTTTGGTTTGGTAAAATTATCATATATTTTTTTTTTTTTTTAGGGGATTTTGTTTTTGTTTTCTGAAAAATAATCCGGATCATTTTCATTTTCTTTAAGTAAATTTGTTATAAATTTCAAAAGATGAAGAGGCCTAAAATGAAAAGATGTGTGTTTTGTTTTTCAAATTCCACTCACTCTTTTCTTTATTTGTAGAGTGAAAACGCTGTGTAGCAGTGGCGTCAGGTGAGAAGCTCAATAATTGTAGCGGATGGCCCACCAATTATTAATTGTGTTTTACAACACGATTTCAAATCCAAAATGGATTAATCTATCAGATAATCATGATTTTCATATCTCTCTATCACTCTCTCTCTTCCTTATCTAAATCCTTTTTCTAACATCTATTTAAAGCTTATTTATAAGAGACATCACATTTTCTATATGCTAAATCCCCGATTTTATGCATGATTAGCACAATCATTATAAACCAATGGGCTGGACCCTACCCAACTACTCATTCATTCTTGGGCCTTTGTTGTGGGCCTCACCTCTCTCTCCCTCTCTCTCTCTCTCTCTCTCGAATTTCAATATCATAATATCCTCCCCCCTCCCGTTTTCCCCAAAATAAAAAAGCCCTAGCTGAGCCTGAGCTGACTCTGTTAATTATCTCTGCTAATGCTTCCAATTCAATAAATTAACCTAATTATTGAGCAACAATCTGTGTGCCATGGCCGGAAGAGAAGTTCGTGAGTACACAAATCTTACTGATCCCAAAGGTAATTTCTTTGTTCCCAATTTGCTTCTCTATGGAAGAAACCTGGAATCGTGTTCGAATTAATCGAATCAATGGAATGCAGATAAAAAGTCTGGGAAGGGAAAGGACAGAATCGATGATGAAGAAATTACTTTCCAGCGGATGGTGGCCAAGGTTAGAGAATCCTGATTCTCCTACACACCACCTAGCTAATATATGAGTGTATCATAGGAGCTTGCGTTGAAGAAGTTTGTTTTCTTGCTTTTTTTCTTCAATCATGTTGGCCGATGTTCACATGGTGGAACTAGCTGCATCTTAGTATTTTGATTTAATTGATTCTTGCAATGCTTTATGTTGCAAAGATGTTTTAAGCAATTGAATATAGTAAGAAGCATTAACTTAAACACGCTTGAAGACCACGTAATAATACGTAGCTTGAGCTGTTCTGTACTTTAGAATTTCTTAAATTATACGGTTTTAGTAGCTGAATGTTTCAAGAGAGCCTTAACTTTATTTGCATTCTCATTTGTGGTAGGGTGGAACTGAAATTTCCTTGTATAAGTGAAACAATGTCTCTGTGCTTATTTAACAATGCAATATTGGCTGAAAGTTCAGCACCTTTTGATATCCTCTATATTGTTCTATTTTACTGCATTTTAGAGACTTGTGTTGCTTCCAATAATAGCAAATTCGAGAAATTTTCTGATAACATGCCCCGGCAGGGATCTTGGCTTTTTCCCCTGGATGCTTGATATGTACAGATGCAAGAGGTTGCTGGAGAACGTGGAGGCTACCTTCATGGACGAGGCGGTACAGATTCTCTTCCCTTTTCTTTATGTGATGTTTAACTTTACATGGGTCTGCCTACATGCTGAATTTCATGATATAAGGGAATTGTTATTTCTTCTTGAAAGTTGCTAAGTGTAAACATGCAGCTTTGGATAGCGATGATTTACTTTATCTCAAGGAGCAGATGGAAGCTGAGGAAGATGCAGAACGCCTTTTACGCCGTACAGAGAAACGAGCATTTGCTGCATTTAAGATATCCTTTATTTCTGTGGAAATTAGATGAGATAACAGAAGGAATCAACAAAAAGTTTGTTCCAGAATTGAATTTAAAAAAAATTGTTTCTTGTAATTGCTCTTGTTAGCCACTAGTTCTGAGTTGATTGAACTTGCCTTCATGTGTGTCTTCATTTACTTATAAATATCAAACTAAAGCAGATATTCCTTAGTTTGTTCATTTGGCGGCATTCACTTCTGTCTACCTGGAGGTGAATAAAATCATAAGATTGTAGTGATTCACTTATCATGTGGAAGAAAACTAATAGCCAAACAACAGATCATTCTCATTCTTTGAGGTCTCATATATTGAGATGCCATGGGATTTGCAAGATTGCCCTGGTACATCCGGCTCTTTAGATGGTTCTGGCTTTGTCCTCCTGGACCATTATTGAAGTTATCTGACCATGCTTTTTGTCATGAGTATTTAAGTTGCTCCTCATATGTTTCCTTTAACCACTAAGTACAAAGCTGTTTCTGAAGCTTCCTCAGCTACAGTTCCCTTGCCACTTCGTGTGGAACCTAAGTCAAAAAGTGGAATCAGGTATTTTTAGTCTCTCTCTATCTCTCCCCCCCCCCCCCCCCCCCCACTATGTTGTGAGTGTGTTTCCATCTGACAAGAGCCTCTCCTTCCCAGACAGCAAGACTTACTGAAGAGAGTGGTGGAAGTCAAGCCAAAGCGGCAGAGTGTTTCTGCACCTTCCGATGTATGCCCATCCGCTGTAACTTCGACTGAGCAACCATCTAAAAAACATCGATCTGTGAGTGAGCAGGAGAAGGAGAACATTCAGTCTTCCACAAGATTCATCAGAGTGGGAGAGGAGACAAAATTGGATAACCCAGTTAAAAGTTTGTTAGTAGCCTATGACAGTTCTGATGATGACGACTGATTCATGGAATGTTGTCATGCATTTTCATTCCCCTCTTGCAGCAGTACAATATGTCTCTTGTACTTGATACTCTTACAATTACTTTAGTTCGTTATCACATAATTAGAGCCAAAAGTTGCCTTACATGAGTTTTTTAGTTTAAAGACCCGAATCTCTTTATTACAGTGTCTGCTGAAGCATGGGCGAATTTTGAAGGAAACAGATACTATATTGACTTTATATGACACAGTTATGTGTAAGCAGATTGATATTTGTAGTAAGCTTTTCCTTTTAGATAATAGAACAACTCAGATTGCTAGAACTGAACGTGGGCTTTTTATCTTAGTTTTTTCATTATGTTTTTCTTCTGTTGCTCGTTGCTCGGGCCTCTTATGCAATGATGTTTCTTACGATGATTATTGGTGGTGTACAGTGTTTCTCTCAACAGCTCAGCAACCACTAATATTGGATTAGTTTTTAAATTTAGTTGTCAACAGCAATGCATTAGTTATTACACTTTTCTCTCTCCCACGTCGCATTGTTTGAGACAAAAACATGAACCTGTATGCATAGACCTTAATATAAAATCTCCGAAAATCTTTGGTTTATCCGGTTTTCCGTCTCATAATCGTGGAATCTTTACCAACCTACATTGCCTATTTCGTCAAAACTATGTTTATGCTAAAATAAACATTCGGACAGCACATGACTTGATGCCCTGAAATCCTGATCATTCTCTGAAGATCCATCCATGGTTGCCAATAGTTTAGCATGAGGAGGATATCAGCAGCTATAGTTGCCATATTCATTGTTTCATTGTCAATACAATCTATTGCCTCTGAGATTGAGGAGTTCTTTCCAGATGAACGTGATGCTTTGATGCAACTCAGAGATGTCATCAACTCCACTTCAAACCTGCACTCGAATTGGACCGGTCCACCATGCTCCACCAAGGACCAGAGCCGGTGGGCTGGAGTTGCCTGCTCCGATTGGCACATCACACATTTGGTCCTCCAAGGAATTCTGCTAACAGGTTCCCTCCCACCCATGTTCTTGCACAACCTCACATTCTTGAGCAAGATTAGCTTCACAAACAACTCGTTGCATGGTCCTCTCCCCGATCTTTCGAATCTAATCCAACTCGAATTTGTTTTGATGTCGAAAAATCAGTTTTCGGGCTCCATTCCCTCTGCTTACATTGACCTGCCTAAGCTAACCAAACTGGAGCTACAAGAAAATGACATTTCAGGTGAAATTCCAGCCTTCAATCAGCAATCATTAGTTGCTTTCAACGTCTCTAACAATAAGCTTCAAGGGCCGATCCCTCAAACTCCGGTGCTCCAAAGATTCCCACCCAGCTCTTTTGCTAACAATTCCAACCTGTGTGGAGATATTCTAGGATTAAATGGCCCATGTCCGACCCCCGTTCCTCCTCCACCACAAAAGAAAAGGAAAGATGATGGTGTCCTCAAACCATGGAGCATTGCTCTAATTGCAGCTGCAGCTGCCCTTGTTCTTGTTTTTTTAATCTTGATATTTCTCTGTTGTTACCGAAGAGTTGTGAGAAAGACAAAGAAAGACGAGGTGCTCCCAGGTATGGTAAACTAGCATATGTTTCATCAATCTTGTAAAAGTAACAGGATCATCATCTCTCTGTGGTTTGATATTCCTAATGTAGGAGATCAGGTGTACGTAGACGTGAGTGTTGGAGGGAAAGAATCACATTGGATAGAGAGTAGAGATGATCCAGAAAGAAGCATGGAGTTGGAGTTCTTGGACAAGCCGGTTTTTGAGCTGGATGATCTGCTACGCGCAGCTGCTGAAGAAATGGGAAGCGGAGAATTGGGTATCACCTACAAAGCAATGCTGGAATGTGGCTCTGTAGTGGCGGTTAAGAGACTAAAAGAAACCAAGGCATTGAGCAAGAGGGATTTTGTGCACCAGATGCATCTACTGGGTAACATGAAGCACGAAAACCTTGTAGAGATTATCTCATTTTACCACTCCAAAGAGGAGAAACTGATCGTATATGAATATGTACCCCATGGCACCTTGTTCAACCTACTCCACGGTACTTGGATAATTCTATTGATCGCATATATATCTTGTAAGAAATAATAATTGTATTGTTGTTGTTGTGGATCAGAGAATAGAGGGAGTGAAGGAATGGCATTGGACTGGAAGACAAGAGTAGGCATCATCAAAGAGATAGCAAAAGGTATGGAGTTTGTGCATCAAAGATTGGCTTCTTCTCAGAGAGTGCCTCATGGAAACCTCAAGTCTTCCAACGTTCTGATTCAACGCGATAGCAACAACAGCATTCGTGTTAAGCTCACGGATTACGGAATCCTACCTCTAGTGCCTGCAGAGAAGCACAAGCTGCTTTCAGTTGGAACGACCCCGGAATATGCAGGGGACACGAAGCAGCAGCAGAAGAAGAAGCTTACGGGGAAGGCTGACGTCTACAGCTTTGGAATACTAGTGTTAGAAATCGTGACAGGCAGAGCTCCTGCATTGTCATCGCCATCGCCATCAGCATCATCCTCCAGCAGAAAGAGTAAGGATCTGTCGGGTTGGGTACGATCAGCAGTGAGGAATGATTGGTCGACGGATATATTGGATATCCAAATAGTGGGGGAGAAGGGAGGGTATGATGATATGTTGAAGCTCACTGAGATTGCCTTGGACTGTACGGAGGAGCTGCCCCAGAGGAGGCCCAACATGACCCAAGTCTTCACCAGAATTCAACACATCATCCCTGACTAACACCACACATCATCAAACAACAATCTTCATGCACATTGCAATGGAATTGTAATAGTTTTAGATCGAGGAAATTATTAGCTAGCTACACTTGGTCCACGGGTTTGAATCATTTTCTACTCCATAATTATGATGTTTTCCCATTTTGATTCCATATTTATCATCATTTTCAATTTAGTCTCATAATTTAAAAATCTGTTTGATTATAGTCTAATTTCTTCTGATTGAGTCTTTCCAGTGACCTAAAAATGATGTGACAACTAATGTCGAATTCTTATTGATTGACACGTATTACCACGTCACTTTTAGGTCATCTAAAAAGCCATTTTACGACGAAATTAGAATATTTTGGTCAAAATTTGGATTGAAATCGAATAAATTTTTAAAATCCAGGTCAAAATTTCTAATCCAATTTCTCCTAATTGGGGCTTTTAGTAACAATGTGGCAACACATGTCAAATTTTTTTATTGATATATATACATCACTTCTAGGTCACCGAAAAATTATTTTTAAATAAATTTCAAATTTTCTGATCAAAATTGGATTGAACTTGCATAAATTCTTAGATTATAGAACTACGTAATACTTTTGAAACCAAAATTAAAATACACCTTAATTATGAAACCAAAATGATTTTAACCCTCGACCCACCAAATGAAGAGAAATTTTTTCATACTTTCCTATCCCAAGCATACCAAATATCCAACAGTTTTTGTTCTCAAATGTAGATTTAATTACAAAAGAAATATATTCATTGAAACAATCATGACCCTCTACACGTGAGAGTTTTTCTCCAGTAATATATAAAATTTGTTATACGATGAAACATAACTACAAAGGGATTATCCAAACCTGTTTACGAAAATCAATTTTCATAATGTGAATAACATATCGGGGATTGATTCATTTAAAAAAAATTAAATGAATGAGACAATTTCAATAAAACCTGATATACCTTTTGGATATGTGAAAAATCACAAACGTTAAAATGATATTATATTCGGCGTATAGTTATCAACTAGTTTTGGCCGCAGATTAGATAAGAATGAAGCTGGCATCTCATCATGACATGAAGTCATGAACATCTAAGAATGTAAAAATATTAATAATTTCAAAAATTTATTTAATGAGTTACTAATATATTTATTTATAGAACGTATACATCATCAATAAACAAAAAAAATAAATTATAATCTATTTTATGCTAGAAACTTAATGCACGATATATATCAGTTTATAAAATTTGAAGTTATAATATAAATACATTTGACCACAAGATTGCAAATTAACATATACTGACATATCTCAGCAAAATATGATATATCTCCGTATATATACAGCCATTTCCCCTCGTAAAATGTGAAACCAATATTTTATGTTACTTAATTATCCGATATTGGACTGAAAAGATGAAACAAAAATCCAAATAAATTAATTTGTGAAATCGAATTGAAGAGCCAACGCATAGAGTACGTGTCATAATTCCTGCATTTCATCTCCCAAGTGTCCTCTTTTCTCTAATTTAAGCTCCGAATTACAACTCATTCTTCATCTATACTTGACTACTTCCCAACTTATTATATCTGCTTTAACTCTTGAGTTTTGAAGATCACAGAAGAAATCATATACATCAGTGGCTCTAAGTTGATATACACATACATTTATATATATATATATATATTTATTAAATAATCAGATATAGAGAAATAGAGAGATCGATCATGCCTCGACGGTACGAATTCGGGAGGGCGGAAGAAGCCACCCATCCGGACTCAGTGAGGGCCACCTTGTCGGAATTCATCTCCACCTTCATCTTCGTCTTCGCCGGAGAAGGCTCCGTCCTGGCTCTGGGTTGCTGCATGATCACTTGTTACTAGAGATATTGATGATGATGATAGGGAGGATTTAATTAATATTTATTTATGTGCGTGCAGGTAAGATGTACATGGATAAGGAGTTAAGTGCATCGGAGCTGACGGTGGTGGCACTTGCGCATGCACTGTCCCTGTTTGCTGCGGTGGCGTCGAGCATGAATGTGTCGGGTGGTCACGTGAACCCGGCCGTGACCTTTGGGGCCCTCGTCGGAGGTCGGGTTTCGCTGCTGCGAGCTATTTTCTACTGGATTGCTCAGCTCTTGGGGGCCGTCGTTGCTTCCCTCGTGTTAAGGCTCGCAACTGATGGCATGGTTGGTACCTAAATTAATTATTCAATATTCAAATTTCAAATGAATTAATTAATTGCTAATTGTGGATGGTGATGGTGCAGAGACCTGTAGGGTTTTCAGTGGCAGGTGGGGTAGGGGGTTGGAATGCGGTGCTGATGGAGATCGTGATGACATTTGGGCTGGTGTACACGGTGTACGCCACGGCTATTGATCCTAAAAGGGGGAGTCTGGGCACGATTGCGCCTCTGGCCATAGCCTTCATAGTGGGGGCCAACATCCTGGTGGGAGGGCCCTTCGAAGGAGCTTCCATGAACCCTGCCAGGGCATTCGGCCCCGCCCTCGTCGGTTGGAGGTGGAGGAACCATTGGATCTATTGGGTCGGACCCTTTGTCGGTGCCGCCTTGGCCGGACTTATTTACGAATTCGGAGTCATACATGCCGCCGAGACCTCACCACTCCATACCCATCACCAGCCTTTGGCTCCTGAGGACTACTAGCTACTTTGCATGGGAGGATTTTCATTTCTCAATAAATAAATAATAAACAGACTTTGTTTTGTAATTCTCTGTCTACTCTTTTTAATTTTTGCATTCTGTGTATTTACTTGGATTTGATTTTCGGAGATTTCTCTAATAATACTAATCATGATTATCAATGTGCATTTTTATTCATTTCACATCCCAAATCTCATCACACCTTTATTACGTAATACTAAAGAGAATGTATTTCATTAAGTACTAGCTACTAGCTAGTATCATCATACATATCTCGAATTTTAGTAATTAAAAATGATATATTTCTGGGTCCCTCCATAAACAATCAAGATTTTATAGAAAATAGAACGTCTAAATGGTACTATATATCACATCTGACCATGAATTATGGAACCATGCATGTAATTAATTTGGTGAAGATGCCAACTTTCAAACATAATTAAAATAAGTCACGAGAGTATTCGTATATATATTCATATATTTGCGACAAAATGATGAAATGAAGGGTTAATTTAAAATTGGAACATTTAGTATAATCTTTTCTTGACCTAGACTGTTCTTATCTTTCCAATTGTAACCTATAGTCCACATTTTTCTCTGATTCTAACTTATAATCCACGGGTTTTCAGTATCTTATACCCGATCAATATTGATCAATATTTCGGTAACTTTTATATTGAAAATGAGTCTTAGTTTGAATTATATTGAAATTGAGTTTTCAAATAAATTTCTGATAATTGTAATATTAAAATGATGCTTGCTGCCTGGTTTCAAAGGAGAAAGGCATCCTCATCACATTTGGAATGCCTTTGCCACTTGTCACTTTTCTGGGGCTGTTAGAAATTCTATAGGTTAATTCTGTTTGGTTTTATAATTATTTAGGAGAATAGTATGGCTATGTGTATGCAGAATTAGCAGCCATTATAGGTCTTGTGATTTGCAATGTACTTGGTTTTAACCGATTCTTCTACTTCGTTGTAACTTTTGAACCAAAACCACTTGAGATGTTGAGTTGAAGGATACATAGTTTTCTGATCTCTAGGTTTCTTAAGACTACTCTAAACTTTTATATTTCACATATACATAGAGAAGAAAATAAAACGACGAATCATATGACCAATCTTGGAATCAACACAAAAAAAAAAAAAAATTATTGTGATGAAAAATGTAGATATAATTGTAATAGTTTAAAAGGTATTGTCATTGTTGATAATTGAGACATTCTCAACTTCAGATTTTAAATGTTGTAGGAAGCTTATAATAAACTCTTGTATGTACTCTTTGGATTTTCATCTCTTTGTATCGTTTTTATGGATTGAGGATCGGCCTCTCAGTCTTGCCATCTATGATGGTTTCATTAATTTTTATTTTTAGCTTTCATGACAATTTGGGCCCTTTCGCTAATTTATTGAATAGGCCCTATATACAGCCCATAGATTAAGCCCACGGTCGGAAGAATTTTTCTTTTTCTTTCTAAATTTGTATAAATAAAACAATCCTTTTTAAGATATGGTGAATGAATGCATGATGATTTAGGATACCAAATTCTTGGGTAAGACCTTGGTCTCTAAGATGGGGTGGGTTTGACTCAGTCAACGGTATTGTGTATTGTTTCCGGAATTGACGAACCAGCTTACAAAATTGTGATGCGATGGTAAGCCGCCGTGGTAGAGCCATTTGATTTTGAATTACTATTCCGTTGTTGCGCCCCGTCAACTGGGCCTGTGGTGGTTTTGGGCTAGATTATGGGCTGCAAAAATAGTGGTTCAAAGAGACATAGGCCCATTATCATTAGACCAAAAGGGCTAACTTTACTACTAACATTCACTTCATGGGCTTAAACAATACAAATAGCCCATCATACCCCCAAACCTCCTAATTCTATATCATTAAGCCCAATCTTTTTCCAATTCCTAATTTCTTTCCAATTTTTTTTTTTACTTCTTTTATTTAATTTTTAATATTCTTGGCTAATATTTTATTTATTTATCTATGTATCTATATATAAATGAATGATCACTAAAGATATATGGCAAGTCCACAAATATCGCACATTTAATTTTCTCCTTTGGTTTTATCAAAAAATTTAGAAAAATAAAATATAGAAAATACAATTGCTATAATATTCCTTAATATACTTCTTAACTTTATGTTAGAAATAATAATAGTAATTTATAAACTTTATATTTTTATAGTGATTAACTCAGCCCTAATTAATTACAAATACAGTAAGTGCGTTTCCTTAATTGTTATATCTATAAGCGGTGGATGGTTGATGCAATTCAACAACTGTATCAGCAGATGACCTAAGAATTGGACTTGGGAGGATTGTTGTTGTTATTATTATTATTATTATTTCCTGAATTAATTACCTTTATTATTGAAGGCTATTAATGCTCGTGCTGACTATCTACACCCTTTTCATATCATTCGTATTTAAAATCTTTGTTCAATTTATGTTTTATATCAAAACTATGTATTAAAGTAAAATAAAATAATGAGCAACAATTGAATTGGAAAATTCTTGTTTGCTCAAAACTATACAGTTACCATAAAATATAAATAAGAGGGATGTTGGAGACAAAAGATCCCCCACCGAACCCACCACCCACTCCACCCTCTTCATTATACAGTTATAGGATGTTGCGTGTGCCAATGTTTTCATTTTTAATCATTTCATTTTGTCTCTTTTTTAATGCATTCTTTTAAATATCAACGATGATGCACATATCCCTCTTTTTTTTATAAATACTAAAAATATAGTTGGAAAAAATTAAAACCTCAAAATCAAAATACGAATAAATGAGTTAAACGAATTAATTCTTGATAACGTAATATATTCATCATGGGATAGTCTATTTTAGGGGTGCATCCAATTTCATCCATCAAACATTTCCCATAGAAACCAACGTTAGCATTGTCTTATAGTGAAGAGAAGCAATGGCAATTGCTACACGAAACCATACAAAAAGCAAAAAAGGCATATATGATTGAAAAGCAAGAAAATAATATACATGTAGCAATGACGTTACGTCGCAGGTACAGAATTAAAGAAGTGGGAAAAGAAAAGGCATGCAATTGGATTTATTCATTATGGATGATGTTGGATTTTGTATGTATTTCAATGCTTTCAATACACGAGATGAAATTAACAATATTAGTATACTATACTATACTATACTATGTACTACTATACAGTATGGTATGGTATAGTACAAGTAGGAGTATTACCACCGCTTACATAGGAAGATTTATGTATATAAATAAGTGGGAGTAGTGTTGTGCTTGGTATACATTGTTCATTAAGGAAAGAGGTTGTTAATAAAGAAGGAATATGCATTGTTCATCAGTGCTGCTGAAGATAGTGGCATTATGGTGCCTACTGTTATTCAATAGCCTCGGAGATTCTGCCCGAGACATCAACCATCTTCGAAAGAAGCTCTTGCAAAACGGCCTTGCCCTTACTCCTCAGATGGGGTATCATTATCTATCTATCCATCCATCTATCCATCTAAAATTCTTATAATTTGATCTTTTTTTATTGACTTCTATGGTGCAGATGGAATAGTTGGAATCATTTTCAGTGTAACATCGAAGAGAAGTTGATTAGGGAAACAGGTGAGTGTAGATTCAATCTCTAGCCAATTTTATTATAACATGATAATAATGATCTATGTATCTATCTTTGGAACGAATTAACAGCTGATGCAATGGTATCAACTGGCCTTGCTGGGGTTGGATACGAATATATAAATCTCGGTACGTTCAACTTTATACCATCATCATCATCACATCAGTTTAATATTATCTTCCCCAGCTAGCTTATGGTTCTTGTTTGTCCTTGTCAGATGATTGTTGGGCAGAGCTAAACAGAGACTCTCAGGTGTTTTTGAGTAACTATTTTCGAATATGTGTGGTTTAAATCCATATTTTTCTACTCTAACAATGAATGTATTGTATGTATGCAATGCATGAATATGGTAACCAGGGGAGTTTCGTTGCAAAAGGCTCAACGTTTCCTTCAGGGATCAAGGCTCTGGCGGATTATGTCCATGGAAAAGGATTAAAACTCGGGATTTACTCTGATGCAGGGTAATTAATTCTGTTTTCTCTTGAGAAAATTATAGAGAATGAATACAAGTTCATGTATGATGCTTTTGATTGTTACAAATTATGTATTTAAAATTATAAATGCAGAAGTCAGACATGTAGCATGAAAATGCCAGGATCACTAGGACATGAAGACCAAGATGCTAAAACTTTTGCCTCTTGGGTATGTTTTTCCATCTTGCCTTCTTTTTTCACTATCATCCATCATCTTCTTTTTCGTCGTCGTTTTTACATTATTAAACCAAACCAGGGGGTCGATTACTTGAAGTACGACAATTGTAACAACAACGGTATCAGTCCAAAGGAAAGGTATGATCTTTAGCTTAATACATTTATCATGTCTTTGGTTGTGAATTTATAAAGATTTGCTTGGTTGGTAAACAAGGTATCCCGTGATGGCAAAAGCTTTACTGAATTCTGGGAGATCAATCTTTTTCTCTCTTTGTGAATGGTGAGTAAACAGTTAGTTTTCTTTGCACTTGCATTCTTGGTCCTACACTTCATAATTAATTAATTTCTTTACAAATGTTATAGGGGGGATGAAGATCCTGCAACTTGGGCCAAGTCCATTGGGAACAGTTGGAGAACAACTGGAGATATTTCTGATAATTGGGACAGGTGAAATCAAACTACTTTGATGTATTTTCTTAGCCATATTTATGATGATTATTGGAAGGATAGGAAGTAGACTTGTACTTAATTACTTGCAAGTTGCCAGTATGACTTCTCGGGCAGATCTTAATGACAAGTGGGCAGCGTATGCTGGGCCAGGCGGCTGGAACGGTAAGATCCTGACAACCCAACGTCTATGTCTGCTTTCTTATTTGGCACATCTTTGTAAATAAACTCAAACTGATTTTGATAGATCCTGACATGTTGGAAGTTGGAAATGGAGGGATGAGTACTGAAGAATATCGATCACATTTCAGTATATGGGCACTAGCGAAAGTAAGTGAATAGAGTAAGTCGATACAGTAAAAACTTAAGAGCATACAAACTAGTGTAACATGTATTTTGTTTGTTGGATTAGGCTCCTTTGCTGATCGGGTGTGATATTCGTTCCATGGACAATGTTACACTCGGATTGCTAAGAAATACAGAGGTTATTGCTGTAAACCAAGGTGAGCAATTAAGTTTTTTTTTTTTTTTGGTTCTACAATGAAGAACAAATTTACCTGCTTTCTAATGTGTCGCTTTTGAGATTAGATAAACTTGGGATTCAAGGAAAGAAGATTAAGAAAGATGGCGATTTAGAGGTGGGATAGTAATATATATTTAGAGCAAATCCTTGAATCCAAAATTTTCTTTAATGTTGTGTGTGTGTTTAGCATATGCTGTATTATTGCAGGTGTGGGGAGGACCCCTCACTGGAAATAGAGTAGCAGTTATTTTATGGAACAGAGGATCTTCAACAGCTACTATTACTGCTTTCTGGTCTGATTTGGGGATTCATTCAACAACAGCAGTTGATGCAAGAGATCTGTGGGCTGTAAGAAAATGGACTCTCTCTCTCTCTCTCTCTCTCTCTCTCTTTCTCTCTCTCTCTCTCACCTCAAAATTCAACTTCCTATGCAGCATTCAACACAGAAATCAGTAAAAGGACAAATCTCAGCTAGTGTTGCTTCCCATGACTGCAAGATGTATGTGCTATCTCCAGTGTGAGAATATGTTAAAGAGGCTAAAGTGAAGCAGTCACTCAATGTACTAATGACTTATAATGAGGCAATGCTCATCAAGAGATGAATTTTACATAATCTTCTCTTTCATGTTGAAAATACCATAGTGGCATGCATGGACTCAAATGTCAGTAGACCAGATTATTAATAATTTGTGAATTTTAAAACATCGTTTGGCTTCCTAACGACAATAAACACAAACTACATTTCACGAAATAGCACAAAATCTTGAATTAACTTAAGCTGGGAAGAAACACAATAGCATAAATTGTCAACAAAGTATATGACATCCGTATGTATACACACAATCATGTTCTTTTCTGCTCATCACTATTTATGCAGATCCAATTTGTACACCTACTAAATGTTTGGCCCCCAAAGAATCCCCTCTTCCATAAGATCATGAACAGATTCTCTAAAACAAATTTAATAAGTACTAGACACTCTACAGGTAAAGTAAGGTACTAAATGGTCACGGTCCCTTCATCCTCTCGACAAAACTTCTTCCTCTCTCCTCAAAGTGACGCCTCTTCACCTCAAGCTTTTCTCCCATTTTCTTCCCCAATCCACGCATACGTTCTCTCGTTCCTATTCTTCTTGGCCTTGTGTCATCATCTTCTGCATTATAAATTTGTTCCTCTGTGAAGACCCGTGATGGAGAATGCACATGAGTATAATGCCCCAAGCTCCTTGTCATAGATTCTTGCATTTTATCATCTTCTAATAAAGGCGTTCTAAGTTCTTGCAAAGAGCTGTGATTCAATGTTGACTCGTTCATGGAGCTTGATGAAGATGCACCAGGGTCTAAGGAATCACAAGTTACTTCTGGGAGCTGGCTGACATTTTTTGATTTCTCATGCTTGACTTCGGACCTAGTGGATTTTCCAGGGCCTGATTCAACATTATGTGCTACTTCCCCTGGTTGAAAGCAGGGCACTTCTCGTTTTGTGGTATTACTAGCAGAATCTTGGTTATTTTTATACCACATGAAAGGAGCAACTTTCCGAGGGACCCAATCGTCTTTCTCAGCTAACATCCAAGGAATGCCAATATACTCGCTGTTTGGAAGCACCAAAGTTTCACGAATTGCTGCCTGAAAAAAAGTTTGGGGAGTCAGCCTTCAGCTTCTATAATTTATGCACTCACAGCCTTACCAACAGCAAGTTAATCTCATGAAGATGGATCTCAGCCTCACATGTATACTGCTTTAGTCAAAGGTGAGAAAAATGCACGAAATTGTAAGAGGAAAAGGAGATAAACATGCTCTAAACAATGGCAATTCATAAATAGAGGCATGTACAAGTTGTACAAGTAGTTCAACTTTGGTGTCTACGAGATACAAATTTTACTTCCAGATAGCCAAAGTATCAAGAATAACGCCCTACAGTGTATGTCTAACAAAACAAATAAAATGAAATTAAAAAGAAAGATCGATTCACATGTCTGTCCAGGGACACATTCTGCAGAGTATAGTCCAGATCATGAAAGAAGTTAAATGTAAATAATACTTAGGGATACTAGGGAGTCAGGATTATAGTGTAAGGGATACAAAGACCAAATTAACGGTCCAAAGTATCATGATTTCGGTTCAACCACCAACTCAACTGGTTATACTCACTCCAGGTCCAACTATTAAAGTATAAAAAATGCAAAATAAGGACAATCTTTGCATTTCCTAATCCTTCCATGCTAAGATGTTCCAATAGGGTACTGAAAGAGATTACTAATTACTGACCAAATATAGGAAAGGTCACATTCATACTGCATCACAGATAAACAGAACAAGGTACAGAAATGTAGTAATGTCTTATTTTATGCTTTCTGCTTATGTAATTAGGTTGTTTATCTCAAAGTCATCACCACCTTAAATCCCCACTGGGATAAAATATTTTATCCCAATTGTTAAGGGATGTTTGGATATACATGGATGTCCTTGGAGAGAAAATTAAAAAAAAAATGAATTTATTGGAAATAAATGATATATGAGGAAACTGCATCCAGACATAGCCTAAGTCATCTCAAAATCTAACACTATTTCTCATATTTCCAAAAGGAAGAAACTTTTAAATACTATTTCATCAGTAAATGAAGTTGCTCAGAAATGTAGATCTATACAATATGCTTTAAAAAAGTATAGGAACCAGATGGCATTGTCAAAACATCACAAGACTCCAGGGCAATTCTGCATCTGATTCAAGAATTCAGGTGCTTAAAGTGAAGCCACATATCAATGTTGACAGAAAGGGGCTCAACTCAAACTGATGTAATTGATAAGTTTGGAGTATATGCTGTTATGGTTTGCAGCCTTCAAGATTGAACAAAAGAATTTTGTCTGAGAAATACACATACAGCAAATTTGTTATTTGTTTATGTATTTACTTAATAACTTTTCTTGTAGTGGCTTGTCTTCAATTTCTGAAAAGTTATGGACACCAAATCTATTGTGTACATAAATAAATCATATGAGCTATACAACATTCAATGTGAATATTTCTTTAACAAGCATACCAATGTGCAAATGAGTGTCCAGATGTAGATAATAAATCAAGCATCTGACCTTGAATCGGCTGATCAGGAATAAAGCAAGATGCCCATTTGTAATTTTGCGGTCCCCAGCAAAAGATTCCAAGTCAAACCGAATATCGGGCATTGAAGTAAACCCAAACCAGATTTGATCTGAAGGCGGTGGCTTCATGCACACCCGTATTGTTCCACAAAGAGAGGATACCTTTATCCTCAATGAGAGAGGAACCTTCAGCAGATGAACAATAATCAGGTAAAATACACAACAGGCTGTTTCCCAATGATTTGGCTTTATGAGTGCAATTGTTAAGAGCATAGACATCTCATGACAACATCCATAGCTATGGAAACTTAAGGAACAGATATGACTGAAATCTTGGCAGGCTACAAATCAATAAATTTAAATCTCATTCTTTTCTACAGAACCTTCTCTTATTCCCCATTCTTTCTTGTTAATATATTCTTTATTTTACTGTTATAAATACTGAAAATGTAGATATGCCATGTCCCAATATGAAGCAGGAGAGTAGATGAATCAGTGTAGAAGTAAAACTTTTGGGTTAACTAATTTCACAAGATGAGGACAAGCAAATAGCACAAATATGAGCTATCTTGCAATCAACATATGATCTCGACATCTGGTACTCATAAATACTTATACATACATACATATGTATCTCACACATGTGAGCACACACTCGCATATATATCTCATATTCACATTGCAACACTACCCTTTATGTAATATTGATCAAGTCAATTAGGTTTTCTCAGCAATAAATTAATTATTACTGCATTAAAATTTTGTAGGATATAGATATGGCAAGAGGATATAAGACATAGGAAATGCTATGCATATTTATTTACCCAACAGATAATGAACAAGGAGAGAGTAATCGAGGGGATGCCTTCCTACAAATGCTGGAGGGAAGGATTTTGTACTAGTGTGTGTTGGGGATGCTAGGAAGTCGCTTCATGGAAAAATGTAGACGAAAGCTTCCTTTGTCCAATAGCATACTTTAAAGCAAAATCCAAGATGAATTCCATTTGATTTGTGTTTCTTATGCATTTTTTACACAAAGTCCTCCACGAAGAAACTTATTACACATCTTGTTAAGGTTTAACAACAATACTGTTAACAACTGGTATACTTGCACTGGAGAACAAACTCCAGTAAGACTATAATCATTTTGTGTTATAACACCAGTTATGACCTTTAATTAAGAGTCATATGGCTTTTCACCATGCAGGAAAGTAAAACATGTTAACCATGTAGTTTATTTGGTCACCGTCTGAAATCTTTTACATAGTTCATCATTTATGTCCATTTAATTTATGAGTCAGTGAGATATTCAGACACTCAATTCAATGCTTTTAGAACCCACCCAATATCACCTTTTCCACAAAAAAAAAAAAAAAAAAAGAAAGGAGGTTTCACTCTATTAGCAGCTAGAATTGACTTATTAGTGATCCTCATAACATAAAGCAATTATTGAAAGACAGTTGTCAATTTTTTGTTCACAAAATTATTTTTTTTCTAAAATGACTGGCAGTTCTCTAATGCTTTGTTGCCATCATTTGAGACTGGACATTTTCCAAACTAAACAAGTTTAAAAGGTTTTCACTCTTGAAACAGCAATTTACCCGCTTAGAAGGAAATTCCTAATCACAGAAAAAGAAATAAAATGTCTACCACTTCATGGAAATGATGTTAATAAAATTTTCAGAGGCAGTTAACTTGAAAAGCTAACAATTACATAAATGAATTAGAGAAGACAGAAAGTGCTTACTAACTTGTGAGACTTGTTTGGTGATAGAATGTAATATTGTCTTCCATCTAGACCCTTGAGATGATGCATTCCCAACTCTTCTGGTGTTGTCAGTATCATCTGCAAAGTTAATATGTTAAGGTAAGGGGAAAAGGAATTCGGCAGGTTAATAAATCTCTCACGGAAAAAAACGAATATCATAACTTCATGCAAATATTAAATTGCAAGAACTGAATTATAAGAAAAGGAAGTAAATCGTAGGGCATATGCATGAAAAATCAATCTTTTGCAAGAAAAGTTATTAGCATCCCTAAAACATATTAAGTAACTCGAAGGACAAATGGCATCACAAGATTAAATTCAGGACAAAACCAGTCCCTTCATGTTTAAGGGCAATGCATGTTAAGCTACCTGCTGCTATTGTAAGAATTTTGGCGCTCTAGAAAATTTAAAAAATAATTTGAGTAGATTGTTGAACTTCTGAATTACGATAGAAATTACTTAACAGAAAAACTGATACCAACCCACTCCTCTCGCAATGTAAAACCACTGGCTCATCTCAGACTCACAATAGTGAAAATCAAACAATAACATTTATTTGCTGAAGTTATTAGTATTTAGACAAATCAAAGGGAAACAAACATTTTAACTTAATCCCATATAAAGTAAGGATGTATGGCTCCATAAAGAATTCAAAAGCCCTTCAAAAATTTTGTTCCTCTCATCACCCACCACTGTCAATTCTCGAGGAAATGCATGCAGAACAAACTTTCATAAATGTCAAAAACTCAAAAGATCACTCTTTTCTCCCCTCCACCGAACAAGGGTAAAGTGTCAAACAATTTTCTTATCACATATCTTTTATTGTCAAATCCTAAACAGCAGCATCATGTAACATGCAGGTACCAAAAGTTTGTCAGTTTAATTGCAGATATCAACAATTCAGCACATTCAAAGTTCAAACACAATGATTCATCAAATGAAGGCAAAATCTTGTTATTATTTTAGAGCACAAGTGAATAAAGTACAGGTGTTAAGGTTGTAAAGGAAGAACTAAGTAAACAATTCGATTTCACACCTGTATCACGATATGCTTCATCTTTGAGTTGTGTATCATCAATTGTCTCGTCAGAAAGCTTGAATTCTTTCCCAAGATACTCAAAACCTTCCAGAAGATCAGAGGTGACCTCACCAGCAGTGTTCCCGTTGATGCGTGTTTCCTCTCCTTCAAATTCTAATTCTCGAATTTCAAGCCTTGTTTCAATATCCAGAAGCATGCCGCCCAAGTATTCAACATCAATTTCCAAGGACCACACCTCATTCATATCTGAGGGAAGGACCCTCATTGCAAGGATCCGTGGAGGTAGAGTACCAGGATCCACAGCTTTACATGTGACATCACCGACATAACTCGGTATTCGCATATTGGATAATGCTCTCTGTTGCATTATGAATAAGCAGGAATATTATGAAAACACAATCTGCTTACCAAACTAAACATCGTCATATTAAAACGCAATACACCATCATTTCATATAGCCTCATTTTGGAATCCGTCTGCCCCAACTTTTAAGACTTGCATTGAGAAAGAGTACATATGAATTAATCAGGGATCCCCATATTGTACACCAGTCTGCACTTCTTTTTTTGGGAGCATGTTTTAACTATCAGCAAAATAGTGAACTTCTATAGAAATGAACTTTTTTCCATGGGAAGCTTCCCTTTTGAGTTTACTAATTACTGATAAGGCCTATGTACCACAGAATAGCATGAAATTGAG
Source organism: Scutellaria galericulata (assembly GCA_946896805.1). Classification (NCBI taxonomy): domain Eukaryota; kingdom Viridiplantae; phylum Streptophyta; class Magnoliopsida; order Lamiales; family Lamiaceae; genus Scutellaria; species Scutellaria galericulata. The sequence goes on along the minus strand of OX335797.1, from coordinate 58,030 downwards.
CCCACTAATCATAACAATATCAAGAAAACAATAATAACATGCCGATACAGAAATTAAGGACAAATTAGTTGACAAGGACAGTAAATCTGCATTTTACCAAGGGAAAAACTATTGCAGCGACCAAACTTGTGAACGTCATCAAGTTCTCCGGGATAGTATAACAATACTGTTATTTACATTTTGAGTATAAATTTTATGATGCGAGTTATGGACCTCAATAAAGAGCATTTGTTTCTTCATGAGGACAACCATATCAGACACCTGAATTAGGTTCTGATGAAAGCTAACGGACAAAATCAATTGCAAATAGTGATCAAGGATAAGCCCCTCACTTAGCTACTCAACACGCCACAGATCCTGAACTCTCACTTGTCTAAATGTAACAGTAACACTGGTAAGCAGAAGGATAATGGTAAATAGCACTACTAACAACCCAGTGATGCATGACAACAAACAGCAGTCTACTTTTTTTTTTACAGGATTGAACAAGTCAGTCCTCAAAAACAGCTGTGGCTAATTCTTTCACTGAGCAATATTCCATACTTCTTGCAGTCCATGTATTAGCAGTATATCTGCAGCCACCTTCAGGTAACTTATTCATACGTTTAAGTTCATGAGAAATGAGCACCTTCTCCTATTTTCATCTCCAACAATAAGTTGTAGATGTTAATCAGATGAAACAAAGGAAATTCCTCAATTTTTTCATATGTCTCACTATGCCATATAATTAGGCAACATATTTTCCAAAAATACTTCCCAATTCCCATTCCCAACCACACAGTTATGCTACTTAAAAGTTACTTAAGAGGCAAATTTACAAAAAATGATTTTCAAAGGAGCTTTGGAAGATATCAGCAGCAACTCCACACTCTAAGCACAAATATATCAAAGTTGTGATTAAAAGATAATAATTAATGGCACATCACTGCAAAACAGCATCTAATCATATAGCATACGGAAATGAGAACAAATAATATTACAAACCTGAATACGATTCTGTAAGGAACTTCTAAGCTGAAGATTGTTCTTGGCATCAAAGAACAGCCGTGAAATTATCATATTCAAGCAGAGTGTTCCTTCATCAAAACACTTGTGGTTGGAGTCTCCATCAGGCATTCCAGATAAAAGATTACTGCTCCCTCGCCCAGTTGAGGTTGAAACTGAAGATGCCATGCTAGTGTCATCAGAAGAAATGTTGGGAAGTTTTCCCGTTGTGTCCATTTTAGTTAAGCCATTGGACATGATTAAGTCTTGGAAAGAACCAGACTTTGAACTTATTTTTCTTTCTTCATGTTCTGAAATTGATGCCTCACTCGCTTTATAGTCATGTCCACTTTTGGAAGCCTTTTTAGCTAGTTTCTTTAGGAACTGACGAACCTTCGATGAAGAATTGTCAACCTTAGCTGACCTGTCTGTTAATTCAGCATTCAGACCTGCAGAAGGCTTCATAAAAGAAGGATATCCTGCATTTAGTGATGCCAGATAATAGTGAAACTCCATACTCAGCTCAGAAAACCATGCAATGCGTTCTTCATTGTCACATGAAGCAAGACGAAGGACTTTACACCAGGACTCCTTCTCCCAGGATGTCTCAAGATATATATAAATATGTTTATATCCTTTATATATAGCCGAATCCTTGTTTTCTACTTTGATTGGGTACCTTTTGGCCCTGACAACAATGAAAGAAAACTACTATAAGTTCATTTTTTTTCAATAACTTCAAGATAACAAATAAAGAGTAAACCTTAATCTATTTATGGTATATCATAATTATTATAGCTTCTTAATTTGAATATTTCAATTATTGAACAAGAAACTACAAGCGAAAAGAAACAAAAAACATAAAACTACAGTTTAAAAAATATTGTAGAATATACTACAATATTTACAACTTCTAAATTACTATTTAAGTACAATAGACAACTTGAGTTATTGAATAATAAAAACACACTTGGTGTAAAATAAGTCTACCAAATGACAAGAATGAGAAGGCGTAAAATCGGCTTTCAGAAACTCTTACTATGATGAAGTCAGTTTTTTTCAGGGAAAAGGCTTTCTATATAGGGGGTGGGGGCGAGGGAGGTTCTTTAATGGAAACATCACCGCAGTAGGTGCTAGTATAACTATGCAAATATTGAGGACCGGTAAATAATTTCACGATTTTGAGAAGGTCCTATGTGATTAATAATTACTCCTTTATTTAAATAAATAAAATATTCAGAAGACCGTTATCAACTCATTAATAATTTAACAGGAAGAAACACCATAAAACTCACTATTAATTCACTAAAGGGTGATAAAGATACTTTTTTCCAAGTCTTCTATTATTTATACTTCCAAAAACAATGTCTAGAAAATCTTTAATTACCATTTTCTTGATGGCAAGGCTGTAGCTGAAACAGCAACAATTGAGCAGCCTCTTAGTGAAATCTCAACAGGGGAACCATCCAAATCCTTAAGGATGAGATGATGATCTTTAATTTTTGCATGTTTTCGAACAGGCGTAACCTCCAAGATTTCTTTTCTCCTTCTTTGCTCTATTGACACTTTCTCTTCTAGTCCAGATTTTGGAACTTTATCTGGTTCTAGAACCCATAGAGTCCCCTGGAAACAAAAGTATAATCCAAAACGTAAAGTAGGAGTATATTGCAAGAAAATTGAAGAACTTTCACATTAAGGCATGGCATTAACACTAAAAATGATAAGCAGGGCACTTATAGAAAAACCTGCCCCCTTCATTTCCTATGACTGCACTCCTCATTAAAAACAGACAAATAAAGCATTAGGAACAGAAGTATAAAAGAAAAAAATTAAAAGATGAAATTACCATCTATACTATCCAAAAACACAAAAAAGTAAATGGAAAAAAAAAAAAAAAACACTTAGAACACAAAAAAGTAAACAGCATGACAAAAAAAAAAAGGAAAGCGAACAGAGTGATATTATGGTAAGATAATCATGTCAGAGAATGAAGAGTTATATAAAAACTGCTTCTCCTTCATTGATGTTCAAGTAATTTCGAAAGCTAACTTATTTCAGCATGGTATCCCAATATGGGGGGTTTGCTTTCTTTTTACCTGTTACAGATATTTCAGATTTCAATGTCCTGATTCCTGATCATGTGAAAACAAAGTGAAAGTTCACATTGTTGTGGAAATGATTTGCTTCTTTCTCATGAAGAAACCAATATTTACATGATGTAAGAAATATTAGCCTAAGTTCTAGTTACTTCATTCACGATCAAACTGAATCTACTCAAGATAAAGCTTGCCAGAGAGATCTTGCACTATATCCAATTTTATTGAAAATTGCAGAAAACTGCTACCATTATTTTCATAATTCTAGAAGTGTGAGTCTACAACAATTATCTGTTAAACAACCATGAAATTCAAAGAAGATGACTTCTAGAAGCACACAAGAAATCTAAACTTTATCCTCCTCAAAGTTGGTGAACAGAACACCAACGGACAATTCACTGTAGAAATTGATACCAGACAAATATTTCAGGAAAGTCTGCCAGAACTGTGAGCACTGAGTACTCCACATTTACACCTCAAAATTCGTTCCTCATTGGATGATTATGCTATAAATAAGAAGCCAGCGAACCACGAAGTTCAGATTTTATCCTTTTTTTTTCCAAAAAAAAAAGGAAATTACGAACCTAATAGGCATAGATACACAACCAGGAATCTGATACAAAGAAATGAACAGAGCAGGAATTTCCAAAAACTCAAAGCATTATAGAAGACACAATTTGAAGGCTAAAATCAGATTAAGTAACCTGTTTGTCATATAAAGACGCGTTTAGGTTAGGAGGAGAAGACATGGCCTTTGCTTTGTTATCTTCTCTCTCTAACTTTCGATCTAAACGGCGAATCAAAATCCACAAGCCCACCGCCTCCAAAGCAATAATAGTTAGCGCCCCAACGATGAAGACCACCAGCAGGAGCAGCGCCATGATCGGAGCAACTCGTATATTCTCTCTCTAGATTACAATACACTCCTCTCAATTGACATTTTCTTTTTCTATGCAAGGGTCATCGATCTATCAAAGAAGAATAAAAAGTAGAATAATCTAGTTTACTGCAAGAAATAAAATTCGAATTTTACTCTTTTTCAGCATTTGTATTGCCTCTGCCTCATGTTTGAATAAACTTTCATTTCATACCTTCATTTTCCTTTTTATTTCAAATCATAGGAGAGATAATTGAGCTATGATGTTACAGAACCTTTTCTTTTTTCAGGTGTCATTTAACGCGGGTTAATTTAATATGGGAAACAAGACATTGAACTATACTCCATTTATTTTTAACTCTCCTTTTGATTTCTGTACTTTAGTTATTCTTTAACCAATTTTAGTAAATTAATCTGTCATGTATTTTAATAAATACATGGTGAAGGGATATGTTCTCAATTTGGATGATACAAACATATTAAAATCAATCTATCTTATTATATTGATACATGATAAAATGATATAATTTGTGTTTGAATAACATGAGCAGACGTAGATGAAACTATTTGATACTGTTGATATGAAATAAAATAATATGACTTAAATTTTGATAATACAAATTAGTGATCAAATGAAAAAAAAAAAAAAAGATAAAACATCTAAATTTGACTAGAAAAAATAAATTATGATTAGAAAAGGCTTATTTACTGCAAGCTACTAGAAATCAAATTGTCTCCTTGTGCCCCTTTCCTTAATAACTATAAAGGCCTATGTGGTAACTTTTAGTTTCTCAATGTTTTTAAGGTATTTTTAAGCAGGTGAGATTATTTCTTTTCGTATGTTTTATATGATATTTTAAAATAATTATCATATATAAGTGTATTGAATAATATTATTAATTAATAAGTGTAATGTATTAAAAATAATGAAATAAGATATACAATATTAAATATAAAAATAGTTGGTTTGAGAATTTCTATTTTTCCCATGAAAGATGAGAATGAATTGAAAGAGGTGAAGTTGACTTATTGAATAGAGGATTAAAAAAATGTGCAACGTATGTGTTTGTTTCCTAGTTGAAAAGGACGGTAGCCCCGTTAATATATTCACACTAGTATAGGGCCGTGTAATACACGGGTTTTGAAAAAAAATAATTAAATTTTGTGAAATTAAAAAAATTTAATTATTATTTACACAATAAAATTAAATTTATGATTTGTGCAATATATCGTCTAATTTAACATTAAATATAATAAAATATGATCAAATAATTATTTAATTGTCAAAATATGTGTTGCACTTGTAGATGATCATTTAAAAAAATTATTATTATTTTGAAAAGAATATGCATTGCTATACCTATTATATAATTCAACCCACCCACCATTTTCTTTTAGTTTGCTTTTTATTGTTTACATTTGCAACTCTCAACTTTTATTTTTAATTAAATGATAAAAAATGAAAGTTAAATTTTCACAAATAAATTCCATAGTTTATTTTAAAGCATATATTCAAAATATTATTTGATCTCAATAATTAATAAGTTTGAATAATAATTTTCAAGCTGTCTACCTTTATTTTAGTTTTTTTTTTCTTTTGTATCTATTTATATTTTTTCTTTACATTTTTAAATTTAACAAATTTCAAATATATAATAATATCTACAATTGAACTCTAGCATATGTTATTTAGATAAATCTAATTACTATTTCTATATTATTTATTATTTAGTAATAATAATATTTCTTACCAACATTAAATTTGTAGCAATTAATTAGTATATTTATTATGAAAACATTGTAAACTAGCCATGTGTCATTCTTGATCCTTTATATATATATATATAAAAGATTAATCAAGTTTGGACACTAATTTTTCACATAGCTTTATTTATGGTACATTCGTCTTAGTAAAATGTGTGTGTGACCACTCACTAAAGATATGACAAAGTGATTAGTTAGTGTACCTTTTAATATAGAGTTGAATATTAATATCTTAGGCATCAATTCGGGAATATGTTTAATTGAATAAATAACGTATATGAACTCTTCTTATATCAAATTACTAATTAAGGAAGTGATACATAACTGAATTCATAATGACGACTACAAAAGGATGATGTCTAGATCACCTTAATTAAGTGCTAATTTTTTTTAATTTTTTTATAATTCATTTTTTAATTTATATATAAGTAATCAGGTGACGTTAATCTGCCTTTTCAAAATTACTATCATATAAATTACAAAATCTATTTGGATAACCCACTTTTATATATTCTTTCTTTTTAGATGGAAAACGAGGATTCAAGGAAGAAAAATTACAATTTCAAGCTTATTAATGTATCATGTTTAATATTGAATATCTACGTACGAAGTCCAAAGTTATAAACAAATATTTCTATACTATAAATTAACTTTTTGTGTAGAGCTATAGGGTATAAATATATATATTTGTTTAATCAATATCGAAATATGAGAAGTTAATTCTTAAAGTTATTATAACTACATTGAGAGTTATTGCAGGATTCAACATGCAGTATATTAAATTACGAATAGTCCTGGTTAAATACTTAAAATAAATTAACTTATTTCCTCAAAAGAGTTAATTTAGGAATATATTTGTGTTTTATACAAGGAATATCTAATTTAAAAAAAAAAAAAAAAAAACTTGTGTGCACATGGGTGCATGGATTCAGGATCTGTGCACTCGGGTTGACCCAACTCACCACGTGCAGCCACGGGCTCAGACGCGCCCGCATGCTCCACAGGTCGCGCACAAAATTCGCCCAAACATGTTTTCAAATATCATACATTTATGTTATGTTAGTTATATCTTTTAGTAGTGTTACTCATACATTTTAGTTATGTTAGTCATCCCTTTTGTAAGGTTAGTTGTACCTCAATATTTTTTTTAAACAGACATATTGAACTTTCAGACTTTTAGTTATAATAGTCATACATTTTAGTTCTGTTAGATATACATTTTAGTTATGTTAGTTGTACTTGTACCTTTATATATTATATAAAGGTATGACTATGTTGATATAAAGGTATAAGTAATATCACATAAAGGTAAACATGTACAAATTATGTTGAAGTTAGGGTTTTTTTAGAGTTAAAAATATTAAATATATGTATGATATTTGGATATAAAAGTATAACTAATATAACATAAATGTATGACTAACATAACTAAAATGTCAGAAAAAAATGTAAAAATGCGTGAATTCGGATCAATCCAAACCCGAACTCGATCCAAATGGATGTGTGTATCAGGTGCACAAGAATGCTACTCTTTAAAAAATGAATAACATGAGAATGAGAAGTTGTTTTTTATGTTATCTAGGGTCTAACCTTCTAGGGATATGAATGGCTTAATTAATCAAAAAGAAGTTTTAGTGTTTATTTCAGGAAAAGAAAAAAAGAAGTCATAGTGCCAAGAAAGGGTATGAGTATGATTATTATTGGGTTAATTATTGAAAAAATCATAACCGTTATTCAAATTATCATTTAAACCAAACTTTTCACTATTTTCAAAAATCAAAATAACATAATCTTATATAAGCAGTACGTTTTTTTGACATCGATCGGTTTTTTAACCACATTTGAGATGCTAAGCACATTACATATTTTTTTAAATTAATCGATACCAAAAAACATACTACATATACAAGGTTATGTTATTGTGATTAATATTAAATATTAGGTTAGAATTGTAATCCGAATAAAGGTTGTGAATTTTTCCAATAATTAACCCTTACTAGTTTGATATTTCTTTCATGAAATGGAAACATAATCATATTTTTAGAGGGAAAAAAGAATATTTATATGTCAATACTTTCCTAAAAGCTTGGATTATATCGTCTTATAAACCACATTCTATAAGATGTAGTTCCGTCAATTTCGTTCAACTTTATCATTAAGTTAAAACGAATTATCTACATCCAAATTAAAAAAAAAAAAAAAACCATCTCTTAGTGGATTTTCTCATAGGGAGAATGACCCATAGCAGTGTTTCAAATTTTTAAATATACCCCTTTTTTTATAGGATAGGAAGTCTAATTAAAATCCCATCTCTGAGTGGATTTTCTCATACAGAGAATGACCTGTGGCAGGGTATCATTTTTGTATATATACCGACTTTGTTTGTACTAAAGATTTAGATGATTTAGCTAGTGAGTCTGGATTTGTGATTTAGGTAGATTTTGAAAAAGATGAATTAAAATAATTTTACATTTCTTTTGAGATTTTATAAGGTATAACTATAGTTAAAATGTCACAATTACATTAAAAATTGTAGAAAAAATAGATGATGTGTTGGTTATTTTATTTTGAAAATGTAGATATTGTTGAGAATTGTAAAAAGTAGAAAAGTAAGATAGAGTTATGAATTTTTAAGATCCCATAACAAACATGAATTGAGATTTGACTCATCCCAAATCCGGACGTGCTAGTGTCAATCCAAACAAAGCTAATCACACTTAATGATTTAGTCCTATATTAATAACTTGAAATGTTCATAAAATAATTATCACTAGTAAGTTCACATCGAGAAATTAAATACATACCAACACATTCAGTGTAAATCTGTAAAGACAACCACATCAATTGTTTTTAGAATTTATTATTAAAATATTCTTTATTCAGTTAATAACACTCCTAAAAAAATTGCTGTGGCTGTCCTAACTCCTAACTAACACCACATATAATTAAAGTACTCACGAAAGAATCAATAAATTATCATCCTAGATATTAGATTTCTTTCAAATATAAAATTACACCACAAAAAACATGTACTTACTGAATACTGATAAGACTTAGAAACTAGCTAGTTAAGAATTTTATTTAAAAAAAATAGAAAAAAAAATTCTGAGACACATTAAATTAGGGGCCAGCTACACACCTCATCATCTTCTAAACACACCCCAATTTCTAAACACACCAACAATTAAATCAATTTTACTTAAAATCTTCTAAATATACTCCATCACATTACAAATATACCTTTTATACAAAAAACATTAAAATAAAATACAAAACTAAATGATTTTCTAACCACACCACAACACCACCTCCACACCTCCAATTATCATTTTTCAACCAAATTGAATAAAGAAGAACCCTAACCCTAACCCTAACCCACAAGTCCTAATCCTAAATTGGTTAGAAATCAATTCGATTGAAGTGTTCGATCTTAGTTCAAACAAGTTTTGGGGAGTTCAATTTCACATTTTCGAGCCTACAATGGATGAATTTTTGAACCTTAGTTCATACTCGGATTTTTACATAGATTATGAATTTATTACGTTAAACATGTTTAATGTTGTTTGAAATAAAATGTAAATTGTTTAGAAATCATGTTTAGGAGGTTTTTTCTATGGTAATCATGTTATAGGTTGATGAAATTTTGAGAAAAAAAAAAGGAATCGCGCGAAACTGTTGAATTTGGACGGGATACGTTCGGGCCTGGTCGGTCGACCAGAATGTGGTGTGTTCGGCCAATGGCCGAACGGATTGATAGGTGTTCGACCATTAGCCGAACGGATTGAAAGGTGTTCGGCCAATACAAGCCGAACGTACTTCCTTGTGTTCGGCCTGTATTGGCCGATCGCGATTTTCACAGATTTTTTTCTTTTACACTATACAAAAAAAAAAAATTGGTAGAATAAAACTTAAGAACTTATATTGCCCATCTCATGTGTTTTTTCTTGTTCCATAATGTTTTTTGACTAACTAAAGGGATGAGTTTAAAATTTTAGATTTGCTTTTTAAATTTTAATGGAGTTTGAAGAAAGAAAATAATAAGGAAGAAGAAGGTGGGTAAAATGTGGTGTGTGTAGTAATTCATTTAGATGAGTGTGTTTGAAATTTATATTTAATATTGTTTTTGTTTTTTTAAATTATTAGTAAAAGTATAATTATCTTTATTTATATAATTTCATTTATATTTAATTTTATTGGGTGTGTTTAGAAGATGGTGGAGTGTGTATAGCCGGGCCATTAAATTATAATTGAAGGTTGGAGTCAGTAAAATTTAGTTACATGTATTCATATATTACTCTAATTGACAAGTCCAATCGCATATGCATGACTAACTGGCTAGTTTAGTTCAACACCGCCAAAAACGAGACGGCACTAATCAGTATAAATTCCGCAAATTTCAACTGGGATGTCCATACTAGGCTAGAGTCAACGCACGTATAATTTATGTTTATACATAAGTGAGCTACATTAAAATATATTTGAAAAGTGTTGGGCCCCCACCAAACCGACCCGGCCTAGGGTTCGGCCCAAGTGGAGACCAGAACCAGTTAGAAGTCCAAAACCGGCTAGAAGGCCAGAAGACCCGACTTGGCTAGAAGGGCCGACCCGGCCAAACAAGATCCCGACCTAACCAGGCCGACCGGGCTAGGATCTAACCCGAGGAAGCCAAGCCGACCAGGAGGCCTGAGAAGACTAGAAGGCCAGAAATCGAGGTCATTGTTGCAAGAAGAGCAGAAAAGACTTAGTTATTTCAAGTAATCTTCAAGAAAGGAAACAAATCAAGATCAAATCTTATCCGATTTAGATAGGATTTAATCCATTTTTCCCTTATCTGTACCCTAAAATCAAGGGATTTATTTATTTCTTTCCAATTTTCATATCTCATGTCTAGCCTATAAATAGGGCCTCGATTATCATTCAAAAGGATCGAATTCTAGATCCGAAATCATTGTAATTAGAGAGCCTTTTACTCTCAATTCTTATATAAAAACGTTCAGGCCGGCCAAAACTGACCGACCAGAATAAGCCTAGCAAATTTGCCCGAGTAGGCACCGGGCCATTCTTTTTCTTATTTTATTTGATTCTCATATTACTTATCCGATTCGATTTCCTTAAGCCGGATCGATATTTCTTTGTGTTAGGCTAGGATTTTGTACCATACAAAATCTGACGTCAACATTTGGCGCTAGAAGGAGGGGGCTGAAAAACAACACATAGCTCGAAGACTACCAACACAGAATGTCCTACCTGGTCTCCAAGACCAGAACCTATTACTAGAACGATGCAGTGGGGCTAGGGAAAGAACTGAAAGATTAGATCAAGAAAATTACTCTCCAAGGTGCCGAGCTCATTTACCGAGCCGACCAGAGAGTCTATACGTCGAGCTCTTCTACCGAGCCGACCAAATATTAGATCAAGAAAATTACTCTCTAAGGTGCCAAGGTCTATACGTCGAGCTCATCAATCGAGCCGACCAAAGACAAAAATAAGGAAACCACTTCCTAAGATGTCGAGCTCATTTGTCGAGCCGACCAGATAGTCTACATGTCGAGCTCATCCATCGAGCCGACCAAAGATAAAAATAAGGGAACTGCTCCTCGAGATTGCGAGCTCCTTTGCCGAGCCGACCAGAGACAAAAACAAGGACATTTCTTCCTAGCACATCAAGCTCATTCACCGAGCCGACCAAACTAAGGCTCCGGCCCACTAAGGCTTCGGCCCACAAAGGCTCTGGCCCACAAGGGTTCCGACCCCACAAAGGCTTCGGCCCAAAAAGGCTCCGGCCCACAAGGGTTCCGACCCCACAAAGGCTTCGGCCCATTAAGGCTTCGGCCCACAAAGGCTCCGGCCCACAAGGGTTCCGACCCCACAAAGGCATCGGCCCCCTAAGGCTTCGGCCCAACCCGAGCTCGCCAGCCGAGCTCGGGATCAAACTTGAAGGCTCCGGCCCAAAAAGGTTTCAGCCCAACCCGAGCTCTCCCACTGAGCTCGGAATCAAATTTAAGGGTTTCGATCCCACTAAGGGCTCCGGCCCAACCCAAGCTCATCCGAGCCACAAAAGGGCTCCGCCCCCAAGCTCATCCAGGCCACAAATTAGAAGGGGTCCGGCCCTAAGCTCATCCGAGCTACAAATTACAAGGGCGCCGGCCCAATCCGAGCTCACTCGCTGGGCTCGGATTCTGACTAGAGGCTCTGGCTCAAAGCCTTTCCGAGCTCTGAACCTGATAAAGGGCTCCGGCCCAATCTGAGCTCATTTGCTGAGCACAAATTATAACTAAGGACTCCGGCCCAATCCAAGCGTATCCGAGCTCGTGAACTTAACCAAGGGCTCCGGCCCCCACCTTAGCTCATTTGAGCTCTGAAATCTGAACTAAGGGCTCTATGCCAAGAGCCGAGCAGAAACGTACCCGGTGCCGTGCCGGGAGCCAACCAGAAACGGACCGGCGTCGTGCCGGGAGCCGACTAAAAACGGACCCAGCGTCGTACCGGGAGCCGAGCAGAAACGGCGTCGAACCGGGTGCCGACCTGGCCCGTGCGCGCACACATCGGGTGTCGGGCAGACCCGCGCGTGCACACGCCGGGTGCCGAGCAGACCCGCGCGCGCACACGTCGGGAGCCGACCAGACCCGCGCACGCACACGTCGGGAGCAGACTTGGCACGCGCGCGCACACGCCGGGTGCCGAGCAGACCCGCGCGCGCACACGTCGGGAGCCGACCAGACCCGCGCACGCACACGTCGGGAGCAGACTTGGCACGCGCGCGCACACGCCGGGTGCCGAGCAGACCCGCCCGCGCACACGTCGGGTGTCGGGCAGACCCGCGCGCGCACACGCCGGGTGCCGAGCAGACCCGCGCGCGCACACGCCGGGAGCTCGCGCACACGCCGGGAGCCGAGCAGACCCGCGCGCGCACACGTCGGGAGCCGACCAGACCCGCGCACGCACACGTCGGGAGCCGACCTGGCACGCGCGCTCACACGCCGGGTGCCGAGCAGACCCGCGCGTGCACACGTCGGGAGCCGACCTGGCCTGCTCGCGCACACGTCGGGTGCCGAGCAGACCCGCGCGCGCACACGCCGGGTACCGAGTAGAACCCGTGCACGCACACGCCGGGAGCCGACCTGGCACGCGCGCGCACACGCCGGGTGCCGAGCAGACCCGCGCGCGCACATGCCGGGAGCTTGCGCACACGCCGGGTGCCGAGCAGACCCGCCCGCGCACACGCCGGGTGCCGAGCAGGACCCGTGCACGCACACACCGGGTGCCGGGCAAACCCCTGCACGCGCACACGCCGGGTGCCGGGCAGACCCCCGCGTACGCACACGCCTGGTGCCGAACAGACCCCCGCACGCGTACACGCCGGGAGCCGACCTGGCCCGCGTGTACGCACGCTGGGAGCTGGTTAGACCGCATGCGCACCGAGCAGACCCAACTCGAGCCAACGGGGACCGAACCGTCTAGACCCAAATCGGCGGGGTCCGACTGAACCGATGGGACCCGACCCGACCATAACCGTTCCGGGCAAGTTTTGAGCCATCAAGGTCCGACCCGTCTTGGACCTACCCGACCAGGCTTCGAGCCACCACAGTCCGACCCGGTCAAAACCAATCCAGCCGAGCTCAGCGCCGAAGCAAGCCTAGCTCAAACACAAGAAAATAAAAAATTGAAGTATGGATAGCAGGGCTAAGAAACTTACACTTACCCAAAAATTCATGGTATGTCGGAATAAAAGGAAAGATGAGGTCGGCTTGTAGGAGGCTGATTGAGTTAGGCCCCGACTAGAATGATATCTAGCCACGGCCTAAGGGGCTAATGTTGGGCCCCCACCAAACCGACCCGGCCTAGGGTTCGGCCCAAGTGGAGACCAGAACCAGTTAGAAGTCCAAAACCGGCTAGAAGGCCAGAAGACCCGACTTGGCTAGAAGGGCCGACCCGGCGAAACAAGATCCCGACCTAACCAGGCCGACCGGGCTAGGATCTAACCCGAGGAAGCCAAGCCGACCAGGAGGCCTGAGAAGACTAGAAGGCCAGAAATCGAGGTCATTGTTGCAAGAAGAGCAGAAAAGACTTAGTTATTTCAAGTAATCTTCAAGAAAGGAAACAAATCAAGATCAAATCTTATCCGATTTAGATAGGATTTAATCCATTTTTCCCTTATCTGTACCCTAAAATCAAGGGATTTATTTATTTCTTTCCAATTTTCATATCTCATGTCTAGCCTATAAATAGGGCCTCGATTATCATTCAAAAGGATCGAATTCTAGATCCGAAATCATTGTAATTAGAGAGCCTTTTACTCTCAATTCTTATATAAAAACGTTCAGGCCGGCCAAAACTGACCGACCAGAATAAGCCTAGCAAATTTGCCCGAGTAGGCACCGGGCCATTCTTTTTCTTATTTTATTTGATTCTCATATTACTTATCCGATTCGATTTCCTTAAGCCGGATCGATATTTCTTTGTGTTAGGCTAGGATTTTGTACCATACAAAATCTGACGTCAACAAAAAGAAAAAAAGACAAGTGCATATTATATGGTAATAAATGGGACCAGAGATAAGAGGAAAATATCTGTAGTAATAAAAAGATAATATAATTTTTTTCAGTGAACTGAATGAATTTTTTAAAGTGAAATTGACTAAAATAATATTAATGAAATATGTGATAATTTTCACATAGCACATATGATATGATATGTGGAAGTGATGATGGTTGTGTGGCATAAACCACATACATGTTCATCACACACAATATGTGTCTTGCACACACAGAGTTCGCGCAATGCACAAACTACATGCACATCATACATCCAAACTCACACAATTGGCACCGAACATGCCAACATGTGTTTTAATTTGGTAATGAGACATTAGAGAGAGAGAGAGAGAGTGAGAGTTATGGATTGGGTTAGGTTGACGTGTTGGGATGGTGGTGGGTAATTAAGGTTTGACAAACATAGCATAAGGTAGGAAGTATGTATGATGATGTGAATGGTGCCTAACAATTTATGTGCCACTGCCAACCTCCCACGGCTTAATTACTACTCAACTTTGAATTGGGTCGGTCTCTGCATTTAATTTCTTCAACCAACATCTACCTGTGCACATTTATTGCCCTCATAACAATGGAAGATGCATCATATCATTTCTTTCATTTCCACTTAATCTAGTCTACATCTTTCCATCTTTATTCACATTGTTATCATTCACTTTTCTTCCCTCTTCTATATTCATCACAACATATGAGATCAAACTCGCAGAGATGGGTAAGATAATTCTTGTGTGATTGGCCATCACTACTCATCACTCTATTTGTGTGTCACATATACACATTCCTATCATGAAGTCAAATTCACATTATCTGCGTTTATCATACAGAAACCATTTTTTTCCTTGTTAGTTAGTTCTCTCTAGCTAGCTGTATATATAAAATCAGGTAGAAGGGAGTAGTGCTAACAATACATAGATCATGACGATGAAGAGCTCATCAGCTGAAGTGGTGATGGAGATCGAGGCGAACAAACCACAAGGCAATGGCATCGTAGTTGGAGGGTTGAGCCCTTTGAGTGAGAGCCTGTGGAAGGAGAAGACCAACACAGAGTTCGTGGGGGACGTATCGGCCAGGCTTGCTTGGAAAGATCTAACCGTGGTTGTCACTCTCAGCAATGGAGACACCCAGAATGTTCTGGAGAAACTGTGTGGCTATGCTGAACCTGGATCCTTTACAGCTTTGATGGGCCCTTCTGGATCCGGAAAATCTACCTTGCTCGACGCCCTTTCCGGCCGGCTCGCTGCAAATGCCTTCCTCTCCGGCACCATTCTTTTCAATGGACGAAAGGCCAAGTTATCATTTGGCACTGCTGTCAGTAATCAATCACATATGTATCTTTGTTTCTTTGTTTTTACTTAAAAAAATACATAAGCCGATTAATGGGTGGGGGTGCAGGCATATGTAACCCAAGATGACAACTTGATTGGGACTCTCACTGTCCGTGAAACGATATCATATTCAGCTCGACTGCGCCTTCCAGATAGGATGCCATGGTCGGATAAACGAGCGCTGGTGGAGAGCACCATCGTTGAAATGGGACTTCAAGATTGCGCCGACACTGTCATAGGGAACTGGCACTTGCGAGGCATCAGTGGTGGAGAAAGAAGAAGGGTTAGCATTGCTCTTGAAATCCTCATGAGGCCAAGGTTACTTTTCCTTGATGAGCCAACCAGCGGACTTGACAGGTAATCTAATTCATTCATTCTCTACATATATCTATTGGAATTATAACTAATATATAACTCTCTCTACATACATACACGTGGATTGGTTTCAGTGCATCAGCATTCTTCGTGACACAGACCTTACGAGGATTATCAAGAGACGGACGAACCGTCATAGCCTCGATTCATCAGCCTAGTAGTGAAGTTTTTGAGCTGTTTGATAGATTGTACTTACTTTCTGGTGGAAAAACAATCTACTTTGGCCAAGCATCCGAAGCTTATGAGGCAGCTAACATATATACAATTCTTGATTCTACCTTCTCCATATTAATTTCACATGGTTACTTATTTACACCATCTTCATATATATATACATGCAGTTTTTTGCTCAAGCTGGCTTTCCTTGTCCTTCTTTACGCAACCCCTCTGATCATTTCCTTCGTTGCATCAATTCTGATTTCGACAAAGTTAAAGCAACACTAAAAGGATCAATGAAAATGAGGGTATATATATCAGATAATTCTCCCTTCCTCCCTCCAACATTTACTTATTTGATACATTTTATTAATATTTCTTTTCAGTTTGAGATGAATGATGATCCTGTAGACCGAGTGACCACGGCTGAAGCTATTCGTGCACTGATCGACTCTTATCGTACTTCTCAGTATTCTTACTCTGCAAGAGAAAAGATTGAGGAGATGTCTAAAATTGTGAGTCATTTATATATATATATGTAAAGTTACTCCTGGAATTAAAAATTTCTTGACTCCTCACTGTATTGTATTACAGAAAGGAACAGTGCTGGATTCTGGAGGGAGCCAGGCTAGTTTCTTGATGCAGGCTGTTACCTTGACACGGCGCTCATTTGTTAATATGTCGAGGGACTTTGGATATTACTGGCTGAGGCTTGTCATCTACATTGTGGTCACTATTTGCATCGGAACTATTTACTTGAACGTGGGAACGGGCTACAGTTCCATCCTGGTAATCTTAGCTTACTACTATATGACTAACTACCCTGCAGCATTCAAGTAACTATAATTACCTGGTTTATATACAGGCAAGGGGTGCTTGTGCATCTTTCGTCTTTGGTTTCGTGACATTTATGTCCATTGGTGGATTTCCTTCGTTTGTGGAAGATATGAAGGTACAGTAGGGCACTTTGTTAATTGAATGCATAACTAGGAGGAGCTAATCGAATGCCTTTCTCAGGTGTTCCAAAGGGAAAGGCTGAATGGGCACTATGGTGTGGGTGCCTTTGTGATCAGCAACACACTATCTGCAATGCCATTTCTGATACTAATCACCTTCATTTCTGGTACTATCTGCTACTTCATGGTCCACCTCCATCCGGGCATCACGCATTACTTGTTCTTCGTGCTCTGTCTTTACGCCAGTGTCACCGTCGTTGAGAGCCTCATGATGGCTATAGCAAGCGTCGTTCCCAATTTCCTTATGGGTATCATCATTGGAGCTGGAATTCAGGTCTCTATTACTACTTCTCCTTCATGTCACTACCAATCACATTACCTCAACTATATATGCTTTGTTGCAGGGGATTTTCATGCTCGTCTCGGGCTACTTCCGACTCCCAAACGACATCCCCAAACCTTTCTGGCGTTATCCAATGTCTTACATAAGTTTCCACTTCTGGGCTCTACAGGTATAGATAGATCATCGGTCTAAAGTTCAAACTCATCGTCTTTTTAGTTAATGTACACATGGTTGATATCTATACTTGTATGGTAATCAATCAATAGGGGCAATACCAAAATGACTTGAAAGGGTTGGTTTTCGACAACCAGACACCAGATCTACCAAAGATTCCAGGGGAATACATCTTAGAAAATGTATTCCAAATTGATGTGCGTCGATCAAAATGGGTGGATCTGAGTGTCCTGTTCAGCATGATCATCATCTATCGTATAATCTTCTTCATCATGATCAAAGTCAATGAGGATGTGACTCCTTGGGTTCGCGGTTATATTGCAAGACGAAGAATACAACAGAAGAATGCGAATCAGAGTACCACAGTTACTCCGTTTGGTCTTACTCAATCACCTTCTCTCCGGAATTACGTTCAAAACCGTGCTACTGCTACTGCTACTGTCAAGAGGTAGAATAGAATAGCTTATATGTATGATCACATCCACTTTCTCGGAACTGCTCTCACACTGCTTTATGCCAACTTTTACTACTTTATATGTAACTCATCTAAGAATCAAAGTTTGGGATTCCATGTGTTCAAACTATTCTCCTCAATATCATATGCAAGCTTTATATTCACGTTTGTGCGACCATCAACTACATTTTAATGTTGGAAGATTTTTTTGCTCAAGTGCGACGTCAATGTGCCATTTTCTGCCACATTTTCCCATATGATAATAGCACATACTAATCACACTTATTAATTAATCACCCAAACACTATAAGACCATTAGTTGCACCATTATGCTCCCTGTACTTTTAGGATAATCAATATCTGAATATCTCACAGCTTGTGATAATTTTGGATAAATAGAATAATAAATAATCTCTTTCCAACCTTGTGATAAAAATAAGTTATAGGATAAGAGTTGTGATTGTTATTTTAGCCCTTACATTATGATGTCATATTTGATATTTGATGGAGAATACTATTGTCAATTAACTCACGTTTTTCTTTCATATCCCACATTCTAACACATGAAATAAACGATAAATTATTTCTATAAAAAATATCCTTATCCCTCGAAATATCTCAATTAATCATAATCAATCACATCTTATACCAGACAGTGAAGTAAATGGATAACCATTGATAGCAAGAGATAAAGTCTTGCTTAATTATAGGGATTATATTAGATTATTTCCTTATATATTATATTTGTAAATATCTTCTCAGATTAGGTCTTCATTGTATTGCCTATATAATGCTCTGTTGTGCATAGAATTTTCTTAAGGGAAAATCAATTATTTCATCATAATATGGTATCAACCTAATTGTAACATTCTCGACCAAAACATACACGTCATTGGGCATTCATTTCATACATCATATGCATTTCATATTATTTATATGTTTTTACATAATTGGTATTGAGAAAACTCTATCATAATTAGTTGAGATTCTAATAATGTTAAAGTTTATAATTTAATTTGTTTAATTAATAGTATTAATAAATAATTATATATATATATATATATATATATATATATATATATATAGACGTGTGGTGTGTGTTATATATGAAATGGGAAATGAAATTTAATTAATATTATAATATATATATATATATATATATATATAATAAAAGAAAAGAAAAAAAAAAGCAAAAGAAAGGACGGGGCAAAGGAAGTGAGGCGGTGGAAAATAAATAGAAAAAGGAAAGAAGGTGCAACAGAGAAAAGAAAGAAAAAGCAGCGCAACAAAGAAAGAAAAACAGAGAGGAAGAAGAATAGAGGGAAAAATAAAAAAAGAGAAGGGTTTGTGAATTTCGATTTCGTTTCTTCACTTTTTTGTTTCAAATTTTGAGGGGAGCTTGTGGTGACATGCTTTTTGATTTGATAGGAGTGAATTCTCAAGATTTTTTCTAAAAGGTACAAAGAAATTAATGAATTATATATATCTCCAGTTATCATAATTCATCGAATGTTTTGGTAGTTTTATAGGCCGAATTAGGAAAAACTTAAAATATGAAAGTTATAGCCCTATCTCTTAGCTAAACTCAGAAGCAAACCGTGGATGACTCGGTTAAATGTTGAGTGAGATAATGTTAAATTACAGGGATTGGTCTATAATGACTCGGTTTGAAAACTGTTAATTATGCTGTGTTTGTAGCCTAATTCTATGCAGGTTGGAGACTGAATTATGAAAAATGATAAACATGAAAGTGGTAGAGCTATATGTTAAGTTTCTACATAATTTTACCCTACTCGACTCGGAATTTTATAACTCAAGTTATAGGGAAAATAATGAACATGGTTAATTAAGCATACATGTATTGCATTTCATTGCATAATAGAAATACATATTAAGGGGATGATTAAGCTAAATGACATTGAATCATATAGGGGCACGAGCTGTAGAACGGGAAGAGGAACCAGAGCGACGAACATATTGCTTATCATAGCCTGGTAAGTATAAACCGTATATGTAATTTATACGCAATGTGATGTGATTTATATGCAAGGTTTGTTATATGTGTTCTATAAGAAATATGTATTTATATGAATTGTCATTAGATGAAATGATATATTGGTAAATGTATATATGATCATATGTTCAGATGATTGATATGTTGTATTACAATTTGCATGAAATTAAAAGGCATGTGACTGTCTTGCTATGGATTTGTATACAAAGTGGAGACCTTCAGGTCAAATTCATATTGGAGACCTACGGGTCTATGTACACAGTGGAGACCTACGGGTCTATATACACAGTGGAGACCTTTGGGTCATAATCATATTGAAGACCTACGGGTCTATATACACAGTGACATATTGGAAATCCCGGGACAGATCCAAGCTTGAGTGGTTCATAGAATAATAAATCGGACATAGTGGCATTTGCACATGTGTGATTATATTGTTGATTAATGTTAATGATTGTTATTTGCTTGTTATTTAATTAAAGTAATGGTTTATATGCCTTGTGCAACCTTCTCCTCCTCCGCATTTTGCATTTTGGACACGTGTATCATGAGTTGTATTTAATATGACTTATGCTAAGATATTAGTTGTGTGTTTTAATCTTATATGATATCAGTCATATAATAATATTTTTATACTTATATGGATCAATGAAATGTCGGAATGGTCTATCTACAAGATTAATATTTTATTATTAAATGTACGTCATAGAGGTATAGGGTGTGACACTAATGATACCTAAACCCCAAAATTCTCTTCTTCTCTAATAATCTTCATTTCTTAACCTTATCTCATTGGGAAAATTCATCCCATTCTTTTTACGTGGCCAATCCATCATCTCAAAAGTTGCCCTAAAATATATTGCTCAATTTGTTCTCGCAATTTCTTCACTGAGATGGTAGCCAATTTCTTTACAGAAAGCATTGGTTTCTCTGTTTTTTCTCTTTGCATCCCCAAATTTCTCCTTAGTTCTGAAATCACTCGCGATGACCTCCCTTTCATCTGCCGCCAATATTGCAGAGGCTTTCTTCGTTGGTGGTCAAATAGTTCCGTCTCCTGCTTCAGAATTGTATTTGGACACTGGGCGTCCGCTTATATGACGGCAAACACTGCTTCTTTGGATTTCTCAACCCCATATACAGGTTCTGACTATGTTATTGTTGGTAATGATGCTCGATTGTCAATTACACATGTTAGTTCTTGTAGGATTCATAACTCTATTGTTTTACGTAATGTTTTGGTTGTGCCGGATATTACAAAAAAATATTATCTATGAGTAAGTTATCTGCTGATTCTGGGGTTGATGTTTTATTTACTAATGATTCATTTGAAATTTGGAGTCGAATTTCCAAGGAACCTTTGGCTCGAGGCACCCGTCTTGTTGCTCATGGGTTTACTCAATTACCAGGATTTGATTACACTCACACTTTCAGTCCGATAGTTAAAGCCTCCACTGTTCGTGTTGTTCTTTTTCTAGCTGTGATGCAACATTGGCCTTTGCATCAACTTGATGTGAAGAATGCGTTCCTTAATGGTATTCTTCCAAAACCCGTCTTTATGGAGCAACCTCCAGGATATGTTGATCCATATTACCCGAATCATGTATGCCGCCTAAAAAAGGCTCTGGCTTAAAACAGGCTCCTTGGGAATGGTTTCAGAGGCCAAGTGACTTTTTACTTAGCATTCTTCCCTTTTTATTTACATTTAGGGATCCTCTACACTATATCTTCTTGTGTATCTGATGAAGATCCTCCAAGTCCTGTATTATAACAAGGTAAGAATTTGTCATCATAAGTATCTTTTTTTCTTCTATCTTTTAGGTTTCACAACTTAATCATAAGTATGTTTTATATCTTTTTTTTATTTATAAATATATATTTTCATGTCTTGTATCACAAACAACAAGCCTATGTTGAGTCATGAGGCTTTCTCCGGGTATCACCTTACAATATTTGCATACATTTACAAAACTGATCACCAGCAGCCATTTTTATAGCAGAAGTTCAGCATCTAAAATCCCCACCCCCTATTCAAACTAAATAAAGAATATATATCCACACAGAAATAAGAGACACTTTATTACCTGACCACAGGTAACAAAACTTCTCTTCATGAGCTGGGATAGAGCAATCAGGTCGTCGGTGCTAAAATCTGGATGGTGCAGAAGAACATCCTCAGAAGTTGAATCAAGAACTAAGGAACATATGCTAGATGCCATCATAATAACAGATGGCTCCTCAGTTGTGTCTGCATAACCACGATAGCAGAACAAAATAATGAACTTGTTATAAAATCTCTTTAATGAACTTGTCTACGTTATAAAATCTCTTTAATGCTAACTGTTCAAAATAATTTTATCTTATTTATTATTTATGTACGTATTAAAATATTAAAAAATGTTTTAACAAAAATAATACAGTTATTATGTAGTTGTCTATATAATATTTTCTTTCACCTTTCTTAGATAATTAAGACTTACTTTTTTAGTATATAGACAATCATACAATACACTACAAATAATGATTTATTTAAATTATACAAAGCATTATTTTATTAAATATATTGCAAATAAAATAATTAATGTATTTTGTGTATCATATAATTAGTTCAAATGAAAATATTATCAAATATTCATCCAGAAAGTGAATTATAAATTAAGAATATTTTCCAATAAATGGTGATTGAGGAGAAAATGGGGGGATAATTACATATTTGCTTTATGAATAAAAAGAAGAGGCATCCTTACTTCATTATAGTAATGAAGTGTATTCTCAGGTAAGGAGAAAAATATAATTAATTCAGTAAGTAAGGAACAGTATTAAGCTCTTGAAAATAAAAGAGTATAACAATCACAAAGTGCAAAAATCCAAGAAAGAGATCAAATGTCGTATGATTAATCAGGGACGAAGCCAAAGGGGGCCAAGGGGTGCAATGTCTAGTTTCATACCCTCACACCATATTTGAAGCATTATATGGTAAGTAGAGACGCCCAAACGGTTCGGCGGTTCCGGTTCGAACTGCCGGTTTGGCGGTTCCGGATTGGAGGAACTGAAACCGAGCTGTGTGATGGATGGTTCCAGTTTCGGTTCCAAATCGCCGGTTCAACCGGAACCGGACGGTTCGGCCGGTTCGAACCGGCGATTTCGGCGTTTTTTTTTTTATCTGGATCTCAGTACCGCGGTACTGAGATCTGGGTACTGCGGTACTGGGATGCAGAACCCAGCGTTTTGGTTCTCCACTTCGGGTACCGCGGTACTGGATATGGATACCGCGATACTGACCTTTTTTCGTCTGTTTTCTTCCTTTTTCGTCCGTTTTTTTCCTTTTTTCGCACGTTTTTGACAAAGATAACACAATAATTGTGCTCACGACCATATGTATTGAGTGTACGGTATACACACTCAACAATGTTTGTTTTGAAGTATATCATACTATGAGAAATTGAAATTGGGAATATAAAATATTGAAGTGAACAAAATTTTTCATTATAACTTGGAAAATTATTACAAGTTAGAACTCTATCTAATCTATGATATAATCTATTATAAAAGTCCCTATATATTACAATTACAAAAGTCCATGTGTATTTAAAAGAAATAAAAGTCTATCTTGAATTACAATTACAATTATCTAACTTATATATATATATATATAATACTATATATATAAGTCTAAAATCTAAGTATCTAACTAAGTAACTATTGAAACAACATTAGTCAAAGGGAGGGGGAAAAATTGAAAGAGCTTGGGTTTTATTCTAAGTTTGGAATTTCAATTCCAAACTTAAAATGAAATTGCCTACGTATCCTTAATTGAAATCGAATTAAGGAATCAAAGCTCACGTAGTTCTCTTACCTCAACTTACCTTCTTCAATCGTCGAGGTTGATGCCACTGCCGCCGGAGGATGTTGTGTTTGAGTCGTAGCCATACAAATCCGGTTCACCTTCCTTAACATGTGTGCAATCAAGGTTTTGTTGACGTTTGGATGCTTTGACCCAATTCTCACGAAGCATAAGGTTTTGGACATTCTCGGCCGCCAAGTTTGCTCGTTTCGCACTCAAAGTGTGGCCCGATATGCTAAAGACATGTTCAACCGAAATTGTGGAGGCGGGACATGCAAACATCTCCTTGACAATAATTGTTAGTATATGATACATGGTGGTCCTCCGTGACCACCACTTTAATAGATCCAAATTGTTCTCGAAAGCAATAGATTCAAAAGTAGCACTTAAATAAGAATCTAATTCTTGTGATGGGTTGATATCTTTAACTCTTTTTTGCGTTCTTATGTCATAGAAGTTGCAAAATTGACTAAGAGTCGGTCCAAAACTAGATGAAGAAGAGGAATAAATACTAGATCCTACATTTTGATCTCCTACATCATCACTACTACTTGAATCACCATGAATTGTTTTATATTGTCTAAATAAATCATACAAATAATCTTTAGCCCGTTTAACTACTTCCCTAGGATTAGGCACATATTCTACTAGATCATATTCACTAATCAAACCACATGGGAACAATGCATTATAGTACATATTTAAGAGTTCTTCTAATCAATCTTCTCTAATCCTAGGATCTAATAATTTAGCACATAATATAGGGGGTAGCTCATGATATTATTTTAACCATTTTGCTTTCATCATAATAATTGCATCACATAAAATAGGATCATCTTTATAAGAGTTAATTACCAAAGCAATTTTAACACATTGATCTAAAGCTAAAGGAGATGTAGGATAATAACATCCACTTACTTCCCTAGTGGCTTCTTCAAAATTTTTTAACGTACTCATCATGTTTATACAAGAATCCCAAGAATGGGCAAATAACATAATATTACTATCACCAAATTCCATAAAAAAAAAAGCACATAAAAGTTCTTTATAATTATACAAATCTTGAAGCATGTAAAAAGTAGAATTCCACCTATGTGGCACATCTTTTACAAATTTTTTTACTTCTAATCCATTCAATTTACAAAACGTGCCTAATTTTTTTCGCATTTGTACGGTATGACAAATTAAATTAATTGCATCTCTAATTTTTTCTATTTCTTCTTCTAAAGTTTTTAATCCATCTTGAACACATAAATTAAAAACATGACACATGCATCTAGTATGAAAAAGATCACCATTTAATGAAGGTTTACAAAAATCAATTAATGTAGGCAAGCTAGCTTTATTATTAGTTGCATTATCTAAAGTTATAGCAAATACTTTTGTTAATATACCATAATCATTTAACACATGTATTACTTTTGTTGAAATATGTAAACCGGTATGTTTTTTATTAAAATCAATAAAAGCAATTAAACGTTTTTGAACATCTCATGCATCATCAATCCAATGGCAAGTAATGCCCATATAATCATTTTTATTATAAGGATCTTTCCAACAATCACAACATATTGCAACTTTTTGTTTAAGGTTAGCTAAATCGGATATTAATTTATATTTTCTTTCATGTACTCTTTTATCAATATCCCTAGTGGCCGTGTTCCTACTTATCATTCTCGCGGGTGGTTGTAAATATGTGCTCACATAATCTTAATAAAGGTCATCGGAAGCAAATGAAAAAGGTAGATGTTTTGAAGCAATAAAATCAGTGGTGTCTTTCCTAAGTTCTAGTTGACTAAATTTAAAGGTTAAAGAATCCATACCTTGTGAAGACCCGGTGAATCCTCTTATTTGTGTTTGAGAGCGCTCCAATCCAATCTTGTCGGGATGCTTCTTCATGATGTGGTTGTTGAACGTTCCATAGCCTCCTCCATGCTTGAACTTGTAATGCTTCCCACAATGGTTGCACGTCACTATGCAGTCGACGTCACTATTAGGCACGACTTCCTTCTTGAAGTGAATGGAGAAAATGTCACTTCGAAGTGAAGAAGGTGTTCTATTTGAGGTGGTTTGAGTGACATTCAAACTCTCTTGTGTAGGCCACCTCTTCTTCATCTTCTTCGGCTAAAGCTTGAGCAATTTGTTCCCCCAAATCGACATTTTCATCAAGATCGTCACACCACCGATCAATGAGATCATCTTCATAGGATTGTGGAGGTGGCATTGAACTCTTTCCCTTCCCACAAGAGGACGAAGTAGAACCTCTTCTAGACATGATGAATGTAAAATAGAAAGAATAGAAGTAGAAGTAGAACTAGAAGTAGATGATATAAGAACTAGAAATTGAAATATAACAAGAATTTGAGAGGTTTTGAACTTGAAATATTAAAGTGAGCTAGAATGCAAGAATTGAGAGAGAGAGAGAGAGAGAGAGCAAGAGAATTGGTGTGAGCAAATACACAATCTGAACCCCTATTGATAGATCTCAAAAATTTTAAAAAAAAAATTGCACACGCTCCGGTTCGAACCGTCGGTTCCGGTTCGATTGAACCGACGGTTCGACTCATCTCCGCCGTCTATCTCCAACGGCCACTTGATCTCGGTCGTTGGTTCAAATTTTGATCAAAACCGTCGGTTTGAACTGGCGGTTCCAAACCGGTTCGGTTTGGCCGGTTTCCAACAGCCATTTAATCGTGGCCGTTCATTTCCAACGGCTATTTTCGATTCAAACACAGCCGTACACGTGCCATCCTCCATTTAATTTTAAAAAAAGAGAAAACCAATGGTTTAACCGGTGGTTCGAACCGTCGGTTCGCTGATTTGTGAAATTTGAAACCGAAACCGAATCGATTCCCAACGGTCAACAGTTCGGGAAACCGGTTCCGGTTTGGAACCGAAACCGGGTCAACGGTTCCCCGTTGACCCATTGACCGCCGGTTTGAACCGGCCCGGTTTCGGTTTTCGGAACCGTTTGGACATGTTTAATGGTAATTATAACTATTTGAAAAAGAAATTAGAATATTTTGTCACATTTTTACCAAATTATTGTATAAGATTGTCTTATAAATTTCAGCTTGTGATACATGATGAGTTTGACTCATAGTTTGGATTTGTACAATGATTTCATAAAAAATATGCTCCTCGTTTAAATTCATTAGACACAAATTAGCGTAAGACCCATGTATCATATTAATATTTTGATTTTAATTTAAAATTTTGAAAATCATTATTAACAAGAGTGACACTCCTGTGCACAAGGTGCAACAATATTGTTATATTTTATGAAGTGATACTGTTATATTAATATAACAGTATCACTTCATATAATATAACAGTATTACTTCATATAATATAACAGTATCACTCATATAATATAACATTATTACTTCATATTAACAGTATCACTCATATAATATAACAGTATTACTTCATATAATATAACAGTATTGTTGTGCACAGATTTGGATCCGTGCACCTTGTGCACAAAAGTTTTTGCCTATTAACAAATACTCCCTCCGTCCCGTGATAAGTGTCACACTTTCCATTTTTGGACGTCCCAAAATAAATGTCACACTGTACACTTACTAAAAATGACCATTATAATAATAATATATCCCACTACCTCTCTCCCCCCACTTACATTATAATAATATATCTCTCTACCTCTCTCTCCTCCCACTTACATTATAATAATATATCCCACTACCTCTCTCCCCCACTCACATTTAAATACAATAATTCTTAAAAACAGGGTCAAACAGTAAATGTGACACTTATCGAGGGATGGAGAGAGTAATTTTTTTGATTTTTTAATTTGAATTAAATTTTATATCAATTAATATGATAAATTATATATGTTTAACACTATTTTTAGTAGTCTTGTAATAATTTCAATTAAATTTTGAAGTATATAATATTTATATTTGTGAACTTGTATTAAATTATTAAAATAATATATTTTGCAATACATTCAACTATAATATTTTAACAAACAATTGATATATTTCATTTAAAGAAAACTATTATTGGTATCACACTGAATTCAATCAATGTAAGTAAATGAATTTGTTGTCATATATTATTTTAGAAGATATTCTTGTTCCATTTTCCTATGCACTGTTAAAAGGGGAAAAAATTGATGACCGATTTATTATGACATTTTCAGTGATGGATTTATTTAAATCATCTTCAATTATCAAATTGCTACATATTTTAATTATTCTATACGATTTGTTTAACACACGTTATTTTTAATTATGGTTCTCAGCTTTAGTATCTTATAATATTTTATAAAATATCACTTAATATCTGATGTGGTCGAACTAAGTCGAACCGAGTCCTCTTATAAACCGAACTTAGTCGAACCAAGCCGAATCGAGTCCTTAAAAACCAAACTTAGGTCAAAGACAATGCATCTGAAGTATAGAGAAACAAGTTGTTCGGCCGCCCTCGGATTGAACTAAGGAAGCGCGAGCCAGTGCAGTTGGGAAGTACGATGACGAACTAAGTTAGCTATGAGATGCGATGATAAACTGGTATGCGGCGAAGCTAAGAGAACTGATTTACAGTCCTATGATCGAACTAATAAACGAGGAACCGATTTAGTTCGGAGTCATAACAGCGAACCGATTAGCAGGGAAAGTGACGAACAAACTTTGAACCTAACTAACCGCTATTTCAGCGGAACTGTTAGTCCACATCCCATATTTTGTGGGATGAATCTTAACCAACTCATATTCCAGGGAGTCTATATATACCTCTTGTGTTCATTCTTTATTTTTTCCGTATGCACACTTATAATCAAAATACACACACGTACACTTGCAAAAAATATCCTCTTCCTTTTTCTGACTTGAGCGTCGGAGTCCCATCGCCGGGAACCCCTCCCGGTGTTTGTTTTGCAGGTCTTGGCATTCAAGATTACCAGTTTTTAGATCAGGGAATTGGAGAATTGAATCGGGACAACATCAAGGTTCAAGATTTCGAGTTTTTGGGTTGAAGAACTGGGGTTTTTGGATTGAAGCAACATCAATATCCATATAAATAATATCTTTAGATTAACACCATTGACCAACTATTGATTGATATGAGTCGAGTAGTCAACCATATTGACCCATACAGAAAGTGAAGGAGAACAGACAGTCTGCACCAAAATATTGTATCTACTAGTTTTTATCATTAGGAATTTCAGAATTAAAATTTAAAACCTACTTATTCACGTGAAATAGTGAATAGCTTGCATGTTCACATTTAGTTCTTTAAAACGTTTTCCCGAATTGCAATGCAGCTATTGAAAAACCGAGAGGGAGGGGTTCGTAAAATACATACTCCTCTAAAATAAGCGGGACTTTTGACAGCATATCATTAGTAGAGAAACCCTAGCAAAAGCTGCGAGGACGGTCACAGACGTAAGCCTGGCGGTTGGCGTTATCACCTCTACCATTCCCCTTCCCCATTCCTATTACAAAAAGAAAAATGCAAAATTGTTGTAATGAATGTCGAGAGAAGGAGAAGAGGAAAGCTGAAAGATAGGTGGTGAAGAAAAGTGGGAGCGATGGCGTGGTAGACATTGAGAATAGTATGTTGATCGTCTTTGTCGCAGAATTTGGTAACTAAAAGAAGACCAGCTAAGCGTTGAGAATCAGTTTTTCCTCTGAGTAGCTTCATAATATCTTCTAGTGATGGGTAGGAAAAAGAAGATGATGATGGAGAGAGAGAGGAGGATGGCGATGCTTGTAGGGCAGAAAACGAAAGTTGCTCCATCTTAGAGTTGAATGTTCACAAAGAGATACACTTAATAATATCATAAAAATAAATTTATAACATTAAATAACACTCAAGAGATAAGGAAAAAGATTTAAAAAAAAAGACTTAAACAGAAGAATGTCAACTTACATTACACAGAGAACGCATGCAATTAAACTGCAGGCAGCATTAGGGTTTGACCCTAACTTTGGAGCAAGGCCTGTTAAGCGGGTAATTGAATAGGCTAACCTATAAATTGAACATAGGAAAACCTTTATCCTGCGAATTGGCCGTTGTTCGACCGATACCAGTAGAACGGTGTACAGACTGTTCGGCCTAGACTGGTCGAACACTACACAGACTGTTCGACCATCGACCGAACATGTTGTATAGTGTTCGGCCAATCTTGATCGAACATAGTGCATATTGTTCGATTAGTGGCATAATAGTGGCATATGTAACAACCTTAGGATATTCTCAGTAGTCAGCTTCAAGTCTCCTAACCAACTCATTGAACTTGTGTTCATTCTCAGCTAATATCAACATATTCCATGAATGATTGAACTGTTCCAACTTCTTATTTCTACGGAAAATCGGCTTGCAATTGCTCAAAACATTTTTATTGATATGCCACTGACATAGCAACGACGTGGAGTTGGGGAACGTAACTAAGATTTTGAGTTCATCATTATCTATGTTTATATCTCTCCTGTTGTTGCCAAAGCTAGTGCTAGGTTTCTGGTCTACAAGAGTAAAATGATGCCATTGCCTTTTTGTTTGTTCAACTTCAGTGGTTTCTGTTGTTTCTTTGTTTACTATTAGCGCTAGGCGTAGCTAGAGTAGTGATATGAAAGACTATATTATATATATTAGGGTATGGTTCATGTTCCTTCGTTGGTGGTTTTGGAATTCAGGAGTTTTAGAGGCTAGCTACATCTTCTTAATGTTGTCTGTTTAATACTTTTTGTGAAACCTCGCCTCTAATACCAGCAGACGCAACTGTCGATATTTTGAAAATGCTACCGGTGGACTATAACAGAAAGATGAGTAATGTCATTTCAGATTTAATGTTGTTAAATAGAGCTGTGAATAACTGCAACAATATTGAGTAGTTGACTCTTCGATTTCATTCTGTGAGATCCGTTAATGTCCGATCAATACGGATCTCACAATCGACATATGATGAGTAATATTTTTAAGTGTATATTTACCGTCAACGATGGTCAAGTGATCTCACAAATAATATTACTACTTTTTTGTGTATACTTACCATTGATTTCGTTTTATGAGACATTAATTATCAAATTACTTTTTCTTGAATTAATCATGAATTTGGAGTTCTGGCAATAGAAGTATTACATGATTTGTATAAAAATATTAGATTTTGATATAAACAAAAGTATTGTATAATATTGTTTGTCAAATTATAAGTTTTCAAAAGAATTGTATAATATTACTTGTCAAGTTACAATTTATCAAACTAGTCATGAATTTGGAGTATTCGAACCAAATATATTACTCGAAACTTCACAAAATTATCACCTATAAAATTATTACCTGATTTATATAAAAATATGACATTATAATATTACTTGTCAAATATTGTAACTACTTAAATAATTTGTTTTAGAAACATATTTATTATTATTATTATTATTATTAAATAAACTTTTTTTTTATAGATTTTGAGAGTTAAATCATGTTGATTTTCAATTATTTGCATGTAAAAAAGAATCGATTGCTATAAATTTACAAAAATACCTAATTTATAACATACATTCCCTACGTATGAATTAAACTACATTGTTTTTCAAAAAAAGAATAAAATACAATCAGCATTGAGAATTTTCAATATATTTTATTCTTAACATACCCTACTTCCTATTTGACCTCAATTTTTCAAATTTATTTTCTCAAAATTATCTATACATTTAATCAATTAATGATAATTAACCAATCCCTATCTATCATACATATTTTATAATCAACATGGTTTTAATTTCTAAATTTTGTATATAAATCGTGTAACCAAGTATAAATCAACACACACAAACATTTGAAATAATGCGCAAGAATACAAGAATAAAAAATAATAATATCAGATTGTAAAATTTTCATCATGAGTAGTGTTGCTTTACATACTATATGTAAAGAGGATTTATTATGGGTGGTAAATGATGAGAAGACCCTTTTTGTCAAGTAACGGCAAAATTGGAGCGCCAAAGCATTTTGCAGAGTGAAAATAGTGTTGCTGCAACTATTATATATGTACACACATACGAGGTTACACCTAAGTAGTTTTGTTCTTAGATGTTGCTCTGCCCTAAATTCGCCAATCGTGTGCGCTGGTAATCTCTGTCTCCCTACTTCTTCTCCTCCCACCGGATTCTGTTAGTGGCTTCCTAATTCCAATTTCAGTTCCCCCTCCCTCCTATTTTAGGATTTCCTAAGTTAGTGATATTAACTAAGAGGCATATAATCTGTACTATTCAATATATAAACCAGATAAAATTGTGTCTCCGTCTCCCTCTCCGTCTCCATCTCTGCCTGGGGTTTTGTCTTCGAGTTGAGTAGCTATTTTCTGTTTCAAGATCGGAATTGATATGTTTCATCAATACCCATCCCATCACTGAATGGATATGTTTTTTCATGCTTTGCATCTCTCTTCGTATTCTCATATTTGTTATCGTGTGAATTGTGATGTCTCAGCTAATAGGGAGAGGGATGACCTCTTTAGATTTTAACCCAAATTCATGTTTTTTGTTGAATGGATAAGGATCTAAACGCCCTGAAGTTTGATTTTGTGCTCTTCTCAAATTTCCGAATAATTTGAAGGGTTTTAAGTTTCGGTAGTTATTTAACGAGATGTGACAATATATTGAATCAAATTTACGTGAACGAGAGAGTTGTGAAGTTCTGGTATTTTCTGCTTCATATTGTCATCACGCTGATTGCTGGATTACTAAATCACTCCATGATTAAAGGCTCGAACAAGATAGGCTTACATGAGAACAATTTGTTAGCTCAGTGGGAAGAAGCCTTTTAAGAATAACCCGTCCCTGACATTAATCATAAAATTATGTTCCTTTGTCTTCTTGTTTTTTCTCTCCTTGTCTTTGTGGGTTGTAGCTTGTTCATGGAATTGTATTCATGCTTATCTTCACTTGAGTTGTAAACTGCCAAATCTCTAGTTACTGAAGTTCAGTAACTAGTGAATTAGAGCTTAGAATGACATTGTATGTGATATCCATTATGGTAATATCTTATTTTGATGGAAATGATGAAATCTTCTTTTATATATATAAAATTGAATATTGGATATGCTTATGTAACTAAAATGATTCATGAACTGTTATAACAAGTTATGAGTAAGCTTTTGTGAAGGCCTCAAAAATATCTGCATCGACATAATTGCATTATTGGGCTAGATATTCCCTGCAACACATTAGTTTTCTTCAGGAGTTGTAATATCAAGTATATTTCACAATGTCTTTCTTTCAGTTAGCCAGAATGGGGGACTTGCCTCGTTATCTAAGAGCTTGCTTTCAGACTGGGAAGCTCGCTATGCTAGCTATTCTTGTTTCAGGGGGCATTGTGTTGCAAATACTGGTATTTATCCACCTGTGCTCTCAGATGCTTATGGCTCATTAACCTGCTATGAATCTTATTAGATATTATAATCACTCTTTCTGATTATATGATTACTTTCAGGCATGTGCTCTATACAATAATTGGTGGCCAATGTTAACAGGTATTTATTTGCAATTTTTCTTTGCTTATATGTATATGACAGTTCAAAAAAGTCACCTTGTCTGTGTTTGTTGCTTGTATGGATCTCAAACATAAAGCTGCATTTCCCCAATCCAGGAAAACCATCTAGATGCCTTGTTAATTTGTCAATAGTTACTAAACACTCCTGCATAAACCAAGTTTTGAGGTAAAATTTTCCTTTTTGGGATGAAAAAGGTGTACTAGTATAGAGAGAGATTCAAAAAAAAAAAAAAAAAGACATAGTACAAAGTTGATTAGGTTTATGTATGTTTCAGAAGCCTAGAATGGCCGCCTTCAATTTTACATAGAATTGTGAAAATAAGCTCATAGTCAAAAGTGACTTTGTGGGTTGGAAACATCCTCCCAAGATGAACAAACAAACATTGAATAGTTATTAACAAAATTATATGATTTGACACATGATTGGAGACTTCAGATTTGGGAGCAAAATATAATGATTTTGGTAGTATTGGTGCGTATAGCAACTCGAAAGTTGTATATGTGAGTGATTCTATGCTACCCCCACCGCTTGTGTATCAACACCGGTGGATGTGTGTCATGTGTCAGTTTGAAAATGGTAGAGAAAAAATAGTAGTTGGATTTTTTTAGGTTGACACGTCTCATACGTCCACCCATATTGATACACAACCCCTGGGATTAGCATAGACTCACCCTTGTCGATGTATAGTACATGTGGATATCTTCCTTGCATTTCCTAGATTCCTGGATAATTGATGATAACACTTGTATTTCTTAAATATGAGGCATTTGATTGTTTAAACTTTAAACATTCATAGCTTGTCTGCATCTGATCGTCCGTGGCCGAACTATTTATAAACAAAAATTATTCTTATATGCCTCAATTTGCATAAATGGTAGTAGTGAACTGGCTTTGTCATGCATTGAACACACTGGGCTAGCCCCACTTGCTAGACTAAGACACAATGAATTATATTAATGACCACTTCCCAGCCATTCTTGCTTTGTGGAAAGTTGTTTGGTCGAGTTGTTGGAAAAGCTACTAGCACCATCATAAATTAATGTGAATTTTCTCTTAAACCTAATCTCGTGCATTACATCACTGCTTGGTTAGTATATTCTAGGTATTTTTTTGTGCTAATGCCCGAAACAAATATGTGCTATGTTGAAAATGTGTTGTTAATTGGTCAAACGAATGGATCTTTTATCTGCATTTTTAGAAATGTTTGAACTTAAAACTAATCATGAGGTTAATGTGAAGGGCTTACAGCTTTTAGTTTTAAGATGCTACCAAGTTTGAGTTTTTTGAGTTTTTTTCTAATATATCTTTGTTACTTTTGCAGTATTAATGTATGTACTTCTACCAATGCCTTTAGTCTTCTTTGCTGGGTCCGACACATCTTCTCTCTATACTGAATCAGGCAGTGGGTAAAGTTTTTTCTTTGAGCCAACAAACAGTTTATCTTTTCCACCACCAAGATCATACATATTTATGCTTATAAAGATATTTCTGGGCTTATTATAAACTCGTATATTAACAATGTTACAGTTGGATAGATGCATCTAAGTTTCTGACTGGTACTTCAGTAGTTGGTAGCATTGCTGTACCGGTTGTTCTAAAGCATGCTGGTGTAATTGGTTGGGGAGCACTAGCAATGGAGCTCTCATCCTTTTCCATTTTCATCATGGCCATTTTGTGTTATCTTGGGACAAATGAGGATGATGGGTACAGTATGTTTTAAACTAATGAACTGGATGCCACCTCATTGGTTTTCTTACGAGATGCATTTGTCCCCCTGTTTATAATTCTGGTTGGACTTTTAATGTCTTCTTGGACTTTATTTACTGTCTCTTTTCTCTTCTTTATGATGTTGATATAAATGTATAAACATTCACTATGCATTGCAACCTGTTTCTCAATATGGACGAGGAGAGTAAAACGAGTAGAGCATTCATTTGAATAGCTCATAAATGCATATGCTTGATTCCTGTGTAGTGTAAGAAATGATTTATGCCTCTGCTAGCTTAATTTAACCCCTCTCAAATCTCCAAGCTTGTAATCGGACTTGGAGTTGTATCGTTGTGTGCCCTTCCTTATGTTTTGTCTGTTGTCCCAGATTTCCTATTGAGTTGGTTCATTGTCTGAATATGTGGTAATATTAGATGGGTATTGTATTCTAATATTTGATTAAAGAATGTATATATATGGACCCCAGACACAGCAGTATTCTGAATCTTCATATTTCTTTTCTTAGGAGAGACAATGGAGAGTTAATCAGTTAAATAACATATTATGAGCAATTCACAAATAATGTAATGAAAGGCTCAAGTCTATGAGCAACGTTTTTTCTTCAACGTTCTTCAAAATAATCCTTTGTTATAATCTGTTGTAATTTATAATAAATAAATTGTAAATAAAAAATCTGTGTAAATTTTGAAATTTTAATTGCAACCAAAATCATCATTAAACTACTATTCCTCAATCAAGAAACGTAAAGTTTACTAGAATGTCTCATTAAACTAGGAATTACAAAGTTGTAGATAATCTAGAGAAGCATAGGATTAACAAAGTCAGCAATTCATAATACTAGGAATTACAATGTGGATCAGATGGTTCGGAAAATATAAGCTGTCGTTTGCCATTAACAATCAGAATATCCAGCATATACATGAGGCCTAACAAATGAGAAGAGAAATTAATTAGTCTAGACCAAAATGAATAATGTATATGATGAATTAGATTCAGAATCATGTTTCAAGAAAGTATTGAAGTTGACTATTGGTTTGGCAATCAATCCCAGGCTAGTACTAATTCCAGCATACTCGTGCAAATATTGAAGTTCTACCTATTACCAAAGTTGTTATAAATTACAACCCAAAATATGATTTGGTAAACCGGAATTCTCACAGAAATAATGCAAAAGAACCGGACAAGGCGATACAAGCACCATAATGCAAATACCAAAATTGAAGCATTCTCATACACGTAAGTTCTTCAAAGCTTACTTATCACATCAAGCTACAAATATAGATGTACCCAGATTGACAATGAAATTTTACAAACCAGCATATAAAAGTAGCAGTTTTCGTACAAATAAAATAATGCAAATACGTGTGTGAATGCAATACGCATCTAAATGTTTATACAAGGTACCTTATTAGAGAAAATGAATCACCGA
This sequence comes from Scutellaria galericulata, assembly GCA_946896805.1. Lineage (NCBI taxonomy): Eukaryota > Viridiplantae > Streptophyta > Magnoliopsida > Lamiales > Lamiaceae > Scutellaria > Scutellaria galericulata. The sequence goes on along the minus strand of OX335797.1, from coordinate 21,445 downwards.
GCCACTTCTTTCCTTGCTCCAACTCCTCACTGCTCATCCTATCAGCATTCTCCCCGTACCTGTTTATTTGCAACACAGCGACAAAGACAGCAGGCAAGCAGTTAACAAAAAGTATGAACAAAAAAACTGAGAAAAAAAAAAGTAGTATGTCGTATAACTACCCAGGTCCAAAGAGACCGACTAAAAAGTTTGAAGCCTGAACTACTACTCAAGTCTGATTATTTTCTAAGCGCTGATTTATAAGAGCAGAGAATTGGCATTAATGAAAGGTTCCTTTCTAAGTGACTAGTAAAAGAAAATCATATTTTTAGAAAATTACCAAGTAAACAGCTTTGCATAAAATGGAACCATGCTGAGTGGAGAAGGCGGCTAAAATCATTAGAGAAAATACAGTGAATACTTCTGACAGGAAACAATATCTTATTACACTGGAGAACTTGGCACTTAGATTTGGTTTTTCCTCATCTAAAAGAGTTAATAGTGTCCGAGAAAACATTTGGCACAACTCATTCACAATGGTCCAATACATACCTGACGTCGAAGAAAGGCTTTTTAACATGTTTCTCCAAAAGCTTTCTTGCATGTTCCCGAACCTGAAATCCATTCAATCATGCAATGAGTGAGATACATATGCAAACTATATCACAACTAAAATAGCTATACTTTACACAAGACATAATTTTAACTAAAATAAGTGAAATTTACATGAACTTAGTTGGACTTCTTGATAATGATGTATTAGATTAGATAACATTCCTACAATATGTATTCAGAAAGAAGCTGAGATACTTGATAATATACCAAATCAATCTTCACCAAGATTTATTTGGCTTCTGTCCTACTCAACGCTAAAGTAAGAAACAACCAATGACTAAGTAGATAGAAAAAGTAACAACGTAAATCATATAAAAGAGTCCAGAAAAACTGAGATCAGACTTCACAAATATTATTAATGATCCTGTAGATTATTTAAAAGCTCCTTAATTTATAGAGATCCTTCAGCAATAAGTAAATTAGACGGAGATTATGCTGTTGACTGCAACAGCGATGTAATTAGTTATAACGCACAAGAGTTTTTATGCTCATCCAAAAAATGATATGCAAGCTGATAAATGTTATAGCCTTTTCTCCAAACAGAATAGAGAACTGCTCACAATTAATTTATATGCCTGAATCAATAATTAAACAGCAGTTATGTCTTCGGGAAAATAAACTCTAACTAGACATGAACTCTATAAGCAATGACCAATGCAAATGAACAATTAAAATTTTACTTACATCATATGTGTCAACAAGAGCCAAGAAGCTCCTTGGAAAGGCAAGAGCATAAGAGGCAAGAGCAGCTAATTCACTTTGGTTCGTTTCACCAAAAATCCGGGATAATAATTGTGACCTCTGAACAGGTGAATTACTGGATCAACACATATTAATGCTAACAATAAATCTCAATACTGTCGTAAAAAGCTAAAATAGACTGTGAAGCAGTAATGAAATCTATGACACCTTTAATTTGCTTAGCCATGCCTGCACCAAACTAATAAAATCCTCACAAACATTTTTGCCATCGTCACTCTGAAGTGACTTCTCAGTAATCTCATCAGGACTCTGCAAAATCACTTGACTGATTAAGATCATACATGAAATTGTGGAGAACAGGAATGAGATGTATATTTGGTAATGAGAAGCCACAATTCCAGAAGAATTGACTTTGAGAACCATACAGTATCTTAAGTGCCAATCAAAAAACTAGTTCATATTTTTGGATGTATAACTAATGCCACAAATTTGATGTTGCAGGTATCATATGTTCATATGATACCAGAAGTAAACTCTTCTAGAAGCAACAACAAATAACCTATATGCAGAACTCAAACAAGTTATTCTACATATTTTCTCTTGTACTACTCAACAAGAAGAAATGAAGTGATATAATATAATGGCACATTGGCAGAGAATGATAATCATTAAGGAATATCAATCATGTAAACCACTTTAACAAACTTGTGTTTTAAAATATGCGTCTCAAGTAATGCAAACAAGGAAAGATATACAGAACAACTGGAAAAATAAGCTGACATCTGAGGGAAAATTTGGAAAGTAAACATGTGCTTCTACCAAAACAATATTTGGCATATCTTTGCATCTGGTACCTACCATAAATGAGCTGACGAAGGCATGAGAATGTGTTCCGCTGAGTGGTATTCCAAATAGTTTCCCAGCAGCAACATTGCTGTTAACAACCTAAAGCAAATATGCATAAACATTAATTACTTCAGAATCATCATTATCAACAGGTAGTTTAAATATTAAGTAGAAAATGGAGAAATGTATGCCAATTATTGTATCGTCATACTAATTCGATGAGATAGAATCTATTTCTTCAATTATTATTAGTTTTTTTCTTTTTCTTTTTGTGGTACGATTTTGGGCATTATGCTTTTGTTTTAGAAGCCAAACACAGGTGGATAGACAATTTGATATGAGAAGGCTGGAACAATTGAATAAGAAAGCTGCTGAACTGATTCAAGCCTAGCATTTTAGCCAGTTGATTAGACAACACATATTAAGCACAAGTGGGCATAATTTACACAAGACAAACTTAAAATACTCTTAAACTCTACTAATACTAGTGAGTAAAATTGGATGTTAAGATCGTATATCAGACCTCATTTGCATCTTTAAAACTTTCAGTATCATTCTTTTTTGGCCATTTGACTCTCCAACACCTGATTCACCAATAAGGATGAATAACTAAACAAGTTGAAAGATACCTAAACAAACAAGGACGAATAACTAAAACTTATCCACGAATGAGCCATTGTTATATCTACCTGCCAAAATCTTTTGATACTATCACGATACTTGCATCTTATAAGCTCTCCATTCCTTCGGTAAGGGAATGCAATAGCAATCTGGCCAGAAACATCATCAGAAGTTAGAGCCACAAAGTTCAACTGCTATACCATTTCAAGCAACTTAGATGCAAACACAGTCCATGCATGGAAGGTTGTCTAAGAAGGCTCAAAACAAGTTCCTTTCATGGGCAAAGTACTCCTCCAAAGGTTGGGAAGGCACATTACAGAATAATTTGAATAACACTTGATGACTGAACAATATTTTACCATATCAAGATGCCTTCATGATTAAACTCAAATCAAATATAGAACTGCAGCATTTCAAAAACAAAAAAATTGATTCATGAACCTGATGATCCCCAGTCCTTTTCTGCATGATAGCATTTCTCCTTAAGGTATCTCCTGATATCATGCGCTCAAAAAAATATGCAACTAGCTGGAAGAAAATTTAAAGGAGAATCAATAGATTGCATATTATGGATATAGTTCAGGTTACGCTGGTCCCAATACACTTGAACTGTTCCCACTTCTCGTTGTGTGCCCTTCCTTATGTTTTGTCTGTTGTCCCAGATTTCCTATTGAGTTGGTTCACTGTCTGAATATGTGGTAATATGAGATGGGTATCAATGTATTCTAATATTTGATTAAAGAATGTATATATATGGACCCCAGACACTGCAGTATTCTGAATCTTCATATTTCTTTTCTTAGGAGAGACAGTGGAGAGTTAATCAGTTAAATAACATATTATGTGCAATTCACAAATAATATAATGAAAGACTCAAATCTATGTATTTCTTCAATGTTTTTGTTGTGGTGAGAGAGAGAGAGATTATAAGCTATATATAACAAAAATAATCAATATCAATATTACATACAAAAAAGATGCTTATTACATATATATATATATATATATACACACGATGATGAGATTAAGGTTAACTAATTAATTCCTGAGAGTTGTTTTGTCATGCATCCTGCAGGCAGGCATAAATTTACCATAACTGGATTAGAATCTCCCGATTAGAAGAAATTGATGATGTTACCTCCTGATCGGTGGCTGCTGCTGATTAGTATTGTTAGATCTCCGGTGGGTTGGCTTCATCATACTCGCCGACAGCGCCTCAAATCCTCACTCCCACGGGCCGTCATGGGCGACCTGGGAAAATCCTATCCAGTTGCAATCATTGCCGAGGAAGACAGGTTATAGTAGTAATCATGATCACAATTTTCCCATCTTGGCGTCATTCCACCCCTTGTTGCTTTGCTCGACACCCAGGATCCCACTTTTCGCTCTCAGATCGCTGCGCTTTATGTTTTACTCAATCTCGCCAATACCAACGATGAGTCAGTTCACCTCTCTCTTTTACCTCTTCTCACTCATTTTGCTTTCTTAATTTGCATTATTACCAACTGTCTTTTCCTGATTTTTGTGTCGTCATCTGTACAAATGTTTGGATAATTAAATCATTATTTTTTATTATTGACATTTCTTTCTGCTATCTATCATCCCCACTTGTTTGTTAAATGTTTTGGGACATGCAACAGAGCTTATTGGACTCTACTAGGATGTGTCGTTTTCCTTATAGAATTCAGCCTCTCTGAACTTGCTATGTTCGGATCGACTTTTATTAATTAATGATGGGAGGCGCACCGTCTCACTTTTATCTCTATCAGCTGCTGTCTTTTGTTGTTGTGGACTAGACCTTGATCCAAATAATCTTGTTTGTTCAGGAACAAAGCGGCCATTGTTAAAGCAGGTGCAGTCCATAAAATGCTAATGCTAATTCATCGTAACCAGGCCGTTGCCGAAGCTGTTGTGGCCAATTTCCTTGGATTGAGCGCTCTTGACTCTAATAAACTGATTATCGATTCTTCTGGCGCAATCCCATTTCTGGTGAAAACCCTAGTTGCGAATGATGTGGGTGCAAGTGCTAGTCCTCAGGCTAAGCAAGATTCATTGCGAGCGCTGTACAACCTTTGCATCTCCGCTTCAAATGTGATTGCAATGCTGGAGACTGGTCTCATCACACATCTGTTTGCCAGGCTTGGAGATATGGATATGAGCGATAGAATCCTTTCTATTCTTGGCAACATAGTTTCAGTAGCAGAGGGAAGGAAGAGAATTAGCGCTGTCCCAGATGTGTTCCCTATCCTAATCGACGTGTTTAATTGGACGGATTCACCAGGGTGCCAGGAGAAGGCATCTTACATCCTGATGGTGATGGCTCACAAGTCATATGGAGATAGGCAGGCCATGATTGAGGCAGGAATTAACACTACTGGGCAGTGCACTGGCACAAAAAAGGGCTTCTAGGATGTTGGAGTGTTTGAGGGTGGAGAAGGGGAAACAAGTGTCAGGAAACTGTGCCCCAATGTCAGCTCCGCTGTGTGGAGGTGGAGCTATCAACATTATTGTCATCAGTGGATAGTCAAGCAAAGGAGACGGAGTCAGAGTCGGGGGAGGAGGAAGAGATGATGATGAGCCAAGAGAAGAAGGCAGTGAAGCAACTGGTCCAGCAGAGTTTGCAGAACAACATGAGGATGATGATGAAGAGAGCTAATCTGCCCCATGATTTTGTTCCTTTTGATCATTCAAGTCCCTCACACCGAGTTCCACATCTAAGAGCTTGCCATTTTGAGTTCATCATTATCTATGTTTATATCTCTCCTGTTGTTGCAAAAGCTAGTGCTGGGTTTCTGGTCTACAAGAGTAAAATGATGCCATTGCCTTTTTGTTTGTTCAACTTCAGTGGTTTCTGTTTCTTTGTTTACTATTAGCGCTAGGCGTAGCTAGAGTAGTGATATGAAAGGTATATTATATATATTAGGGTATGGTTCATGTTCCTTCGTTGGTGGTTTTGGAATTCAGGAGTTTTAGAGGCTAGCTACATCTTCTTAATGTTGCCTGTTTAATACTTTTTGTGAAACCTCGCCTCTAATACCAACAGACGCAACTGACGACATTTTGAAAATGCTACCAGTGGACTATAACGAAAGATGAGTAATGTCATTTCAGATTTAATGTTGTTAAATAGAGCTGTGAATAACTGTAACAATATTGAGTAGTTGACTCTTCGATTTCATTTTGTGAGATCCGTTAATGTCCGATCAATATGGATCTCACAGTCGACATATGATGAGTAATATTTTTAAGTGTATATTTACTGTCAACGATGGTCAAGTGATCTCACAAATAATATTACTACTTTTTTGTGTATACTTACCATTGATTTCGTTTTATGAGACATTACTTATCAAATTACTTTTTCCTGAATTAATCATGAATTTGGAGTTCTGATATTAGATTCTGATTCTGATTTGGAGTTTAATAGAAGTATTACATGATTTGTATAAAAATATTAGATTCTGATATAAACAAAAGTATTGTATAATATTGTTTGTCAAATTATAAGTTTTCAAAAGAATTGTATAATATTACTTGTCAAGTTACAATTTATTAAACTAGTCATGAATTTGGAGTATTCGAACCAAATATATTACTCGAAACTTCACAAAATTGTCACCTATAAAATTATTACTTGATATATATATAAAAATATGACATTATAATTAATATTACTTGTCAAATATTGTAACTACTTAAATAATTTGTTTTAGAAACATATTTATTATTATTATTAAATAAATTTTTTTTTAATAGATTTTGAGAGTCAAATCATGTTGATTTTCAATTATTTGCATGTAAAAAAGAATCGATTGCTATAAATTTACAAAAATACCTAATTTATAACATACATTCCCCACGTATGAATTAAACTACATTGTTTTTCAAAATAAGAATAAAATACAACCAGCATTGAGAATTTTCAATATATTTTATTCTTAATATACCCCACTTTCTACTTGAACTCAATTTTTCAAATTTATTTTCTCAAGGTTATTTATACATTTCATCAATTAATGATAATTAACCAATCCATATCTATCATATATATTTTATAATCAACATGGTTTTAATTTCTAAATTTTGTATATAAATCGTGTAATTAAGTATAAATCAACACACACAAACATTTGAAATAATGCGCAAGAATACAAGAATAAAAAATAATAATATCAGATTGTAAAATTTTCATCATGAGTAGTGTTGCTTTATTATGGGTGGTAAATGATGAGAAGGCCCTTTTTGTCAAGTAATGGCAAAATTGGAGCGCCCAAAGCATTTTGCAGAGTGAAAATAGTGTTGCTGCAACTAATATACATGTACACGCGTACGAGGTTACACCCAAGTAGTTTTGGTCTTAGATGTTGCTCTGCCCTAAATTCGCCAATCGTGTGCGCTGGTAATCTCTGTCTCCCTCCTTCTTCTCCTCCCACCGGATTCTGTTAGTGGCTTCCTAATTCCAATTTCAATTCCCCCTCCCTCCTATTTTAGGTAAGTTTGCTTCTTGCTTCTATTGCGTTCTTTATTCAATTTTCAGGTTCGAATTTGATTGAGGACATCAGCTGTTCTTTCCTTTTCTCTTGTTTTCTTTCATTTGGGGTTCAATTCGTTATTCTGGATTATGAAATTTTAGGCTTGTGATTCTTATGCTGTTTATTTTATCTTGAATTAAAAAAATAATGTGTTGGGTTAGGGATAGGAATTGGGTGGCGTTTGAGCTAAAATGGGGATTAGGGCATTTCTGAACCCGCATTTCATGATTATTGGTTGGTATTAATGTTCTATATTCTCTTGATATTCTTGCTGGGAATTAATAAGGTTCCTTCTATTGGCTATAAGAGTTGATTTTCTAATTCTTGTGGTTTGAATTTTAGTTAATGTGCTGCAGTTTGATGAAGGTCTTCTTTTTAGTAAGATATTCCTGCATGAGGTTTTATTAGTTTTTCGACGAGTAGTTGGGAGGCTGAACAAATCAATGAAATGATGAACACATTTTGGAAATACAAATGATTTGAATAGGGGGTAGTTATTGTCGCCTTACATCTTCTGGAGTGTCATTTTTGTTGCCTTTTGGCACTGCTACAAAATTGATCTGTCAAGGTTAATCTATTTTACTTCCCACTTTCGAGTTTGATGATTGAGTCACAGGTGTTTGCCATTTTTCTATAATGTCCTGTATTTGAACAGAATAGACTGCTGAATGAAAAGCCTGCTTTGACTAAATTGATGCATGGACTCAGAAACAAGAACTTCTTTGACCGAATAACATGAATGATTTCTTTCTATCTATAGTATCATATACCTTCCAGCTATTCCTGTTTCCTTTCTCTTGAACTTTTTAGTTTATTTCACCTATGTGCCAGAGTTGGATAGTTTGCAGGCTTTGTCAGAAATGTTCTCTTTCTTTTGAGAGTATTTTGTATTGTTGATTTGGGGTTAGATGGTCCGTTGGGGTTTAGGTGGGTTACTTTTGAGATTGGACTGTTGAGGTATTGTTTCTTGGGTGGATTGACTTCCTGTGGATTATGGTGCTGGTGGCAGAGGAACCAAAAATCTTATCTGCGATGGGGTGTGATCTGGGGACTTGGGATAGTGGGAAGTGAGAGAGACTAAGTATCAGTTTAGAAAAAATATATCACAAGTCACTATCCAGAAGTTGTCAATTTGAGAAAGAACATTTCAAATTTGTACTATGGATGCCAATATTAGTAGCTTCGAGTCTATACTTTGCTCTTATTTTTAAATTGTTTGCATGCATTAACTTATTCACTGTGTGGAATATTTCTTCTTTTTCTTATAGATAATTATAATTTGCTTATTTAAAAGCTTTGTATTGATGAATACGAATTGCAATCCTGTATATGAGTTTTTAGACATTATTTTGAGTGTCCCGTGATAAATTATGCTACAACTCAAAATTTCCTAAAATAAAGAGGATTGACTTTTTTTTTATATGTAGAGGGGGTTGATAGTTGGGGTGATAAATGAGGTGGAAATATGGATTATATGATAGTTGTGAAAAAAATAAAAACAGAGAAGTTAGATATACCATGAGTATAGAGAGAAATATTGTGGCCGTGAATAATTCACCCTTTCCTAAATTATCAAATAAAAATAAATTGTTAATTCCCTAAAAATAATTTGTTAGTAAGCTCTCCAATTATGAGTCCAACCTAATGTCTTTGTTAAATTTATATGCTCTATCTCGATTATTGGCCCAAATCATGATATATTTGAGTAGTTCTAGGCTGTATTTTCTGGGCCTTTTGTTTTTAGCCCAACAGAAGTATCCAAGGCCCATCTCGCTTCACATGGTGGTCCTTCTTTTCATGTTTCAGCGACGTTGTAGGCTACTTCTTTCAGCACAATCGACCTCTCGGTTGCTGCTGATTGAGTTCTAATTCTGTGTGAGAACGATGCCATTTCCGCGTCGGGATTTACCTCTGTGTTTTACTTTGGTTTCGGCAAGCTCTGGTATACTGCTATTACTTTGAAAATATTTCGAGTTTTTTTTTTCATTGTTTCCAATTTTGTAGGATTTTATTTCTTTCGATTAATTGTTTGATCAGCGAGGCTCGTTCTTCACATTGCTGATTGTTCGATGTTCATTTTATTATGGAGGTTTCACAGGTTGAAGGATTATGTTCATTTCTAGGTTTTACAAGCAAGGAGTTCATACAATCAAGAGAGTGGTAAAAGGTGTGTTTTATCCTTTGTTTTTTTATTTTATGGGTTTATATATTAATGTCAAGCTCTAACTAGAAATCAATTTATGTGTATTTTTAATACGTTTTGGATTAAAAATGAATAAGATATTTTGCTTATTGGAATTGAATTAGGCTTCTGATATGTGTGCATGCTATATGAATACATGAATAATTTGTAATACTGCATAATACGTCGAGGAAGATTGTCCCGTGTTTGTTTTTAATTTCTTAGAAAGTGTGGGCTTCATCATCTTCTGTGTAGTTATATGGCTTCATCATTTTCTGTGGAGTTTTGTGCTTGTAGTTCTATTAAATTGGTTTTTATTCCATTGCAGCTCCAACTCTTACACCGAGGACTTCATACTTCCCCAAGGCTCATATTCAGCATTTGGGTTCCCTGGTCAGTACATTTTTATGTTGCACCAAAAGCTTGAGCTTCTCGGTTTTCTGTTTACAAATCTGAAGATGTTTAAAGTACCCACTTGGCTATAGCTATAGGCCACTGATAATGATTAAATATAATTAAGTTAATGGACTTATGCATATTTTGAGTACATAGCTTTGAGGGTAATGGGGCCTGGTAGCACTAATTAAACAGAAAAACAACATCTAAGTGCTTGAGGCCTGACTTTACATCTAGGTGCATATGGCCTTTGATCATCTTCTTTTCAATGGTTTCGTCATGAATAATAAAGTTAAGTTGAAGTTGAACCCCTGTAAAGTTTTGAAAAAATAAGTAGTTCCATAAGTTGTACAAATAGATGAAGTGGGTACAATTATACAAATTTTAGTTCACATAAGATGGAAAACATAAAGCAATGTTGTAAAAGATGGAAAATGGGAATTTAGGATACCGATATCAAACAAGAAAATGAACTTGGTAAAACTCAAAAAAAAAAAATTTGCAAGCCTGCAGTGATATTTGGGTTTCATGTGTTTAAGAAACACAATTCATGATAAAATTATGTTATCATCTGCTCACGCAGATAAGTTATCTTTCATTACGTTTTAAGTCTCTTATTTGACTTCAATATTTTCCTTTACTTTTTGTGGACTCCTTTTGTTTTTTTTTTTTTTGATCTCTCCATGCAATTTAATTTAAACCTAATACACATGTGTTCTCTATCTATATGTAATTCAGAGACATGAATTATTTAAACAGGACTCAGAGCAAGGAAATGAGGAAAAAGAAAAGTAAGTCATTTGCCCCCTCGAATGACGGTAGTTGAGTCTGATCAGCAGTTCACTGAAGTGTTTGTCTGATGAGTTTTCTTGACATTCTCAGTTGGTGCATGAATTATCGAGCAAGCATGTGATGTTGAAAGCCATCTTAATTATACATATCTTTATGCTCTGAAATTGGACTTTGCAGAATAAATGTGACATTTGTTGACAAGGATGGAGAAGAGACGCATATTGAGGTTCCAGTTGGAATGTCAATGTTAGAAGCTGCACATGAGAATGACATAGAACTTGAAGGTGAACTTACTATAATGGGTTTTGTTTTGTGACTCATTCTTTATCTTAAAGTTAGCTGTTTGCCACTTGTTAAAAAGATACATACTTATACTCTTTAATTACAATATGATGTCTCGATTCAAGGGATTTCACTAGCTAAATTCAGTAAATTTATTACAGGAGCATGTGAAGGGTCACTTGCTTGTTCAACTTGTCATGTTATTGTGATGGTGAGTTAATCAGGGCAAAACACTTCTCCTCCATCCCCTTTTTTGTATATGTTTAGATGACCTGTTGGAAACAGATATATGTATTCAAACTCATTGAAGTCTGTAATATGACGCTTTTGCCAGGATGTGAACCATCATAACAAATTACAAGATCCAACCGATGAGGAAAATGACATGTTAGATCTGGCATTTGGCCTCACAGAAACGTAAATCTCGTGCCTCAATATCAATTGATCATTTTTTGTCTATAGAGCTATCTTATACGACATATTTTTCTGCAGGTCTCGTTTGGGTTGTCAAATTATTGCTGAACCTGAACTTGATGGCCTTCGTTTGGCAATTCCTGCTGCCACACGAAACTTTGCCGTTGATGGATTTAAGCCAAAACCTCACTAAATCATTCTTGCAGATTAGATGATAAGAAGAGTCCTTTGTGCCAATGGCCAACAGAAATCATACATTTTTTGTGTTGTTAACCCTTCACTTGCGTGGCTGATAATTATCTGAACATTTCAGGAATTGACATATTTTTTTTTTTCTCACCTTTGATTTACGAGAGTAAGTTGTGCTAGTAACCTATGTAATGAACTATACCGATAAACAGGATATTTCTATTTTTGGGAGAGGATCGCATGATATGGTTTCTTGCATTTCATCCAAATTTCATATTCTTTGTCATGATTTTCTGCTTTTGGAGTTAGAAATTAAACATATTGTATCACAGGTAATTTTCATCATTGGTACTGCTATCCGCCCCAGTCATCATCTCAGAGCAACTAAGAGCTAGATGCGCCAATTGTTTTGCTTGCACAGACGGCCAATCACCAGCTATTGAAATTCAAAAGGTCCTTGTGAGCTATATGGATGCAGCATTTTTATGGTTTCCTCTATAAATACTTCCATAACCCCTTTCACCAATCTTCAAGGCTTGACTAAAGTTCATTGTTGCCTCTTCAATTTCCAAGAAAGAGAATTCAGAAAACAACTGAGATACAGATGAAGTTGATGCCTGCTCAGCTTGTGTTTTTCTCAGCTGCCTTGAGTGCATTATCACGCTCGACTTGTAATTCTTCCCTTTCCGCCACCTTGTATGTTTGCAGGAGTCAATAGCAGAATACATTTTCTGTTCCAAGTCAATTACCACCTTATCAGAATCTGCGATTTGATGCTCTATGGACAACTTTTGCTCCTGAGTCTCTCCGAGCTCTTCCATTACTTATCGCTACTTCTTCTTTAATATCTCTTCTGCGTCTTTGCTCCTCGGCGTACATTTTTTCAGATGCATATGCTTGATTTGTGAAATAGAATATGTATCAGTAATCTGAAAAGGAAGTCATGATAAAGTATTAGCTTAAAACATTTAACAAATTTTGAAATCAGATAGGAAAATTAGATAAGAGAAAGTATAAAGTCTCAAATGCTGTTTTAACTGAGATAATTAACAGTTTGGAAACCGTTGGAAAAATATTATGTACCGTAAATAAGCAAATAGCTACCATCAAAGTTAGATCGGAGAGAAATGATTGTAACATTTTTAAATCTGTGTGACTATCATATCAGTATATTTTATTATAAAAATAAAACAAAAGATAAGAAAACAGTATCAAGACTTTACTCGGTGAGTAACACCAATGACTTCCTTTTCAGTTTTCCTGCGCCTGATTGATTCGTCATACGCTTCTTCCTGCCATAAAATGCTCAAGCCTACCATAAAGTTCATCATTCATATTGCCTTCCTGTTAAGTTTATCAACTGTTCAGTGAACATAGAATCCAAATTAACATATTTGATATTTACAATAGTATTTACAAAGTTAACATATTTGATATTTCAGCATATTTTTTACTAAATGAATAGGGTTTAGGGTTAAGGCCAATGGGCTTTTTCAAACTTTGCGTTTGAATTTTCGACGACTCCAACAGATTGACTTAATGGAATGTCCAAACAATATATATGAGGAAAAACTAGTCTCACGTGGCCAGGAAGATACTGGAGTCAGTTTTTGACAATACGTTTAAACGTCTTGTTACGCCCAAATTTCGATTCATGACATTTTTTCGCTCTTTTTGGATGAGAAATGTGGATGACTACATAAGACATATTTGTAGGTCGTCGAGTTAGCTTTCCAATGCATAAAAAATGAGGTCATCTGGACATTTCAATTAGGAATTACGACTATTTTACTAAAATTGTACGTCAAGCCCGTAAAAAACCCAAAGGGTACCCCTTTGGGTTTTTTCGAAACTTTGTAATATTTGAATTTTCGACAACGAGTCCAATGGAATGACTTGATGAAATTTCCAAACAATATATATGAGGAAAAACTAGTCTCACGTGGCCAGTAAGATCCTGGAGTCAGTTTTGCTTTCCAATGCATAAAAAATGAGGCCATCTGGACATTTTAGTTGGGAGTTATGACATTTTTACTAAAACTGTACGTCGAGCCCGTAAAAAACCCAAAGGGCTACCCCTTTGGATTTTTTTCGAAACATTACGACATTTGAATTTTCAACAACGAATCCAACGAACTGACTTAATGGAAATTCCGAACAATATATATGAGAAAAAACTAGCCTCACGTGGTCAGGAAGACACTGGAGTCAGTTTTTGACGATACGCCTAAATGTCTCGTTACATCAAAATTTCAATTCATGATATTTTTTCGCTCTTTTCGGATGAGAAATGTGGATGGCTACACAAGAGATATTTTTAGCTCATCGAGTTAGCTTTCCAATGCATAAAAAATGAGGCCATCCGGACATTTCAGTTGAGAGTTATGGCTTTTTCACTAAAAATGTATGTCGATGTTTTTTTTGAATATTTACGATGTTTGAATTTTCAAGAACAAGTCAAACAGATAGACTTAATGGAAGTACAATTTTAGTAAAAAGACCGTAACTCCCAACTGAAATATCCGAATTACTTCAATTTTGATGCATTGGAAAGCTAACTTGACAGGCTACAAATATGTCTTGTGTAGCCATCCACATTTCTCATTCGAAAAGAGCAAAAAAATGTCATGAATTGAAATTTGGGCGTATCGTAAAAAACTGATTGCAGGCTTTTCCTTGCCAAGTGAGGCTAATTTTTCCTCATATATTAATTTGGACATTCCATTAAGTTAGTCCGTTGGACCCGTTGTCGAAAATTCAAATGTCGCAAATATTCAAAAAAACCTAAAGGGGTTTAGGGTTCAGGGTTTAGGCAGACCCCAACCTATGTATAGAAATCAAACGTCAAAGAGTACATGAAAAAAGAAGAACATATAATAACAAGCAAAAAAGCCGAAACAGATGGCCAAAATCAACTGCCAACAGGTGGCAGGAAAAGTAAATTTAGGGTTTAGGGTTTAGGGTTTAGGGTTCAGGGTTTAGGGTTCAGGGTTTAGGGTTTAGGGTTTAGGGTTCAGGGTTTAGGGTTTTTTTATAGAAACACCCGTGAGGGTGGGGGATTAAGGCACCATCCCCTGGCCTGTATATATATCAATCAAGAAAATACATCATCCATGGAATACATAAAGATCATAACAACACTTCCCTAAGAAAATACAAGTGTAGGGAAGATAACAAAATATCAATCTAACAAATCAAATATAAAATCTAAGACCATCAATCATTTAGGGTTTAGGGTTTAGGGTTTAGGGTTTAGGGTTTAGGGTTTAGGGTTTAGGGTTTAGGGTTTAGGGTTTAGGGTTTAGGGTTTAGGGTTTAGGGTTTAGGGTTTAGGGTTTAGGGTTAAGGGTTCAGGGTTCAGGGTTCAGGGTTTAGGGTTTAGGGTTTAGGGTTTAGGGTTTAGGGTTTAGGGTTTAGGGTTTAGGGTTTAGGGTTTAGGGTTTAGGGTTTAGGGTTTAGGGTTTAGGGTTTAGGGTTTAGGGTTTAGGGTTTAGGGTTTAGGGTTTAGGGTTTAGGGTTTAGGGTTTAGGGTTTAGGGTTTAGGGTTTAGGGTTTAGGGTTCAGGGTTTAGGGTTCAGGGTTTAGGGTTTAGGGTTTAGGGTTTAGGGTTTAGGGTTTAGGGTTCAGGGTTTAGGGTTCAGGGTTTAGGGTTTAGGGTTTAGGGTTCAGGGTTTAGGGTTTAGGGTTTAGGGTTTAGGGTTTAGGGTTTAGGGTTTAGGGTTTAGGGTTTAGGGTTTAGGGTTTAGGGTTTAGGGTTTAGGGTTTAGGGTTTAGGGTTTAGGGTTTAGGGTTTAGGGTTTAGGGTTTAGGGTTTAGGGTTTAGGGTTTAGGGTTTAGGGTTTAGGGTTTAGGGTTTAGGGTTTAGGGTTTAGGGTTTAGGGTTTAGGGTTTAGGGTTTAGGGTTTAGGGTTTAGGGTTTAGGGTTTAGGGTTTAGGGTTTAGGGTTTTTAGGGTTTAGGGTTCAGGGTTTAGGGTTTAGGGTTCAGGGTTTAGGGTTTAGGGTTTAGGGTTCAGGGTTTAGGGTTTAGGGTTTAGGGTTTAGGGTTTAGGGTTTAGGGTTTAGGGTTTTTTAGGGTTTAGGGTTTAGGGTTTAGGGTTTAGGGTTTAGGGTTTAGGGTTTAGGGTTCAGGGTTTAGGGTTTAGGGTTTAGGGTTTAGGGTTTAGGGTTTAGGGTTTAGGGTTCAGGGTTTAGGGTTTAGGGTTTAGGGTTCAGGGTTCAGGGTTCAGGGTTTAGGGTTTAGGGTTCAGGGTTCAGGGTTTAGGGTTTAGGGTTTAGGGTTTAGGGTTTAGGGTTTAGGGTTTAGGGTTTAGGGTTTAGGGTTTAGGGTTTAGGGTTTAGGGTTTAGGGTTTAGGGTTTAGGGTTTAGGGTTTAGGGTTTAGGGTTTAGGGTTTAGGGTTTAGGGTTTAGGGTTTAGGGTTTAGGGTTTAGGGTTTAGGGTTTAGGGTTTAGGGTTTAGGGTTTAGGGTTTAGGGTTTAGGGTTTAGGGTTTAGGGTTTAGGGTTTAGGGTTTAGGGTTTAGGGTTTAGGGTTTAGGGTTTAGGGTTTAGGGTTTAGGGTTTAGGGTTTAGGGTTTAGGGTTCAGGGTTTAGGGTTCAGGGTTCAGGGTTCAGGGTTCAGGGTTCAGGGTTCAGGGTTCAGGGTTTAGGGTTCAGGGTTTAGGGTTCAGGGTTTAGGGTTTAGGGTTTAGGGTTTAGGGTTTAGGGTTTAGGGTTTAGGGTTTAGGGTTTAGGGTTTAGGGTTTAGGGTTTAGGGTTTAGGGTTTAGGGTTTAGGGTTTAGGGTTTAGGGTTTAGGGTTTAGGGTTTAGGGTTTAGGGTTTAGGGTTTAGGGTTTAGGGTTTAGGGTTCAGGGTTCAGGGTTTAGGGTTTAGGGTTTAGGGTTTAGGGTTTAGGGTTTAGGGTTTAGGGTTTAGGGTTTAGGGTTTAGGGTTTAGGGTTTAGGGTTCAGGGTTTAGGGTTTAGGGTTTAGGGTTTAGGGTTTAGGGTTTAGGGTTTAGGGTTCAGGGTTTAGGGTTTAGGGTTTAGGGTTTAGGGTTTAGGGTTTAGGGTTTAGGGTTTAGGGTTTAGGGTTTAGGGTTTAGGGTTTAGGGTTTAGGGTTTAGGGTTTAGGGTTTAGGGTTTAGGGTTTAGGGTTTAGGGTTTAGGGTTTAGGGTTTAGGGTTTAGGGTTTAGGGTTTAGGGTTTAGGGTTTAGGGTTTAGGGTTTAGGGTTTAGGGTTCAGGGTTCAGGGTTCAGGGTTCAGGGTTCAGGGTTCAGGGTTCAGGGTTCAGGGTTCAGGGTTCAGGGTTCAGGGTTCAGGGTTCAGGGTTCAGGGTTCAGGGTTCAGGGTTCAGGGTTCAGGGTTCAGGGTTCAGGGTTCAGGGTTCAGGGTTCAGGGTTCAGGGTTCAGGGTTCAGGGTTCAGGGTTCAGGGTTCAGGGTTCAGGGTTCAGGGTTCAGGGTTCAGGGTTCAGGGTTCAGGGTTCAGGGTTCAGGGTTCAGGGTTTAGGGTTTAGGGTTTAGGGTTTAGGGTTTAGGGTTTAGGGTTTAGGGTTTAGGGTTTAGGGTTTAGGGTTTAGGGTTTAGGGTTTAGGGTTTAGGGTTTAGGGTTTAGGGTTTAGGGTTTAGGGTTTAGGGTTCAGGGTTTAGGGTTTAGGGTTCAGGGTTCAGGGTTTAGGGTTTAGGGTTCAGGGTTCAGGGTTCAGGGTTTAGGGTTCAGGGTTCAGGGTTCAGGGTTTAGGGTTCAGGGTTCAGGGTTTAGGGTTTAGGGTTCAGGGTTCAGGGTTCAGGGTTTAGGGTTCAGGGTTCAGGGTTTAGGGTTTAGGGTTCAGGGTTCAGGGTTTAGGGTTTAGGGTTTAGGGTTTAGGGTTTAGGGTTTAGGGTTTAGGGTTTAGGGTTTAGGGTTCAGGGTTCAGGGTTTAGGGTTTAGGGTTCAGGGTTCAGGGTTTAGGGTTTAGGGTTTAGGGTTCAGGGTTTAGGGTTTAGGGTTTAGGGTTCAGGGTTTAGGGTTTAGGGTTTAGGGTTTAGGGTTTAGGGTTTAGGGTTTAGGGTTTAGGGTTTAGGGTTTAGGGTTTAGGGTTTAGGGTTTAGGGTTTAGGGTTTAGGGTTTAGGGTTTAGGGTTTAGGGTTTAGGGTTTAGGGTTTAGGGTTTAGGGTTTAGGGTTTAGGGTTTAGGGTTTAGGGTTTAGGGTTTAGGGTTTAGGGTTTAGGGTTTAGGGTTTAGGGTTTAGGGTTTAGGGTTTAGGGTTTAGGGTTTAGGGTTTAGGGTTTAGGGTTTAGGGTTTAGGGTTTAGGGTTTAGGGTTTAGGGTTTAGGGTTTAGGGTTTAGGGTTTAGGGTTTAGGGTTTAGGGTTTAGGGTTTAGGGTTTAGGGTTTAGGGTTTAGGGTTTAGGGTTTAGGGTTTAGGGTTTAGGGTTTAGGGTTTAGGGTTTAGGGTTTAGGGTTTAGGGTTTAGGGTTTAGGGTTTAGGGTTTAGGGTTTAGGGTTTAGGGTTTAGGGTTTAGGGTTTAGGGTTTAGGGTTTAGGGTTTAGGGTTTAGGGTTTAGGGTTTAGGGTTTAGGGTTTAGGGTTTAGGGTTTAGGGTTTAGGGTTTAGGGTTTAGGGTTTAGGGTTTAGGGTTTAGGGTTTAGGGTTTAGGGTTTAGGGTTTAGGGTTTAGGGTTTAGGGTTTAGGGTTTAGGGTTTAGGGTTTAGGGTTTAGGGTTTAGGGTTTAGGGTTTAGGGTTTAGGGTTTAGGGTTTAGGGTTTAGGGTTTAGGGTTTAGGGTTTAGGGTTTAGGGTTTAGGGTTTAGGGTTTAGGGTTTAGGGTTTAGGGTTTAGGGTTTAGGGTTTAGGGTTTAGGGTTTAGGGTTTAGGGTTTAGGGTTTAGGGTTTAGGGTTTAGGGTTTAGGGTTTAGGGTTTAGGGTTTAGGGTTTAGGGTTTAGGGTTTAGGGTTTAGGGTTTAGGGTTTAGGGTTTAGGGTTTAGGGTTTAGGGTTTAGGGTTTAGGGTTTAGGGTTTAGGGTTTAGGGTTTAGGGTTTAGGGTTTAGGGTTTAGGGTTTAGGGTTTAGGGTTTAGGGTTTAGGGTTTAGGGTTTAGGGTTTAGGGTTTAGGGTTTAGGGTTTAGGGTTTAGGGTTTAGGGTTTAGGGTTTAGGGTTTAGGGTTTAGGGTTTAGGGTTTAGGGTTTAGGGTTTAGGGTTTAGGGTTTAGGGTTTAGGGTTTAGGGTTTAGGGTTTAGGGTTTAGGGTTTAGGGTTTAGGGTTTAGGGTTTAGGGTTTAGGGTTTAGGGTTTAGGGTTTAGGGTTTAGGGTTTAGGGTTTAGGGTTTAGGGTTTAGGGTTTAGGGTTTAGGGTTTAGGGTTTAGGGTTTAGGGTTTAGGGTTTAGGGTTTAGGGTTTAGGGTTTAGGGTTTAGGGTTTAGGGTTTAGGGTTTAGGGTTTAGGGTTTAGGGTTTAGGGTTTAGGGTTTAGGGTTTAGGGTTTAGGGTTTAGGGTTTAGGGTTTAGGGTTTAGGGTTTAGGGTTTAGGGTTTAGGGTTTAGGGTTTAGGGTTTAGGGTTTAGGGTTTAGGGTTTAGGGTTTAGGGTTTAGGGTTTAGGGTTTAGGGTTTAGGGTTTAGGGTTTAGGGTTTAGGGTTTAGGGTTTAGGGTTTAGGGTTTAGGGTTTAGGGTTTAGGGTTTAGGGTTTAGGGTTTAGGGTTTAGGGTTTAGGGTTTAGGGTTTAGGGTTTAGGGTTTAGGGTTTAGGGTTTAGGGTTTAGGGTTTAGGGTTTAGGGTTTAGGGTTTAGGGTTTAGGGTTTAGGGTTTAGGGTTTAGGGTTTAGGGTTTAGGGTTTAGGGTTTAGGGTTTAGGGTTTAGGGTTTAGGGTTTAGGGTTTAGGGTTTAGGGTTTAGGGTTTAGGGTTTAGGGTTTAGGGTTTAGGGTTTAGGGTTTAGGGTTTAGGGTTTAGGGTTTAGGGTTTAGGGTTTAGGGTTTAGGGTTTAGGGTTTAGGGTTTAGGGTTTAGGGTTTAGGGTTTAGGGTTTAGGGTTTAGGGTTTAGGGTTTAGGGTTTAGGGTTTAGGGTTTAGGGTTTAGGGTTTAGGGTTTAGGGTTTAGGGTTTAGGGTTTAGGGTTTAGGGTTTAGGGTTTAGGGTTTAGGGTTTAGGGTTTAGGGTTTAGGGTTTAGGGTTTAGGGTTTAGGGTTTAGGGTTTAGGGTTTAGGGTTTAGGGTTTAGGGTTTAGGGTTTAGGGTTTAGGGTTTAGGGTTTAGGGTTTAGGGTTTAGGGTTTAGGGTTTAGGGTTTAGGGTTTAGGGTTTAGGGTTTAGGGTTTAGGGTTTAGGGTTTAGGGTTTAGGGTTTAGGGTTTAGGGTTTAGGGTTTAGGGTTTAGGGTTTAGGGTTTAGGGTTTAGGGTTTAGGGTTTAGGGTTTAGGGTTTAGGGTTTAGGGTTTAGGGTTTAGGGTTTAGGGTTTAGGGTTTAGGGTTTAGGGTTTAGGGTTTAGGGTTTAGGGTTTAGGGTTTAGGGTTTAGGGTTTAGGGTTTAGGGTTTAGGGTTTAGGGTTTAGGGTTTAGGGTTTAGGGTTTAGGGTTTAGGGTTTAGGGTTTAGGGTTTAGGGTTTAGGGTTTAGGGTTTAGGGTTTAGGGTTTAGGGTTTAGGGTTTAGGGTTTAGGGTTTAGGGTTTAGGGTTTAGGGTTTAGGGTTTAGGGTTTAGGGTTTAGGGTTTAGGGTTTAGGGTTTAGGGTTTAGGGTTTAGGGTTTAGGGTTTAGGGTTTAGGGTTTAGGGTTTAGGGTTTAGGGTTTAGGGTTTAGGGTTTAGGGTTTAGGGTTTAGGGTTTAGGGTTTAGGGTTTAGGGTTTAGGGTTTAGGGTTTAGGGTTTAGGGTTTAGGGTTTAGGGTTTAGGGTTTAGGGTTTAGGGTTTAGGGTTTAGGGTTTAGGGTTTAGGGTTTAGGGTTTAGGGTTTAGGGTTTAGGGTTTAGGGTTTAGGGTTTAGGGTTTAGGGTTTAGGGTTTAGGGTTTAGGGTTTAGGGTTTAGGGTTTAGGGTTTAGGGTTTAGGGTTTAGGGTTTAGGGTTTAGGGTTTAGGGTTTAGGGTTTAGGGTTTAGGGTTTAGGGTTTAGGGTTTAGGGTTTAGGGTTTAGGGTTTAGGGTTTAGGGTTTAGGGTTTAGGGTTTAGGGTTTAGGGTTTAGGGTTTAGGGTTTAGGGTTTAGGGTTTAGGGTTTAGGGTTTAGGGTTTAGGGTTTAGGGTTTAGGGTTTAGGGTTTAGGGTTTAGGGTTTAGGGTTTAGGGTTTAGGGTTTAGGGTTTAGGGTTTAGGGTTTAGGGTTTAGGGTTTAGGGTTTAGGGTTTAGGGTTTAGGGTTTAGGGTTTAGGGTTTAGGGTTTAGGGTTTAGGGTTTAGGGTTTAGGGTTTAGGGTTTAGGGTTTAGGGTTTAGGGTTTAGGGTTTAGGGTTTAGGGTTTAGGGTTTAGGGTTTAGGGTTTAGGGTTTAGGGTTTAGGGTTTAGGGTTTAGGGTTTAGGGTTTAGGGTTTAGGGTTTAGGGTTTAGGGTTTAGGGTTTAGGGTTTAGGGTTTAGGGTTTAGGGTTTAGGGTTTAGGGTTTAGGGTTTAGGGTTTAGGGTTTAGGGTTTAGGGTTTAGGGTTTAGGGTTTAGGGTTTAGGGTTTAGGGTTTAGGGTTTAGGGTTTAGGGTTTAGGGTTTAGGGTTTAGGGTTTAGGGTTTAGGGTTTAGGGTTTAGGGTTTAGGGTTTAGGGTTTAGGGTTTAGGGTTTAGGGTTTAGGGTTTAGGGTTTAGGGTTTAGGGTTTAGGGTTTAGGGTTTAGGGTTTAGGGTTTAGGGTTTAGGGTTTAGGGTTTAGGGTTTAGGGTTTAGGGTTTAGGGTTTAGGGTTTAGGGTTTAGGGTTTAGGGTTTAGGGTTTAGGGTTTAGGGTTTAGGGTTTAGGGTTTAGGGTTTAGGGTTTAGGGTTT